>CM065324.1:10059387-15059387 GCA_033032175.1 Saturnia japonica | reverse complement strand
GTTATACTTTTTAAGGAGCATTTAAAAAAATGATGGGTGTTCATTTTTACACATTGTAATTTAAAAAAAAACTTGTTAATTTATTACGGTAGATATTTCGGCTACTACTATGAGGTAGTACTGACCATGACCAGTCAGTCAGGGTATAAATGACAGTCGATATGGAAACTGAAAAGGGTAAGAAGTACCATCTACTATGTTTTTTACCCCAGATTAGTTGAATGAAAATGCCTTTTGTCTTAGCACTGACTGACTGAATGAGCACAGACTGAAATGTGCGTGAAATCTATATATTAATACGTGAAGCAAAAACTTTCTACCCCTTTTTAAGCGTATTGCGTGCTGGAAGACTTTCAGATATGACATGGTTAAAGTTTATACGGAGAAGGAGTGCAGAAAGCTAAAATTTATTTATAATATCTGTTACTAATATATTAAATTAAATAAATAAATACTGCGAATCCCAAACCGACCAGTGCCATTGAACTTAGACCCCCAAAATATTGACATTATCGCTCACTGAAAAGTAACAGCAAGTGATGTAGATAATACTCATTGTTTAGGTTCATGATTACTGTAAATGTCAAACAGAAAATAATCTATGATCAAAAAATCGCTTGTCGAATTACGACCTTAAGGCGATCGCTAGTAATATAAAATGTATATTGAAATAAAATCAATGATTATAGATTTATAACTAAGTTTAATGATATATTTAGTGTATATTTTCTATCACCTCGTCGACAATATCATATTAAATACTCACGTGACGTATTTGAGGCTATTTGAGTTATTTTTAAGATAATTTTATATTTCATTACATACATAAAGTATATTAAATATTGAATCCAAATATTACTCTGCGTTCATAATCATAATAATTCGATATGTACAAATTGTTAAATAATCATGTTTATTTGAGGGATTTTATCCTTATCAGATACTCTATCGATTGGTGCAATAATATAGTTTTTTTGCATTTTTAGTTGGTTCGATTCCTATTACAGGTAAGCTTATTTAAAACATATGTGAATGCAGTTATTATTATTTCAAAAATGAAAGAATGTTTTCTTTGAGTAAATTTTTTTCAATAATCAATATACTTTTTCTCCATGCCCTTTCGTTTTTTCCATCCTTTATATGCGTGTGTGTCCGACTGTATAAAACCCGTCATATTTTATAGTACTAACACGCTTAGTTTTTTATCTAGCTGCTGAGGAGCTTCCAGGCCGGTATGACTGCAGCGATCGTTGATGGATTATGGATTTCTCGATGGTCACTGCTGTTTTCACATTATATTGTGCTTACCATCAGGTACGACACTGTCTTAGCCGTGCTACAAGGAAAAAAAATCTATTCGCGGAAAAGTACGTCTATTGTAACATAGATTGGTACCCTCAAATAAAAAATCCCAAATCCGATTTCAAACTAAAAGAAAACATATTATAATAATGTAACACAGTAGTGTTCCTAAACAAACGTATAAATTATACAATTAGAAGCGAATTATCACGACAGAGGTCGTAATATAGGCCCAACAATATGAAGGGATGAATATTTATTAAAGACCCCAGAAAGTGTCCACTATTCGTTGACAACTACGATGTTTAAATATGTATTAATCTGAATGGATGTGGTATTATTTAGGAGGGTTATATTTTTCGAAAATATGTATGTATGTGAAGCCTGACCTATCTTAGACCACGACCCTTTTCGCACGTTCTTGTCGTACGTGATCCATTTTTCATCGCCAGTTATCAATCTCTTATAAAACGGCTCGGTTTCATTACGTCTTAATAATGAATCGCAAATGAGTACATAGTTCATTAAGATTCTTTCAGTGAGCTCGTGTGGCACCCAAATATCGAGCTTTTTGAAATGAGTTAAAACTGTTTTGTGGTCAATTTCCAGTTCTTCAACTACATCGTAACTACTGATATGACGATTATGCTCCATTTTTTCAAAAAATGGCGTCCGTTTTATAAGTAACAGAGTGACCAGAGCGAGGTGCATTTTTAATATCAAAATTTCCGGATTGAAAACGTTTGTACCAACTTTGTTCTACTCTTACTGACACTGCATTAGGTCCATAAATATTACAAAATTTTTTTTCTGCTTGAGTTGTATTTTTGCCTTTTTGTAATAATATTTTAAAATCTATCGAATTTCTTTCATTAGGTTCACTCATTTTTAAAGAAAGAAAAACAAATGAAAAATGACGGACAACACTTTTTTTTTACTCTTTATTTTTAATGTAACCTTTTTCATGTTACCAAAACCAGCCAGTTACAAATATACTACAGCCAAAGAAATTTTATAACACGTTTATACCTACGTTATGCGAAAACACTTTTTCCCCGACCTAATATGTCTATTTTTATAGCACGCTCTGTAGCCTAAATAGTTCATGGATTTCAGCGTACGAGATGTCGTTAGATGTGTCTTAAATATGGGAGTGACAAAGTCTATATAATATTTATGTACGACGTCTGGGAATCAAATAAAATGCAAAAATAAAAATTTTGTCAAGTGTTTTTGTTGCAGTCGGGTTTTTTGTTTCCTTTTTAATAATTTACCTTTATTTTTACAAATATTCAGATCCAGTGAGTAAACATTTTATGTAATAAAGTGTTTTCGTGATGATTTCAGTGATCTAATAAAATGATGACCGCTTGTTAGAAGTTTCCAGGCAATTTTGTGTAATGTCTCAAAATTCATGTTGTATGTTATTTTGCTCAATACAATTTAATTTTATACAATAATCAAACTTTATTACTAAAATCCTACAACTATTACATGATATAGGGTCAAAGAATGCCAAATAACAAATCACTGCGTCACTACAAACCCGCCAAAACCCCTCACGATATGCAAATGTCAAATGACAAACCATCGGATCCCTAAATTGGTGTAGAAGAACCGCTATAATTTGATATTGGTATGGATGTTATTTTTAGATAGGTGCTTGAAAACGGTGAATGTGGAAAAGCTTGAAGGTAGAAAGAATTCACATCGCGATGTTTCCCTTCACCGACATTTCACACATATTGGTCATTACGATTCCAGGAATATGGATGGATGGTATGGGTATGGAATGGAATACCTTCGCCTTCCCAATATATCCCTGATAAATTAATGTATATTCGCAAAAACTTAGTCAAGCTAGATTTTGTCAAAAATCAACACAATGTTAATACTAGAAAAAGAGATAAATTTGTCGTACCGTGTTTTAGACTTAGTAAGACTAATTTTTTTTTTAGGTAATAGTGTTAGGTTCTATAATAAGGTTCCGAAGTACATTACTGATTTACCGGACAATAAGTTCAAGGACCATGTTAAGCGGGTGTTACAATCAAAAGATTATTATAGGGTGGATCATTATGTGAACGATAGTGATGTCTGGAAGTGACTCCCTCTCTGTACATCTACTAACTTACGATTATGGTACCTGTCGTATTAACATTTGTGCAGTAGAGAAAAAAAAACCGATTGAGTTTGTTGCCGGTTCCTCTCGATGTCTAGGATATTTTCCGAACCGGCAGTAGTGTTTTGACACCTATAAGTGCCTTCTTAGGGCCTAAATTGAATAAAGGTTATTTTGATTTTGATTGAGATTCGATTTTACTCAGCTTTGCTTGTATCAAAATATTGTTTATCCATCTGCCAAGGAGTTTGCAGGTCGGTATGACAGGGACTACGGTCCATAGATTACCTATATAGCGACGGCTGCCATTCCTTTTCACGTAGGGAACAGTGCTGTCAATAAAAAATACTACATTACCACATCCAAATTTTCTAGTACCCACAAGTGCGGGGTCAAGCGGTGTTGAAATATGCAACCCCGGGGGCCGCGGCGGTGACCGCTCCAATGCGCTGTCATACAATCCGTTCAATTATTTACAGCGGTGCGTAGTTTGTTCATACGTGGAGGACAAATGTCTTCACTTACCTTGACGTTAATTATCGTAGTTTAATTTTCACGTATTATCGTTGATGGAGTTTTTACTTGTATGATAACTATATGTATAGCCAAATATTTGGACGAATAGTTTAGGAGTTAATTCAAAATTAAAATTATTTGTACTTGCGGGAGGAACAATTATGATAGACTACATGGGAGCGTTGGCGGCGCGGTGTTTGTCTGATAAAATTAACACAGGTGAAGCCGTGGGGCACAGCTAGTTGTAATTATAAACCTACTAGGTATAAAGTTCGAAGCACTCTTTGTTTGATTGTTTGAACACGCTAATCTTTGGAACTACAAAAAATCTTTATGCATTATAAAATAGCTGATTCATTGAGAAAGGTTATAGTTTATATTAACTTCACGCTATAACCCTAAAGAACAGAACAATACGGTACGGAAAGTGAGAACATCAGTAGGACTTTTTTAAATATGACTAAAGTGGCAAATAAACATACGGCCCGCCTAATGATACACAGCTAGCGTAACCTATGGACGCTTGGTGTCTTTAACGCGTTGACGATCTTGAACCCCTTACCTCTTGAAGCAATGGAGATAAAGATATTCTACCAGTCAAACTCCGAAGAAATTTCTCTGAGTGCTACACGGGTAAAACCACGAGGCACAACTAGGAACATAATAAAAGAAAATTAAAGCAATTTCCTTAACATAGAGGGCGCGGCCTCTGTTCATTCCACATTATCAATATTCCAACCCTTTCTATGAAGCAATTAACTACAGCAGGTCATTGCGACTAATGGCTTGCTTTAACAAGGGTTCACACGCGATCGAATACTACTTAAACGGTATCGTTTCTGATTTCGTTTGTTTTAACGATCAATGCGGTAATTTGGGACAACCCGTTTTGTACGAAGCTGATGTTATTCGATGCATTTGCGGGAATTTGCCAATGAAATATAGAAATTATAGGCTGGGCTTCGAAGTTCACAGTTTTACGGTAACCTCCATCTCGGAACGAATTCAAAAGTTTTATATGTCTTTTCTTACGACATCGGGTCCTTTAAGCGTAACGTGAAGAGATATATATGCAGGTCGATGGATTTAGATCTGTCGGTGGTCGCCGTTGTGTTTAGTTTGTGCTGTGCTTACCGTCAGGGACAGTACTGTCAATGTGCCGAAAAAAAAAACGCTAGAATAGACGGGTGGTTCTGTACTTCTGTTGTAAACTTCAAAACCATAATCAACGTCAAAACAATATTGTCTGTTTCGAAAACATTTCCAGTCATCGAGAAGAACCGGTAAGAGTCTTGATCAGGTTTTTTTAACTGTACATATGTAACTAGCTTTTCTCCAAGGTTTCACCCGTATTAATTTTAAGGACCAATACTATTGTAGAACATTGTATTTCTATGTTTGTATGCAATTCGGGAGGGACTCGACTTCCGACTTTTGAAACAAAAATCAATATTTAAGGCTATCTGAGAGTTGTAGTCTAATCTTATATAACCTATACTATACCTTGAGAGTCCGGCTATCAAATACAAAAATAATGTTTCGAATCTGACTGGTAGTTCCGGAGATTGGCCTGTTTAAACAAACAAACAAAAAACTTCCCTCAGCGGTCGTCCGCAGGGTATTTTAAAAACAAAAATACTTATTACTTTATTTAAGTGGAACCCTAATTCTTAAAATAAATAAAAGTAGTCTAAGTTACTCCTTATAGCATAAGCTACATGCCAGTGAAAGTCCCGATAAAATCGGTCTAACCGTTTCCGAGATTAACCGGAATAAACAGATAGAAAGACAATTTTTTTTTTTGAAGTTATACTTCTTTAGGCGCGTTATGCAAAAATGATGAGAGTGAAATTTTAAGATGCGCGCGCATCTGTGACACAAAATTAACAGTATGAAGTTGTCTGCTTAACCGCTCATTAAGTCTCGAAAAAAAAGCTACCAACAAAATAGAAATTGAACCTCGATATTAGTCGCGCATGTTGGTACGCTCGTCACCTCTGATCACTGTTTTCATATTTATAATATTTATCAACATGTTTCTAGTTTATACATTCCCAACACGTGTTTTAGTTTCATACAAGTGCGAATTATATATGTGCTAATAAATTATATTCAGTAGTGATTTAAATTGAATATTTTGATTGATATTACTTACTATTTGTGAATATTAGTGAAAAAAATTGTGCTTATATACTTTTTCAAGTGCTCCAATATAATTGAGGTTAACTATCCGTATGTATTATTTATTGATATAAATTAAAATACTTTTATTTAATATAATTAACACTAAATATTATTAAATTATTAATGTTAAATACTTATTATTGGTTATTTAATATTGTTATATTATTTATTTGGAAGATAATCTTATTTATCTTATTTAATACCTACTTTATATTATTCATCATAAGTTCATTTGATTTACCTTATTATTGTTTTGGTGTACCTATTCTTTTATTTCCAGGATACCAATTAATGATAGGTTTATGTATTGATGCGTTTAGATAATTTATAACTTGATAATTTTGGTTTAACAAGAGCTTTGTTAATATTTTAGGTTCGTATTGTTTACATTGCAATATTATGACAATCTCTGTCATTGATAATTCTTTGATAGTAATAGAGCATGCGCAGTTAGGAGTTTCTCAGGTATAGACAAATATTCTATCCAGGTTCTAGTTTAGCAAAATAAATCTATGATTAGATTTATTTTGAATTTTTAAAATGAAAAAAGTCTAGTAAGATGAAATTTTGAATTCAAACAAAAGAGAAAATTAGAACAGAGAGGATGACAGATTTTTCAGGAGGGATCTGATCATGGGATTCATTGTACAACAGACCTGGGAGTCGAAAAGATAGTTTATTTTATAACATATTTATATAGAAAAGTTATTTTAATTGTTATAATTTATAATTTTAATATTAATATGGGTGAAATACCCTTTATCAAAACGACAAATACTTACTGAACATTGAAAGAACACTACCGGGAAAGTATCACCTGGATTTTGTATTTATAATACAAATAATAACTTTTCCTTTTACATATGAGGAAATCTCAATAGATAAGATATTTGGTGCTGCGTCGTCTGCTTGAACAGTGTATCCTGATACGGCCTACACCGTGCTGACTTCTATTCTAGATCCTAGGCAAGGATCTCTACGCTGAGCTGTCGGAGCAAGAAGAACGTCTCGGTTATGGACATTAAAATTGTGTAATAATAAATTGTAAAACCCATATTATTTAAAAATTGTAAGGTATGCTGGAAAATTATACATATCTATCCTAAATTAAATTATAATCATAACAATATTTACAAAATAAAGAAATAAATTTAATAAAACATTTAATAAAAAGTTTGTGATAAAAATTAAATTTGAACATCAAATTATAATATTAATTTTTAATATTTGCTATTAAATTGAATAAATAATAAATATTTATAAGAATAACTAAATAAATTTAATGAAAATTTTTTGATAAAAATGAAAAGTGAATATTAAATTAAGAAATTAATAAAAATATTTAAAAAATGACGAACCTTGAATTCAATTTTTGAATTTATTTTTAAAATATTAAATAATCAATAATAAACATTTAAAATTAAGAATCTTATAATGTTTAGGACAAATTGTGTCTTATATATTTATTATTCTCTAAATTTGGTTTTTAATAATTATTTAAATATATATATATATATATATATTTTTTTTTATGATGCCAAAGAAGTATAACTTCTCACGCGCGTACATAAGTACACGCACCCATTTTTTTTTTTTTTTTTAATTGCCCTATATGCATTTAGTAAAAAGCTGTTATTTTGACATTACAAACAGACACTTCAATTTTATTTATTTGTATTAATTAGATATCAACCCTGCGATAATAATAATAATCTTTAATAACAATGATACCTTAAAAATATATACAATTTTAATGATATTTGATAAGTTTGGTATAATTAGTCACTAAAACAATTGTTGCGTTAAATTAATTCCCTACTAAAGATCCTAACAAAAATGATTATTGTTTTAGTACACATGACGGGTCATGTTGGCGGACTGTTTACCAAGTATCAATAACATGGGAGTCGTACGACCGCGACAGGAATAAGCAAATATTCAACTCTGTACGTGTAGTTTTAACATGGATGTAAAGAATTATGATACGGACAGTGCGTAGGAATAAACAGCAACAACACGAAAATGAACTTCAATTATTGTGATCAGTTCCCTCGTATATCTTCATAGTTGAACCTATTAACCCTACTACTAACTAATACGGAACACTATTAAACAAGAAAAGAATTATTCAAATTGGTTCGTATACAATGAAGTTTTTGCTAAACATCCATAAAAAAAACTTTCGAATTGACAACCTATTTTGAGGTCTGTTTCTAAATAATTCCTTTTTCATCGTCATATTGTTTTTTTTGAGGAACATCAGTATGAAAGAATCTATTTATAAAAAACGCTTTAAAAAATATGTGTGTGTGTGAAGTGAAATCTTCAGAAAACATGAAAACATGAAACACTGTATATATACTATATATATGTAATGAATTCTAACCCATCTTCACGCAGAGTAGGTATATCCTATAGATGACTGTGTTTCTCTTTTTAATGTCGCTTTTTCGTTTCATTACGTTTCAAATCATAACAGTACTAAACACAAAAATATTTAAATAAACGATACACGTGAACAATATACATCACGCTGTCTGTGACGCCTTTTCGCAAGGCTTCGTAATACGCAGGCGCACACATACGTTCTGAAGCACATATCAGGAGGAGACCGGGATAATAAGAAATACTTTATAATGTATTCTATCTCTTTCTCTCGCAGATGAAATCCTATAGATATGTAAATCACAAGTATGCTCAAGAAATTTCAATTGAAAATCGTTTTTTATGTTACATTGTGAGTTCAACACATCATAATATTTTAGGACTCGAAGGTACGTACTTAGTCTGGCCATAAGTTCTGTTATATATAAAAACTGCATTTATTTTTAATGAAGTAATATAATCTTAATAAAACGTACCTGTGAATATTTACTAAAGTCTCGGCAATAATTTAAAATAATTCTGTTCGAAATGACCAACTTTGGCTTTGGCACATACTTTTGACATGACTTTTGGTACAGACATGAATCTATGAATTTAAGCACCAGATATTAAACGCATTCCAAGTTAGAATTCATAGAAAAAAAACAGTATTTTTTAAGTTGTAATAATATTTAAGTTCAAACTAAGTAGTTATATATCAATTGATGAAAGACAGGTACATTTTACAGTTATTCCATAACAATAATAGTTTTCAATTAATTGATTATTTAAAAATGAGTTCTATTCAAACAAAGATAAGAAATACTGTACACAGTTTTCTTTATGGCGCATCTAGTCAAACGTTTGAAATGGCTCCCCAAAAATAAATTCCCTAGGCTGTATACATACATATACAGAGTGCGTCGCGTTCCCAAGTCGACTATTTAGAATATTTAATTACTATTTATGTCCTGATCTTTAGTTACGATAGTATTGCTCGACACGCAATAATATGTATCAGTTTCTAAAACTGAGGTAACTAATTTTCTATTTATATTTTTCCAGCCATAACTGTCATAAATTAACATTTTTTTATACACTTAAATTTTTTTTTGTAAATTTTGAATTTTTTGAGTTAAAGATCATCATATATCTATACTAATGTAATAAAGCAGAAGACTTTTTTTGTCGTTTGTTTGTTAATTTAAACATGCTAATCTCTGGAAGTACCGGTCGGATTCGAAAAATTATTTTTGTACATTATAGACAGATTCACGAGGAACATAAGAGGCTATCGAACGTAAGGCTACACCTCTTAACTAAGCTTAAATATTGAATTTTGTTAATTAAGCGAAAGCATATTGTGAAGAAACCTACAAAAATGGGTTGTAATTTTATGAAACCGTTTGTTACTTACAGACGAAAAGTTTCTCAAATTTACAAACAAAATTCTGTTTATTACAATACCCGATTTCAATTTTGGCTAAATGTGTTGCCTATTAGTTTCAAATACAATTTTAACCGTGTTGGGTTTTTATGAATTTACCCCACTTTATTAAATAAGTATGTTTTTGAAATGTTGTGTTGGTAGAAGAAGCCAGTTCTTGTGACATACTTATAAGTAGGTACGGTACATGTGTATGACGCTTCCAAAGAGCTAAACTTAAATTTATATGTTATCTTGTATGTTTTTTGTTTGTATGTTTGAACACGCTAATCTCGGACTACCAGTTAGATTTGAAAAATTTACATTTTATTGCATATTACAGATATAATTAAACAAATAATTAAATCGACTTTAAAAAAACATAGGTAACTCAAAATTGTGGATTTATATTTTTTTATTTTATTTAATATAACCAACGAAATTAACCAATAAAACGGAATCAAAAGTACGTACGAAACAAATTAGGGACCTACAATTTCTTTTTGTTGATGGCGAGTTGCTCGAACATTAACACGAGTGAAACCATAGGGCAATACTACTATCTTTATATTCAACAATAAACCAAATTAATATATATTTACATGTAGGTGCAATATCAATGCTGCTTAACCCGATAGAGATACAGTGTGATGTTACTGATGAAATCGGAAAGCTGCGAACGAGATACAAAAGTAGGAATAAATCTCACTCGCGCGTCGGCCCCACACGTACGTACATCTCCACGAAGATCGATGCTGTCGATAAATCAAAGAACGACATTTTTGTGTACACAACACGCCCCGACACTCGACTAACTCGAATTTACTGTGGACCACGTACACATATGAAATAATAACAACGGCATACAGGATAGAAAGAATATTCTAGTATTGTTTATTGTTTGACTCACTCAATTCACGCTTGATTTTATTTAGAGGAAAAGAGGTAAGCAAAACATTTGAAGAAATTTTTTTAAAAGAATTATCTTTGCTTTAGCACTGCACCGAAACGACCCAATATACATTTAAACGTTTTATCTATTTAGTAGTCTTTATTTAGTATAGAATGTGGGAGAGACAACTGATTGACTAAAAATATGTTGTTTATTCGATAGCTTTGCTGGCGACGACCTCGAAAAACCCCCAATTTATTTCGTACCTACTTCTGATTCCGTGTTGCTGGTTTTCGTGTAAGTATACAAAAATATTATTTCATAACTTTATGTAAATTTTTTTTAAGTATGCAATAAACTTAATAGATTTGTCACCAAATGAACCGCATTGTTTTTTTTGAGGAACATCAGTATGAAAGAATCTATTTATAAAAAACGCTTTAAAAAATATGTGTGTGTGTGAAGTGAAATCTTCAGAAAACATGAAAACATGAAACACTGTATATATACTATATATATGTGATGAATTCTAACCCATCTTCACGCAGAGTAGGTATATCCTATAGATGACTGTGTTTCTCTTTTTAATGTCGCTTTTTCGTTTCATTACGTTTCAAATCATAACAGTACTAAACACAAAAATATTTAAATAAACGATACACGTGAACAATATACATCACGCTGTCTGTGACGCCTTTTCGCAAGGCTTCGTAATACGCAGGCGCACACATACGTTCTGAAGCACATATCAGGAGGAGACCGGGATAATAAGAAATACTTTATAATGTATAAATTATAAATCTCGCAGATGAAATCCTATAGATATGTAAATCACAAGTATGCTCAAGAAATTTCAATTGAAAATCGTTTTGTATGTTACATTGTGAGTTCAACACATCATAATATTTTAGAACTCGAAGGTACGTACTTAGTCTGGCCATAAGTTCTGTTATATATAAAAACTGCATTTATTTGTAATGAAGTAATATAATCTTAATAAAACGTACCTGTGAATATTTACTAAAGTCTCGGCAATAATTTAAAATAATTCTGTTCGAAATGACCACCTTTGGCTTTGGCACATACTTTTGACATGACTTTTGGTACAGACATGAATCTATGAATTTAAGAACCAGATATTAAACGCATTCCAAGTTAGAATTCATAGAAAAAAATCAGTATTTTTTAAGTTGTAATAATATTTAAGTTCAACCTAAGTAGTTATATATCAATTGATGAAAGACAGGTACATTTTACAGTTATTCCATAACAATATTAGTTTCCAATTAATTGATTTTATGAAAATGAGTTCTATTCAAACAAAGATAAGAAATACTGTACACAGTTTTCTTTATGGCGCATCTAGTCAAACGTTTGAAATGGCTCCCCAAAAATAAATTCCCTAGGCTGTATACATATACAGAGTGCGTCGCGTTCCCAAGTCGACTATTTAGAATATTTAATTACTATTTATGTCCTGATCTTTAGTTACGATAGTATTGCTCGACACGCAATAATATGTATCAGTTTCTAAAACTGAGGTAACTAATTTTCTATTTATATTTTTCCAGCCATAACTGTCATAAATTAACATTTTTTTATACACTTAAATTTTTTTTTGTAAATTTTGAATTTTTTGAGTTAAAGATCATCATATATCTATACTAATGTAATAAAGCAGAAGACTTTTTTTGTCGTTTGTTTGTTAATTTAAACATGCTAATCTCTGGAAGTACCGGTCGGATTCGAAAAATTATTTTTGTACATTATAGACAGATTCACGAGGAACATAAGAGGCTATCGAACGTAAGGCTACACCTCTTAACTAACCTTAAATATTGAATTTTGTTAATTAAGCGAAAGCATATTGTGAAGAAACCTACAAAAATGGGTTGTAATTTTATGAAACCGTTTGTTATTTACAGACGAAAAGTTTCTCAAATTTACAAACAAAATTCTGTTTATTACAATACCCGATTTCAATTTTAGCTAAATGTGTTGCCTATTAATTTCAAATACAATTTTAACCGTGTTGGGTTGTTATGAATTTACCCCACTTTATTAAATAAGTATGTTTTTGAAATGTTGTGTTGGTAGAAGAAGCCAGTTCTTGTGACATACTTATAAGTAGGTACGGTACATGTGTATGACGCTTCCAAAGAGCTAAACTTAAATTTATATGTTATCTTGTATGTTTTTTGTTTGTATGTTTGAACACGCTAATCTCGGACTACCAGTTAGATTTGAAAAATTTACATTTTATTGCATATTACAGATATAATTAAACAAATAATTAAATCGACTTTAAAAAAAACATAGGTAACTCAAAATTGTGGATTTATATTTTTTTATTTTATTTAATATAACCAACGAAATTAACCAATAAAACGGAATCAAAAGTACGTACGAAACAAATTAGGGACCTACAATTTCTTTTTGTTGATGGCGAGTTGCTCGAACATTAACACGAGTGAAACCATAGGGCAATACTACTATCTTTATATTCAACAATAAACCAAATTAATATATATTTACATGTAGGTGCAATATCAATGCTGCTTAACCCGATAGAGATACAGTGTGATGTTACTGATGAAATCGGAAAGCTGCGAACGAGATACAAAAGTAGGAATAAATCTCACTCGCGCGTCGGCCCCACACGTACGTACATCTCCACGAAGATCGATGCTGTCGATAAATCAAAGAACGACATTTTTGTGTACACAACACGCCCCGACACTCGACTAACTCGAATTTACTGTGGACCACGTACACATATGAAATAATAACAACGGCATACAGGATAGAAAGAATATTCTAGTATTGTTTATTGTTTGACTCACTCAATTCACGCTTGATTTTATTTAGAGGAAAAGAGGTAAGCAAAACATTTGAAGAAATTTTTTTAAAAGAATTATCTTTGCTTTAGCACTGCACCGAAACGACCCAATATACATTTAAACGTTTTATCTATTTAGTAGTCTTTATTTAGTATAGAATGTGGGAGAGACAACTGATTGACTAAAAATATGTTGTTTATTCGATAGCTTTGCTGGCGACGACCTCGAAAAACCCCCAATTTATTTCGTACCTACTTCTGATTCCGTGTTGCTGGTTTTCGTGTAAGTATACAAAAATATTATTTCATAACTTTATGTAATTTTTTTTTAAGTATGCAATAAACTTAATAGATTTGTCACCAAATGAACCGCATTGTTTTTTGATGTGAAACATCTATAGGCGAGGGGTAAACCTGATTGTTGGCGTGGGGATACAGTCCGTGGCGACTCAACGCCACGCTATTTGATGGAACATATTTACTATGAACTATAAATATACAATTATGAAAATAATCACTGCAACCCCACTGATCCCCCAAGAACCCTCCACAGGGAAATTTTCGGGACCCCCTTTCGATGTTTCACATCTGCCAGACGTCCCGTGACAGATTTTTTTATAATGGCTTGACAGTATATTGAAGGTACTATTCCTGATGGTAAGAACATCACAATTAAATTAACTGGATATGCACAGGCTGATCCCGGAACGCGACACGGAAAAGCGAGTCACTATGGCAGACTTTTCACCACACAGCCCTACCACCCCCCTATCACCATTTCTTAATTCGTCGCTCAGCAAGCTTACGTTTTTGCTTTTTGACATTGTTTGGTCATTCAATTCTGATGACGCGTCAATTTTTTTAGGGATAAATATTATTAATTATCATAGTAAAAATATTAGTTTCAACGTGTTTCAAACTGTACGCACATATTGGACGTATGGAGGCATTAGTACGGGAACTGTTTTTACCTATCGCACGCATTTACCGATGCTCGATGGACTAATGGACTAATACCGTTCAACATCAAAACGTGGTAGCTGACATATTTAGTACCTACGCTAGGTTATGCTCGCGTCTCGTCTGGACTCGCGTAGATAAGGCAATTTATAGAAGGATACAGCTAATTATGATACTTTGCTATTATAATGCCAAAGTAAGTATAAGTACGAATAAATAGGTTAATGATTTAAACGCTGATTTATTTGATACAACTGTGTAGAAGTTGAAAGCTCTTCTAAATTCTAATTTCTTTTGCTAATATTTTTGTGTTCTTCCGTCTACTTTCTTCATATAAATGTATGTAAGAACTTGTAAATGGTCGTAATTAATTTATACATGTAACTTAAATATATACTTAGCACTAAGTTTTCTTAAATATTAAAATAAAATTAAAATAAGTTTTTAGAGTACTTAAATCGACCTGTCTACCAAGACAGTCAAGAGAAGTAGGGCTAAGAGAAATTTATTTTTGGACCAGTCGGGTGAAATACCTACATCCTACAGAAGATCGCAGATAAATAACCTTGTGTGTAGGCTAGTTATACCTATGCTATTACAAGCGTGCATAGGTAACGGTAACTGCTTACAATCAAGTGTCTTGCTTGCTTGTTTTCCACTTTAGTTGTATAGAAAAAACAAAAGTTTCGACAACTAAAATCCAAGGTTTTAAACATGCCCAAGGTTCTTAAGTTTTAACCGCTAATCAGAAGTATAGAATAAGTTTTGTAGTATAAAATTCAGTAGTGTTGCGTAACATGGCCTGCCTATGGCCAAGCAGATATGGCATGCACTTTAATGGTTTGGTTAAGTTGGTTAAAATTTACCATTAAGTTCATAATCACACTGCTAATTTAAAAAGAAGTAACTATTACGATTGAATTCTTATATAATATAATTATATATCTTATACAATACATACAATATATCTTATATAACTGCCTCGTTAGCCTAGTGGTCGTAAGCGCGACTGCTATGAGCGAGGTCCTGGGTTCGAATCCCAGGTCGAGCAAAAAGTGTTGTTGTGTTTTTCCTATAAAATTTCCAGTAGCAGCTCGGAGTTTGGTTTCGTGCCCGATTAATGTCAAAGGCTCGCCCCCTATTACATGGGACCAAAAACATACTCGGCGAATTGTGGGTTTACAATTAGTACACCTCTGCCTTACCCTTCGGGAAATACAGGCGTGATGGTAAGGTATGTATATAATACATTATTCTTCCATCATGTCAAATATCATTGTCAAAAAAAAGTTCGACTTAACGCTACTTACCGTGTTTTTGTACGCACAATAGAAACCGCATTGTTTTCAGCGCGGATCTGACATCCATGTATCACATCGAAAAAAAAACATGTGCCGATATATATTTCTCAATTAGAAAGGGAGAGGTTGAGTGGATATTTCGCTTTCATCATAAATCACATTTATGTTTCTCGACAGATTTGTGTTCGATTTTTTTTTGCATTTTCCAACAATGATTTTATTTTACTATTTAGAAAAATGATAGTCGATATTTATTGTACGTTTACTCCTTTTTTACGTAAAGTTCCAAGCAGGTTTGCAGTCCACATAATATTAAGTGGTCAGTCCAACCTCTGAAAATCAGAAACAAAAATATTTTATTCAATTTAGACCATTAGAAAGTACTCATGAATGTAAAAACACTACCTCTGGTTTAGAAAAAAAAGTCGGCAAGAAATTCTCTCGGGTCTATCAATTATTAAGTATTTAAAACAAAGACAGAGCTTAGTCAATTCGAATGTATTTTTTTAATTGACATTCAGCTATAATTTCTCAGTTTATGAACAGATTTGGATGATTCTTTTTTTGTTGGATAGGGGATACCTCAAGGGAGGCCCCATTTTAATTTCATTGACATTGGGCCTTCAAATTCGGAGATACACCAGGGAACTCACCAAAATCATTGTAGTTGGGATTCTTTTTTGTTAAAAATCGTTTTATCATAAATACTTTTCCCGTTTACTGTGTAATTATAGTTTACAATAATTAACTATATTTAGTACAGGTAGAAAGAGGAAGTCATTTCCTGACATTACTATCATTCAATTCACCCTATAACCTTAGCGAGGTTGGCAGAGACTTCCTCTCACTTGCATACATTTTTCACTTCTTCGACATTAATCAATCTTTTCACGTACGTTCGTCGGTTTAAAGTACTCTTGACCTGACCTTTCTTCAGAACGTCTCCAATTTAATCAAGAAACGTTCGTCTAGGCCTTCCTCTTCCAACGATTCCTTTCATACTCGCATCATAAATTTGTTTAGTCATTCTTCTTTCATACATCCTCTCAACATGCCCAGAAAGCATCCCTTTCTCAATCCGTGTGACTATATCTTCTTTCACACCACAAAGCTCTCTTAACACACTATTTCTTATCCTGTCACTTAATTTCATTCCTAACTATATGCTAATAGCGCTCTCATTTCTACTACTTTTATTCTTTTTCCTTGCTTTTCCCTTCCATTCCTTTTCCCAAATTTCTTGAAAACTTTTTACCGTAAAAGTCAACTAACACAATGAACCCTTGATAATTTCAAGCAATACCACCGACCAAGGAAATCAATATGACAGCTAATCCGTAATTCTATAGCGCACCGAAACAGGCATTATTGCAAAGGAACACGCCAAACAGAAATCAGCCTTTTAATATGTACTGATCAATCATTGGACGTGTCTTATGGGGGAACATTACGTTCGGAATTCGGACTTATTGTAGCAACTATAATTATTTACTAACTACTTGTGCCCCGCGGTTTTACCTGTGTTAAACTAATTCGAGCAACTCTCCACCGCACCCACGTTAATGCACGCGTGTAGTCCATCTTTGATGTCAATTCCCGTACTCGTTGGATTGCTTGACGTTTATCATTACTTCTTCACTTCTTAAAGCCATAGCGTGAAGCTATATAACTTATTACCTTCCTTAATAAATTGATTTTAAATCTGAATGGTATTTCCAAAGAGTTTTTGAGTTTTATAAAATCTTTGGAAGTCAATTTTAACCTACGTCTGATTGTTCCGGAATGAAATTTTGTATGGTATTTGTAGTTTGATTATGAAGACTATAATTTGGTATCTTGGAGCTAATTTAATGATGGAGCCAGGAGGTGGATAGTGGAACTCTTCAGTAGCCACTATCAAACCATTCGAGTTTAATCTCATATGATTTGTATTGGCGAGTCCAATAGATTAACTTTTTTAGTATGTATTGAAATTGTGCTGTTATTTATTTCAATGCATTTGCCCAGTAGTGGAGCATTTTCGATTCTAATAATGCTATTATAAGTAAAATAATTTAACACATGCACCGACGTATACACATATATTTGTTTAGAATTGAACCAAATACAGTGTAGTTAGTTAGATCCATCCTAATTCTAACTACGAGTAATAAACAGGGTGTAGGGGAGTCACGGACGATTTCACCGGCGCGCTCGTTTCCTAGCTATGTTTAGACGTTTGTTGTTATGTTCTGTGTTCTGAACTACTTATACACCTTAAGTAATAAAAGCTTTATTTGTATCGTGAAATCACCTATAGATTGTATAAGTAAGATTTTATCAAAGATCAGGGCAATGTTAACACTAGAAATAGAGATAAATTAGTCGTACCGTGTTTTAGACTTTGTAAGACTAATTAAAGTTTTTTAGGTAATAGTGTTAAGTTCTATGACAATATTCCGAAGTGCATCACTTATTTGCCGGACAACAAGTTCAAGGACCATGTTAAGCGGGTTTTACTGTCAAAAGGTTATTATAGGTGGATCATTATGTGAATGATAGTGATGTCTGGAAGTGACTCCCTCTCAGTGCATCAACTAAATTATTATTATTGTATCTGTTATATTAAAACTTGTAAAGTTAAAAAAAAAAACGATCGAGTTTCTTGCCGGTTCTTCTCGATGACTGGGATGTTTTCCGAACCGGCAGTAGTGTTTTGACGTTCATAAGTGCCTTCTTAGGGCCTAAATTGAATTTTGATTTTTACAATACATAATCAATCAATAAGTATTAATTAAAGTTATTATTTCTGGGCGAACTACTTATAACGTTAGTTAGCTATTATAACTAGAACTATTATATCTTTTAGGTGCGTTATGAAAAAATTATGACAGTGATTTTTAGTGATATGCGCGAATTGTACCAAAATGACTAATGTCGCCCTGGTTAGCTACCATCCTCAAATTGAAAATCTGTCGCCGAGTACCTACCAACAGACGTTTTTCCGCAGCTGTACTTGAGAGCCAGTACCTCTAGGATCAGCATGGTAACATCCTGGGCCACATATTCATTTAATATCAGCTGAGATTGTTACCCAAACCACTATAAAGAATTAAAAAAGAAAATTGAATAAACAGTTTTGTATATTGACAATTTGATTCATTACAGTTATAAATCAGATGAATATTCGTAACGGATGGCGCTGCGGGCAAAACATAGATGTATATGTTTCATAAATTCAAACCATTTGTTTTTACCCTTCATTCCCGCGTAGAAAGAAAAAAAAGCCTCAACTCAAGAGTATTCAATCTTTCACGACATAATTACCGTCTGATATACTTTGAGGCGTCACGCTGATATATAGCTACTGGAAGTGATTGGAGCGTAGTTTAAAATGTAACTGAAGACACGTTTGATAGACTTTAGGTAGTTTTTAAATCTAATACTATTATGTGACCATTCTTGTATACAGAATGAATTTTTCAAGTGGGTGTAGATGACCAACTCAGAAACTGTGAGGAATTGAGAACACGATTTTGATGAAAACTAAAACCGCAAGCATTGGAGTTTTGAAAAATTAATATTCTTAGCCAAGAATCGAACTCGTTGATTTTGAGAAAGACACGCACACTGTTTTAGTACAGCATTCGATAGTGTCGCTAATTAGGATCAAATTCTAAAATAATGACATACGACATTAATGACGGCAGAGATTATCGTGAAAGAAAAAAATCTCTTTGAATTTTATAACATACTAGCAGTCTGCCCGCGGCTCCTCACGCGTTTCTTACACAGTAATTATTTATACCCCGTAATTTTATTTTTGCTCATATTATTGAAAATTCATTTAGTCCATCAATTACGGAATGATTTACGCTTTCCGTTCTTACTATTTCTAAAAGTAATGTTGAAAATTGTTACAGCCCATCAGTTATGGAATAACTTAATACTTCCCATGTACACAATTTTATCAAAATCGGTAAATATTTATCTATTTCTTTCTCTTTCTAAAAGTATATTACTTATTTAAAATGCTTATTTCATATCAAATGAACAATGACATAAGTTTTCAGTGTATAAATTTTCAGAAGAATCGGTCAAGCCGTTTTTGATTTAAATTCGGCATATACAAACAAACAAAAGAAATTTAAGGACATATTCGTGATTAATATTAAAATATATGTACAGACATGACTACATATTCGTTAATATAGATAGATTTAACTTGAATTAGTATAACATTAAATATTAGATTATACAACATCATTATATTTTTTTAAATAGTTTATGTCATTTCTTTAAGTTACAGATCGTTGTCGTCACCCCTTAGGCGGTAAAGGGGGCGAAACAGGGTGGGGGTTGTCTCTTGAAAAAGTCTCAATAACTCGTCGAGGCAGAACGCGAATGACATCGTTAGTCGAAGTGGTATGGAGAAAAGGCGAACTATCTACTTACCGTTACTCTGATACCTATTGGTTGTACAGGTTGATTCTTTAAAAAACATCGTTTATCTCATACATTATTGTATGAATCAACATACTGTGTATGGATCACCAAAATATAATAATTGGGTCAGTCTCTTATAAGTGGAGCAGTTGCTACTATTCCCTATCCTCTGCCTTTATTTTCCCCTCTTGACATGACACGACTCCCACTTTATCCTTCACTTGTTGGGAAAAACTTGTCTTACCATATCAAGTATCCAATCATCTTTCCTCTTCTGTTATATGTACCTTTCTTTTCTAATAGCTTGGCCCTTGACGGTACTGTTTCTAATAGGAGCATCAGCACAACCCAAACACAACAGCGACCACCGAGAGATCTAAATCCATCTGAGGTCGCCGCTGTCATACCAGCCTGCAAAAATGTTTCTCAACAACTGTCTTTCCTCGTCAACCATTCTTAATACTTCCTCTTTTGTAATACTTTTTGTCCAACTGATATTTTCCATCCTCCGCCAACGTCACATCTCAAACGCAGCCAATCTTTCTCTGTTCCTTTGATTCATCATACATATTTCAAGCCATACAAAGCTATGCTTCAGTTGTAAATCGTAATGAGCTGTTTTCTAAACTTGGTTTTAATTTTCGATTTGAATATGTGTTTCTTTTTATTAAAAGCTTATTTAGCCATTGCGATTTTTCCTAATATATGAAGTGAATACCCACAATTATGCGTTATTTGGCTATTAAATTATTTAAAGCTGTTGACGTGTTCAATTGTGATGTTATCAAGTTATATTGGATTGTTTACTAATGAATAATAGGAAAATCTTTCAAGTATGTGTTATCTTTGACCTTTTTAGAGAGTAAATGAAATGTAGTAGATCATGTGTATCGTATGTGTAAGTCACTTGGACTACATTTTATTTCAAACCTTAGCTCTACTAACCGATAAACCATAGAACGTTCGATTGCTACTTGCTACGAGTGCTCACTTTCGCACTGCACCTAATAGGATTTAAGTGTTGAACAGACTTAGAAAAGTAGCAGTCGTTTTTTGATCCATTGACAGTGGCCACTATCTTACTGACTTAAGAAACCATCACGGTAGTATTATCGGACGGATAGGCATCGTGGAGTTCAAATATTTTTCCGTTGCAAATAATTGTTCTTATAATTTACTGTCACTGTCACTTGGAATACAGTTAATTTTTATAAATTGTAGTTTTTAAAAATAAAAATTAATCTAATTTTCCTTTGATATCCTCAAAGTTTTTTGATTTTATTTAGGAACATACTGTATCAAAAGGTATTGGTTAGATCTGAATGAGCGTCTCGCGGACGTAATCCGCGACTGTGTTCATTTCGCGGACATTCTATCACGTACCGTTTATACAATTTTCAACCCTGTCTCCATTCTATTAAAGTTGAAAATATTACGTTCAGACTTTCGGTTATTAAAAAACGCACTCGACTTGGTCCGTGATCCCGCATCACTTGGCTTCAAGGACCTGTATTGAATTACCGAAGATTTTTATGGTTCGGTAAGTCTTCGGCTTCGAGACGAGTGTACTGGATAAAATCTAAAGATTATTCGAAATTTATCAAAAAAGAAACATACGGACCTTTTAATGATAGCATTGTTACCCAACTTTTTTAATAGTATCACGGCAAAGTAACTGCTTTGTACTGTTCTTGATGGTAAGCATAATACAAGCCAAAAATAATGGTGATCCATTGACGGTCACCACCGTATGTCGGTGTATGTCGGTAAGCTTCCGGTATCTGTATCGAGACAGGTTCAATCAAGCGGAGTCGTATGGATCCAACTACTATAGGTACATGGTGATAAATCCATTACAGTGACTCTCTTTTGCTTTGTCACGTTTTGGGATCAACCAATCGATATATTTTAACCTAGATAATTCAGCCCAGTTATAGGTTGCTAAAAAAGATAAGATTAAAAAAAAAGAAAACCAACAACAATAATTTCGTTCCTTCTGTTTCTTTGAAGTTGAAGGTCCAATGCCAATGAAATTAAAATGGGACCACCCCAAAGGTATCGCCTTTCCAAAGAAAAAAGGATCATTCAAATCGGTTCTTAAACTAAGAAGATTTGGCTGAACATTTATAAAAAAATATACATTCGAATTGAGACTCTCCTACTTTTTCGAAGTCGATAGAAAAAATACTTAACATAAGAGGAACTGCTGATAATCTGCTAAACTAGTAAAAATCTTTCTTTAACAAGTTAGTCAATCAATATTTCGATGGGTCTTATATGCCCAAAGTTCATAATCATAATTTTACAGAACTGGTTTTCAGACACCATTTTGACCACTGTACATTTAAATATGTACTACGTTTACCGTTCTACTGAATGAAGAATATATTTGTATTTTTTTATTATGAGCTTAATTAATTATACTGAAAGAATGTATTTCCTTAAAAAGGACGAAACAGCGAAATTGTTAGTTTGGCCGTTATACATAAGACCCATCGATGTTAATAAATAAAAAACTTCAGCAGATTTACATAGAATATTATTTAATATAAATATTATGAATCATACAAAACGAAAAATAGTTACATTTTAAAAGTCTAGATTTTATTTATGAAGATTTACAATGTTAACTTTATTACTTTAAGCAACATCGTAAATAATACTGTGATACGATCAGTTAGGTACTAGGTTTACAAGCTAAAATCGATTACAGTACAACCATCTAGGAAGGTCACGTTATAGCTTTCCTTTCTACATCGACTGTTTACATTAAGATACCAAAGAAAAATTCTAATAGATATAATCTATATTGTTTACAAGACGTTCTAATTAAAGTTATCTGAAGCAATTAAATAAATAAGCAAATGGTGTGATACCGTCACGAAGATACAAATTGATACAATTATAACCCCGTGAAGCTATTGATGATGTATGATAATGAAGAGTTGCTAATTTATTGATGATGAAACCGAACATGAAGTACGAGAGCAAAATATAATTATATAATACATGTAAAGAAATCACTCATATACGAGCGCTTTTCTTAAGTTTGTTTCTTCCGCGTTATCGATGAAAAAGTTATTAGATTTCAAAAGTGACGTCGAACGGGACGTCATAATATATTTATTATAAAACAAATTCATATATTATGACTGTGAACAGAAATCTCTCTTATAAATAATTAATTTTTTATATTTGTAAGAATATAAAAATACCAAAAATGAAGTCTTTAAATGTTGTTTCTTATGTTTACAGAGAAACGCAATTATGGCTTTGTTTCATTTTCCCCCATAATTCATGAGTATAACATCATTATATACCATTAAAAAACCATTCGGATTATTGATCAGAATATCCACTTCAAGCCTATTTAAATATATATCTGACTAAATACTAGCGATAAATCAACGAGATGTTCGTGATATCACAACCGGCGAGAGTCATATAAGAGTATTTTAATTTAGCTGCGAAAAGTTTGGTTTTCTTGGTTCTTTGTTTGGCTCACGACGAGCAATCTAATGCTCGCCTAAATAGCTACGACCCTCAAATTGAAAGTTTTATATCGATCATCTAGTGGTGTGCCCTAGCAAATGAACTTATTAGCCCGTAGCGTTTAGTGTTACTTAACATTTTATGATATTGTAATTAAACGTAACAAATATAATGGAAGTCTTTGTATGCCGTACAGGTACGTCACAGGCTTTGGAGGGTCGCATAAATGACCAGACCAGGACCACAAACAATACCTTTAATAGAAAATTTCAAAGGCACAGTTATAGAATCTCTCGCACCGTGCCCATAAAAGGCTAGTTGACAATATCCATAAACTATAATTAATGCTGATTGATGTTGTTGTTTTTTGTTGTCGTTGCTTGACATTTTATAGAAAGGAACTTAATTCACCGTATATCTCTACATGGGTAGGCTAAACTTGTTAGATAACAGGAAATGTGTATTACAAAACGAAGATTTCATTTACTATATAAATATCAAATGACAAAAATTAACTGAAATAATCAAGAATGTATTTATAGATCATCATACTATGCACTTGAAATATAATATTTAAAAACAATATCGGATCGGCATCGTTTCGTGGTCGTCACGCGATCGTAAAGACGTGTAGATGTATCGACTGCACCGTTTTGTAGCTCGGATGCCAGTGGAAATTGATTTACGGTTTGTGGGGAAACATGTCGGCTATGTTTTTATAGAGATAGCTTAATTATCTAAAATAGGGAATTAGTTATCCATGGTAATCTACATTTAACCTTATATAAAACTTTACTACTACAGGAGACTTTATTACGATTACGAATTGTAGTATTAAAAATACCTATTAACAGATCTTACCTGTGAGTGAAAGATGGAGGCAAAGGCGACATGGATGACTTTTGTACAGACTATCGTTGCTGACAAAAAGTATCAGAAGATCGTGACGTGTGGATAAATTCATCACTGATCATAGCAATCTCCATCACACCATCTGGCTTAAAAAAACTCTTTGAGAAGCGCGTCTAAAGCATGAACAATAGCAATCCTGACAAATTATAATTAGTTTAGACGTAGTGAATGGTAATGTAGCTGTCATACACACACATAGCGATATCTCCGCCACAACTGACATCCTACATCGCCATATAGAAATTAACCGAACAATTGAGTATATATACAAGAACTCGACAACAACCGTTGGGCAGCTGCCCGACAGACACAACACCCGTCTGGTCGGAGGATCCTCCCTTTTCTATGACGGATGAGGAACTTTTCACTAAGCACTTAGCATCATCTCTTAGATAGTCAGTCAAAAGGCAATGATTGATTTCGTGAAATTAATTACAAATAGGCCACTACACTTGAGAACTAACGACCGCTTATTATATCAGTGCGTGTTGGAAAACATAGATTAACTGCATATATTTCTGTTTTATGACTCCTACAGTCGAATCGTGAAGAAGTCCAGCACCTTCGAATAGCATTTCTTAAAAGCAATCAGTGGTGAGCATCCAGCAAAAACAAAATCTCCATACTTAACATTTTTAAACGATTTCAAAAAAAGGAGCATTTGGATGACTTCGAAGATACATCAGGAAACTCTTCAAAAACATTGAAGTAGCTCGCTGACCGATCTTTAATGTATAGAACAATTGTACCATCAATGTCTACGTGTCAGAATTTAGACTTTAATCTTAGTGGATTGGGTGGCGAAAAAAATTGACTGTATTAACGAACACTGTTTTGCTAAGTACCGTTTTAAACAAGTGCAAAAGCAGTCAAAACTATATATCTAATTATACAACCATCAGTTGTAAGTGACTCGGTAGCTGGTAATAATAACTTCGTTAACGCAATTTTATTATTATGTTTCTCTCCATATTATATTACCAGTGGAAATATCTGAGGAATGTCGTAGACAAGTTGCATTCACATAGCCTTATCTCACTGTCTATTGGTAGGGAAGTATATATTTTTGCTGATACCGCTACAAACGCGACCTTACTTGAATTTATTACTCAGATGGCATTCACTGTTTATTGCTATAGTTTTATTCATGGTAAAATAGTTAAAGCGTTTTGAAGATTTTGCAAAATATCATAACATAACATAACATTAATATCATAAGATTTTATATCATTCTGAAGATGTGTTAATCGTCTACATAAGCTTTGCGGTCACGATCTCAACTCTAACTCCTTGGTAAGTTATTGTGTGACGCTCGTTTTATAATATAATTATAGGTCAAAATTAAAAACGAGCCTGCTTCAAAAACATCATGACAAGCATAATGGTTGTAAATTAGCATTCCTAATGCGTATATATTTGTAAAGAAAATGTTGCACTTTCTGAACGTGATTTCTGTAGTCAGTGACAACTTTGATAGTCATGACAGTTTTGATATGAAGAAAGTCGTTGAATTGTTGTGCAGTGTTTTTACAAGTCATTTTAGTTTTAAATTTGTGAAAGCTTAATTGTTAAGAACTGTAAAATAAACTTTAATGTCGTTTCCTTCATTACAGAGAAACACATATTGTTTATTTTTATAACACAAATAAGATTAAATAATCTTATATATTTTTACAATACCGAAGTTGAAAATCTATCCCCAAGCTCTTATCTCTGTTTTCCGATAATTGCATTTTTTGAATTACTTAGATCACTTTACAGACATATAATTACACCTGTACATAGGTTCATTAAAAATATCGCTATCTTGTATAATCTGGCAACAGCCCAAGCCGAGGTTCGGTCACTTTGGCACCCTTGATCTTCTTGTCCGCTTTCGCGGCTGAGTGCCTTCAACAATCGCTTTAGGGCCTTTATGGTTAACAATATGGTCAGATAAAAAAAGACTAATTAGATCTGTTGTTATTATCTCAAACGCTTAGATATAAAACGATAACTAATCCCAGAAATTCATTGCAAAATCTTTTGTCCTTCCAAATTTACTTATAATTTCTATATAATCCAAACAATATCAACTATGATAGAAGTAAACAAGAAAACAAGGCGCGTCCCCAAATTACAGGAATCAATAACGCTCCAAGAGGACATTATGCTACGATTTATTAGCTTAGTTTAGGCTTATTAGTTGGAAGAGACTGACTCGAAGGAATGTAGTGTTACACATCTACAATACAGGACATGTTTCTATTTAATTTGTTAAATACTGAACATTAAACTAGTTCGGCAAACTGCAGTGGACGTAAAATAAGAGCAATAAAATTCAAATACGAATGCTGATCTCAAAAGAAAGATTCAGATATGTTATGACAAAAATCTCTAAGTAATTGAATAACAGACGAACTGATCGTATCTAATACATAAAATGAAAATGTAGCAATTCTGGATATAAACAAATTAACGTTAGCATAGCATATTGAAAATAGCAGCTGTTAATGTTTTTCTAGTTTTTATGCATCTTTTGGTGTGATAGTTTAAACGTAGAGTATTTATTTTTAGAATAAATTATCGAAATATAGCAACAGAAACTATTGTCAGTTACATAAAACAAATTTTATTTTTCTTTTGACATAATACTTCTTGCGATAACAATATTGTGCTAACATACCCTGAAGGTATTTACTCAATTTATTCGATAGAATTGAATAGAGGTATTAGAGGTATTAAATGGAAAACAGGTTTCATGTCGACCCGATAGCCTAAGTTTCATGCTTCAACGTGTGCCGACCAAAACAGAAATCTGAAAGTTTGAAACATGTTTTCATAGGATCATCATTTAAAGTGAAAAATATAGAACTATACATTATTGTTCTATCTATTTAAAATAGCACATACGTCGGGAGTTAGCATGATTTTTATCCCACAAATATCTCACTATTTGTATATTGATATCATTGTTAATATTATAAATTGATTGATATTTGATTCTATAGGTTGTATGAAAATGGTTAGTATAGTGTCTAATATATTGTTCTGTCTATGTCAACCAATATACAAAAGTCGGCAACAATGCGACAAAGTATTGGTGTATAAAAACCAAATGCCGGCGGACACTCGCCGCCTTCTCGGCCGTTTAATATACTCCATTGTACACTTAAGTACACTAATGTTTTTAGAGAATTATATTATAAGTAATCTTTATAAAGAATTTAAACAATCTATCAGCTGTTATGTCAAATAGATGGCGCATTCTACATATTAGCTGACAGCTGTCTTAATGGAATTTCTAATGAAAATTTGATTCTCTTGAACTATTTTTCATATTTTAAAGAACACTTTCAGAAAAAAAATGTGTAAATCAGGTTCACGATCAGAAAGATCCGAACTAATAGTACTTACGAATCATGAAATTAGTTATAATTTTGCATGAAATAACATTATATTCAAATGATAAACTAAGAGAACTCTCACTTACCAACGATCAGCATTTAACTTGTTTAAATTTAGATATATGTATAAATACTTAATCAGATAAATATTTCTTATTAAAAAGATAATTATAACTAACTAGCAATCGCCCTAAGGTCGAAATTCGACCAGCAACTTTTCGAACATCATAGACAATTTTTTTGGAATTTGCACTATTGATAAACAATGAGTATTATCTACATCACTTGCTGTCACTTGTCGTTGAGTGACAATGTCAATATTTTGGGGGGACTAAGTTCAATGGCAATTGGCGGGTTAGGATTCGCAGTATTAATTAATTTAATGTAATATATTAGTAACAGATATTAGTGATAAATTTTAGTTTTCTGCATTCCTTCTCCATATAAATTTTAACGATGCCAAATCTCACAGTCTTCCGTGCACGCAATACGCTTAAAAAAGGGTAGAGAGCTTTTGCTTCACGTATTAATATATATAATAGATTATAAGATTCGTAGGTACTGTTAGTTCGGACCTTAGATAAGTAAGGCACAGAGAAATGTCAATGGAGATTTTTTTCTACTGGGAGCAGTTCGACTAATTTAATACCTCCACCCTACAGAATATCGTAACTAAATAACCTTGTCTTGTGTTCATGCGGTGAGTTGTTTTCAGAGCTCTTTGGAGTACAGTTTTCAAAATTGGCAACGTGAGAGTGAGTGATAGTGATACCTACGTTATTACAAGTGTCGATAAGCTTCGGTAGCTGCTTACCATCCGGTGGACCGTATGCTTATTTGCCACATTGTGTCGTATATAAAAAAGTGCATAATTTGACCGATTTGTTTAAATCTTTTTGTTTAAGCTAGTAATAGTAATAGAAATATAAGACAACTTCCATGAAAAAAAATACTTCTTTCTATTGATTTTTTTTATGAACTTAAAGGCCTATAACTCATTCTAACCATAGAAATGCGAAATTATTATTTTATTTTGATCGTAATATTCCTGGAAATAATTACAGGGGAAAACATCTACATAGATGTCGCTGTAGTCAAGTAATTGACTACCAGAAAAGGTAGAACTACATCTGAAAGGCCAACTAGTTATGTTTATACAAGGTGTCCAGAAAGGGTATCGGGTATTTGTTTTCGCGCCATATTCGAAACGGGGCGTCTAAAGGGTGCGGGGAGGGGTTCGTGGCGTCCGCCATTTTGTGGAGTTTTAGTCACGATGGAATAGTACTCGGGGACGCATCGCGCATTTTGCGTACGAGCGTATTATCGTAATGGTGATTCAATAGTGACTGCTCAACGTCTCTATCGTGCGGAATATCGTACACGCCACGCGCCAAGTGACGATAGCATTTTAGGAAATGGATCAGGATGTTCGAGAATACAGGTGCGACAGTTAAAATTCAAAACTGTGGTCGTCCTCGTTCAGTTCGCGATGAAGAAACAATTGAAGAAGTTGAGGCGTCGGTTCGTCAAAATCCGTCTTTATCCATCCGAAAGCGAAGCCAAGCGTTGAACATCAAAAAATCGTCTTTACATTCGATTTTAAAGAAAGACTTACATCTAAAAGCCTATAAAATTCAATTGGTTCAAGAATTGAAGGATACGGACTATGCTAATCGACTGAATTTTGCGAACGAAATGCTGCAGCGATTTAACAACTTTAACAACATACTGTTCAGTGACGAAGCAAATTTTCACCTGAATGGTCATGTTAATAAGCAGAATTGTCGGTACTGGGCAGTGGAGAATCCGAGACGAAAGCATGAACGACCCCTGCATAGCCCAAAGGTCGTTGTTTGGGCCGCTATGTCTGCTAAAGGCATAATTGGTCCTTATTTTCATGAAGATCAACGAGGCCGAGCAATTAATGTGAATAGTGACCGTTATTGCGATATGTTGCGAAATTTTTTGGTTCCAGAGTTGCAGGAGTTTGCAGGTTTCAACTCAAGAACGTGGTTCCAGCAAGATGGGGCCACTTGCCATACCTCAAATGACTCAATGGAAGTTGTTAACGAATTATTCCCTAATAAAGTCATTTCGCGAAGGGGTAACATCAACTGGCCTCCCAGAAGCCCCGACCTTAGCCCGCTTGACAATTTTGCATGGGGATACCTTAAAAGTAAGGTTTATCAAAACAATCCGACGAATCTAACCCAGTTAAAGCAAAACATCAGGTCAGAAATGGCAGCAATATCGATAGCTATGTGTCAACGTGTTATCGCCAATCTTCGTTTCCGTTTAGAAGAGTGCCAGCAACGTAACGGTCATCATTTGGATAACATCATCTTTTCCAAATAATTCTCCAATTCATATGCTAATAATAAACAATAAACTTTTTTATTGCATACAAATAATTTTCGTTTCATTGAACTTACAAATACCCGATACCCTTTCTGGATACCTTGTATAAAAGTATATTTAATTGTTATCACATTATTTTATTATATTCAAATTTATTATTTGAACTAGTTATCTAAGAGAAATATTTTCCGTGATACTTTATATCGATTTTAACAATATAGGAAACTTAGATTCACTTACGTCGGCGATTATCCAAAACATATGTCACCTCTCTCCGCCGCGGGACAATAAATAAATAGCGCAAATTCCGAACTGGCCGGAGCACTGGCCCAATAAAACCTGACCACTGTCCCGGCGAATAAATATTGCAGCCCCATGCGTTCAGAGAACATTTGTTACTGCCTCGGCCGTTGCGTTTGCGTGTTTTCGGATAGCTCGCTATCCTTCGGGGAGTTTGATTGTCTTTCGAGATTAATTTACGTTTTCTTGTATTTTATTTTTTTGCAATACTTTTCTCTCTTCTTCTTCTTACTCTTGTCCTAACTATGTAGGGTCAGCACTAATTTTAATTTGACATCGATTGTTTAATAATACAATAGTGGGCATTGAGAGGTTTGTAAAGAATCTATCAATTAATCTATTGCCTGCATGATTATAAGCGGGTCAAAATCAAAATAAAAAAAAAATTCAATTTAGGCATTACGAAAGTACTTATGAACGTCGCACTACTGCCGGTTCGGAAAATATCCCAGTCATCGAGAAGAACCATTAAGAAACTTTATCGGGTTTATCTTCTTTTTCCAACTATAGAAAAGTGTTAGTATAAAACAATAGCAATAATTTAGTGGATGCAAAGAGAGGGAGTCGCTTCCAGACATCACTATCATTTGACATAATGATCCACCCTATAATAATCTTTTAACAGTAACACCCACTTGATATGGTCCTTGAACTTGTTGTCCGGTAAATCAGTAAGTAATGTCTTTTTATAAAACCTGACATTAATTACCTAAAAAACTTTTAATAGTCTTACTAAGTCTAAAAAACAAAACACGACTAATTTATCTCTATTTCTAGTATTAACATTGTGCTGATCTTTACCGTAAATAACAGTAGATATGTATCAATAGCGCTTTGCCGACTTTGAACTCCTTTCCCAAGTAACTCTGGAAACACAAGATTATTTGGCTTCGGTCTTCTCTAGGGTAGAGATATGTTGGACTGCTCCAAGTCGAGAGAAATCTTCAGAGATATTTCTCTTTACCCTACTTCTCTTAAGTACCTTCTTAGAACCATAGTTAATGTCTGGGCGACCGAACTATAGGGTTATGATGCTATGATGCAGAGGAATCATTAACTAGTTTAATGAACTCTAATCGTATCAGTATTAATTTACATGAATATCATTCTTCACACAATACATCCTTACATTCTTCGGTCTTCCTCTAATTCTTCTTGCCTTTATACCACACTAAATGGGGTCGGCACAGCACATGTTTATGTATTATACTATTCATTTCCATGTTATAATAGATTTGGCTTAAGCTTTAAAGACCGGCCACCTGCCTGATGTCAACTCTACTTAGGAATGCTATGTTTGGCATAAGCTGGTCACCAAAAAAAGTCCCTTAGTTGCCTTGCGTGAAGAAAGGTTCCTTTCTTTTCTTCCCTTTCTTCCTGCGGTCTTCCTCTACTACTAAAATACATTAGTCTGAGTTCATAATTACTGTTCTAGTTATATGACTTTCATTCCTCCACATGATATGTCAATACAACGCTAGCTTATTATTCTACAAATTCTTTTCACCGGTATTAACTTCCTCGATTCTTGTGCTATAAGAATTCCTAATTATATTTAATCTAATTACATCATACATCCATACTCATATTCGCATTTCCCCCACATGCAATAGTTCATTTACCAGTCACTTATTTTTTAATTCCTTACAGATATACTTTATGGCCCAAGATGGAGACATGCTTAACCTAGTGGGGACACTGGCTCTGAAGTACAGCTTCCGAAACATATTTATAGATGCTTGGCGATTGATTTTCCACTTAAGGGTGATAGTTAGCCGGGTAAGGGTTGTTATGGTTTCATTCCGGTGTTTTCCATAACCGAAAGCTCAGGCTCATTGCAGAGATTTGAACCCACGTCGATCAACGTACCTGCTACCATTGTGAAATCTTTGCTTTTCATTGTCTATTACTCCTCAATTCTTGGTCTGAAGATGAAGAAAAACATTATTAAAAATCATGAAAAGAGAAAATTTGTAACAAGTCCTTATAATTATTTTGGAGATTAATCTCTACTTGGCGCATCCCGACTAGTGGAATAGAAGCACACCTCGACATTACAGAGGATTGCAGCAAAATAGCCTTGTGTTTTGATGCTGCGGTAAGGGACTCAGAGGAATCGCATCTGAAGAAATGTTACTTTACAAAAAAAAAATTTTTATCAGAAAGTATCACTCAATAAAATTATGCTACCGAGTTGAATAGCGTATGATGTTAAGATGTCAAAAAAGAAAGGTCTCCCCTACGCGTACGATGTCGAGCCGCGACGGATGATCTCGCGGTAAATTAAAAACGCCTGAAGGCGATCGGGTAATACGCCGTGGTTGTACCGGCGTAGCTAGGGACGATTACCTTTCCAGGTATGCTTTTGAAAGTGTATCTTTTCTACGTTCAGTTCTTAAATAAAAGTGTCAGGGATTTGATTCCGGTTTACTTTTCTTCCAAGACGCCTATTGACCAGTAAACTTAAACACACAAGATTTTCGTTAAAATGATCTAGTGATTCTATTAACTTCTGAACAATTCGACCGAATAAATGTTATGTTTTATTCGTTTTATTGACGATGGTTCGCCTTTTTTTTTGGATCGGATAGGTGACTCTGTGGTCGTGCCATTAACAATATTTTATTTTTTATTCGCCTTTTACCTTATGTATAAATAAAATATTAGGGAGAGAGATGGCCGCGATTTGATATGATCCACTTCTCTTCCCGTTAATGCGTCGCATGATATAGTAATGATATCGCACAAAGGTGAGAGGTATGATTATTATGAGTATATATAGTCACAGTAATTAAAGTCTTATGGATGGGTTAAGATTGGCCACAATGTGGTTTGCAAAATTATCAAAAGATTTGATGGCTTTATATTATTTTTATTTTATATTGAACAATATGGTGATAGTGATGTCTGGAAGTGACTCCCTCTCTGTCCATCCACTGAATTATTAATATAATTGTTAACTGTAAGTATTATTTGTAGGTACAGTGGAAAAAATAATAAAAAAAAAAAATAAACTCGATCGAGTTTCTTTCCGGTTCTTCTCGATGACAGCCCGGGATTTTTGTCCGACCCGGTGGTAGTGTTTTGACGGCCCAAAATTGAATGAAGTATTTTTAGATTTTGATTTTGAACCGGTAAAGGCACAACGTCTGCAATTTTATAATATATAAAATTTAAAATTAATAAAAAATATCCTATTTATGCAAAGATAACTTAGCTATCTCTATTAGTGAACGAATTTGAAAAAAAAATGTATATATTTTTCTAAAAATTCTATGTACGTAATATTAGTTATTTTATCATAAAAAATCATGTTTCTTTGAATAATGATGAATGAATTAAATTGGATAAATTAATAGATTAAGTTGAATGGAATTGAATACAATTAATTAATCAAATTGAAAGAAACTGAAATTACTTTGGCACAATGAAAAGAGGTTGCATTAATTGGTTATTATATATAGCATCGGTTGTTTTTTTTTGTGTAATATTTATAAATTAAATATTTTTGCGTATGATGAAAATGTAGGTGAAGCTACCAGGTAGTCATAAAGCGCGCGTCGGCACGAGGTAACCTAGAATAAATTCAGGTTCGCCATTTTGTTCGCCATAATGAATGCTAAGATTAAGATTTGTACGCCGGAGGATTGTTCTTTTGTTTGCATTGTGGTCGCGGCCGCAACGAGGTATACCTATGTACAGTTGGATACAAGAAAGTAAGGTTTTATTTAATTACTAGCTGGTACCCGCGACTTCGTCTACGTATTATTAGATATACACAGATAGATCTCGAAACACGACAAACCAAAAGAAAATCATAGATGGGTTTTATTATATTTGTAGGATAACACTGGTTAAACTATGGCTTTTACCGGGATAAAAGTACCATATGTGTTATTCCAGGTCATATACTATTTGTCTGCCAAATTTCATTCAGATCCGTTAAGCCGTTTTTGTGTGATTGAGTAACAAACATCCAAACATCTAAACATACACACTTTCACATTTATTATATTAGTAGAATTTACATAGAATTGCATGTTGGGGGTGCCATTTTCTAATACCCTCTGGCTAACTACCGCGCGGCGCCCTCGAGCTGAAAACCTGTTGCCAAGCACCCATAGATATATTCCAGCAGCTGCACTTGGATCACAAAGTTACTTAACATCAGGAGAGATTACAGGATTGATGAAATTACCGAAAGACCTTGGAGAAATTGTATCATCGAACATAATTATTTAAAGCAAGATTACTAATAGGTACATTTACAAGATAAATCTATATTTTTAATTTATATACATAACTCCTTTTTTTATTAATTTATCGGACAAGAGTTACCCCGCGAGAAAACTCCCCTTGAGATGCCCAGTGTTCACCGCAACCTTGGCCTCCTTAGTAATTTAATTAAGGATAATTAAGGTTACATAATGTGTTTCATAATAATGTTCTTCACCGAAAACTCAAGCTTATTGTAAGGATTTGATTTCACATCTATCGACGACGTATCCGTACACGCTACCATAAAGCAGTCACGGTAAACTTATTTGTGAACAGAAAAACGTGGCTGACTGTACTCTCAACTGCTCGGGGCGGACTTCTTGTAATACACGTGGGGCGACAACAGTTGACAGCTTCCGAGTTCATTGCACACAAGCGTTTGGAACGTGTAGACGTGCGTTTTTGTTGTTTCGAGTTTTTTGTTCGATCTGTAAGTTAGGCGCCACCTCCACGAGCGAGTGTATCGCCACGAGTCCGTTCTACTATCGTCGAGTGATCTCCATGGGACGATTATTTTTCCGACTGCGTATAGTCCCAACTCGCGACGAATCGCCGCGTGACCGTAACAATTCATTGCACAGTTGTTTTGTTCAATAGATCTTAGTTTGGTGACAGGCAGGAGCGAAATCAGAAATGTTAATAGTTTAGTGAGTGTGAGTTTTGCAGCAAGTGCACTGCAAGAAGGTCGCGGTTCACTCGTCACTCACACGTCGCATTGCCACAATATATCGCCACGTGGAGACACGTTCACAGAGTTGTTATCGAACGTAATATCGCCGCGATAAACTCGCTCGTGGAGGTGCCGCCTTAGTTGTTTATAGGTTACACTTTGGAAAGCGTACACAGGAATTGCAGGATCTAATTCTACCCAACCCTTTCCCCCAAAGTACAACTAGATTTCGCAAGGATTCCCACCCTTATGTGGTGTATGTTTGCTCAATTCGTACGAAAAAAGTTGATCCGTCGTCCAATGTTAACAGCTAAAAAGTGAAATTTACTCCAGGCGTCTGTCTTCCATTCTACATATAACTTGGCAGCCTTCAAGCGAAAAATAAATGGACATCAATGAGGACAAGTGGGATCCACCGTCGGCTTTAATTATCCATCAGATGACTTCGAAATCAAGCGCTTACCTAAACACCATAAAAATATAAATTTGCAATTGTAATTATAACATTTTACTTCTTAAAAGCACGGTATTAACATACAGTTTATCAGACATCGACCGCCGGCAAATCGGCAATCACCAACAACTGCTAATGGAAGTCGTTTCTATTAGTTTTTATTCACCCTGACTGAACCCTTGTTGAAAGGTTTTCCTTAATGCAAAGGCAATAATAGATTTTTCCTCAAGGAAACCTTAGTTTATTCCCACGAACTTATCTTAATGCTCGACAGGCGAGAGTTATCAAAAACCTGACCTTATAGACTGAAAATATGTTTTACTTTGTTTTCATCGATTATATCACATAAATTAGACAAAAAAAATTGGTTGCCTGTAAAGTCGGTATACGGGCGAAAGTTTTACGTGACAACGACTTTGAGTGGTAAAATAATTTTAATGTGCCTTTCACTTTTTATGTCTGTCTCTCTCGCTCTTAGGCGGGCTAACCATGCCCGAGTGGAAGGGACGCGTGCCTCTCACTCGCTCTCATTGTGAGCGCATAACGTGAGCGGAGCGTAACGCAGTTTCTTGAAGTGTCACCCGGCAAACCAATTTATAAGACGTTGTCACGTCAAAATGGAGTGATCGCCCTAAGCTCGAAATTCGACCAGCGACTTTTTGATCATAGACTATTTTCTGTTTGACATTTGCAGTATTCATGAACCTAAACAATGAGTATTATCTACATCACGTGCTGTCACTTTTCGTTGAGTGACAATGTCAATACTTTGGTGGGTCTAAGTTCAATGGCACTGGTCGGTTTAGGATTCGCAGTATTAATTAATTTAATGTAATATATTAGTAACATATATTATAGATAAATTTTAGCTTAACTTTAGCTTTAAGCTATAAACTTTAACTATACCAAATCTCAGTCTTTCGTGTACCCAATACGCTTAAAAAGCGGTAGAAAGTTGTTGCTTCACTTATTAAAATAATGATATTAGATGCCCGCTCCTATACCCGTGACTTCGTCTGCAATGTTTATTATATTAACACAACGATAAGAAAACGAATCGCTAAACGATTAATGCTTATAAAAATCGTACTCCCTTAAATCTTGAATTACTTTTGCTTACTTTGATTGAAGTTTTCGAGTTTTTTTTTTTTTTTTGATAAGGATCAAGTATCTGATTGGTGTGACGGTACTGTCCCAGAAGGTAACCACAAATCCAAATCCACCAGCGGCTGCCGTTGAAATGCCGGCCTACATAAATATCTCTTCACGTTACGCATAAAGGAGTCGTTGTCGTAAGAACGAGGGATCACACTGGCCGGGAGAAGATCCACAGTTTTACGGTATGACAAAGATAAGTCATAGAGAACTTTATAGTTCGTGCTAAGATGGAGGTTACCGTAAAACTGTGACTTCGAAGCCCAACACGTGTGGTTCTGTTGTGGAAAGGAGAAGAAGGAATTAAATTGAACAGTTTTTCAGAACACTCACCATGATACTGACGATAGAACACGCTTAGCGAGGCGATGTTCCTGCGCAGCTGAAGTGGCTCAATATATCTGGCAACGTCTGCATCATTAACAATAAAAACAAGAAACACAAAAAAAAATTATCGAAAAATATCCAATAGTTTTTGCGTAATGGGCGCTCAACGGCAAACTTTTTTTAATCAAGCATATAAACCGTCTGATGGTAATCGGTTATAATAGACTATGGACGCTCGTCACACGAGAAGTATCAATAGCGCATTGTAGACCTTGAATTCTTTTTCCAAGCTCAGACATTAAGAAAATGGTATCGAGAAGACTATAAACAGATCGAGTTTAGCTAGATCCTTAATTTTTATCTTATAATACTCGTTTAGCTTGGAAAACGTTGGCAAACTAAGTATGTAAGTTAAATTGAAGCGATACTATAAATTAAAATATGTTAGACAAAGGACCTTTAAAAATATTTTATTTATTTTATTTTAATTTAATAGATACTCTAACAACATTACACATTATACAGTATTATTATAATTATGTATAAGTAGTATACCTGATGCGTATGTTAATTATAGGAGTATACAGCATTTCCCATAGCTTCCTAAATACATTGAAACATAAAATATATGAATCGACATAAAAGTTTATTTTAAATTAAATTAAAATAGTAATAACTAACAGAAACAAGACATAATATCATTATAATTTGACAAAAAAAAACAAAATGAAAGAAAAAAAATCCTAATATTTTAAAACTAATTTAAATTAAATTACCTTTTACATTTTCGTAACGATAATACTTTATTTACCTTTCTTACTCGAGTCATCATAGAGAACGAACGTGCTTTTCCAATCTCCTATTTGTCTTAAGCTGTTCTGTATTTTATTTCTTTTTTTCTATTTCCATTCGTTTTATTGTAATTTTTATTAACATACTTCAGATGCTACGATTTTGCGAAAATATCAAAACTACCTACCCCCTATAAAATAACATAGTAGCCGAAACAAAAGTTACACAGGCGTATCATTAAACTAGTTGGGGGGGTCCCTGTATCTCATAATGATTATGAGCTATGATCATAAAATGAGATATTATTTTTATATCCTCATAAAGATGTAACAGTTATGGTATGAAGGTAATCAGGATATTGATGGCTTTCCTCTAATTTAATGCTGGGTAATGCTGGGCTTACAACATCAGCAATGTTGATGAAATGTCGATTTCATATTATCGATTTTTTTTCCATCACACTTTCGGTAAAAGAACATCCAATTATGGGATTTATTGTTATACCAAAATTAGATTATAAAGATTACGGTTTATTATTTCGATTGTCATTTTATTTATACTGGCGATCGCCCTAAGCTCGAAATTCGACCTGCGACTTTTTGATCATAGACTATTTTCTGTTTGACATTTGCAGTATTCATGCATATAAACAATGCGTATTATATACATCACTTGCTGTCACTTTTCGTTGATATTTTGGGGGGTCTAAGTTCAATGGCACTGGACTGGTTAGGATCCACAGTATTAATTTATTTTATTTAATATATTAGTAACAGATATTATAGATAAATTTTAGCTTTCTTACTCCTTCTCCTTATAAACTTTAACCATGCCAAATCTCACAGACTTCCGTGCATGCAATGCGCTTAAAATGGTAACGAAAGCTTTTGCTTCACGTACTTAATATATAGATACTTTTTCATAGATATTTAAATTGTATAAAATAAAATGTTATCTGATATCAAGGCAAAAAACTATCTATATATAAAAAAAAGAATGATTGTATTCATGTCTATGGGCTCTAAAACGGCTGAAGCGATTTTGATGAAATTTGCTGACAATCTTCATATTAGCCCAGCGTTGGATAAAAAGAATACTGAACCACAACAATACGTGCCCGTGTTTGCTAGTTTCAAATAAGCTTCATCGACCAATTTATTTTTATAACTGACCAGTGTTAAAATAAAAAATATTTTATTTAATTTAGACAATAAGAAGGCACTTATGAATTTCAACACATTACCACCGGTTCGGAAAACATCCCAGTCTCCGAGAAGGGCCGGCAAGAAACTCGATTGGGTTTATTACATGTTTTCTTTTTTCTACACTATATGTATTGTTTATCATTCATTATCATTTTTAGTCGATGTACAGAGAGGGAGTCACTTTTAGTCACACCATTTTGACAGTGTCATAATTTTTAATATAATATTCGACTTGAACTCAATAAACTGACCTTTATTGATAACATTCAAAGGTCGTGACAAGACCAGTGTTCACAGTAAGAATTAATGTTTGAACCGGGCTTCAATAAGCCGGTCTCAGTTGAGCGGTAGGTATTATCGGATTGCCAAGGAGCCCCAATAAACGGGGCGCGGGATGTCTTTATGGGCCAACAACTAGCCTGGCCGCTATTAGGCTATCGCTATTAGCTTTGGCAAAGCAGATGTTAAAACACTTGTATGGATATGGCATGAATATTCGCATGTAAACCTTTTAAACCTATTCTGCAGTTGGCAATCGTGGTTTGATAGTATCATAAAAATTCTCAAACGAGAGATAATTTACTATGATTAAATATGCTCAAAAAAAATCCAAATCTAAATCAAAATATCTTTTAATGAACGTAGGCCCCAAGAAGGCACTTATTAATGTCAAAACACTACCACCGGTTCGGAAAACATTCCAGACGTCGAGAAGAACCGACAAGAAACTCGATCGTGTTTATCATCAACGTCATAATATCTTTCATTAAATTGTTTTATAGTATTTAATTATATACAGTGATTAACATTTTCAGTAGATGTACAGAGAGCGAATCACATCCAGACCTTCGATAATAAAACCTGCTTAACCTGATTCTTGAACTTATTATCCGGATAACCTAAGCTAAAAAGCTAAATAAATGGCTCCACCTTTGAATACCTAAATAAATAAACGCCTTAATAGTAAAAATAACAAACTAAAGCTAAAGTGTCAAGATGTGCTGCAGTATTCTTGAGTTAGTAAGCCTTTTACAATGTGTAAGCTAGTGCAGAAGAGATCTATGTTCAAGTCCGAAGTATTAGCTTAGTATTAGCATTGTAGCTTCTAGAGCTACGTATCATAAAAGCATTTTGCCTGTAGTTAGTGCAGGCAAACGGGGTTTGTAGCAGCGGCCGCTGTCTGAAACTTAGCCTTTAGTGCGAAGCATGATTTTAGCCAATAAATCAGGACAATTAATTGTGCTTCTGGCTAACTTCATTAGAAAACAACACCCCAATTGTTAGGTAGAGGTGTCCTAAATACACACTCACAGTTCGCCGGTTAGGTCTCATGTAATAGAAGATAGGCCTATTGTCATTAATCGGGCACAAAGCCAAAATCCAAGCTGCTACTGAGAATTTCAAAGAAAATACCCAATAACAATTTGATCGACCTGGGAATCGAACCCAGGATCTCAAGCATAGCAGTAACGCTTAGTACCGCTAGGCTAATGAGGCATTACGGAAAATGCTTACGTAAGATAAGTTTCAATAATATTGAGTATACCGCATCCATGAATTAACCAATACATTCAACGATCCGTAACGATCGGTCGTATCTTCGTGGGCACGTAAAGAGCGGTCTGCGATCGTAAAAGAAAATGCGTCCGACTGTACTCCCAGACAATTTGCGGACGTATATTTATGTATCGATTACACATGTGTCTACATTATATATACTTTCATAGAGACAGTATTTTTTCTCAAAGCTTCTTTGACAAATAATATAGAAGGCAATTAATGCTTAGTGGAATAGAGTAACTTATTTTACGGTTGAGCCAACCGGTCGTGTGTTGGACTCTCGCATATAAATGTTTTGTGTAACGAATATCTATTAAACTGCGTTTGGAATCCAATAACAACGATTGATATAATAAAATTAACGTAATTTCTACTTTAAAACAATAATTAATGTTTGGTGTATGTATGACTGCATATTATATTTGGCTCGTTGGGTGAACGATATTGTAAAAATCGTGCGTAGAACACGGATGAGATTAGCTCTTGATCGAGATGAGTGGCGTACAAGAAGGGAGACCTGTTATCATCAGTGGGGGGATTACGAACTGAAGATGATTGTTATAATGATAATGATTGAAACATATAAAAAATAAATGCAAACCTAATTAACAATAGAGTCAAGTTAACAGAAAAGTTATAAAAAAATTCCTCGACTTCAAAATAAATTAACTTCGTTTGTAACTAACTAATTAAATCTTATAAGTTAATTTTAACCTACTTATGATTGTTGTATCGAAATGAAATTTTGTATGTATATTTACTTCGGATTACAGAACTATAATTTGGTATCTTGGAGCTAATCTGATGATGGAGCTTGGAGGTGGATAGTGGAACTCTTCAGTGGCTACTAGCAAACCTCTCGAGTTTAGTTTAGGCTTGGTAACGAGGGTATGGTCATAGAGCCAGGATAGTGCGTGATAATCACTTGTTTTTTTTAGTTTTCCTTTTAATCTAGATACTTGTATTTATATAAACACGAAATAAACCAACAAAAAATGAATGAAAAGTAGGTACGGAACAAATTAGGAGCCTATTTTTTTTTTAGGTCGGTGACAGCAGAGCCGTCTTTGGCATATCATTAGGCGGGTCGTACGCTTGTTTGTCGCCTTACTTGTAGAGATATATATATATATATACAAAGAATGAATTTCCAAATAGCTAATGACTTATAACTAGTTACAATTTATTTAAATGACAGTGAACCAAACGAATACTTATTAAGCGAACGAAAGGCGTCAGATACCGTGCCCCGAATATTTTTACACTCTGTACCAACAATCCGCTGGTGATAAGAAAAGTTGGTGGTCGCGGACAGTTAAAATGGCGCTTCGACAATTTGAAACGGACACATAATTTACAAGTAAATAACAACAAGTAGAATGATTTACGATTTTTTATTAAATGGCATGTAGTATATTTTTCAGCTGCCTTATAAGTGCTCGTAAGCGTGACTACTATGGTCGAGGTCCTGGTCTCAATTCCCAGGTCGAGTAAAGTGTTATTAGATTTTTCTAGGAAATTCTTAGTAGCATCTCGGAGTTTGGCTTTGTGCCCAATTAATAATAATAATCATTAAAAAAAAAAAATTACGAAGATTACACATACAATTTGGCAATGGGACAGACTTAGCTAATGCTATGTGACGTGGTATAACCTCACCACTCAGCGCTGGTTTTCAGTCTGCCCCACATTCATAAATAGTCAATATTTCGCACAATCGGCAGCTCGGCTCGGATCGGCTCGTCACATGATATTAGTTTAAACATAAGTCAAAGTCAGATTAAACAAAAATAAATAAGAAAATGTTAGTATTTCAGTTTTACAATAGGCTCACCCCCTATTATATGGGACCTAAAAACATACCCGATGAACTGTGGATGTACATTCCTACATCTCTGCCTAACCCGTCGGAGATACAGACGCATTTAACATACTATCAGTATAATAAACAATTTTTTTATATATTAGTAAAGCAAAGTGACGGAACTAAGCCTGATTGTAAGCACACTACAATAAAAAATAATTATGTGTGCAAGGTAATGTATTCACTGGACTGTTAGTTTTAATATTTTATTTAAAGAATTATTCATATTTTACGTTGTTTAGATATTCATTCATTCATTCGTTGAACTATATACGAAAGCGACTAATATCTAAATAGACATAAAAACTCTAGCTTTTTAAACGGCGCCATTTTACAGCTCCCAACGGATGCATCGCAACGACCCTTTGACATCGGCTAACGTATTTAAATTCATAGTCTTATGAAGTTAGCCGGGACAGGCGGTGCCTGGAAGGGGTATAGAGAGTGGGGAGTGGGGTCGAGGCGTGACTGTACACTTTTTGACTTCAGTTAAGCTGATCGCCACTGTAGAAGTATGTGAGGCAAACGATGCAACTTAAAAATTTCAAATTTTGAGAAAATCTACTTGTCCATGTAAATCAAACCCACGAGTTCACAAACTCTAATACTCTTCAATTCATTCTAAAATAGTATTTAAATAACTTACAATTTTATAGGAAGTAACACAGTTTTTGCTGTCAAAATGTTATTAAAGGGTGGATGATTATGTGAATGATAGTGATGTCTGGAAGTGACTCCCTCTCTGTACATCTACTAACTTACGATTATGGTACCTAATATATTAACACTTGTGTAGTTAAAAAAAGACTTGATCGAGTTCCTCATCGGTTTTTCTCGATGACTGAGATGTTTTCCGAACCGGCAGTAGTGTTTTGACGTAAGAAGTTAGGAACACGTAGACCGAGAGATGGTATAAAATAATATAAACGGTAATAACTGACTTACGAGTATTCTAGCACAGAGATCCCTTCTCAGAAGGAGTTAAAATGCTATAGTTCGTGCTACGGCATAAATTAAAGACGCGACCTCGCGTCAAGATACCCGAGAACGTATTATCGCAATTTAGTTTTAAGATTAACTAAACATACTATAATAACGTCGATAGCGTTATAATTAACTTCGTTATAACGTTAATAACTATTAAAAGTTTTGCGACTGTAAGGTTATATACGTTGGGAGAGTATCAGATTTGATGAAGATATAATTCTGTTAAGGAAAACTAAACTAATGAATAGGTTTTTCCCTCCCAAAACCAGCTAGATTTTGTCAAAGGCCTGTTTAGTTTTAATACTAGAAATAAACATAAAATTATTCCGTGTTTCCGACTTATAAGACCAATAAAAGTTTTTTTTAGATAATAGTGTTAGATTATATAGTAAGATCCCTAACGGCCGTTTTCAATAACATATCTTAGTTTACTATCCCTGAAAAGTACATATTTATAATAAGTACTATCTTTAACTTAAAACAGACATCGGCTCCCCTATTCAAGCTATATGATATAGATATATATTATGTAGATATGAAAAACTATCCATTGATAGGATATTGAAAAAAAAAACTAAGGACAAAAAGTTATATTTGTCTATCTTTAGTAACTGAAACAACGGATAGATAGGTTATTGAAAACGGCCGTTAGTAAATTACAGATTTACCGGACAATAAGTTCAAGGACTATGTCAAGCAAAATTGCTCTCAAGAGTGGATCATAACGTAAATGATAGTGATGTCTGGAGGTAACTCTATCTGTCTCTCTCCTTCTCTCTCTCTCCCCCTCTCTCTCTCTCTCTGTCTCTGTAAACAATTCAATTACACAGTAAAAAAACGATCGAGTTTATGTTCTGCTCTTTTATATGACTGGGATATTTTCCAATCTACCCCCTTTATTACGTATTTCGCAAAAGCAAAGCGATAGCAGAAATCGCTGAATATTTGCTTAGAAATCGCGAATTCGTGTTACGTAATATCTATAATGTAGCAAACACAATCTGATTTTGCAATTTCGAAGCAAATACTAAACGATTTCTGCTATTGCTCTGATATTGTGAAATACGTAATAAGGGGGCCGGTTGTAGTGTTTTAGCTTTAAAATTTATTTTCTACCATTAATTAATTACACTCAATGCTGTATATAATTAAACTAAATTGGATACATAATATTCGTCATAAAACTGAAATTACCAATCCACGCCAGACTAAAATAAACGGAGCATCACAAAAATCCCAATCCAATCAAAAACAATCCATTTACGGCGGCCATTGTCCATAATTGTTACTGTATACATGGTGTTGTGGTCTGTACCAATTACGGTCCGGTCGTAACGCTTCACTGTCGATATAAAACACCCTGTACAAGGCCCCCGTCGATGTCGATACGCCATTCAATTTGCGCTCGTAATTTTATACAGGTGGTTCAGTTATAATATGTATTTAAAAAAATTCAATCGTAACATTTTGTATTCCTTTAAAGTGAAATAAATAGTATGTCGAGCTTCTATTTATCCAGTGGTAGACGTAAGCTTCCACTAAAATGCCCAAATTGTGACACTACACGCGGTTCTATTTATCCACACCACACGCGCCTAAACGTGGTTTTCAAACCAATTCTTATCTAATCTATTAGTTCTTTGGCACATGTAATAATCCCACCGCCACCTCAGAGACCTAACCCTTACATAATGTTAATAAACTTACTTCTTTATCTGATTACACCATTTTAAATCCGATCGTTTGGAGAAGCTTCAAGTACAGCTCCATTTGCATTATGCTCCATAATTCGCTAAGTGACTTTAAATTCGTTTACCATAGCTCAACCATGAATGGTCCATATTTCTGCTTATTGTGTGATAATTGGTAGTAGGATCTGATTGAAATGAAATGTCGCCTTCAAAGATTGAGTCATGGGTAATGTGAAGATTTGTTTTTTTTTTTTTTTTTGATACAGCTCAACCTAACTACAACCTTCTAGTATTGACGTCGCCTATCTCCTGTTATAATAAATAAAATAAAAAAATAAAATAAAAAAGCCTGTATTTCCTTATCCTTAACCTAATTCCCATTTCAAATATTGGTATTTAATTTGTTAGTATTTAGTTATTTATGTTTTGCTTAATCTCTAAATGTTAGTAAGAGTTTTAACTATTGGATATGGATCCCTCTTCGGGTGAAGGCCTCCTCCAGTCCTTTCCACTCATCTCTGTCTTTGCCGATAGTTTGCCAGTCATTTCCTCTTAATTCGGTTATATCGTCAGCCCATCGTCTTTTCGGTCTCCGTACCCTTCTTTTGCCGATTGGCCCTTTCCACTTTGTAGTATTGATTGTCCACCTACTGTCTGTATATCTCGATACGTGACCTGCCCACTGCCATTTCAGTTTTAGAGCTTGTGTGATGGCATCAGTTATCTTTGTTTTCTCTCTTATCTCTATGCTCCTGACTTTTTTAATTTTTCTTATGTTTAGGATACTTCTCTCCATAGCTCTTTGTGTTGTTATGATCTTTTGTTTTGCTTTTGTCGTATATATCCAGGTTTGGCAGCCATACAATAGACAAGGTAGTATACAAGTATCTAATATTGTTTTCTTAAGGTTTATCGAGTAGTCTCCTTTTAGAATTTCTTTGAGTGACCAAAATTTCTTCTAGGCTATGTTTGATCTTCTTTCAATTTCATCTTCATTGTGCGTTTTCAGAAATGATATTTGTTTGCCTAGGTAGATGTAGCTGTGGACATATTCTATAGATTTTTCTTTTACATTGATGGGCCGTTCTATGCTGTTTGTCATGATTTTGGTTTTTGTAGCATTCATCTCTAATCCTACTTTTGAGCTTGCTTGTATTCTTTTGCTATTTCAGACAGTATAACTTAAAGGCTTAGATAACTGTTGTTTATTTTGATACCTCTAGTTTTCCAGTCTGTGTTTCGAAATACATCTTCTAAAACCGCAATAAACAAATTGGGTGACAGGGGGTCCCCCTGTCTGACTCCTCTTTCGATATTAATTGCATCTCCTCTAGATTCTAGCATAACACTACTTATACTGTTGTTGTATATTTATTTTATATATATATATATATATATATATATATATATATATATATATATATATCGGATTTACGTTTCAATTTTGTAGTGATTTCCATATAGAGTTGTGGCTTATGCTGTCAAATGCTTTGCTATAGTCGATAAAACCTAGATAGAGTGGCTTATTACGCTCTTCGTATTTTTCTATAACTTGTTCCAGTGCCTGTATATGGTCAAGTGTGCTAAACCCAGAGCGAAAGCCAGCTTGTTCTATTGGTTGTGCATTTTCAATCTCTTGTGTTATGCGTTTAAGAACTATAGATGAAAAGATTATGTATATGTTTGCCAATAAACTAATTGATCTATAGTTGTTGATATCGAGAGGGTTTCCTTTTTTATATAGTAGTACGATGTCTGACATGCACCATTGGATTGGTACGATTTCATCTTCTAGTATGAGATTGAATAATTCTGTGAGAGGTCTAAGTAAAACTGGTACACCTATTTTCAAAGCTTCGTTGGTTATTCCATCGGGACCAGGACTTTTATCTGGTTTTAGTTGTTTTAGCTGGGCGTATATATCTTTTTCTTCTATAGGTCTAATTGTTTCCCTGTTATAATAATAGTGTGATTCGTTGACTTCCTCGGTGGTTTTATTTTTATTTTTATATAGTTCTTGGTAAAAAGTAGTTGCCTGCTGTATGATTTCTCGTCTTGTTTTAATTTCTTTATGTTGGCCTTCTAATTTTTGTATCCAAGTTTTTCTTAAATTTAGTTCTTTAAATGCTTTCTTTGTGCTTCTGAATTTGTTTAGATTTTCTGTTATTATCCTTTGTCTGTGCTTACTATAGTCTCTTTTGATAGCTTTGCTAGTTTCTTTATATAGTTTGCTTAGTTCTTTCTTTGTATTAGCATCTTTATTCTTCCGTATAGTTAGTTCACTGTGTTAGTTGGTTAGGGCTACTGTTTCTTCGCTAAATATTTTGTGTCCTTTTTCTTTTTTGGGAATGTTTTGGCTAGGTAAACTTTTTTGTTATAGTTACTTCTAGCGCATCACAGTAAGATTGTACGTTTCTGGTATCTACTAGTTTGTTTACGATGTTCGATTTGAGACCGTCTATGTAGTGTCTTGTTTCCTCTTCAGTTTTTGGGATTTTTGGTGGTAGTTTAAAGCGCTTTCTACTTTTTTTCGATTGGCTCAATAGGACTGTTGTTCTAATTAGTCTATGGTCTGTTCGGAACTTTACGTTATTGAGGACTTCATAATTTTGAACTATTTTTGAGACATTTGTCATGATGTAGTCGATTTCGTTTTTAACACTTTCATCTGGTGACTTCCAAGTCCATCTTCTACTAGGTCTTTTTTTTTAAATAAGTATTGATTATTGCTAGTCTATATTCAAATGCATATTCTATCAGTCGTTCACCTCTTTCGTTTCTTTGGCCTAGCCCATACTGTCCCATAACGAGTTTTTCTTTTTTTTTGGGTTGCCCTATTTTTGCATTGAAGTCTCCTAATATTATGATTTTCTCATCGGCTAATGTGTGAGCTTTTTTCAAATCATTGTAGAACTTTTGTATTTCTGTATAGTCTGATCTTTCCGTGGGTGCGTATGCCTGAATTATTGAAATTTTTAGTATGCCAAATTTCATTTGCAATAACGCTACTCTCTCCGAGATGCCGTTAAAGTTAGTCATATTATTTTCCATGTCTTTTTTATTAGGAATCCGACTCCATGCAGTCCCTTTGTTTCTCCTATATAGCATAAAACATCGTCTGAATACTCTTCTATTTGGCAGCCCATTTTTCTTATTTCTGAGAGTCCTAGTATGTCGCAATTTATATCTTTCTGTGCATTTTTGAGTTCTAAGTATCGGTGTATTGATAACAGAGACCTGACATTATAAGTTCCAATTTTTATACAATTCTTGGAGTCTTTGTCCAGTTTAGTGGCTTTATGTTTTTGTAATTTTTTTCCTGTTAAAGATAAATAAATATGATAACATATATTTTTTCATCGGTTTCTTACTGTCACAAATTAGTCTAGTCCGATTTTGAAATCTATGTTTTATGCAAGCCTGTACATTTCCTTTATGTACGTAAAATCAGTTTGTAAGGTTTGCAAATCACTAAAGTACAAGTCCCAGCAATTTAATATCTTATCTTTACCCTCCCAATAAATATATCCTTGACAATATAATGTTTGTAGGGAAAAACTTAGATAAGCTAGTTTTTGTTAACGAATTGCATAATTTTAATACTAGAAATAAACACAAATTAGTCATACCGTGCTTTCGACTTAGCAAGACCAATAAGAGTTTTTTGAAGTAATTGTGTCAGGTTGTATAATAGGATCCCTTATCATATTTCACATTTGCCTGTCAATAAGTTCAAGAACCATGTCAAACAGGTTCTGATTAGTTAATAGTTAGCAATAATTACACACATAAAAAAATGGTTAAATACGATCGAGTGTCTTGCCGGTTTTTATCTGGGATGTTTTATTGTTTTATTTATTAAGTTCTTAGGACCTATATAATAAAAAAAAAATATTTTGATTTTCTTTTTAGAAGAACAGAGAACGATAACATGTTTGTTAGGCATTTTCTGGTGTCTGTCTGATACGGTGGAACATATCGGAATATTCTGATAACGCACATAAACGCCAAACCCTTTTTTTAAATTTTGCCGAGATTGAGTAGTGTCTATCAATTAATTTAAAAAAATCAGCCTGTGTACAGCAAACAAAGAGGCCGTTAACATTATCAACACGACTCCATCAAAATGGCGCAAGCGAAAACTATCAATGGCTGTCGGGCAGCGGGTTCGAGACTCGACCTTTAGGCCGAAATCAATTGCCCGTGACATCAGTTAACCAACCGGAAAATGTATCCGGCCACTTCGGATCCCTTTTTCCTTAATACATTAAAGAAATATTTAGTGTTGTTTTGCGATATACTTCATATGACCTTAAGACATAAAATGAAAGAAAGAAAAACGTTTATTCCTGGTATAAATATTAGAATAAACTATGAGTAATAATAAGAAAAAAACATCACAAAATCTGCTAGAAATGCACAGCAACGGCCTCTTATTCAGCTACATTCCACAGTTTTACAAGTAATATTGCATATGCCGCAAATGTTTATGTTCAAAAGATTTATTATAATACAGTATGACTTATCTGCAACGTGATCCTATGTTAGAGTATTTTTACACCGCATATAACACATCCTAGATCTTTTTCTTCTTCTTACCCAAATTCTAACTAAGTGGGGTTGGTACAACATGCTTGCCTCTACCAATTTACTTTATCAAATTTCATGTCAATATACCTTTTGTACGCATATCATTCTTTACTGTCAGAATACCAACTTGCAGTATCATGCTGAAACATGGACCTATTTGACCCCATGCAACACTTCATTTATTGCATTAATTTTGTTAGTTTTATATATTGTATTGTGTTGTACATATGTGTATTGTTATTGAACAATAAATGTTATTCTTTCTTTCTTCCTTACACAATCCATCCATACCTTCGACGGTCTACTTTTACTCCTTTTCGCAAACATAACATAGTTAATTTCAGATTAACAATACATTGGTTTCTGATAACATCAGATGTGTTGAATTTTAAGTATGAAGGTAGACGAACATTCTAGAGGAAGACCGAAGAAGATATGGATGGATTGTGCGAGGAATGATTTCTGTATAAAAGATATACTAGCAAAATTAACAAAAATTTTATATAAAAAAATAGGCCGTTCGTTATACCCTCGTAGCCAGGTTGAAATTTATATCTGTAATAAAGCCGAAAACACTCCTAAAGTATCGCTAATTAATGTAAACATGAAACGATTAGGAGTACAAATAAACACTCGAAATGGCCTTCTGCGGCAATAAATACCTATAATATTTTTAATTACAAACGAAAAAAAAGACATTAAACAGAACGAAAGATAAAAAACGTGCCGCCATATTGCAAATGAGTAAAAAATATACGCCAGTACCTACCCTTAAGAGAATGGCGGGGGTGCGAGAAGGAGGACATGCTTGGATAATAATATTTAAAAAAATGTATTATTTTATACATTAGGCGAGGGAAATACGCACGACCGGACTTTAAGGGGGTCATCAAAATAAATAAATTATGATATAGTATATTATTTTTGCTGGTCACAACGTCTATGTTGTACTGGGTAGAGTTAAGAATTTTTAGATATGCCATAATCAATACATGCCTTTTCCTACACTATGAGTGAACCGTGTAGACTAAATGTTTTGCTTGTTCCCAAGTTTTTAAATTTGTTGCATATTTCATAATAGAATGCAAAAAAAAACAATATTTTTTTTTCCAACATCAAAACTATATCGAAAAGAAAGTAGGTATTTAGTTGTGGATTTTAGTATAGGGTAAATCTTATGACTTTGCGTCACCGACACCAACATGTAACAGTTTATCTGTAGCTATATATATGACTTGTTTAACCGATTGTAAAATTATACATTACCTTTTTACTTGAATGCTTAAAAATTAATTCTCTTGGAAACGATCAATGTACGATGAAAATTAAAGGAATCATAAAATCGTTCTTGTGCGATCGCGATCATAACATAAAACCAAAGTTCGAGTGAAACAAAGAGTCAATTGATGTGAAAAACAAGATTAATTAGTTATCAATAAATTTCAATTTAAAAATTATACATACTACAATTAATTTAAATAATTTAAAAAAGAAACAGTTATGTCAAAGTTTAAGTTGTAACTTCTGTCGGCAGTCCCAATCTGCCATTTTTTTATTAATAATTTTATAAGCTAACCTTTAGTCACTGTAAGTCTCATGAAAGTGGCTGGTTCGCCATCTTGTATACTTAACAAAATTTAAAACATCCATCAAGAACAAAGAAAAATCTGATAATGTAATTCTCGTGCCATGTCTGCTGATTCCATTGCTCGTACGGACGTGAGTTTAAAAAAAATGTCACCGCCGTCTAATGAATTTATGTCCAGGAACTTGTTCCCGACTGGTCGTAATTTTTTCTCCGGGGACAAGATAAAAGGAGTGATATCTCTGAACATAACGAATAGTGCATCTAACCAATTTTTTCGGATTGTATTTAATGAACAATTATTGTTATAATACTATGTCTCTAAACACAATTCTATCCCTTATCCGTCACGCTTAAGAATGGATATAAAAAAGATAAAATATATTTTTCTTCTAACACTTAATAATATATGCTTTGAATATCCAGACAACAATTTTACACTTCGTGAAAAATTTTACGAGTCAAATCTCTTCGATGTTAGCAGTGTGATAAAGAATCGGTGAATTAAAAAAAAAATTTATATAGAAAACACAATGCACAATAGTTATACATTGTTAATGAATAGTATAATTGATACGACGCCATCTATACCGTAAGTAAACGATAGACACCGAAAATTGTTCGTAGGACGACGCTTGGTTTGATTGCACCCAAAGGCTATCGCTAACTCCTACGTCTATGTAGTCGGATCAAACCATTTTGATATTTAATTATTACAATAATAATTTTATATGCGTGTCGCAATAAAGTAAAATATTGTTACAATAACCGACTTCTCCTACCAACGCGTCATAATTAATAAGATACTATTTAACACAAGTCGGAGAATCGTGTCGATATCATTATGAAATTCGTGCTAATGACTTAGTATTCGTTTTGTACTTTACTGTAGACCCGAAGTATTGTCCAGTCACGATAGCAACAGATATATTTTGTGGCCGTACTCACCTTGTAAATAGGCAAAGCGAAGATATTTTCTCTTGAATTATGGTATAGTGATGACATCACTTAATAAGTTGACTACAATATACCCTGTTCCTCGTAATGCTTCCCATCTCCTGCATATTACAATATATTAATAAGCAACAAATTAAGAATTACAAAAATTACCACGAATTAGATTATTTGTAGAAAAGAGTCAGTTACAAGTTACGAATACCGAAAATCATGTAAATGATATTTTCATAAGCTAAATAAAAGTTAAAAGTTTGTTTATGCAGTAAAAGACATCCACATAACATTGTTTTTGAAGTTATACTTCTTTAGGCGCGTTATGAAAAAATGATGAGAGTGAAATTTTAAGATGCGCGCGCATCTGTGACACAAAATTAACAGTATGAAGTTGTCTGCTTAACCGCTCATTAAGTCTCGAAAAAAAAGCTACCAACAAAATAGAAATTGAACCTCGATATTAGTCGCGCATGTTGGTACGCTCGTCACCTCTGATCACTGTTTTCATATTTATAATATTTATCAACATGTTTCTAGTTTATACAATCCCAACACGTGTTTTAGTTTCATACAAGTGCGAATTATATATGTGCTAATAAATTATATTCAGTTGTGATTTAAATTGAATATTTTGATTGATATTACTTACTATTTGTGAATATTAGTGAAAAAAATTTTGCTTATATACTTTTTCAAGTGCTCCAATATAATTGAGGTTAACTACCCGTATGTATTATTTATTGATATAAATTAAAATACTTTTATTTAATATAATTAACACTAAATATTATTAAATTATTAATGTTAAATACTTATTATTGGTTATTTAATATTTACAAAATAAAGAAATAAATTTAATAAAACATTTAATAAAAAGTTTGTGATAAAAATTAAAATTGAACATCAAATTATAATATTAATTTTTAATATTTGCTATTAAATTGAATAAATAATAAATATTTATAAAAATAACTAAATAAATTTAATGAATTTTTTTTGATAAAAATGAAAAGTGAATATTAAATTAAGAAATCAATAAAAATATTTAAAAAATGAAAAACCTTAAATTCAATTTTTGAATTTATTATTAAATTTATTTTTAAAATATTAAATAATCAATAAAAAACATTTAAAATTAAGAATCTTATATTTAGTACAAATTATGTCTTATATATTGATTATTCTCTAAATTTGGTTTTTAATAATTATATATATATATATTAATTATATAAGTTCCGATTCAGACATTACCGGAAGATACTATGGAAGTGGACATCATTTAATTAAAAATACAATTCGAATAATAAGACAATTTATGTTAGACTTATGTAAGAAAATAAATATTTATTTATTTAATTTTTCAAATTTAAAATGAACTTTGTTGATTATCCTTTTCCAATCCTTCTATTATTTTATTGTAATTAATTATTTGCATGCAATTAAAAACTATTTTTTAATGATGCCAAAGAAGTATAACTTCTCACGCGCGTACATAAGTACACGCACCCATTTTTTTACGTATTAACCTTTAAATTAACTGGTCTACCGCTGTATAAGTTTTATTTCATATGACATGTATGATGAATAAAGTATCAAAACTGCTTAAATCATATCTTTAGTATGTAGTGATGACCCAAATGTTGTGACAGCTCCCAATAACAGCCGACGGCGGTCAATTATTGCTGTTAATAATTAACTGGAAGCACACCTGACTACTTTGAGAACTTGCCCCTGTCGACGACTATATACAAGAATATTCACTCATTGAAATGTATATTCTACTAGCTATGACCCACGGTTTCACCCGTGTTAATTTTATCCGACAAACACCTCGCCGTCAAAGTACTCATGTACTCTATCATAATTGTTTTCGCAAAATATATATTATTTTAATTTTTCATTATCTACTGAACTATGTGTCCAAATAGCATATTTTAAAGAGCAAAATTTACCATCATAAAATTGTCTTTATGATAAAGTAACTTTTGTTCATAAGAATTAAAATACCATGTCTAAAAATAATGCTTATAAACCACTTTTTAATTTTCAACAAAGCTTTGCCACAAAATACCTTATTGTGGCTTAAATATAAAAGATAGTCATATGCTATCGCTGATTTTTTTTTAAATATACTAAAGTCCAATATTATTGTATAACATTGTATCTCCGTATCATTTTCAAATGTGCCAGCACACACGGTTAAAGCAGTTCGGGAGGGCCTCGACTTCCGACTTACATAACAAAAATCAATATTTTAAAGCTATCTGAGAGTTCTAACCTAATCTTAAATACCCTATACTGTTCCTCGAAAGTCCGGCTATCACATAAATGATGAGTTTTCCGAATCCGACTGGTAGTTCCTGAGATTAGCATGTGACAGACATTCAAACAAACAATAATACTTCTCCGCTTGGTAAACATCATAATGCAACGGTAAGGAGTCCTATTATTAAGTATTGAGATAGCAGGTTCGATGCCCACACATAATGAACTTTGTATGATGGATATTCATATTAAAAAGAAAACAGAAACAAAAATTACTTATGTAATGTAGGCCCTAAGAAGGCACTTATGAACTTCAAAGACAACTACCGGTTCGAACTAACATCCCTGTCATTTATTTATTTCATTAGCATGGCCAGGGTATACAACAATACAAAGATTTTTAATATAAATTAAAGGTACTATTTTAAATGCACTTACTTACCTTTGAAGGCTGCCAAAGCATGCACTATATGGTTAGACAATTCTATAAGAAAAAAATTAAAAGTAAGAAATTTGATTAGAAGTAAACTAAAATAGAAAAAAATTACCCAATGATAATAATTGTACAATCAGAAGAGTCGACAAGAAATTTGATCGCGCTTATCAAAAATTTTGGACTGACACTTTTGTTAGGTGAATTGAATTTAATTCGACATTTGGACGAGAATTGAGAGTAAGATTTCAAGAACACGTCACGTTTAGGCACAATTCGTTACATGAGAGAGAAGAAAGATATAACGTAGAGAGAAAGACAGCTTTCCATTGTATAACCAATATCTATATATTAATATGTGAAGCAAAAGTTTTCTACTACTTTTTAAGCGTATTGCGTACACGGAAGACAGTGAGATTTGGCATGGTTAAAGTTTATATGGAGAAGGAGTGTAGAAAGCTTAATTTTATCTATAATATCTGTTACTAATTAATTAAGTAAAATAAATTAATACTGAGAATCTTAAATCGACCAGTGCCATTGAACTTAAACCCCCCAAAATATTTACATTGTCACTTAATGAAAAGTGACAGCAAGTGATGAAGATAATACTCATTGTTTAGGTTCATAAATACTGCAAATGTTAAACAGAAAATAGTTTATGATCAAAAAGTCGCTGGTCGAATTTCGACCTTAGGGCGATCGCTAGTATAGTTATGCTATCCGCGCCTACCTTTCGCGAAATTTTACAGTTCTATTCAGCCCAATTTTTTATAATAATTGTTATCGTACACTCTACTATGTATTTGTTACAGTTTTATTAAATCATTTGTATACAAATTTGTCGCTAAGCTTCTTTCCCATTTTAGGCGTAACGTCTCCACACTGCCAAATCGGCTTTTATTTTCAAATGGGTATAATTTTAACCATCGCCAAATGCATGCTCAATGTTCTATACATGAAATTTGTTTACAGACTCCACATCGAACTACACCGCCATTACATTAATACTATATTATAAGTGACTATCTATATAATATTACTAATGTAGCCAATAATATTAACCTTTACCCCTGTATAAATGTAAGGAGACAATACATAGTTGGCTAAAATAATTAAATTACAATGCACAGAGGAAATTATTCAATCGTATAATATTAAATACTAAGCTTAAGCATGCACACACATACACACTGATACACACACTCTTACATACAGACACACACACACACACTGCAATATTCATATTTTGCTATTTCTTTCTGTTGAAATAACTAAGTAACTTTGTGTATACTAAAATATATTAGGTTATAGCTAATATTAAGATATTTTAACTAATTTATAATAGTAGGATTATGCAAAAACTTATACTACTCCGTAAGTATAAACATATTAATATTACCATAAGTATTGGATGCCATCCAAATCGCCGCTAGAAGGAAAAGTACCAAGAAGGCTGGCCACATTACCTCGTTGTATTATAGCAATGCTTATTCATTGACCGAGGTATTGGCCAGCCCTCTGGTCTCGAGATGTGCCGATCAGTCGACTTGCAAGTTCTTTAAAGAGGCTGCGTGCAATTTATCTTATTTTAATGTTACCAATTAGTATATGAATCGTTGTCGACTGTAGCACAGTTTTTACTATTACTGTCCTCCATATAATTATTTATTTGTTAAATAAATAAATATTATATTCTAATCTATATAAGATTTGTCGCTAAAATAAATAACACACAAGAATCGGAACATTAAACCATATTAGAACGGTTACCTAAAACATATCCAATATTATTAGTACGTGGTGCTCGCCGTTTTCTGCTGTTTCTTATTACAAGTCAAACCTAACCTAACGCAGCCACATCTTCCGTGAATTTGTCTAGCTTAGGGATTTGATCAGATTTTCGCTTTTATTGTATCCCTTTGAAGACTGTTTTCATTAATATGCTGACAAAAGTACTTATGAACAGATATTATAATTCTGGGATACACGTCGATAAAGAAAAATATTTTTGTCTTTTTAAAATGTAATAAATTCGATTAAAAAAAAAGCAAATATTTAAAATTAATTTACAATCATTAAACCTCTCATAAATCTACTATTCAGAAGTAAAAAAAAAACATATAAATTTCCTTATACCAGGAAACCCTTTACCGGATTACCCGCACCCGATTGCGCACGGCGGAGGCCATTTTTCTAAGATAATAATTTTTAATCGTTCGCTCATGGTTCACTTAATATTTCACCCCGGGTTTACTCACGGTCCGTTAGGTAGATTAAGTTGATTTTCTTTTAGGAAAACCCTTTTCTGTTTGACTTGCTTTCGGTCAGTTTGTGATTTTTCAAATTTTTGAGTTTCAAAACAATTTAGTTTTTATGTATTAAGTATCAACTAGATTCTTGATAAAGGATAAAATATGGAGTTTTATAGTAAAAAAAAGATGGGGATTAAATTTGGACATATTGACTCGCCTCAGAATTAAACCCTTGCAAATTGATTAAGAAGCTGATTAAACGATTCACCTATACGAGTTAAACATCAGCGTTTTAACCATGTATGTGGTGGTAGCGATGCAATCGACAGAGTCTTCACTGCCGCTCCGATTTTATTTATTTATATTTAGCATAAGGAACACGATGATTGGTCTCCAATAATACATTTTTAATGCAAGGATGGTAGATAGAACATATGTAGGATACCTTCAAGCATTCTCCATGTAAGTTCTACTACAAGGAGCTGAATATCTACTAGATTCTGTTTACTACATATGCACACTGCATATATCTCTTGCACGCATAAAAGACTGGTAGAGAAAGTTTTTTGCTTTAGGATATGCTCGGCAAATTGACTATACTGTCGGTCGCTGCCATATGTGCATTATAAAATTAAATAATTAGGAAATCTTGGAATTTGATTTCTTTAGATTTATTCAAATTCCACACTTCAACGTATGTTTGCTCAACTTTAAAAAAACTACACATTCGTCAGGAACAATCCCCAACCGTTGTTCCTCTATACCTATTTATGTTATGAGAAAAATAACGAAATAATAATTAAAATATGCACAAAGACTGATTTAACTCGCAGGCATAAATAAAAATTAAGACCCCCAAGGTGGGCAAGGGTCCTGCTTAAATATAATTAAGCATAACCCAATAATCTCTCGTCCACAAACAAAAACTGGAACGCGGCGAAACCTCCGTTATTTTGTTATGATTATTTGCATATTATAATAATATTAATAAGGGTGGGTTTTAAAGGGGTTTCTGCTTGGTTGTCCGTACAGAGCTGGATGCTGTGTGTAGGGTTGCTATCAATCTTGTAAGAGATGGAAAGTCCGATCTCAAACGTCCTTCAAAAGATGTCACGTCTAGAATTAATACGACGGATTTTATGCAAGTGTTCGTAATATTGCCTTAAATTGAGAAGCGTCTGTTGATTATTTATAAAAGCGAATTGTAAAATTGACAACCCTAAACAGTATAGGAAAATACTGGTGCATCTAATAATGACATCGCTTTTGTTATACCACTAATGTGTCAAACAAGCATACGGTCCGCCTAATGGCAAGCGGCTACCGTAGTCTATGTATGTGATAAAATAATAATTAAGTATTTTAGGTTCATGTTATATGTGTAAGAGGTATTGCCCACTTGTTTGTTTCAAATTTCCCAAAATTTTTGTTTATTACCTTAAGCAGTTCGCAAAAATGTCTATATATAATTTCTAAGATCTAAAATTGTAATAATGAAAACTAAATCTTTTAATTAATGGTTACGTTATCCATATAGACACAAACAGAATGACGTATTTATTCCGTAGATAAAATTGATCTAATAATTAGATATAAAAAATATCTTTGAATATTGTTTGTATTTTGATAAAAAAATGTCTTGTGAAAAAAAATTAACATCCCTTCAGTAAACGTGTATCCAAAATTATAAGGGTTGGTAGGTACCCCATAACCCGTTTGTAATTTTTCATAATTTCACGGCACCCGAACACCGGTCAAAAACAAAGATCTGCGTACGTATTTATCAAGTAAAAAAAAGTAACCATAATAAATATCATCGCAAAGGAAAACCCCGCTCATAAATTACATTAGAATACAAATTAATGTGATCGCACTATGAAAAGTTACCTTTTCTTTGACAGAATACGTCAGGGAAATTTCAACTTTACTGATAAAATTTTAGAGTCAAATATTACAACGATTTAAAGAATTTAAAACTTTAAAAACCCGGAAAGCGCTGTTCCGAGTATGTTTGATCATTTTTAAAAGTAATTAAAATACACTTTGACATTTAAATGGTAAGTATTTGTTTTATTTCATATTTATATTCAGGTTTTTATACAGAGGTTAATTTATTAAGGGGTTGTTAATGCAGGAATGGTACTCTCCCTACTTATTATATAATCTAGCATCATTTTATACTTAATATGAGATTTTTTTCCCGTGAAATTACCAGAAATATTAATTTACTGCTGTTTCGCACTCTAGTCACTTATTAGCAAGATCAAAGTGATTGCAGAAATTGCAAAATGGTAAAATCAGGTTATATTTGGTATCTGGTTAAAAAAACTAGCCAAACCTTTACAATTTTTTCTCTTCAATTAGTTTTTTTAAAGAAAATAAAATATAAATATTACCAAAGAAAGTATTTAGTAACATAAGTTGTATATTACTTTTGTATAATAATTGAAGAGATAAAATTGTAAAGGTAGAATGAAAACGCATCAAAATACTATAAGAATGAAAAGAATGATCACTTATTATATACACATCTTTGTTGAAGGGTACAATGAGTACAAAGTATAAAATATGATCCGCCCAATGCATCAGTGGCGAGGCCGGTGTGTCGATTTACCGCAATAAATCAAATCTCTCTCGTATTGGATGTTATAAAATACTATCTTGTGAAGAACTGAGGGTATAGTGGGTGCATTATATTGAGGTTTATCGTTCTTTATGATAAATTACCCCGTAGGAAGGTTCCAAAGATTTTTTCGAAAAATGCTTGAATTTAGTATTTTTATTTAATTACTAACATCTTAAGCTGACATTAAAGCAACTGAATCAATGATAACTCTATGAAAAACTGTATTTTTTTATTATGAAATAGAAAAAAGGCTTACTGTTCACCTGATTTAATTTTATTTTATTTTACTAAGCATAGGTGCACTTCACTAAAATAAAATAAAAATAAAGCAAGTTAAAAAAGGGAAATATAATACGTTACAGGAAAGAATTATTTAGTACTTAACAATTTTTTTTATTTATTAAACGTGCTTAAGAAAGCCTATTTTAGTGTGGGCCATATTCAGAACTTAGTTATGCACCCATCACCTCTTCGATCTGCTTCCAGTTTCCTTGGCATACCCACTAATCAATTTATCAATAAAATCTTAAGGAATCATGTGACCAATATTACGAACATCAAAATCGGTGATACTCCAAGACGTTAAGAGGTATCGGAAAACCAGACAGTGTACAAGACTCGCAGGACAAGGACTGTGACCTGAAAGAAACTGTGACCACAGTTGACTGGTTCTTCGATAAGGAAAATTAAACTGTTGTTTTCTCATCGGGAAGAGGCCTCATTGCCTTTTAGTGAATCACTCATAGAGACTAGTTTTATTCAAGTGAAAACTTTTTTAGACGCGTTGAGCGATTTTTGACAGGAGAAAACTTGTGGATTCACGACATGCTCGTGATGTATTGCGCTTACGCCAGCAGCCTAGCGACGTGATTATAGCGGCTTCTGTACATATATACGCATATATACACTAATACATTGTATATACTCGACTGTTTCATATGCTTGTTTAACTTTTTGGATGGGTAAAATCTTGTGATTTCGCGTCACCGACATGCTTTGCAATAATTTAGACTATAATTCAGTGACATTTTATAGTATATAGACGTGTCATACGCCAACTGCATTGCACCAAAAAACAGCATGATTAAACTATACATACAAACTATAAATAATGCTTTCAGTAATATAGTAAACAAAAACGGGAAAGAATATGAAAGATATTATTTTTGTTGTTAGAATGAAATGAATATATATTTTGAGTTGTATTGACGTGCAACCATGACACTGGATAATACATGCATAAGAAAATTTCAGGCAATTACTTTAATATTGACAAAATAAAGCGCAGGTAACGCATCTACACTTATAAAACATCTTAGCTTCCATCGCCAGTCTTTATAACTGTTTCTGGTTTTTTATTTATAAAATCGAACAACGTTGCAGATAATAAACCTTTGAGAACTGATTTTGAAACATAATAATTTGAATAGTTAATTAAATCAGTAAGCGTTGATCAACGTAGTGTACACAATTTAGAAGATGCGATATCACAGCGGTGAAATGTACTTGAACTGCTTCAAGAGCTACGTCTGTGAATATATACGATTATAATTTATTATGAATAAATGAAATATTATAAACGCATCGGTGCGCCGCCCCGACCCGACAACGCCAGTGGCAATGGCGTCTGCTTTGTTGATTTCGGGATGGGAAACAATTTATATCGACATTATCTTGTCGATAGTTGATACCTCCTGCGATTCTAACAAATGAAGAATATTTTGTAAGTAGCCGTGACACAATTGTTGGCTTCATACTAAACTTTTTAAATATAAAATGAATTCCGTTATAAATCTGTGTATCCGGTTTGAATTATATTGTAGCGGAAGTTGTTTCGGCATGACATCTGTGCTTAGTTTGGATAAACTAGAATGGTAATATAAAGCATTGTTGAATCGTGCTAAGAGCAGTATCGTAGAAGGAATAAAAGTATAAAGACAGCCTGTGGATACCTGTTCCCTACACAATGGTAACGTTTAGTATTGCCGCATGAAATACATGATAACCTAGTCTATGTGGTAGCGGGCATTTTGTTGCAAGATCAACAGCCCGAAATATTGTCAACCAATGCTTTTAAATGTAACTTTGTGATCTTGTAATTTATGATGAAATAGATTTATTAATTTACCGAAAGATTGTAAACCCGGTTTTTGTATGAAAATATATACATACTTTACATATATCATTCATACATAGATTCATTCACTTATTTATACATTTCCTTCTTAGTTCCCACCCCAGTCGCTTTCTCAACGCATCGCCGAGTGGTCACGTCATAGACTAGCTCGTAACAAGTCGAAACGAAATTGTTTTAAATTACTCCTCGCCCGCGCTGAACTACTTATAATATTAGTGCTTATCGTGAAAAAACCAGAACTCGAGTGTCAGTGAAAAAGAACTTGCGATCTATGAAACGGGAGACGTGGAGCGCCAACTCACCTATTTCCTTTTCCTTCAGCGTAGACCGGCGCTTTCATATATTACAATACATACCGAAAAACAATCTGATCGGTTAACATTTTAATGTATACATGTGTCTCAGAAACATAAAACTAATTAACTCACGTTTTATCGATAAGCAATTACAATTCACAACACTAAGCCCCTAGCTGCCGACTTCCTTCATACTGGCGAGCACTCGTTCGTACCGTGCCTTTGTCGGGAACAATTGTCGACAAATTAGAAACGAATTGAGTTATTTAATATCAAACTGTAATACCCTACCGTTATTGTTTATTACAAAGATTTTAATGAACCTTTCATTATAAATTCGTTATTCGATTAAAGATTTACCTTACGTATTCAATCGTCTGGGTATGTCTTTGCATTGTGAGATATGAAATTACTAATTAGCGATCCTCAATATGCATGTTTGTTTTACTATTTGACGATACTGCGCGTAAGGGTAAGCAAAGTACCTATAATTAAAAAAAGTAGTATATATGTGTGTGTTATCTCCGACGCACGACTGGTGTTTACTCCTTAAGTCCGATTGTCTTTAAATATGTAACCACTCACTCAGTCACTCATAAACTCACTCATTCAGTCACTCATAAACTCAGTCACTCCCTAACTCACTCCCTCACTAACCCACTAGCTCTCTAACTAAATGAGTGGTTAATGCTTTATCTAAAATACTTTCCGTTAACTCTTTTATAAATTTCCTCATAAAATTTCCATACCAAGCTCCTTCTATGAAAATGGATTGTTAAGGAGTAAACTAAAAAAAAACCAAGTGTATGGTTGGCGCAAACCAGTCGAACATAAACGTCGTGTTCAACCAATCAGCAAATTTTCAGTTTTGTACCGCAGTTGCATTATTTTTCGTGGAGTATTTAAAACAAGACTACATATACCTTATCTATTGTGATACCTATATACCTATTAGGTAAGTAGAAAGAATGGAGTACCACTTCTATCATACTTCTTGCGATTAACAAATCATCCGCGTCGGATGTCACTAATTGTTATTCTAACTGCGATCAGTATTATTGCTGAGTCTGCCTAGATTATGACCATTCAAAACCAGGTATATATAGCCGGTTTAAAGTCCGTAACAGTGACTTCCTTTTGGCTTCTTGTGTTTCGAGATCAACTTATGTTAGAGAGGTGAGGCATAAAAGCGTTGTGTTCTTGCGGTGAGTAGGGTTTCCAAAGCTCTTTGGGACAGGGAGGTTCAAGTTTGACAATGCGCTATTATATCTATGGTATTACAAGCATCTATAGGCTACGGTAGCCGCTTACCAATAGACGGGCCGTATGCTTGTTTGCCACCTGTGTTGTGTTAAAAAAATCCAACTGTCGAACCAAGAGGTTGGTAGGACGGTGATAAACTATCGATCTCACGGTGGTAACCATCGTTTGGGGATTATATTGTATTCACCATCATGAACAAAGCCGTCGCATTGCCGTGCTATATAAAAAAAAACGCTTTCACGTCTATGATCTCATAGTGATATTTTCTTTCCTTGCCTCCTTCCTTGTTTGTAGGCGTAATGACGACTGCTATTACCGAGGTCCTGGGTTCGATTCCGAGCAAATTGCTATTGGGGTTTTCTATTAAATTCTCATTAGCAACTTGGAGTTCGACTTTGTGTCCGATTAATGGCAATAGGCTCGCCCCCTTTTACATGAAACCTAAAAACATACTCGGCGAACTGTGGGTGTACATTAGTACAACTCTGCCTAATCCTTCGGGGATACAGGCGTGATGGTATGTTATGTTTATGAAAACTCTGGTTCATTGTTGGATTTGAACTGACATCGTCCGACGTAATGTCCGAACAGGCTACCATAGATCCGGGATCACTTCATTATTTCTCTATTATATGGAATGTAAAAAATATATAATCATTTAGAACATAACAAAATCACATTCCGACCCCTTTTATATATATTTCTCGAGCGTTTTTCCGATGCTAAGGTATTCCGAATAGCTCCATTCCGTAGATTTATGTCGTGCTGTATTATTGTGCCGACTGAACTCCGGCGCGGCCTCGCAAACTACTTGGAAGCGACATGCTGTATAATAAAGTAAATAAAATTACTACACTCTATATAACAGTTTGATTGATGCATTATGGTACTCTGGTTACAGGTTCGTTTCGGCGAGTTTGCTCGCATTAAATTGTTTTTTAAACAAGACAATTTTTAACAAAAAAGAAACCATCTTCAAGGTTTTTGTAGAATTTTCTGGTGCATCTTCCAAGTTGAAAGTCCAATGTCAATGAAACTATAATGGGGCCACCCTTCAGGTATCATACCCTATCAGACAAATAAAGAATCATCCAAATCGGTTCATAAACAAAGTAGGTAACAGGTTTTTTGAACTTGCTTATTTTTCAATATTGTCTTTTTTCTCCATTAGGTCTTTGTTTTTAATGCTACTTTTATATCAATATGTTTACTTAAACGTAGAGCACGCTGTGGCGACCTTTAAATGTCAATGCACTATGAGCTGTATTTTTCTATTGTTTATAAACTGATTTATTGGTGTATTGGCCACTGGCTGTGATGAATAAATAAATAAAATAAAATAAAAAGGAAGCCAAATTTACGTAAAATTTTCATAAGTACCATCCCCGGAAAAAAAAAATAAAAAAAAATTCACCCTATTTTTGACCGAGTTAAGAGATTTTGCTAAGTGGATAACTTTTCCATTTCCACACATTACGATCTTCAATATTTTATGCATGCTGGTATTTATATTTATATCATTAAGGCTCATCTAAAATTGTATCATATTAGGCTAAAAATAAGGAAGATATTTGAGTAAACAATATATTTTTTAAATTCTTTTTAGGGGTAGTTTTTGACCATACCTTATCTGTTATTATGTGACCATATGGCCGAAGATTGTTCTAGGCTAAGCTTACAACGATTGGTTCTGAAATTCAGTTTCCAGGACATGCCTACGTATAGATGATTGGCGACAGAGTTTCAACTTAGACCTGATAGCTAGCAAGGCGAGCATCAGGAAATACCCTACCACCAAGCTATGATTTCAATCCGGTGTCAATACTCAGGGCGATTGCAGAATTCGAACACACATCGATTGACGAGTGGTCCAAACACGCTATGACTAAACAACCATCACTTTATAGTTTATTTGAAGTCTATAATTTTATCAGCCATATTTTTCTTTCATTCCTAAATTTTAGAGGCATATATCAGCTCCATCGTAGCATAAATATTAGGAGGAGGGGAAGCCAGCCAGTTACTCAACCACTATTAAATAAATTTATTTTTTGAGCAGCATGAAAAAGTGTCTTGATACGCACCTGCAAAAATGCATCTGAAGATGAATATATATTTATATATTTCTTCGTCTGTAGCATAATGAGTGTTCTGAAAAACTGTTCAATTTAATTCCTTCTTCTCCTTTCCACAATAGAATCACACGCGCTGGCCTTCGAAGTCACAGTTTTACGGTAACCTCCATCTCGGCACGAACTAAAAAGTTCTCCATGACTTATTTTGTCGTACCGTGAAACCGTGGAACCTTCTCCCGGCCAGTGTGTTCCCTCCTTTAAGCATACGTGAAGAGATATTTATGCAGGTCGATGGATTTAGATCTCTCGGTGGTCACCGTTGTGTTTGGGTTGTGCTGTTGCTACCATCAGGGACAATACCGTCAATGTGCCGAGCTATTAATTAAAAAAAAACTGGCGAACTTTCTAGTCCGCCCTACCCAAAGCTACATTATAAATTTTATAATAAGATGCAATTGATTTTCATTAGTCACCCGTGGACGTATCACCTAATAATTTATTAGACATACCGACAGCTACTTTGTTTGAACCAAAGGCACCTAATAAGTCCTGCCTAATTGACTCTAACTGGACGTGGAGTAATAAATACAATAATCTCAATTATAATTTGAACACGAACACGACGTACCTAATAAACAACACACAGTAACGCAAGTTAAAAATCTTCGAACAATAACAGTCTCAGTTATCCGTTTTAACAGCTATAACTCATGCCCAACAATGGGCTCGGTGTACCAACTTCGGTACACGCTTTCTTGAAGGAGCTCCGAGAACAATACCAAGAATTATGGCGCCGAGTGTCCGGGGGAAGTCGGAAGCCGAGGAAAAATTGTCGTAACGTTCTGACTTCGCTCCAATTTTAACCGCCACCTTCAAGATTTTTAAGCCAAATAGAATTTGTACAATCATTTATATTATATTATATATTATTATGTATAATACAGAATAGCAATACGGAAAAAAACACTTTAACAAAAATAAGGTTATAAGAGTGTCCCTGGCAAAATTCGTATACTGCATTACCTCCAGGAATTTTGCTAGAAAACATGTAGATACCTTTTTTTCGCCGTAAGTAGCTTCCGTTAAATTTTCATTCACACGCACGGGTTCGAATGGGGCACCGTTTATAAGGCATTTAGTAAAAAAAAAAATTTTCTTTTTCGAAAAAAAATTTATAATATATCCTCTCCAAAGTGTGTGTAGAGCTAGTTATTTGTCGAATAATTATTAATCATACTCACAATTATTACTATTTGCACGTGTGTATTTTTCTTTTTGTATGCCGACTGTAAAAAAGAATTAATTTGCGGATACATGCATCAAACTGTCTCCTGTATCCGAGTGTGGCGTATCGTGACATATTTATGAGCCTTTCCTACCTTCGTTTTTAGGGTCCCGTGTGGAAAATTCCTATGTAAAGAAACCTCCTTTGGGGAAGCTACTTTCACTTAATACTATGAGCAGTGTCTCTTAAGAATTAACCGATGTAGATACTTAGCGTAGATCGACGTAGGTCTGAATCCAATCATAATTTTGAGCTTTCAGTGGAAGAAATCATCGTGATAAAATCATAGCGTAGAACTTTTTCTAAGGTTTAGAATTTGTCGCCAAGCAACTACAAGTGTGTTCCCGCAGCTGTACTTGAGGACAAACAGACGCACATAATTTTTTTTTTTATATAAGATTGTAATGATGTTATCCACGTGCTATAAACGTAATTTGTATTTCATAATAGACTTCAAAAAAAGAAGCAGGTTTAATGTATATTTTTTATGAATAAATAGCCATAACTTGTTTGTTTATGAATCGATTTAGATGATTCTTTTTTCGTTAGAAAGGGGATGATACTTCAAGGGTGGCATTTGTCCTTAAACTTCAAAAATACATCAGGGAACTCCTCAAAATCATTAAAGTTTCTTTTCATTTTTGTTATAAATTGTCTTGTCTAATATCAAAAAAATTACTTCTTATTTTATACCATATTTCTATATATTTTATACAGTAGATGAACAGTGCCGATTTTTTAAAATTGTTTACTGGTTTAGCATTTATAACAATCTCACCTGATGTTAAGTGACGATGTCGCCCAAGATGGTTGCACGCTAAGCCTAGTACGGGCACTAGCTCTCTAGTACAGTTGCCGAAATATACCTATATTCGCTAACTCGGCTCTCGTTAGTGGAGTAGTTGCCATTGTTCTCTATCTTCTGCCTTTCTTTTGACCTTTAATGCGACATGACTCCTACTTAATCCTTCACTTGTTGGAAAAAGCTTCGTCTAGGTCTTCCACTTTCTCGCGTTCCTTCAGAAATTGTTTTAAAGAGCTTGTTATGCCGTATCAAGTATCCAATCATCTTTGCTCTTCTGTTATCTATATTTCTCAACATCTGTCTTTCCTCGTCAACCATTCTTAACACTTCCTCGTTTCTAATTATTTCTGTTCAACTGATATTTCAATCCTTTGACAACACCAACTGCTAACAGACCTAACCAAAATGATATATCCTTAATGATTATTGTTTTTATTGGATAATTTATTCTTCGGCTATATTTGGCATTACTTTTGTATTTAATGAATATTATTTGTAACTGGTAACTGAGCTAATGCTAATATTAACTCATGTATTTGTTTCAAGTTTTGATGTAAAGACTCCAGACCTCACATTTTATTGTTTTTTCTTTTAAGCAATTTTTGTTGGTTGATTGTTGGTTATATTAGATTATGTTAATATTGTAAAGTGTGAGGTCAAATAAATAAATAATATTATTATCTCAAATATAACCGTTTATACAGAACCAATACAAGATTGCGAGCTCTCACTTACCGAGCGTTATTTATTTGCACAAGCCATAAATACGTCTTCAGCGTTCTTACAGTCGCGACCACTTTCGCCTCACGCGAGATACGACTTAGCAATAAATAATTGTTGAAATGTACGTGTTTTTATGTATAGGCAAATACATAGGTATTTATGTGGATTGAAAGCTATATATTTTTATACTACTACTAAGGTGGCAAACAAGCACACGGCCCACCTGATGATAAGAGGCTACCGTAACATAGCCGCAAGAACACAACAGGATATTGAACCGTGATTTTTTGTAGGATGGAGGCCACCGGTCGGGCAATTTTTTTTTATAACCTACGTTTGTTTGAACCCCCCTTCTCCGAGGAACTCTGGAAATCCTACTCACAATACTATAGGTGTTAGGTAAACATAAAGACCATAATTATAGCTGAACTTAATTCAACTAAATCATATTTTAATTTTAGCAATAATAATGGTTTTTGTATGTCTCCTTTTTTATTTCTGTTTCTTATAATGTTAACTAAAAAGGTACTTTAATATTTACATTTACGAGTCGCTCAAAAATATTTAAAGTATTAGCATACTGTAATATAGAAAAAAAAAGTCGTGAGCGACAAATACTAAAAGCAAATATCAAAATAAGAATTAAAAAATATTCATACTATGAATCGTAGAGAGTTAATGACGACATAAAAATCAATTTTTAGCCATTTTGATATTTTGAAAAAATCTTGAGCGAGCTTTTAACCGAGTTGATTTTTGATGAGCATTCTTAAAACTAGTTAAGAAAATCTATATATATGAAAACGAAATACTGATACTGTTCGTTTGTAAACGCTTCAGAGCAGCTGGACCGATTTGTTTTTTTTTTTTAATATTTCGTACAAGTTTATTAGAGAAAAATCATTCTACATAACTCACGATAGAACGATGGATACGCGTAATTCATGTTTTCTTCGTTGTGTTCTTCGAAAAGTTTTCAGTGGAAATAATCCGAATAAAATCACCATTATCATTTTCAGTTCGTAATCCCCCATTGCTGAGAATATGTATCTCTCCCAGTACGCCACTCATCCTGATCCTGAGCTAATCTCAGTCGTGTGTGACCCGCAGTTATTTTAACAATATCGTCAACCCAACAAACTGGTAGATGTCACGTCAATGCTTGTGTCCACTTTGCTGTAATTCTACATGTCCTTTTAATAACTATTAACATGTAAATGATGTATTGTCTGTTCCCAGTTACATACATTTATTTACCCGAGCCTATTTTTCCTATGTTTAGTAACGATGAGGCCGAAAATAACAATACGCTAAACATAGAAAAGCTACTTTCTCGAATACCGTTGACGAAAAAAAATCAGTCCATGTTCATCATTTCAGCCGCAGGACGTCCACTGCTGAACATAGGCCTCCCCCATAGATCTCCAGAGCGACCGATCTTGTGCGGCCTGCACCATGTTCAGAGAAATTTAATTATTATGGACACTATAATTACAAATAAGGGGTTTGAAAGGATAAACAATTATTAATTACAGGTAATACAACAATCTTCTAAACAAACGGCCATATTGTTCGGTATTTCCCAAATTGACTATTGCTTTCACTTGTCAATTTGTGTAAGACATTATTTTAAGGCTTAAAACAAATATGAAATAAAAAAATACAGCCATTAGCCTGGCCTTAAATTGCGATAGATTTAATAGGCACGACTTCAGTAATCAATTTAAAAGCAACTCTAATGAGATAATACTTGAATAACTACTCCCGCCATCTAGCATCGAGTAGGAATAACTAAATCCAAACAAAAGCTTATGGAAAATTTTTCTATAACGAGTATTTACACACAAATTATAATTATTTATTTACAAATTCATATTAATTTTAATGTTCCTAAATATCGCATTATTGAAATTTTCATTTATGTTTACGTAGCGAAGTACAATATATATAGAATTAAGTAGTTATGATACAATGAATTGAATGAAAAATGTATTTTAACTTTAATGAAAATTTACTTAACTTACTATGAATATAAAATACATAATAAAAAATCTATCAAGAGATGCCCATAGAAAAAAGTAACAAAAAATTTACTAAGACATATCGTTTTCGTAGCAACATCTATTTAGACTTTGCTACGGCGTAGTACATGTTACAACTTGAGTTTTCTTCAGTAGTTACTACATATAAAAAAAGAGTTTAAGTTTGAAAATATATCCTAAATATAATAAATTAAGTGCTAAGTCTTGAGCAAAATCCAGCTAATGTGAAAAAAATGGATTATTTTACTAATTTATTTTAAATAACATCGTACGTACTATAACCGTAGAATGGTGGTTGGTTATTTTTTAATACTCGAAATATTAACTTCCATCTTTAAGTCAAAGATCTGTCAACAACAATATTTTAACGTGTTCCATAACCACATTATAAGAGTGGTAGAAGGACCATAATGAAAGGTTCGACTTCGGAAGTATCCAGCGCTTACACTGCTGTATTCCACCGTTCGAATAAATATTATTTTAAACAAATTAATATAATATTGAACTTATATATTGCCAAATTATTGTAACTCGATTAAAAATTCAGTGAAATCAATTTCTATTATTGTCATTGTTGACTAACTTTATCACGTTGCTGGTAAAAGGGATAAAAATATGGAGTTATATTATTTTTGTAAGTACATAAGTACACACAATTTTTTATCTAATGATTGCGTAGAATACTGGCGTCATCAACACTGTAAATGCGTAACAGGTCAGTAATCAGTCATACCCACATAAAAGTTTTGGTTTATTAGATTATATCGACTCTTTCCGTTACAAAGGACGTAAAAACTATTTGTCCAAATTGACTTTTTGTTTATCTCTTACAAAGATTCTCAGGCTCTTTCGTTCTGTTCTTTTTTTTAAAATTGTTTTACAATAAAATAAAAGTCAATGGGCATTGATTTTTGTACAATTGTCTTGTGGTTGTATGCTACCATCCAAACCTGTATGAAAATGTACATAAAATTTAAGTTCAAATTAACGTCAGCGACTCTTTCGCAAGGTTTATTAAATAATAAGCTCGGAGAGACCCATAAATATCACTTCCTCAACCCGTTCCATTCCTCAACACTACACAGCTTTGGTTTTAAGCCACGCAGCAACTAATCTTTATTATTATTTCTAATTATTTATCTGCATTTAGTATTTAATTTGAATTATATTACTATTTTTATATAGAAGTTCTGCTATCTTTTTAGACGACAAAACGTCAAATGTATATTTTTTATGGATTGTTAGCAATAACTTCTTTGTTTATGAAACGATTTGGATGTTTCTTTTTTGATGGATAGGAGATAACCTCAAGAGTGGTCCCATTTTAATTTATTGCCGTTGGACATTCAACTTCGAATATACTTACTTGTCTTGTATTAAAAATTGTCCTGTCATAAAGCACCGACTTAGTTTCGTGTCTTGTTGTTTTTATATTTGTTTGGTTAATAATTTATTTATATGAGTAGTGTTACGTTTTTATAAGTGCTCTTTATTTTTAAGCAACCTCAAAAAAGGGGGAGGTTTCTTAATTCGAATGTATATTGTTTTGTTTTTGTTTATTCATAGTAGTGCTTACAAAAATTAATACAATATAATTTTTAACTAAAAGTTATTTCAAAAAAAATTCTATAGCTAACTTATAAATAAGAATATTGTGTGCGTCTGTTAGTGATTGTTGATTGTTTGTTAGTGACTTCTTTATTGAGACAATGATTCATAAGAGGCAGCGCTGTGGAGAAGCTATTAACTACCGGAAAGGTTGAATTTGCGTTCATCGGGACAGCTGATTTAGCTAATAAAACCGTTTGACCAACCACCATGGGAGTTGGTGTTGTGTTTTTTTTCATGCAGGTTTTTATGGTATCCCCGAACACTATAGTGGGTGCTGTAGTCGAGATATTGACTACTGGATTGTTAAGAACAAATTGAAACGTCATTTGATTGTGGATTGTAGACCCCACGGTAGTCACCGATATTATTGGATTGCACTGTTCTCACCATCAGACACAGTGTAGTAAATTTGCCGTGCCACGATTTAAAAAAAAGTAGCGAAAATATTGGTTTATAATTTAAATATTTAGAAATTATTGAATTAAATTAGTAGGTAAGTGACATTGTCTGACCAGGTGTGAGGACAGGCCGCAACTCTCGAAGCTCCGCCCAACGTATCGGTTATTGGTATCGGTTCGAGATTGCGCAGTAAAGGTCTATTAGTGTGCACCGGCCACCTCCCGGGCGGTCACATGAAGACTACGTTTATTCATAACCCACCCAAACTTTATTGGTATATTTAAAAAGTTAAGACAAAAGATTCAACGTAAAAATTATCACCAATTTTAATACAACTTATCAGTTGTTTGTTTAATAAACATGAGACCGAGTGATTTTGATTTGTATAAGTATTTTGTATTCACATCTTTGATTGTATATATTTTTTTATTAATACTGTAATTTTAATAACCTTCTATGAAAAATCCTTGTGTGTGTTTGTTTGTCGTTTTATAACTACTGAACGACTTGTCCGAGTGAGTTCATAAATACATATTTGCTTTATTTTGACGATGGTTTATAGACATGTTTTAATCTGATAGGTGGCGCTCTTGTCGAGCCCTTAACTACCGGATATGATGGCAGAACAACTTTTTTTATTTTATTTCATTAATAAACTATTTACATATTTAAGTAATTAATCTGTAGTTCTGTCTGTACATTTGATATATTGCCAAAATTTTCCGATAGGTATATACGAACGATACTGATCACGAATATGCCATTAAATTTTTTTTCTTTGTCTGTCTGTTCTTATGTTCGGATTTAACTAAAAAACGGCTTAAACGATTCTTATCAAATTTTTTATAAGGGATGCTTATGACATTGGTCAATTAATAGAGTATAAGAAATTTTAATACCACTTATAGAAATCGTAAAAAATATGTTTTTTTTAATATTTGACAGATTTTGATGAATTTTTTTATACACGGGAAGTCTAAGTCATTCCATGAATTATGGGCTATAAGAACCGTAAAAAAACATCTATTCTCAGCCGATTCTGAACAAATGTTATATTATTTTTTATGTATTATTTTTGAACAAATCATACATCATACCATAATAACTGAGAGGCTATAAGAATTTTCAACAATACATTAGAAATCGTAAAATCAAATAATAATTTTCAACCGGTTTTGATGAAAATTGGACACGGGAAATACATGCTATATCCCAATTGATACGGCTGTAAAGAATATGATTAAAAATAAAATTACGGGATGTAAATAACTACTGCGTAGTAACAAAGGCGTGCGGAGCCGAGGGCATATCGCTAGTATTTTATATTACTATTGTAACTTCATTTTGTTTTTACAACTTTTACTTGTACTAATTTTTTTCACTAACGAAAAACGTATTTTTTCTACAATACCGTTGGTTAGCTGAAAAAAACTTTTATAGCATTAAAAGTGCACAAGTGCAACAAAGTAAAAAAAACAATGATGTATTATAATATCAAACACTACATTCAGTTATCTTTATTTTTCAGCGTCTTGTCTCGTTGTATGTATTTTTATTTCCGTTTCTTTAGGCATATTTCTTCCAAAGTTTCCATAACTGTTATGTCTAAATTCCAATTGGTTTCCAATGTCTACACGGGCCTCTGTAATGAATTTTTATGTGCACTGTTTAAAAACTATATCAAGAAAGTAAAAAATATAATATCATACAATCTTTACCGGTTCTTCGCAAAGAAGAAACCACGTGACATTATTTTTTTAAACTTTTTTTTATGAGTTATTTTAGTGTTACTGTTTACCCAATATTGAAAAGCGTGGTGATTTACAGCCTAGATTATTCTCTGGAAAGTTCTGTTTAAGTCGGTTAAATCGCTTTAGCTCCGATAAACAAACAAACAGACATAAAATGGAACAGTAAGATTTTGCAAGCCCACCGTTGATTCATTTATTGAATCGTGTACCATTCCCAAGTATTGGAGAACCCGATAACTCAAACCAGACATGCGCGTATTGACGTCGAGTATTTTTTTCCACACGCTGGGCGTGGCCATCGGCGATAGATACTGAAGTATCGATGGAATGACCACGCCTATCGAACATTAAGGAAAAGTTAGCCTTGCTTGTACGACCCGCGTATTTATCGAGTTTGAACTTTCGAGGTTCGCAATTCGAATGTATATATTTTTTATGAATGTTTAGCTATAACTTTTTTTTATGAACCGATTTAGCTGATTCTCCTTTCGTTGGAAAGGGGATACATCAAGGGTCAATTTTAATTTGTTCGCATTGGAACTTCGACTTCGAAGAGAAGTCCTCAAAATCATTGAATTTTTTTTTTTAAATTGTCTTGTTACTAAACCGGTGTCCGTTGGTTTATTACCAAATTTGTTATATTTAATTATATGATCGGTTTATGATGAAGGAAAATATAGATACTTGCACGTTTAGGTAATGATTTTTGCAATATCAAAATATGTAATAAGAATACTAACCCGTGGAAATCTCACTTCTGGACAATAATTCCCCTTCCCAAGAAAAACCACGGGCTTATCTCGGGTTTCAATAGCAGAGAAGAAAAAAAGTTAATAAATGTACGTGTTTTCCGAATTTTTTTTTTTGTATGTATCGCGTTTCGAACCTGTAGTCATCGAATCGATATTCTGTCGAACCACCACGACCTACAGTGGGTGCAGTGGCTGAATACAGAATTGTAGATTTTTTGGCGTTTGAAGTCGCCATATGTTGGGGGCTGTGGTGATCACTAAGTGATTACCGGGTATTTCAATAATTTTGTATTTTAATCAACAGATAAATACTTCGAGAGGAAGAATTAGAAAGTAGGGCTGACCTAAGGATTAACAAATAGAGACAAATCACTGTTGTGTTTTTATTTCCCGTCATTTGTGATATGAAGATGGTCATTAGTTCTGTGTTTGAATATTTAATATGTCTATATTAGTTGTTTGATTACCAAAGTACCAGGCATTTTTAGAATGTAATGGCTATGTGAAATCATTTTACAAACAACACGGGCAAGGAAATAATTTTCCGCAGAGGTATTCCCACACATCAATCTGCGGTGCTGGGCGTGTATGCAGCCAGCCAGGCGTTCCGCGACGCTGCGATTGGTTGATTGGAAACGAATCGATAACCAATAAACGTTCGGAAACTGACCGTTGAAGCGATACAGCCGTGTATTGGGATTGGTTGTTGAATTTACTTAGAACAAACTTATTACGATGTATTTTTATCACTAGTTACTTACTTCTAGGTCGCTTTTTTTATAAAGTTATATAAAGTATCTTATGTACTAATCCACGATATAATCGACTTATACTCATAGACATAATTTTAAAGCAAATTCACCACCTGCAAATACAAAAGGCTGTAATAAGTTTGTAACCTAATGAATTGTAATAAAGGCCAGCCATTTTAAATATTAAAAAAAAATCATTAAATTATATACAGCCTACAGCCTTTCCTAGCAATATTTATTTCTTACAACCCACTCTATTAATTATTGTAATAAAATAACATAACTCTTTTTTAATAAGGTTCGATTCCCGACTCGTGTACATACGTTTTTTTGAAAATTTGTGGATGCAGTTTTTCTTATCTTTAAAATCAATATCACGGTTTCTTAACACATATTTCTCTATCTCTTATAGTTTCAGAGTCCTCTCACTGACTCATATCAATGTAACATCATGTGTATACAGAACTGGGTAACTCGGCAGACGTTGTTCTGCTCTTACCGGTAGTTAATATCTTGACCATAGCGCCATCTATCGGTCTCTAACATAGCTATCATCCATCATCTCGAATAAACAAATATTCAGTCATTCAAAGGTTACACGTAACAGACGCACGCAAGTTTTTTATATACAATAAGTGAAATTGAATACTAGTAAAACACGACATAACACGAGCGGAGTCATCGATCATAGCTAGTTAATAAATAAAATACCAAACATCGAAGAACAATAAGAAATTTCTTCATTAAAAATTAAAAAGTTGGCGGAAAAAAATTAAAAAAGCACAACAATGGAGCTCTCACAATGGCCGGACTGGATCGGACAAACTAATTTCATTATTTGTACTCTGTCATAGCAGTTTTTTATCTACACACCACCCGCTTTCTTCCACTTAAAGGATGAAAATAATTACAAGATAAAAGATATTTCCTGCGACGCGGCTCCGGGCCTTTTTTGTCAATTTTTTTTGTTGTATTTTATTTTCTTTTCAGTCTGAAACGCGATCTGTCGTCGAGTCTCATTGTGTAATTCATCGGTATTCACGTTATATTAATATGGATGCGCGCTGAATGAATGATTTTTTTTTCAATTTTTTTTTTTAAATATCATCATTTGTTGAGGTCTTGAGGATTAGGATATAAGGAGTATCGAATAATATTTTGAGAACAGATTAACTCAACCCAACCTCAAATTTACGTGGTGCACCCAGCTGATTAAAAAACGAAGAAATGGTGATAGCAGAGTGGTAGAGCTGTGTAGTCTAAATGGATTGCGACCACCATGAATGTGGTGAAAAGCCTGTCATAGTCATTCTGTTCGCAGAACAAACCGCCTACGCACCTTTGGGTAAACCATTTTCAATATTTTGATTGACACTACGTTCACGAAAATCCAGAATACTGCGGTGCTGCTCGCTTCTTAAGGCTGGGATAGTTGTCACAAGAAGGTTTATGATTAAATTTTCGATAAATGAGATAACCGTTGACCGTCTGATGTCCCGTTAACACCTCTGTCGTCCGGGCAAGCAGCAATAACACGGAAGCCGTGCATTGGTCGGTTAAAAGACCGACCCTGTAATTGTTGCCGCGAACAGGTGTCAACCGAGCTAAGTTATCTTAGATAGAAACTATAATATGATCTTCGCACAGATTCGCATATCCAGTTTCTATTTACGCAGGCTGGCGTAACAGTGGTGACTGACTATGGAATGTTGATATCTTGGAGGTGGTCATTGTTTTTAGATTGTATTATGCTCACCATAACGTACAGTTCCGTCACTTACCGTGCTTATATAAAAAGTGCGTGAAAATTACAATTGAAAAAACATTACAGCTGCCACACCTTTTCATATATAACATCAATTTTTCCAACTAATTTCTTATCTTACCAACTTATCAGAGGTTAATTTCGAATAAGAATATTGTTATGTGTAAAATAGATGTTTCCGTTTTTTTTTTGCATGTTAGGCATAGTCTTTCGAAGGCCATCATCATTCTTAGACTACACTGTCGTATTATTTATTCAGTAATTTTACACAATTAGTATGAAAATATTAATATTAATGCGTATCCCTATTATTAAAATGTCATGTTTTAATTCAATTCTTGCTCCACACTAATTAACCCTTTCTAGAGAATTCTTTGCGAAGAGACAATAATAATAAGCGGCCAAATGAACATTAATGCTCAAGGCGTTTTAACATTTCTTATATATAATTAAATTATATTTATTAGGTACCTATTGTATATAAAAGTTATTCAAATAGTTACCAGGAATACATGACTGTAGAATAACTAACAGGCCATTGGAACACTCATATTAAAAAAATATTTTTAAAAGGCCTCATAATTAAAAACTCTAATTTCCTTGCTTAAACTTCTTGTATTTCTTAGAAAATGAATCAAACAACATTTGTATGTATCAATCATCTTCTAAAAGTATTATGATACAGAGCAATCGATCATTAAAAAAAATATATTGTTCATTCGTTCATCCTTCATTCACTTGGTCCTCTGTCGCTTGTACCTTTCATTCCTGCATAAATTAACTCTTCTTCGTTTAGTAACTGTGTTCATTCACATACCATAACGCCTGTATTCCCCGAAGGGTTAGGCAGAGGTGTATTAATGTACACCCACAGTTCACCGAGTATGTTTTTATGTCCCATGTAATAGGTGGCGAGCCTATTGCCATTAATCGGGTACTAAGCCAAACTCCGAGCTGCTACTGAGAATTTCATAGGAAAAACCCAATAACACTTTGCTCGACTTGGGAATCGAACCCAGGTCTTCGAGCATAGCAGTCGCGCTTGGGACCACTAGGCTAACGAGGCAATGTGTTCATCCACAATTCTACCAATGACACGTGCGTAGAATATTTTTGTAATCTTCAAACCTATGTACCTTTTATAAGATTGTGGCTCTCTTTTTGACACTATCCAAAGAGTTTTTGTGCCAAGTTAAAATACATATTCCTAGTTATTATTTAAATCCACTTCACTTATGCTCAATTCCCAAACAAACCAAATTAACTGTTAGTTAGGTATCTTATGGCGGAATGTATCGCAAAACTACCAATGAGTTTTATATTATCCTGGAAGTGTTCTTTTGTGCTTTTAAAAATGTCTAGCAAACATCAGATAATTGCTAAATCTTAAAAGTTTATTTGCTCGTTTGCTACATGAAATATGTTCCGTTTTACAACAATATCAACTCCATTATTTATTTTATATTATGATTTAAAATTTACTTTAAATTACTTTACTTCGTATTTTCTTATGCAATATTAATTAATTAAATTATATAATAAGGTAATTTTTAAATTTAGGAATAGACCATTCCAATCTTCGCTATGAGTTGGTGATAAGATAGGTATCCTGCAGATTCTAGACAATACTGCAGCATTAGGTTGCCAAGTTCTTTTAATACCATTGAAGAAACAGAATACCACATTTCGACTCAATCAGACCTGTGAAAGATGCTCGTATCTATTTACCAACTACAAAAAGTTGATAATCTTTAAAAAGTGAAACAGATTTTCTTTAAACATAACTACCAAATCACCTTTCAAACAAAAAAACAACTATGACGCCACAGACAAACTAAAATTACTTAAAAGAGGGGTATTTTTGCATTGGAGGTTATCTATCTATCTTAGTATACCTATCAATCTCGTTCCCTTTGTAAAATAATTGCTTTATTGCGAGTAACACCAAAAATGAATCCATATTATAAAGTCCTGCTAAGTCTTTTACAATTGTGACATGTTTTTTTTAATAAATTGGTTTTCTAATAGAATACGGGAACATAGACGACTCACGTATTGTTACAAACGCTGATAAATCCACGCAAGTTTAAAACATAACAATTTCACACACCTTAATTCAGATTATTTCTTATGTCATGTCATGTTATGTTCTGTATTTTGCCGTACAAAGTGCAAAACGAAAACCGCTTTATAATTAACACTGTAAAAAAACCAGTAGAAAACAAATAACTGAGTGGCGTTAATCCCAACAAATGGCAGGTATGCCCGCATTAAACTTCGTCCCTAACCCTTCCTTTCTGGGGTCATTACGAACTTGTCATAGCGTAAACTAATTTCAGAGTCGACGGTTCAATTGTTTTGTAGCATACTCATAGTGATATTTTGTTAGAGCAATACGTTGCAGTATCATAATGTAGAAACAACGGTATGTTTTTATTTTATTTTTATATCCATTGTTGGTTAGTTAGAGATTCTCAACTTAAGGATGGTAGCTAGCCAGGAGTGTATTAGAAAACCACCATGCTATGGTTTCATAACGATGTTTTCCTTCAACGAAAGCTTAGGCTGCAAGGATTCGAACTCACGTTCATCAACTGCGCTATCATTTTCGCGAATTTCAAACCTACTCTTTTGTTTTGTCAGCAAGAAAGTAAAATGCTCAATACACACTTAGGCCTATTTTAAATAAATAATAACCTTATAATAAATCAAACAATAAAACGCATAATTAATCGATTTCACATCCATACTGACCCATCTGCATAATTTTATTCTTTAGTCATTCTTACAACCCGACCCCACCGGTCATCTTAATCAACCCTTCAAAGGACAATCGGTCCACTTGACCCCAGGGGATCGAGGTCCGAATCGCCAAACTAATTATTGTTATAAGCCATTATTAGTGTGTATTTAGTTTTGGTCAATATTTTATATTTTCATTATCATAATCATAGTGCATACGAAATCATTACGGTCTAATATCAAATATTAGATACGTCACTTTAGACCAGGGGGTGATCAAACATATACTCACGACGTAGGGTTGCCCACTATAATTTATAATAACGTATCCTACTTTATTTTTGACTAGCTTTTGCATGCGGGTTCGCTCGCACCAAGTCTGAAAAATTTAATTTTCAAAAACTGTTCTTAGCATATGCTATTTGTTATAATAAATAACTGTGGGCCAAATTTCATTCCTACCCGTTCAGTGATTTGAGCTATTTGTTGATAGATCAGTCAGTCAATGAGTCACTGTTTCCTTTTATATATATATACAGATGAATATACCTTATATTTTTGCATGATATAAAGTATGCGAAAATATTTGATTTCTAATCTTTACTGAACTGAGTAAAACGAAACACTCATATGGATGATTAATGGACTATTTTTCGATGCTCATTAGGTACATAAGTATAGTAATATAGTTCAAAAGATAATCTACTAACAATAATGAAGAATTTTCAGAGACAAATGGCAATTACGTTTTAGTTAAAATACATCTGATAGCTTAGCAAATAAAAAAATGCATAAATTTTAAAAATACTTTTTTTTTTCTTCGAAATACTTCTTTTTGCCTATTCAAAGAATTTGATACATTATTTTTTCTCAATGACCCTATTTGACGGTGATCTACCACAAAATATTTAGGCACAAATATTAGAACTACAACGACGTACTACTCTCCCAAATTATCTTGAGTCCTAAATGATGTTCTTACTAGTAATATTTCTCGTTATACTAATAGCAATAAACTTACATACTTACATAATTAATTTAATTCCACATTTCCACTAGCGCCTATACAAATTTGTATCGTAAAAGTAAAGAACTAAATTTCTCAGTGTTCAAAATCACCAATACGTCGTTTGTTGGCAAAGCTCGGGCTTTTTCTTTGCCCAGCGATGGCATATTAAGGTATATTTGGAGTAGTAAATGTGTAACTTAGTGAGTTTCGTCTTCATATTTCTTCATTATATGTTCATTTTAATGACACTCGACCTGAAAACCATACAATATAAAATAAGAACAAATCATGCGCCAGATATAACATACAACCAACGTCTCGTCCCATTACTTTTTAACATGTATAATTTAGCCATGCGACAGAGCGAGACAGATATAGTTTCTTTTTACATTACATCATGTGAAGAAAACCCATTAACCATAATATAATTCAATCATTAAATTAATTTATTGATAGTGACCAAAAGCTTATTCCTTTTAAAATCGGTTTTTGGTTCTCGTAATTCTTGCCTTACTAAAATACCTTGCTTTAAATGTGGTGTCTGAAAAATTTCAATAAAACAAAGAATAGATTTATCATTTGAAACGATCAATCATGTACCTAGATCGTACCATAATACTGTTAGCCGTAACAAAAGACCAGGCCACAAGCGACGCACATTTAAGTCATATATTGTGACCATCAGACCAAAAAGGTTGTCCAAGTTAATGTTAGAACAAGCCCCAATGGCATTAAGTTACGAAGTAATTGTTGTAGGGTAGAATCGATATGAAGTCAAACAATCACACACTGGTCATTTGAATGTACGTTCATATATAAATTAGTTTATTAAAGAAACGTATTAAAAATTGAGATCCGACAAATTAAAACGACAGTGAATATTTCCTTGATTTAGAATGCTACCTTAATAGAGAACATTGTTACTTATCACCTGAAAAAATTGGTCAAAATGTGTAGCTGAATTTTGTTTGATCCCGTTCATAAATTCTCTATTAATGTAACGGGGGTTAATTAATTCCTGATAAAATAATAAAAACCTATAAAAATTTATGTAAATAAATAATCACTAACAGACGCACACAAGGTTTTAATGGATCAGGGCGGAGTTAAACCAGAGCGGCTTAATTATGGACCGTATCACCATTACAACGGTCACCACCGTCACGACGGTCAACACCTTCGCAATGGTTATATCGGAGTATTTATATTACGCCACGAATGTCTGTAGAGATGTGAACGGTCCGACGATTCGAGCGCCTTCGATCGTTTGTGTCATTTCCAACAATGTCTTTTGGCGTAATTTTTGACCTTTGATCCTCTAAACTGCGAGTATCTGACACCAATATTACATTTGTGATAACGATAATACTCATGCTTATTAAAATGAACACTTCATATGTACGATCATTTAGACACGCAAACTGGACCGAGCAGGCAAGGGACCCTTTTGCTTTAGTGTCGGATCTCGCTGATATCTTTACGATATCCGGGCTGCCTGATGGACTGACTAAAGACAGGCACGTACTCAGACCGATTGGATATCGACTACCATACCTATGGCTAAAAATATATTACAGTTATACGCTGCGGTACGATTAACATCGAGGCCAGCTAACGTATCTCAAAATGAAAAAGTTCTTTATCATCGTCGATCGTTTATGAGATCTAGCTTATATAAGTTATTGCGAATATACATGAAATTGTCTACGATATATTAGAAGGGTGAGATTGGTGGTTCTTGCATGTCATTATTGTATTACACAGTTTATTTATTTATTTAACACAAAATATACATTTGTTATGTTTAGCAATCAAGTAGTGCCAGTTACGAAGCAATTATTATGAAATTTTACTTGTTATGCAACGGTTAAATATTGTATATACATTAAAATATCATTATGAGGTATGAAGTATTTCTATATATCAATGTCAGTGTGAGTGTGCGTGTGAGTGCATATGCGAATTGTATATGTATGTATGTTATAGGCAATACAGTAAAGTTATTTCTTCCTTTGTTCCAGTTTCACATCCATGATGTCTATTTTAATATGTTTCTCGATTTTAATTTTTTTAGAAAAAAAATCCTATTTGACTGGAATAAATCAATATGAACAAAGTTATAATAAAACAATAAAGTTATAAGTTCTTACTTACCGCCACCTTCACTAGCTTATCAGATCGTCTCTTCGGAGCCTTACCCACGCTTCAATGTCTAATTCTAGGTCACCAAATCGAGTTTCTTGCTGACTCTTCTCGATGACTGGGATGTTTTCCGAACTGGTAGTAGTTTTTTGATATTCATAAGTACCTTCTTCAATCGCAATGACTAAATAAGCTTTTAACGGAAAGAAACACTCATTCAAACTGAAAATTAAAACCAAGTTTAGAAAACTGCTCATTAAGATTTACATCTGGAGCATAGTGTTGTATGGCTGTAAAATATAGGCGATAATAATTCAAAGGGACAGAGAAAGGTTGGCTGCTTTTGAGATGTAGTATTGGACGACAATGGATTACAAATGAGAAAGTGTTAAGAATGGTCGACGAGGAAAGACAGTTGTTGAGAAACATAGATAAAAAGAGAGGGAAGATGATTGAAGATTTGATACGGCGTAACAAGTTCTTGAAAATAATTTTGGAAGGAAAAATTTAAGGAAAGGGAGTGCAGACCTAGAACAAGCTTTTACCAACAAGTGAAGGATAAATGTCAAAAGGTAGGTAGAAAACAGTACAGTGGCAACTGCACTACCGACAAGAGCTGAGCTATTAAATTAAAGAATAGAAGAAGTGTTTTCTTAGGTATTAAATTGCATAAGTAAATTTTTATTTGATTTGAGTCTCTTGTTTATAGTTTCTTTGATATGTATAGTACATATTCCTGAGTCCATACCTGTATGTTCAATGGGTCAGTTGCGATACAATTTAATTGCGTTCCGACGTAGCTTGGGCAGTGGGAACTGTTTTGTATTATAGTGACATTCGACGCGAAGGAGTCGTCGTGCGAAACTCCCTTTATCCGAAACGATCGACAGTTTAGTGTGAACGTGCTTTTAAACTCATTACCTTCTTGGGTTTAGTTTAAATTGACTTTCATAAGTATCTAACTATAGGACTGTATCAAAGGTATTCAACAACGAACACATAAAGCTTGTATTTCAGAGATATATGACGTTAAAAAGTTACCCGTAAGACTAGTGCATTGTTGACTTCGAACCTCCCATCCACAAGTAGTTCTGAAAACCCTAATGATTGTAGGAACAAAACACAAGGTTATTAGGCTGCGATTTTCTGTAGGGTGGAGGCATTTCACTGATCGAGCTAAACCAAGTGGAGATAAATCTTCAAAGACCTTTCTCTGTACTCTACCACTCTTACTAACTTACTAAACTGATCTTAAGTGACGATGTAGCCGAAGATCCTAATAAGATATACGATCTGTTTATGAAATACACTATTTGCGAACATAAAAAAAAACCTACAATTATCCACAAACATCATGTATAAAAATATAAGAACTAGCTATTACCGTTACAATGCTGGGACGCTTTGCTCTAACCCTTCCTCTCCCATCTTTTCTGGTCCTTGGTCATTACAATAAAAGGAACCCAATATAGTTCATTTCTCACATTATTCGAAGCAGTTAATCAAACAGAGATCAAGGGAAACGGGGTTGTTTGTTAAATCAACTCGACCAGATAAGAAAAAAGACAATCCGCACCCTCAACGACCCCCTTTGTCCCCTTTATTTTTTCTTAATTTCAACTTGATCCCAATCAGGAGTAAATTATAATGGCGAGTTAACTGGAAGAATGTCCCTGTTGTATTGTTCGGTGCTATTTTTTGAGATTCTTTTTTTGTTTCTAATCATCGATATTTATATAGAGATGTTATAAACACGGTTAATAAAAATAAAAACTACACATATAACCAATTTATTAAGACTATTCATATACCTTTGCTGTAAGTTCCTGAGAAGTTTAGTATGCTGAAGATTCCCGATAATGCTGCAATATCAGGTCAAAGTTAGCATGTTCTTACAATATCAATGAAGTAAGAGAATATCAAATGTCAAATCTTTTAAACCTGTGGAAGTTCTTCACATTCTTTAATCGACTCGAAAAGAGCTGATGACCTGCAAACAGCTGTACTTTTTGGGTCATTGCTAAGCACACTTTCAATTGAGAAATATTTTAAACAAGAAAAAACCTAATCACACTGGTTAATCCGCTTGGGAGCTACGATACCACAAACAGATACACATTAAAATTATAATACCTCTCTATTTGCATCGGGAGTTAAAAATAATTAAAATATACCAAATATTCTGGAAATTCAACTGTTAATAAGTTAAGTTGTAGTAGAACGACCGAAATAAAGATACGCAAAATGATAGACGGACTAAATCACCGAACAACGAGCTACACGTCAGGAAAACCCTAATGCCTAACCTCACCAAAAGCAATGTACGGAGTCACAATCTTTTTACCCGGCTGCGAAAAAGAAGGGTTTTGTTTTCGAGTTTTGTTATGTATGTACTCGTATGTATGTCTATGTCTTTGGCACACTCTGTAGACGGCTTCATGGATTTTAGCATACGTCGCATCGATAAATTTACCTTAATTGTGGGTATGACATATGCTATATAATATTTAAGTACGACGTCTGGAAATCAAATAAAAAGCAAAAATAGTGTAATATTTTTTCAGGCAAATGATATTGTTTTAGACAGGTTTTTTGCTACCTATTTAATAATTTTACTTGTTATCATTGAGGGGACTGACCGTGAGAAAGAGAGTTAAAATAGTAGTAATACAATTAAAATATGACTTCTGGCAATACCACCAACACGTCATCAAATTACGGTTTTGTACTGTCCTTGTGAACAATGTGAAAATGTTATTAAAACCCCATTAATATTAAGTATACAATTAGTTCATACTAAAACCTACAATTAACACACTCAAAACCCCTCTAAATTATTAAGACGTATCAGAAAAAAAATCTCAAAGCGCGACTTCGTTTCCTTGCCCGAAGTTAAATTAACTTTTTTTTCTCCCGTTGTTTATCGGCAGCCATCTTAACCCTTTCTCTTCGTTGTATCGGCGCCGGGATTGTCAAAGATCACAGCAATGGATGCTGGTGGAAAATTGAATTTTTATCATGATGAAAATACGCAATTTAAGGTAACGATTCGATGGAAAAACAAAGGATTCTTGGCTCCATTTCGGGGTTGAGGCGTTGAAGCGGATAGTTGGCGTCGTCGACGCGGAATTGAATTACCTTTTTTTTTTTTAAAAAAAAATTGCCATTTCCTTTTAATTTTACCTTTTGAGGCTTTTGAAAAAGTCACAAAGAGACATTTTGCTAAATATTAAGGTAACCCATTACAAAAAAAAAACAATTGTTAATTATCCCATTTTAAAATTTAGAAATGTATTGTTGTTACGCGTAAGAAAGACGACCTTAGCGATTTCATTTAAAAGGAGCGCTTACAACAAGACAATTTTTAACGAAAAACTAAATTTGATGATTGTAAGGTCAAAGTGTAAGTAAGTCAAAGTAAGTCAAAGGTGCAATGTATCACCATTCCAACGAAAAAAAAAAAAAAAATCATCTAAATATGACCAAAAATGAAGAAGTTATGCTTGAAAATTCATCAAATTAATACAATCGAACTGAAACCTCCTCCTTTTTTTAAGTGGGTTATTATTTAGATATTTTATGGGTTAGCAGTATTTTGAGATGTATTAAATGTTCACTCAAATCCATAAACTCAAATAAATAAGCTTCATAAATAATAATTACGACCTCTTTTTTTTTATCGTTTTCTGTACACATATATGGATGAATACTGTATCTATATTAATATTTAAATTTGTAGTTCTGTCTGTATAAGTAATTTATTTTCCAAACCCGATAGACGTCTATTTTTTATAACACTGATAACGTATACGACTTTTTTCTCTCTCTCTGTCTGTTTGTATGTTCGGATTTAACCTAAAAACAACTTGTCAGATTGCTGTGACGTATTATAACGAAAAGGTTTTGTCATCACTGAAATTAAAAGCTAGAAAAATTATAAATAATACATTTAGAAATCTGAAAACAAATTGACAAATTTTGCACATAGGAAGTATATATAATTTCTCAATTGATAAAGTTATGAGATGGAAATAATTACTGCGTAATAAACACGTGCGGAGCCGCGGAGCACCGCTAGTTTATACTTAAAGTTATGAATATGATAACCCTCAAAAGTAAACGATAATTATCACGTCCTGAAATTCAAGGGAATTAAAACGAAATTGTTTTAAATACGAGATGTATATGGTCGTCGATGACACTTCTAAAGCATATCACGATGTCAAAGCACTCGAGTTAACACTCTGAAGTGCCACCATACACATCGTACACCCTCGGTTTGCTAATTAATGAGCGGAAACAGTGTTTTTTTGTTTCCTCTATGTTTGTTAACCACATGATTTTTAATTGGCCTTAATAATAACATAAATGGTTTATTCCAGAGCGCTAAAGAAATGTACATTTAGAGAAATACAGTTTGGATATAATTAAAACAAAAGACTAGATACTAAAAGGTAAATATTTTTATTTTATTTCATAAGGCACAGATACAGGTAAGAAATCAAAAAATAATAATAACTTAACTCTAAATACCTCCTAAAATCTAGCACCCTGTGACATATGTGCATAACTTACATTGTTAACAAGTACTGATTACATATAATTATGTAAATTGACAGTGAACGTCTAACAATTAAAAAGAAAAAATATATATTAATTAAGTGAGTTTTTAAATTTAGGATATGTGACTTCATGAACATATTATGCTGAAAACCATCATTTATTATAAGATGAAATATAACGTAAGTGAATTAGATAATTTGATTGACGAAGACGTTACTTTGCGGAAATCCATCGTAAATAATTTATTCGAAATTTCTTAGCTACTTCCGCCTGTAACAGATCAACAGCAGTTTCAACCGCAATTGGATAAGCGGCTCCCAAACGGCTGAACCAATTTTGATATAGTTTTTTTGTTCAAAAGGTGACATGATCGAGAATAATTATAGCTAAGATTCAAGAAAAAATGTTCATCCGTTTGAAAATTATGAGCTTTTTAATATTTGTTAAATGAATGTGAGCATCTTCAACAGGTTTGATCAAGTCTAAGTTTGGTATTCTGTTACTTCTATACTTAATATTAGAAGAACATAGTGACCTTGACCTGATGCTGCAGCATTATCTGGAATCTTTTGGATAAGTAGTTCCTTATTAAATCACAACCATGAACAGGTTACTTGTTTCGGTTTTCGTTTTCTATTTACTTCGTTATTATACTGTTACAAGCTGTGCCCGCGGCTTCGCTCACGTGGACTACAGAATCCCCGCGCAAATATTGCTACGCCGTTCCCGGCTATTTTAAAAACAAAAATGCTTATTGTGTGTGTTCCTTAAAAGATAAACGTATATTCTTTCTCACTTTTTTGTAGGTCTTTTTAATGCCTATGATTATGTAGTACATTAATTTGCTATATCTCTTATGGTTTACTCAGCATAAGCCATTAAAGCGCCCGAATTGACTCACCATGACCAGTTTTTTTTATTTGTGGGGAACCTTAATTCTTTTTGTAACATAAAAGTAGCCTAAGTTACTTCCTATATCATCAGCTATCTACCAGTTTAAGTGCCGTCAAAATTGGTCCAACCGTTTCGGAGATTACCCGGAACAAACAGACAGACATGAATAAAAAAATTGGGGTTTATTATTACGGGTATCGTATATACTTTCATATGCATTTAGTAAAAAACTGTTATTTGGACATCACAAACAGACACTTCAATTTTATTAATTGTATAGATAACAAAGTGAGACACAAAAACAGCGGTGATAAACGGGAAACCAACAATTACTCACCAGTCGTAACTGTCATGTCGGCCTGAAACACGATGCGCATAAGTGAGTAACTCTGACGGGCTTTTTACCGCATTTATAGTGATCGTGATCCAATCAGTCGTTACAGCATCCCGCAATATACCACTCGATGATATGAATACTATTAACTCGTTTTTCTGCTGTTGAAATATTGGCTAGATTTTTCTTTTTTTTTACCAAATATTATGCACACCTTGCATAAACGTTTCTCTTGCTCCCCTGGAAGGCTGGTAAAAATGCTTTTTGGCATTAAGTCCTCTAATTCTATTTTATATTGTAATAAAATATTATATATAATGTACTTACTTATTCTAAGCATGGTAATACCTTTTTATGTCAGGATAACAAATTTCAGGAATTGTCAGGATTTATCTGGATAACAAATAACAAAAAACAATTTAGGATAAACCATAAACGCACGCTACATCTATATTAGAAAACTACTTAAAAGACCCAAGAAGCTATAAAAAACAACCATAATAATTGCTTTTTTTTAATGGATAGAGGATAGGTACCTCAAGAATGGTTACATTTTAATTTCATTGGCATTCGACCTTCATCTTTCAAGATATACGAGGAAACTCCTCAAAATCATTTAAGTTGATTTTCTTTTTGTTAAGAATGTCTTGTAAGACATCAAATCAAAATTTTTTTAATTCAATGCAGGTACTTATTAAACATCAAAACACTTACACTAGTTCGGAAAACATCCCAGTCATCGAGAAGAACCAATAAGAAACTCGATCAGGTTTTCAATTCAATTTAATTCAATCATATTAATTAATTAAGCGAACTTACAGAGGGAATCATTTCAAGACATCACTATTATTAACGTACATACAATACATTACAATACCTGATTCAACAGGACAGAATCGATAATTATAATATTAAAATATAAATTTGTAGACTTCTTAAAGAAAATTAAGTTCTCCATTTACAAAATTACATTTCGAAAGTAGATTCAATAAAACATGCAAATAATTTTTAATTACCGACCCAAAGATTAGCGCAGATAAATTTCCCTTCAAAGAATAAGTGGGCATTAGTCAAAAACGCCGATGCTCCGAACCGGTATCCGCGGGACGTGAACTATTCGACCGAGGCGCGTCTTATCCAGCCTCGATTTGAATAATTTTTACATTTAAAATCATTCGCAACGACAACATCCAAAGGGTAACCGCACAGAATCGCGACCATTGCCAAGAGATAAGAAGAAAACTCGAAATTATGGTACAATTTATAGGAAATCGAGTTTAGCTATCAATCACTGCTAATCAAAAAGATAAATTTAAAAATTGGACTAAATAATTTATCAAAGCTCTTGGCATTGGCTTTGCGTAGATATGTTGTTCACTCTGCATCTTCTACTGCATTTATAATGGGGAGTGTTCCGAGGAATTGTTCGGATTGATCCCGGCTGCTGAATTTCACCATCGGACATCGCGTCAGAATCGTAAATTCCATCCACATCACTTCGATGCCCAGCGTTCCACAACAGTGCGTTTCTCTGTGAAACCAGCTGTTACCTGAGGTTTTTCCGAGCCGTTATGACCTGGTGACCTTCAAGAAGAGAGCTTATTCTTCCCTAAAAGGCCGGCAACGCATCTGCGAGCCCTCTGGTGTTGCGGATGTCTGTAGGCGGTGACTGTCCTTTTGCCCCCTTTTTATCATTAAAAAAAATCATGATTTCATTGACATGCACAATGTGAATTTCCAACGGCTACTTTGTTTCTGGTAGTAATCGCAGTTTGAACCTTACCTAACAGGTTATTTTATATGCCTACGAAAATTTCAATAAATTTTAGAATGCAAATTTTACTGCCCATTCACAATTTATCGACAGTTTACAATCTCATGAAATTGTTTATAAACTAATGATGATATGTATATAAATATACGAGTTTTCTTCTGTAGAGAGAGGATACAGAAAAATCCTTTTGGAAATGTATCTCTACTCGGAGCAGCCCGACTGTTGAAACCGTACAGAAGGTCGCAGCCAAATAACCTTGTGTTGTCTTCCTGCAGTGAGTAGAGTTCCCAGAGCTCCTTGTGGTAACGGGTTCAAGGTCGGCACCGAATTAGTAACACCTTTGTTGTTACTAGCGCCCACAGGCTACGCTAACCGTTTGTTATTTGTATTTAGTATGTTTAGTATATCCTGATTGTTTTGGTACTGGTACTGTACCGACTGGACTGAAAATTTGTTTGTGTTGTTTTTTTTAACACAACACTCTCATTAATGTTTCTTTGTGATCACAATTATCTCATTTGGGATACCAGCTAACAATATGTCTATACTAAAATACAAAGCTCAAGAGATTGTTTTTTCTGTAGAATAATTATTTTTGCATTTTAAAGCTTATATATTGAGGAAGTTTAGGGCGCTGTATAACTTTAATATAAACGTTATATATAACTTTACGGTACGGTCGGTAAGAACGGAAAGTGAGAGCAACGATTGTGTATTTCAAAGAAAACGCGGTTAATTTATAACTTGCGCCTCATTCAAAATAAATTCCGAGTGATTCTTTTAATACGGATTTTAAGCAGATTTTCTGTGGAATAAGTAAAAACGAATCCGTCAGCCCGCTAAAGGTTTAGCTCTGTTCTGTGAATATTTATAAGTTTCTCTATTATTTTATATTAAGTCGCTTCGAAGGATCTCGCGGACGCTTTTATTTCATACCCTATATAGATTAATTTGAATTATTTAAATTATGTCTTTTAGAAAACTTATTTCATTGTATTTCTTTTTATTACTGGAATATTGTATTTAACATTAGAAACTGAGTTTCGTTTTTATGATGCTGATTGACCGTTTTATTATTATTTCTTAGTTGATTTGTAATTGAAGCAATTACGGGTCAGTGGTAGCCTGTATGGATAACGAGTTGATCGACAATGAGCCTGAGCTTCTATAGAAAACATGGTAATGAAACCATAGCATTGTAGTAGCTTCCACTTTCAAATTGAAAATCTTTCGCTAAGCACCTATATGTGTGTTCCGGCAGTTGTACTTGAGAACCTGTTCCCCGGCTAGGCTTCTTGGGTCTATCATGGGCCATAAGGACACTAATATCGGATTAAATTGTAGCCATATAATAAATCTATAAAGAATATAATAAAAATATACACTTATGGACATATTTAGAGGAACGCAATAAAAAAGTAGAATAGTATAATATAAAATATTTTGTTATTTCATGCTGGCCATACGTAATATTTAATAAAAAAAAAAAAAAATTTAATAGAATTTTACTTACGATTTTCTGATCTGTTAAAATCTTTGATACGTAGTGTATGAAATTCTGTAGGTTTTTGTTATTTTTAACAAATTTAGCATTATTTCTGTTTTTTTTTTTTTTTGACAAAAAAAAGTATTATTTAATGAAAGGAACTTACTTCATTTGATCAGTTTGAGTGCTTATGCCAGATCTCAGCGTTGCTCAGGTGCCTCAAGCTGTAACTTTAATTGAAAATCGTTAGACTTATAATTAAGTGACTCAAAGATTACGAGTGTCCAAGTCTTTGAGTTTTCGCAATGTTAAACAATGCCAGAAGACTGGAGAGTATACAAGACTTAAAGGAGAAAGGTCAAAAAAAAGTAACAACAGAGAGGAACAACAGATTTATCTTCAGTGTCCTCTCAAAAATCCCCGTTTTGACTTCTTCCGAGGTACGAAACAAGCTGCAGAAAGTTCGACAAATGAAGTTAGCATCAAAACTATTAGAAGAAGACTTAAAGCGGCTGGTATAGGGGAGTACTTGCCCTTCAGAGGTCCTTTGCTCACCGTAGGTCATCGAGTACCTCGGTCCAACTTTTCTTCTTCACACCGAAATTGGGATGATGACACTTGGGGAAAAGTACTCTTTACTGATGAGTTCAGATTCTGTCTTAAGTTAGATGATAGAAGGTTCGAAATATGGAGATGACCCGGAGAAAGATATGCTGAATGTAACATCGTTGGAAGAGAACCTTATGGTGGAGGGTCAGTAATGGTATGGGGTGGTATTTGCTTAGGAGCACTTGGAGCTATACATCGTAGAAAACGGATTCATGACTGTGGCAAGATATGTAACAGACATTTTAGATCAGATTGTGATGCCTTTTGCCCCATACATGTAGGATAATTTTCTTTTAATGCACGGTAAAGTTCGTCCTCACGCTGCAGCTGTAGTATCGGAGTACCTTAGTGAGGAAATCAAAGTTTTAGTGTGGCCAGCACGCGCGCTAGACCTAAATCCGATAGACCATGTATAAAAACTATATAAACTGGGAAAACAAATTAAACAATAAACAAAGAAATCTATCACCAGCTAACATAAGAGACCTCAAGACTGCATTGATTTAGATTTGAACCTTGACAACTTCATAAAAAGTATGGCCAGATAGATGCAGGCAGTTTTGACAGCGAGCGGATGCAATACTAAATACAGATTGTGTCATTATGAAAAAAGTCCAGAACAATATTCAATTTTTAAAATGTAAGGCCAAAATTTCATACAATTAAAATACTGAGCTTACTCCGTTCAATTTCTTTTTTTAGTTAAGTTTAATTTTTTTGTGTTCAAAAATGTTAATTCAATTGGTTGATTCTATTCAACGAATTTTAAAGGCGTATATAGTACAAATAAATATGTTTTCACTTCAATTTGCGTTATTTTTATTGCGTTCCTCCAAATATGTCCATTAGTGTAGTTGTCTTTATAGATATTTGTCATGTCATGAGATAACTTTATAGATTGTCCTACGATCTGAGTACTGTTTACAAATAATATAACTAAATATATAAAACACAAAAATAGTTTCTACCTATGTCCGTTAAAGACTTTGAAACTATCCAAACGATGTGTCCCAAACTGATGCCATTTTTTAGACGACTTAGACCATTAAAGCAATACATTAGGCACATCAATCCCATTCATGAAGTCGATTTTATATAACAAAAATATGAGTTAAATTAAAATTACGGGATGTCAATAATCACTGCGTAGTAACAAAGGTGTGCGGAGCTGCGGGCACACCGCTAGTTGCATATGTATTATATCAAAATGCATATATATATTCTAATATTAGTAATATTTCCAATCTGACTGATAGTTTCAGTGATTAGCTTGTTAAAAGAAATAAAGAATCTCTCGACCTTTATAACATTGTTAGCTTAAAAGGTAATAACTGCGGAACGGCACTCGTTGAAGCCTGAACTAGTCCGTTTAGCTGAATAGATGATATCACAGCCGAGCCGGTGTGTGGTAGTGCGGGACTGCTGAAATCCTTTTAATATCAAATGAACCGACAAATTGGTACACGTCAAATTACATTATTAGCTCACTACGCTAGATGTGAACCCGTGTGAATTTTAATCATTTCGTTGAGCTAATTAATTTGTGTTACTTAATTATAAATTTGATTTTTTCCATAAATCGACTTGGTTTGCCAATCTCTGATACAGAATTTCAAATACATGACAGAAAATCAACGCTTCTAAATTATTTTATGGAATATTATAAAGGCATGATATTTGATAGACCAATTGAATTATTAATAGTACAATTAGAACAAAATGGTCAAGTAGTTTTAGTTTCAGGGCCACAATCTGACCTCATGAGCTTAGTGGAGGGAAATGGCTTTTAAGTGCTGCTGTCGAAAAACACCTAAAAATTGTCAACTTGAGGATAGTAGCTAGCAAGACGACGAGTATTAGAAAATGGTTTACAACCGTGCTATGGTTTCATCATGATATTTTCCTTCACAGAAAGCTGATGCTCATAGCAGGGATTCGAACTCACGTCAATCGACGCGGTGCCATGCTACTACTGAACCATCGTTGTTAGACACTAACAAATCAGGTCTCGTTTATTCAGTATGATAGTAGGTACAATTTATCTTAGAGTACATCTGAAGACAAATCTCAAAACACAGTATGACACGTAAAGTGATAATTGCAATTATAATTATGTAGGCAGAAAGCCGTAGCGGGCGCTCGCCTAATGCGTTACAGTTTTGAAAATTTGATAAGTTTAACCAAATTCGTAGGGCGTAGGGCCCGTCTGGGAAATCTCGCGTTCTCTCATTATTGCTTCTATCGCGGCTCTGGGAGGTGAGATGCGTTGACGCGCCGTTAATGTGTCCACGACGCCTCTGCGACGTTCAGCTACGAAATACTATACATTGCTATCAGATGTCCATTATTATTATGCGTCACATATTTATCTTGCGGGTTGATAATAACGTGATATGTATTTTGAATTATTTTTTTGGGGTTTACTTCTTGAGTATCTATTTTCATATAAGACCCCGGTATGGATTTTTCAAGTGAAAACTTCTATAGGAGTAAATTCGTGTAAGTCGTCATCAATAAGGTCACGTGACGTATTAAAAGATCATCAAAAAATATGTTCATATGTTTCACAGTTCTATTTGTATTTTCTTAATTCTATTATTAATATTATTAGTAGTTACTTCTATTATTTCACTTCTCTGTCTGTTTCACTTCTGTCGGCAGTCTTCATGACTGCTTTGTTTTTTTTTTTAAATACATTATTATAATAATTCAAATAAAACAATATTTATTTATAAACCGTTAAATTGTTTTTACCTAAAAAACTCAGTAAATTGAATTTAAATTATTATCATTGATGGCTAACTTCAGCATGTTAATTACACGAGGGATAAAAATTTTGGGGTTACTTTTGATTTGTTACGATAATGAAGTATGACTTCTTACATATGTACGTATTCTCACGTACACACATTTTTTAAATTAACAACATAATGATGCAAGACCCAGTATATCAATATAGACGCATTTCGATGAAAGTAAATTTATTGTAGCGATGTAATATTTATCTTTTAATGAGGAGTTAAATGAATACCTACAAGCGTTAACTCAAAAGCGTTACGTTTTTTTAAGTAAGTAATGTACCTTGCGAACCTTTCACTTTGAAATCATGTATGTATGTATATACTTGTATACAGAATCGTACTTAAGGAGTAAACTTATTTACATACATAATTTCTTTTCTTTAAATTTTTTGAAATATATTTCTTCTGTCGCGTTTAGGAAAGGGTAGAATTGAGTACTGCGCGCGCATCATGTGAGGGAAGTGCGATAGATTTAGGAAAGGGTAGAATTGAGTACTGCGCTCGCATCATGTGAGGGAAGTGCGATATGATGAAGTTAGCGATCAATGATAATAATGTCAATTTATTTTACTGACTTTTTTAAATTTGTAAAAATAATTTAACGTTGTTATAAATTAGTTAAAACAATATTCATTTATAAAGCCATAAATAATTTTTAAACATTAAAAAAGTCAGTAAAATCATTTTATCTTATGAACATTGATGGCTAACTTCATGATGTTGGCACGAAAATAAAATTTTTGGTGTTATTTTTGTTTTTTTACGCCAAAGAAGTGTAACTTGTTACGTACACACCATTTACAAAGATTTTTAAATGTTATTCAATTGTATAATTTTTTATTGTTTTCTTAAGTTATATCTTTGTTTACAAAGTGCATGTTGAAAGTTTTAAGGTAATTAAGTTTTTTTATTGCGTTTAGTACAATGACTACTGATGTTTCTGATAAATGAATAAATCTTTATAAATAAAATACAACTACTTTGACGTATATTTAAATAATATATAAATTATATTCATTAACTAGCTGATACTCGTGACTTCGTCTGCGATGTTTGTTATATTAAATCTACGGAAAGAAACATCGGACATCGCTGAACGCGTAGTACTTATAAAAATCGTAGTTTCTTAAAACTTTAACCTTTTAAACAAAGTAAAATGAAAAATATCTATCAACTGTTTTAACTACAAAGAAGATAGTACAGCTTTTCTGTGCCTAAAATGCAGGTTTTACGTTTTGGATATAGAAAATACCGTTGTAATACTTTTCGTAGCTCAAAGTAAGAACGTAGAGCCCGTACCAGAGTTGAGCTTCAGTAGAGCCCTTAAGTGACAAGTTTCAGATGGATTTTTGCTGTTACCGGCTTTACTTAATTAGGTTACATTATCGGTGTATGTGTGTCATACCTAATGCTTAGTTGTTTTAGGGTTAATATTCATTAGACTACTTCTTACTTTTAGGTAATGGACGAATGCCTTCGGGAATCGCGGTTGCCCTTTATGGGTTATTTTAATTTGGAAAATATCCTTATGTCGTTACCTGTTGGTAACTCAGTTTCAGACAGAGGCAAAACTCTATATAGTTTTTTAAATATAAAATTATATAGCTTCCAGAATTTCGATAAAAATAATATTATCTATATTAGAAGTTTTTTTAATTATAAAACCTTCAGAGATATATTCATCATCCCTCATTAAAACCACTCTTACAAGAATACCAGACAGAAAAAGAACAGTTAAGAAATCAAATAATGATTTTGGTTAAATCTTTATTTTTTCTTTTACTAAGTTAACATAAGAATTTAATATATTTAGTAGCAGATCTATTTTTATTTCTGTAAAAAAATCTTTACTGTTTCTTATAGTTGATCCTTGACAATTGAATAACAAAATTTCTACCGAAAACCTAAAATGTTTTTATAAGTGTAGATGCGTTACCCGCGCACTATTTTGGCAATAAAAAAGTCAGGTATTTACCTGACATTCTCTTAGTCACATATCATCTTGTGTCACGGTTCCACATAAATACAACTTAATTTATATATATTAATTTTGTTCTAAAAACAAAAATAACATATAATGCTTTTCATATTCTTTCTTTAGTTACATGCGTACTATATAACTAAAAGCATTATTTGTAGTTTTTATTTACAGTTTAATTACGCTGTTTTTTAGTGTACTGATGTTGGCGTATGACGCGTCTATAAATAAAATGTCAATGCCGAAAACCGATGAATTTGTTAAAAACTGTTAAATCTGCCTGTTTGGAATTATATCTGGGAAACTCTCCAGGTGACTGCATATTACACCATTATTTGCTAAGTCGTATAACATTAAAATTGTGTCCAACTGGATCGAGACTACCATACACCAGGTAGCACACCGACCATTGTAGCACGCTTAGGCGCCTCGTGTTCAGAGATCAACCGGTCTACATCTACACTCCTTTGCAAAAAAAATTATGGTCTAAGGTCTATTTCAGTTAATTAAATTGAATTTGATTGTTTGATCGTGTAAATTAATAAGCGTAAAGTGAATTCTGGCAAACTTACAATAATCATTATTTTTCTTTTTTAATTTATAAATTTAAATTTGGAACGTAAGGAATCATGCCAGGATGCTTCAAATAATATGTTAATACATCGTCAAGTTAATAAAACCTCTTTTTTATAATGTGTATTGAAGTAGAGAAAAAATGTAGTGCCCGAGTTTTTTTTAATTGCAAAAGGGTTTCGTAATCAGGATGGGTGGCAGAGATATGGGCATGATCTAAGTGCTGTGAAAAGAAAAAAATGGATGAAAGGCATGTGGCAGGGATGTGAATTTTAAGATGAACTTGTGGTGTAACTAGAATAGATATAATTATTAATTTTTAAAAAACTTTTTAAAAACAAGCTTTTATTTAATATGTTGCAGCCATATCATGGAGGTGCATAAAAAATAACTGGTCTAACGTCACTTAGGACACTTAGTTAATTGTGCATGGGCGTTCAAACTAAACGTATATACAAAATTTCAGCTCGATTGACTGATTGACTGACTGAAACTGATTAGTTTGGGGTAACTGTTTTAAAATTCAGTTTGCAAGATTTGTCCCATACTAAACAAAGCTTGTAAAAATTAGAAGTGGGTATAATCAAAGGAAGTCTTAAATCACCTCAAGTCACCAGTCACAGAGAAGTCGAGGAGGAATAAAAGTTATATAACTAGAAGAGTGTTAAGTACGAAGGTGGATGTATATAGGAGCAGAAGAAGACTGAAGAATGTACAGATGTATTGTGTGAAGAATGATATGCGAATGAAATACATATTGTACTGACCCTACTTAAGTGGGATAAATGGTAAGAAGAAGAAACGAGACTTGCAGTGAATCCAGGTGGTGAAAGGCTTGCAAGCCGACATAACAGTGTCGGCTGTCGTTGAATGGCAGATCTCTCGGTGGTGTCTGAATTTTGTTTTTTGATTGCGCTATAGTTACCATCAAGCACAGCGCCTTCACTTTGCATTGTAAAAGGTGAAAGATTTATTCATATTCAAAGGAAATTCAGATCACTATTCCTCCCAGAAGGCAGGGAACATGTATATATGAATATGTTGTTAGTTTACCTCGAATTTTACGGATATGCAATCAGTCAGATCGCGACTTAGATGCAACCACGGCAACAGCCCAAGCCGAGGTCTGGCCATTTTGGCACCCTTGAGCGCTTGTTGCCCACACTTTCGCAGCTGAGTGCTTTAAGCGCTCGCCCCCAAGCCCGTTAAAGCTTTAAAAGCTATCAGCGGCTCTGTTTTTGGATAGGGGTCAGTCACAAAAAAAATTGCATTGATACTATAAAAAGATATGATTGTAGAGAAGTAGTTGCTTTTGAGGTGTGTTCAATACCGTTACTCATCAACTCTGCAAAATGCATCGAAACATAACGTGTAGTTAAACACCCCTCTAAAATTATAAATGGCTACAAGAGTGCACACCTTTGTTTTCGAGTCCCAAAGGGTTACACCCCACGCTCGGCTTCGAGGTAATTATTCTATTGTCGTTTTATTTATATTTTGCGAAGTTATCATCGCGATATCTCCTAATAAACTTTAAGAAATACTGGCAGGGAATCCTAAGTGTAATTTTATGTTAATTCCAGCATAGTTGTTTGGGTAGACCGCACGACCGCGCCCTAAACTGTCCAAGTTTGATTTCATTTGCATTTCTTAGCATTATTGCCTTCTACTTCAATGTTTCCTATATAAATCAAAATAATAATATTTTGTTACTTGGTACTTCTGAATATTCTTCTTCTGCTTTTCACCTGTCTGCAAAATAGGAGGGTTACGTTTTTCGAGCGTATGTATGTCTATTGCTTTAGCAAACTCTGTAGCCTAAACGGCTTGATGGATTTTAGCATACGAGGTGTCGTCGAGCCTATGTAATATTTATGTACGATGCCTGGTAATCAAATAAAAAACAAACATAGAAAAATCTATTTTTTTTAATTAAGTTTTTATCTTTTATTCCTGTCGGGATTTTTGTTTAATAATTTAGCTTGTTATTCAATGGCAACTGTGTTCATCCCCAATTCTACCAACGTAACGTGAATAGACTATTCCTGTAATTTTTAAACATACAATATGAAAGCTTTCTTGTTAAAACTGTTTAAAGAGTTTATGTGGCAACTTAAAATGTATGTTCCTAGTTTTAAAATCAACTTCACTTGTGCACAATAACCAAACTACATCACGTAAAATACCGCTAAAATAATATAATATAGGGACTAATAACATAAGTTTATGAATTAAAATATAAACCACCACATACTAGACAAAGATTCCGTTAAAAACTCCGACTTAGTACTTATTTCTGATGATTTTGTTTCGTAAACATAATTTTCTAATTCCCGCATAGCTTGCTAATACCGTCATGATGAACATCTATAGTCAAGCACTTATGTTCCGGCAACTGTACTTGAGAGCCAGCATTACTCATAAACCACATGGTCACTTAAAATCAGATAGCGCTCAAACGCTAAATCTAATACAAAAATGTGCCCGGATGACCTATATAGCAATGGCTATTTGAAAATTATAAATAATCGATTGATAAAGAAAAAACCTTATAACCTTTATTCAATCAGGTCCTAGAAGCTTGGAGCCAAATTAAACCAAATCAGCTTGGAGACGTTTATTCGTTCTTAGTAGTGTACATGTTTATATACTCCTAACACTATTTATAAGAGACTGATGCGAGGTTGCGAGACACGTGGTAGAATCTGGTTTAAGGCAGATTCAGTTACTGCTTCATTAGCCTAGTGGTCATAAGCGCGACTGCTGTGATCGAGATCCTGGGTTCGATTCCCAGGTCGAACAAAGTGTTATTGGGTTTTTCCTATGAAATTCTCAGTAGCAGCTCGGAGTTTGGCTTTGTGCCCGATTAATGGCAATAGGCTCGCCCTCGATTACATGGGGCATAAAAACATACACGGCGAACTGCCTAACCCTTCGGGGATACAAGCGTGATGGTATGTATGTATATATGTCAGTTACTGTGTAACTGAACTAATATACTCTACTACAAACAAACAAACCGTCTTCAAGCTGATTTACCTATACAGCCCCCTTATACCTCATTTTTTCAGAGGTATCACTAACTCGTGGCTGACCTTGACCCCCCCCCCCCTTCCCCAAGGAGCTCTGGAAATCCTACTCATCGCAGGAACACAACACTAGATTATTTGGCTACGATCTTTTGTAAGGTGGAAGTATTTGATCAGTCAGTATGACCATTAAAAAAATAGCTCCAAAGAGACTTATCGTTGTCCTACCTCTCTTAAATGTTTCGAAAAATATTTCTGATAATCAGTAAAAAATATAAACCTGTCTTTGTCAATAATATCTTGAACACGACGAAGAAGCTCCCGAAAACTTTCAAATTATATTATATACCGTTCGGTTATGGCACCTCTTCCTCTGGATACAGCCTCCCAAGTGTTCTTAATAGCTTCATGCATCAATTTAAAGCATCTAGGAGTTAACGAAAAACTTTTGTCTCGCGAAAAAGGCCGTTAACTGCCTAACTTCAGTGAACTTTGTTTCAACTTGTCATCGGTGAGTTTATTTAGGGATGTTATTGTAGAGATAGCACAATGGTTTGATAAACGCTGAGTTTTCTTTGACTTCTTACTGTTATGCGTTTTATAAATGACTCCATTATAGTTTTTTTAAACACGGTACAATTCAAAAACACTCGCGACTATTATGAAATCTTGAATCCATTGGCTTGCAAACCTCTTGGAATTTGAATATACTGGCTGATCACGAAACGCGACAAGCCAAAAAAAATTCCCTGTGCCCACCTGTCTGTGAACCCCCCTACCCGGAACGAGACACTCTTAAGGTTGTATTATCGTATCCTGCCATCCAGCTACTGGACGTATTCTTTAAAAATTTAACTCTAACAAGCAAATAATTAGAGAAATTATCATTTTGATTATTTTTTGTTAATTAGAAAAAACTGCCCAACAACCAATTTTTTCAAAACAAAAAATAAATAAGCCACAAAATTTGATATCTATCGAATAACTTTGTTTTAAACATGAATTACAATTGTATTATTGATTACAAAATAAGAATAATATTATATTTATCATCATTATAATATCCTGATTCACTTATCAAACAAATCAAGTGTATCTTCCATCTTATACTTTATGCTAATAAAATGGTATTGTTTTCTTTATAAAGTGCTATTTATTAAGAAGCACGGGCAGGTTTTATTAATCCGGACAAACTCAGAAAGACGCTATCTGTGTAACAGCTATTAATGTTCTAAACTTTATCTGTACGAGTAATGCAAGGTGCGCTCAGTAATAAAATATTACAATATTTACTTTAGCTAATAACTCACAATTTCCAGAGACATTTCTCGACAAATTTTTGCATTTTTAATATCATTCAAGATTGTTTTTATTCGTATTTTTTTAATTATCTCACAAATTAATTAAATCCGATTATTATGTCTACTTTCTAACGAAACAATACAATTATATGTATATGTCTTTTTTGAATTAAACTTCTTTTCGCACATTTATTGGAGTGTAAATTGAGATTGGAGCACGCATTATGTAACAGATATGTGACATTTTTTTTATTACATAAGGTTTACTATAAGTTTTGGGACTGCAGTGTTTTAATTAGATACTCCTTTAATGTTCTTTTGTATTTCAACTAGCTTTTGACGGCGGCTTCTTTCCCGATCTTTTTGAAATGTGAGTAAGTAAAAATAGTCTATGATTAAAAAGTCGCTGGTCGAATTTTTCGATCTTTGGGCGACCGCTAGTAGTGTATAAATATATAATTTGGTTTTGTTCTAAGTATAGAATAACTGAATCATTTCTACACTCGAACTATACATATCATACTACACTATTATCTGTAACAGTGGTCATAAACAAATATTTACCAACTGGTCATTCCGTAGTATTCAAACTGGACAAATGTTGACCGACTACGAGTCAGCCCAATAGAGCCTCGTTTTATAATGGCCAGTGTACTGGAGCAAGTAATGTTGATGGCAGTATTTCACATGATAATGTTATTTGAAATAACATATTGTTAGGTTCATCGTTATATAAATAAAAATGGATATTCGTAAGTATATAATTGAATTGATAAACTACAAAACCGTTTGAGCGATCACCATGAAATTAGTAGATCTAAGTATTTTTTCACGGAAAAGGTTTTTATGCTATCCAGTTTATCCTGTATCCTAATTGTATTCTTATTAGATTGTTGTGTTATGTTACTTCCTGGTAAACCTCTTGGTTTCTACTTTGTATTTTTGAAATTACGAGAAATGGTCTATCCCCATTCCTGATCAAACCCATTTCAATAGAATTATGCAAACACTCAATTTAAAAAGATAAATATAGATATCTAGTAATTGGAAAGTAACAAAAATAGGAGCGTATGTATGCATGTATGTCTATTTCTTTGGTACGCTCTTTAGTCTAAACAGCTTGATGGATTTTAACATACGAGGTGTTATTAGATTCGTCTTAATTCTGGGAGTGACATAGGCTATGTAGTATTTAAGTACGATGTCCGGGAATCAAACAAAAAGCAGAAATATGAAAATATTTTTAAGTGTTTTTGTTTCAGTCAGGTTTTTTGTTTCCTCATTAATAATTTAGCTTGTTATATGAGTTAATTATGTACTGACTGTGCCCCACGGTTTCACCCGTGTTAAATTTATTCGACCTACTTACTCTCCCGTACTTGCCTATAGCTTGCTATGTTTAAATTTTATACTTATTGCTTAGCTCGGTAGAGTTGCAGCGTGAAGTTAATAGCCTATAACCTTCATCAAACAAACAAAGAGTCTCTCAAGTTTTATAATATTAAACCATAATATAAAATGTGGTATCGATGACGTATATCGTCTTAGCAGTAACTTGCCAAGAGTTCGATGTAAACGCAGCACCGCCATCCCGCGCAGTAATGATGTCCTATTGACTACAACTCGGTCCGAGAATTGAAAGAAACGTCTTCCGGTCAGTATAAACACGGTCTAATAGGATCCATTCATACCATTCAGTTGCACGATTGCGACTTTTCGAATCAAACGGGGCAAAGAAATAAAGGTGGACACCATTGGTTCAAAGTAAAATGTCTAGATGTATTGCAAAACGAAGTCTTGTAAAGATTTGTCTTATTTATTAAAAAAAACTCCCTCATTAGCCTAGTCGTCGCAAGCGTGACTGCTATGCTCAAGGTCCTGGGTTACATTCCCAGGTCGAGCAAAGTATTATTGGGTTTTCTTAAGAAATTCTGACTAATAGTCCGGAGTTCGGCTTTGTGCCCGATTAATGGGAATAGGTTCGCCTATTACATGGGATCTAGAAAAAATATCCGGCGAACTATGGGTGTACATTAGCACACCTCTGCCTAACCCTTCGGGGAATACAGGCGTAATGGTTTGTATTAAAAAAAAATCATTTTCTGTACTTATGTAAGCAGGAGGTTACACTTATTTTGCGTAAAAAAATACTTCAAATATTTTATCCCGCGTGTTAACTTTTTTATTGGTGTAAAAAGAATTTTTACTTGTGTAAATTTGCATTTTTTATCAATTTCATTAAATAATATCAGGAACGTCGAAATTAGGACGTAATACTAAATGTAATAAAATACTACTATACCAAAAGTGTGTAATAAATTAAAATATATTTTAAGATATTTAGTGTCATTCTTTGATAATATAATATAGTTCCTTTTATATGGAAACTAACACGGATTTAGAGATTATTCATAATATGCTTTCTTTAACCATTTAAAAGCAGTAATAAATAAATAAATAAATAAAAATAAAAAATCCTTATTTTTCTTGCAATTAAGTACATAATAATTAAAGTTACATGCATAAATCAAGTTGAAGTTAATAATTTAGAAATAAAGAAAGAAGTGTACCTAATGTTTTCGAAAGTAGAATAATAATAAATTATAATGTTTTTTTTATTTTATTTAAAGTTCTAAAATTTAAAAAACAAGAACAAGAAACCCTCACGTGTGGGTGAAGGCCTCTCCTCCAGACTGTCCCAGCGGTCTTTGTCTTTCGCTTCTAACAACCATTAAATCAATAAGAATATAAAAAGATCTCTTGGAAACTAAAAGCATTATAAATATGTTATTTTAAAACATTACAACTGACATTTAAATTTAATACTTGAATGGTTAAAATTAAATGAAAATACAGATCTCACTTAGGGCCCAGAGGAAGTCTTTAATCTACTCTAAGAATAATCTACCACTAAATAAATAAATATCTCATTTTACAATAAATTTGGTTCCAGCTTATATTCTAAAACGTCAGAGCGTGGCGCTGGCTCTGGCGTTCGCGTATCGAAAGTTCTAGTTGTTTAGCGTATATTGTGTGTGTAATATAGGAACTCATCATAGCGCTGTTTGTTCTGCTATTGACTCTAACTTACAAGCGAGTTTATTGGACAAGTTGAGAGGCTGTATGCTGTATTCAATTTTACGTTATATTTCCATGTAAGCACTTAATTGTTATTTCAGATATCGTGACTTATATGTACCTATAATATAAACTTGAGTTTTGAAAAAAAAACATCAGTCGCGTTCATAGGCTTTGATGTAGCGGATTGCGGAGTGTCTGGTTGTATGATTTTTACAAGACTACACATGTTGACAATAATAAAGAGTAAGCTATAAATCCTTATTAATTAACTTGTATTTCTGTCTGTACATGGTCTTCCCCTAATCTGTTTATCTCCTTATAGGTTTATCTATTATAAAAGACATTGAAAATTTTATTATTATTGAATATAATTGTTTGTCTGTTTATATGTACGGGTTTAACTAAAAAACTGATTCACTGATTATTAACCGACTTTAACAAAAGAGCTTACTCAATTCAAATGTTTTTTTTTTATGGATGTTCAGCCATAACTTCTTCGTTTATGAACCGATTTGGATGATTTGTTTTTTTACTGGATAGGGAATACGTCAAGGGTGGTTTATTTTAATTTCATTGGTATTGGACCTCTAACTTCGAAGATACACCTGGGAACACTCCAAAATCATTGAAGTTGTTTTTTTTGTTAAAATTTGTGTTATGTGATATTTTGTACACGAGAAGTATATGTCTTTTCTGGTTTGATAGTCTATAAGAATTGTCAATAATGTAAGTAAAAATAATTACTACCTAATAAACGCGTGCAGGGAGGTAAGAACTTTATTTAAAATATAATATTTTTATTTTTATTAAAATATGAAAGATTTATTGTGTTAAACTCAGTATAGAAATCTAGTTATTATTTAAAAGAAGTTATAATTTTATATTATAGTTTAAATTTTAATTAATTAATTATGAATATCAAATGTTGCGACGAGGTTTGCTAAATATATGTTCAACACACATATATTATGTTAATGTACCGAACTTGAGATTCCCACATTGATCAAAGGTGAGGGCGAAATCAAATAATACCCCTTACGTTGCAGTGTTTGTCCGACAATGTTTCGCCCCTTGATGTGTGTAAGTACGCTTCAAGTTTACCCATTAAAGTGACTATCGTTCATGAAATCTGTAGATATAATCAGGTCTAGTAAAATATTCGTGAACTGTGAACTCAAAAATCAAAATCAAAATAATCTTTATTCAATTTACGCCCTAAGAAGACACTTATGAACGTCAACACACTACTGCCGGTTCGGAAAACGTCCCAGACATCGAGAAGAATCGGTAGGAAACTCGATCGCGTTTGTCTTTTTTTGTCAACTCTACAAATGTTAATATAACAGGTACAATAATAATAATTTCTTCCAGACATCACTATCATTCACATAACGATCCACCCTATAATAACCTTTTGATAGTAAAGCCCGCTTGACATGGTCCTTGAACTTGTTGTCCGGCAAATGAAATGAAGTGAAGATGTGCTATGAGCCAACGTGTGCCTCTTTATGATAGTCGGTCCTTCATACGAGGTGTGAGGAGGCATTTGAGTAAGGCAGCATAACCTAGACGACTGTTAATGATTGTGTATCACCGACGGTTGCCGTTTCTTATAGACGGTACCAACATCAGGTACCTACCGTACAGTCATTATGCCAAACTAGAATTTAAAAAAGTGTATTTAGTTTCCAAAGCTATAGAATCCAGATGCCCCTTAACTTCTACTCGTCCCGTACAAATAAAATTGAATCGTGTTAATAGTCTTATTGACTTCTCATCAGAAGCGGTAATCAGAGATCATTGACAGGAGTTTTTGGCGGGATCTTGAAAAAGCACGTTGTAGTTTTTAATTTTCATTCATTTACTTAGGTTTTTGATCCTATATTATGTATTGGTGGCGTTTTGCGTGATATAGTTTGGTTTTTGTGCATAAGTGAAGTGGATTATAAATATAAGCTGAAAGCATTCATTCTGAGATCCCACAAGAACTACCTTGAATGTTCTAACAATGGAGCCACCATCTTGTTAGGCTACTGAAGTCGTCATAAGACAGGATATTTTATTAACTTGATAATGGCAGTAATCGTTCTGAGGACTAGTTGCCAAGTTAGGATGAAGAAGAAGAATATTATCAACAGTAACAAGGACATTTCGTAATTAATGACCTTCCTTATATTGGTTGCGTGTATGTGTTGACATAAATTCAGTTACGTATTCGCTGATATATTGGACTCATGTTTGTGGGGTATTTTGGTAGGTGATAAACCCGTTACAGTGTCACTCTTTTGGTTTCCTCGTTTCGTAATCAGCCAGTGTATATCCAGGTGCTAGGAGGCTGGTAGGCCGGCATGATAACGGTAACCGGCTAAGGTTTGCTAATCTCTCGATGGATGCTGTTGTTTTTTGGCATTACCATGCTTTCCATCAATCTCAGTCACTTTGCCGTACTACATATAAAAAGGTTATTTATATTTTAAGTAAATACTGTATATAAACTGTATGTTCGAGCCTGTGCATGCTAATGCATCGTGGGACTGAGGAAGACTTTTTCTAATAGGTAGAGAGGTAGAGAATGCTAAGATTAAAACGAAATAATCCCCTTTTTATTATTTAAAATATAATTTCAAAAGTGACCGTATCCTTACTTTTCGAATCTCTACAATGAGCTGGAGCTCCCGGCGAACGAAAAAATAGTAATGAAACCCTATGGTTTTCATGTTATCATGGCGGTACAGCATTCTGTCGTGCTAGCTCCAAGCACCTTTTTAGATATACCGGAAGCTGCGCTTGAGAGCCAGTCCTTATACTAGAGCCTCATTGCCATTTGAAACCAGGTGGCGTTGACGAAATAGATTGAACCTTTATAAAAATTAGCAATCACCCTAAGCTTGAAATTCGACTTTGATCATAGACTATTTTCTGTTTGACATTTGCAGTATTCATGAATCTAAACAATGAGTATTATCTACATCACTTGCTTTCACTTTTCCTTGAGTGACAATGTCAATATTTTGGAGGGTCTAAATTCAATGGCACTAGTCTGGTTAGTATTCGCAGTATTAATTTATTTAATTTAATATATTACTAACAGATACTATACATAAACTATAGCTTTCTACTCTTCTCTCCATATAAACATTAACCATGCCAAATTTCACAGTCTTCCGTGCACACAATACGCTTAAAAACGGGTAGAAAGTTTTTGCTTCACGTATTAATACAATGATAATAATAAAAAACCCTTACTAATTATATTCCATGGTCACAAGGGCGTAACCTCAGTTCGCGACCCAAGACGTTTGTTAACCAAGTTATTGACCGCTATTGACACAACCGATTTGGCATACACTGAACGAGCAGTTTCACGCCTATTAGCATACTTAATGATGTAAGTGTTTGAACAGGTTCAACCGTTATGCGGGATGCTCGATGCGGTTTTACGGACTTAATTCCAACACTAGCTGTAGAGTTAATCGGCCCTTTGGCATATATGGCATCTGCCTTTTAAGTAAGTTCGCGTCAACGTGAGCAGCTGGGGCATATCTACGACTGAATTAAAACTAATTAATAAAAAGTTTTTTAAGGTAATTTGGTATATTTGTTATTTGTAGTTTATTACCACAATTATCTCAGTATTCTTTTGTTATTTTTTGGACCAATTAAAAGTATTTCACAAAAGAATCACCTTATATTAGGGAAAATAGTTTATCTTTTAGCAGCACATTAATTAAACGATTGTTTGTGATTGGCAATCTTTTTCAAAAATTGGTTTTCGACCAATACGACTCTGCCCTTGATTACTGGTTGTTATAGCTGGTATGTGGTACCTTACGCTTGCAGGCTGATTTGACAGTGATGACCGTCGATTGATAACGATTCTTGGTGGCCACCGTTATTTTTTGATTGTACTGATTTTACCATCAGCCTTACTGACGTCACTTTGCCTCCCTACGATAAAAAAGAACGTTTCAACATTTAACCGCTTACGATGTAGGTAATATTCGATTTATCCTAACAGTAAAATATAACAGAACAACATAGATAAAAGTCGGTCTATACTTCCCACCCACTGTGGCCGGTGATATTTTAGCGTTATATATAAAATAATAATTAAGGTCAACCCGAGGAATAAATCAGGTGTGCCAAAGCAATCAGAACTAATACATGAGCTGACCAGCCCACGCGTGTCGAGAGCATTTTATTAATCACCACACGAGTTTATCACGAAATATTACCTTTATGTCCCATATTTGCATATCGTGTTAGTCTATACGAAATATAAGGCGCGGTCGCGGCATGCGATCGCCTCGGGTGCAAGTTACAAGCTCTTGAACTGTTCATTTCAGCTTTGCTTCGCTCGCATAGATGACAGAAGAACACGTAATACGTATAAAATCAAAGATACCGTGATAATTTTTATATTTAACTTTTCTGGGAAGTCCTAAAATAGCATCAGTCACAGAGAAGTTGAGGGGTTATAAGCTAGCGTTGTAGCGTTATGTCATGAGTAGTGGTGAGAGTCATATAACTAGAAGAGTGTTAAGTATGAAGGTGAATGGATACAGGAGTAGAGGAAGCCCGAAGAAGGTATGGATGGATTGTGTGAAGAATGATATGCGTAAAAATGATATTTGATAGAGTGAAAGAAGAAAACATGTTGTGCTGACCCTACTTAAGTAGGATAACGTGTAAGAAGAAGAAGAAGGACCAAGTATCTAAGGAGTAAAACAAATAAAAAAAATTTCAAAATATATCCAGTAGTTTTTGCGTGATGCGGACACAGCGATTAAATCTCAATCATTTTATTTACATAGAGTATTCTCTTTTAAAAAGACACTCATTTTCAAAAAAATACCAGCGGAAAAATTATATTCCGAATCGTCAACGAGAGGTTTTTAAGGAAATGGAAAAAAATGGCAGTTGGGGTGTTATTTGAGCGTGAAAATATTTTCTAAAGAATATAAACGATTTTATTTTACAACAAAGTTTGCGAATCTTTACTATGTTGATATGAAACCACCTCCTGGCCAGCGTGTTCCCTCGCTCTTATGATACCCGATACGATACCCGACCTTCAAACGAGATATGAGGCAAAGACTACTCTGATGGACCAGCACCATTGTTTCTGGACTGTACTGTACTTCTCATCCGGTATTGAGAAATGATTTTGCCGAGTTTCTGATTTAAAAAAAAAACAAGTAATTTAACCACCGTCACTTATAACTTATACCGTATAACATATATCTGATGAAAATTTTGGGCGTATCCATCGAATTATGAGTCGGACTGTCCTCGGTGCGTTGCTTTTAATGATTCTGATAGACCAAACGTATGTATGTGTGATACGAAGCGATTTATTATATTCCGTTGACATTCCACACGTATTTGTTATAGGTAGGTTTGAATTGTTTAATTAAACGAAAAGGTTTTAGAATGATTGGACCACTGGCTTATCATTCCGTATTTTGATTGTTTATCTATTTTTACGCTATGTCTATCTTGTGACAAGGAGAGGGGGTGAGGCATTATTATTTTTTCTGTCCTTGTAAAATCCAAGGAATCATTACTTGCATAATTGCATTACTTTCTTTACGGTCGGTATGTTTGTTATTTGATACGCATGAGGCAGTCTCGGCTTTCCGTGTATATCTTTTTTGGCGTTCGTTTAGCCTTCTTACATTAAAGATGCAACTCTCTTTCTGACTATGATATATGGATCTCAGTGCTGGGTAACGAAAGAGAGGAATGAAAGAAGATTGCATGTCGCAGTAATGCGAATATTTAGATGGATGTATTTTGTCACTAAAATGCGCTTGGCTTGGTAACCGTTAAAAATAAATTTCTTATAGGAATTAAATTCTTTAATCTTCAACAGGATGTGAACATGAAAAAATGCTGGTTCTATAAAATTAATCACCAGAAGCTCCTACACACGCTTCTGGCCTTAGCCTGATCTCGTATATACCTCCAGACTGATTTATTTCTGGCTTTCTTTACGCAGTTATTCATACCAATCGTTTTTCAAGCACTATGAACGCCATCCAACCATCTGAGTCCATTCGTCAGGTTTTCCTCCACGAGTCGTTTGGGCATAATGGTCTTTTCCATTCATATAGATTCTGTCCATAATATGCGACAATTTTTAAGGGTTTTACCTGAAAAAAGTAACTACGCTAATTAAAAATGAAATACAAAACAATGTTAAATATATATTCTATTAGAACGTATTATTAATTCGACCGCACCCGTATAATAAGCTAAAACAGTTCGTGATTTCTCATACGTTATCGTAAATAATGGGAGTGACACGGCTTTTATTGAATCATTTGTTTCTATTTTACGTTTTTAGTTGTTGATTAACAAAGGATTATATCGTTGTGTCATGCAATTTATTAAATAACGTACCTACTCCTAACATGTTTAGATTTAAACAAATGATTAAGCCGTAACCGGTAATGTACAACTTACAATATACATTTTTAACTATCTGTGCTCGCGGCTTCGCTCACGTGGACTTCACACTGGCATCGATCGGGCATACGCGCGAATCTCGCTCCCCCGCTCCCAGTTATTTTAAAGGCAAAAATGCTTATTGTGTGTGTTCGTTAGACAGACACACATAAATTCTCGCTGATTCTTTTGTAGGTCTTTTTAATGTCTACAATTATGAAGTACATTAATTTGATATATCTCATATGGTTTAGTCAGTATATGCCATTACAGCGCTTGCGTCGATTCACCATGACCAGTTTTTTTTTTGGTCATTTGCAAGGAACCCTAATACTTTTTCCACATTAGGAGTTGCCTAAGTTACTCCTTATAACATCAGCTATTTACTGGTGGAAGTTCCGTCAAAATCGGTCCAACCGTTTTGAAGATAACCCGGAACAAACAGAAAGACAGACAGACGGACAAAAATTTTAAAATTGGGTTTTTGTTATGTATATCGTATAAAGTAATTTTATATGTATTTAATAAAAAGCTGCTATTTTGACATTACAAACAGACACTTCAATTTTTTTAATTGTATGTATATAGAAAATGTGCTATTTTATAACTAGCGTGTTTAATTTAATGGCTTTTTCACTACAATGTAAGTGATGGCTTTTTGAAGTGGAAATTTCATTAGTACCATTATAATTTGAAACGTGATAAAAAAAGGGACACTAAAAAGAGACAAACAAATACATTTATAGGATTTAGCCTGCGAGAGACGAGGATAGTTGAATCGGCTTAGCGGTGTGAAGACCAGACTTATACGCACTGTGTTGTTTGTACGAAAAGTACGAATGGTCAATATTTCGAGTCTCGCTGATTTAGAATTTTTAGAGAAGATATTTTATGTTTTCTGAGGGTTTCGCCTGTGGGCTGGACGCATGTTTTTATCTTCCATTTTTCTTTCAACTCTCAGAAAAGGCATTCGATTATGTAATGTATGTAATAACTTATCACATAATATTAAATTCAAAAACTGTATCGAATTGTTATATTACAACACCTTTACTTCTCTGTAAAGAAGTATATGTAATATAAGTACAACACAGAACTAACATAACATACCATCACTCTTGTATCTCCCGGGTTAAGCAGAGGTGTACTAATGTGCACCCACAGTTCACCGTGTATGATTTTTAAGTCCCATGTAATAGGGGGCGAGCCTATTGCCATTAACCGGGCACAAATGCCATACTCCGAGCTGCTACTGAGAATTTCATAGGAAAAACCTAATAACACTTTGCTCGACCTAGGAATCGAACCCAGGACCTAGTTTATTGAGGCAGCTAACATAAAACTAAACTAAATTAAACACAAAAACTATTGTTGTTTTTATCGTTGTAGCCACAATCTCTCCTGATCTTAAGTGATGATGTGGCCCAAGATGGTAACAAGCTAAGCCTAGTAGAAATGCAGCTTTCGGAACCCACTTAATGATGCTTAGCGACTGATTTTCAACTTGAGGGTGGTAGCCAGCCAGGCGGACATTGGTAAAAGCCCTACCACAATGCTGTTGTTTCATCATGATGTTATCCTTCAGGGAATGCTCAGGCTCATTGCAGGGATTCGAAATCATGTCGATTGACGCTGAGTCCGTACACGATACCAACTGAGCCATTATTGCTATTATAGGAAAATTTAAATTAAATTACAATTTATTTAAATACTTTTTTTATTATAGCCAAATTTAAACGCAAAATGGCTTAAATAGTCATCGCCAGGATTACTCTCAGGGTGGTGCATCAACATATTATAAAATACAGGTTATATATAAATTATACATATATTGTACAAATTTGGGCAGCTTTATTCAAAGAGTAGGTTACTAACTTAATTTTATTTTATCTTAATCTTTTTAATGTATTTTCCTACCCCACAGAACCATGTTAGCTTTTCAATGAATAATCTATACATATAAATAAAACTGAAGTTTCTGTTTAGAATGTCAAAATAATAGCTTTTTACTAAATGCATATGAAATTATATACGGTACTTATAACAAAAAAAAACGATTTTAAAAATTTTTGTCTGTTTCTTTGGTTGAAACGTTTGGACCGATTTCGGCGAGATCTTCACTGGCAGATAGCTAATGTTATAAGGAGTAACCTAGGCTAATTTTATTTTACAAAAAGAATAAGAATTCCGCATGAACAAAAATCTATTCGGAAAACGCTAAAATGACTTACGCTGAGTAAACCATAAAAGATATACCAAATTAGTGTACTACATAATTTTAGATCTTAAAAATACCTACAAAAATGACGGAAAGGGCATATGTCTATCTTTCAAGGATCACCCACAATTAGCATTTTAGTTTTTGACATAGCTGGGAGCGGACAGCACGATTCGCACGTTTTTTTTTTTTTTTTTTTTTTTTTTTTTTTAGAACTGACTACACTGTTAGCCTTAGGGGCCCTAAAGCCGCTGCGGCTTTTACAGCTTCACCGGACTTGGGGGCGAGCGCAGAGGGCACTCAGCCGCGAAAGTTTTGTGGACGACTCGCACGAGGGTGCCAAAGTGGCCGGACCTCGGCTCGGGCGGTCGTCGCGTTCGCAAATAGGTCGCGATCTATTCGAATCCCTACACCTACGATTCGAGCTAACTAAATATACACATAGGCACGTTCCCTTCCTCCTGGGAGGAAGGAAGGAACCGTGCGTATGTGTATTCAGTAATCGGAATGTTTCTACACTAACTAGCGCTAACTAACTAGCGTAAAAAAAGAAAAAAAAAGGTCCCTCACAGAACCTATGTACCTGTGTGGTGTGCACGTGTGTATGTTCATACGTGTGTAGTGTTGTATGTAGGTAGCTAAGTGATGCACGTACAGTGTCACTTGTATCGCGCGGGCGGTTGCCTGACCCAAGGGTTTCACACCGAGGAACGGACCTAGGCTTGGGTTACCGCTAGAGAGGGTGGACGTGACGGGTGTGCTGGAGCGAAATTGACCGCCCGCCCTCTGCGGAGAGAACGGTGGTTACGCGGGCGTGGGCGCTGGCACGCATCAGAACTAATACATGAGCTGACCAGCCCACGCGTGTCGAGAGCATTTTATTAATCACCACACGAGTTTATCACGAAATATTACCTTTATGTCCCATATTTGCATATCGTGTTAGTCTATACGAAATATAAGGCGCGGTCGCGGCATGCGATCGCCTCGGGTGCAAGTTACAAGCTCTTGAACTGTTCATTTCAGCTTTGCTTCGCTCGCATAGATGACAGAAGAACACGTAATACGTATAAAATCAAAGATACCGTGATAATTTTTATATTTAACTTTTCTGGGAAGTCCTAAAATAGCATCAGTCACAGAGAAGTTGAGGGGTTATAAGCTAGCGTTGTAGCGTTATGTCATTAGTAGTGGTGAGAGTCATATAACTAGAAGAGTGTTAAGTATGAAGGTGAATGGATACAGGAGTAGAGAAAGCCCGAAGAAGGTATGGATGGATTGTGTGAAGAATGATATGCGTATAAATGATATTTGATAGAGTGAAAGAAGAAAACATGTTGTGCCGACCCTACTTAAGTAGGATAAGGTGTAAGAAGAAGAAGAAGGACCAAGTATCTAAGGAGTAAAACAAACAAAAATTTTTTCAAAATATATCCAGTAGTTTTTGCGTGATGCGGGCACAGCGAATAAATCTCAATCATTTTATTTACATAGAGTATTCTCTTTTAAAAAGACACTCATTTTCAAAATTATATCTGCGGAAAAATTATATTCCGAACCGTCAACGAGAGGTTTTTAAGGAAATGGAAAAAAAAATGGCAGTTGGGGTGTTATTTGAGCGTGAAAATATTTTCTAAAGAATATAAACGATTTTATTTTACAACAAAGTTTGCGAATCTTTACTATGTAGATATGAAACCACCTCCTGGCCAGCGTGTTCCCTCGCTCTTATGATATCCGATACGATACCCGACCTTCAAACGAGATATGAGGCAAAGACTACTCTGATGGACCAGCACCATTGTTTCTGGACTGTACTGTACTTCTCATCAGGTATTGAGAAATGATTTTGCCGAGTTTCTGATTTAAAAAAAAACAAGTAATTTAACCGCCGTCACTTATAACCTATACCGTATAACATATATCTGATGAAAATTTTGGGCGTATCCATCGAATTATGAGTCGGACTGTCCTCGGTGCGTTGCTTTTAATGATTCTGATAGACCAAACGTATGTATGTGTGATACGAAGCGATTTATTATATTCCGTTGACATTCCACACGTATTTGTTATAGGTAGGTTTGAATTGTTTAATTAAACGAAAAGGTTTTAGAATGATTGGACCACTGGCTTATCATTCCGTATTTTGATTGTTTATCTATTTTCACGCTATGTCTATCTTGTGACAGGGAGAGGGGGTGAGGCATTATTATTTTTTCTGTCCTTGTAAAATCCAAGTAATCATTACTTGCATAATTGCATTACTTTCTTTACGGTCGGTATGTTTGTTATTTGATACGCATGAGGCAGTCTCGGCTTTCCGTGTATATCTTTTTTGGCGTTCGTTTATCCTTCTTACATTAAAGATGCCACTCTCTTTCTGACTATGATATATGGATCTCAGTGCTGGGTAACGAAAGAGAGGAAGGAAAGAAGATTGCATGTCGCAGTAATGCGAATATTTAGATGGATGTATTTTGTCACTAAAATGCGCTTGGCTTGGTAACCGTTAAAAATAAATTTCTTAAAGGAATTAAATTCTTTAATCTTCAACAGGGTGTGAACATGAAAAAATGCTGGTTCTATAAAATTAATCACTAGAAGCTCCTACACACGCTTCTGGCCTTAGCCTGATCTCGTATATACCTCCAGACTGATTTATTTCTGGCTTTCTTTACGCAGTTATTCATACCAATCGTTTTTCAAGCACTATGAACGCCATCCAACCATCTGAGTCCATTCGTCAGGTTTTCCTCCACAAGTCGTTTGGGCATAATGGTCTTTTCCATCCATATAGATCCTGTCCATAATATGCGACAATTTTTAGGGGTTTTACCTGAAAAAAGTAACTACGCTAATTAAAAATGAAATACAAAACAATGTTAAATATATATTCTATTAGAACGTATTATTAATTCGACCGCACCCGTATAATAAGCTAAAACAGTTCGTGATTTCTCATACGTTATCGTAAATAATGGGAGTGACACGGCTTTTATTGAATCATTTGTTTCTATTTTACGTTTTTAGTTGTTGATTAACAAAGGATTATATCGTTGTGTCATGCAATTTATTAAATAACGTACCTACTCCTAACATGTTTAGATTTAAACAAATGATTAAGCCGTAACCGGTAATGTACAACTTACAATATACATTTTTAACTATCTGTGCTCGCGGCTTCGCTCACGTGGACTTCACACTGGCATCGATCGGGCATACGCGCGAATCTCGCTCCCCCGCTCCCAGTTATTTTAAAGGCAAAAATGCTTATTGTGTGTGTTCGTTAGACAGACAGACATAAATTCTCGCTGATTCTTTTGTAGGTCTTTTTAATGTCTACAATTATGAAGTACATTAATTTGATATATCTCATATGGTTTAGTCAGTATATGCCATTACAGCGCTTGCGTCGATTCACCATGACCAGTTTTTTTTTTGGTCATTTGCGCTGAACCCTAATAATTTTTCCACATTAGGAGTTGCCTAAGTTACTCCTTATAACATCAGCTATTTACTGGTGGAAGTTCCGTCAAAATCGGTCCAACCGTTTTGAAGATAACCCGGAACAAAAAGAAAGACAGACAAACAGACAAAAATTTTAAAATTGGGTTTTTGTTATGTATATCGTATAAAGTAATTTTATATGTATTTAATAAAAAGCTGCTATTTTGACATTACAAACAGACACTTCAATTTTTTTAATTGTATGTATATAGAAAATGTGCTATTTTATAACTAGCGTGTTTAATTTAATGGCTTTTTCACTACAATGTAAGTGATGGCTTTTTGAAGTGGAAATTTCATTAGTACCATTATAATTTGAAACGTGATAAAAAAAGGGACACTAAAAAGAGACAAACAAATACATTTATAGGATTTAGCCTGCGAGAGACGAGGATAGTTGAATCGGCTTAGCGGTGTGAAGACCAGACTTATACGCACTGTGTTGTTTGTACGAAAAGTACGAATGGTCAATATTTCGAGTCTCGCTGATTTAGAATTTTTAGAGAAGATATTTTATGTTTTCTGAGGGTTTCGCCTGTGGGCTGGACGCATGTTTTTATCTTCCATTTTTCTTTCAACTCTCAGAAAAGGCATTCGATTATGTAATGTATGTAATAACTTATCACATAATATTAAATTCAAAAACTGTATCGAATTGTTATATTACAACACCTTTACTTCTCTGTAAAGAAGTATATGTAATATAAGTACAACACAGAACTAACATAACATACCATCACGCTTGTATCTCCCGGGTTAAGCAGAGGTGTACTAATGTGCACCCACAGTTCACCGTGTATGCTTTTTAAGTCCCATGTAATAGGGGGCGAGCCTATTGCCATTAACTGGGCACAAATGCCATACTCCGAGCTGCTACTGAGAATTTCATAGGAAAAACCTAATAACACTTTGCTCGACCTGGGAATCGAACCCAGGACCTAGTTTATTGAGGCAGCTAATATAAAACTAAACTAAATTAAACACAAAAACTATTGTCGTTTTTATCGTTATAGATTTATCGTTGTAGCCACAATCTCTCCTGATCTTAAGTGATGATGTGGCCCAAGCTAAGCCTAGTAGAAATGCAGCTTTCGGAACCCACTTAATGATGCTTAGCGACTGATTTTCAACTTGAGGGTGGTAGCCAGCCAGGCGGACATTGGTAAAAGCCCTACCACAATGCTGTTGTTTCATCATGATGTTATCCTTCAGGGAATGCTCAGGCTCATTGCAGGGATTCGAAATCATGTCGATTGACGCTGAGTCCATACACGATACCAACTGAGTCATTATTGGTATTATAGGAAAATTTAAATTAAATTACAATTTATTTAAATACTTTTTTTATTATAGCCAAATTTAAACGCAAAATGGCTTAAATAGTCATCGCCAGGATTACTCTCAGGGTGGTGCATCAACATATTATAAAATACAGGTTATATATAAATTATACATATATTGTACAAATTTGGGCAGCTTTATTCAAAGAGTAGGTTACTAACTTAATTTTATTTTATCTTAATCTTTTTAATGTATTTTCCTACCCCACAGAACCATGTTAGCTTTTCAATGAATAATCTATACATATAAATAAAACTGAAGTTTCTGTTTAGAATGTCAAAATAATAGCTTTTTACTAAATGCATATGAAATTATATACGGTACTTATAACAAAAAAAAACGATTTTAAAACTTTTTGTCTGTTTCTTTGGTTGAAACGTTTGGACCGATTTCGGCGAGATCTTCACTGGCAGATAGCTAATGTTATAAGGAGTAACCTAGGCTAATTTTATTTTACAAAAAGAATAAGAATTCCGCATGAACAAAAATCTATTCGGAAAACGCTAAAATGACTTACGCTGAGTAAACCATAAAAGATATACCAAATTAGTGTACTACATAATTTTAGATCTTAAAAATACCTACAAAAATGACGGAAAGGGCATATGTCTATCTTTCAAGGATCACCCACAATTAGCATTTTAGTTTTTGACATAGCTGGAAGCGGACAGCACGATTCGCACGTGTGAAAAGTCGCTTTTTATTTAAAACTTTACCGGTTAAACAAGTTTTTTCTTAATTATAATACATTTATTTATGTAATAAACACATCTAAGTATATACATATTACCCCTTATTCCAAATTTACCCTATTTCCCCTATTCATTATCTTTAGTAAAAGCCATATGGATACCGCACGACTGAAAGCACGACTATAATCCAAACAGCATACGAAAATGCAAAAACGCCAGTCTTCAGCCTCTCGTCTCGACATCGGTCGTTCATTTTTGATGAGGAATCTTTTGATATGGCCCCCTGGATGCCCCCTTTCGCCTACCGATAATACAACGGACACACAGTCGCTTCGATAAGCTTACTTATTCGCCAACTCATACGCACAGTAGATATCTGGCTATAAATAAGTAACTGTGCCACACGAATTCATCCGCGTTTTATTAGGATTGTGTTGCCTGTTTCATACATATGATAATTACTTGCCTATAGATTGCCAGTTCGGTTGACGTTTATTGTCCACCGCTCCTAATGTTTGTAGCGTAATGTTAGGTGGCCTTCCTTCCTAGGCTTTCATAATAAATCAATACTAATAGGGTAAAAGCCGGATAGTTGCCCCACTTTTCAAAAAAAGGTCTATTATTTAAAAATATGTACTTACTAAGAGTAATGCAACATATATATCAAAACATAGGTCTTTGATCTTTTATATTTGCCTATTTTTGTAAACATAATTAATATTGGTTTTAAGTAAAATGTATTTTATTTGACCTCTCAAAAATGGGATAGTTGCCCACTGTAACGGATAGTAGCCTAACATTAAAAATGCTCCGAGGGATACTTGCCTCATGCAAGGATAGACGCCTCATTATGATTTTTAGACAGAAACAATAATAAATAACAATAACTAAATTTATTTAGGTAATCAGTCTTTATTATTGAGATCCTTTATTAAATATTAATGAAAATATTGATCAACACTACAAAATAATATTAACTGTTGACCTTCTAAACAATAAATATTATAAAAATAGCATACAAACTCTAAGTTAGTTAAGATATTAGTAAAATTTGTAAAATTATAATTCTCAAAACATTCTGCGCAATAATCATCAACTGTAACTTTTTTAATTGGTATTTTCTATTTTTGAAATAGTGTTTTTCACTTTTGATAACTTTTCAGTATCTCTTTTAGATTGTTTGATTGGTAGACCTTTGGCCTTTCCTTTAGATATTTCTGAGCTTACGAGTATAACATTCTCTTCATTTTCTCTGTCTGTACTGTAAATTTGTATTCTTCTCTTCCTTAACGCTCTTCCTTTGTTCAGTTTTTAAAATCTGTTTTATCAGATTCGGTTTCACTGCTGCTAATATCGATACAATTTATTGTCTTTTTCTTTTTTTGCTGTTGCCCTCTTTTCTTCACAAAGCTTTTCTAGATAAAGCTACCAGATGGTTCGATTTTGACTGTCTTAAAATCGGTTTTTTTCGCTGTCCTAATTTTTGTGTCAGTTATTTTCTTTGTTTTCTTTATGTTCTGTTCTTTATCCCTCTCCTGGTCAATTTTATCATTACAGTTTAAAATTTCTGAAGATTGTTTAGCCCGTTTAGACATGCTCAGTATTATTTTTGGTATAGGAGATGATTGATGTAAAAATTTAGATGGTGTTTCTATTTGAAGATTTTGGTTCTGTGATTAATTTAAAGATATCAATGATGGGAATGATAGCTCAGTAGGTACCATTAAAGATATAATTTTCAATATCACTAGCTGAAAAGCATGCACGAACGCATCCAGACGCGTTCAAGGCAATAACGCAGAGCCACTACATGGACGACCTGGTGGATAGCTACGACGATGAAGAAACAGCTATCCACACTATAAGGGAAATACAAGAAGTCCACGCAGTAGCCGGCTTTACGTTACGCGGATGGAGCAGCAACCGAGCGAGCGTACTCAGTGGAACACCGGACGAGCTACGCGCACGATCGCCCGCACAACTTGGCGGGCATGAACAAGAAAAGATCCTGGGCCTATACTGGAATGCAGCTACGGATGAACTAGGGTTTAACACGTCCATGCATCGGGTACCAGCCGATGTACGCGCACGCAAGCGGGCACCTACAAAGCGAGAAGCTCTGAGTGCGGTTATGTCAATCTATGACCCGCTCGGCTTACTCAGCCACTACACGATACGCGCGAAAATATTCCTGCAGAACCTGTGGCGCTTACAGATCGGCTGGGACGACAAGATACCCGAAGAGGACGCAAGTTCATTCGACGACTGGCTACAACAGTTAGAACATGTAGCAAACCTGCGCTTGCCACGATACTACAGTTTGGCACTACGACGGATGGCAGCGAGAAGAGGTTGGCCCGCACTGATGTACAGCGATAACGCGACCAACTTCCGTGGGGCGGACACCGAGCTACGCGCCGCCTATGCCGAATGGGCACCTGCGCTACAGGGGGAGGGGCTACGGCACAGCGTCGAGTGTCGCTACATCCCGCCCGGCGCGCCTAACCAGGGAGGTGCATGGGAGCGGCTGGTGCGGTCGGTAAAAACCGCGCTCGCCACCACTTTGAACGAGCGTGCGCCTAAAGAAGAGGTGCTCCAAACCGTGCTCGCGGAGGCCGAGCATTCGATTAACGCGCGGCCTCTAACGCACGTGAGAGTCGACCCGCGGGACCCAGAGGCGATCACTCCCAACCATTTTCTGCTTGGGAGTTCGACGGGTATGCCTACGACGGGGACCTGCGACACGGCGGACCGGCGTACCTGGCGAGCAACCCAGGCGCTCGCCGATCATTTCTGGCGGCGCTGGGTTAAGGAGTACCTCCCTACACTGGTGCCACGCGGGAACTCAGCCGACAGCACGCGCCCTCTGAACGTCGGGGACTTGGTCGTGATTGTCGACTCCGCCTTGCCGCGCAACACCTGGCCGCGCGGAATCGTCACGAGAACCTACACTGGACCAGATGGAGAAGTGCGGAGCGCCGACGTGAAGACGAAGAGCGGTGTGTTCCGGCGCCCGACGACGAAGCTCGCCGTCCTGAGAGGAGAGTGAGGCTGCGCAGGCTACGCCGGGGGGAGAACTGTTGCGGACAGCGAGCGGGGCGAGCGAATAACGATAGTGTAATAGTATAAAATGAACAAGTAAATGAAATAATACGTGTTAGGAATAAGGTTTATAAATACGTGTTAGGAATAGATATAATAATATGAACTGAATATGTGTGAATATGTGTATTTTAAAACGATTAGAATAAGAATATAGCTAGTTGTAAGTTTAAATGTATAAATTTCACTAGTTGTAAGGATGAACCATGCCAGACTCGGAACATCTGGCATGGTGACTCATGGTACTGCCGAGAGCGCGCACACGGGGCGTGCGCGCTCATTGGCTGAGCGACGCCCCGCACGGAATCCATCGCACTACCGGTTGCGAGTCAAAGGGCGAGGTTAAATATAGCGGAGAGGGCGGCAGTACTGCGATCAGTTCGAGAAACACCAGAAACACCACAACAACAGCAAGCAGCGAATCTGCGATCAGTTCGAGAAACACCACAACACCAGCAACAGCAAGCAGCGAATCTACAAGCAAACTACAGTCAAGAACGTTATTAAGAAACCACATTGTTACTACGAACTACTGTAACTTTGTAAGAAACAAGAATAAAACAAGCGCTATTAATTTAGCACACATTAAAATATTGTGGACGTCTGTTTATTCACAATATTATCTGGTAAACCATAAAAGATATACCAAATTAGTGTACTACATAATTTTAGATCTTAAAAATACCTACAAAAATGACGGAAAGGGCATATGTCTATCTTTCAAGGATCACCCACAATTAGCATTTTAGTTTTTGACATAGCTGGGAGCGGACAGCACGATTCGCACGTGTGAAAAGTCGCTTTTTATTTAAAACTTTACCGGTTAAACAAGTTTTTTCTTAATTATAATACATTTATTTATGTAATAAACACATCTAAGTATATACATATTACCCCTTATTCCAAATTTACCCTATTTCCCCTATTCATTATCTTTAGTAAAAGCCATATGGATACCGCACGACTGAAAGCACGACTATAATCCAAACAGCATACGAAAATGCAAAAACGCCAGTCTTCAGCCTCTCGTCTCGACATCGGTCGTTCATTTTTGATGAGGAATCTTTTGATATGGCCCCCTGGATGCCCCCTTTCGCCTACCGATAATACAACGGACACACAGTCGCTTCGATAAGCTTACTTATTCGCCAACTCATACGCACAGTAGATATCTGGCTATAAATAAGTAACTGTGCCACACGAATTCATCCGCGTTTTATTAGGATTGTGTTGCCTGTTTCATACATATGATAATTACTTGCCTATAGATTGCCAGTTCGGTTGACGTTTATTGTACACCGCTCCTAATGTTTGTAGCGTAATGTTAGGTGGCCTTCCTTCCTAGGCTTTCATAATAAATCAATACTAATATTAATAAAGCTGAAGAGTTTGTTTGTTTATTTGGTTGAACGCGATAATCTCAAGAACGAATTCGAATGGAAAAATTATTTTATTGTTGGATATGCTATATTTATCGAGGAAGGCTATAGGCTATGTAAACACCACGTTACGACCAATAAGAGCGGATCACCAATTAAAAATGTTGCAAAACGGAGACATTTTATTTCTTTTGAAAATTTCCATTGCATGCGCTGCGTAAATGGTTAAAGTTAGGCAAAATGATGTGTGACGGGATTGTTTCTCTTAAAAAGTTCTAAAAAATATTTGCGATAGCATATGTGTAATTTTGAAGGTTGACGCAATATAACTTATTTATGGTAATAAAATGTATTCTAAAATAGTGCATTATTTTTTAAGGTGTTTTTATAAACATGGTGTTAATCTTTATCGATATAAATACGTTATTCATGACAAGTAATTAATTTTGGTGAAAATTGGCCTGTACATAATTTCATTTCAATGAATATCTTTGGAGATATCACAGTTTTAAAATAACTCCGCAGCAAAATAATAATCAAGTACCGAGTGTGCATTTTACTGGAATGATGTGGCAGGCGGGCGGCACCTATAAATTGTATTGTAGGTGCCTACGACAATTGATATTTGTTTCTGCCTGCATCCCACTCTATCTGACCCTCTCTCTCTTATGTTATGACGCAGACGAAGTCAGCTAGGAGTTTATAAAATACAAAAAAAATCAATTCTAACTGGTCATAACAGAGATTAGCTCGTTCAAATACACAGACAACAAAAAAAAACAATCTTCTGAGCTTTAGTAGCTTTCGTAAGCTATGGTTTTATCACGATGAATTCATGAAAGTTCAGACTCATTTTAGAGATTTGAACTCATATCGATCGACAGCGTGTCCGTACTACAAGCTACTATTATGCCATCGTTAATTTTGATACTATACATGGGGTAACACATACAGATATGACAATTTAGTCCTCCGGAGTAAAAACGCATCCGTGAGCTATCTTTTATAGTGCTGTAGACTTGTTTGGATTTAGACAGAGAAGGTCATGAGTTATTTGCTTTACGAGTAGCGTTTGATGTTAAAAGATTACCCACTAGCCTGATTACATAAAACCTTTTTTTGAGACATTATTTTCATCCTGTCAGTATAAAAAAGTTAAAATTGTTTTTTTTTCCAAGTTCAATAGATTTCCTTCGGCATTCATGAATAAATTTAATCATTGCTACCTACAACTGTGATCATAATAGAAACTGTAGACTCTGATAGCTACTGTATTCAATTAGCTATTTATTCATTTTATGTACTGAGAAACATCTATGTAACGTATCACAATTAACTGTATTCTTGTGAAATATAGATATAACTTGCAGTTGCAAAAAATATGGTTCGAAAAAAATGTAAAAAAGATCTTACCTAAACTGTTGGTTTACATATTAACTAAACTTAGAAGCCGTGTGTCAATAAAAACCCGGCGGGCGTGCGGTTCGGTTCGTATTGAAATTTTTGAATATGCCAACACTCGAGCTTTTCGAGTGTATCCGAATTTTTGGCGTAATTATACGGCCAAGAGCATCTCGATTTTAGCCGAACAGAGTAATGATGTTCGCGCGATTTTCATCGTGTTGCTTCTTTTTCCATTAAAATATAAACAACGAAAATTCATAATAACCTTAAGTTTTCGTTATTCCTGATTCTAGATACACAAACAGACACATATGAATTCCAGTTTTTTGTATCTTTTGGTTCACTCTCTTATATCATATTAACAACGACTTATATTACGAGTTTTCAATGAACACTCGAGCGTTCGGTTCAAGACATCGTCTTGATGCTATTATAGTTATTGGGACATAATTAGAGAGTTATTGCAGAATATTTTCTAATATTAATCTCTCACTCATATTACGTACTTACCTAATCAATACTTTGAATGAAAATAAAAAGTATTATTTAATTTAAGGCTTTAATCTAATAAGGCACTCCATTAACATGAAAAAATTACTACTGGTCAGACAAACATTCCAGTCATCGAGAAGAACCGTCAAGAAACACCTAGAGATCTAAATACATCGGCGGTCACCGCTGTCAAGCAGGCCTGCATAAATATCTCTTCACGTTACGTTTAAAGGAGATTCCTTAGTCCTTAGACATAGAGTGTCGTAAGAAGGAGGGAACACAGTAAATCGATCGAATTACCCGTTTCGTACTAGAGATCTTGTATTAACAAAACACGATAAGCTAAAATCAAAACTCTAAAATTCACATTTAGACGGGGTTAGCCAACCTGTCCAATTTGTGGTCGATGGGCAAGCGGATAGACAAACAAACATTATGATATTTTTAGCCAGCATGAGAATAACCGATGAAATCCGAAGGGAGCATACCTTGTCTATCCAAGCGGTAATCCGGTAGTACTACCACAGATCTAAACACATTCTTGGATATGGTAGATTTTTGGCTACACTTTGATGGCTTCGCGAGAATTACGTTTATATTTCTTACTTTTTACCCAACCGCGAAAAAGGAGGGTTATGTTTCTCGAGGGTATGTATGTCTATTTCTCTGGCACGCTCTGTAGCCGAAACGGCTTGATGGATTTTAGCATAAGTGGTGCCGTTAGAATCGTCTTAATTATGGGAGTGACATAGGCTATATAATATTTAATCACGATGTATGGGAACCAAATAAAAAGTAAAAATAGAAAAAAATATTTGTTAAGCGTTTTTGTTTTAGTAGGGTTTTTGTGTACTTTATAATATTTTTTCTTGTTTATACTACAAAAGTGGCAAAGAAACATAGGGCCGGTCTGATGGGATTGGCTACCATAACCTATTGATGCTTGTAATATCATAGGTATCAGTAGCGCGCTGCCGTCCTTGGACCTCACTACACCAAATAACCCTGGAAACCCGACTAACCGCAAGAACACAACACAAGGTCATTTAGCTGCTATCATCTGTAGGGTGTAGGTTTTCCACTTAACACACTTTCGCATTTGTAATATTACTTAAGAAATCAATATTACCGTATCCATTATCTTTCTACTAAGCATGAACTCATATAGTTTTGTTTGGTCAAGTCTCACGCGTCAAGTTACACAGTTTTTCAATTTCTTTTTCGTTTCCCTGTCAGTTCTTCCCGTTACGGGACCAATTTTAACCTAGCCAATGGTTTCTACATAAGTTTTATACTAAAATCTACCTACCATGTTTTGAAATTGTTTTGCAAAATAATTCCAGTTCGTTCAAGAACGACTATTTTCGTAAATGTTTTAAGTCTTTTTTTTTAAGACACTGTATTTGATGGTAAGCGGTAAGTGGTACAATCCAACAATAACGACGATCACCGGTAGATCCAGTTAGATATCAACGTAAGAAACTTAATTGTTGTAAGTAGCACAAATGGCGTAAGTGAACTGAAAACACAGAATCAGTTTTCTTTTTCTGCGTCGAATGGTCTGGGTCTCATACCGCTACGATGAAAAAAACCTAATTAACCATAACATTTAAAAAAAATGTATAGGTTCAAATTGCTGCAAGTCTCGTAAAAAGGGTGTTTTTTGTGCTTTTCTACTTACAGCAAAAGTGCGGTTTGTATTTTTCATCTGATATTACTTACATCATTTCGTGGAATGCAAATATGACGTAACTAATTTATAGCATTTTATTTGTACTAAACATCCAACATTTTTTTTTTAATTTAAACTATACATTGGTAACAGTATGTAACATCCCCTTACATCTCTTTAATGATACATAATTGATAATATGTTTCAAGTAAAGTATTTTATACGTCTGGAAATATGTATATGGCATAAAGCCATTTCCATAGAAATCGAAAAACTACTTACGACGTTCTTCATTTCTAAACATAGACATGAAAATTCTAATTCTGTAAGTAGTAAAAAACCCACTTTTATAACTTTAGGAAAAATGTTTTTATTGTAGTCAGTGAATATTATTTTAACTAAACTGTTTAAAAAAAATTATGGTTTTTTTTTCTCATTTAAAAACAGTTTTTTGGCTCTGTTTAATAGTTGGGTTTTGGCTACTTACGCCAAATACGTTTTCTTGTGTCGATATGTACAATCTGATCCCAAAATCCGAAAACCATCAGGGAGTGTTAATGTGAAGAGTTTATCACCATGCGGCATAGTGGTCGCTAATCTTGAAGGAATAAAGCCTTACATCGCACGAACGGTGACACGTCGGAACGAGCCACTGTGGTGTATGGTAGTCGCGATCCAGTCGGACACAATGGAGTTATCGAAAGCTCTTAAGTTAGTACTTGAACATGCAATAATTGTCTATGAAACGTGACGTATCCAAGTTAGTGCTGATTAGTCTATATTATCAAAGGTATCATCATCATCATCCTAATATTAATACGTGAGAAGAAAACTTAACCTTTTTAAGCGTATTGCGTGCACGGAAGACTGTGAGATTTGGCACGGTTAAGGTTTATATGGAGCAGGAGTGCAGAAAGCTAAAATTTATCTATAATATCTATTACTAATATATTACATTAAATAAATTAATACTACTAATCCTAACCTGACCAGTGTCATTGAACTTAGATCCCCCAAAATATTGACATTGTCACTCAATGAAAAGTGACAGCAAGTGACTAATACTAATGGTTTAGGTTCATACTTCAAATGTCAAACAGAAAATAGTCTATGATTAAAAAGTCGCTGGTCGAATTTCGATCATTGGGCGACCGCTAGTAGGTATAGATAGGGGAAGGGTTTTCAATAATAATCGGGTTTATATATGTAAATACAAGACAATTTTTAACAATAAAGAAAACCATTTTCAATGATTTTAAAAAGTTCCCTTTTGTATCGTAGAAGTTCAAAGTTCCATTGAAATTAAAAAGTGGTCCACTCTTGAGGTATCTTTTATCCAACAAAAAAGAATCATCCAAATCGGTTCATAAACATAAAATAAGTCATGGCTGAACATATATTTAAAAAAAACATGCGAATTGAGTAACCTCCCTCGTCTTTTATTGAAGTCAGTTAAAAATTATAGAGGTTTGCCGTTGTGCGCGCATCACTTAAAAACTACTGGACAGCTTTTGATTTTTTTTTTTTGTTTTACTACTTAAATACAAGGACCTTATCTACAAAAAATATCAGTTCTTTAATTAACGTGGGCGCGGGGACTGCTGATTTAAAATAAAACAAACATTACTCGTTCACAATTAAATTATATTGACTCGAAAGTTTTATCTTTAGCATTATTTATGGAGTACTACATCATTCAAATGACCACCTCTGCTTCGTATGAAAGCGTCAAAACGAGAAGTTAATATATTGCTTGATTGCTTACACCCTGTGCAGGGTTCGACTATTGAAGCATCACCGCGACACATATTCTTCTTGCACAGCAACTAGAGTGCTCCCGCTGCTGTGTTAGAATCCGAAAGATGTATCAACACGCTCTGATACACGAGGCTTTCCAACTCGTCCCTCAGGAGTTGTGACCTTTTATGAATGGCCTATGAATTGCGGTCCTTTTGCGGTTACATATTTATGTATTTGTCTGTCTGTCTGTTTGTTCCGGGTAGTCTCCGAAACGGTTGGACCGATTTTAACGGGACTTTCACTGGTAGATAGCTGATGATATAGGGAGTAACTCAGGCTACTTTTATTTCATGGTGAATCAATTCGGGCGCTTAAATAGCTTATGATGAGTAAACCATAAGAGGTATAGCAAATTAATGTACCACATAATTATAGGCATTAAAAAGACCTATAAAAAATTCTGGGAAAGTATACATTTATCTTCTAAGGAACACCCATATTAAGCATTTTTGTCTTTAAAATAGCCGGCAGCGGGGGAGCAAGATTCGCGCGGACATTCAGTAGTCCACATGAGCGTAGCCACAGGCACAGCTAGTATATATATATATAATTATGTAATGTAGATGTTTTATTCACAAATATTATATGTATTGAATTACGATAAAATAATATTGTTGTAATGTTAAAAATTGTTGTTTTGGTTTTAATATAATTATGGTATATAATTATCGATTGAATAAAATTAGAAATAGCCTGACAAATAATAAATCGTAATTTTTACAATTTTCAAATATTTAAGATGTATAATTGTATATTTTTCTAAATTATCTGCCTCCGGTTTGTATTTTGATGCACTTCCGTCGCAACGTAAGGGAACGATCAACAATTGCGATCGATGGAGGAACAAGCCGCGACCGGAAAACAGGACACACGTTAAGTAATTCAGCAAACGACGCAAATGTAAAAGTAAATAACAAAATAATGTTGTAAGAGAATGTTGTAATAAAAGTTGAAATCTTTGAAAGCCTTTGAATTTTGTCTATCGCCAATATTACCATGATAGTAAGGGGGTTTCTAATGCCCTCTTGGCTAGCTACCACCCTCAAGTTGAACATCTGTCAACTGCACATAAGAGTCAGTTTTCCCACCCAGCTAAGCAGGCCACCATTTTGGACCACATAGTCAATCAACAACAGGTGATATTTTGGTTATGACGCTAAACCCATAAATCTTTGTTATACCTACTAGTAATAGTAATAAAAAATAAAAAGTAGTAATAACTTCGCAAAGTATTACAGTTAATGTTCAAAACGGGTCTCTCAAATCTTCACAACCTACAAATGATTATTTAAATGCGGTGTAGCATACGTAACTAACTGCATGTCAAATTTCGCTTAGGCTTGGTCAGTTGTTGGCCAACTGTAAATCCTGTTGTGACATAGACGCAACACGACGCGACGCGACGTGCTGCTTTTTATAGGCTCTCGTAATGTTTAAATTTATCATCTATCTCTGGCAATATAATTATTTTAAAATAAGATTAAGTTCGAGTACAAATTGGTTCCAAACATAAATCGTTAACGAAACCTAGGTACGATGAAAATAGTAGTATGTATAAGAATTACTCAAAAACACAAATGTTACTTATACAATGCGATTACAATAGGCAGCGTGACATTTTTTTATTTGTGACATAGTAATAATAATAGTAATTATTTCAATAATAAAAACACCTATGTGCTCAATATCTGCCTATTGATGCAGTCAATATATTTTATAATATCAAAACTGCGATTTTTTTTGTAAATAAATACCTACGAAGTATCTATCACAGTAGGTAGTTAGGTCTAAATTTAACTTTATGTATATACTGGAACATACAGGACTTTTGCATATAATTATGATAAAACATGTATATAGAGAGTGGCGAAGGCTATAATATAATTTGTATATTCGAACTAGCCAAGTCAGAACTTAGGCTTAAATATATTATCCTAAGTTACAAGAAGAAATGATATTTTAAGTTGTTATAAAATATTTTATGTTGTTATATATAAATTTCTGGATTGACCATTGAACTTGACACCCATTTAGATCTCACTCCTTTTGCCATTGAAATCAACAACCAAGGCATATATTATAATATTGAACTTGGCTCTCATTTCACATTTATGTTTTTGATGGGATATAGCATAGAATTATGAACTCGGCGTGTTTATTACTCTATGGGATATAGTTACTTTTTTACAGATATTATTATTAGGTACTTATCAACCATTACAAGTAAAACAGTTCTAATGAAGAAAAACCTTTCAATTTCTACCCCACATACGAGTACTTTTCTTTAGAATAATCCATTTGTAGATTAAATATAAACAAAGGTATGGTATAAAGTGAAATACCGTTCGCAATTTTTCAATGAATAAACGGAATGACAATAACGTGAGACACATTTACGGAGCAAGATATTTGCATTATTTTAAATTATTTACACAAACATTCTACGTAAACGTGCGCGCTTCAACCAAACCGTATAGCAACATGCACTTCGTAAATTGTTTTTGTCCTTTCCGACTATAGAAATAAGAGTTCCATTTCAAAAGAATTTATACTTGTTAAAAAAATCCCAATACCATGCCTCTCCCCAAACTGTATCGTTCTTTGCAAACGCGATTTGTAACTGACAGGTTATGTTTTCACAGAAACTTGTACCTTAAATATTGACAGATAAGGTTCGCGTATTAATAATTTGACAGTAACGGTATTTTTTTTATTTATTTAAAATTCAAAGAAACAATATCGAGTGTGCATATCGTATCCTCGCCACATCAGGATTCTTTACGAGCGCAGTGGGAAATACGACAGTTTCTTCGTTGTTTTAAAAAGAATAAGGAACAAACTTGCCTCGATTTATTATCTGTCATGGGATGCCATTACTTTTCGTTGAAATATGTTGATGTTTGATATAAATTAGAAATAAATTATTAAAGAAACGTTTGAATCTTAATTGGCCATGTAATTAATATACATATGATACATATTATTCAATATATGTAATGTATACACAAACGAATGTAAGCGAAAGAAATAAACTGAAAATGAATTTAGAATTAGCCCAAAATTACACCAGATATTTTTAGTAAAGTAGCCAACACTTTATTTAATATTATAAATCATTGAAGAAGATAAGAAATATTTGTATTTGTACTTGATTTGTTACTGTCATGGAAACAAAACACTGAAATTGGCAAATGTTTCTGCGATGCGAATTGAATATAAAAATCCTTCATTCTATTAACGAATCGAATAGATTACAACAGATGTTTAAAATAAAAAAAATTGTAACATTAAATTATAATTTATATTTTAAAAACTTTTGTTTATAATAGTTCTATAACTTCTTTTCTTCTTCCTTTCCTTATCCTAACTAAGTAGAGTCGGCAAAGCTTACGTTGCTGTCTCACGTTCCCCTATCAACTGCTATCTCACTATTCACACTTATAATATTATACACGTACAGTTCCTCACGCAATTCATCCATACCTTGTTCGGTCTTCTTCTACTCCTGTATTGGTCCATCTTCATACTTATCACTCTTCTAGTTATATGAATTTCAGCCCTCTACATGACATGTCCATACAACGGTAACTTAATACTCTTTAACTTCTCAGACAATGGTGCTAATTTCATGCTTCTCCCGATGTGCTCATTTCTAATCTTTTCCATCCTAGTTGCATCAAATATCCATCTTAACATTCGCATCCGTTACATGCAATCTTGCTTCATGTCATTAATCTTTTTCGTTATACAGAAATTAAATCCATACAGTAACCGAAAGTTTACGCTTGGTTTTTGTTTTTATAGTAATTTCTATAAATAAATGCCATTAATTAGTTGATTTATAATTTAGCTAGATTGAATCGAACACAATTATTGTAAATAAAAGAAATACAAAGTAAAATCGAATCCTTTACAATGTGTAACATTGTAAAATAACAAGTCGATACAATAAAAATCAAATCACCCTCGTGGGCGCGTTCGCGACCAATCCGAACCCCTCGTCCGAACTTTACGAAATCTATTCAATAACAAGTACGACGGGTTATTTTCGAAGGTAACCTTCATGTTAAGGGGTCGAAATGACCCTTAAACTGAAGCAATATGTTTACAAAATATAGAGAATAATAGATTATATTTTGCTTTCTTTCTTTGACGAAACTTCAAATGCCTTGTGTCTTTTTTTTTCATTTTCGTGTACATAATGTTTTTTTGTGGTTGTTTTACCAGCAACCGCATGTGACTTAATTCGTGTTTATATTATAATATAAAAATTAATTCGAATAAAAAATATCATATATTATTTTGCAATATTATAGCGTTCCTTATTGTAAGATTTTTTAGAATAACATTTGTAGTCCAAAAAATTACTTCTTACAACAATACAAACTTTACCTATTTGTAATATTTTGTTCTTTATCTTGGTAGGACAGACAATGTTGGATAGTAGGACATGATAATTGTATCCGACGGGATCGCGATCACCATATACCAGGTGTGGTACCGGCCATAGTAGCATGATTAATCGTGTATCGTTCTGGGATCAGCCGGTGAATATCCAGTTCTCTCGGCAACTATCAGGTCGGCATGACAGCCGCGACCGCCGATGGGTTACGATCTCTCGGTGGTCACCGTTGTGTTTGGATTGTACTGTGCTTAACATCAGGGACAGTATCATCAATTTGCTGAGCTATAATAAAAATTTTTTTTTTTGCAATTGCATTGATTTAAACTATTTATAATTTTTTTTTTTAATGAACAATTGACTGAGGTATGGTGTTATCACAAAAAGAAAAACTACTTTAAGAAATCATATTGGAGATACCTATTTATAACTTGAGTATGATAGCAGCTAAGCCAGACAAGAAGTAGAAAAATCCAACAAATACAATGACCGTTTTGAATTATGATTTCATAATATTTTATTTATGTAGCTGTGTAGTTATTACAAAAGTAATAGTAATCCGAAATAACAAAGATATTATGCAATTCAGAACACCACCCCTCCTCATCATTACACCCTACTTTTTAATTTGTCATTCGACCACTTAAGCCCGCATTTGAGACTGCAATCATTAAAAGAACCTCGCTTTCCCGCGCGAGACGCGTCTATACTCTATTCCTGACGTCTATGGACAATTGTCTATGGTAGTCTATGGTGCCCATTGAATTTCCCGCATCTAGTTTTGAACGAAACTTTATGCGTTATTTGAAAAGGTGTGAAATAACCCTTACGACGTAGATGATAAGGACGTTAGATTCAAGAAGTGTTGTGTATAAATGAAAAGAGAACTTGCGAAAAAATTACAAAAATCCTGCGTGCGAATTATGTATTGCATATTTGTTGGATAAAATTAACTCTGGTAAAACCGTGGGCCCAAACTAAGTAGATTATAGTTAACTAAACTTAACAGTTGTCAATATTACTTTTAAAAATTGTAAATAAGATGTACTTACACAAAAAAATAAATTAACGTATGACGTCACAAACGTTCTTGGTCATGTGATTTTTTTCTTTAAATCCTACTATTATTTTTGTAACATTTAAAAATCGATTTATCAAAACACCAAATTGAATCTTGGTCACGTTCCTTTAGTGAATGACGTGGTAATCTAAATTGTCTTAAGATAGATAAAAATACGGCAAACGATATATGAAGCGTCAGGATCGTATGAAAATGGATTAGGGGGCAGAGAATGCAATTTCCCACGACCGAGGCACCGATACGTCTCCTGGACAGGGTAAATGGATAAAAATAAACCGTACGGAACCACGAATGTATGTAGGGTTGCCAATCTCATTCTATACTTTCGTTGGTTTTTAAATTAATTGTACATTATTGCAAAGGCCGTGAAATAGGTAATTGCAGGTCGAGTATTTTAAAGACAAAAATGCTTATTGTGAGTGTTCTTAGAAGATAGATGATGTATACTCTTGGCGACTTTTTTGTAGGTCTTATTAATGTATATAATTATGTAGTATATTAATTTGCTATATCTCTCATGGTTTACTCAGCATAAGGCATTTAAGCGCCCGAACTGATTCACCGTGACAAGTTTTTTTTATTTGCGCAAAATCCAAAATCTATTTCTAAAATAAAAATAGCCTAAGTTACTCTCTATAATATCAGCTATCTACCAGTGAAAGTCCCGTCAAAATCGGTCCAACCGTTTCGGAGATTACCTAGAACAAACAAACAGACAGGCAGACAAAAATTAAAAAAGGGCTTTTTGTTATAGGTATCGTATAGATACTTTCATATGCATTTAGTAAAAAACTGTTATTTTGACATTACAAATAGACACTTCAATTTTATTAATTGTATAGAAGATATATGGCATGAGCGAGAATCGAACTTACGTCCTGTTATTTAGTTACACATTTCCTGCATCGCCACCCATACAGCCTAGACTAAATTCAAAATAAATAGTTGTTATTTTTAATTACATCATATAAATACATATCTATATACACACAGTCGACCCGTTCGTAGTACTAGATAATCGCTCAGAGATAACGTATAATAATCAACATAACGTCTGCATTGTGCCGTCATAAGTAAAGGTCGGCCCAGATTAAATTTATGCTCCCTAAAATAATTAATTCCCTTTAAGTTCATTAAGAAACCCGCATAGGTGTAATTACAATGAGCCGAGGAATCTTAATTGTTGGATTGAATGCGTTACACACGTGCAATTAGTTCGACGAATAAGTCATAAGACATATTATACATTGTTTTGACGTGACAACGTCTTATAAATTGGTTTGCCGGGTGACACTTCAAGAAACTGCGTTACGCTCCGCTCACGTTATGCGCTCACAATGAGAGCGAGTGAGAGGCACGCGTCCCTTCCACTCGGGCATGGTTAGCCCGCCTAAGAGCGAGAGAGACAGACATAAAGTCGTTGTCACGTAAAACTTTCGCCCGTATACCGACTTTACAGGCAACCAATTTTTTTGTTACATACAATTATTATGGCAAACAGGCATAGGGCCGACCTGATGGTAAGGGGCATAGATACCACAAGTGCGCTGGCAAACTTGAAGCCCCTTCCATAAGGAGCTTTGGAAACCCTACCCACTGCAGGAACACATCACAGCAATTACTTGGAGCAATTGAACATTGGCTACATTGTTCTTCTTTCTTATTATGCACACCTTGCATTATATACTTACTCTCCTAGAAGACTGGTAGAGAATGCCTTTTAGCATTAAATCCTCCAATTGTACTTTTTTTTTGCAATAAAGAATATTATATTACGAGGTAATTTCGGGCCGCCCTAAGTAAAGAAAAAGTACAGGTTTAGCAAGCGTAAAAGACTTTCCGTAAACCAGTCCGTTGATTTGAACATTCGCTTCTGATGACAATATATTTGAATATATCGCGTGGATAGAATAATATCAGTAATTACAGTCTACAGCGTAAAGATTGTTATCGTAAATTATTGTGTAAGTGAAGTGTTAGTCATGCATGTATTGAATTATTAACACGCTAGGATTTCTATGTACGTATAAAAATACCATCATATGTTATCATTATTATAATAATTGTGTGTTATTATCTGCTAGCTACCAACGAAATTTGTCTCATCGTCCGTCAAGATTACCAAAGCAATTATAGATAGATATATTTATAAAAGCATGATTCATCAGTTGTTGAGTTCGCTGTATATTCTAATACCAGCTGTGCCCGCGGCTGCGCTCATGTGGACTACAGAATACGGTCGATCAGGAGGAAAACGTGGGAATCGTGCCACCCCTGCTCCCGATTATTTGTAGGTGATCTTTGGAAGATAGACATTTATGCTCTCACTGACTTAGATATATACTTACTTAGATCTACAATTATGTATTAAATTAATTTGATATATTATCTCTTATGATTTACTTCATAGATTACTCACCGTAAGCCATATAAGCGCCACAAAATCGTCGTTTATCCAAATTGATTTATATTTGCGCGGAACCCTGATTATTTTTATAAAATAAAAGTAGTCTACGTTACTTCTTATAATATCAGATATCTACTAGTAAAACTTCCGTCAAAATCTGTTCAACCATTTCGGAGATTACCCGGAACAAACAGACCGACAGCCAGCCAAAACATTAAAAAATGGGTGTTTTGTTATAGGTATCGTATATACTTTCATATGCATTTAATTAAAATCCGAGAGTTGCATTACATCATATATATAGCTGTTATTAACTTTATTGAGAGTCAAATAAGCTGTATTCATTTTAGACCATACAAACTCAAAATAAAAATAAAAAGTGCGTGCGTACAAATTACACAGGTCAGAAGTGAAACTTCATTGGCAAACTAATTTTTAAATCTCGCGTATATTTATACTAATATAAAGCTTTAGGATGCTAGCTTTAAACTATATGTTAGGAATTTAATGAATTCAATTGTCATTAAAATATTAAGTATATTAAATTCTTAGATGACGAGTGGCAAATTAAAGTACCAAATGTTATATATTTGTAAATATTAAAACTTCCTAACCTTTAAACGAATTAACATAAAAAATTGTAGATTATCAAAAAGATAACAAATATATTACTTACTCTGAACAACTGCTTAGTATATGACGATTTACAAATTCATGAAAAAAAAAAAAAAAATTACTATTTAGACATCGTCTCAATGGCTACCTACGTGCTTCATGCTACGTTCGCCCTTTCTCACTCTCTCTCAATCGGTCTCAAACGCTCTCTCCCTTTCTCTCTAAAATCGTTTCACATTTTCGTAACGCGTCTTCATGAAGCGTTGCAGCCGTAAAAATTTTACCCTCATGCACGCAAAAAAGTTACATTTCAAAAATCATTTATTCAATTTAGGCCCTAAGAAGACACTTATGAACGTCAAAACACAACTGCCGGTTCAGAAAATATCCCAGTCATCAAGGTAGTCATCAAGTTCAATAGGTACAATAATAATAATTTAGTGGATTCACAGAGAGGGAGTCACTTCCAGACATCACTATCAGTAAATCAGTAATGTGCTTCGGGTTCTTATTATACATAACACTATTATCTAAAAAAACTTTTATTAGTCTTACTGAGTTTAATACACGGTACGACTAATTTATCTTTATTTCTAATAATAGCATTGTGCTGATCTTTGACAAAATCTAACTTGACTAAGTTTTTACGAACATGCATTAAATTATCAAAGTACGCACGCAATACAAAAGTACGCACTTACACGATCCACCAAAAAAACTAAAATTTCCGGTAGTATACATTTATGCCAGTGAATTATTATTATTATCTAGGCATTATTCAACCTTTAAAATTTTTTTTTTTAATATTTGCCACAAAATCGTGCCATTATGATCACGCGATCACGTGTAACGTCATCTTTAAATAAATAAAAGCCTATAAATATATTGAAATCCATTATTTCCACACTTAGTAATTATTTTAGTGTTACTTAACAAACGATAACCGAAATATATTTAAATGTGTATATTTATTGAACGATGACGTCACATGACCCACACAATGGCCAAGTTTTTTTTAGATTTTTATTTGTTTTGAGCTTTTTACTAATTTAACAATGTCATTAAACAATTAACTTTAATGTTTTAAACAAAATGTCTCAACTAGCAGAGTGTATAAAAAAATTGTAAAAATTGTTTTTAATAAACATTATTACTGGTCCATACTCCGTTATCTATTTAGCCATACCATTTAACAAATGCTACGACATTCGTGATTTCTTTGAAAAATTAGTATCTTATCTAGAGTCCAGTAGGTGCTTCACAATTTAAAAGCGTTACTATTCGCTTTTTTTAATTACATATTTTTCATTCTTTTTTTGTTATGTATAAGTTGATCGTCGTGGTTAACACTATGTCACATGAGGTCTTATAACGTTACCGGTCCTTTCAAGACCATATAATGTGTTGAACACAAGCTGGTCTCGGACAGGCTGTGACGTCACAAACAATAAACCCTACCTCCGCTTTCACCAATGGGCCAATCCGCTCGAAACAATAGCATTTCAATACCTAACGAATTAGCGCTAAACCGCGAGTGCGGTGTTAGTTTAAATTTAACGGATTATAATGGTTTATCTTAGCGTTTATTGTAAACTAGCTGTGGCGGACGGTTTCGGCTGTGTTAAATTAATTCTATGAACTCTCCGCCGCGGCGCCACCAACGCATCAGTGTAAGCTATCGTTGTTTTTATATCCCGTACTTGCCTTTAGTTTACGCGTATTAGTATATTACAGATTTTATATGTGGGCTTGTTACAGAATGCCACTATAATATCAACGCAAGAAAACGTATTTGGCGTAAGTAACCAAAACCCAAACCTGTTTTTAAACGACAAAAATAAATTATAACTTCATAATTATCAGTGACATAAAACTAATTTTTGTGTACACAGTTTAGTTAAAATAATATTCACTGACTACAATAAAAACATTTTTCCTACAGTTATAAAAAGAGGGTTTTTTTTACTAACCACAGCATTAGACTTTTCATTTAGATAATTGAAGAACGTCGTAAGCAGTTTATTGATTTCTATGGAGATGGCTATTTTCTATATACATATTTCCAGACGTATAAAGAGATGTAAGGGGCGGGGCTATTGGGAAACATACTGTTAAATGTATTGTTTTAAATTAAGAAAATGTTGGATGTTTAGTACAAATAAAATGCTATAATTTAGTTACGTCATATTTGCGTACCACAAGAATTCTGTAAGTAATATCAGGTGCAAAATACAAACTGTACTTTTGCTGTAACTAGAAAAGCACAAAAAAACCTTTTTACGAGACTTGCAGCAATTTGAACCTGTAAATTTAACAAAAATGTCCACGTGTAAATAAATATATAGTAGACAATTTAATATTATAATAATACATTGGTACATTAATATAAATAAACGACCTCTGTCGTTTAATTTATTATATATTAACGCGAAACCTCCTTGTAGTACATTATTAAGAAAATATTAGACTGAAGGGATGCAAGTTAAAATATATTCTGTGGACGTTCTTTGGACAGTGCTGTGTTTCCGCGTTCTCAGAGCTAATATACCAAGCTAAATATTTTTATTATTTTGTCATGATTTCTGATGGTTCTTGTTTGAAATCTTTTATTACTTAACGTTAATTATTAATATAAAGAGATAGGTTTAAAATAGCAACCTTAGAGTTTTTGCCGATTCTTCTCTAAGGACAGTGTGCCTTCCGAATCGGCTGAAGAGTCATTGAAAATATTGATTATAAAATCTATTATCAATTACATTGTATTATTTATATACTTTAATTTAACAACTAGCCCCGGTTAATATACACTAAAAATTAAAATCTATCACGCGATTGATGTTCATGAACTTAGGTATAGAAAGAGCCCGGCGAGTTGAATGCACCACCACCCCCACCGTCCGCACTCCTCGCCTCACGCGCGCTTACAGTAGTGAAGTGAATGCCGTCTTTGAAAATTATCATATGCTTACAGATGGCGTTAATACTCAAGTTATGACCCCGGGTAAATTTCCGTTTTTATTATTGATTGATCCGAGTCCATCACCTTTTGTTACAAAACAAAAAATGATGTAATTCATCGTAAGTGCGTGTGCGTAAATGGCGAAAAATGAATCTGATGAATATTAAATTTCACTTTTTTTTTCAGTTTGATTTCTCTGTTTGAAATCGTTACTTATTTGCTTGTTCGGAAACGTCCAAACCGAGGTACGAAACACTTTGGCACATTTCTTGCGTTGCTTTCGCTACTGAGTGTCAAAGTTTAATTAATCCAGGGCCCTTAAGGCTAACAATATATACAGTACGAAAAAAAAATTAATTCATGATTACTGCATGGCTTCTTAGATTCGGTGCGTGAAGTTGTGCTCGCAGCCTCACTCGCCGCTGGTCGAGGGTACATATGCATTAGGCTTCCGCGCTTCCAACCGCTACCCACGGCAGCGATCGCCTGCCGGTTGTTTTAAAGATAAAAGTGCTTATTGTGAGCGATCCTTAGAAGATAAAAATATGCTATAGCTAACTTTTTTATAGATCTTTAAGGTCTATAATTATTTAGTTTATTAGCTTAGTATATATCTCATGGTTTACTCAGCTTTAGTCGTTTAAGCGCTCCAAAAGTGTATTTTTCTCGACTTGATTCACCTGCTTATTTCGTATGTTACTTTATGTAACAAAATATATCCTATAACCTGGCCCGATAACTATGAATTTTAAAAAAACATTTAAATTGGCTAAGTGATTCTTTCTTGACCATAACATAAAAGAACTGACTGACAGACCGATGAGACGATGAGATTTAGATGTTTTTCAAGAAATTAAAAAAAAAACATGTACAGACAGATAACTACAGTTTTATTAATATAGATAATAATTATTTACGCAGTACATAGTTCTTGCGTACTTCACTCTCTGCTGATTAATTGTTTGTGTAAAATATTTTTCTGATAACAGAATATGTTTTTTCTATTCCGAATATCAAATTAACATTTACGTTGAAAAACAAATTTTATCATTATTGCTATACAGAATGACTTTTATATTAGCAACAATGTGATAAGAATGTTATTGATATGCTAGACATATCAAGAACGTAGGTGAGACTAGTCTGAAGTGATATCATGCAAATGATGTTAGATATTTACATAAAATAATATTGTATGTCCATCAGCGCCCTCTATGTAAACTATTATCTTTACTCTATGATTGTATCTATGATGTTGTCTATGATACTTCTCAATAAAGTTGATTACGATTTATAGCAGTGTTTTAATAGGTTATGGGCCCAGTCTCATTATATAAGTATAAAGTATCATAATAAGTTCAGTGTGTGCAGAAAAATGTCTACAAACTATTTAGTAAATGTCCCGAAATTACAAGGTCGTGAGAATTACGACGACTGGTGTTTCGCGGCAGAAAACGTGCTCGTGTTAGAAGGAATGGCGGACGCTATCAAAGCACCATTATCGCCAACAACTACTTCGGATGAAAAAGCAGTTGATTTAAAGGCTAAAGCAAAACTAATATTGACCATCGACACGTCCCTTTATGTGCACATTAAGAAAGCGATAACAACCTACGACTTATGGAAGACCCTAAAGAACATGTTTGATGATTCGGGATATTCCAGGAAAATTAGTATGCTGAGAAATCTTATAAATATACGCCTAGAAAACTGCGAGTCGATGACGAGTTATGTAAGCCAAATCATTGAAACTGCTCAAAAATTAATCGGCACGGGTTTCGAGATCAATGACCAATGGATGGGATCACTTATGTTGGCCGGATTACCAGAAAAGTTTAGTCCTATGATAATGGCAATCGAACATTCGGGCATCGAAATAACTGCGGATGCAATCAAGACGAAGTTACTAGATATGAGTGCAGATTTTGAGGTTAAGTCGGAAAGTGCATTTGCCGCCAGAAATTTTCACAAAGAACAAAGACAAGGTCGTTATGTTGGTAATGCGGGAACACCATCTGTCAATGCCAGTAAAAATAAGTCAAACATGGCGCGGAAAATAATCCGATGTTATAAATGCAAACAGATAGGACATTTTAAAAATCAATGTCCAGGTGCTAATAACACGAAGACAAATGTATTTAGTGCAGTATTTTTAACAAAAGAATTCAGTCAGTCAGACTGGCACTTAGATTCCGGTGCAAGCACACATATAGTGTCGAACGTGAACTTATTGACAAATACTTGTTATCAACCTAAGATAAAAGAGATAATTGTTGCGAATCAAACTGTCGTGCAAGTGTTATGCTCCGGAGACTTGCAGCTCACCACACGTGTTGGAGACAAAGAGTATAAAATTGATATAAACAATGTTTTGTGTGTGCCTAACCTTACTACGAACTTACTATCAGTGAGTAGGATAATTGCTAATGGCAATAGAATACAATTTAACCAGTATGGATGTTTAATTTACAACTCAAAGAATGATTGTATTGGCAAGGCGTGTCTGGAAAATGGTGTATACAGATTAAATATTGTGAGCCCGAAAAATCTCTTAGTAGCTGCAGTAAAAGTCTCAAGTACTACTTGGCATAGAAGATTAGGTCATATTAATGCCAATGATTTAAATAAATTGAAGAATGGAGCAGTTGAAGGTGTTAGTTTTGATGGAAGATGTGATATCGGTAAGTCCAGTTGCATAGTTTGTTGTGAGGGAAAGCAAAGCAGATTACCATTCCCTGAGAGCACAAACAAGAGTCAACAGGTTCTAGAGCTGGTTCACACAGATCTATGTGGGCCAATGGAGAACATGTCTCTTGGGAAGGTGAGATACTACTTATTATTTGTAGACGATTTCAGCAAAATGTGCACTGTTTACTTTCTCCGATCTAAGAGTGAGACATTTATGTACTTTAAACAATATAAAGAGTATGTTGAAAATCAGCAATCGAAGAAAATTAAAATCTTAAGATCTGATAACGGAGGGGAATTTTGTTCTGCAGAAATGACAAACTACTTAAAACAATATGGTATACTCCATCAGAAAACAAACAGCTACACACCTGAACAAAATAGGTCATCTGAAAGAAATAATAGATCCATAGTTGAGAAGGCACGATGTCTACTTTATGAAGCTCAATTTGAAAAGTTTTTTTGGGCAGAAGCTGTGAATACAGCTGTGTATTTAAAAAATCGATCACCAGCATCAGGCATAAACCAAAATACTACTCCTTATGAAATATGGACAGGCAGAAAGCCGAATTTAAGTCATCTGCGGGTTTTTGGCAGTCCAGTAATGGTCCATATTCCTAAAGAGAGACGGAAGAAATGGGACAAGAAGGCAAGGAAAATGTTTCTAGTTGGATATTCTGAAAATATCAAAGGCTATCGCTTGTATGATCCTATTTCGAGAGAAATTACTGTAGCCAGAGATGTTGTTGTCATGGAAAGTACGGATGACAGTTCAACAACATCTGTCATGATTGAAGATAAGTCAACTATTAGCAGCTCAGATGAAGATGATCAACATGATGATACATATATTCCTGAAGAGTCATTAAATGACACAGAAGACAGTTTTGTTGACACTTTGTCCGAGTCACCTGAGGCAGATAACCTGACCTCGTCAGAGCAGTGTGGCACTAATCTACCAGAAAAACGTGTGAGACGAAAACCAGATTTCTATCATAGTGCCAATATGTGTATGAACATGTCGAGTGATCTGATTACTGTGGCTGTGCAATGGCTGGGTCTGAAAAAGATCAGTGGCAGCGTGCAATAAAAGATGAACTCAAATCCTTTAATGATAGTGATTCATGGGAATTGGTTGACAAGCCGGAAGAAGGTACAGTTGTGAAAAATAAGTGGGTGCTTAAAAAAAATATAATGGTGAAGGTGAAGTTCGTTTTAGGGCCAGACTTGTAGCAAAGGGATTTACTCAAGTAGAGGGCATAGACTTTAATGAGACATTTTCACCAGTGTTGAAATATTCTACTTTTAGATTATTGTTAGCATTAAGTGTTCATTTAGGTTTAAAAATGAATCATCTAGATGTACCTACAGCATTCCTTAATGGATTTCTCCATGAAACAGTGTATATGGAAATACCACAATATTCTGAATTTAAAAATTGTAATAATATAGTACTTAATTTACATAGGGCTATTTATGGGCTCAAGCAGTCAGCTAGGGCCTGGTATTCTCGGGTAGAAGATTGTTTGTTAAAATTAGAATTTAAAAAATCTAACTATGAGCCATGGCTCTTTGTAAAATGTAACAACAATGTCAAGATTTACATTGCATTATTTGTTGATGATTTTTTTGTTTTCTATAACTGTAAAAATACCTATGAAGAGTTGATAAAAGAATTAGTAGCAAAATTTAGAATAAAAGATTTAGGTCAGTTAAAGCAGTGTCTGGGAATGCATGTTAATGTATATAAAGACAGTATTACTATAGACCAGAAACAATATATTGATACTATTCTAAAGAAATATAATATGTTAGATTGTTCACATTCAGAAACTCCAATGGAGATTAATTTAAAATTAGAAAAATATATAAGTAATGATACTATTAAAATATTTCCTTATCAGCAATTGGTAGGAAGTCTTATGTACTTATCTGTACTTACTAGGCCAGATATTTGTTATAGCGTAAGTTTTCTAAGTCAGTTTAACAATTCCTTTAATGAAACTCATTGGAAACATTTGAAACGTTTGCTAAAGTACCTAAAGAAAACTAAAAATTTTGGCTTAGTTTATAGAATAACTGATTGTAATATTTATGGTTTTGTAGATGCAGATTGGGCATCCTGTACATTAGATAGGCGATCATATACTGGGTTTTGTTTTATAATGTCAGGATCAGTGATTTCTTATGAAGCAAAAAAGCAGAAAACCGTTGCTCTTTCCAGTACGGAGGCGGAGTATATGGCCCTATCTGAATCTTGCAAAGAAGCAATATATCTAAGAAATATATTAAGTGAATTGATTGTTATTGATAAAAATGTACCATTCTGTATTAGTAGTGGTAACCAGAGTTCTATAAAACTAGCAACTAATCCTTTGTTTCATAATAAGCGAACTAAACATATAGAGATATAAGACATCACTTTGTAAGAGAATGTGTTTCATCTAGGGTAATAGAAATTAAATATGTCTCAACCTCGAACATGCCAGCAGATATTTTTACAAAAGGCCTAGGTGCAGAGAAACATTATACATTTTTGAAATTGATTGGCATGTCTGAAGTTAAATAAATTATAAATAAATAAATTTAAGTGTATTTTGGAATTTAGATTATTTTGTTAGGTCGGGCTGTTAGATATTTACATAAAATAATATTGTATGTCCATCAGTGCCCTCTATGTAAACTATTATCTTTACTCTATGATTGTATCTATGATGTTGTCTATGATATTTCTCAATAAAGTTGATTACGATTTATAGCAGTGTTTTAATAAATGACATATAACATAGAACGAAATGGAAACCGCAAGCGTTATTAGAAAAAACTTCATCGGAGCCTGTTCTGCAACGATTATAAGCTTTCGTTTGCTTTAAAAGATATATAGCTGTTATTTCAACATCATTAGAGTTAGTTTTCGATTGAGCCATCGGTTACCTGCCAGCAAATATGATCCTCTCCGTTTTCTAGTTAATATTGACTCGTACAGTGTGAATTTCGTATGAAACTTTTCTCATTCTGAATCCAGCAGAATCGTCCTCACTATAAATCGTTTGAATACTTTTTTTCCTTAATAAACAAATGTTGATCTGCTCCCTAAATGAATTCTAATTATTATTTTTATTTGAATTTATCACTTTCGCTGAAGCTGAAAATATTCAGTCATGTTTTTTATAGATTTCTATGTAAGTTAGCTCAATTAAGTTTCTAGGTAGTAAAAAATGGATTTCTGAAAATAATTGATATAAATGTTATATACCGTAATTACTGATAAAACCAGTAATGTAGTTAGCTAAACTTCTGGTTAAATACCAGTATTATTTTATCAAACAAAATCACTTTATGTTTGCAGGTTCTGTTAAATTTAAATAAAAATAAAGTAACAAAGTTATTATTACATCACCAGCCCTTTTAGTTCACTACTAGACATGGGCCTCTTCCAATCTGCGCCACTCTGCCCTTTACTCAGCCTTTCATAACTAATAGCTTACATAAGTCTTCTTTATATCGTTTCTCCATATAATAATGCGTTCCTCCCTCATCTGCCAAAACTACCAAAACGCGGATTCCATTGGAGAAATTTACTACTCCAGTGATAACCGATTTTTCTATAAGTGTGGCTACTCTACTGGCGTTTCAATTTGTTGACCCTGTAAAAAATAAAAATTTCCATGGTAAACATTGCATCACAGCGTTTATTATCGTTTTATTATAGCCAGTATTCTGTTGGTCTTACATAATCTCCCTTCCTCTTTGGAATCATGTTGGCTTGTATATGAAGCCACAACTATACAGAAGCATCCATTTAAGCAAATATAAATCATTATGCAAATTTTTACTTTTGACGTACGGTGAAGACCTGGAATCCCCCTCAGGCTAGTACGTTCTTCTACGATATGGGGGTCCTTGGAACAAGGCGCGAAGAAACGTTTCTACAGATATTATTCTTCCGCACAGATCAATATTTGTCATTAAATTGTAATGACCAGATATATTATGTCTTGATTACTCTAAATATAAATTAGAAAAATCAAAACCCTTGAAACTTGCTTTAAAATATACCAACTAGGTACTTCTTTTTATAACAATCAAAATTAACATGATACACTTCCAATAAATCAGACTTAAGTTCCCGTAACAACACGTTATTCTACAGAGATCAGTATTCAAAATTAAAATGACCAGAAATGGTTTAAAAGGGTTAGACATTTTACGTCTTATATATATCGCGAAAATAAAATCTAAGAAATAATAATACACCCAGTCTTTCGTCTCAGAGCCGAGTTGGCGCAAATGCAAACTAATCAAATCGTCTGAAGTAACAGGATGGCTGACGAAATGTTTAGAGAGGTAGGCCACAAACAAATGTCTTTGGAGATTTATCTCTACTTGGGGTAGTCTGGCTGGTAGAAAACGTCCACCCTACAGAATGTCGCAGCCAAATAACCTTGTAAGGTTTCCAAAGCTCATTAGGGTACGGGGGGTTCAAGGTTGGTTAAAAAAGCGTGTTTCGTGTTATGTAATATTTTTAAAACAGTTTTCAACATTTTTGTTAATCTTGTAAATCCCGAAATTTGTGAAATTTATTCCCGAAATTTTCGGGACTAAAATATGACCGGGATTCCGGGATCACATCTTTCGAACCCTCTATGTAGTAGTCATTATTAATATTATAATATATATTTAATGCACGTCTAGAAAGTGGTTATTTTTTTTTTTTTTTACTCGATATGGTAACTATACCAAATCGTCATGTAGATATAAAAGTACGTCGCGTTTTAGACTCGCATTATATATTTATAATTTGGATATGTTATTATAATGTGTACAAAATGCGATAGTTTGAAAAACATATTAATATTTATAAATACAGATAGCGATTATCTCAAAACAAGAAACTAAATGGCATTTTATCTTCATTTTACCGTGTAGCGTCGTGCCGTTTGTTATATGAAAACCTGTGGTACATATAATATCGCAGTTTAAATTTTAATCAATAAAACATTATAATAAAAATGAGTTTCACGAACAAAGTTATTCTCGTTACTGGTGCTGGAGGTGGGATAGGTGCTGCAATAGCCATTGCATTCGCTAAAGAAGGTGCTGACGTTTCTATCGTTGATAGAAACCAAGAGAAACTTAACAATGTTACCGGTGAATTCGCTAAGATTGGAAAGAAACCTCTTATTATTAAAGCAGATGTCGCTAAAGATGACGATGCCAAAACTATAGTTAAAAGAATTATTGATATCTTTGGTAAACTGGATGTACTCGTTAATAACGCAGGAATTGCAAGGAGTTGCAGCATACTTGATGATAGATACATAGAAACATTCGATGCTATTATGAACACGAACATTAGAGCTGTAGTCCTTTTAACTAACTCAGCTGCACGTTACCTGGTAGAAACGAAAGGAAATATTATCAATATATCCAGCGTGGCTGCTAGTCACGTACCAAAACTAGACGTTACAACCTACGCAGTGTCAAAAGCAGCTCTGAATCACTTCACTCGATGCATAGCTCTCGAACTCGGATCCGCAGGAGTAAGAGTTAACTCAGTCAGCCCGGGACCGGTGGACACTGATATATTTGATGCAGCTGGAATACCGAACGGTGTAACTAAATTGAAGAGTGTCACCGCACTAAACAAGATTGGTCAACCAGAAGAAATTGCTGATTTGGTTCTATTTCTGGCGAGTGAAAAAGCTAAAAGTATAACGGGGTCAGATTATGTAAATGATAACGGAATGCTGTTGAAATGAAGTCATGTAAAATTTCTAAATTATGTTAAGACATTGTATAAAATTACCCCACAGATCAAGGAATGCATTTAAGACGTAGTCATTATTTTCATCTCGTAATTTTTTTTTACAAATATTATAAACAATTCTCAATGCCAAAAATTTCATCAAGTTCCGGTGAGATTTAATAAAAATGTTCTTTCATTAATTGTTTAAAAAATAATAATATTAACAATTCTTATAGTCTATCAATTGAAGAATAACATAAGCTTCCTCTATATAATATATTCTAATCTATACGAATATTATAAAGCTAAAGAGTGTGTTTGTTTGTTTGAACGCGCTAATCTCAGGAACTACCGTTTCGAATAGAAAAAGTATTTTAATTTTGTATTATAGCCCATTTATCGAGGAAAGCTATATAACATCACGCTACGACCTATAGGAGCGGAGAATCAATGAAAAATGTTGCAAAAACGGGAGAAATTTATTCCTTTTGAGAGCTTCCATTACGTTCACTGCGTAAATGGTTCAATTTATGCAATAAATCATGAGTTACAGAATATTTCTCTCTTAAAAAGTTCTAAAAAAATCGCGAATATATCTATCATAACTGATTGAACTAATTTTTTATTTTATTTTTATTAATAGGTTTACAATAATTGTAACATTGGCACATGCTAAATATTATAAAGATTGTTACATAATTATGATTACAATGTACAATTTTTTAGTAAAAACAGCTCGCTTATTTATAAAACGAAGTAACTATCTGAAAAATGAGTGAATCTAATGAAGAAATTCGATACATTTTAAAATATTATTACAAAAAAGGCAAAAATGCAACTTAAGCAGCAAAAAAAATTTGTGATGTTTATGGACCTAATGCAGTGTCAGTAAGAGTAGCACAAACTTGGTTGAAACGTTTTCAGTCCGGAAATTTTGATGTTAAAGATGCATTTCACTCTGGTCGCCCTGTTACGAATAAAATGGACGTCATTTTTGAAAAGGTAGAGCAAGGTCGGCAGTAGTTACGATGTAGCTGAAGAACTGGAAATTGACCACAAAACAACTTCAACCCATTTGAAGAAAGCTGGCTATACCAAAAAGCTCGATATTTGGGTTCCACAAGAACCAAACTTTGAAAAAAATGTCCTGAGTTTTCATATAGAAATGCGAAGAAACTTTTTCCCCGTAAATTAAGAGACATTCAAAATAACACATAAATTAGACTTAAAATGTAGAATAAAATATATCTCATACATGTAATTATTGTAAACTAAAGTGTAAGTAACCTGGTTAAACGTTTAAATTTAATTAAATTAATACCAAATAATTAGAGGTTATTTAATTTATTGTAAAACTTGTTAATTCTAGATACAGGAGAATTTAAACCAAAAACAGTTTTTCTAAAAGGAGAATTCAATAGGTTATAGTAATAACGAGGGTAACGAGAAGGAATCCTGAAACCAAACATACTCAGCAGTTCAGGACTGTCTATATGGTTATTAAAGATCTTGAATAGTAAAATTAAATGAAATATATTTGTACGTGTTTCTAAAGATTCAATTTTAAATTGGTCTAGTAACTAAAGATACCTAGTATCTTGTCTTTTCATACACAAAGGATAAGCTAAGTGTTTAGTGAATCATATTCACATAATTTTTTTTTTATAAAGACGATCGTCCATAACTCTGCTAAGTTCCGATAGGTGTCGCTAAGTCATTAACTACCGCAATATCGGAGATGGCAGAACGACGTCTACTGGGACAGCTGGTCATGTAAAATAATATAATATGATATGATAAGAAATATAATGCTACTCCACTATGTACAGTTGTACGTACTATATATCCTACTTAAATAAATTCTCTGCTGTCGGAAAGTCACAGAACAATAAGCTTTTAGGATTCCGTAGTCACATGTTTTTTTGGATGAAGAAAAATGAAACTGCTACTTCATAATAAAATTTAAAAAAGGTTTCAAACATCATAATGGGATCACTTATTAGAGTGAAGTACCCACATAGGTATTTATATGGATTGTTCGTTGTTATTTCCTAATTTGTACATTCACTCTGAAAACAAAGACGGATATGACAAAAGAGTTCCAAGGTGGCTTTAACATAGTTGAAACAGCTCGTGACGTTAATACCGTGTTCGAACTTTCGAAGAGACCACGGCTAAGGAACGATATGCGTTTTTGATATTCTTACCTTCATAGTAGAAACTTTGACTTGCGAAATAAACGAAGGGGAAGCTCAGCGACCAAGGCTAATAATGAAAAATTACAAGCCGCTGTAGAGCTTATCTATATCAGTCTATTGCTATATTAGCAGCATAGTTTGAGGTAAGCATACATACAATAATGATGTATTTGAGCTAAATCGGAAAAACAAAGAAGCTGGAGAAATTGGCCTCACATGAATTGAATGACTAGTAGAGAAGGACACGTGTTGAGGTTTGACTTGTGTTCATTAAGGTGTTTTGAATTAATTAATAGTTAATTTCGGTAATAATTAATTTAATTATTCCAAAACACATTAATTAAGATGTTATGGATCAAATTGTAACAACGCCTTACGAACTTACGAAAAATGGACTAATAATAACAACCATGGTGCGAAATGGTTAAATTCAAAACAGTAGAATAAAATAGTGGATGCACTAGGCTTAACGTGTTACTAACTTAGTCACATCGTCACTTAACACCAGATGAGATTGTGGACAAAACGTTAAAAATCAAACGCATAAAAAAATTTGAAGTCACTGTAAGCGAGCCAAACTCGCACTTGACTTACCTTTATTAGGGGTTTTTTTTTTTGTTTAAATTTACGCACTTAACCTAATAGTAACAAACTACTAATAAAAATTTATACTTTTGTAATATAGGACTTTTTTTACTTCTTCCTGCAAACTTGGAATATATTAATTACATTTAAAATATGAGTGTCACATAAGCCACCTATATCTTAGATGTAATTTTATAGGTTTCGAACGCATTTAGTATGTTTAACGTACTAGAGACTATATCCACCTTATCGTATAAATTATGCGTTGTGCATACTACCGCTGTCTTGCAAACGGCCGCGAGGGGTGAATAGCGTAAATATGATTTTTACTTAGGCTTGAACAGCGCCGCCATAAAGCTTGTTACTGAAAAATCCCCTGCTAGAAAAATGTTTGGATATTTTACCTTTTTAACCGGTAGTCGTTAATTTCAACCTACCAATTAAAAATAATTTTTATTTTTCTCAATCATATCATAAACTCTATATTTTGTAGGAAAACCTATATTTTCACATTGTACGTTGAATAGGTTCTCAAAAACTATAATTACATAGCTAATCACAAAATACTAAAATTAATACTTATAATAGATGTTACTCACAATTGGGTAATTTTGTGGTATTATTACTAACTCACTATTAACCACACCAGACTTTGGAGCGTGAAATTTCTAACTATCTATCAAATGGTAGTGAACGAAACATTATCACATTTAGCACTATGACAATTAGCATATCAGTAGATGTGGCTCTTGGCAGGTCACAGAGACCAATGTACTGTGAGGTAAAACAAATAGTTTAATCATGTATAATTACATAATTTTTGACAACCATGAAGCAGAAAGTATAAGCATCTACTTGTATTGTATTGCATTATAAAATAATGTAAGCTCCTTCGTAAAAAAATATGTCAGAGATTCAGATCTGAGTCACAGAGTACTTAATAATATTTTTTCATATGCTTATTTAAAAATTATCTAAATGATTTATTCACATTTGACGAAGACTCTATTAGCGGTAATTATAGTAAAATTTTTGTATATATTAATTTGATATTATATAAGTCATGTTATTATTTATGTATACTGAAAGCGATCATATATTCTTAAAAAACACACGCAATCGCCGCTTATCTCCAGCGTACTTTTTATCGTGTGCTTAAAATGTATGTTATTTTAAATCCTGTTGTAGATAAAATATCACAGTTCAAATAGACACTAGTAATCAAAAACACGTTAAAATAGAAATGATTTTCTCGAACAAGGTGATTCTCGTTACTGGCGCTAGTGGTGGAATAGGTGCTGCAATAGCCATTGCATTCGCTAAAGAAGGTGCTGATGTGGCTATCGTTGGTAGAAACCAAGAGAAGCTTAACAAAGTTTCCGGTGAATTCAATAAGATTGGAAAGAAACCTCTTATTATTAAAGCAGATGTCTCTAAAGATGATGAAGCAAAAACTATAGTTAAACAAACTATTGATGTCTTCGGTAAACTGGATGTGCTCGTTAATAACGCAGGATTTGCAAGGAGTTGCAGTATACTTGATGATAGATACATAGAAACATTCGATGCTATTATGAACACGAACATTAGAGCTGTAGTCTTTTTAACTAACTCAGCTGCACGTTACCTGGTTGAAACGAAAGGAAATATTATCAATATATCCAGCGTGACTGCAAGTCACGTCCCAAAACTAAGCTTTGGATCATACGCAGTGTCAAAAGCAGCTCTGAATCATTTCACACGATGCATAGCGCTCGAACTTGCAACCGTAGGAGTAAGAGTTAACTCAGTCAGCCCGGGACCAGTGGAAACTGATATATTCGATACAGCTGGAATACCGATTACTATAACTAATTTAAAGAATGCCACTGTATTAAACAAAATTGGACAACCAGAAGAAATAGCTGATTTGGTTCTATTTTTGGCGAGCAAAAGAGCTAAAAGTATAACGGGATCTGATTATGTAAATGATAACGGAATGCGGTTGAAATGAAGTCATGTACAGTGTCTATATATTATTATGATTAATTTGTCTATATATATTATTAAATTTGTACTTCTGTCTGAATAATTTTTTTTTAAATATTTTTCCTTAATATTTTTTTTTTTCATTTCTTTTATAAATTACCTACACTCACTTATGATCACGAATATGTCATTATAAGAATGTTGTCAGTCAGTATATTTTTATGTTTGAATTTAAGTCAAAAACGGGTCGAATTTGTGTGAAATTTTTTACGCGAGTTGTAGGTAATATCCTTCCTCAATTAATAAGATATTATATCTGGACAACAGCTCTGCGCTTGGAGTCTTAAAAAAAAGAAAAACCCCCAACTAAATAAAAAAATTCATCTAAATCATTGGAGCCGTTTCTGAGAAACAAATTACATATTTATACCTACTAGCGGTTGCCCAAAGATCGAAATTCGACCAGCGACTTCTTAATCATAGATTATTTTCTATTTGACATTTGAAGTATGAACCTAAACAATGAATATTATATCACTCGCTGTCACTTTTCATTGAGTGACAATGTCAATATTTTGGGGGGTCTAAGTTCAATGGCACTGGTCATTTCAGGATTCGCAGTATTAATTGATTTAATTTAATATATTAGTAACAGATATTATAGATACATTTTAGCTTTCTGCACTCCTTCTCCATATAAACTTTAACCATGCCAAATCTCAGACTTCCGTGCACGCAATACGCTTATAAAGGGGTATAAAATTTTTGCTTCACGTATTAATATAATAATCATACTAAAAAAGCAGAAAAGTTTTTTTTTTGTTTGTATTAACAGTCTAATCTTAGAACTACCAGCAGTCGGATTCGAAAAATCTTTTCATATGTTATCTAGCCAGATTCACGAAGAATAATATAGGCTATCTAATATTAGACTAAAACTCTTTGCTGGCCTTAAAGATTGATTTTGGCCTAACACTTACATAAGCGACAATAAGGGATTTAGCCAATTTTTCATTAAAATCATTTTTAGTTATGGTATATTAATACTTACAAACAAAAGTTACTTCATAATAAATACAATTTTATGAAGTTAAATTTTGCCCTTTAAAGCATATTATTTGGATACATCGTTTAGAAGATAGTTTTCCCATAAATATCTGTTAAATCATCAGGAACATGTAATATTTGAAAATAAGGCATCAAATGCGTATCCATGTATTATCTAGTCATTTAACTTTACAATAAAATGCGTGAATCTCGATTGCAGTTCTAATTTTTTAAACAATGAAATCTCTGTTCTACCTCAGTATATCTATGCCAATAACTTGCAATGTTTACAGTATTTGTCATCGCCAGTCATGGTTACGTACACAGTATGATCATAGGAAATAGGATGTCAGCATGACTGTTGGTCTAAAGAAGAATATTCTAAACATACTGCAAAGAGTATAAAATGTTTCAATGATTTTGAAACGTCAAATGCATTATTGATTCAATGAAAAAAATATATCCTAAGGATAAATAACAAGTTAGACTGAAAATTTTGTACACCTCCGACATAAGTAACCTATTTATTGAGATCATTTCCTATATAGGTATCCTATAGATATCCTACATATTTCAGATAACGATGCAGCTTCAGGTTAAGGTTTTCCTAATATCATTGAAGTAACAGAATACCAAACCTCGACTCAATCAAACGTGCGGAAGATGCTCACATCTGTCTATCAACTAGAAAAGAGCTGATAATCTTCAAATGACTAAACATACTTTCTTGAACACTCTCGAACAAGTTACCTTTAATAAAAAATTGAACAAAATCGGTTCAACCTTTTGAGTTACGATGCCACAGACCGACACAAAGATACACACGTTGAACTTATAACAGCCCTCTTCCTGCGTCGGTGCTTATAAAACTATTGTTCAAAGAAAATATAAAACATTCTCGGCGCGGTGTATATAGATGGTGAACATAAATATGAAGGAAACGAAAAGGTTCGAAATGGTAGAATGAAACAGATTGCAATTTATCGTCCATTCGAGTATAATCATGTTTATGTAATAATGTGGATAGAGTTGCATATATAAATTTTCATTTAATTAACATGTTCGATTAATTTTAAAAATTTTGCAAACTGAATAGCTACTTATAAATATTTCTTTCATATGATTATTGAAGTGATAACTTCTTACGGAAGGGTAAACGGCTTCGTAACGTAACGCGTTACGGCGCCATTAATAGTAGCATAGTTTCAGTCAGTCCTAATAAGCGAGACTGCTATGGCCGAATTCTTAGCTTTGAATCCTCGCCAGCTTCCCTTTCTCTCGTTCTGGTTTTTTTTCTTTTTGATTTTTAAGTTATCACTTCTGTCGAGCGTCCCGAGACGCACAATTTTTCTTAAAAATGATATGCACATGAAATAAATCTCTAGCAGTAAATATATTAAAATATTGTATAAAATAATTTGATATTATATGTTATATTAATATTCTACGAATACAGAAAGTGATTATCTTTAAAAATTATCGTAATCACCAGTTATCACCAGTGCACTTTTTATCGTGTGCTATTTGTTATTGTTATTTCATTTACATATACATATTTATTTTATTATTTCTTCTTGTAGTTAGGTATATCACAATTCAAACTGACACAAGCAATTCAGCATTTACACCTTGACAATTTGGGATTCCATACATAATGCACGTAAATTCTTGGACTAATTCAGTTTTTCTTTCATTAAAAATGTCATTTGCGTTAGTCAATGACGCGAAAACTTGTTGAATTTTGAGATGCTTATCAAATATATTGTAGGGCCGGACTTTCCCTTTGTTGAAAAGTGCAGCCGTATAGTCGCAACTTGTAAATTCGTTAAATGCTGGCAGCGAAAGACATACAGGTGGACCTAATTTTATGATAGATAACTTTTTTCTTTCTTTCTTCTTTTTCTTCTTTCTTTACCGCTGGCAATCGCCATCCTCGTCTGACGAGTGATGTAACGCGTTAACTCTGTCTCTCTCTAAATCTATCTTTGACACCTAGTAACCCCTATTTGCGGTCATTTTTACATAGGCCGAGGTATTCCATCATACACAGAAAAATTTAGCTTTAATTTAATCAATAAATAATTAATATACGTCATAAACGTATAAATGTAACTAAGTTATATCTGTTTACACCTGGTTTCGAAGAGGTTGTGGCCAAGTGTGTAATACAAATGTTTAAATTGTTTAAATCAGGCTGTAGGAGTAATATTGGAAATTATAGACCAATTTCTATGCTTTTTAAGATTAATTAATTAATTAAATTGCTTTTAGTAAGATTTTTGAGAAAATTATGCTTAACCAATTAGTATAGTAGTACTTTAATAATCATAAAATATTGGATGGTGGGCAGTTTGGTTTCACGAAATCAAAATCTACGACCGATGCTGGTGCAACGCTATTAAGTTACATATTTAAGGCATGGGACAAGTCGCAGGATGCAATCGGTGTATTCTGTGATCTTTCAAAAGCTTTCGACTGTGTTGATCACACTACGCTCATACTTAAGATGAAACATTATGGTGTGTGTGGGGACCTTCTCTCGACTTTTTAGAATCATATTTAACTGATTTATATACTCAAAGTAATTTACTTAAACCTTAAACTTAAACTTTGACTCAAAGTAAGTATAAATGAGGCAACTTCCTCGGGATCCTTGGCTAGAATTGGCGTCCCACATGGTTCGATATTGGGACCGTTTTGGTTTTTAGTATATTATATAAATGATCTACCCCTAATGGTTAAGAACTGTGCTAACATTGTTATTTTTGCAGACGATACTTCAAGTGAAAAGAAAAGATTTAGAAGTAAGGCATGTAAATAATACTTTGTTTTAAATTTCAGAATGGTTTGCTTTAAATAACCTATTTTTAAATGCAAACAAAACAAAATGTATCAGATTTGCCTTACCCAATGTACGTGTTGAAAGTAATATTAACATAGAAGAGAACATAGTAAGCATGGTTGATAATACTGTATTCTTAGGCATCACACTAGATGCAAAATTACAGGGGGGTCCTCACATTAAATCCTTGGCAGAGAAATTAAGCTCCGCTGCATACGCAGTACGTAAGATTCACCAGTTAAGCTACTATTAGGCTGGTCTACTTCGCTTACTTCCACAGTTCAATGTCCTATGGTATTTTACTGTGGGGTTCAGTAACTGAAGTAGATACCATATTTGTATTAAAAAAACGGGCAGTTCGAGCAATTTATGATATGGGACCACGCGAATCATTGAGGAATAAATTTCAAGAATTTGGTGTATTAACTTTGCCTTCTCATTACATCTTGAAAAATATACTAATGTGTAATTAATGTTAATGTTCGGAAAAATGAAAATCATTTTGAACTTGTTACTAACACGTACAATTTCAATACTAGAAATAAATATAAAATAGTCATTCCGTCTTTTAGACTTAGTAAAACAAATAAAAGTTTTTTAGGTAATTGTGTTAGGTTCTATAATAAACTTCCTAAGCACATTAGCGATTTGCCGGATAATAAGTTCAAGAATCATGTTAAGCAGGTTATATTGTCGAAGGGGTATTATTGGGTGACTGATTACGTGAATGATGGTGATGTCTGGATGTGATTCCCTTTCTGTACATCTACTGAAAATGATAATAACTGTCTATGTAAAACAAGTTAAAAAAAAAAAGATAATAAGATAAACCCGATCGAGTTTCTTGTCGGTTCGTCTCGATGGCTGGAATGTTTTCCGAACCGGTGGTAGTGTATTTACATCCATAAGTGCCTTCTTAGGGCATCAATTGAATAAAAGATATTTTGATTTTGATTTCAAAAACAAATTAAAGAAACTTTTTTGGTTACAACTCGATGAACTTAGTGATCTTGCACCCAGATCTTAGGCTCAATTTATTAAAAATTAATTTAAAATATTAATTTTTGTGTCAACGATTCAACTACAAATCTTCTTAAAATTGTATTATCTGAAGAAATAACTTACGTAACAAGCGTCATACTTATTTTAATTTAAACATTTTAATCATAATTTATGTCATTATTATATTTATCACCACTGTCGATAATGACAAGTGTAGAATAATGTTAAATGAGTAAAAATCTTACAGAGAGTTACCTTCATGCATTTACCATATATCATAGGAGTACTACAACATAATTCGGCAAACTTTACAAGTCGTCTTATGTATAGATTACCTAAAAACTTAATTATATACCATTACTAGAAGTTCTTTTTTAAGGCATGAAGTATCAAAAGTGCTTACACTCCGTCTGGCGTCAGGTGGTAACTGCAGTCTATAGACATGCTGACTATAAAAAACATTCTCTGAAATACTATTGATTTTGAATAATTAAGAAAGTTAAATAAAAATTCAATATACATATTAATACGTGAAGCAAAAGCTTTCCGTATCATTTTAAGCTTATTGCGTGCACGGAAGACTGTGAGATTTCGCATGGTTAAAGTTTATATGAAGAAGGAGTGCAGAAAGATACAATTTAAAAACTACCTTCTTAAATATTTTAAAAGATAGAAAATATGCAGTAAGTACAATATACTTTATTGCACACTAAAACAGAAAAACATACATATATATCTATTTAAATTATTTGTGTACAGTTACGCGGCCTTATCGCTTAGAGCGATTCCTTTCGTGCAAATTTAAAGATAAAGAAATATAAATGGAAATAAATTTCGTGGTGGCAAACACTTTTATCACAAATATATAAATTTTACAATCAAATACAGGTACATAGAAATAGCATACTCGTGACATACTCCATAAACAATAAATTATAAATTTTCACACATAACAAACACTGCAATAATAATAATAATACACACACACACACACACACACACAATTATTTGGTTAGTAGTAAAAAATAATGATTAAAAATACAAATATGTTTATAATTGATAAGAAATATTTAAACAGACTAGGAAGTCGGTGTTCTGTACGTAATCTTTGGTTATGTAATTAACACAACCAAGATTAGATCAATAGAATGCAACCTAATAATCCTTTGCGATACACTGATAGCCGTTGCAGCACACCTATATATATTGTGCATACATAAGTATGCATTACAATTCAACTAAATCGACTAGGTATATTACATATAATAAAAATGAGTTTTAAAAACAAAGTAGTTCTAATAACTGGTGCCAGTGGTGGTATAGGAGCTGCTACAGCCATTATGTTTGCTAAAGAAGGTGCTGATGTATCTATCGTCGGCAGAAATGAAGAAAAACTAAAAAAAGTTACTACTGAATTTGATAAAATAGGTAAGAGACCCTTAGTTATTAAAGCTGATATATCAATAGATGATGACGCTAAATCTACCATCAAGCAAACTATCGATAAGTTTGGTAAACTCGACGTGCTTGTTAATAACGCCGGTATATTGAGAGCAGATAACATCCAAGATACCAGCTTCATGAAGGTTTTTGATGAAGTGATGAAAACGAATTTAAGAGCAGTGGTCTTATTAACTAATTTAGCTGTACCATACCTCGTGGAAACCAAAGGAAATATTGTTAACGTGTCGAGCGTTGTTGCAATATCGACCAAGCCTACTCAACTACTTTCCTACCGAATATCAAAAGCCGGTCTTAATCATTTCTCGAGATGTATAGCTCTAGAACTTGCTACTCATGGGGTCAGAGTGAACACCGTTAGTCCTGGACCGGTAGCTACCGATATTTTTCAAACTGCCAGTATGGATTTTTTTTTGGAAAATTTGAAGAACACTGTATCTCTTCGCAGAATTGGTGAACCTGAAGAGATCTCGGATATTATTTTGTATTTAGCTAGTGATAAAGCAAGGAGCGTAACTGGATCTAATTACGTCAGTGATAATGGTTTACTTGTTAATTAAGAATAATGTGTTAAATACGTACAATAAAATAATTATTATTTGGTATTATTAACACATTAATTTAAATTTCTAACCTGTATATTTAATGAAATATATTTAACTTTATCTTACACTAGCCGTGCCCGTGGCTTTACTCACGTGGACTACAGAATGTCCGCACGAATCTTGCACCTCCGCTTCCGGCTATTTTAAAGACAAAAATGCTTATTGTGGATGTTCCTTAAAAAATAGATTTATACTCTTTCAGACTTTTTTGTAGATCTTTTTAATGCCTATAATTATGTAGTATATTAATTTGCTATATCTCTTATGGTTTACTCAGCATAAGTCATTTAAGCACCCGATTTGTTTCACCATGGCCAGTTTTTTTATTTGTGCTGAACCGTCATTCTTTTTCTAAAATAAAAGTAGCCTAAGTTACTCCCTATATCATCAGCTATCTATCAGTGAAAGTCCCGTCAAAATCGATCCAACCATTTCGAAGATAACCTGGAACAGACAGACAGACAAAAAAAAATGGGCTTTTTGTTATAGATATCGTGTATACTTTCATATGCATTCAGTAAAATAACTGTTTTTTTGACATTACAACTTCACTTATACACACAAACGAGCCCAAACTTGACTGTCTTTGCAGTTTACTTAGAGGAATTCCAGTGGCAATCCTCCGGCTCCATCTTCAGGCCCTCGTCATCACTTGTAATAAAAAATCCCATGGCAACAAAACAAACGAGCCCTAATTCGACTGTTCTACTATTTGCCATCAAGGAATTTCACCATCCAACTCCATCATCAGATCAGCTCCATGGTACTATAATAATTCATTGTCATGAAACTTACATATATATACCAAATTTCATCTCAATTGAATACCAGGAAGTGGTTAAATAATGATATGCATATTTTGAAATTCGGTGTTACATCTATACAATTGACAAAATTTAAGTGTCTATTTGTAATGTCAATTAACAGCTTTTTACTAAATGAAAATTAAAGTATATACGATTACTATGACAAAAAAAAACAATTTTTAAATTGTTGTCTGTTGTTCTGTTTGTTCCGGGTAATCTCCAAAACACAGTTAGACCAATTTTGACAAGACTTTCACTGATAGATAATAACATAGACTACATATTTTATTTTAGAAAAGAACTAAGATTCCGCGCTACTATAAAAAAGCTGGTCATGGTGAATCAATTCGGACACTCCAATGGCTTACGCTGAGTAAACCATAAAATATTTATGAAATTAATGTATTTAATAATTGGCACATTTTCCGAAATTGTGGCGAAATTAGTTGTTGTAAGAGAACAATTTTGTATTTAATCATTATTATGGTATGGTGTGTGTGGGTGTGGAGTGATATGGTAAAGAGATGGTCGATATGGTAATGTGATTTTAGGGTCGGGCATAAGATCTTTAAGATCTAACGTACAAACAGGACCAAAAAACTCTATGACTCAAGTCTTAAATTCATGGAGGAGAGGTGTGAAATGATTTTGCAATCTTCAGGCTCATCTCGAAGTTATTGAGAGGTGACGCACACCAATTAAACAGGGATCTTATCAAACGTATCCTATCTAATCCTATCAAGGGTTAGAACGAAACAAAGTGTTAGCAAAGAATATGTTTATTGGACAAAGCCAGCTAAAAAAGCTGAAGACCGATGACAGCATAATCTTATCGTCTAAACCTGAACTTTTGACTGAGATCTATGGACGTCACGTCACGAATACAGCTAAAGAGCCAAGGTGTAGATCAGTGATTCCCAAAGTGGTCCAGGTAGACCCCCAGGGGTCCACGACAGACTCGATAGGGGTGTACTTTGGCGTGACAAAGAAATGGGGGTGCACATTTAGTAAGCGGGGGTTTATGAAAATTGGTCTATTTTCGATAGTGTAAAGAACTAACATTGTTGGCTTGACTTCACCTATCAATGTAGGCAGATAATATTTTTCAGAATCTCAGTGACTGTTACTTGTAAAAACTTGCATATTCCTTAATCATTGCAACGTGTCGACACTTCGAAAGCGCCGCCGCTGCTACCGCCGCCGTCCGCATCGCTTCTTCAGACGTGCAAAGGGACGAAATACGACTAGTGATGTATGTGCTTGCAATCTTGCATGAACTTGTTTGAATCTTCACTAATATAAATACGAATGCCAAGGATGAACGTTACACATTTGATTCCGGAATTTCGAATAGAAAACTAAAGTGAATCAATGTTAGTGTTTACCAGTGTCGAAAAATTAAGTACTTACCTGCCTATTTGTTACGTTAGGTATACGTACATATTTTTTATTTATTTTGTAATATGTATATTTGCAATATTTGCGTGTTTAGGTACTTATTAAAAATTAAATACTGAACAGAGCCATTGTTAGATATTTCCATAAAAGATCAGAAAGCCGAGAATAATTGAACTTTTTGTCCGTACTTTATTACATATTTTTTTTACCTGACTGTGTAGTGCTTCACTAAAGAAAAGATATATTATGATTGACCTGCATGACTGTAAATATTTCAGGTTCCTCGCAATTTTTTTAACCATAGTTATCTCTAACCAGTTGTCTGAATCCATACATGATTTTTACATTTTGGTACAAAACTAACCCTTGGTCAAGTTAACTACAGATGAAACAACTCAGCCCTAATTAAATATATTTTTCTAAATTGTATGTGTCTTTACGTGCTAGTAACGTGTATCAAATTAATAATTAAGTATTTTAATTAATAATTAAAATCGTGGAATTTTAATACCTATCAAAATTTACAGAAATATCTCAAAATATACCTAATAAATGAGAAAATATTTTACATTACATTAAAATCAGTTCCGCAGTTTTCATAAAACTCTATTAAGGAGCTTAGCGATTTATTGCTTTTAATAATTCGAATCAGTTTGCCACCAGTGGGTACTTTGTTTATTTTGTTGCAGTAATTAACTAATCATATTATCTTAAAATAGCCATATCCTGTTAAGTAAAACCGCCCTGTGATTACTAAAACAAAGTTTTTTATTTATAGGTAAGTAGGTAACTGATTAAAAAAATGGCTGAATCTAAGAAGAAATGTCGACAGTACAGTGTTGATTATTTAAAATTTGGTTTTATGCGATCAAAAGCAGACAAACGATTGCACATATGCCTTTCTGCAATAACTTTATGAAACTATCTAAGCTCGTAGATTATTTGAAAAGGTGTCATCCTGATAAAATAGGTAAAGATTTGGATTATTTTCAAACGTTGAAAGAAAAATATGAAAAAGACCCACTTTGCACAGTATGTTCGCTTCAACGTCTGAAAGTAACGATAGTGGTTTGCGGGCATCTTACAATATCTCATTACTTATAGCGAAATCTGGAAATCCGCACACCATTGGAGAACAGTTAATTTTACCCGCTGTTGAAGAGGTTTTGAAAACTGTTCTCCAAAAATCCCCATTTGACATAGTCAAAAGAATTCCTTTCAGTAACAACACTGTACAAAGAGGAATTGATGAAATGAGCTCTGATATTGAAAGTTTCTTGTATAATTATCTGCAAACAATCATTTTTCTATTCAACTGGACGAGTCAATTTTACCTAGTAATGAAACGTTATTATTGGCATATGTTCGATTTGTTGTGGAGGAAGAAACTAATGAAGAGCTACTACTATTTGCGAAAGCTTTGGAGACAGATACTAAAGGTGAATCAATATTGAATGACCTGAGTGATTTTTTAAGGAAAAATCGATTCCATTCACAAACGTTACTTCAGTGGCAATAGATGGAGCTCTTGCCATAGTCGGGCAATATCGTGGGTTTATAAGTCATTTAAAAGAATTACACCATGGGTAACTGCAATTCACCGACAACACCAAGTAGCAAAAACTTTGAGTGATAGATTGCATAAATCGTTTCAATTAGTGATTAATGCAGTTAACTAAATAAGAAGCAATGATTTGAATACGCGTTTATTTGCACAATGCTACGCTGTTTGTTGAAAGGTGAATGTTTAACAAGATTTTACTCACTTTTTGAATCAGTTTTAGAGTTTCTGGAAAGTAAAGATCCAGATTTAAAAGAAATCCTGATCAATTTGAAAGCAGACAACGCGTATTTGACAGATTTGTTCAAAAAATTTAATGAAATTAACTTACAATTACAAGGGGACAACCTCAATTTAATACAAACAAAGGGTGTAATTTCAGATTTTTCTTGGAAAATTAAAATTTATGAAGCAAAATATTAGTCGGCGCGAATTATTTTTCTCACTTTTCAAACTTGTCACAGGTGAATGCCTTGATGAAGATATTCAGGTATACGCCCAACATTTAATTGCCCTGCATGATGACTTCAAAACCAGATTTGAAGATATTCTGACGATGGAAATACCACCATGGATCATAAATCCATTTGATGAAACGGAAGTGGAAAACGTGATGTTACAAGAGAAGCTACTCGAGCTTAGCAAATGAGGAGCTGAAGGTGAAATTAAAAGAGGGTATCAAACATTTTGTCTGCAGGGGGTCCACCGGAAACAGTAAAATTTTGAAAGGGGTCTATAAGAAAAAAAGTTTGGGAACTTCTGGTCTAGATTAACCCGTGTAAGGACTCGGCACTATACCGAAGACATACCGGAGCTTGTGCGAGCTTAGTATGACCATCAAAGAGGTTAAAAACATCAAAGCTGCCGGCGATGACAGAATCACAGCAGAACTTTTGAAGGTAAAACAGTACCAGTTCTTAGGGCCCTTCGGACCCTGTTTAATTCAAGAAAGAAAAACGCTGCAAGCATGGACCACGAATGTGAAGGCGCTTTTCTTAAAAAAAGGCGATAATGCCCTGCTGTAAGATGTCCATTTCCATTCTGAGTCACGTTTACAAGAAGGTGTCGAAAGTTATTACGAACGGTCTCGTGTACAGGTTTCATGATTTTCCAACTTCCCCAACAAGCCGGTTTCCGAAAACACTTCAGTACCATTGCCCACCAAAATACGCTACGGCAAGTTATGAAGAAGACCGAAGAGTGCCTCTTTGTTTAGTATTAGTGAACTATAAAAAACCTTCGATTCAGACGAAACTTTGTATGAAAACGCCAACATGTCAGCCCGCCTTTGTGACCAGACTTTTAAAGTCAATCATTTTGCAGTGATAAGTCACACAAGGAGAAGATATTTCTCAAAAAGTTTCAAGGTTCTGGAAAGGGAGGGTTACGCATCAATATAAACGGCGAGTAAATCACTTACCTACGGTTTGCTAACGACATAGTAATAATAGTCTAGACCATAGATGATTTCAGTGTAATGCTTAAACGTAGATTCTCTGCAGGAGTTGGTCATAAAATAAACATAGCCAAACGAAGGTCATGTCGAAAGTTTTACATACGTTTATCTGGGACAAACTGTTCTGTTAGATACGTCCAACTTCGAAACAGAGTTTAATCATAGAATCTAACTTGGCTGGGCAGCTTTCTGGAAGCTACGCATGCAATAGAAGCTCTCAAAAGGAATAGCTGTTCCCCTTTTTTTGCAACATTTTTCATTGATGGTCCGCTCATATTGATCGTAGCGTGATTTTATATAGCCTATAGCCTTCCTTGACAAATGGGCTACCCAACACTAAAATGATTTTACCATTCGGACCAGTACCCACATCCTGAGATTAGCGTGTTCAACCGAACAAACAAGCAAACTCTTCAGCTTTATAATATTAGTATAGATAGGAAAAAAAATAAATTATTAATCATTTTCCAATCGTCCCAAATTGCAAGTCTAAATTGCATTTCGCTGTACATGTAAATACACTCTATCTGGTCATTAATTTCCTTTCGTAAATTATTTACACCTAGGTAAAAAGTACTTAGAAACGAATTCACTTCCTCTCAAGAAAATTGAAAAAAAAATCATTTATGTACAGATAGAGTACTACATATTTATTAACATATATTAAAGTATTCATACGCCTAAAATTAATATAGGTTAGGTCATAAGCAATAATTGTTCTTAAACAATGTATGTAGCGTAGACGTAATTTATCTACAGTTAATTTAAAATATTGTTTTTGGTGTCAACGATTTATTATCTTCAAATTATATTATCAAAAAAAAAACTTTTGTAACAAGCAACATACTAATTAAAAAACAAATTCTACTAACTCTTTAACATTATTATATTTATCACCATTATCGTTAACGTTATGTGTACAATACTTTTAAATGAATAAACAATATACAGACAGTTACCTTCATACATATGACCTATTATAAAAATTTATATGTATAATTTCGTGAAGAGAAAACTTCGAACTCCTTTTTAAGCATATTGCGCGCGCGGAGGACTGTCATATTTATAGGTCAACGTTTATATGGAGAAGGAGTGCATAAAGTTAAAATTTATAAAAAATGTGTTAATAACTTCCAAAATATTGATATTGTCACTCAATGAAAAGTGACAGCAAATGATATAATATTCATTGTTTACGTTTATACCGCAAATATCAAACAGATAATAAATAGGATATGATCAGAAAGTCACAGGTCGAATTTCGACCTCTGGACCAATGCAGGCAAACATTGCGGGTCATCCATAGTGCCCTACGGTTTCACCCATGTTAATTTTTTCCGACAAGCAACGCGCCACCAGCAGACTTGTGTATCCTATTAAAATTATTATCACATTCTGCAAGTATAAATTATTTTAATTATGCATTATCTCCTAAACCATGTGTCCAAATAACAAATAACATGCTATAATAAAGGGCAAAATTTAACATTACAAATTAAAACATATTTAAGACCACACACCTAATTTTAATTGTAAACGGTGAAAATATTAAATTGAAAAATCGCACATATGATGATTTTTTTGAATTATTAAAATAAGTATTATCAATATTAGGACTCTACACCTCTAACATAACGCGTTGAAAAATTTGATTATTTTTGATATATAATTAAAAAAAAAACTAATTCAATTTATAAAATGCATCAATATTTATGAATTATTCATATTCTTAAATATTTTATAAATTCAGTAGTAAAAAATGATTATCAAAAATTATATAAAAAATATTCTAACAGACTAGGAAGTCGGTGCTCTGTACGTAATCTTTACTTATTCAATTAACACAACCAAGGTTAGATCAGAAAACGCACTGCCTAAAACTTATTTGCGATAAAGTGCTAGCCGTTGTAGCACAATAATATAGTACATACATACGTGTATATTCGACTGGATATACTGAATATAGTAAAAATGAGTTTTACAAACAAAGTAGTTCTAGTAACTGGTGCCAGTGGTGGTATAGGAGCTGCTACAGCCATTATGTTTGCTAAAGAAGGTGCTGATGTAGCTATCGTTGGCAGAAACGAAGAAAAATTAAAGAACATCAATGCAAAATTTGATAAAATAGGTAAGAGACCCTTAGTCATCAAAGCTGATGTATCCAAAGATGATGACGCTAAATCTATTATCAAACAAACTATCGATAAGTTTGGTAAACTCGACGTGCTTGTTAATAACGCCGGTATATTGAGAGCAGATAACATTCAAGATACCAGCTTCATGAAGGTTTTTGATGAAGTGATGAACACGAATTTAAGAGCAGTTGTCCTATTAACTAATTTAGCTGTACCATACCTTGTGAAAACCAAAGGGAATATTGTTAACGTGTCGAGTATTGCTGCAACATCAGCCAAGCCTACTCAAATGGTTTCCTATAGAGCATCAAAAGCCGGTCTTAATCATTTCTCGAGGTGTATAGCTCTAGAACTTGCTGCTCATGGGGTCAGAGTGAACACCGTCAGCCCTGGACCTGTAGCTACCGACATGTTTGACGCTGCCAGTGTAGACGATTATATAAAGAATTTGAAGAAAACTATACCTCTCGGTAGAATTGGTGAACCTGAAGAGATCTCGGATATTATTTTGTTTTTAGCTAGTGATAAAGCAAGGAGCATAACTGGATCTGATTACGTCACTGATAATGGTTTCCTTCTAAATTAAGAATTTATTCCTTAATACATATAATAAAATAATCATTTCATTCTTTTTTTTTAATACTACAAAGGTGGCAAACAAGCATACAGCCCGCCTGATGAAGCTCATACTATACTATAGCGCTTTTTTTAATCCCATGGAGTAAATTGACAATGACTAATGTCAAACTTGCAAATAATTTTGCCACATTTATTTTTGTAGCATTGTGCTACTACAGTGTATTTTACACTACAATTATTTGAGTCGTAAGTTTTTAAATAGTGAATTGAAAGTTTTTATTTATTTATTGAAATATTTTGTGTTATTCAGCATACCCGATAATTTACTATAATCATTACATAGTTCAGGAAACTATACAATGAAAATATAACAAATATTTTTTTTTTAAATAACGCTTCAGTTGGCCCAAGAGAGACGCGATTTTGCTTAATTGTACAGTAGACAGTCCGAATATCTAATTTCTGACAATATGGATAGGTATAAAGTCTAAAATAGATACTAAATTATTATTGAAAATTTGTTAATTGAATCTTATTTTAAACAGAGGACTGGTAAAAGCTGATGACGAGGATAATGCATATGTGATCCAGCCTTCGGTAATATTTCATGATATATATCAAATGTTATATAATATTTATATATTACATTAAACTTTAAAATAAAATGTTCTATGTGTGAATCATTATTGCAGTTTTCATTTTATAAAATTAACTCTCTGTTCTATCTTATCTATGGCAATGACTTGCAATTTGTAATATTTACAGTACCTATCATTCTTCACTAGTCATAATTATGTAAATAGCGTGATCATAGGTAATTCGATGTTTGTATGATTGTTGGTCTAAAGAAGAACTTCCTAAACATATTATTATGAGTGTATGCATATTAATAATGGTTCTCCACTGCGCTACAACTAATTACAACGCTACCTACAAACAATAGGTACTAGAATACGGGAACTTAATATCGTATCGTGTAATGACTATTTGAAATGAAGCTTGTCAACATGACAGTGAACAACAAATGTGGGACATGCATTTAGCTCTATATCCTTGACAGGATCAGATAACAACATTTGCGATCGTGCGAATAATGTTGCCAGGGTAGTTAATAAGTTATACAGGTTTGCACACTTTACATACTCATTTTCAAGTACAATTTTACATTATCAATTAATATTTCTTGGTTCTTTTTATGTCTTTTGTTTTAACTTACTATACCTATTCCTAAGAGTTCCTTGTCTGAGACACTTAATTCTCCAGGGTTATATATATTATTTACTTTGGAATCATGACGTTTGTAGATCGTTGTCAAACAAACTAACTATTACTTTACAAATATTACCCTCCTTTTGGTTTCGTGGTAGTCAGGTTGTAAATAAAGTGATATTTCAACGCTACATACATATGTTTTATTTACAACTTCAAGGAAAATATTTTATTGTAACCTAGCAATATTTTTGTAATTTTCTGATCAATAACAAAATAATAGAAAATAAAATCAAAATATGCTTTGTCACCTATGGCATGATACTCCGTTTTCCTTTTTTTTGCCTTTGCGAAGAAGTTTTACAATGTAGGTAAACACACAAGACGGTATACTTTCAAAATAATAATAGAGCACACGGGGTGCTGACATTTCATGGCATATCTTTTCAAACACAAAAATGGATTATAATTTAACCAACTTCAAAGGAAAAGGACGATATTTCAGAAATAAAGGAAGGTCTAATCCATGCGTATCTTTGTAATATCGTTGAAATTATCGAAAACTATTATTTATGTATATTGTTCTATTACATATAAATATTATTAGTATATTTAACTAACAATGTGTATCTCAGAAACTAGGTACTGAACCGATTTTGATGAAACTTTTTCGGTCGATTAGACATAGTATTTCAGCGTTTTTTTTTTGTTTAAATTAAAAGTTTATTATTATCCTATACTAGTTAACGCTTACGACTTCACTTACGAGGAAAGGATCGGTTTGGTTTTTTTTAAATATCTTATTTTATTAATTTCCGATGGGCTTGTTAGTTTTCGATGCACCTTATTTTAATTAAAGCTTCAAGCTACCATCATGCAAATTTTATAAAATAGTGTTCAAAGGTTTAGCGTACGTACATTTTCATTATTACCGTTATTTGTCTTGTTTTTAGTTTTCCTTGGAAGATTACTTTGACCAATGTACTGGAATGCTGTGGAATACATAGTTCGCTCTTGGTCAGTTTTTTTCTACTATTATTCATCGATATTTATGTCAGGATTAATTCATATATAAGTAGATTAAATTTGTATAAAGAAAGAACTAATAAACAAAATTAGCTGTCAAAATTAAAATATGACTTGGTAGATGAAAATTATTTTCTACCAACTGTTTTGCAGTATATTAACTAACATATTATTATATATATTAACAAAATAGCATCATATTCTGTTATTGTCAAAGTAATACGGTGCTGAACAAATTGTTTGCCTTCTTTCAAAGGTTATGTGTTCTTTTTTTCTCAAAACTTCATAATTCACGCCCTGTACCACGCATAAATAAATCCAATATTTTTGATCTTTTATTAGCAATAACATTATATTTTATATCAGTAGTTAATTTTTTTATTTAATAACTAAACTATACACCATATACAGAATATATTAATACATTTTCCATTTATTTATTATTCATTATTTATGTATTTTTAAGCTATATTCTTAACATTTATTTGATCATTGGTTTGTATAAAATAATTTTCCTATTACTAGGGTAAAGTTTACAAGTCCGCAACAATATTTGATCTCGCACACTATAGTCGACGCATTTTAAATTGAGTCGTCGGGCAATAAATGTCACTGACAGTATAATGTGCACGCAATGCAACCCGTTATCGATACTTAGCTACTTGCGCACGCGGGGTCGATGCGTCATCGTGACTTTCATTATCACTCTGAATCCTGATTGGTCGTTACGAGTAAGGGTTGTTGTTTTTCTATAAATATAAGACTTTTTGTTATGACAGTTGTCAAGTCCAGTGAAGCTGTAAAAGCCGCAGCGGCTTCAGGGTCCCTAAGGGTAAGTGTAGTCTGATAAAAAAAAAGACAGTTTCTCTATGATTACGTCGAAACAAACATTTTATGTTACAAGTTAAAAACTTTTATTTTCCTATTAATACTTATTACTCAAAATTATTCCTATTAATACTTAACATAATTTAGCATATCGATCGTACCTATCCCGTTATCGATATGCACCTCTACAATTCTTACGCACATCACTACTCCTCTCCATGAGACCTGTAAGTGCGAGTGAGACAGACAGATAAATATGATTTATGACCCGACAACTCAGTTTAAAATGCGTCGACTATAGCTTAATTTCAATATCTTATTGAAAAAGTTTTTTTAATTTTGTAAGGTGCATCCACATGCATTCAAGTCATGTGATGTATTTACTCGATCCATCCCTAGTCAATGTCAATGTAAAATTTTGTCGGTGTTATCGACATATTTGTTTATTTTAATTGTGATAAACATAAAAATGATTTAATAAGACTATATCAAGATGTAACAATAATTAATGTTATTATTTATAGTTGTATAACTGTTGTATAATTTGTGGTCTATAGTTGAATCAATCGAATTTTATGTGAACTTAATTATGGTGCCGATGTTGAAGTGAAAAATATAATAAACATATTTAAGAGCAGTTGTCCTATTAACTAATTTAGCTGTACCATACCTTGTGAAAACCAAAGGGAATATTGTTAACGTGTCGAGTATTGCTGCAACATCAGCCAAGCCTACTCAAATGGTTTCCTATAGAGCATCAAAAGCCGGTCTTAATCATTTCTCGAGGTGTATAGCTCTAGAACTTGCTGCTCATGGGGTCAGAGTGAACACCGTCAGCCCTGGACCAGTAGCTACCGACATGTTTGACGCTGCCAGTGTAGACGATTATATAAAGAATTTGAAGAAAACTATACCTCTCGGTAGAATTGGTGAACCTGAAGAGATCTCGGATATTATTTTGTTTTTAGCTAGTGATAAAGCAAGGAGCATAACTGGATCTGATTACGTCACTGATAATGGTTTCCTTCTAAATTAAGAATTTATTCCTTAATACATATAATAAAATAATCATTTCATTCTTTTTTTTTAATACTACAAAGGTGGCAAACAAGCATACAGCCCGCCTGATGAAGCTCATACTATACTATAGCGCTTTTTTTAATCCCATGGAGTAAATTGACAATGACTAATGTCAAACTTGCAAATAATTTTGCCACATTTATTTTTGTAGCGTTGTGCTACTACAGTGTATTTTACACTACAATTATTTGAGTCGTAAGTTTTTAAATAGTGAATTGAAAGTTTTTATTTATTTATTGAAATATTTTGTGTTATTCAGCATACCCGATAATTTACTATAATCATTACATAGTTCAGGAAACTATACAATGAAAATATAACAAATATTTTTTTTTAAATAACGCTTCAGTTGGCCTAAGAGAGACGCGATTTTGCTTAATTGTACAGTAGACAGTCCGAATATCTAATTTCTGACAATATGGATAGGTATAAAGTCTAAAATAGATACTAAATTATTATTGAAAATTTGTTAATTGAATCTTATTTTAAACAGAGGACTGGTAAAAGCTGATGACGAGGATAATGCATATGTGATCCAGCCTTCGGTAATATTTCATGATATATATCAAATGTTATATAATATTTATATATTACATTAAACTTTAAAATAAAATGTTCTATGTGTGAATCATTATTGCAGTTTTCATTTTATAAAATTAACTCTCTGTTCTATCTTATCTATGGCAATGACTTGCAATTTGTAATATTTACAGTACCTATCATTCTTCACTAGTCATAATTATGTAAATAGCGTGATCATAGGTAATTCGATGTTTGTATGATTGTTGGTCTAAAGAAGAACTTCCTAAACATATTATTAAGAGTGTATGCATATTAATAATGGTTCTCCACTGCGCTACAACTAATTACAACGCTATCTACAAACAATAGGTACTAGAATACGGGAACTTAATATCGTATCGTGTAATGACTATTTGAAATGAAGCTTGTCAACATGACAGTGAACAACAAATGTGGGACATGCATTTAGCTCTATATCCTTGACAGGATCAGATAACAACATTTGCGATCGTGCGAATAATGTTGCCAGGGTAGTTAATAAGTTATACAGGTTTGCACACTTTACATACTCATTTTCATATTATTTACTCTCTATGTTGGCGCTTGTGACCGAGCGATCGCTACTTGCCGCATTCTAATTGACGCAGGCGCATGGGCGGTGAGGTACTTGATCTGACTACACTGTTAGCCTTAGGGGCCCTAATGCCGCTGCGGCTTATACAGCTTCACCGGACTTGGGGGCGAGCGCAGAGGGCACTCAGTCGCGAAAGTTATTAGGACTACTCGCACGAGGGTGCCAAAGTGGCCGGACCTTGGCTCGGGCGGTCGTCGCGTTCGCAAATAAGTCGCGATCTAATCGAATCCCTACACCTACGATTCGAGCTAACTAAATTATACACATAGGCACGTTCCCTTCCTCCTGGGAGGAGGGAAGGAACCATGCGTATGTGTATTCAGTAATCGGAAATGTTTTCTACACTAACTAGCGTAAAAAAAGAAGAAAAAAGGTCTATGTGGTGTGCACGTGTGTAGTGTTGTATGTAGGTAGCTAAGTGATGCACGTACAGTGTCACTTGTATCGCGCGGGCGGTTGCCTGACCCAAGGTAACGTGTTCTACTCCACCGTCTCTCCAAATAGAGCGTGCAACCGCCCACGCCCGCATAACCACCGTTCTCTCCGCAAGGGACGTGCGGTCAATTTCGCCCAGGCATACCCGCCTCGTCCACCCTCTATAGCGGCAACTCAAGCCTAGGTCTGTTTCTCGGTGTGAAACCCTTGGGTCAGGCAACTTTAATCAGTCTTTGAGAAGTGAATTTCTTAAACTTACATTATTCATCCTCAAAAATCACATTTAGATAAATAATTGGTAGTGAAATAAATATCAGACTTACTAGTATGCCAATTAACATGTCAGTACTCACAGTACACGGCGAACTTATAGCTGGTTACAGAGGCTAATGTACCTACAGTCAGGTCACCAAGCCTTGGGTTTAATCATGTACAATCACATAATTTTTGAGAATCATGAACCAGAAATTATAAGAATCTGCTTTTTTGCCTCAAAATATTAAAAAAGAGGTCGAGATTCTGATTTGTTACGCAAACAGAGTAGGTACGTACTTGAAAATATGCTTTCATAATATAGTTATTTTAAAATTTTCTAAATCATTTCCACATGGATTAAAGCTGTAGTTGCAATAAGTATAGTAAAATCCATACTAATTTATAAATGCGAAAGTAACTCTGTCTGTCTGTTACGTTTTCACGCCTAAACCGCTGAACCAATTTAGACGAATTTTGGTATAGACATAGATTGGACCTTGGGAAAGGACACAAGATACTTTTTGTAGCGAAAATAAAACTTTAAGGGTATAAAATAGGAGACAAAAGTATGTAATAGGGAAATAACAGCTTTCATAACCACCAGTTTGTTGATTTGAAATGACAGCGTTGTCAATGTTGATTTATTGACAGTGTTATATTAGAAATGTATTGTATTTCTAATAATTAACTATTAAATTTTAGTCCAGTATTTATTTTAATATTGGCTGAAGTGTTTTTAAACTGTTTAACTACGCAGTACGGCATAATGGCTGTTTTATTTTATGACGATGTCAAACCGCGGCTCACGCGATTTAATACATTCTAAGCGATATACCTATTTTAAATTATCTGGATTATACAGTTTTCCTACAATTGAATTATTTCATCGTGTTATTCCACGTGTGGTGAATATAAAACTTGGGTGAAAGATTGTATGAAGAACCCATTCATATTTATGCTTTTGGTAAGAAAGGAATAAAAGGGGTTTCACGTTTTTCAAAAAACCTTCCCGTAGGCCGGTACAATAAGGTATAATTTTAATTATTTTTGAAGTTTTATTGGGATTATTAATGTGTTGGATTCATATTGGCATATAATGACAATACCATAACAGTCACAAACCCATCTATGATTTTCGTTTTGTTTGTCGTGTGTTTTTGGTATTATATAAATATAGCTATCTATATTAATAAATCTGCAGTCCTGTCTGTACTTTTAATATTATTCCAAAATTTCCCAATACGCATATTATATGAACGATAGTGATCACGAATATGCCATTTTTTTTGTCTGTCAGTATGTCTGTTTGTAGCCCGGATTTAACTCACAATTGGCTTGACCGATTCTTATGAAATTTTGTACCCGGGATGCTTATATCATCGGTCAGTTGATAGGGTATAACAAATTTCTATATTCCTTTTAGATAATGTAAAAATAATTCAAAAATATATATTTTGGTCAATTCCATTATGTACACGGGAAGTATAAGTCATTTCATGAATAATAAGTAATGAGAATATTCACACTTCTGGCAACCATAAAAAATTAATTTAAAAAAAAAATCATTAATTCTTAACTGATTTTGATGAAATTTTATATACGGGAAGTCTAACTATTTACATAATTAATGGACTATAAGAATTGTCAATATTACTTCTTGAATTAAATAAAGTAATTCAAAAGCTAATTTTTCATCAATTCTTCACCGATTATGATCAAATTTTGTAGACGGGAAACATACATCATACTATAATTGAGAGACTATAAGAATTATTAATAATTCATAAGAAATTGTATATTAGAATAATAGTATTCAATCTATTTGGATGAAAATTTTACAAGGGAAATACATGCCACTTCTCAATTGATACAAGATATGAATTGTCGACAATATGAGTAAAAGTAAAGGGATTTAAATAATTATTGCATAATAACAAAAGCGTGCGGAGACGCGGGCACACCGCTAGTATTCTATAAAATAATTTGATGTTATATAATTAATTTTATCTTTAAATATATACGCAATCGTCTTTTATCACCATTGTACTTTTTATCGTATGCTATTTGTTACATCAGAACCTGTTTTAGATAAAATATCACAGTTGACACTGACACTTGTAATCAATAACACATTACAACAAAAATGAGTTTCTCGAACAAGGTGATTCTCGTTACTGGCGCTAGTGGTGGAATAGGTGCTGCAATAGCCATTGCATTTGCTGAAGAAGGTGCTGACGTTGCTATCGTTGGTAGAAACCAAGAGAAGCTTAACAAAGTTTCCGGTGAATTCGCTAAGATTGGAAAGAAACCTCTTATTATTAAAGCAGATGTCGCTAAAGATGATGAAGCAAAAACTATAATTAAACAAACTATTGGTGTCTTCGGTAAACTGGATGTGCTCATTAATAATGCAGGAATTGTAAGGGCTTGCGGCATACTTGATGATAAGTATATGGAAACATTCGATGCTATTATGAGCACGAACATTAGAGCTGTTGTCCTTTTAACTAATTTAGCTGCACCTTACCTGGTAGAAACAAAAGGAAATATTATCAATATATCCAGCGCAGCTGCAAGTCAAGTAACAAATGCAAAAATTTCATCCTACGGAGTTTCAAAAGCGGCTCTAAATCACTTCACTCGTTGTATAGCGCTCGAACTTGCATCCGCGGCTGTAAGAGTTAACTCAGTCAGCCCGGGACCAGTAGAGACTGATATATTCGATACAATTGGAATACCGAACGCTATAAATCATTTTCAGAGTGCCACTGCATTGAACAAAATTGGACAACCAGAAGAAATAGCTGATTTGGTTCTATTTTTGGCGAGCGAAAGAGCTAAAAGTATAACGGGATCAGATTATCTAAATGATAACGGAATTCTGTTGAAATGAAGTCATGAACAGTTTTTAAATATTACTATTATATTAATGATTATTATACATATATCAGTTTATCATATATCCAACCAACCATTTCACTAGACAAAGGCCTCCAAGAATCACCTACCTTTTGCCAACCTTTATATATATATATATATATATATTATATATATATATATATATATCATATAATATATTAAGCCGGTATTAATAAATATGTAGTTTTATAAAGGAGACTCGTTGATCACGAATATGACATTAATAAAAGTTGTTAATTTGTTTGTGATTTTTATGAAAGTGTGTAAACAAGCAACTTAGATCATTCCTCAATTAGTAAATCTTCAAATTAACATTAATTTGAGTGAAAATAAAACTAGGAGACGAAAATAATTACCTATTATTGTGAAATAAACGCTAGTTAATAAGTTTATTATGATTATGTTATTCTGGAATATTTCGCAATATTTTTTAATAAAAGTTTAAAAAGTAATAGATGCAAATGCAAATATTTACAGTTTTAGCTTCAATAATAAAATACAATAAAAATTCTATTACAAACCCTCTTTTTATATTCACATTCTAAACTTTCTCTTAAAAGTAAAACTCGCTGGGAATGGACTTCATTTGAATCCACTTTTAATATATTAATATTATCTATACTATTAATATTATAAAGCTGGAGAATTTGTTTGTTTATTCGGTTGAACGCACTAATCTCAGGACCTACTGGTTCGAATGTAAAAAATTATTTTAGTGTTGGATATCTCATTTATCGAAGAAGACTAGGCTATATCAATCACGCTACGATCAGTAGGAGTGGATCATCAGTAAAAGTGTTGCAAAACGGGGAAAAAAAGCCATTAGTTGCAGTGGGTGTTTTTATAAACATAGTATTTTAATCCTTATCGAAATAAATACGTTATTCATAAAAATAATTTAATTTTGAATGAAATTTCTCTTTACATCAACTAATTTCAATAAATATCTAAAAAGATATCACAGTTTTAAAATAACTCCGCAGGAAAATTTATGATAAGTATGTACCGCGCGTGCATTTTTATTATGCGGAATGATTTGGGAGGCGGGTGGCACTCTATAATTGCATTATGTGACGCAGACGAAGTTGCGCGAGTCAGCTATCTATTGATAAAATAGAACCTGAAAAACAAGATCGAATGAAATAAAAAATATCTCTTATACTTATATAGACGCTTATGAACTGCAGGGGCCATTCAGGGTAATTAACTAAAACAAATACACGTTTCCTTCACCTTCATCTAAAAGAAATGAGAAACGGTTATACGAAGATGACGTATAGGGCCGAGATAGATTATGCAACACGACATTTAGTTCAACTTCAACGCTATGTTAACAGTTTACAGCGCGCACGATTTTGAAGTGGATATGAACTATTAAGGGTATTTTATTATTACACCAGTGTATAAAATTGTACGTACGGTCTTTTTTTGTAGGTTGAGAACAATAAAATACTTGTTTCCTCTTCCCAGTCATCATCTCCGTCCATTTTCAATCACATTCTACAAATATCTTACATAACTCATTTGTTTGTATAATTTGCTCAAGTTTGTTCAATATTTTATATAGTTAATTTTATACAATTTAGTTGGTGCTGGTTCGCAACACGCAGGTGCGTCGTGTTTTTATTTGTTGTTGTTTTGTTTTTAGTCTTTTTGTGACCACATTAAAACTTATGGTAAATGTAGCGTTGGGTGTTGCATTGCATGTTATGTAACAAATAATCCGGCTATAAAAATAATTTCAATAATACTAAGAACTAATTGGATTTTCACACTTTTTTTTCAAACGTAGAGTATTGACAGTCTCCGGCAGAACTTGCTGTGATAGGTTTTAAATTCATAACGTGTTCTTATAAAGTTATTTCTAAGTTACCAGCGGTGACCCACGGCTCCATATGCGTTTATAATATAAATAAATAGAATAATATTTTAATCGGGTTAGTAAAATCCATAGTTAGTAAAAAAAAACAAAAAAAAGATCCTATAGCTATGTTAGTAGCCGCTAATATTTAGTAACAAGTTCGCTTCTTGTGATACATCTACGAACATGATGATCAATAATAAAGGACGCGCACCTCCCTGGATGGAATTGTAACTGGCCCGCAATTTGCAGAGCTACCAGGCACACTTTTGTCTGATAATAGCATGAAAGCCATCGACATACGCCTGTGTGAACATACCAGATACATTGCAAAAACGGGGCAGCCCCATCAACATCCTGAATCCGTTATTATACTGGACCCACAGGGTGCTGATAGCTTGCTGAATATAATTGGGTTCACGGGCTGCACGTATAAAATACTTGGCTATAAGTTTAGAAAAGCGTTACTCTTACTTGATTGCTACAGCGAGCAAAACCTGCGTACCAACATGTTGCATCGGACTGCCAGGCCCTACGATCCCTTCCAATATCCACTTCAACATTCAGGTTGTCGATCACATAATGCTCCAGGTATTTGTTAATTTACCACCGTCGGCCTTAAAGATCAAGAATTCGCTTTTCTTCACATTATACAATAAGCCATAAATATACACCTAAACATAGCACTCAGAACACGTAAAAATTTCTCTATGTGCCCTAATCGTTTGACTAAGCAGTATCATGTCGTCAGTATAACTAATGTTGTTAACACTAACCTCATCAATGCGACACACTACAATATTTTCTTACTGTTGAACTCAACGATCAGATCATCGATAAACAATCGGTGGTGTTTTCCCCCCGTCTAACCCCACACTCTAAACAATACGCCACAGAGAGCTTTTCGGCCCATCTTACACTGTTTATCTGGTTGTAATACCACATACCACATAGCCTCTTACAATACAATGTCAAAGACTCGGGAGAGATCTAGAAAACAAGTATAAACTGGTGTTCCTAAATCATAACGGAAACCAAACTTTGCATCGTCTAGTTGCAATAAACTATTTAAAGGCGCGTACAGCTGGCTGTCAAGTACCTTCACGATAATAGTAGGAAGATGGGTCGACAGTTATACTTATCAGCAACCTCACTAGTTTTATTCTTAATAATAGGCACAACACTAGTACGCATTAATCACAAGGGAGATACGAGTGATAAATACATTGTGAGCACTTTATTACACAGTAATAATTCTTGACTCGTTTCTTTAACTCATATTATTGAAAATTCATGCAGCTCATCAATTAAGGAACGACATAATGACTTCCCTTGTGCAAAAATAAAAATATATATTCTTTTTTCGATTTCTCAATGTTTTTTTTTATATATCCTATTAATTATGTAACATGCCGTCTACATTATTTTGTGAAATAAAGAATGAATATTTTTTTGTTTTTCAGTTTCAAAATAATATTGACAATTCTTATAACCCATCAAATTGAGTAATTGTTTAAGTAATTAAACATCCCGTATATAAATTTCATAAAAATCAGAATTCAGAATACTATAGAACTAGAGACTTATTAACACAGATTCGAGTATTCATATGCCTAAAATTAATATAGGTTTGGTCATAAGCAATAATTGTTCTTAAACAATGGATGTAGCGTAAACAAAATTTATCTACAGTTAATTTAAAATGTTGTTTCTCGTGTCAACGATTTATTATCTTCAAATTATATTATTGAAAATAATAACTAACGTAACAAGCAACATACTATTTTAAAAAATTATCTCTACGAACTATTTATCATTATTATATTTATCGCCATTATCGGTAACGTTATGTGTTAAATGAATCAAAAAAACTTACAGATAGTTACCTTCATACATATGAAATATCGTAGACATCTATAAAGTAATTCGTGAAGAGAAAACTTCGGAATCCTTTTTAAGGATATAGCGAGCACTGCGGACAGCGATATTTAGCATAGTTTAACGTTATATGGAGAAGGGAGTGTAGAAAGTGAAAATCTACAACTCACGTGGTACTGACTTCAAAAATATTGATATTATCACTCAGTCAAAATGACAGCAAGTGATATAATATTCATTGTTTACGTTCATACTGCAAATATCCAACAGATAATCAATAGGCAATGCTAGTTCATAATAATTCGGTAAACATTGCAGGTCGTCTATAGATACACTAGCTGTGCCCCACGGTTTTACCCCTGTTAATTTTCCCCGACAAACACCGTGCCGCCAGCGCACTCGTGTTAACATAATTTTTCTCACTTCCTGCAAGTACAAATTATTTTAATTTTCCATTATCTCCTAAACTATGTGTACAAATAACATGCTATAAAGGGCAACATTGAACATTACAACTTACAATATTTATTTAAGACGTATTTAAGATCTAATTTCACTTGTAAATGGTGAAAATATTAAAAGGTAGATGAAATTAAATTAAAAATCATGCATTATATGATGATTTTTGTGAATTATTAAAATAGAGATTATCAATATTAAGACTCTACACCTCTAACATAATTAAAGCGTTGAGAAAGTTAATTATTTTTAATAAATATTAAAAAAACGGGTTCAATTTAATAAATCTATGAATTATTAATTCAGTAACAAATCATATACTTAAATATTTTACAAGATCAGTTAGTAGAAAAAAGTATTAACAAAAATACAAAAGTTGTTATAGTTTATAAAAATATTCATACGGACTGGGAATTCGATGTTCTGTACGTAATCTTTACTTATCTAATTAACACGACCAAGGTTAGATCAATAAATGCACTACCGCCTAAAACTCATTTGCGATAAAGTGCTAGCCGTTGTAGCACACTTATATAGTACACATCATACTAACTAAATATAGTAAAAATGAGTTTTACGGATAAAGTAGTTGTAATAACTGGTGCCAGTGGTGGTATAGGAGCTGCTACAGCCATTATGTTTGCTAAAGAAGGTGCTGATGTAGCTATTGTTGGCAGAAACGAAGAAAAACTGAAGAACGTCAATGCGGAATTTGATAAAATAGGTAAGAGACCCTTAGTCATCAAAGCTGATGTATCCAAAGATGATGACGCTAAATCTATTATCAAACAAACTATCGATAAGTTTGGTAAACTCGACGTGCTTGTTAATAACGCCGGTATATTGAGAGCAGATAACATTCAAGATACCAGCTTCATGAAGGTTTTTGATGAAGTGATGAACACGAATTTAAGAGCAGTTGTCCTATTAACTAATTTAGCTGTACCATACCTTGTGAAAACCAAAGGGAATATTGTTAACGTGTCGAGTGTTGTTGCAACATCGGCCAAGCCTATTCACATGGTTGCGTACAAAACATCAAAAGCCGGTCTTAATCATTTCTCGAGATGTATAGCTCTAGAACTTGCTGCTCATGGGGTCAGAGTGAACACCGTTAGCCCAGGACCAGTAGCTACCGATATCTTTCAAACTGACCATATGAAAGATTATGTAGAAAATTTGAAAAAAACTATACCTCTCGGTAGAATTGGTGAACCTGAAGAGATCTCGGACCTTATTTTGTATTTAGCTAGTGATAAAGCAAGAAGCATAACTGGATCTGATTACGTCACTGATAATGGTTATCTTCTGACCTAATACATAGAATACAATTATTATTATTTTCATGGTATATTTATATGTATATTTTAGTAAAATAAAGAAAAGTTGTATTTAACTATGTTTTGATGTCATATATTGCTTCATTGATCCTTAATTTTTCAGGTTTTATTAAATTTAGCTAGAGTATAGGCACAATTTAAGGTTATTGATTTTACCAAAGATTTAGTTTTAGGAAAGGATAGAAAAGGATAATTTTTTAAGTTGTTATATCATCTTTAGAAGTATTTCGCACATCTTAATTATATTTGTCAAAATTTTGTTGTAATGTGTATCTATCCTAATTTTAATATAATTGTATATTCATCTTCACGCCCCAAATGGCAGGATGTGATGTAGAATTTTCTTAATACATGACCTGTAACGACCACAATTAAACAAATAAATATATTGTATTGTATTGTACTGTACGGTTTTTTTTTTTATATTGACTTTATTGTATTAAATAGTATAAATAGGTAAAGTTTGTATACTTGGGGGGGGGGGGGGGGGGGGGGTAAAGATCTAAAGTACTGCTCCGATTTTAAAAATTATTTCCTTGATTGGAAGCTACATTATCCCTGAATGACGTAGCCATTTTTTAATTTTTATTACTGAACCCGACTTCAAAAAAAGACGGAAGTATTTATTCGAATTTTTATGAATGTTCAGCCATAAAATCTTTGTTTATGAACTGATTTGGATAAATATTTTTTTTTTTTTTTTTTTTTTTGTTCAATAGGGGATACCTCAATGGTGGTTCCATTTTAATTTCATTAGCAGTGGACCTCCAACTTCGAAGATACACCAGGGAACTCTTCAAAAACATTGAAGTTGGTTTTCTTTTCTGTTAAAAATTGTTTATTCCTTCATTCGAAAGACGTTGCTCTCATTAACACTGTGCACCTTGCAACTGGACCTTTTAAACAATATTTGTCTTTGCTTCTCATATAGGTATTTGCCAATAACCGGAGATAGCAGCCTTATATACTGTTAGCTTTAAGGGCCCTGGAGCCTTAGATGACTTTTACAGCTTTACCGTGACTTGGGGGCGAGCGCTTAACGTACTCAGCTGCGAAAGCGTGGCAACGTGTTCAAGGCTACCAAAGTGGCCGAAACTCGAATTGGGCTGTTGCCATTGTTGCAATTAGGTCACGAACTAGCTAATTCCCTATACGTAGAAACTTGAGCTAAACTAACATATACATATATACATTTTCCTGCCTCCTGGGAGGAAGGAAGGGACATGTGTTAATGGATTTAGTGATCTGTTAATTATTGTCTAAACAAGTACAAAGAAAGAAAAAAAGTCCCTTACAGAACCTATGTTCTATGCTCCTATGGAAGCTAGCAAATTTCGCCGTTAACGGAAATGTCAAAGAGGTCGATATATTATAATAATAACTAATAAAAGTGATATTAATAAAAAACTAGCGGTAACCCGTATCCGTATTACGTAGTCATTTATTTTCCTCCCGTAATTTTCGTCTTAATTCGTGTACGCTGTAATAATGGGAAATACATATTATTAGATCCCAATATACATGAAAATATATTTTTTTACAAATTTAAATGTATTAAAGATTCCTGTAGACTAACAATGATGGAAAAAAATATACTTCCCTTGTACAAAATTTCACCAAAATATGATGAGAATGAATTTTTTTTTATATTTTTAACTACTACTTCTAAATGTATAATTGAATTTTTTTATAGCTTATAATATTTGACCAATAATATAAGTTTCCTCCTGTGTACAAAATTTCATAAAAAATCGATTTATTTGTTATTTTATTTAAAGTCCATTGGAAAATTTTGAAAAAAAAAAAATGAACAGAAGAATTACAGAATAATAAAAAAAATATATGTAGTTAATCTTATCTTATTTACCGTTATATCAACAACAAAAAAACAATCTTGTGACTTCTCTCTTATCACGCACTGTTTTATCTTCTTGATTATAAGTATGGTATACTTGTTTTATTTTTTTATCTTTTAAGTAAGTCTTTATAACTCATTAAGAATCAAATAACAAGTCTTCATTTTGAATTAATAACACTATTGACCACTATGGGTTATAGTACCGATATTTTAGTTCAGTTCATACGTGTACGTTTTTTTATATACAACAAAGTTGGCAAACAAGCATACGGTCCTTTTTATGGTAACCGGCTTCCGTGACCTATAGATTCTTGTAATATCCATAGGTATCATTAGCGCAATGTCGACCTTTAACTTCCGGCCACAAAGAGCCCTGGGGCCCTAGCCAAGTTGCTTTTCTATAATCGCTAACGGAAACGAAAAAAATATATAGATTTGACATGATTAACTCAAAGTTAAATCACGTGATCAGATATGTCAATTCCATACATTTTGTAGAAAGGCAACTTGGCTAGGGCCCCTGAAAATCTTACTCACCGCAGGAACACAGAACTAGGTTATTTGCCTGCTATCTTCTTTAGCGTGATGGTATTCCACCAGTCAGGCTGCCCCAAGAGAGAGAAGTCTGCAAAGAAATTTCTCTGTGTCCTACCAATCTACGTGCAGCGCCCCTAGCGGAGATCCGGTGAAAATGTATTTATCAGTATAGATTTTAAACATTTCATCGTACTTTAAACTATTTACACTATAATATTATATGGTGTAGCATAAACGTAATTTATTGAAGTTTATATCTAAAATATAATTTATGTTATTCAATTAACTTCATTTATTATAACAACTTATAAATTAAAAAGTAAGTGGGTTCGAATGGAAAAAAATGTTTTATTGTTAGATATCCCATTTATCTAGGAAGGCTGTATGCTAAATAACATCACGCTACGATCAATAGGAGCGGAGTATCAAAGAAAAATGTTACATAAACGGGGGAATACCTCAGGAGATATCACACTTTTAAAATAACTCGGTAGTAAAATAATGATAAAGTACCGCGAGACGAAGTTGCACGGGCCAGCTAGTATTATATAAAATTGTGAATAATATTAAAATAATTATAAACGAATGTGCTTTAAAATTTGTAATAACTGACAAACCTTTAAGAATATTTGAAAAGCTAGGAATTCGAAGTTCTGTGCGTATTTTTTACTCATGACACAGCCAATCTTATAATATTAAACGTACCTAGTACCTACAATCGCCATTTACGATAAACTATTAACCGTTGTAGCACATGTGTATTATATATTAATACAATATAATAGTACCTTTATTTATTGGAGATACTAAATATAAAAAAAAATGAGTTTTACTAACAAAGTAGTTCTTATAACTGGCGCTAGTGGCGGTATAGGAGCTTCTACAGCCATTAAGTTTGCTAAAGAAGGAGCGAGTGTAGCTATCGTCGGCAGAAATGAAGAAAAACTAAAAAAAGTTACTACTGAATTTGATAAAATAGGTAAGAAACCCTTACTTATAAAAGCTGATGTATCAATAGATGATGAAGCTAAATCTATTATCAAACAAACTATGGATACCTTTGGTAAACTCGACGTGCTGGTTAATAACGCCGGTATATTGAGACAAGATAACATTTATGATACCCGCTTCATAAAGATTTTTGATGAAGTGATGAACACAAATTTAAGAGCAGTTGTCTTAATTACACATCTAGCGGTACCGTATCTCGTGAAAACCAAAGGGAATATTGTTAACGTGTCGAGCGTTGCCGCTACAAGGTCCAAACCTACTAACGTAGTTGCGTACAAAACATCAAAAGCCGGTCTTAATCATTTCTCGAGATGTATAGCTCTAGAACTTGCTGCTCATGGGGTCAGAGTGAACACCGTTAGCCCTGGACCGGTAGCTACTGATATTTTCGTCACCGCCGGTATGGGAGATTATGTTGAAAATTTAAAGGAAAGCACAGCTCTCGGTAGATTAGGTGAACCTGAAGAGATCTCGGATATTATTTTGTTTTTTGCTAGTGATAAAGCAAGGAGCATAACTGGATCTGATTACGTCACTGATAATGGTATTGTCTTAACGTAAAAATATTTTTTTATTATTAATTAATTTCACTATATTTATTACTTTATTATATTTTATGTTGAAATGAAGAAAAGTTTTATTACAGTTTATTTTTTTGCTCAAACTTATTTTATTATGATGTTCAAATCTTTTAAATTTGACTACGGCTTAGGGTATATTTAAAATAATTAAATATTGTAATGCTTCGATCATAGATTAATGAATGGTCTCCGTTGCTCTATTGACCAAACATTAATTTTGGTACTACGTTCATAAATTGCATCAACTGTCATTATCCGTATATCAGCTACATAAAGCAGGTTTAAATACTCATAAAAGAAGTCATATTATTATATTACATTTCTCTTATTTAAACGTATATTTCATATTATTAAATCTTTCCGATAAAGCCCTGCCAGTAAAAAAAATTGTTAAAATCGGTAATTTTAACCAGTCAACAACACTAACGGAAAATAATCATTATCACTTATACATTTTAACATTTCACATACAAATACGTAACATTCTGACTACTTTTAAATTTATTATTATTAATATTTTTCCCTACTATGTTGTGTTGCTAGATTACCATTCTTTCATAATATAATTTTGTAAATGTTGAAATAGATTTACTATAACTATTAAAATAAGTAATGTGTAATATGTGAACTCAACTTCTGTACTATATAGTTCTACTCATAATGTAACATTGATATTCGAAACAATAGATAAATCAATTTAAAACATACATTAGGCCCGATTTTTATTTGAGTAATTTATTTGACATTTTGATAGATATTGTATGTTAAACGTTTCAAAATGTAAAAATATTTGTGAATTAAAATTATGTTTTCATTGAAATATCGGCTCTATATTTTAAAAAACAAATTCGTACCACTTTACTAGCTCCGCAAGTAGACAACCTTTACAGTCATTATTACACTGATCTATTAAAAAATGACGTCACGTTTTGATTTGCGATTCCAGTCAAGTGGTTCAGACAAAATATCTTAATTTTCCCAAGGAAAAATATAATGAATTTCGATCACAGATTTCTATTGTTTTAAGCTTTCCATGAATATACCAATATTATAAAATAATTATTTTAATTTATAAACATACGTCATACAACTACCATAATCCCGTATACTATGAAAATATTTATGAGTAATAAAACTAAAATACCTTCTTTATGTAGTTATTGACTGTCATAAAACAAACGAGTATATAAACGTGCAAACTTGCTAGGAGAATAGTGCATTACAAGCGATTGAACTATGAGTTTAGGAACAAAGTTTTGCTAATAACTGGCAGTAGTTCAGGTATTGGAGCAGCTACGGCGTTACTGTTTGCTAAACATGGAGCTAAAGTAGCGATAGTTGGTAGGAATGAAGTAAAACTCAACAAGGTTGCAGCAGGAATTGTAAAGATCGGTAAAAGACCACTGGTTATAAATGCTGATGTGACTAAAGAAGAAAATTGTAAGTCTATTGTTAGAAAAACTATTGAAGCGTTTGGAAAAATCGATGTTTTGGTCAACAACGCTGGTATTATAAAAACAGACGGACTTCTTGAAGACAAGTTTGTAGAAAGTTATGATCAAGTAATGAATACTAATTTACGGCAAGCTGTTATTATAACAAAAGAGTTTGCACCTTATCTCATTAAAACTAAAGGCAATGTTGTAAATGTATCAAGTATTTTAGGGGTTTCTTTAGAACATACTTCATCTTTGATGGCATATTGCATTTCAAAAGCTGCTATGGACCATTTCACAAGAAGTGCGGCTTTGGAATTGGGTCCTCATGGCGTGAGAGTAAATACTGTGAGTCCAGGTTCGACAAGGACCGATATAATGCAGACTGCTGGTTATAATAGTTTTAATTGGGATGATTATGAATCTGATACTGTTCTTAATAAAGTTGCAGAACCTGACGAAATCGGTGAGTTGATCATGTATGTAGCAAGTGATAAAGCTAAGAGCATAACGGGCTCTAATTTCTATATTGACAACGGAGAACTATTGAAATAGAATGTGGATTATGGACGTTTTGTTTGGTTTTTTTTCTATAAATGTGTTTATTATTACATATTAACCTGGTTTATACAGTTATTTATTTATCACGATTTTCTTCTGAGCAAAAAAAAATGTATTAATGTTTTTCATCATATTAACTCGTCAACGTGCCGCTGAAGCTACTTAAGCGTAGAGTAATATTATTGAATTTGCTGTAATTAAAATAAATCAGAATATTCCATTAAATGATCATATAGCTGTACAATTTTTGGCCCTTCCTAATTCTCTAATAATATCTTTAAACAATTTATTATTGCCTAATAATCATCGATCTGATAATGATAATGATGATAATGATCGATCTGTTGATCGTCAAATAACATAAGGGATAATATTATTATCTTCCGTACACTCCATATGCAATGTCTCAAAAATATATAAATTGTTCTGAAGAGCTGTTTTCCCTTTAATAATAATAATAATTTCTTAGTGACCATAGTATTTGCAAACAATCTGAATCAAAATACAGTTGGATATGGATTTTAGTAGACAATAATTAAGCATTTATACTGGCATGCAATATTATTCAAAAATCTCAAATTACATACAGAGATAAATTCAGTAAATTACAATTACATGAATATTTGAATCAACAATTATTTAAAATTAAATTAAACAATATTCAATACATATTTAAAAACAACCCTTGTTGCTTAACATAAAGCGGAAAGCTTTAAATTTTTAATACAATTTAAAAAAATCATAATTACATTCATCTCTCTAAAATATATAGTTATAAAAGTGTAGTACAAAATTAGAAATATTCACACAGTATATGTGTATGTATTATATATATATATATATAGTATGTGTACCTTTTTGTCAAATCCAAATTTGAATATTAGAGAACTCCGGTACTCGAACTAGGCAAAGAGCCTGTGACAAGGATATCGGAACAAAAAGAGGTTGGTGTAAATTATAAGAGAACCACACTCGCTGGGCTCCAGAACTACAGCATTACGGTAACTTTCATCTCAACACGAACAAACAAGTTCGCTACGTCAGTCATATCTTTACCGTACTGTAAAGCAATGGAACTATCTCCCGGCCAGTGTGTTCTCCCATTCCTACAACATCGGGTCCTTCAAACATAACGTGAAGAGATATTTGAGCAGGCTGGCATACAATAAGTTGGTAGAAAAGTATGTTACAATATCAATAGAAAATTCTAATAAGAACGGTATAAAAATATAACATTATGTTTTGCCTTTTTGGTTAAAACCTATGTATGCGCTTTATTTGCCTAATTAAGTTCTTTAGCTATTTACTTGATTTTGCTTACTGTCTAATATATTTTTACTGTAAACTAGTTTTACGGGATTTTTAATTTTGATGAACAATGTCTTTGACATACCGTGAAACTATCTCTTGACTTTACGAAACGAATCCTTCAATTCTAGGGTAACGTGAAGACATATTATACGCAGGACGGTAGCGGCAACTGGCAATGAATTATCGGTCTCTCGATGGCCGACAGTATTTTAAACCGTATTATATATACTTCCCGTAATGGACAGTGGCGACAATATTGTGTGATATTTATATAAAAAAATATCCACATTAAAATCTACATTTAATAAAAAACTACAGGTGACCAAAACTACACTTTACACTTTAGCAAGTTACTCTTTCTTTAGTATCACGACATGGTTATTTTAGTGGTTATAAAATGGAGTTATAGTCCATTAACATTGTTTGTTGCAAACAACATAATATGTATACGTAAAGTAGTTCCAAAGACCTTAAAAATTACATTTTTAAGTAATTAGATATATTTCCAGACATATAAATTTAAAACAATTAGTTTTAAATATCGCTTACCTTTAAAATCTTTAAACTATATTTATGTAATTTTTTCAAATGTATATTTATTATAATGATAGCCAAGAAAACCGTAGGGAACTGCAAAAATGTTCAATGGAGTCTCAAGGCCGATTTTTATAAAAACAGTAACAGGATCGTTAGAGGTTTTTTATAACTCAATATTCACAGCCAGGCATCAATGGTTGACTTTGAAAAAAAAAAATGTTTGCCGCCACGGGACGCCCGGCAGATGCCAAACTTCTTAGTGAATATTAAACAAGAGAATCCAAAAGAAAGTAACTGTGAAAATGTTTATTTTATTACTATGTCTAAAGTAGTCACGATTCCTACCGACCGCTTTCAGTCTATATTTTAAGATGTAACTTTGAAACTATCCAGTTTGTCTATTAAAAAAAACGAGTGCGTTTCGGGACGCTCGATTGAAGTGATAACTTAAACGAACCAAAATGAAGAAAAAAAACCAAACGAAAGAGAGAAAGAGAAGCCGGCGAGGATTCGAACTTACGACTTCGGCCATAGCATTCACGCTAACGACCGCTAGACTGCGAGCGTGTTGTTAGGATTGACTGAAACTATACTACTTATTAATGGCGCCGTAACGCGTTACGTTACGAAGAGGTTTAACACCCTCCCTTATGAAGTTATCACTTCAAAAACGAACTCGGCTCCATACCGTCAAAGCTGGAACCAATAACCTGTCTGACCCGCCGCATAGGACGTTTCACATTTAAAAAAATGTTCACGTTCATTATATATGATCTGAAAATAATCTATATATTAATACGTGATGCAAAAACTTTCGGTACCTTTTTAAGCGTATTGCGTGCACGGAAGACTGTGAGATTTGCCATGGTTAACATTTATACGGAGGAGTGCAGAAAAAAATTTGACCTTAGGGCGAACGCTAGTTATAATAAAGGAGCATCTTGTAATTTGGTTTCAAGTACACTGTAGTCTATAAACCATGTGTTATCTCTGACCGCCTCCCAGACTGCCGGCAAAAGCGCCGCGCCTTAGCTCCTTATAAACACTTCCAACCTGTATGTTAAGAATAATAAATTTTAGTGTTTGAGAAAATTGGTTCCCTATTCTTGATCAGAACAGAAATTCTTCTTCAAATCTTTCAAAATTTACTTGTTGTTGCTAAAGTTATAAGCTTACTTACTTACTTACTTTCCAAAATATTTAGCAAAAAATAGACAGTAAAATTTACCGGCAAATTGAATTGATTTAATTTATTAGAAACGTTTCTTGTAGTGGTTCATTTAAATTTGTAGTACTTACTGTTTTCTGATTTTTACGTAGTAGCGCGGTAAATTGACGATACAGTCCATGCTTGATCCAGGAAAAAACCATGCTATTCAAATTATTCTTTCATGGTCTATATCCTACATACACTATCCTATCCTGTATACACTCGTCAAGTAGCGAATAACAAACTAGCTACCCTCCCAGCAAATAATTGCTACGGTAATCGGACGACTGCTTATCTAATTCCTCGAATAATAAACTCTTTGCTTACCTCTATTTGCAATAAAATAACTATCAAGAATCTGAAATATGTGTTATATGTGGAATATTGTTTATCGGAATTATAAGTTTATGGTTCTGATAAACAATGTTCTATTTGTACCAGGTTAATATATAAATTTTAATTATCCGACAACCAATTGTAAGATGTCACAGACAAACCATTAAGGTTTTTGTGCCATTAATTAATCAACTATTGTATAACTTATTCTTATTATGGCAAATAAAAAAAATTAAAAATATAATAGTCACGTTGGAGATTCACTCTCGCATTTGAATCGTTTCAAACTATAAGAATCTGCATCAAAAAGTGATGTCCAAAATTGGCTCTCATAAAACACTCTGTGATATTTGTAAATCTCATACATAATATAATACTAAAAATCTCAAAAACTCCCATATTATACGTTTAAAACCTGGAACTGGCACTTAAGACGCAGCCTCCAATCTTAGTAAGAACCGTTAGGGTAAGTGCTCGTGTTACGGACAGGGCACTAATAACGGACGTAAATATCGTCAACGGCCTTAATATTAAAACGACATACAATGCTTGAACGTTATCGCGTCAGCTTTAAGGTTGGTTCACAATGATGTTTTCATCCAATACGGAATTGATTTATCCTATCCCTTCCCTTTCTTTGTTCTACATGTTACGGTGTAAAAAGCCATACTTTTCTGGAAACCACCTTGATTGCATGTTTTTTTTCTGTAATTAGTATAACTGATTGTGTTTGTTAACGGATGGGAAATTGTCTTTTTGCTAATTTTGAAGCAAAAAAACTTCTTTATTTGAAAGTAATTTGGACCTTTTTTCGGATGGGAATAACTTTCTGTAAAATCTGTAGTCAAATTTGTTTTCTTTTCATTTTGAAATACATAATTAAATACTAATAATGATAATCATTTTGGTATTATTTATCTTAAATAAGAAATAAATTAGAAATATTTAATTTAAAAAAATTAACTTACTCTCGACAAGTCTAGTGGGCCGCGCCTAAAGAGATTCAAACAAAAAAAAATCATGTAAGTTTTTTGTATTGTAAATTGTAACTTAACTTATTTTTTTTAGTACAGTAATATCGGCTACAAAGTCAAAGATGTTTTACTTGAAAAAGTGCGTAAAGGTCACTGCACACATTTTTTTAAATGTTTCTATCTATCAATATTTCTTTTGGTATCCGCTTTGTCCGTGTATTGTGACTATGTAACCACGTCATCAACGTGAATCCTTGACCAATGGATTGGTATAACGTCATTCATCTTCATTAAGTCTTTATCCTCATAATATTATACTTCGCCGACAAACTAATAATAATTCCCTATTCATATAAAACCCAGAAAGATGTAAAATTCTTTTATAAAATTATTACGTCTTAAAATATACGACATTAAAAAATATTAACTAAAACAAAAACACAATAATGTAAACCTAACCTAAAGTCTTAGGCGAAGCGAAGACTCTCGCAAGATAGTGCTCGGGGGTCATCGCAAACAAATGAGGGGTGTAAATCCACCCCAAGCCTTCCCCGCCCAAGCAGGTACCCCCACAGGTAGCACTTGCTCAACCCTTTCTTGGCTAACATATGGGTATACTGCTTGGATTTAATAAATACTGGATGGGTAATCACAAATTATTAAGTCAAATTCGTAATGTTTTAAATAGGTATATTATATCTATATATTAATACGTGACCCTTTCTACTCTTTCTACCCTTTTTAAGCGTATTGCGTGCACGGAAGACTGACATTTGGTATGGTTAAAGTTTATATGGCGAAGGAGTGCAGAAAGCTAAAATTTATATCTAATATCTGTTACTAATATATTAAATTAAATTAATTAATACTGCGAATCCTAACCAGACCAGTGCCATTGAACTTAGACCCCCCAAAATATTGACATTGTCACTCAATGAAAAGTCACAGCAAGTGATGTTAGATAATACTCATAGTTTAGGTTCATGGATACTGCAATTTTCAAACAGAAATTAGTCTATGATCAAAAAGTCGCTGGTTGAATTTCGACCTTACAGCAATCGCTAGTTTTAAATAATTACCTAATAATTAAATTGGTTATTATTATATGAAATGATTATAGTGATAATTAAGTGAGGGGTAGTTTAGTACTTTTTCTATACAAAATTAGTAAATATCTACATCACACCAGAAATTACATAATACATTACAATAGTAAGATGCAAATTACGATTAGTACATTCCAGCCGCAATAACAATAGAATATAGAAGCCAGGTGATGAAATATAATATTTTTGTAGGTACTTTTTAAATGCATTAGGAGGTGCTATAGGTTTTTTGTACGACATAGTGACTTTAAGCGCTTGGTGACAGATATTCAACTTATGGATTGTAGATATCCATTCTACTATTAGAAAAAGTCCTACCACCATGCTACAGTTTCATCACGATGTTTTCCTTCACTAAACCGCTTGCTCATAATAAGGATTAGAACCCATACCAATCAAGCAATCATTCAAATTGTTATGGATATTGCACATCACTATAAAGAAAGAACAGTCTTTAAGCCAATAAATATTTCAAGCTAATTATTAAAAACTACATCGTCTTAACTTATTAATCGTAAGAAAGCTTAAGGTATTTCTGTTCATTGTAACAATATTAAAGATATTTCAATAAATATAAAATAATAATAATAATCATTTATTGCCAAAAAACAAAAGGTAACAAATTAAGATGATTACACACACAATTTGACAATGGGACAGACTCAGCTGATGCTATGTGACGTGGTATAACCTCACCACACAGCGCTTGTTTCCAGTCTACCCTTCATTAATGAATAGTCAATATTACGCGCAATCGGCAGCTCGGCTCGGCTCGTCACATGATATTACAATTTTATTAATTTAAATATAAGTTAAAGTAAAAAAAAAGTATAAAAATAATAATAATAAGAAAGTGTTAGTATTTCAATTTATGTCCATGATATTATTTCAAATTAATTATTAATGTAGAGAGTAATATGTTAATAACATAAACATAATCAATTATTAATGATTAATTAATTGATCGGTTATTAGATTGATTTAATTGATTATCGAGTGCACTGCATGCATTATTGAGATTTATAAGTTGTAGTGTGTTCCATTTGTTTTTCTAAAAGAGTTCTTTCTGTACATCTAAAAGGTACATCCAAGTTAATAGAATCCAAGGCGCACTTATATCGTGTGGGTGTACGCGGTTAAGACAGTTGAAGTGTTTCGGACGTCCTGGTGGATTTATAGGCGGACTCTATTGGTTCTGTTTTGTGAGGGTACACAGCAGTCGCTTGTAAGCGATTGTAAATTAAGCTGCTTGTCTTACGAACGAACCGGATTCTAAATGTTTCACACACTGTTAGTACTGACTCGTAAAGGTGGATAAGAAGCGATGACTTCGCTTAAATCACATCAATTTACAGTTATGCTTCTTCGTTCATATAAAACTCTTATGATGTAAAAGCTATGCTCGCGACTATATACGCGTCTTACGCAGTGATTTCTTCGTCTGGTATTTTTATTTTTACTCATATTAACTGGCTCGGCAGATGTTCTTCTGCCCTTTCGGGTAGATAATACATTGACCACAGCGTTAAATTTCGGACCCTACAGAGCTATGAACCAACGTCTCGATAAAACAAATACCTATGTGAATAATGTATGGTCTATTTGTTCAGAAGTACTTATAAATGATTAAAGGCAATTCATATAGCTTGCCTCATTTTTATTTCATTAGTCTAGTGGTCGTAAACGAGACTGCTATGATTGAGGCCCTGGGTTCGATTCCCAGGTCGATCAATAGTGAAATTCTCAGTAGCAGCTCGGAGTTTGGCTTTATGCCCGATTAATGGCAATAGGCCTGCCCCCTATTACATGGGACCTAAAGTATATCCGGCGAACAGTAGGTGTACGTATACCTCTGCCTAACCCTTCGGGTATACAGGTGTGATGGTATGTTATGTTTATATTATAGGCTATCAATCGGCCGATGGGATTAAAGAGTTCTCGAGTGGCGGCCGTGTACCGAAGACGTAGCGTTGGCAGAGTGAGTAGACCCGCCGTAAGGTGGTCCGATGAGCTGGTTAAGGTTGCGTGAAGCCGCTGGATGCTATATTTAGGAGAAGGCCTATGCCCAACAGTGGACGTCTTTCAGCTGAAATAATGATAATAATCAATTGATAAATGAATATCTCAGTTCTCGTGAACTAAAGTTCATCGATTCATTTCATAAAAAAATTTCTTGCGATTTCCGCATACGCTGAAATCACCGAAAGAGTAAAAAAAATGTGTACGTAATTATTCGTATTTACTTTGGCATAACAAAACAAAAATTACCTACTCCAAAAATTTTATCCGGCGTGGCGTGTCAACAACATAATATACCTAATTAGCCATCAATGCTAATTAAAATAAATTCATTTTAGTGACTTTTAGATTTGATTTAAATTGTTTATTTATTACAACGTACTCTTGCACTCACATGAGGTTATTTGTTGAATAATGCATTCAAATGTTTTATCTAAACATTTTATAAATTATGTTTCTTCCGTAATTAATTTGTAATTCATTTACCATAAATCAAAAACAAAATATCTTTTATTCAATTTAGGCCCGAAGAAGCCACTTATGAATGTCAAAACACTATCACCGGTTCAGAAAACATCCCAGACATCGAGAAGAACCGACAAGATACTCGATCGGGTATATCAACATCTTATTATCTTTTTTTTAAATTGGTTTTACAGTATTTAATTATATATAGTTATTATCATTTTCAGTAGATGTACAGAGAGGGAATCACATCCAGACATCACCATCATTCACGTAATCAGCCACCCTATAATATCCCTTCGACAATAAAACCAGCTTAACATGATTCTTGAACTTATTATCCAGGCAAATCGGTAAAGTGCTTAGGAAGTTTATTATTGAATGTAACACAATTACCTAAAAACTTTTATTTGTTTTACTAAGTCTAAAAGACGGAATAACTATATATAACTAGTAACTATATCTTACAAATAGTAAATTCTTGTAAGGTTTCGTATTAACTCAGTGTTATTATTTTGAACGAATGACATTCCTATCAATCACTTTTATTAAAACATCTCCATATAATTTCCTCGAAACTCCCTGTAGGCTTCAAGGAAAATAATAGTAGAACCAATTCTACCGGTAATTGGGGTAGATATCTCATGGGAGCGGATGTCGCTTGACGTATGACTACATCGTGTGAATTGGTATAAATCCTAAACATTACTGGATTTTTATTCTATGTCAAGTTTTTTTTTAATTGGTTTGGCTGAAACATTCGCCACTGTCAATGTTATATTTTCAAGGAAATAATAATGCGAATCATTTATTAAATATGTTTAGCAGTAAATTTTATTTTAACGCCGTCTACATTCTCAACTACTAAAAGTTTAAAATTAATTTTTGTTAATAATTCTGAGGAAGATATGATTCAATGACTTTTGCGTCTCGTCTGGTTGTAAAACCAATTAGCCTGATTGGTAATGTAGAGTGCTGGACAAAGTTCTCCCCTAAAGAGCAACCTTGACCAGGTCCGTCGGTCCATCTTATGGCAGGTCTGCCTGCGCTGTGTCTTCTGATACGTGGCCGCCACTCGGAAACTCTTTGACCCCATCGGCCATCCGTTCTACGAGCTACGTGCGCCGCCGATTGCCATTTAAGTCCACTATATTATTATTATTATATTGAATGATTTAAAAACTGTGTCTTTCAATAACATTCAAATTCGACTTTCACATCTGTCAGTCGTCCTACGACGGCTCACTTAATCTTTAACAATTTCGAAAATCATATTTAACGACAAAGTAACTGCTTAGACGACGTCTGATTTTCAAATGCAGCTGCTGAAACATATATGTATGTGAGTGGTAATAAGTTTTCAACTAGAAGTATTATATTAGCTAGCCAGTAGAAAACTAAGTATATATCCTACCGCTATGATATGGTTTATCATTATATTTTCCTAAATCGAAAACTCAGGCTCATGCTGAATTCAGATCATCGCTTCTAATACAAGAAAAAGGTTATAATAATGTATACATCTCTTTGTATGTATAATGGAAATAAATATTGTTTGTCTGTATCATAAATAAGGCTGGAGACAGACAGAGGGACACGCGTCACCTTTTGATACATTTCCGCTGTCGTTATTAATGACAAGTCATCGGTGCCATCCCGACGGGCTGCCGATGTTAGGGCTGACACGAAATGCAAAATAAAACTCTGTTGAAAAAATATTTGTCAATCTTTGATTTTTCTACAAACAAATAAGGTTTTATGTAATGTTAAAATGTTCAGTTACTAACCAAATATAAAAGAGTTTTTAGCGGGATTTTTAAGTGACATTTTGTGGTTTTAATGTTTAATTCATTTACTTAGGATTTTAACCCTATATTATGTAATATTGGTGGCGTTTTGCGTGATATAGTTTGCTTTTTTGTACATAAATGAAGTGGATTATAAATATAAACTGAAAGCATGCATTCTGGGATCGCACAAAAATTCCCCAAAAAGTTCTATCAAGGGAGCCACCGTCTTGTTAGAATACTGAAATCGCCATAAGACAGAATATTATTATTAACTTGAAAATGGCAGTAATGGTCTTCATCAAAGAGGACTAGTTGCAAAGTTAGGAAGAAAAGAAGAGATAGAAACTTCTGCTCGTCAACTAATCAGCGTACTTTGATATACAAAAGAAATTTTAGGTAACATTATTAGTTGCAACACCTTTGCTTTTTTTTTTGTTACTTACTGAAAAAATAAGAAGATCTTTAGTTCTTTACATTGATTATTCAAAATACATTTGATAAACTATTTTTCATAGAGTACACTTATTTCTTCAATTCCTAAACAATTTATTCTCAAAAGAAATATCTTTTCAGCTGCCTCCTAATTCATTTCCTGAATGCAATAAAATACATAAAATTATATAAAGGTAGGAATAGTTGTCTATTTTATATAAAATCAACAACCTCGAAAGAAAGATACAAATTGAAACATTAAAATAAAACTTTGACTAAGAAACAAAAATGAATCCAGATAAGAAAAACTAAAAAAATAATTAATGGTTGCATGATGCTGCCAACGTCATGTGATTACTTTTCTAATTATTCTTTTACACATTATTACAAACATAGCTCACCGACCCTCAAGTTGAAAATCTGTCGCCAAGCACCTATAGGTGTGTTCCGGCAGCCTGTACTTGAGAGCCAGTCTTCCACTAGGCTTAGCGTGCTACTACCATCTAGAGCCACATCGTCACTTCAGATCAGCTATGATTGTGGCCACAACTCTAAATCTATAACGATAAAAAAAGCTCTAACAATATAGCGGCTCCCTTGTTAAAACCTTCTACCTACGTAGTTTCTGTGGTAACTTAAAAACCAATGGCTTTTCCTACTTCTGCACAATAACCAAACTGCATCACGTAAAATACGACAAAAATTATATAAAATAGTGTGAAATAACATAAGTTTATGAATTTAAAAAAAATACCATATGATAGATCAAAATCCTACCAAAAATTCCCTTGACCTAGTTAAAAGTGTCGTTCGACAGCCCTAAAACATTTCATACTTCGCGACCTGCCCAGCATAATAATAGATCGGGCCGCGGGTGGTACATCGCCACCCCTTAATATCATGTGAGAGGCGCTCTGGTAAATTTATCAATAGCATTATATCGCTCAGCTCGTCTACCGCGCGGTGTGTGTTGCGCCTTATATTTTATTCAGTTTGCGATCTTTTGACATTGATCTTTGTTGGTTTATGCGGAAATTGAGATATGAAGGAATTACTGGCAATTCTAATGGAACGAACGAGAGCTGGCAACATTTTCTTTTAATAGATTACACCTATCAAAGAACCTAACGTAGTAGGTACCTATAAATAAGCAATAAAAACATATGACTTAAAAAGGAACGAGCTTTTTCAAAAGCAGTAGTTTTTTCTAAATTATTTATAGGGTGAGGTTGTCGACAGTCTCAGCTGACGTTAAGTGACGATGTGGCCCAAAATGGTAACACGTTAAGCCTAGTGGAGGACTGGCTCTCAAATACCGATATAGGAATTCACTTAACAGGAGCTTGGTGACATATTTTAAACTTGAACGTGGCCTACCACCATGCAAATTAACCGATAAGTAATACTTAATTAGTTTGTGATATAAGTTTTCAAATCCCACTAACATTTTTACCTTTAAATGTGGGATTTTATTGCAAATATGAAACCCCGTAAAAACATCAATAGAAGCAATCTTCGAAGCAAAATAATTTTTCTCATCGTTCGTCAGAATCGAATTACAAATACCTACTTCTACGAATCGATTAATCTCCAGCACATTCCTATAATTTTACGTTAAAACGTTATCTCAAAACAAAACTTATAGTCGATAAATACAAGCTGAAATCTATACCTTTTATAACGACTTCATACAAGACAATTATTAAATCTTCGCAATTCAAGGTCCAATGGCAATGAAATTAAAATGGGACCACCCTTGCGGCGTTTGTTCCATAACAAACAAAAAAAGTATCGCCCAAATCAATTCTTTATTATGTAGTGTAGGCCCGGCTGAAAACCAGCGCTATATAGTATTTTGCTATAGCATATGCTGAGTTGAGGTTGATAAATTATATTACTAATATTTTATTGTAGTTTCGTGTTTAATGTGTGTTGTAATAATTATGCCTTCTTTTCATTATCAAATAGTTGTTCATTCTTTCTATACATAAACGTTCAACAAGAACATCCATTAAAAAAAAAACATTCGAATTGACTAACAACCGGCCTTTTTTTGAAGTCGGTTAAGCAAGGTAGGTAAGGAGTTTCTCAATTCCAATGTATATTTCAGACATAACTTCTTTGTTTATTAACCGACTTAGATGTTTTTTTTTTTGTAAAGGGGATACCTCAAGGGTGGTCCTGTTTTAATTTCATTGACATTGGACCTTCAACTGAGAAGATACACTAGGGAACTCTTCAAAAGTATTGAAGATGGTTTTTTTTTTTTTCTTATAAATTGTCTTGAATATATGCAAGTGTTCAAAACCTTTTTCTTTACGGACCTGTGTAGTTAGTTGTGTAACTTAGTTTTCGGATTCATAGTTACGAAATAAAAAAGTGTTGTTTTACAAACAAGTATACAATTCACCTGATGATAAGTGTTCACTACAGTTCAGTGCTGACTCCACTCATAATAGGTTACAGCCAAATAAGCTTGCAGACATTTTTGCGTTTGTAGTTGTGTACGGTATAGTATACGTGCAGGTAATGTATATATACTATACATTTGTAGTTAGAGTGTGAGGCACGTGGTAGCTATTAGCTAGCTCAAACTGGTTTATTCCAATTTTACTCACTGTTTGTATTACACTACTACAAACGCAAAAACATCTCCAAGCTGATTTACCTATACTACTTTTGTAAATAAAGTCACCGACATAGCCTTGAGAATAGATACAAGGTGTCCAGAAAGGGTATCGGGTATTTGTAAGTTCAATGAAACAAAAATTATTTGTATGCAATAAAAAAGTTTATTGTTTATTATTAGCATATGAATTGGAGAATTATTTGGAAAAGATGATGTTATCCAAATGATGACCGTTACGTTGCTGGCACTCTTCTAAAAGGAAACGAAGATTGGCGATAACACGGTGACACATAGCTATCGATATTGCTGCCATTTCTGACCTGATGTTTTGCTTTAACTGGGTTAGATTCGTCGGATTGTTTTGATAAACCTTACTTTTAAGGTATCCCCATGCAAAATAGTCAAGCGGGCTAAGGTCGGGGCTTCTGGGAGGCCAGTTGATGTTACCCCTTCGCGAAATGACTTTATTAGGGAATAATTCGTTAACAACTTCCATTGAGTCATTTGAGGTATGGCAAGTGGCCCCATCTTGCTGGAACCACGTTCTTGAGTTGAAACCTGCAAACTCCTGCAACTCTGGGACCAAAAAATTTCGCAACATATCGCAATAACGGTCACTATTCACATTAATTGCTCGGCCTCGTTGATCTTCATGAAAATAAGGACCAATTATGCCTTTAGCAGACATAGCGGCCCAAACAACGACCTTTGGGCTATGCAAGGGTCGTTCATGCTTTCGTCTCGGATTCTCCACTGCCCAGTACCGACAATTCTGCTTATAACATGACCATTCAGGTGAAAATTTGCTTCGTCACTGAACAGTATGTTGTTAAAGTTGTTAAATCGCTGCAGCATTTCGTTCGCAAAATTCAGTCGATTAGCATAGTCCGTATTCTTCAATTCTTGAACCAATTGAATTTTATAGGCTTTTAGACGTAAGTCTTTCTTTGAAATAGAATGTAAAGACGATTTTTTGATGTTCAACGCTTGGCTTCGCTTTCGGATGGATAAAGACGGATTTTGACGAACCGACGCCTCAACTTCTTCAATTGTTTCTTCATCGCGAACTGAACGAGGACGACCAGAGTTTTGAATTTTAACTGTCGCACCTGTATTCTCGAACATCCTGATCCATTTCCTAATGCTATCGTCACTTGGCGCGTGGCGTGTACGATATTCCGCACGATCGAGACGTTGAGCAGTCACTATTGAATCACCATTACGATAATACGCTCGTACGCAAAATGCGCGATGCGTCCCCGAATACTGTTCCATCGTGACTAAAACTCCACAAAATGGCGGACGCCACGAACCCCTCCCCGCAACCTTTAGACGCCCCGTTTCGAATATGGCGCGAAAACAAATACCCGATACCCTTTCTGGACACCTTGTAGAATTGAGTGGCAGTGTGCTGAGAACGTAGCTTGTAGAAAGGATAATCGATGGGGTCAAAGAGTTCACGAGTGGCAGCCAGGTACCGGAAGACGCAACGTGGGCAGACCCGCCACAATGACAAACCGACAACCTGGTGAAGATTGTGGGAACCAGCTGAATGCGGGTGGCACTGAACCGATCGTCGTTGCTATCTTTAGGTGAGGTTTATGTGCAGCAGTGGATGTCTTTCGGACTGAAATGATGGTGATGAATGGAGGTGACGTGAGTATCACTTTGACAGACTTTTCATCATGTACTTGATGGCCGCGACCCAGTCTAGCACTACAGCTCTACCCTGCTATCGTCATTTTGTCCTTGCAACAAAGATACACCAAGTGCAGGTTGGCTTGAGTGTCTATAATTTATCTCTCTTGCACACTAAAAATCTTCTTTTCTTCTTTCTTCTCCGTCATTTTCTTTTATGTAAATAACTATGTTTGTATATATGTTCCCTATGGACTCCAAAATGGTTGGAGTGATTTTGATGTTTTGAGGCAATCTTCATATTAACCCAACGGTCATGGTACTACAATGTTTGATAGCAATCGGATCAGTATTTCCTATAGACTCCAAAACGGCACAGCAACGTGAGGCCGGGTTTGCTAGAAATAAATAAAAGCTTTGTTAAAAATAGGATTTTAAAAAAAATGTACACTTATAATAAGTAAAAAAAAAATATCAGGTGAAGAGCACAAGAAGTGATCGTTCCCGCATCCACACTCGCAGTATTTCACTTTGATTCGAAATGGTATCACGTAATTTCATCTCCCCGAAGCGGCCGTGCTTTCTTATAAATAAAGCAGCAAATTTTGAGCGATAAATAACGCTTACCCAACACTCGTACGTGTATCCAGTTGGATAATTCAATATTTTTGATGTTTTAAACGTATAAGAATTGCTGTTGGCAGTGACTGACTGTTACATATTGTTTATTTGAAGTGATTTTATGATAGTTGCTACTGCTATCATTCACTACTGCCATTCTATTGGTTGATTATATTTACAACATGCATCATGTGTGTGCTTTTGTAATAAGTACATAAATAGTCTGTTTTTATCCAATGCTTAAAAGAAGGGTTATGTTTTTCGAACGTATTTATGTATGTCTATTTCTTTGGCACGTTCTGTAGTCTAAACTGCTTGATGGATTTTAGCGTACGAGGTGTCGTTAGATTCGTCTTAATTTTGGAATTGAAAAAGGATATAAAATATATAAATACGACCTCTGGGAATCAAATAAAAAGATTAAATGTTTTTTTTGCAATCGGGTCTTTGTTTCACTTTTAATTAATAATTTATTGTTATTATTTCGCAGTGCAGAGGCAGAAAAACAGGGGAGTTTGCTATTGACTCTATTTCTGTTCATCCGTTAAATAATTATTAATGTAACTAGTAACTGTATTAAATAATTTTGAAATTGTTGAAGAACAATATAGAAAAGTAGATTAACCCCATCGAGTTTCTTGTCGGTTCTTCTCGATGACTGGGATGCTTTTCGAACCGGTGCTATCATCGTTATGACGTTCATGAGTGCCTTCTTAGGCTCTAAATTGAATAAAGTTTTTTTTTTGTTTTTGATTTAATTTACAATGTTTTATTTCCATAGAGAGAATAAATCTTGTTTAATTTAATTTCGTTCTTAATTCTTACATTACCTCTATCTCCTCTATTGTCTGAGATACTGTTTATACATACACAACGTACGTAATCAAATCATGTCCAAGTTCGGTGAAGCTGTAAAAGCCGCAGCGGCTTCAGGGCCCCTAAGGCTAAAAAAAACAAATAATCAAATAGTAAAGTGGTTCCCTTATTAAAATTTTATTAGAACATTAATTTGAGATAGAGTTTGACTATTATGAGCCGAAAGTGAAAAAAAAAATATTAAAAAATAATTTTAAATACTTACATTTAATTAAAAATAAACGTAATTATAATCAAATACCTTTATTCTAACTTAATCTGGAAATACAAGTCCTATGTATTTAATTTTCCGCCATTTTTCACTTTTCTTTCATTACTCATTAGATTATAAACAGGAATTCGGGAGTTTTTGGCAGGATCTTGAAGTGACATGTTGTTCTTATGTAAATTCATAAACTTATGTTATTTGGCCTTATATTATGGTAATTTTAGCAACATTTTACGTGATGTAGTATGGTTATTGTGCGAAAGTAAAGTGAATTTTAAATATAGCTACGGAGCCTCCATCCTGTTGAAGTTATGTACAAGACAAGTGCGTCGCCAAGGGAGGGCAAGAGGGGCAGCTTGCTTGATGGCAAGTCGAAACTAGAATGAATTTACTTATTCCATTCCAAATATTCCGTCCGAGCTGCTATATAGTCTATTGTTAAAGCGGAGCGACGGCTGCACATTGCACAACGTGTAGGATAAAGCGATCGTTTCGCATCGTCAGCCTTTTAAGATTAAATAAAGCAATTTGGGGGTCACTGGCAATTTGGCACTTGGCAATCACTTCAATGGTCTGGCCATGTTGAGTGTGCACAGAAAACATATTCATAAAAATTAACAAGAGTAAAATAATAAAGTGTTCGAAAAGTTTAAAAAACCCTCGAAGATTGTGTATTTTAATTGACTTAACCACTTTACTATTAAAAAATTGTTTCATTGCCTTTCAATTCTTTTCAATCTATTAATCTATATTTTTAATCCAAATGCTTATTATTCTATTATTATAAAATAAATCAAAAGTATATGTTTACAAATTTTGTGGTGGTGCTCTCACGTGGACTACAAAATGCCGTCGATCGAGCAAATGCGCGAAACGATCTACCCTTGTTCCTGGTTATTTTAAAGATAAAAACACTCATTTATAGTGATTCTTAGAAGATTGACATATGATTTTGGCGAATTTTTTGAAGTCGACTAAGTTCAAATAAAAATTAATTCGGAAAATCGATGATTTTGGGGCGCTTTAATGACTTACACTGAATAAACTCTAAGAGATATACCTAAAAGTCAAATTAATGAGTAGAACTTAAAAAGACCCTACAAAAAAGTCAGCGAGAGCATATTATGTTTAACTACTAAGGATCACCCTCAATAAGCATATTTAAATATAATGTTAAATAAAAAAATTATTGTGTGCAGTGTGTCATCTCGAACGCACAACTGGAATTTACTTCATATGTACGATTGTCTTTGAATATTATGAAATAGGCAAAGAGATGATTGGTTGACTGATCGACCAACTATCACTGTTACTAACTGTACTATACTGTGCTGGCTGATGTATGTATACAAATACAAATGATTATTAAGGAAATGTTCGCAGAAAACGTAACGGTTTTTGTTAACACTTAAAAAAGTAAAGATATTGTTATTGCTTTTATAAATTTCACTGCTCATAAAATTTCCATACCGGGCTCCTTAAATGAAAATCGATTTTGAAGGAGTAAACTCCAATAAAAAAGCAATACCTATGTATGTACATTAACTAATTAAATCTTTCTCTCTTTCTTACCATATATATTCTGTTGATTAAAAATAACCTTTTCTCAAACATGTATTGAAATATTGTCATTATTTTCGACAAATGAACACGCGAAGTATTGAATTTACGGATATGCCAAGAATGATAAAAGAGATCCAATCAATAAGTATTTAATAACCCCAGCACGCCGTTTAATACAACATTGCTGGAGCGTCGTAATGTTCCAATTTCAAAAAACGCTCCTGCAATGGATTTGATTTTCTTCGCCCGTAAATTCGACAAGTACTTCGCGTGTTCTTTTTTCAAAAATAATGGCAATATATCCATGCATGTTTGAGAAAAGCACTATAAATGCCTCGTCGGAAATGGCAATTGCCTGTCTCGTATTAGTGAAGTCCTCGTCTACAGCTCAGCATACAAACCCATACTCAACCTGCAATTGCCTATTTCACGGCCATTGCAATAATGTACTATTAAAACATGGACGTATAAAAATTATACGTAGATGTTCTTCTTCTTCCTAACTTGGCAACTAGTCCTCGTTGAAGACCATTACTGCTATTATCAATTGTATATAGTGCCCTGTCTTTTGACGATTTCAGTATCCTCACAAGATGATGGCTTCCTTGTTAGAACTTTCTAGGGAGTTTATGGGATCCCAGATTGCATGCTCTTAATTTATATTTACACTCCACTTCTCTTAAGCACAAAAACTAAACTATATCACAGAAAACGCCACCAATATTACATAGTATAGGGTCAAAACCCTAAGAATATAAATTAAAAATAAATGCCACAACATGTCACTTCAAGATCCTGCCAAAAACTCTTCTTCTTCTTCCTAACTTGGCAACCGGTCCTCTTTAATGAAGACTATTACTGCCATTATCGAGTGAATTATAGTGTTATGTGTTATGACGATTCAGTATCCTAACAAGATGGTGGCTCTCTTATTAAACTTTCTAGGAAGTTTTTGTGGGATCTCAGAATGAATGCTTTCAGCTTATATTTATAATCAACTTCACTTATGCACAAAAACCAAACTATATCACGCAAAACGCCACCAATATCACATAATATAGGGTCAAAAACCTAAGTTAATGAATTAAAAATAAAAACCACAACATGTCACTTAAAGATCCCGCCAAAAACTCTAGATGTATTAAAATTATAAAAATTTTGAGATCGAAAAGCCTAGTTTTTTAAGAAAAAAAATACAATACAGTTATTTTATACTTGGGCTATATTATTGCAATTAAAATATTAATAGAAATATTATTACTTTGCACTATTTTAAAAGTTTGTATAATAATAATATGATATTTCAATATGTAACACCGTCATTACAATTATTAGGTAGCACTGTAGCAGTAACAAAACGCCAAGTTATCGCGTCGAAGCCAAAAAACTGTCAATGTCAAATGATAAAATCGTTTGTGTTTTGCTAAAATAAGTTTTCATAAAAGTTGATACGAGATGGATTCGCGTTTTTATGAAATTGACTTGGCCTATCACAAGATATTTAAGGATTTAAAGGACAGTTTATGCGAAAATCCAAGTGGAAAGTTGCGTAATTTGCTCGAAATTAGACACGATATTTTGTACGTTTGGAATTCGGTTGAGAACTGTTTGCTTCGTTTGAACCTGAAACAGCTTGAAGAAAATGGCCAAGATACTCCTTACCAGGTGATTTTTTTACGTTTTAAGTTTTTAAAAGGCTCTTCTTACCTACTTTATTATTATCGGCATGAGTTTTACAATTGACAGATGAGGTTATGTTTTGTTGTTGTGACAATAATATGTTTACAACTTAGTTATGCAGTCTGTACCCTCTCTTATTACGTCTTGTTAATTGGTACATACGTTAGAAATGCTGATGTTACGTTTTTAACCCATATTATGTCTGCAAACTACTGATAGACACCTGGTGTTTTGACTGAATGTATTGCGACATATTTCTCATTATTTCATAGTAAACAGCCCCACTTTGTGTTTATAGAATAAGAGTTTATAAAAGAGACATTTGTAACAAATAAAAGCATTCTTAATAAAGCTTCTTGAGAATCAGTCTTGTCTTAGACTTTTTAAAAACCCTCGGCAGTGCTCCCGAAATTTAACTGGCGCAGTCGGTAGGATACTCAATCAACAATAAAAGTCTGTGTTCGAGTCTTACAAATCGGTCTCATGTGCAGATTTTGAGTATCTACGAACCAATAAATAAGTTAACGTCGGGTTCCACATCTATTTCCGAGAGATCCTGTCCTAAAAGCGAAAGCAGCTATACGGCAAGACATGGGAACGAGCAGACTGTAAGTGACCATTTTTACAATCCTTGTCTCGTCCTTGTTATTTTCTGTGGTTGTATTTTTCGTTGGACATTGTTATAATTTTCAAACAAAAATCGTTGAAAATTATTTAACAAATTTTTATAATTTTCAAACAAACCTCGTTGAAAATTATTTTTCATAATTTTCGAATAAAAATCGTCGAAAGTTATTTGACTTCATAGATTATAAGATATTGAGAAATATTAATAATAAATATTAATTTTGAGAATTTTAATTTGATAATTTTAATTTCGATAATTTTAATTTTGAGAATTTTGATTTTGATAATTTTGTTATAAGATTTATTTTGTGAATTTTATTTTGAAAATATTATTTTGTGAATTTTAATTTTGTGAATTTTACTTTGTGTGTGTTTAATTAAATAAATACAATTCAAAATGCAACGCAACAATGAATCAACAATTCAATTAGTATCAAAAGAACTTTTAAGTTTAATTCCCAAGTACGATGGTGATCAAAATACTTTAAATTTATTTATTAAAAAAAGTGAATATATAATCAGAAATTTTAGCGGATCAAACAATGTTGTTCAAACTACATATGTGTTTCATGCTATAACTAGTAGATTATGTGGTAAAGCCGCTGCTCTACTAAGTGAAAGAGAAGACATAACAACTTGGGAACAATTAAGAGCTGTTTTGATTCAACATTTTGGTGATCCTAGATCGGAAGAGTGTGTGGCAATTGAGTTGGAAAATTTAAAAATTAAAGTTGGTGAAACATATACGCAATTTTGTAACAGGATACAACAAACACGCTGCACCCTCTTCTCCAAGGTCAATTTATTAACTGATGAAGGCCTCAAAGCCGCTAAAATGATTATCTATAATAATATGTGCTTGAATGTATTTTTATATAATTTACCAGAGGATTTAATTCGAATTGTGCGACTTAAAGGTTGTACCGTTTTAGAAAACGCACTAAGTGTTGTCATGGAGGAGGTCAATTTTCAATATCAGTACAATTCTAAAAATAAAAATAAATCTAATATTAAACCAGTTCAACAATTTTTCACGCCTACTTTAACAAATAATTTTAATAATAATTTCAAACCTCAACCTGCATTTGTGCCAAATACATTTAATTCCGGACAACAAAATTTTAAATTCGGAATTCCATACCAAACACAAAATAATTTTAAACCGTATAATAATAATTTTAAATTCGGTATTCCAAATCAAAATGTACAATTCAGACCTAACCTAAACCAACAAGGATATAAACCAAATTTTGGAAATAATAATTTTAAATTCGGTATTCCTAATCAACAAGGGTTCAAACCACAATTTAACAATACACAAAACCGACCTAATTTCAACATGCCAAATCAACAATTTAAATTTGGTATACCACCACAAAATCAACCTCAACGTAATCCACCTCAATTTCAGGCAAGCGATGTGTCAATGCGCACAGCTCGTCCTATTAGACAAAATATGATAGAGTCTTTAGAAATGAACGACCCTGAAATTGAATACCAAGACTATCAACCTGATTATACAGAATATGAAAATCATTATTTCATTGACGATAATCAACAAACTGCTTATGACGATTATCATGAAAACATAGAACCTGTTGAAACTGAAGAAGCTGAAAATGAATGCGTAAATTTTCCTATAAAAGCCTCCAAGAGCGACCCCCAGAAATAGTACACTTAAATTATGACGGCATAAATAAACTACCGCATATTTATATTCCTGAAATTGATGCTCGTTTAATGATTGATACCGGAAGTACCAGAAGTTTTATTAGTCCCGCTAAAGCTGATGAATATTTTTCAGATTATAAATATATTGATCCTTTTGAAGTTATTAGTACACATGGACGTAGCCTACATGACGAAGTTATAGATATACCTTTATTGGAAAGTTTTAAAAGTCCGATGAATCATAAATTTTATATATATAATGTAGATGGAAGATATGACGGATTAATAGGTTCTAACTTATTAAAAATATTGAACGCGACTATAGACATGAAAAATTTAATTTTACGGACACAAAATACAGAAATTCCAATAATTTATAGTCCCCCGTGGGAAATAACGCTAGAACCACGCACTGAAACCCGTGTTAAGGTGCCTACAAATTTAATTAATGGTGAAGCAATAATTAATTTTAAAAATTTTGGAAATGAAGTACGTATGCCTAGCGCTATAGTTACTTGCAAAGATTCATTTGCAACAACAGTCATGCAGAATGCTTCGCAAGATAGTGTGACTTTAACTTTTAACGAACCATTGAATATAACCAGCCTTAATAATAATACTTGCAAAATAAATTTATCAACCGGGCAACAATTAAATGATTTTGAGATTGATGAATTACTTACACAAAATTTATCGAAACTCCGATTAGATCATGCTAATCAAGAAGAACGAGAAGCAATAGAAAAACTTTGTTTTGAATACAGGGATATATTCTATTGTGATAAACTGCCTCTTACATTTTCTAATCAAGTAAAACATCGAATCCGGACTAAAAATGAAGATCCAATTTTCATACGGCAATACCGACTTCCACCATCGCAAAACGATGAAATACAGAAACAAGTTGAAAAATTACTAAAAGATAATGTTATACAAGAATCGTTTTCACCATGGAGTGCACCCGTACACCTAGTTCCAAAAAAGATGGACGCCTCCGGTGAACAGAAATTTAGAATGGTTGTAGACTATCGACGTATAAATGATATTACTACTGATGATAAGTATCCTTTACCAAATATTAATGATTTATTCGACAAGTTAGGGAAATCTACTTACTTCAGTACATTGGATTTAGCAAGTGGGTACCACCAAATTGAAGTTGATGAACAAGATAGACCCAAAACTGCATTCACTACACCAATGGGACATTTTGAATTTACACGGATGCCATTTGGACTTAAAACAGCACCTGCAACATTTCAACGCGCAATGGATAACGTGTTACGTGGGTTGCAAGGTATACATTGCTTAGTATATTTAGATGACATCATCATTTATTCTAGTAGTATACAAGAACATGTAGAGAAGCTAAGAAAAGTGTTCGATCGTCTCAAACAAACCAATCTTAAAGTAACTCTCGATAAATGTGAGTTTTTTAAAAAAGATGTACTCTACTTAGGACACAAAATTACGAAGCATGGTTTACAACCAAATGATGATAAAATCAGGGCAGTACTTGCCTTCCCACTCCCCAGAACATCCACTGAAATTAAAAGTTTTCTTGGCCTGATAGGCTACTACCGAAAATTCATAAAGGATTTTTCAAAAATTACACAACCCCTTACATCGTGTTTGAAAAAGAAAAATAAAATTGAAATTAATGAATCATATGTTCAAGCTTTTCAAAAATGTAAAGAGCTACTTGTGAATGCTCCTATATTACAGTTTCCTGATTTTTCTAAACCCTTCATTTTAACAACAGACGCGTCAAACTACGCTTTAGGCGCTGTCCTTTCACAAGGATCAGTTGGAAATGAAAAACCTATCGCATATGCAAGTCGTACTCTTAATGATGCAGAAACACGTTACAGTACAATAGAAAAGGAACTGTTAGCCATCGTTTGGGCAGTAAAACACTTCCGTCCTTACCTGTATGGACGCAAATTCACAATATTTACTGACCACAGACCTTTAGCATGGTTAAATTCACTGAAAGAACCTAATAGTAAACTTACTAGATGGAAATTGAGACTAGCTGAGTTCGATTTTGACATAATATACAAGAACGGTAAACAAAATAGTAATGCTGATGCTCTATCACGAATTAAATTAAATATATTAAAGGACGATATGTCCTTACGAGTAAACGTGAGTGACACTGAACGATCTGAGAGTCCAATACTAATTTCAGACTCATCAGAAACGTTAACTATTCCTTCAGATTCCGATAAGACTTTAACTCACCCAATTCGTTCTCCTTCATCCAGTACTATTACTGCCTGTTCATTACCGGAAACCATACATTCTGCTGAAGATATTGATACGAATGGTATTCCCATTATTGAAGAAGCCATCGACACAAAACCTAATCAAATCCTTATTTTTACTTGGAACAGAAACCAATTATCAATAAAAGACTTATCACATGAAAAACAAAAAATTTTGGAAGTACATTTACCTGTAAACAACACTAACCTTGTTAAGAAATTTCTTTTAGAATATATAAAACCTAAAATTAAATATTTCTTTTACTTTGAGAGCGAAATTCACCGTAAACAATTTACAAATGCCGTGATAAAACTATTTAAAAAAGATACCGTCAAAATATATGAATGTACTAAAAGAGTTATATACTTAGGTGATGAAAAAGAGCAACGTGCCACTATACTTGCTTATCATCAAGGTAAAACAAGTCACCGTGGAATCAAAGAAACTCTTATGAAATTAAAGCGTAATTATTTTTGGACAAATATGGATATAACAGTCGCTTCTGTAATCAATTCTTGTGAAACTTGTAAAACTCTAAAATATGATCGCAAACCTTTAAAACCAGAATTAATGTTAACGCAAACTCAAACAAAACCTTTTGCTGAAATATTTATAGATATATTCTCTATAGAAGGAAGCTACTTCCTTACCATAATAGATGCTTTCAGTAAACTAGGTCAGGCTTTTGAAATATCCAATCGCTCTACACCTGAAGTAGTTCGTGCCTTAATTAAATTTTTCTCATTTTATGGCGTACCAAATAAGATCAGTGCTGATTCTGGTACTGAATTCAACAATACACTTTTAAAAGAAACATTACAATTTTATAAAATAGAATTACACATAAGCACTCCACATAATCCTAATTCTATGGGTTTAATTGAAAGATTCCATTCAACTATTTTAGAAATATATCGTATCGCTAAATATGAACATAAAATAACTGACGCGGCTAACGTTATGACTTATGCAATTATGTCATACAATCAAACCATTCACTCAACGACTGGTCTTACACCATTTGAAGTAGTTTTTGGACACACTGATTCTAATAGTACTTTTGAAGTAAACTTTAACAAACAATATACGCAACAATTAGTAAACGATCATATGAAACGAACGAAATATCTTTATAAATATTTAACAGACAAAGTAATTGAAAATAAAGAAAAGATTAAAACAAAACGTGGTGGTGAAACATCATTTGATATTCAAGAAGAGGACACTATATTTGTAAAAGGTGTTAATACAAGGCGAAGTAAAGATAAACCGCGTTATCAAAAAGCACAAGTATATGGTAAAATTGACAGAAATATCTGTCCTGTAAAAATGAAAACTCGAAAAACAAACGTGCCTATTAAGGATATAAAACGACCTTCGCAGGTACCTCCTCGGGCTCCTGGCTCTGATCATCAGGATTCACGCCCTTCAACTTCACAGAATCGATAAAAATCCCGGTATAGTCCTTGTGAAACAAGGTCAAGCTAGTGTAAGTTATGATAAGTGGACAATAATTAAGATTTTAGATTTAAGTCTGATACGTGAGGATTTAGAATTCAATATAAAAAGATATACTAAATTTAATCAATATTTAAAAACACATTTTGATAATGAAACATCTAATGTTCAACTTTTTAATGTAAAGCTTCAAACGAATTATGTAATGAATATTAGTATTCAAAAATTAGAACAGTTATCTCCATCAACTAGAATTAAACGTGGACTTCTCAATCCTCTTGGATCTATTATTAAGCTTATAACTGGTAACTTAGATCATAATGATGCTTTAAGATATGAAAATATGATTGATTCTCTAACGACACGCCAAAATACACTCATTAAAAAGGTAACCTTAATATCAGATATTTCTGAATCAATGATAAAGATAACAAATTTCACGAAGGACAATTTCATTCGAATAGATAAAGAGTTACGAGAAATAAAAAAATTAATAAATCAAACTAATATTGATATAACTACCCATAATTTTATTAATGTTTATAATTTATTTTTCCATAATTTTCAACTACTCTACATTCGGTTGAATGAAATTGAAACTTCTCTGGCATTCAGTAAATTAAAAATATTACACCAATCTCTTATAAACTCAAATGAATTATTAGAATTGTTAAAAAAGATAGAGAAATTCTACAAACTTGTGTATCCAGTAAGTTATGACAATTTAGTTAAAATAGAGCAATGTATAGAGCTTAAAGCTTATACAAAAGGAAGTCAAATAACATTCATTTTAGATATACCAATAATTAGAGATGAAATTTATACATACTACAGAGCAATTCCAATACCTATGACCAATCCTTCTAATCATACCACCATCATTATTCCTAAATTTCCTTACCTATTAGTAAAAGGGTCTAAATTTGTCTCGCTCACTTTACCTTGTAATGAACTTCACGACGAAATGTTCCTGTGTCACGAGGATGATTCTCGAACAACTTCAGAAGACACTTGCATAACAGCATTAATTCAATTTTCTTCGAATACGAGTTCTTGTCATCCAGTACCAGTTGAAATCAAGACCATTAAGATACAACCAATTGGAAAAGAGAGATGGATTCTTCATAGTAACGCTGAGAATATATTATCAAAAATTTGTAACGACGAAATAACGAAAGAAAATATAGAAGGGACATACTTCCTCGTCCTAGATGACCATTGCGATGTTAAAATTGGTGAAATTACGCTAAAAGCTCACCATATTACTACGAGTAATTTGAAGATGTCAAAATTACCGATTATTAATCTTCCCGAAATAACAATTACTGAGCAACAATTGCAACGTGAACCCATCAATTTGGATAACAGTGAATTAATAAATCTTCAACATTTAAATAATCTTTTAAAAATCAGTGAAAGTGAACTAAAAACATCAAGTGAAAGAATTATTAATGTAAAAAGTGTTAGTGCCGGAACTTTATTGTTATATGTGATTATATTTCTATTAATTCTTGTATTCTTAGTATATAAGCTCAGTTTTTGTAAAAATTATTGCTATCGAAATAATCATAGTGATAATCATCCCTCTGATAATTTCGAACTTGAGGGGGAGGAGTTATGCAGTCTGTACCCTCTCTTATTACGTCTTGTTAATTGGTACATACGTTAGAAATGCTGATGTTACGTTTTTAACCCATATTATGTCTGCAAACTACTGATAGACACCTGGTGTTTTGACTGAATGTATTGCGACATATTTCTCATTATTTCATAGTAAACAGCCCCACTTTGTGTTTATAGAATAAGAGTTTATAAAAGAGACATTTGTAACAAATAAAAGCATTCTTAATAAAGCTTCTTGAGAATCAGTCTTGTCTTAGACTTTTTAAAAACCCTCGGCAGTGCTCCCGAAATTTAACTACTTTCAGTTCTTTTGAAAAGTGAAAGTTGTTTATGTTTACAATATCACCAAAATTATAAATTCCATAAAGTAATTGTAAAAACATATTAAGGAGTAAGAAAAACATAAATACTGTAGGATTTAATTTAGAGGTGGGCTATTGTTTATGATATACATAATCGAGAAATTCGATGATGAAAGATTTATGTAGTCGAGACATTTACGTATTTCTCAGAGGTGGGTGATTATGAATGATGACTTAATTGAGGTATGTACTTATTAAACAATTTGTTCAGTCATAAATGAAGTTCTTTAAAACAATATGTATGCCACTGAGCTAAAAAAAGGTTGTTCAGTCATAATATACTTACTAATGGTTATAATCGAGATATCTTGAGTTATCTTCATAATCAAATGATTGCATTTGTATATCTCATAATTGTCCACTGCTAATTTAATTTGGCAAATAAAATACAATTATTTTTCACCTACAAGGTAAGATGGAGAACTAAATAATAATTTTGTGTCTTCTAACCTTTTAAGTAAAATTGTCATAATGTTATGTTACAAGAAATTTCTTAATAGAACTTTCTATTAATATTGTAACATACTTTTTACCAGCTTACTGTGTTTAATTTAGAATGTAATTATATTGTAAAAATCATTACTCTAAAAATAAAGTAACAGATTTTTCCTTCTATGTATATTTTCATGACCTAAAACAATCTATTATAAAATACATATTGATCTAAAAGTAGTATTAAGAAAGTTATTGTTAACATATATATTATAGAAATAATTTACAATTAATGATATATTAACATAAAATACTCATAATATTGTTTCTTTTTCAGGTAAGTTATAAAATTTTAAATGAAGCATTGAAATCATGCTTACTCAAGGTTGGACATAACATGTCTTAAACTTTTAAGGTATATATATATATATATATAGTATTAATATGTGAAGCAAAATCTTTCTACCCCTTTTTATGTGTAATTGTGTGTAGGGACAACTGTGAGATTTGACATGGTTAAAGTTTGTATGGAGAAGAAGTACAGAAAGCTAAAATTAGTCTATAATATCTGTTACTAATATATTAAATTAAATAAATTAATACTGCAAATCTTAACCCAACCAGTGCCATTGAACATAGACCCCCCAAAATATTAACATTGTCACTCGATGAAAAGTGTCAGTAACTAATGTAGATAATACTCATTGTTTAGGTTCATGAATACAGCAAATGTCAAACAGAAAATACTCTATGTTCAAAAAGTCGCTGGTCGAATTTCGACCTTAGGGTGATCACTAGTTTATAATAAATACATAACTATTGAGGATCTATTCAATGCTGCATGTTGTCAGGCTATAGACAATTTAAAAAGTGAGCTTACTAATTTTTTTTACTGAGAGGTAATTAATTATATATAAATCTTTATTTTGAAAGTTTAGGTTTTACACTTCTTACAGTAATTATCCCAAGTAGATGTGTTTTTAAGGTAGGTATTCTATGTTATGTGGACTCCATCTGTTCACGGCTTAGACTCTTGCTAGGTCCATTGTGTGTAGACATTCCGGCCGGCTATTCCAGCCAGCCCAACTTGGACCAGAACCACGGACCTTGGGTTTTTGAAGAATTCTGCCCGTTGGATTGTGACTGCCATGCAATCCAGGATTACATGTGTGACGGTTTCTTCACCCTCCGAGCATGCTCTGCACATAAGGCTGTTGGTGACACCTAGAACATAAAGTTAGTTAAGTGAACAATGGCCAGTTATAGTGCCTACTGTAACAGGTAGATCACTTATGTTAAGACTGAGTAGTGGCCGCAACAAGCTTGGTTCATGGATGTGCATCGTTACCCTTGACTGTCTACAGTTACAAGCCATTATCCATTGATCTTCATGTAATTCTATTATTCTTCAATGCAGCCACGAGCGAATCTCACTGAATGACATGCAGACTCTCTTTCAGTCTCTATTTGCCAGTTCATCTGCTGCGTCGTTGCCCAGTGATCTGTGGTGTCCCTTAATCCACTGTACTTTGTTGTTAGTTGTAACTCTTTCCAGTGTGTTGTGACGCTCATTTATAAGCCCAGAGTCATGCATCTTGATTAAGATGAGATGTCCAGGACTCGCAAAACGGCATTTCTGTTGGAGAAAATTCTTATGTTTTGGTTCTCCACTTTCCTGTTCAGCACTGGTTTGCTGCCTCAGTAATGGCTACACATTCACATTGGAAGATGGAAGTGTGTGGACCTAGGTTTATTAGTATTTTAATGATTAAGGGTAGGTATTCTATTATTATAAATGAATACCGTAGAAGATATCAAGGAATCAAAATTACGCGCAACCAAAGAAATCACTCATAGGGAAATGGTTGGATGGCACTCTACATCTATGATGATTAGCGTGTCGCCAGCTGAGCGCATTTTTCTAAACTCTAAATTATGTTTTTAAACGTAAAATGCACCCATGCGAAGCTGGGGCGGGTTCCTAGTTATTACAATGCACTTGTGCACAAAATATATAACATGTAAAAGCCATAAAAATTACATAGTATAGGGTTAAATATCATAAGTTCACAAATTAAAATTAAAATTTACTGTATAACGGGTTAAGATCCCATCAAAAACTCAGACAGTAGGAGTGTTGCTAGTAGTTGCTAATCATAAAAAGCAGATTAAATTATAATTTTTACTATGAAAGTAATGTCTGTCCAATTATAAATTTTATGAAATCTATGAGAAACATTTCATAAGATTAGTAATTATTAGCCATCACTTGAATGAGATACTAGGTGGTTATTTATTTTGAAAAATTAGTAACTCTTTGTGGTAACAAAACATTAATAATTCAATTTTTTTTGTCTCAATTGCCAACAACATGATGTTAGGTAGATTATTAATGATATTAATGCGAGTTGAACGAATTAATGAATACTTTATTTCACTTTTAGCCTGTACACTGGGGAGTTTAATGCTAGTAAATCATTTTCCACCAGCTAGCGAGCAGTAATGTGTAAAAAAATATTATTATTATTTTATTAGCTTTTTTAATCTACCCAATACTATTAAGTAAGCAATTCTTGTATAAATGAAATTGGTTTCTCCTTACGCCATCGTTTCCTTCAAGCGTTAACGTGAAGAGATATTTATGCAGGCCAGGATGCCATCGGGATTTCGATTTGTCTGTAGTCGTCGTTGTTTGGATTGTACTTTGCTTACCATCAATTTGCCGAGCTGCTATAAAAAACGGCTCCTATAATTTAAATGAAACTTTTTATTCAGTTAATGTTTTACATTCCAAGTTTACTTATATAGGTGTTTTTTTTTTTGGTAGACAGGGAGGGCAGCTCAGTCCCTCAGGTATTTATGTAAAAATAACAATACTTTTTACAATGTTAAATTTTGATTATAAAATTTAAAAATGTTTAAAATGTATTTCCGTTAATATCATTGATGGCTGACTTTATCAAATCGCACTTACTACGCATCATGCTTGAAAAGGAGACTTCAAAAATACTAGTTTTAATTCCAGACACAAAAAGAAGGGTGTTATAAGATTAACGTGTGTATATGTGTGTCTGTCTGTGCATTGCAGCTCACAAACAACTGAACAGATTATATTCTACTTTTTTTTCAATAGGTGAATCGATCGAGAGTGATCTTAGCTATAATTCAAGAAAATCTGTTCAGCGGTTTGAATATTATCAGCTCTTTAATAGCTGATAAATAGATGCGAGCATCTTCTACAGGTCTGACTGAGTCGGTATTCTGTTACTTCAGTAATATTAGAAAAAACTTAACCTGATGCTGCAGCGTCATCTGGAATCAGAAAACTACGTAACTCCTTAGCAACATACAGCAGAGATGTCGTGTTTGGTCTCATTGCAATGGTATCAATAAGTATGTGGGCTCAATAGGTCACATACTTGTGTCGGAGGTATTATTAAATTGTCAATTTACCTGGTTGACATGTATTTGTTAATAATGTATTAGTGTAGTAAGGTATGGTTTAATAAATTTCTAATAAAATCAGAGCTCAACTAGAAACACTACTAATATTCCTACACAGACACACAAAAATATACATTTCCACAACACGGAAATATTTTAATAACTTTTTTAATGTTTGGCTTTCTTACGGTCTAAAACTTGAATTATCATTTCAGTGTATTTTTCTTTCAAATATTCTGATTTATATTTATCTTTAGCCTGTTTAAGGAAAAGGCTAAATATAAACGATAAATAGCATAATTATTTTGTTGTTTTAATTATTAAACCTGGGTAGAATATCGATCGATTCTCGATTGTCAATCGGAACCCTTTTTTACGTGGGGCAATTCCTGCTCCTGCATTGGATACCATCCCGAACATAATCTTAATAGGTTACACAGTGTACTGAATGAAAGCGTAAGATAAAATTAAGAGGAAACCAGCCCGCACAAAAAACATTCGTATAATTAGGTATTGTAATCGTTTAAAACAGGGATAAGAAAACTTAACGCATAGTTGGAGGCTTTTAATTAGCTATTTCATTATTTATTTGTTCTTTTTTATTGCTATATATTAGTTTGTAAGCCTTCCTAAAATTATAAAAAAAAAAAAAAAAAAACTAGCCGCATTAAAAATTTCGATGATCCACGAATTTTGGTTTGTACTTCTAGATTTTATTTCCAATTTAAGTCTGATCAAGAAATAACGAATTTGAAGAACCACAATTCTCTCTTACGAACCGTGCTTTGCTGATCCCTGGTCTACCGGAATTATATAAAACCATAGATATTAGTATTTTTAGCTGACTTGAAAATTAAGGTAATTCCTACTCTCTAGACGAGAGGGCTTACACATGTAATTAAGACCTTTACAAGTTGGCACTATGTTATTAGAGTAATATAACAAATGCAATGAAGCAATGATGGCTCAGTTGGTAGCGTGTACGGACTCTGCGTCGATCGACGTGAGTTCGAATCCCTGCAATGAGCCTGAGATTTCGGTAAAGGAAAACATCGTGATGAAACCATAGCTTGGTGGTAGAGCTTTTTCTAATGCCCGCTTGGATTTATACCATCGTGGGCCACATCGTCATTTAAGATCAGGTGAGATTGAGGCCACAACTACGATAATCCAACCTACGTACCACCTACCAACGATAATTTACGATAATCTATAATCTAAAACCTATAAAGATAAAAAATAAAATAAATTAAGACAACGCGGATCAACCTAGACGCGTGCCCAAACATTTTAATCGAAACACAAAAAAAACATACCTAATATTTTGCGATAAAGCTTAATCATCTGAATTACCCTAAAATGTTACTAAGTACCGGTATATTGTATATATCATAGGTTTAATATATATAATACATCTATGTTTTAAATTAATACAGTGCTAGGGGAAAAAATAATTAATTGAAAAATATTTTCGAATTAATGTTTTCTTCGTTAGTTCCGAATATCCATAATAGAGTCCTCGTCCATTAATTTGGTATTACATAACAATAAACAGTTAACAAACGCGAGCGTCCATTGAAAAGTGCTCTCGATTACACGGGCCTCCATTAATCTCACTTGGTGCCACCACGGAATTAATTATCCCCTGACCATACGATTTAATGGGCTTCCTAAGGGACCCTGAGGTTTCCGATTAAATCACTACATCTCATTGGCCGATTTATAGTGGCCAGTCGAGTCGAGGATTTAGAGGGTAGACAAACTAGTTGCCGTTTATTGATGGTGGATGAAAGGTTTCACATCGGATTTTCTTAGTTTACCCGCGTCTTAGACGTAAGCGATGAATAAGTTTTACATCTGAGAATATAAACCATTGAAAAAGTAAATTTAATTAGAGTTGCTGAGTTCCGTGACGTAGGTTACTTCCTATTCCGTTTTTTTGTTTTTAATTTTAATTTTTAATAGTAAAGGGATAAATTGAAAATTGCGCTCGCATCGTGTGACGGTAGTGGTGAAATTAAATGAATGAATGAATGAAATGAAGTTCTCCTTCAATGATCAAATTAAAGTAATTATTTATTTACATAATATAATAAATTTGTTATGTTTAACAATCAAGTGGTGCCAGTTACGAGTTAATTATTACTAGCGGTCGCCCAATAATCGAAATTCGACCAGTAATTTTTTAATCATAGATTATTTTCTGTTTGACATTTAAACAATGAGTATTATATCACTTGCTGTCACTTTTCATTGAGTGACAATGTTAATATTTTGGGGGTCTAAGTTCAATGGCACTGGTCTGTTTAGGATTCACAGTATTATAGATATAGATTATAGATAAATTTTAGCTTTCTGCACTCCTTCTCCATATAAATTTAACCGTGCACGACAAGTCTCCCTTGCACGCTATACGCTTAAAAAGTGGGTACAAAGTTTTTGCTTCAAGTATTAATAGAATTATTACATTTTGCGTGTTATGCAGCGGTTATATATAAATACATAATAGATATCATTAGAGTGAATTATACTCCGAGGTGTATACGTGTATGTAACTTAAAATTATTTTTATGCAATAAAAAAAAACAGTAAAACGAATTTACATTATTAACATTGATGGCTGGATAATTCCATAATGTCGGAAGTCGGAAAAAAATTTGGAGTTATCTTTGTTTTGTTACTCCAATAATTATAACTTCCTAAGTGAGTTACATATGAAATACACGCCATTTTCCTTTTATTCATAAAAAGTTTAATACCAAAAAGTCTTCACTAGAATATAATTAAGTATGGGTTTGGGTACTTACCTTTTTTATTTTGTATGCGTAAGTAATGTATTAAAAAGTTGGCATAGGTGCTGGAAGCTCCATAGCTGGGATTAGATGCACAGGAGTAATTCAATTCTGTTTCGGATTTGTCTTCCATACATTTATAAACTTGAATATACGTTTGTATTTTTGTCTTTTAACACTTGACATTAAATTTATTTGATGTATGTTTAGTGTGATTTAGTTATAACTCATAACAAAGACGTGGACGAAAATAGAGTAAAAGTTTTGCGTTAAGCCAGTTACTATAAAGTATTTATCTGATGACACGATAAAAAATAAAAAACTTACACATGGGCGTTGGAAAAAAAAATGAGGAGTGCGAACTTATTTCGAAATCTTGACAAACTCCTTAAAAATTGTTAAACTTTTATCTAGAATTCGAAAATGTAATATAATAATATTATTTAGAAATAAATTCTATAAAATATAAGACAAATAATATAAATCCAAACTCTAATGAAGAGAAGATTAGAATCTAAATTTTACCATATTTTGCCATTTCTGTTTCAATACATAGAACTATTGCGTAGATCGTAACTATTTTCTTACTTGACCACACGGTCCTTGCAAACGAATTTACTGCTGAGATTTGGCCGAGGGGCGTATCAACCGGGCGGATTGTTAATCTGAACTTAGATGTACTTTTCACCTAGTCCTTTAGGGGCCGAGACGCTCTTAAATCTGTAGGAATATGTTCTTACGTAAAGGTTGTATTAGTAGCATGTTATTTAATACTTTTGTTATCGAAGATTATTGTTTATTTGTAGTTACAGTTAATACAATGTTCATGAATTGGCTTGATAAAAAATTATGCAATAGGTAATGCAAAATTTTGCAATTCATTTTCCACTATCAACTTAATCTCATTTAACATCTTGTACTATAGACGTCAGACATTGTTAGTAACAATTAGTTATGTCTACTTTCGATTTAAGTTGCTGAAGAAAAGTTCCTAAATGTTATAATTCATTACTGGGTGATAGAACACGACAATTGTAGCCTACTGGGTCGCGAATACTATGCACCTTGACCCCTACATAGTGACTTTCTGTTGGTTTATCGGTTTAACTGCTGTAAGGACGATTGATCCCCAGTGATCCTCATTGTTTATTGGATTGTATTATCCTTACCATCATGCACAATTCCGTTACTTTACCATGCTACCATAAAAAAAAGAAAGTGGGTGCGTGTGACCTTTACGCGCGATTGAAGTAAAACTTCTTTGGCGTTGACGGCATATATCACTGAAATGATTAAATTTTATTATTGAATATTATAGAATGTCACAATCGTCAGAAAATTTATTAATAATTTATTTATTACAAAAGTGATTAATAAACAAGTATATTTAGAGACATCAAAAACAAAATGCAATTTAAAATATTTTTTATAACTATTAAATTTTTATTTAGTTTTCTATTCACAATTGATCCGTTTGAAAATATTCGAAACAAAAAATCCTACTTGATTATTATATTTGCCACTAGCTGGCGTATAAGTCAGGAAGCGTGGAGTATATGACATATACCTACTAACTACCAATCCAAATTATTATTTTTGAATACCGGAAACTAGTAAGCGTTACTTTCGTCAGAAAAAAATCTGAGTTACTCCCTAGTCTCGCCTAAAGAAGTTTTACTTCAAAATAATGAAACGTGAACTTACCTGAAAAGATCAGAAAAGCAACCATTAATAGCATCATTGAAAACGTAACTTGATTAGCACATAGAGAAATGTTAATTAAGCCTGTGTATGCGCAACAATTCAAAATTATATGAAAACAAATTTTCTAGACGAAATTTATCTAATAGATGCCGCACCTAGCAAGCTCCCTTTGACCCACCTGCCATACATTCTTGTGCAAATATTGTCACAATTATCAGATAACATCAGCTTGTAAACACGGTAGCGAAGAGTGGTGCCCTTCGGCGAATATCTCACGGCTAGGAAAGATACCGAGGCAATTGGGTGAGTGGTCCAAATGATTGAAATTCAAGAGTTGATACGTTCATGAAAAAAACGAATGTTTTGGATATTTTATTAATTAATGAACGAAATTACCCGATACCTTAAGGAAATATTCAGTGCAGTATAGAAACAACAGCAACCGCCGATGAATTTAATTCTAAATTCTATTGGCGGTCGTCGTCATCATGCCGACCCACAGAAATGCTTCTTCACCTCTCGTTATAAAGAGGGATGTTCTATGTGAGACATACTCAAGTCCGGTGAAGCTGTAAAAGCCGCAGCGGCTCTGGTTTTGGGAGGGCCCTTAAGGCTAAGAGTGTAGTCAGTTCAAAAAAAAAAAAAAAAGACAGAGATAATGCAATGTTGCCAATGTTAAACTAAATGTAAATACTACAATATTAATGCTAAATGAAATAGTTGTTTGGAAATTAATTACAGCAGTATTTTATCAGTCGTTAGTCTTTTTTGCATAGCTGGTAAACAACGTTGAACGAATTGGAAGTTGCTTTTATAAAGATGCAAGTGGAAGTCGCTAATTCAAATCGCTTTCAGTTTATAAGTGAGGCCGCCAAACGAAAGACATTTTCGTCCGTGCCTTAAGATCGTTTTATTACCAACCCGGATGGACTTGTGGAGGGATGGTGGGGAATGTAAATTTACTGCGATACCGGACGCGCGGAGGTGAGCTGCGGATTGTTTTGTTTTTGGCATTAAGGAGGACCGTGATTAACATTAGCTTAGAAAGACGGCTTAAACGGTGTTATTGGTTAAATTCATATAGAATGTTATTGTTTTCAAGAAAACATGGCACTTGATAATCTGATGGACTTTATTTTGTTGCTTTAGTTGTGACTACATAGTTTTTATGATGTTTTTTGCAACACAATGTAATACTATAGTAGGCATTCTTGGTTTATTGTCACTTGCTGTAATGTGAAAGGGTGTTTTCTCGCAAGATATTAATATAATAAGCGGACGATAATCGTAAAGGACTCTGTGTTAACTAAATAGCCAGAGGAAACTGCTTTGTTTTGATGTAGCTAAAATTGGTATGTTTATAGATAAAAAAAAAATTAAGAGTCCGTTATTCTTTCTTTTACGGGAATACAGCAGATAAAAATACTAGCTTAACACAATTTGTCTCAGTTATTTTAAATTTTGAAATTTTAAATCCATTTATACCCCGAGAAATTACTGAAATAGTGAAAACTGTTATATTACATTATCTTATTTCTTTATGTTTTTACTGTAATAAACCTTATAACAAATATTGCTAATGACTGAAACAAAAACGTTTGTTGAAATGTGGTTCGTAAAAGATTGGAAATTTTGATGCGAGTGGAATGGAAACGAAACCAAACGCCATAGAATTCCGGGCTTAATTCTCCATCTGTACATTTGTTACGATCGCCTACCTTATTTATTGTTGTTGTGTAAATTGGTTGCTAGTTTGCGGATGGGAAAAGTTGCGGGGGCTGGCGCACGGATTTGTGGGTTAAAAGGTTTTACGTCTTTCGGTTGCTTTCGTCTATGCGTTACCGTAAGTAAAATGTGAGAAACGTTTTAAATAATATTTCTCTGTGAAAGAATACGACGACAATGGTTCTAGAAGTTTCGTTAATTATATATGGAACTGTGGATAACTTTGTAATTTTCGTTTTTTTTTTTATGTAGCACGGCAATTTAACGGTCATGCATGCATAAATTTAACTAGATATGCACAAGCTGATTCCAAAACCCGATACGCTAAAACGAGTCAATATGACGGATTTTCACCAAATTTATTGTGGTCGCAACTCTAGTCGGGCACAGTAACCCTACCACTGCCGGTTTTACATGATGTCTCGATTTTATGCAATTACTAGTTGTGCTACACGGTTTCACCTGTGTTACTCGAGCAACTCTCCACAGCGTCGCCGCTAACGCACCCGTGTTGCCTATTGTTCTTCTCACTTCCCGTACTTGCATGTAGCTTGCCAAATTGCTTAAAGTTATATAGCCTTTAAATAACCTTCCTCAAAAAATAGACTATAAAATGCCATCAATTTTTAAATTTAAATCAATTTTATTTTATCGAAAGTTTTTTTTTTTTTTTTTTATTATTTTAGAATATATTCTGTCCACTTGACATTGACCGAATTGTGTATAAACTCACGTTTCCATAATTGACCAACATAAATAAAACGTAAAATATTAAACGTGTAAAGTTTTTTAAATGTCTTTTAGTCAGTTAGCCTTTCCATCTTCGACATTAATAGAACGTATTCTACAAGTTCACTTAATATAATGTTTCCTTTAACAAAATAATTGAGACTATCAATCTATCATCACTCCGTCGTGTTTCTACTGGAGTAAAGAGTATTAGCTGAACAAAGTATAATACAATCATTTTAGTAGCTCACATATTCTCGTTTTACTTAGTCACTAACTAAAACACAATACTCAAAATGTAATCAAAAGTTTCACATAGTAAAATCTATTACATATTAACTCACAAGGTTTCTTGTATCGATAGTTGGTCCTTCGAGCGGATTAAGTCCACCCCCTCGAGGATGTGTCGGCCCGAGGCGATCCGGTCCGTGCTTTGTCTAAACCGATTCCAGCTCCTTCGGGACAGGTGTGGGCTTCCTTCCCATGGTTTTAATTAATAATGTCTCGATACTGAAGTGTCTGTTGTGATTTCGTGTGTTAGGCGGATATGGGATAGTAGAATTTACTATCTTGGTTTGGTTATATCTTCGGACTAATTACTGGCATTTTCTTTGATGTAGAATTAGTTAAGATATACAATACAAAACAATGTTTTAACTATCTTCTGGGGTTGGCAGAAAGGATCACCAACCTTTCCCTACATCCTTGCAAATTTCTTTCGGTTCCATTAAAGCTTGCAAGCAATCGCTACGGTTTCGATTGCTTCAAAGTTAACCCACGCGGTCACAGTCAGAAGTTGTTATTTTTTATCCATTTAATTTAATTTACTCAATTAAAATGTTTTTTTTTTAATGGATGTTTAGGCATAACTTCTTTGTTTATGAACCGACTTGGATGATTCTTTTTTTTTTGTTTTTTTTTTTTCTTTTATTATTCTTCGATCTATGTATCCAAACTCTGGAGGCTTACTTTAAAACAGTATGTTGGTGACGTTCACGATACACTTGTTTAATTTTATTTCGACCATTTTTTTTTACCATTTATTTGAAATCTTTGTGTTTGTTTAGGTTCCGTATGGTTTATGCTTCGATATAAATAGCTAAATTTTTGGCTATATAACAAAAGTATTTAGTTAATATGTTTACTTGGCTAATCACTTGTATGTTCAACGCTTTCTTAGTTTATTATTCTCAGCTTAGCTTTCTGTTTTATTTTTCTCAATTTCCCTCTTAAAACTAATGCTGTGGCAATTTTCCGTAGGAGATCTGCAGAGTTGGTGTCCTTTTCGAAGTAGAATGCGGTATATTTTTGCCAATACTGTTATAATAGAATAATCAGTTCCAATTTCTTCAGTTTCTTCAGTTGTACTGAATAAATTTAGTGTTTGTTTCTTTAGTTTAATTGAATACATTTTATTGAGTTTCATCTTCCACTATCTCAGTTAATGAAACAGCGTCGAAACGTTAATAACAGTTTGCCATGATAAACAATTCCCATAGAGGCTATATATCCGAGCCCTTCCACGACCCGTGACCCGTCCGTGTTCACAGCCGATGATTAGTGGATCTCGAGAGTGCCCTCATCTATAGCCAATAATATATATACGCCTTCTAACCAATGTCTTAGACTTTTTAAGCGTACATTTTGTAATGATTTACTTATACTATTTCCATTTCTTTATTTTCTCGATGACAGTTCTAATTTGATAGTTGTAGTGTTGTGACCAAATAAGTAATGATATCGATCTGAATGAATATCGATATGAAATAAGTAGTGATGATTTATCAGGTTTTGATTAAAATAAATAAATAAAGATTACCTGTCGTTATAATTATTTCGTTTCATTGTCGAGTACCTCTACCTATACCTACTTATTTTACAACAGCTTCGAAAATGTTGAAGAAGTTTGCATTATCAATCAAGAATTAATACGTGTAACATCTTGTAATGAAATATAATATTAGTTAATAAATTTGTACAAAAGTATCCGGCAGTAGTTTAGTTTCTTACATTTTGTATAAAAATATCGGGTCTGTTATCGTGTTACGTGTATCGATACGGCTCCATCCCTATCAGTTTCTCCGACTCTGGTACGTGTACGTGTGTAAACATCATATTTTTATAAAATAATGCATACATAATGTAAAAAAGACGCTCGTTCAAGTTTTCACAGGAGCTGTCATCGAGAAAATAAAGAAATGGAAATGTTATAAATATATGGATTTAGTAAAGTCTAATATGGTTTTTGATAGTTTACGAAGGAGATCGAGTGTTTCCTTTTCTGAACTACAAATTTTAGTTCTTCCTCATTTTCATTAAAAGCGCTACTAGTTCATTTACGTAAAAAAGCGAAACATGTTGAAAGAGTTTCTAAATTCATAATACACTCATTGGCGTTCAGTACCGATGTGACCGTTGGTTGTTGTTTTCTCTTTGTATTTTGATTTTGATCGAAATTTATATCTATCTATACAATTAATAAAATTGAAGTGTCTGTTTGTAATGTCAAAATAACAGCTTTTTACATTAAATGCATATGAAAGTATTATGAATTTATGATATTAGTACGACACCTAAAACAAAAAACCCATTTTTTAAATTTTGTGTCTGTCTGTCTGTTTGTTCCGGGTAATCTCCGAAACAGTTGGCCCGATTTTGACGGGACTCTCACTGGTGGATAGCTGATTTTATAGAGAGTAATTTAGGCTACTTTTATTTAAAAAAAATAATTCTGGCGCTTAAATGGCTTACGTTGAGTAAACCATAAGAGCTATTGCCAATTAATGTACTAAGTAGTTGTAGACATTAGAAAGACCTACAAAAAAGTTAGCGAGAGTATACGTCTATCTGCTAAGGGACACCCACAATAAGCATTTTTGTCTTCTCGCAGGCATTCTTTAGTCCGCGTGAGCAAAGCCACGGGCACAGCTAGTACTATAATAAAATATGCAGTCTCACTAATATTTCATGTTGCGCACATATTTCTGATAGTTTAAAACAAAAATTTGCATTTTTGTATGGAACACGATTATTTATATATTATTTATATAATAGCACTTACTGTCGTACTTAAAGATTAATTCTAGTCCAAAATCACGTATTATTGTTGAATGTCGGCAGCATACTATCATCATTAAAAGATTTAATTATCAGTCAACATTAAACTTACGTTCTTTTGACCATTTTCAATAATCTGTCCATCCATTGCTTTTGTTAGTGACGATAGTAAGATATACCTGTTGGTAAACTTTTGCGTGTAAATAATATATTATATCTGCGGATAGATAGTTCATACAAAAGCTTACCGACAGACATATCTTTCTATCGTCAGTAACAAAAACACCGGTTTGATAAATCATTATATTAATACGTGAGAAGAAAACTTCGGACACATTTTTAAGCGTATTGCGTGCGCGGAATTCTGTGAGATTTGGCATGGTTAAAGTTTATATGACGAAGAAGTTCAGAAAGCTAAAATATCTGCTACTAATATATTAAATTAATACTGCGAATTTTAACCCGACCAGTGCCATTGAACTTAGACCCCCCAAAATATGTATTGACATTGTCACTCAATAAAAAGTGACAGCAAATGATATAATATTCATTGTTTGGGTTCATACTGCATATATCAAACAGAAAATAGTCTATGATTAAAAAGTTCTTGATCGTATTTCGATCATTGGGCGACCGCTATTAAAGTTTTGTCTTAACTGATTAGTTAAACTTCATATATGAGCGGTCTTATTATAATATTTGCGCATATGATTTTGTACATAGTGGATACCGAATTATTCACATCTAGTCAGGACTCTGCGATCTACGATGAAGCTAAACATACCCAGTGAATGTACACCCGTGGGCTAACATGTGCACCGCCAAAGTCCGACCAGAGGCCGATATCTTAAAATGGGAAATAGAAGATAAAACTTTATAAATTAAATATAGGATATAATAATTTAAATTTTGGATCGCAACCATTCCAACGTCAAGTAGATTATAAAACTCCGTCACCGACACAGATCATACGTACCCTTAACAATAAAATTTACCTAACAACTAAAAGAAACGTTTATTTAAAAAACCGTTGAATTTTTACCCGTCTGCGAAAAGGAGAAGTTACGTTTTTCGAGCGTGTGTATGTATATTGTTTGGCACGTTCTGTACCCAGAACGGTTTGATGGATTTTTGCATACGAGGTGTCGTTAGATTCGTCTTAATCGTGGGAGTGACACAGGCTATATAATATTTAATTACGAAGTTTGTGATTCAAATAAAAACAAAAATAGAAATTAAAAATGTTTTTTTTTTGCATTCGGGTTTTTGTTTCCTTTTTATTAAAAATTATTTTTATTCTTAGGAATTTAAGATAAAATGATATTGCGTCCTTATAAAAAAGTACGTAAGTTGTGTAAGACCATTAATTAATCCTAAGTGTTACACAATATTTATCTTGTGTTAACGATAAAATTTAATATTAGGTCCGTAAGGTTCCTTATGTAAATATGAAATTGACGTTTTGTTGAACTGGTCAGTTTCATCTGAAATATCTAGCGTTTGGTTAAAAATTCCAAATCTAAATTTATTTCAAATTTAAGATTGTGTATTAGTGCTTCGAATTTAGTAATTCTTTTGTTTTCGTATCATTTGATAATGAAGAAATAAAGGTGATCGTGGAAACAGATCCATCGCAAACCACATCAGGGTTAGCGGGCAGGCTTCGGTGTAAGTGATAAAACAATTTTAATTTAATAATAAACTATATGAATTGACTGAAGCACACCAACAAACATGCATTGAGTGCTGGGTTACATTACTGAATCGTCACAATAACGACCGAATTTTGAATAGTGTTGTTACTTGTGACGAAAAATGGATCCTTTACGACAGTCGGAATCGCTCATCATAGTGGTTGAACTTAGGAGAACCGGCCAAATCCTGTCCCAAGCGAAAGTTGACTCATAAAAAGGTACTGGTGAGTGTTTCGTGGACCAGTGTTAGTTTCTTAGACACTGCGGCTTCCTAAGATCTGGCCAAATGATAATGGCAGATCTGTATTGTAAACAATTGCAAATCATGATGGAAAAGGTAGCCGTTAAACAACCAACACTGGTCAATCTCTCTAGCCCACTGCTGCTTCAGGACAACGCTAAACTCCATACTTCACGACAGACGGTCGCTAAATTAGAGGAACTGCGGTTGAAATGACTCCGACAGCCACCATCCTCCCCAGATCTTACACCAACAGATTACCTCTTTTTCCGTAATTTGGACAATTTCTTACAAGGCAAAAATTCAATTCCGATGAGGCTGTCCAAACCGCCTTCAAAAATTTTTTTGATACGCGCTCCCATAATTTTTTTAGCAATGGAATCAATGTACTACCTATAAAATGAAAATAGTGTATAGGATAATAATAGCACATATTTTGATTGATTAAATGTATAATTTCATTTAAAAAAAATTGTTTTACTTTTTCCATATAAAACGCTAATTAAATATAATTAATTATAATCATATTATCAGAATAGTCAAATTTGAAATAGTAGTTCCCGCCTTTTCAAAACGCTTAAATTACAAATCCAAAATGGCGTCATGTAAAGCCTACGCCGCGCCGTACGTACTCGAAACTCGTTCTTTTCCCGCCTCGGAGTGTCGTTGGCATTAAATCTTAATAAACTCCGTCATGCATCGCGACGGTGGTTCCCTTTGATTTTTCACTCGGCAAACCTCGTCTGCTTCGGTATCAAAGAAAATCACAACTCTTTTCAATGAGCGTCGATATAATGTTCACAAAGGACGATATAATTGATACCCCTCCTCCCTCTTCCCTTTCCGCTTTTTTAAGTATTTATAAGTCGACAGGTGGATTAGGGGCCGTTTATTCGCGGTTCAGTATCATTCTATTATTTTTTTAAAGTTTTATCGCTCACTTTTATATCTTTAAAAATACTTGCTGATAATATCAATATCACTTATAATTTTTTAAGCTAAAGTTTGGTTGGACTACTTTCCAGCTGTTATCGTATGGCTATAAATGGCATCATGGTGAACCTAGGCGAGGAATGTTAACCTTGGTTAACTTATAAAAGTTCAGACTAGAAAGACCAAACACCCGACAAAGTAGTAAAAGCAACCAGCCTTTGGCATAAAATATTAATGCTTAAAATAACTTTTCGTATTACTTGAATAAGGTGACATCTCGCAATCTTTTTTGTGCGCTATTTAATTCCGATATCCTTCCAAAGAATATCTATACTATACAATAAAGCGAAAAAGATTTTTGTTTCTTTTAACACGTTAAACTCTCGAACTGGTAGTCGGATTCGAAAATTTATTTTACTATATGATACCCAGATTTACGAGGAATACTTTAAGCTATTTAACATTAGGCTACAACTTCAGCTAACTTTAAATATTGTATTTTCTTATGTAAGTCGGAAGTGGAAGAACTCTTGAACTGCTTTATCTGCGTGCGTTAGCGTAATGGTTAATGATACGTAAATAAAATATCTTACAAAAATATTGGCCCTTAATATATCTAAAAAAAGTCCGTGATAGCATATTGCTATCTCTTATACATATGCCACAATATGATATTTTGCGATTGTTTTTGTTGAAGATTTAATATTGATTTATGAGCATTATTTTTACAAAAGTTACTTCATCATAAAGACAATTTTATGAAGTGAAATTTTGACTTTTATGGCATGTTATCTGGACACATAGTTTAGGCGAAAATGAAAAATTAAAATAATTTGTATTTGCGGGAAGTGAGAACAATTATGATAGGCAATTAATTATCACCCGTGACTGAAAAGGTTTCCAGTTCATTTTATGGAACCCAAAAAGGGAGACGATGTATGTTGTCGCAGGCCCCGATAGACTGGACACAGTGACTTCAATTTACTAATACAAATAAGCGACGGCCCTTCCGGCCCCGGTTACAGGCGACGCTTTCAAAGAGTCCATTGTGTACAACCCTCAATCGCGGTCTCGATTATCGGAAAGAAAACACTCTCATCTATATTTTAAATAATGATCAGGGTACAAGAGACCCTCGGTCGGGGGGACAATCGGTTCGTGATGGATTGCACTGGATACAGGCAATAAAGCCTTTGTATAGTTGCCAGCTTGTTAGAAGATGTTGGTAGTTTTTTATTTTAAAAATTCTAAATTTATCTGTTGGTTGCAGAAAATGAATGAAATAGGATTAGTAGAGGGATATGATCTAAGTCTTTAAATTTAGTTAATTCGATTATAATGTGTCTGGTAGGTGGTGGTGGTAAAACTCAAATAATAAACTAAAGATACTATAAAATCGCTTTCAATTGCCAAACACCAATAGGTGTGTTCCGGCAACTGCACTTGAGTGTCAGTCTTCCAGTAGGCTTAGCGTGATACTATCTTAAGTCACATCGTCACTTCATTCATTCAGGTGAGATTATGGCCATAGCGCTTAACCTGTAACAATAACAAACCCGAATGTCTGTGAATGATCATTGTCTGTTGCCAAGTTGATATGAATTTGCAATTTGTTTAATAATAAATAGTTAAGACAATTTCATTACAGTTTTCCAAGATGGCCTTTTTATTATAGGTACTTTGTCAAAGTTACAACGTCACAACTACTAGCATAAGCTCTAGATATCTGGATATGCAGAGTAACTCATCCCCGATCTCGATACTTCGATGTGAATCGATATTTGTTATACATTCTTGCCATTACACATTATCCAGTATCTGAAACTGATTCTTCCGCTTGGAAGATTCTTTAGCTTGTAGATTAAATTAGATGTCACTAATATATTTGACATTACATTGTAGTTCTGATGAATATTTTTGTGAAAATTGTAATAATTGTTCGAATGAAAATACAGCTGAATGATTCGCAGCGCATCATTAACAGTGTAGAGTGCATGTAAGTCCGCTGCTCTAGTTCCGCGGAGGGAGCCGCTCGATGCTGCAGCCGGTGGGTTCGTTACGGAGCCCTGACGAGCACCCCATTGTGACTCGAGCACGTCTGCGCTGTTGTGGACGAGATGTGGGTAATTGTACCGCTGCTTTAATACTAGCGCTATATAGTTTCCTGGATGTGACTTATTCTCGGTTTATTTTTGCTTACTGCATTGTTATTGGTTGTATTTATGAGGTATATTTATTATAGAATTTCAACGTGTATAAAAAAAAAAAAAAAAAATTTGAGGACACAATTTCACACACGGCCATTTAATTCCAAATAAGCAAAGCTTTTAATATGGTAACTAAACAGCTGATATACATACATATATAGATATTTAACACCCAGACACACAACTGACATTTATGCTCATCACACAAAAGTCAGTCAGTCATTGGCGGGGATGGATCGAACCCGCGACCTCTCGGCTCAATAGTAGCGTTTACTACCACTGCGCCAATGTATAAACTCTTCCATGTTTTAATTTAATTTTTTACGTCAAATTTTGCAATTTTAGTGACTTTTTTGTACTCATTGTAAGGTGTTTTATGCATCGCTAAGTCCAAATCAACTACGTGCACATATCGTAAACAAAAATTGTATTATGAAAGATAGAGATGTATAATCAGGCGTATTAATAAGGCATAGGTTATTTTGTAACCATTTCATTTCAATTGAAACGAGTAAAATTTACATGTACTGAGATTCAAAATTTTTGTTTTAATTTGTCGAAGAAACGATAACCGATAAAATAGACGAACTTATGTGTTGAAACCACTTGTAGCTATGGGTAGAGTAAGATGTCACTATGCAAAATAGAACGCCGTTCTGCGAAAGGTAAATGACAATCGGCTTCAGTGGCAAACTTGGCGATAGGTCATTAGAGCTAATACATGCATAGATGATATAAGCTAAACCAAATCAAACATACAACTTTTGTATTTCCTTATGTTAGGTATAAAGTAAGTGATTTGTGTTGAGTTGTTACCCGTAAAGAGAATATATGGGTGAAAACCACCTATATCTCCGTTAATAGACCGAGGTCGTTGTGTCACCCCCTTTATAGATTTAATGTCGTCCCAAATTTGCTTATTGTTCTCGAATATGCTTCACATCGTCCCCTGAACAGGTAATGGCGTTATTTATTGCCAGTAAACGAGCGTCGAGGTCTCCAAGACAAAGATTATAAATTGTCCGCGGTCGAGGCTTAGGAAGGTTTGATAGTTTTACTTAACTATGCCGTTCTATTATTAACTCTCTATTCATATGGGTCTGTATATTAAATATACTATGGTTGTTCATTGTTGTTAATATATATTCAATTGAATGACAAATACACAATCTCTTTTTGCGTTTTCCCTTATAAGTATACTTGTTGAAGTGAAAACTTCTATAGGATGGTTTGGATGGGGAGTAAATTCATGTAAGTCGTCATCGACATGGTCATGTAAAGTTTTAACGATTATCAAAAAATCTTTTATTATGTATTTCTATTTTTAATATTAATATTTTTAATATTAATAATAGTTCTGTTACTTATGTTCTGTTATGGTACATTGTTATTATTATTATTATTCATTCTATTTTTTTTTTAAGTTTATGAAAACATGTTTATAGTCTTAAGTTTTCACCTCTGTCGGCAGTCATCATGATTGCTTTAAAAAAAAATTTTCAAAGTTTTTCACTATTTTTCTTCTATACTCTACATATAAAGCTAATTAATTTTGTTCTTGATTGTGTTATTTCAGTTTGTACTTAATATTGTTGAGGATAATACTGGTATTAGAATGTTCAGAATTCAACTAAAACGTCACCACCGTTAGTTACATCTTTATTTGCCTAAAAGCTGCTATGATCGGGTTCTTATGTTTCCGCATGAAAGACGACATTGGCAACACAAAGTGCGTTCCAACTTGTATAGAAACTCATATTGTATAGAAATACAGTTCTGGATTTGAGATTGGTTTTAGATAGCCAAGGGCTCTACTAAGCGTTAATTGAACTGTAAACTGCTTTACTTCTATCGTATATTTTTATAAACCATAAATATTTAGGTAAAGCAATAATTTACCTGCAGTTAAGGCTAATAATCTTAGTTCTCCTATCATTAAATCAAGGTTGTTCGAAAAATGAACAATTGAATCGTCCATGCCAACCCCCCGCAGGATAAGAACCGTGATGATAATCGGAGGCGGCGCGGAGCGTCGAGTGGCCACAGTCTTGACGTCGACAATGGGCTTCCGACTTGTTCTTTGCTATGCACCGTTATTAAAATCTCGTAAAACAATTGACTGTGGAGCACACTTCCTTCGCCCTATGTACAGAGTTGGACACTGATTGTTGTTTGTAACTACATATTTTGTAGATATTGTCTTATTTTTATAAAGACATTATAGCAATTTTTTTTAAGATGTTAAGTAAATATTCAATTTCTAGTTTAAAAACACTTTAAATATTTTATTTCCTATAAGTTTATTGTTACTGTAGCAGAATCTGCCAGCAGTTATGCCTTCAAAAATGTCAAAACATGTAGGTATCTACTAGCGTTTGAACTAGTTTTATCTTAAAATAGAAATTGTAACAAACGCTCATAATAAAGGCCATAGTAGTGCGTGGAATCGATGGACCGCGATTTAGCATCTCAATTCGTTGATTGTGGATTCCGTTGTGATAATAATAAGCCTCATACGACAATAATGGTTGTTAGGAGAAGTTGTCACCGATTTTATAATTGACCTGATATCACGATACCTAGTTTTATTTATGATTGGTATCCAACTGTAAACGTTCACCTTATGCATGCGATATTAATACAGGGCTAACGCCGATGGAGTCGCCGAATGATTGTTGCGCGATAATTGCGATGCCACTTCAAGTTATAACCACTGGTTCGCCATCCGCCACTCGGAAATCCGATTGTTTCTCTATAAATGTCGAAATAATACCTGAATAATGTGCAATGTTTACTATTGTTATTATATACCATAATTATATCGTCAATATATAAGATCAAGATGAGTGTTTTTTCAACCACGTTGTTAGGAAAATAAAACCACAGTTTTTATTACATGTGAGTGTTCTCACGCAATTTTCCCACATTAACGGGTATCAGTATAACTTAGTTCAATCACGTTGTTAGGAAACTAAAAACCACAGTTCTTATTACATGTGAGTGTTCTCAGGCAATTTTCCCACATTATCGGGTATATAGTGTAGTTTAGTTCAATCACGTTATTAGGAAACTAAAAACCACAGTTTTTATTACATGTGAGTGTTCTCACGCAATTTTCCCACATTATCGGGTATATAGTGTAGTTTAGTTCAATCACGTTATTAGGAAACTAAAAACCACAGTTTTTATTACATGTGAGTGTTCTCACGCAATTTTCCCACATTAACGGGTATCAGTATAACTTAGTTCAATCACGTTGTTAGGAAACTAAAAACCACAGTTCTTATTACATGTGAGTGTTCTCAGGCAATTTTCCCACATTATCGGGTATATAGTGTAGTTTAGTTCAATCACGTTATTAGGAAACTAAAAACCACAGTTTTTATTACATGTGAGTGTTCTCACGCAATTTTCCCACATTATCGGGTATATAGTGTAGTTTAGTTCAATCACGTTATTAGGAAACTAAAAACCACAGTTTTTATTACATGTGAGTGTTCTCACGCAATTTTCCCACATTATCGGGTATATAGTGTAGTTTAGTTCAATCACGTTATTAGGAAACTAAAAACCACAGTTTTTATTACATGTGAGTGTTCTCACGCAATTTTCCCACATTAACGGGTATCAGTATAACTTAGTTCAATCACGTTGTTAGGAAACTAAAAACCACAGTTTTTATTACATGTGAGTGTTCTCAGGCAATTTTCCCACATTATCGGGTATATAGTGTAGTTTAGTTCAATCACGTTATTAGGAAACTAAAAACCACAGTTTTTATTACATGTGAGTGTTCTCACGCAATTTTCCCACATTATCGGGTATATAGTGTAGTTTAGTTCAATCACGTTATTAGAAAACTAAAAACCACAGTTTTTATTACATGTGAGTGTTCTCACGCAATTTTCCCACATTAACGGGTATCAGTATAACTTAGTTCAATCACGTTGTTAGGAAACTAAAAACCACAGTTCTTATTACATGTGAGTGTTCTCAGGCAATTTTCCCACATTATCGGGTATATAGTGTAGTTTAGTTCAATCACGTTATTAGGAAACTAAAAACCACAGTTTTTATTACATGTGAGTGTTCTCACGCAATTTTCCCACATTAATGGCTATCAGTATAGCTTAGTTCAATCACGTTGTCAGGAAACTAAAAACCACAGTTTTTATTATATGTGAGTGTTCTCACGCAATTTTCCCACATTAATGGCTATCAGTATAGCTTAGTTCAATCACGTTGTTAGGAAACTAAAAACCACAGTTCTTATTACATGTGAGTGTTCTCATGCAATTTTCCCACATTAATGGGTATATAGTGTAGCTTAGTTCAATCACGTTGTTAGGAAACTAAAAACCACAGTTTTTATTACATGTGAGTGTTCTCACGCAATTTTCCCACATTAATGGCTATCAGTATAGCTTAGTTCAATCACGTTGTTAGGAAACTAAAAACCACAGTTCTTATTACATGTGAGTGTTCTCATGCAATTTTCCCACATTAATGGCTATCAGTATAGCTTAGTTCAATCACGTTGTTAGGAAACTAAAAACCACAGTTTTTATTACATGTGAGTGTTCTCATGCAATTTTCCCACATTAATGGGTATATAGTGTAGCTTAGTTCAATCACGTTGTTAGGAAACTAAAAACCACAGTTTTTATTACATGTGAGTGTTCTCACGCAATTTTCCCACATTAACGGGTATCAGTATAACTTAGTTCAATCACGTTGTTAGGAAACTAAAAACCACAGTTTTTATTACATGTGAGTGTTCTCAGGCAATTTTCCCACATTATCGGGTATATAGTATAGCTTAGTTCAATCACGTTGTTAGGAAACTAAAAACCACAGTTTTTATTACATGTGAGTGTTCTCATGCAATTTTCCCACATTAACGGGTATATAGTGTAGCTTAGTTCAATCACGTTGTTAGGAAACTAAAAACCACAGTTTTTATTACATGTGAGTGTTCTCACGCAATTTTCCCACATTAATGGGTATATAGTGTAGCTTAGTTCAATCACGTTGTTAGGAAAATAAAAACTACAGTTCTTATTACATGTGAGTGTTCTCATGCAATTTTCCCACATTAACGGGTATATAGTGTAGCTTAGTTCAATCACGTTGTTAGGAAACTAAAAACCACAGTTTTTATTACATGTGAGTGTTCTCACGCAATTTTCCCACATTAATGGGTATATAGTGTAGCTTAGTTCAATCACGTTGTTAGGAAAATAAAAACTACAGTTCTTATTACATGTGAGTGTTCTTACACAATTTTTCCGCATGAACAGATATGTTGTAACCGTACTGGAGTTGAAAAACTCAAGAGGTACGAGTAAAGATCAGAAACTGCTCAATCTTCATAATATATGTGAGTAGAATATAAAGCCTTGTATTCCACACAGACTACTAACATATTATGACAATAGAAAGAAGATAAACCTTTAGGTGATATGTTATATTAAATAAATGTCAAAAATAATATCCATTTACTTCCATACGGGCACAACAAATAGTGTTATTATTTAACTTTGTATTCCCACCAACTGTTAATGTTCAAACACTAGTAAATTTACCTAAAGCCATTGTCAACACGCAACCTTCACAGTTCATAAAGGTAGGAAAATATAACGAAATTATGAAAACGAGTCCAAAGCTTTCAAACACTCAAGAGATCCCACAAAAGGCGAAGGTCCGAAACCGAAGTGATGCATCATTAATGAACCGCGGGCCCACATCTATTGTTGCACTATTTAACATCACCCCCTACTTTTCGTGGAATTCGCCAAATTAAACTGGACGATTCCAATGTAAATTCACGTCGAGCTGAACGTTTAGGACGACCGAGCAAATAAAACTATTGTTGTATGTACATACATGAGATTATTAATTAATTTGAATAATGAATTACATAGGTTTTGCTTTCTTTACTCGGGTCGTAGGGGGAATGTTGTTTGTACCTTTACATTTGATTGACTTGTAAAACAATGGTACCTGACCGTTAGGTAATTTAAAATTCTTTCGAGAACCGCTGACAGTAAAGCTGGAATATTTTAAACTTAAATAATGGGAATTCGCGTCGAGATTAATCAGTAAATAAACATAGAAGCTAGATAGAATTATTGGTTAATAATACTTATAATTGAAGGAATGCATTATTAAGTGTAGCGGGCAGTAGCTTATAACTTTAGGCTTAAAAATATGGAGAATCTTGGTAATCAATAGGCGAATGAAAAAAACCAAAGCTCATTACTATTTTGAAACATGAACGTAACTGAAACACCGCTACTTTGAGGATATTTGTTTAAAAATAATGTTCTACCTTAGAGAATCTATAATGTTAAATCATCTATCATTGTATTTCTTTATAACCATTTGATTTTAATTATAACTAGCGATTGCCCTAAGGTCGAAATTCGACCGGCGACTTTTTGATCATGGACTATTTTTCGTTTGACATTTGCAGTATTCATGAACTTAAACAATAAGTATTATCTACATCACTTGCTGTCACTTTTCATTGAGTGACAATGTCAATATTTTGGGGGGTCTAAGTTCAATGTCATTTGTCGGGTTAGGATTCGCAATATTAATTTATTTAATTTAATATATTAGTAACAGATATTATAGATAAATTTTAGCTTTCTGCACTCCTTCTCCATATAAACTTTAAACATGCCAGATCTCAGTCTTCCGTGCAGGCAACACGTTTAAAAAGGGGTAGAAAGCTTTTGCTTCACGAATTAATATATAGATTAGTAAAAATGCGATTTCGCACTTTCTTTTCCTTGCAAATATATAATCTGTACTTAAAGATGGAATACCTTTAAGATATCGGTTATTTTTAGCACTGAAAACAGTACCCAATGAGATGTAACATCTCAAATGTAAACTATTACGTTATCAATCACAATAAAATTTACAAATACAATAGAACGTCAAAGTACAGTATTTGAAGTATCAACAAAGATTACTTGAGTGTATAATCTCGCGTTTGTAATGTTAGGCATGTGACTATGTCCCGTACACTATGCCCGTTACATTGTTTGCTCCCCAACCGAAACTCGGACTTTCGACGCGTAAAATTACTATCACCTACACCTAAGGTAAATATGTCGACAAGAAATTCGCTTTGAACCCTTGCCCCTTTGTTGTCCAACTAAAACTATTCTCAGTTAATCCCTGGATAGACATTGCTTGCTAATAAATTAACGTGTTATTAATATAATATAATAACATCTGCCTGCGGTTTCGTCTCAAAAATTGACGTAGAGTCTTTTTCTTGTATTATTACCTCTAGACAGCTACTGGTAGTTAGCGCTTAACTCTCTTTATAGAGGGGTAGTTGACAATTAAGCAATATTCAATTCAACCCAGATTTAATTCTATCTTTATTCTTCAACTTTCTTTTGTTGTTATTTGATTGGTAAAACGCTTGGCATTTCATTTATCTGATGGTAAGCATAGAGGAATTCAAGAACATCAGCAATTGAGAATTGAGGATCTTTTGTAGATTGTTCTAGTTACGACGTAAGTTAAAAAAAATATCGTGCCCTGTATGGCCTCTTTAAAAAAAACACAATATACATATTTTTCGGGTCAATCATATTTATCATTGGTGTAGATAATCTCACTAACAGTTATACATATGTACATAATATGACAGATGTGCCCTCCAGCTTCACGCTTTTCTGTTTCCTTACAAAGCTTTTTGGGTTTAACTGTAAATATTTTAGACGATTCTGGTTTTTGCGTGCCGTTTAATTTATTGTTTGTTAGTGACGTGACGTGTTTGTTTTGTGCTCATAACGTTTGTGTTGAACGAGCATATGGGATAGGTTCAGGTAGTCTTTGATGTTTTAAGTTGTAGTTTTAGTTCGGTCTTGGTCTTTATTTTGGTTGTCTCTTTGAATTTAATATATCGTATAAATTCCAAAATTGTCGTCGTTATTCAGGCCTCTAAATACCCCTGCATAACATCTTCTAATATTAAATAATAATAATGTATTTTCATTGATATATTGTAACTAGCTGTGCCCCACGGTTTCACCCGTGTTAATTTTATCCGACAAACATCCTTGCCACCAAGCTGCCCATGCAGTCTATCATAATTGTTATTTTCGTAAATACAAATTACTTTAATTTTTCATTATCTCTTAAACTATAGGTATATACAAATAACATACTACAGTGATCAAAATTTAATTTAGTAAAAATGTCTTTATGATGAAATAATTAAGTAACTTTTATAGTAATAAGCCATGTCTAAAAATAATGCTTATAAATCCCTTTTTAATTTTCAACAAATCTGTGTCATAAAATACCTTATTGTGGATTATGTATATGAGATAGGCATATGCTATCGTAGACTTTTTTTAGATATACTAAGGACCAATATTTTTGTACAACATTGTATTTCCGTATCATTAACGATTACACCGGCACACGCGGATAAAGCAGTTCGGAAGGGCGTCGACTTCCGACTTACGTAACAAAAATCAATATTTAAGGCTAGCTGAGTGTTGTAGCTTAATATACTATTCCTCGTGAGTCTGGATATCATATACAAAAATAATTTTTTGAATCCGACTAGTAGTTCCAAAGATCAGCGTGTTTATTAAACAAACAAACAAACAAAAAAACTTCCGCTTTATTATACATAGTAGTATAGATTTACGTAACTAATTTTAGATTTTTTTATATAACTTAATACCTTACTTACTAATTAAATGCATTTAATTTAATAAAATAAATAATATCAATTTTAATTTTTGGGCAGAAGGTTTCCTTACTTCGATAACTTGACCATATTAACCGTTCTATAATTAGAACCTCGTCTGGTGTTCTGTGGTGGTCTTGTCGAATATGGTAAGATATTATTTGCTATACAAAAGTAAAGTTAGCCATGATAATATCCAAGATAAATGTTACTTTTCACTGTCAACGCGATGACAATAATTAACAATATCCGATAAGTCCGCGGACCTCATATTTCAGCCGGCGATATAATCCACGCGGGATCTCATTATCCCCAAATATATCCTAAGCTAATAAATAGGAGAAGAAAAACTCGGTCAGAGCGGAGCTTTGGCCCGGCACTAAGTGAGTGCTTTACGTCATAGCAGAGATCCCCGTAAAGTGAGTCGCGTAAAGCTGGGCGGGCGGTGTTCGATGGGCCGCGCTCGTCGCGATGTCTGTAATAGCAATAGCTTTGTATTAAAGCCGTTGGGAAGACGTCTTGGTGTTTGCTCCAAGTTATAACGTCTTACCGATTTATTTTTTTATATGTCAGCTGGGGAATCGCGTGCTATTTGATTTGACCAATGAGCGTACGCTATTTTTTTGACCAATGAGTGTGCGCGGTGATAGAGTTGGCCGTCAAATGGTACCAACCAATTGCAAATAATTTATTAGGTATCTTTATACAAAAAAAATGCAAGGGCGAGACCCAACGCAGTTCTTTCACTACTAAAAGTTGCGAGATCTCATGTGAAACCAAATCAGTTATTTTAGTTAGTATCTATGGAAGCACCTATTCAACTACTTTATTATAAATTGTTATCTAATCAATTACCTATCCACATTTATGGTGACTGTATTAATATTAGACACCTTTATGTCTATAAAAATTATAATGAATTGACAATTAACAAAATGAGATGTTACTCAACATATGCGACTACTGTAAGGCACCCTCGTGTTTCTTTTATTGTAGCTCAGCATATTGTCGGCTCTGTCCCTGATGGTAAGAGCAGTAGAATCCAAGTACAACGGCGACCACCGCGAGGTTAGTCCATCGCCAGTCGTCGCTATCATGCCGGTCTGCATAAATAGAAACTGGATATGACAGGACCATAAAAATATCTTCACATTACGTTTCAAGGACTGAGTCTGAAATGATCACGTATAAGAGGTCACACCAAGTGACAAGTGGCAAGTGTTAACCCGGCATAGAGGCACGCTAATTTGTCTGACGTTCCGGGCGTTCGTTTTGAGATCAGCTCAGATCCAGCTGCCAATATGTTCGACAGCGACGACCGTTGATGGATAGCTGATCGCTCGGTGGTCACCTTTGTTTGCCGTCACTTTGCCGTGTTACTATGAAAGAAAAACTCAAAAAATCTTTGTTAAATTTAGGCCCTAAGAAGGCACTTATGAACGTCAAAACACTACTGCTGGTTCGGAAAATATCTCAGACATCGAGAAAAACCAGTAAAAAACTCGATCAGGTTTATTTTTCCTTTTTCCAACCGTAAAAGAGTGTTAATATAAAACATTAATAATAATTTATTGGATGCACAGAGAGGGAGTCACTTCCAGACATTACTATCATTCACATAATGATCCCCACCCTATAATAACCTTTTGACAGTAAAACCTGCTTGACGTGGTCCTTGAACTCGTCCGGTAAATCAGTAATATGCTTCGGGATCTTATTATAAAACCTAACACTATTACCTAAAAAACTTTTATTGGACCTACTTAGTCTAAAACACGGTACTACTAATTTATCTCTATTTCTAGTATTAACATTGTGCTGAAGTTTGACAAAGCCTATCTTGACTAAGTTTTTATCTTCCTATCCGATAAATACCACAACATTAGTTGATTCTATCCGTTAGTTCTTATGACACGGACCTCAAGGCTATATCGGCGTGGCTTAGCGCTTTTTCATCAATCCTGCTTTATTACGGCGGCTTCGCTTTTGTCTACGGGCCGGATGCCCGGTCATTTAGCCTGACCGCGCCACTCTCTATTACTCCCGCCCGATTCCATTCGTATCTGTCGTCCGAATCCGCCCGGTATCCGTCTTCTGACGTCATCCCGCCGCCGTTTACTACGGCTCTCCTTGCGAATTCTTTTTTTCCTCACTCGCGGCCACACGTTTTTTCCACGCTCCTCTGCCAAATCATCTGACGTATCACCTCCAGCGGCCGTCGGTTTGTTTTCTGTTTGGTGATTTTTAAAGGGATTTCCTCAGCGTCGTTCCCGCCCGATCACGTCTCCGCGTCTCCTTCGCTATTTATGAGGCAATATCTCACGGTATATTGAGTTAAATAACCTTTAATCTAGTGATATAATAGAGGTTTTAGTGCGTCCCGTTTCGATTGTGTTTGGCTTTCTTATTGTTGGCTTTGCCTTGGATTTAATAGTAAGGGATTATTGTGATTTCTAATATCGTCTGGTGTAGTGCTCGTATTTATTATCACTAGTTTAAATTCATATTTTTATACTGGTACAAAAGGTAGGTTCATTCGTTAAAATAAAAGTCAAAATTATTTCATAAAAATAATCCCTGACTGCCGTTCTCAATAACCTTTATCCGTTTCTTCAGTTACTAATTATATCTTTTTGTACTTATGTTATAGATAGTATTTCGTATATCCATATCATATAGTTTGAATAGATAAGTTAAAGATAGTTATTACTTTGTATAAATATGTACTAACCTAAGTTAGTGATCTCAGATATGTTATTGAAAAAGACCGTTAGTTAGTTAAATATTCTAGGCAGTCGAGAAGAGCCTAGCCGGTAAGAAACTCTATCGCTAGTTATACGCGTTATCGGCGATAAATTTAGCTCGTATGAAACCGTGGGTCACAGATAGTAAACATTAAAGTACTGCTACTAAAATATAAAGACAATTAATAGAAATAATGTAGGTATTTGATTTGTGTATGTAGTTAGATTGTAGCGAGGTGGTGTGGCAGTTGAGATGATTAGTTAGGTATTTTCTTTGTTATCCAACTCGGGGGCTCGCAGGCGCAGGCGGTCTCGTCGGAGTTTTGGCATCGTTCCCAATGTGATCTGATTAAATCATGCGACATTAACGTCTTCGCCTGCCCTCATAAATAATTATACCTATACGTTTTTTATAGTTTTACACTGTGATATTTTTACAATGCATTTATTATATTTCATATTTGCGCTTACAACATACGCCGAGTGTGAATCTTAATTTTCAAATCCATTAAAAATTGTAAAATCAACATCAAATCAAAAATAGGTAAGCAATTTATTAAAATTAGGCTCTAAGAACTTGTAGGCACTTAAGAACGTCAAAACACTATCACCGGTTCGAAAAACGTTCCAGCCGTCACGTCGAGAAGAACCGGCAAAAACTCAATCGAGCTTAACATATTTATTTTTTTATATATTGTTTACGGTTGTTATGATTTTTAATGGATGTATCATCTTGGAGAAGCTATTCAATAAGATGATTTTTCTGCACAATGACTTTCCAATTTGTTTATTAACTAGTAATTGTCTGCGACTACATACGCGTTAAATGCAAATTAAAACGTAATAAAATTAGACCATGGCACTTAGCGATAAAGCAGCTTTTTAGAATTGAATACGTAGTTCCTCGTTCAACTATCAGGTATATGGTTAAAGTCTGGCAAGGTAAAATTTTTTTGAACAAATACATTAGCGGGTTTAAAAAAGAAGTCCATAGGTACATAAAACCCGATGTCATTCATATAGGAAGATTTAACAGGTACGAGTTAATATTAAAATTGAGACTTGAAACTTTGAGATTATGGTTTTTTTTCAATCCTCTTGAAACCCTGGATTATTATAAAAAAATGTGTTTTTACATTATGAAACGAACGTAAGAAATTATAACTTATTTGGTGTAACAGAACAAAAATAACCTCAAATAATACCTTGTGCCAATAATAGAATGAAGTTAATAATGTAAATTAATTTACTAACTTTTTTAAATTTATTAAAATATCGTTTATTTATATACCGTTAAAATAATGTTTATTTATACACCGTCATATTCATTTTTTAATGGACTTTTATAAACAATTTAACGATGCAGAAATAAAGATTATTTTATTATTTGTGTAGCAAACCGTTAAATTATTTGTATACAAAACAATCTGTAAAAATAATTCATATTATTATCATTGGCGGCTGACGTCATCACGTCGCACTTCCGTCACATGATGCGCGCGCAGCTCTCAATTTTAATAAGGACCACCCTAATAAATAATGTGTCCATATGGGTTAATTAATAATAGAATGTATTGTCCACCATATTGGTGACGCGGCTTAACCTTTGAGTAATTGTGTCGCGGAGACAACGGGATCTTCAGTTCGAACCGGTGGATCCGAGACGTCGCGTGATGTCGTTTATCATCTTGTGTCCTCCTCTCTAGCCCTCGATATGGTTTGCAACTCATTCTCTATTGTATCACTGATGATATTCACTAGAGATGATACCAGTTATTCTGCTTGCTCACTATATAAGACAAAATAAAAAACTATCTACTCTTACCAATTCATTTTTCAATAAATGACGGAGTTATATGGTAACAATAATTAAAAAATATAAAAAATACAACCGATTTGATAACCTCCTTCTTTTTTTGAAGTCTATTAAAAATCTTGTATTAAACTGAGACTTAAAAATTATTACTTAACTATTATTAGTAAATCTGTAGTTCTGTCTGTACATTAAAATATTTTTCCAAAATTTCCAGATTGACGTTTATTTAAGGCTACTGTCTGATCTGTCTGTTTGCAGGTTGAACTTAAAAGCGACATGGCCGATGAAATTTTGGGCACGGGAAGCTTATGTCAAATTGTCGGCTATAAGAATTTTTAAAGAAGGTACTTTTAGGAAACGTAAAAAAAAAATCATATTTATTCTCTACCGATTTTGATTGAATTTTATAGACGGAAAGCATATGCCATTCTATTATTGATATTCTATTTGAATTATCATTATCAAAAAATAATAATTGCGTAGTAAATGCGTGCAGGGGCACTGCTCTTATTTATATAAACTTTATCTCCTAATTTTTGCTTAGACGAAGGCCATGTTGATTTCTAATAGTTAAAACGGGAAGCTTTCGTTCAAAATAATTTAATTTATAAGGAATCAATTTAGTAAAGAATTCCAACTTAAGGTGTTTATGTTAATACAATCAATATAATGGATGCAATAAGAATGTCTACACTGTTAGTTTTACCATTAATTGTGTCAATTGGTTCGTTGAATGCTCCTGTAATCGAACGTGTCGTGCCTAAGGCTGTGTTACTGCTAATGGTATTACCTTTATTAATCATTTGCCATTCGTTCCTCGTACATCCCCGCACGGTGGTTCTCAAAGTTTTCACAAACGAAATACACTTTTTTTTATACAAGTAAGGTGACAAACAAGTGTACGGCACACCATAGGTAACACTAGCGAGTTGTCGATTTTCAAGTAGCTCTGGAAACTCGGCTTACCGCAGGAACACATTAATATAAGGTTATTTGTCTGCGATCTTGTTCTGAACGGCATTTCACTAGTCGAACTGCCTCAAGTAGAGAGAATTGCCCTCAGTTCATTTTCGACTATGTACGAAGACGAGAAGAAACCTTAATTCTTTTTTGATAACTGAGTTTTCGCCTTACGCTGTGATTTCCTGTCTCTTTTGTTTCAACATGCTGATAACAAAATTTGTAACGTGTTCAAATGTGCTTTTAGTGAGAGTATAACGTGTCTATTTACAAAAAGTCATTGATGCCCTACCTCTTTTGAATTATTTTCCAAAGTTATTGTCTTCGCTATCAGTAATGCGACCTAATTAAGGTGACCTCCGGCACCCTGGATGACAAATGAGATTCGAATGGCGATGAGACGTAGAGACTGTGCTTTTCGTAAATTTAAACGAAACCGTGTCGAGATGAACTGGAACTTATTTAAGTCCGCTAGAAACCGATGTAACCAGACCATACGCAATTCCAAACGTCAGTATATCCTTAATAATATCTCTGTTTGTTCTTCCTCGGCTGATATGTGGAAGTTCCTTGGAACTCTTGGCTTTGGTAAATCTCAACAACTAAATCTACCTAATACAATAAAGTTAGATGATATCAATAACCATTTCACAACCTCCGATAAACTGAGTGATCAAACTAAAAGTAAGACAACTCACTACATAGCTGCATTGCCTCGTATGGGCATGGTCCCATTCAAGTTTTCCACGGTTACATGTCATCAGATTAAAAAGTCCGTTTTTTCAATAAAATCCAATGCTACGGGCTGTGACAATTTGTATTACTATTCTTGACCAGATTCTTCCTATTATATCTCATCTCATAAACTTTTCTCTATCCTTTGGACAGTTTCCATCCATATGGAGTAAAGCCTATGTCCGTCCGCTCCCTAAAACTGCAAATCCTTCTCTTCCCAGTCACTTTCAACCTATATCTATACTTCCATTTCTTTCTAAAGTACTCGAAGCATGTGTGCACAATCAACTATCATCCTTTGTACATTGTAACAATATCTTGAGTCCACTACAATCCGGTTTCAGGCCAGGTCACAGTACAGTTACAGCTTTGCTTAAAGTGACTGGTGATTTGAGAAATGGTGTGGAGAATAAAATGATTACTGTGCTGGTTTTAGTAGATTTTTCCAATGCCTTTAATACTGTTAGTCACGACATTCTCCTGGCTATTCTCTCTCATTATAATATCTCATTAGAGGAACTGGCATGGTTCGCTTCATATCTAAAGGGACAACAGCAATCGGTTCGTATAGATGGGGCTACGTCTAATTGGTGTGAGCTTGGTGCTGGCGTCCCTCAGGGAGGTATACTTTCACCTCTTCTTTTTTCCTTCTTTATTAACCTTTTAACTCATGAACTGCGATGTACGTATCATTTGTATGCTGATTACCTGCAATTATACACACAGGCCGCAGTAGATTCTCTATCAGATGCAATTTATACTATTAACCGGGATCTATATGCCTTAAGGGATTGGTCTGAGAGATTTGGCTTATCAGTTAATCCTTCCAAATGTCAAGCAATTGTAATAGGGAACTCTCGTATGATTACCAAAATAGACTTCAGCTTGCTGCCTCAGATTATTTTCAGTGATCTTGTCATACCGTTTAGTACGGAAGTAAAGGACCTTGGTTTACACATTGATGCCAAATTGGATTGGAGAACTCATATTTCCAAGGTTAGTCAGAAAGTGATCGGTACTCTAAAGTCTTTTTATCGCCTGAAAAATTTTCTCCCAGTTAAAACGAAAACCATGCTAGTGCAATCTATAATATTTCCTATAATTGACTATGGTGATGTGTGCTTTTACGATCTGAACGCTGACCTTCTTAACAAACTTGACAGATTACTCAACAATTGCATTCGATTGCAAAACTAGCTGTGCCCGCGACTCAGCTCGCGTGGACGACAAGAACAAGTAGTGCTTATAAAAATCGTAGATTATTTTTAACTTTTACAACTGAATGAAGATATTGTGTATTTTTTTTAGTATACGTGTATATTGTAACCGCGCTCGCTTAGGCCACTTGTAATAGGAATGTGGCCAAATGAAAATTAGTGCATATTCGACAAGCGTGCGTTTCACTTGTCTCATACACAACAGTATCTAAGGAGTAAAACAAAACAAAAAAAAAACGATCAAATCTATCTGTAGTTTTGCGTGATGCGCGCACAACGGCAAACCTCTATAATTTTGTTTATAGGTATAGGTAGATTTAGGTTTTACAAAGATTGAATTTGTGACGTGTGCTGACTTTCGGTCGAGCAACGTAATATAATCTTGCCAGCTCAATATATTACAAAGTTTCTATATTAGTCTCATACAGTCATATAGCTATGTAAAAAAACTTAAATATGTATATAACAACACAAAATTTTAACAAAATAAAAAAGAGATTTACAAACTTCAAGCTACCCACGGTTCGGAAAACACATCTGTCATCTAGATGAATTAGATAGAATGTGTATGGTGATAGGGTGTCTTCTAGTACCGGCTTGGTTACTTACCACCCTCAAGTCGCTGTCGCCAAGCACTTATACCTATAGGTGTATTCCGGCTGTTGCACTTAAAAGCCAATCTTGCTGCTAGACTTAGCGTCTCTTAACATCAGATGTGATTCTGACCAAACGCTAACCCTATAAAGAATATTAAAAAAATTTAGTTTAACGTAAGAAATGTTTGAGAACCGCAGACGTCTGTCGCGTATTGTCACCTATAAGTAGGCGCGGGAAAAGATATTTGATTAGTGACCACTGTCCGCTGAGGGGCGGGCGGCGTGGATAACATTTTCACACACACATTTACTGGAAACGACTATATTTATTAAATACCCCTTATTTTTTTTTATTTAAATCGATGTTACTGCAAACCTACATTTTCTTCATCTCCAGTAATTTTTAAATTAGACAGTCTACCATTATCAACTATCATTTATTATGTTCGGTAAAATTATGGCTGGTACATGATATGAATTTGCTATTTTGAAGCTACTCTATTTTACCATTTCTGCTATCGCTTTACTTTTACGAAATACACGATTAGGAACATTCTAACTAACTGAATCTGATATGCGTAAAATTAACAATTTTAACAATTATCAGATTTAGCTAATTTCTGTGGCATGTCGTATAATGCATGCGACCAATGTAATATTTTTAATACCAGAATATATAATCAATTATGAAAAATGTTAAGCTTGCGTACAAGCAGGTACAGCAAATACTAATTATATAAATGCTTGTTTAAACTAAAATAATTAAATATGTTGTACATATATCTTTTCAGGTATGTGTGCTAACTGGAAATCCAAAGATTTATATATGTATCTGTATCCATGACGTCAAAGGTCTCCGAAAATAAATGAGTAAGTAAAAACTAATATTATATGATAATTTTGACGAGATTCTAATTGGGCAAACTTTATTTCTGATGTTGTAAATTTCACTGACATTTTTAGGTCAACGACTTTTTACTTCTCATTTAGTAGAGGGTAAAATTGAGAGGTGCGCGCGCATCACGTGACGGAAGTGCAACATGAGGAAGTGAGCTGTCAGTGATAATGTAAATCCATTTTATTGATTTTTATTATTTTCATTGTATAAAAATTATTTAATGGTGTATAAAAAATATTGTAATTTGATTAAAGTGAAAACTCATTAAAATGCATTTGATTATTTATAATTGACGGCTAACTTTATCATGTTGTTGGCAGAAGGGATACAAATGTAGGAGTTATTTTTTTTGGTTTCTCCAAATAACTACCTCTTACTTTCGTACGCGAGTACAAAAGATATTCTTTTTATCTAATATTATAATAATGTATTCGTTACAGTAAATAAACACACACAAAAGCAGAGTTCTATTGCCGTTTCTAGTATGTCCGTAATTCTGTTCTTAGCCCCATAGCTGACGGACAATACTACCGCCGTGCGACATTGCGTCCTGGGAAATATCTTTAAATAATTCGTTACTGATACATTGGGGGTGATAATACATTTTTTTTTATTATATCCATACGTGAGGTGAAATAATTATTTCGGTAGCGATAAGTTATACATAATATATTATGACATTAATAAATGAGGTATCTGTGACAGAAATTATTTAAAATGAAACAAAATCTTATTAATACTACAATAATGTAGAAATAACTTTTAATGGGCAAGTCGGTGGCGACTGTCGGCGGTCACCACTGTTTCTACTCGCAGTGTAATGTACTTACGTATGTCCAATACAGTCATTTTACAAAGGAAAAATGTATTATCTATACATAATATAATAAAGCGAAAAATATTTTTGTTTGTTTTAACACGTTAAACTTTGGAACTGCCAGTCGGATTCGAAAATTTATATTTGTATGTGATATCCAGATTCACAAGGAATACTACAACTCTCAGATAGCCTTAAATATTGATTTTTGTTAATTAAGTCAACGATAGCGTATGCTTGTCTTCTTATACATTAGCCACAATAAGGTATTTATTTTTTGTTGATGATTAAAAATAGATTTATTAGCAATATTTTTTACGAACAAAAGTAATTTCACCATAAAGACAATTTTATGAAATTAAATTTTACTCTTTATAGACTGTCATTTGTACATATAGTTTAGAAGATAATGAAAAATTAAAATAATTTGTACTTTCGGGAAGAACAATTATATGATAGGCTACACGGGTGCATTGGCGTTTGGCGTTTTGTCATATAAAATGAACACGGTGAAGCCGTGGGGCACATAGCTGTAAGCATAAAAAAAAAATCTCTTACAGCCATTTTAAATATTATTCGACATATATATTTTGGTAATCTACTTTATTTACACAATAATTTATATATAATACCGCTTGATATTAAGTGAAGACGTGCAGAATGTTATCCGTAAATCTAGAAACAGATGTGGAGGCCCTCTGTAGCTGCCGAAACACTTCTGCTTGACACGAGAGATTTTCATCTCGAAGGTGGTGATAGCTAGCCAACGCTGCGTTTCGATGTTTTCCATCACCGAAAGCTCAACCTACTTTTAGGAATCACTCTGAAGTTATTTATTCATCGCTATACAAAACATGAAAGATTTTAAAAAAATTGTGCGTGTAATAAAATTTACGCGTGTTTGTAGTTAATTATTCTTGTACCATAATATGGCAATTTTTAACAAAAAAGAAAACCTTTACTTTAATTATTTTGTAGAGTTCGACGTACATCTTCGAAGTTGAAGGTCCAATGCCAATGTAATTAACATGGGACCACCATTGAGGCAGCCCATATCCAAAAAAAGATCATTCAAATCGGTTCATACACAAAGAAGTTATGGCTGAACATGCATTTGTTAAATAATATGTTTTTAAAGAATTGTTAAATTTATTTATTTGTAATACTTGGTGTAGTACTATTAATCTTTTATAATTCAATATATACCTACCAGTAAATTCTAACAAGAGTTATAGTTTTTATTTTATTATATTCGTAATATCTAACGGTGGGTGATTATGAGATATGTTAATGTAATCATTAAATTATGAAGATATCTCGAGATATTTCGATTATGGTCATTAGTAATTACTAATATTAGTAGTTACTAATTTGATAAAATTAGTAATTATTACGACCGAACGACCTTTTTTTTTGTTAGCTAATTGGTATATATTTAGAACTGTGTTTACGACTGCGCGAACTTTTTTTTAGCTTATCACTCTACATTTTTGATAAGTACATATATCAATTCAGCCGTCATTCATAATCGCCCACCTCTGATTATACTTACATGGCTCGATCATGATTTATTATTAATAATCATAATTTGATTTAAAAAATTAATTATCAAAAACAGATATTTAAAAAGATTAAATATCAAAGTATATAAAAATAAATATAAACAAATTTGATAATAGAATTTTACGTTAATTTAGTCCGAAAAAGGAACATAATTTTTTTCAAGTCTCACCTAATGATGTTTTATTTGTATAATAATACATACTATACAGGACATTTTAACATATTAAAAATGTGCCGCAGTTTTTTACGAGAGCACCTTCAGAGTATTAAAAATTGATTAATTTTTCGTCTCTTTGTTTTAAATAAACACTTACTTAATCTTTTTTTTTTAATTTTGCACTATATCTGCTGCAGTAATTAAGTTAATTTTCACGTTAACCAAGCCGATGACACGAACTATAATAATCATATTATAGCGATAGTCTCAAAACGGTCATTCAGAGAGCAGCAGTACAATTCAATTACTAATAACAGTAAAAGAGACAATTAGAGTCCCACTGGGATTGGTCGAGCATCACTATCGCTAATTGTTACTACGTTAATACATAATGGGGGTTAACATAACCGCTAATATAGTTTCGTGTGTTATCATATTATTTTTAATCCTCCAGAGATTTAGACGCTGGTTTTCCTATATACAGTGTAGCGACTCAGAACAAAACCATATTGTCGCAAATCCGAATGGAATGGCTTTAGTACAGTGTCGTAGAAGTAACCTTTCTCACAGTGTTTGCGCCTAAACGTGTACTCGGTGACCTCTCTACAACAACAACCCTCTCGTTAATGACGGTGGCAAAAACTCTTCCCCGTCCTAAGGCATCGCTCATTGCCTTGGACCCCTCACCCCGCGCCATGCGGGGATGCAGTGTTAATACGTCTTGCACCGCCGCCTTATTATTACAGTGATAGAAGTGCACGAAGGATTCCGCCATATTTTATATCAAGACATAGGTTAACGTGATTCTATAATAAAAATACATTCCACAAAACGCCCGCGCCTACCCACCCACACAGAGTAAGCGATTTTTTTTATATTTTTTTTTTTTTGTTGGGTCTTTTATCACTGAGGATTTGTCAGTCCCCCTATCATAACTTATATCTTCTACTTACCAACAAGAACTATAAACTAAAACAAACATATTAATAAGACTTCCAATTTCTCAAGAAGAAATTTAAACTTAATTAATTACAAGACAATTTGTAACAAAAAAGAAAACCTTTACTTTAATTATTTTGAAGAGTTCGACGTACATCTTCGAAGTTGAGGGTCCAACGCCAAAGAAACAAAAATGGGACCAATCTTGAGGATAGGGAACTATCCAACAAAAAATAATCATCCAAATCGGTTCATAAACAAAGAAGTTGTGATTGGACATCATTTAAAAAAAAATTCGAACTGAGTAACCTCACGTCTTTTTTTGAAGTCGGTTACAAAAGAGAACTTCAAAAACTACACAACATTCTGGATGGATCCGATGTCGGTTCTTTTTTTTTTTTAGATCTGACTACACTGTTATCCTTAGGGGCCCTGAAGCCGCTGCGGCTTTTACAGCTTCACCGAACTTCCGATGTCGGTTCTGCCATAATGCTGTTATATACACCAACATCCCAGACATTATGAGCGAGATAGATAGTTTAAGAGTCGATTTTTCAATCAACATATAACTTTATAAAAAAAAAATTGACAGGTTTTCCATTGACGATTGAAATATCTGTCATAATCACAATACAATCCAACACGAACGGTGACCATCAAGAAATTAATCATCTATCGCCGTTCGCAACTGTCAGGTACTCATCAGGCTGCACCACGTGCACTTGAGATTGCCTTGAATGTCTCTGATCTTCAGATGTTATTTGATCCCTCTTAAACCCTAATATCACCGCCCATCGTCGCTCAAACATAAAAACATGACACAACACATCTTCCAATTAAAATACGTCAATCACTGCAGAGTAATCGGATGAGAAACGGAACGAATCTTTTAGCCTACGGAGACCGTAGGAGACAAAATATTTAGAACAGTCCAGTCAGATTATTGTGTTAATCGTGTACAAGTACTAGAGATGCATACATATATTCCATCACGCCTGTACCCCCGAAAGGTTAGGCAGAGGTGTACTAATGTACACCCACATTTCACCTTGTATCTTTTTATAGGTCCCATGTAATAGGGGGCGAGCCTATTGCCATTAATTAGACAAGAAGCCAAACTCCGAGATGCTACTGAGAATTTCATAGAACACCCCAATAACACTTTGCTCTACCTGGCAGTCGAACCCAGGACCTCGATCATAACAGTCGCGCTTACGACCGCTAGGCTAATGAGGCAGTTTTTATAGTCTGTCGGCAAACTGAAGGTACTGTCCCTCATGGTAAGCATAATACAATCCAAACACAACGGTGACCACCGAGAGATTGAAATCCATCTAGCGTCGCTGTTATCATTCCAGCCTGCATAAATATCTCTTCACGTTACGGTTGAAGAAACCGATGGTTTTACAGTTTCACGGTATAACAAAGATAATAAACTAAATAATACTTTGAAAACTTTTAGTTCGTTCCGAGATGGTACGTAAAACTGTCTTCGAAACCCAGCGCATGTGGTTCTGTTGTAGAAAGGAGAGGAGGGAATTTAATGGAACAGCTCTTCTTGTTATTTGCAAGCAACTGTTAAGCTGGGAAAATAACATTTCCGATCTGATATCGTTAATCGTTGAAACACTCCCCGCTCCCCTGTAGCTCGCATCATCTATAGTACCTACTACAGCTTTTTTAGTACATAAATATCAATTGCAATAAGTCAGACGCAGTTTGTGAGATGTACGTCGCATACTACTTATTTGATTTGATATTATAACCAACCCCGTATGATTTTTTATTAACTGTTGACATTCAGCGGAGTCGTTACCCGGTCGCCAAACTCAACGATTAATTATCAAGTCAGTCACTAATTACTATAGAGTGAGGATATCACCACACCCCGCGCCCCGCGCCCCGCGCCCGCGCCCTGTCCACGTCAAATATTAATTGATGGACCTAATGCCTTCTAATGAAATTGTTCATTCGATGCCCTCATTTATTAACGTACCACTTTATATAAGCATCTGTCTATACTTTAACCGAAAAGTAATTTTTTATTCAAACTCTAGTTAGAATAACATAATAATACTAGTCTTTACCTGTCGTACTGTTTGGCAAAGGCTTCTTCCTGAGGGAAAGGTAATCGCCAAACTTATCCACGACGCATTGGCTACTTTTATCGCCGAAACATCCGCAGCTCTTTATTTTACAAGAATATATTTTCTCAAGCGTTCAAGTGGTGCCTATTTGAATATGTGAGAATTCTGAGAAAATTGCTAGTACATTCCGGAACATCGAATGGATCTTGCACCGGTCTCGATCACTCGACTACAATAAAATCTATAAGTACCAATATTATAAAGAAGAAAGATTTGATTTTTTTGTTTGTAATGGATAAACTCTAAAACTACTGGACCGATTATAAAATTTATTTCACCAATATAAAGCTACAGTATCAGCGAGTAACATAGGTTATATTATAATTTGAAAAATTAATTTATTCCTCATTAAAACGTCGATAATTTACACAAAGTATAAAAAATTGCCTACACGGGTGCATTGACGATGTTTTTCGTATAAAATTAACACGGGTGAAACCGTGGGATACAGCTAATGTGGATGCAATATTCGTAAATCGTAACATTAAAATATAAAAATTGAGAATTATAACCTACGTAATATCGCTTTGAATACTCGTATACCTACGAATATAAAAAATAAACCCGAATGAGAGAAAATAACGAGAGAAACAGATTTTTCTAATTAATTAGAGCCATTATGATGAAAAAGAAACTATATGCAGCGGCGTATACACCACAACACATCGCGCATGATTCCGCTGCATATTAGATTTAATGGCGCGCTCCGAATGTTTTAATCACAATTTAAGCCGCTGTGCCGCTGCGAGAGCGCGATACGAACATTCTTTGTAGATGTTAACTATTTTGTAATTTATTTTAATAAAAAAGGGGGGGTTAACCTTTAAACGGACACCTATTAAATACGTGAACTCAAATTGGAGGAAGGTTCCTGCAAAATCTAAAATGAGGTTATAAAAATCTCGTCAGCTCTTTATCATTAATGCCGAACTCAAGTTACCAAGGTTCCAAAAATTGGAATTTTGGTAAAATAGCATGCACGTACATGCAGCATGTTACAGTCCGATTAGGTTGTGACCACCGTGCATATGGTAAAATGTATGTCACAGTGATTACATAGTTTATGTACATATCCATTTACGTAGGCTGGCATGACAGCGGCCATTGGCGATGGATTTATTGATCTATTGGTGGTCACCATTGTTTTGGATTGTACTATGCTTACCATCAGGTACAGTTCCATCCCTTTGCCGTGCTTTCCGTGCCCTTTCTGATAGTTAACGGCTCGACTACAGCGCCACCTATTCGATCCTAAAATAGCTACGAATCATCGCTTCCATAAAACAAATATATGACTTTGAACTCAATCGGTCAAGTGCGAGAATAGAATCCGCGTGAATATTAGAGCTTAGTACCACTGTGTCATGAATCCTAAATATTCCATTTACTTCACACTAATATTGTGTAATGAAACAGTACCTTAAGCGGCACTCGCCCGGGCTCGCTCAAAGCGAATAAAGATATCTATATTCATTAAAATTTAAAACGCGAGCGGGTTATAAGATTCAAAAGGAGAGAAGGGTGTGTTTGTAGGTACACGAGTACAGTACCGGGGCGGCGTGCTAGTACATTTCCCACGTAACGTTTGTGACTGACTTTAAAGCGCGAGAAGTCCTCACTGCTTTACATACTGATTAAAAATAATTACCTGTGTAATAAATAAACATTGACTTTAGGGCTCCAACGGACTATATTTATTTTATTATTACAGGTATATGTATACTCAAGGGACATACATATTATACGTGTCTGACTATCTAATTAAAATAGAAAATTACTTTAGTCTCCTTATGTCTTCGTATCGTGTTTCCTTTCGCACAGTCTTAATAATTACTTAAGTCTCCTCATGTCTTCGTATCGTGTTTCCTTTCGCACAGTCTTAAAAATTACTTAAGTCTCCTTATGTCTTCGTATCGTGTTTACTTTCGCACAGTCTTTATAATTACTTAAGTTTCCTTATGTCTTCGTATCGTGTTTCCTTTCGCACAGTCTTAATAATTACTTAAGTCTCCTTATGTCTTCGTATCGTGTTTCCTTTCGCACAGTCTTAAAAATTACTTAAGTCTCCTTATGTCTTCGTATCGTGTTTTCTTTCGCATAGTCTTTATAATTACTTAAGTCTCCTTATGTCTTCGTATCGTGTTTTTTTTCGCACAGTCTTAAAAATTACTTAAGTCTCCTTATGTCTTCGTATTGTGTTTCCTTTCGCACAGTCTTAAAAATTACTTAAGTCTCCTTATGTCTTCGTATCGTGTTTTCTTTCGCATAGTCTTTATAATTACTTAAGTCTCCTTATGTCTTCGTATCGTGTTTTTTTTTCGCACAGTCTTAAAAATTACTTAAGTCTCCTTATGTCTTCGTATTGTGTTTCCTTTCGCACAGTCTTAAAAATTACTTAAATCTTGTTATGTCTTCGTATCGTGTTTCCTTTCGCACAGTCTTGAGTGAATCGAACTCGCAAACACGCGTCGACTGCTGCGTTATTTTGCTCAACCGACACAATAATGAAGGGATTTTTGATCGAGTCATTACTTGTGATGTAAAGTGGATACTGTACGATAATCGGAAGCGCTCGTCGCAATGGCTGAACCTTGGAGACCCAGTCAAATCCTGCCCTAAACGAAAATTGACTCAGAAAAAGTTACTTGTGAGTGTTTGGTGGACTAGCGCCGGTGTCGTTCTCTACAGCTTTCTTAAATCTGACCAAACGATTATGGCAGATATCTATTGTAAGCAACTGCAAATTATGAAGGAAGAAGTAGCTGCTAAATAACTGAGATTGATCAATCGCTCTAGGCTATTAACCATGCCAAATCTCAGTCTTCCGTGCACGCAATACTCTTAAAATGGTACCGAAAGCTTTTGCTTGACGTATTAATATATAGATTGTTTTATTCAAACGTTAAAGTTAACAAATATATAGATGATCATGAAACGGTTGATGAATGTCGAAGTAGGATCGTAGCAAGTGGAAGGATGTGGTGAATGACTACTATTTATTTTACTGGTATGGTATACTACTACTACTATGGCTCCGGGACGATGAAGAGTTCCGAAGAAGAAACTGTTCTATTTGAAACATGTACGTACCAGCTAGATTTCAATAATTATTTTAGAATTTTATAGCCTAGTTATTGAGGAAGCTTATAGACTATACAGATTGAAGCTATGACGCTTAGGAGTGAACCTGTAACCGTGAACGTCAAGCAATTAATTGGACAAGCTGTATGTGAGTACTAAAAGTGGGAACAACACGGAATGTTTATGTAATAATTTTAACACGGGTGAAACCGTGGAGCACTTGTTGTATAAAATTATTGTAGCTTAGGATCGTAGTGCAATTATAAATTACTGTTGTTAGCATCTGGTTTAATTCACCCGTTCAACTAAAATAGGGGTGTGATCATGTGTTGGAAGCTGAATAAACTTCGATATACAAAGTGTATGTGACTTAACAGTAACGCGAAACCGTCGATTAATACGATAATTACAATCAACCTCCCCCTGGGAAGACCGCCCTATGAAATGACAGGACTCTCCAAATCGGCAACGTAAAATTTTTGCCACGAAACCGCCGACGCGCCACGCCGCCAAGCCGCGTGATAACAATTACGATCCGGGAATCACGCACCCGTCATTACAAGAGCGTTTTATCTTGAGACAGCAGCGCGCGAACCCTTCACCGTGTAATCGTGAATTATATTCTGTAATAAAATTCTTTAATCAAAGAAAACAACCGAGCGCCCATTAAGGCGTGCACACGTCGCCACCTCGTGTCGTTTTAACGCTGAATATTTACATACGTGTCATTACATTACGGCACCCTCCCCTCCACTTTCTAACCCCCTCACTCTCCCCTTCGACGCTCAGCCATAATTAAGGATATAACAGAATCTTAGCGTCTTATTACGCGAACGTAACGGTATCCTTTTGAAGCGAAATTGTAACTGTTATAAACATCGAGCAACATCAACCACCCCACCAATGATCACCTCTGTGAAACTTTCAACCGAATACCCTCTATGTGTTGTACGGTACGTGTTACGGTGTTGCGCCGTTTACGGTACACACGAGAAAATTTTAATGTGAAATATCCTCTAATGAATCAGACAATATTTTAAGGCGTGGGAGGCAATAAAAACTCCCCCGGCCGCCCGCTAATGTACACCGACACTTTGTCTCCGTTTAGGGATGGGGGTGATTTGAGTAAATAAATATCGATGCGGACTCGCGATAGCGCCTGTGGACCTCAGATATTCTTATTACGTTTATTTCATAAAGTATTTAAAATTGTAGAATTGTATATTACTCACATTAATTTCAATTTGGTAAATTTTTAAATAAGAATATTTTTTTACAGAAAATAGGGTATATTTAAAATTTATCAACGCAAAACTTTTAAATAGTTAATAGATTAATACGTCTTCGATACGTCACCGAGAGATCTCAATCCAACAGCATCCGCCGCTGTGATGCCGGCCTGCATAAATATCTCTTCACGTTACGCTTAAAGCACCCGATGTCGTAAGGAAGAGAGAACACATTGGCCCGGAGAAGGGTTCGCAGCTTCACAGTGCGACTATAAGATAAGTCATAGAGTAGTTTTTAATTCGTGTCGAGATGAAGGTTTCTGTAAAACTGTGTGGTTCTGTTGTGGGAGATGAGGGTATAGATTGAATAGCTCTTCAGAACACTCACCGTGATACAGACTAGAGAACACGCTCAGTTACGTCTGCATCATTAACAATGCGAACAGGCCGTCTCTACAACCTGTCCAGAGCATCGAGGAGGTTTTTTTTGCGGATCCATCACAGAGATGCGAACAGTATTCCATACACGATTTCATTTATTCCTTTCCAGATTTAAACTTTAGTATTTTAATATGTCGACAAAATGAAGTATCGTCCCTAAACAGTCGGTCATACTCGGTTTTTGCTTTCAAGGGGGTCGAAATTATGTCAAGCTGCCGATGCTAAACATCCTAAAATCAGCGATGTAAATTCATGTCTCCAACTAGGAAACACGTTGCTCGACGTTTTGTCATTTTTCTACCGATTTCTTTTAATATTAATAACAATGCAATGAAAAATCAATGGCGAGCACCAAGAGACCAAAAATCCAACGCCAATCTTCGCTGTCATGTCGGTCTACGTAAATGCCTCTTCACGTTTCGGTTGAAAGGCCCGGTGCCATAAAGAGTGAATACACTGATTGAAACATATCCCAATAAGGTAGTGTCGTAAGTTTTTGGTATCATTATCATCATTCGAAAAAGAAAAACCATAAATAAATTAAAAAAATTGTGGTGCATGATTTCCGAAGCAGATTTTTCATTGATGTTTAAAATCGAATGTATGTACTTATGTGTTGTATTTAATTATTGATATAATGTTTGTGTTTTATACAAATACATTTATAATGAAAGTTGATTACAGTTATATAGTACATTTCATAAATTTTAGCTTATTTTCATTTCACAGTTCATCGTTACGATTATCATTGTTGGCACACAAACTTTGGCTTTCTTATTTGTGTCTGTGACACACTGATAAGAAAGCCGACTTTGATAACTAGATTTGAATAGGGGACGGTGCTGTACGGCCGTATGTTAATCCGAGACGCATATGTTCCTCCATGAAGCGAATCCCCGGAGTGTGTTTTGTGGTTTGGACTTGCGAGTGACTCCTCACTCCTCAGGCCTACAAGTGTTCATATGGAAGTGTGTTTCATTAATACGTAAACTACATACTGACGCAAAGGACTGCTGATCTTTTTGCCCCCAACTTCGTACCTGTTTTCTTTTTTAATGAAACGATTCGCACTATTGTGAGTTGGTTGTACTAATGCAGAACCTTCGCGGGTGTGCGACAACAACAACAACTTACGAAAATTTTATCGCAACCGAATAAATAGCATAGTAACCCATAGGGGCACATAAACAAATATTCATTTTTATATAATTATATATATAAGATGTAATTGACTTTTACACAAAATATACAGTCATACTGGCAAAGTTGGGATTATTAAAAGGAAACGCTTTCGCAATAATATACAATCTTGTCTTTTGTAAATTAAGTTTTTGTCTTTATTTTGTACGTATTGTTTTCACTGCCCTGTTATTAGAAAAGACTTGTTTGCGATACTATATTTGGGGTTAATGTTGAATGTGGTGTTTCAAGTTATAATTACTTAGAGTTGCACTTACAAATAATGTGCAATGATTAATCATTAAAATCATAAAGGGTTTGTACTCCTTTCTATTTGGTTATTGAGTGATTGATTACCTATATATAGATTTATCTTATTTATTTTTTAAAATTTTATTTATGGCTAACTTCATAACGTTGTTGGCACACTGAATAAAAAATTTGGTTGTTATTTAAGTTTTGCTACACCAAAGAACTCGTTAACTTCTTACGTACGTACGAATATAAGTAAATACATTTGTTTTTGCCTTTACGATACGGTTAGCGTGCAAATTATCAAAACTACGCGGCCGTGTGTGCGAAGCGAAAACAACAGCAAACAGTTTGAGATACGATGATTTATTGATTCGTGTGGCGACCGCCCCGGGATCGTTTGTCGAGACCGCGATTCCGTTCCCGCTTGTTTTCATTACCAACGTATTAATTGCGTATTGTATTTATGACTTATATGTGCATGGGGCATGGTCTCCATCTTCAGGTTTAAATTACGCTTTATAATAAAATTGAAACTTTGTTTTAGCAAAGAACTCTTCATCGCGTTGCGAACGTACCCTTGTAGCCGATCATTGTTCTCACTTGCTTACAGCTTGTCAGATTGTTTAACGTTCTTGTTTACTGCTCCGCTCTTTATCGTCGTAGCGTGAAGTTATATAGTCTATAACCTGCGTCAATATGCTAGGCTATAAAATGCAAAAAGGATTTTTCAAATGTGACCGGTGGTTTCAGAGATTAGCGCGTTCGTATAAACAAACAAACAATGTCCTGAGCTTTATAACATTATAGTATATCCTACAGAGTCCTTATGATGCTGCAGCATCAGGTCAAGGCTGCCATGTTCTTCTAATAACACTGAGTTAACAGAATACGAAATTTTTACTTGATCAGACCTGAGGAAGATGCTCACATCCATTTATCAGCCAGAAATGTTAATTTTCTTGAATCATGGCTAAGAAACATACTTGAATAAGGTCACCTTTCAAATTATAAAAAAAGTATATAAGAACCGGTTCACCCGTTGGGAGCTACAATGCTAGAAACAGATACACACGTTAAACTATAACACTCCTCTGTTTGCGAAGGGGGTTAAAAATAACTTTAAAAAGTATGTTCTGCTCAATCGATGTTCATTTAATATGAAATTAAACGTGAATTAAATGACGCGACAGTTGAGAGGCACACCAGGATCGAACCCTCAGCGTTCAGGTGGCTCATTAGTGTACAAAGTGTCGGTTCAAACGTTTCGAGCCTTTAAGCATTCGCCGAAGCGAAACGCCGCCATTCCATTTCGACACTCGAACGATCAGTGTTTTCGAATTCGGAGGCGGTTGGCTTTTGGCATCGAAGGTTAAAAAATGGTTTTGACTGTTGTCTATTATGTTTTTGCGAGATAGTAAAGTAGTAAATAGTGGGATAACAGATTTTGTCACTAGTCATGGTAGACTTTGGCGGTGCAGTTTCAATACAACTTTTTGGAGTGTACCCTTTAGTAATTGATTTTCATTTAAACGATATGGAAATTTTATGAGAAGTGAAATTTATTCATGCGTTACGTTTTTCTGCGCAACGTACCTTGCGCACTATTTACTTTGAAATCATGGACGTGTGTATAGATATATCATCTTGCTTTTAGATAAATCATTAACCACTCAATCAATCTATCGGTTAATCAATCAATCACCTCTTTGCCTATCGCATATTCAAAGACAATCGTACTTATGGAGTAAATGGTGAGTGGTCACCACAGCCTAGTGACGCTTGCAACACCGGAAGCATCACATGCACGTTACCGGTCATGAAGCCTACACTATTGGTTTATTTAACAAGAAAGTATTTTTTTATGATCGCACGCCAAAATTACATTACTGTGTACCTAATGGTAAACGCAATACAATCGAATAACAACAGCGAGAACCTGGGTTCATATCTCTGAAGATATGGATCCAGGTGTAACTGTACAGGGTCGCGATCACCATGTATACGGCGATAATCCTTTCAAGGTGACTTTAGTTTGGTTTAGCGCGTTTCGGGATCAGCCAGTGTGCATCCAGCTGCTTGCAGTCTGGCATGACAGCGACGACGCGTTGGATTCTTCTTCTTGTTGTTTTGGCGCCGCAAAAGCACTTGCCAGTGTCAATGTTTTTATGTCATATTACTATATGTATTTTATACAAAGCGGCGTCCAACAAGATGGTGGCTGCCTTGTTAGAACGATCTAAAGAGTTTTTGTTGGATCCCAGAATGCATGCTCTTAGTTTATATTTTTAATCCACTTATGCACAAAAACCAAACTATATCACGCAAAACGCCACCAATATTACATAATATAGGGTCAAAAACCTAAGTAAATGAATTAAAAATAAAAACAACAACATGTCACTTCAGGGTCCCGCCAAAAACTCTTGCCGTTGAAAGCCGATATTTCGGTGGTCGCTGTTGTTTTGGATTGTGTTTTACATAAGGCACAGTGTCTACACTTAACACACAAGCAATATGGGGAAATATAAATATGGGACACAATATCACAACCGGGCCTTTAACACCAAACTAAGCAAAGCTTGTATTATCGTAACCAAACAACTGATAATTATACTCACCACACAAAAATCAGTCGGGTGCGGGGATCAAACGCGCTTCCTCACAACTCAATAGTAGGGCTTACTACCACCGTTATTTGTTATTTATTTAAACGCTAAACAACAATACTATGCTAACCAGTATTCAGGGGGTCGAATGTTTTCGCAAAATTCCTCATAGAGTAAAACAAACTTGGGTCCCCCGTATACGAGTATGGACCCTCCCTCAGTCATTAACGGTAAGATCGTTCCGCGGCCGCCGAAGTGTCACAACTCACTGTAATTAATATTTTAATTGGGCATTTCGTACGTTGTTGCTTAGCTGATGTACCTCGATAAATTCCTCGCCCGGTGATAATGCAGCATCCACTTAGCGAAGTGTATTCGGTTATGGAGTTATTGAAGTTATGTTATATCTTAGGGTGAGTTTTATATTGATTTCTGTACGTTCTTAGTTTCTTTAAATAGACTTTTATTTATTACTAGCGCTTTTCCCGCGACCTCGCTCTTGTCATAGTTACGACCCATTCTAACTAAATACCAATTTCCATCGATCTATCTTTAAGAATGAGGGATTTTCATACAAACTTTTTTCACAACGTCAAGGGTTGAATTTCTAAAAAATCCTTCCTTAGTACTCGGCTACAGTTTAAAAGGATCCCGTATACCAATTTTCATGATCCTCGTCTCAATAGTTAGGGCTGTACGTCGCTCTGCGTTGTGTTTGTTGACATTGAAATTCCATTGGAGATTTCTCTCTACTTGGGGCTGTCTGACACTACAGAAGAGCGCAGCCAAATAACCTTGTGTTGTTTTCCTGGGTTGATTAGTGTTTCCAGAGCTCTTTGGTGAAGTAAGTCTAGAGCTCAGCAACGTGCTTGTGAAACCAATGGTGTTTTTTTTGTTAGGTGCATTTATATAAAATTGCATTGAAAAATTGCTTTATTAATAATAGTTACATGTACTTGCAGCTATGTACAAACAAACTAAGTGAGATATTTATGACTTGGAGTAACTGAGGCTGGCTCTCGAAGTGACAATATTTATATAGTGTTGTGACAATATTTGTTTGCCATATTAGTTGTATATAAAAATGTATGGTAGTGATGGCAATTAGTAATTTATATTAGATTGTTGCTTGTAACCACTGTACTCTGATAATAGTATATTTACCATCAGGTACCTACCACCTAGCGAGAAAACTATTTATGTTTAAAATTGATATTTAACATTTTGGCATGGAGCTGGCATTTTTTAAAAACTGTAGGTACCAAGAATGATTTTTGATTGAGAGTTCAGCCGTTTTGAGAAGTGTCTAGGAATGGATAAACAAAAATTAATATTTTTCGACCCGATTTACAGTAGAATAAAAAAAGTAATCAAGCAACATTATTCTTCAAAATTATGAAGTATTGAAGATATAATGACTCCGTAATGGAGTCTAAGCTTTCTGTGAAGGAGAACGGTCGTAGGATATTTTTTAAATGCTGGCTAGTTAACATTCTCAAGTTAAAAATCTGCTACGATGCACCTATAGGTATTTTCCGGCAGCTGAACCTTAAGAGTCGGTTCCTGTAGGCGTAACTTGTCACTATTTTCGGTCATGATGTCTCTTAACATCAGGTGAGAACGTGTTCAAACGCTAAGTATTTCACTTCCTAAGTTACGTCTATTAACTTTAACTAGAGTACGACACGTTTTAAAATTATTTTGGTTTTATTACGCCAAAGTATAATATACAGTCATTGCAAGTCACTTGCCGAGTCAATACTCCTGTTTTATGTCGTAGTTAATAAAAGTGTGAGTGTGAACTTTCCTTTTGTTTTCAAGGAGCATACAGACGGTCGTCCTATCAGTGCTTACTTATGTAATTTTTGTTATCCTACCTTCGAACAATTACTATGAAACAGTTGATAATAAGCACGAGGCATTCATAAAAATAGTTATCACAATTCGAATAGCTGTCGTACTCACAACATATACCTTTATACTTCATTAATTTTCTATAGTATTACTGTAAAAGATATTTTACTTTTATACGGTAATCGTTGCAAGTACCAGTTACTTTGGGAAATTTTTTTTGAAGGAATTTTCTTTATGTACTTAATTAGGAAGGTTATAGACTATATATAACATCATAATACGACTCTTAGAAAGTTGAGCAACCATCATACAAATGTAGACAATGATGTTTTATAAGTAGACGCATTATACTCTCACTAAAAGAAATTTGAAAACGGCACAAATATTGTTATCAGCATGTTGAAACAAAAGTGATAGGAAATCACAGCGTAAGGCGGAAACTCTTTTGTCAAAAATGGATAAAAGTTTCTTCTCGCTTAGGCCGGTATCACGTCGAAACTGAGGGCATGTGAAGAGTGCCAATGCCGTAGATACATAAAAATCATTGGTTAGAATTAAAAATTTGCGACAGTGAAACCGCTGTCTCGGCATTTTCTATAATAAATTCGCGGTAAACATCACATATAAAATTTATTCGTAATCAACCTCGCCCCACTCCACCCCCAAACTACACCCTCTCACCTCGCCTCCACAGAGCATAATGTACGCAATCAATATGTAACGCAATCAAAATATCTAATTAAAATAGCTCCCGCGTCATTTGCATATGAAAACCGTCGTAATTGATCATCGAATGCGACGACGTCGCCTCGAGACATCGGCATGAGACAATAGTGGTGTGGGTCGACCGACCGCCCTGGAACTAATTGCTTCGTGGAAAATAGAAATATTTTTGTTTTTGACGGTTCATTACCATGTAATTTTGTAATGGTTTTATATTCATTTGTACTGTTTGTCTGGTGTATACTAATATTGCTAGTATTGGTAAAAAATAGATTAACTGTCGATTAATTGATAGTTGTTAGCACTACAAAAAGTATCGATTCTTTATTTTCAATACTTATTACGAGGAATTTTTGTTTAGTTCGTCGGCTTACCAAACTGTGGAACATGCGAATGACCTTTCTTTTTTCCCGTTGTCGTTTGACGCCTTGACATACATTTCGTACTAAGATACAATCGATAGTCAATCGATGACATAACAATGATGCTTTAATTGGTGGCGTGTACGGACTCTGCGTCGATCGACGTTAGTTCGAATCCCTGCAATGAGCCTAAATTTTCTTTCGGTGAAGGAAAACATCGTGATAATACCATAGCATAGTGGTAGGGCTTTTTCTAATGCCCGCCTGGCTAACTACCACCCTCAAATTGAAAATCTGTCGAAAAACACTGATAGGTGTGTTCCGGCAGCTGCACTTGAGAGCCAGTCTTCCACTAGGCTTAGCGTGCTATCATCGTGGACCACATCGTAACTTAAGATCAGATGAGATTGTGGCCATAACGCTAAACCTATAACGATAAAAAAAACTATTGCTTTAAACAAATAATTGGTACTATCGGGTTTGCAAACAATTTATGGTGTATCAACACTAAATATAGAAAAAGAAATGAGCCATTGCAAGAAGCTCAACTTAAAAATGGATCTTGGTTTTAAAGGAGGTTGATAATCTTCATCATCACTATGTAAGTTGGTAGATCTGAGTGTTTATTCATGGATACGGTTTATATGCTATCTTTAAACACGATAGGAGGCTCTGTAGTCGAGTTATTATCTACTGGAAAAGGCAGAACAACGTTTGTGATGCCAGCTGGTTCTAATATTAATAATTAGTTCCTTTACTGGTTCTTATTGTTTTGAAATAGCTTACAAAGTATATGAAAGTTGCCAGAATATAGTTACATATTGGTGAAACTAAGGATCAATGTTGAAAAGCAGTGTTTGCGTATCGAACTGGCCAGCGGTTGGGACTCGACGACATATCCTAATAAAATTATAAAGGTTTGCCCTGTGCGGGCTTCACGCAAAAACTACTTGGTAAATTTGATAAATACATTTTTGTTTTACTCCTTAGAAACTTGGCTTTTATTCTTTTTTTTTTAATCAGGATGTCTTCATACAATAAATAGTTTTTAACCGACTTAAAAAAAAGACGGGAGGTTACTCAATTCGAATGTATTATTTTTAATGTTGGTTATGCCATAAATTCTTTGTTTATGGAACCGATTTGGATGTGTTTTTTTTTTTTTGTTGGTAGAATAAGACAATTTAATTTCATTGGCATTGGACCTTCAACTTCGAAGAAACACATGGAAACTCTTCAAAATTATTGGAGTTCGTTTTCTTTTTTGTTAAAAATTGTCTTATATGTAACTACTATTTTAATAAGCACTATGCGTTCCGCGACATTTTGGAAAAGTGGTTATTATAATATTATTAAAGGTTGTATAGATTATTATTAGGTTTTTTATTTTATTATTTATATCGTAGTATAGTAATATTTACTTGAAGTAATTCTTATTCCTACGTTATAACATTCTGCAACAAAATATTGTACATAAAATCATATAAATTAAAAAAATGTGAACTTGTTTCACTCGCCTCATGACGATACTACGTCTGCACTTTCCCATGTGCTTCCTAGAGGTATGGCCTCCGGAGAAGCGTTTCAAAAGTTATAGTTAAATTTTAAAACGAATTTGATTTTGAAATATTTAATAACTCAAATATTCACTGTAAAATTTTATTTTATTCTTTGCTTAACATTGTCGCTGATAGAATTAATTCTTGGCATATGGTTTTTTTGACGATCACAAAATAAAATTCTTATTTGATTTTTTTCTTTATTTACAAATTCAGTAACTAAAATTATTTCTGAAACTTCATATATTCGGATAGATGAACTTGACCAGAGATCCAGTTTTGGTTGGGTCTACCGTTTTACCATAATATGCGATCGTATTAGCACTAACCATCAAGTGCTATTTATAGTCAAATACTAATTTATATGCACATTAGATGTGTTAAGCAAAATCTCAGGAATCAACCTGTTTGTAACGCCTTATTTAATTCTCTTGTGGAATGAATTTTCAAAAAGCATTTCTTAGTGCGCTCACCTACGGTATATAAGAAACTCATGTGGAAAATTTCATGATTCTATACCAAGAATGCCCAAACCCAGGCCAGCGTACCATGAAGTGGTCCACCAACATATATGAATTTCCTGCCAACACTAGCCGTTGGAGTCCTGCTTTTTCATTTATTCATTTATTTAAAATATTTATCCATTTATATTTGAAACTGTCATGACCGTAAGCACTAGAACACTAGATGATGATTCTCCCATGGACACGCCGTTTTAATGTCTTCAAGCCAGACAAACGCATCATTCGCGATCGTCTACAGTGCCGGCGGCGACGTCACTGGAGTTTGGAGTATGTACTCTTCGTGAAAAATTAATATACTAAATATATGTAGTTATAGATTACTTTTATGTTTTGTATGAAGTATAAATTTATGACTATACGGGCAACCTACCTTTCAACACCGAACTATTTTTTTTACTAGCTCGGAAGAGTGGCTGGATAGCAAACACCTCGTGGTATGTAGGATACAGTTTTAAAATAACGGTGATCGTCCGTGACGTATTTCATCACCAGTCGTCGATATTATGCCGGCCTGCTGATGAAGCAATATCATAGGAAAGGAACACGTTGGTTGCGAGTCCATTACAAGTCTGCGCGATACGGCAAAGGTAAGAATAGCCGAATTTCTTATCATTTTTTCCATCCAAAGTGTGTATGTTTGGATGTTTGTTACTCAATCACGCTAAAACGGCTGAACAGATCTCAATGAAATTTGGCACACGGATAGTCTATGACCTGGAATAACACATAGAGTACTCTTTATCCGGTAAAAGTCATAGTTTAACCAGTGTTATCCTACAAATATAATAAATGGAAAGTTTCTATGTTTGTTACTCAATCACGCAAAAACGGCGATTTTTTTGATTTGTCGTGTTCCGTGATCAGTCTGTGTATATCCAATAATACGCAGATGAAGTCGCGGGTACCAGCTAGTATTTAATAAATAAATTTCATTTAATAGGAAAGTATAAGAAATGTCCGCTCTCTGTTGTAATCAGTAGATCGATAGTGACAGTTTCACGTCAAAATATGTTATTTAAATCTTATGATATAGATTTTTAATCAAAAATCAAGATAAAAAAATCTTTATTCAATTTAGGCCCTAAGAAGGCACTTATGAACGTCAAAACACTACTGCCGGTTCGTAATATATCCCAGACATCGAGAAGAATCGGTAAGAAATTCGATCGGGTTTATCTTTTCTCCCAAATACACAAAAGTGTTAATATAAAACAATAATAATATTCTAGTGGATGCACAGAGAGAGGGAGTCACATCCAGACATCACTATCACTCACATAATGATAGTATAAATCTACCAACATAGTATCACATTCTCTAGCATAAAGATTAACATTAAGACAAATATAATTAAGATTATTTTCTTCAAAATATTTCATAGCATTATCTAAACGTGCTAAGGCTGCCGAAAGTTTTTAAAGGGTTAACCGCGCGACAAATGAACTCCCCTATTTCGTAAAGTTAAATAATTGACGTATGTTTGAGCTGTTAAAATTGTCTGAAGTAAATCGAGGAGTATCTGTAAAGTAACTAACATCTGGAGAAGTATTTATATGTAAAATCGATGACCAAATTGGAGCACCGTCTCAAACCCTCGGGTGACTGGAAGGGTTTATCTATTAACCGTTCATAAATTGGGCGTCGGTTCGCCGATAACACGCTATCGAGTTGTTAAGGGCAATATTGGGCCGTGATTGTGGCCCGCGGCCTAAAGGCGCTTAATCAAAGACATGGTTCGGTTGAGGCTGCTCCCTAATGTCTTTACTGCTTCATAATTGTTTATTATATTATACCAACTAGTTTGTACCCGCGACTTGATTCACGCGAAAATCCCGGGAATTCGGGAACTACATGTCTGTTTATCTGGATTACAAAATTGGGTTGTCTTATTTTCGTTAATTGCAATTTTATCGTTTCCTCTTGGTCCCACAATTGGCAAGTGTAATGATAAACGCTCTAGATCCTTCCTCGGGTTAAATGATAGATTAATAAAAGAAGTGCGATCAAATTGATTTCAAGTGATGCGCATTCTAGTATGGAAAAAATTGCGTTATGGTAAATTTTTACGTATCTCAAAAACACAATAATTGATCCCGACAAACGACACGCAAAAAATCTTACAATAACAATTTTATTTACAATGTGTATGGTAGACAAAAATACTTTGAATTTTATCTCAAATAATATTTAAAAACTTTTTTACTTTTCCATTTTAACAACAACATAGCACGGGTGGCATCTAGTTAAAGTATTTAAAAAAGTTTAGAAACACATATGAGATGATATTTCTTATTGGACCAACAGTTTTGAAGCAATGATGGCTCAGTTGGTAGCGTGTATGGACTTCACTTCGATCGACGTGAGTTCAATTCCCTGCAATGAGTCTGAGCTTTCGGGGAAAGAGAAACATCATCTTTTTCTAATGCCCGCCTGGCTAGTTACCACATTCAAGTTGAAAATCTGTCGCCAAACCACAAATAGGCGTGTTTCGGCAGCTGCACTTTAGAGCCAGTCTACTACTAGGCTACCATCTTGGGCCACATCGTCACTTAAGATCAGATGAGTTTGTGGCGACAACGCAAAACCTATAACTACAAAAAAAAACTACAGAGATATATAAGTTTTTGAATAACACGCATACATTTAAACATGTACGAAATAGAAAACCCTTGATCCAATGTCGCCAGACCCAAAGCTAACATATCGCCGACGGTCACCAATAAACACGTAACACAATTTAATACAAACCGCAGCACACAAACATACATATTTTCCTCAGAATAATACGACAGTAGTAATTGAATCGGCCTCAGGCGTACTCGGGGGCTAGTCGTTAACGTTCCACGGGGTGTGCCGGTACCTACCCTGAGTCCCTACTGTCCCTAGCATGCACTAGGATGCTACAAAACAACACCGCCGATAGGGACGCACTATTCAAATAATACGCTGCATGAGCGAGACGGTTGCATTCGAAAGTGTTTATAATAAACAAAGGATAGAGTCTTATTGGTAGTTAGGTTTTAATAGACTATTGGCGTAGCAAAGAGAGATCAGCTAGGTCACTTCAAAGTAGGTACATATACAACACCCGTTTCTGTTACAAGCTTTAATACATGTCTAATATAAAACGATGGACTCGCTGTTATTAACCTAATTGGCTTTTACTGTCTTAACCGAGTTTTTTACATGGATGTTGAAGATTAAAATTTGATAAACAGAATTCCAGTTCATATCTTTGTCAAGTTAAAAATCTCTCGCCAAATATTTAGATTACGGTTATTTAGGTATACACCAGCATGATATAGACATGCACGAGGAATATGGACACTGCCCAATATTTATCTTTGTATGCAAATATGATTTCGCTAAAATACACAAAATCAACTACGATATACTCATCGTGTATCTATCCAATTGTCGAGTGAACTATCTAGGCTCCGTTTTCTGTGCGATCGGACATGAGCGGGTGCAAAATTTCACCTCAGTGAAGACGACACGAAATTTCGGGGGTTCGCTGTTTTGAGGCTATTTCACTGTTAGCGTATTAAGATGGCCTTTGATGTTTTGTGATCCGGCCGTGCGTTTGGGTCTGACCGGTTAATTAAGAACCGTTTTCTAAGTCCATTTGTATTGTCTTTATAGATTGCGTGTGGTATAGTTGGTTGTAATTCTAGTGTTAGTTGTTTCAATATGGCCCTACCTTGTGAATTGCATCTGTCCTTTAAATATGTATAGATTGGTTACTGCTCGAAACTAAAATAGTAACGTGTCATATCCCTTCGAGCATGTTTTCTATATTCGACTGAATATAACTGTCACATCCGAGCAAAAAATATCTCTTCGAGGACCTAACAGTGTGTTCCATTAGCTGCACTTCGTTCACAGCTGAGGTTTTGGTAAAACTACAACATACACTCAATTAAAATTTAACCAGTTAAATTCAATTGATTTGAAATTGACGAAGAGAACAGGGAAGAGAACGGACATTCAATTCAGTACCCCAAATAATATTGCGTTTAAGTATGATGTGACACCTCACTGTCACTTAAACTGTCTCATTAACCTGGTGGTCGTAAACGCGGCTGCTATGCTCTAGGTTCTGGGTTCGATTCCTAGGTCGAGCAAAGTTGGGGTAGCAGGAGGGCGTGTAAATAGCCCTCCTACGGCGGGAGCATATAATGGGGGTTAGAAAGGCGTGTAAATAGCCTTCCTAAGCGGTAAACTAAAGAGACACTAACTAGACTAGAAATAAATACACATAGGCGAGCGGGCGGGCGAATGAACACATGAAAGTAGCAATAAAATGGCAATAAGTTAAAAGAACGTGCACTTACCTGTAGACCTTGCTAGTGACTGCGGTGCGGGCGTTGGCGATGATAGCGCGTGGGCGGTGAGGGTGTGACGTACATCACGTAGCTTCTACGTAATACATAATGTGTCGCCATCTAGGCAGCTAGCGGTAAAGCGTTATCGACCGCGAGTTATAAGGACGCTTTGGAAACTCGCGGTAATTAGTAACTAACAAGCTCCCCAGGTGGCGCAATCCCAATAACTCACTACGCATATTATTACTACTGCCGCGCGCAACCAAAAGTGTTATTGGGGTTTTCTATGAATTTCTCAGTAGCAGCTCGGTGTTTAGCTTTATGCCGATTAATGGGTATAGGCTCGCCCCCTTTTACATGGGACCGAAAAACATACCCGGCGAACTATGTGTATACACATCTGCCTAACCCTTCGGGAATACAGGCGTGTGTCGTATGTTATGTTATGTAATGTTAAACCTTCGCGTATCGAATAATTGTAAAAACTATGGTTGCCCTATAAATTGCTTTGACCACACTATAGAAACACAAAGCAGGTACAATAAATTCAGCACATTCGACAATACTAGACGATCAATCTTTGATTCATACATCAAGCGGCTCCCCAATAACTCGACCCCGTGCCGTGTCGTCTGACGTTTGAAAAATAATGAACGCTTTAGTACTGGAAGCGTTGCCTTGTCAAAGAATGATCGCCGGCAATTGAACGATGGTAGTGTCAAAAGACTACAGGGTCGGCGTTCGATCCATCATACTACCTATTTCCCACACCACCGACAATTTTCTATTGAGCTCTCCTTCCCCTGTAAAACGATTGGAGAAGTTGGCTTCCGCGGGGTTCTAATAAAGTACCAAGAAGTTCGAGTAATTCTGGTTTCGTCGGATGAAATTATTTTCACAGGCACCAGACTGACGTTTCGATCTGCTCGCAGATGGATTAATTTGATTACGAGCTGAGCAGATGTTTCTAAGCGGTGTTAAATGTTTTTCGTTTGCTTGTTGCGTTTGTAACAATTGTTTGGTGTGTTAATAATTATGTTTTTGTTACTTAGCATACTTAACCTTGAACCTACCTGTTTCCCCTGTTGTGGTCATTAGTGTGATTTTTATGACCATATCAATAAAGTCTATATTTATATTTATACATTTTTTATGATGCCATATGTACTATTTTTTATACTTCAGATTCACTTGAAAACATATCTAATGAAATTTTAAATTGAAAAAACATTCTACTTGAAAATAGATCTTGCTTACTTACCTCCATATTTGGTGAACCAAAAGCCTTGATGCATGGAGTACTGAAATGGGGATGGCATCATTAGTATATAAATATATTGTATGTTTCATTTCTCATATCAGAATAGAATTAGTATATATTATACATTAAATTTCCCACATAGGAATCCGCTGCTGTCTTAACAATGACCGGTCCTCATATTACGTATTTCGCAATAATGAAGTGATAGCGGAAATCGCTGAATATTTGCTTCGAAATGGCAAAATCTGATTGTGTTTGGTACATTATAGGTTAATACGAATTTGCGATTTCTAAACAAACATTGATTGATTTCTGCTATCGCTTTGCTATTGCGAAATACGTAATAAGGGGCCGATCTGTTGTATTATCTATCACGTACATCTTTACCTTTCATTCAATTTTCCAGTCCATTTCCGAATAGTATAATTAAATTTTCCCGATCTGCGTTTCAGTAAGGGCGGGCGGCGGTCGTCTCCCGCATTGCGATATTAGATCCGTCTGATTCTTTAATGATCTATCAAATTTTATTCGAAGCCTGGTAAGGAGATTCGCTTAATGGCTAATTTCTTAGGAGCTTTGTGTTGATAAGATGCAAAATAATACATTAGCAGAAGAGTGGTGCAACCCAATGATTGTATGCTATAATACCACGTACAAATAAACTTCAAAGTTGTTAAAATTTCAAAATATTGAGTCGACTTCATCGGCTCAAGTGGGTTGATCTATGATAGATCTTTTTTTATTATTTCAATAGTTGAAATCATATTGAGAAGCGCAATTTAATCCTTAAAGAAGTATTAAAAATTAGCATAAAAATGTATAATGTCCTATTACATATTCTTTGAAGTAGTTATTCGGAGTAATAACATCAATCGATAATAATAATTGACACATCAAAAACAAAGAAGTCGCGGTTTCCATTCGTGCAGGAATCTAAACCGTAGTTACTCTAATATTGGCATTACTTGTCTCTAAGCTGGTCTCAAACGTGAATTACCGGCAAATACATAACTACTGGTTGGGTATTTGAATTCAAGAGTCATTGAAATTAAAAAGGTAAGTTAATTCAACCTCTTATTTGATGGACGATCGTATCACTATCTGAAGTAAACCTGTAGGTAGTTTAGTTAAAACCGCAAGGTAGACCGGTATCTAAACCAGTGGCGGTCGCACCTTCAATCAAACGCATCGCAATGCTTGGTGGGTGCTAGTTATAGGAATTCGAGGATTCTGTATATTCCAGTTTACGTACTTTTTTCTTTTTCAATTGATTTATTAAGATGGTAATGGATTGTTGTAAATATTAATAGAAAACAATTTTTATAATAAGTTGATTCGCTTTGACACGCTGTATCTCGGGATTCGATAACAGCAGTGTACGTGGTATTAACAAGGACGACCCATTACGGCGTGACGGTTGTAAATTTTTAAATATTTTTATAGGTAAATTCTTGACTATTGAAAATGATAATTGCTGAGGCTACATATGTGATGTAATCTTTAGACCTTGCGAGAAAAGGTTTTATCTCTTAGCACCATTACAGCCAGTTACAAATGCGTAAATTGTTTTGTTCTTAATCTTGTTTTTATTTAATGGCAATTGTGTTCATTCACACTTTTGCCAACATCACGTGAATAGAGCATTTTTCTAATTATTCTTATAATCTTCAAACAATGCTGTAACAAGATGATCTCTTGTTTTCAAACTGTCCCGTTTTTTGTGAGAACTTAGAATGCATGTCCCTGTAATTATTTACAATTTACTTCATCCGTGCATAATAACCAAACTACATCACACAAAATAACAAGTTTATGGATTAAAATAAAAACCACCACATGACAAATGAAAATCTCGCCAAAAACTCGAAATTGTTTTGTTACAGTTGTGTAAACATTTGTAAACAGATAAACATAAGCTGGCCGTAATCATAAAAGTAACAAAACAATTGACAGCGACTCGGTCGCTCTCGCTACGCTAACGAGTCGCGCGGACAAACAACAGTTTTAAGTGTTGTTCGTGATCTCTCTCATTAGAGAGGCTACACGTAACAAGTCGTAACTACTTACCCGGTTCGCTTTCAGATGTGTCTTAATTCAGTGAATAGGTGTAGTGTCTGAATTTAGTGTTCAGAGAATTATTATGCAATATGCTTTATTTTTGTTCGAATCGGGTTCAAAATTTTCATTCTTACTTTTATCGATTTTAAAAGCTTGTGTTTGACGGAAATCTCGCTTCGTGTTAAAGGACGCCATAGCTAAAACTTACAAAGTATCTATATATTAAGTACGTGAAGCAAAAGCTTTCGGTACCTTTTTAAACGTATTGCGTACACGGAGGACTGTGAGATTTGGCATGGTTAAAGTAAATATGGAGAAGGAGTGCAGAAAACTAAAATTTATCTATGACGTCTGTTACTAATATATTAAATAAACTAAATGAATACTGCGAATCCTAAACCCGAACCCTAAGTGCCATTGAACTTAAACCCCCCAAAATATTGGCATTGTCACTCAATGAAAAGTGACAGCAAGTGATATAATATTCATTGTTTAGGTTCATACTCCAAATGTCAAACAGAAAATAGTCTATGATCAAAAAGTCGCTGGTCGAATTTTGACCTTAGGGCGATCGCTAGTATGTATGTATGGGACATGCCTGACGACATATTTTAAACCTTATTTTCGTATTGCACTACCGATAATATCAATTTTTAGACATTACCGCTGGTTAGTTGTAAGAAAATGCTTTATAGCATTAAGTTCGCCAGTGTATACAAACTAAAAGTGTAATTAAAGTTTATTAAAATGGTGAACTACCCAGATTAGCGTTCGAAAATCATCGTACCACATTTATATTTACACCGTTAGGGGTTGACTTTCCAAGTATCCTTTGCCAGCATCGATAAACAAATAGAGAAATAGAGCCCAAATTTTAATTATGTATGTCTTGTAATCCTAGAAATTTCGTAACAGTTGAATTGTATTCGATTCTTTGTAACAAGTTTTATAAGTAATAAATATTCTCTCTTCAAATTCCTCAATATTTCTTTGAGTCCAGTAAAATTCCTAAGCGAAAAACATAACTCAATTTAGTAACAATGATGTAATTTACATAACTCTCAAAAATTGTAATTGGACACAAATTATTCTAAAACTTTATGCTAAAGTACCGGAGAACGGTGATGTCCTAATCAAAACAAGGCGCCCTCTCTGTCTCACATTGCGGGGTGAAAGAAAAAAACAATAAATCAAAAACATGCAAATCCCGCTAATAACTTGCACAAAACCGAAAACCATTTCACGGGCGGCGAACTGAGGCCTGCGTAATCCAAGAATATTTAATACGAGTAGGTGTACTCCGCGCTCCGCGTGAGGGTTGCAGAGACCCCGCGGACTCTGGGGTACTATTTCCATGCTGATGTTTAATAATTGATAATGCCCCGCGAAAAACGCACGGCTGGGGAACTTCTCATATCTATATAGAGATGTTCAAAATATAAAGAATTGTTTCTATAATATCACAACTGTGACTAATTGTAAGCCAGGTACAACCAGTTGTACAGTTAATTGTCCGACTGGATCGCAAGCACCGTATACCATAGTGGCACGTATAGGCATGTCGTGTTCGAGATCAACGGGTGTATATCCTATAATCAAGGAAGTCGTTACCCGATCAGTGAATATGGTAATAACACACTGAGTATCTTTCGATTTGCCGCGTTTCATGTTCAGCCAGTATATATCCAGCTGCCGGTTAATCAGATTCCTCTGTGATCGCCGTTGTTTCTGGATTCTACTATGTCTAACGTCAGATACCATAAAGTAATTTCGACAAGCTAATAAAAAAAAATCACACTCAAGAGGTCATGAACAAACAACAGACATCTCTATATTATATAAATAGGTACCTGTAGATACAAACAGCATCACATTACCATGCCTCCTCGACTTGTAAACTAAGCAACTCAATCGATAATCATCTCTGGTACAAACAAAATTGCGTAGGTAAAATTATTTCAGTCGGCATTATCATAGCTTGTGCGATGATCGACTCTTCCGCTACGTGTGAGAGGTTTCCGAGCGTTAAATAAGGATTGTATGGTTTGTAAATTGGGACAGCCCTATATTTCTTACGTAGAACAGCTGTATTTTTAACTCGATTTTATTAACTTCACTTGTAACTAACAATGTAATCAAATCTTAGAAGTCAATTTTAACCTACTTCTGACTGTCGTATCGAAATGAAACTTTGTATGTATATGTATGTAACAACACTATAATTGGGTATTTTGGAGCTAATCTGATACTGGAGCCAGGAGGTGGATAGTGGAACTCTTCCGTAGCTACCAGCAAACCCCTCGAGTTTAAGCTCATTGGTTTATTTTCATGAATCCAATAGCGAATCTATTACTTGCTTACTGGCTTGGTAAAGAGGGCCTGGTGATGGAGCTAGGAGATGTGTTTATAATTTTCAGTGCGTGAGGATATGGTGTTTTTTGTTTTAACGATATTCTTTTATTTTTATAATAACCTAGTTTCAAATAGAGGTCAGCCATTGACAGCTTATTATTATTATTATTCTAAACGGGGCCTGTGCAGGCTCATGTGTCACTTCGACCAATAAGATCTAGTGTGATCGCCCCACACTACTAAAGCTCACCAAACAAGTCCTAATAGCTTTAATATATACTGCAGGACTTTTTCGGCATAGAGCAACTGAACCTCTTCTGGGAGCAGCACGTGCTTACCCAGAATCCGGTTACGTTTAGGTCCCAATCACACAAGAGGTGCTTTGGAGTTTCGTCAAAACTTTTGCAGAATCTCTAATCTTTTGTGCCTTGGACACCAACGTTGTACATATGTTTACTTAGACAACAGTGTCCATTGAGCGCCCTCACTAAGATTCGTAGCTGATTCCTGTCGATCATCAGAGATTCTCCAGATTTACGCTGGTTAAACGTGAAAATAAGCTCTTTGGTATTCCATTGCATTTTGTCCTGGCAAATTATACCAGAACATTATAGCATTGACAGCTTACTAATTCTGAGGATTGAGTTGGAGCGCTCTAATGTCCGAATGCATCAATCTTCAGACCACAATACAGCAGTGCGTGCACTGCTTAATTTCTTAAGAAATAGGTGGTTCCAGTGCATCCCGCTTAGTGCGTCCCCGCCTTCCTACGATTATAGAGTCTTTCAGATATAACGGGTAGACATTTGAACAGGTCGGCATGACAGCTACGACTGACGCTGGATTGTAGATCCACGGTAGTCGCCAATTTTATTGGATTGCACTGTGGTCACCATTAGATACAGTGTGGTCATTTTGCCAAGCTTCTGTTAAAAAAAGCCAACTTTGCACTGGCTCTATCTATCACTGCTTTTTTCGTTTTGTCTTCTCCGGGGTTTTCATTTTTAGCAAGAGTTTAAAATATACGGTAAAATTTCTTCACTTTGTATTTGTCTACATAAGTAAATGGCGATAATACTTTAATATTATGAATGCGGTCTTTTTTTGTAATCTTTTCAATTGGGTTCGATTCCCAGCTCGCGCAAAGTATTATTGGGTTTTTCTATGAAATTCTCAGTCAATTCCTGATCAATGCCAACAGGCACACCGCTTATTTCACGGGACCTTAAAAAAACACCCGGCGAACTGTTGCTGTATATTAGTACACCTCTGCCTAACCCTTCGGGGATACAGACATGATAGTATGCTATGTTCGAAAAGTATGGTATCGCATCCCTTATCCTAAATCTAAATATATATTATTATTTTTCTTCTTACCCTTATCTCACATAATTAGGGTTGGCATAACATACTTTTAAAATTTATTTACTTACAATAATACAATATACTTTAAATTTATTTATTTACAAAATTTATTTCTGAGTTCTAATAGTACACAGTTCATTTTTTCCGCAAACCAAGCCATAGGCGAAATGTAGTCTAATTATAATTCCGAATACCTAATTCAGTCGGTCCCGAATTCCCGTACAACTCGGGCGTTGGAGTTTGGCTTATTATTTTTCCTCGGGTAATAAAATAAATGATTTTCCCTTTTTCATCTACGGCGAATAATCTTGGCGGTGTTCGGCAGGTGGATACAGTACTTTCAGCTTATCTCTTCGTGGGCCCAATTATTCTTATTTTAGTGTTGCTACATTTTCGAATTATTATTTTATTTATAAACAAAATGTGTTAATTTATTTTACGTTAAAGTTAAGGATAATATGTTTCAACTTGTGATGTTTCTTTCGCATGGGATACTATTGTATTTTAAAACCAGGTTGCGAAATTTTGAGCAATAGTTACCACGTCATAAGCCTTGGGACCGGCGGATACAGACCGTGGGATCGCTGACCATGCAGATTGCGATCGTGGGAAACGACGGCGTGACTCCAACTTGATTATTACTTTAATTAATTTTAAGTTAGTCTTGTTTAAGAACCATAAGTGTAAACACCTATTATAATTCTTTTAAAATAAATCTTTTTTTAATTTAAACTCGTACCGCCTATCATAACTGGCGCAGTCGGTAGGATCGCGGCACTTTTCGTCGGATAAAATTTTCGGCAAAGTGAACGGTTTCTAAGTCGTTACTACCGCGATCATAATAAGAACTTAAAGTGCGTGTACGAACTCTTTGAAAGGACTTTCTGAAAATTGAAGATCCTGTGTGGGTGAATTGGTGTACCTACAACAAGACTCGGCAGGAGAGGCAGAATGCTGGCTTGGTGAGTACTCTCGTTTATCCAAGTTCCTTTTGTCATATTTCCTGTCTATATTGTGTATTTTTTTTTTATATATATCATATTGTGTTAAAGTGTTTCTGTCGTAAGCTAAAATTGCTATAGACGTACACCGTACAGTGAATCATAACAGATAAGCGCGGTCATCCGATATCCGAGCTATTGTCTTTTGATTCTTGTAAAATATAAAACTTCACGCTATGTCGCTTACGGAGTCGGCACAATTGATTAAAGTAGTTGGGGAACTACTACCCAAATACGATGGCAATCCCCGATTATTAAACTATTATATTAGGCAAGTAGATAATATATTAACACTTTTCGATGTTAATGTGCAAGCACATCCCACGTTAGTATGTTTAATAAAATCCAGACTAGCTGGAGCTGCAACTGACGCAATTGCATATGAGGACTCCTTGACCTCGTGGGCTGCTATTAAACATACTTTAAAAAAACGATTAGGGGAACCTAGAAATGAAATTCAAGTAATGCAAGAACTGACTCGAACGTTTCGTTTTAAAAATGAGGACGCAGAAACATTTGGTAGGAGACTTCGGGCGTTGCTCGATACTTTAAACTCAGTAGGTAAACACACTGATAAAACTTATTATGAAGAGATGGTGATAGAACAATATACGAACCATTTAGACTTTCAGGTATCTTTAGGCGTTAGAATAATGAAACCGGAGACACTTGAGTCGGCCATAGTAATAGCACGGCAAGAAGAAGCCAAAATAAATTATAAAAAACAAAATCAGTTTTATCCGCAAGCAAAGTCAAAGATAAATCAGCCTAATATTAGACCACAACTATACCAAACAACTCCGACACATTTTAATACAAACCCGCATAATTTTGGACCACAGCTATATCAACCAATTCCAACACATTTTAATACACAACCACAATATAACACACCAGGAAAACAAGTATCACCCGGCAATAGTCAGCCGAATTCTAGACCTAGTGGTTCAGGAAACTTTAGGACTTCTGGAAACTTTAGACGCCAACAACAGAATATACCACATCAACAGGTAAACTTTCCAAAAGACACATCTGACGTCACTATGAGGTCAGTGCATAAGCCGGAAAAGCCGCAGTATGCACAACAACTGTTTTATTCGTCTAGCGAGCAACCCTACTACACGCAAGGTGAGTATTATGAAAACAATAGCACAGAGGAACACGAAGTGTCACTCCCAGCCTTGGTGGACGAAGAAACGTACCAGGAGGATTTTACCCAGGACGTCGAAGACGACCAACAGACTTAGCTAAAACAATCAACGTAAACCATTACGGTAAGGACCATCTGCCCTATATAATTTTAAATGAATTTGGAGGCAAATTTTTGTTGGATACAGGTGCCTCTCGGTGCATGATCTCACCAGCTGTTATAAAAAACACGGAATTTGAAAATTACATTGAACATGAACCATTTCAGGTAAGGAGCGCTCATGCAGTCACTCAACACGACCTTGTAGCGTCACTTCCCCTTCCGGTGGAATTTAACATTAATAAAACACACACATTTTTATTATTCGATTTCGATCCTAAATATAGGGGCTTAATAGGTATGGATTTATTAAAAGAGCTTAACTGCACAATTAATTTAAGCGACAGATTATTACATACACCAAATGCAAATATACCAATTTACTTAAACTACCCAGTTAGAAACATTAGAATAGAACCAAAGTGTGAAAAGGTTATTGTGGTTAAAACTAACTACGCTGATGGACAGTATTTATGTGATGATCACTATTGGTCTGAGGGGTTAAGATCTCCAGCAGCAATAGTGGACGTGATGAATGGGGCATTTAAGACAACTGTTATAAATTTTACTGATGAAAAGAAAATAATTTTAAATAAATATCCGAATAAGCTTAAACCATTTTTCGAAAATATGATTAATCAGCATAGCGAAGTAAATTTTTTAAGGACAGATTTAGATTTAGATAAGGAACTTTGTGAAAATTTAAAAAATATTCATAATGATCACATGAATGAAGAAGAAAGGCGAGAAATAATGAGGATTTGTTATCAATACAGAGAGATATTTTTTTCTGATAATATTCCATTGTCATTTACACATTCTGTAAAGCATGAATTAAGACTTAATGATGAAACACCAATTTTTGTAAGAAGTTATAGGCAACCACCCAAACAACGCAAAGAAATTCAAAATCAAGTAGAAAATCTGTTAAAGCAGGGAATTATTAGGGAAAGTATTTCACCTTGGGCGTGCCCAGTGCATATAGTACCAAAGAAACCTGATACATCTGGTAACGTAACGTGGAGACTTGTTATTGACTTCAGAAGATTAAATGACAGGATTATTGAGGACAAATACCCTTTACCGAATATCCATGACATACTCGACAGACTAGGAAGGGCACAATACTTTACGACCCTTGACTTAGCTAGTGGTTACCACCAACTAGAGATGCACCCTAACGATATCGAAAAAACGGCGTTTACAACGGAACGCGGGCATTACGAATTTTTGAGAATGCCATTTGGCCTCAAAAATGCCCCCAGTACATTTCAAAGGTTAATGGATCACATCTTAAGAGGAATTGAAAATGTTTTCACATATTTAGATGACGTCATCGTGATTTCTACGTCACTACAAGAGCACGTTGAGAAATTAAAACAAGTATTTGAAAGATTTAAAACCCACAATTTAAAAATTAAACTAGAAAAGTCTCGATTTTTACAAAAACAAGTTGAGTTTCTAGGACACGAACTAACGGACCAAGGACTAAAACCGAATAAGGACAAAATTAAAGCCGTACTTAACTATCCCTTACCGTGTACTCACAAAGACGTAAAATCCTTTTTAGGCCTAATCGGATACTATAGAAAATTTATAAAAGACTTTGCAAAACTGACTAAACCTTTGACACTTTGTCTTAAAAAGAATCGTAAAGTAGTACATTCACCGGAATTTTTAGACGCTTTTAATAAATGTAAAGAAATATTAACAAATTCCCCGATATTACAGTACCCCGAATTTGATAAGCCTTTTGTTCTGACAACCGACGCCTCAGACGTTGCTCTCGGTGCAGTTCTTTCTCAAGGAGACATCGGTTCAGATAAACCTGTAGCTTACGCTTCTAGGACTTTGTCGGATACCGAAAGCCGATACTCTACGATTGAGAAAGAGTTATTGGCAATTGTATGGGCTATAAAATACTTTCGACCCTATTTGTATGGACAGAAATTCACTATTTACACCGACCACAGACCTTTAACATGGCTTATGTCATTAAAAGATCCGAACTCGAAATTAACGCGTTGGAGACTTAGGCTCGCGGAATATGATTATAAGATAATTTATAAAAAAGGCAAACAAAATACCAACGCTGACGCCCTTTCAAGAGCAAAAATTTTTCATAATAGTATAGATTCTTTAGCTGTTAACCTTGACGATAATGAAGATGACGAGATGATAAATAGGATATTTGACAATACACGTACGGCAACGAATACTGACAACAGACCTGAGACGGACAAGATCTCGTGCAGTGATATGGACATAGACAGTGAAATTGTATCAGGACTAATCCTCTCACCCCAACGAGATGAGGTATCAGAAAACGCCACTATAGATGACCCCGAGCTATTAACTTCCACAAACCACACACAAGCAGATAATGAGAATAAAGGTATACCAATCGTAAATGATGCCATAGATAGACAACTAAAACAATTTCACATAAGGTCTAGCCCCGGCACAAAATACAGAGTAGATGATAGGTCAACAAATACAAGAACAGTCATAAAAGATGTATTTATTCCTATTAATAACACAGAATCAGAAATAGTTCAGTTCTTAAAGGAACACACTATTGCTGATCGTACTTTTCACTGCTACTTTTACGATGAAAATCTGTATCTCGCTTTCTCTCGAGTATATACAACTATTTTTAATGAAAGAGGTCCAAAATTATTCAGATGTACATCGCGTATTACAGTTATCGAAAATAAAGTAGAGCAACAGGAATTAATTAAGAAGTATCATGAAGGTAAGACTATGCATCGCGGCATTCAGGAAACATACAAGCAAATACATAGAAATTACCACTGGCCTAATATGCTGCTTACAATACAACGATTTATTAACCAATGTGATACCTGTCTTAAAAGTAAATACGAGAGAAATCCATTAAAAACCCCGTTAGCTCTTACTGAAACACCTACAAAACCTATGCAACATATGTTTATGGATCTATATTCCACAGGTGGTGCCACATTTTTGACCATTATAGATAATTTTTCTAAATACGTTCAAGTAATACCTTTAAATGCCTCTAGTAGTATTCATGTAGCAGATGCATTAATTCAAGCTTTCTCTACACTAGGATTACCTACAAAAATTACGACAGATTCTGATAGCAAATTTGATAATGATGTCATAAAAGACATATGCGCATTACATGACATCAACATACACTTTACAACGCCCTACAACCCAAATTCTAACTCTCCTATAGAACGATTCCATTCCACTATAGGTGAAATTATACGAATACAAAGGATAACCAATAAAGAAGACCCTATACAAACCATCATGAAATATTCCGTTATAGCATACAATAATACAATACATACTACAACAGGATATACACCACACGAGCTATTATTTGGCCATACAGCGTCTAGAAATCCTTTAGAACTTATTTATCCTAAAGAATTTTATCAAGATTATGTTATAAGACATCGTAGGAACGCTGAGGCTGTACAAGAATGTGTTGCCGCACATATGTCCAAAAATAAGGAGCAGATTATAGCCAAGCGAAACCAGGAAGCACAGGACATAATGTTTAAAATAGGTGAAGTTGTTTATAAACAGGTGGCGAAAACGGCGCGCAGCGATAAAACGAAGCCAGTATTTAAAGGTCCGTATAAGATAATTCATTTACACCCCAATAGTGTTGCTGAAATAATAGGAAATCATCCAAATTCCAAATCTATTAGAGTGCATTTTAAACTACTACGTAGGCCTCATCTTGTTCCAGGATCATCATCGCAGGAGCCCTCGTGCTCAACGCAACCGCAGACATAATAATTCAACCCATTGATAAAAATAACGGCATCCTTTTGCTCAAACAAGGAGAAATTCTCAAAATGATAGATTACTTTAACCTTGCTTGCATTTACAACATCACTGATTTATATACAACTTCGGTAAGACTTATGGATTTATACGCAAATACTAAGGTCGTCGAAAGTAGCACCGCTTCCGTAGAACTACATAAAACTTACAAAGAGCAAATTGAATTGTCACTATCAAAAATTAGTAGGAAAATAATGACTATCATACCGAAAACTAGAATTAGGCGTGGTATAATTAATGGCTTAGGATCTATAGTTAAGGCAATTACCGGGAATTTAGACTACGAGGACGCAATAGAGTTTGAGAAACAAATCTCTGATATTAGAAATAAAGTAGATAACACACAAAGCGCACAAAGACAAAGCCTCGTGTTAGCACGTAGTTCAATTAACGAGTTTAGTCGTCATTTAGATAAAATTAACAAGAATCAAAAGAATTTAGAACAATTTTTGCAAAACATTACTCGTAGTACAAATTCGATAATCAATAAATTACATTTCTTAGAGTTATACGTACAGATAAATTTTAGTTTACAGTTAGTTTTAGATCGATTAATGATTTTGGAAGACGCAATGACATTCTCTCAATTAGGAGTAATGCATCCTTCTATTATCAACCCGCAAAGTCTCCTAGAAGAAATTAGAAATTTACAGAAATTATACTCTTTTGCACCAGTAGCCAAAATAGACATAGGTAACATACATTTGATCCAAAAGTCAATTAAGGTTAGAGCTTACAGTACAGAACACACTTTAACATTTATATTAGAAATACCCGCTATTGATAAAAACATATATGATCTTATACACCTCTATTCCATTCCCGACCAAAATAATTTAACCATTGTTCCGAAATCCAAATACCTGATACTTGGAAACGATGAGTATACCTACCTAGACGAGGAATGCTCGCTGATATCCGACAATTTACATATCTGTAAAACGCTGGAGATGAGAAGATTTCAAGATGCGGAAGACTGCGTCACATCGCTTATACATCATAGGAAAGCGAATTGTACCCAGGTCAAAATGAATATTAACATAGGAAAAATACAAAAGATCAACGAAAACAGCTGGCTGCTTATACTTCAGGATGAAGAAATCCTGCGAAGTAACTGCAAATCTAAAAACGAATATAGAAAAATCTCCGGCACATTTCTACTCACACTACCTGAGGGATGCGAGGTCACCGTTATGAATAGGACACTCCAAGCTCACACACGTACTATTATCACCAATGAAATTATTCCGCTGCTCAAAGAACCAGTTATACCCGAGGAAGCTGTGAAGTATAGACTGAACATCGAAGATATTCAATTAGACGGTATCCATGAATTACTCAACAAAGCTGACAACTTGTATCTCAGAGAAACCCCTAGTTGGCATATTATGATGGCGGTCCCTAGTTGGACAACACTGTTACTGTACATCATACTGGTCAGCGTTGGTGCATGGAAAGTATATACGTGGAAACAGGCGAAGAAAATGCAGATGAAAATTAAAGGTAGTGAGGGCACTACCGGAAGCTGCTCCAGGATACGCTTCCCTTTTAAGGAGGGAGGAGTTACCACGTCATAAGCCTTGGGACCGGCGGATACAGACCGTGGGATCGCTGACCATGCAGATTGCGATCGTGGGAAACGACGGCGTGACTCCAACTTGATTATTACTTTAATTAATTTTAAGTTAGTCTTGTTTAAGAACCATAAGTGTAAACACCTATTATAATTCTTTTAAAATAAATCTTTTTTTAATTTAAACTCGTACCGCCTATCATAACTCAATGCATGATAAAATAAAATATATCCAACTAAAAGTTTGAATGTATTTATGACAATATTTTCAAGTTTTCAGGAATTGTACATTTTAACAATTAAACCAATTAGTTGCTCTGAAACAAAGTTTTTATTTTAGTACATGAGTAATTGCTAACTAATTACACTTGTTAAATGTAATAATATTTTCCTACCTGAAACAAAGAAACAACATTTAAAGTGTATTATTTAAATTGTCAATTCCTTTTACAAATACAAATTTTATAATCTCAATCACGGTTACACGGTTAGTTGTCAGTTACAAACTTAAACTACTTTTTCAATCGAGTAAGCCGTTATTACATTATAGCACCATCTATCAAATATATGAGTACATGGTCACTGTTTTAACTACGAGATGAAGCTGTGCAAATTTGGATGAAATTTGGGTCATAGATAATTTATCTATATAAGATATTTTTGTCCCGGTAAAATATAGTTCTGATGTCCACACAGACAAAGTCGCTGGCAGAAGCTTGTAGGTAATAATTATTAAATTAATGATTAATACTTACTCAAAAGTTAATTGTGTGCTTTAAGTGAACAATGTATGTCTTTTTGCGGAGTTAAAGCAAACAGGTATGATCCCTTAGCTTGGATATTTGAGTATTTTTTATATAATTTTAGGCAAAGTGTCTGCACTCAGTGCATTGCTCTGTGTCTGGTGGTATCCGCCTAGGTAGATAACCAGCTACCATCCTTAAGGTGAAAATCTGAAAAATCTGTCCCATAAGTATGTTACGGCATCTGCACGTGAGATCCAGTTCTTTAAGGTTTAGCGTGTTGTCATCTTAGACCATATCGTCACTTAATATCAGTTGAGATTGTAGTCGAACACTAAAAACCTAGAAAATGTATAAAAATAAAGTACTGACCCACCAATGAACTAACAGGTACGTTTTGTTGACAATAGTTAAAGTAGACGCTCGATGTTTTCGTTTTATTTGACACACCATCGTTGGCAATAATTCCATCTGCATACATATCGACAGTGAATTACAGGCGTCCGTGCTGTATTGAACGAGTTTTGGAATACTTGCGCCTTGGAAAAATGGAAAGTTTATTGGTAAATTTATTTCTTACACAAAGCTAACAGTATACAATGTAGTCTTCATACCACTATTCAGGTCAAATTTAATTTTCCTTAATCTGTGATTCTGTGTATACATTTTTGAAGTGAAAACTTCTTTAGTCGCTTTGAGCGATTTTTCGTAGGGGAAAAACTTATGGATTCGCGTGACCTTGGCGTCGCAGATGACTTCGACATGCTCTTGACGTATTGCGCTTGCGTCAGACTAGCGATGCGTAGTGTAATAGTAGCCTGTGTACATTTATACACACATATACACTAATACATTGTATATACCTACTCGACTTTTTGAGACTTTTGGATATGTAAAAATCTTGTGATTTCGCGTCACCGACATGCTCCGCATTAATATTCAGACTATAATTGATTTAAAAATTCAAAATTGAGTTTTCACTTCTGTCAGCAGTCCTTATGACTGCCTCTGTATTTTTTTTTAAGCCTTTTAAGTGTCTTATACATAGTCACTATGAAGGACGTGGATCGCGAATATGACATAAAAAATTATATAGTCAAAACATCTAAAAACATTTTGATTTTTATAAAATCTTGTAGGGTAAAACCGGGATGGATAGGAGTTCCACTTTTTGAAAGTTGCTCCTAATTTTAAAAATATTAATTTACCATGAATAATTCCTGTGAATATAGGTAGTTTAATCCTGTATGTTACATTTAAACTTGTTTTTGTTACAAAACAATTACTGATTGTGAATCGATTGAGTTTTTGCATAACTCGATTTTGGAGATAGATGCCCCACCATGAAAATGCTAAGAAGGATAGATGCCTGTAGTGGTTTATAGTAGTTATTTGGTGAATAGTCTTCTTTTAAACAGTTTGAACTGCTGCCCATTGCCTTCTTAGTATGGTAAAAGAAATTTGTGCTATTGGACTATAATTTTAATGGTGTTTCTTTCGCTACTATGATATTTAGAAATTATACAAGTGTTTCATCATCGACACCGAAATAATGCTAATATTCTCTATTTAATTATAACTAGCGATCGCCCTAAGCTCGAAATTCGACCTGCGACTTTTTAATCATAAAATATTTTCTGTTTGACATTTACAGTGTTCATGAACCTAAACAATGAGTATTATCTACATCACTTGTCACTTTTCGTTGAGTGACAATGTCAATATTTTGGAGGGTCTAAGTTAAATGGCACTGGTCGGGTTAGGATTCGCAGTATTAATTTATTTTATTTAATATATTTAGTAACAGATATTATAGATAAATTTTAGCTTTCTGCACTCCTCTATATAAACTTTAACCATGCCAAATCGCATAGTCTTCCGTGCACGCAATACGCTTTAAAAGGGGTAGAAAGCTTTTGCTTCACGTATTAATTTATAGAATATATTGGCTCCTATACTACAGAGTCTATTTTCCTTTCAAAACATTTTATCTTACCTACTTAATATTAAAACATGAACAAATCTATATGGATAGGTATTTATGTTAAGATGTAGAATTTTCAAACCCACCTAATCATGAAGTGGTATACGGATGTCTAGGAGGCGGTAGTTCTAGCGGAACATTGCGCGCTCTCCGCTGTTTCAAGATGGCGTCTGAGCGACTCTGAGCACAAGAGCGCGCCAATGGCACTCGACACTTGGTCGTGCGATATGACAGACACTTTTTACACTTGTCTGGATGTGAGCGTTCGTTTATGTTATATTTTTATTTACAACGACGTTATTTCTACCCACTCTGTTTCGACTGTGTTATTTTTTGACCGACTTCAAAAAAGGCGGTTACTCAATTCGAATGTTTTTTTTTTTATGTCCAGCCATAATTTCTTTGTTTATGAACCGATTTGGATGGTTCTTTATTTGTTGGATAGGGGATGATACCTCAAGGGTGGGTACCATTTTAATTTCATTGGCATTGGATCTACAACTTCGAAGATACACCAAAAAGCTCTTAAATCATTTTGAAGTATGGTTTTCTTCAACAAAAATTTTTTTGTTTTACCTACTATAATTTGAACTGATCTTTTTGTTTCAGCTAAGCTGTTTCAATGTTCTTTAATGAATAAAAAATTGATATGCTCTTTGTTATCTTTAAATGATGTACTTGTATTCCTATATGATTTATATATAGAAGATGACATTCAAATAACATTGTGTTATGTTTCTGCGGTAAATAGGTGTTACAACTGTCCATAGTTTTAAAATAACCGCATTCTTTATATACTCTTCCTGTGCTAAGTACAATATAAACCAAACACAACGGCGACCCCCGAGAGATTAAAAAAAACACTGACTTGGACATGGTTACACAGTTTTACATTATACATTAGATATAGAGGATTTTTAGTGCATTAGGCGGGTCGCAAGCGCCTTTGCAATCTAACTTGTATAAAAACACGGTATTCTTTAAGTATCATTTACAAAAAAAATTATTGGAGTTACACTCTACACCGATAGAATTAAAAAAATGTGTATGCAAATAATTTACATTATAAAATTATAACAACATTATTTTACTCATGTCTATATTAGAATTGGCTCAGTTAAATTTAAAAAATATATTTAACCGCTAATTGACGACAACTGAAAAAAAAACATGGCGCCGATGGAGTAACGAGTACACACGCATTATTATAATGTACAAGTGGCTTATTAGTGACGTACAAGATCACTGCTCTCGAGGCTAAATGGGAGATACCAGATATACCATGTATATTAAAACTCTAGATTGTCTCTCATCATTAATTTTTGTACATCGACTGGGTATAATTTGTACGCTCGCATCTGATAGTGAGTACCTACAGTGTAGCAACAGCAGTGAGGGAATTTGACAAGAGTTGCAATCGTCATGACGATCAGCAAAGTACCGTGAGGAATGACTCTAGACACACATAATATATTAAATGAATTACTATTATTGATTTTCCACCATAGTACCATACAGTTGTTGTGAAAGTGAAATTTCCTAGGACAATTAAAATTTTCAAAACCATCGCAAAAGTCTCCAAAACTTTATTTTTAATTATTTGTTGGTTTAGCGTTTTGCCACAATCTCACCTGATGTTAAGTGACGATTTGACCTAAGACGGTAACACGCTAAGCTTAATGAAGGGACTGGCTCTCAAGTGCAGCTGCCGGAACATACCTATGAGGGCTTGGCGACAGATTTTCAACTTGAAAGTGGTAGCTAGCTAAGACTGGCATTAGAAAAGCCCTACCACCATGCTATGATGTTTGCCGTCACCGAAAGCCCGGGTTCATTGCAAAAATTTGAACTCACGTCGATCGACGCGTTGACCGTACACGTTACCACTGAGCCGTTATTGTTTCACTAAGAATTTTCCAAAATTCCTAAAAAAGAAGGTTTTCTAGATAGTTAGTTAGTTTAGATCCGTAAACATTTTAGTATAGGTTTTTAATTATTTATTTATTTATATAGGCACACATTACAGATTATAAACAAAATAAGAATAAATCTTAAAATTTTACATGTTTTAACTAACTTATAATCCAATTTATTAGTGCACATCAGTTGTAATTATTTCCCAAACGGAAATAAACAAAAAAGGAAATAAATTTGTCACTTGCATGCAGAATTACATTATATATAATATATTAAAATAAAATTAAGTATCTTTGAATTACATATCGGAATCGACTTAGATTCAAGTTAAATATATCAATAGGATACATATTTAGAACGTTTTAATGTTCGATATTATTGTATGAGCGACACATACTTGCTATTGGACAGTTGAAAGATATATTGTTTTTATAAAAAGAGACATGAAATAATTTTATAAGTGAAAATAAAATATATAAAACATCTGAAGCAATTTTCGATTGTTAAAAATAAAATTTTGTCATTGTAATTACTATGTAGAGACGTAGTCATTAGTGTGGAGATAATATTAAAATATTCTTCATCACTATTCAACGCAGACGTTATCGCCGAACAACGATATGTAATAAAACCGACAATCGCGGTTTTTGGCCCAGCAATTATTCAGCGTTGTCCCTTTATTGGCCGTTCTGTGAGGACTCCGTGAGGCTCGTTAACGTGCCACGCAAGGGGGGACGATGTTCGTCGAGAGGGAATACACAATAAAAAAGTTTTTAAAAACACAATCGTAATTTATAATCAGTTCATTAGGGCACCTATTTTTTTCAGTGTAGGCCTTAATGTAGTTAAAATACGGAGTTCGTTAGGTAATAATGCATAACAATGTAGCCCATTGTGGTTGAATGATTAGGTCCTGTCTCTCAGATATCTGCATGTATCAATAAGTGTTTTGAAATTTAATGGACGTTTATTTAATTTGAATGAATGAATAATTTATTGCACTTTAAGATTGTACACTGGCGAGCTTAATGCTATGAAGCATTTTCTACCAGCTAAGCAGCAGTGGTAATGTTGCACAAAATATTATTTTAGGTAGTGCAATAGGAAATTTAATTTAGAAATAACACAAACATAATAACAAAAATATTAAACTAGAAAAGTAATAAAATTTAGATACAAAAATAAATAAAATAGAAATAAATATAAATGCATACAAGAACATACATACATGAAATTGATGATTGTTTTTTGCATCTTGAAGATAACGCGGCAACGCATTCCACAGTCATATGGTCACAAGGGTTCTGCTATAATCAGAGCGGACATCGCGACCGCGATCAGCTAGGAACATAAATCGTTGCTGGGAGATATTTTGGAGATCTACGGTTAAATAGAGGAAATTAACCATACGGTCGTGAAGGTAAATATCGTAAGTATGGAAGGGTAGAGGTTATTAAAACCATCATATCTCATTTAAAAAACAAAATGTGTTCTGGTATCTGCATTCAAGAGCCAGAACTGTTTCTAGTCTTAGCGTATTTTCATCTTTGACCGCATCGCAAACTAATCTAGAATGCAATAAAAACAATTAAAATATAACCGTCGCTAAATTCAATAGGTATGACTTAGTGATTTCAAAGCCAACAGCCGCCATCAGCATTCGAACACCCGTGTCATAGCCAGCGTAGATCACGAACCATCCCGACATCAAAGCTAATCGGCTGAGTCGTTCTGCCGCACTAATTCACAACACTACTAACATCAAAAGATTGATATGAACACGAATCAAAGTTACTTTCGAGCAACTCTTGCTACCTTTAGATATACATACATACTGATTTCAGTCAAAAATTAATTGTCAAAAACTATAAAAGAACTTTTAAATAATTGCGTTAATTAAATCTATACTATACCATTTCCATTTCTTTATTTTCTCGATGACAGCTCCTGTGAAAACTTGAACGAGCGTCTTATTTACATTATGTATGCATTATTTTATAAAAATATGACGTTTACACACGTACAAGGTTATACCAGAGTCGGAGAAACTAATAGGGATGGAGCTATATCGATAAACGTAACACGATATTTTTTTACAAAATATAATAAACTAAACTACTGCTGGATACTTTTGTACAAATTTATTAACAAATATTATATTTCATTACTTGTAATGTAACATGTATAGTGTAACATCTTGATTTTACACGTATTAATTCTCGATTGATAATGCCAACTTCTTCAAATATTTTGAAGCTGTTGTAAAATAAGTAGGTATAGGTAGGTACTCGACAATGAAACGAAATAATTATAACGACAGGTAATCTTTATTTATTTATTTTAATCAAAATCTGATGGATCGTCACTGTCACTCGATGAGTTATCGATATCATTACTTATTTGGTCACAACACTACAACTATCGAATTAGAAATGTCATCGAGAAAATAAAGAAATGGAAATAGTATAATATTATAAAGCTGAAGAGTTTGTTTGTTTATTTAGTTGAACGCGCTAATCTCAGGAAGTACTGATTGGAATGGAAAAATTGTTTTAGTTTTGCATAGCCCCTTTAACGAGGAAGGCTTAAAGGCTATATAACATCACGCTATGGCCAATAAGAGCGGAGCATCAATGATAAATGCCGCAAAAACGGCAAAAATATTTCTTTTGAAAGTTTCCATTGCGTGCGCTGCATAAATAGTTAAAGTTACGCAACAATAATTTGTGACGCAATAGTTTTACTTAGAAATTTCTAAAAAAAGTTCGTGATAGCATATGTCTATCGTTTAAGGTTGACGCAAAAAAACCTTTATTGTGGTAATAAAATTTGTTCTAAAATAATGCATTATTTCCGTAGGTGTTTTTATAAACATGGTATTAATCCTTATCGAAATAAATACGTTATTCGTCACAATTATTTAATTTTGGACAAAATTAACCCTTTACATCATTTGATTTCAATAAATATCTTAGAAGATATCACAGTTTTAAAATAACTCCGCAGAAAAATAATAATCAAGTACCTTGCGAGTATTTTAGCGGAATGATGTGGCAGGCGGGCGGCACCTATAAATTGTATTGTAGCTGTCTACGACAATGTTATTGGTCTCTGCCTACGTTCCACTCTCTCTAAACCTCTCTCTCTTATGTGACGCAGACGAAGTTGCGCGGGTCAGCTAGTATGACTATAAGAATATTTAGGTTAGAGAATGTAAACGATCTAACAAAGGGAGCTGTCATGCTACTCATAGCTAAACAGATTTTTGCCTTGAATATGTTTTCATTGGCATCAATAGATGGCTTTGTTAATAAAGACATATTTTAAATAAAAACAAACTTTTTATATATTTGTCTATAGTTCAATGTCAATAGCAGTACATAAGCAAAGCTGTGTGCCGGGGTACGTACTTGCAGACATCGAATCGATATTCCGCCGGTCTAAACTGCTCGACCACCGCGACTTGTCTTAAAATCCAAATCTATGCTTAAAAAAGAATAGTTAAAAAAAATTATTTCACAACCAATTTTGATAAAAATTTGTATACAGGAAAGTATACGTAATTCTATAATTGAATCAAATGGTTGAAAGTAATGACTACTTATTTAATCAATTAATTAATTTTGATGATTTATTGAGGGAGATATGGTGTTGCCAGAAAAAACACCTTCGAGAAATAATATACTTTTAAGATTAAAAAAAACTATATTTTTTATCGTTTGTAGGTTTAGCAATATGGCGAAAAGTCTGACATTATTGCGTTAGAAGAAATTACATGAGCTAAACCTGTGCAATGAGATATTTAGGTAATATTTAATAGTAGTTACGTCAAAAACGATTCTGAAATTTTCAATGGAAACGAAACTCGTGGTGAATTCAAACGATCTGATCTGACCTAGTGATCGCTAAGAGCCGCCATCAGCAGTCAAAGACCCGTGTCATCACTACACTGTACACAAACTATCCCGACATCAAAGGAGAATCGACTCTGTCGTTCCGCTACACTGCACCATTACTATCGTTAAGCCGAACGGATCGGATCCACAGAACGCATACGCACAGAACGTCCACTCCGAATATTGCTTCTTTTTGGCAATAGTATTTTTTTTATCTTTTAATGTTGTACACATATCTCACTGAACACTTTTAGTAATACTTTACTATCGCTTGAACACATTGAATATATTTTTACGATGGTTTATACATTGAAGAAGATACGACAATATACATGACTGAACTCTGATGTTTAATTACTAACCATAGTGCTACTGTTGATTTTCCAAAACAGCGGTGACCACCGAGAACCGCTTTAATGCTGACAGACACTGGTCGATCCAGTAACGCGACAAATTAAAAGAAATTCATCGTGACGGGTTTATCAAAATAAAATTAAAGTACATCAACTTAATCTTAAAATAGGTTATAAAAATCAAGTACCAAGTAAAAAGCGAACATTCTGTTAGGTACATTGCTGTGTCGGAATGCTCGAGGATTCGATTCGGAAATTAAACGGGTCATTATCAACATCAAAAGATTTTACTACGATATCTCTATGGCATGAATATAATACTAAGGAACTCGTGCCATTGGACTTTGTAAGCGTAGAATTTGGTACCGTTTCTGCGGTCTGCGTAAATGCCAACTTTTATCCTTTAAAACCCCTAAAAGCATTTAATTTACAAATATTTCAAATACATATGTAATACTTTTATTTATCTAATTATTTGAATAGTTACAATAATACACCGCATGACAACTAGGAGTCGTGAGGGATTCTACTCTTACGTAGTCGACATTACCCCAATTCGCACAAAGCGATTTACTTCGTCGTTCATAATTCGAACAGCTAAGAGTTGGATATTCACTCCAGGCATTTGACTTTCAATCTTCAAGTAAAGAGCTAATATGCATCTGATAGGTAAGCGTGATCCATCGTCGCGTCATTATTAAAAAAAAAACAACTTACATCCCTGTTACATTTTCTCATTCATGGCGACCTGTAAATGCAAATACAAATTTTACAATTTTTTTTTTACTTACAGTGGACATTATAATGAGCCCAAAATAAAGCACTTTGCATAAAGAAAAAAAAGGAAATATAATTATTACTTTGAAAGTAAAAAAAATCTAGCTGATTTTTATGAGCATTCTTAAAACATTTTAATTATCATTTTTTCATGAAAAAACAAAAAAAAAAATTTTTTTGGTTCACCCTAATTGGTGAATGAATAATGCCAAGATTAAAGTAATTCACGTCTCATTATTAGGCGATCTCGAAAAGATCAAAGAATATGATATAGGTTAGGATGAGACGAAATCAATTACGAACTTAGTTTACCTATCAACTTTTGAACTCTCGGAGGCTTCGTTATTTTAAACGTTCTTCATTTATATATACTTTGATTACTATTAAATCAGAATATTAAATGCAGAAGTCACAAATCCCTTTTTAGGGAAGAAGTGCGATAAAACTCTCAAATTCTTCAAATATTTAACCAACCAATTAGTTCCCTATCGTATCTCCAATAACTTAATATTGTTAAATACTCTTTTTTTCTTCACCCACCACCTGCATCCCCCGCGGGCTTAATAAGGCGTCGCTCGTTTGACGAGTTTTTACTCCTCGCGTCTGCTATTCTAATGCTTTCGAAAAAAAAACACTGCTTCGCCTTTTTTTTTTTAACTTAATAAAGTCTCCCTTTTTGTAAGTATTAGAGTAGTATGCCGTGATACTAAAAGATAAATAAATTTAAAATTGGTTTGGATTATGTATTTGTCTGTAAAAAAGTCAAGATCAAAGTAATATTTTTTGTTATTGTTTCTATATATTCTATTTATCAGTGTTTTGGTATTATTCATTAGATAATTTTTTATTTGGTAATATTACGAATGTTAATTGAGAAATAAAATTATTAGAAGTTTAGTCACTAATATTCTACAGATAGCTTTCTACATTACATTCTACCTTCTTTATAATTGTTAAAGGATTAAATATATATCTAGCGTAAATTTAACAAAATTTAAATCGACATCGAATGTCGTATGGTACAGTATTAGTTCACGTCGGTCCTTCGAACCGGATACTCGCCCCCACCACTGGTTATCATTAATGAAGATGGCCACGGGGCTGATCGTTCGAGTCCCCGAGAGCCTTGATCATGGGGTGATTTTAATGCCCATTATTTTTTTAAGATTGCAATTCGCTTTCTGCTATTCGCGCGCATTAACGACAGGTCCCATGAAGTTTCACTGCAGCGTCTAATTTTTATGTCTCCACGGCTTTAAACAGATTCAGATTTGGGAAAAAAGTTTAATTTTATTTTTGATGTGAAAAATGTGTGTCTTTTGTTAAAGTCGGTTAAAACTTGTAGGCGCTCTGGTCTATGACCGAAGAAAATACTTTCGAATATTTAAAACAATAAATGTTCATCTATCACATGATGGATTCGCGTCTGATCGCCATTTCTGTTTGATCTTGATTAATTAAACGTAACAAACGGAATACGATATCACGGTACGCTCGCCCGGTGTGACGTTATACGTCAAACAACCTTTCTGGATTAATCTAATCGCTGATTAACACCTCCCCGTCACCCTATCGGTGTAGGTAGATAGGCTAATGGAATAACTTATTACTTTAAACCCATAATAATGACGCAATGGTTGAGACAAGATATAACAGGATTCACATGTTCCTCTTTCAGAGAAATAACACTTATAAAATAAAATGTTACATGATACTATCTCTTTCTATTAATATAAACAAGAAGAGTATTGAGCTAGAGTAAGTCATATTTGCTTATTATGCTTAAATAGATAAGAGCATATTCCAAACTGAAACAGTTTTCTTTCTTTTACTAGCATGTACAACAAGTACGTATGAACTACCTTTTTCAATTTACAGATAACAGTTTCAAGTTGTTACTTGTAAACACTTGTTTGTTTAAACTGTTCCGATAAATACGCCTCGCTCCTATTTAGTGGTAACGTGTACCGACACCACTTCGATCGACGTGAGTTCAAATCTCTGCAATGAGCCTGAGCTTTCTGTGAAGGGTTTTACCAGCATGGCTTGGTGGTAGGATGTTTTCTACAGCTCGCCTGGGTAGCTGTCACCCTCAAGTTTAAAATCTGTCGCCAAGCACCAATAGGTGTGTTCCCGTAGCTGTACTTGAGGACCAGTCTTCCTACTCGGTTTAGCTAGTTACCATCTTGGGCCACATCGTCACTTATTATCAGATAAGATTTCGATCAGACTTTAAATTTAAAAAGAATTTAAACAAATTATCGAGTTAATAAAATATATTTCTTTAATATTATCACTGAATTCTCTAGAACTATATATATGCAAAAAAACTGATGTTAAAGGATATATATTTTTGTACATAATTATTTAACTCTGGAAAATTTACTGAAACTGGTTATTATAATAAGATTGTTGCTATGTTTATGGTGTTCAACGCGCTATATTCGATTCCTACTTTATTTCTATGCAGGATTTACCGTGTGCAGGTAAATTTAATTATTGTAATTAATATCATATGTTTTCGAAACTTGAAATTGTTATTATTTTAGTAAGGATCTACTGTACAGGTAGTCATAAATATACAGACAAGTCGTGGTGGTCGATTGGTTTAGACTAGCGGAATACCGATTCGATGTCCGGAGGTTTGGACTCAGGCATGTACCTACTAACAAATTTTTCGGAATTCGAGTACGTTTACTAATTCAATTTGTTTACACTATGAGCTGACGGTGAAGGACAACATCGTGAGGAAATCTAAACGCTCGAGAGAGATGTGAGAAAAATAAAGAACTGTTTATCGGTGTTTGAAATCGCCAATACGTCGTGGGCTGGCGTGGTGGTAGCCCGTTACTACCTTGGGGATAAGCTTTTTCCCAACCGTGGGATACTTACAGACTTATATCATTATTAAAATAATTGGGCGACAGAGCTGCGGTCGGTGTCTTAAAAAAAACACCTATCTAGGTAAACTTGGAATGTAATACATTATCTAAATACAAAATTTCATCCAAATCGTTGGAGCCGTTTCCAAGAAATCAATTATATATATATATATATATATATATATATATATATATATATATATATATATATATACATACAAGAATTGCTCACTTAATAGTATTAGATTACTATATTATAGTTATACATATAAATATATTGCAAATATTATGTTTCTTGTTATTGGTGGGCGGGCATACATAAGTATGTAGATAATATTAGTATAAGCTAAGTACTACAAATGGTAATCACCCCTAGTTGTTTTTTTAGGTAAAACAATCGATTTTAAACTCCCAGGCCGAGCATTATCGCCCGCAGTCTTTGCAATGGAGCAGGAGAAATTTGTGTTGCCAGCGAATTTTATTTTAACGGATTTGCAGTAATTTTTATGGTAACTTGTTAGTTAAAAGTTTTTTTTGGAATACAATAGAAACCGCTTTTTTAGCGTTTTTGTATGATTATTTGAAAAATATCCGTGAATTATTAAATAACAAGCAAAACTAAATTTCACTAATTTATTGAGGTCTGTCTGGTACGAAAAATTACATGACTACTACAACAACAAACATAGCCAAGAAAAAAAGTCCTACAGTGCAGTTCTTAGAAACTTTAAGGAACATTTATCCAAACTGATCAGGTTCAAATTCTTATCATAACGAGAAAAATATCAAATCTTCCTAAAGTTTTCTTTTAAAATGATTATAGACCTAAACCGTGGACACAATCTTACCTTATAATAAGTGTAGATGTGTCCCAAGATTGTATATCACGCTAAGCCTACTGAGGGGAACGGCTCTAAAGTGCAGCTGCCGGAACACTATATAGGTGGTAAAAGACTACACTAAATATTTTTTAAATGTTTAAATTCACATATTTAAGCACGGTGTCCGTGTTTTTAAGTTTCAATAACTGGCCACCCCGAGCGGTACGAGGTCGGACGGCGACGTTTTTTTTTCCAAGTCGTCAGATAGATTGGATGACACTCGATCTCCCCAAGAGGGCGAAATTAAAACGGCGGCGATGAGCCCGCCGAAATGGCCGGGGAATTATTTTCCGTTGAGTGATTCTGGCCCATAAAATTTCTGATTGATCAATTCATCCCGGTGTTTCCATCTCGCCTTAATGAACAGCACGTTGCTGATGGAAGATTTTTTTTCTCCAGTTCTCGCGACCGTCTCCCTCGCGACTATTTTTCCGCCTGTTTTCGCTTTTTAGTGGGTGTTTTATTAATTTGGGTGATCTTTTCTTTTCCATGTTGTTTTTCGCATTTATGTATCGATGGATGGATTTACCGGTTTCTAAGGCCTTTCAGTTGTTCGCTGCATTACTACACCTTGATGTTATTTTAGTATGCATTTATAAGCAAAATGCACATATAATATCAAGATGTTGGCATTTGTTGATGAATGCGATTATGATGAGAAAAAAGGATGTCGATCTAAAAACTCTCTTGTTCCGTGGTTTTACACCATCTTGTTCTGATAAGGGATCGGCAGCCCCGTATTATGTTATTTGTATTGTTTTTATTATTTGTATTATGTTCTCCAAGGACACTTGATTTTGGATAAATTGTAATTTTTTTTAAAGTATTAAGTACGGGCAGAACCTACACCAAAATGATAGGAGCGGCGAAAGGAAGACGAATCATTGGTGAAAACATAAATGCTCAAGGATTGTTTTATTTTTTATTAAGACCCAATCATAAAAGTATTCAAATTGAAATTCAAATTTTGAGCAAATATTCAAGTAAAAGAGGTTGAAAACAAAAAGGGATGTCGTATCTTATCGTCTATGAATATATGCGGAACTAAAATTAAACTCATGGACTCGGGGTCCTACTTATGACTGTCGAACGACTTATGCTTTATCTTGGTGACACGTTGAAGTCGGGATCAGCCGGTGTATATCCAGGGGTGGTAAGAAACCCGTCACGAACAATCAAAAGAACTTTCAATTGATTTGTGGTGTTTTGAGAGATCATTCAATTTATTTCCATCTGTCAAGACATTTGCAGGCCGGTATGACAGCGACAACCAGAATAGATTACCGATCTCGCGATGGTCGACGTTGTTTTTGGATTGTAATGTGCTTACCATTAGGCCTATGCTATCATTTTGCTGTGTCACCATAAAAAAGCTATCTGTTAACATTGCTTAAAACTCAGATACTGATAATTACATTAACAGAGTGAACCGTAATAAACACCATTGTTTCTACCTACATCCATAGGGTCACGGTATAATGGCTCACCAGCTCCGCTACACGCTACAATCAAACTTAGAGAATTACGTTTAAAACTTGTCACCCGATCAAATACCGGACCGTAAAAGCCGCATAGCGAATTTTATGACCGGTCCTTTACGATATTAAACATTTGTACGCACTGCACGGCAGCAGAAAAGCGTTTTGACGCTGGATATTTTTAATATTGCAATACGATTACAAAAGAATATGATAATCTAATATTATTTGATATTAATCTCTTTGTGATGACCAGGAATGCGCGCGTCCGCTGCATGCTGGTGGTCAGGATACCCGTAGTAGCCGTGGATTTTGGCTGGCTGTATGACTCGCGTCTCGAAAGCTTGAGGAAGTGATGATGACGTAGCTTTTTTCGAAGGCTGCGCTGACGTTCATGCTCGGGTTCACCAGTATGTAGGTAACCATTGAAAGGGAGGATCCTCCGACAGACGGCTGTTATATGTGGCGGGCAGCTACCCAACGGTTATTGTCGGGTTCTTGTATATATTCCAATTGTTGGGTTAATTTTAATATCGCGATGTGGGATGCGTCGTATTTGGCGAGATAGATGTCGCTACACAGTCAAATAACCTTGTGTTGTATTTCTGGGGTGAGTAAGGTTTCCAGAGTTTCTGGAGGAAGGGGTTCAAGGTTGATAACGCGCCAGTGATACCTCTGGTGATACAAGCGTCCAAGAGCATCCAAAATCGAAGTGATCGGTTAATCGCATTGCGAATGGCCGCTCAGGTCGTGCACAGAAAGAGTGGCGAAGAAGGGTAATGGATCCCCGACATTCGGACAATGGTTCGGCTGGCCATCATTTCGGTAACATTTCATTAAAAACAACAATAAGGAGTATAACGAGCGGTCGTAGTGCGGACGCGGACGTTCGAGATGGCGACCGGTGATCATGTTTTCGCTCCCTATTCTTTGTTTCAATGTTTAATGCATTCGGATGGACAAAACATTATATTGGGTAATTAGATTATCTGATTCCATAACAAAATTTCGTTAACACGATGGGTTTGGTTCATATACATACAGTTTCACATTTTTACCTATAGTACGGATTTGCGAAATAATGATATTAATAATGTAGGTGTAATAACAATGATCATCGATGTTGCAAATAGACCTAAATTTTGCAACAAACTTTCTCGAGAATGACTCTGCCTCTCCAGGCTATATTTAACGAGAAATTTGATATAAGTCTTGTTATCAAATGTAAATGTAGTTAATATATTTCATTTGAATCATGTTGTGTCCCAACGATTCATATAATTTGCTTATCAGCGCCTCCGGCGTGTACACGAAGGGAATTTAAAAAAATACCAGATACAGAGCATCTTAATAAGACACCTGTAGGGAAGAGGGAATGAGAACAATTTAATTTACAAGAACACCGGTAGATAGCCGATAATGTACCTCCCTTGTTAATACGAATTTCACGCGGACCATCGGCCTCTGTCTTGTTTAAAGGGAAAAAATATAAAGAGAGAATTTTAGAAATCTTTTATACAAACTGTATTTATTTAAACGTCTCTGACCAATATTGCTTATAATTTTTGATAACTTTATTTTTCTATTGGTATGTGACGAATGAAATCGCATTAATTCATTAAATTTTTATTCTTTCATAAAAAAAATCAATCTCTATGAATTCACAGCCAGTTGAGTGAGGTACGCCATTAAACTTGATTTTGGATTATACACATCTTTAATAAATTATAAATCCTTATATATGTGTAATGAATTTTATTGGTAGTTCGAAATATTTAAAAATATTAAGGGAGAGCTATTTACTCTATAAAATTGGTAATTATCATAACGGAGAGATGCTGTCAACATAATTAACTCCCTGTAATCATGAATAAGAAACAACGACCCCAATTAGTATACTTCTTGAATACCTACATAACCGAATGTAAACCTAGTATCAGATGTCCTCATGCTGGACGAGCATAAACAAGATGGCTACCAATAAGAGGGTGAAGTCCTGAACTGACTGAATCGAGTCCAGTAGGGACCCTTGAACCAAAAGTTTATGCTAGGTTTAACTTGTATTAATGCAAAATATTTTTTTATTACACAAAATACAATAAAATGTATCATCAATAATTAAAATTGTCCTGAATATACCAAGAGAACAGCAGTTATAACTATTGTTAGCTTGCCCGCACAATCGTCCCGTTAATTGGGTTTCCGGTCGCGAAACGGATCTCCGAAAAAACAAAAAAAAGGACATCATCATGACAAAAATGAAATCGCAACGCGCCGTACTAATAAACGAGATGTTCGCTAATTCATTATTGTTTTTCACTAATAAAAACACGACAAAAACACGCCATTTCTTCGGTATCACCACCGCATCCCGTCCCACCTCCATCGACACCCTCCGTATCACCCGCGATCGCTGTGGGAGAAGGTACTACAAGTCTTCAGGTGAATTATGATATAATATCTATTTGTCCGTCCTTACTATTACTCACAACGTGAATTTATATCAGTTTACGTTCTAATCATAACGTTTGTTTAATTACGCCTTAATATAAGTATCGAATGTTTCTAGTATCATGAACCTAATATGTATATAATATATAAGTTTCGCAATAAAGCCATGGCTCTTCCTTTCTTTGTGGAAGACACAAGAATGCTCGGAAAGATGACCATGCGGTGGGCTTATCAGATTAAGTCTGCTCTGAGCACTTACTGGACATTAACTGCCGATCCATATAAATGGAAAGATATCATGAGGCAATTGTTAACGGTCCCCGATTGCACTTCACGGCTGTCAAAAGTGAAGCCTTGAACATCTGCATCGGAGCCAACACTGCACCTAATGACTACTCATTCATGCAAATACACTTCACTTCACTATTTTATCTACATTCCCAGTCCGTGTTCTCGACGGATGCTATTTAAAGAATCTTTTTAGATTTTGTTAGGCTATGATACTAATGATAATTAGTACGATTTGTTCTTAAATTTGCATTCATAGAATAAAATATAATTCTATCATAACGTAACGCAATGGCTTTTTCTAAAGCTTGACGTTGTGGTCCAGCTTCTTTACTTAATAAACAGTCTCTATTTGTAGCTTGACGCTTAACATTTTCAGTCACATTTGATTGATCTCAAACAATAGCTTGTAATAAAAATATTTTAAAACGTTTATACATTAAAAAGAAAGGAAGACAAGTTTTTACAAATTATAATTACAAAAATTTTAACATTAACAAATAAAGATTAAACTGTAATCAACCCCATGTGCCCGCACTACCACTGCAAAGGGTGTACAATTTAGCATAGGCTGGAATATACTATTCTAAATTACCACAGCGCTGATTTTCAGTTACAGCCAAATGGGTTTAAAGAGGAAGTAAAATATATGTAAACTGCTGAAGAAAACGTAAAATATTTGAAGTATTTGTTAACATTAACATTTTCTTTTAATAACATGCAGGTTAATGATGAATTAAAAACAAACAAGTCCACGTTATTACAGCTAGTCGACTGTGATCCCCGCTGTCGTTACAGATAACTGATAACAGAATGTTCATTTTTGTAAAATTTATGTCCTTAGAAATAATATTTCTCACGGCTTGTTTTAGAACAAGAATACATTATTAGTAATGTATACAATACAATCCCAGAATAATGGTTACCATCAAGAGATAAATGTCCATCAACAGTCGCCCTCGGTATGAGTGCAAAACTTTTAATCGACTGCCTCACAGTCGTCTAAGTTAACCACAATTTACAATATGTTTATCAGAAGAAACCAAAGAAAACAAACTTACCCCTTCAACCAGACAGACTGTACAAACAGTTGACGATTGGCAACTGGACGTAGATCACGACGATGACTTATATTTTTAATCTAGTGGTTTATGAATCTCGTAAATTAAATAAAGTAATTCAAGTATATTTCGAGTTAGTGGACAAGCGTTATTGACTTTTTTATGTACTTTACCTCCGTATAGATTGAGAATATTTTAAAGTGATGTGCTACCTTGCAAATAATGAAATTACGCGAGGGGGTGGCACCGCTCCAAGCGCCGCCGCGCCGTGGGGCCGTGCCCTCCTTTTTCCTTCTTTCATTTGTTTATCCGTTATTTATCGGGAGATAGGGGATTATAGATAAACATCAAAGACCTTTATGGCGTATAAAAGGTCGTTAAAAATGAATAGGATGCCTTATATTAAATTAAAATTGACTACCCGTCTAAATTCTTTGCTGTCACAGCTGAAGCTGCGTTTCGTTTGTTGATGAGGAAATTACGTGTATTACGCATTTTTTTATACTGTGTTCTAATAGTAATTTATTATAGTATTGTTTAGAATTATTTATGCGAGTTAAATTTATAAGTGCGTAATTATCTCTTATAACATCTATCTATTTGACGAAGTAATAACTACGGGCCCTCTATTTCATTGTTTTTTTTTTTATTAGTTCAGCAAAGTGAGACGGTACTGTGCTGGCATGTAACAAAACAACTACCGAAAGATCAACAATCCAACACCGGTTGTAGCTACCATGCCGGACTGCAAGTATGGCTAGCCTGCAGCTGGGTAATATAAATCGGCTGATTCAAAAACACGACAATTGAACAAGACAATTTTTAACCAAAAAGAAAACCGACTTCAATTTTTTTTAAGAATTCCCTTATGTATCTTCAAACTTGGAAATCCAATGCCAATGAAATTAAAATGGGCCCACTCTTGAGGTATCACCTATCCAACAATAAAAGAATCATCCAAATCGGTTCATAAATAAAGAACTTATGGCACAACATCCATAAAAAAAAACTTAAATTCGAATTGAGTAAGCTCCCGTATTTTGTTGAAATCGTTTAAAAAGAGAACCTTAAGACAATATTTGGTTACAATAATACATTTAATACAGAATAAGCAGGAAACGCACACCTCCTGGTAGTCCTTGTAGTTAATATATCTACTATCAGACGCGTCATCTAGCTAGCTTCAGTGGATGCTGAAAAAACTGGCCATGGCACCCTGGTCAACTTATCTTCTCACGTCTCCTTTCATATATTACAATATTTGCATAGACTTCATTAAAAAAAATTCTCAAGGTATCGAAGATGTTGTCTGATTTATTTTCGATTCAATCTGAATATCAGAAATAATTTAAGAAATATGCTATAAAAGAATCATTGCACCAAATACCTATCAGTGTATTGCCGCAGTTGCTTTTGAAAGCCATACTTCATCTAGGCTGTGTGTTGAAATTTTCGAGTGTATTATTTAATATCTAGATTTTGCCTTTCTTACGTTTTGGGTAATTTAATGTATCTATGTTAAAAAAAAAAATTGATAATTTAGAACTAATGACAGGCACACTTATAACACTAGAAATAAATATAAAATAGCCATTTCATCGTTTATGCTTAGTAAGAAAAATATTTGGTTTTTTGGTTCTACGATAAACTTCCTAAGCACATTACCGATTTGCCGGATAAATTCATGAATCATGTTAAGCAAGTTTTATTGACGAAAAGTTTGATCATTATGTAAATGATGGTGATGTCTATAAGCGACTCCTTAAAAATGCTATAAAACAAAATTTAAAAAGAAATGTTGATATACCGGATCGAGTTTCTAGTCGGTTCTTCTGGATGACTGGGATGTTTTCCGAACCGGTGATAGTGTATTTGACATACATGAGAGCCTTCTGAAAGCATTTATATGCAGATTATTCTTAGTAGGCAGCTAAAGGACTTTTTGGTAGCCAACTTATGGCAAACATAGCATTCCAAAGTACGGTTGACGTCAGGCAGGCGGCCGATCGTAAAACTAAAGCCAAATCTATTACAGCATGAAAATGAATAGTATAGTAAATAAAGATATGCTGTACTGACCCCATCTAGTGTGGAACAAAGGCAAGAAGAAGAAGAAGAAGTGCCTTCTGAGGGACGAAACATAAAAAAATGTTTTTTTTTTTAAATACTCAAAGAAAATAGATAACTTTAATGCCAATTTTATCTCACATTGAAGCTAGTTTTCATGAGTTCATGATACTTATCATGTGTTGATGTGTTATAAGAAACTCTGATATCAGAAAGCTCCTTTATTAACTGCTTCAACTTGTTGCTAATTAACTCATTAACGGGTGAAGAAAAACGTTGTACAAATTAATTGCAAAATAATTCTTTTTTTAAAGTAGTCCGGTGCATTGACGGTACTGGAGATCTAAATTAATCGGCAGCTGCCGCTGTCATACCAGCCTGCATAAATATCTCTTCACGTTACACTTGACGGATCTGGAGAAGGTTCCACAGTTTCAAAGCACGATAAAGATAAGTCATACAAAACTTTTTAGTTCCTGCCGAGGTTGAGATTACCGTAGAACTGTCACTCTTAGGTGGGATGTAACTAGGGATGTCTTAATTATTAATTCCATGGAGAATTTAGCATCATATACCTATACGATGGTAAGTTGTCAATCTGTTGATGAGTAGAAGGTTTTTTTTTCGTGGTTCACTTTGATAGCTCAAAATTGTAATTTAGACTTCTCGCATTCTTTTTTACCTTAGCTTAACTAAGATTTTTTTCCCTAATAAACAATATCCTATACATAGTCGAATGGGAATTCAAAAAAAAAACCGTTCATAACGCATAACCGAGAGAAATTGCACGTTTCCTATGAGGACGGTGTAAACGACTTTCTCGGATAGCTACTTACCGCCTTTTTCCCTCTATAATAAATACACGGAGCGGCCGTAATGGCTCGCTTTGACTTACTAGATGGAATTTTTAATGCAATAATTTCGATAATTTATCTCTAGATAGCGTTCCTTTGTGACGGCGCGCCACCGGCACAGCCCGGCTCGGGAGGCAAATTGGTTTTCTTTTTATCAGTAAACATTAGAGCGGCAGACTCGATTGACCTCCGGCTCTTGATCTCCATACGGTCGCGGACGACGGCGTACTTGCTTGATCTTTTCAATGGATTTTTTTTTCTCGGAAAGTTATGGCACTTTACCTGATGGCGATCTGATGCCGATCTGCTAAAATCTTTCTTCACGTTAAGATTAAAGGACTCGCATGTTGTAGGAAGAAGGGAACGTACTGAGCGGTCCGGCAAAGATATGGGAAGTATTGTTTTGTACTACACCACTTTCTAGAATCCAATGAGTAAATATGAGTATTACATCTATGTTGAAACGAATGTACTGTGGTGATAATACACTAAACAATAGACAACAAAAGAGCTTTCTCTTACAAGTAGGTACATATAACTTGATTTCTACGTAAACATTTTGCGTCAGCTCTACTTAGGTGGGACAAAATTAAGAGGATGCTTATTTAGAAATCACTGAAATAAAGTTAGCTCTTGCTCCAAATAGCAATCATGTTACATAATTTTGAGAACTATAGGCCCATATTTTTGAACCGACCTAAAAAAAAAGATGGCGGTTAAACAATTGTAATGTATTTTTTTTTAATGGATATTCAGCGATAATTTTTTCTTTTATAAACCGATTTAGATGATTCTTTTTTAGTTGGAAAGGGAATACCTCAAGGGTGGTCCTATTTTAATTGGCATTAGATCTTCAACTTCAAAGATACATATTAGAACTCTTCAAAATCATTGAAGTTAGTTTTCTTTTTTGTTAAAAATTGTCTTGTGTATATATTTTGCTCGAAAGCTCGTCGTCCGGACGCCAAGACCGTGTGTCACAGGACATTAGCTTTCAATTCTAAAGCGACACTTTTGAGGTTGGCAGGCGTGGTAATTAAATACGTGACGTCATTACGGTTGTTTAGCTCCGGCCACTCTACCAGTTACTCGTATTTGTGAAAAATGGAAAGATGCTCGTGATAAGGTGTCCGGTGTTTTTTTATGCTTTGGTGATTATGAATATGAAATACGTAAATATAGAACTAGCTACGAGTTCTATATACCCGGGGAAGCTTTTTTTTGTATGGGTGTCGAGATATGTTTGGAAAAATTCGATCGTTGCCACAGAATTACTTATATCAAAGAAATCCAAATCCTAATAAAAAAAATTATCAAGAATTCGCTAATTCAAGCTCTTTATTGTAAATGACACCACAATTTTTATGTTGTATAGTTCGGCGAAGTAACTGTCGCCAGCAGCTGATGGTAAGTACGTTTCGGTTTAAAAAGAACGGCGACCGTCGACAGAATATATATCTTACAGAAAGATAAGTTTAGTGATGTCAATGATACGCGGCTTGAAGGATCACCTTAATTGATATTGATTTAAGATTTATTAGTGGTAATATCTGTAGAAGGTTTGACTGCGGTAGCACTTCCACCAAAGTTTTAACTTAATCTTTCTAAAATCTGGCCAAACGATTACGGCAGATATCTATTGTCAGCAACTACAGTCCATGAAGGAAGATCTAGCTGCTAAACAACCGAGATTGGTCAATTGCTCTAGGCCACTGCTGTTTCACGACAACGCAAGACCACACACTGCACAACAAACAACCATTAAGTTAGATAAGCTACAATTGGAATGTCTGCGATATCCACCGTACTCCACGGACCTTGCTCCAACAGATTACCATTTTTTCCGGAATTAGGACAACTTCTTACAAGAAAAAAATTTAACTCCAATGCGGCAGTTCAAACCGCCTTCAAAGAATTTATTGATTCTCGCCCTCATGGTTTTTTTAGTAAAGGGATCAATGAACTACCTATGACATCTCATAGGTAGTTCATTGATCCCTTTACTAAAAAAACCTTGAGGGCGAGAATCAATAAAAATCAAATAATCAATAAGAATCAAAAGTGCATAGATAACAACGGTGCATACTTTGATTAATTAAATATATTTTACAAATTTTAAAAAGGTGACTTTATATTCCTCCCGTACAAAACGCCAATTTCATATGTAAAGGATATTTATGTTCAAATGACATGGTCTAAAGGGCAAAATTTAACTTCGTAAAATTTTCTTTATGATGCAGTAACTTAATACTAATATCACTACTATATACTAAGGACCAATAATTTTTTTCAACATTGTATTATCAACCATTACGGGCAAATTCGGACGACGCAGCGCGAGCCAGTCGTAGCGGGAGGTGACCGACACAGTGTCCGCGCGGCCCCCACTAACGGAAAAACGATTTTATTTCCGCGAAGGCCATAGTGGTCACCGGTGACCGTTCGTCATATTTTATCAAAATAAAAGCAATTTTTAATATATTCAAATTAATCTATGGGTTTTGACACCTTTTCTATCATTTGGACTTTTAAAAAAAAAAATCGAAATTATAGCAAATTTGATGTTTTACCTTGGCCCTGTGGGCTAAACTATTGCCGGCTAACCGTGACCGACATGGTGTTTAACGTGTTAAGCTATAATCGCTAAATATTGACTTCGAAATCGCTAATTAATCATATTAATTATGTAACACGTACAATGTACTAAATACAATTTGACTTTGCCATTTCTATCTAAATATTTTTCTATTTCTTCTATCGCTTTGTTATTGTTAATGAGGGGGCAGTTCAGAAGAATTTAGTTATCACAAACTGTTCCAATTCAGTCCTCTGAAATATCAACTTGGTGATGATTCGATTGAGTTAGTACTTCGGTTCTTTTTAGAAAAAAAGAAGAAGCCATTCATGTGTTACTCTCACAGGGGGGTTTACAAAATAAGAGATGAAGATACTGACCAAATAATAAAATAAGTAATGTAATAGTAAAGTGTGAATTAATGGTGTCAATAAGATGTGTGGTTAGATATTATATGTGTAGTGCCTAAATGGGCGTTGATTTTCAATGTTGGTTATAAATAAACCTTAGGCTACTCTAGAAAACTTTAAATCAAGAAATGTTGTAATAAATCAATAAATTCAGGTTTAAGAACAATTAATGAGTTTCTTTTTCCTTTTTAATCCTGATTTTGCTTTTATATGAATACAGTAATATAGACAGAAGTATTCGGCGCAACTTCATAAGGCGTAAAAGAGAAATTACTGTCAAAAATATTTCACAGAACATACAATTTTACCATGGATAATAGAGGCATGAAGAACCATCTTATATGGCGGACAAGTTGAAAAAGTGTCCAGCTGTATGCGGCAAATTATAATTCAAAAACGCGCCAAGATGGTGCCTAGCATATCAAGTAAAAATGGTACTTTTTCCGTGATATTATAGTTTTTACAGTTGTAAAAGTTAAAAAAAAATTGAACAATAATGTTAAAGTTTGTGGAATTAAAAGTTGTCCCAGTGGGCGAAAATTAAAAAATAATAACTTTTGGCACTATCTTTATAATTTACGCATTCGCTACCGCTGCGCTACCTTAAATTGACGCATTTCGACGGACACTTTTCCAAGTTTAGAGATTGTTTTCCTTACCTCTATTCTCCATGAGTCTTACATATTTACCATAGATTACATTTTCAATAACATCATTTAAAAAAACTACCAAATAATAAATACTTTAGCTGAATATCGTTAATTAAGTATTTATAAGAATAAAGATTTATTAAAAGGTCTAGTAATATTAGATTATGAAAGCAAATTCCGAGTGAACCGCGAGTTGGGAACGTTGCCAAACTTCGGGTATCGGCGGTTCGCAGCCTGGGAATCGTTTGCCAGTATTACGGCTTATCATTATATTTACGTTCGCCGTGGATTTGTTGACTAAATTTTCATTTGCTTGGATACATCAGCAAAAAATCTATAGCTTACACAGCATTATGATAATACCAGCCTTCACTTGAGAGCCAGTCCTCCACTTCCGTATTGGGCCACATCGTCACTTATAATCGTACTTAACGTAAATAAACGCTAAAATTTAAGAAGACTTCTACAATACATCTGATGGATTTAAAATTGTGTTGGTAAATTGAATTCCATTTTTAAATTATATTTTGTAAGTCCTGTTACCTTGAAATCTTTTGCATTTTTAAACGAAATAACCGTTGCTATTTTACCTAAAAATTTACAGCCGCATTAACGACGTCTTAACTTCTAGTCCACCTGTCCTCAGAACACCGGGACAAGAGCGCGGCCCCGGCGAACTGTTCGCCAAACTCGCCACATAAATCAACCGAGTCTCCCGGAGATACTCTCACGGCGGCCATTAGCATTTTTTATGCATACGAATCGATCCGTCGACTGGCTAATGCCTCCCGCGATACATTAATATCTTACTTTTTATGAGTCTTCTCTAACAATCCGTCTCGTGTAGCGTCACGTAAGCGACAACGTCTCGTCACTCGGTTTCAAGCTTTATCGTATTTGTGTAAAGTCTTTGTTCGCTTGTCGACGAACTGTGGAGCCGTTTGAGATGCGCGTCGGCTGTTGGCGAGTAAGTTGGTTCAAATGTTTGGAATTAGCTATTTCCTAATATCATACCTAGAAAATATCATGGGTAAGGTTATGTACTAAAGAATGCTGTGATGGATTTCACACCATATTTATGGCGTTTGCATTCGAGTCTTACGATTGCTCTTTTATTTTTAATCGTGCTAAAATTATATAAATAAATAACCATAATATTAACAATACATGAGTTAACTAAAACGCATAAAATACAGGATAATATCTAGTTTATTTTTATAGGTAATTGGATCGAATATATGCTTCCAATGTTTGAACAAATCCTTTAATACCGGGATCGCAGGAGTTGATAATAGGTTGCGCTGGTGATTTCCTTAACGCTCCCATTTTTCTTTCACGGGCACTTTGAGATTAAAAGTTTGGAAAATGAAATGAAAACTTGGTCCGGTGAGCCGGAACGTTCAAGAATATCGCGCGTATTGGAGACTTCGTTATACGGAAGTTACCGATGAAAAAAATTATTAAACTTTGTGTCTTTATATATACTAGCGGTCGCCCAATGATCGAAATTCGACTGGCGACTTTTTAATCATAGACTATTTTCTGTTTGACATTTGCAGTATGTGAACCTAAACAATAAATATTATATCACTTGCTGTCATTTTTCATTGAGTGACAATTTCAATATTTTGGGCAGTCTTCAATGGCACTGGTCGGGTTAGAATTCGCAGTATTAATTTATTTTATTTAATGTATTAGTAACAGATATTATAGATAAATTTTAGCTTTCTGCACTCCTTCTCTATATAAACTTTAACCATGCCAAATCTCACAGTCTTCAGTGCACGCAATACGCTTAAAAAGGGGTACAAAGTTTTTGCTTAACGTATTAATATAATGATATTATACGGTATAACTATATCGATGTAGGCAGTCGAGGTATGCACCGACAGTCGACAGCGTCATGCCAGCCTTCTCTTCGATTGAAGGAATCCATGTTGTAAGAAAAAGAGAACACAGAGGCCGGGACACAGTACCACACCTACAAAGTACGGCAGAGCATACCGCATCATAGATGTAAAGTACTTTATTGTCCGTGCCGAATGTTGGAGATTATTTTTTGTATATCTGTAGCACAGACTTATGTTGTTAGTATGTGGCACCCTATGTAAAAATACATTTAGACAGCTTAGACAGATACGTTTCTAATACGCTCTAAACTATACTCATTGTAAGCATCTGCACATTTTGAATATTAAAAAGATAAAAGATTACATCTACCAGCTTATGTAACTAATATACAGTCCACAAAAAGAAGTTACACACCGAGATGGGTACTACTGTAAAGTTGTAGCTCCGGAGACTAGCGCGTTTGGTTTTGTTTTGGAAGGACGAGGAGGGAATTTGATTGAATAGCTCTTCAGAACACTCACCATGATACAGACGGTATAACACGCTCAGCGAGGCGATGTTCCTCCGTAGCTGAAGCGGCATGAAATATGTAACGTTTGTATCACTTAAAATTAGTTGTGATTGCACGGCTTGTACCATCTATCGATTTCATATGCATTTACTAAATTTAATATAATTAAACGCACCCCGAGAAATGTTATCGAAAGTACCGCAATGTATTGAAAAAATACATAATTCAAATTATTGATATATTTTAAAACCAGTAATTGGATTGGTAATTAAGCAATGTATTAATCATAAAAAAATCGTAAAATAAATCGTATAAATATAAATCGTAGTCTAAAATTGAGACTTGATATATTATACAATTACTTGGCGATACATTTCCAACAAGGATGGTTGTAACTAACGTGTTCAGTACTAGAAAACTTCCTATCACTATACACCAATATATTTTACTCGATTGAATGCTCAAACTAGCAAGATTCGAGCATACACGTCCACAACCATAGAAAATATACTTCTTTGTTTCATGTCCTCAACGCATCTAAGTTAGTATGTACGTCATGTGACGCCACCGAACGGCTCCAACGAAAGACTAGCACTGATTGTTACAACTAGCATTATGCTGAGCTGGGGCCGTTTTGTCGCAACTGGCATTTGATGCTCGATATGTATTAAATAGGTTGTTGTAAATATTTTTTTTAAACTTTCTACGGTATCAAATGTCTTTGTAACAAATAAATATTTTTCTTTCTTTCTTTCTTTTACTAGGTACAACTGAGTTTATTATTATCTCATTTATAAAAGGATAAATTACTATCTTGAAAATTACTTACAATATCCTTTCTATACTTTGTTTCAGATTCTAAATCTATCCTTTTCTCCTTACTTCCGTTTCAATAACTCCTTTATGGATAGTATTTCGTATATACATGTATCCATAATATCCTATAGCTTGGATAAATAAGAAAAAAGACAAGCTCTTTTAAATTAAAAATAAGTTATTACTTAGTACAAATATGTACTAATCGGGGATAGTGATCTTAGATATGTTATTGAAAACTGCCGTTAGACCCTCATATAAAAGAATAACTGACTGATTGACTGACATATCAACACACAGCCCAATCCACTGTGGATAGAACCGCTAATTTTTTTCGAAATTCAACCCCTAAAGAGGATGGATGTGTGTATAAAAATGATGAAAATCAATTATTTTTGAAGACCGTTCTATGGAAATTAGTACATATTTAGAAATTCAGTTAGAAAGTAAAGCGAGCTAAGCGGTAGTCATCTCATATATGGTTAAGTTTAACAAAAGACTTTGTTGTTGTAATTGTATGTTCATTCTATTTTAGTAACATAAATTGAATTTTTTTTTTAATAAAATAATCCTGTTTTGTTATTTATTTATAAGGTATTTATAACATTAACTCAGTAAGAAATACATAGTTAAATGTGTATGTCTTGATAACATGTGGATCGATTTCGCTAATTCTTTTTTTTTACTTTGGAATAGTCCGTATAGGGTTTTTAGGGAAAGAAAAATTGCAAAAGGTACCGGAATGATCTCAATTTCATGACTCACCATTCGGTATAAAATGGCACTGTGGTCAGGTTATTGACTATTGGAAATAACAAAAATGCGTCTGCCTTGTCAGTTAATGATTAAATATATATAATTAATTAAATAAATATATGTGCACGGATAAATTATAATAATTATTAATGAATTTTAAAAATATAACAAAACCAATGTAAAAGAGTATACACATATTATATTTAGGATTAACAATACAATAATATCTTCATTAAAACTTTATATATATAAAACAGTTTGAAATTAAATAATAATGATAAAGATATATAAAAGTTAAAAAAGACGTATACTTTCGAAGCGACAACTCGTGCCATCTAGTACCGAGTGGCGGTACTGTAGTTAATAAGGTCTCGCACCTCGCGTGTTTATTAATGCACAACAATATACACTACATTGCTAACAAGTTATAGTTGAACTAATCACGATGTTAGATAAGAATTTATTCATAAATCTCGATGGTGTAACATTAGATATTGACGTGATTTAGAAACATTTATTTATTTATCTCAAGTTTCGGTGAGAAAATTTCAAAAATATTTTTTTTTATAATTTTTTTATTTGGTTCACAAACCAGTTATCGCAACAGTACAATAACAATAACACAAAAAAAAAAAAAAAAAAAAGATATTACAAAAATATGGAGCAATTTATGCTTCAAAACACGACTTATATTTTATTTTTAGTGAAGGCAAAGAACAAGAAAAGATATTAAGGTGTCTTATACTGTTATATCCAGAAAACATTCGATACAGCGGAAAATGTTGTTCTACATTAGTACTGCAATGTGGAGTCATGAATAGTTTTCCTGTTTATTAAACGACCGCCCATTCGTTATAATAAATATATCATATATATACGTAATATTATAATATATATATACACGGGACACAAAAAAAAATTAAAGTGTGTTTGTAATGTAAAAAAAACAGCTTTTTAGTAAATGCATGCGTATGAATACATATATGTAACTATGTACGGTACTTAAAACAAAAAAAAAAAAAAAAACAATTTATAAAATAAATCTATTTGTTTCTGGTAATCTCCAAAACGGTTGAACCGATTTTGACGGGACTTTCCCAGGCGGACTATGTTATAAGGACTAACTGGTGCTACTTTTATTTTAGAATTAGGGTTTCGCGGTAATAGAAGTTTGTAAAACGACGATTTTGTGGCATTTAAAAGGCTAAACGCTGAGTAAACCATAAGAAGTTATCAAATGAATGTAGTACACAATTGTAGATCTTAAAAAGCCAGTGAGGAGTATATTTATGTTTAAAATAGCCGAGAGCGTGGGTAGCACGATTCGCGCGTGTTCCCGATTGACGGAATTCTGTAGACTACACGAGCGTAGCCGCGGGCACGGCTATTAACAAAATAAACCAAATATGTCTAAATTGACAAATTTGCAGCGCGGTGATTTAATCCCCACCGTCCTTCATGCAAAAACCTTCGCCGAGTGAGAATTGACCGACCGAGCTGATCTCTCTGACAATATAACTCAACGCGGTATCTTTAAACGCGAGCCAAACATAATAAATTACGGATGCAAATTCGCGAGTAGAACAATAAAAATAAGGGGAGTACCCGGGATTACTGCGCCGTTTAAAATTCCTGATACACATACGGTAAAGCCTGGCCACAATTAAACCAAGGTGGGACCCTAGAGCGGGGGGTGTGTCCCACCCTCATCTCATAATTAATAAAAAAATAATTCTTATATTATATATATATATGTAAATATAAATAAGGGTGATCGGTTATCATAGTTATTTGTTTATGTCCTTGTATATCCCACTTCTGATTTATGACCAGCATTTGGGATCCCCAACAGGCGAGAATCTATGGACGGTCGCCGTTGTTGTTCCAGCCTACAAACACCACAGGATAATTCACCTGGTGAATATACCATGCTATGCTGATTGCGAAATATAATGCGTTTAAGACATTGATTATCGTCGGTTTGTCATCATGTGTAAAGATGTCGGAATCTAATCAGATACGAGATTAATCTTTTTTGTTTTTACTTTATATTATACTAGCTGAGCCCGCGGCTCCGCTCGTGTGGACTACGTCGAAATTGTGGTGACCCAGTGTCGAACCACGTAGGTCACCTCTCGGTTATTTTAAAGATAAAGATCTTTTTTTTTCTGTGAGAAACCCTTATTCTTTGTCTAAAATAAAAGTGGCCTAAGTAACTCCTTTTGACGTCAGCTATCTGCCAGTGAAAAGCCCGTCGAAATCGGTCCAACCGTTTCGAAGATTATGTACCCGAAACACACAGACCGAGAAAAATTTTAAGAATTGTTTTTTGTTACAAGTACCGTTATATTACTACCGTATTATACTTTTATATGCATTTAGAAAAAAAAACTGTTATTTTAATATTACAAACAGACACTTTAATTTTATTGATTATATAAATAGTAGAACGACAAAGTGACAGAACTGTGCCTGACGGTAGGCACGTTACGATACAAAAACGACGGCGGCCACCGAGAGATATCAACAGTCCACCGCAGTCTCCGCTGTCAAGTCGGTATGCGTAAATAGGCTTATTCCAAACCGCGAGACGCGTAAATGAATCACTATGAAGGATTTTTCACCTTATGCATGCTTGTTGGTTGTACAGCCCTACAACAACTCTACCGACAATTCTTCGTTCGTTATTCAGCCGGGTTCGTAACGTGCTGATGAGGTTGGCTTGGATGTTTCAAGTCTTAAGACGTTACTTGACACCCACCCATCCCTTACACCTCTAACGCTTTTAGTTCGAAAGCTGATTTAATTGTTCTTCTGTTCCTAGATCTATCCGCTTATGCAGTTATATTTTGGATTTAAATGGGATACAATATTTCGCATCGTCATATAACATTTTTATTACTCAAATCCTATGTAAAATCCCTCATGTCCTTTCCTCTACAGAACCACACGCGCTGGGCTTCGAAGTCACAATTTAAAGATAACCTCCATTTCGGCAGGAACTAAAAAGTTCTCTATGACTTAGCTTTGTCGTACCGTGAAGCTGTGGAACCATCTCCCGGTCAATATGTTCGCTCTTTTACGACATCGGGATGGGCAATGAATTTCGATTTCTCGGTTACCATCAGGGAGAGTACTGCCAATTTGCCGAGCTGCTATATAATAAAAATAACGTAAGAGTTTGTCGATATGTTCCAGCGACGGCATCTTAGTATGACCTCGAGTGACATTATTGAAGTGAAAACTTCTTTAGCCGCGTTGAGTGATTTTTGGTAGGGGAAAAACTTGGGCTTTGCGTGACCTTCGCGTCACCGATGACCTCGACATGCTCGTGACGTATTGCGCTTGCGTTAGACTTTAGATGCGTGGTGTAGCAGCCTGTGTACATGTATTATACATTGTATATACTCTACTGTACCATGTGCTTGTTTGACTTTTTGGATGTGTAATTTTATGTGGTTTCGCGTCACCGAAATTCTCTGCTATATTTCAGACTATAATTGATTTAAAATTTCTAAATTTGAGATTTCACTTCTGTCGGCAGTCCTTATGACTGCTTATGTCTCTATTTTTTTTTTTAATATAAAAAATATACACGTTTGAGCCATGGTTTATGTCAAGTTGATTGCGAGGCCGCCGAAGCTATTTGCATATTAAAATTATAAATATAATTATTTTTTAAACATAAAAAAGAAATTTAAAATATTCAACCCTCGTGCTGCCGTATCGCTATCGGTGTCCCGGACAGATATACATTTTTTTTTTTGTCTCGTTTTGTACTACGTGACCGTGGAAGCGATTTTGCAAAGATTTGTGATGCATGTGTTCAAATAATTGTATATTTTATTTGTTTATGTGTGCGTGATTTTCACGTTACAAGAATTTTAATTATACATATTTTATTAATCTGTAGCATTTAAAAATGATTTATGTATTGTCGACCGGGGCGGGCGTGAATAAATAATTACCATATTTATATTATATATATATATATCTTACAAATACATACTGTTAAGCTCTTACTGCATGAACAATGAACATGGATAAACTTTATGAAATTTTAATGAGATATTGACTATTCAAATTTAAATTTCCCTCCAACACACTAAAAGTATTACGAGGGTTTTTCCCCTATGTCATCTATCCTATTTATATAAATTTGCCAGTTTCTTTGAATGAATAAATTTTACCGCGCTCCGAGTAATTTTAGCACTTTACAATGATTACACGAAATAAAATAGTTTGCTTCATATAAAAATGTCAAAACTACGTCATGAGTAATATTCATTAACGCTTCTTTTAGTTCACGGTACAGAACCGTCGCGCGTTGGTTTCGCCACGCGAATTTATGACCGTCGCGTGTGGACCGCAAACGAGTTGCCCCGGTATTGTGTGGTTTCTATGTCAGCGATCAATCGTGTTACACACAAAAGACAACAGAAGTACAAGCGAGTTCGTTTGCACGGGTGACTGTATAATATGGCCTATGGTCAGCATTGTGAATTTGTATTTGTGAAAAAGTTTTATACGTCTAAATCGTAAATAGCGTCACAATGCATTCATTCCTTATTTCAGATCTCGAGGAATTACTTACTCTGAAATAATATTGCCTGATCTTCAATACAACCAAAATAAATAAAGCAAATGTGATTATCAGAAGGGAAAATTTTAGTAAATGTAATTAAATGTAATCAAAACATTATTATGAAACTATCACATCCAGACTATAATATAAATGGGAATATAACTCTGTCTGTCGATCTATCTGTTACGTTTTCACGACAAATACCTCTAAACCAATCGTAGTGAAATTTTATATAGAGATAACCTGGGACCTGGAGTAAGTGATAGGAAGTAAGTGGGGTAGCCGCGGAAAAAAGCTAGTATATTATAAATGCGAAAGTATGTTTCTTTGAATATGTATCCTTTAATTACTCATAAACAGCTGGACAGATTCTTACGAAATTTAATATAGAAGTTGATTATGTCGTGTAACAGAACAAAAAATGCTTTATTTTTATTTACGACCAGTTAGACGAGTGGACTACTGCTAGTCTATAAAATATTGTAAACATAAGAATTTCACAACTTAGTTCAATAGGATTTATTGCAGGTAAAAGATTCAATTGAATTTGAAATTTGTTTGAACTAATCGAAATCTGGTGATATCTTTGCATATTTGCGTTTACGATAGGTGTGCGTGGGGCGGGGTATGACGCACGTTCCTTTAAAGATTCACAAAGCCTTTGAATGAATATTTTATTGCACTTTTAGTTTATACACTGGCGAGCTTAATGCTCTATAGCATTTTGTACCATCTAACCAGCGGTAATGTGGAAAAAATATTATCGTCGATAGTTTAATAGGAAATTAAATTTCAAAACAAAACAAACATGAGCAAACATAAAAATATAAAACTAGAACATACATATAAAAAAAAAATTATATAAGTACAGTATATACACAAGTTAAAAATGCAACAAATACTTGCAGTCGTGCAGTTGTGATTTGAAATTGATGATTGTTTTAGCATCTTTAAGATAACGCGAGAACACATTTCACAGTACTATAGCAGTTATTGTAAAGGAACTCGAATAGAGTTCTGATTTGTGCTCGGTGAACACAAGAGTCCTGCTGTAAGCAGAGTGGACATCGCGACCGCGATAGGCTAGAAACATAAATCGTTGCTGGAGATATTCTGGAGATCTAGGGTTAAATAAGACGCCATAGAGGAAATAAAGTATATGAGCATTCCGACGATAACGAATATTGAGCCAATTTAGTAGACTCAATGTTTTTTTTTGTTTGTAATAATCGCTAACACTGGTGACACCACTTTGCATTCAAACCGCATAGATCGCAACGTCCCCGACTCGCTCTGTGGGGGTTGATTCTTTTCGATAATCTCTCACTAATACTCTCTCTCTCATTGTCCTTGTTAGATTTCAATGTCTAATTGTTATTGTAAATTGTTCCTATAGAAAAGATAGGGGATTCCTTTATAACAGCTAGCTAGCCTGGTACAATATGATGGAAGTTAAATCATGCACAGCCAATGCGCCAATGTTCACGCTACGTTTATCACGAACCCAAATTAAGCAAACACAGCAGTAAGGTGAAGTTATAAATTCTACTACTAGATTCACTCAAGTTTCATAACAGTATTAAAACTTTTTCGCCGTACATTTTTTTTAAAGTGAAAACTTCTTTAGTGCCTTAAAAATTTGAAACGCAATGAAGCGAAAAAACGATACTAATAGGGACAAACACATACATCTATAAGATTTAGCTTGCGAGAGAATGAGATGGAATACATTATACACGGTTAATGCAAGCCCTGATTTTCACGACTATAATCGTCGACGAATTGGTTTAGCGGTGTGAGGGCCAGACTTGTACGTACTGTGTTATGTGCTTGATAGTTAGGATTTAGGATTTTGAAAAAGAAATTTTAAAGAAGATATTTTAAAAAAAATTTCTGAAGGTTTCACTTGTACCGCGGATTCATGCAGTTCACCGCACTGCACACATGTTGCTTTGTTAACTAAGCGCTTGCTACTGTCTAAAATATTTAGATCGAAATCACTTGAATTATTTATAAAACTTTCTATCACGGATCTAAGGATTTATTCATTAGCTTGGATAAGAAGATGATCTCTTGATTGTGTTGATCAGTATTATTTCAGGGCGGGCGATGAGAGCAACTTTTTCAATTACCTCTGGTAGCGAGACGCCGTCGAACGGTAAATGATTGTGTGACGTCAGAGAGAACTAAGCGAGCCGTGTCGGCGCCGCTCGTGAGAAATAAGCCGGGCAAGCTTCGCCGGTAGCTAAGTACCGTAGAATTGGGTTCCGTCGAAAGAATTTATACACGGAGTTTCTTTATAAGATCTAAGTCATAATTAGGGCCAAATGTATCCTCACCTGCACATGGTGGGTCCTGCCGAGTAAACTATGATCTGAGTGATCCGTTTATGCATTTTGTGTTCCGGGATTTAACCGGTGCATTTTCGATGCGATGACTAGTCTAGTCTAGTGCTTTTCTTCAGGCACAGTTTCGTCATATTGCCATACTATTATAAAAATTTATCTCCACTACACTTCCGGCTGACTACTGTGAACTCAATTGCAGCGTCATTTGCTATGAAGAAAGTAAAGCGATTGAGAGATAGCTCCACAGTTCACGGTACACCAAAGGTATTATATTACTTTGGAGAAATAGTGAATAGTCAGTACGCTAGTCATAAAACCAGACCAGATAAGTATGGAAATTAATTAAACGATACGTTAAAACAATCAATTGAATGTTTAAATATGAACAATTAGCTAAAGACATATAGACACTACACATATTAACATAAATTATCAGAATACAAGATACTGAAAGTTCCTGGTTTTTAATAATTGATAAACAACTTAATTGAAAGGCACACACCGAAGCTTTAAGTAAAATAATTAGCATTGCTCCGTATGCATTATCTTAACTAGACCCGAGTTAGTACAGATGTACTACTTATAGCATACCATGGCCTCGTGGCATCTTTATTATGATATGGCGTTATTTTCTAGAGCAACTCCACACTAGAGCACTTCAAGGAGGTAGTATTTAACTTGCAAAAACGCTGTGTTAGGTCAATGCTTGGTCTTCAAACTACTGATAGCTGTAAACAACATTTTGATAAATATCGATCCTTAACACTGCCGTCTCTTTATATGTTGGAGGTTTCCCTTATTGTGTGGCAAAACCCTCAATACTTTCCACGGCTTTCAAATTTAGTTACTCGCAACAGATGTAATAATTCTCAGTATATATACTTATTGTATAGCACCTAAAATCTATAACAAAATACCAAACACCTATAAAGAATTAAACTTATTTTGAAAGCATTTAAAGGATTTACTCAATTGTAATGGCTATTTATTACAAAATTAATGACCTTTTTAAGTGATACTTTTAAATAATCCATAATAATATAACATTTCTTAATGTAATAATTGTGTTTTAATAATAATAACTAGTTAGGACATTTAATTATTTTTATATGTATTATATGATGCTATAATTTTTTGTAATGAATATGTATCTTAATTTAAATTTCATTATTTATTTTGAAATGGCAGAATACGATGCAATTATTTTTTTATAATTTTAAGACCTGTATTGGACCATTTTCAAACAAATAAATATATTGTATTGTATCTGAAAGTACATAAAATAGAAATGTTTTAAAGTTGGGTCGCGACCATCATAAGCAAATTTCTTCGTCTACTGTTGCATTACATCAGTTGGAATTCTCTCAGTGCTTATCATTAGTCTTGGATTATGATGTAATTATAATCAGCTGTCCTTTTGTCATTTTGTTAAGATGAATGCAAAAGTTCATTCTATAACTTTCTAAAATCAAATCAGTGCATGAGTTACTAACTCGTGTCATAACAACTCATCTGATATAGTCTAGGTGGTCAAATTATAGAGCAATCGGTATTATTTTAAACTTTTAAGTTTATTCTACAAGTATTTCATGTCTGAAAGGAACCATAAAAATCTTAGCCAGCAAGCGAGCAACCTTCCTCTTTGCCTTTTTCATCTTTTTATTGATTAAAAAAGTTTTGTAATGTAATAATTTCTCGGCGCTGCTCGGGTGATAGTTGTCCGGTATCGGTATAACGAACGCTTCAGATTATATCTTATTAAAATAAATGCTTTTTATAAGAATAAAATACAATACCTATCTATAATTAATATAATAAAGCGGAAGAGTTATTTGTTTTTTTATTTTATTTATTTAAACACGCTAATCTCTAAAACTACCAATCGGATTCAAAAAAATCTTTTTGTATATGATAGCCAGACTCACAAGAAATAGTATCTAAAATTAGGTTACAATTATCAGCTAGCCTTAAATATTGATTTTTGTTATGTAAATCAGAAGTCAAGGCCCTCCTGAACTGCTTTATCCGCGTGCGCTGGCGTAATCGATAATGATACGGAAATACAATGTCCTACAAAAATATTGGTCCTTAGTATATCTAAAAAAAAGTTAGCGATAGCATATGCCTACCTCTATACCTAAGCCACAATAAGGTATTTTATGATAAAGATTTGTTGAAAATTGGAAAATGATTTATAAGCATTATTTTATAGACATGGCATATTAATCCTTACGAACAAAACTTACTTCATCATAAAGACAATTTTATGAAATTGAATTCTGGTTTGTAAATCATGTTATATGGACACATAGTTTAGGAGACAATGAAAAATTAAAATAATTTGTACTTGCGGGATAAACAATATTATGATAGACTACACGGGTGCGTTGGTAGCGCGATGTTTGTCGGATAAAATTAATACGGATAAGCTAGTATAAATATAAAAATAAATTTATCCTAAGGCTTCGGTTCCAAATACATGTTGCGTTAGTTTAAAATTGGAAATTGTAACTTTGACACACAGTTTTTAGCGATATTTTGTTAAAGCTAATCCAACAAGATAAAAACTGATAAAATTATAATGTCACTATAGGAATGTTACCTGATGTATGGGTGCTTGAGACAATTAACGGATGCTAAATGGCAAAGGGTGAAAAGACGACTTTGCTCCTGTTAAAGATATACACGCAGCAGAAACTAATGATGCAACTTTTCCTTTACAGAAACTGGATGTCTCGCCACCAGTATTCTCCGTGGACCGTTTGATGGTCAGCGGCTGTGGCAGCAGGGTGTGTTTGTGGGGCTCCCGCGGTGTCACCATCGCTGAGTTGCCTTCGCGATGGAGCCGAAGTGGACTTTCCGGCACACTTACCTTGCCTTGCAAGTAAGTCAATTGTATTTATCTAACTATCTCTATTTAATTTTGTTTTTTTTTTCTTTCAAATCTTTCCTGTTAACAGCTGCTTTTCCGGATTATCTGAGCTCTCTATTGCGATACGATGAAAATATCACAGTATTCGTGTTACACAGATAGTAAACTGTCGCAATTCTTTTTTATTTTATTTTATATTACATTAATATGTAAACGTACAGCTAATAGAAACAATAAAAAAGATGTATATAGTCGGTGTGAAAGGTCGTCTATGGAATCCGAAGTATTCGACACCAACATTACATCTCGAACGCGGCGGCTGTGCATTTGAAGCCTTGGTGTTGAATTCGTACGAGGTTAAGGAGAAGATGTGAACTAGATGGACTTTGATTTTTACTGAGATGTTGTGGTCTTTCAAGGATATTTGATCAAATTTCTTAAATGGTTACAGTTTTCTTCTTATCCGAGAGTGCTTTCGAGCTGCTAAGTAATAAGTCAAACACGATTTGGTAAACGTATATATATATGCATTGCATTTACTGCATGTATTGCATTAACCTGACAATTTGGAAACAATGTTGTGTTGTTGATTCTTTTATAATCAGCCTCCGCTCTTTAGCCGCAGTGCAGTAAAATCATCAGCTAATACTATTATAGATAAAGTTAGACAATAAAACTTAAGCCAAGTGGTAGCGCATACAAAATCTTTTTATAAGTCTTTAAGTATATTGATAACTATAAGAAATATAATTAAAAACATCTCTGCAGTATAGTAACAAAACATCTGAAATCTAATAACGCCCTGATAACTTCCCTAGAAAGACGGGCACGTAAGCATCGTGTATTTTCTACTATCACGCTAAATTTTGTAACCTATTAAGCTCCTCGAAGCGGCTATAATGTTAGCCTGAGGTAACGATTAACTCATAGAATATTGTTTATACGACTTAAAATAGAGAGGACACTGCTTTTATTTAAGGCATACTATAGAAGATATAATCGGGTTCTTCTCAACTTCTGTCGCATTGTCGATAGTTGCATTCGCGTTCACATTACATAATACAATATACTTTATTGCACACGAAACAAAAAACTTACTTAAATAACTATTTAAATTATTTGTATACAGTTAGGCGGCCTTATCGCTTAGAGCGATTTCTCCCAGGCAACCTTATAAATAACTAAATATAAAGGAAAACAAATTTCGTGGCGATAAACATATACAGTGTAAACTCTTTATAACGTTATCCTTTATAACGATAAACTCCCTATAACGTTGAAGTGATCCCAACTTGGTTGGTTTGCGTTAAAGCCCACATATTGAAATACTCTTTATAGCGATACGCCATTCTCTATTACGAAGAAATGTGTAGGAAGACGATTCCACCACATATCTAGATATGAATAGAATACATAAAATAATACAAAACAAGTACTGGCATAGCAAAAAACGTCAGACAAAGTTATCAGACTATATGTGTAAACAATAATTTATAAGCATTTATTATCTAAGACATACATATTAAAAATTCTTAATTTGGTTGTTTTTTTGTTCACTCCATATAACCATAACTCTCTATAACGACAAAAATTGCTCAGTCCCTTGAGTTTCGTTATAAAGAGTTTACACTGTATATCATTAAACATACAAATTTTATAATCAAATACAGGTACATAGAAATAGACACACTTATACTATATAAACAATGAATTATGAAGTTTGCATACAACAAAAATACTACAATAAGAAAATATTTTCGACCTCGATACAATATGTGAAATTGAAATATGCAATATATAGGTATACCAAGATATTAAATCATTATAAAAAAAATATTGTAAAGAGATAAATGATTTCATTTCGATTCCTGTTTTTGTCTTAAATTCACATATTGGCAATGAAGCTATTGTTATACGATTAATACAAATGGATATTATTAAATCTAAAATATTGAAGTTGTTTAGAAAATTTATGGTTATAACAATTAAATCTGTTTGGTTTTTATTCTCAGCGACATCGTACCCATAGGTACGAATTAACCATACATCGGATGCGTTTCTTTATGAAAAACGTTCTGTGACATTTGCGCGCCCGAGTCACCACTCTTTTGTACATGTTATTAGGCGGCTATATCTCGTAATTTGCATATTTCGGCAGTAAAATTAATTCGAAGATTTGCCCGCATCCACCATCTAGACGGGGGTGTCTTATAAGTGGGCGACATGGGGGAGCGGGGGAGGTCTGGGGAAGTAATGTTTTTGGATTTGTGCATTCGGATTTTCGTTGTACCGATACGGATTGCGGTTTATGCTAAGCTATCGTATCTTCCGTCGTCGCCGCGTTATTGTTTTTGATTAACTTCGTTGAAGACTGTGTTTTGTTGAGATAATGTGTTCACTCATGCATATGATCTGGATTTTTTTATTACTGACTTTCTAACAAAATCAGGCGTTTGTCTGTCTGCGTGTTAAAAGTACGGGGCCATATTAATACTTATTTTTCCTCGACCTTTCATCGTCTACACGTCATTATTCTAAATCTGGGTTGAGCTTTATTTTATTACAATCTAACACAAAACTGTCAATGTTAACTTCTTTTTTAGTAGCTCGGTAAATTGACTGACTGTACGGTACAGTCCTGAATTGCATGTAGCTAACCATGACATTGTAAATTACTGCCCTACAAAATAATATATAGAGTGTTGGTAATTGATTTATTTAAATTATTTTACTTTGTTCGTATCTTAATTCGTCCACGGACTAGACGTCCCTGCGTTTTAGATCCTCTTATGAAAAATCAGCACTGCAGTACTTCAGAGCCATACTGCAGCATGTAGTCTTTTACTTACTCTTTTGTTTCTTTTTAGTATTGGACCAGCAATAATCGGTCTTTCTCTCTTTGTTTCGAAGTAGATCGTCATCCGTTAATAAGAAATTAACACGCTTACATTGAATAGTGTCTAACATGAACAATAGATAAAAATGAGATTTCCAAACAATAATAATTTATTGTCTCATAATTCCCTTAACTTCGGTACTACAGTCTCGCGCAGAGTTATGATCGTGGCCGTTAAAGTTGTTATTACCATATCCTTGCACAGTGAATTAATCCGTACAACTAATATTAGCAATAAACGGGCCCTTTCGCCTAATTATGCTAAGATGTTTCGCGCAACTTGCCGCCTGCAACCGGCTTCCCAGATTTCCACTTTGTTTGCCGTTCATGTGCGCGTCCTTTGTCGGTGTCGATTGATATGTTGGATTTTACAATTATTTGTTACTCCAATGAACTCTTCCTTTTTGTATTCATTACTATGCAAAAAATATATACAAGACTCATTATTATATGTGTTTTTGTCGAGAGAAATTTGTTCAATACAATTTTTCTAAATGTTGTATAAATTGTTTCGTATTTAACTAAAATTGCCTCCAAAGTGTTCGTTTGTCTGGATACAAATACGAGAACACTATGCTAACTATTATTGAACTAAATCTACTTAAATGCATAACACGTGAAGCAAAAGCTTTCGGTACCATTTTAAGCGTATTGCGTGCACGGAAGACAGATTTGCATGGTTAAAGTTTATATGGAGGAGTGTAGAAAGCTAAAATTTATCTATAATATCCGTTACTAATATATTAAATAAAATAAATTAATACTGCTAATCCTAACCCGACCTGTGGCATTGAACTCAGACCCCCCAAAATATTGACATTATCACTCAACGAAAAGTGACAGCAAGTGATATAATATTCACCGTTTAGGTTCATACTGCAAATGTCAAACAGAAAATAGTCTATGATTAAAAAATAAAGAGAAGAGAATCGTCTACAAATATATTTCGATCTACGGAAATTTCCGTCTCGTACAATGTACACGGATCGAAGCCATGGCTCGTATTTTCTATGATAACCCTTTATCGCGAGGGGTGTTTGGTGCATTCCCTCTTTTGGCTCTGAAGGAGATCTTCCCAATGTTGAGAATTATATAATTTTATGAAGTGAATGCCTGTCTAAGGCTCGTTTTGAGTTTTATAATACGCGTACTGGTATACGGTTATAATCGGGCACGTTTTGATCTTTCTTTTAATAGATAAATAATATAGATTAATTTCTAAAATACTGTAAAAAGCTATCAAATTTCTGAATACAATATAGAAAACTTTTTAAAATAATTTGTTGTCATTTAACATATTTTCATATATCCAAATCAACTTCATCTGCACCATGCGACCACCATGCATGCTGTGAAAAGTCCGTCATAGTGACTCACAGTTGCGTGTCGCGTTTCGGGATCAGCCTGTGCATATCCAGTTAAATTATTACAGGCCGCGACCGTGCTACCTTCGATGGATTGCAATCTCTCGGTAATCGCCCTCGCGTTGTCATAGAATTGTACTGTGAATACTATCAAGGTCAGTAAAAAATAAATTTCCGTACTAACTATATAATATAAAAAAGAACGACAAATTAGGAAAAAGGTGCGTCAAATGCATTAGTCGCTGACTGTTTTTTATCCACTTTACGTATAGCATAAAACTAGTTGCAGTGACACCATTCATGATATTTCAAGTCCTACATGACGTTGACAATTGTTAACAGAGTAGAAAACTGTGTGTTTAAACTTAAATAACGGAAATTACTTTTACGATTATCGCTAGAAGTCAGTTTTCAAGTTAATTTTGATACACACGTACATACGTACGTAGAATAATATAAACATGACTATTTTAAAACATTATGCAAATAATGAAATGTCCTTTATTGACGCAGACAGACGTCAAACATGATTCGATCCTGTGCAAACAGAAACGTAACAAACGCAAGCTTCGCACGGGAATTGAACCCGTTGGCTTCCTTAAGACCCATCGGACCCCGAAATAAATCCACCTAAATAAAACTATACAACTGGTTTTAATAAACAGGCGCCTTAATTTGTTTGGAATAAATTCCACCGACGATGTGGAAACCACTATCTAAGTGCTAACATGGGTCAGCCTTGATCAAAGTCTGGTTTCTAAGTGCAGTTGCCGGAACACATAAAAAGTTTTTAGTAAAATATTTCCAACTCCGTTTCACTTCATTATTTCCATAGGCTCATTATTGAATTTAATCCCATGTTATTATATGCGGCATCCAAGCATGCTATACCAATAAGCCATCGTTATTTTAACAGGGTATCCCGCTTGCAGCTGAACTAGCTTAGATGCCCAAAAACCCTCAGATCTAATTCGACAACCCTAACTCTCAATATACAAAGAACAAACCTGAACTAATCCGTGCAAATAATAAAACCTCAAGACCAATAGATAGAAGGGAACACGTGTAATCCTTTAACCGCTCCGACCGCTGCCACAAAACCGAATCATCCTGTAAGTCTCAATTACTCGCTCACCCTGATTTACCCACGACCGATCCAATTTGTAAACTGTGCCCTGATCGGAGAAAACTATCCATAAACATATCACGCAACAAACCGAAGGCTACCTTATTACAACCACTGTAAGTCGCTATTTTATGTTCGGTTGTCGAGATATCAGTTTGCGAGTCGATATTGCCTAGTCATGCGGTATGATGACCATGGGAAATGTTGTATCTCAGAAGTGGGTTTTAGTAAACTGGAGTAAGGTTTATATTAGCTTGAGATGAATCTAAAAGGCTCGAACGCCACCTCAATTATAGGCCACAAACTATTCTATCTGACGCCACGCCGATGTGACAGTACTAATCCTATTAGAATCTATTGGAATCGAAAGTGTTAGTAGAAAGGCAGGAGAGGGTTTCTGAAGTTATTTTCTGTGAGATATACTTTTGAATTTCTTTGTTTAACTATCAACATGCTTCTTCATTATTGGGCGAGGCCTATGGTCTGAGTTGAAGATGATGCTTCTGCAACTTTGGAACATATAATTAAACTCATATACATTTATTATTTTAAACTGAGTTAGTAACACTATCTTTTAGCGGGCTGTAAATAATAATCCAAAAACAATGACACAGCAATTCATCGCCAGTCGCCACAGTGATGCCGGTCTGCGTAAATAGAAACTGTATAATCCCAAATCACTATTATGGGATTTTTGTATCACTATTGTAGTCGTGACCCAGTAGAGCAGAACAGCTCTGCCATCCTCCATTTCCTCGTTTGCTGCTCAGCGTGTTGCATCACTTGTAGGCGAGGTTAGCATGGGTGACTCACTTCTCAACTCTCATACAGAACACGAACACAAGCAAAATGGTTGATTTTATCATTTTATTTTCATGGTGGTAGGGTGTTTTCTATTCCTCGTTATGCTAGCTTACCGCCCTCAAATTGAATATCTTTCATCAACAACATAAGCACCAAAAAACTATATCACATAGAATTTAAATGCAGTCCCAGTTTTAGGTTTAACGTTACCTATAATAATAAAGGGATGCAGTGTTGTTTGTTGCATTCGTAATTCTATCTATTTAAAAAGATTGTATTTGAAAGTAACTTTAAAATTGACATTGTCAACAGTAAAGAATGTTAGGGGAAAGACTTTATATTTTTGCAGTTATTCCATATATTCTTCCTCTTGTCTTCCCTGATCAGTATTATTCCTCAGATCGGTCGTACGCGGGAACAGTAATCCCGGTTTTCCGCTTAAACCAATTTGCCGGTTAATCCGTCCTGAGTTCGTGTCGAGACGCCACCGATAGCATCTCGACCGAGTGTGGGTACTTAAAATTAAGATTAATTCTTATTCGATGGCACAGATTTAATGGTCAACTGTTGCCTTTTGAGACGATCCAGAATTAATTTGGAATTTTTATCTCGATGCATCAAGTCGCTTAATACGATTATTTATTTTAATTTTAATAGCTACAAAAAATTAATTAAAAACGATGACGTAAAAGTTCTAGCATCTTAATCTAAACCCTTGCTGTAGATAATGGAAAATATACAAATACTGGACCACTAAAGGGACTCTTGTTTACACGGAATGTTTGGCTACACGATGGACACGTGTTTATTCACCGTGTCAACATGGTTGGTCAGTCTGTTGGTTCTTTGGAATGTAAGTTTATCAGGGAATAAGACTGAAACTTTTAAGATGTGTTTATTTTTTTATCGTTATAGGTTTAGCGGTTGGCCACAATCTTACCTGATCTTAAGTGACGATGTGGCCCAAGATGATAGCACGCTAAACCTAGTGGAAAATTGGCTCTCAAGTGCAGTTGCCGGAACACACCAATTGGTGTTTGGCGATAAATTTACAACTTGAGGGTAGTAGATAGCCAGGTGGGCATTAGAAAAAGCCCTACCACCATGTTATGGTTTTGCACATACCTTTACCTTTTCAATATAATTGTCATCTTGACGGAGAATTACTAATTCATACAACTGAGGTGAGAGATCTGGGTGTATGTATACTTTGATTCCAAGTTATCATTTAATAATAATATTACCTTAATGACTGCCAAAGCCTACGAAATGCTTCACTTTATTTTAAGAACAGGAAAAGATTTTAAATGTTAATTAACACTTGTTCTTCTTTTTAACAGTTTAGTTCGTACCTTACTGGAGTATGGTCACACAGTGTGGAACCCACAGTATAATAAGTATATTGAAATGATTGAAAGAATACAATGTAAAATCTTTAACTTCCTAAATTACCCTCCCTACTTAAACGTAGAATGGAAATAGATCAGATGTTTTATTGAAATTAGTCAATAATTTAATTGACACACCTTATCTTCTTGGTGAACTCGGATTGAGATGCCCTAGGTCCAATGCCAGAAAACAATATTTATTTGATGTGCCTTTATGCAAAACGAATTATGTTGCTAACACTCTCCTATATAAAACATGTAATTTGAATAATTTACATTTCAGTGACATTGATTTAATCAGTAAATCTTTTAAATCTTATAAAAAAATAGACATTGCCAAACTTTACTATTTTATGAGTTTGTTATTTATGATTAGTTTTAAGTATTATAATCTGTATATTTTCCTTAAAAATAAATAAATCACGATGTTTATCTTCACCGAAGGCTCAGAGCAATGAGTACAGCGATTCGAACTCAGATCGACCGACGCGCTGTCCATACGCGCTACGAACTGAGTCATTATCGCGTTTTGCATTTTATTCCACGGTTTCATCCGTGTCAAATAAATTCGAGCAACCCTCCACCACACCGCACCAACGCTCTCGTATAACCTGTCGTTGTTTCACTTTACGTACTTACCTACAGCTTCCTAGATCTCTTGACGTCACTGTATCGCTCCTTAAGGTTGTAGCATAAAGCTATTTGTTTTAGTAAGCTAATCTATAAGTTCAAATCAGACTGGTAATTCCATAAATTAGAACGTTCAAAGAAACAAACAAACGATCTCTTGAGCCGTATAATACTTATAGCATCGATAATAACGGTAGACATGCTTAGTGATATTAATATGAATATCAAAGAAAATGTGTTCTATGATCTTAAAAATTCTAAAAGGGATAATCTCAATGACTCAACGAGTCCATCAAACTTTTGTACTGTTGTAAATTACAGTCTATAAGCTTATAAAGAAGAATCAAGTAAAGCGGAATCACCAAGTCAACAAGTAGATTAGAATTCTATGAAACTCGGCAAGGGATTAAATGAACCCTAAGTTGCGTTTTCACCGCACCGATTTGCGAGTGGATCAAACAAAGAATCCCTTTTTCAGTCCGATCGCATTGTGAACGCGGGGGCGATGCGACGCTCCACCGACGGACTTCCACCGGTATCAATAACAAATTGGGGAGTCGCGCTGCCCCTCGATAAAGGGTTGGAGGGATTTCGGTGTTTTCTTACAAGACTACTCTGGATAGTTGGCCTTTTATCGGTTTAACTTCATTGGCTTGGTGTTTTGTCAAATATGAGGGTGACCTGTTGCTTCTTTAGCGTTTTTTTATGAATCTTTACAGAAGTGTTGAATGTTTTTTTTTTTATCGTGGTTCTGAAATTGCTTATAATAAATAATAAGCAACTACTAAGCTACTAATAAGTAGGGTATCATGATTTGGTGGCAAATAGAAGTACGATTGTACAGTGATCATCTAAAACAACTGTCTTCACTAATACGAGACAGGCAATTATTACCATTTCCGCCGAGGCATATATACGAAAAAAGAACACTCGAAGTATCGAATTTACGGACAAGGAAAATCAAATCCATTGCAGGAGCGTTTTTTGAATTTGGAACATTACACCGCTCCAGCAATGTATGAAATAGTGTGCTGGGGTTATTAAATACTCTTTGATTGGATCTCTTTTATCATTCTTGGCATGTTCGTAAATTCAATATTTCGCGTGTTTTTTTTTCTCGAAAATAATGACAATATTTCCATGCATGTTTGAGAAAAAATATAGAAGGGTTTATCCCGCTATAACATAAATAGCGTACCCGCTCTCTGCTGAGTAACTTGCTATAGTTATATAATTAATACGACAGTGTATAAAGATTAAATATGCAAAGTTAACATAAGCAAATGGACAGTTATCAATACGTATTATATTTATAGTAAATGCACGTGTTTGTATAACAATTATAACAGAAGCACAATCCGCAACAGTTTAATTTTGAATACGCGCCCGCAATAAACGAAACACGAACCGACCTGTACTGGACCGCAGCGGTGTTGCCGCGTCACAGTTAAACAAAGAACTATACTTATTTCCTAAAAAGAAATTTATCACAGTAATTGTTTATAAACGCAAGAAAAAATGTGTTCGTTAGCAGGTGAGATTAATTAAAAGTCGCCGTTGATGTGACGTGTTTATCTAGCCAGAAACTAAGTAGGGTTAAATATACAACTACTAGCATATAAATGTAAAAGTTCGCAGAAATCATTGATTGTGCATCGACTACGTTTTAATTCGAAATTTAAAACATAGGTCATCGTTCAATTTAGATCCAATTACCGAGTATCTCTTTGTCATTTAAACTTATTTAACGAATTTATTAAATAAGTTTAATGACATCGGTTGCGGATCATGTAGTTTAAGTCTGTGTTTTAATCTCATATTGGCATTTCTTTGCGAACATAATTGTAATACTCTAGAAGTTACATGTTTGATAATTAAGTATATGCTACTATTATGTACACTTCGTATCATATAGTATATAGAAAAATCAATAAAATCGTGTAAATGTTTTAACACGGCAACACCGGTTCGACCACCCGAAAGGGAATGCGATGAAAAAGGCATGATGTCCACACACTCTTGAGAAGGAATGAAATTACAAACGGCGGTCGCGGTCCGCGCACCCGTAATATCCATTCCACGCGAGTCTTGAAAACAAAATTTAATTTTGCATGAAAATTGTACAATATACAAAGAAAGTGGCCGGACAAAGGCCGGACGGACGGTTGGTTAGCCGGACTTATCGCCCGCCCGCCGTGTAATTTGTTTCTAATCACATTACCATTTTTGTGGTATTTTTATTCGTTTTCTTTGAATTTATTTCTTTGTGCTGGTCACCCGGGCTATGATTTAATTTTAATTAAGTATTTTGTTTTACTCGTGGTAGGTAATTCTTTCATTTCGTCATTCGTTTCATCATTGAATTTACGTTTTGAAATGTCACTATTATGTACTTACAAATTGTTTTTATTAACTTTGTGTTCCATTTTATTACTTTAATTAACTTATAGTACCTTAAATATCTCATCACGTATGGTCAAACGAAGTGTAGAACGCCCACCAGCTCGTTGTGTTGAGGTATGATGAGGTTATGTATGAGGTTTTTTTATTATTATTATTAAATTTGGGACACAATTATACACACAGCCATTTAATTCCAAAATAAGCATAACTTGTAGTAAAATAACAAAAAAGGCTAATACACTATACGTATACAGATATTTAACATTCAGACACACAACTGACAATTATTATGCTAAGCCCAAAAAAGGTCAGGTCATGTGCGGAAATCGGACCCGAGACCTCTCGGCTCAAAAGTAGAGCTTACTACCATTGCGCCACGAGGCCTGTCAGGATCGGGATGAGTGGCGTAAGTTAAAGAAAAGAGGCCTGTACTCAACAGTGGGTGATTACGAGCCGAATACGATGCTATCTTACCATATTCATAATGTATTTTAAAAATGGATGCTGATAATATTCTATTCTCATTGTCAAAAAAATTTAACGCTTAATAAATCATGAAAAGATTGTACATTATTGAATGTAGAATTTATTTTTTATTCTCTAATTCCAAATCGATGAAAACACACCGGTAATAAAATTACAATCTGAAGAAAAACTCCGGCCTAACAACACATACGATTTACACAACACAATACAGTTATAATAAGACTAAAAAGTTTTTTTTTATATACATATATACGGAAGTAATAAAATTATGCGAGATTATCAAATTCATGTTTATCGAAAAGAAAGAGAAATAGGTAAAGGTGGGTGATTCTTTTATTTTTAAACGATTAATATTTACAATCAGAACCTTTTAAGTAGCGGCTAAGTAGTATTAATAAAAGTAGGAATACAGTATTAAATTTATTTTCTGTTGCTTGGTATATTTTATTCATATTCAATATTGTACTATACTTATATTTATGAACTTTTTCATTTGGGGAAAAAATCAGAGACCGTCACTTTTTTGGATCTAAAATTCGTCATGTTAATTTTGTTCGTATAGAATGTATCCTGTGTCATCTAACAACTAACAATAAATTGATTGACGTCATCTCATTCATAAAAATCGGATTAGTAGTTAAGACGCTATGGTGTAACTAACTAACATAAGTAAATATAAACATACATAGACTGCTAAAAATTGATTCCTTTTCATTCTGACATTGTCTTAACCAAGTCTAAAAAAATGTATTAAAAAAAAACTGTTTGACTCAGTATTATATAATCATGCATCAGTATAAAACTCATCTTTTTTCCTATTTTAAATGTTGGCTATAATAATAAACATTGACCTTAAAAGATAAAGTGTCTGCAAGCATTAAAAAGTAAATAAAAAAAATTATGTGTGCAATTTACACGTGGTAGAACTGAAACCTTCAGATCTATGTTTTTTTTTTTTTTAATTCAGAAAATGATCCAATATGGACACACTAATTTAAAGTTTATGAAAATGTACATAAAGTACTCACAATCATTATTCACAATATCAGTTTAAACTAATGCACATTTGAAATATCCATGGTAACCTAACACAATATCAATCAGTAATAGAATGTCATAAGTGTTGTCTAAAAAGGTTTTGTTTCGTGCCGTTTTGATGAGGTAATAAAATTAATTATTGCTTGGCAACAAACCTCTTCTGTACCATTTTACGATTGCCTAAAGCTTTCCTATCTCATTTTCTCCCACGTTAAATCATATGAATTTATGTGTCTGTCTCTTTTTACTGTCGCTTTCGCTTTTTCGTTTCATCGACTTTCAAATCACAACGATGCTAAAGAAGTTTTCACTTCAAAAAAGACCTTCAATTTATTGTAGGTATATCTTACCGCTAATTAGGTAGAAAATTTACCCTGATGATTATGTATTAATAGTTACTATTATACAAATTATAACTCAAACCTTACAAGCTGCTAATATTATATCATGTTCTGTGTTCATGTTTACATTTTGTCAATATTTCATTTATTATCGTCGGCGGGTTATGTTAAAACTACGCACGGAACTGGTCCATTATTAACGACAAGTGTGCGAGAGTCGGTCGGTTAATTAGGGCTCTTCATAATGTAGCGACGGTTTCAGAAACTCATCTCTGTATGCGTGTGTGTGTGTGTACCTACACGTAAGTGGGTACTGGTCTCGACGATTTTTTGGGTACCGCGTGAACTGCCGCATCGCGTTTACGATATGATTATAATTATACTGATAACTAGCCGTGCCCGTGGCTTCGCTAACGTTGACTATAGAATGCCGGCGCGAATCTTACTCCTCCGCTCCCGGCTATTTCAAAGACAAAAATAAATGCTTATTGTGAGTGTTTCTTAGAAGATAGATAGATGTATACTCTTCCGAACTTTTTTGGAGGTATTTTTAGTGCCTATAATTGTGTAGTACAATCTCTTAAAGTTTACTCAGCATAATCCATTTAAGCGCTCGAATTGATTCACCATGACCAGTTTTTTTTTTATTTGTGCGGAACACTAATTCTTTTTCTAAAATAAAAGTAGCCTAAGTTACTCCCTATAACATCAGCTATCTATCAGTGAAAGTCCCGTCAAAATCGGTCCAACCGTTTCGGAGATTACCCTGAACAAACAGACAGACCAAAATTTAAAAAATGGGATTTTTGTTATAGGTATCGTATATACTTTCATATGCATTTCGTAAAAAAACTATTATTTTGACACACAGACAAACAGACACTTCAATTTTATTAATTGCATAGATATTGTTGGCGAAAATTAAGGAGACATAGGAAACAAATAAATCACTTCACAAAATCACCTGATGTTTAAGCGTTGAAGATGGTGGGGTGGTACTCTCGAAATTCCTTCAAGTATTCGCTACGTAGGTTTTACTTGGAGCAATTGAATACTTCTTAATAATATATAATCTTAATAATCGTTATAAACTTTTTTTTACTTAACAGTATGCACACCTTGCATATACCTTTCCCTTGCTCCCTTGGAAGACTGGCAGAGAATGCTTTTTAGCATTAAGTCCTCCATTTGTACTTTTTTTTTGTGCAATAAAGAATATAATAATAACACGCTAAATCTAGAATGGGAGTCGGCTTGGATGCCTTTGGAAGGCACTTAAATGGCCGGAGCTAGTTTTGCAATTTCATCGTGAAATTCCTATCACGTTTCTTCCATGTCTTATTATTGTTTAAACCTGAATGGATGTCCTTCACTTCAGATTCCATTTATTTAATCCATATCTTTCGATGCCACACGTTGCTTTTCGAGGTTTTTTAAAGAAAGTTTTAATATGATTGTTAACTGTAATTATTATTAGTACAATTGAAAAAAATATAAACCGAGTTAGATAACGATCGAGCTTCTTTCCGACTCTTCTCGATAATTGAGATGAAGTGCCTTCTTGGAGCCTAAATTGAATAAAGTACCTATTTTTAACTGACTTCATAAAAAGACTGAGGTCTCTCAACCGATTTAGATGAATCTTTTTTGCTTGATAGGGGATACTACAAGGGTGGTCCTATTTTAATTTCATTGGTATCGGACCTTCAGCTTCGAAGATACACAAGGGAACTCTTCAAAATCATTAATTTCCATTCTTGTTAAAAATTATCTATGTTAGATTTTGTTTGATTTGATTTTTTGTAATATTTTATACGGGACCCGTAATACAATCCCCGGCTTAAACATACGTCAGGTTCGTTAATAATTTAACACGCACGAGTTGTAAAGCAAAAATGAATATATCTAATGCGAACTGCGACTTAGCCGTCGCGTCGGTCCGAAGCAAAATAATTAAAGCAAACATTAAATATTCTTTCGACGGGTTCGCTCCCCGGATACGTACAGTATCTTCGTTTCTACATATCGCTTTCGGCTTTTACTGTATAGGTGCTGATGATTTGCTTAATTATAAACTCGTCAAAATCGGCAACCGTTTTTTTTTTAAGTAAAAACTTCTATAGGAAGGTTTGGATAGGGAGTAAATTCATGTAGGTAAGTCATCATCGACATGGTAACGATAAACGGAGTCTTTGTAGCAATATAACCTAAAAATTAAGAACATAATTTTTTTTAATACCTAACAATTACTATGCAATGCGTATTTTTTAGTAATTTGGGAGTTATTTTACTAACGTGGTAAAGCAAATTTGTTGTGTGAAACAGTTTCAATTTACAAGTATTAATTTGAGATCAAACAATTAATTTGGATATCCAAAAATAACAACTATTTGTTTTTAGTTTTAATTTTTCCACTTCTGACGGCAGGCTTTTTTTCTGACTGGACTATTCAAAACAGAGCCGCTGGTGGCTTTTACAGCTTCATCGAACTTGGGCGCGAGCGCTTAGGGCACTCAGCCGCGAAAGTTTTGGACAACTCGCGCACAAGAGTGTCAAAGTGGTCGGACCTCGGCTTGGGCGGATGTCGCGATCTAACTAATTTCCTATCCGTAAATTCGAGCTAAAGTAACATATACAATATATACATGTTCCTCTCTCCTGGGAGGAAGAAGGAACATGTGTTGCAAAGAATCATCCAAATTGGTTCATAGACAAAGAAGTTATGGCTGAACATCCATAAAAAAATACTTTCGAATTAAGTAACCTCCATCTTTTGTTGAAGACGGTTTAAAAATAGTTGAATACATTTCTCAAAGTTCAACTTTCTGTATCGTTTGTAAGAGGTCGGTGCGGTGCAGGCCGCAGCGTCACTCTGCGCGTCGCAACAGACCCGGCCGCAAAAGCCGCAAGATCTCCGTGCACCTCGTACGGGGAATTTCGTACGGCCTTACGATTTACGACACAAACGGGTACAATATGTCCGGTTTCGTACTATAAAGTCATTGTGATAAAAAATTAAAAATAATTTATGCAATTTAGGCCCTAAAAAGGCGCCTGTGAATGTCAAAACACTACTACGCGAGCCGGAAAACATCCCAGTCACAAAGAAAAGCCGGCAAGAAACTTGATCGGCTTTTTAACTGACTTCAAAAAATTGCGGATGTTACTAAATTCGAATGTTTTTTTTTTTGTAGGGATGTTCAGCCATAACTTATTTATGTCCCATTTTAATTTCATTGGCATCGGGCCTACAACATCGAAGATACGCTAGGGAACTCTTCAAAATCATTGAAGTTAGTTTTCTTTTTTGTAATAAATTGTCTTTCTTTTTTCTTTAACTGTAAAAATAGTAAATAATATATTCGGTTAATAATCATATCAACTTAGTGGATGTACAGAGAGGTAGTCATTTGATGGAATGATAGATAGTTACATAACATACCATCACGCCTGTATACTCGACGGTTTAGGCAAAGGTGTTTTAATGTACACCCACAGATCGCCGGATATGTTTTTTAGGTCCCATGTAATAGGGGGCGAGCCTATTGCCATTTATCGGGCACGAAACCAAACTCCGAGATGCTACTGAGAATTTCATATAAAAACCCAATATCACTTTGCTCGACCTGGGAATTGAACCCAGGACTTCGATCATAGCAGTCGCGCTTTAGACCACTAGGCTAATGAGGTTAAATAACTTTGTGACAGTAAAACTTGCTTGACATGGTCTTTCAACTTATTGTCCGGCAAAACAGTAATGTTCATCGGAATCTTGTCACAGAAACTTACAACTATATTTTAAAAAACTTTTATTGGGTTTACTACAGTACACGGTATGACTAATAAAAACCGTGTCGGTCGTTGACAAAATCGAATTGAGATTATTGTGATTTAACGTGTCTTTGACGGTTGCTTCACGATGTAACCAGTAACTTTATATAGTTGTTACCGTAAATAACTAGGCACATGCAGCGCAGATAAAGCGAATCGGAGGGTGCCGCTCACTTATTATTTATTGACTTATATCAAAGAAAATCGTATAATTAACACGCTTCCAACTCCGACCCCAGCGCTCTTCGAGTCTCAATCAACGATTATTTGTAGTATTCCAAATCTCTCGTAGGTGATTTACCGAGAATCGACGACCACTTCATAATTCGCTCACTTTTATTCAAACTCTTTTCTTTTGCCAGCCAAAAATAACTCCAAATGTATATTAATTAATTTATAATTATGGTCATTAATATTATTTTTAATGGCATAATTTATAACTTTCTGAGTTTGCCAGCGTTTGATTCCACGGTTTCTCTTTAATTTATGCACTGGCGAGTTTAATTGTCATAAAGCATTTTTTTCTATTTAACCCTGTTTTGTTTAAGAAAAAAAATTGTCGGTGGTAAAAATAGAAAAATTCAAAAAATATAAAAATGAGCAAACACAAAACTATTTTTTGAACAACTAAGGTGGTAAACAAATCGTACGGCTCGCCTGATGTTAAGCGGCTACCGTAACCTGTGGACGCTTGTAATACCATAGGTAACCCCAAGGAGGGTACTATATGTCTAGAATAGTAATTAAATATAAATAGTAAATAATTAAAAAGAAACACATAAAACATGTCGATGTGGACAATTCAACAATGAGTCAGAGTTGAAAAAATAAAACACAAGATGTTGTATTATATTTACAAAAAGAACGGAAGGAACCTTTACCACTATAAATCCAAATTAAAATATTATTTATTTAATTTAGACCCTAATATTCTTATTAACGTGTACTTATAAAAGCCAGGTTTGTATATACACCTACCAATATAGTTCATACACGTTTTGAAGTTAGGTGTGCATGTGTATTTTTAGATGCCTTTGATGTAGCGTTTGGACAGAGATAAACTAAGACGATATTTAAATGGCAATAATTTGGAAACACATAATAAATCGTTTACTGCCTCAATGCAACAATATGGTTAACTCTGGGCCACCGATGTAAAAAAAAATGACAGACCTAAGAGAATGGAGCCGACAAAACATAGTGTTATCTATTAAGACAGCTCTAATAACGTACGAAAGTTCTTGTTGTATGATAAAATATAGTTTATGAAGTCTATGAGCTGGCAACGATTAGATTGTCTGTGGTGACTCATACTCCTCTCTCTATGGTTGTTACGTGTGATGGATATGGAATTGTAACCGATAGCTCTGGGAATAATAAACTGAATACATCTAATAAATAAGGAATATCATTTATAACAGTTTCTGGTCATTTAATCAGACAGGTTCGATCAAAGTATGAACGAAGTTCGCCAGTTTCCTAGTTACTGGATTTATTTTTAACTAACAGTGCGCGCGATTTCGTACGCGTGGAGTTTCGTATGCATCGCCGGCGGCGAAGAGCAACATGCGCACGACGTGCGCGCACTACTAGACACTGCTACTGTAGTTTTATTATTATCTATTGCGCGGCACACTAATACTTTTTCTAAAATATAAGTAGCCCAAGTCCCGTCAAAATCGGTTTAACCGTTTCGGTGATTAGCCGGAACGAACAGACAGACAGACAAAAAATGTTTAATGTTATAATAATTACCGTATATAATTTCATGTGAATTTAGTATAATGATGTTATTTTGACATTACAAACAGACACAGAATAGATAGTAACACAGCAAAGTAGCACTCCTGGCCCTAACACGGTAACAGTTCAAAAATATCGGCGACCAGTATTAAAGTTTTGTTGTTTAAAAACTATTTTTAGATTTTGACCACCGAGAAATCAACAATCCATCGCCATATGCACCGGTTGATACCGAAAGGTGATGCGCAAATGCGAATCCGTGTGACGGGCTTGTATGCCCATATTATGCATCATTCACTACATACCACTCCGGGATGTTATTGTACTTACTAATAATGCCCTAATGCTTTAACCCCCTTGTTAACTAACTAGAGTGCGTATCTGTTATGGGCCGTAACAAAAATATGCTAATACCAGTGAACAGAGCTAAGAGTAAATTGAGTAAGTCTCTCACTAAGTAACACGCCGCCATTTTAAGCGGAATTTTAATATTGGCTATGTTCGAAATTCTGTTTTCTGATACGTATTTTAATTTAAATACAAAAATTTATTTAAAGTCTTAGGGGATATAATTTTTGTTTAAATTTTGCTTCATTTGATTATGAAGAGGATTGTATACACGATGGCATTCCTGGAAATACTGAATGTATTTTTTCTTTATATAATATTATTTATGTTTTATTGATGGAGATACAATTTCACATACGGCCATTTAATTTCATACTAGGCAAAACTTGTATTGTGTTAATTAAACAGCTAATACACAACTTGATTAAATATTTAGCACTCCTACACACAGCTGATAGTCAGGCTTAGTGGTCGTAAACGCGGCTGCTATGATCGAGGCCCTGGGCTCGATACCCAGGTCGAGCAAAGTGTTATTGGGTTTTTCCTCTGAAATTCTCAGTAGCAGCTCGGAGTTTGTCTTTGTGCCCGATTAATGGCAATAGGGTCGCCCCCCGTTACATAGGACCTGAAAAACATACCCGGCAAACTGTGTGTGTATATATATATATATATATATAGGCGTGATGGAATGTTATCTTATGTTAAATAGGGCTTACTACCACGTCGCCCCGAGACATGTGATAAATATACAATCTTTATTTTTGTTAGTTTTTAATTATTTAAATGCGTATATAAAGTTCATTATATTTTTAGTGTCAATAATAGTCTTTTTCTTATTGCCCTTATCCCATAATAGGTGGGGTTGACACAGTACGTCTTTGTTTTATTTATTACATACGTCTGGCTTGCACGGCCAGCTGACACGACTGACGTACGAGTGGCGTGTACAAAGAAATACACAATACATCACAGTCTTCTTCCATTTCATCCTATCACCCGTCATCACTCACTAAACTTACTCCCCGTGTACGCATACCCTCTTTCACACAGTGCATCCTTGTCTTTTTAGGGCGTTCTCTTCTCACATCACCGCTTACTATCATCTCCATTTTTTTTTTCGCCACATAACTTCCACCACCACCAGCATTATCTTCCACTCTTCACCTTTTCAGTCACTGGTGCTAAGTACTCTCAGGTATCCTCTAACATACTCATTTTATTTTCAATAGTAATAGAGTATATGGTATTACGTACTAAAGAGATTTTTTTTGTACTAAGCTTTTTATCCCGTATTATTTTAAACGTAATGTAATAATTCGCAGCATAAAAGATACGCACTCACTGGATAATACAAATGAAGACTTAATGCAACGCAAGCGGAAAACACCTACGAAACATCAATTCGTATCTAATTGAGTGACGCGTTCCCCCTCCAAGCGGTGCGGGCGCGGGCGTCTCTCATTAACGCGCCCGAGTACCACCCTGTGCACCTTGCAACTGATTGGAATTATTTATTTACTTTTAAATTGGAATAGAGGGTAGTCAGATGGAAAAGAAGTGAATTCAATAAGAATATTCAGTACTTTACTTTTACCTTAAGACGCCGCTCTGTTTAGTTTTTTTTTTCCAGTACTAGATTAACTTGGATTTTAAAAATTTATTTAGCAACTACTTACTGGTTATATTCTAACTAACTTTTATAACACAATTAGCTGTGCCCCGCGGTTTCACCCTTGTTATTAAATGTATTCATCAAGAAAATCTCCACCGTGTAGTCTATCGTTCTCAATTCCCGTTCTATTCTACAGCATACCAGATTGCTTGACTTTCAGGGTTACTGCTCCGCTCCTAAGAGCCTTATCGTGATGTCATATAGCCAATAACCTTTCTCAATAAATTGTCTATAAATTGCAAAAAGAATTTTTCAAATAGTTGTAGTAGTTCAAGAGAATAATCTACACAATGTAACAGCAGTCATTGTTAGTTAACCACATGGTCAATAGATGACGCCTCCTACATAATATTATGTATTTGAATATATTTTCGTTAGAAAATGCCATCTTTTAATAATAAATTTTAAACTGCGAGTATTTTTTTATATGTTTCTTCAATCAAATTACATCTTCAAAGCTGAGACGCCCGCACCACCTCATCTGCACGTAGTGCATCCTGCTGAGTAACCAACGAGGAAATGCCGATAGCGTAGTGATAGGGCTATTAGGCCCGACCGGGTCGCGACCACCATGCATGTGGTGAAAAGCCAGCCATAGTGACTCGCTTTTGCGTGTCGCGTTTCGGGATCAGCCTTTGCATATCCAGTTAAATTAATTCAAATCGGCATAACAGCGGCGATCGTCGATAAATTTCGGTCTCTCGGTAGTTGCCGTTGTGTTAATTTGCTGAAATAACGGAGTTAAGTCGTTTCCAGGAATAAACAAAAAAACAACACCTTTGAGAAATAATTTATGTGAACAATCAACTTTTTATTAATTTATTAGACGCGCAAATAAGCCAATCCGGAGAACGAGAACAAAAATCGAGTAAACATCGAACTAATCTGCATATTAAGTGAATCGCTAGAGACCCCGAATGATCGACATTCACCTTTATTACCCTTTACACATATCGCACCGCGTCTTGTCATCTCCCGTTATACATTACTGAACATTCATTGTATCTGCTTGCTCATCGCTCGGTCCCGGGCAATACGAATCGGCATTTCGCATGAGAGCCTGTAAAAACTCCATACAATTTTACAATAAATATTTTACTGTCGAATTTTTTAAATGTCTTCTAAATTGAACCTTAAAGCCTTGCAATAAAGCTGCCGATTCGTTTTAATAACAGTAAAATTGTTTTGTAGAACGAAGGTAGCAAACTGTGTGCACGTCTGAATTATTTAGACAGCAATGTATCCCAATTCCGATCTTTCTTCTCGTCTCTATTGGAGCTGATGCTTCTGTCTGTCTCTGTCGTTCACGTGACGAGTGAGCGAGATGACGACGGTTGTTTTGAATGAGTTTTATTCAAAGCGCGTCATAAAGGTGACGTATAATAATACATTCGGAGTTTTGTTTCGTTTTATATTGAAGCCTTTTGCATATTACAGTAGGTTTGTTAAGTAATAAGCTAATAAATACACCGACCTGCAATATGAATCACATCGTAATTTGAATTACAATAATATCAAATTATACTTTAACCTAATACAGAAAGGAAGAAACTCGTATAATTGAGTTTTACAGCTTTATCTTTAATATTATGAGTTATTATCCTTTTTTTTTTTAATTTATGGTCTGTCATCGTTAATTAAATAATTAATTAGGTACAATTCACATATATTGAGTTGCTTTAAAAATAGGTATCATACAAATTTTCAATAGGTAAATAAAATAAATACAAAGTTAATAAAAACAGTTTAAACGACTCTCTTGAAAATGATTTCTAAATAAGTAACGATGTTATTAATGTCAAATTTAACGATAAGGAAAATTTTGTATTACGTGACGTTACGCGTTACGTTACGGACGATACGTTTATGGTCTACATTATATAGTTTTCAAAGACAGAAGTTTCACTACAATCACATATAAAGGTAAAACACTTAATAGTCTTCATATTTGGGTATCAGACGCTTTGTGTTTATCTGCTTGGTGAAATACTTATATGAGAAAGAGTTCAAAGCAAAAAGTACTCTGAAAACGAGAATGCGATAAAACTACGTGAGACCCTTATTAATAATGTAAGCACTTCATTTAAAAGACAGAACTGTTATCGAGCAGGTAAACGAAGTATCGTTAGGCTGATAAACGATATCGGTATAATTGACGCCGTAAAAAATGGGGGTTAATATCTTGCGATCGGAATATCAGAACTGTCAGCTATGATGACGATGAATATAATTTTTATAAAAAACAAGCAGTCATAAGAACTGCCGACAGAAGTAAAAAATCAATTTAGAATTTTTAATTCAATTTATACTCTGAATTATTGCAGAGCATGTCGGTGACGCGAAACCACAAGTTTTTACCCATCCAAAAAGTCATACACGCATGTGATACAGTAGAGTATATACAATTCATTAGTATATGTATGAGTATACATGTACACAGGCTGCTAGTCTGACGCGAGCGCAATACGTCACGAGCATGTCTAGGTCATCGGTGACGCCAAGGTCACGCAAACTCATAAGTTTTCCCCTACCAAAAATCGCTCAACGCGGCTAAAGAAGTTTTCACTTCAAAAAATGAATACTAGATTTTTTCTCCATTTAACGTTATGGCCACTATTGTGTTGAGTGACAATGAATAGGTCTAATTTGCAGTTGTCGAAAAACACCTACCTATGCGTGCTTGGCGCTAGAGTTTCCACTTGATGGACATAAACACCTGAGCGCCATGCTATGGTTTGATCAAGATATTTTTCTTTATCGAATGCTTAGGCTCATTGCAGGGATTCGAACTCACGTCAACTAATGCGGAGTCCGTACATGCTAACACTGAGTCATTATTGCTTCTAGTAATAGTTTGATTAGTCAGAGGACTGTCGAACGATTGCAAGACATTTTTCCCTGGCCGACGCTGGCCAGCGGTGCCGGGGCTCCGTAAATTAAAATGTGAATAATTAACACAGACCTCTCCCCCCTTCGGCCCACTCCATCCCGACCTCGCGACGACCCCGTACGCCACCCAGATGTATTAGTTTTAAGCTCTCCGCCCGGTACGAACGCCATTTAGGGTCGTGTGGGAACCGAATAGTTGTACGTTTCGATTCAAAATCGCTTGGCTGATTTTCGCAGATGAACTGGGTGTTCGCTGTTAAAGGCGAGCCTTCGCGGGAATTTCGCCCTTGTACGTCGGGTTCTGTCTTTGAAGATGCATCATCAAATGTCCGGCGTAATTTGCATACGTTTATGTATTGAATACATTTCGCTTTGAAATTGTAAAAATATATGGTTTTTTCTTTTCAATTTATGTAAATTGACGTTTAAAATTTATACGTTTTTTAATAATTTAATTTGTTTATTATAACAAGTCAATGTATCTCAAATAATACTTTGTTGTGATAGTTTAATCATTTCAATTTTTCATAATTTAATCACCTCAATAGTTCAATTTAATCTACTAAATTAATATTATTAGTGTTTATTTGAAAGTGTATTTTATTTTTATCTCAATCGAATTTATCATTTAAGTTTCATCGTTATATGATTTTAATTAAAATTGTAACCAGTTTTGTAAACAAAAAAAAACAATCACCTAGTCAAATGATATCATATCAAAAGAATGACAAGCGACAGTGTTGCCACTAAGTTATTTTACCATAGAAAGTACTATTTATATTACAATAAATACCTATTTTACATTTTTATATTAACACTAATCAACAATTCTATCTCTAAACGCTGTGCATCAAATTCAAAATTTAAATTAACGGCTAATCGCATTCGTCCAATCGCGCGTTTGTCAAATCAGCGCGCGAAACGCAATCACTGACGTCACGGCGGCGAGCCAATCGCGGTACATAACTAATTCAATTTGCGTACATTGCCGAGGTGTGACGGAAACTGTGTGAACCCCTATTGTTAATATTGATCACTTTTATCCCGGATCGACAATTGCCACGTAAAAACTGGAACTCCCGCATCGGTGTTCACTTAATTATTTACAGGTGTATACAGATTTAAATTTACTAGATGTTGAGTATTAGAAAAAAAAAACAATTATAGTTTGATTTATTGCAGAGCATGTGGGTGACGCGAAATCGAAAGTTTTTACCCATCCAAAAGTCAAACACACATATGATACAGTCGAGTATATACAATGTAGTAGTGTATATATGCGTATACATAATATACACAGGCCTCTAAACTACGCTTCGCTTACTCTCACATTAAAATTCCATATACGGATATGAAATTCTAATCAAAACCTTCGTTACAAATATTCGAATAATTCTCATATATTTATGGTCCGCGAAAAATTACAGTTTTTGAGGAAACAACATTTTTTATATTATTACTCGCATTAAAGTATTTAGGATGAAAACTAAGATGAGTGCCGGTGGTCGTCTTTTTAAATGAATAAATGATACCCTTCATTTGTAAATGGAAACATTTATGAAAATGAAAATCTTTTATTTACTAAAATATTGCCTTCCTTCGACCGGATTTACTCTAAAAAAATCAAAATATATATAGCTTTAAACAATAAATTCTTTTTTTTTATTAAATTTAAAAAATGTATATATAGTAAAATATCTTATATAGCATGACAAAAAAAAAAACAATATATAATTATATATATATATAAAAAATCGTATTGTTGTGCAACATATAGGTATACGTCGATATGCATTTAAAATGAAATCCATTACATCTATCGTAATCGGTGTAGATCGGTGCATTACCAACGAGTTTCGTTGTTTATAAACTTAAATATTTCAACTGTATGTTTTTCTATCTCTTCAAGTATTTATATAGATATTTTGATCACCTATAACTATACTAGTTTTGCACTTTGATAATGAATAAAAAGTAAGTAAAAAATCCATTACCGAAATAACTACGCTTTGTTGTCTTATCCAGAACAAATAGCTCCACGTAATCCGCATGGGGAAAATGAATGTTGTCGCTGACAGAAGTTGAAAAGTCAGTTTTTGAGAAACATTAACGCTGAATTCAAACCTATCTTTTCATTCAGTCACCGCTGTTGGTAATGATGACTTTTTTTTCGTGCGGGTAATGTTAAAATCTTTGAAGATTTATAATATTAGTATTGATTATGTACAAATAATTAAAAAAACAAGCTACATTATTAAAAAAGTAACACAAACCTGTTTGCAACAAAAACACTTGACAATTTTTTTTTTCTATTTTTGCTTTTAATTTCATTCCCAGATTTCGTACTTAAATGTTATGTAGCCTATATCATTGTTACAATCAAGACGAATCTAACGACACCTCGTATGCTAAAATCCTTCAAGCCGTTTAGGCTACAGAACGTGCCAAAGAAATAGATATACGTACATACGCCCTTCTGTTTCACAGTCGGATAATAAAGAAGAAACAATAGGTGGTGAATTAAATGAGATTTATAACTCATATCATAAGACTTGAGACGCTTACACGTGGTACAACCAGCTGAGTAAGAGACTAGAAAACGGGGACAGCGGGACGGTATGGGTGGACAGCCTGAGTTGCGACCACCATGCATATGGTGAAAATCCAGTCATAGGTATTCGGTTATGCGCGTCACACAGGAAGAACTAGCATTCTATATCCATTTCGGTAGTAAACTTTTTAAAATAATAACTCAGTCAAATTACTGTACAAACGAGGGCGCCCTTCGATCTCATGCCAGCCTGATGAAGTGCCTCTTCAAGCCTCATTTGGAGGATCCATTATCATAGAAAAGGAAGGAAAACGCTGGCTGAGAGAATAGTCCACATCAGCACGGTACGGCAAAAATTTGTTTGAACTTCTCTGTACATTCCGTGGTTAACCACAATTAAGGTGGCAAATAATCATACGACCCTCGTGATGGTAAATCCTACACCCCTACACCATAGGGGTCTGGGAACCCTACTCACCGCTGTGATCTTCTGTAGGGTGGAGTTATTCCACCAGACGTGCTGCCCAAAGTACAGAGAGAGAAAGAAATTTCGATGTACCCTACGTAAAGCCCTACGCTACCGTGTAGCTGTGACCCCTTGGACCATTCCACGTGCTTCTGTGTTAGAAGGCAGATGATAGGATAAAGTCAAACAACTCTTTAAAACATTCCGCTCCAGCGCTTTTCGTGAAATATATTCCCTTTTCGCACCCCCCTTAAATAACCAATATGGGCACGTTATAAATAGACGAAATCGTTAGAGGTCCCCTGTGGGTACCGGCGCGCATATTAAATGTCACGCACAAATATAGAATAAATTAATAATTATATTTTTTTCCTATTCAAATGACCCCTTGTATTTGCTTTGTTTACTATGTTACTAATGTTATCCGACGAACTGAGTGAATATCGAGTGAGTTTATAAATAACATGTATATTTTGTTTTATTATTGGAAACGAAAAAAAAACTGGTAAAGCTATCGAAGTATAGTAATCACTCTTTATTTTTTTGTTCGTTAATTGGTCTAGCCTTGTGGCTACAATCTCACATGATGTTAAGTGACGATGTGACCCAAGATGGTAGCACGCGAACCTAGTATGGGGTCTGGCTTTCAAGTGCACCTACGGGTGCTTGGTGACAAATTTACAGCTTGTACCTAGGTACCTCGCCAGGCGAGCATTTGAAATCAGGGCCACCAGGCTATGGCTTCATAACGATGTTTTCCTTCACCGGTCGCTCAGGCTCATTGTAGGGATTCGAACTAACGTCGATCGACGCGATTTCTGTACACGCTACCACTGAGCCTACATTGCTTGAAAAGCCATCATAATATTTTCAAAAACATATGTGAGATTGTCAGTATTAATTTACCTTTTTGTAAATTTCATTCTCTGCTTGCGCATCCATACTTCCAACGATATAGGTACATAGTGGAGTTCTTTTTGTATTCATTGAAAAATATAATCTTATACACACCTATTATAAGCCGTATACTTCGTTTTTTTTTCTGTATCAGTGTCTTAGTATTATAGCGATACTACACTTAATTTATATTCTAACATCAAAATGTGTTATCATATATTATGTATACATACGTCTCATTGAAGCGTGTCTCTTCTCTCTCTCTCTCTCTCTCTCTCTCTCTCTCTATCTTGTTTGTCGATGTCAACCATGAATATATTGTAAAGATGTCATGATTGAAGTAACACGGAACGTCGTAAAACACGAGCCAATTAAAATGAATGCTATAAATTCCAAATTCACCTATAATAACATTGGCACAAAATAAGAAGAACAGTTCGTATGCTTGTTGCGAGAAATATAATTCATGATATCAATAAAAACAAATAGGACAACACAATGATTTTGAAGAGTTTCTTCGAATATCTTCGAAGTTGAAAGTCCAGTGCAAATGAAACTAAAATGAGACCACCCTTGAGGAATACTCTTAATCCAACAAAAAATAAATCATCCAAATCGATTCATTAACAAAGATTTTATGGTTGAACATCCATTAAAAAAATATATTCGAACTGAGTAACGTCCCGCCCTTTTTTGAAGTCGATTAAAAAAATAACTTTATAAATAGATTTAATGATGTTCGTTTAAAATGCAACCTTATTACTAACAGTAAATATGTATACATAATTGTGCGAATTAAGTATTTTATTTGGAATAATTAGTCTTACTTAATTTGGATTCCTGGTCCAAACTAGCAATGGAACAACCTCTAAAATGTAGCTACCGATAAGCACCGATAAATGTTTCGTGACAGATTTTTAAATTGATGTTGTTATTTATTGGAATAGTTTATTCGGGCATCGTGAGCTAGCTGATCTACCTTTACTGTGACATTTGTAAACCGATGAACGCACGATATTTATAATATTATACGTTTTGTTTTAATTAAAACTGGTGGAAAACCGTCGAACAGGAGACCATAGGACGCGATATTTTATGTTGTAACTCATGGTTCATAAATATTTTGTTTTGCGTATTTTTAGAATTAATAGAGAGTCCATGTACATATATTATAATGAAAAATTTCATCTTGGATGGTGGAGTCGGAGTATAAATAGTGCAACTTTAGAAGGCAATAATGGTTATCGATAGTACGTATCTAGCTCTTGGTGATAACTGATATTTTTGAAGTGAAAACTTCTTTAGCCGCGTTGAGCGATTTTTGGTAGGGAAAAATTTATGGGTTTGCGTGATCTTGGCGTCGCCGATGACCTAGACATGCTCGTGACGTATTGCGCTCGCGTCAGACTAGCGGCCTGTGTACATGTATACCCATACATACACTAATAAATTGTATATACTCTACTGTACCATATGCGTGTTTGACTTTTTGGATGGGTAAAATCTTGTGATTTCGCGTCACCGACTTGACCTGCTATCATTCAGACTATATTGGTTTAAAAATTCATAACTGTTTTTTTTCACTCCTGTCGGTGGTCTTTATGACTACCTCTGTTTGTTTTTTTTTTAAATTCCATCCGGCGCTGTACAATTTTTTGCCGAGAAGAAGATTAAATGTCGAAAGCTTTTAGTAGTAGTGGCGCGAACGAACCGTGGATGCCGCGATGTGATCATCTGACCGCCCGATAAAATTTTGTCTATACTGAAATATTTATAAGTCATCAATCAGTGATTTCTTCTAAATTATTTGCGGTTGAAACCGCGGGGCACAGCTAGTTATAGATAAATGTTAGCTTTCTGCACTCCTTCTCCATATATACTTTAACCATGCCAAATCTCAGTCTTCCATGCACGCAATACGCTTAAAAAGGGATAGAAAGTTTTTTCTTCACGTATTAATATAATGATAAATGTATGGCATAAACAGGAAAGGTTTTTAAGACGTATTAAAAGTTGTTTCTAACGTTGGCACCAACGTGTGGAGCCGGGATTATCCTCGGGTGCACCACGACTGCATTAATTTCAAAGTAACAGCGCGCTATCGTGTTCCAGTCCAAAGGGTACAGTTTGGAGCAAATACTGGCATACAGACAATTCTATTTCAATCCCCACAACTAACAACCTATCAGTAACTAATCTGTGTTAGGACTGCTACTTTGTGTTAAAATTTTCGAACCACCATCCGATATTAGCTTCGTGTGAGGACGCCGATTAAATTGTCTCATAGCAACTGCTACGAACGACGTGTAACCTTGTAGCGTATGCTACGCCAGGCGGCTACGTTGCGTAGTATTATCAAAAGAACGCTGCTACGTATGCATAACATTTAGGCCAATTTTACGCACATTGTTGTGTCGTAAGGGAGCCAAAGATTTAATGAAGTACAAAATAAATTCTATCATGCGTTTGGCGATTTCATGGAGGAACATCAATTGATTCGAAAGTAGGTTTATTTACATACATATTCGTATTTACTTGTAACACCCATTAGATATTACGTCGTCATAAGGTTTTGTTTACTACGTCTAAGTAAGTCTGACCGAGTTCACCGTAGATACTTATAAAGTTGAGTAAAATGACCAATTACTATGCAGTCGTAATATTCGCATGGACATAACTATAAGAAATAAAACTCTGGGTCGAGTAACAATTGGAAATTTCGCTGTCATCAAATTTTACTAAGAGCAGAACATTATAATCTCTGAAGTATCTTTTGTGATCATTATCTAAATCTAGTTTATAATTATGTGATATATTCAATACAGTGTCTTCAAAATAATATTTAGTATGGCTTAGAGATTTATTCGATAAAATATATTAATAAATTATTATTCAAAATCGTTTATTATTTTTATTCTCGTGTAACGCGATACACGTATCGTCACCCCATTTATTATTGGCGTTTAGAAAAACTGTCCAATCACACACCGTCGCCTCGTCCATTGTCGACTGTTCAAATAATCGTAAATTCCCGAACGGACAAAATATAATAAATAGCCGATGAGATCTGTGCCTCGTATGCCGACAAAATTAATACGGAGTTCGGATAAATCTAAAGTTACTTCTAAAACGTACGACATAAAGTTGAAAGTTGATTTAAAAATTACCCCTAAAGAAGCGTATCGCAACCGATGAGTCTATATTTGCACTCCGAACCCTTTGTTGTCGGCTTTTTTCGGTTGTTTCCGTGTAAAGGCTGATAGAACACGTTTTTCAAATCATTAAACAGTTTCGACCGCGGCCGCGGTCTGAAAAAGGAGAGGTTTGTTCGGAAAAAAAAAGGAATTCGGGAAAAATTGCGACGCGTTGGCCTGCGAACGGGCCGAGGTGATCGTTGTTTCGTCACGATAATATTCTGGTTGGATTGACATTTCTTGATACTTTACAAAATATTCAGTATATAACATTTACTGGCTGACCCGTGCGAATATATCGCAAATTATAGAATTTAAGCAGTCTAACTATCAGATGCCGTGTTAGTTGAAGACACTGTCAATAGATGACACCTCCTACATGTTAGTCGAGTATATTTTATCAAGAGATGCCATACATATTAAAAAAGATTTTTAATCATTTTCTAACGAAAACATTATTTTTTTGTCATTTTGTCTATTATTCAATAATAGCGAGGAACATATGCTTTAAAGCTAGCAGACGTTTTTGTATCTTTTGACCGCGAAGTAGAATAGAAACATAAAAAAACGGTACTTTATTCAATTATGCTAACATCTATCTTTATACATAGAAGATTATTTCAAGTTATTTTCCCAATAACTAATGTTTATTACGACTCGTTATACGATTTTTATGTTATTGTCTTTGTGTGGGCTTCGACTAAATTTACGTGTATTGAAAAAGTATCAAGATTGATAAGTTTTATGCTCATGAACGGGTTGTAACCGATAGGTCACGCCACCGGTCCGCCATCGACACGCGGCGCGCGGTCGACACTTTGAGCGTATTACGCACTTTACGCTTTTTCCGCATCGCGACGCTCGAGCGCGGCACTGGCGGCCGGCCGTTTGTAAACATTTGGTAAGCCGTTAACGTCACGGGTTCGCCGCGGCATTAAATCCGACGTGGTCGATTTTAAATGTTCCGCTTTTTGTTTTCATCGTGCATTGCCCTACAGATGATCGCAGCACAATAAAACTTATGTTGTATTCCTGTGGTGTGGAGGATTTCCAGAGCTCTATGGGAAAGGAGAGGTCAAGATCGGCAACACGCTAGTGATACCTATGCTGTGACAAGCGTACATAGGCTACGATAACCGCTTACCATCAGATTGGCTACACGCTTGTTTGCCACCTTAGTTGTATAAAAATTGAGAAAATTTTGCTATACTGTTTTTTTATATATTTTATTTTATTATTTATTATATTATGCACGCTTGTAACACCAGAGATATCATAAGCGAGTTCCCGACTTTTAGGGACCTTAAGGAGCACTGGAACCCTATTCACCGCAGAAACACGTCATATGGTGATTTGGCTTCCACCAGACGGGCTGCCCCAGGTAGAGAGAAATCTCCAAAGAAAGTTGTTAAAATATTAGTATTATAGCAATGTAATTACATCCATAATAAAGATAAAGTTTTATAGTCTATGGTCGATATTCAATATGGCCTCTCTCTCTGGTGTGTTAGCGTGTAGCTGTCATATTGTGGCTTGTAAAAGTAAATTAATAAAGAAAACATTTTGCTTCAGATCTTTATATTTTATTTTAATTGTAACAAAAGTGCTCTGTTTCTTCATAGCCCTTCCTTTATGTATATAACGAGTGAGTTTGTATTTTTAAACGCGCTAATTTCAGAAAGTGCCTGTCGCATCGCGGCCACCATACATCGGGACCTAATAACCGCCATAGTGACTCGCTTAGCCGTGGGTGTAGGAGTCTAAAATCCAAGCTCGGTGAAGCTGTCAAAGCCTCTAATGACTCCATGGACCCTAAGGCCAAAAGAATAGACAATTAGAGAATTTTTTTTTATATAAAATATGTGTACCCAATGGAGCCGCGGGCACCATGCACATTTGACTCTATTTTGATTTGTCACGTTTTGGAATCAGTCTTTGTATACCGAGCTGCCGATAGGCCTAGAAACCGGCATGATAGCAATGAGCAGTAGGTAGTACATTTTTGATCTCTCGGTAGTCGCCGTCGTTTTGGCTAAGGACACATTACAAGGAGCTTCGCTGGATGCTTGAAGGTAAACTAGGGGCGCTTGGCTACTGATTCTAGAGAACGGACGCATTAAGAACTGTGGCGACGTGCTTCGGTGAGAGTGCCAGGTTAATCGCGTATCGAGAAGCGCAAAGAACCAACGCGTCTGTTAATTTTTGCGCTTCGCTAGGTGGTTTCAAAATGGAGGATATTTTGATCGCTGCTGTATACAACCGATTTGGAAATCATCGAATAAAGATTACTACAATATATATTTAAGTAACATGTCAAATGTTTCTTGTTTCATACGTAATTAGGCATACAAGTTTTCATCGTCTCTTCGTAAATCTTTGTATCGATATTCGAATTTTCAATTTTGAAATCTCGAAAAGTTATTTTATGTAACCGACCCGACACCTTAGAACCACATGTGTATTAAATTTCAATCTTGAATTCTCGTATGATAATAATTTTCTTCCCAGTTGTGATAGCGTCACGCTTTTCTCGTTGATACCGACAGAGTGACTAGTCACCTAGTGACTCACTTTCTATGTGGCCAGTATGTAATTTAAGACAAGCTTATCAACTAGCTTAGCACTCGGCGAGGTTTCTTGTAATGGCGCCTTAGTCTTTTGGATTGATACTTCACCATGCTACAGCTTCACGCTACGAACTTGATATGCGAAGCAGAATTATTAACCCACGTTCATTTCTAATTAATCAAGAAAATTCTAGATACCTTTACCTGAGAAGAAGTTAGGTTAAAATTCAATACGACGATAATAAAGACCGCAATTCATACAATATTATCTAAATAAAATATTCGTAACTTCGGCCCACCCCCCCTCAGCCCTCCTGCTTCAGAACAACAAGAAGAACAATATCTTCCGAAACATAAAATTGGGGAACGGAGAAAAAAAAGTTTAAATGGAAAAGCTAAATCCGACCGACCAATAAAACATAAAAATACCCTAATATATTATACAAAATTGAAATTGTATAGATGATCCCATTATAACGGTGGGATGGGCCCGCCGGACTGCTTTGCATATAGAAAAGCTATGGATTCTCTTTTTTTTTTTTTTATTCTGTACTCTTTCTTGTTCATATGAATAAATGCACCGGGCTGTGGGCAAGAATTAATGATGTTGAAATATCTTGTCCGAGGGTTTAACATTCAGCGGGAAATGGGATTTCGGTAATGAATTCTAAGTTGCACTAGACGCGCTGTTCCGTAATAAGGTGTGTAGCAAGTAATATGTTATGGACTAAACCTCTGGTAATGTACGCGACAAGAGAGTCGTTTCGTGTTATGACAATATCAACGTGATAATTAAGAATAGACTACCCGTTTCGCATTCGCTTATGTGATTAATCTATATTAATTTATGTGCATTATTTTTCTGTACGCTCATTTTGTGCCAGATAGTTTTTTTATATCTTTTTGTATATTTGCATTAAACTCAAAAACGGCTTGACATATTTTAATGAAATTCTGTGCATAGGAAGTATAAGAAGAAAAAATATTCCAACTTACGTCTCTCGAATTAAATTTCATTTTGATTTAATTGCTGTATAATTTATTATAATTTAAAATGTCACCTTTTTTTAATTTTGACGATAAAGTTTCTGTTTGCCAAAGAGATTCAAGTATAGACAATGTTTGATGTCCTTTTGTTCGTTTCAAAAAGTTACCAAACAATCGAAAGAGGAATCTAATACTGTAAGTAAAAAATCATTCAATAATACGGCTAGTTTCTGCATCAAATGATTCTAACATAATCAGTTATCATAGGAAAAAAGAAACGTCAAAGAGACTGGGGAGTGTGGCAGCGGAAGTCGGCACCACAGTTTTTAACTGTAAGAGACCGCCATCTACAAATGCACGACTTGGTAATTAATGATATTTTTATCCCCTCCTCAATGAAGGAAAACCCGGCGGGGACAAAACAAAACATCGTCCGGGTGTCGAACGAAAGGAGAATTTATCATGTAGACGGCAGTCGCTGCCAATGTCCATTTGGATAATGCCCAACGCGATTAAAAATATAAAAATACCCCACCGCCCTGCCAGGGGGGTTGTTCGGAAGGGGGTTACTGACGGAGGACACCGCTCTGAGGACACAAAAGGATTATAAATGAGAAGGAATTTTAGATAATATTTGTACGTTGGATGTGGATTGTAGAGATCGGCGGCGGTCGGTTGGACACCCCCTCCCAACCCCCTTTCCCTTGCACCGTGGCCTGGTCGCCTTCCGCGATCCTCTACTAATGAGTGTTTGTATCAATTTGTTAGTATTGTATTTGAATATTTTTGTCCGTTCGTTGTTACGATTTTAAACCCTCTTGCGGTTGTGGTCTGCGGATCGATGTGTTTTGTTTAATATTTTGTGTATTTCTTTTTTTATGTTTATGGCATGTGCGTCCGTTTGATCGTGCGTGTTCGGTTGATTAAAGGCGTTCGGAATGTTTCGGTAGCGATATCTGTGAACCTTTTTTTGTGTTTGAACTTTTATTTTTTCGAGTTTCGGTTCTGTTTAGGACGGTGTTATAGGTTCGTAGATGAATTATTTTTAGTTATTTTATAATTCAAATGTTAATAGGGTTTCGTGTGGTTCTGATAATTGTGTATATTTAAGAACGGTTTAATTAAATAGCACTTTTTTTTTTCAAAAAGAAACAATTCGTGTCGGTCTGTACAAACCGTGATAAAGGGTCAGATGAGATGAAATGTAACAAAAAAAGAATAATAATAATTAAAAAATTCATTTTCATAATTAATACGTTTTAAAATATAATTTTTTCAGGCCACTTAATAAAATATGTACGATGAATCTGAATGAGGTAGCATGGAATAACAACGCGCTAGCACGACACGCGCACTGTTTTCAATTCATTATCTCGAAAACAAAAATTTCATTACGGACCCGGAGATTACCTTTTTAAAATTTAATTATTCATATTTAAATTAAACAAAATATAATAGAGGTCTGGCTGGAGTGCAGAGAGAAAAAAAAACCGGACCTTATCGTATCATATTTTATTAACCGAATTTATAATTCGGCGCTGATTCCAACAAATCCCCGTCGGGAAGTGGCGAGAGAGAACGTGAGCCAGCAGAGTCCACGTTAGAACTCGTTGTGTCTGAATATCCCGGGGAAAATATTTATTAATTCCGAGCAGAAAAATCCACAATAATATTTCAAGTGTGGACGTCGGTCGGACGGCCGCGGCGGTCTTCGCTAGAGTTGCCAATCGTATCGTGATAACTAAAAATTCATGGTTATTTTACGCGTAAAGTTCATACGCGAGTATTAAAAAATTTCTTATCTAATGGGTTCTGTACAATTACGCACATTATGTTGTAATACATTAGCGTCGTCAACTTCATCTTCTAAATAACCTCGATTCAACAACATTAATATGTGTCCTATGATATTTATAATATATTTTATATTTACCTAAATTTAGTTGCAAAACAGCACTCAGGTAACAACATTTTTGTAACATTATAATACGATTTAAACGTTTAAATACCTAACTTAAAACTTTATCTTCCCACAAATTAGCTACAGAATATTTGTAGGACACAGAATCTGTAGGCATCTGTAATATGTACTTGTATACATATGACAATTTTACTTCAAACGTTGAAAATGTGTAACTAATAAAATAAAAATAAATAAGTCATAATAAAAAGATAATAATACTTAAGTTTTGCTGTTTAAATTCCTAAATCAAAGTTTTTGCTCAGCCACATCAGCTTACTGTAACAAAAAATAAATAAAACATATCATATCTTATATTTGAAGTAAAACGTTGTTTTAAATAAGAAGTAGTAAACATTTATCTGAGGAACACATAAAAATATATAAGTATTAAGTACGTAAACAATGTATTTCGGAGACGTAATAAATAATTGTTGTATGAGATGAAATAGTTCCCTGTCACAGCTTAAACCTGCAGGCCTGCAAACATCTCACGGGTGGATTAACAAATTTTAACCAAAGTTAATCATCTAAATGTATAATTTACGCTAAAAAATAAAAATGTTTTAATTTGCGTTTTAGAATAAAGGTTAGTTTCGACTGATTAAGTTTAATTAGTAAACTTCGAAATGAATTTGAAGCGCCTTGTATCCCACAAATGTAGAGTTTGGAAGGTGGCAACCCCGGTCATCACTTGCCCGTACTCGCCCTGATCTATTTAAAAAAGAGATCCCGGAAGGACAAAAGGGCTACGGGGCTCGTAAAAAAACTGGACACGTAAAGAGAGGTTACCGGCCGTCCGGCGGTCCGCTTTGTCTGATTCTTATTTTTTTACCCGGATCGGGAACCTTTTGCACCGTTTTTTTATCGGTTTTTGTTCCGGAGACACCGCCGCGAACGCCGCCGCAGTACCCGTTCGCGGGAGCTACCCTCTAATGTCTGCATCATTTGTAATTTTTATATTTCGTTCTATTTTTTCGCGGTTTGTTTAATGTCCCCCCTTTGTCTTTAGTTTGTATAAAAATTGCTTGATAGATGCGGGCTCCGTTCCTTTCGTGTTTCTTTTAGGTTTTAAAATAATGATCCTTTTTTTTTTACCGTTGTACAGTCAAAGTATGCGTATAACAGAACAAAATGTACATGTTTTTAGGAAAATTGCGATTGCCAGCCATTTTGGTCAACCTTTAACCCTCAGGTGCCTATTCTATCACGCATGCATCGGCACGAACACCATTTTCGAAATAAACTGTAAAGGAAATCCAAAAAATGTTAATCTGTTAACTGGTAAGGAATTGTGATCTATCCAACAGCTGGTAAAGGTTATATATTTCATGATCATCTTATTAGGCTTTATTATCAATGTCAAAGTCACCGACATAGCCGTAAGAATTGCTAAGCTTAATTGGCAGTAGGCGAGACACGTAGCTCGTAGAACGGATGGCCGCTGAGGCCACGTAGTTCTCGTGTGGTGGTGATCACGCGATGTGGGTAGACACGCCACAAGATGAATCGATCATCTGGTGAAGGTTGCGGGAAGCCGCTGATTACGAACAGCGCAAGACCGGCCCCCGTATTACGTATTTCACAATAGCAAAGCGATAGCAGAAATCGCTAAATATTTGCTTCGAAATTGCAAAATCAGATTGTGTTTGGTACATTATAGATGTTACATAATAGGAATTTGCAATTTCTAAGTAAATATTCAGCAATTTTTGCTATCGCTTTGCTATTGCGAAATACGTAATACGGGAGCCGTGTTGTGGCGATTTTTGAGAGTGGCCTATCGGCAGCAGTGGCCTTATTTGGGCTGAAATAATGATGATGATCTTGTCTCCTTTGGCCTATTATGTGAGGTTATCAAAAACAAGCGATTGTCTGAAACATAAAAATAATTTCTCTAGCCATTTAAGATAACCTATTCATATTTTATACCTAACCTTAAGGCGTTTCTAGCCACAAGCACTGTATGAACAATTTTGCACGCCTCATAACGCGAAACGGTTGATGTTGTGCTTTACTCTCGACACGTTTAAGTAACTAGCAATTTTTTACTCTTAAACTGCCTCTACCACAACCAGTTGCCACTTATACGATAATATGAGTATATATATTTCAATGAAAGGAACAGTTCAAATAACCTATCTCATATTCTATAAAAAAAAAAAACAATTTATTTTGCTATTTAAAAAAAAAACTTTTTGAGTATCCGTAGTTTATCAATAAATAGGTTTTTTTTTATATAAAAAAGAGTTCACTATTTATTTGGATCTAAAATTAAAGTCTATTTTGTTGTCTAAATAATACAAATAAGTCAATGGTACGACTTGTCTTTTTTTCTTAAAAATGAAATGTGTGGTATGAGGCGTGCACTTTTAGATTTTCGGAACACTTTTTTCTTTTATAACGTTAACCAAAAGTATCACTTTATGATAAGTGACATTGCGGCCGGAGATGGTAACACGCTATGCCTAAAAGCCTAAATACCTTTGAAACAAACTGATAGTCGATCGGCATTGCTAAACAGATATACGAGTACAAACAACTTTCTTTAAAAAGTCTTTCGATAACATAATCTGAAACTGTATGTTTTGTATCTCATTTATCAATTCAACTTTATGCGATAACCCTATCAGAATTCTAAGGTCTCTAAACACCATTTATCAATGAGAAAAAAAAACCGCGAGAATTTAACGTACAAAAGCACCAGAACGCGGCGGTGGCGGTGGCGAACCTTCCCAACTCCTTTTTTTTAAACACCCCGACCATTATTATCGGCGGAAAAAGGCTTCATTCATTATTCCCTATGATATATACGCGGTAAGGACACAAGGCCTCGCCCTTAGGTGGCCGGTTGCTTCGGTAATAATTTGATTACGCGCTGTCGGCCATGTTTGTTGTGTGGTCGGGCGTTTTACTTTCTTTTTTTTTACGCTCTGGAAATAAATTTAAGAAGAGTTCAGTTTTCTTATAGACTTATTAAGTAACGTGAAATATAAGAATTACTGATTTGAAATATACAATTTAATTTACAAAAGTTTATATAATTTGCAGCTTTTATAAATAATTTATCAGTTAATTACATAATATATTTTAGCCCATGAGGCAAACAGTCTAATGCCTGGTTTCTGAGGTTCCTAATTAACTGCTCATTAAAGATAACTGTAGCTTAAACCAAGTTTATCTCATGTTTCTGAACAAATTTGTTACTGTTCGACAATTATCTATTCAAGCTGCCGCAAGATGGAACCTTTACGAAACTCATAAATGTAAATGTATTCTGTACATATATTACTGAACAACATAAATCGTACGTAGTATAAATATAATTTAATTATTTACATATTATATAATTTAGAAGTAAAATATATCATCATCATTATATTAATTAATACGTGAAGCAAAAGCTTTCGGTACCTATTTAAGCGTATTGCGTGCACTTGAAATTTGGCATGGTTAAAGTTTATATGGAGAAGGAGTGCAGAAAGCTAAAATTTATCTATAATATCTGTTACTAATATATTAAATTAAATAAATTAATACTGCGAATTCTAACCCTACCAGTGCCATTGAACTTAGACCCCCCATAATATTTGACAGCAAGTGATATAATATTCATTGTTTAGATTTATACTGCAAATGTCAAACAGAAAATAGTCTATGATTAAAAAGTCGCTGGTCGAATTTCGATCATTGGGCGACCGCTAGTTAAAATTAATGTGCTTACCAAAGAAATTTAACTCAAACCTTTTTTTAAATTTTACAGAAATAAAATTTCGATAATTTTTGTTGGTCTGTCAGTCGGATATATCGGGTGTCTACTGTCTGTTTATGTCAGATTAGACGTCACATAACTATCGTATAGATAAACGGCCCATTTTGGTTTGTACAGTTGAACCCAGTATTAACTGAAGTTTATCGTACGATAGTGTCTTCAGGAACGCAATATCATGAATTATTGAACCAATTAGCGCTATTGAACAGATACAATTACCTCAGAAACAGGGCGACTTGCATAACACTTTTAAATCTGATTAAACAATGACTAAACACATTTTAAATGGATAAACAAAATTAGCGTCTTGCACAAAGAAAAATTAGTTGCTAAATGAGGAACGCAGAGAATGCTTTACCGACTCGCTAATTATGTTTAACTAAATCAGCGCACTGTATGTCTCGTGCAAGATGACCCTAAATGCGTTTATGATAAGTCGGTACTATTGACTAAAGTCGATTTAGTATTCGTACTATTGACCTGCACTATTGGCTGGGTGCACCTTATAAACAGACAAAAACCGGCTTGAAGACCTTCTCGCAGTCGTTGTCCATTCTCAGTGCGTACTTACACTTGTCTTGCTTTGTAGCAGTGTGTTTTAATTATATGTTTTTAAGTGGTAGAACTACAAAGTGTCGACACTGTATCTTATGGTAAGCAAAATAGAAAAACGACGACCACCGAATTATAGCAAGAGTCACTATGACGCATTCTCGAACCGTGTATAGTTGTTCATGTTTTGTTTGTGGGTGTGTTAACAGAAACTTTACTTGTTCATTGCAGGAGTTACAAGCTGGATGAAATGTTCCTATACATGCAGGGCGAGGTGTGCCGAGTGCATTGGCACCCGCAGTCTCTCTCCCACCTCCTGGTGCTAGTCTCTGATAATACCATCAGGTAATTAAACTTTTTTTATATAGTACAAAGGTGGTTAAGAAGCAACGTAACGCAATTTTCGATGATTTTTGGGCAAACCCAAGAAATGCGTACGTTTCTATGGTACGTTTTTCTATACCAATCCCCTCCTCCTCCGGAAACGTTACGTAACACCCAAATAAGCCAGTCAGCATGAGAGCTTTTATAAGCCAAAAACAGCTGATGATGCTAATCTCGCTGTTTTGAGGACATTACAGTATGAATTCACTTTAACAACATTGATTGCAGCCATACAGTCTAGGGATTCCCCTTAAATAAAGAAAAACAGTTGCCAACTTGGAAGAACAAAATAAAAATGACGTACAATACAATTGAGGGATTCCCCGTAAAACATAAACGAAAAGGGTTGCGATGTTATTATTTGCTTAGTTTTTTATTTAAAGAAAGAACAATGTTACGTAATGTGTTGTTCGAACCCTCTTTCAGCCTTTGTAACGCTATGTAACGTTTTACAAGATCCCTTTCCCCCCCCCCCCCCCCCCACAATTGCGTTACGAATACTTGAACGCCCCCTAAGCTGCTACCATGGCTTATGGATGTAGCGACACATAGCGACATCTATCGAGCCACATACGACACATGCTCCATTGCGCTTTAGAAATTAACTCAGTCGTTGAGTATATATACAAGAACCCGACTACAACCGTTGGGCAGCTGCCCGTCCGTCCGTCTGTCTGTCTGTCTGTCTGTCTGTCTGTTCCAGGTAATCTCCGAAACGATTTTGAAAGGACTTTCAATGACAGATAGCGCTTGTAATACCACAGGTCATTTGGCTGCGATGTTCTGTGAGGTGGAGGTATTCCACTAATCAGACAGTTCCAAATAGAGAGAAAGAAATTTCTCTATACCTTACCAATTTTACTACTCAACTTCTGAAACTTAAAAAACATATATTATTATTTCAGGTTGTATAATATAGCGTTAAAAAATGGTCCGAAACTAGTAAAGGTGTATAATATCGGACCGAAGCCGACGAGTCTGCTCGCAGGGAAGACTATACTGGACAGTCTCGGCGACACCGCCGTTGACTTCACCCCCACTCCTGACTCGGAACACCTACTGATCCTGAGGGGAGACGGCGAAGTCTACATGATGCAGTGTGATCTGGATAATAAAGGGTAAGATGTTCTTCCGAGTTTTCTACGAGTAAGAAGTAATGTTATGCAAGGATAAGAGTAAAATTGTAAAGTCGAATTTAAGTGTAACGTTTCTACTGCAAAAAGAACGAGAAATAGTTAGGTACTTGGCCTGATAGAGAAAATTAAAGTACTTGCGACAGAATGAGACAAGTGAACGCACGACTATAGTTGTACAAGTTTGTGTGCGACCGACCCATGTGAGAGATATTAACGGGGACGGGGTAGCACGACATTACGTCACTACAGTACAATAAAGTAAACAGTATGTGTACAGTGTTCTTGAAATAATTACCTAAAGCTGCTCGGTAGATAAGCTCACACTAGAGCTGCCCTCTGACTTTATTTTTTGGTTTTCCTGCTTTTACGTATTTGATAATGATTTAATAAAATGTCATTATTATCTTTTCACCAAAATATATTATGTACTAGAAATTTTGCAAGTTTTAATTTAAATTATTTCAACTCGAGTTTTATTTCTAGTTTTAAAAGTGAGCGTGAGCTAGTAAGAAAGTAATGTACATTGAAAAAAGTATAATTTTTGCTTAAATTTTAATGAATCAAAACTATTTTCAAATCTAGGAAGTAAGCAATATAATATTTCGTCGTTAGTTATAAATTGCGTAATCGCGACTATTGTGTACTGAAGTTTACCTAGATTTCGTTTCGGCCGTTTGTATGAAGACGAAATACTGTTTACTTCAGTGTACTGTGTCTTGCACGCCTACGTCACGCAATTGCACGCGTTTCCTTTCACCGCTACATTACTCGCCCGGCCCTGTTGTCGTCAATTCTACCTCGTCCCCGCCAACGGCTGTCGGAAACAGACGGTCGCACACGAACTTGTACGACTATAGTATAGTATTAGAAAATTACAAAGTTGTATTATTTCTTAATTAATTTTAATTGGTTTTGTCACTTTGTTTGCCAGGTTTTCCTTTATGTACATTATCGTATTGTCCTCGAATGGTGAACATTTTAAGACAAGTAAAACGTCAGCAAAATGTCTTTACGACACATTAAACCGCGACGGTGAGCCTTGGAACTTTCCAGGTCGTAGCTTTTTAAAGAGGGATCTATTTGGAGGTTTCTTAGCTAGTCCGACTGGTGAATACCTCGACCCTATAGAAGATCACAGCCAAATAACCGTTTGTTATGTTCCTGCGGTGAGTAGGTTTCAAGAAGTACTTGAGAAATGAGGATTCAAGGTCCGTAACGCGGTACAGATACCTCTGGTGCTAGACGCTTGCTTGTTATGCGCTTGTTTACCACTTCAGTTCTATAATATAATTGGCCCAGAACCGGAAAACCAGTGCTGATGGGACCGCTGTCCATCTACCCTCCCGCTGACGATAACTACGGTTCTGAATCGTGCTCGATAGTGGCGCTCGGTGGTGGTGATCTCCCGCCCCTGGTGGTGATAGCAACTTGCTCAGCGGCCCTGTACCACTGTCTCCTGCTACCTAACGTAAGTTACATTCATTATTTTCAAGTCTTGACTTGACGTGACTTTGGAAATTTTTTGTTTGTTTGTTTAAACATGCTAATCTCTAAAACTCTACCAGTCGTATTCTAATTTTTTTAATCTATATGATAGCCAGATTCACGAATTTTTTTAATCTATGTGATAGTACAAGCTATCTAACATTAGGCTACAATTCTCAGCTAGCCTCAAATATTTATTTTTGTTAAGTAAGTCGTAAGTGGAAGCCCTGCCATACTGCTTTATCCGCGTGCGCTGACGAAATGGTTAATGATAAATTACTTAAATAAAATGTTCAAATGTCAACAAATCTTTGTCACAGAATACCTTATTGTGGCTTATGTATAAGAGATACGCATATGCTATCCCTCACTTTTTTTTTGACGTGAAGAAGTTTTATTCGAATTCCACGCAGTTACAAATTTCACGAACTCACAACACTGTTATTTATTTCACTGTGGTTTCGCTTCCTTATATCGCCCGATGTTATCGCTATATAATTCAAAAGTGAAATGCCTTGGCGCCGCGCCTGAGTCGCTAAAATACCTACACTAAACGATCGCAGAAAATCGTGAATCATCGCTAACTTTATGTGTAGTTGCTATGTTTACTCGAAGACGTAATCAAGGTGAGAAGCCCTATACATGTGTGTGTAAACTGCGATGTTTACACAAACATGTGCCGTGGTTGTTTACGACGCGAACTTTATTTTGAAGTCGTGAGAAGTATGCAGTTGCTTCGAGATATTTCGAGAACAGGATTTTCTCTCTTTTTAATCAGGTTGTAACAGGTCGTAACAATCCGACTTTTAGTTCCATAGATTAGCGTGTTTAAACAATCAAACAAAAAAACTTTTCCGCTTTATTATATTAGTATAGATTTATAAGCATTATTTTTAGGCATGGCATTTAATCCTTACGAACAAAAGTTACTTCACCATAAAGACAATTTTATGAAGTTAAACTATGTCCTTTAAAGCATGTTATTTGGCGACTTAGTTATTAGCTGGTGGAAAATACTTTATAGCATTAAGCTCACCAGTGCATTATAAATAATAACTATACCTTCATCATAGGAAGGCTTGCATGACATATCCACAGAACGTACATTGTTACGTCGTGCAAATTATGACAATCTAAAAACATGCATATCGACCAATAATATTTTATAAATAGATACGGCATTGACGCTCTTAACATGTCATTGTGAATGGTAGGCAATTGCCCTCAGTTCACTTTCAACTTGTTACAGGCGTGAGCGAGAAGAAACTAATCCTTTTTTGACAACAGAGTTTCCACTTTACGTTGTGATTTCCTATGTCTTTTATTTCAACATGCTGACAACAATTGTAACGTTTTTATTGAGAGTATAGCGCGTCTATTTATAAAACGTCATTAATATCGATTATGACGTATCGTTATAAAAACATTTCGATATTAATAAATATTTTTAAAACATTTGGCACGACAAAGACATAAATACTTCCTCTATACAATGATTTTTTGAGGGTTCGTATTTTTTTTTTACCTTCTATTAAAAAACTAGAGTAGACTAAAATTAATTGCTTGAATTGTAAATTAATCGAATGCCGTTGTACATTTAATTTATTAGTTTCGTATTTAATTTATAATGAAATTATATATTTACGTAATTCTTAGATTTTTACTGCAGTAACACGTAATAAAGAATATTGTCTGGAAGAAGTAATCTTTTTGTGTGGTGTCAGGAGTTCAATAATTCAAGTATTCCAGATTGTTTTTTCAATTGGTGTAATATTTTGTTTTAGTTTTTACATTTCCACATCTTACATACCCCCTCAATTTTATTAAAGCATAATAGTATTATCGATTGTATTTAACTCTAAAAAAAGGATCGATAATCATTATTTAACTTCAAATTTAAGTTATGCTACATCTCTAAAATAAACATTTGACATGTGTCATGCAATCGTTCTAAGGATGAACCAATTAAAGGAACATGACTTTTAAATTACCACAAAAATTCACTGGACAGTTTTAACAAATAGAGATGAGCAAAATAGTTTATTAAAGGTATTTAAATACAAAATAAAATTACTTATTAAGAGTTATTACATACTGCAGACATCGGAAAAGGAGCAGATCGACGGCGACAGTCACGCCCTCTATGTGATCGAGACGGTGGAATTGAATCTTGTGCTTAATCCGGAGGATGACGCGCTGCAGAGTATCTATCCGGTGCATCTGTACCAGGTATTGTTTATATGTACATTTTTTTTTTCTAATAGAATCGTTTATCGAAATTACAAAACCATGTAAACTAATCTAAAATTATAATAACATAAGAGTAATCTTCCTAGACATACATATTGTAATTTTCCACTTTACGATAAAAAGTTTCTCTTTACAAACAAAGTTTTATACTATTTACAATACCCGATTTGATGTAAATTTTGGCTAAACGTTTTGCCTATCCGTTTCTAAAACATATTTACCCGCTTAATAACTAGACATAGGTGTACAAGCTGATCCCTGAAGGCGACTCGCCTAAGCGAATGGTACACTTAGTGTATGGTGGTCGCGATCCAGTCCTACCACCTAGACATATCAATGATGGAGATTCGTTGTTTCAGTGTACGAAAAATACGTACGCATGCTTGCACGCAGGCGGCGTGCATACTGTCTCCTTGCCTATACTCGGACAGCTCTCTGACTACGCGCTCGCTGACGAAGGTAATTTGCTTAAATATTGTGCTTTTTATGCATATAATATATATTGTAAAATACAAAACCCAAAATTTTGACTAATCAGCTGAACTTTATTTTATAGCCCATCAACAATGGCAGTTATCGACAGTCACCACCATTATTGCTTCTTATAAATAACACGGTAAAAGCCATTAGATAATGGGATTAGGTGAAGTTCAAGTAATAGCTCTTCACTAAACTGGATGCCCAGAGACATAATCTTCACTATGTATGTTGTGATCGCAATTTAGTTATTTTACCTTCACAGTTATTACTATAATCAAATTACCTATATATTATTTTATGGGTAATAACTCGTATTCTTCTTCGTAACTTATATTCTTGATGTGCCACTACTAATATGGACGTTTTTAAAGCGCGCTATAGTGGAGAAATAACTCATTCTGTCGTTAAAGAACATAACACATCATTCATTTTTCTAAAGACATCGTTTTGGAGTTTTCTTGAATCTTCGCAATCTTGAAGTGACATGTTGTGGTTTTTATTTTTAATTCATTTTTATTTAGGTTTTGACCCTATGTTATGTAATATTGGTGGCGTTTTGCATGATATAGTATATATTGTGTATAAGTGAAGTGGATTATAAATATAAACTGAAAGCACCCAGTTGAAGATGCCAAAAATGTCCCTAGAAAGTTCTAACAAGGGAACCACCATCTTGTAACAATACTAAAATCTTTATAAGACAGGACACAATTTTCACTTGATAATGGCAGTAATGGTCTTTAATAAAGAGGACTAGTTGCCAAGTTAGGAAGAACATGAAATTACGAAAGTGATGTAACTCGTATTCTTCGAAGTCATAGCGACGGTTATACATGGTAATTGGTAATACATTTTTTAAACTTTACAGCTGGTTCAGAGACAGCGCTGTCGTCGCTGTGTTCCCGGGCGAGCGTCGCCAGACACCTGGTGTGCACAAGCAACTCCAGCTCATCGCTTAGTCCACCAGTGGGCCTCGCGCTAACGCAGCCGCCGTTGCCCAAACTGCTAGTCCTCTGTTCCGATGCCGTCTTACTCGCAAGGTATGTATTTAAAAAAAACTTAGTTCAGTTCATTAGGGAAACCGAACGTAAGGGCAATGAAATGAGTAGATGAACGATTGAGACGAATGAATGACATAAAAGATGGCGTACAAGTCCATTGTAGCATAGGGCGTGTTAAGTTGTCGGTTTGTAAATAAAGTTCGTCTAGGCCTTCCTCTTCCAATGTTTCCTTTCTCACTCGCATTATAAATTTCTTTAGTCATTCTTCTTTCATTCATCCTCTCAGCATGCCCAAACCATCTAAGCATCCCTTTCTCAATCCGTGTGACTATAACAAAGTTCTCTTATCATACTATTTCTTATCCTGTCACTCCATTTCACTCATAACATACGAAGAAAGCTTAGACGAACATTTATCGATCAAATCGAAGACGTTCTGAAGATAGGTCAGGTCAAGAGTACTCTAAACCGACGAGCATGCATGAAAAGATTAATGAATGTTGAAGAAGCGAAAGAGGTATGCCAGGATCGTAGAAGGTGGAAGGACGTGGTCTCTGCCTACCCCGTTGGGAAATAGGCGTGATTTATGTATGTATTTCTAAATAATTATTTTATGCTGAAGAGGCTAGTTTTGTATATCTCTGAGCTTATCCCACATTCATATAGACTTGGCGAAGAGGATTACCAACACACTAGCTGACCTATGTGAATATTTTTCAATTTGTAGAATGAAATTGTAAAATGTAATGTCTGCTATAACTAACATTAACTTTAAACTATTCGTCAATTTTTCATCAATAGCGTATAGCGTGAGCTTCAAAATGATGTTTGAAATAAACTTTGGTTTCCACAAAAAAAAAATCTTCTACGCGCTGATGACGGTGATGAAGTCAAAAAAAAGTAAAATTAATTTACATTATTGTTGGTGGCTACAATCACGCTAGTAGTAGTTAGTAGTAATTTTTGAGTATTATAACTTTTTACGTACCTTCATAAGTTCATAATAACTTATTTTTATCCGTCCAGGACCCTCGAACCTTACGACCTAGAGGAACAGCTCTACAAAGAGATACAGTTGAAGAATCCAGATCTCGAACAAGAGGATTTTAACAATCTACTCAAGGAGGTGGGAATTATTTATACAAATAAAAAACATTGAAGTGTCTGTTTGTAATGTCAAATTAATAGCTTTTTTACTAATTGCATACGAAATTAAACACGATACTTATAGTGAAAAATAATAACAATTTTGGCAGATAGCTGATGTTATAAGGAGTAATATATGCTACTTTTATTTTAGAAGAAGAATTAGTGTTGAAAAGCAATTAATAAAACTGGTTACGGTTAATTCAATTCGAATGCTAAATTGGCGTACTCTGAGTAAACCATAAGCGATATATCAAATTAATGTACTACATAATTAATAAGCATTATAATACTTACTATACCATTTCCGTTTCTTTATTTTCTCGATGACAGCTCCTGTGAAAACTTGAACGAGCGTCTTTTTTACATTATGTATGCATTATTTTATAAAAATATGACGTATACACACGTTCAAGGTTATACCAGAGTCGGAGAAACTGATAGGGATGAAGCTATTTCGATAAACGTAACAAGATAAAAGACCTGATATTTTTTTACAAAATGTAAGAAAGTAAACTACTGCCGGATACTTTTGTACAAATTTATTAACTAATATTATATTTCATTACAAGATGTTACAGGTACCAATTCTTGATTAATAATGCCAACTTCTTCAAAATTTTCGAAGCTGTTGTAAAATAAGTAGGTATAGGTAAAGTACTCGACAATGAAAGAAAATAATTATAACGACAGGGGTAATCTTTATTTATTTATTTTAATCAAAATCTGACGAATCGTCATCGACATCGACATATGCGATCGATATCATTACTTATTTGGTCACAACCTTACAACTATCAAATTAGAACTGTCATCGAGAAAATAAAGAAATGGAAATAGTATAGTGGTGGGCGGTGAAGGAAAACGTCATGCCACTGCACATTGAGGGCCTCGAATTATTATCATCAATTGTTAGAAATGTATAGTATGCGCAGGGGCAATCGTTCTGCGCAGGCGCTGCGCCGCCCCGCCCTCCTGGATTCTCCGACTGCTCTTCTGACACAGTCTGCTTCGTGCTTTGGCCGTGAGCTCGCGTTTGTTTGGTTTATACGCGCTACGTCATTCCGGACGTTCGGCTAGCGCTGAGATATATGTGATTTACGGTGGTTGAAGGTTTTGCATTGTATAACTGTGAGTTGGTGTACCAGGCGGTTTTGATGAACTGACTGCTTGAGTGATAGTGTCCTACCATTTGAGGCTGTCACATACATACAGTTCACTCCACAAGCACAAATACTTAACAATCTGCAGTCCAGGTCGACGGGGCAAGCTCAAGGTCACCGCTCGCTCCTGACGAGGTGAGTCTTTTGTTTTTTGTTACAATAATTACTGTGTATCGCAGCAATAGGTTCGAGAGGGATTGATTCGCGATAGATTGAATTAAGGGGCCCAGCACATATTTCGCGAACCTTCTCGAACATCAATATTAAAACCTTATGGTTTTATTCTCAGAGGCAGAAGGTGAGTTTCACCACGGTCCTCCAGGAGATACTGAAGAGGGGTTCCTCGCAGCCGATACTGAACATAAACAAGAAGGAAGAACCTAGCCCGAAGGAGTCTCTTGAGGTGATAACAATAATCTGTGGGCAGCTACTTCCTTTCGCTTTAGTAATTGTATAAGTTCAAATGGCGTTGACCGTTGTCAGATACTCATCCCTGAATGCAGGTGACAATGTAGGCAATACAATGTTTTTTTTTTCACAATACCGCCGAGTAGTTGCAAGAGAACACCTTAAACATTAAGAACTAAAAAATGCAGTCACTCACTATAACCAGTTTCTCAGAGACAGTAACCAGCAAAAGTACAATTTTCTTTTAATGCAACGGTAGGTAGCGATATCTCAGAGATGAGGATATGAAAACGGTCACCACTATTTGAGCTTGTACAAGGTGTCCAGAAAGGGTATCGGGTATTTGTAAGTTCAATGAAACAAAAATTATTTGTATGCAATAAAAAAGTTTATTGTTTATTATTAGCATATGAACTGGAGAATTATTTGGAAAAGATGATGTTATCCAAATGATGACCGTTACGTTGCTGGCACTCTTCTAAACGGAAACGAAGATTGGCGATAACACGTTGACACATAGCTATCGATATTGCTGCCATTTCTGACCTGATGTTTTGCTTTAACTGGGTTAGATTCGTTGGATTGTTTTGATAAACCTTACTTTTAAGGTATCCCCATGCAAAATAGTCAAGCGGGCTAAGGTCGGGGCTTCTGGGAGGCCAGTTGATGTGTTACCCCTTCGCGAAATGACTTTATTAGCGAATAATTCATTAACAACTTCCATTGAGTCATTTGAGGTATGGCAAGTGGCCCCATCTTGCTGGAACCACGTTCTTGAGTTGAAACCTGCAAAACTCCTGCAACTCTGGGACCAAAAAATTTCGCAACATATCGCAATAACGGTCACTATTCACATTAATTGCTCGGCCTCGTTGATCTTCATGAAAATAAGGACCAGTTATGCCTTTAGCAGACATAGCGGCCCAAACAACGACCTTTGGGCTATGCAGGGGTCGTTCATGCCTTCGTCTCGGATTCTCCACTGCCCAGTACCGACAATTCTGCTTATTAACATGACCATTCAGGTGAAAATTTGCTTCGTCACTGAATAGTATGTTGTTAAAGTTGTTAAATCGCTGCAGCATTTCGTTCGCAAAATTCAGTCGATTAGCATAGTCCGTATCCTTCAATTCTTGAACCAATTGAATTTTATAGGCTTTTAGATGTAAGTCTTTCTTTAAAATCGAATGTAAAGACGATTTTTTGATGTTCAACGCTTAGCTTCGCTTTCGGATGGATAAAGACGGATTTTGACGAACCGACGCCTCAACTTCTTCAATTGTTTCTTCATCGCGAACTGAACGAGGACGACCAGAGTTTTGAATTTTAACTGTCGCACCTGTATTCTCGAACATCCTGATCCATTTCCTAATGCTATCGTCACTTGGCGCGTGGCGTGTACGATATTCCGCACGATAGAGACGTTGAGCAGTCACTATTGAATCACCATTACGATAATACGCTCGTACGCAAAATGCGCGATGCGTCCCCGAGTACTGTTCCATCGTGACTAAAACTCCACAAAATGGCGGACGCCACGAACCTCTCCCCGCACCCTTTAGACGCCCCGTTTCGAATATGGAGCGAAAACAAATACCCGATACCCTTTCTGGACACCTTGTATAATTAGTAAAGCGAAAGAAAGTAGCTAGTTGCAGATTTCTACCTATGTATGTTTATTATGGATAAAGCGGTAAATTTGTATTCAGTTCGTGAGTCAAGCGTGCCTGAAGCTCCGCTGCGAGTACATGCTTCGTCAGCAGCGCGCCAGAGAAGCAATCGCGAGGAAGCTGCAAGGGCTCAAGGCAATGGTGATGCGCCAGAAAGACTGGCTCGGGGAATTGCAAGTGAGTCAATCGTATTTACGGGAAGTTTTTTTTTTTAATTGGCCGTCACGTGATCCTCGGCAGACGTGAGACATTTCAGTGAATACCCAAAAAAATACCACTGGTGATCCCAAAACACGACAAGCCAAAAGAAAGTTACTGTGTAGATTTTTATTTTATTACTATGTGTATAGTTGTCGTAACCTCTACCGACCGGTTTAAATCTATTCATGTTTTAACATAAAACTTTGTAATGATCTAGTCTCTCTATTAAAACAAACAAATTCTATACCGCCAACGTTGGGGTCAAAGCGTCGCCACTACAACAGCCGCCAACAAATAGGCCAACAACCGGTCTGACCCACCGCTTTAGATGTTTAGAAGTAGGGCATTGAGCGAATCTTCCAGAACTTTTTTCTACATATTATACTAGCTGTGTAGGTCTCTTTAAGGTCTACAATTAAGTAGTACATTAATTTGATATTTCCTTTATGATTCACCCAGTGTAAACAATTTTAAGCTCCCCAAAAGCGTCTTTTTTCCGAATTCATTCACAATTCTCGTCGCTGCTTATTTCTTATGTTACTTTATCTAACAAAATATATCCTTAAACCTGGCCAGAGAATGTAGCTTTGAATTTTAAAAAAATCCATATAAATCGGATGAGCGATTTCGACGTGAAAAGAACATAAACGAACGGACATTGAGTTTAATTAATTAATATTACAAGAAAACAGGAGTTCTATATTTTTACTACATACAGAGGTACTATAAGAACATTTTCCAAGCGTTCGGGTTCCGTCACCGTCGGCCGATAGAGTAAACCAGAGGTCCTCAAAGTTTTTTTTTCTCGTAGACCACTTGCCATGTTTTGTCGGTTATGAGTAGACCCCCTGGCCATACCTAATATTATTTTCATGCAAATTCATTTACTTCAAATCTATTATTGACAGCTAATGTAGTGCTAAAAATTCTTTATCACGTATGTTTTTATTTTTTTTACTTCTTAGATAGTATTGTAATTCAGGTAGATGGATGATATGTAAAGACGAAGAACGAACTAACGAATATATTTATAGATATTATGTATGTAAATAAGTATTATTTATGTACCTGCATGGATTATTTATTAATAACATAACAGTCCATCACGCCTGTATCCTTAAAGGGCTAGGCAGAAGTGTACACACCCATTATTCGCCGTGTATGTTGTGTGCCATGTTGTTTTTTTAGGTCCCATGTAATAGGGGGTGAGCCTATTACCATTAATCGAGCACAAAACTAGACTCCGAGCTAAAGCCGAGCTATTATTCCATTCATGGAAAGCCAAAATTAAAGTCACAACCTCATTTTCATCTCATGGACCTCCAATTTTATTTTTCACTGACGTTGACCCCTTTTCATATAGTCGTCGACCCCTGGGGGATCGATATAGACCACACTGTGAATCACTGGTGTAAACAATTTGATATAGTAAATGTGCACGAAATCCGAAAACTACATTGGCACAGGCGAGAGTTCGAACCTGCGGACTTCGAATCGATATTCCGCCTGGTCCAAACCACTCGACAACAATTTGAATAAATATTTTAAACAGTCTTAAATATGTCGCAGGAAATGGCATCATAACGATATTAAACTAAACGGACCCGCCACGTGGAATACCGACAATAGTTTAGAGCAACTTTTTAGTTTTTGTTTACATCCTACAGTAAATAAAAACAAAGAACATTCTACACTGTTAATGTCTTGAATATTACAATATGGTAGTATATCAACGAGAACTTTTATAAAATCTCTTTGTGTGTACATCAACTGCGTCTCAATCCTCTATCCTATTTATATTTACGCCCCAGAAAGAGATAGAAGAGGTGCAGGTCCAGTCGTTGGTTCTGAGAGAGAAGCAATTACTCGCGGAGAAGCACCAGGACGATATCAAATACAGGTACCTAAATGTTTTAAATGTAATATTTCAATAGTAGATTTATGACATATTTTATTGCAAATATGAACAGTTTGACAAACAGTCATTTTTTTTAGTTTTCTAGAATTATATCGACAATATTCTCAGATGGTATTCATAAAGTAGTTGTAGAGTTCATTCATTTTTTATTGTGACTAACTGTGCCTCACGACTTCTCCCGTGATAAATTTATTCACCTAACTTTCCATCACGCCGTGACCTATCATTGTTCCAACTTCGCATACTTATCTACAGCTCGTCAAATTGTTTCACGTGCATGGTGATGGTCCGCCGTAACTTCTTTATTTATATTTCTTCTTTGGAAATGGGATACCTCAAGGGTGGTCCCGTTTTAATTTGCATTTGCATTGGACCTTCGACTCCGAAATCGTTGAAATTGTTTTTCTTTTTTTTATTGTTAACATTTGAATTGACTTACTCGTTCAGATGTTCAGCTGTGATACGAGCGATCAGAGCGAACGCGAGCGCCTCCCCCGCCGAGCGCGAACTGCTCGCCGAACTCGAGCGATACAAGCGGAACGGCGAACGCTCCGCCGAGCAGATACAACTACTGAAGCAATACGCGCAGAGGAATCAAGAAGAGGTCGGTCTAACGATTTTTCATCCCTTCTTAACCGAATATGCAGTTCGTAAGGTCACCGTTTTCGACACCGAGACGGTTTTGTGCGCCAGAGATACAAAAAATATTTTGTTCATGGGTTTAAATCCCTATCGGCCTGCTTAATTTCTGGCTTTTTAGAAGTTTACCTACTCCTTAAAAATCGATTTTCATATAAGGAAGTTTTATATGACGCAACGAATCTCGCGCACTTTTTACTTTGAAATCTTGTATACACAATATACATACATCATCTTACTTTTAGATAAATCATTAACCACTCAATCAATCAATCAGTCAATCGGTTGGTCAGTCTTGACGGACTGGCTTTCAAGTGCAGCTGCCGGAACCCACCTATTAATACTTGGAGACAAATTTTGAACTTGTGAGTGGTAGCTAGCCATGCCAGCATTAGAAAAGCGCTCTACCACCACTATGGTTTCGTCACGATGTTTTCCTTCACCGAAAGCTCAGGCTCTAGGGATTCGAACTCACGTCGATCGACGCGGTGTCCGAGCAAGCTACCACTGAGTCATAATCGAATGAAAACGTTTTAAGTAACGGGTTTTTCATATTATATGTATGGTGGTTTTTGTCACGTGACGTAATATTATCACTTTCGGTGCGGCGGCGATGTTCCTATAAAACTCAGGGAGCCGACTAGTCCGGGGCATTCTACTTCTAGTGTTGTACTTTGTTGTTACGCTGCTAGATTATCATTTAGTCAATATTGGTGGTCAATAATACAAATTATTAAAACAATAAACAGTAACAAATTACGACATTACACAAACATATTTTATCTCAAAAAATTCCGATCGAGTTTCTTGCCGGTTCTTCTCGATGACTGGGATATTTTTCCGAACCGGTGGTAGTGTTTTGACGTTCACAACGTCCCGTCTTAGGGTTTCAGCTGAATAAAATTTTGTTTTACACGACTATGACATTGGTTTTTTTTTCTTCGAGCATATATATGTCTTTTTCTTTGACACGCTCTGTAGCCTAAACGGCTTGATGGATTTTAGCATACGAGATATCGTTAGATTCGTCTTAATTGTGGGAGTGGCATAGGCTATAATAATATAATATTTAAGCAAAAATAGAAAAAAATATATTTTTGTTGCAGTCGGTTTTTTTGTTTCCTTTTTAATGTGAAGTATTTTATATTTGTGTTTCCATCTGAAGGAATGGCTGAGCGAGTACAAGAAGAAGGACATGGCGCTCGGGAAGGCGCACGGTGATACAATATCAGCGATATTACAACAACAGTAAGTGTTCCTTTCCTAAAAACTATCGTTTTCCTTGTCCTGCATAAATCAATTACCACAAACTTATTGTCTCTGTTATCTTATATTAATTGTAGAAACTTGTAAACGGTTTTTGTGTGTTTAACGTGACCTTTTGGGTTGCATATCGATATCGATGTAATATTTTTCGATACATAAATCGACAATAATAGTAATGAAGGGTCATTGGTAACGTGTACTTAGAGTTACCAGCCATACTTTATAATAAAGTGTTCTGCGTTATTTTCAATAAACATGTATTATACTTTTGTATAGAAATGAAATATGCGAAAATACTTTATTTCCAATATTTACTGTGATAAGTAAAACGAAAATTACCGAACTATCACAGAAAAAATTTACTAATAAAGATAAAAAAGGAGTTTTCGGCGGCATCTTGAATTGACATGTTGTGGTTTTTATTTCTAATTCATTAACTTAGGTTTTTGACCCAATGTTGGTATGTTGGTGGCGTTTTACGTGATATAGTTTGGTTATCGTGCATAAGTGAAGTGGATTGTAAATATAAACTGAAAGCATGCATTTTGAAACGGCACAAAAACTCCCTAGATCGTTCTAACAAGAGAGCCGCCATCTTGTTAGATGCCACTTTGAGTAAAGAATACCTACTACTACGAAGGCTCAAAAATATTGACATTGGCAAGTGCTTTTTGCGGCGCTAAAGCAATAAAAAGAAGATACTTAAATAATTTTTGAGATGAATGCCAAGTTTTTTTTTGGTGGGATCTTATTAGTGGGTTTTTATTATTAATTCATTTACTTAGGTTTTTGACCCTATATTATGTAATATTGGTGACGTTCTGCGTGATATAGTTTGGTTTTTGTTCATAAGTGAGGTGGATTATAAATATAAGCTGAAAGCTCAATCAAAGCAAATCATTCTGAGATCCCACAAAAACTTCCTAGAAAGTTCTAACACGGATCTTGTTAGGATACTGAATCGTCTAACACATGTAAATATAATTCACTCGATAATGGCAGTAATGGTCTTCATTAAAGAGGACCGGTTGCCAAGTTAGGAAGAAGACGAAGAGATGAATGCCTCTTGAGAAATGACAATAATATTGAAAATGCATCTAATTGCCTCTGTCACGTCGGGGGTATGGCGTGCTAATTAACACCCCCCCCCCCCCTCTTCCCTCTATTAAAAATTAGTTTTGTCAAACGGTGGATCATTTACAAGCTAGAGTTATATTACACTACTACTTTCTTACAAATGCACGTATTTATGTTTTTTTTTTTCTTTTACAGAACCAGTCAATTGACGACCTTGATTGAAGAGACGAAATTACTAAAAGATCAACTGAATATCGTTTAGATTCAACAAACGTAATATAAATAAATATCTCTATTATATTGTGTAAGTTTAATTAAATGCTTTGTTAATTGCTTTATCGTAATGCCCTTTCCCCGCTAACGGGGTTGTCAGAAAGAAAAATGGACCATAATTTCTTTTCTATAATAAAATAATAATAATAATCTAATTTTGAGATTCTCAATTTTATTTTCGTTTGATTTTTATATTTAATTATCTTATTTCTATAGTAATGAATTATAGGGTTACCCGCGTCTTTGTTTTAGATTTTCGTGTTATTGTACTATGTCTCTCTCATACAGTTTTGTGAATTTGGATGATTAAGTAAATATGTCTTGATAAGTGTTATTTTTATTAATTTCATTTAGTGATTTTATTGTTTAATTAAAAATTTAACAGGTTTTACGTGACGTTAATATAAATATATATATAGTGTTGGGAATTATTAGACGTACGTTACGTCACAATAGAACAACTTTGTTATAATTTTGAATAAAAAAAAAATCTAAACTATCAAATTTGAAAGTCTGAGTGTTGTGCACCGTACAGAGTCAAACACAATTCTTTCATTATGAACATTTATTGAGATTCTAATAATAATTAAGATTCAATCGTCCCTTTCTTTACATCAAAATTAAGATCCTTTTTTAAGGTTTTTTATTTAAAATTACATTTTTTTTTATAAACAAAAAACTGTTACTAATTTTCCATAAAATAAGAATTGTTATTTTGTCTATTATATATATCAAAGTTTAATAATGATATTTAGTTATAAATTATTGTTGAAAATAAAATTGTCCACAATATTTATTACATCAGATTGTAATTTTTAATAACAAAGTAAACATTTAGTCAGAGTATTAAAAAAAAATTACATACGTCTATCGTGTTTAACGATACTAAATGATTTTCATTCGCATAACGTGTAAATTAAATTTGAATGAAATATTTATATAATAAAAGGACCACTTATTTGTATAATAAAAAATTATATTTTCACATACACCATAACTGGGTAGTTTATTTTGAATTCCCTTAAACAAATAACTTATCTATAATAAAGCCGAATTGGCGTATAAGCAGAACACGCATGGCGTACTTAGGCTCAACGTGACACCCCGGTACATTGTGTAGACATAATAAAGCCGAATGGGCGTATAAGCAGAACACGCCTAGCGTACTTACACTCAACATGGACCCGTACGTTCTGTAGGTGTAAAACTTAAAACTAGTTTCCGTCCAGTCTTATTTTATTAAAGCTATGACTTAGATATCGATCAGCGGGCCCCAGAACATCTTTGAGACCCTCGACTCGTCCTCGGTGATAAAGAAATCTCTTCCTAGCTTCACGAACTCCTCTAGCGACAGTTTGCCATCCTGTAAATTATAATAAATGGTAAGTGAAATCCTGCTACGTTTAACTAAATGAACGTTCATGGGTCAATCATGTTTTTTTGTTCAAGACTAACCTCAAGCATTAATTGAAATATTTTTTTCAAAAAGTGGGGTTTTTTAATTGATTTCAAATAATAAAGATGCAATAGATCGAAGTTTCTATGAAACTCGATATCTGTACAAGTAAATAAAATTGAAGTTTCTGTTTGTAATGTCAAAATAACAACTGTTGCTAGTTATGCGCTACTTTAAAAAAAAAAAAAACATTTTTTAAATTTTTGTCTGTCTGCCTGTTTGTTACCGGTAATCTCCGGAACGGTTTGACCGATTTTAACGGTGCTTTCACTGGCAGATAGCTGATGTTATAAGGTACTCTAACCTAAGCCTAACTCTAGCCGACTTAGGCTACTTTTATTCTAGAAAAAGAATTAGTTTGTCGCGCAAATAAAAGCCAATTCAGAAAAACGACGACTTCGGGGCGCATATGGCTTACGCTGAGTAAACCATAAGATATAATACATCAAATTAATGTAGTACCTAATTGTAGTAGATCTTGCAAAGAGACCTACAAAAAAGTCAGCGAGAGTATATCATGTCTATCTTCATTGTGGGTGATCATAATTTGCATTTTTGTCTTTAAAATAACCGGGAGCGGGGGTAGCACGATTCGCGCGTGTGTCCGATCGACGGTATTCTGTAGTCCACGCAAGCGCAGCCGCGGGTACAGCTAGTATATTCATAACACCTTGTACATATTGCATTTTTTTTAGTTGGTAGTGTGACTGTTAGTAAGAACAGTACAATTCAAAAACAGTGGTGACCATCGAGAGATCTGCCAACCATCGCAGGCCGCTGCTCTCATGCCGGCCTGCAAAGCTCCCGGATGATCCCGAAGCACGACAAATCAAAATACGGTCACTGTGATAGATTATCAGTATGTACATGTACCCTACCCTACCCTACCATCTTATTATATTATATATATCTTATTAATATTTTTATTTTATTTACGTTTTTATTTAACCGACTTCAAAAAAGAGGGAGTTTCTCAATTCGATTGTATACTTTTTTCTATAGATGTTCAGCCATATCTTCTTTGTTTGTGAACAAAATTTAGGAGTTTTTTTGTTAGAAAGGGAAAATACCTCGAGGGTGGTCCCATTTTAATTTTATTTGCATTGGACCTTCGACTTCGAAGATACACCAGGAAAGTCCTCGAAATCATTGTAATTGGCTTTCTTTTTTTAACTGAGTAAGTAGAGTGTTCCTCTTGCAAATGGAACTAATAATGCTAAAGGATAACTGACCCCGTTAGTGTCTATGATAGCGAAGGCGACGGCGGCGTGGTCGTTGTCCAAGCCGAGGCACTGGAAGAACAATTTGAACTCGTTCACGGATATGTACCCAGACTTGTCTTTATCTACCGCCTGAAACGTAATAAAGTAAACTACTTGACTGCTGTGCTCGAAGTCCTGGGTTCGATTCCCAGTTGAGCATAGCGATTTCGGGCTTATTTATGAAATTCTCAGTAGCAGCTCGGAGTTTGGCTTGGTGCTCGATTAATGGCAACAGGCTCGCCTCCTATTACATACAGTCAAAACCGTTTACTGCGACATCGTTTAGAACAACATGCCGGTTATAATAACCTAGAACAAAGGTCCCGGCCGAATGCTATATGACCGCCTTATTAAAAACATTGCTTTATACGACATTGCTAATAACGACATGCCTAATAAAACGACCACATTTAACTAATATTTCGGAGAATTAGATCTGTTAGAACGACCGGCTAAGCTGTATTGTAAACAATTTGAATAGGTATTCATATTTGTCTTCAATGGCTATTAAAATCAGGAAAGAAAACAATAGGATTTAGTTTAGTGTAGGGTCTTTTCTAATTCTTAGAAACAAAACACGTGCATGCAGCAGAGTCAAAGCCCGCTTCTTCATATCTCTTCAGTTAGTTTGTTACTTATCTATACACAAGACGCACCAAAACTTTGTGGAGTTATTCGTGAAACTTTCAAAATGTCGCAAAGAAAAAGAAAACAAATTAATATTGAAGAAAAATCGCGTATTATATCCAAGCTAGAGAGCGGAATTTCAAACAAGGACTTAGCAAAGGAATATGGTATATCACACTGGACAATTTCAACCATTTGAAAAGAGCGAGAAAAAATTCAAACGCTTTATGATAATAATTATTTGAATATGAAACGAGCCAGAACAACGAAGCATACGAATATTGAGGAAGCTTTGTTAAAGTGGTTTAAATATCAAAGGGCTAATAATGTGCCAATAAACGGACCGATTCTTCAACAAAAAGCTAACAATTTTGCTCAACTTTTTGGTGAAGATTTTGTTTGCTCGTCTAGTTGGATTCAACGTTTCCGGGCTCGGCACGGTATTGTCGGCGGGAAAATGAGTGGTGAAGCTGCTAGTGTTGATAAGGATACTGTAGAAGAATGGATAACGCAAAAGTGGCCTACATTATTCGAAGGCTACGGACCAGATGAAATTTTTAACGCAGACGAAACTGGACTTTTTTACAATATGAAACCAGACAAGACTTTAAAGTTCAAAGGAGAGAATTGTTCGGGAGGAAAAATGTCTAAGACAAGATTAACGATCACGGTTGCAGCAAATATGACAGGATCCTGTAAAAGAAAGCTTTTAGTTATTGGCAAATCTAAGAAACCAAGATGCTTTAAAAACATACACGCACTGCCGGTAACGTATGAAAACAATGTGAAGTCATGGATGACATCGGACATTTTTGAGAGATGGTTAAGAAACTGGGACGCTGAATTGAAAGGAAACAAACAGAAAGTTCTACTTTTGGTTGATAACTGTCCTGCTCATCCGGCTGTTCCTAATCTAAAATGCATTAAACTTGTGTTCTTACCACCAAATGTTACATCTGTATTGCAACCAATGGACCAAGGTGTAATAAGGTGCTTAAAATCTCACTATAGAAGACTGCAAGTGTTTAAGTTAATACAAAACCTTGACAGTAGCGACCAAAAAAGCTTTACAGTTCTTGATGCCATCTTGATGATATCAGAAGCATGGAAAAACGTTTCACAAAACACTATAGCTAACTGCTTTAAACATGCTGGTTTTAAAAGACCTCTTAACAATAACCTCAGATGATGTGACTGATGATGATGGAGAGGACAATATTTCTCTTGTTCAATTAGCCCAAAATTTACGACCTGCTTTATCTACTACTGAAACAGCAGAGTTCATTGATGTAGATAACTCTATTGCATTTTGCGCACGAGCTACGGAAGATGATATTGTACGAGATGTTCAAGAGGAAGATGACGAACAGGAAGACTCTTGAAGAACAATTTACTGTACCAACTTTGAATGATGGTAAGTGTCTCAACAGGTGGGCCTTAAAATGAACATGGACAAGACGAAAATCATGTCGAATGTCCATGTGGTGCCCACCCCAGTATCAGTTGGAACTCTTGTCTAGAAGTTGTTGAAGAATATGTCTACTTGGGACAAACAGTCCAGTTAGGTAGGTCCAACTTTGAAAAAGAGGTCAGTCGACGAATCCAACTCGGCTGCGCAGCGTTCGGGAAACTGCGCGACGTCTTCTCGTCCAAAATACCTCAGTGCCTCAAGACGAAAGTCTTTGACCAGTGTGTGTTGCCAGTGATGACATACGGCACAGAGACGTGGTCGCTCACTGTGGGCCTCATAAGAAAGCTCAAGGTCGCTCAGCGAGCTATGGAGAGGGCTATGCTTGGTGTTTATCTACGAGATCGAATCAGAAATGAGGAGATCCGTAGACAAACTAAGGTAACCGACATAGCCAAAAGGATTAGCAAGTTGAAGTGGCAGTGGGCGGGGCACATAGTTCGGAGAACTGATGGCCGTTGGGGCAGAAAGGTTCTCGAGTGGAGACCACGCACCGGAAAGCGCAGCGTAGGACGGGCCCCCCACTAGATGGAAAGACGACATAATAAAGGTCTCTGGGAGCCGTTGGGTGCAGGCTGCACAAGATCGGTCGCTCTGGAGATCTATGGGGGAGGCCTATGTTCAGCAGTGGACGTCCTGCGGCTGAAATGATGATGATGATGATGATCAATGCTGTTAGTGTATTAAGAAAGATTGTTCTTTTTAATGAACAGTTCCATATCCACAGCAATTATGACGATACGTTAATTAAAATCCAACGTGAATTACAAAATATCTATGCACAACAGAAGTGTTCCAAACAGACCAAAATTTCAGATTATATGCTCACAGAAAAATAATATGCATTTTACTTATGTGTAATAAACAAAATGTACATAGTTCAATAAATATATTTTCCAATAATTTCCTATCGATTTGTTTGTACTTGCACGATACACATTAAACATCACCGGTTGTTACGACTAACGGTTTTTACGACTGAATATGAGCAGTCCCTTCGATGTCGTTATAACAGATTTTGACTGTATATACATACATGGTCCTATACATGGGACCTATAAACATACTTGTCGAACTGTGGGTGTACATTAGTACACCTCTGCCTAACCCTTCGGGGAATACAGGCGTGATGGTATGTTGTGTTATTTGTAAACAATGCAGTAATAATGAAAAAGCAATGATAGCTCAATGGTAGTTTATATAAACACCGCGTCGATCGACGTGAGTTCGAATCCCTGCAAATCCGGCAGCTGCACATCTTGGGTTACATTTTCCTCTAGCAATATGCTTCAAATAGTCACGAACAAGAAAGTACACAAAATAAAAGGTTATGATGTGTGTTTGGGCAATCCTTTTTTTAAAGTAATTCTTAATGTATATTCGCAGAAACTTAGACAGGCTAGATTTTGTCAAAGATCAGCACAATGTTAATACTGGAAATTGAGATAAATTAGTCGTACCGCGTTTTAGACTTAGTAAGACTAATAAAAGTTTTTAGGTTCTATAATAAGATTCCGAAGCACATTAATGATTTGCCGGACAACATGTTCAAGGACCATTTCAAGCGGGTTTTACTGTGAAAAGGTTATTATAGGGTGGATCATTATGTGAATGATAGTGATGTCTGTAAGTGACTCCCTCTCAGTGCATCCACTAAATTATTATTATTGTACCTGATAAATTAACATTTGTACAGTTGAAATAAAATAAACCCGTTCGAATTTCTTACCGGTTCTTCTCGATGTCTGGGATATTTTCCGAACCGGCAGTAGTGTTTTGAACGTTCATAAGTACCTTCTTAGGGCCTAAATTGAATAAAACTATTATTTTGATTTTAAAGTGAAACTTCTTTGGGTGCGTTTAGACTAAATTCCTATATCAAATTTTAGTCCTACAACTTTTTCAACGCAACGTATCTGACGGCAAAAAGGACAAAAAAAATATTGAGGGTAAAAGAGAGTAAATTAACAATATTTTCAGTTGGATAAAAGTAGTTATATTAAAGAAATATGTTTAAGGCATCCCTATAATATCTGTAACTAGTAAATAAATTACCTTGAACAAGTAAGGAAGCCAACAATACGCTTTCTTCTTCAGCGTTTTGTCGTTCAATACATGATTCATGTCTTCTAAATACTGTTCAACCGTGACGAAGTTGTAAGGGTCGATAGCACCCCACTGTTCTTCCCACGTCATCTGGCAATCAAAACATCGAAAATTAGAAAGCCGGAAGACACATACTCAAGACATTTCAACTTGTACGTGATAAGTAATTAAACAGACGTGCGCCAATAACTTAATATCTGGCAAATAAACTGGCTCAGCAAAATGATTGGAATAAACCGAAAGGAAAGCGAAATTTGTGCGCTGGTAACCCAAATTGAAGGCCACCTCGTAAGTGTCACTTTTTGTCCTGTGTTAAGTGCTTCATTAACCTTATAACTTTGAAGTGGAAACTTCTTTAGCGGCGTTGAGCGATTTTTGATAGGGGAAGAAATGATGGGTTCGCGTAACTTTGGCGACAACGATGACCTCGACATGCTCGTGACGTATTACGCTTGCATCAAACTAGCGACGTGTAGTATAGCGGCCTGTGTACATGTGTATGCATGTATACATTGATACATCCTATCATATGGATGGATGGATGGGTAAAACCTTGTGATTTTGCGTCACCGACATGCATGGTTTTTATCGCACATCCAAAAATATAATTCCACAAAGAGTTTATAATAAAATTCAATAGATACTTCTTTGACTTAAATTGAGTATTGCTTCTTCAAGACTGATTAGAACCTTAAAATTATCATTACCTGTATAATATCAGTGAATTCCTTCGCCTGCTTCTCGTCGAGATGTCCGAGAGACTTGAATCTCTCGCCGAACAGGACAAAGTCGTTGAATGAGATCAGGCCGTCTTTATCCACATCCAGGATGTTGTGGACGGTTCGCATCTTGCGACGCCAGAATTCTGACTGGAAATAAAAAAGTAATTGACCTGTAAATAGTTATATATATATATGTACCGCTAGAAACACCGAGATATTTATGTAATTAATAATTATGTTTTAGGAAGATATTTCATCTATCACGTTATAATTTTAATTTTTATTCGTAAAGTTACGTTATTTGGCCCTATATTATTCGACGTGAGTTGGAATCCCTGCAATGAGCCTCAGCTTTCGGTGAAGGAAAACTTCGTGATGAAACCATAGAGTGTGGGTAAAGCTTTTTCTAATGCCTAGCTTGCTACAACCCTCAAGTCATCAAACACCAATATGCGGGTTCCGGCAATTGCACTTGAGAGCCACTAGGCTTAGCGTGCTACCATCTTGGGCCACATCGTCACTTAAGATCAGATGAGATTGTGCACAAGGGAAGTGAATAATAACCAGAAGTATGAATTTTAAGTTGCAATAAAAACTCCATTGCAGTTTTAACAAGAAAGCTAACATCTTGATAAAGCATTGTTTGAACTCTGAAGACAAGAAAATATTTTAACCACGTGACATTGGCATATAATAAATAATAATAGTAACCTGTAATTGTCCCACTGTTGGGCAATGAGCCTTATACCCGAGGAAAGGTATGGGACTTAAATCACCACGCCAGCCCACAACATTTGGCGATTTCAAACGCCATGGATTCAATATTTGTATATTTTTCCCACATACAGGTACTATAAGAAAATTTCTCAAGCATTCAGGTTTTCCTCACGAAAACCATGTTACCAATTTGGTTTACTGAAAATGATGAATGAAAAATCCGCTGGTACATGGCAGTGTTCGAACTGATATTCCAATCGACCGCCTCGTCATAAGTAATAGTGTTTACTCACTCTATCGAATCCCTTGCATTCGGTGTCCGAATCAGAATCAGAATCGGAATCGGAGTGTTGTTTGCTGCGGTCGGTCTCAGGGCGGCCGTGATGCTTGCTGTAACAACGACGGAGAGCGTTGGCCGCACGCTCGGCTAGCTCGCGAGACTCTCGAGTAGCGCGTCGTGGACGCTCCTTCAGATAACAAACCACTCCATTGCATCGCGGCTTCCTGTGGATCAACTGTAAATAGATTTTTTTTTAAATATATAAATAACTAAGCTGACAAACTAGCATATGGATTTGGTAAGCGGCTACCGTTACATTAGCCCGTTACAAAAGAAAAGTCTTTAAAGATCATCAGCATGGTTATTCAACACTAGCGACCACCCACGTCTTCGATTATGTTATTAATCTATTGTATTCTATTACTAGCTGTGCCCCGCGGTTTCACCCGTGTTAATTTTATCTGATAAACACCGCGCCGCACACTGGGGTAAAAATTGCGGCTAGAGGAAATAGGATTTTTAAATATTGTGGATGTTTTAAATCTCAGGGGTTGTGAAATAACAAAACAATTAAAAGGGGCGCCAGTGTAATGCTTTAATATCAATGGTTGTGAAATAACAGTTTGGCACACGGATTCACACGCACGTATGGCACCTGGCCGCGTATCGTAACATAATCGCATACCTATTTACAATTGCTTTTTTGTTATTTCACAACCCCTGATATTAAAGCATCGCAATATTTTTTTCGTTTTTCACAAAAACTGTTTATGTACTTTTATTTACACATTTTAGACTATAAATATAAGACTTGATGTATATGTTATTTTTAAATAATGCATAGTTAAGTAAAAATACGTCTTAGTAGATTCTTGTTGTATGGAAGCTGAATTTCAATTAGACCCTGTTGCTTCATCTTAACACATCTAGAACTGAATGATGAGCTATCACTAGATGTAATTGATACAAGTTAAGCTTATCGTAACTCGACTATAAATTCGAAACCTGACATTTTGAACTAAGCTAAGGCTGACTGCGCTCTATAGATTGAAGGGATGTTATTAAATAGTCTGTGGGCGATCTTTGAACGGTGCGATGCTCCCGCGTTCTCTGAGTTGATATACTATTTTGTAATGTATTGTATTTCTAATGGTTCTTGATGGAAATCTTGTATTACTTCATGTTATTTATTATTGTAAATAGATTGCTTTAAAACAGCAACCTTAGAGTTTCTTGCCGATTCCTCTCTAAGGACAGTGCCTTCCGAATCGGCTGTAGCATCATTGATATATGAAAAAATTGATAAAATATATTATCAGTAATTACGTTGTATCATATATACACTTTAACTTAACAGCTACCTACTAACCCCATTTGATAATATACAATAAAATTAAAAATCTAACATGTGCATTAGAACCCTACCACCATGTTATGGTTTCATCACGATGTTTTCCTTCACCGAAAGCTGAGGCTCATTGCACGGATTCGAACTCAAGTCGATCGACTCGGTATCCCTACACGCTTCCACTGAACTATAATTGCTTCACGACAACGATAAGCTTGCCTACACGGGTGATTGGACAAAGGGTAAATATTAATTGCTATATTAGCAATAGTTGGTTTAATAACATAGTAATGGCGCTAAGCCAAATAAACAATATGAACATATACTATTAACAGTGAAGTAAATCGCGCTTTTGGGACGGCTAAAGCAGAAAAGATAAAATTTGGGGATCACAACTCCCAAATATAAAAAATTACAAATGTAAAATCAAATTATGAATGAATGCTAGTAAAAAGGGTCATTGGCCACGAAAATTATACAAAGATACTCATAGATTTATCAAAACAACCTTTCCTTCCATAACCTGTGAATATATTAATAAATTTTATAAAACGAAAGTGAAAATCCGAAAGAATTTTATTTAAAGACGTTTATCATATTTTATCATTTCGAACGTGCTGTATTATGTGCATACCTATGTATGTATTATATATATGTACCTACTTCAAGATATCAGAACCGACGATATAGGGAGCGATGAAATCATTATAGAGGCCGAAATGCATAACATATGTGCATTATGAATCAATATACTCGGTTTAACTGCTAATATTTGTATACTGAAGTTTAATTTAGACTTAATCTGTATCGCAAAACAATTCCAGTTGTTCTCGTAATTGGTTATTTATTTAAGCTTATTTATATTTTACTAGCTGGTTCCACAGACGTTGTTCTGCATAATCCAGTAGGTAGACACTAACTCGACCAAAATGTCAGGTCTCGCGTTCAGGAATAAGATAAAAACCATTGAAAAACACTTATATCTGCCAAACTATTATGGTGATAGTTTATAAACATCTTATTATACATATATGTATTTAAAAATATATATACCAACCACCATTTTATATAAAAATAAATATGATTACCTACTTTAATTATTCTTAATAACTCTGCCACTGGGGGATGGCACATATGTCAATTTTACGTAGATTTTTATGACGTAAAGGACCCAATGAGTTAATTTACAACATGATATTATTTTTGGGTGCTGATTGATAGAAATAATATTTACGTAAAAGAAAAATATTTTTCAATAACAACCTCCGAAAGCAGCTTCTAAAAACGTAAAACCAAACTATTGGCTTCAAATATATTAATAGAAAAGCATAATTTTTTGCAGGATCAATTAATAGTTACTATCGATCTCCCTAAGATCGAAATTCGACCTGCGAGTCTTTGATCATAGGCTATTTGCTGTCACTGTCACATCACTTGCTGTCACTTTTCGGTTAGTGACAATGTCAATATTTTGGGGGGTCTAAGTTCAATGGCACTGTTCAAGTTATGATTCGTAGTATTAATTTATTTTATTTAGTATATTAGTAACACATATTATAGATAAATTTTAGCTTTCATCACTCCTTCTCCATATAAACTTAACCATGCCAAATCTCAGTCTTCCGTGCACGCAAACGCAATACGCTTAAAAAGGTACCAAAAGCTTTTGCTTCACTAACTTAATATCACAATACCTATGCTATAGCGTTGACTTTTTCGCCCTATTCAACGTCGATGAACGATAGGTACCTTCAGAAAACTATAGACTACATACCTACTACTTAAATGCATCTATACAAAGAATATAAGTAATACATTATACAATACAGTGGACAAAGCCCAGATCAAAGAAATGCATCGCCATTTTTCATCTTAATAGATCTACCACTAGCCTAGGAGGCCTAAAGCCGCTGCTTTTACAGCTTCACACATGATCGCCATGTTTCGTCCACTCTATAAATAGATTCCCCCAAGGACGGACTCAAACACAAGCTATAGAAAACAGATAACTCATTACTTTAAAAATGCTAAACAAATCTTTTCTACCGCTTAATCACGAAAGCTTCTTTTCGTGACTTCTTAAACGAATAGATGTACGGACGTTTGATAGTTTATAGAGAAAATTAACTATTAGCGAACTTCGTTCGCGTTATTTACAATACAAAAATTAATAGCTATTAGTGAAAAATATTTTCAGAATCTGATTATTAGTTCTGGAGATAACATCCTACATTAAGGGCGACTTGCGTAACACGTTTAAACATGATTAAATTAACACTAAACACATTTAAAGTGGTTAAGCAAAATTACACAAAGAAACACAAATCTTGCATAAAGGAAAAATTTGGTACTAAATTTGTTTAACGAACTGTCAAAGTTAAACACCCAAAAATGGATGATATTTAGTGCCGACAAACACGTATAAGTGACTTATTATGAAATTTAAAAATATAAATTATGTATAAAATTTTAGGGAGTTAAGGAACAGGGACATAATAAGGGCCGGCGTGGTTCTAACACTTTTAAAATTCTCAATTTTTTAAATGTATGTCGTCGCATCGAATACACTATTTTCGTTTTACTTATTTGACTTTGACAAACAGCACTACGTACGTTTCATTCTATGCAGAAGTCTATAGGTAAGTCATCGCATTTTTCTGGTTATGAAACTCGTTAAGAACAATGATATTATATTGGTCAAGACGTGAAACGGTACGCAGAGACTGCTTTACCTACTCGCTAATTGTGTTTAACTAAATCAGCGCACTGTATATCTCGTGCAAGTTGACCATAACTGCGTTTACGACAAATCCCTTTATGAGGTTAATTGTAATTAACTAATTTTGTTTAGCGGTGAGTTAAATGAAATTTTGCGCAAGCCACCCTAAAACTCATAAACTTACAATAGAAGTACATATTTGTGATTCAAAATGATGGCGGCAATGTAAATGTAAACGTAAGTTATTGCGTTGCTTTTTCAAAAGCTACTTCAACTACAAGTTTGAAATTCACTTAAATTACTATCGTTTTCGTAAGATTAATGAACAAATAATTTGGCATAACTGAAACTATGCTACTATCAATGGCGCCGTAAAGCGTTACGTTACGAAGCGGTTTACACTCCCAAAAGAAGTTATCACTTCAATCATACACATTCCCCAATATTTTGAAACTTTAAATAATCCATACTAACTACGATATTTAATACCCGTATTATCATAGTTTGTATGTATCTATAGTATATTTGTGTGTAAGAATCTCGATGCTTTACTGTGAATTCAAGATGGCATCAGTATTTAGTTTGTATCGAATGAGTTAGCTGGCTTCACTTAACTGTGACGACGCAAGCATCTTTCTTTTTGTATATTATTTTTATTCTCAGTATTGTTAAGTGGACTGTGAAGGTTAAATTTGTTTATGTTTTGTACGCATATTGTTTTTATCTATATACTATCACGACATGCCCCTATTGGGGTTGGTAGATAGAATGCCTAGTGAGATAAGCAGAATTTCTCCGTATATTTTTGTACACCATTTTCGTATTCTCAATACGAATACGTCCGTCCGTGTGCGTTGCGAGTGTTTGGAATATCTATATACTAGCCATATCCCATTATTTCCGTCGGCAACATCTCAGAAATCATTCTTCTTTTAACCCTCTGTTTAATTCTATTTAGTGATGGGTAGTAACTAATTCCTATTAGTAACCAAGTACACAGACGCATCAATTCAAAAATCCATCCTAATTCGGTAACTTCTATGCAAAGTTGGATACTTCTAGAATCACGTTCTAGAACGTTTAAACTTTGCGTTATCTGTCAGTCAGAAGCGGAAGTATCGATCTATGTAGGTATATGTGGGTTTAGGATAAATGCTTCTGCAGCGAAAAATATACAAATTCAAATATCAAAGTCCCTCATGAATTACACTTATTTATTTATCATTAACTATTATAAATAATATACCTAGTTTTAAAACGGCATTATCAAGTAAATCTTTCGATGTCTGCAAATATTTACGGACCCTCAACAATCAATATGGATGTGGGGCGACTGTTTTCCTGTTTGCGTTCACTGATAACGATTTGGACAACTTATTTATTTACTAGTTGGTACCCGCAACTTCGTCTGCGTATTATTGGATGTACACAGATTGATCTCGGAACACGACAAACCAAAAGAAAATCACAGATGGGTTTGTCACTATGTGTACAGTGGACCCGATCCCTACCACCCCGCTATATTACTGCATACACTGTATACACCGGCTGATATCGGAACACGAAAATCAAAAACAATGATAGATGGGTTTGGTATGTATGGTCTTCGCGATCCCTGCAACCTCTCAATATTACTGCATATGCACCTTCCGATTTAAAATACGACAAAGCAAAAAAATCATAGTATTATATAGTATAATCATAGTATTAGTATATCATAGTATATTTTTAGGATAACAGTGGTTAAGTTATGATTTTACCAGGATAAAAAGTACCCTATGTGTTGTTTCAGGTGATAGACTATCTGTCTGCTAAATTTAATTCAAATCCGTTCAGTCGTTTTCGCGTGATTGAGTAACAAACGTACAAACTTTCCATTTATTATATTTGAAGGATAACACTGGTTAAACTATGACTTTTACCGGGATAAAAAGTATCCTATGTGTTATTCCAGGTCGTAGATTATCTGTTTGCTAAAGTACATTCAAATCTGTTCAGCCATTTCCGCGTGATTGAGTAACAAACATACACACTTTCACATTTATTATTATTTATTATTTATAATAACATCTAGGGTGTTTAAATTTAATCTATTCGGCAAAGCTTTTAAGGGTGTCGAAAATGATATATTATAAGACGTATGTTCTTTATCACAAGCGTATAAGTCGTGGCGAAAGAAGGCGGTACAGCAGCATCATCGTTTACTATCTCCATGAATATTGACATCCATGCCTCGGTCCCTTAAGGCCCCAGCATACAATGGCCAATACTGGCCCACTACTGTTACTGGGCAGTGGTACAGGATAGCGGATAATTTCCAGTATGCAATAGATCGTGGCGATAATCGCAATGTTTTCAGCTTTCGGACGCACTTCAAAAGAATCCTTGTATACCTTGCTATCGTGGACCAATGAAAAGACTTTTGCGCCATACTTTTTAATTAGGATACACACTTCTATAATACTTGTACGCAGTAAATAAATAAATTGCTGTGGCCGTGAGTATTTCGATCTCCATCTTAAGCGTTTCTTCGCCAGACAGCAATGAGCCATATGCACTGTGTGAACACCTTATCGACGTTGGGCGATGCTAGCTCACCGTGGCCCTTTGTGTAGTGGAGCTCTTAGACTCGGTCCAAAAAATCGACATCGTATAAAGCGAATGCGAGAACTAACTAACATACGAAAAGTTAATCAAAACCGCGAGACAAAACATTGTATAATACATTTGTAGTCTTCCATTTGTAAGGTTTTATTTGTAGATCTCTCATACTAACTCATAAGAATTAGGTAACTTACAATTTGTCGAATTTACATAATGTATATCTTGTAAAGGATATATTATAATTACAAATTTTAAAGACATTTAGTTATAGACGGATCACAAAGGATAAAATCTTAATCCTAGTTACCAACTATCAATTTTACTCTGTACTGACTAGTGTAAGTATAATAGATACCTACACTAGATGAATTGCGCCAAGAAGATAGGTTATCTTAATTTATTCACAAAATATTAAAAATCGGAAGCGGAATTAGCTTTTTTAATACATTCCTATTATATTTCTACACGATTAAGTAAACAAACGATATTGGATTTAAATTTATTACACTAATTCATTAACTTAGTGTTATTGGATTATTGTACACATGTGAAATTGAATAATATCCAGAAACATTCATTTTCAGTTGCCACAGATACTCCCTAGTTAGTTTTAACACGAGAACAACCATCTTGTTAAAGCGATCCACGTTACATTGGCAAAAATTGTAAACACTAATTGACACTAAATAAGAAGGAAAATTCTAGATTCAAAGGTCATTATTATTCGGATGTTATTAACAATGCCCTCTATGTACATGTTTTAGCGTCTTTGTTATAAGTTAAACATATAGGTAGTTGAGCAAACACAAACAGCGGATGACAACAATCGCGATTTAGCCATGAACTGATTTGCAAATCGCCTGAATAGACTAGTTAACATTTGCTCTCAATTCGCGACACGAGTATGACAGGAACAAACCAATACCTATATACTATACAAGATTCATCTAGGAAAGAGGCTCCCGAAGTTATTTTTATCACGCCTTCCTACTTCCTAAAATGAAAATCTCGACAAAAATATAAACGTGAAAAGGTGTCTAGTTCCATAGAAACGACGTTCGGAATAGTCGCCTCGATAAAAAGCAAATATTTCACGGGTGACAAGATCCATAGCTGTTATTTTAATTATAGCTGTAGGAATGTACATTTTTCTAATAATCTATAAAACAATATATTACATTCTTTGATATGGCATTTCTAAATTGACTTTAATCAGCTCGTCGATTATCGGAGCGCCTCCGGTATTGGGTTATTAAATATTCCTCCGAAAACAAAAATAGTAACCAAAGCCTATTAAATAAAAACCAAGTTTTAAAATAGTTTTAATATAAAACTAACCTCAAGTACATTGTGACGATATGAAGGATTAGAAGGGCTTTATCAAAGTATGCTGTGATCGACGTTGAACCGGTTTCATAGGTAAGGCGTGGAATAAATTAATATGCGAGTATAATTTATCAAACCTTTTTTTTATTATAAGCTTGCATTTGAGTAAATCTTACTTAATAACAAATGGCTATGCGACCGAAGATTACAACCTACGTTTAGAAAACGAAGGTGGTTACTTAATTCTAATGTACCTACGTATTTATAGCTATATACGCTATATATTTGCTTACATTTGCTGAAATCGCGCTGATTTCTTTATTTCATGATAATCGTACCTACTTATGGAGTAAGCTTCAGTCGTGTGTTCGAGCTCACAAACACTGTTTTTCCAAAATCAACGGGTTCAGCTCTTGATTAAGAAATAAGAATAATGATTTTTCAAAAAATTCAATAATGACATTTTAGTTTTCACAATTAAAATCTTCTATCACGATGTTTTCCATCACTGAAAGAAAGCTCAGGCTCATTGCAGGGATTCAAACTCACGTCCATCCACGCGGTCTCCTAACACGCTACTACTGAGCCATTAATACTTCAAACATCCCATAGGTACAGTCTACAGATTCCTGCTGTAAAAGGCAGCTTTATGTGAATAACGATAAAGTTTTCAGCTCTAAGCAAACACTAAAAATTGCCTCTCCGCCATACAGTTTGCAATCGAACAAACAAACATAAACACATACATTATACATGTTAATATGTTTGCATGTGAATATGTATTGTATACAGAGGTGTAAAACTTTCGCCCGACTACAATGGTATTTCGCTTTTCTCATAACTGTCACGTATGTTGCAAGGTATTGTGTATTACGGGACGTTACGAATTTTAAAAACGTATAGCGGAATCAGTCTTCTTAAAATAACAAATTAATAGGTTACCTATGAAATATACCTATGAAATTGCCTTTCTGCAGTACTGGCCATTTCAAATCTAAATAATTTTTGTTTGACATGGTTATCTTCCTCAAGATATAATGAAAACTATTGTTGTACCAATTATCAAAAATAAGACTGGTGACATATCTTTGTTGAGCAATTATAGGCCCATATCACTGGCAACTATTATGGCAAAGGTGTTGGATTGTCTGCTTAGGTCACACTTAAACGATTATGTTAATCTTCAGGATACCCAGTTTGGTTTCAGGACTGGTTTATCTACTGAAAGTGCTATTTTAACTTTAAAACAAGTTGTGAAATATTACACAGATAGGAGTACGCCGGTGTTTGCATGTTTCTTGGATTTATCAAAAGCTTTCGATATGATCAAATATCAAGCTTTGTGGCAAAAATTACGGAGCACAGGAATACCGAATGAAATTTCATCAGTTTTTGAGTATTGGTATACCAATCAGATTAATCATATCAGATGGGCTGGAACTCTTTCTGAAGCATATAAGCTTGAATGTGGGGTAAGACAGGGGGGCCTAACATCACCTAGCTTATTTAATCTGTACATAAATGAGTTGATCGAGAAACTTGGTAGCATGCATGTCGGTTGCTATATCGATGGAGTATGTGTTATAATATAAAGTTATGCTGACGACATGGTGATTTTAAGTCCTTCGATCAGTGGTCTCAGGAAATTACTGAAAACTTGTGAAGTTTACGCTAATATGTTTGGCCTTGAATATAATGTTAATAAGAGTAAATATATGATATTTAATCCTCGCGGAAACGCTATTACCTGTAACTTATATGTGAGTCTTAGCGGCACCAGTTTGGTAAGAGTTTCGCAGTTTAAACATCTCGGGCACTACGTTACGGATAATATGAAAGATGACAGAGACATAGAGAGAGAGCGCAGGGCGTTGTCGGTGAGGGGTAATATGCTGGTTCGCAGGTTTACCCATTGTACACCAAGCGTAAAAATATTGCTATTCAAAGCCTACTGTCAGTGCTTCTATACCAGCAATCTCTGGACCACATATACTCAGCTTGCCTGCAATGCTCTGCGTATACAGTATAATAATGTGTTCAGAGCATTGTTGGGGCTGCCTCGGTACTGTAGCGCATCAGGGATGTTTGCTGAAGCGCGCGTTGAAGATTTTTACGCGATTATTCGTAAAAAAGCATGCTCCATGATGAATCGACTGTGTGGTAGCTCTAATGGTGTCCTGAAGATATTATCGAATAGACTGGATAGTTTGTTCCTTCACCATTGAACTGAATTAATTAAAAGCGTGTGTACTTATGCAAATTACTGATTTTGCTTGTGTGTGTAAATATTTGTAAAATGTGTTTTTGTCTTTACTAACATAGGCTAAGTTAACTAACATTATTGGATGTAAATCTGAAATAAATAAAATTATTATTATTATAAGAATTCTAATTTCAAATTAATTTTATTTTAAAAACATGGAATTCTTTATCCAAAAGTAGTCATTTGTTTATTGATTAGTGTTACATTTTCATCGCATTTCTATCTTTTTTGTCATCATGGATACGTTAAAAATTCGATTAATTATGGAATATGAGTACCGTCGTGGCAGCAACGCGGCACAAGCGGCACGCAATATCAACGACATTTACGGAGCTAACACTACAAACCAACGCACCACCTGTTATTGGTTTGCTCGCTTCCGTTCTGGGAATTTCGACCTGAAAAATGAACCTCGCGGTCGTCCGAAGACTTTGGTCGACAATGACGAATTAAAGGCGATTGTGGAAGCTGATGATACACAATCTACGGCTGAATTAGCAGCAGCTTTCGACGTTAGCGTCAAAACAATATTGGTCCATTTGCGTCAAATTGGCAAGGTAAAAAAGCTTGACAAATGGGTGCCCCACGAACTGAATGATCGCCAGCGCGAAGTACGCGTCGAGGCGTGCCTTGCACTGCTCAACAGAAACACAAATGAAGGAGTTTTGAACCACATTGTTACCTGCGATGAAAAATGGATTCTGTTTGATAACCGCAAGCACTCAGCAAGTTGGTTTGATCCTGATTCAGCACCTAAACAATGCCCTAAACGAAAACTTACCCCTAGAAAAGTGATGTTCACTGTTTGGTGGTCTAGCGCCGGTGTGATTCATCACAGCTTCTTACCAAACGGGGTGAGCATTACTGCAGATGTGTACTGTGAAGAACTGAACACAATGATGGAGAAGCTGGCACATCTCCAACCAGCATTGATCAATCGCTCGTCTCCGCTGCTCCTCCTCGACCACGCGCGACCTCATACTGCACAGCAGACGGTCTCCAAGTTTCAAGAACTGGGGTTGGAAGTTCTCCGTCATCCGCCCTACTCACCAGACCTTGCGCCTACAGACTACTACTTTTTCCAGAATTTGGATAACTCCTTGGCGGGAAAAAAATTCAATACCCGAGAGGCAGTACAAAATGCCTTTGAAGAATTTATTGCCTCCCGTCCATCTGGTTTCTTTAAGAAGGGCATCAATAAACTGCCACTGCGCTGGCAAAGATGCATTGATTGCATGGGTGATTACTTCGATTAATACAAATAAAAAATATATGAAAAAAATTCGTTTACATTTTTTCATACAAAACGGCAATTTCATCATAGGTAAAGACCTAATATTTCTTCTATTCGTTACAGTATATCAATACTATGGCTAGTTTTTTATATATTGTTTACTATAGATACTTTTGGAAGTAAAAAAGAAATAACATAAATATGTATTATGAGAAGATAACACTTATAATTGCAAATAGAAAACATATGGTATATCAGACTATAATGGCCTATGTTATTTTTAACTAACGGTTAACCTATTACTAATTATATATTTCATCTGGAAATACTATCTTATTTTTATCTTTACAAGTCATTTTGTTAATATTTTATCAGATTATTATATTCTCATATTATACCATTTCGAGATAGAGGGAAATAAAGATCAGTATTATATGTGAGCATTGTACAAGTTTTACGTTTGTAGTTTTTACTCAACGTTAATAGTGATGCAGATGATGTATGTTTTGGTATGTGATCTTTAGATATCCTCACAACTTTACAAGTCACTTCACAACGTTACTCGAATTACGTCTTTTGAAGTACATTACCAGAGTTGCATTATAAAAATTTTTGGTAAGACAGTATAAAAAAAAATCAATTTGAAAACTGCACCTTTGTCAATTATCATTGAATACTATCTGCTAGACTCGGTGATATATTTGTCAAAATATTAATTTGAAAAACACTGCAAATTCACTAACTGCATTTTACAATAAAAACCTGGCAACATTAACTGACACATTTTTATATAAACGGAAACGAGTGACTAGTGAGGTTGCCCGCGTAACCACCGTTCTCTCCGCAGAGGACGGGCGGTTAACTTCGCTCCCGCAGACCCGTCACGTCCACCCTCTCTAGCGGCAACCCAAGCCTAGGTCCGTTCCTCGGTGTGAAGCCCTTGGGTCAGGCAGCCGCCCGCGCGATACAAAGTGACACTATACGTGCAACACTTAGCTACCCACATACAACATTACACACGTATGAACACACACACGTGCACACCACACAGGTACATAGGTTCTGTAAGGGACCTTTTTTTTTCTTTTTTTGCGCTAGTTAGACTAATGCGCTAGTTAGTGTAGAAAAATCATTCCAATTACTAAATACACATACGCATGGTCCCTTCTTTCCTCCCAGGAGGAGGGGAACGTGCATATGAGTATATGTTAGTTCGAGTTCTCGTAGGATTAGGGAATTAGTTAGATCGCGACCTTTTCGCATTCGCGACGACCGCCCGAGTCGAGGTTCGGCCACTCTGGCACCCTCGTGCGGGTCGTCACAAACTTTCGCGGCTGAGTGACCTAAGCGCTCGCCCCCAAGTCCGGTGAAGCTGTAAAAGCCGCAGCGGCTCTGTTTTAGGATAGGGCTCCTAAGGCTAACAGTGTAGTCAGTTCCAAAAAAAAAAAAAAACTATTGAGGTGCGAGTCTGAAAGCTATTTAGAAGCAACGTCCTAATTGTTTTTGACGTGACAACGTCTTATAATTCGATGGAGCCGGCTGCACGCACGAAAAATCATGACTCATGCGGCGTTACCTGCTCTGAGGCGTTCCATTTAAGGCTATCAAGCAAATAAAATTCTTTTGAAAAATGATACCATTCCATCAGTATTTTCTTATGACGTTGTCACGTTCAACTATCGTCAGTAAACCGACTTTACAGACAACCGATTTTTTATTTAAACTTAATTCTTTTTTCTTTTTCGTAGAATATTTCAATAGGTACTCTGTGGGGCGGGCACTTTGCCTATTCAAATAAAAGTATATCATTGTCTAATTTTGTTTTAAAATAGTAAACTTAGAATATGATAATTAGACCTGGATTTAAGAATATTTAACTAGGATTAGATTCGTGTCTAATATATAATTACTGTGTATCATAGTCGTCATACTATTAATATTTTAATATTCATGAGTACGGATATTTATAATAATATTATAAATTTGTTAACCTTGATTTAATTTTTTTTTTCCTCAAAATTTACTTACATAAACAACTATTAACATGATATGTCTACTCATTTATCTCAATATTTTACTATTTGATATAGGTAACTCAACAATATAAGCAATTAATAGAACAATATTTTGAAATAAAACTAAAAATGATCGGATTCCAACGTCGCGTCGGTGTCGCCATCTCTAATGCATACGAAAGTTAACTGCAACGGTCGTTGACCTCCGTAGCTGTGTCTAAACCAAAGACATACATTAGGTAATTTGTTTAGATAATCTAACGCGATTTATCAAATAAATTACATTTGATAGTTCGTTCTATCTTCACACCGCTGGAACTACAAAACGTAATGGATTGTACCTACTTATTTATACTTAATATAATAAAGCGGAAAAGCTTGTTTTTTTGTTTGTTTAAACACGCTAAACTCTCAAACTCGAATTCGGAAAAATATGTTTGTATATTAGCTAGACTCACGAGGATTATTATAGAAGTAACATTAGTCTTCAACTCTCAGCTAGCCTTAAATATTGATTTTTGTTAAGAAGTCGAAAGTGGAAGTGTTCCCGAACTACTTTACCCGCGTGCGCTGGCGTACTGGTTAACGACACATTACGTAAATACAATTTTCTACAAAGATATTGTTTATATCTAGAAAAATGTCCGCGATAGTTTAGGCTTACTTTAGTACATAAGCCATAAATAATTAAGGTATTTTGCGATTTTTTTTTTGTTAAAGGTTTTTAGGGATGGCATATTAATCCTTACGAACGAAAGACGTCTTTATGAAGTTAAATTTTATCCTTTACATCATGTTATTTGAACACATAGTTTAGGAGATAATTAATTATTAAAATAATTTGTACTTGCGGGAAGTCAGAACAATTGCGATAGGCAAACGGGTGCGTTGGTGGCGCGGTGTTCGTCGGATAAAAACACGGGTGAAACCGTGGGGCACAGCTAGTTATATAATAGTTCGATGAATTACACGTACAAATAATCAAGTACAATCTATCATCAAATTTGCCTATAATTATGACAGGCCAAAGATCACCATTATGCCTAGGTTTTACCATCCATGTGGTGATTACGATTGATTTGATTTTAAAATTAGATTATATGTTTAGTGATATTTCTAGGGCTTTGAAGAGTACGAAGTATTCTAACTAAAACTGCTTCGACTGTATAAATTTTACATCTAATGTATTTACGAGGCAAGACCGGTTACTATTTTTTGTTTATATAATTTTGATTACGTTTTTCTGGTGGAAAGTATTTACACGTTCCCACTAACCATCATTTTGGTTGTTTATCTATACTAACTTTCTAAAGCTGAAGAGTTTGTTTGTTTGTTTGGTTGAAGGCTCTAATGTTAGCAACTGCTGGTTAGAATGAAAAAAATATTTTAGTGTTGCATAGCCCATTTATCGAGGAAGGCTATAGGCTATATAAGATCACGCTACGACCAATAGGAGCGGAGTACCAATGAAAAATGTTGCTAAAGCGGGAAAAATTTATTCCTTTTATGAGCTTCTATTGTATGCGCTGCGTAAATGGTTAAAGTTACGTAACAATTACGTGTGGCGGCAATGATTCTCTTAAAAAGTTAAAAAAAAGTCTTCGATAGCATATGTCAATTTTTAATATCGACTCAATATACCCTTTTTTATGGTCATAAAATTTATTGTAAAATTTTCCATTATTTACGAAAGTGTTTTTATAAAAATGGTATCAATCCTTATCGAACTAAAATACGTTGTCCATCACTAGTATTTAATTGTGGACAAAATTGCCCTATACATCAGTTGATTTTAATGAATATCTTAGGAGATATCACAGTTTTTAAAACGGCTCCGCAGAAAAAACAATGATGAAGTATGTACCGCGCGCGCATTTTTATTGTGCGGAAAGGTCTGGGAATCGGGCGGTCATGCGCGGGGGGGGAGAGAGGCTCAAAAATCTTCAAAAATTGCGTCACGTAATACTTGAACCCCCCCCCCCCTCCCACACACTCAGTGAAACCATTTAAGCGCCCCAAATTTGGCGCTTTTCCGAATTAATTTATATTTGTGCGTAAACACAATTCTTGTTCTAAATTAAAAGTAGCATAAGTAACTCCAAATAACATCAGCTATCTGCCAATATCCCGTCAAAGTCGTAATCTACCGTAGGTACATACTTTCATATGCATTTAGTAAAAAGCTATTATTCTGACATTACAAACAAACATTTCAATGTTTTTGTTGTAGGTATAGTTATTTATATATTTATTCCTTATGATTCCAGGTTTATTGTTATGGGCTACTAATACAACCTTTGTTGTCAACCTGAACGTTGTCAAATTCAGTTCACTTTAGTTATATAAAGTAAAAATCCGTTAAATCTAAGTTATCTAATTATATAACATGATTGAGGTTTGCCGTTGTGCGCGCATAACGCAAAAGCCACTGGATAGAATTTGATAAATAGAAATTCTTTTACTTTTTAGATACTTGGGTCTATTAAATGGGTTATATAAGTGTGCAATGAATATCTTAGATACAACTTAAACAAATTTTTTATAGATACATATTAATAAATCGATATCAAAACATTAACTTCAAGGATAATTATGTTTACAACAATATTCAAACCTAATAAAATAATAGAATCAAACGTTTGTTTTAGGTATAGGCCTAGGGCTGCCATATGTACAGGTATAGGTGTTGCCATATGTACAGACAATTTGTAAATAAATTCCTTAGAATTATTTTAATGTTTTTTTTCTCTCTTACTTTTCTTCTATGTAGATATAAAATACACTTTCAAAATATTACAATTCAAAACTTCTTATTACATAATCTTTATGAGGAAACGCTTTATTTTATATGATGATATTTAAAATTATATTTCAAGGTTTATAATTTTCTATGCATAATTTTAATAGATGGAGTATTAATTTTAAAATCCTTTACCTATTATTTTTTAATTTTGTTAATTAAATTAAATTTCTATCTCGTTTAATCTCCTTCCCATATTTTTTTTCTATTGAACCTTTGGTGAGGTGGACGTTTTTTAATAAAATGTTTAGTTTTGTGAAGGAAGGTATCGCCACTGATACGAATAATTATTTATGGAGTCAGATGAACTGTCATCCGTGTAAACAAAAGTCCTCACGCATGGGCCAAAGAAGATCGGAAGCTTAGTTATTAACATAGAAGAAGAGGTCACGTAGGAACACAGGATCTATGACCTGCGTCCTAATTCGAATTTGTTCGAATGGATCGTAACCACCATACACCAGGAGTTCCATCCACCACAGCAGCATACTTAAGTATGTAGATTTCTGGAAACATAACATACCATCACGCATGTATCCCTGAAGGGTTAGGCAGAGGTGTACTAATGTCCACCCACAATTAGCTGGGTATAAGTCCCATGTAATAGGAGATGAGCTTATTGCCATTAATCGGGCACAATGCCAAACTCCGAGCTGCTACTGAGAATTTCAAAGAAAAACCAACAACACTGCTCGACCTGGGAATCGAACATAGGACCTCGAGCATAATAGTCGCTCTTACAACCACTAGGCGAATGAGGCAGTTAATGTATAACCAGTAATGAAGCGGGGTGGTAGAAATCTAAACCCAATTGGGTAGCGACCATCATACATATGGTAATAAACCCTTCAAAGTAAAACCCTTTTGGTTTGTCGCGTTTTTTTATCGTTATAAATTGTTGTGACCACAATCTCGTGATTATGTGGCCCGAGACGATAGCACGCTAAGCCTAGTGGAAGACTGGCTCTAAAGTGCAGCTGCCGGAACACACCTATCGGTGTTGGCGACAGATTTTCACCTTGAAGGTGGGAGCTAGCCTGGCGGCTATTAGAAAATACCTTACCACCATGCTATGACTTTATTATGATATTTTCTTTCACCGAAAGTTGAGGGGCATTGCAGGCTCAGGTTCACTTCGAGATGAACTGCCGAAAAGCTTACAAACTAGCATAAAAGTGACGACTAACGATGGAGCACTGATTTCTAGGTTTCAACTTAAAAAACAATATACAGGGTTTCCGGTAATGAATGGACAACCTTGAAATGGCGTATAGCAGAACTAATGGTCGTTCAGAAACAAATTAAAAAATATATATATCCTAAATATTACCTAAGATATGATTTTTTTTTAAAAAGCGAATATTGGCTAGCGGTTCATATCCAGTAAAATTTTACTAATATTAATATAAACCAAAGACGACCTAATTTTTATAACGCTAAGGCATAACTGTAATAAGGTTTGAAAGATCAAACTATAATGGTCAATTATGTCGACGAAAACCTTTCATTATAGTTTGACCTATGAAAGGTTATATTGTTAAACTTTGTAGCGATAGACATAAGGTCGTGATTTGTATGGTCGTGAGGTACTTTAGAAGTTTAGTTAGTCTGACAGTATCGATACGGCAGGTAGCATATTTACATTATCGGTTACAAATGAAAACAATGCGCGTATTAGATAGTTGAAAACTTGCTTTGGTATATTTATATTTATTTTATATTTTTATTTTTTATTTTTGTTTTTTTTTTGCTTTTTTTTATTTTGGTTTATTTATTTTTTATATTTGGATATTTGGCAACGGATATCAATACCGGTATTGAAACCAAATATCGGCTAGATAGCCGTTGCCAGAAATAGCTGATAACGCCCATGGCTAGTCGGTTGTAAATAGTACGCAGTTTAAACGCTAGACGACGCTGCTACAAATATTTTATGGACTGCTCAGCCCTGTTAGCCCTATAAATTATATATAATGATATAATTCATTATTTTATCTAATGTAAATGGTGAATTATTGCTATTATAGTAGAAAAGAAACAAATTTGACTCAATAACAAAATATTTAAAATGGTATCAATTAAATTGTACCTGACCATTGATTTTTATTAAAAATCATCACTAGACATTGAAAATGAATAAAAATAGCTTATTTAAATAAATTAAAACCAAATGCTCAGAAATTAACAACTTTAATGCACTTGCTTAATTTAATCTTTTAAATTAGTTAATTGTGAGAATGAAATGGTTCGTGTGACCGTAATGTTAACTACCTGCACGTACGCTGCCCATCATACCGCCATGTTCATGACAAAGAGGGTCTGAGTTGCCTAAGTGCGAACGAGATGTATTAAATGTAAAAAATTATTGCGTCGCTCAACTTCGCATGTGTTTTTTTTTCGGTTTGCAATTATCGTGATTTTCTTTGAATTAATGTTAAAACGACGACCTGGGTATTTTACTGGACTATTCGTTTTGTTTTCTGATCTGGACTTGTTTTGTTTAGTGATATTTGCAACAACTTGGCTTTTTTTTTGAACTGAACTGGACTATTGTGGTTTTATAAGTAAAAATGCCACGTATTCAGTATACGCCACAAGAATAAGCAAAAATGCATTTTATTTGTGGAGATGCAGAGGCAATGCTAATGCAGCCGCATCTCTTTATAGAGAGAGCGTGGGGGCCGGATACTAAGAACGGCGAATTAAAGTCTTCGATAGCCTTATAATTCGCCGGTCCCGGGACTTCCTATATCCTATCGAATCGGTAGTTGTTCAGGCCCATCAAAAATAACTGTGCCCGGCTGAACAGTGCCGACTTACCTGGGGATCGCCGTTTATGTTGTGTCCGTGACCGGGTGCAAATCCACATTTCACTGTAGCGGCCGCCGTTGTCCGAGTTATTGTATCTGATTAGGTTCACAAAACTGTTCCACCACGAAAAAGCTGAGGCAATCACAGTACTTAATAAACTTGTAAAAATGATAATGATATTCCGACCAGTCCGACGTCGAAAAACCGTTTTTTTTTTTTAAGAGAGCGCCCCCAAGCGTCGAAACACCAAGACAACCAGAGTCAGATTAAAAATAGTGTTGCCTGAACAGAGAGATACCCCAATGCGCGCCAGCCAGAATGCCGCACATTTATAAAAGTCCTCAGTTGTTACTCAGATGGAAGAATGCCTGGTAGTGGTGTCGGTGGTGTTAGCACTGGAAGAATAGCTCGTCCTGATATACAAGATGTTTTGCTTAAGGACATCGAGCATGATCCTGCGACCTCTACGCGCGCAATAGCTCGGCGCACAGGAATTGGAAAATCGAGCGTGCAAGACATTTTAAAAAAAAGTTGCACTCCGGGAGTGCTGACAGAAGTGAAAACTTAGTTATTGGGTTATGAATTGCATTTTATTTATGGATTGTATTTTATTAATTATTAGAAACTTTAAAATACATTTAATATTCTTTTATGAAAGACGCGTTCGCGGTCTGCTATATGTACATGCATATATGCACTCACTATAATTGCGTCTCGTAACGGTGTCGCGAGTCCAAAGATTTAATCTCATCTAAAAATATGCGCACAGCGCTAAAAGAAGTTTTCACTTCAAAAAGAATAATTTGCACCCATTCCTTGTGAACCGTGTGCAACCTCTCTAATCAAGAGATTATGATTACGGCGTTTTGCCGTAAAATGCTAACAGAGATTGAGGAAGACCCCCATTTTTTAAATTAAATTCTCTGGAGCGATGAGTCAATATTCAAAAGAGATGGCTGTTTGAATATGCACAATTTACGTAGTTGGCAACTGGAAATCCCTATATTATGCGTGAAGATAGGTTACAATACCAATTTCAAATAAATTGTTGAACTGGAATATTGAATCTAACTGGCCAAATTTATTTGGAGTTTCTACAAAATAATCTTTCTAATTTATTAGAAGAGATACCCGAGGAGCTGACGCTATTTTATTGGTTGCATATTAACGGCTGACCTGCGCATTATACCTGTTCGTTCGTATATAAATAATACATACCCAAACAAATGGATTGTGCGTCTGGGGTCAACTTTGTGGCCACTGGATTTTTTTATTGAGGCTTCCTCAAGGAAGAGGTGTACCGTAAGCCGATCAGGTCATTAGAAGACTTACGTAGTCATGTCCGAGCAGCCACATCTAAAATAAGTGATCAACGCTATACGAGACTGCTCAGAAGAGCATTTATCTGTAGATGCAGAGCCTGCATAAGAGTGAATGGAAAACAATTTAAACATTTATTATGAATTAATGTCAAATATTGTTTTTTATTAATCCCCAAACGGCCAGGTGTAGTTGAATGTAAAAAACGTTCCCCTATTAGATATTTTGACACTTAGTCAATTTTGCTCCTTTTCTACTTTAATAGCAATAATTCACTATTTAAATTAGATACAATAATGAATTATACCATTAAAAAATCTATTTAAAACTGGCATTATTTTAAAATGATTGGTCACACAAGTTATACTTTCTTTTTATACCCAAAAGTACTTAAACTTTGTTAAAAAAATATTCTTGTAAATTTTTAATTGAAAAATAAATATGTCATTTTTTTATAGTGCAATAGCTAGTCATACTATTTCATGCTTATCTATAGGCATAGTTAGCGTATGATAATAGAACAACATAAAACCAATGGAATTCATTCATTTGGGGCCGTAGGTAGTGTACAAAAATGTAAAGTAAGGTAGAAATTTGGAAATCGTTTAAAAAAACATATCTTAGCTAATACCTAGGATATGCATTTTTTTTTTCTGAACGGCCATTAGTTCTGCTGTACGCCATTTCAAGGTTATCCATTCATTACCGGACACCCTTTATATTTACTAGCGGACACGGCAGACTCATTAACAACAAACAAATCGTATATCTCGATTGCAGCGCCAACTAGCGGGTTCCAATTTTGAATCTAAACCATCCAAGGACCCAATCAAAGACACAAAAAATTTCATCAAATTCGGTCCAGACGTTTAGGGGGAGTATACTATACACACGTATAGTAGAATTATAATATGATATAAATATATAAATATGTATGCTGGATAATTGAATGACTTATTTTTCTGAGTGTTTCTGTTATTGTTACGTTTTATTTTTTAATATTGAAAATAACATTCTCATGTATCAACTGACGCGTAATAGAGTTGTTGGCAATGAAGGTACTTTTAATTACACACCTATTCAAAAATCCTTGAAAGGTTTTTGACTCCTACGTGCCTAAGTGCGTTATAGTCAACGTACGATACTTTCAAAGGTTTTATTAGGTAACTCTTGCAAGGTTTTGGTATACAACGTTCTTAGGGTTGCCACCTTTTCTTGGGAAAAAAAGTATATTTTTCAAAAAATTGCAAAAAATATACTTAGTACTTTTTGGAAAGTTAGGAAAAAATAAAGTACATATTTGTTTTTAATCATTATTAATCAACTGCCCAAAAAAAAACTGTTAAGTTAACTAGGTTCGTGTATGTGAGTTTCTTTATTACACCAAAATGTTTAAATGCCTGAACAAATTTGAAAAAAAAAAGACTGGCAAAATGAATAGAAATTTCAATGATAATTTGCTCTTCTTTTTAATTTAACAAAATAATATAAAATAAGAGTGACAGTTGAATTATGTAGCGATAAAAATATAAGTATTTTTCGTACTATATTTTATTTTTATATAATTTATAGTACAATTGACTAAAATATAGTACGGGTGGCAACCCTAACCACGATGTGATTTTTATCGTTTACTAACTCGCGTGCATAGTAAGCGAGAAATAGAAGACAAAACCGTGATACACATCCAGTTGCCAATTAAAAAAAATAGTCGTATTTTAATCGCGACTTTAAAATTACATAGAATGTAAAGTACTTGCCTATCATATTCTAGTCTCCTTTTTTTCACGGCAAATTGACGGTACATTCCATGATGGTAAGCACAGTACAATCCAAACACAACGGTGACCACCGAAAGATCGTAATCCGTCGACGGTCGCCGCTGTCATGCCGGCGTGTATTAATTTAACTGGATATGTACAGGTTGATCCCGAAACGCGACACGCAAAAGCGAGTCACTATGACGGACTTTCACCACATGCATGGTAGTCGCGACACAGTCGGGCAAAACAGCCTTTCCACACCGCTATCGCCATTTCCTCGTTCGTTGCTCAGCAGGGTACACCACGTGCATGAGAGATTGGCTTGGGCGTCTCAGTGCTGTAGATGTCATTCGAAACCCTTTACACCTTCTTCTTGTTTTGACGCCGCAAAAGCACTTGCCAGTGTCAATGTTTTAGCCTTCGTAGTATTTTCTAATATTCGAAAAGGAATCCAAAAAGATGGTGGCCCCTTGCTAGAACTATCTAGGCTGTGACATCTCAAAATGCATATCTCCAGACTATATTTATTCCACTTCACTTATGCACAACAACCAGACTATATCACGCAAAATGTCACCAATATTACATAATATAGGATCAAAGAATCGTAAGTTGATGATTATTAAAAATAACAATACGGCAGCTCGAGATTCCGCCAAAAACCCATATTTTAGAGTCTAGTTTGTACATTTTTTTTTTATTGAAGTTTTCTTCAAACATAGCTCTAACAAGATGGCGGGCCTCATTTTTTATAACTGTCCATGGAGTTTTTGTGTCAACTTAACATGCATACTTCTAGTTTTTATTTATAATTCAATTAACTTGCGCACAATAATCAAACTACGCCACGTAAAATGCCACCAATGGTATATTACATATAGATAAATAACGTAAGTTTATGAATTAAAATATGACAGATCAAGATCTCGCCAAAATTCCTAAGTGACAATGTTCTCGAAGATGTCACCCAGTTTAAAATCTCAGCTTTATTTTCGATCTGACCTTACTGTTTGCCTGGCTTGGGGTCGAGCGCTAAAGGCACTCAGCCGCGAAAGCGAGGACAACATGCACGCAAGGGTGCCAAAGTGGTCGGACCTCGGCTTCGGCTGTTGCCGCGATTGCAACTAACGGCCGGTTCCAATACCCTAACTATCTATAACTGCTAGTTATAATAGCTACTAGTGGTATCTATCAGAGCATTTTTCAGCTTCAATAAACGCAGATAGATAAAAAATTCTAACTTTAACTTTAAACTATCTGTGGGAGGGCCTATCTCATACCATAGTTATGTAAGTTCATAGAAAAAAAAAGAAAAGCGTTTCAATACCGTCCTTACAGATAACTGTCAGTTGTTCAAATAATCTTTTACTCGAGTTTTGTTCATCGCCCGATTTTGAGAGATAATTAGTTATTGATAAAGGAATCCTAAATTATATTTTAATAAATATTAATGGATTTGTTCAGTGATGCGAGTGACGTTGAAATGTATGAAGCCGGTATATTTAATTCGGACTCAGATGATGCAGAATTCGAAGATCGCAGAGTTTATACTCGAATAAATTATATGAGTGAATTTTCAGAATCTGAATTTATTTATAGATTTAGATTAAATAAAACGACAGTCGATGGTTTGCTAAACAAAACAACACCAGCGCTCAGAGTAAATTCTTCCAGGTTTGTAGATACCTATCATACTCATTTCATATATTTTAAATTATAAAGTTAGATTCTTACTTTTCGAAACATTATTGCTGATGTTTCAACACTAAGGTACAAAATTATTCAGTGATTAAAGTGATCTATAAAATTTTAGGAATAACGGCATTTCACCATTGCACCAGTTGCTGTTGACTTTAAGGTTTTACGCATTGGGTACTATGCTTTTATCTGTAGCTGACTTTGTTGGCGTATCAAAAGCATCAGCAAGCAGAATTGTGTCTGATGTATCTCGCGCTATAGCTGGATTGTATCCTCAATACGTAAAGATACTGGACAATACACAGAATGCCTTTCATGACAGCGCAGGATTCCCAAGGATTCTTGGTGCAATTGATTGTACACATATTCCCATACAGTCACCTGGTAAGTTGCTACCTACTCTATTGCATGTGCTGATTCACTGAAAGATTTTTCATATTTATGAACAATATAGATATTGTATAGATAGAAAATACTTTACTTTGTTTTAATATATGATTCTTTATAATGTAATTCTTCATGCAAGTGACAAAATTATTCTTTTTTGTTTTTGTGAAATAATTACATACCATATGTACTTTATGTGCAGTGAATAATAAATTGGATTATAAGCTAGTTAAAATTGAATGCTGTTGAGTAAAATATAGTATTTTAGAGGTACATACAATGGTAATTATGAAGATAGGATATTTTTCTTTTTAGATTCAAATATAGGAGAAGAATTCAGGAATAGAAAAGGCATATTTTCAATTAATGTTCAAGGAGTCTGCAATGCAGACTTGGTATTTATGAATGTTGTTGCTCGCTGGCCTGGATCTGCTCATGATTCTACTATATTTAACAATTCTTTTCTTAAAAGTAAGTATTTCTATACCAAAAAATTATAATAAAAGGTTTGTACATTGTTTTATTTAGAATGATTGTATTAATGTTTTATTAACATTTCAGTACAATGTGAAGATGACATATTTGGAAATAGATGGCTCATTGGAGACAGTGCTTATCCTTGTACTTCATATCTCTTGACTCCACTACTCAACCCTACCTCTTTTGCAGAGAATTGTTACAATGAAGCACATATAAAGACTAGAAATACCATAGAAAGGTTAATTTTAATATTACATGCATATTAATATTGTTAAATAAACTTATAGTAGTAGTAGTAGTTACTTAATATACTATTTTTCAGATGTTTTGGTGTTTGGAAAAGGTGTTTCCCAGTCCTGTCACTGAAAATTCACCTGGCTTTACAAACAACACAAGCTATTATTATTGCAACTTCCGTGTTACATAATATTTGCAGAATTAATAATATATATGATGTGGAACCTGAAGTTGAGATACTAATTGAACCAAGTGATTTTCCCCATATTGAAGGAATAAGTAATCAAAGTAACAGTATCAGACAAGAACTGATAAACAATTATTTTGGGTATGTATATATAACATGTACATGTGATTTGTTTCCCATTAGGGCTAGAAATTTATTTAATTTACAGTTATTCATATTTTTCTTTCAGATCTTCATTACAGCTGATCTCCACAAAGGGTGGCTGTGAACATATTATATGTATGTGGTCACCAAAGATAAAAGTAATAAACTACATACACAACCATTTATGTTATTTTATTTTCTATTTAAAGAACTCCTAGAACTAGTGAAATTCATTAAGAATTTCTCAACATCTTATTAATTGCTATCAAATCTATGTAGGTATATGTATAAATAATATAATTTACCAAATTCAATTATGACCCTTCATTATCAAAAAATATTATTAATAGTGTTTCTGGGACCAATAAAACAACAACAGGATGTTTCAAGACCTTATTATATTAAAATATCAAAACTATATACTAGTGAAAACATTTAGGTATACAAATAACAATATCTACATAATACTAGGCACACACAGTTTATATTGAACTGAAAAACATACAAATATGTATTATTATAGTCTCTACACACTACACACTATTATTATTATTTACTGTCACTGGTGTTACACTGCACATTGTTTTTCATCTTTTCTATTTCTAATTTTAATTTTACATTTGATAAGTTAACATTATCTGCTTTGGCTTGGAAATATGCAGTCAAAGCCAGGACCTTATCTCTCCATGCTCTCTGTACTTCTTCAGACAGCTTGCGTCGTTTGTTTACTATAAATAAAATAAATAAATCAGTTCCTTAATAATATATCTACCATACTTAGGTATTTTTAACAATAACAGCCTCAAAATGAAATCAGTACCCATTATAATTATATCAAATTAAGCTAGGCCACCATTTTACAATTACATACCATTTATACCTACATACCTACATTAATTAATATGTATGCTACAAAGACCAACACAAACAAAAGCTGTGAGCATACCAAATACTTATTTATTTACAATTTTTCTCTCTATATTTTGTCATGAGTATATAAAAATTGTAAAAGCAACTTACCAGAGTTTCTTGGTGTGTTAAAAAGAAAGTGTTTTTTTGGTGTGAAATTAGTTTCAATCTCACCACCTCCACACTCAAAATCACCACTACCACCCTCCACCAAAGCACCATTGTCCTTTTCTATCCCTGTATTTGGTAAAGACCCAAGATCTATAATTTCTACAACAGTTCCAGGTTCTCTATCACCCCCAAATTCAACAGTGAAGCCACTGCATGTAGCACTCAATATAGATGCTACACGGTCTAATGCTTCATCTGAAGGGATGTACATCTTTCCACCTCCAGTCTGGGAATAGAAAAATATCATTAAAACAAGATGTATGAGTGTGTTGCAATATACATTTTTTTATTGCATGCAGTACGAACCTTTACATTATTTACCTACCATTATTTACCTTTACATTACGTTTCCTTGCTGCTTTTTTTAAATTTTCCCATTTTGGTCTAAGTTGTTCGGGGCGACGCATTTCTCCCGCTATCGCACTAAAATCGTGCGCTATCGCTCTCCATGCGTCGTCCTTTAATTTATTATTTGTGGCATTTGTTGCCTTTGATGTAAGGGCAGGCTGCTTTGATATTAAATCTAAAAGACAAATTACTTCATCTTTTCTGAGGGCCTTTGACTTCATCTGAAAATAAGTATATGCATTTTAGGCGCGAAACAACAACAACAAAAGGTGAGGTTGGCTTGGTCGTCTCAGTGCTGTAGATGTTATTCGAAACCCTTTACACCTTCTTCTTGTTTTGGCGCCGCAAAAGCACTTGCCAGTGTCAATGTTTAAGCCTTCGTAGTATTTTCTAACATTCGAAATGGAATCCAAAAAGATGGTGGCCCCTTGCTAGAACTAGTGAGTTTTTGTGACATCTCAAAATGCATATCTCCAGACTATATTTATTCCACTGCACGTATGCACAACAACTAAACTATATCACGCAAAATGTCACCAATATTACATAATATAGGGTAAAAGAATCGTACGTTGATGATTATTAAAAATAACAATACGGCAGCTCGAGATCCCGCCAAAAACCCCCATATTTTATAGAAAAGATTGTACTTTTTTTTTTATTGAAGTTTTTATTTCTAAGTATTTGATGTAGATTTTCTATTATAATTATTCTTGTTTTTTTCAAACATAGCTCTAACAAGATGGCGGGCCTCATTTTTTATAACTGTCCATGGAGTTTTTGTGTCAACTTAAAATGCATACTTCTAGTTTTTATTTATAATTCAATTAACTTGCGTACAATAATCAAACTACGCCACGTAAAATGCCATCAAAGGTATGTTACATATAGATAGATAACGTAAGTTTATGAATTAAAATATGACAGATCAATATCCCGCCAAAATTCATAAGTGACAATGTTATCGAAGATGTCGCCCAGTTTAAAATTACAGCTTTTTTTCAATCTGACCTTACTGTTTGCCTGACTTGGGGCGAGCGCTTAAGGCACTCAGCCGCGAAAGCGAGGACAACATGCGCGCAAGGGTGCCAAAGTGGTCGGACCTCGGCTTCGGCTGTTGCCGCGATTGCAACTAAGTCGCGATCTGACTAATTCTCTATCCGTAAGATTCGAGCTGAACTAACATATAAATATTATATACAGGTCCCTGCCTCCTGGAAGGAAGGAAGGAACATGTGTATATTATTTAGTGATCTGAAATATGATCTACACCTACTATAACTAGCGTAAAGAGGGGAAAAAGGTTCATTACAGAAGCTATGTGCTGTGTGAACGAACACACAGTTAAGTGCTTGACGACAAATTTCAATTGACATCACTTTTATAGTTACAAGAGATTCATCGATCAATTGAAAACGTACTAAATATACATACGGTCATGTTCAAACATAGTTGGGACACTGGTCAGAGGACGGCGACAATTGCAAAGGTTTATTCCTCTTATTCCCTAAGCCCGAAGGAGTATTTTACCGTGAGCTGCACGAATTGGAGCGGCGGATATTTGTGGCGTACTGATAAAAGGTTATCATAACGGCTCTCACTTATTGTTCGTGGAAAGAGGAACAAATTATGTGTATTGTAAAAAAAATGTTATGAGGAAAATCACTGATGCCTTAAGCCAGGGTTAAAAAACACTTTGGTTTTAAGTAGTTGTTATATATATGCACAGAAATATTATAAATTAAAAAAAAAATCTGCTTTTAAAATTAAAAATCTAAAACTTAAATCTTTATTTCATTTTTTTTAATTGTATCTTGGACCGTAGGGGGGAAAAGCAGATCATCAACTTTCCAAAAAGTACTATGTATATATTTTGCAATTTTTTGAAAAATATACAATTTTTGTTCCAAATAAAAGTGGCAACCCTAGCTGCATACGAAATTACACACGGACGAAGTCGCAGGCACTGCTAGTAATATGTTTAACTCTTTTTTTAAAGTTATGGATAAAATTATTATAAATTATTTATATACTTAGTATTATATAATTATAATTATATAATAAAATTATACAATGAAAAAGTTGTAAAATCTTGTTTTTATTCATTCAATAATATACCTACTTCATTATAACCTTATTCCAAAAGTTTGTATTATAATATCACTTTTGTCAACAAAAAAGGCAAATGTATACAGATTAAAATAATTTTACGATTTGATACATGTAACAGAGCACGTAAGCCTTGGAATCAGAGTCACGCACAATCATCAAAACATTCGTGCTAATTGTTTATTTATTTATCTAAGGCGTCGAAGGTCGTGTCTACAACAAATTCAGTAGTTTGAAATGTTTCATTAAAAATAATATAAACATGTTATTGTAAAGGCAAACAAGGTCATGATTTGAATTCGTTGATATATTTACTGAATAGTACCTATAAACTAAGTCATCCAATGGTAAGTAATTCGAGAATGGCGACAATGACAAAGGTTAGGATTTGCAAACAGTAGCTCTTGTTGTGTCGGTCCATAAACCTGCTAAATAGCAACGCACTAAACCGACGCAATATGTACCTACTATGTGTACTTAGGTACTATCATAATTATTTAATGCTGTTATAAGATAATACAAGAACCTTATAAATACGATATCCCTCGTTTGTTGTTCGGGCGCTAGTTAGTGTAGAAAAACCTTTCCGATCACTAAATACACATACGCATGCTTCCCTCCTTCCTCCCAGAAGGAGTGGAACTTGCATATGAGTATATGTTACTTAGCTCGAATTTGTAGGAGTAGAGAATTAGCCAGATCGCGACCTATTCTCATACGCGACGACCGCCCGAGCCGAGGTTCGGCCACTCTGGCACCCTCGTGCGAGTCGTCAAAAACTTTCGCGGCTGAGTGCTCAAAACGCTCGCCCCCAAGTTCGGTGAAGCTGTATAAGCCGCAGCGGCTCCAGGGCCCCAAAGGCTAACAGTGTAGTCAGTTCTAAAAAAATAAAATTGTTGTTCGGCAGTGTTCACCGCGAGCTCGTGACTCTCTACTAGCGGTGGGCGATTAAGAGATATACTAATGTAATAATTCGACTATAAATATATCTCGATTATAGCCATTAGTAACTACTAATATTAGTAGATATTTCGATGATGAGTGATCATTTCATAATCAATTTACCATTAGTAATTACTAATGTTTAGGTTACTAATATTAGTAGTTACTAATTTGAGAGAATTAGAAATTGTTACGACCGAACGGCCTTTTTTTAGCTAACTGATAATATATGTTCTTGTAAAGTAAGTACTTTGTTTACGACTGCGCGACCTTTTTTTTTCTGCTAACTCTACATTTTTAATAAGTAGATACACATCTCAATTATGTCATCATTCATAATCGTTCATATTTTAGGCGACACAAAAACGAAAACCTTGCAGATTTGAACCGAACCAGGCCAAGTTGCATTTCGGTTACCTTTTCACTGAATACATATTCTGTTATTAATACCAAACGCATCCTTGATGGTATGTTGTTACCGTAACTATAGACGCTTATAATACCCCAGGTATCATTAGCGCATTGCCCAACTTGAACCCTCTTACCTCAAGGAGTTCTGGCAACCCTACTCACCGCTGGAACAAAAGGTTATTTGGCTGCGATCTTTTGTAGGGTGGAAAAAATCTAAAAAGAAATTCCCTACCCCTCTACCTCTCTAGTAGGTATCTACAGTGGTGGTCGTATAATTAGAAACACTTCTTATGAATAAAGTAAGTATAACTTCAACGTACAAATGTTTGTAAAAAATATACACAATCAATAATTAATAATCATGCAATATATAGCCACTCAAATAAAAAACTCATGAAATGCATAAAATATAAAACATATCTTACTTTTAATTACAAAATGAGACTTACACATGTAGTAGTTTATTTTCTGTTACTGGCCGCTTGGATGCCTAATTAGAAACATTTTAAAAAAGCATCCATAGCTCGTTCTTTTTTTGAAATTGGAGAATAACATTTATTTCTTGGCTTTTTCTATTATTTTGGCGGCAATTCAAAATGTAATCTGAATTTTATTTTGTTTAAAATGGGAAAAAATAAAAGTTGTGATGCGTCAACTAGGTAAATAATTGTTAATTTACATATAGATCATAAGTGGGCGTACAGAAGAATAGCTGAGCATTTAAATTGTTCTGTTAAGAAAGTTTTTCATGCAATTGATCATTATAAAACAAATGGAACTGTTGAAAATGTTCTTAGAAAGGCTCGGCCAAGAAAAACCTCTCCCAGAAAAGATACGATAATCGTTCGTGTTGCTAAAAAAGACCCAAGTAAAGGTTCCAACCAGATTAAAAATAAAGTTTTTTCGCCTGATGACCCGAGAAAAATCATCTGAAACACCTCGTCAGGACTGATACGCCGAAGATTAGTGGAAGTTAAATTGTTTAGAAGAATCTCTCGAAAGGTACCGCTTCTTACCAAGCAACACGAAGAGAAGCGATTATTATTCGCTAAAAAATAGATTAATTGGACGGTACGAGAATGGAAAAATGTGTTATTTTCAGATGAAACAAAAATAAATATGGTAAATTCCGATGGAAAGCCCTATGTTAGACGTCCTGTAAACAATGTTTTTAATTATAAATAAACAAACAGTATAGTCAAGCACGGTGGCGGTAACATTAAAGTTTGGGGGTGTTTTTCCGGACGTGGAGTTGGACCCGTTCGGAAGATTTAAGGTACAATGGATCAATGGCAATACAAAAATATCTTAGAGCACACAATAATTCCCTACTCGGACGATCATTTGCCTGTAACCTGGATCTTTCAGCATGACAATGACTCTAAACACACGGCCAATAGCGTCAAATGTTTCCTTAGCGAACAGCGTATATCTGTTTTAGATTGGCCAGCAAAAATAGTCCGGATTTAAACCCGATAGAAAACAAACAAACAAACGTAACACCAGTCAAAATGAACTACATATATGAAGCATTTGTTGCAGCATGGAATTAAATCCCCCTAGAAAAAAGTATGAAAATGATTGAATCAATACCACGTCGTTGCAGTGCTGTTATTGAAAATAAGGGATCCGCCACTAAATATTAATTATAACTATTGGTAGGCTGTGGATAGTAGCTATTTCGTAAATAACAATACTAATTACTAATACTTAAAAAAAAATTGTTTTTTTATACTTTTTTGGTGTTGTTTCTAATTAGTTGACCATTATTGTTCATACCTTAAAACTGATTTAAATGTTCGTCCGTAATGTAATATTGAAACTGCACTTGTGTAATGGGATTTATATTGTTTTTCTAATAAATGTAAAATCGTTGAACATATTGTCGTCCTATTTTATTGCCAAAATATACACTTATTAAAACATCTTAGCTCTCAAATGCTTCCTATATTTCTACGGTAACACTATACAATGTTAGTAACTTAACCATAATTACTTCTTAAGTCTGTTTATCGAAAAAAAAAAGATAACATACGGTGTTTATTATTTTAAAAATAACTTTATTGATAGCTGTACATGTAGTTCAATATTCGAGGTCTCATTGTTTCATAACAAACAACTTTACAATGATAAATAAAAAGTAATTATTATTAGAATATATCCGCATAGTTAGCATTATATTCATAATATATCAAATTTTAAGTAAGTACCTATAATGTAGTAAATTGATACGTATTATTATTAATTAGAATAAGTTATAAATATACCTACATCTTGAATTAGGAACAACTACATAGATTGAGAGCTGGTATAAACTATTAACCTTAAAAAATATCCACAGATCATAATAAATTCTACCTGCTAACTTTTTCATAATAATAAAGTGGTCCCCCGTTAATTCGACCAACCTATAATAATATAACATGTTATGAATAGAAACGTCACGGGAGGTGTCCATCGCGAATGCATTTTTGAACAGTTATAGCGTCATTGTGCATCACATCACTAAAGCGACACAGACACTAAAGAAAGCTGAACATACAGTGGTGGAAGAAGCGTTGTATATGTTTTCTTGAGGAAAGAAACAGGCATATTTCTCACAAATATCCGACGAAGAGTTTATAAATCAGGTTTTTATTTCTACAATTACAAATCAAGAAGATAATGACGACGTAATTCAAACTACTCCGCAAGTGGCGGCACAAGACGCGATCAACGCATTTGAGCTGGGTTTGCAATAGACAAAGTTCTATAGCATTAATGAGGTTAATTTTATAATAAACCCTATGCTGTCTTTTGTGTTGTTTAATTTACTAAATTCCACATCGAATGATTTATAATACATGTAGAATCTTACCACTTTGATATTATGTAATATGTCGGATTACGAGGTACTCTTTAAAAAAAGTTCTGGACTACACGGAGTCTGTATAGTACTCTATAGTCCGACAAATTTGATAATCCGACAACGCCTTGCATAACGTTTGTCTCATTACCACGAGTCAACTGTATTTAGACACCATCTTTTTAACTTTTAAACAGTCGGTAAACCTTTAACTTTTTACACATAAATTTGTAAACTGTATACGGGCGGTATAGTATCCTAAGTCCATTAAGTAATTAATATAATATTAATACATACGTCACGTTTTTGTAATAAAAAAACTATTCAATTGTAATCACTTCATAATTGTGTGAAATTATGAGTAAAATTTATTTGTTGATTAAAATAAAGTTAATAGTTTTTAATTACAAAAACATATTAATATAAGTATGTATTATTCATTAATTAAATAATGGATTTAGGATACGTACCCCCGTATACTAAACAAAACTAAATATGATAGTCAAGCGTGCATTTATTTACGCATGCTTGGTTGATGCCACAGAGAATGCAACAAGCCGCATATCGAGTAGCGAAGGGACTACATTTAATAGATATTCACAATAATGTCATTGACTTCTCACATTCCCGAGCATAAAAATAAAATAAAATATTATATTTCTACTTACCCTTCCTTGATTGGGAGCACTGGTAATTGATAATACAGCTGCACTTTTTTCAAAATTAATTAAAGATCGTAATCCTAATCTCATGATCGAAACTGCCATTGCGTCCACAAGAATTTGAATACTGGCACAATAGTTATATTACTCTTTGCACAATTATTACAATAAAAAAGTTCTATTTTCAAATATTAAAAATCACCTATATCATCCCATAGACGCGTAGCGTCGGGAACAATATGGCGCGTTTAACGGAGACACCGAGTTTCATAGATAACGGCCGGTTAACTGGTTCGTATTTTGAGCCGCGGTTCTGTTTTATTCAACGCCGAAGGGAGAAAAAGGGAAGGGGCTTATTTTCAACTGGTGTAACATGTGGTTGTGTTTGGGTACTACTGTGATTCAGCGATAAAGCGCTTTAATGCAACATATATGTAGTCGATCTGCTACAAATACACGACAATAATGAAATTGTTGTGTGGGGTCGAACAATACGCCCCCCAAGTTATTCATTAAAAGTTCAAACTATTACCTTGCTTTACCCTTGTCTCTGTTATTATTGATTGTCGATATAAGTTGATATTCAATAACAGGCTCTTCTGCTCATAGCATTCTTGCCTATATACTTACATGTTTTTCATATGCGGTAAAATAGATATACTAATAAAAATGTATAACTGTGTGAACAGTTGTAAACTTATTATTTACAGATCCCAAAAAAACTATTCACAAAAAACGAAAAGAGGAAAAAAAACCAAAGAAATTTACAAAAAATTAGCTCGTAATAGCCAAAGCTTTTCTATCGACAAATTTTTCTCTCCAAGTGAGAAACAATTTGTAACTTATATTATATTCTATAGATTCCGCCTACACAGCTAGAATACGTGAGGATACGAGAAAATTTTATGATATTTGAAATCACATGCATACCTACTGTAGTTTTTGAAAGTTATCAAACGAAAGCTGGTTTTTCAAAAAAGTCGTATTATGTAGGTATGAGTCCATAGCCTGGCAAATAGTTTAAAAACGATTCTGATTTAGTTGACTTGCATTGTGTAAATGCATAACGCCTCTCTGCCAACAGAGTTAGCAGAGACCACGTCTGTCCACTTGCTACCGTCCTGGCAAGCATCTTTATTTATTTATTTATTTATTTATTATGGCTCAACAACAGAAACCAAACTAAAACACAAAATACACATTAACAATAGTAACTTATAGAACTAAATTTGCTTTCCTATTATAGTTGGGCACAACATTTAATTTTACAAACAAAATACAAAGAATAAAGAAAATAATAAAAAAAAAAAAATAATACAAAATAATTCAATTAATTATATTAGAAAAACTACATAAAGTTTTAGCGCATAAATAGCTTCTCCAAATAAAATCAAAAGATTAATCAGATGATTGAAAACTACTGCTTATATTTCTATCAAATATGTCCAAAACCCTGGCATTATCATTGTATTCTCTGCACATTCTGTATAACGGATTATAGTATGAGACATTATTTGAGCAATATGGAACGTGGAAGATACTTTGATTCCGGTTTACTCTTGTGGTTATTGATAGTTGGCTTAACAACTCTGTTGTATCCCATTTGGCATTGATTATTTTATGTAGAATAGAATATGAGCTAAAGCTACGTCTGGATGACAGTGTTTTGATACCAAAGTGATTTAGCCTAGTTTCATATGAAGGTAGTTTACGCCTCAGTCCACATTTTGATGCTAAATAACGTACAAAACGTCTTTGGATAGCTTCGATCCTGTCATTGTGTATGTGATAGTATGGATTCCATACCACCGAACAATACTCCAGGATGCTTCTAACCAATGTCATAAACAAAGTTATTAATGTAGCAGGATCTTTAAATGGTCTTGACATTCTAAATATAAAACCCATAACTTTGTTAGCTTTGGATGTGATGTAGTCATAGTGGTACGTATAGGCTAGTTTTGAATCAAACCATACACCAAGATCCTTTACTGTATTCTGACGCTGTAACAATGTATTGTTTATTTTATATGGATACACTATTGGAGACCGTTTTTTCGTAAAAGTAATCAAATTACACTTTTGAATATTTAATGTCATGTTATTTCGAGTACACCAAAGATGCAAATGATTAATGTCATTTTGTAAATCAATACAATCTTCATATGATAGAATATTATGGTAGACCTTTAAATCATCAGCGTATGCTAGACATTTAGTTTTGAATGAGTTTATAAGGTCATTAATAAATAAAACAAATAAGAGTGGCCCCAAATTAGATCCTTATAGATCCTATCTTTAGCATTAATCAATCTTTTCACGTACGCTCATTCATTTAGAGTACTCTTGACCTGTCTTCTGACTTCAGAACGGCACCGATTTGATCGAAGAACGTTCGTCTAGATACTAGAACTTCCTTATTGGAAAAATGGAAATTTTTTGTTGTATTTTTCATTTAATGGAAAAATTGAAAAAAATGGTTGTGCTTTTGTTGTATTTTTCATTGTACTGTGGATTTTTTTAATTTTTTTTTTGAACTGACTACACTGTTCGCCTTAGGGGCCCTATCCAAAAACAGAGCCGCTGCGGCTTTTACAGCTTCACCGGACTTGGGGGCGAGCGCTTAGGGCACTCAACCGCGAAAGTTTTTGACGACCCGCACGAGGGTGCCAGAGTGGCCGAACCTCGGCTCGGGCGGTCGTCGCGAATACGAAAAGGTCGCGGTCTATCTAATTCCCTAATCCTAAGAGAATTCGAACTAACATATACTCATATGCACGTTCCCCTCCTCCTGGGAGGAAGGAGGGGACCATGCGTATGTGTATTTAGTAATCGGAATGGTTTTTCTACACTAACTAGCGCATTAGTCTAACTAGCGCAAAAAAAGAAAAAAAAGGTCCCTTACAGAACCTATGTACCTGTGTGGTGTGCACGTGTGCGTGTTCATACGTGTGTAATGTTGTATGTGGGTAGCTAAGTGTTGCACGTATAGTTTCACACCGAGGAACGGACCTAGGCTTGGGTTACCGCTAGAGAGGGTGGACATGACGGGTGTGCGGGAGCGAAGTTGACCGCCCGTCCTCTGCGGAGAGAACGGTGGTTACGCGGGCGTGGGCGGTGGCACGCTCTGTTTGGAGAGGCGGTGGAATAGAACGCGTTTGCTGTTTCGATATGGTCGAGCGGGTCAGTGAAGATATTACGCGGCCGGCGTTTACTCCGGCAGGCAAGGGAGTCGGGAACATATGAAGCTGCCGCTTTGATTAAAGGATTCGCGTGGTTCGACGCGGTGTCACACCACAAAGTTCTTAAATCTAAAATAAATAAGGAAATGTTGTCTTCTTTTATAAATCACTAACAGTGCTCCACGGTTTTGTCAGTGTTAAATGTATTCGATCAACTGTCCATCGCGATACCGCCAACACACCCGTGTAGCTTTCCTTTGTTTTCATTCCAGTACTTGCCTACAGTTTACTATAGTGCTTGACATTCATAACCTATTTCAATAAATAGGCTAAAAAGTGCAAAAAACCTTTTACAAATCTGACTGGTATTTTCAGTGAGTGATTACCACGTTCAAACTAACAAACAATCTCTTGAGCCTTATAATTTAAAAAGGTACCTATAATATTTTAAATTAAGAATGGTAAGTTACCAACGACATAGAAAAAAGTAACAAAAAAGCGCTTTAATAAAATAAAAAAACTTATTTCGAGGCGCTCCTGGAATGCTTAGTTTATGACCGAGCATCGCGTGGGCAAATTATCTACGCCAAAGAAGCAACGGTATGAATTTGAATCTTAGAGAAACTCATATAAGGATTATAATACAATGTGAATAGTAGTAGATTTAGGATGCAATCCATTTATACCAATTCTCAAACAGAGTTCTATTTATTTTTATTGTATGTAAATTGTAAAGTTGTAAAACGTACACTTCCGACTACGCAATACGCATGTTGTCACACGTACGCCCGAACTTCGCAATTTAGGTTAATTATAATTGTCTCCATACTTAATTACATTATGTTATTGATGTTATATTAATGATAAGGAATTGATTTTTATTTTTCCTTATTTATTATTAATAAAGCGATTAGTGAATATGTGCCGAAACGCATTGTTAAAGTGAAAAGGAATTCGGACGCGTTGTTTAGAGTTTTTTTATTGGGTTTTCAACCTTTTGACAATAGATTGGCTAGGTAAATGCGATTATTTAACAAGAACTCTACATAGGAAAGGGATATAAGTTATGTAAACTGTTCATAATGACAAATGGGATATCTATTTTTATTTAATAAAATTTAAGTGTCTGTTTGTAATGTCAAAATAAAAGCTTGTTACTAAATGCATATCAAAGTATATAAGATACCTTTAACAAAAAACCCATTTTTAAAATTTCTGTCTGTCTGTTTGTTTGTTCCGGGTAATCTCCGAAAAGGTTGAACCACTTTTGACGGGACTTTCACTGGTAGATAGCTGATGTTATTTGGGCTACTTTCATTTTAGAAAAATAATTAGAGTTCCGCACAAATAATAAGAAACAATCAGGCGCTTAAATGGCTTACACGGAGTAAACCATAAGATACAGCAAATTAATGTACTTACTACGTATTTGTAGACATTATAAAGTCCTACAAAAAAGTCAGCAAGAGTATATGTCTACCTTTTAAGGAACACCCACAATAAACATTTTTATCTTTAAAATAGCCGGGAGAGAGAGCAATATTCGCACGGGAATTCTGCAGTTCACGTGAGCGAAGCCACGGGCACAGTTAGTCAAGAATAAAAACAATTAATTATTAAATTTTTAAAATTATTCACTGGTACCTATGAGGATATTTACTCCCTGATTGATATAGGCAGCCTGTACCTACATTATTATAAAAAAAATATTACGGGTTGCACTCCGGGAGTGCCTACAGAAGTGAAAACTTATTTTGGCGCGTTAGACATTTTTTAGATTGGTACTAGGATCATTGGGTTATGAATTGCATTTTATTTATGAATTGTATTTTATTAATTATTCCAAATTTTAAAATACATATAATATTATTTTATGAAAGACGCGTTCGCGGTCTGCATGTGTACATACATATATGCACACACTATAGCTGTCTCGTAACGGTGTCGCGAGTAAAGAGATTTTATCTAATGTAAAAATAATATGCGTACCGCGCTAAAAGAATTTTTCACTTAAAAAATTGCGATCAAATTGAAGTCGCGAGCTGTGTATAAAATAAGTTTATCAGTGTTGTTGTACTACAATATTAGCGGCAGCCCTATTTCTATTCATAGGTAATTCTTACCGTATTACAAAATAAATCACATTACTGTTACTAAGTATGTACCTGTAGAAGAACCATCGAAAAGGGAGGATCCTCCGACCAGACGGGTGTTATGTCTGGCGGGCAGCTGCCCAACGGTTGTAGTCGGGTTCTTGTATATACACTCAATCAAAGAGTTAATTTCTAAAGCGCGATGTAGGATGCGTCGTATGTGGCTCGATAGATGTCGCTATGTAGATGTCGCTACATACCTATGTACGCGAATTTTCAAGCAAATAAAATTTACCATATCAGCAAACAATGAGCACATAAAACCCCTACAATATAATGTGGGGCTGTTCCAAGGCTGTTGTTTGTCACCAATAGCATTTAATATATTTTAGTAGATAAGTTTATAAGCCATGAAAAAAAATGGGGCTATTGGTTTAAAATTGGTAATAAATTCATTGAGTCAATCTTAACCTTTGCAGATGACCTTGCAATACTGACACGTAATCCAAAACAATGTCAGGCACTTTTGAATTAAGTGGATGAGTTCTGTACATGGACTGATGGAATGAGGGCTAAACCATTTAAATGCCATTGTCTGTGCTGGGTAGACGGGACACTAAATATGCCTCATAAGATCTAGAACTTTCAATAGGTGGGCAATGTGTTACCACAATTGTTGAAGCGGTGCCTTTCAAATTTCTTGGAAGAAGGATAGATTACAGTTGGACGCAGTTGTCGCTCTTTTTCTTAGTGACCTCAATAAGGTAGACCTTCAGCCAATTAGCAATATTAAAAAAGTTTGGATTTACGACAACTATCTTACATCTCGTCTGACTTGGCTTTTCCTGGTATATAACTTTGGTAAAACTCTCCTGGCAAAGATAGATGCAAATGTCATAAATATGTTGAGATTATGGCTTGGACTGGCACATTCGGCTGACCCCTCAACTTTATTTAAGGATCATAATAATTTTGGGATGAAATTAAAGAGGCCATCAGAACTCTATAAACACCTTAGAGTCACCAAAATGTATATCTTGGGGAAATCCCAAGATAAAATAATTACATCTCTCCCAAAAGGCAAATATGACACAGAACTAGAGTGGGACTTCAATTCCATAAACAATTTATGGCAGGTGCACAGGTATAGGTAAAGGATGACCGAGACACAATAAAATCCTTTCTACAACAAGATGAAAATGACACCTATAGAGTGCACACAATGAATTTATAAATCCAAAACGAGTGGTTAGCCATAGGTGAGTTCTGCATTCCAATAGCACTAAAGTGGCGCGCCTTGTTATATCACTGGTCTCCTACCCTACTAAAATATTATCTTAATGCCTTCCAAATGACCCTTCCAGACCAGAGTAACTTAGTAAGATGGGAAAAAGCCTCTGAAAAATCTCGCTATACTTACTTGCTACAATAGGTACAGCCAGGCACTTATTAGTAGGATGCAAGATGCTTCTTGATAGGGGTCACTACTCACGTCGCCATGATAGAGTACTTCAGTTCATACGTGAAGCAGTAAGTCTTTCAATAGCTAGAGCTCAAAAAGGATTGAACACTAACAGGAGACAAATTAACTTTATAAAAGAAGGCTCAACAGTAAATGCTAAAAGTAGGTAAGCCCTTCTCGATCCTAGGTTCTGCACCTGATTGAACTATCTTAGTGGACACACATGAAAAACATTATAAAATCCCAGAGGATGTGGTTGTTTCGTCATCCAGACCTGACATATTTCTTTATTCTCAAGAAATCAAGCGTATAGTAGTTGTAGAGCTTACTGTACCATGGGAAACTAATATACCTAAAGACCACGCAATAAAAATGAATAAATATTACGATCTATGTAACGAGTTATCCAAGAACGGCTATGTGGTTAACTTGTATGCGGTGGAAGTGGGAGCGAGAGGTATTCCAGCGAAATCTCTCTATAACTTGTTAAAAGACCTCGGCCTGTCAAGAACTGCAGTACCTAAGTTCTATTTTAGAATGGGTATCTAAAGCAGCATTAACAGGCTCTTACCAAATCTGGCTTGGCAAGTCCCGGGGACTGCTCGTGTTCCCTCTATCTGCTACACGATGGACCCGGCACCCACACTGTGAATCCATGGAATGCTAAGATGTTTGTCCTAAACATCATCTTGAGTTAAATTATTTATCTTAAAAAAAAATTTTTGTCATTAAAGTAATTATTTATAAAATAACATTTAAATAGTTATACATACATGTACTTTTCATGTTAAGACTTTCTTAGTGTTGTACTTGATTGTCTTCATAGAGTAAAAAGTGTAGACTCGACAACTCATACAGCGAAGAAAGTACTATATTGAAATACAAAAAACAAAAACAATTTTTAACAATTTAGCATTGTGGTATGTAAACATGTCAAATACTTTTTTTTCTAATAACCGGAAACATAACCTAGATACAATTGAATGTATGTGGAAAGTGTTAATTCAATTTTAAGATTGAAATAATTTTATTATAATATTTATATTTATTCAATAATTCTAATATTTCATTAAAATAATACGATTTATGAGAACTAAAGAAACCAATGGGTTTACTTTATACTAAGAATCGTCAATATAACTTTCGCAGTGTATTTTTCAAATCTCTTTATTTGAAATCTCCACAATATATTAGAAAATGGTAGGAAGTCCGACCTGTATGTTGAGGCATCATGTATATGACAATACATCAACTAAATTATTAGGACTGTTATTTGACGTGTACGATTACTATTTCACCGCATCTAAAAACAGATAATAATTACAAAACAATATAAACTTAGTCAATTTTATTTATCCTTCAACAATAAACATGGCCGACAAACTCAAAATAGAATGAGTAAATCAAAACATTTAGAGAGTGAAAACACAAATTAAGGTTTTTATTTAGATTTATATTTTTAACTACATGGATAAAACTATTATTGAAGTGAAAACTTCTTTAGCATCGTTGTAATTTGAAAGTCAATGAAACGAAAGGAAAATGCGAAAGTTTGTCGTTGCCACGCAATAATGAACTTTATTACCTCACAAAAAGGCACGAAACATAAACTTTTTAGACAACACATATGACATTCTGTTACTGATTGATATTGTGTTAGGTTACCATGGATATTTCAAAAGTGCATTAATTGAAAATGATATTGTGAATAATGATTATATGTACATTTTCATAAACTTTAAATTGAATTTAAAAAACATAGATGTAAAGGTATCACTTCTACCACGTGTGAATTGCACACATGATTTGTTTATTAGTTCATTACATTAATTCTTTATTTTTAATACTCGTTTGTAAAAGTTATGTCAAAAACTAATTTTGTTCGTGTTGTTTTTTAACAGTTGTCAAAAGGCGTTGAAAATAGTAAATGAAAAGAATGCAAGTTTTAGTGAACTGATAATTTTTTTTAATGCTGCTCCATCTCGCTTTGCAAAATTACAATCGAGGGGATTAACCCCGAGTTAATACCGCTGATATTTCGCTTTATAAATCTAAATATTATAGTCATGGTTGTTATTATGTCTAATTTCAATATCTAATAAATTTGCTTTCTTACCGCTTAGCCGTTACCCTGTTCTATACTATCCAAAAATTATAATAATCATTTTATTTTAGGTGCGAAAAAATGCGGTCAAAACACCAGATGTTCTTGTGGAATACCATAAACAAGATGAAACTAAACAGGAACTTGTGGGCAGACGTATTAGCTGATCAAGAAAATATCACAATCAAAGACTGTGGCCTTTTCATTAACCCAGAAAAACTCTCATATCTTTAAGCCACACCTGATGACTTGTGATAGGCGATGAGACCATAGTAGAGATAAAATGCCCTATTAGTGCTTATAAACTGAGCATGAATAAAGCCATTGACAAAAAAAAATTACTTTGGGTTATAAATAAGAAAGGTCATTTGATAGTCAATAAAAATCGTAACTTGGTATATGCAAAAACAAGTATGTATATCATTTTACGAAGACTGTACTGTACTTTACCTGAAATTGTTGATGCTCTACACAAAAGGAATCTTTCTATATGAGATCCAAATACACTACAGATACAATTAAGAAAAAACAAAAAAAAAAAAAACAAAATAAGCAAACGAGGATACTACTTAGCAGGACTTCTTACAAAAAATTATCTATTGTGAATAAAAGACGTCCACAATATTTTAATGTGTGCTAAATTAATAGCGCTTGTTTTATTCTTGTTTCTTACAAAGTTACAGTAGTTCGTAGTAACAATGTGGTTTCTTAATAACGTTCTTGACTGTAGTTTGCTTGTAGATTCGCTGCTTGCTGTTGCTGGTGTTGTGTTTCTCGAACTGATCGCAATACTGCCGCCCTCTCCGCTATATTTAACCTCGCCCTTTGCCTCGCAACCGGTAGTGCGATGGATTCCGTGCGGGGTGTCGCTCAGCCAATGAGCGCGCACGCCCTGTGTGCGCGCTCTCGGCAGTACCATGAGTCACCATGCCAGAAGTTCCGAGTCTGGCATGGTTCATCCTTACAACTAGTGAAATTTATACATTTAAACTTACAACTAGCTATATTCTTATTCTAATCGTTTTAAAATACACATATTCACACATATTCAGTTCATATTATTATATCTATTCCTAACACGTATTTATAAACCTTATTCCTAACACGTATTATTTCATTTACTTGTTCATTTTATACTATTAGACTATCGTTATTCGCTCGCCCCGCTCGCTGTCCGCAACAGTTCTCCCCCCGGCGTAGCCTGCGCAGCCTCACTCTCCTCTCAGGACGGCGAGCTTCGTCGTCGGGCGCTGGAACACACCGCTCCTCGTCTTCACGTCGGCGCTCCGCACTCCTCCATTTGGTCCGGTGTAGGTTCTCGTGACGATTCCGCGCGGCCAGGTGTTGCGCGGCAAGGCGGAGTCGACAACCACGACCAAGTCCCCGACGTTCAGAGGGCGCGTGCTGTCGGCTGAGTTCCCGCGTGGCACCAATGTAGGGAGGTACTCCTTAACCCAGCGCCGCCAGAAATGATTGGCGAGCGCCTGGGTTGCTCGCCAGGTACGCCGGTCCGCCGTGTCGCAGGTCCCCGTCGTAGGCATACCCGTCGAACTCCCAAGCAGAAAATGGTAGGGAGTGATCGCCTCTGGGTCCCGCGGGTCGACGCTCACGTGCGTTAGAGGCCGCGCGTTAATCGAATGCTCGGCCTCCGCGAGCACGGTTTGGAGCACCTCTTCTTTAGGCGCACTCGACGCTGTGCCGTAGCCCCTCCCCCCGTAGCGCAGGTGCCCATTCGGCGTAGGCGGCGCGTAGCTCGGTGTCCGCCCCACGGAAGTTGGTCGCGTTATCGCTGTGGCTGAGTAAGCCGAGCGGGTCATAGATTGACATAACCGCACTCAGAGCTTCTCGCTTTGTAAGTGCCCGCTTGCGTGCGCGTACATCGGCTGGTACCCGATGCATGGACGTGTTAAACCCTAGTTCATCCGTAGCTGCATTCCAGTATAGGCCGAGGATCTTTTCTTGTTCATGCCCGCCAAGTTGTGCGGGCGATCGTGCGCGTAGCTCGTCCGGTGTTTCACTGAGTACGCTCGCTCGGTTGCTGCTCCATCCGCGTAACGTAAAGCCGGCTACTGCGTGGACTTCTTGTATTTTCCTTATAGTGTGGATAGCTGTTTCTTCATCGTCGTAGCTATCCACCAGTTCGTCCATGTAGTGGCTCTGCGTTATTGCCTTGAACGCGTCTGGATGCGTTCGTGCATGCTTTTCAGCGTTGCGGTCGCGTACACTGTGTGCTATGAACGGTGAGCTTGCTACGCCGAATATCAACGATCTCATTTTATATTTCTGTGGCGGCTTATTCCGGTCGTTGCCTCGCCACAGAAATTGTTGTGACGGCTGGTCCGCTTCGCGTATTCGTATTCTCAGAAACATTTCCTCTATATCAGCAGTGACGGCGACGGGCTTCTCTCTGAACCGGAATAAAATCCCCTGCAGCGATCGTAGCAGGTCCGGTCCCTCTAATAATTCGTCGTTTAAACTCGTAGTTCCACTGCGTGCTGCGGCATCGAATACTACTCGTAGCTTGCCGGGTTTGTTCGGGTTGAATACAGCGAAGTGAGGTAAAAACCAGCTGATGTTGCTAGTCTGTTCGTGTCCCTCGCAGCGTACGGCGTAGCCCTTCTTAAACAAGTTTTTGATCTGACTTGTATACGCCGCCGCAAACTCTGTGGAACGATCCATTTTCTTTTCTATCGAGTGAAGTCGTCGTAGCGCCATATTGTAGCTATTAGATAGTACTACGTCGTCGCGGCGCCACGGTAGACCTACTTCGTAGCCTTCACTGCGTTGTTGGATCGTTCCGTCGAGTATTCGCGTCGCGCGCTTGTCGGCGTCGCTGACTCTCGGTTCGCAGGCTACGCCGAGCGCGTCTATTTTGAAGTGCAGTTCTACGAGCTCGTGTAGACTTTCGTTCCGGATCTCGCTGCCAGTGTTGCGTTCAGGTGCGTATATGTGTAGCAGGGCTTCGCTGTGGCCGATGATCACGTGTGGTGCGGTTCCGTGCACCACCCAACCCAGTTGAGTTTTCGACGCCGCCGGCTGGTTCGGTTTGCTGACGCGTAACTCTCTGGATACGATCATCTCCCAGTGGTCCGTACCTATCAATATACGCGGCCTCGCCTTCTCATAGCACACCTGCTTCACTTTCAAATTGCGCAAGTGAGCGTGTTGGAGTGTGCTTAGAGACACTGTTTGTTCGCGCAGTCGGAGTCCTTTTATCGTTCGAGCTCGGAACTCGCGCTTCTTGTTGCCGCCCGGTTCGTACAACTTCGCTTGTACAATTTGGCTATTCGTGTACTCTTTGCCCATATTGACGCCTTGTAGTTGCAGTGGATGTGACGGTCCATGTGCTCCGATGTCCTTGGCCAAGTCCTCGTCGATTAGCGATATAGTCGAGCCCTCGTCCAACAGAGCGTACGTGTTCACCGCTCCTTTGGGGCCTGATATAGTCACCGGACAGATTTTTAGTATAATCTGTCTCGGTTCTATAGTTGTTGCGACAGCCATTACCGTCTCGCTCGTTGACGGTGTCACGTTGTTCTGAGCTTGCTCTTCGCTATCGCTTGGTCTGTCGTTGTGAAGCGACGAGCGATGCGGACGACGACAGGAGTTAATACCGCACGGCTTTCCTTTGCAGTACACACGACGATGGCGTTTGTCAATACATTTGAAACAGACGCCTTTGCTCTTCACTAGCTCCCACCGTTGCTCGACGTTCAGTGCCTTGTATTGCGGGCACCGAGACAACGGATGGGGCTTATCACAGCTAGGACACAGATGTTCGGTTTCTGTGTCCACCGTAGCAAAGACGTTCTGTCTCTTTCTGGCGGCGACTTGCGGTGCGGCAGGCTTCAATACTTCGCGTCTAGAGGTCGCTGCCGAAGCGGTGGCGGGCGCATATGTGTGTTTTAACGCACGGCTCGCTTCACGCATTAGGAAGCGTGATAATACAACAACCTCTGGATCCGTTGTTCCCTCGTTCTCTTCCGCATAGTCGCACCACCGGGACTTCAGGTGTTGGCTAAGTTTTTCTAATACTTCCCGAGCCAGCATCGGGTTGTACAGGTAGCTCCGCTTGTCGAGATTTAGTAAAACACAGACTATGTTTTGTAGTTTTACTGCGAACGCGTTCAGTTCGCTTGCGGTAACTCCCGGTCGTGGTAATTTCCGCATATCATCCAGCGCCTTGTCTATAATTACTTCCGGCCTGCCAAAACATTGTTCCAGTGTCCGCATGATTTCATCTAGATTGTTCGCGGTGTGTAGTAGCGCTGCCACTGCGTCGCGGGCGTCCCCACGCAGGCTGTTACGTAGGCGCGCTATGTTTTCTATCGGCGAGAAACGATACAGCTGCGTGGAGTCCCTCATAGCTGCTTTGAATGGCAGCCACTCGTTGATCGCTCCACTGAAAACAGGTAAGTCGGCGGCTTGGCGTGGCGGTGGATGAGTATGCGTCATCTTTTCTAGTATCGCGGCGAGCTGTTTAATATCACTGCTCGATTGCGACGGTGATTGCGAACGGGCACGTCGTTCAGGCCTGCGTTCGTCTTGTTGCCGCGCGTCGTTACGGGTACACGGTAATTGCTCCCCCCGTGTAGCTTCGGGCTGTGAGCGGAGCCAGTCATCCACTCGGTGAATACGTTCATCTGGCTTCTCGTTCGTTTGCTCACGTACGTCCTCTGCTTCATCCCGTATCGACGTTAACTCCACGGCGAGGCGTTTCTTTATTAATTCTGCCTCGATACGGAGTTCTTCACGGCGAATTGCGGCTAGTTTCTCTTCCGCTTGTAGCTCGGCGAGGCGTGATCGCATAGTCGCACTCGTCGTCGATCTGCGTGAGCGTGGCGGGGAAACGTGGCCTGTTCTGACGTCAGTGCGAGTAACAGGTACAGAGGGTGTTCCCTCCGGTCGGGGTGTGCCCTCAGCCCTCTGTGTGTCTGGCGATAGCGGCGATTCTTCGAATACTCGGACTGTGTTATTTCTGTTTTGTGATTCCATTGCGTCTCCCTGGCTTCTCGTAACAACCATTGATCTGGGTACGCCGTACATGGATACAGATGTCTTGATAACACGTCGTTTCTTCTTCAAGCGTTGTTGTAGATCGGCGAAATGTTCTGTTCTTTTTTCTTCCGATCCGGCTTCCGAAGGACCAGATAATATTGTGAATAAAAGACGTCCACAATATTTTAATGTGTGCTAAATTAATAGCGCTTGTTTTATTCTTGTTTCTTACAAAGTTACAGTAGTTCGTAGTAACAATGTGGTTTCTTAATAACGTTCTTGACTGTAGTTTGCTTGTAGATTCGCTGCTTGCTGTTGCTGGTGTTGTGTTTCTCGAACTGATCGCAATACTGCCGCCCTCTCCGCTATATTTAACCTCGCCCTTTGCCTCGCAACCGGTAGTGCGATGGATTCCGTGCGGGGTGTCGCTCAGCCAATGAGCGCGCACGCCCTGTGTGCGCGCTCTCGGCAGTACCATGAGTCACCATGCCAGAAGTTCCGAGTCTGGCATGGTTCATCCTTACAACTAGTGAAATTTATACATTTAAACTTACAACTAGCTATATTCTTATTCTAATCGTTTTAAAATACACATATTCACACATATTCAGTTCATATTATTATATCTATTCCTAACACGTATTTATAAACCTTATTCCTAACACGTATTATTTCATTTACTTGTTCATTTTATACTATTAGACTATCGTTATTCGCTCGCCCCGCTCGCTGTCCGCAACATTATCTTAAGATGAATACTGACCGCATTGCTGCAGATGTTTTATAACACTAAGAAATTATCTTCTTTGTTTTCTTCTACAGTAGTCACTAACGTAGTTACGGCGCTCTTTGTTAATTATATGTTCTTTATTTTTTTACTATTTATTTGTGTCAAGACGTTTTGCAAAATAAAAAAAATTGTATTGTTTCATTATTTGTTTATAGAGATGTCTTATAAAACAAAAATACCTAGTTATTTATTGTATTCACTTTTTTTGTAATTCGGAAGTCTCTACTCTAATACATTCTAAACCCCATTATTTTCGTAACTGTATACAACTATACTCATATTTTAAACACAAGATCTAAACATTGCAATTTGTATGTCCTATAGTATTAAATTTTTCTTAGACAACTCAAATATCAAAAGTACTATTGACTACTATTATAATTACAATACATATATCTAATTACAATACACATACATAATTTATCATTTATACATCATAATGCACTTATAAGTATTTATATTTATTATATTATATTTAGTATTAAATAACCAAATTAATAAAATCAATAATAAATGGAAAATCCTTTATTTTATAATTCATAACTTGTTTCAATAAATTAATAACAACTGTTGTTATCCACTAAAATTTCATTGAAAAGAGTTTCGTAGAGACACTTTGACGTTAGGCATAACATTAGGTTTTACGTAACTCCGTGTCATCGACCTACTTGGATTTCGTTTATTTACTCAAATGTCTAATCGTCTATTGCAAAATGAATTTTACAACTCTTACCATAAGGTTCATTGTTTACGCTATATCTATCCAATAAAAAGTGCGTAGGTAATAGCTTTTTACTTTTATTTACAAATTGATATATAGACATGCTTAGGTACTTGTTTTAGAAAGTTGAAATACAACTAACATAAAGGGCGAGTGACAAATGTATGTATGTAAATAAATTAATGTATGCAGTTACATAGATTGAAGTATGTACCTACTCACTCGAACGCTTTCTTTGTCAATGCTTTCATTTCTTTTTTTTTTTTAATCTGGAACGTTTCCTTAGTAATCCTTGGATCCCCCATCAAATCCAAATCCCATAAAAAGTTCTCTTTTATGATGCGTAAGACGTCATCTCCAATGTGTCCGATTTGCGGAAGTGAATCTAAACTAGCAATGGGCGATTATGAGATAGGTATACTAAAGTAATCATTCGATTATGAAGATAACTCGATTATTGCCATTAGTAATTACTAATATTAGTAGATATTTCGATGATGGGTGATCATTCATAATCGAAGTACGATTAGTAATTACTAATGCTAGGTTACTAATATTAGTATATTATTGATGATGAGTGATCATATAGTGTATAATATACTATACTAATATTAGTAACCTAGCATTAGTAATTACTAATCGTACTTCGATTATAAATGATCACTCATCATCGAAATATCTACTAATATTAGTAATTACTTAGTAGTTACTAATATGACAAAATTAGTAATTATTACGACCGAACGACCTGTTCTTTTTTTTAGCTAATTTTAATAATCTTCAATATATGCAATATTCGGAAATAAAAGGCCCTATTATTATTATTATAAGTACCTAATAATATAGAAAATTCTTATAAGATATCAACTGACCAATGACTTATGGCATCCTATGTAAAAAAAATCATAAGAATCGGTCATGCCCCATGCCGTTTTTAATTTAAATCCGGACATACAAACAGAATAACATACATTTTTTTTAATGCATATACGTGATTAGTATCGTTCATATAATGCCAATCCGGAAATTTCATGTAAAATTAAATTTACAGACAGGACTACATATTTATTAATATAGAATTAAATAAAGATATTGAATATTTTTAGATAAGTAAATACTAAGTATATAATGGGTAAAAAACCTATCATTTTATATAGATAGATAGATAGCAACCGCACGCGACTTTTATTGGCTTTAAATACAATATAAAAATAAAACATAGCATATAACACTCCGGGATAACGTAGCTTTCTATCAGAACAACGTTAACAAAAACAACGTTTAAAAATAATAAGTTTATTTACAAAAATATATTAAACTAATCAGATACAGAGACGAAATAATAAACTTTGCTTATAATAATAAACTGGAACGTATATTCAAATATATCTTGTTAGTTATGCCTTTTTGTATTCGATCCTTTCGACCTTGACCTCGTCGCCAAGCAGCTTGTACACGTAGGTCACCACCGTCGCACTCTGGATGTCCATCAATACGAACGACGGTGTCGCAGTTCTTTTACATGTAAATATATTATACGTTTTTACTTTAACAACAAAAAAGGCCGAAACTGTCGAGTGGTTTATTTAGGTAAAGATGTGCCGGATATCCGTATCCGCGGATATTGGAGGAGGAAAAAATATCTGCATTCGTATCTGTTTTCGTCATTTTTTGCGAATATCAAACGGATCTTATTCATCCATAGTAAATATTATAATTGCGAAAGTAACTCACGTTTTCACGCCTTAACCGCTGAACCAATTTTGATGAATTTTGGTGTAGAGATAGATTCGACCTTGGGGAAGGACAGGCTATTTTTTGTAGCGAAAATAAAACTTTAAGGGATTAAAGTTTTTAAGAAGAAAATATGGTGGAAACACCAATGCGCATGTGCGGTAATAGTGAAATGACATCGGTTTCCACACCAATTGGTTTGTTGATTTATTATGTGCATGTGCAGTAATGGTGAAATGACATCGGCTTCCACGCCAATTGATTTGTTGATTTATTGACATTGATATACCTTAGATTAAAAGAATAACAAAGATACCAGGAATAGTACAAATAGGAGAAACCGAGTTAAGCTATCTGTGTGCGTAACGGTAGTACCTATATATGTTTAAGTTTGTGATTATGTGCGTAGTGTTAACATAATATATAAAATCCCAACAAAACATTTTTTTTTAAATTAAAGTATCAACATCTTTATGTAGTTCGTATTCTATTTAAGATCGGCTTAAGTGTTTAAACTCTTTAACGTAGCAGTACGGCATAATTATTGAACTCTGCGGGCGAAACGGAATATCATAAACCATTGCTATTTGGTATTACTTTTAGGTGGCTTTACTCACGCTATGTAAACGTGGAGTGTATAATTATAGTCTAAGATACCTATTGTAGATTATCTGGATTATAAAGTTTTGCTACAAGCGAATTCTTTCATTGTGTTATCCCACATGTGGTGAAAACAAAACTGGAAGGGATGAAAATTTGTATTATGAACCCACCAATCATGTCTCAAATTAGGGATATGAAAATTCATATTCATGCTTTTAGTAAGAAATAAAAGGGGTTTCACGTTTTTTAAAAAAAACCTTCCCGCAAGCCGGTACAACTATGGATGATTTTAATTATTATTGAAGTTTTAGTGGGATTGTTAATGTGTTGGATTTATTTTGACATATAATTACAATAACAAACAGTGATAAACCCATTTGTGATTTTTTTTTGGTTTGTCGTGTTCCGAAATCAACCAGTGTTTAGGCAGTATTATAGGGATCGCGGCCACCATACACAATGTGATAAACCCACCTATGATTTTGGGTTCGTACAATAAACTTTTCGAAAATTTTAATATTCGAATATTCAATAAATGCGTAGAATTGTGATGTGCACAAAATATCACCGCTCCAAAGATCACTGCTTCGCGTAAATTTTAATTGCACTGCATGTGGTTAGTATGACTTATGAATCGTAAAGGACCTACTATTTGTGAAGTTCGTCCATATATTATTTTTAGGAGTGTAAAGAAGTTCGAATCAGTCCAATCACTCGTCAAAACAACTTATTCGTTTTTTGCGAATATTCCGATAATGACAAATTATAATAACGGGTGGCCCAGAGAGAAATGCACTTTTGAAATTCAAGGAAAAAAAAACTGTATAATTTTGTAGAACTTATATTTATCACAATTTTAAAGATAATTAAATGAATTATTCATCAAAATTTTGGAAAACTTTCGTAAGAATTTACCTTGAAATGGATTCCTTTTTTTGCCGAATATTTAGCTTTAGTTGCTGCAGAGTTGTTGGATTATTGAGTACACTTTGCTCTTTAGGTAACCCCACAAAAAGAAGTCTGCTGGAGTGAGATCGGGGCTTCTTGGTGGCCAGATGTCACCCCTGCATGAAATTAACTTTCATGGGAACATATTTCTTACCACGGCGATGCTCTCGTTTGAAGTATGACATGTAGCCCCATCTTGCTGGAACCAAGAGTTCCTGTTATTGCCTCGAGATTATTGCAGCTTTGGAATCATAAAACTTCTCAGCATGGCCGTATAGTGCTCTTAATTGACGGTCACAGCTTGGCCACGATTGTTCTATTAAAAAAAAATGGTCCGACGATTCCCCATCTTGCAATTGCGGCCCAAACTGTAACTTTCGGTGAGTTCAGTGGCTTCTGATGTTTCAATCGAGGATTTTCTGCTGCCCAATATCTATAGTTCTGCTTATTTACAAATCTGTTAAGGTAAAAGTGGGCTTCATCCGAGAAAAGGATGTTGTTGAAATTATTGAATTCATTGCGCATTTCATTTGCAAATCTCAATCTCTATTCGAAGTCTGCTGCCTTAGTTCCTGCACTAGCTGCATCTCTTATGATGATGTAATTTCAAATCGAGCTGCAAAATTCGCTGCAAGGTCGATCTAGAGATTCTCAAAACCGATGAACGTTTGCGCTCCGACATTCGTGGATTCGCGCGTACAGATTCTCGAACACGCTGAATGTTTTCATCGGTACGTGATACTCTTTGACGACCCAGAGGCCGCATTTTTTTCGTCGATCCTGTCCTTCGAATCTTTCAATAAATTGCTTTATTAAATTAGTGCTTGGACACTCGCTGATGCGCCGTAACTTTGTAGTCAACACGGTAAAGCCGTCGAACAGTCTCATAAGATCGAGCATTCTCGTAAAATGCGCGGACACAAAACGCGCGCTGCTCTCCCGTGTAATGATTCATGGTGTCTAAAATTACAAAAACTGCGCTACGCATTGCTTTCCCCGCGCTCCCTCCATTTTGTCGTTTAGAAATACGCGCGAAATCAAAAGTGCATTTCTCTCTGGGCCACCCTGTATTTGTAATTTAATTCAATAATTTGCAATTTTTGAACTATTTGATTCAAATTTTAAATAACTCATGAGTTTTCCAATAATTGTTATATACGATATTGGGATCGTTTATCGAGATTTAAATTGAATATTTGAAACTTAAAATCAATCGTGTTAGAGAATTTACGAATTCTTCGATTCTAATTTCTAACGAAATAAATATTCGATACCAGTTCTATTATTGGCACATTTTTTCTACCTATGATTTCTTGCGAAAACTATTTAAAAAAGTGAATGTGACAACTTTTACGGTAGAGTTCACTAACATTCGTGGACTCAACTTTAATTTAAATGCCATCGAATATTGAGACGGTTCAACATGCAATGCTCTTCCCTTAATGATGGACTTTCTTGTACAAGCCGGAGAATGTATGTATGTACGATAGGATGTGTGTTATCGCCGTTTACGTTGTATGTAGGATATTTTCTTCTCCGTTCATTGGATACACGTGGACCTACTCAAAGCTATATTTACTCGTGCCTCTACAGATACCATGATGTCCTGCAAAGCTCTTACGTAAACCCCCAAGATGGCGGCATCTCAGCGGTAGTACTTAAAAAATGTGCAACTGTGTTGTCTCCAGTGTAAAAGTGTATATATATATATATATATATATATACTCGATCACGCAAAAAAAAAAAACAACTAAACGGATTTGGATGAAATTTGGCACTCAGATAGCTTATAACCTGGATTAACACATATGATACTTTTTATCCTGGTTCTGGCTCTTTGTTTACGCGAGAGGTACTGTGGGCAACAAGATATAAATTAAGTCTAAATCCAAAGCTTGAAAAGCATTTAAAGTCAAAATATAAATAACAATTGAATATTACCTATAGAGTGGGCTATATGCTCCAGTAGCTGAGCCAGGGTTTATGTAAAACTTGTTCTCATGCTCGTAAGCTTCGAATCGGTGTGTATGACCTGATATAAGGATGTCTACATCGAGCTGCCTCTGCACCAGTGCTAGGGATTCCTCGTCCCCCCATGGCACAACCTGATGGCCGTGTATGAGGCCAATACGAAACTGCCCAACTGTTATCACCTTCTGCTCAGGATATGTTGTGTTCTGAAATTATAATAAAAACTGTTTAATATTATAGCTCATTACAATCGTGACAAAAATCTAAAATTTTTAATTCTGATATTAATTTTTAATGTGTATCTAAATATTTTATATAAGATTATGAGTGCAAAAATACATGGTCGTAAGATATCACTATGCAACAGATGTGATTAACATCTCTTTAAACCATTTTCAGCCACACTGTCATTTAATATCAAGTGAAATCATAATCAATTACTAAATCAGAAGAAAAAGGTTTTATGATAGTCATGTCATAGTCATCATAGTTTATTAGTCAATCCTCCACAGGTGTTCCGTGTAGCCTATCATAATTATTGCAATATAATATAACATGATTATTGTAGCATTATAAAATCCTAGAGGATGTGGGTATTTCATCATCCAGACTAGACATATTTATTTATTCTCGAGAAATCAAACATATAGTACTTTAGAGCTTACTGTACCATGGAAACCTAATATACCTAAAGACCACGCAATAAAAATGAATAAATAATACGATCTAAGTAATGAACTAACGAAACACTTCTATGGGGTTAATTTATATTTTGTAGAAGTGGGAGTGAGAGGTACACCAGCGTAATCTCTCTATAACTTGCTAAAAGACCTCGGCTTGTCAAGAACTGCAGTAAGTTCTATTTTAGAACGGGTATCTAAAGAAGTATTAACAGGCTCTTACCAAATAAGGCTTGACAGGGAGGGTATCACAGGCAGTCAAGGGGAGTGCTGATATGCGTAATAAGAGCCCTTAAATCTACACCTGGGTCACAAGTCCTGGGGGCTGCTCATGTTTCCCTCTCTCTGCCACATGATGGACCCAGCGCCCACAAGGTGAATCCATGGAATGCTAATGCTCTCTCTCACTTCCCATACTTGCCTACAGCTTGTCCAGATTGCATCATACTCCTGGATACTGCTTATCTCCTTAGCATGACATTATGTATACAATTAATAAGATTGAAGTGTCTGTTTGTAATGTCAAAATAACAGATTTATGCATATGAAAGTACTACAGCACCTTTAACAAACAACCCATTTTTAAAAATTTTGTCTGTCTGTTTGTTTTGGGTAATCTCCGAAACGGTTGGACCGATTTTGACGGGACTTTCACTGGTAGATAGCTGATTTTATAGAATAACTTGGGCTACTTTTATTTAAAAAAAATAATTAGGGTTCCCCACATATAAAAAAACTGGTCATGGTGAATCAATTCGGGAGCTTAAATGGCTATTTCAAATTACTATACTACAGAATTGTAGACATTAAAAAGATCTACAAAAAAGTCAGGGAGAATATATATCCATCTATGGGACACCCACAATAAGTATCTTTGTCTTTAAAATAGCTGAGAGTGTAGGAGTAAGATTTGCGCAGGCATTCTGTGGTCCACATGAATGAAACCGTGGGCACAGCCAGTATAACATAAGAAATAAGTTGATAAATTATAATTTTTGAAATGTGACAATTAGTTTCATAGATAATCAGAGTAAAAAAAGGCAATCTCAGTTTTACATTATTAGTATATACTAGCTTTGCCCGCAGCTGCACTTGCATGAGATACAGAATGCCTTCGATCGGGAGCATGTGTGAATTGTGCTACCCTGCTCCCAGTTATATTAACAACAAAAATAATTATTGTGGTTGATCCATAGGAGATAAAGATGTGTTCTTGTTGATTATTTTCTATAGATATTTAATGCTGTACTACATTGATTTGATACATCCCTTATTATTTACTCAATGTAAGACATATACACACCCCAAAATCGTCACTTTTCGGAATTCTTTTTTATTTGCACAGAACCCTAATTGTTTTTCTGAAATAAAAGTAGCCTCAGCAACTCCTTATAAAATCAGCTATCTGCCAGTACAATTCCTGTTAAAATTGGTCCAACTGTTTCACAGCTTACCAGGACAACAAGACAGATTTTTTTTTTTTTTTTTGTTATATGTTCCGTATATAGTTTCATACACATTTAGTAAAAAGCTGTTATTTTGACATTGCAAACAGACACTTCAATTTTATTTATTTTATAATTTACCTCATCAAAGTCACCTCTGACCACATGGACATCACTGGCTAAAGTTTTCAAGTAATCATAAGATTCCTTAGTGCACAGGTTCCCTGTACACAATATGTGCTGGATCCTGCCGGGCAGGAGTAGCTTCTTGAACTTCGGAGGTAAACTGCTGCACCTATGAGGGATATGCAGATCACCGAGTACTAAGACCAGCTAAAATAAAAAAAGGTTATTTTTTTAGAAATCCTAATGAGCAATGATGTATAATGGTCTGTTAGGACAAATAACTCGGGGAAACTACTCTCTAATTTTTCATTGCACATTTCAAAAATGGCTCAGTGGTAGCGTGTATGGACAACATGTTGATAGACCTGAGTTTGAATCACTGCAATGTTGAGCTTTTGGTGAAGGAAAACATCATATTAAAACCATAGCGCATTGTAGTAAGGATTTTCTAATGTCCACCTAACTAACTACAACTTTCAAGCTGAAAATCTGTCGCCAAACACCAATATGTGTGTTCCGGTAGCTGCACTTGAGAGCCAGTCTTCCACTAGGCTTAGCATGTCACTTAAAATCACGTGTGATTGTGGGCATAAAACGAAATTTATAACGATTAAAAAAAGGTTTATTTTTTGTTATTGATAAAATTCCAGACAGATATAGTTAGAATAACAGATCCGCAATATATAACCAGCACCAAGTTTTGAAAAATGAAAAATGTGGGCGTATAGATCTTCAAAAAAGTACAAACCATTTTGGAATGCAAAATAATTATAGTCGTTTTTAATCCTTTTATGGTACACAAGATAAAAATTTTATTGGAAATATATAAAAACATACAATTTTCGAGCAATAATATGCCACAACAATAAACTCGATTTTATTTCATTGTTACTAGCAGTGTTACCAGCATAGAGTTACCAGTGCCCGATTCTTCTATTATCCTTAAAATATGTACTCTGTGGTGCACGATAGTGAAAACCAGTGAAAACTTACCAAGGACTGCTCAAAAAGTAACATTTTGATCAAAAAAGTAATTGTCCGAGAGCTAGCAACATCGGGAAAACAAGAATTTCAGTTATGCCAGTTTTTAGATATCTCTCACTCTCCCGGACGTCATACGGGCTATCTGGCTGGCGGTAGAAATTGCGTTCATCAGTGCGCATCGTATCTGTACAGGTAAAATATCAATTTTTCAAATAATTATCTTCTTCTGCTTCTTCCTTACTTCTCTTTAATGAATACCATTACTGCCATTATCGAGTGAATTATAGTGTCATGTGTTATGACGATTCAGTATCCTAACAAGATGGTGGCTCTCTTGTTAGAACTTTCTAGGAAGTTTTTGTGGGACCTCAGAGTGAATGCTTTCAGCTTATATATAATATAATCCACTTCCCGCACAAAAAACAAACTATATCACGCAAAACGCCACTAATATTACATAATATAGGGTCAGAAACCTAAGCTAATGAATTAAAAATAAAAACCACAACATGTCACTTCAAGATCCCGCCAAAAAACCATCTATGTTTTTTTAATTCAGAAAATGATCAAATACACACTAATTCAAAGTTACTATATACTACTACTATATAAACAAGTACTCACAATCATTATTCATAATATCATTTTCAATTAAAGCATATTTGAAATATCCATGGTAATGTAGAAGAACTATTGCAAAGGGAGGATCCTCCGACCAGACGGGTGTTATGTCTGGCGGGCAGCTGCCCAACGCTTGTTTTTTTTTTTATTTTATTTTTTTGAACTGACTACACTGTTAGCCTTAGGGGCCCTATCCAAAAACAGAGCCGCTGCGGCTTTTACAGCTTCACCGGACTTAGGGGCGAGCGTTTAGGGCACTCAGTCGCGAAAGTTTGTGACGACCCGCTCGAGGGTGCCAGAGTGGCCGAACCTCGGCTCGGGCGGTCGTCGCGTATGCGAAAAGGTCACGATCTAACTAATTCCTAACTCCTGGGAGGAAGGAGTGGACTATGCGTATGTGTATTTAATAATCGGAATGGTTTTTCTACACTAACTAGCGCATTAGTCTAACTAGCGCAAAAAAAGAAAAAAAAAGGTCCCTTACAGAACCTATGTGCCTGTGTTGTGTGCACGTGTGTGTGTTAATACGTGTGTAATGTTGTATGTGGGTAGCTAAGTGTTGCACGTATAGTGTCACTTTGTATCGCTCGGGCGGCTGCCTGACTCAAGGGTTTCACACCGAGGAACGGACCTAGGCTTGGGTTGCCGCTAGAGAGGGTGGACGTGACGGGTGTGCGGGAGCGAAGTTAACCGCCCGTCCTCTGCGGAGAGAACGGTGGTTACGCGGGCGTGGGCGGTGGCACGCTCTGTTTGGAGAGACAGTGGCGTAGAACGCGTTAGCTGTTTTGGTTTGGTCGAGCGGTTCAGTGAATATATTACGCGGCCGGCGTTTTCTCCGGCAGGCGTTGGGGCCGGGAACATACGAAGCTGCCGCTTTTATTAAAGGATTCGCGTGGTTCGACGCGGTGTCGAAATAAGAGCGAGAAAGGTGTTTGGCATAGGCATGTATCGAAGGAAGGTCCATATCTCTATGGAGATCCTCCATATGAACACACCAAGGGGCGCTGGTAAGGCGGTGAAAAAACTTATTCTGGATGGCTTGTAAGCGTTCCCAATTATATCTTGACATATGTGCGAACACAACGCAGCTATATGTCATAATCGGTCGGATACACATCTTGTAGAGCGTAAGCTTGTGTCTCGTGGACATTTTGCTTGCAGCACATAACAGAGGATGCAATCGGGCGAGGGTCCAGGCGGCCCTTTTCCTAACCAGAGTGATGTGGCGTATAAAGGAGAGTCTACTATCTAGGGTTACACCTAGATATTTGGTCTCCTTTACCCAGGGGATCGGATTACCGAAGAGTTCAAGGGGATGATCCTTGAGTTTTTCCGGTATCTATGAGGCGGTTTGGTCGAAGAGCACCGCTGCGCTCTTCGAGGGGTTTATGGCTACTCGCCAGTCGTTAAACCACTTCCCGAGACTGGTCATGGCTCTTTGGATTCTACATTTGAGGTTTCTCGTTTGCCTTTGAGAGGAGTATATGACTGTATCGTCAGCGTATAAGCCTACCTCAACTTTCGCTTGAAGTTTTGGTAGGTCACTGACGTACAGATTGAAGAGGCTAGGAGCCAGGATGGAACCTTGGGGGACGCCTGAGCGTATGGGATGGGGTGTTGATAGTTCACCTTCCACTCTGTAGCGAAAGGTGCGGTCTTTGAGGTAATCGCGGATGATTTTAACTAATCTATCGGGGACTTCGCGGGAGTACAGCTTATAGACTAATCCTTCGTGCCAGACCTTATCAAAGGCCTTGGCTACGTCGAAAAAGACTGCCAGTGTACGACGGGGTTTATATAACTCGGAAAAGTTAAACAAAATGTGCTCCGTGAGGCGCGGTGCACTTGATGAGTGCAAGAATGTCTAGCACGAAAACCGAATTGCTCAGGCGGATAGAGGTTTTTCTCGTCTATTACGGATTTCAGACGGTTCAGAAGGATCCGCTCATAGATTTTACCTAGGGTATTTAGAAGACTGATAGGGCGGTAGCTGTCGGGAAGCGACGTGCTCTTGCCGGGCTTGTGAATAACTATGATAATGGCCGTTTTCCAGACGGCTGGAAAATGGCAGTTGGCTATGGCTACATTGAAGATGCAGACCAATAGAGCTATGAGGTGATCGGGAAGAAGTTTGAGTACTTCGTTCCTGATCCCGTCGGGACCTGGTGACTTTTTAAGCTTAAGGCTTTTGAGTATGGCAAAGATCTCCTCAGAAGTGACTGGGGACAGGGATTCTGATACCGGGAGCTTATTCAGCTCCCCCACGTGGGCTTCGATATCTCTGACTCGGTCGGTGTTTGCTTTGACGCTGTTCGGGGAGCACTGGCTCTCCAAACAAGCGGCAAGGCACTCCGCCTTGACGATGGTATCGAACGCGGGTGTAGTGCCGGGACCCCTTTCGAGGGGGGGCATGCGAGGTTGGGGTTCTATTTTAAGAGCGTGGGCTACTTTCCAGTAAGTCAGATGTGACGGCCTTAGCCCTTCGACTAAGGTGTCCCATCTGTGACTTTTGAACTCGGTTATACGGGCTTTAACCGCTCTCTGGAGTGCGCGTAACCGTGCGCGGTTTGCCTCGGTCGGATAAGAGTCATGCGCACGAGTCGCAGCGTTCTTCTCCGTCATCAACGCTCGCACGTCGGCAGGGAGTACAAAGCGGCGATCGTTCGCCTAGTTCGGCTAGCATCAGATGTAATTAACAATTGTTAGCATCAGAGATAAATAACAATTAGTTAGCATATACAAATGACGTTAGACGTTATCAACGCAGTACTGCCCTACCCGTCAAATTAGCGCTGCCCGATAAGTATCGATATTTTGGTTAATTGATCAAAGTAATTCGATATACCGATGTTTTGTGTCGATAAACGGTAATGCAAACTATAAGAGTCTATAGCACAGAAAAATATTTTTTGGAACGTTATTACTTGCGTATGCCTTGTCGCCCTTTACAGCATTACAAACCGGTATCGCGATAGTGACCGATACGTGAATAAATATTATTAAAATATAATAAAACAATACAATAAATGAATCGATATTAACTAATTTAAATTATGTAGCGTTAAAATTACGTTACCAGATTATATCCATAGTTTTGATGTGAAATATTTAATGTGGTGTGTCAGGCCGATTACTGGCGTGGCGACGTTTTGGTTACAAAGTTGGCGGTAGTTAGTGTGGCGACGCTTTGGCTCCAACGTTGGCGGTGTGAAGCCGAGTTCGTTTTTTTAATCGACAGACTGGATCAATTCAAAGTTTCATGTTATAACATAGATATATTAAAAGTGGTTGGTAGGGATCGCGACCATTATACACATAGTAATAAAATAAACATCTTCACAGTGACGTTCTTTTGGTTTGTCGTGTTTCGAGATCACCTAGATACCCGGATGTATTTCTTTTTATTGTTCTTTTTTCATAATAACTAAGATGTTTTTTTCACATCTGCCGGGTGCCTCGTGACGCCAACTTTTTCTGTAATTTTATAAATATTTATTATGGAAATATTAAAATATTTCCTTTTAAAATAATGAGTAAATTAAATTTACATGAAATTTACTGTTTACACCATATAAAAAAAACTGTTACAACGTTAAAACTCCGTAAAAAAAAATTCCTAGTTTTTAAAAACTATTGATTACGTAGAATGCACTAGAATAATAATGAAAAGGTTCAATAGAACATTTTTTTTATCTAACAATTTATATTAAATTTCGTAGTTATATAATTTTTATATTTTACACGTTTACTTTTTTGCCAGTTACTTACAGAGTAAATCTCGGTGACCCAAATATTTCACAATTATAACATTACCAATATAATTTATCTGAGTAAACTATAAATCTCTTGATTACATTCTTTACGAACTATATAATAAACCTACTAAAGTGTAATTTTTCTCTTAATAAATGTGAAATTTTGTTGTAAGTTTAAAAATTGTGAAAGTAGTAAATAGTTTGTTATGGATCTTAATGATATTGTTAGGTACCTACATTTTTAATACAATACTTTAATTATTTAGAAGAACTGTTTATATTGAAGAATGAGTAAACGCTAAAATTAGATCAGTGCAACATTCATCACTTCACCTTCGTCTATAATACTCTATGGTTCAGGTGCGAAAAGAAAAAGAAAAATTTCATGGTGTTTTGGGTGACACATATACGTAGAAAAATTTAGTGTAAGTAAAATATATTGGCACCAACTGCAGGGAAATGGAATCAATGGAATATGAGCTCGCTAGGAATCTCACTCTGTTGTTCTTCGTGGAACGCCTGCTCGATAAAGGCGAGCCGCGCACGTTACACGATCTTTCCTGCCAGTTCGGTGCCAAAGGCTTCACCAAGGAGATGCGGCAGATCGCTGGCGGGTCACAGTCGGGGCTGAAGAAGTTCCTGGCACAGTACCCAGCGTTGTTCAACATAGACGGGGACTATGTTGATATCAACACTTTCCAGAAGCATCCAAGCGGGATTGGCGCCTCATCAAACAATGACTACATCGAAGAAGCGAAGCAATACTTCGCGAGTAAGATGATTCAGTACGGTGAGGGCACTGAGGTACCGATAAAGAGCCTCCTCGGTCACCGCAGCCAAGCTTCCCCGCAGGTGCGTCACATCTCCGGCCAACGCATCAAGGAGTTCAAAGATTTCCTCATGAAACATCCAGATGTGTTCCAGATAGTCGATGACAACGTCATTCTAGTCAGTGAGAATCATAGGAGAGACAACGCACACACAAATTCTGGACAATTTCATAATTTACCCGTAGCAAATATCAATACAGACACCGCTCAGCAGTTACTTGATTATATTGCTCAATGCATTGAAGCTAAAGGGCCTGTAATGGTTGATCAGCTCTTCCATTTAATTGTTTCAAGATTTCCCCAGGAGTATTGGTATCAGATGTTTAAGTCCCCAGCAGATTTAAGTGCATTTTTAAAATTGTTCTCAGACAGTTTCCATGTACAAGCGAACCTTGTAACATTAATAAGCAAACCAAAAATACCTGTAATGTATCTAAATGCAAAATCAAAAGTCAAGACTGATTCACCAAAGCCAGTGGTTGAAGAGAAAGCTGAGTCTCCTGCACCTCCTACAGTGTTGAGCCCCACACCTTCTGATGGAAAAAAGAGTCCAGCAAACAGAATACTCAGTCCTACTGAATCTCCCAGAGGTCCTCAAACCAACATTGCCAATCAGACTTTAAAGCAAAGAATAAATTCAATTGTTATAAAGAATTTGGCTGAAAATATGGTCAAAGACAGGGTAAATAATCACTTGAATGCTCGTAGTGCCGAAGAAACAAATGGTACACCAAGCATAAGGAACAGTATTGTTGGAGAAGCTTGGCGTCAGAAGGTTCTACAATGCACAACTGTCATAGCCAGTGTCAGAGAATGTGCCACTTTGATTGAAAGCATCATGACTCCTAGACGGAACACTAAGAATATAATTTCTTTCGATTGTGAAGGAATTAATCTCGGCCTTAAAGGAATATTGACAATGTTTCAAATAGCTACAATGAATGGTGAGGTTTACATATTCGATATAATGACTTGCCCGGGAATGATTAATGAAGGCAAAATAAAAGAGTTGCTAGAATGTGAGAATGTTGTAAAAATTATACATGACTGCAGAAATGATTCAGTCAATTTGCACAATCAATTTGAGATAATTTTGAAGAATGTTTTTGATACTCAGGCAGGTCATGCTGTTTTACAATTACAACAACAAGGTGTGCCTGTTTACAAGGTTAAAAATTTAAGTCTCAATGCTCTGTGTGAATTGTATAATGCTCCAATGAATCCAATGAAAGAGCAACTAAAGAATGTTTATCGCAGAGACCAGAGGTACTGGGCCAGGAGGCCTCTGACTAAGGATATGATAATCTATGCCGCTTCTGATGTCCTTTCCTTGGTGAATCCTGCAATATATGCATACATGTCTAGTAATATTAAACCTGAGAATCAGCAACTTTTTGAAGAATTGAGTAATGAGCAAGTTTTTATGCACATTCAACCTACAGAAGTGAAATTACGCAAAAGGCAGAGAAAAATCAATACAGAAGTTTGTGAATTAAAACAGAAATTATCTGAAAGTGTTAAAAACATTGTTCTCAGCAACAGGGAGATCAGGTTGCTTAGATATCTAGAATTAACTGAAGAAGAAAAAGAGAAGTTGAAGGGTTGTCACAAAATATCAAAGAAACTAGAAAAACTGGAAGCAATTGGAAATGATAAAGATTCTGACACGATGATGATGACAGAGAAAACGAGATGGCCAGTTTGGAATCTAATCCCTCTGATCCTATCTTATCTCCACATTCTACTCAGCCTCCAAGCCTCACAGAATCCATGCAAATGATGGATGAAATTCTATCAGATACCAGTATGGATAAGGTAGAAAAGATTAACCGTTTGGAGGCTATCCTATCTTCTGTGGCACCTCTCAGTGGCGAATTGGAGGAAAAGTTCTCACAGACAATGGAGCAGACATTGCCATTGCTCAAGAACAAAGATTGGTCCAATTTAAGCCAAATATTGAATATGGGAGATGGTGATAGGAGAAACTGCTGTTGCAAATGCCATAACTCAAATTTTGATGATGGGAAGTGCAATGATCTCAATGAAACAAAGAAGTTGGAGAGTGCTTCACAAACCCTCAGTACAGGGGATATTGTGATAACTAGAATTCATTTCAGGGAGGAAGACAAAGTCAATGAGAGAGTTCTAGATGCTTCCCCCATGAGCAAACGGGTTGGGATAAACAGTTCATCTTGATGACACTCAGTCATTCTTCCATATTTTCTGAGTGCCACGATTAAGTTTCCAAGTTGTTTTCTGTATGTGATCAATATTTTACTTTTATTATTAGTTGTAAGTTTGAGAGGTATCATGTCTTGCTCCTGAACAGTAAATCAATTATTGTAAAGTAGGTTAACAGGGGTCGGATTGCGGCGATTGGCGAGATTATGCCTGAGGAATAACAAAAGCATGTTGTTACTTTGTTAGTCCAAGCATTACCAGTGTATAAACGCCTACACTATGTGTTCATTTGAGCGGAGACGTGATTCTACACTCGAATAATGCAGTTAGACGCATTAAAAATACAAATGATGACTACTTAATTCCATTAACTGGAAATTACAGTATTCTCATATAGGTATTTAATAGTAATTTATTTTTTATTTACTTTGGCTATTGCCTTAAGCATCCCGAACTTAAATGTGATAGATATCAAGGCCTTTTTTCTCGATCTATTTTGAATTGTAAATAAGATAAACTTTGATTAGCATGCATAATCTTTCCATTCTTAAATCAGATAGCGATCAAGTGGTTGGATGATATGGTAGATTAACTTTTTTTTTGCTTTATTTATTTTAATGCTAAATAACGTTTAGTGGCAGTTAAAATTATACTGAAAATGGCAATAATAGGTGTATACAGTTAAAAGTTTTTAATGTGTAATATATTTATTTATCAGAACAATATAAGATTTTTTTAGTATACACTAAGTATTTACTCACTTTAAAGTAATTTGTTAAAAAATCGGTTAAGGGATAATGTTTAACAAGGAAATTTTTATATCTTTAGATGTGGTGCTTAAAGTTATCAGTAGAACTTTTTTTGTGTTATAAAATGGCCTACATACCTTTCATCAATTGAGGTTTAAAGTAGGCTGTAGGCTAAGCAATGTTTGTGATGAGATAACTAATGAGGTTGTAAGCTTTTTGTTTTAAAATAATTTTGTGCCTTCAACTCATATCCAATGGATGCCTTCATAACTTGTGAACTAGTAGGAAATTTTTATACGTATTGTAGTAGTTATTTCATTACGTGACATTTTTAGATGAATTTGTTTTTTTGTCACACATAGTACTAAAAATATATGTCATACTTATATTGTATTCCACTGATTGAAGTTTGATCTTCACTCACAATGTTAAATGGTAGCTATTTATGGGTATTTCGTCGAACAGGGAGCTTTATGGATCATCAAGGCTGTATTAAAGTCAATTAACATACACAAATTCAGTAGGAATAGTAAAAAAAACTGATCAAAGCTCAACCTGAGAAAGTACCCGCGTAGTTGAAAATAGTAGGTATTCTAAGCATGTTGAATCAATTCGAATAGTTTATTTTTGTGTTATTACAATGTAAAATATTATGTTAAAGTGATATTTAACGCTTCTATGCTTCTGTGTTGTAGCAATATTATTGTTGCATGTATTTAAAAGTGTACCTTTTAAGTGTATTAATCATCAGTATTGTACCTTTTTAGCACCTAGTTCATTTACACATGCACTGATTTAAAATCCAATAAGTTTGTTCAATCAATTTCTTTAGAAAAAGATTAACATCATTATTAATATTGGCTATTCAAATATAGTTTCTAGTTCTTTTGATATATCTATCTATACTTGCATAATAAAATTAGTCATTTCAAATTTATTTATGTCAATATTTTGTACCTTAAATGTACTGCATAATTTATTTATTAAAAAAAAAAAACGTTTACGTTCCGCATACGTATATAAATTTTATGAGATTTTTTTTGTAAGAAGATTTAACAGTGCCACTAATATTCGTTAGTAAGTTTAATCGTACATATTCCAACTGTTTTTTCTAACCTATGATATTTAGATAAATGTTTATTTTCATCCTACTTACATGAACTTACATCGCTAATTACGTGAAAGTCAGTAATTTTGTAATTTGGCAAATTGTCAGTTACCTACCTACTGATTTGCGTATTGTTTATGTTTATTACGAATAAAAAGTTGTAAAAAAATTTGTTTGATTTTAAAATTCCCTCGAAATTTCTCGCCTATTAACATAATCGGCGTGTTAGAAGCTAAAAACCGATTGAGTTCAAATTGGTTAAAATGTGAAAGTACAATATATGAATTATGAAACAAAGCCGTTAAAATTGTTCGAAATACATTATCGAACAAGTACAGTAATGTGGCTTGCATAACAATAGGTATCAATGGCAGCCGTCAATTAATATTCTCTCGTTTTTCTTCTTTGCTTATTATTCAGAAAATAGAAAGTGCACATGAAATTATATTCAGTTCTAAGACGGTTAAATATAGTAGGTAATGTATGTCAGTATGTGTTTATAATGCCGTACAATTTCTATATATTTCTATAATTTTGAAGCAATGTAGGTTCAGTGATAACGTGTATGGACACCGCGTCATTCGACGTGAGTTCGAATCCTTGCGATAAGATTTCGGTGAAGGAAAATATTATGATAAGTTGAAAATTTGGCACCGAGCACCAGCAGCCTATAGAGGCTTAGCGTGTCACCATCTTGGACCGCATCGTCACTTAACATCAGGTGAGATTGTAACCAGAAGACAAAACCTTACTCTTTTTTCTATGGCTTAAAAAAATGTGTTTAGTTCACACACAGGTAGTGAATTTTTATTGTTATTGATGTGTTTCATTTTTTGATTGATTATTGTTGGTGCATCGTGACCGTGACGCTTTGGGGATCTAACTGAAAATCAGCGCTAACTGCCTTGTGGCATTTCAGCATATGCGCATTTATATTATTACTTTTTTAAATGTATTTTTGTGTATCATTGTTAATCATTCTAATAATACGTGAAGCAAAAACTTTCTAACCCTTTATAAGCGTATTTGCGTGCACGGAAATCAGATTTCGCATGGTTAAAGTTTGTATGGAGAAAAAGTGCAGAGAGCCAAAATTTGTCTCTAATATCTGTTACTAATATATTAAATTAAATTAATTAATACTGCGAATCCTAACCTGACCAATGCCATTGAACTTAGACCCCCCAAAATATTGACATTGTCACTCATGAAAAGTGACAGCAAGTGATTTAATATTCGTTGTTTAGGTTCATACTGCAAATGTGAAACAAAAAATAATCTATGATTAAAAAGTCGCTGGTCAAATTTCGATCACTGGGCGACCGCTAGTATGATAAAATTCATGTGCACAGTCTCCCCAATTGACTTTATGTTTTTTTAAATTAATCTACATTAAGTAATAGCGTTTATATCGTATTTCGTTCTTAAGAATAAATGTTTTCTTTCTTTTCTTAAATCATAAGAAAACAAGAAACACTATAATGTATTCTATCTCATTCTCCCGATGGATATATACTATAAATGTATTGTCTCTTTTTATTATTGCTTTTACGTTTCATCTTGTTTTAAATCATAACGGAACTAAAGATTTCACTTAAAAAACACGCGGTAGAAACGAAACCTTCAGAAAATATAATAAACCTCCTTTAAAATCTCTTTTTAAAACTTCTAAATCAGCGGGACTCGAACTGTCGACTACTCGCACTGTACATACAACAGTGATTAGAAGTCTGGTCGTCTTACATCGTTACACCAACTTGATAAAGATTATGGTCGTGAAAATCGGCACTTGTAATAACGGTGTATAAAGTGTATTCTATTTCATTCTCTCGCAGGCTAAATCCTATAGATGTAGGTTTGTGTTTGTCCCTTTTTGTTTGTTGCATTTTTGTTTTATCGAGTTTCAAATGACAACGGTGCTAAAGAAGTTATCAATTCAAAAAGATAACAATAAACAGAAACATCCCTCATGTTTACCTCCGAGAGAACCATAGATTTAATTTCATAATATTCACAATCATTTATTTTAAACAACGTAATACATCAATTATGGCTGAACTCTGTCACTTGTCTAGTTACCTGTGTCTCAAGTAACAGTGTCTTCCCCAATATACAACAATTACATGATTTCTTACTCTCAAACTACAAATTAAAAGAACAAAATAAAAAAACAAATGAGGCACACTACAGATAACAGTTTTTTTTAGAACTGACTACACTGTTAGCCTTAGGGGCCCTATCCAAAAACAGAGCCGCTGTGGCTTTTACAGCTTCACCGAACTTGGGGACGAGCGCTTAGGGCACTCAGCCGCGAAAGTTTTGAACGACTCGCACGAGGGTGCCAGAGTGGCCGAACCTCGGCTCGGGCGGTCGTCACGCATGCGAATAGGTCGCGATCTGGCTAATTCCCTACTCCTACGAATTGGAGCTACATAACATATACTCATATGCATGTTCCCCTCCTCCTGGGAGGAAGGAGGGAAACATGCGTATGTGTATTTAGTGATCGGAATGGTTTTTCTACACTAACTAGCGCAAAAAAAGCTCCCTTACAGAACCCATGTACCTGTGTGGTAAGCACGTGTGTATGTTCATACGTGTGTAATGTTGTATGTAGGTAGCTAAGTGTTGCACGTATAGTGTCACTTGTATCGCGCGGGCGGCTGCCTGACCCAAGGGCTTCACACCGAGGAACGGACCTAGGCTTGGGTTGCCGCTAGAGAGGGTGGACGTGGCGGGTATGCGGCAGCGAAGTTGACTGCCCGTCCTCTGCGGAGAGAACGGTGGTTACGCGGGCTTCACCGAACTTCTGTTTGCGTGTATTTTTATGTCTTTGTGTGTGTTTGTGTGCGTGTGGTGCGTGTGGATGTGTGTAATAAATTTTCTTACAAGTGATGTACACAGCTTGTATGTTGTTTGACATGAGAAATCCTCACTAATCTTTGTGTAATGGCATACTTACTACTTTACAGCTTGTAATAGATTTTCTACTCCATAATAATCATATTTCTATAGAATTTCCTTCAATGTATTTCTTAGTCGATGATTATTAAGAATCATAAACGTGTTATGGTAGTTGAGGTAAATATACAGTTATGGGCCTTGATATCGATATGTCATACGAGCCAGTGTAGTTTTAATCTGTGGGTCAGGAAAGTGAATCAAGTTTTTTTTTTCAGGTTGTTCCCGTTAAAGTGGAACTCATATTTTGGTGGTAGCGACTAATTTAAGGGTGTCCGGTAATTATTGGATAACCTTGAAATGGCTTAAAGCAGAACTTATGGCCGTTCAGAAAAAAATGCGAAACAAAATATATCCCAGGTAGTACCTAAGATATGATGTTTTTAAATAAAAAAACTACAAATTTTTACCTTGTTTTACATTCTTGAACACTGCGACCATAAATGACTGAAATCTATCGGTTTTTTGTTGATCTATTATTATACGCTAACTATGCCAATCGATAAGCAGTAAATAGTTTGACTAGCTATGGTATCATTAAAAAAAACGAATTAATTTTTCTATGATAAAAAATGTACTTATGAAAACATGAGTGACCAATAATTTTAAAATAATTTCGGTTTTGAGTACATTTCATAATGGTATAATTCATTACTGTATCTTATGTAAATAGTGAATTATTGCTATTAAAGTAGAAAAGGAGCAAATTTGATTAAATAACAAAATATTTAATATGGGAATATTTTTTATATTCAACTGCACCAAACCATTTGAAGTTTAATAAAAAACAACATTTATCGTTAATAGTACTTTATTTGGCATTACATAATTCATAATAAATGTTCAAATTGTTTGCCATTCACTCTTATGCAGGCTCTGCATCTACGGATAAATGCTCTTTTGAGCAGTCTCGTATATCGTTGATTACTTATTTTTGATGCGGCTGCTCTGACACGGATACGTAAGTCTTCTAAGACCTGATCGGCTTACGGTACAGGTCTTCTTAGAGGCAGCCCCAATAAAAAAAATCCAGTGGATTTAGGTCTATTAGTATTATTTTTTAATGGTGAAGAGTCAAGAATAATAAAAAAATAGCAATAAAATCAGCTTAAGTTTTCAGGCGTTATCTATACAATTATTAAATTTGAAGTAACTGTTTCTAATGTCAAAATAACAGCTTTTTAAAATGCATTTGAAAGTGTATACGGTAGGTACATACTTATAACAAAACATCAATTTTTAAAACTTTTGTCTGCGCCTGTCTGTTTGTTCCGGGTAATCTCCGAATCGATTGGACCGATTTTGACGGGACACTGGCAGATAGGTGATCTTATAGGAAGTAACTTCGGCTACGTACTTTTATTTTAGAAAAGGAATTTAGGGTTCCTAGCAAATATATTAAAAACAAAACTAGTCACGGTGAATCAATTCGGACGATTAAATGGCTTACGTTGAGTAAACCATAAGAGATATAGCAAATTCATGTACTACATAATTTTAGTTATTAAACAGACCTACTAAACAGTCAGCGTGAACGTATGTCTACCTTCTAAGAATGTTCAATACTCCACGATAAGAATTTTTATCTTTAAATCAAACTGGATTGGGGTTCACGACTCGCGCACATATCCGATCGACGGCATTACGTAGTAGTCCACGCAAGCGCAACCGTGGGCACAGCTAGTTAATAATATAATTGCCAGTAAGTAAAAGTTTGTGATTACAATTACGTGACAATATCCGTTTCATAAGAAATCATTTGTAAAAATTAACAAATAAAATCATCTTAAAATTCTGAGATGTTACAAAAACTTTCTGAAACATTTCAATATGGAGGGTCGGTGGTCGTTATTAACACCACTTGTTAGGGACACGACACTGAGATTTGAAATTGGGCCTAAAAGACATGTATCCAGTGGTCATACTAAAAAAAATTAAAAGCAGACAGCTGGTAAACGTCAGATTTAAATTAAAAAAAAAACGGTTTTTCCGCATAGGTTTTTGCGTGCTGACAGGCTGACACTCCTCTGGTTATTGGTCTATGGCTGACACTGCTGACTGCTGCTGACTGCTTCTCTGTTCTCTGTTGGTAGCCAATAATGCCAGAATACCTGAATACAAAATTCGATATATAAACAAGTGATAAGTTCGGATTACTGAATCATGGAGGATTTCGACGTGTTTACGAACGAAATAAACTTTAGTAAGCCGCTATTTAAAAATATTTTAAATAAATATGTAAAAGATGTGCCTCAGACTCCAAACGGACCGAATTATCAAAGTGAGTACATACAGCTGTTCATAATTTGATTGTTTTTGTCTTTTTAGTTTTATGATATTGTGATTTTAATTAAATTGAAACACCGAAGCAATTTTTTCTATAATACCACTATATATATTTTTTTATGAATTCGATATCGACAAACATTGACATTCTTACATTACCTACCAAAAAGATCTACTTATTATAAATGTCCAACATATGATACGTGTCACAGACAAAATGATTAGGTATCAAGGTGAATAAACTACCTATGAAAAGAAGAAAGTTGTTACCTGAAAAAAATTCTTAGTGACCAATGATTATAATATTAAGAGCTCAAGCGGTAACTTGATTTTGTGTCTATAAACCCCACTAATAACACTAAAATGTTAAACCATAATGAAATTTGCAGTGTTTGTCATTAAACAAATCACATTTGAAATCTCTGCTTAAACACATTTTTTTGTTCTAGTACCTATATTTGAAAGACAACCCCTTTAGCGGAGGTGAGGAACAGAGAGTAAAGTTCCTCATCCGCCATAGAAAAGGGAGGATCCTCCGGCCAGACGGGTGCTATGTCTGGCGGGCAGCTGCCCCCACTGTTGTAGTCGGGTTCTTGTATATATACTCAACGATAGAGTAAATTTCTATAGCGCAATGTAGGATAGTAGGGATGCATCCTATGTGGCTCGATAGATGCGCTATGTGTCGCTATGTAGTTGTGTCGATGCGTTGATGCGTCAGTTGTGGCTAGAGATGTTGCTACAGCCCCTATTTTAAACTTAGTGATTCTAAGATTAAACAACTGTATAAAAGTTATTTTGAAAACTATGTTGAAAATACATAATACCTGTGAATGAATTACTATTTCTTATTTCTTAAATAAAAAATATGCCACAAAAACGCGGCATTATGTCCATGTGACCGCGCGTGACGTCATTCAATAAATAAAACTAAAGTGAAATAGGAAGAGATGTTTACGCAGACCGGTGTGACAGTAGCAACCACCAATGGATTTTAATCTCTCAGTAGTCACTATTGTTAGAATGGTACTGTGATTATTACCAGGGACAGATCCATCAATTTGTCAAGCTACAATAAAGTTTAAAGGTATTAATTATGTTCAAAGTTAAGTTTACTAGAATTTCAGATGAAACTTATAAAACCTACAGTGGTTATATCATTTTAGTGTAATTATTTTTACACTTAGCAATAATTTTATAGTCACTTAGGATAACCTAATAAGAATAACTTTCAAATGTGTGTTTAAATATTACAACTTACTATATACAAAAAATAATAATTACAGGTAGTAGAAAGCTGTTTGCGGAAGAGCTCCTGGCTGATAATGATGAGGCTGGATGTGCATTTTACATGAGTGAAGCAGTGTCTGCCTCTCTTAGGACTATGGCTGTATACAGGGATGAGCAAATTAGAACAGCAAGTATGCTCACTATCTTATGTTTTTTTTTAATTATCCTTGGCGGTAATTTAAAGATTGGTGTCAGTACCACCAGTGGAATGTCTGTATAAAACAGCCCTTATTTCTTTATTCATTTGTATGCATATAAGCTTATGTTTCTGCATAGAATGAGAGTATTTTAATTATCAAAATATGGAATGGTATCTCTGCCAATCAATTTCTCTGTTTTCTATGATGTTTGGTCTTTTTAACTAAATACCAGGTGTGAATACACTGAAAAGTTGAAAATGCAAACTATTCAGGATAGCCATTTTAAAGTTTAAACTTGTATAGTAAGTTCTCCTTTAAAAAATCAAGTGTGGTTTACCAAAAATAAGTAAGGAATAACTCATTTATTCACTATATGAATTAGGCAATCTAGATGACAATTTTGAATAATTTTGCAAATTTTATGCACATATGCATGTTTGGTACAGATATCATACCAGGCTATCTTTATATTATACCGAGTTAACATGATGATGGTTTTTTTTTAATAAATAAATTTAATCAAAAATGGGTTGGTATAAACGAGTTTGCCAAAGATACCATTTGATTTAGTATACCTTGTGGGGCTACCTAAAATATGAAGTATCAAAATCAGCTATGATACAGTTGAAGATCTAATAACAGCCACAGAGATAGTTTTAAAGCTAATTCACAGCTTGAAAACACAAAATGCAGTAACAAGTTCCTTACCTAAAAGATTTAATTACTATTGTATCCAAGAAAACAGCTGTTATTGTAAACATTTCAAAACAAAATAATTAAATTCATCAATTTCTTTTAATTTTAGACACATTGTTTCCTAGCAACATTTATTCCTTACAACTTAAACTATCAATTATTTAAATAAAATGACATATTATTTATTTTTCTTAAAGTGATTAGGTACGAATCCCAAATTGTGTATAAGCTTTTTTAAATCTATGAATGCAGTTTATCTTAGCTTGAAATCTATGTCATGGTTCTTTAGAACATATTTCTCTATCTCTTATAGTTTCAGAAATTCCACTAATTCATTTAAATGTACCATTCTGTATATATTTGTATATTAATGTACACATAAATGAGTCAACAATTTAAAATATAATTATTTTATTTATATTGTATTCTCTACATATTACAGAAGATAATTTACTGAAAGTAACTTCATTTTTAAAACCAGTGACAGAGTTGATTGATGCCAATCCAGTGTAAGTAAATCTTAAATATCAATCCTAAATGTTTTTTTATATGCAGTATAAACTGCAGATGGTATTCTGAATTCAAATATAATAATTTTTGCGAAATTACTTAACTGCTTCTGCCTGAAACAACGGTTAAGTCTTTATGCTTTTCTGTTGCAAGAAACGCGTAAATGCTGTTAATCTGTTTCAGGCAGAAGTAGCATAGAAATTTCGTATAAATTATTTATGATGTATTTGGATGGATGGAACTGTAAAACCTGCTTGACATGGTCCTCGTGGTCCTTGAAATCGTTGTCCGGCAAATCGGTAATGTGCTTAGAGATCTTACTATAGAACCAATAAACATTATCTAAAATACTTTTATTTTTCTTACTGGGTCTAAAATATGGGATGACCAAATTGTGTTTACGTATACCTTTGGTATTAAAACGTAAGTCGTTTGTTTTAAAAATACGGCTTGTCCAAGTTTTTCACCGAAATATATTAAACTATCAAAGCTGTATTTGGGGGGTTCAAAATTAAGATACTGCAAAATAAAAATAAAATCTTGAAAATTGTTCTTTAATTATTCACGAGATCCCATGTTGTAGATTGCTTGAATTGCCTGCTTTTGTAATATAAATATGGTATCTACAGTCCGCAGTGACAGCATCAGAGCAAAATACCGTATGGCTAAATTTGTACATTTTTTTTTAGTTTACAAAGTGATGAGAAAATCCTTGATATATTAATACCAAGTGAAATGACGGATGTAAAAACTACATTAAAATCATTGAATATTAAAGACGATGAACCATTCTTTAAGAGATATCTGAGATTCAGTGCAGAGAACAATGTTGACAACTTTCATAAGATATTGAAAGAATTGCCTAAAGGTATTTTAGATATAGTTTTTTAAATATTTATACCTCACCTTGGACCAAATTGGGCTTGGCATAAGAGCCAAGGAGGTGACAGATCAGATACCTTCCCATCACCATCCCCCTTTTGAGCTTTCCTCCCCCCCCATGTAACGCGCATCAACATTTTTCTGTACCCCTTCCTCCTTAAACGTTACGTAACACCCAAGTCAGCATGAGAGCTTTTATAGACCAAGAACAGCTGATGATACAAATCTCCCTTGGGAGACTTGGGACTTGGGAGAACAATGTGAAAATGACGTACAATATAATCAAGGGATCCCCCGCAAAACATAAACGAAAAGGGTTTTGCTATTTTGGGAATTTTGAAATGCCTTGTTTTTAATTTAAATAAAAATAAAAAACAATGTTACGTAACGCGTTGTTCGATACCCACTCCCACCCTTGTAACGCATCGTAACATTTTACATGACCCCCTCCACCCCCAAATTGCGTTACGTAATACTTGAATGGATCCTAATACAAAGAGCGCCGAAAGTCAATCTCGCTCTACCTTGACAAAGGGCTGGAGCCGGCATTACACAGGTGGAGTCCGTTTTTTTAAAATCTTTATAGGTTTTAGCGTTATGGCCACAATCATACCTGATCTTAAGTGACGATGGGGTCCAAGATGGTGGCACGCTAAGCCTACTGAAAAACTGGCTCTCAAGTGCAGCTGCCGGAACAAACCTGTTGGTGTTTGGCTACAGATTTCCAACATGAGGGTGGTAGCTACCCAGAGGGTATTAGTTTCATCAAGATATTTTCTTTCACTGAAAGCTCAGTCTCATTGCAGGGATTCGAATTCACGGCGGTCGACGCGATGTACATTTACGCTAACACTGAGCCATTATTACATCAATTATTTCTTTGAATTTTGCTTCCGAATAATTTCTAATTGTTTTTCAGAATGGACAATAATACAATTGACAGCACCGTATAATGCAAATGAAAATATTAAACCATTATCGGAGTATAAAATGGAAATTAAATCTGTTTTTTTGAGCATATTTACAAATGACTACTTGGATCACTGTGGTCTTGGACCCATCACTGTTAATATAGCAGCTAATGCAGTTAAGGGTATGTGTTTGAGCCAATTATTTCAATTCGTTCATTTACTTAATTATATGGTCAGAATGAAATCGGACGCGCCAACAACTTCTGATTTGTGTCCTTCCTAATGCCAATTGGCTGACGACGCTGTAGTGTTATACAACGTCACCGTTGGAGGGACACCGCCGCCACCCCTCGCTTGAGTGGATGTGACGACACGACATTACGTCTTAATACGTTGACCGATTGTCTCGCGGTTGTATGACCGCACCGCTCTGTGTGTATTTTGTTTAAAATAATATACCATCTATTAACGTGGTGAAGAACATTTATTGAGGTTGAACACGCTTGTGTGCAGCGTTGGGATTGCTAAAATATCTAAGCTCTAGGCTGGACTGGGAGATGAAACAGTGTCGGAAGTTCAAGGTAAGTGGATGATGTTCCTTCCCATATATTCAATTGGATGTAACAATTGAAATAGTTGTCTGTCGTTCATTGCTCACTGAGCTATATTATCGAAGGCCGCACCAGACTAGGAGGCAGGCAACTTAATTTTAAAAATTGGGAAGACAGCAAAGATTACTTTTCGTATATATATATAATATATATATAATATATATATAATATATATATATATTTTTGTGATGGCTCCTACCATAACTTCCTTTAAGAGCAGATTGGACAAGGAAGATATCTCCAAGCTATTTGATACGCACGCATCAGCTAATTAGCTGCTAGTGTGTCTTACCAAATAATAATGAATAAATAATAATAAATATAGAGTATGTGATTAGCTTTGTAAATATTTAGGTTAGGGTAACTGATATGTTCTTGTCATATCAAGTACCTAAATGATATAAAGATTAAAATACTATACTACTCCTACATTTTCTCATTACATGAAGGGGTAATACAAGAATTTTCTCTTACGCAATGTGGTATTTCTTCATTACAACTTTCTTCACCATTAGCGGATAGTACTAGTAATTTATTCTAAATATTTAAGTACAATACGCAAATGTAAAATTTGTTGTTTTGTACCGAGATGAACCCCCTAAAACTAGTACTGTGTTACCAGTATAATTTTTTTAATGAAAAATGTCTAAATTTATTTTCACTATAAATACAACATACCTAATCATGGCAAATTAAAATATGTAAATCTTAATAAAACGTATAAATTAGAGATTACCAAATACTAGGTTAATTATCAATCCGTCATGAATGTCATACAATCTTCTGCGGTAGGCAGGAAAAGAAACCACACTCTTGTCTCCTTTCATATAATTTCTACTTCATTTGTGCCTAGTTTTTGATTTAACATTCTTTGTTTGTATTACAGACGGCGAGAAACCATTATTCACAGAACTGTACTCTTTATTGGACGAAAATTATAATACGATTAACAATGCTCAATTCTTGAATAAAAAACGTTTGGTCCAGAATTATTGGTACAAAAGGGAGGATATTGATTTAAGGATGAAGGTAATTTATATTTTTTATTAACATTCGGATTTCAGTCAGAGAAGCATAACTGGGACACCAGAGGGCCTAGCCAAGTTGCTTTTCTTCAATCGTCAATGCTAACTAAAAGGAAAAAAATGTATGAAATTGACATATACCAATATATAAAACCAAGACTGAAGCGCAGATTTTTTTTACTAGCTGTACTCTCGTGGACTACAGAATGTCGTTGATTGGTTACATGCTCCAATTGTGCTACCACGGGTCCTGTTTTTTTTAAACTTATTGTGTATGATTCTTAGAAGATAGACATATGCTCTAACTGACTATTTTGTAGGTCTTTCTAAGAACTACAACTATGTATTACATTAATTTAATATATTTTTTATGGTTTACTCGAATGTAAGCCATTTAAGCACCCCAAATCTTTGTTTCTCCGAATTATTTTTTATTTGCTCCGCACTTAGCTATCTACCAGTGAAAGTCTCATCAAAATCAGTTCAACCGTTTCAGAGATTACCCGGCACAAACTGACAGATGGGTAAAAATTATAAAAACGGATGTTTCTGTAGAAGTACTGTACATATACTTTCATATGAACAAACTTCAGCGAGCAAATCCTTTATTCTGCACAGTAATCTGCAAATTTTTAAACTATTTCATGATTATCCTGGTCGTCGAGTGGTTTAGACCGGTGGAATATCGATTAAATATCCGCAAGGTTCGACCACCGGCATGTACCAACGAATTTTTCGGAATACGCGGAAAACTAATTTAACTTGGTAGCACTATCGGCTGACGGTGAAGAAAAACATCGTGAGGAAACCTGCACACTTGAGAAATGTTCTTGTAGTACCACCACTGTATGTGGGGAAGATATAGAACTCGGTGTATGAAATCACCAACTCCATGGGCTGGGGTCGAAATTAAGTCCGTACCTATACCAAGCTTTGGGACACTTATTATTATTACTTAATACACTAGCAGCTCTTCGAGCTGATACGTATATCACTATCACTACACTAATATTTTTAAATGTTAGTCCAGTCTATTTTTAAAACAGTTCACTGTTGGTACACTAATCACAGCCTTACTTACAGGCTGATTTAATATCATGGTTGTCTTCTTTGTTTTCTTCCATTCTTGCTCTTCTTTGGCTGGCACCGTGATAAAAGATACAAAAGTTTTGTTTGCGACAACTGATTATCATTTTTACTATAAAGCTGGAAGAAAGAGATCCAATAAATCACACCTTTTTATGTCGTGAAGCAGAATCTCACACACCAAGGAACAACATGATTTTTAACAAACCAACTTCAATGATTTTGAGGAACTCCTCAAAACTCAGGGAACTCCCTGGTGTATCTTCGAAGTTGCAGGTCCAATGCTAATGGAATTAATTTGGGACCACCTTTGAGGTAGATTCTTTCCAAGTAAAAAATGAATCGTCTAATTCGGTTCACAAAACAAAGAACTTATTCCTGTACATCCATAAAAAAATTATATAATATATGCGTTCGAATGAGAGTCTCCTCCTTTTTTTAAGTCGGTAAAAAATACAGTAACTGATTGAAGTTACTTTTGAGAAAAACAAAGTTAACAATCGACACTCATGAAAGTTCAATTCTGCTTTTTTCTAGAGCGTGATTAACGTTATGGAAATAGAATGGCTCGGTGGTTTCGGAAGCCTACTCACGGGTCGATTAATGGATGACACTTTAAAAGACAAAGTTATACGCTTGGTAGATGACATAATTTCGGATTGGGGGTGAGTCCTGGCATTATAGATGGCATCGAGGTATCCCAGAAGAAACAAGAGGATTATTAAAAATACTTTATTCTAGCCCAAGAATTAGTATTAAAACATTGCTTTTAAATTCAATTTAGGCTCTTCTAAGATTGCACCTATGAATGCCAAAATATTATCTACCAGTTCGGAATACATTCCAATCATTGAGAAGAACCTGCAAGAAACTCGTATATCATTGTAATAATGTACCTATACACACACATATATACACATTAACATAGGAACACACAACATAAACACACTCTCACCCACCTACAATCATACAGTCACACACACAATACACAGAAAATTATACAAGTACAATATAATTTAATTAGTAATAAAGGTAAATTATAGTAGAAGAGAAAGATAAGAAATAAAAAGCATTTTCTATTCATGCTGATACACTTATGATGATTATATGATTTTGGAGATTTCTCTACTTGGGGCAGCTCGACTGATGGAATACCTCCACCATACAGAAGATCGCAGCCAAATAATCTTGTGTTGTGTTCTTGCGCTGAGTAGGGTTTTCAGGGCTTCTTAAGGAAAGGAGTTCAAGGTGGCAACACGCTAATGATACCGTTATAACAAGTGTCACGGGGATATGGTAACTGTTTTCCAACAGGTAGGTCCTAAGATTATTTAAGCCCTAAGTCCTATAAAGTCCATAAGTTTATTTAAGTCCTAAGGTAGCAACCTTAGTTACCTATATAAAAAAAATCGAATCTACATCTTTCGTAGTCGCTCCCTATTGTTCCATTGAACGTTAAAGTGAAGTTAATTTTTTGTTCATATTTATTTCAGTTTCATCCGATTGACGCGAAAACAAAAATTACTTCTATACAAGCTTGTAGAATGTTGCCCCGTATTGTTTTCGCAACAAATAAAATCGTGTATAAGAAGGATCCTGACAGAACATGGCAACCCGGAAGATGTTAGAAAAGTTTTGACGTGTTGTGAGAATTGTTCGAAAGATTTTCGGTTTTTAAACGAGTTGTGTGTGAAGTGTCTGTCGAAATGTTTCGAGTGTATACATAACATAACGTTAGTGGATGGTATACGAGCATTTTCGCAAGCGGCAACACTAGTTAAAGATGGCGACGAGTGGGAGGTGCTTAAGAAGGCTAAGCGGCACCCTGTTATATTAATAGTAGATGAGGTGAGCTATAAAAAATTTGATTAGGTATATTCATATGAGAGGAGCAAAATATTTTTTTAATTATTAATATTGTGGATATAATTAATATGGAAAGGGGGAGAGGATACACACTTTCGCATGCTGATAAATGGAGGCATTTTGCAGAATATAGCATGATTCTGTACAAAAGTGTGAATTGGAATGGAAATAATAACATAAAATATGATTTCTAAGGTATTCTGGAAAGTTCTAACAAGGGTGTCACCATTTTGTTAGAGCACTGAAATGATCAGAAAACATTAGATTTATAAAAATAAACAAATACCCACTTCATTACAAGTAATTACATAAAACACCCAAACACATAAGCACAACATGTGGTACAACCACAATACCTTACATTCATGCATAATCACATTAATCACATTCACTCTCACACACATTCACTCTCACACACATTCCCACCCAAACACACACACAGCACTCATACTCGCATGTCACATACGCGCTATTTAAAACCGTAATACATACAAAAAACACTTATTCTCTCTAAATATTTGATGACGCTGTTATTAATTGAAGGAAAAGGAAATTAACACGGTGGTAGGGAATTCTCTCGCCCTAGAGTTGAAAATCTGTCGTCAAGCACCTATAGGTGGGTTCCGGCAGCTGCACTTGAGTGTTAGTTCTCCCAGTAAGCTTCGCGTGTCACCATTTAGGGTCACATCGACACTTATCTATTTCTTGGCTTCGCTCACGTGGACTGCAGAATACCATGGATTGGGCACACGCACAAATTTTGCTCCCCGCTTTCGGTTTGATAATGCTTATTGTAGGTAATCCTTAGAAGATATACTCTCGCTGACTTTTTGTAAGTTATGTGGTACATTAATTTGATATATCTCTTATGGTTTACACAGCGTAAGCAATTTAAGCGTCCGCATTGATTCGCCATGACCGGTTTTTTTTTTCCATTTGCGCGGAATCCTAATTTTTTTCTAAAATAAAAGTAGCCCAAATTACTCCTTATAACATCAGCTATCTGCCAATGAAAGTTCCGTCAAAATCGGTCCAACCGATTCGGAGAAAACCAGACACGAATAAGCAGACAAAACGTTTTGACAGACAAAATTGTACAATTGTACTTAAATTTCAGTTGCTAGACACGTTTCCATGGGAAAGTCTTACCATATTGAACCAGCATCCCGTATCACGTATAGAGAATATACATTTCTTGTATTACCTATATAAAACACATGAGAAAGATATAGTGGATGGATATTTCATGGCGAAAGCAGACGTCGGTCGTTATGTAATAAACCCAGGTAAGAAAATTGCCTATTTTTAACCGACTGCGAAAAAGAAGTGTTATGTTTTTCGACCGTATGTATATATTTCTATATATGTATGTAATTATGTAAGTATATAAGTATGTGTGTATGTCTATTTATTTGGCACAGTCTGTAGTCTAAATAGCTTAATGGATTTCAGCATACCAGGTGTTGTTGGATTCCTTTTTATTGTAGGAGGGACATAAGCTATATAATATTGAAGTACAATGTATAGGAATCAAATAAATAGCAAAATAAAAGTTTTTTTTTTAAAATACTTATATACGTATTGCATTTTTTTGCTGCAGTTGGTTTTTTGTTTCCTTTTTACCAATAATTTAGCTTTTTGTTAAAAGTTGTTTTGTATTTTACTAATATAATAAATGTGAAAGTTTATATGTTCGGATGTTTGTTACTCAAAACGGCTGAACGAATTTGGGTGAAATTTGGCACACTGATAGTTTACTGATAACCTGGATCCACACATAAGATACTAAATACTGTGGTTTTACTATATCCATGCAAAGGAAGTCGCGAGCACAGCTAGTTTATAATAAAAATTGTCGGAACAGAAAAGAACTTGGAACGTATGGAGAAACGAATGGTATCATTCGTACAGTATTACTGTGGCGGTTGGCGCGGGCATATCGGTGAGCCGCCGCCGCCGAAGCAGTTCCTCGACTATCTGACAGAGTCTGACGTGTTTATGTACTGCGGGCACGGTGACGGTTGCCATTTTGGTAACGGCGGTGCGAACGGCGCCGGAGTCGAAGGCGCTGCGGGCTCTCGGGCGGCTGTCTTGCTGTCGGGCTGCGGGTCTGTCCGCGTGACCCTTCCACCCGGTAGAGCTCCGCCGGCCGCCGCTCATCATCATCTCCATATCGCTGGCTGGTCAGTATTTTTTTTTTTGGGTTTACTCCTTAGAATCGATTTTCATACAACAAACCCCCCTATAGAGATTTTATTGGGAGTGAAATTTATTAAAGTGTTAACTAAAAAGCGTTATTTTTTCTATCAAAAGATCATTGCTCCTTATTAATTATCAGATTTATGCGCCATCTAGTTACTAGCCAGAATTATTTTACTCTTTTGATTATTTTTAATATACATACAGTTTTGTTTATTCTTTATTATATGTATTTACAGTTAATAAAATTGAAGTGTCTGTTGGTAATGTCAAAATAAAATCTTTTGACTAAATACATATGAAAATATATATATATAACTGATTTTGACGGGACTTTCACTAGCAGACAGCTGATGTTATAAGGAGTAATAGGCTACTATTATTTTAGAAAAAACAAAAAAATAGGATGCCGCGCAAATAAAACTTAATTTGAAAAAATTATTATTCTGGGGGTGCATAAATCATTTATGCTGAGTAGACGATAAGAGATACAACAAATGAATGTAGTACATAATTGTAGATACTGGCGGTCGCTCTAAAGTCGAAATTCGACCAGCGACATTTTGATCATAGACTATTTTCAGTTTGACATTTGCAGTATTCATAAACAATGAATATTACATCACTTGCAGTCACTTTTCATTGCGTGATAATGTCAATATTTTGGAGGGGTTTAAGTTCCATGGCGCTGGTCGGTTTGGGATTAGCAGTATTAATTAATTTAATTAAATATATTAGTAATAGATGTTATAGATAAATTTTAGCTTTCTGAACTCCTTCGCCATATAAACTTTAACCATGCCAAATCTCAAAGACTTCCATGCATGCAATACATTTAAAAAGGTGTCCGTGGTTTTCTTCTGACGTATTAATATAATGATTAAATAGACCTACAAAAAAATCAGTATGTACATATGTCTATCTTCTAAGGATCACCCACAACATGCATTTTGCTCTTGAAAATAACCGGGAGCGGAATAAACACGATTCGCACGTTTGCCCGACCGACGACGTTCTGTAGTCCACGCGAGCGCAGCTAGTTGACTATATAAATTATAGTGCGGTTTTTTAGTCCCACGGAGTAAAATTACATTTATGTGTCATAAGTAAGTTGTAGTAAAATAGTGATGTCACCAATCGTAAAACCGTACGAGATACCTACTGATAAGTTTTTTTTTCAAAAACATTGAACCGTTCAAATGTGAAGCGGGCTTTTTTTTTTTTTTTTGATACGTGGAAGGAAAACCCGTCATGGGTACACACTCGCCCGGGGGGACGAGTGGTATGTGAGACTCCTACTCACTAAAAAACTCCACGGTGCACCGTCCGCCGCCATACTGGGGCGACGCGGGCACTGCGCTGGCATTCAGCCGCGCCGCCCCGGCGGCAAGGCCCGGAAGGGCTGCCCGCTGACGGAGACAGCCCGGTGACGAACGGTCTCCCCGTCCGCCAAACCAGTGCAATGGGAAGACAAGCCCCCCGACCCATCTCCCCTTGGTTCGGCCTGGCAGGAGAAGGAGGCGGATGAACCACCACCTGTCCCCCAACCACCCGTCGTTGGGTTTTTTATAGAGGTTTTCTCCTCTGTCTCTGCCATAATGTTTAGCATGTGGCGGGGGTAGGGGCGAATGAACGCACCCCCACCCCGCTAGCCCGGCTATGATTTTTTACCGAGGTTTTCTCCTCTGCCGTCCATGAAACGGCAGGAGAAGGAGGCGAATGAACGCACCCCCTCCCCCACCAGTCCGTCGTTGGTTTTTTATAGAGGTTTCCTCCTCTGCCGTCATTCAGCTCCCGTCCGTCCTTGACAAGTCCGTCTTTGATTTTTTAACGAGGTGCTCATCCTCAACCGTCCGGTTATTTTTTTACGTGGTTTCCTTCCACTGCCCGTCCTTGATTTTTTATGCTGGTGGTTTTCTCCACCTCCGTCCAGTAATTTTTTAAGGTGGTTGTCTTCCACCGTCCGGCCGTGATTTTTTAAAGGGTGGTTTACTCCACCTCAGTGCGTCCAAGGTTTTTTAAGGTGGTTTACTCCACCGCCGTCAGCGATTTTTTAAAGAGGTTGTATCCTCTCAATTTTTTAAGGCGGTTTTCTTCCTCCTCCGCCGTCAATGATGAGTCCGTCCGTAGTGGACGTGCCGAAGCAGGTCCACTCTTGCCCCATCCCCTGTCTCCTCTGATGAGCAGAGGGGTACAGGGGAGGAACGCCGTCGGTCTGGTATTAGCCGTCGGCCGTGAAGCGGCCGCCGTTGCCCTTCCTTATTCGGAAATAAGGTGGGACAAATTCGCATCTCTCGTGGGACAATCCAAACGTTTTTTTTTGCCGTTGTTCGCCATAATATATACATCGTACAGTTTTCTGAATTTTATAATGATAATAGTAAATTATCTGGTATGTTGAATAACACGAAATATTTCTATTAATAAATGAAAAACCTTCATTTTAGTATTAAAAATTGTACGATTCAAAAAATTGTACTGTAAAATATATACGGTAGCATAACATTACAAAAATAAATGTGGCAACATTATTTTCAAGTTTGACATTAGTGGTTGTCAATTTACTCCGTGATTATAAAAGACGCAGTATAGTGGATGCAAATGAACATATTTATGTCAAATGATTTGTCCGGTTTCTTGAGTTATTACATTGTTTTTGTTGTGGTATTAAATTGATTAAATTCATGTAATAAAATACATCTCTCTTTTCCATTTTTATGACAGTCCAATAGTGGTGGGTATGCTGTGGGAAGTGACGGACCTGGAAGTGGACAAGGTAGTCAGTTCGCTGGTGTCGCTCTTCGTACCGTCCGACGCTAAGATACCGTGGCCCTCCGTTGGAAAATCAAAGTGGAGTCAGGGGCTATTAGGTAAAATAGTTATTTTAAAATTAATTTCTGTTTATCCTAATTCGAGAAAATTCAGACAAGATTATAGACTTGTCTTCAGTGGTTGTGGTAAAAACATCAGTTTTTTAGACAATCCATAGTAATTGTAAATAAATTAATCAATGGCTTATCGACCGTTTTTAGTACAGAATATATTTCAGTCACTCCTCAAAGATGACAACGAAAAAAAAGATTATTTTCAGAAATCTACCATGTTTTCAGAAAAATACTCCGAATTATCTATTGAATATTAACAATCGATAGTTCAATTTCTAACGAGTATCGATTAAACAATAGTCAATCGATGTTTTATCAAAACTAGTCTTCACTATCAGCAGCATTAGCAGCACAGGGAGCTTGAACTCTCCTTCCCCAAGGAGCTCTGGAACCGCTACTCACCACAGGAACACAACACAAGGTTATTTAACTATGATCTTCTGTATGGTGGAAGTAGTCCACCAGTCGTTCTGCCCCAAGTAGAGAGAAATCTTCAATTTATTTTTATCTTTATAGATTTAGCCTTATGGTGACAATCTCACCTGATCTTTATTAAGTGACGATGTGGCTCAAGATGTTAACACGCTAAGCCTAGTGGAAAAGTGGCTTTTAAGTGCTGCTGACGGAACACCTATTGGTGCTTGGTGACTGATCTTCAACTTGAGGGTGGTAGCTAACAAGAGGGTATTAGAAAAATCTCCACCTATAGCTCAGGTTCTTCATAGCAGAGATTCGAACTAACGTCGATCGACGCGATTTCTGTACACACTACCACTCGGCCATCGTTTCTTTTCTCTGTGCCCTACACCTAAGGTTCGATTTCCACATGCGAGTTATGTTTTAACTGACTTCATAAAATGGAGGTTTATCGATGTTCAGTCATAATTTCTTTGTTTATGAACTGATTTAGATGATTCTTTTTCCGTTCGAAAGCGGATAACCTTAAAAGTGGTCCCATTTTAATTTAATTGACATTGGACCTTAAACTTCGATAGTACATCAGGGAACTTCTCAAAATCATTGAAGTAGGTTTCCTTTTTGTCGAAAATTGTTTTTTAGTTTTGAGGTTTGAAAAAGTGAATACATTGGTGGAACCTTCCAGAGACAAGGGGGGAGCAGAAATCATCGTTCACTCCGGAACCTGATCTTCTACGTGCAGTATGCAAGTCGAGAGGCTGCACGAGCTATGCCATGATAGCGAGCAGTGTCGTCACACGCGGCCTGCCTCTTAGGATACGAGACGATCGACGGGAGTTATCGACAGGATCTTGATCTTTCTAGGTTAGGGGAGAGGAGGGATTATTTGACATTCGATCCTATGTAATTTTAGTGGCATTCTACGTGATGTAATTTGTTTATTCTGCGTAAGGATGCGCTGTGGATTATAAATAGTATACTATTTCCATTTCTTTTTTTTCTCGATGACAGTTCTAATTTGATAGTTGTAGTGTTGTGACCAAATAAGTTATGATATCGATCGCATATATTTATTATATTTTGAACAAAGACAAATACAACAAAAACATTCAAATATATTTTTTCAAGGTGGGAGCACTCAATGACCCACCGCCATTTTGTGTATGTTTTAATCAGTCACTCGCAACAAGACGGACGAGCTAGTCACTACATTTATGTTCGCTGAGTTTTTTCACATTATCCATACATTACGTTGTATATTTTGTGTTCCTCCGTGTCCATTGCTGTCCAGCTGTTAAATATCAAAATGCCGAAAGGATCTGTTCTGAAAAGGCAGGCGAGAGAACTGGTGTTCAAGGTTCGTAATTATTTTGAAGCAGAGTATCAAAATGGTGGCCCGCTATTACCACTATCGCAAGTGCGAGACCGTGTTGCGGCCGCATTAGGAATTAGTGGACCTACTGTTTCAAAAATTACTACCGAAGCTTACGGTACAAGCGACATGCAGGAAAATAAGCTTCTTACGCCGAAGAAAAAACGCCAACCACATCGTGTGACATCGGTTGACAACTTCGATGCTGATTCTATTCGCCGTCTATATATCGCTATTACTTGCGCAAAGAAATTCCAACACTTAAAACACTGTTGTTTCTTTACGTGAATGTGGTTTGTTCCTTGGCCAAAAATCGTCATTAAGCTTGGTTATGAAAGAAATTGGATATTCTTATAAAAAATCGGACAAACGTAAAATATTGGTGGAGCGTCACGACATTGCTAAGGCTCACTGCGAATTTTTGATCGAAGCCAAAAAGATATCAGATTGGTCAAATGTTATTGTCACTGACGAGACTTGGTTAAATGCAAACCACACAGTATCTAAGAACTGGACTGACGACACCGTCGCTTCTACTAGTTCAGTGCCAATGGGAAAAGGTGAACGCCTTATAATAATGCCATGCAGGGTCTACGAAAGGATTCGTGTCAGATGCTTTACTGCCCTTTAAATCCAAGAAAACAGTGGACTAGCACGAAGAAATGAACGCGGAGATTTACGAAGGATGGTTTAAAGAAATGGTGCAATCTCTGGAAGAACTGTCCATAGTTATTATGGACAACGCTACATATCACTCCAGACAAATTGATAAAATGCCGACGCAGGCCAATAAAAAACAGATAATTGACTGGCTCCAACGTCATGGCGAAAATGTGGATAGTACTTTATTAAAATTACAATTAGTGAATGTTTTAAAATCGAAAAAAAGCCTCCCTAAAAGATATGTTATCGACGAAATAGCTGCCAAATGTGGTCATAGGGTTTTATTTTTATTTTATTTTATTTTAATATTTTAAGAAAACTTACAGCTAAGTACTTATTTAAGTTACATGTATAAATTAATGAAGGCCATTTACAAGTTCTCACATATAATTATGTACTTATATATAAAAAAAAAAAAAAAGTAGACGGAAGAACACAAAAATATTAACAAAAGAAATAAGAATTCAAAAGAGCTTTCAACTTCTGCACAGTTGTATTAAATATATCAATGTCTAAATCACTAACTAATTTATTCATACTGCTGCTTACTCGAATGAAATAGGAATTTTGTCTGTAGGTAGTTCTAACTATAGGACTATAAAGTATGTTAGGGTTTCTAAAAGATGCTGCCGGTACACGTAGGTTAATTTTGCTCAGTATCTCCGAACAGTCAACTAGGCCATTGAGTATACACAAAAGATATGATACATCAGCTACTTCTCTTCGTGTATACAGCGGGAGCATATGAAATTTTTTACAGCGCGATGTGTAATCTGGTACAATTATTTCAGATTTAAACTGTAAGAAACGAAGAAACCGCTTTTGTATTTTCTCAATGCGTGTGATATATATATTATAATTGGGGTTCCAGACTTGAGATGCGTATTCAAGATGGGTTCGAACAAAAGAACAATAAAGAATTTTAAAAGTTTTAACACATTTAAATTCATTGGATAATCGAAATACAAACCCTAATGCTTTAGAAGCTTTTTTGACAACATTATCAATATGCTTATCAAATATTAGTTTGGAGTCAAAAATAACACCTAAATCTCTAACAGCATTAACTCGTGATAATTTAGTATTTTTAAGAAAGTAATTGTGCAGAATCGGATTGAGTTTACGGGTATATGTTATAACTTGACATTTCGTGACATTTAAATCTAATTTATTGAGAGTACAATAATTTTGAAACTTATCTAAATCATATTGAATACGAACTACATCGGAAACAGTTTTAACAGGACATATAATTTTAAGGTCATCAGCGTAGAGAAGAATTTTGCAAGTGGTAAAACAGGATGGTATATCATTAATAAAAATGTTAAAGAGCAGAGGACCCAATAAAGATCCCTGAGGAACTCCTGAAGGAATCTGCATCGGCGAAGATGTATAGCCATTTAGAACTACAGTTTGGCATCTGTTCTTGACATAAGATGAAAACCACCTAAACAAATTACCCCGAATCCCTATATCTCTCAGTTTGCAAAGCAGGATTTCATGATCTATCCTGTCAAATGCTTTACTGAAATCAGTATAAATTACATCTACCTGGGCAGGCTCTGACATGTAGTAAGTTATGTAATCACTAGACAGAATAAGATTTGATGTAGTAGATCTTCCTTTTATAAAGCCATGTTGCCGATCGTTAAGGGAATGTTTAAGAGAAGGATAAAGTTGTTTGAAAACGACTTTTTCGAATACTTTAGAAAAAATGCAAAGTTTGGAGATGGGTCTGTAGTTAATGACCAAGTCTTTAGAGCCATTCTTATGAACAGGCGTAATTAAGGCAGATTTCCATATATCGGGCATTATCCCATCTTTAAGAGAACGCTCATATAAAAGAGAAAGTGGGACAGAAATACTATTTGCACACTTAACTATTAAAATGGGAGGTATGTTATCAGGACCTGCAGATTTGTTAAGATCAAGAGTTTCAAGAATTTTTTGTATATCAGAACAGACAATTTCAATAGAACTTATATTGGAAGAAGACTCAAGAATGAATGTTGAACCGTCTGTAATAGGTGAAGAATTCTGTGTATTATCTAGAAAAGAAGAATGAAAATAGTCAGAAAACATGTTACATATGATGTCACCTGATGCAGAAGAAACCAGACCATATTTCATCATGGATGGATAAGCATTACACTGGTTTTTACTTTTCACATAAGACCAGAATGCTTTGGGAGATTTCAAAATATTAAATTCAATTTGAGAGATATAATTGTGGAACATATCTTTTTCCATATGTTTAGCTCGTTCCCTTAAAGTTACGAAAGAATTGTGATCAGATAAGTTCTTGTATTTTTTAAACTTTGATAAAAACTTGTATTTTTCTTTCAATACTTTAATGAGCGACGATTTATACCAAAGTGGGTATTTATTATTAGGCGTAACAGTTTTCGAGGGAATAAACTTGTTTCGTAAACTAGTCAAAGTAGAGTAAAAAAACGAAACAGATTCCTCTGTAGATTTAGAGCTAAATTCATGGCGCCAGTCTATTTCATTTATTCTTGTTGAAATTGAATCAAAGTCACCTATGTGATACATAAATTTAACGTACGGACACAAAGGAAGAGCGTGGAGTTCAACAAAATCTGCATTTACAACTAAGGCTTTATGGTGCTGATCCTCTGGAACCAAAGGTTCAATACAACTTGTAACAGAGACATCACTATTAGAAAAAATTAAATCCAAGAATCTATTGTTTATGTTATTAAATGAATTGTATTGCTGCAAGTGACATGTGGCAAGGCTATCAATGAAATTAGTTTGAACAACTCCCTGAGTATTAGAAGGATAAAACGATACACCATCATCCGCTAAGGACCAGGTTAAGTTCGGTAGGTTAAAGTCCCCTAAGATAATAAATTTATCTAGGGGATTCTGAAGTATGATTTCAATTAAATTATCCGAAAAATTTGTTAATTGTGTTGCCATCGAATTACCGAGATTCTGATTACAAATATAAACAACACACAAATGTATTTTGTAACAAATTTTTGGTTTCTTACATTGAGCTAATATGGTCACCCAAATATCTTCAGCTGACGAGAACCACTCGGAACGAAGATTAGCGATCAGCTCACGCCGACTCGCAATTAACACCCCGCCTCCCAACAATTGATCAGTATTCGAGTAGTCTCGATCCCGTCGCCATATGATATAGCGATCGTCAAATAATTCGCCATTAAGAATAGAATCAGTCAACCATGTCTCTGTAAGGCATATAATATCATACGAGTTAATACAAATATTTCTAAGAAAAATAGCTGTTTTTGTACGAAGTCCACGTACATTTTGATAATATATAGTGATCATTTTACATGAGGGTATTTAAGTAAAAATTTAGTGGAAATACTGAGCAAAAATAGTATTAACGAGGCTGTAATAAAAAGCAAAATCAAAATTATAATGTAAAAACCATGGTACAAACAAATCGCAGGAAATATGAAGGGTAGTAGAAAAAATAATAATAAAAATAAGCTGGCCGTGCCAAGACGATAAGCGAACAAAGGTGAAAGTGACCATAAAAAGTGCATAATAGCACGGATCATTATACCAGCGATGTTCAAAATTTGCAAGCAAGCATCAGTACAACAAAATATAATTACATTTTGTGATAGATCTAATATTGTGTGAAAGCATATATATAGTATAGTTGTACAACTGTAAACATTACTACATGTGCTACAGAAATATATAATATAATACAATAGTTTTAGTGCAGTATTTTCTTTAGGTCTGTTTCCGATTTGATGGCATAAACCGGTGAATTGGAGTTTTTTCTTATAAAAATTTTGCATCCCTTTACCCAGACAAACGCAAAACCCCGTTCTTTCGCCAACGATTTGGTTTTGTTGAGCAGGATCTTATTATCATAGGTTAGGTGATCATTTATATAAACCCTGTGTTCCCCTTGTAGTCCGAGATCCCTGGGAGTGATTGATTTACACTTTTTCGCTGCAGCCACAAAGTCATCTTTTAGGTATCGGTTGTGCACCGAAACAATTATAGACTTATGTTCACTGTTGCTACGCATAGGTACTCTTGAGAGGTAGTTAATCTGGTCTTTGGAGATTTTTATTCCAATATGATCACCGACTTTGGAGATTACAGAAAATAAATTTTCTGAATTAGTTATAGGAACGCCTTTAACCTCTATATTATTTAGCCTAGATCTTTGGTCACCCTCGCGTAATGCACATTCAAATTGCTCGACACGTTGCTGGAGTTGTATGACCTGTTCTTTACTATTATTGAGAGAATGAATTTCTCGCTCGAATTCGCAAACCTTATTTGAGAGTGTTTCAAATGCACCATGGATAAAATCCATTGATGATTTCACATCAGAGATCTCCGATTTCAATGACTTCAGTTCTGCAAGCTCCTGTTGAATTGACTTCTTCGACTTCCGCCGTATCATTGCCAGTACAATGCTATAGAACTAATATGGGCACAAATCAAAGGACACGCCGCTCGAAACAATACCCATCCCCCTTTTACGGCAAACAAGATGTTAGATTTATTAAAAAATGCATGTGCGGAAGTAACTGCCGAAACCTGGGATAAAATTGTGAGAAGAACCCAAAACATTATAGCGTCGGATTGGGAAATTTATATGGCATTCGATAATATACAAGTACAGGAACTTATAATAAATGTTGGGGAGAGCTCATCGAGTGACAGTGACGATTCATCAGATTTTGATTAAAATAAATAAATAAAGATTACCTGTCGTTATAATTATTTCGTTTCATTGCCGAGTACCTACCTATAACTACTTATTTTACAACAGCTTCGAAAATTTTGAAGAAGTAGGCATTATTAATCACGAATTAATACGTGTAACATCTTGTAATGAAATATAATATTAGTTCATAAATTTGTACAAAAGTATCCGGCAGTATTTTAGTTTCTTACATTTTGTAAAAAAATATCGGTTCTGTTATCGTGTTACGTTTATCGATATAGCTCCATCCCTATCATTTTCTCCGACTCTGGTATAACCTTGTACGTGTGTAAACGTCATATTTTTATAAAATAATGCATACATAATATAAAAAAAGACGCTCGTTCAAGTTTTCACAGGAGCTGTCATCGAGAAAATAAAGAAATGGAAATGGTATAACTATACTATGTTCATCATAAGAAAACACATCGTGTTATAGAACCTTTTTTATGATGTCATGTCAAATTGCTATTTTAGAAATGTAGCATAACTTAAATTGGTAATTGATTTTACGATTATCGATTTTTTAGGGCTAAGGATTACCTATGTAAATAAGTTTTTTTATTCGAAATAAAAAATGGAAAGTGATAAATTAAATGTACAGCGACGTTCGACCAATTCGATTCCTTGATTTTAATATTGGAATGCTGCACGCAGCAAGAACAAAAAAAAAACAAAAATCATTTTGTTGTTGTAGTAGTATGGTTAACCTATGTGCAATAGGTTTATTTATTGCTATTTTAAATAAACATACTCCTCTGTATTATATTGGCTTTGAAGAGATGATTAAAATACTTTTATTTTAGTTTTTTATTTTATGTCCTTGTTGCATTTAAAATAATTTATAATAATTAATATTTATAAAATAATTATACTCCTTAAAATATAGCTTGATTAGAATGACAGTGGTGAGCAAAAGTGACGACTTAACTTTGCATTAACGTCTAACGGATGATTGTCACACTAAAAATAATTCCACGGAATAAAGTGACATTTCATGTGTTGCTGGTTGATTGTGTTTTTAAAAAAGTTAGTCGTGAAAACCGTATTAGAAAAAAACATTGAAAACTCCAAATGTGTAGGCCGAATAAGGGAGACAAAATCGAAGCGTTCTTTTAAATTATTTTTTTGTAATTTGTTATACATTTTATAATAATAATAATAATCATTATTTGAACACACAATCAAGCAAAATATGTATCAACGAAAAATAATTGACAGTTCATAATTGTAAGTGAAGACAAATATTTTAAATACTCAACTATAACGTAAAACATGTTATTTATAGATATAGATTCTTGAATTATGTAATAATAATAGCAAATGATCGGGTATGTTGAATAACACAAAATATTTCAATTAAAAGAAATGTGGCAATATTAATTTCAGTTTGACGTTAGTGATTGTCAGTTTACTCCGAGGGATTAAAAAATGCATCGTAAGATTATAACATTTTTTTCTGACTGAGTGACCGATTGATTGGTTGATTGACTGACTGTTTAATTATTATGATCGGGTATGTTGAATAACACAAAATATTTCAATTAAAAGAAATGTGGCAACATTAATTTCAGTTTGACGTTAGTGATTGTCAGTTTAATCCGAGGGATTAAAAATGCATCGTAAGATTATAACATTTTTTGCTGACTGAGTGACCGATTGATTGGTTGATTGACTGACTGTTTAATTATTTATCTAAAAGCAAAATAATATGTATATACACATACATAATTTAAAAGTGAAACTTGCGCAAGATGCGTTGCGCAAAAAAGCGTAAAGATTTTTGTTAACGCTTTAATAAATTTCACTTCCCATAAACTCCAATAATTCTTACTGATTCACAATCAGTAATATCTACGACGTTCTTAAAAAGTTATGTCATTTTGTTAAAACACGTGATGACCTTTTCTTCGCTGTCATTCCATAATCAATCGTTTGTTTTTTAAACTATCGATTGTCTGAAATCCATGTTTTACTAGTTATGCGCGTGTGGGTTGTGTGTCTCTCGCTCGAGGGGCAAGAGGCCGCGGGGATGGCGAGGGGCGGGGTCGTCGCCGACGGGACGAGGGGGGTGTACGCTCTTTGCTCTCGCATTGACGCTGGATCGCCTGTAAACATTATGGATTAATATATTGTTTGTTTTACTAATGCAATTACGTTTATTTTAAAATATTGTTTATATATATATATATATATATATATATATAAGTGAGGGTTAACGTAACATAAATCCATGAATGAATTGTTTGCCCTTAACTACACGTAAATTACGAAATTTGTTGGTGCAATCTGTCAGTAACGGAATTATCAAATTATGGCTGCCTGTCAAGTGAAGTGGAGCTGTACAAATTTTGACCAATAGAATTGCATAAAAATCTTGTAATGCAATTCTTTTGATCGAAATTTGCTAGAGATGCAATTCTATTGTTCAAAATTTGTACAATTCCGCTTAGGTGGACAGGCAGCCTTAGGGGAAGACAATTAATAGGGGTATCAGTCTCACACAAGTGGTTTGGGCCCAATATCAGTTTCGATTATTATTTTCAAATAACAAACTTCCATGCTGACAGAAGTCTGTATTCAGGAAGTATATTTCTTAACTTCTTTAAAGCATATTCATAACTCATATTTAAAACTATTCGGAGCCTCAACTTCTTTGTTGCCCCGAGACTTTAATTAAAGCAATTATAAACTACTTACATCAATTCTCTTTCAATTGATCTATAACAATGAAAAACCATAGATGTAGTATAATATACTACACCTATGGAAAAAACACTCTTTTACAAGAGAATAAAAACGTTTTAAATTTGGAACAAGCATGAATTGTATAAATTTTGTATAAAAAATTGCACGTATGTATATGTGATAAAAGTGAAACTTTTTGAAATAAAATCATTGATGGGTTTATTACTGTGTGTATGGTGGTCACAATCTTTATCTTAACTTTTTTTATTGTTTAATGGAATGTTAATTTTCTTTGCAAAAACTGTGTGCCCGTAAAGCAATAAATATTTTTTCTTTCTTACATTCTTTTTTTCTTTCTTTATTTATAACCTGATTCATTACCGTATTTACACTGACTGATCTCTAAGCGCGACAAACCAAAAATATCACCGCCTAAGAAGTTTTTCTCGCAGTCGATGGTAAAAAGTAGATAGAGTACGTAAGTCGTGAAAAAAAAATTAATCTTGGTCCTTGTATCGGTACACTCGGGATTTTCTACTCTAGAATCCTTCGCTGCTCTCAGGATCCGACTCAGTCCCTCGAATTAAATTCTCTCTTTTTTCACTTGTTATGTAATCTACTATTTCATGGTAGAAATGAGTACCTGATACAACAAAATTATCAAAATTATATACTTAGTTACTGAAACATATAAACTCACTTCATCCACCTTGATGACGTCAACAAGCTCGGTCATCTTCTTCTCCAAACTCTTGATGTAGAGTCTTGCGTTGTTCTCGTTTATGTCGAAAGATTTCCCCAATAACTTTATGAGAGGTAGCGAGTCGCAGCCAGAGGACCTCGAATAAATCAATACAGGCGTTACTGTATTAACTATTTTGAAATAATGATGTTCGGTGGATAGCGTATTCGGACACCAAGTCGAGCGACGTAGGTATGATTCCTAAAATGAACCAGAGCTTTTCGGTATCGGAAAACATTGTGATTAAACCATAGCATGATTTTCTAATGTCCGCCTTGTAAGCAAACAAAGTTGAAAATCTGTCGCTTAGCATATGGTGTGTTCCGGCAGCTGTACGTAGAATCAGTCTTCTCTTGGCTTAGCTACCATCTTTGGCCACGTTTTAGTTAATACCATGTGTGATTTTAATCAAAACTCTAAGCCTATAAATTAGGCACTAACTGTTTTGACCTTTCCAGTAGTCAACAACTAGACGACAGCGCCACCTATCGTGTTTAGGGATAGCATAAAATCATAAATTGAATAGAATTATATAGATCGGAAAAATAACCCAACTATAACTTTTTTTTTTATCGTTGTAGGTTTAGCGTTATAGCCACAATATCGCCTGATTTTAAGTGACGATGTGCCTCAAGATGGTCGCACGCTAAGCCTAGTGGAAGACTGGCTCTGAAATGCAGCTGCCGGAATACATCTATTGGTGTTTGGCGACAGATTTACAACTTGGTATAGCTAGTCATGCGGGCATGAGAAAAAGCTCTATCACCATGCTATGGTTATGGCTATCATAGAATACGCTTGTGTTAGAACGAGATAGGGATACGACTATACGAGACCATTTTCATATGTAAGTACCTATTATCGGCCTACGTAGAACGTTATGAAAAAAATACTGCTTTATTTTTCTTTTTTTATAGTAAAAAGGGGACAAACTTATAATTTTCGTGGCTAGCACTGTATTACATAAAAAGATACAGAGATATGGCAATCATGCGGCGCCGTCTACACGAGCCCTTACGGATGTAACTTATTGGTCAAACGGTGTTGAAGCTTATGAATCTCGTAAACGAACATCCATTTTTATATACCTATATTAATGAGATTTAAATAATCTGTGTTGTACCACCAATTCACGTTGCTGAAAAGATTGCTATGAAAAATCTATCAGGCGTTAAATATTTTATTTCTTGTAATATGTTTACGGTACGGATTGACCTACGAATAATTTATATGAGTCTGTCCTTCAACGATTGTCTGATTAGATTTCTCAATAATACAAAAACTTTCTATAAAATTGTATAGTGTTAGGTTGAACCATAGTTTCTTTCTGTCTCCATAGTACGGTCAACAACTTTACTATAAATTCAAACCTCGGTAAAAGGTATATGAAGATGAAATAGAAGCCAGTATGTAGGTGGACATGATATAGGGATGGATTGACAGATCGATAAATAGACACAATGGTCTGCGTGAGATTTCTTTCGACATGCTAATCTCTTATTTCGCAGACCGCTGTCAGAAAATAAGTGTAAACGGGGCAACCTCTTCTGGTTCTTTATCTATAATCGGCATTCCCCAGGGCTCGATTTTGGGACCGTTTTCGTTTTTCGTTTATTTAAACGATCTACCAATAGTGGTTGAAAACAGTGTCAACGTGGTTCTTTTTGAATACGACACTTCACTTATTTTCAAAAGTAGTGTTTTGACGTTCATAAGTGAAATTGAAAAAAGAATTTGTTCATTTTGATTTTGATCGAGTGGGGATGAACATTCTTCTTCTTCTTCTCTCCTTTCAGTTGTCATATCAATAACTACATCTTTTATACATATCTTAGTGAACAAATGACCTATATTTGACATCACCTATACATCATATGTAAAAAAGTTATGTAAATATGACACTTAATGTGAATGTTACATCAAACTATGGTAACGTGATCACTAGGATATTATTTCTTACACAATCCATACATACCTGGCAACTTATGTTATTTTGCCCTATATTATGTAATTTTGGCGGCATTTTACGTGACGTAGTTTGGATAATGTATACATGTGTAGTGGATTATAAATAATAACTAGGAACATGTATTTTAAGCTGCCACAAAAACTCTCTGGAGACTTTTATTAAAGGAGCCGCCATCTCATTAGAGGTATGTTTGACAATAACAAGACTTATTCACATTATGCCGAATTGTGGATAAATACAAAAAAAAGGTTTTTTAGGGTTTTTTTTTTAAGGTTTATAAGTCCAAACTTACGAAGCAAGAGATCGTATCTGTTTCAGCAGAGAATCCAGCACTTCTGTGTTCCTTTCGTAGGTAGCCTGAGCGGCCGCGGTGTTATTGCGTTTGTCTTCAAGAGTCGTCCGGAGAGACTCGATGCTGTCCTGCTGTTTGTAGAGCTTCGCCTGATGGATGGCGGCTTCTTCATCTAATAAAATATACCTAAGCTTAAGACATTGTTTGTTTGAACGCGAAATATAGCATTATATTATATTTATAGCCTATTTATTGAGGAAGGTTATAAGCTACTAGCTGTGCCTTACGGTTTCACCCGTGTTAATTTTATCCGACAAACGCACCCGTGAGCTCCCCGCAAGGAAACATATTAATTTTCCATTATCTCCTAATTCTCTTTATGACGAAATAACTTATTCGTAAGGATTAACATGCCACGTCATAAAATAATGCTCATAAAAGAATTTTTAATCTTCAATAAAACAAAATAACCTATTGTGACTTATGTATAAGAGCAAGCAAGCATATACTATCCCGGACTTTTTTAGATATACTGAGGACCAATATTTTTGTAAAACATTGTATTTACGTTTCATTATCCATAACGCCAGCGCACGCGGATACAGTAGTTCGGGAGGGCTTCCCCTTCAGACTTAAAATAAATCAATATTAAAGGCTAGCTAAGAGATGTACCATAATATTAGATTAGCCTATACTATTCCTCGTGAATCTGGCTATCATATACAAAAATAATTTTTCGAATCCGACTGGTAGTTCCAGATATTAGCGTGATAAAAAACAAATAAATAAACGAAAAAACTTTTTCGCCTTATTAACTGCCAAATAAGACTATAATGAGCAGATCATTAACTACAGACGTAAATCAATTTAGCTAGGTGTAGACAAGTCAAGGAAGTAAGAAAAATGATAGGCATATAACTAGCTAGTGCTAGCAAGTAATATAACAACTATGTTGGTAATCAGAAACTTACCAATGTTACTCTTAAGCGTTTTCACACTGTCGCTAAGATTTTTTAATTCAGAGTTCACTTCGTTAATATAGTTGAAGAGAGCGTAATTCTCCTCTTCTCTCCGCGTGAACTCTTGTATTACTTTGTTCACGTCATCTTCACCAGTAAACTCCTGTAATTTCACGTAACGCTAGTAGGTACTTATTGCTTGAATTTACTGCCCTGAGCTTGTAAACGATTGTCTCGTCTAACTAAAACTTGTTGAAATAACTCTTAAATTGGAAATAAATATTTATTTAAAGTTTAAGATATTGATAAAGAAAAACTATACAAGACAATTTTTAACAAAACAGAGAACAAACATCAATGATTTTGAAGAGTTTCCTTGTGTATCTTCGAAGTTGAAGGTCCAGTGCCAATGAAATTGGATTGTTGTCCGATTGTGAGGTATCCCCTATCTAACAAAACAATAATCATCCAAATAGGTTAATAAACAAAGAAGTTATGGTATAACAACCATAAAAAAAAACTTTCGAATCGAGTAAGCTGCCGTATTTTGTTGAAGTCGGTAAAAAAAACACGGTTTGGTGATAGATTTTAAATTTATTACCCGGATAAGCACAAGAAAAAACCCTACATCCAAGTTTCTCTCCTCATCTGATTTCCTTACGTTCTTCCAGTTCAGTGAAAGCTCAAGATTCAAACCTGCGTTCATTATCGCATTGTCGGGTACCATTATTATGACATCGTCGTTGCAAACATCATAGCTTTTCTTAGACCCTATTATACCTATTGTCAAAGGAAATAAACCATGCAAAAAGCTAAAAAGATTTTCCACCAGTGCGGACAAAGTGTTTTGCTGGCACATATGTAATGTGCACCGCTAAAGAGTGGAGCACTTTGCCGGATTTCGTATTACCCGATAATTATAACCTGAGTATCTTCAAGTCTCGAGTGAACAGGTACCTTCTAGGCAAGCGTGCTCCATCGTAGACTACATCATCACTTACGATCAGGTGAGATAGTGGTCAAACGCAAGCCTATTTCATTGTAAAAAAAGCAATCTAACCTTGATAGCGTCTAATATATTAACGTAGTTGTTGTAAGTCCTTGTTTCTTCCTCTTGCTGCTCCAACCTTTTGGCCTCAGCTTTAGCATCTGCCGCGGTGAGCCTAACAGTGCCCTTGGTACGAAGAAACTCTTCCAGCTTCATGCTGTGGTCAAGCTGTCTCTGTAATTCGCGTACCTCCTAGAAAAAATAATTAAAGGTATTTAAAAAATCCGTCACGGGACGCCTGGCAGATGTGAAACATCGAATTGTCCAGACAATTTCCCTGTAGAGGTGCTTGGGGGTCCTACGGGGGGTCAGTGGGGTTGCAGTGATTATTTTCATAATTGTATATTTATAATTCATAGTACATATATTCCATCATATAGCGTGGCGATGCGTCACCACGGCCTGTATTGCCACGTCAAAATCAGGTTTACCCCTCGCCTATATAAATGTTTCATATTAAAAATAAGATACAGAATTTATAGATCTTTATGACTGAAAGAAACTTTCTAGTGATTTTTTTATTTAATTTAGATTAAAATTTTCATCACCTAACTATTAAAGACCTGTCCAGATGCTTGGCAAACCTTTGCGAACATTCACAAATGCAAACGTGCGAGTAGAGCGTTTGACTTGGCTTGCCACCGATCCGAGCGAAGTTGGTAGTTGATGCACAAATCAAAGTAGATTTTGGCAAGCGCTTGCGATGGATCCACACTTTTGTGTGTAGTTAGTATCGCTTGCGTGAAATAAATTATCGATAAATAATTGAAAAAACATTACTATGTTTGTCTGTGAATTTTAAACAATCTTCGTCGTGCTTGCTTATCCGAAACACACTAGCACACTCGCAAACGTGTGGATGGCTGCCTATTTGCCTATTTTATCTAAGGGTTTGTAGAGGTTTGAAGTTTGTGGCAAGCGGCACGCGTTTAGATGAGGTATTAGCTATTTTAACCAACTCTAGAATTATTATATAACAAGTTGTGCTCAACAGTTTATTCGAGCAACTCGGAACTTTCGTTGTTCCCGTATTGGCTTGCGAGATTGTTTCACGTTCATGGTTACTTCTCTGCTCCTTAAGGTAATAGCTTGAAGTTATTTAGCATATAATCTTCCTCAATAAATATGCTATAAAATACAAAAAGACATTTTCAAGCCTGACTCGTAGTTCCAGAGATATTTAAGTATCGACTAACTCAGTTGCCGATTAAATCGTGTCGTAACGTTATCTGAAAATTATAATCTGTTTTGTGACTTTCATTTTGGTAACTTTAGAAGAGCTTTTATATTATCTCCGAGTGGTCAGTAAAGTCAATAGGTACATAGTAAAATCATCAGAGTCATGGACTTTAAGAGAGGAAGGGTACCAAGAAATTTATTTGATGATTTCTCTTTACTTCGTACAGTCCGACACTACAGTACATCGCAGCCAAATAACCTTGTGTTGTGTTCCTGGGTTAAATAAGGTTTCCAGAATGTACTGTGGTATTACAAGCGTCTATAGGATACGGTAGCCTACTTACCATCAGACGCGCCGTATGTACTTAGTTAAATAACTAACTTACAAATTAGTTGTATTATTATTCTAAAAGGCTGTGCAGTTCTCTACCACTGCGACAAATAAGATTTATTGTGATCGCTCTACGTTGCTAAAGCTCCCCATCCAGTCCTATAGCCTTGATATGCTGCAGAACTTTATTGGCGGATAGAAACTGAACCTATTCCGGGAGTAGCACGTGCTTATCTATAATCCGGTTACGGTAAGGTTTTAGTGGGTCACATTCACTAAAGAGGTGCTTTGGCGTTTCGTCCGCACTTTAGCAATATCTGCAATCTCTTGTGCTCCGGACACCGATGTTGTACATGCGCTTGTTTAAACAACAGTGTGTGCCCTCACCAAAATTCGTAGTTGATTCCTGCTGAACATCATATCGTAAACAGCACTACGCTGGTAATTTAGTTATATAAAAGAACATCACAATAATACCAAACAATGCTTCCTGTAGTCTATTGCCGCTTTTTCCTTAAGCGCTTCAAGTTTGGCGCACCATTCCTCCCTTTGGTCGTAAGTTGTGATCGCTTGCTCGACCAGTTCCAGAATTTGTGCTTTTCCATCCATAAGCCGCTTAATTTGATTCCTCCATATACCGTTGAAAAATTGTCTGCAAAATTAAATCGTTAGAGGCCATCCACAAACGTCGGATGGGATTGTTGAGAATATTCTATTAGTACGAGCGGATTTGCTACTCTCCTTTTTTCAGATATATGGGGAATATATTGTCAGAACCAGTGTGAGATTTTAATCTTTAAGTCAGTGAGTTTTTATATCAAACTACTAGTGCCCGCGGCTTCGCTCACGTGGACTATAGCCCGCGCGAATCTTGCTGCCCCGCTCCCGGCTATAAGACAAAAATGCTTATTGTGGGTGTTTCTTAGAAGATAGACGTATTACTCTCGCTGACTTTTTTGTAGGTCTTTTTAATGCCTACAATTATTTAGTACATTAATTTGATATATTTCATAAGGTTTGTTTACTCAGCAAAAGCCATTTAAAGGCCCGAATTGATTCACCATGACCAGTTTTTTTTTTATTTGAGCGGAACCCTTATTATTTTTCTAAAATAAAAGTAGCTTAAGTTACTCTCTATATCATCAGCTATCTATTAGTAAAAGTCCCGTCAAAACTCGGTCCAACCGTTTCGGAGATTACACGGAACAAACAGATAGACAGACAACAATTTTAAAAATGGGCTTTTTGGTATAGTTATCGTATATACTTTCATATCCATTTTGTAAAAAGCGGCTATTTTGACATTGTAAACAGACACTTAAATTTTACATATACTAAAATGTCTGCACTTATCCTTTTGGTAAGTAAAGACCAAAAACTGAGACGAGTACCGAGAGACACACAGTCACGTACGTAAGTGCTCTACCCTTCTACATTACCCATTTCTTCATTTGTTAATCAGCATGGCTTAGAACTAGGAATCTGCCAAACCCATACAAATGTGGATCGGCAGGTACGGACGCGGACCTCAACTTTCGTATTTTGTTTGTTTGCAATAGACACGCGTGACTTTGGACCGATCTAAGCCATGGTGAAGTGGTAAAAGCCGTCTGAGGCCCAGGGCCATGGCCAACAGTACAGTCAAATCGAAGAAAAAAATTTGGACCGATAGCGAACCGTTTGCTGAAATTATGATACATGTTTAAACTCGTACTGTGTGCGTGATATGTTTATATTTGAATGCGACAAGTACAGCCTAGGGTTTCTACCGCGTCGGTTTTCTCGCTGAATCTTATTTAAATATAAGTATGAATTTTTATTTTTTTGCGTGTAATAGGCGAGTTTTGGTACGTTTTTTGGTATAATTTCTTTATTTTGTGTTAAATACCTATTCAAACATAGTAATAACTAAAATCAATTATACAGCTTAAAGTTTAACACTATTTTACCTATCTTTCAAATTTCTTAAGTGGATTAATATTTAAAAAATCCATATAAAATCAACAAAAAAATCACGGATAAGGGTACGAACGAATACGGATTTATTATACTCCTCGAATATCCGTGAATACGGATTATTGCTAACTTGATCCGCAGATATGGACACGGACTTTAGCATCGTTATTTAGTGAACCCTTCGCAAGTAAATGTATGACAGAGTTTTAAACTCATACTGTGCGCACGATTTGTTTATATTTTAGTTTAAGAAAGGACAGCGACGTCATTTATATCGGTAAATTTCATTTTAAATTTCAAATAAGAAATACATATTATTTATAAAATGCCATATAAGACTCGCCATAAAATTACGGATACGAATGCGGAATTTTTGCCTTCCTCGAATATCAGTGGAGACGGCTATCCGACACATCCCTACTTAGAACATGCAAATGCAATAGTTCTTTTCTTCACGTCAACATTCATGAAAATGTTCACCGATCGCGTAACAGCTTGTCGATTTCCAACCGCAGCTTGTAGTTTTCACTGTTGACAGAGTTGAACTTCTTCATTGCCGTGTCGAGCCGGTTTTCAAGCTGTGTGGCCATTGTTTGATTCGTTAGCGTATTTCCGTACGCCTGTAAACATTAAATAAAGTATAGTTTGAAATAAAACCGAATTGAGAGATATGTGTTCACACGTCAGCACATTTGAACCTAGAAATAATTTCTTCTATGACCAGAAGTATAATAGATTGCTGTAGCATTACCCTCAAACGCATTTCTGCCGCAAAGAAATGGTGCTCCATCTGCTGTGTTTAAGGGTGAACTGTTTCAACTGTAGTCTTCAGGGTTAGGCTATTGATATTTGGGTCACTGTTTCGTTTGGTTATTTATGTTTACTGTGTAATTCTTTACCACAAAATAATAACTCGGTTCTAATGGGTGAAAAAAAAGCAAAAAAAAATAGTTGTATACGGAATTGCCTCTCTCTGCTTGGGTACCTTACTCCCGATCCTCATTTAGTGGGTTAGTTGATGGATTCGAACTGTTTCACGCACATTTAGTTGATCGATTTTAAAGCGATAGTATGGAAGACCGCTCGGTCCTAAGGTGATTGGTTAGGTAGCTAATCTTAAATAATTAAAATTAATAGTGATATATGTTACAAGGCATTTGTTTTGTGAATTGTCTGATATTTAGTTATAGCTCACATTTTTACAGTAGGCGTCGAAATTTAAATTCGTCCGCTGTATGTTGGACTTTTCTGAGAATCCAAGTCTCCACCCGATGTATTCCTTTACCGTTTAACCATATAATATAAATTTAGAAGAATTTGTTCTTAAGTCGAACATCCGTCCATTTATTGAATATTTTATTAAGTTGTAATACCTTATCATACCCAGCTCCTTTAGACTTTAAGCCTTTGATTTCCTTTTGCACTTGTTTTAATAAAAAATCCAGCTCGTTAATAATCCCACGATATTCTTTAACCTCCGTTGAATATTTTTCGTATTCTTTTAATAGAACTATTAGTTTTTCACGTGTTCTAGCACCTTCTAGAAGGTTCGAAGTGCTCCTCGTCAGCTGTTGATGTGGGGAGTTTAAAAATAATATATTATGAACGCGTTCCGGCGCCTTTATTTAGGTAGGTACCTACATTAGGTCTAGATATAGGGCTGGAGGTATGTGTATTATTTTAGATGTGTTACGAGAAGGTCAAAGGATAGATTGTAGTGCGTTTCTCAATGGACGAATGGATGAAAAGATCTGGCCTGGGGCAATAATTTGACTTTTAAAAGTGCTTTGAAAGGCCGGAATAAATTAAGAGCAAATTAGGCAGTTGTCTAAAGGTAGCAGGTCATAGAGTGTGAGTCAAAAGACGATGACGATCAATATAGGTACGTCACGATCACCCGAATGTGGTTTGGTTTCCATATTGGTACCTACCGTTACTTTGGTATCTTTTAAACATTTCAATAAGCGCAGGCCTTGGCCCTTAATATAGGTAGAGCGAGACAGTATTTAAATGTCCTTTGATCGAAAAAAAAAAATTGTGAGCAAAACGGGATAAAAAAGTAATAAAAAAAGAAGTTAATGGTAATAACAGACATTTTTACAAACGATTTAGGTAAAAATAGTAGTTTTTATCATATTTCATAGGAATAAACACATAAAAAAGATTGTTTAATAATTATTTGTTAATCATAAAATATATTTGGAATTTGTCAAATAAACAGCTACGGTACGGCGGTTGTCATTTTCGTTCGGAGCAGCCCCGCAGCTCTCAAAAGGCGTACATAAAAATTATATTTTTACCTCTTGCTCTTAGCGCCGACGCGCCGCGCCGCTGTTCTCAATCAACAATGCTCTTAAACTAGGTTGCCCTGGATTAATCAGTCAGTGCTTGAGGATTTACTTCAGTAATTAAATTTTGAAATCAGGGCCTGTTTTTTAATCGTCAGATAACTTAATTTGAGCAATAATTTCTGACGTTTTGACAGATAGTATATGGAAAACCTGTCAAAATTTAAAAATGATTTTCCAATTTAAGTTATCTGACGATTGAAGAATCGGCTCTTAAAGTTATAAAATTTGAAAATGTGATTTTTTTCTCCTGTAAAGTTTAATATATTCTACATCCGATGTATCTATACTAATATTATGAAGCTAAAGAGAGTGTTTGTTTTTTACTATTCAGATTTCTTTTTGTATTTTATATCCTATTCATTAGGGAAGGTTACCCTAAGGAGCGGAGCAGTCAGCGACGCCCCTGGGGTAGAGCCAGAGGTGCGGTCGTTCTAGATGCTAGGTAGCAAGGGGCGCCAAAATGCTAAATGACAAATACAATTTATGGTGTGAAAGCATCGACCAAAGAGCGTCGAAAGTCATTCTCACTATTTTGATTAAAGGCTAAGACCCAGTGTCCATATAGGTAACGTGACATCTGATCTGACAAGTGATCTGGTACTTAACTTGTCACTAGCTAACGTGACGTGACGTGACACGACCTAACATGCCTCTCAGCGTGCTCCTAGTGACGCAATGAAGTGACACGTAACTTGCTGTGACAATTCAGCTTCTCAGCTTTTTGTCGCCCGTGAGGAACAATCACAAAACGACGCTGTTTTTCAGACAAACCTTCAGATTTAACTGGCAATAGATTGAAAAATCTCATAGAGATTACGCCCTCAATTTTAATTAACATCAGCTTTCTTATGGTAGCAACAACAAAAACAAAAAAAAAATGCATGGAAATTGAGGTCTGACAAAAATTCAATCAAATTTTGAATGCGGTTGATAAAGTAATAAATAATAATTTAGTACATTGATTTAGTACGTAGTATATTAATTTTTGCCATTCTAATGTTATTACTTTTAAATTCCTCTTAAAATCGAAATTCTCTTGAAAACGCAAAGGAGAAGGTATAACATTCCAAATTTTTGATACATTGTGTCTTATTTTAGATCTAGTATAAATGTTATGAATGTTCATAATCCAGTCAAATTTATTATAAACATATTCAGGTTTTTTGCTCAAAATAATATTATGCGTAAAACTTGCCAAATGTAAGTATCTCCTTGAACACATATGTATATTCAATATATTTTTGCTATTGAAAACCGGTGAGGTATGCGATAGAGCGTCTTGATCTTCATCAAACGAAAACATTATCTCGAGTGCCTCTGTACTATAATATCTATTTGGTACACCACTCTAGTGGGTCTATTGAATGTCGTGCCAGAGTCATGCCACATGCTACTTTGAAATCCCCTTTCTGTGACGTTGCTTAGGTGAACACTGGGTGTAAGTAATGCAATCTACCAGATACGAGTATAGGTCAAGTACGGGAAGCGAGAACAATTGTCGGCTACACGGGTGCATTAGCAGCAGCACAGTTAATCGAATAAATTTACCAAGGTCGGGTGCAACCCTGGAGCATGGCTTATTGTAGTTATAACTATATACTTCAATATAGTTTTTATTTGTACCTTCAGTTCCATCATTATTTTATCCAGTTCATTATTCAACGTGATGATAATATTTTTCTGCATCCTCAGTGTCGGTTGTATGCTGCTCATCACATTCGATCGGTCTATTTCCATAACCCTGAACTTAAAATACATACTATTTTAAGAATTTGTTTACACTAAGAAATTATTTTCATAGCAGTAAAGAATTTAAAAAATGATTTACTACAATCTCACGTAAGTTTAAACTCAAAATAAAAAATTCTTTATGCAATTTAGACCCTAAGAAGGCTACCGGTTCGGAAAACATCCCAGTCAAGAACCGGTAAGAAACGCAATCGGTTTTATTTTCTTTTTTTCTCAACTGTACATTAGTATTAATAATTAATATGATTAGTATTATTAAATAGCTAAGGCCACTCGCTGGGCTAATATGGAAATATTCTGAAAATCTAATCATTATCGCTCCAGTCCATAGAGCACATAAAAACATCCATTTATATACTATATACAGAAATAAAAATGAAACTGGGCTAACGTTTTGAGTACCTACTTGAGAATAATAATTTTAAAAAAGATTTACTGGAAAACTATCAATTTTCGCGGAACATTCATTGGATTTTTTTGATAGCCCTTTGGGCCCCTATCGATTGTTTTCGTTTGAACCATATGAAAACCGACACTCTGTACATAGATAATTAATTGATTAATAGAATAGTATTAATTGTATAGAATAAATATAATATAATAAGTATAAAATAGTATAGAATTAAGTATACTATAATTTAAAAGAAAATACCGGTTGTAGCTTTTTTTATATTGAAATAACAACCTGTCTTTGCAGCTTTGAAAGTTCATCTTCGGCGATCTTCTCCATTTCCATATCTTCGGTTGGTGACGTCATTTTTACCACAAATTAGTTATATATTAAGTGCACGTGTACTTGATAAATCAGACGGTTTATCGGTGTTAAATACGGATCGGTTGTAGTTTTCAGAACAAGTATTCGGTATAAAGTAAAAGTTGAATCGATATTATCACCAAGGTTAACGCTTCTCTATAGAGGTTGGCATTTTAGTGACCTTTAAGTCTTTGAATAGTGAGCTAAAAACGAAAATAAAAGGTGTCGGATGAATTATGAATTATGGTATTATAGTATCAATTATGTATAGATGAATTATTTTTAATAACCTAACATTATATTACGCCATCCAACTTGCCCATAAGGCTAGCCACATGGTCTTATTGTATCACAATGCTTAATTGCCGACCGAAATATTGACTAGACATCTCGTCACGAGATGCGTCGATCTGTTGATTTGCGTTTTCTTTGAAAAGGCTGCATACACTCTGAACCCACATGGTCCATCGAACCCAAACGGCACAAACATTTAGGTCCTTGCGTCATTTGAGATCACCTCTGTACCAGCTAAATCAAATGAAAAATATATGTTTTTTTTAATTTAGATCTCAAGAAGGTGCTTATGAACGTCATTATGTCAGTTCACTACTACCGGTTCGAAAAACAGCCCCGTCATCGTAAAAAACCTTTAAGAAACTCGATCGGGTTTATCAATTATCATTTTAGTGGATGTACAAACAGGAAATCAATTCTATCAATTCTCAATTCTACATAATAACCCATCCTATAATTTTTATTTATTTCTTGTCACGTCAACGACACATTCATAAATTAATACAATAACAAATACATCACGAGTTTAGGACTGTGTGAAGTATCTTTACAGATATGCACATCTTACTACATTGCCGCTTCATAACACAAACAAAAACATATATCAAGATCCCTACAAATCAAACCAAATAGCGAATGATTCATATAATTTTGAGCGAACATTCCAGAAAGACCAATTAAAGATGTCAATACCAAGATTATTTTATTAACATCGCTATGTAATTAGTTAAGGCGATTCAGAGGTGAACAGATATTATAAGAAATATGTTTTAGAAACGGTTCTTTGAATAGGAAATCTTGGTATCTTCCTAGGAACATTTAGAATTAATTCTTGTAATACATCAGGGACTAAAATAACTTCTTTATTAAGTTTATATAAAATAATAAGGCTTGCTTAACGTGATTCTTTAAATTATTATAAAGCAATGTGCTTAGAAAGTTTATTGCAGAACCTAACACAATTACCTGAAAAACTATTTGTAGGTATTACCGAATTAAAAATATTGAATTAATATTTCATTAATATTTATTTCTAGTATTGAAATTGTGCCTGTCATTTTTAAGTTCAAAATTGTCTAAATTTTTCCGAATATACTTAAAAAAAAATCCAAAATGTATTGGGAGGGCAAAGTTAAAATACTAAATTCTTGAAACTTGTTCCTCAGTTATTTGCGAGGTTACATCTCGTAAGTTGCTCGAACTGCCCGTTTTAGTAGTTAAAATATGGTATGTACACCCCCATATTTACATTAAACTGTGGAAGCAAGTGACTAACAGTAGCAATATCTATTACCTGGCGAATCTTACGCACTACGAAAGCAGCAAAGCTTGATCTCTCCGTCAAAGTTTTGATATGATGACCCCTTTATAATTTTTCATCAATTGTGATGCCTAAGAATTTAGTGTTATCAACGAAGGCTACTAAATTCCCCTCTATCATGATATTACTGTTAACACGTTGGACATTGGGCAAAGCAAATCTGATTCATTTTGTTTTCTTTGCATTTTACATAGATTTGATGAAAATAACGAAAGAAAAGACATTTATTTGTCGCACAACACAAGTTATACAAAACAAATAAAATAAAAAATATTATTTACATGCCTAATCTCTAATTCTTTTCTGTTCACTTGAAATATAAGTAAAGTGTAATCTGTAGAAAAAAACAATATTAGCACAGTTCTTAATTGTTTAGGGTAGATAATTTATGTATATCAAAAACAAATACGGTCCCATAATCGAGTCCTGTGGAACGCCTATTATAGCAAATGATCCCAAAAAGGTTGATATATTTACACTTACTTTTAGACAGTGGTCTGTTAAATAAGACACTTGATAGTCGAGAGAAGGTCTACAAGCCACCATCATGTTTTAGCTTAAATATAAGCGTAGTGTGATCAACGCAGGGCTTTTGAAAGATCATGGAATCAAAGAAGTTTTTGGAAGATAGGACGGTGCCAAAGTAGAGTTATTAGTAATTGCAATATGTAATTCAGTATAAAGGGGAATTGTTTATTAAATAATTGTAAAGATTAAAATAATATGTAATTAGTTGAAAAAACTTATTTACCGTAAAATAATGTAATACTTATTTTTGTTGTGAAAAAGGTCAACGAATTGTAATTTAGCGTTAATATACGATTTCGGGTGAAATCCAATAGTTACGTAGTTAATAATTAACCTCGTAGACTTTGTTAACATCATCACTAGTACAAGTTCTTTGTGTAATAAATGAATAGTTTATTCTTAAAATAAAAACTTGTTTTAATTGCTCACTCGTTTTAGGATTCGTCGGTGTGAGATCATTTCCTTATGTTTGTCGACAAACAAAAAAAGTGTAATAAAATTATTTCGCCATTTTTGTTTGACCACTCTCTTCGTATTACCTTGATATTATTATTATATTGGTATCCTTGTCTCGCGCGAAGGTTCTACGTTTACCTGGTGTATCTATCTTGCTTTATTGCACGTGTTGATTACGTCAAAGATTAGATATTATATCAGTGGTGACATCACCCAATATGATATAAGCTGTGGTGATTATTTTTCGTTTATGAGCTCTTATCGATAAAATTAATTAATCATTTATTTTTACTGATTTTGTTAATGAAATAGAATTAACAAGTGAATCATCATTGTCACATTGGATATGTGGATGTGTTGGATATTGAATGTGGTCGTGAATATAAAGTAAAAAATTGAGTGTACTTATGTACGCAAGTAAGAAATTATACTTCTTAGTCTTAAGAAACATAAATAACTGTAAAAGTTTTATCCCGAGTTCCTAATCATGATGAAGATATCCATCAAAAATTTTTTATTCGACAAAAATAATTAAAAGTGATTTTGCGCCGAAAGGAGTAACTTCAATCTTTTAAAATGTAGTTTTGGTATCACATTTCCAGATTTTAAAAGTAACTTTTATACAGTCTACGCATTTGATAACAAAAAAGTTTACATTTCTATTATAAAATTGGACATAAAAATTGCTAAAGAAAACGTCAAATGAAGGTAACTCAAATGACAAGAGGTTTCAATGAAGTGGTAAAGTAAAATATAGAAACTAGCCTATAAATATGTATTACTTAAGAAATAAATCAATCTCTTGTTCTATCAATGAAATTTGAAAGTCTGTTTATAGCCATTTTCATCCATGATTAGGTTGATATTTTACATACGCCGTAATAGTCATGAAATATATATAAATAAAAATTAATAGGGACTTGAATAAAATTTTATATTAAAAAACTACAGATTTAAAGAATAAGATATATCTTAACTAGCCTTTATCTAACCTTTTAAAAGTTTCATCTATGCGTCAAAACAATTGACTAATTTTACCTGCCTGCCTCTCTGACGTAGCTTAATCTTTGACCGTCGCAACTTGTTCTGGTTGGAAGGTTTCGCTTCGCTCTATTCAAACTTCACTGTTGTGTCCGGATCGTTGTCGAGGCAACGTAAAAGTCAGTTGTCGGCGCTCGCGTGTGTATCGACATAATAACAAAATAGCTCGCTGAGACGTGTTTTGTGCTGTGCTCGTTATGTGGTGTCAGTGACCTGGATATGTTACCCTGTTAATAAAATGGCATTAAAAAAAGATTTCGACTTTCCGAAAAGTATAAAAATCAAACTACCCAAAAACATAAAAATACAACAGGCGTTCGATAAGATCTTCAAGAAAAATTCGTATACAAAAATTGTGCAAAGTTAATAAAACTTGATTTAACAAAAATCGCTTTACTAGGTTAAATGGCTGGTGAATTTAATTCAAATGTAAATAGTAGAAAAATTATAGTTGAGAAACCAGCGTCGAGGGCGAAATCACCGAATTTTATAACTATCGAAACTGAATTTATTGGGAAAGGAGATATCAAAGCAACTTCAAACAAACACAGGAGAAGCAGAAGTAGAAGTGGTACTAGGATAACACCGTCAGTTTTAAGTTTGTCTGACGAAAATTTTTATGAGCAATTAGAAGAATACGTGAAACAAATGTCTGCGATTAATCCGGCCATCGCGATGGACACCAACGTTGAACCGGACGTCTGGACCCAATTGCAGCAGAAGGAATCAGATCTCCTGCTCGCAGCTGAGTTGGGGAAGGCTCTCCTCGACAAAAACGAGGAGTTGAAAAAGGAGCAAGAACGTCTGACCGAGGACTACTCCAAAAAACTCGAGGTAAGGACTTGTGTTTATTGTATATTTAGTTTGTACTGAATTGTCTACTACTGTGTTTCTTTTGTTTGATACTTATTACCAAGGTACAAAAAAAATTTATAAGGTGATGAAAATAGTGTCTCGACTAGGTTTCACCTAAGTCGAACCAGTAACATCACTGTTACGAAAAACATGAAATAAATAAAAACATCCTTTTGTTCACTTTTATCGTTGTTCTTAAAATTATTTATGACGCCCCCAACTCTTATAACAAGGAGGGTTACAAAATATAGCTCTGTTTCTTTTGTAGTTTTCGAATTCAAAATTTATTGGAGTTTAAACCAAGTTTTTGTTTCAGTCTAATTAAGTAAGTTTCTAAATTATATTTCTCATATGCCGGACAATGAGTTCAAGGACCATGTCTCTACATGGACCATGTAGAGCAGGTTTTGCTGTCTGAAGATTGAAGTTTAGTGTGTTCTGACTGTTTTTAGAGTGGAAATGATTTTTGTCTGTGTATTTACTACAAGCTGTGCCTCACAGCATCACCTATTATTACTTCTTATTCATTTATTAGACCAAGTCGCTGCCCGACGCACCCTTTTAAGTTATTTTTTTTAATAATAGGTTTACAACAATTGTGAAATGGCCTGTGCTTTAAATCATAAATGATATTATAATTAACAATTTATTCGTAAATACTACATGTTTATTTTAAAACGAAGTAACCTCTAAATTAGGTTAGGATTAAAATATCGATACATGTAAACTTAAATTTAAGTGAAATAGTCTATCATTGTTGTCGATTCACTCCCCTCTACAGCTTTTCCGATAGCTTGAAGTTAATGGTTTATTGCTCTGCTCCTCAGAGTTTTGAGTTGTAAGATGAAGTTATAGTTTATAACGATTCTTGATTAGGCAAAATGCAAATAGAATATTCCAAATCAGATGTTGGCACATTCAAACAAACACAAAAATATTATTTATTTGTATTGAATACCATTGTATTTTAATCACACTTAGATATAGTTTTCATGACGTTAGGGATGTTTTCGCAATCGCCGGTAGTGTTTTTGACGTTCATGGTTTTTTATCCGTGAAGATCAAACGTTACATGAGGCATGTTGGAGTTTGAGGTAACTGACCACGCTAGAGACTGCGGATGACTTCTAAAAATGTGTTGGAAAATTACTAAATAACACTTATTGATTACTGAAAAAAAAAATTATAATAATTTTTGTAAAATTTACAGATGCGATATTTAATACTATTATAATTGTCTATATGTCGAAAATATAAAATAGACAGTTTAGTAAAAAATAACTTACTGTATACTAAAAAGTTAATTAAAACATCACAAGTTAATAGCATTTAGCAAGCTGTACGCAATAACTTAGCCTGCCGGACGGACTTGATATCTTGTATACGAGCTATAAAATACAACTGTGGACTTGACATTTAAAATTTGACTTTTAATGCCGTTCGGCTTATACGCAGGCGACATTCAGCCTTTTGCGGCTGAATATACTAAAATACTAAACTTATATGAATACTACTGATATTCAATTGTAACTAGGGTTGCCACCTTTTATTTTAGCTATTAAGATACATTGGTTGATAAATTAAAGAAAAAAAAAAAATCGGTTGTCTGTAAAGTCGGTTTACTGACGATAGTTGAACGTGACAACGTCATAAGAAAATACTGATGGAATGGTATCATTTTTCAAAAGAAAATTTTAATTTTATTTGTTTGATAGATATGTTGTATGGATATAGAGAAGGAGGTAAATGGAAATGACAATTGAATTGATCAAGTTACATTTATTTGTACGCATAAATACAAATAGTTCTGTTAACTTATTGTTATAGTTTTGTCAATTATAGCATAACTTACAATCGCTGCACTAGCGGACCGATGCTATTTATTTTAATGATGAAAGTACGAATATTCGACAATATATCACTTAACATATATTTAATATCGAAAGAATCATTACCTTTATCGCCGCAATTATCGTTGCTATAAACAATTGACACCACATTCACTTTTCACTGCACTTCATACTTGACGAAAACATGTAAATGTATTATTGTATAGCAGCTGTCCACGCGGACGCATCGCTCACTCAAGTAGGAGAGAGACAGATGTCGAACGCAGAGGCCGATTGTGCCTCTTTGTCGCTCGTTCCGCGCTCTCTCTTGCACTTCAAGCCTTAAATGGAACGCCTCAGAGCGAGGTAACGCCGCATGAATCATGTTTTTTCGTGCGTGCAGCCGGCTCCATCGAATTATAAGACGTTGTCACGTCAAAAAAGTAACTTTTGTTAAAATTAAAGTATGTCATCACATGAAAGATAAATACTAGCAAAATCAAACTAGGTGAAACAAAATATTTTCACTTGCTTGTTCACTTAAAGTATTAGAATATAAGTGAGCGAAATAAAGTTTCGAATTTTATTATAAAGAACGGATGGCAACCCTGAGTATAACTGCCAGAATATTTTGATGATCAGTGACAGATTTTAACACGAGATTCATAAGTAGTCGAGTAAGCGCCAGAAAATTCTGATAACCAGTAGCTGCCTGACTTAAAAGCGAAGGAGGAACTTGCTTACGGGCCTTTAGAAGACGCTTTGGGAATCAAAATATGGTTACGACTAAAACAAAAGTTCGTCACTGTTAAAGTTATTTGTTTGCAATCGAAGGATACAATTTCGTTCACCTTTTTTAGCTCCTTTTTACTATAGTTTAATAGGAATGGTTTATTTATTTATCGGAACAGTTTAAAAGAAAAGGGTTTTTATAAGCGTTCCTACAGACTAAGACTAGTGTGTGACATAAGTTTGAAACATGCTCTTCTCTATTCAAGCTTTAAGATGTTTACTTAGTTAGAGTGAGATACAAATAAATATGACTTGGAACAAGCTCATTACTCTTTTCAATTATAGTAATAGAAAGAGATAGCACTATGTAAATTAATGTTATTTTGGAACAAGCTTTTGGAAGTGTTATTTCTCTGGAACAGGAACAAGTTGATAAGGTTTATCTTTTACCTGTTATAGCTTACGTCTAGTATCTGGTAACGTGCAACAAGAACTGACTAACTAGTTGACCATATCCCTGCTTACCTTCTTGCCGTATTAACGCTTGAATTACTCAACAAAATATTAAATCGCAAAGATTTAATAGCAATCAATACACGTAAAGATGACGTAAAAGGCCACGCGTAGAAGACTGTATCGAATATCGGCCATGACTTACTTATTCGCCGTTTGAAATGTTGCTTTTAAGAAAAAATCACTGTAACACGCTTCGACGCTCCTGGGGTAGGTTGAGATTTTTTTACGAATAAAACGTAATTATCATATTGTGAGGAAGAACATCATCCAAATTGAAGAAGATAAATGATTATCTATACGTGACCAGATATAAACTTTTGGTAGATACATAGTTTACACTATTCAGTAATGAAATGATCTATTAGAAATCTGTAACAGGACTGTAAAACTGTTTAGTTCGCGACAACTTTATGTACAATAAAAAAAAGCCCCAACAGCTACTAACATAACACAAATTATACCGTTTATATTTCTCCTTTAAAATGCAATAGTTATTAACACACACCAATTGTGATATTGCGATACTTGGTATTACTTATCGTTAATATCTTCTATACATTGAATTGATATCAAAATTAGTTCCTCTTCTTTTTATTTAATGGTAACTGTGTTCTTGCACAATTCTGCCAGCGTCACGTATTAGAATATTTTTCCAATTATCTTGCATTAATCAAACGTAGCTTCAACAAGATGGCGGCTCCCTTTTTAAAATTCTCCAAAAAGTTTAAGCTTAAAATGGACAACTTAAAATACATGTTTCCAGTTATAATTTATAATTCAATTCATTTGCACAATAATCAAACTAGAAAACGTATGATGCCGCCAAATTTAACAATAACATTAGTTTATCCCGTCAAAAACTCCTCCATATTAGTTTTAACTGATGTTTTAACCATAGATTAATGATTAGTCTCCGGTACGCTTCAACTAGATACCGCGACCACTTAAAATAAAAACCACCACGTGACAGTTCAAGATTTCGGCAAAAATACCTATTAAAGTGACAATGGCAAATACATTGCTAAAGTCAATTAACCAACACAAAAAATTTGAAATAATACTTGAGCAATCAGATCACCTTCAGATGCTGTTGTTATCAAAAGTCTTTATCGATGAGTCTTTGTGATAAGATAAACTATAGATAATTATTTATTGTTTATGTAGTACACAAATTTTTATACTGTATGTAATGTAATACAGTTAATTTCGTAATATCAAACTTTGTTTCAAACAAATGACATTAAACAGCGTTCTGCTTATAAGTGATAATTTATTCGCAATAAGACAACTGCCATTAAAGATTGTATATTGTTAACAGTGTCTTGTAAAAGTATAATTTTTATACGCAAACTTGCTAGAATGATTGCATTTCACCTGAAGATAAATAGTAATGGTAGAACAACGACGTCTACTGAAATATGACTTGATAAACAGCACGGCGAACACAACCAACCACAGTTTGGCCGCTGAAAGAATGCGTTCGTGACGTCTGTTACAGATAGGGTTGCCACCTTTTTTCTTCAAATTAAAGTACATACTGTCAAAATAAAGTACAATTTAGGTATTCCCACATAGGACCGATAAAAATCCGTGTATACTGAATGAAGTAATAATATAAATCATCAATATGAAAACAAAGCAAACTATAACTACTAATATTGTTTTTATATTTATTTTGAACGTGCTAATCTCTAGAATTACCAGTTAGATTTGAAAAATTATTTTTGCAATTTATTGGTTACTAGCAAACAAGACCCCGCGGTGCTGTGCCATTTTGGGGTCCAGGGGAACAACCATAGGCTACAAGGATGCCTTGGCGGTATCTCGGTGAAGAGTTAGTCGAATATATTTAACACGGCTGAAACATATATCAGAATTAATATTGTCTGTTGAAATTATTTAACAACCGAAAGAATTCAACTATTGCATGACAATTGTAACTGATTTGTGGAATCCTAATGACTTTTCTACGAAACCTCATTTTAGTAATCACTTTAAATGTAAGCGCTTTACCACCTGACTGATACATTTCCTCGAATCTCCTTCTTCTTATTTTGGCGCCGCAAAAAGAACTTTCCAGTGTCAATGTGTTTTAACCTTCCTAAGAGTTTTTAAGAGTCCCATTCTTGCCTACAGCTTGTCAGATTCCTTGATGTGCATCCTTACTACTCCGCTTCTTAGGATATAATCCTGTCCTATAAGTTATATAGTCTATTTCCTTTCTCTATAAATCTATATCTGTGCAATTAATAAAGTTGAAGTGTCTGTTTGTAACTGCAAAATAACAGCTTTTTACTATATGCATATGAAAGAATACTTATACGGTACTTAGCAATAACAAAAAAAGTATTTTTAAATGTTTTATCTGTCTGTTTGTTGCGGGTAATCTCCAAAACGGTTCGACTAATTTTAACTGGATTTTCAATGGCAGATCATATAAGGAATGATTTAGGCTACTTTTATTTCAGTAAAAGAATTAGGATTTCGTGCAAAAAAAAACTGGTCATGGTGAATCAATTCGGGCGCTAAAATGGCTTACTCTGATTAATCCATATTAAGATGTATATCAAGTTAATGTACTACATAATTGTAGACATTAAAAACATCTATAAAAAAGCCAGCGATGGCATATTAAGCATATCTTGTAAGGATCATCCACAATAAGCAGTAGCCTATAAAAAGCGATAAAAAAAAATCCAATATGGCTGGTAGTTCCAGAGATTAGCACGTTCAAACGACCATTATCTTGATCTTTATAAAGTTATACGTACTAGCGATCGCCGTAAGGTCGAAATTCGACCAGCGACTTTTTGATCATACACAATTTTCTGTTTGACATTTGCAGTATTCATGAACCTAAACAATGAGTATTATCTACATCACTTTTCTTTGACGTTCGTTCACGTTTATGTTCGACATGTCGTTCACGTTTCGTTGAGTGACAATGTCAATATTTTGGGGGGGCTAAGTTCAATGGCACTGGTCGTGTTAGGATTCGAAATATGAATTTATTTAATTTAATGAATTAGTAATAGATAATACGTCTCTCTCTCTGTGCATACACTTAATTATTATTATTGTACCTGTTATATTAACATTTGTACAGTAAAAAAAAAAAAAGATAAACCCGATCGAGTTTCTTACCGGTTCTTCTCGATGTCTGAGATATTTTCCGATAGATATTTTTTTAGATGTTTTGACGTTCATAATTGCCTTCTTAGGACCTAAATTAAATAAAGATTATTTTGATTTTGATTTATCTTTCTGCACTCTTTCTCCATATAAACTGTAACCATGCCAAATCTCATAATCTTCCGTGCACGCAATACACTTAAAAAGGGGTAGAAAGGTTTTGCTTCACGTATTAATATGTAGATATATAGCAAAGGCATTTTATAACGTCTCTATCACTTGAGCATTCTACGAGTGAGTAAATTAATAAAATATATTCGTATCTAAGACTTACGTCATGCAGTACATTACCAACTACACAACGAGGTTAACGTTTACAGGTTTACAAATTACAATGAATATAATATAATAAACATTCTATAAAATTACCCAAATGTAAATGCGATTTGAAGAATTCTTGGGAACATACATTATAATACTTTATATTATTGTTATTGCTTTGTTTATATCATCGTTTCTCAAACAATTTAGTGTTGCTACTAACTAAATTAATAGCAAGAAAATAATTATTGAATTTTTTTTTATAGTTCCCTGGCAAAGTGAAGGCACTGTGCCTTAAAGTAAATTATATTAGAATCCAAAAACAAAGGCGACTACTGACAGATCGGGAATCCATTGACAATTGTCTCTGGCCTACAAGCTGAATTATTCCGTAACGGTAAATCTTAATTGTACGTAAAAGAGAGAAACGTTGATGGGTTCATCAATTTTATGATAATGTGCATGATGTTCGCGATCCACTCGCGTACAAATATATTCTACCTTGCTTAATTACCTTACTTAATTTTTAATTTAATTACTTACCTTACCACATATCTAAAGTTTCCATTCACCCTAACACTTCTATAAAATGTTTGCATCTGCCGATTAATATTTCTTCTTTTTTAGGTATGTTGATTTATAAACAATCATTTTTATTTTTAAACTAGCTGTGCCCGTGGCTTAGCTCACCTGGACTACAGAATGCCCGCGCGAATCTTGCTCCCCCACTCCCGGCTATTTTAAAGACAAAAATGCTTATTGTGGATGTTCCTTAGAAGATAGATATATACTCTCCCGGATCTTTTTTGTAGGTATTTTTAATGCCTCTAATTATGTAATAAGTACATTAATTTGCTTTATTTCCTATAGTTTACTTGGCATAAGCCAATTAAGCGCCCGAATTGATTCACCATTACCAGTATTTTTATTATTTGTGCGGAGCCCTAATTCTATTTCTAAACGAAAAGTAGCCTAAGTTACTCCCAATATCATCAGCTATATAACAGTGAAAGTCCCGTCAAAATCAGTCCAACCGTTTCGTAGATTACCCGGAACAAACAGACAGACATACAACAATGTTTAAATGGGCTTTTTGTTATAGGTATCGTATATACATTCATATGCATTTAGTATAAATATGTTATTTTGACATTACAAGCAGACAGTTCAATTTTATTAATTGTGTAGATGGCTTAAAAACCCGTACCAGCGTATTCATCCGCTTTCGAATCATGAAAAAAGGATCATCTACAGCCAAATCAGTTTGGAGAAGTTTTTGCGTATGTAGTAGTGTACGGTATAATAATATACGTGTAGATAGTGTATAGTGTACGTTTGTAGTTAAGAGCACGAGGCACGTGGAATCTACTAGATAGCGCAAACTGGTTTAGTCACTGTCTTTATTAAACTACTACTACAAATGCAAAAACGTCTCCAAACTCATTTACCCATATTTGGCTTTGGTTATTGCTCTAATTGCCGTTCAATTGCCATGTTATTATATTTTTTTAAAACGTAAAGGTATCTAATATTGATTAGATAACAGTTTATATAAAAGTACTTGAATAGGTGCTTCCATAGATACTAACTAAAATAACAGATTTGGTTTCGTTTCACATGAAATCTCGCAATTTTTTGTAGTGAAAGAACAGACTGTGTTTCGAGACTGGCATTTTTGACGTGACAACGTCTTATAATTCGATGGAGCCGGCAGCACGCACGAAAAAACATGACTCATGCGGCGTTACCTCGCTCTGAGGCGTTCAATTTAAGGCTTGAAGTGCAAGAGAGAGCGCGGAACGAGCGACAAAGAGGCACAATCGGCCTCCGCGTTCGACATCTGTCTCTCTCCTACTTGAGTGAGCGATGCGTCCGCGTGGACAGCTGCTATACAATAATACATTTACATGTTTTCGTCAAGTATGAAGTGCAGTGAAAAGTGAATGTGGTGTCAATTGTTTATAGCAACGATAAATGCGGCGATAAAGGTAATGATTCTTTCGATATTAAATATATGTGCAGTGATATATTGTCGAATATTCGTGCTTTCATCATTAAAATAAATAGCATCGGTCCGCTAGTGCAGCGATTGTAGGTTATGCTATAATTGACAAAACTATAACAATAAGTTAACAGAACTATTTGTATTTATGCGTACAAATAAATGTAACTTGATCAATTCAATTGTCATTTCCATTTTCCTCCTTCTCTATATCCATACAAAATATCTATCAAACAAATAAAATTAAAATTTTCTTTTGAAAAATGATACAATTCCATCAGTATTTTCTTATGACGTCACGTTCAACTATCGTCAGTAAACCGACTTTACAGACAACCGATTTTTTTACATTGTATGGTTTTGTTGAGATCTCATTTCTTTTTATAGGTCATCCTCCGTTTTTTTTTTCAATTTTAACTTTTTGAGACATAATGAGTAGCATTTACGGTTTATTAAAAAGTGTACAGTCGGAAAGAAAATGGGTAATTTAGACAATTTAATCTAGCATCAATAATTTTGAAGAGTTTCCTTGTTCGAAGTTGAAGGTCCAATGCCAATGAAATTAAATTGCTGTTGTCCCATTTTGAGGTATCCATCTGAGGCTATCCAACATAAAAGAATCACCCTAATCGATTCATAAACAAATAAGTTGTGGTATAAAAACCATATAAATACATTACACACACACACACACACACACACACACACACACACAGTAGTTCCAGAGATTAGTATGACAAACAAACAAAAAAACATACTTTATGGCGTTATAAGAGAGTAACGTAGTAAGTTAAATAATCAAACTCAAAACTATGACAATTATTGAACATTTTAATTCTACTTACGGGATGAAAATCATATGCGATGAGTTTTGACGGGATCTCAAACTGTCGTGATTAAATGGTGGTTTTTGTTTATTATTATTATTGATGTTATTAATGTGTAATATTGGCGGCATTTTACGTGACATAGTGTGTGAATTGAGCACAAGAGAAGTGGATTGTAAATAATAACTAGAAACATGAATTTTGTGTTGCCACAAAAACTCCCTATTCAGTTCTAAGTTGGGCGCCACCATCTTATTAGAGCTTTGTTTGAACTTTGAATATTAAAAAAATATTCTATTCACGTAACATTGAATATGATCTCTAATTGCTTGTATAATCGTGGAAAAGTTAAGTAATTTTTTGTCAATATTCATTTTTTACGATTAGTAAAGTGATGGTTTACAAAAACTTTACCTTATATTTCTAGACATTACATACATACATACATACTAACACATATACATACATACATAAATCACGCCTCTTTCCCAACGGGTTAGGCATTGATCACGTCTTTCCACTTACTACGATCCTGGCATACATCTGTTGCTTCTTCAACATTCATTGGTTTGTTCATGCATGCTCGTCGGTTTAGAGCAGTGGTCGGCAAACTTATTAGCCAAAGAGCAAAATATAAACATTACAACAAATTTAAAAAAAAATTGGGAGCCAAATCTGCTTGTTTAGTAAACTTTTATTACACTAAATAAGTAGTACACAAAATTTTCATACGTGATAAATATTTATCAATGTGAACAATGTGCTTGCATCTCCTTGGCCAAAGAGCCGCACTTTGCCGACCACTGGTTTAGAGTACTCTTGATCTGACCTTTCTTCAGAACATCCCTAATTTGATCTTGGACCGTTCGTCTAGGCCTTCCTCTTCTAACGTTCCTATTAACCCAACATAATAATACATAGATAATATAAACAATACATAGGCTATTGTAAGCTTAGTATTACTCGAAATGCACATTCCGTGCTGTTCTTTCAAATTCATTACGTAAAAAAACTACCGAAACTGAAGGATATAACGTGAAATAAAATTATGAAAATTAAAACTGCACGTGACCAATTAAACTACCGAAAAAATTAATTCCCAATTAAAAAAGTAATTACTCCTTTTAAAATTGTTTTATATTCAGCATTCGTTTCAATCTTATATTTTTTTAATAAGTAGGTAGGTACTTAAGTTGTTTACTTTTATAATTACTGTGATTAATTTTGATTATGTGATGTTTTTACATATATATATTAAGAATAAAATAAAATCTTGATCTATCACAAATTCATCAATATCATCATCTCAGCCGAAAGACGTCCACTAGGACACACAGGACTAAGACATAGGCCTCCCCCAATAATCGCCTGCGCTGTCTTCATTCAGCGGGTTCCCGTAACTTTTACCAAGTCGTCGGTCCACCTCGTGGCGAGCCTGCCCACGTTGGGTCTTCCGGTACGTGACCGCTGCCACTCGAGAACTCTTTAGCCCCATCGGTCATCGAGCCATGTCTCCAAATCGCATATAGCATAAATATCACAAAAATCATTGTTTTTAATTCTAGGAATGAAGATAATCGCTCCATAAATATAATTGCTTCAGCAAAAACATGTCTTAAGGTCTTAACAGAAGTGCTGTATGCAGAATTGAAGACATTTCTTGCCAACTGATTGTGTTATCTTTCAGGAAATATAGACATTCATTGTGCATAACTAATGAATTTTTTCTTGTATTCATTTTTTTGGCCAGCTCATTATTTACAACTTCCTCTTCAGGTATTTTTATTGTCACGCAAAGACGTTATTCTACTTTATACTGTCATATATATACACCGGAGTTCTCCTTCTCCCATTAATAAACTGGACTCTAGAGCTATAGATTTACGGTAACTTCTATCTTGACGCGAAAACAGAAGTTCACTACGTCATATTTGTGAAGTACTATGCAGCTGTGAAACTGTGTCCGGCCATTGCGTTCCCTCCTTCTTACAACATGGGATCCTTAAAACATAACGTGAAGAGAAATTTGACCAGATCGACATGGCAGTGACGAATGGAGATGGATTATAGATCTCGCTGTTTTTTTGGATTATACTGAAATTATCATTAAGCATTTGTCGTGATATAATAAAATGCAACGTCTATACAATATGTATTAAAAACCCCGTCAGATCCGTGAAGGTGTCTTTGGATATCGAGATTATATTCTGTTTATGTTATCTATCTCAGATTATAAGTAAAAAGTTACCCCTATAAAAATGTAAAAAAAATTAGTTTTGGCAGCGGTACGTGTGATCGTATGGCGCTGCCCTGCGCCGCGCCGGGGCAGGTGACGGTGCAGTGTTATCACGTTTTAAAAATTTGCTAAATTTTAGGGAAACTAAAACTAAATTTGTTTATTTTAAATCGCAATAACATTTTTATTTCCATAATAAATAAAATTTTGATATATTTTTTGGTAATGTCATTGGGGTACCTATATAAACTTTTCAGATTCGACGGTTTTTTATACATATTGTATATAATACATACATAAAACTCAACGTCTCTCTGTCCGATTATGTTCTTTTCACGCGAAAACCACTTAACCGATTTACATTTTTTTTAACTTATAGCGGTTATCTGGCCAGGTTATAGGATATATTTAGATAGAAGATAAAGTAGCATACGAAATAAGCAGTGGTGATAATGGTGAATTAGTTCGAAGAAAAGACGTTTTAGGGCGCTTAAATGGTTCACGCTAAGTAAACCATAAGAGATATATCAAATTAATGTATAACATAATTGTAGACCTAAAAGAAACCAACAAAGAAGAGGTTGATAGTATACATCTATCTTTAAAGTATCACCAGCAATAAGCATTTTTATATTTAAAACGACCGGCTGGCGGCCCCCGTTAGTTGGGGCAGGGGCAGCACGATTCACGCGTGCTCTCGACCGACATCATATTGTGGTCACATTAGTAGTAGTGTGTATCACATCTAGTAAAATTTAAAATCTTAATTCACGTCCAGTTGCTAATTGTCTACACATACTGCCGCGGATTACATCACTGCGACAGCTCGTTTTAGTTAAGTTTTTGGTTAAAAATATGAAATACAAGACTACAATACCGACTTTGTAAATCCCGGTCAAATAAAGCGATTGCTAATACAAGTACACTTATCTACTTACATATTTGGTTTTTTATTTACATACACTATGATACAAGTGACTTATTTCACAGTGTTGTATTGCCACCATGTGTATGGTGGTCGCGACCTATTCGGATTTTGTACTTATAATATCCGCTCTATTTGCATTTTTATGTTGGCTTTCTGCCTATGTAGGTAATTTTGCCAATGTCAAGTGTGACAAATACACGTTATAGAATTTAATTGCTAAATATTCGGTGTACTGTAGAATAACCCTTAAAAGGACACATTGACACAACATAAAACAGTAACAAATTTATACCTATCTAGCGATCGCCCTAAGGTCGAAATTCGACCAGCGACATTTTGATCACAAACTATTCAGTCTGTTTGACATCTGCAGTATTCATGAACCTAAACAATGAGTATTATCTACATCACTTGCTGTCACTTTCGTTGAGTGTCAATATTTCAAATCAATTTTTTGGGGGGTCTAAGCTCAATGGCAATGGTCAGGTTAGGATTCGCAGTATTAATTTATTTAATTTAGTTTAATAGTAACATATATTATAGATACATTTTAGCTTTCTGCACTCCTTCTCCATATAAACTTTAACCATTCCAAATCTCAGTCTTCCGTGCACGCAATACGCTTAAAAAGGGGTACAACGTTTTTGCTTCCGTATTAATATAATGATACTTGTTATGGGAACTGCAGGTATAATATAATACTACATATTATATTATAATTAAATTCTATACTATCACGTATGTTTTATAATATAAGTAACCTCCAATGATGCTTAACTACACCAATCCAATGACAGAATTTTTTTATGGTAGCTCGGCATATTTATGAGTAGTTAGCACAATACAATTCAAACATGCCGATAGAGGTCGGCAATCAGTCGGGGGTCACCGCTGTGATGCCAGCCTGCATAAATATCTCTTCACGTTACGCTTAAAGCACCCGATGTCGTAAGGAGGAGAGAACACATTGTCCCGGAGAAGGTTTCGCAGCTTCACGGTGCGACTATAAGATATAGAGAACTTTTTAGTTCGTGACGAGATGGAGGTTACCATAAAACTGTGACTCCGAAACCCAGCGCGTGTGTTTCTGTTGTGGAAAGGAGAGGAGGGAATTACATTAAACAGCAGAACACGTACCATGATTCAGACGGCATGTCAACTAGGGTTGCCAACATTTTTTTGAGGAAATATAGTATTTTATGGAAAAAGTAAAAAATAAACGAATATATTATTAGTGTCATATGCTTTATTATATTCAATTTTGATAATAATGTAAATCAAAAGTTAATTTTTTTCACCACATCCAATTACAAATAATTATCGAAATCCCAAAACCAAAAATAAAGCAAAATAAAAATAGGTTTGAAGTTATCAATTTGACATTACGCACAGGATCGGAACGCATTATTACATAAGACACGATGAGATCGGATCAGATGCTTCAGCATTAGTAAGTTATAGGTTAACGTAAAGGAGCGTTCATAATTTTTTTAAATGAAGGAATACTAACTATATATTTTAGTATGTTGGCAACCCTAGTTACAGCTTTCAGTTTGAATTATTTTGAAGCGTAAATGTCCGTTTTGCATACCGGTATGATATTCCAATCATCTAGTTTTTTCTTATTCAGCACATTGTGACGCCTTGGTATAGCGTGGATTTTCAAGATTTGTTCAATTGATAAATTAAGCGTTGCCATTTCAATATGTAGGTCAACAGTTTTATCGAGAGCTTAGGTGTGTCTAGGTCTTTCTGATGTTTAGGTTTTCGATTGAATGTAATGCTCACAAAAATAATTTAATTTGTTTAATATCATGTTTTAGACTTTGTCTAATATAATGAATATCTTGAGTCATCGATAGTATCTTGTTTTTTTAATCGACTTCAACAAAAGACGGGAGGTTATGTACTCAATTCGAATGTATATATTTTTTTTAATGGATGTTCCGTCATAACTTCTTTGTTTATGAACCGATTTGGATGATTCTTTTATTGTTGGATAGGGGATTCCCCAAGGGTGGTCCTATTCATTTCACCTTCAATTTCGAAGATACACAATTGATTGAAAAGATTGTCTTGTTTTATTTACAATTAGCTGTGCCCGCGCGAATCTTGTTTCCCCGCCCCCGGCTATTTTAAAGACAAAAATGCTTATTGTTGGTGTTCCTTAAAAGATAGGTGTATAAGTACTCTCGCTGACTTTTTTGTAGGTCTTTTTAATATCTACAATTATTTAGTACATTAATTTGCTATATCTCTTATGGTTTACTCAGCGTAATCCATTTAAACGCCCGAATTGATTCACCATGACCAGTTTTTTTTTATTTGTGCGAAACCCTTATTTTGACGTGACAACGTCTTATAAATTGGTTTGCCGGGTGACACTTCAAGAAACTGCGTTACGCTCCGCTCACGTTATGCGCTCACAATGAGAGCGAGTGAGAGGCACGCGTCCCTTCCACTCGGGCATGGTTAGCCCGCCTAAGAGCGAGAGAGACAGACATAAAGTCGTTGTCACGTAAAACTTTCGCCCGTATACCGACTTTACAGGCAACCAATTTTTTTTTTTTTCTAAAATTAAAGTAGCCTAAGTGACTCCCTATAAAATCAGCTATCTACCAGTGAAATTTCTGCCAAAATAAGTTCAACCGTTTCGGAGAAAACCCGGAATAAACAGACAGGCAAAATTTTAAAAATGGGTTTTTTGTTAAGCACCGTATTATACTTTCGTATGTATTTAGTAAAAAGCTTGTTATTTTGACATTACAAACAGACACTTCAATTTTATTAAGGACGCTTGTAAACAGAGGTATCACTAGAGCGTGGCCGATCTTGAATCCCACCGCTTCCCAGGGAGCTCTGGAATACCCTAGTTACCACAGGAATAACACACAAGTTTATTGGACTGCGGTCTTCTGTATGGTGGAGGTATTTTACATGTCCCAAGTACTGAGTTTCTAAAGAGATTTCCCCGTTCCCATCTCTCTTGGTAACTTCGTTTAATGATAGATAAATAATTTTGCCAGATGTTGGCAACACTAGCGGAGTGTCCGCTAAATTTTGATTGAAGTGAAAGAATGATGAATCCACTTTGAACAGTCCAAACCTTACATGATGTCAATGATGGCTCAGTTGGTAGCGTGTAAAAAAAAGCATCGTTATGAAATCATAGTATGGTGGTAGGGTAATTTCTAATACCCGCCTGGCTAGCTACCACCCTCAAGTTGAAAATCTTTGCCAAGCACCAGTAGGTGTGTTCCGGCAGCTCCACTTGAGAGTCAGTCCCCCCACTAGATTTAAAAAATTACGGAAAAATAGTTACAACTAATTCAGATGTGAATAAAAGCAAATACGTTGCGTATCATTAAATTTCCAGAAGATACCACGGCTATTTAGGTTAATTCGGTGAAAGAAACAATAGGCCATTATGTTCTATCCACACCTCTATCAAATCTAGACGTCCGCCGCCTCTGTGTCTATTACATTTGTCTGGTATTTAGGCGCGGCCTGCCTGATCGATATCGTACTGTGTAATGGGTACGTTAATTTAGTTTCAGCGTTTATTCGTGTTCTGTTTTCAATAGCCGTAATGTTACCGCTACACGCTCTTGTGGTCTCAATGATACGTGGCTCATACAATAACTGATTACATTTAAAACATTAGGTACATTTCGCGACCACCATGTATATGGTGTAAAGTCCGTTATAGTGACTCGCTTTTGCTTGTCGCGTTTCGGGATCAGCCTGTGCATATCCAGTTAAATTAATACAGGCAGGTATGACAGCGGCCCATTGCGATGGGTCGTTTATCTCCCGGTGGTCGCCACTGTTTTTGGAATGTGATGTTCTTACTATCAGAAAAAGTTCCGACACTTTGTTTAAAGACATGTAGGAAAATCGCGTAGTTAAAAATAACTTAGATTTTTTGTTTGTTTGAATGCACTAATCTCTGAAACTACCAATCTGATTTGAATAATAATTTTTGTATTTTATAGCATATTCATTGGGAAAGGTTATAGGCTATACAACTTTGCGTTATGATAGTAAGGAGCGAGGCAGTACCCTTGGACGTGAAGAAATCTGGCAAGCTGTAGGCAAGTACGAGAATTTAGCCGATTACACGGACGCGTTGGCAGCGGTGCGGTTGGTTCGAATAAATTTTAGACGAGTGTTACTGTGAGACGCAGCTAAAATTATTTTAAAGCTATAGTCGAATATAAATTTAACGTGTATTTTAGACCATTGATGGCCAATAAACGATTCCGGTTTATGATAAAGTAAACGCGAGTTGCCGATCCCGTTGTATATTGTACCGGCACTACCATAGAATAAGATAGTTACAGATGCACCACTCAGAATAATCTGTCGCTTACTCTGCGATTATATCGTAGTCCCTCACTTAGAAATAACATAACATACCATTACGCCTGTATCCCCGAAGGGTTTGGTAAAGGCACATGCACAGTTCGCCGAGTATGTTTTTAGGTTCCATGTTATGGCGAGCCTATTGCCATCAGTCAGGTCCAAAGCCAAAATCCGAGCTGCTACTGAGAATTTCATAGAAAAACCCAACAACACTCTTCTCGACCTTGGAATCGTACCCAGGACCTCGAGCATAGCAGTCGCGCTTAGGACCAGGCTAATGAGGTAGTTTTTTGAGCTTTTTTACACATTTAGGCATTTCGCGTTCTGGGATCAGCCAGTGTATATCCAGAAATTAAGCGGGTGGCAGGGTACCCGACTGGGTTGCGACCACCATGCACTTGATCATAAACCCGTCACATTCATTCTCTTTTGCTTTGCCGCGCTTCCGGATCGGCGAGTGTATACTTTGATAGCACACTTCATCACTATGAAGTAGTGATCTCTTGGAGGTCGCTATTGTTTTATGATTATACTGTGCCTACGATAAAACACAGAGACCTCTCCTTGACCTCAAAATAAATCTTAATAAACTAGGTCACGTCTAGTAAGTACCAAAAGTTTTTATAAAAATTATTAAGTAAATAAATTTTAGTTTATAAATGTTCCAACGATAATATCTACACAATTAATAAAATTGAAGTGTCTGTCTGTACTGTCAAAATAACAGTTTGTTACTCAATGCTTACGAAAGTATATACGATCCCTATAACAAAAAGCCCATTTCTAAATTTTTTGTCTGTCTGTCTTTCTGTCTGTCTGTTTGTTCTGGGTAAACTCAGAAACGGTTGGACCGATTTTGACGGGACTTTCACTGGTAGATATCTGATATTATAGGGAGTACTTTGGCTACTTTTATTTTAGAAAAAGAATTAGGCTTCCGCACAAATAACAAAAAAACTGGTAATGGTGAATTAATTCAGGCGCTTAAATGGCTTATGCCAAGTAAACTATAAGAGATATAGCAAATTAATGTACTACATAATTATAGATATTAAAAAGACCTACAAAAAAGTCCGGGAGAGTATACATCTATATTCTAAGGAACACCCACAATAAGCATTTTTGTCTTTAAAATAGCCGGGAGCTGGGGAGCAAGATTCGCGCGGGCATTGTGTAGTCCACGTGAGCGAAGCCACGGGCACAGCTAGTTAGGTAATAATTGTGATAAAATATTTCATAAATTTACTAAGAATAAACTTATTATAATTATTACTATATTTATTTCTTGGGGAAGAGTTTGAAAAGGATGCGCTGATGAGCCAGAGGCAGTTTTGTAGAATATTCTTATAGAATTGAATTGAACGGAACGATATGTCCGTACTGTGATAATTTATCGTGGATTTTATTTACCATCCGTAGTTGAAGAGCCTTAATTGATTATTTTTAAAGAAATGGACATTCTGTTTTATAGATTCTATGTTGTATACCGTTAACATGAATCACACGCGAACGGATCTTTTCTAAGGATGAGGTTTTTACGTTCACTAAACGTGTTAATAAGTCGAAATGCAATTTCGTGTTTTTTGTATTTTAATGCGAAATATTAACAGTACTTAAGTAATTTCGACATGGGACCTTGCGTCTCAGTAAGGAACAAGTTTCAGAAATTTTGTATCTTAACTTCACTGTCACAATAGAAAATTACATACCCTACTCGGATGGAATACGAGCAAGAAAAGGAAAGACAAGGTAGAGAGAATTGTAAATACAACAGTACAATTCACATATTGTTTATTAATAATTTAGATAATTAAAATATAATTACATTAATTACTTATATTTGTACTACAAGGTGTCCAGAAAGGGTATCGGGTATTTGTAAGTTCAATTAAACAAAAATTATTTGTATGCAATAAAAAAGTTTATTGTTTATTATTAGCATATGAATTGGAGAATTATTTGGAAAAGATGATGTTATCCAAATGATGACCGTTACGTTGCGGGCACTCTTCTAAACGGAAACGAAGATTGGCGATAACACGTTGACACATAGCTATCGATATTGCTGCCATTTCTGACCTGATGTTTTGCTTTAACTGGGTTAGATTCGTCGGATTGTTTTGATAAACCTTACTTTTAAGGTATCCCCATGCAAAATAGTCAAGCGGGCTAAGGTCGGGGCTTCTGGGAGGCCAGTTGATGTTACCCCTTCGCGAAATGACTTTATTAGGGAATAATTCGTTAACAACTTCCATTGAGTCATTTGAGGTATGGCAAGTGGCCCCATCTTGCTGGAACCACGTTCTTGAGTTGAAACCTGCAAACTCCTGCAACTCTGGGACCAAAAAATTTCGCAACATATCGCAATAACGGTCACTATTCACATTAATTGTTCGGCCTCGTTGATCTTCATGAAAATAAGGACCAATTATGCCTTTAGCAGACATAGCGGCCCAAACAACGACCTTTGGGCTATGCACGGTCGTTCATGCTTTCGTCTCGGATTCTCCACTGCCCAGTACCGACAATTCTGCTTATTAACATGACCATTCAGGTGAAAATTTTCTTCGTCACTGAACAGTATGTTGTTAAAGTTGTTAAATCGCTGCAGTTCGCAAAATTCAGTCGATTAGCATAGTCCGTATCCTTCAATTCTTGAACCAATTGAATTTTATAGACTTTTAGATTAAGTCTTTCTATAAAATCGAATGTAAAGACGATTTTTTGATGTTCAACGCTTGGCTTCGCTTTCGGATGGATAAAGACGGATTTTGACGAACCGACGCCTCAACTTCTTCAATTGTTTTTTCATCGCGAACTGAACGAGGACGACCAGAGTTTTGAATTTTAACTGTCGCACCTGTATTCTCGAACATCCTGATCCATTTCCTAATGCTATCGTCACTTTGCGCGTGGCGTGTACGATATTCCGCACGATAGAGACGTTGAGCAGTCACTATTGAATCACCATTACGATAATACGCTCGTACGCAAAATGCGCGATGCGTCTCCGAGTACTGTTCCATCGTGACTAAAACTCCACAAAATGGCGGACGCCACGAACCCCTCCCCGCACCCTTTAGACGCCCCGTTTCGAATATGGCGCGAAAACAAATACCCGATACCCTTTCTGGACACCTTGTATATTTGGAAGGTATTAGAAATTAAATTTTAAACATTTTTGTATTAAACAGAGTCCTAATTAACTCTATCCGAAATTATATGAATCATTTATACGGGGTTACAATCGGAGTGTGCCAAGAACAAGACCGAAAGGGAGTCGCTGATGAATAGCGTGAATTATCTCTGAAAGTATTTAACCGCATTTTGGCAGAACCTTAATCGAAAGATGCCATGATTTAGTATAATCTAATAGTGCTATCTTAGCAGCGACTCTCCTGCTTTGGGTCTACAATGGAGAGGGTACAATGGGACTGATTTTTATTGATTTTGATTGCTATTTGATAGAATAAAAGTCTTTAAACCAAAACAAAAATTATACGGTATACAGTTATATGGTTTTGGATATTTTTTATTTCGGTTATTCGGTAGTTACGGATAAATAACGTAACTATTAATGAAATACAATGTCAGCCATTTAGAATATTAAAAAACTTTTCGCTATTGATACACTAATGACAAGCTTTTACTTAATTTGTCCTGTTAGAATGGGGCAAAGCAAATTAACAACTAAGTGACGTCATTCTGCAATATGGCGGACTCTCAAATATGGCTGACCCGTTTTCTATGCACCCCCATCGTATGGGTATAAAACGAAAGCGTTTTCTGAGAAGAATACGTAAATAGTATTACTAAGATTTTTTTTAAACAAGCTTTTCATTATTTCTATATTTATAAAAGTTTTTATAACATTAAAAAAGAAAATGCATTTCGTTATTATAAATCATTTTAAGTAAAGCTAAGCTACAAGATGTTGAGTCACAGTAAACTTGAATTTGGAAGTGAGAAATATCCGTCGACGGGTCATGGCTTGGCGGTCATACCGGGCCTCCAGCTACTGTAAAAACCGGACCCCTGAGAGGTCAATATCACTTGATTTTATGTTTGTTATTTATTACTTCTCTAGAATATTGGTACGTTACATTGGTGTTTTATATGCAAAATTTAACAGCAGCTCAATTACTTTATGATAATGAAATAGTATATTTTTAATTATGATATCAAAAATTTATTATAATTCGAATTGTTTATCTTCAATAATATACTTTTAACGATAACAAGACAATTTTTAACATAAATACAATACCAACTTCAACGATTTTAAGGAGTTTTCTTGTGTATCTTCGAAGTTCGAAGTCCAATAACAATGAAATTAAAATGTGACAACCTTTGAGGTATCCCTAATATAACAAAAAAAGAATCATTCAAATCGGTTCATAAACAAAGAAGTTACGGCTGAACAACCATTAAAAAAAAACATTTATTTCGAATTGAGACACCTCCCGCCTTTTGTTGAAAGTCAGTTAAAAAAGTACAAGCACACACTATTTACATTGTTTATCGCGTTTCGGGATCAACCAGTGTATATCCAGATGGTCGAGAAGTTTGCAGGATGGCATGACAACGGTAACCGTCGATGGATTGCCGATTTCTCGATGGTTACCGACAACGGTACATTGTGGTACACATCAATTTTATTGTGGTAGAATTTAAGAAAGACAGAGGTGTACTAATTAATGTACACCCACAGTTCGCCGAGATGTTTTTAAGTCCCATGTAATAGGGGGCGAGCCTATTGCCACTAATCGGACACAAAGCCAAACCCCGAGGAGCTGCTACTGAGAATTTCATAGAAAAACCCAATAACACTTAGCTCGAGTTGGGAATCGAATCCAGGACTTCGAGCATAGCAGTCGCGCTTACGACCACTAGGCTAATGAGGCAGTTGAGGCAATGTAACGAACATAAATTCTCTTCGAGATACCTACTTTATGTAGGTACACTTAGTTTCGTTAATAACCGTCCGTAAGGAAGTGCCCATTAAAACACGCCTTAAAATAACTTAACATTTATGTGTACGAAAAACCCACCGAGGTCGACCGGCACATAACCCGAGGCATTAAAGCAAAGTGGGTTAGCACACATTCTGCACACTCTTGTCTTGTTGGATAACATTATTTCAATTCACACGGATCACGCAAACTTTCGACCCTACCGCTCCGATTATAAATGCGGTTAACTATCGTTTCGTATAAATACTTAGCAATTATTGAAGTTATATTTCTTTGTCGCGTTTAGTAAAGGGTCAATTTAATTGCTGCGCGGGCAATATCTCACGGAAGTGCTACATAATGTACTTAGTTATCGATCTATAATAACTAGCGGTCTCCCAATGATCGAAATTCGACCAGCGACTTTTTAACCATAGACTATTTTCTATTTGACATTTGTAGTATCAACCTAAACAATGAATATTATATCACTTGCTGTCACTTTTCATTGAGTTACAATGTCAATATTTTGGGGGATCTAAGTTCAATGGCACTTGTCGGTTTAGGATTCGCAGTATTAATAGTATTAATATAATAGATAAATTTTAGCTTTCTGTACTCTTTCTCCATATAAACTTTAACCATGCCAAATCTCACAGTCTTCCGTGCACGCAATGCGCTTAAAAAGGGGTAGAAAGTTTTTGCTTTACTTATTAATATATAGATTTATAGTTAGATGTATTTAAAGGTTAAAATATGTATTCGGTCACGCAGAAAAGTACAAAAATCGATTATTATTTCGGGCAATATCGATACACACGATAGGGCTTAATTTATGATGATTGGGATAAATGATGCAATGTTTTATTTACGTGACAACGCTCAATATTTTTAGATACATCACAGATAAATATGAAAAATTGGGAGTGGGCTATCCCGATGTTGCCAAATTTATTTCGGTGAATAGTCAGACTTGTAATTGGAGTTTAATATTTAAGAATCCATTTCCATATATAATAGGTCGCGGTACGTAAATTAGATGGGGTACAAAATGGAGTGTTAACAAAAAGTGGACTGCATCATATTACTCCTCCGCATAACATATTCACACATCTTATACTCTGAACGCGTATATAATATGCATATACTTAATACTCATGTACTCAGTTTATTTGTATACGAAAGTGTTTATATATAACCTTTGCCTATTTTCTATATCAATATTATAAAGAGGAAAGATTTTTTTCTTGTTTGTAATGGATAAACTCAAAAACTACTGGACCGATTTTAAAAAATCATTCACCGATATAAAGCTACACTATCAACGAGTAACATGGGTTATATTATAATTTGAAAAATAAATTTATTCCTCATAAAAATGTCGATGGTTTTACACAAAGTATAAAAAATTGCCTACCCGGGTGCGTTGGCGTTGACACATAGTTTAGGAGATAATGAAAATGATAAATTAATATAACTTTTACTTGCGGGAAGAACTATTATGATAGACTACAGGGGTGCGTTGGCGGCGCAGTGTTTGTTGGATAAAATTAACGCGCACAGCCAGTAAATTATATTTGTTTCTTCCTTCTCATATAAAATACAGATTATTTATTGATAATCAAAATGGTTCCATAATGAACGCGCCGATCGCGTCATGAATATTTAATTTCAAAGCCATTTCGGTTTCTGCCGTGTGCTGAATTTCAAATGTGATTCATATCGTTTTAAATAGACGGGAGTCTGATTCGCAAAGTTGTGTAACTCACGAAATTATATATTTCGAAAACGTTACTTAGTTTATTAGTATTTTAAATTAACGTGGAAGATTTGTATTTTTTTATTTATTGTGGAGTGCATTGTAATAAAGGACAGAAACGTCTTCCTTATTGTCCGTCAGGTTGCCCACTACAATCTCATATATAAAAAACGCTGTGTAGTCGAGTCCTCAATTACCGGAAATGGCCGAATTATAATAAAACTCAGCTCTCTACTAGTGAATATTCCAACAAAATCGATCCAACCGTTTCGGAGATTACCCGGAACAAACAGAAAGAAAAAAAAATTAAAAATGTTTTTTTTTTTTTTTTGTTAATAATACCGTATATGCTTTCATATGCATTTAGTAAATAACTGTTATTTTGTACCTATATAGATTTTGTGAAGTACAGTACCAGACGATTTCAGTAGAATCTATATATTAATACATGAAACAAAAGCTTTCGGTACCTTTTTAAGTGTATGCGTGCACAGAAGACTATGTGATTTGACATGGTTAAATTTTATATGGAGAAGGAGTGCAGAAAGCTAACATTTATCTATAATATCTGTTACTAATATATAAAATAAAATAAATTAATACTGTGAATCCTAACACGACCAGTGCCATTGAACTTAGACCCTCCAAAATATTGACATCGTAACTCAACGAAAAGTGACAGCAAGTGATGTAGATAATACTCATTGTTTAGGTTCATGAATACTGCAAATGTCAAAAAGAAAATAGTCTATGACCAAAAAGTCGCAGGTCGAATTTCGAGGTTAGGGCGATCGCTAGTAAAAATAAAATGGTGTTATTTAAAGTTATCCCACTTTCTCAATGTGTTCGTAATAAAGTGAGAGTGCACTGAAAAAACAAGGATTGGGGCCGCGACCTTGTCTCAGAACAAAACTCATGGTTAAATACAGTTGAATCGGTACAAAGTTGATTTACTTCTTTTATCATATTATTATTTCTGATGTGATTATTGTTTTGTACTTTTTGTAACCATTAGCGCTGCATAAAGTGCTTAATATATTCTTATCCCAACTGCGAAAAGGAGAGTTATGTTTTTCGAACGTATAATATGTATGTCTATTTAATTGGCACGTTCCGTAGCCTAAACGGCTTGATGGATTTTAACATATGAGGTGTCGTTAGATTTGCCTTGATTGTGGGAGTGACATAGGCTATGTAATATTTAATTACGACGTCTAGGTAATCAAATAAAAAGCAAAAATAGAAAAATATTTTTTTAAGTGTTTTTGTTGCAGTTAGGTTTTTTGTTACCTTTATAATAATTTAGCTTGTTTCATTATTGTGTTGTTTCACAATTAATATTCATGTTATTAACGAGATGTTGTGGTTAAAATTATAATGAAGGAATGACTGACTTATGCAAATGGTGTGTGTGTGGTACAGTCGTAAAGATGTTTGCGATTTGTTACAATTATCATCGGCGACTGTACCTACCCCGTGAAGTGATTGATTATGAATGGTAATCAGTAGTTAATGATGTATCCGAATATGACATAATTATGACAGCAGAATATAATAATAAACTAAAGACTATGGGTAAATACACAAAACAAGAGCGCTCGTCACGCAAAAAATACTAGATAGTTTTTGATATATTTTTTACGTTTTACTCCTTAGATACTTGGTCCTTATCTAAAAAAAGAATTAACACGAAATCTTTATTCGATGAAAAGTTATTAAAGTTTTAAGAAGCAGCAATTTTTATAAGCACTGCGTGAGTGGCGATGTGTCTTTTTGCCGTGGAGAAGTATGGATTATAATATTAGTATAGATGAACGAAGTCGCGGGCGGTTACTAGTTAAGAAATAAAATATTAGTTCGGGTAAAAAAAACAATAATTGTACGAGTTTAAAATTAATTAAATTACATTATAACCTATCAAGTTGCTGTTAAGTGAGTTTGTCAGTTTGATGTAAGAATTTAAAGTAGACGCCACTCATGACCATGAGGCCCTTTAGGTTCGAGATGATTCTTTTTTCGTTGAAGGGAGGCACCTCAAGGGTGGTCCCATTTTAATTTTATCGCCATTGGACCTTCAATTTCGGAGATACACCAAGGAACTTCTGAAAATCATTGAAGTTGGTTTTATTGAAGTGATAATTTCTTTGGTAGGGCAAAAACTTATGGGTTCGCGTCACCGATGACCTCGACATGCTCGTGACGTATTACGCTTGCGTCAGGCTAGCGACGCGTAGTATAGCGGCCTGTGTATTTGTATACGCATATACACTAATATATTGTAACATACTCGACTGTATCATATGCGTGTTTGACGTTTCGGATGTGTAATGTCTTGTGATTTAAAAATTCAAAATTTCTGTGCTTCGGTGCTGTCTCCAGTCCTTATGACTGCCTTTTTTTTATCTTGTATTGTTTACGCATTCATTATTATAAATAAAACTAAATAACAATGAAAAATAGAATTATAAACACCAGGACCGCAGCAGTGACCACGAACGTCAGGCAATCAGTCAAACTGTAGGCAATAGGCAATTAGTGGAAGTAAAGAAATACGTGCGGTGCGTTAGGGGCGCTGCGCGGTAAAGTGTTTTTGGAATAAATTAAACACGAGTGAATCCGTGGGGTACAACTAGTATTAATATGAACTAGCGGTCGCCCAATGATCGAAATTCGACCAGCGACTTTTTAATCATAGACTATTTTCTGTTTGACATTTGAAGTATGAACCTAAACAATGAGTATTATGTCACTGTTCATTGAGTGACAATTTCAATATTTTGGGGGTCTAAGTTCAATGGCACTGGTCGGTTTAGGATTCGCAGTATTAATTTATTTAATTTAATATATTAGTAACAGATATTATAGATAAATTTTAGCTTTCTGCACTCCTTCTCCATATAAACTTTAAACATGCCGAATCTCAGACTTTCATGCACGCAATAAGCTTAAAAAGGGGTACAAAGTTTTTGCGTCACGTATTAATATAATGATATACATATATGGTATGTACCTGATATTACATCGCAATTATATTTCCATAAAAAATAACGTAAGTAGGTACACGTGCCATTTGATATAGCCCAGAAAAAATATCGCCTTGGCATGTCGAGTTTGGTTAAAATAAAAATAAGTTTCCTCACGTACAGTACGTACGTAACGCGGTACAGATAAAATATTCAAGTGTTATCCAATTATTTGTTGGGTAACCAACCAACCGCCTACGCTAAAGCCACGTGCTTGGCCAATAACTGCATTATCGCGACTAGTGTTTCAAATAACGCATTTTTTTTTTCATTATTTATATAATGCATTCAAATTAAAATACTGTTTATTTGTACAAAGTTAAATACTTTATATACATTTAAGAAAGAGTTAATGCCTGAACATATATAAAAAAATAATCTTATTGAGTACATAAACTCCGTCTTTTTCTGAAGTCGGTTAAAAATCATTAATTTGAATGTAGATATATAACAAAAATTATCACGGGACGTCTAGCAGATGTGATCCATCTTAGTAAATATTTTTTTTAAAAATTGTGTGTTTCTGTGTGACATATCAAATCATAATCATATAATTTTTTATTCAATTTAACTCTAATAAGGCACTTATGAATGTGATAACACTACCACCGGTTCGGAAAACATCCCAGTCATCGAGACGAACCGACAAGAAACTCGATCGAGTTTATTAACATCTTATTTTCATTTTTTTAAAGTTTTTACAGTATTTAATTATATACAGTTATTATCATCTTCAGTAAATGTACAGAGAGGGAATCACATCCAGACTTCATCATCGTTCACGAAATCAGCTACCCTATAATAACCCTTTTGACAATAAAACTCGCTTAACATGATTCTTGAATTTATTATCCAGCAATCGGTAATGTACTGAGGAAGTTTATTGTAGAACCTAACACAATTACCTAAAAAAACTTTTATTTGTTTTACTAAGTCTAAAAGATGGAATGACTATTTTATATTTATTTCTAGTATTGACATTGTGCCTGTTAGTTACAAGTGAATCACTGACTGGCTGTACCAGTACAAAAGAAAGTCACTATGAAGAGGATCAGGGCTTGTGTGGACGGCAACGCGGAGGTTCCGCAACCGCGCTGAGGCCGCATGCGCCGCGACTGTAGATTTATAGTAATACATTGCTAGCCACGAACATCTATCTAGGCATAATGAATATGATGAATTTAACTTAAAAAAGGAGGTAGTGTTTGCATAGGTACTATAAAATGGTTAAATAAAAGTAAGAAGTCAAATAGACGCTTATGGGTTCATCCTATTTTGATGCAAATAGAATAACATGATGGATTCCATATACTAAGTGTAGAGATCTACGAAAAGATTAGTAAGTTTTGTGATTATATTCGGATGAATATCAAAACATTCACAAATTAGCAAACACTAATCTTTTTTAGTTAAACTCAAAATGTTCATTATTCCTACACGTATAATTTTCTGTGGCTAGCATTGTATTACAAATAAAGTACAGTGATATAGCAATCATGCGGCGGCGGCGACTTTGCGGCGCCGTCTATACGAGCCTTCTATACGAGCCCTTATGTTATTACTATGTATATGGTGGTCGCGATCCCAACCAATCGCTTTTAATCTATACATTTTTTTTTTAAATGAAGCTTTGTAATGAACCTGTCTGTCTTTAAAAAAAATTCACTCGGCTCCATACCGCCAACATTGAGTCCAAAAATCGGTCTGACCCGCCGCATTTGATGGTCACATCGAAAACACCGAATTCTTTCTATCCACTAGAAGATGCTGCAACACAAATATTCCTTATAAGTACAAATAAACGGATACAGAAACACTTCATCTTATCGTAAAGGCATATCTAATCAACACAAAAGCATGTGAAAAGAAGTGAGAAAATGCTGAAACATTTGATAAAGGGACGTGATATCGTTGGAATGTAGTTTGTTGATTATGATGATGCTGACATGGATAAGAATGAGAAGGTCATTCGTGTGGAATGTCAATTTAAATGGTCCATAAGCTTAGAATGCAAAAATTCATACAGCGGTTTGTTAATCCCAAGTTTATCGGGACCAAAAAAGGCGTGTTAACTGTAAATTACCGTTGACCTTTAATTTCACAGCTACCGTTGAACTTGGGGTCAAAAACATTGCTCTTTACTTTCGAAGTAACTATATGTCGTTGGTTGTCAAGTGGCTTAGACCTGTGGAATATCGATTCGATGTCCGGAGGTTCAAACTCCGTTATAAGATCCAGTGTTTTAGACTAATTAGGTCTACTAAAAGCTTTTTAGGTAATAGTGTCAAGTTTTATAATAAGATCCCGAATCGCATTACTGATTTACCTGACAACAAGTTCAAGGACCATGTCAAGCGGGCTTTACTGTCAAAAGGTTATTATACGGTGGATTATTATGTGAATGATAGTGATGTCTGGAAGTGACTCCATTTCTGTCCACCCACTAAATGATTATTATTGTTTTATACTAACACTTTTGTATAGTTGCAAAAAAAAGATAAACCCGATCGAGTTTCTTACCGGTTCTTCCCGATGTTTTGTTTTTTGTATGTCCCAACGAATTTCTCGGAATTTGTGTACATTTACTAAATCTAATTGGTGACACTACCGGCTGACGATGAAGGAAAGCATCGTGAGGAAACTTGAACGCTTGAGAAATATTCTTCAGTATGTGGGAAAATGTAGAACTGGTTTTCTCAAAGCGTTTGAAATTGACAAGACGTTATGGGTTGCCGTGGTAGGTAACTCCGTATCTTTTCTCGGGAAGAGGACTTTTTGCCCAGAAGTGGGTTCACTTATAGAGTGATATTATTTTTATCATCGTTTTTAGCCTACAGGTCCTCTCCAGTTTTATCGAACTTCGTGCTGAGTGCAGAAGGCCCTCGCCGAATTGACAATAAGTACAAGGATGCCAAATTGATCAAACTTCGGCTTAGGATGATACCGTGGATACAAATCCGTGAATTGAATCAAATTACCCATTCAGTCCAACTGTATACATATAAATATATAAGCATGACTGCTATGATCGAGGTTCTGGGTTCAATTCCCGGGTCGAGAAAAGTGTCTTTGGGTTTTTCTATGAAATTCTCAGTAACAGCTCGGAATTTGGCTTTGTAACCGATTAATGACAATAGGCTCGCCCCCTATTGCATAGGACACGAAAACATACACGACGATCTGTGGGTATACATTAGTACACCTCTGCCTAACCCTTTGTGGATATAGGCGTGATGGTACGTTATGTTATGTTAAGAAATGCATATATTTATTAGGTATCTCCCAATAGTTTTCTAAATTTGTATTTTTTTGTTATACTGGCTCGGCAAAATATCTGTACGGTACATACCTAATGGTTAATACGGTATAGTTCACATACATCGACAACCGTGAGTGACACAGATTTAATCATCAGTCGTGGATGTCATGCCGGCCTGACGAAATAGCTGTTTACGTCTCATTAAAATTTTCAATCAACATGCTGTGGGTTTCAATAAGATTTGTTATCAATGGATAATATTGAAAACCCAATTGAGAGGTTCAGACTCATTTCTCAGATGTAGCATACATAAACGGACCTCAGGACTGCGGTCTTTTTTTTTTTAGATCTGAATACACTGTTAGCCTAAGGGGCCCTGAAGCCGCTGCGGCTTTTACAGCTTCACCGGACTTGGGTGGTTTTTTTTGTTCTTGTTGGTTTTAATGACGTAGCTTGGGGGGGGGGGGGGGGGGGAAGCACCGCCCACCCTGCAAAAGTCATTCAACACTGTAGAAAAATTTGCACTATTTACGGAATAAAACGTTTTATTATTCATCTTGAGAAAAAAGTGAAAGGACGTGGGATCTGCCTATCCCGTTGGGAGAGACGTGTGATTTATGTTATTGTTGAAACTTTTGATTTGTGATATTATCTATAATATATAATAATGGTCTCGTCAGCCATGTTTTTGTTAACGTTTATATTAATGCGAATTGAAAAGTATAACGTAATTTTTTGTATGAAAATATGTAAATAATACAGAGTTGTTTTGACTGTTTAATTAATATTATAGACTAGCTGTACTCGCGTCTCCACTCGCGTGGATTACAGAAACCCGTCGATAATGTGGTGACCCCGCTCCCACCCACGGAGGTCGTTGGCCGGTTATTTTAAAGTTAAAATCATTAGCGCGGAACACTAATTGTTTTTCTAAAATAATAGTAGCCTTTATGTTACTCCTTATAACATAAGTGAAAGTCCGATTAAAATCGGTCCTATCTTTTCGGAGATTAGCCGGAACAAACAGGCAGACGGAGAAAAATTAAAAAAATAGTTTTTTGTTAAAGTAGCTTATATAATTTTATTTACATTTAGTAAAAAGTTGTTATTTTGAGATTACAAACAGACACTTCAATTTTATTTATTTGTACCTACATACTTAGATGAACACCCCTTTCCCAACGAGGCAAGGAGAGACCACGTCCTTCCACTTGCTACGATCCTGGCATACATCTTTCGCTTCTTTAACATTCATCAGTCTTTTCATGCACGCTCGTCAGTCTAGAGTACTCACGACCTGACCTTTCTTCAGATCGTCCCCGATTTGATCGTGGAACGTTCGTCTAGGGCCGTCTAGACCTTCGTCTTCCAGCATTCCCATTCACGCTCGTCTGTCTAGTCATTCTTCTTTCGCTCATCCTCTCTACATGACTAAACCATCAAAGCATGACTTTCTCAATTATTTTTTTTATTTCTTAAATTTTGTATGCAAAAGAAAGTAATTATAAAATTTAATTAAAGCCGCAATGGAAATCTGATAAGCAAATCACTTAAACGAGTTTTTAATGAACATAGGAATTTTAACTTGTCCCACGCAATTGCATTGTCAGCTATTGTTTGATATCCAGATATGCAATCACGCATTTCTTTCTAACTGCATTTAGATGACTGCCAGGGAAACGGGTTGGCATAAAATAAGAATTTGCCGTTAAGTTTTGAATTTACGTTAAAAATTACAATATTAATATTTTTAATGCCAGCATTTTAAATTGGGCTTACGCCTCAAAGGCTTAATCCATTACTTACTTACAAAAAAGTGATTGCAGAGAAGTATAAAGATTTTCCTTTATTAATATTAAATAGACTTTTTAATATTTTTTTAATAATAATATCATTATTATTGAATTGGCTTTTTAAAACCAGTATTTAAAACTGCAGTTATAAAGTTATTTCTGTTAGAAGATAAATTGCAAAGACGTACAAAGATTTTACAATATTATTGACTTTTTAAAGCCAGCATTTAAAATTGAACATGTAAAGTTTTAAAGATTTAATAATTGTACTATTTCTAGAAGGATTATGTAGAAAATTGTTTTTTCATATTTATTTAATGAAAGGTATATTTTATTACAAAATAATTAGGATTACTAGCAACTAGGATTAGTGTATTACCATCTTGAGCCACATCGTCACTTAAGATCAGGTGAGATTGTGGCCATAATACCTATAACAAAAATTTTTTTAAGTAAAAATATTAATCCAATATTTACATTCATTCTTATTTCTGATGCAATAATCTTCTTCATAAATAATTAATATTGTAAATATTGAATTGTATTGTAATGTCTAGAATTTCCTTAAAAGTTATCCACACTAAACACATAAAATACTATTTCAAACATTTCTGCAGTTTACATACGCAGTAACTTTATTTGACTACCGAATTGTATTCATGCTTTCTCTAACACTAATAATCATTGTATGTTATTTATGTGTTAATGAATATAAAGTTGCATATTGATGTCTGTACTGTACACTTTGTACACTGTACATTTTTTTTCAATTGAAACGAACAATAAAATTTACGTACCTTAAAAAAATGCAATATTGATAGAATCGTATTTCTCAACTATGCAGAAAATGTACACACATTATTATGGTAAATGAACGGTATGCCATTTCTCATTACGAGAGAAAGAGATAAAGCGTTTTTGTGTATTCACTTGTGAATCTTATTTCTCAATCACTTTAAATAGAAGATTGAAAATTTAAAATAAGAGATATTTTAATCTAATACAAATATGACAGAAAGGTAAAGTCTGTAGGCGATATTCTCCGGAGCTACTGATCCGATTCCGAAAATTATTTGACTAATGTGAAGCTAATTTTATATCATAATTAAAACAAATGACGTATCGGGTGATAGCTAATTATTAAATATTTTAGCCGACATGGCAATGCTGAATGATAATGCATTCTTGTCTCATCTAGTAGTTTTGGTTTAAGGAATCTGTACATAATATTATTTGCATGACATTGATTTCATCGAGTTTATAAAACAAACAATTAAAGCTAACAATTTATAACTATGATTGAAATTTCTTCTTGAAAGTTATATAGAAGTATACAATCTGATGAGACATACGGCACTTTTACATTTGTTAGTGAGGATATTAATTTGCAAAAATCCATGACAACATAATTTTTTGTAGGCTAATTATCTTCTTTTTTCTTGCTCAGTTTATAAAGCAGTACCTATTTCTTAAACGTACAGTATATACAAACAAAGAGTTTATTTTAATTAGATTTATTTCAATATGACATTTGGTTAAATGACAGAGTAATGCGTAATAGAAGGTAGAGTTATTAAAAAATATACATTAATTAACGTTAATTATTACAGGGTAAATAGAACCTAAACAAACTAGCTGGTTTAGTTGAGCTTCCAACTTTCCTACGAATACACACACTTTTAATCTGATCCGAATAAATCAATCTTTGCTTTATTTTCTCCGTTTCTATCTTTGTGTTTATCTCCTCAACAATACATTTCCCTGATACCAGTCAACGAAACACTGTAACTTAATTACTCTTTCTTCACTTCCACTTAATCTAATCTTAAATCTGTCTAAACTAGTTTAAGATATTTAATTTTGTTCTTAAATCGTTGTCTTTCAATTTAAAATTCGTGCAAAAATAACAATGAACATTTTACAAAAGCTGCTCGTCAAATAGTTCAGATATATTTTATTTAAATAACCTAGACAATGTTGAATATTTAAGTAATCAAATGTTGAATATTTAAATAATCAAATGTTGAATATTTAAATAATCAAATGTATTCGCTAAATGAGAAGTAGTGGGCAATATTTATGTAAATGTAATATTATAATATTTTCTATGAGTAGTAATCGTATTAAAATTATACTTAAGACCATTGAGACAAACTCAAGTAATACCAGATAATGTATTTATCCAAGATTTGACATAAGATCTTGATATGTCTTACTACCTCAATAACATCCGATTTACATGTGTGTTCCTTTTGTTGAGAATTCTTGCATGAAAATATTGCATTCTGCGGTATGTACATTTAATAACTTTTTATTAACGAGCTTCTTGGATCGCGTTTGTTAAAATGAAAGCAAATATTATGAATGTTTTATTTATGAGGAGAATAATACGGATTAAAAAGTTATGTAGTGGTTATTATTTCAAATAAAAATGCGATCATGATAATAAAGTAAAAATATATTATCCAATAAAGAGGTCGATAAATGGTTCTAATTTTTACCAAAAAAATAAAACAACTTCAATGATTTTGAAGAGTTTCCCCGTATATCTTCGAAGTTGAAGGTCCAATGTTAAAAAAATTGAAATGGGACCACAATTGAGGCATCCCAACAAAAAAGAATCATCGAAATCGGTTCATAAACAAAGAAGTTTTGGCAGAAAATCCATTAAAAAATCCGTCTTTTGCTGAAGTCTGTTAAAAAGGACTTTGTCCATTTCCTATATTAGTCTTTATATTATAACTCAAGTTTATTAAGAATTAAACTGTATGATTTATATGTACTTATACGACTTATAATAACGTTATTATAATAAAGAATAAATTACTAATTATGTACAGCCACATATAATTACTTTAATCAATTTATTTAGCCGTAAAATGTCCACTGGTGTGTCTAGTGCCTCCCATGCGGATCGTGATAACGACCGGTCTTGTTCTGTTCGCATCTAGCGGGTACTCACAACATCCACCAGGTCGCGGATCCCCCTTGTGGCGAGTCATTCAAAGTCGCCACTTGAGGACTCGTCCGCAATTCATTCTAGCACTATTTTTACTTTCTGTTGACTTTTTTGACTACGCATCATGATATTAAAGCAATTTTTGGTATTTTTTATAGCGTTTTTCTTATATAATAACATATAATCTTGTAAATACTATGTGCAAGTGGCGTGTTTTAACAATTAATGTTAATCAGGAAAGGCGCACGATTGCGTGTTACATTCGGAATAGTTAACCGACGCGGTTGCAGTCGTAAAGGAAAATCTAGTGAGGCGACTTTGTTGAAGACTTTTAGTGTGTTTAATGTTGCATTACCTTTAAAGACATTAATTACATGTTGTCTTTTAAATATTTTAAAGTATCACGCGGCCTCATTATTCCTTAGGCGTGATAACTTAATTTTTAGAAATAGAAAATTTAATTATTCTGTATTTATGCTACTACTAGTTGTGCCCGTGGCATCGCTCACGTGGATTACAGAATGCCCGCGCGAATTTTTCTCCCCCGCTTCCGGCTATTTTAAAGAGAAAAATGCTTATTGTGGGTGTTCCTTAGAATATAGATGTATACTCTCCCAGACTTTTTTGTGAGTCCTTTTAATGCTTATAATTATGTAGTCCATTAATTTACTATATCTCTTATGGTTTACTCAGCATAAGCCATTTAAGCGCCCGATTTGATTCATCATGACCAGTTTTTTTATTTGTGCGGAACCCTAATTATTTTTCTAAAATAAAAATAGCCTAAGTTACTCCCTATATCATCAGCTATCTAGCAGTGAAAGTCCCGTCAAAATCGGTCCACCCGTTTCGGAGATTACCCGGAACAAACAGACAGATAAACATTTTAAAAATGGGCTTTTGTTATGTGTCGTATATACTTTCATATGCATTTAGTAAAAAACTGTTATTTTGTCTTTACAAACCACAACACACCACCACCACACGTGGCAACACGGGCCACCGGCGAACCGGGGGGGAGTGCCCTTAGCGTTTCTTACCGATAGAAAATTGTCTGTCGTTTTTTGCGGGGGAAGTCTTCGCCAACTGTCGATACACATTATCGATGAGTTAGAGAAATCGGTTAGGGAAATAAGTTAAACAAGTGGACATTAGACAAATGTTGTAAATAAGTATTTGTGCGATCGCTAGCTGCCGGCCGCGCGAGACTGGCGCCGCGCCTGCGCCCGGGCTTCCATTGACCCGACGTCAGTCAGCTGTTTTTGATTTTGTGTTTCATTGCTGGTTTTTTTAGTAAAGTAATGTATTTTTTTTGTGTTTAATTATCGTTTCATTTGGGTGTAATAACATCATGGAGGGTGAATAATGCTAATAAAACGTTTTAAAAATATTATTTTTTTTTCATCAAGATCGATTTTTATTCTGACCCATTATAAAAGGCGTCATTAGTACTATCGTCTGTCTTCGTTTTCGGGAGCGGTCTCCTAATGCCCAGTATAGACTTTATTTATTACTAGTTTTTCCATATAATATATCCATTAGATTCGAATCTTTAGGAAACTTGCAATAAATAAACAGATAATATAGTCGAAGTTCGAACTTAGTATTTTTAACATAATATGTATATTAATACTCGTAAGTATTGTACTATAATTATTTAACTTAAGTTATGCAATTTTAATAATAAGTTGTATTAAAATAAAGCTCATAATAAATGTTACAAAAAATTAAACAAATCAAAAGTATTGTCGAAGCCATTTTTATCAATATTTATCTACAACCCGGCATCCACACTCGGATCGGATCAATCGCTCGACTAATCCTCATTTTGTATGAGGGTAAGCGCTCTGTGTTGATAAACAAATCCAGAATAATACAACCATTATTATTGTAATTCTTTTAAGTTTTTGAAGAAGTAAATATTAATAACATATTTAAAATTACTTAAATATGAAAGGTAACGCCGTCTTTTTGTAAATTTGACGTGACAGATCTCTTTTTGCAGCAAAAAACTGAACAATTCGAAATTTTCAACGGGAAGTCGATTCAGCCGCGCAATATAGTTTTATTACACGCGTAGGACCGCGTGGACCTACATTTTGACAGAGGGGAACGCCTGCGAATGGGTACTCCCCTCCGGTCCACCGATGGCCCGTGTTGCTCTGTTACAAACAGACACATTTATTATTAGTTGTGTAGATTAGTTTTTTATATCCATTTCGCATAATATATTTACATTGGTAGCGGGCTCGTTGTAGAACTGTGTTGCTTATCCCTTAGCTAGTTTATTAATTAATCTACTTATAAAATAATACAAACCCTCTATTTTGTGACGTATACGTTGAAGAATCGTACTAGCCTTATTTTCAATTTTGTTTTCACTTTCAAACAATCTACGAAAGGAGTGTTTCTTTAAAGCATATTTTTGTTATTGCTTTTCGAGAATTCAACCTATAAAGCAGATAATATAAACAATATAAAACTTAAGTTACAACTATATGCATTAATTGTTTATTAGAATACTGTGCTGCGAGGCGCGTCGACATAAATTAGTTTAACGAGGATATAAAAATGTTGTAATACAAATAAATTATAATCCGATAGAGGATAACTTTTAATATGATATCCTTGTACCTACATTGTAAGTATAGATATATGTAAACGTTTACTGTTTTTGTAGAAGTTTAATGAATCTAGTTTTATGACGTTCTATGGGCCAACATGGCCAGTAACTAATAATAATCTAATGTTATTATGGAAAAAAATTGATGTTTGTATGTATGCTCGCTATGGAATACAAAACGGCTGTAGCGATTTTGATGAAATTTTCAAAGAATCTACATATTAGCCCAGCAGATGATCCTGTACAGTTTGGTAACGATCGGACCCGGAAACATTTTGTTTCATAGCCACAGCAATGCGTGGTTGGTTTTGGTAGGGTTTTATATTTTAGTTTATGCACCCCACGATTTCACCCGTGTTAAATTTTCTCCAGACAAATTTTCATACTCAAATACACTCCTCCAGGGGTTAAATTTTTAAAAATTTGTTCTTTGCGGATGACTACGCCATAATACTATACGTGTGCCAAATTTCAGCCCAATCCGTTCAGTGGTTTGCGCTATGTGTTGATATATCAATTAGTCAATCACGGTTTCCTTTTATATATATTTAGATAGATGATGAATTTTGAAGAAGCGAAAGATATATAGCCAGGATCGTAGCAAGTGCAAGGATGTGGTCTCTGCCTACCCCGTTGGGAGAGAAGCGTCACGTACATGTATATCTTATTATATTAAGTGAGCAATTCTTGTATATAAATATATAATTGGTTTCTTGGAAACGGCTCCAACGATTTGGTTGAAACTTTGTATTTAGATAATGTTTTACATTCCAAGTATACCTAGATAGGTGTTTTTTTCCTCTTATTTTTTATAAGACACCGAGCAAAGCTCGGTTGCCCATATATTATATTTTATAAACACAAAACTATAGTTTTAAAGTTATACAACTTTTGTTGAGTTTAGTAGAGGATAAAATGAGTGCTGTGCGCGCATTGTGTGACTGAAGTAAGACATAATAAAGTCAAACATCAATAATAAAAACATGATTCATTGAATACTCATTTTCCTTTTTTTAATAATTTTAAAATATTTAACGGTGTATAAATTAATCAAATGTTTGAATGACGTCAAAAAAATTTTTTTATTGGAGTAATTTTACTTTTTTTACACCAAAGAAGTATAGCTTCATACGTGCTTATAACTAAAATTAAAAGTAAAATAAAGTAATAAGTAATTTTTTTTGGGCTATCAATCACGCTTGGTTGATTATACGGATACGATACGATATATTATATAATTCTAATTAAACTTGACATAACATACAAAAAAATATATTTTGACATTCAAGCAGCCAGAGTATAACTACGTATAAAATAAATTACTACTAAATGCTTTGTAGTAGGTATAGTAAATTATAGAAAATAGTCTTGGAAGAAATAACTTTGGAAATTTCAATCTACTTGGGGTTTCGACAAATAAAATACCTCCACCCTACCGAGGACGGCAGCCAAATAATCTTGTGTTGTGCGTAGGGTTTCCAGAACATACGTAATATTAAACAAACATGCATCGCCTTACTGATCTTTTGTGTATATCGGTATATTGTTCAGCGAATCAGTTTCACCGTATTCCCTACATGGCCGCGGCCCGTGAAATATACTCGTTTGCTACGTATTGTAATTAATATTTCGCGTTCAGTGCGTTTTGTACTAGCTTAGTACTAAACTGTTTATACTTGTATTTTTTATTTAACTCACTCTCTATCGCTCTCTTTCTCTCTGTCTCTCTCTATCACTTGCCGTACCTGCCTACAACTTTCCTTATTGTTTGATACGCATGGCTACTAACCCCACTTTTTAAGGTCGTAGTTTGAAGTTTCATAGCCAATAATCTTCCACAAATAAGAGATTATAAAATTAAAAAAAAAAAACTAGCCAACAATTTTAGAGATTAGCGCGCTTACAAACAAATGAACTCTTGGACTTTATAATAGTATAGATTGGTCTAATTTTTTCAGGTGATGTTTGGCCGTTAATCTCTTCGGACACGGTGTCCATATCGGTTCCAATTATGTATATACTAACATTGAGATTTATCTAATTAGCGTTTTATTACCACTAGCGATCGCCCTAACCTCGAAATTCGACCAGCGACTTTTTAATCATAGACTATTTTCTGTTTGATATTTGCAGTATTCAAGAAGCTGAACAATGAGTATTATCTACATCATTTCTTCACTTTTCGTTGAGTGACAATTTCAATATTTTGGGGGATCTAAGTTCAATGGCACTGGTCGGTTTAGGATTCGCAGTACTAATTAATTTAATTTAATATATTAGTAACAGATATTATAGATAAATTTTAGGTTTCTGCACTCTTTCTCCGTATAAACTTTATATAGTTGTTAACTGTTTCCGTGCACGCAATACGCTTAAAAAGGGGTAGAAAGCTTTCACTTCACTTATTAATATATAGATTACATTTGATAATTAAGTAATTAAAATGGTAATACGCTAAGAAAGAGAGCTGACTTTCAAATGTTGATACAGAAATACGAATAGAGATGCTTTGCGACAATTGCGATAGACCTCAAAGGTGAAGTCAGACGAGCATTAGATAATAACCTATCAACAGAGCTTATGTAGATATTAAAATTTTATTTATGTCAAAAGAGAAACAGATAGCTGCATCTGATGGAAAACGATTACTGTAGCCTATGGGCAACCGGAAAGCCAAACCTATTATTGTTATTTTGCCAACCTTCGAGAGCGTATTTCAATTCTGTTTGAAGAACCCCACTTTCTGTTCAAAACCTTTCTGGGTAAACAATTCCAAAGCTCTAAAGGGGGAGTTCAAGTATTACATAACGAAATTTTTGAAGATTTTTGATCCTCCCTTCCCCCATGTAACGCGCCGTAACATTTTTCTGTGTCCCCCTACCCCTTCCTTAAACGTTACGTAACAATCAAGTTAGCAAGTCAGTATGAGAGCTTTCATAGGCTAAGAACAGCTGACGATGCAAACCTCCCTGTTTTGAGGGCATTACAGTATCAACTCACTTTAACAACATCAGTGCTGTAGTCAGCTACAGCCATAAAGTCGAAAAATTCCCCGTAAAACAAACGAAAAGGGTTGCCAACTTGAGAAAACCAAATAAAAATAACGTACAATACAATCGAGGGATTCTCCATATACCATAAACGAAAAGGGATGCGTTCTCGGGAAATTTTAATTGCCTAGAAGCCTAGTAGTAGTAGTGTAATTGCTTAGTTTTTTTTCTTAGTGTTGTCGCGATTTGACTAGGTTATAGAATGTGAGGATGAGCACCCAGCCAGCGAAGAAGAAGAAGAGAAATGAGAGTTTGGAACGGTGATGAAAAGCACCATAGCAAAAAGTTCCTCAGAATACTACCTATTGTACATGCTGTAGAATACACTAAGGGCACTTAATTACAGATTTCAGCAAGGGCAAAGCGATAGCAATGAACGCTAAATATTCGTTTCAATAACGCAAATTCGAATTGTATAACACACCATATAAAATATTGTATAAATTGTTATAAAATTATTATATAAAACCATTATAAGACCTGTCTTGACGTATGGATCTGAGTGTTGAACAACGAAAGAACTGTATTAAAGAAGATTACACGTGGCAGAGATGCGAACGTTAAGATGGATGTGTGGAGTATGGATAAGATCAGGAATGATTTTATTAGAGGAAGTCTTAAAAAAGCACCCGTCACAGAGAAGTAGAGGGCTTATAGGCTAGCATGATACTGGCATATCATGAGGAGAGATGAAAGATATATAACTCTAAAAGAATGTTAAGTATTAAGGTGGATGGATGTAGGAGTAGAAGAAGACCGAAAAAGGTATGGAGGATTGTGTGAAGAATGATATGCGTATAAAAGGTGTGAATACTGAGATGACATTTGATAGAGTAGATGGAAGAAGAAAACATGTTGTGTTGACCCTACTTAGGTAGGATAAGGGGAAGAAAATGATGATAACATACATAACGAACCAAATACGAATCTTATTTTGCTGTTTGGAACCAAATATTGAGCGATTTCTGATATCTCTTTATTTATGCGTAATAAGTTTATACGCATGTATCTACGATGATTCGTGTGAAATTAAAAAGCTGCCTATGGGTCAGCGTTGTGTATCGATTGTTTTCGTTAATTATAAACAAGGCCTTCAATTGTCCGTCGGAACGTTCATATTGCGTTTAAATAATTGAAATTAATGGAAAAATCGATAGACTGTCCGGTTGTGTGGGTCGATAAATGGTGTACAGTATTCACGTAGATTTTATACGCTTAGGCTATTTACTAACTAATTGTTATTATATTATTACAAACTAGGGTAGTTTGTTCGTAGATTTTTTTTATACTACAAAGGTGGCAAACAAGCATACGGCCCGACTGACGGTAAGCGGGTACCGTAACCTATGGACGCTTGTGATACCATAAGTATCACTCGCGTGTTACCGAACTTTGTATCCCCCTGCCCGAAGGAGTTCTGGAAACCCTTACCGCAGGAACACGACGCTACGTTATTTTCGCTGCGATCTTCAGTAGGGTGGAGGTCTTCCACCAGTCGGGCTGCATAAAGTAGAGAGAAATCTCGAAATAATTTTTTCTCTTTTGTTCTCTTGGAGTTGTTACCTTAGTAGCCATATTGTAGATACTACCCTCATTGAAATTCTGTCGTCAAGCATCTACAGGTGTGTATAAGCAGTTGTACTTGAGAGCCAGAACCCTCACTAACCTTAACGTGTGTTAACAAAAAAATAAAAAATAAATTTTTTTTCAATTTAGGTCCTAAGAATGCACTTATGAACGTCAAACACTACTGCCGGTTCGGAAAATATCCCAAACATCGAGAACCGGTAAGGAACTCGATCGGGCTTTTATTTTTTTTGTCTACTATACAAATGTTAATATAACAGGTATATATTAATGTACTAGCTGTGCCCGCGGCTGTGCTCGCTTGGGCTACAGAATGCCGTTGAAGCAGCACATGCGCGAATCGTACTACCTCCGCTCCGGTTATTTAAAAACAAAAATGCTTATTGTGGTTGATCCTTAGAATATATACCAGTTATGTAGTACATTAATTTCATATTGTCTCTTAAGCTTCAGCGTAAGTCATTTAAGCACCCGAATTGATTCACTATGACCAGTTTTTATTTTATTTGCGCTGAAGCCTAATTGTTTTTTAAAAATAAAGCTTAAGTTATACTCTTTAAAACATCAGCTATTTACGAGTGAATATCTCGTCAAAATCTGTCCAACCGTTTTGGGGATTACCCGGAACAGAGAGAAGACAACAATTTTAAAAATGGTTTTTTTTTTTGTTGTTGTATGTAACGTATAATCTTTCATATACGTTTAGTAAAAAACTGTTATTATCAAATTACAAAACAGACACTTCAGTTTTATTAATTGTATAGATATAGATTAATATAGGTAGTAAAGTCAATCTGAGTTGTATATAAATGTGGTATTTATAATAAACCGGATCGTATAGAAAGGTCACGCTTCTGATCATAACAGCGGCGACTCACACAGCTCGATGATCACACAAGCATAATGGTCTGACATCATCCCAACAGGTGTGTGAACGCAATATTAGCAGAATACAAGACAATTATTAACAATAAGCTAAATTATTAAAAGGGAAACAAACAATCCGACTGCAACAAAAACACAACCCATTTTTTTTTCTATCTTGCTTCTTTATTTGATTCCCGGGCGTCTTACTTAAATACTATATAGCATATGTCACTCCCACAATTAAAACGAATCTAACGATACCTCGTATGCTAAAATCCATCAAGCCGTGTAGGCTACGAAGCGTGCCAAACAAATAGATGTACATAGATATAAAATAGACAAACATAACTCTCCTTTTTCGCAGTCGAGTAAAAAAGAAAACCAATTTCAATGTTTTTGAGGAGTTTCGTGGTGTATCTTCGAGTTCGAAGGTCCAATGCGTATGAAATTAAAACGGGACCATCCTTGAGGTATCCAACGAAAAAAGAATCGTCCAAATCGGTTCATAAACAAATAAGTTACGGCTAAACAATCATAAGAAAAAAACATTCGAATCGAGTAACCTCCCGTTTTTTTTGAAGTCGCTTAAAAAGCGGAAAGAAGTCACTCATGCGCGCGTGTAGGTAGGTAGTACTGTGAGTTATATATATAGCCTTTTAAGCTAATATGATAAGACATAGAAAATGGTTTTTCTTTTTTTTGTTTGAACGCGATAATTCTCTGGATCTAGCAGTCAGATTTGAAAAATTCTTTCTGTATTCTATAGACTATTTCTTGAAGAAGATTATAGGCTCTATAAGTTCACGCTAAGATTCTAAGGTGGGAAGCTGTAATCATGAACGTCGAGCAATCTAATCGAAGTAAGATAAGTTATAACATCATGGGTGCGTTGACGACGCGACGCGCGACGGAGCGGTGGAAAGTGGGTAAAATTTAAATTAACACGGATGAAACCGTGAGGTACAGCTAGTTTAAGGTAATGGAAAGCAGAGGAGGGTTAAAAACACATGAACAATGATTTGTAAATGCGAATCTGAGGGGAAAAAATGAAACACATGACGGAAGCAGATGTAGAGTGTAACCGTGTGCGCTCCACCGAGCCGTGCCATCTGCAGCGCCGTGCAATATGATCCTCAAAGGTGTAATTTTACAGTCAATGAAACTTGAAACAATACAAACAATGTTTTAAAATTATTCAAAACTAGCTGTGTCCGTGGCTTCGCTCATGTGGCCCGCGCGAATCTTGCTCCCCGCTCCCGGCTATTTTAAATACAAAAATGCTTATTGTGGGTGTTCCTTAGAAGATAGACGTATACTCTCCCAGACGTTTTGTAGGTCTTTTTAATGTCTACAATTGCTTAGTACATTAATTTGCTATATCTCTTATGGTTTCCTCAACGTAAGCCATTTAAGCGCCAGAATTATTTTTCTAAAATAAAAGTAGCCTAAATTACTCTCTATAAAATCAGCTATCTACCAGTGAGAGTCCCGTCAAAATCGGGCCAACTGTTTCGGAGGTTACCCGGAACAAACAGATAGGTATAGGTATCGTATATACTTTACTTTTATTTTGACATTACAGACAGACACTTCAATTTTATTAATTGTATAGATGTATGTTAACGTTTATCTGTGTGGTTTTTTTTAGGTTATATTCTGATGATGAGATTGAGTTCTTGCGAGGCGCATGCGCATTGTTTTCTTGTTTTATTATGATTAACAAAGTCACATTGTAACAAGCTCCTTTCGTCCGATACTAAAAAAGCCTACCATATTTAAAATAAGATAATATATTCGTTACTTGATAAAATTACCATGATCTTTATAATTAGCAAATAAACCCTTACGTTGTGAATTCAAACAAAGTTTTGGCAACAAGTTCTGTAATCTGGTACTCAGAAAACATGACAGAATAAAAATTTGAACTTAATCAAACACAAGACATAAGTATTATAAAATAATTATATGAAATCAAATCATTACATCAATTAAAGATATCAAACTAAAAAAATTCAGTTATGTTTTATAACAGGAGTTCCCAATATTTTCAGATCGCAGCGCACATATATATTTACTATTTTGTCTCGGCGCGGCGCCCTAACCTATCTAGCTGGTAGAAATAAATGGGTACAATGATACTAGTTAGATAGATAGGCACAAAAATTAAAACATCCACATTATGAATTTAAATTGTAAACAGTTTATTTATAAGAATATAAAATTAACACGGAAAACATTCAAGAGATACATGAGAAAAGCAAAAATAAAATACAATATCTGCCTAGTTAGTCAGTATGATGGGTGAGCTTGGTGATATTCACACATTATTTCAAAGCGTGGAATAAGGTTTGACACCGCTACTCGCATTTCTTGCTCCACATTGATTTTTGAGCGATATTTGATGGGTTTCGAAGAACGGTGAATGAAATCGCTTCACGGCGACCTTCTTCACTTTCTACGGAGCACCAGGGCACCGCGACGCACAATTTGGGGAACCCCTGTGTTATAACATATTCGATGTTATGCGTATAACAAGAAATATAGATTCAAAACCACTAAATTATAGATAAACTAAGATTCTGCTAAAAACCCCTGACACCTTTTTACTCATCTATATTTAATAACTAGCAACCCGCCCCGCTTCTCAGAATAGCAGAGTATTACATGCCTACATCTAAGAGTAATTATTCCGTAATACATATAACTCTATTGGTTCACGCGGCGCATTTATACACCTTCCTCATAAATCGCTCCGTCCATTGATGAAAACTAACGGTAGGTTTTTAAGTTTATCGCGTTCAGACATACAGGCAGAATGACGCGGATAGAGGAACTGTTTTTTAGAATATTTATAGGTAGAAAGAATTCTTAAATTCCTCCTTAGATATAATTTCATCATAGTATCAACGAGGTATCACCGGTTCGAGGTGTCGCAATTTCGCGGTCGGTTGCCTTCGATGCAAATCGTAACCAAAACAAAGGTCTGTATACTCTGTACCGAATTAGTCGCATTCACTATCACACCTTGTTTAGCTAAAAACATTGCATATAATAGACAAACGGGTAAAACACAGGATAATAAAAAAATCTAAAGAATCTCCACAAGAAAATTACATTCAAATTGAGAAAATGCTGCTTTTTTTTTAAGTCGATAAAAATTGTACCTATCAAGCGCTGTTAAGAATTATTGATATATTTTCTAACTTGTCTTATCCCATCATCTCCTTTCCACTGCAGAACTACGCAGTCTGGTCTACGGAGCCACATCTACACGGTAGCACCCATCTTGGCACGAACAAAGAAGTTCGCTAATTATTACCTTTATTACTATTTCGCTAATTATTACTACCTATTACTACCTACCTTTACTACCTATACTAATTATTTTATTACCTTTAACTTTTTATTATTACCTTTGCCAGGCTTTCGTAAAGGGTTCTCTACAATAGATCACATAGACTTTGTAGAACTAGTTACTGAAATGTACCAGGAAAGACAGAGACCGCTCTACATCGCCTTTGTTGACTATCGCACATCGCACAGGCCTCGTGGTGCAGTGGGAGTAAACCCTACTATTGAGCCGAGAGGTCGCGGGTTCGATCCCCGCCCATGACTGACTTTTGTGTGATGAGCATAATTGTGTGATGTTAAATATCACCCATCATCACCAAATCTTTATATAGCTGTACTGGGAACCATCATAAGTAAACTTGAATGGAAAAAATGCTGTTTGAACATTAATGGTAAACACTTAAGCCATCTAAGATTCGCAGTCGATAGTGTAACTATCAGAAACTAGCAATGTATGTTAAAGACTCTACATTTAAGCAGCAGTCTAGTGGTATTGGAGATGAATCTGTCAAAGACGAAATCCATGAGAAACAGCTTCAAGAAGTATATATAAGTAATAAGTATATAAGAAGTATATAAGACTAGAGGATGCTGCTGTACGTGGACTAATATATCTATCTTGGGAAACAAATAAGTTTCAAAAACAATAGCAATGGAAAGGTGATAGATAGAGCGCAGATTTAAAACCGCGTGGTACAAATATTGGAGTTTTAAAAAAGTATTTATAAAAACATGCAGATATAGATTAAAGAGAAATCTATGAACTCATGCATTTTGCCCTCTCTAACGTATGGCTGCCAGACGTGCAAAATTTACCAAGAAAATTAAAAAACAAAATTAGTTTGTGCCAAAAAGGAATGAAACGTAGTATGTTGAACATAAAAAAGGCACAAAATACGCCACACAATAATAAGAACTTATACCAAAGCAATTGACGTGCTGGCTTATGCCCAAACACTAAAATTTAGATGGGCCGGTCATATAGACGGATGTGGATAACAGGTGGTCTATAAATATAACCACATGGAAGGGTCTACCAAAGGCCGAGCTGGAAGAACCTAGATGAGATGGGAGGATGATATAAAGAGGACCGGAGGAACAACCTGGATAGGTACAAATAGTAAAGAATAGAGAAAAATGGAAATCTTTGAACCTCCCTCCTCCTTTACCTTTTACCTGAGAGGGGTCCATGAAAATCAGAATATTAATACTTTTTCTTATTTTTTCACTTATCGTTACAAATGCATGTAAATCGCTTTGACTAGAACAATTAATTAGTAAGATAATTAATGTAAATGTAATTGTTGCATATTAGCTTCTTCAAAGTTGTTCTTTTTATTGTAATATGCTCTGCATGTAATTAAAACCTTTTTTGATTTTATTATCCAGCAGGCCGTACGCTTGTTTATAAAAATTTGTTTATTTATTGTACACCATTACAGTATTTAGGGTAAAATAACACAATTTTATGAATTAAAAAGTGTGTGATCAATTAATACCCCGTCAAAATCTCACGCCGCGTGTCGGTTTGAGTGTTTGTTATTGTGATTATTATCTCTTTCGCACGGTACGCAAGGTGAAAATCCGTGGGTAATATTTTTGTTGATATAGAATGAAGGTGTAATATACAATATGCTCCATTCCATACGGTATGAGAATGATAACGAAAGCGGGATTATTTCCAGCATAGTTTCTTAGAAAATAGGCGACTAGCGTGTTACCGTTTGACGCTAACTTATTTGATCTATTTGAGAGAAAATGTTAATAATATTGAAGAAGAACTGACGTTTATGGATGGATACACGTTACACTATTGTATGCAACACACTCTTTATATAAATTAGAGAAGTAAAAATTGTATACAAAAATGGCAAACTATTCGTACAAAGCATACTCGCATGTCGGCTTCTACTGCAACGCACGACTGGGATTTAGATACTCTTTAGGAAAGATTATCTTGAAGTAAATATTATATAATAATAATAGTTAAATCTATTTTACATAACGCGGGCTATATATTACATTCTTATCAAGTTAACTCCAAAATATTTAAAAAGGAAACTGCTTCGGTTTGCCTAAGAAAATCGCGACTTTTATTTATCTTATTTGGTCTTCACCTAACCAGACCGTTCGATGTTTTTTCGCGAAAAACCTAATTTATGGAATGTCTCGGAAGTGTTTACGATATATTCCGAATTTGTGAGCATCACTGTTTTTAAAATCCTACTTAACTAGCAACACATGAAACAATATACCGCTTCACAGAATTCAAAAAAATAAATTACAAAAAGCGACTTGTTACAAGCGGTGTCCTCTGCCTAGGACCTAATTTTTAAAAAAAAAGGAAACAAACTTTCTTGTTGTGTGAAGTTCCAATGGCAATTAAAATACAATAAAACCACCCTTGAACTATCTCCTTCCCAACATAAAAAGAATCATCAAAATCGGTTTCATTAAACAAAGAACTTATGGCTGAACTTCCATAAATAAAAATACACCATTCAAAATGAAAACCTCCTTTTTTGAACTCAGTTAAAAGTACGATCTATTATATTATATTTACGTATAACATAAAACTACTTGTATAACTTTTTCGCTGTGGCTGTTGAAAATCGACAGCTACTGTATTTCGCATGATTCACAAACAAAAAACCTTGTTCGATATTCGACCAAGCCAACCGAATCGGAAGGAAAATCACGCGTACCTATACAAATAACGATTATATGGTTATATTGCGTGGCGGGTAAATAAATACATAATATTTATCGCTACGTATAAATAAACATTGACTTAAAAACATAAAATATATCGCACATCGAATTACAATGACGTAACTTAAAAAAATATATGTTAATAATAAAAGAACGAAATACATAACCAAATTTATTTTATATAAACTAAACATAAACCGTGAATTAAGAGTAAAGTAAACCAATGATTTAAAATTAAAGTTCTCGGTTTAATGGTAGTCTGCAGTTTGCATTGACATCATTGTATTATTTCAAGAATGCTGTCCAAATATGCTATCTTGTGCTATTGGCTGCAAAATATATAAAATCAATTTCATCCCCATGTCCTTTAGAGGACTTCATGGTGCCCAAATAGTAAATAAATCCTTACCCTTTTCTAATATGCGCCCGGCTTGCTCCAAGCTTAAGTTGGAAATCTATCGCCAAGATCTGGTATTTTCTTGCAGCTGTACTTAAAAGCCAGTCCTTCCTCTAGGTTTAGTATCAGTAAGGATTGTGTTAAATAAATTATACAATTATTAAATAAGATCAGTATCCCAACATAATAAGATTCTTATTTTTATCCGGAGACCCCTAAAGCGCTTAATTTGTAAATTAATGGGATAGCTATAAAATCTCTGATTTATATTTTATAAATAATTCATTATTTACTTTAAAACTTTCAGTATTTCACACAACTGGTGCAATGGTGGTATTTTGACGTCCATATGCGCCTTCTAAGTGTTTTTGGGATAAAGTATTTTCGATTTTGGTTATTAACAAAGACAAAGTTTTAAAATGTTTGTTAAATGGCCTTAACTTTGCGACTAAAGCGACAATATATTAAGCGATTAACACATATCTGTTAGGATTTTGTTGTCTGTACTGTCAGTTTCATTTTCTCCATGATTATTTTAGCGGCTGTTGTTAAAAGATATATTAGAAGGTTATAAAAACTAATATGGGGAGTAAGATGGCTGATTTATACCCATAATACAAAATGAATAACAACACTTCGTCATCTTAACTTTATTCAACCTAAGTAGGGTCGATGTAACTTGATTTTCTCTACCACTCACCTAGAGGAGAGGATAGATCAATCTTCATCTTAGTATTCGCACCTATTGGAAACATATCATTCCTCACACAGTCTATTTATACCTTCTTCGGTCTCCTATATCCGTCAACCATACTAAACACTCTTCTAGTTATACGACTTTTATCCCTCATTATTTGCATGCCCACACCAGGATAACCGATTATCCCTCAACTTTTCTGTCACTAGTACTATTTTCATACTTCATCTGATAACATGAACGCACATGAATAGAATCACTATGATGCTATATTGTCCAATGAATCTCCGGGTAAATCGTAATTATGCTCAAATAAGTATATATAATTATTTCGTAAAATACTTGATTCACCAAATGTCCTTCAAGCATTGTTGTACCTATCTATTTTAGGTCGTGATCGATTTGATACGAAACCGGTATTTCCTTCAATTCACTTAGTCACGTTAGCCATTTTTCAACAAGCAAAAGTATTTTTACCGTCGTGTCAGATTTGAGCTTTTCAAATTATATAATTTCAGTGTAGGCTTCATTCTCGGAGTAATGTCATGCACTTAGTAAATATTCATTCTTATAGCCTTATCACTTATCTTATCACTTTTAAGATTTTGAAAAGAATCAAAATTGTCATACCGTTTTTTTTTTTTTTTTCTTTTTTTAACGTGGAGAAACCCATCATGGGTACACACCCGCCCGGGGGGACGAGTGGTTATGTGAGACTCCTACTCACTAAAACTCCACGGTGTACCATCCGCCGCCATAGTAGGGCGACGCGGGCACTGCGCTGGCATACAGCCGCGCCGCCCCGGCGGCCGGCCCAGCTGAACCGGGCCCCGGCCTAATAGGAGACGGCTCAGTACACCCTAGCCGTCTCCTCCGTCCGCCGAGCCTGTGCAATGAGAAGACGGGCCCCCCGACCCGTCTCCTCTGGCTCGGCTAGGGTGGCGGGAGTTGGCGAATGAATCGCCTCCTCCTGCCACCCGTTCTTCTTTGTCGGAGAGGGCCGCTCAGGGGATCCCCTTCACGAACCCTCTCCGCGGCCTCCTTCTGCGATATGACGACCTCGCAGAAGGAGGCCATTGCCGTCCATGCCCTCTCGCTGTCGAGCATGGCTCTCACCACACTCGGCAGCGAGAGGTCCTCTCCAACGACTGCGGCCAGAGTGCGGCGCTGCTCCTCCCACGCAGCACACTCACCAAGAGTGTGCTGCGCCGTATCCTCTGCAGCCCCGCACTCATGGCACACAGGCGAGGGCTCCCTCCTGGCTATCTTGTGCAGGTACCATCCGAAGCATCCATGTCCGGACAGTACCTGCACAAGTCTAAACGTCAGGGAGCCCCGCTCCCTGGCGCACCACTCCCGGAGGACCGGGCGGACGGCGTCTATGGTATACCGTCCATAGCGCGCGTCCGCCAGGTCCTCCTCCCACTTCCTCAGAACAATCCCCCGGGCCTCACGCCGGACCCTATCCACCTCCGTGGGAGCTGGAGGCTCCCCTAACTCTCTTCTCGCCGCCGTGAATTCATACACGGCGGCGAGCACCTCCGCCTCCAGCTCCCACGGCGGGGAGCCGGCAAGGACCATGGCCGCCCCCGCGGACACCGATCGGTACCCGCGGATGACCCTCAGCGCCACGACACGCTGCGTAGCACGCAACACGCGTCTGTTCGTGGCGCTAAGGGCATCCGACCAGATCGGTGCCCCGTAGACGGCCATGCTCCTCACCACTCCGGCAAACAAGCGGCGACAGCTCGCGCCCGGCCCCCCCGAGTTCGGAAGAAGCCGGCCGAGAGCCGCCGCCGCTCCCACTATCCGCGGTTCGAGTCCCTTAAAGTGGGACTCGAACCGCCACCGTCCGTCCAGGATGAGGCCCAGATATTTCATCTGGGCCCCAACCCGGACCCTCACCCCCTCCACATTAATGTGGGCCCCAGGAGGCGGCCCACACCGAGGCCCATGAAAGAGTATGGCCTCAGTCTTCTCGGCCGCCAACCTGAGGCCCAACGCCTTTATGCGCCCGACCACGAGGGCAGTGCCCTCTGTGGCCAGGCGCGCCACCTCTTCAAATGTCCCCCCCTGGGCCACGACTAGGGTGTCGTCCGCGTAGCATAGCACGCGAATCCCCGAAGGGAGCGCTACGCGGAGCACCCAGTCGTAGCCCATGTTCCACAGGAGCGGCCCCAACACCGACCCCTGTGGAACACCGCACCCCACGTGCCGCCGAACCACACTGCCCCTCCCGTCTACGAAGGCGACCTCCCTCCCCTGGAGGTAGTCCCCCAACAGCCGCCGCAGGTACGAGGGTACTCCGAAAAACCGGAGCGCCTCCCGTATAACACCATGCGGCAGACTGTTGAAGGCGTTGGCGATGTCTATCGACACCGCCAACAACCTGCCTCCCCCCGCAGTCGCCTCCGCAGACCACGCCTTCAGGGTGGAGAGGGCGTCCAGCGTCGAACGCCCTCTCCGGAATCCGAATTGCCGGTCCGAAAGTACCGGCCCAACTTCCGCCATGTGCTGGACGACACGAGATGCCAGAATACGCTCCAGCATCTTCCCCGTGTCGTCCAGCAGCACCAGGGGCCGGTACGAGGACGGGCAGTCCGGGGGGCGACCCTCCTTCCCCAGAAGGCAGAGTCGCCCCATCTTCCAGAGCTTCGGGAACCGTCCAGCCGACAAACATCGGTTGAACAGCTCCCGAAGCTCTACCCCCATGTGGTTCAGCGCCACACCTAACACCCGGCCCGGAACTCCGTCCGGGCCAGGTGCCCTCCGCTTCTTGCGGAGGCGCTGCACCACCCGCCCCATCTCATCATCGGTGACAGTATGGGGCGGTGCTAGCTCCTCCACAGTGAGGCCCCCATTAATCATGAGAGGTGGTAGAAGCCCCGGAGGGTCGGGCAACAGTGTGGCCACGACCCTCGTTAGGACCCCCGGATCCATTGTTTCCGTTAAAGGGGGCGCCTGCCCCCGGAACTTTTTCCTTACCATCCGGTAAGGGCGCCCCCATGGATCCCGATCCAGGGTCCCAAGAAGCTCCTCCCATCTCTCGTCCTTTGCCCGGCCTATGGCCGCCTGCAGGGAATTACGGCATTCCCTGTAGGCAGCAAGAAACCGGGCCTCCTCCCCAATCTGCCGAATTCGCCGCCGGCGGCAGCGTTGCAGCTGCCGCCTCGCCGCGGAGCAGGCCACCCGGAGATCGGCAATCTCTGGGGACCACCAATACACCGCCCGCCTGTTTTGCGGACGGTTGTTGCCCCGCGGCATCGACGCGTCGCAAACCGCCGTAAGGGCCCTACGGAAGCGGTCTGCGACCGCGTCGATATCTTCAGCTGCTGGAGCTGGCCCTCGCCAGCTCTGGACAATGGCCGCCTCTTCCGCCAGCGCTCGGTCGAGGCGGCCAAGAACCCATCTGGGGAACACCGTCCCCCCACGGGGACGGTGCACCAGCTCCCCTGGGGAGGTGGAGACCTCGAACCGAATATAGCGGTGATCGGAAAAGGTCTCCACCTCCTCCAGCACCCTCCAATCCTCCACACGGCGCGCGACAGACGGCGTGGCAAAGGAGACGTCCACCACGGACCCCCCGTTATGCCGCACGCACGTGTGGACGGACCCTCTATTGAGGAGGGACAGTCCAACTTGAACTGTCCACTCCTCCACTAGCTCCCCCCGGGGGTCCGTGGCCACCGATCCCCATGTCCGCGACTTGGCGTTAAGATCGCCAAGCAGGACAATGGGGAGCGGTGACAGCCGCCTAATCGCCGGCCCCAGGGAGTCGAGAAACGCCTCGAACTCCCTCAAGGGCCGGTTTGGGGAGAAATAAACCCCCACAATACCGTAACCTCCCCAGGCGGCCGCCACGAACCCTGACCCCATCTCCTTAATGGAGAGGGATGACCCCGTACTATGAATGGCTACGGAGCCGTCAAGGTCACCTGCCCAGTAAGGTTGAGCAGGGACACAATACGGCTCCGCAGCCACCGCAACACTAATGTTCCACTCCGCCACCGATTGCACAAATAAGTCTTGCGCAGTGGCGGAGTGGTTCAAGTTCCCTTGGAGGTAATTAGTATGGCCGTGCTGCATTATTGAGCCATACTAATCACCCCCGATCCTGGTCCTCCAAAACGTGCCCCAGGGGGCCTCCTCTTGGTGGAGGAGGGCTTGCAGCTGGCCCCCCCCATGTAATGGTCCGCCGGCTTGCCGGCGGCGGCGCATGCCGCGCAGTGCAGCTTAACAGCTGCACAGCTCACCGCCGTGTGGCCGGAGTCCCCACACCTGAAACACAGGGCACCCCAGTCGGCCAGCGTCTCACACGTTGTGCGAGTGTGGCCCAAGCCCATGCACTTGAAGCAGCGCATGGGCTTCTCTGCCAGTGGCCGTATACGGGCCACACTCCAGCCGACCAGGAGACGCCCTGCATCAGCCAACTTCTTTGCCCCCACCACTGGGAGCGACACGAATGCCACTCCCCCCCCCCAGTCATGTCGGATGGAGCCAATCCTAATCTGGTCTGGCTCACATCCGGCTGCAGTGGCTATTGCCATTCTGAGCTCCGTCTTATCGACGGAGTCATCAATTCCGACGACCCGAACCTCCGCACGTTTGACCGGCCTGGTAATGTCAGCTACCCCCGCGAGTGCGGCTTGCAGCTGTGAAGCCAAGCCAGCCGCTTTCTTCTCACCATCGGAGCCTTTAATCTCGATGATTTTGGCTCCTGTGGCCGTCGTGCGGAGCTTCGGGTCATCGATCCCCAACTCAGCCAGCTTTACTACTTCCCGCGCCTTGAGGACCGCAGCCGAGTACGTCACTCCTCTGGCCACCGCCTCATGCTGCAACGTGATGACAACTGCAGCAGAGCGCGGCACAACGGGCATCTTCGCCTGGGTCCCCTTGTTACCGGCCTTCTTTTTAGGCGCGGGAGCAGCTGCCGGTGCAGCTGGGGCTTTAGCCTTTTTTGGCCGCCGGACCACGGTGGTCCAAGCCTCAGAAGGCGCCCCAGAAACGGGGGGCCCCGGGAGGGCAGGCCACTCCACATTAGCTGGAGTAGGAGCGGACGCAGCCGCCCCCTTGGACCTTGCCCGGGACATCGACCGGGGCCTTTTGGCTCTGGCGGGCATGGGTCCAGCGATAGGCCTTTTGGCTGCAGCGGGACTTTTGTCGCCCGCTAATGGTGGGCGTAGTACCTTTTTCGGAAGGAGCCGACCATCCACTTCCAAGCTGTCGAATCGGGCGCTAATAACCTCTCCGACAGTGGAGCGAATGGACCGCTCCAACCCACTCACTGCATCCGCCAAGGCCTTCTCCCAGGCCTGGGGAGGCACCTCAACCCGCACTGGCTGTAGAGGAGGAGGAGGAGGAGGAGGCGGCATCACCTGCCGTGCACTAGCCTCCCGCCGCCAAGCCAACACCTCCTTCTTGAGGTCCTCGACCTGCCGGCGGAGAACCCTCGTTTCCCTGCCGAGGCGGGCCGTCTCTTCGTTGACTGTACGCTCCAGGAGCACCTCCACCACCTCCCTTAGGCTATTTGCCGCACCTTTAAGGGACTTGATACAAGTCCCTTTTAGGTTTCCTGAGATACGGCAAACTTCCAGAATAGTGGCCACTCCGCTTTCTGTGCGGGCCCTCAGCGTCTCCGCATCCTGTACTTCCGCAGCCCACCCCGCATCGCCAACGCCCCCGACGACTACCACCTCGTCCTCTGCCGGGACTGCCTTGGAAGCTGCCTCCTTTAAGAAGGGTTGGATCGAAGTCGTTCCTCCTCCCCTCGCTGGGCGTCCAACGCTCCGAGAGCGGCCCGATCCACGAAGCGCCCCCCTCTGAGCCGTCGTTACCTTCGCGGCCACAACTGAACTCAGTCCTGCGTCAAGCGGCTCCCCAGCCCGCTTCGTACCCCCCCCACTTCCCTCTTCGCTATCAATCCCACCTAACCTACTTAATCTAACATTTAAAATTTTTTGGTTTTGAAAGTTCATTTTTATTCCCACGAGTATGGGGGAAAAAAAAGGTCAACCCAGGCAGTGCCCCCTGTACCTGGGTAAGCCTAGCGTAACCCGTCAGAGAGTCGGCCGGTTCTCTGACGGGGGTCGCACTAACAACTGATCAACCCATCAGCCATGCATCCTCTCGCGGTGCGCCGCCGCTTAGAATTGGGGTAATTTTTTATAGAGGTTTTCTTCCTCGCGGTCCGGGCGGTTAAGCCAAGACCCTCGGTACCATGCGAAGCCGCGAGACATGACCACGACACTCCGATGGGATTACGAGCACGACGTTGGCAGGTAGGACAAGATACCCTACCTACCTTCTCGACGGCAGGGTTAGTGCACGCCGAGTCCGCCCGCACAACGTCCGTTGCTTCCTCTGTAGGGCAGAGGAATGCTGGACGAAGCCTCCGTGTCAAGGGTATCAGCCGCCAGCCAGAAGGGCCGACGTTGCCCGGGGTGCACCGCGTGGAGGTTCCCTTACATCGCACCCCCTAAAATTGTCATACCGTGCTATAACTACAAACAACCCACTTGTGCAAATCAACCCAACTTGTGTCATGTAAGATATCACTAAGTTGCAGATTATACATAAATAAACTTACGAATTAAAAATATAAATATTACTTGACCAATCAAATTTCACTTGCATGTTAATTGTAAGATTTGCAAGATACACTGCAAACTTATTCGAAGATACGTATTGATAAAATGATGAGTATGTGGAAATATAGATTAGCATGGTATGGAAATTAATGGAAAGTTAAAAAGGGATAAGAATGTTAAATATGAAGGTAAACGAATTTAGGAGGAGAATAAGACCGAATAAAGTATGGATGGATTGTGTAAGGAAGGATATGCCGTTAAAAGGTGTGAATACGGAAATGCCAGATAATAGAGACGAGTGGAAGAGAAAAATATATTGTGCTGGCTCTGCTTAGGTGGGATAAGGGTAAAAAGGAGAAGAAAAAGAAGGCATTAATAGAATCACTGAGAGGTATGTTGGAACGTAACATTTCCAACAAGTGAGGTATGGCAGATGAAAGTATCAAATTCACCAGATATTTGAAATTACTACCAGTAATGTACGAACAGCTAACCCTATCAGAAATAAATTGCCATTGATACTAAGTTCATTTACATGGAAGTGGACCGTTTTGCATTTCATAGAAACAGTATCATGATTTAGCGTTATTTCGGACAAAGCGTTGCGGACTTTCTGGCTCGGTCGTCGGCACATGGCGTTGACCTCGTACGGCAAAAAGGTTCTCGTTGCCAGGAACTGGTGTTGCCGGTTGTGTTAAATAATTATATTTACCAAATCAATCGTTTTGGTAACTTTCAACCGATAGAATTATTAACGAGAGTACTGTTTCGACATTATTAATTGTTACCTATTTGAATTCGCAACAATCCAATCCTAAGCTATATGTATTGAACAAAAAGCATAATATGTATCACGTGATCATAGAAAAGTCATGGAGAATATGTTAAGAGTTTGTGGAGTTAGAAGTTGTAGAAGTGGGCGAAAATTAAAAAATTATAACTTTGGCATTATCTTTAAAATTTACGCATTTGCTACCGCAGCACCACCCTAGATTGACGCTTTTTGATGGACAGTTTTCGTCTATATAAAGATTATAGTGGTAATCTATGCTTGTATGCTGAACCCCATAAAAAATATGCAGTCAAGGTGAGCGCTGATGTGCATCATAAGGGGGCCCCTTAAAGCTACAAACCTGGGTCGCAAGTCTCGAGGACTGCTGGTATTTTCCCCTCTCTGCCACACGATGGACCCGGCCGGCATTCGCACGGTGTTTCCATGGAATTTTAAGATGTTTGTTTCTTACCAGATAGGTAGCTTGAATTATTTACTCACTTCAGCTTAGTAATAAGAATTAATATTCGATTTATAAATTGCTAAGAAGTAGTTAACCTTTACAATACCCTTTAGCAATATTTTGATTTATTTATTTAATGTTTTAACTTCCATTAAATATTAATTTGATAATTACGATCTAGTTTAAATCTTGTAATCTAGTATTATAAAGAAGTAACATTAGGAAGAAGGTAAACGCTGGAATTACTGGTAGAAATTATTTTAGTGATAGAAAGATACGTTTCTACCTTAAATGACAAGCAATATTTTATTCCTATCAAATTTCAACAAAAAACGGGAGGTTTCCAATCAGAATGTACTTTTTTTTATGGATGTTCAGCCATAACTTTTTTGGTTATGAACCGATTTGGACGATTCTTTTTTTGTTCGTTATGGGATACCTCAAGGGTGGGTCCCATTATAATTTTATTCGAATTGGACCTTCAACTTCGAGGGTACACCAGGGAGCTCTTCAAAATCATTAAAGTTGGTTTTCGAAACTTTTAATCGAACTTACCTTTGCATGCTATGTTTAACTTTAATTAGTGACTCAAAAATTGTTTAACCTTTAAAATGTCAATAAACTATTATATATTAATATTATCACGTATTAGCTGTACCCGTGTCTGTATTCGTGTGGATAACAGAATGCCGTCTGTACAGCATACGCGCGAATCTTGCTACCTCCGTTCGTGGTTATTTTATTCCCCTTATTGTGGGTGATCCTTAGAAGACAGATATTTGATGTCGCAAACTGTCATAGGTATTTTTAAGATCTATTTTTATGGTTATTTATGGTTTACTCAGCGTAAGCTATTTAAGCCCCGGAAAATCATCGAATTGATCTTTATTTGCGTGGAATCAGATTTTTTTTTTTTTTTAATAAAATTAAGACTAAGTTACTCCTTATAAAATCTGCTATCTGCTAGTGAAAGTTATGTCAAAATCTGTCCAACCGTTTCGGAGATTACCCGCAACAACGAGACAGAAAGAAATTTTAGAAATTGTTTTTTTTTTTTGTACCGTATATACTTTTATGAATTTAGTAAAAAGCTGTAATTTTATTTATTTGTATAGATGATGGAATTTATAAATGTCGGTGTCATAAAAAGAAAAACACTTATCTAGGTAAGTAAACTTGGAAAGTAAAATAATATCCAAATGCAAAGATTCATCGAAATCGTTGGAGATGTTTCCGAGAAACCAATTACATATATATATATATATATATACAAGAATAGCTCACTTAGTATAATAATATATACATATACTACATATTAAAATAGTACACAAAGAATAAAATACATAAAGATTTTACATTTGGCAACGGCGTGTAAGTTAAAGCTGTATTTCTCATGCTCACAGCTATCGACATTACGGAGCTAAGTCGTTTCGAGGTCTTTTCTGCTTTTGTTTCAATTTAACTTGACCTTCATGCGATTTACTGCGGCGTTTAATAATCCATTTTGGTAATTTCAATGACCGTACCTTAAACAGAATTAGAACGTATATATTAGAGGCTGTAAATTACCCGTAACTAAATTTTACTGTATTAAAATACTTCGACTAAGGATGAAAGATTAGTTGTTCAGTTACAGCGTCAGTCCTCAAATCATCATAATACTAGTCTTTGGTATATTTATGTGGTGGTATCTATTTTATATCATAAGATCTTGGGTTACCAACAGAAAATTGAATTTCGCGTTCATCGGTAATAAGAACCAGGCTCCTCTAGAAAATAAATACGTCAATGATACTTAATGATAATTATCATTTATCTTTTTTAATGTGAAACTTATTAAGGTTAAGAAAAATCTACGTAACTTTACGTTACGTTACAGATGATACATAAGGATATAAATTATATAAGTAATTTTCTAATTTAGACAAGTTTCACTACAACCGCGTAAACAACTACACGTACAATTTTGTTTTTTCTTAAGTGGCATCTTTCCTCTCGGTTTCCTGCAATTTGTACGAGTGATTTCGTGAAAAGGGACGGAAGTGTGTAACAAGAAGCCGAGGAAGTGCGCGCTATTTGTTTGATTTGACCAATAGGTGCGCGAGTTTTTTGATTTGACCAATGATCAGCCAACAGTGTATGCGTGTGCGTGACGAGAAAAAGAAAGGGAAATAGAGAAGGAGAACACATCAGCTGTGCGCTTAACCGACAGTGTTGTGTATAAAGTGTGCTGATCCATAAACTAATTTATTTAAGTAAACTATATTAAGTCAGATGTTACACGTCGTATGCCACTACTGTAAGGCTTGTTTGTTTTTTATTACTATATTAGCCCTTACAGAAAACTTTAATAATACATATATAACCTAAATACTTCCTTATGAGTTGATGATTTTATGTCAGACGCCTTCAAGTAAGTACCAACGACAACCATACAGATGAACAACAGAAAACGATGCGCGAACGCTTAGAACAAGATTTTTTTATGTTCAACTTACCGTGCCCGCAGCTCCTCTCGCGTGGTCTACAGAATTATTGTTTATTTAGATATCGTGATATTTCTTTCTAGATAAGAGAAGTAAGCATCTAAGAAAAAAAAACAAAAGAAAAACAACAAGTTTTTCCTAAGCACATGTAGGTACAGTAAACGACACATTTTCGTATTACTGTAATTTCAATTAACTTTTAGTCGAAACCGATTTTTCTTCATAGTTTTGCGATGGTAGCATTTGCGCTATTTTTTCTTAGTAAAATTTTTGTAATCCTATTTTTGGTACATAACATGAATTTTCTGTTTAAAAGCTCACATTATTCAATATCTTCCGTCATATGGCTTATGTACATAAAGTGTTTCGCTCACAAATTACTGGTAAATATCGGCTTTAAAATCGTAAATTGAGATTATATTTGTAACATTGTATAACGCTGGCATTCAATTATTTTTGCTTTTGTTTTCCATTGCGAAGTACGTAATTAGGGGGCGGATTAAAATCTTTCATATTTAGTCTAATTACGGATAGTGTTGGTGGATATTACTTCTAAGTCGATGTGCTGTTTACCAATTCTTTTGCTTGTCTCTCTAAAAATTAATTCCTTATATCTCAGAAACTTTAAAGTATAAGTTAATCCTTCCTGTGTACTTTACTAATAACTCGATCCTGCGTACTCATTATATTCTCATGTCAAAGTAAAATAAAACAAATGTTCTACGAACAACTGCCTCATTAGCCTAGTGATCGTTAGTAAGCGCGTTCGCCATACCCGACGTACTTAGGTTAAAATTCTCAGGTAGAGCAAAGTGTTATTGGTTTTTTCTATGACATTCTCAGTAGCAACACGGGAGTTTGGCTTTGTGCCCTATTAATATTAATAAGCTCGCCCCCTATTTTACATGAGACCTAAAGTATACCCGCGCGAACTGTGGGTGTACATTAGTACACCTCTGCCTAACCCTTCTGGAAATACAGGCGTGATGGTATGCTATGTTATGTTCTACGAATTGGAATAATGATCCGATAAATAAGTTAATTTGACTTCGATCCGTTGCCTGAAGGTCGAGTGAGTGGTAATATAGTCGTGGATTATTAACACAGGGTGGTTGCTCGTGTGACGTAATTTTTTGTCCCTTATGTTAGCGATTTTGTAAATAATATACATATTTAAATACATTATGGATTCTTGCAATGTGAAAAATGTATAGGTGTAGGAGAATAATTACTTTTTCTATAAATTATCTTAGCATAACTATAATTATCTTTTCTGTTGCTAAGTGAAGACACGGATTTTTAACTTGGAAATTTAGCATGACTTCGTTCAGATTCACATAACTTAACCATTCTTTAGGTACCTTTAAAAATATTTTCACTTCATGCACTTTTATATTTCATCATAAAAGCATTACACGTGAGTCACTTTGTACCATAAGTGACTCCACACCACAGCTCGCTATCGACCGTTACCTGCAGATACATTTTAAATTTTTTTATTCGACTGTATATTTTTTATGCATGTTCAGCAAAACTTATTTTATTACTAGCTGTGCCCCTCGGTTTCACCCGAGTTTTTATCCAAGAAATACCGCGCCGCCAACGCGACGGACCCATGTAATCATAATTGTTATCACTTCTCGCAAGTACAAATTATTTTAATTTTTCATTTTCTCCTAAACTATGTGTCCTAATTACATACTATAAAAAGAAAAATTTAAATTGTCTTTATGATGAAATAACTTTGGTTCGTAAGGATTAATATAATAAGCCTAAAAATAAAGCTGAAAATCAATTTTTAATCTTCAACATAAAAACACGCAAAAACCTTATTGTGGTTTATGCTATTAAGAAATAGGCATATGTTACCGGAGACATTTTTTAGATATACTAAAGAACAATATTTTTGTAGAATATTATATTTACGTATCACTAACCATTACGCCAGCGCATGCGGATAAAGCAGTTCGGGAACACTTTCACTTCGACTTACTTAAACAAAAATCAATATTTAAGGCTAGCTGAGAGGTTTAGCTTAGTTCCAGATAGCCTATACTATTCTTCGTGAATCTGGCTATAATAAACAAAAAGAATTTTTCGAATCCGACTGCTACGATGATTTTTTTTCTTTCTCACTGACTATACTGTTAGCCTAAGGGGCCCTAAAGAAATAGAGCCACTTATGGGTTTGACAGCTTCACCAGGCTTGGAGGCGAACGCTTAAGGCATTCAGGGTGCCAAAGTGGCCGGGCGTCGGCTTGGGCTATTACCGCGGTTGTGAAAAGGTCGCGAATTGACTAATTCCCTATCTGTAGAAAATTTGAGCTAAACTAACACATACATATAACATTTCCCTGCCTGTAGGAGAAAAAAATGAACATGTGTATATGTGTTTAGTATCCCGGAAACATGATCGAAAGTAACTATCGTAAAAAAAGAATAAAAAGGTCCCTTACAGGATCTATGTACTTATGTGGTGTGCACGAATGTATGTACATATTGTGTGTGGGTAGCTACGTGATTGCAAGTGCAGTGTCACCAGTATCGCGCGAGCGGCTGCATGACTCAAGGGTTCTACACCGAGGGAATAGACCTAGGCTTGAGTTGACGTAAGAGAGAGAGGACGTGACGGGTTTGCGGGAGCGAAATTAGCCACCCATCCCCTGCGGAGGGAACGGTTGTTTCCCGGGCGTGGGCACGAGCACGCTTTGTTTGGAGAGATGGTGGAGTAGTATTGGTTTATTTCCTCGATCTTATAAACGGGATCGGTGAAGATATTCGCGGCCGGAGTTGTTCGCGGGGGATGTTCGGTTTTGGGGTTTAAGTCGCGGCAGCTTTCACCAACGGATTCACGCGATTTGAAGCAGTGTCGAAGTACGATCGCGTAAGATATTCAATTTACGATTCGACCAACGTACCAAGGGGCTTTGTTAATTTTACGTAAGAATCGGGTTTAGAGGACTTGGAATTTATTAATGTTGATCTTTGACGTATGTGCGAATGTAGTGCAGCTTATATGTCATGATAGGAGCGACATATGTCTTGTATAATGTAAGCCTATGTCTCAGGAACATTTTGCTTAGTATCAAGGGGTGCAGTCTATGTGTATTGTAAATCACCCTTATTTTTTAAAACACGAAACACTGTTATTTCTTCCTAAAAGCATAAATATGAATTTTCATATCCCTAAATTTAGAAATAGTGGGTTCTCATACAATCTTTCATCCCCTATTTCACCTCTTAAAATTTTATTTTCACGACATAAGGTAAGCCAATGCCTTTCTTTAAGGTCCAATATATCTCTATACCAAAATTCATCAAATTTGGTTTGATGCGTTCTTCGTACAAACCTTCATCGTCTATTTCAGGGCGTGAAATGCAACAGACAGGACAGACAGAGTTACTTTCGCATTTATAATATTAGTATGGATTATTAATTTCATTATGCTGTCGTTCTCTATGGCGTCAGTAAATTACCCAATAGCAGAATAACGACAACAGTTTATAATAATAAATTGTTTAAATTAATTCTCTCTCTCTCTCCTATACCTTTCTTTGTTTCTCTTTAACTGATACTTTAGCATGGTAAAAATAGCAAAAGATCGATTGTTGTGGAGTCCTTTTTGTTTTCTATAATAGGGATTTTTATATTGTTAACACAAATCTGAAAAGTGAATAAAAGACGGTCAATTTTTTGGAGAGATCGGCCTTTTAGACCTCGATTTATTGTGAATCGATACATCAGAGTTAGATTCGAATCGATCTTTTTCGGAATGAATTGCCTAGCAGCGATGCGGCACTCGACTTGCTTGCGTGATTATATCCAACCTAGGGTGACCACTTATTAATATGATTTATTATATAATAAATGGTGGTGTGGTCAACTCATATTGGAAAGTTCTAAATTCTCTGAAACTGTACATTTTTTAACTTTATGTAAACTTTCAATAATCATCATTTTACAAACCAGTTTCAAAGTTTCAGCTAATACAACTGAAGAGATATTTTATAGCATTTTTATCGAACAAATGTTCAACGTGATTTTTTAAATTGATATAACTTTTTTATTTATGAACTCATTGAAGTAAAACCACACTAAATGTTAAGTCAACCTTACCAAAATATATTAGTTGAAACCGTTTCCAAATCACTTAAGCCGTTTCTGATATTAGCCGGCACAAACGTTGGCAAACAGACAAACACAAAAATTCTAACAATCAATGTTTTGGGTTCTCCTGCGTTGATAGAGACCCCCAATAATAGTTTTTCTCATATATCTTCTATGTACAAACATCGATCAGTTACGTTTTTATTATATGTATAGATAGATGTAGATATGGTGGTCGCGATCCCTACCACCCCACTATATTATTGCATATATACACCGACTGATCTCTGAACACGATGAACCAAAAGAAACTCATAGATGGATTTATCATTCTATGCGTATGGTATTGTAAATCATCACTTATTGTACCACTCTGCCGATTAATTTTTCAAAAACTCGAAACCCTTTTATTCCTTCCTAAAATCATAAATATGAATTTTCATATCCCTAAATTGAGAAATAATGAGTTCTTCATACAAAATTTCATCCCCTATTTGACCCCTTCATGTTTTATCTTTGCGCCATAAGGTGCCCTATGTCCGTCTTCAAGGTCCAATATATCTCTATTCATCAAAATTGGTTTAACGGGTTCTTCGTAAAAAACTTTATTCCCTATTTCACCCATTAAAGTTTTATTTTCACCACATAAGGTAGCCAAAGTCTTTCTCCAAATGCCTACATATCTCTATATCAAAATTCATCAAAATTAGGTTCTTTATACGAAAATTCACCCCTCATTTCACCCCTTCTAATTTTATTTCCAAAAGTAGCCAATGACCTTCCTTAACCAAAGTTCTTCAAAATTGGTTCAGCAGTCTAGGCTTGAAAATGCAACAGACGGGACAGAAAGAATTACTTTCGCATTTATAATATTAGTAGGTATGGATTATTCATTTCATTATGCTGTAATTTTCTATAGTGTCATTTACCAATTAAAATACTAACAGTAAATTATTACCCAACACCAAATTAACAAAAACAGTTTATAATAATTAATTTTTGAAATGAATTCTCTTTCACTATATACCTGTAATAAATTCTCTCTCTCTATACCTTTCTATGTTTCTCTATAATAACTGATACTTTAGTAAGGTAAAAATTACAAAAGATCGACTGTTGTGGTTCCCTTTTCATTTTCTATTTTAGGGATTTTTATATTGTTAATACAAATGCGAAAGTGAATCGAAAAAAGATCAATTTTTGAGAGATCGATCTTTTAGACATCGATTTTTTTGGGAATCGATTCATAAGAGTTCGATTCAATTCAATCTTTTTCGAAATTAATTGCCATCCCTAGCAGCGGCGCAGCTATATTCAACTGACAATTCCAGCCTATGCAGACCCCCTTTTAATATGATTTAACACATAGAACTGAGGTCAATTTATATTGGAAATTTCATTTTATTAAACTCTTCATTTTTTAACTTTATGAAAGGTTTCGATCATCATCGTTTTACAAACCATAGTATAAAGATAGCTAAAATTTCAGTCAATTCAACTGAAGAGCTATTTTATAGCATTTTTATCAAAAAAATGTTCGACGTGATTTTTTAAATTGATATAACTTTTTTATTTATGAACTTATTGAAGTAAAACAAACACTAAATGTTAAGTGAACCTTACCAGAACATATTAGTGAAAACCGTTTCCAAATCGGTTATGCCGTTTCTGAGATTAGCGCGCACAAAAGTTGGCAAACAGACAAACAGACAAAAATTCTAACAATCATTGTTTTGGCTTCTCCTGCGTTTATAGAAAACCCAAAAATAGTTTTTTTCATATATCTTCTATGTACAGACATCGATCAGTTACGTTTTTATTATATGTATAGATGTATAGATGGACCTATTTAGTTAATTCTTTTTTTCTCAGAAAGGGGCTGCTTCAATGATGGTCTTATTTTAATTTAATTGGTATTGAACCTTCTACTTTGAAAATACATCAGGAAACTCCACAAAATCCTTGAAGTTGGTGTTTTTTTTATTAAAAATATTCTTGTTATTATAATTAACCAATTAAAAGCACTATAAAATCATATCTCCTTAAAGTAACCCTCTAATGATTATGATTTTTAATGATTATTTACAATGTTTTCTTCCACTAAAACAAAAACTATCACTTCGAAATTCAATATTTTGTGCTAGATTACACTTATATATTTCTATATACAAATCCATCATTTACGAGTATACAATGATTTACGTTTTGTTATATACATGTGGATATTAGAGACGCACGATAGAATTAGGTACATGGAATTATTTCTTGTTATAAAAACCTTGTGGAACTTTAATTTATATCCATTATCGATTTACCATGCTGGTACGTAGTAAATTCTTATTCGTGGGATCGCTATATAGATTTTACACAGATCTATAAGAAATTGTTTAGAAACGTATTATTTACGTGTTGTATTTTAAATGAAAATCAGATATCGCAGATGTAATTTTTCTTAGCTACGCTTTAGGTATTTCCGTTAATATTTCATCGGAATTAATGTTTTAAACGTATTTTCAAATGTTTAAAATTATTGTTTACGTCAAATAAATTGATAATAAATTTCCACTTAGGTTGATTGATCACATTATTTGTCAAAGGTGTTTTTTTACGTGGCGTGTTTGTTCACCCATTTCTTTGTTGTTCAAGATATTGCAGTTAAAATAATATGATGCAATGACAAGCATAATTATACAGTGTGGTACAATCGCAAAGATGTTTGCGATTTAATAGAATTACCAAACGAATCTTACGGGTGGTTAAAAAATAACTAAAAGATGGTATTCCTAATGAAAATATATTCAACTAACATGTAGGTAGCGTTCATCTATTAACAGTCTGTTGTACTAACATGACAGCTATTAGTTCTTAAATTCTGTAACGTGCAAAATATTCGCACGGATCACCGAGTAAAATTATATTAGTAAGAACTATTTTATTTTTATTTAAAGTTATCTGTCTGTCTGAAGGCGATAAACTCAAAAACTGCCCAATGCACTTTCATACGAATTTCATCAGTGGATGGATTGATTCATGAGGAATGTTTAGATATATAATTCGTTAAGGTTTCATGTAAATTGGCTGAAATATGATGATGATTGTTGAAAATATCCAAAAAAATCATGCCGGCTGGGAGCTTTGCTGGCGGCCTGCACCGTGTAAACCAATAGAGATATATGTCTTATTATTCTACTATCCGTGCGAAAACGGAGCGGGTTTCTAGTTATTTGTAATTAACTGTATTACCAATAACAATTAAAACACATAAAATTACATTAAAATTACTTAATATAGCGTCAAATAACATAATTATATGAACTAGCGGTCGACCAATGATCGAAATTCGACCGGTGACTTTTTTATGATAGATTATTTTCTATTTGACATTTGGAGTATGAACCTAAACAATGAATATTATATTACTTGCTATCACTTTTCGTTGAGTGACAATGTCAATATTTTGGGGGGGTCTAAGTTCAATGGCACTGGTCAGGTTAGAATTCGCAGTATTAATTTATTATATTAGTAACAGATATTGTTGATCAATTTTAGCTTTCTGCACTCCTTCTCCATGTAAACTATAACCATGGCAAATCTTACACACTTCCATGCATGCAATACACTTAAAAATATGTCCGAAGTTTTCTTCTCACGTATTAATATTATGATTAAAATAAAAGCCAATAAGTGCTAGTAGCCAAAAATACCGGGACGGTTTTCTCTGCTATACCTAATTAATTTTTCTAGATATTTTGAAGCTATCGAGTTGTTATTTATTTGTGTTTATTCCCCAACGTATCGTCCACTTATCATTTATCGAGTGTCGTTTATTATGTCGTGCGTGATGTTATCTGCTTTCGAGGCATTAGAACGTCAATTTGAGTAAATTGCGTCGATAACGTTTTGTTACGTTGGTGAATTCGAAGCGCAAATATTTTTCTTTTCATTTTTATTTCTGATCATAGTACTGCAAACAATCTGAATCAAAATACAGTTTAATAAGGATTTTAGTAGACAATACTTAAAAGCATTTATACTGGCATGCAATTTTATATAAAAATCTCAAAATGTATACAGAAGATTTATTCAGTAAATTACAATAAACATGAATATTTGAATCAACAAATAATGAAATATTAAATTAAATCTATTCAACATTTAAAAATAATCATTATCGCTTAAAATAAAACGGAAAGCTTTAAATTTTTAATACAATTGAATAATAATTACAAAATAATAATGTGTATTGGATTAATATCTAAAATTCATAATTACATTCATCTAATATTTCAACGTAAACAACTAAAATAATCTTGTGATCTCTTTCAAATTAACATTCAGTTCCTTGTGTTGTGTAATTTTCGTGATATATTTAAATTCAAAGTAATTACAGCTCTTACTGTGATGGCTCTAAGCCCTAGCCCCTTTTAAGTGAATTAATCGTGAAGATGACGTCAGACGAGTTCCAAAAATGTCGGCTTTAACAATGTATTTTCTTTTGTTACAGGTAAGGTTGCGATTCTGTTGTAATTCGAGACGTGTTCGTACGAAAATCACGTACGATTCTTTGCCGCCGGAGGTCATAACGCTTGTGAATATTGCCAGGTACAACATCAAGTTTTAAAAGTTATATCGTTAAACTTTAGCATTTATTGTAATAGATCAGATCAGTAAACGGTTCTTTTGGCGGGATCTCAAACTGGTATGTAACGGTTGTTTGATCCTTTAATATGTAATAGAGGTGGTATTTTGAATATTAAAGTTTGGTTATTGTGCACAAGTGAAGTGGATTGGAATTAATAACATGGACCATGAACTCTGAGATGACACAAAAACTCCCTAGAAAGTTCTAACATGGTAGCCACCATCTTGTTGGATTAGTGAAATCATCATAGTACAGGACACTCTATATTCACTCGATAATTGTATTAAAAAGTAAAAAAGAGGACTGGTTGCCAAATTAGAATTTTTTTTTAATCTGAAAACGTTTTAGCCAATCATATAACGTACAATTACGCGAGAGAGAATTCTATTGGTTGATTGCGGACGTCTTCCATTACGATCATTCACTCCATAGCTGTTCGTATTATAAATGAAGAAATTCAGAGTTTTATGATCTAGTTAAATGTTGAAAAAAAAAACAGTTTCTCATTTTTATTTAATGACAAATGTGTTCAAACACAATTCTGCCAACGATAAGTGAATTAGTGAATAAGTGGATAAGTGAATAGAGTATCTTTATGATTATTATTATTGTAAGCATGGCTGTAACAAAATGGCGGCACCATTGTTAAAACTGCCCAGGGAGTTTTTGGTGGTAATTTCGACATGCTTTTGAAATTATTAATTAGTTATATTAGTTATTATTTATAATCCATTTCACATGCACAATAACCAAACTACATCACATAAAATGCCGTCAAAATGACATATATGGCTAAATAACATATAGTTATGAATCACAAGACAATTTTTAACAAAAAAAAATAAAACCTGAATGATTTTGAGTAGTTCCCTGGTGAATTTCTATGTCAAAGGTCCAATTCCAATGAAATTAAAATGAGACCACCCTTGAGGCATCCCCTAGCCAACGAAAAAAAGAATCATTTAAATCGGTCCTTAAATGAAGAAGTTATGTCTGAATATCAATAAAAAATATTACAATAGAATTGAGCATCTCCCCCTTTTTTAAAAGTCTTATAAAAAACAATCGCTTTCATCAAAATTCTTCCAAAATCTATCAACATAATTAATACAAATGAAACCAAACTAATAAATTAATAATAAACAAATTAATAATAACCAGTTACCTATTAAGGTTTCGAAGGTACAACCCTGGATAATGGACAGCGTAGGCTTAGGAAATAGCAACACAGTTCCTTTTTTGGTAACCAGATGAAATTATTAAGAACTAAGTTTTGTTACAAGGCAAGATCATTCATCGAAAAAGACGTCCACCCACAGTGGACAATGATCTTTCGGATAAACTAGATACACAGCATTTAACCTTGGCGATAATTATCGCGTTCCTATATCGAATGGTAACAACAACAACAACATCAAATAAAAAATACATTCGTTTGATCGCAACAAAGTGAAACCGGATCCGAGAGAACCAAGGGCGATGCGCTTGCGAAATTTATTTAATTTATTAACTCTTTAAAACTAAATGTATGCTATATTGTATCTTAATACAGTAAAATTAAAGTCTAAAATCGTTATTTTATTTAAGAAACGATACGCGTCGAAATTAGTGCGAATTTGTTGCTAAAATTATTGGTATTACTAAGTGATTTAAAAATGTCGATATTTATTCATTTATAAACACAATCTTTTTGTTTCTAGGTGCAATTTTAGCACGTAAAGTAGCCATAAATATTATACCGTATTAAATATGTAATAGAGTTAGTTTTAGTAAGACTAATAAAAGATTTTTAAATACTAAGTAGTGTTAGGTTTTAAAGTAAAATCCCGAAGTACATTACTGATTTGTCAGACAATAAATTCAAGGACCTTGTCAAGCGGGGTTTACTGTCAAAAGATTATTATAGGGTGATGAACCATTATGTGAATGATAGTGATGTCTGGAAGCGACTCCCTCTCTGTACATTCACTAAATATAATTATTAATTGTAAACAGTAATTACACAGTTAAAAAATAGAATAACTGATAAGCCTAAAAGAGTTTCTTTCCGTTTCTTCTCGATATTTGTATTTGTAACTGTATAAAATATTATTGATTTGTTTAAACTTGAAAGGGATCACGGTATAGGTACGTAGTGAAATAATCGTTGAGAGTGGCGCATATCGTAATTAGACAGTGTATTTTCAATCAATTAAGTATTCATAAAAACGAACGGACCGCTCGAATTGAAGAGATTTTGGCTAAACGGAAGCAAGTACGGATAACGTATCGATTGAACTAGGTTGGAATCCTACGATGAGCCTGGGGTTTCGTTGAAGAAAAACACCACAATAAAACCATAGCATGGAGTTGGCAATTTCTTATACCTAACTGGTTAACTACCACTCTCATATTAAAAATCTGTCCTCAAGCACCTATGGGATGTTCCGGCAGCCGCGTTTAGGAGTCAGGCCCGTTTTACCGTATTAGGCAATATCGTCACATAACATCAGGTGAGATTGTGATTAGACGCTAAAGTTACAAAAAAGTTTGAAATAAAAGCGAAAATCATTTACAGTGGTCAGTGATGACTGATGACCGTTTCTTAATGTCGCCTTTGACCTTGTTAGTGTGGGTCAAATCTTGCAAGTGAATTTTAAAACAGTTCTCCCCAACCGATTGAGCTGAAATTTTGCGTACACGTTTAGAATCGATGAGAATGCACGGTAGCTAAAGTGACGTCATTCTAAATCCAATATGGCGGACTCCCAAAGATGACGGACCAGTTATTTGTATGCACCCCTATGATATGGGTATTAAATGAAGAGATTTACAGACAAGAATACGAAAAAAATAATTAATAAAAAACTTTTTTTAAACAAGTTTATACTTTATATTTTAATAATTTTTCAAAAGGAAAAAGAAATTTAAACTAACGCGTTACAAACTTTTAAAACTATTGAAATACTGAATCAAGGCTTGATTTGGAACAGTATCTCTTTTATTGAAGTGAAACTTCTTTTGGGACGGTGTGAATTGGATTTTATGAAACGAAAATGATTAACGAAAAAGAGATAGCTTTAAATGTATGTATATATAGGTTTTAGGCTGCGAGGGAATGAGATAGAATGCGTTTCTATATAGTTTTCCTATTCTTCATCTGTTCTTTTTTTTTTTTAACTAACTACACTGTTAGCTTAGGGGCCCTGAAGCCGCTGCGGCTTTAACAGCTTCACCGGACTTGAAGTTCGTCTGTTCTTAATGTACTCGAATTATATACAAAAAGAGGGAGAGAGAAGTTTAACTTCTACCGCGTGTGAACTCACACTCAATTTTTTTTTTTTTTAAATAAACTTTGACTGTAAATAATAGTAAGTTAATTGAAGTAAAAGCAAAGTAAAGTAAATTAATAGTAAGAGACCAGACGATACACATTTACGTAAGTATATCTAGAAAATGATTCCTTTGCTAAATGTTCAGTACTTAACACGATAAATTTATTTTATTTCATTGAACATAAAAATGTTTTGTTAGCTAAAGACTTAAACCCTAACAAACAAGATATCTCCATCCTAAGTCTCCTCCATATGCGTGACCCATAAAAAAGGTGACAAAGTACTTGCACCAGTCTCACGAAGACATTCAATTTTCCTTAAAATTTTCCGGTTATCACTTCTGTAAATAATTTTCCTCGGCGTGTTATTAATATTGAATCGAATCACTCGCACAAGTCTATTGAGTTATCAAATATTTACAATAGTTGTGTGCGAGTCAATTCCAATTATCATTCCCCGTGAATAAGTTAATTTACATACAATTAGACTATTCATCCTTTAAGTGTTAGACGGATTGTATGTGGACAATAAATTGTGTATCTTAGGATTTATGTTTGAATTTGATTTACATTTATGTAGTACATATTATAACAATAACATAAAGTATTGTTGCTATAGTATTTCTTACCATATATAAATATCTGTTGTTCTTCAACGAAAAACATCGTAAAATCTTTGATAACATCGATTTTGTCAAAGATCAACACAGTTTTAATACTAGAAATAGACATAAATTACTCTTACCGTGTTTTAGATTTAGTAAGACTAATAAAAGTTTTTTAGGATATAGTGTTTGTTCGGTTTTTTAACAAGATCCCGATGCATATTTCTGATTTACCTGACAAGAAGTTCAAGGATCATGTCAAGCGGGTTTTGCTGTTAATAAGTCTGGAAGTGACACCCTCTCTGCGCGTTCAGTAAATATCTTTAATAACTGGTCACAACACTACAACTTCAAATTAGAACTGTCATCGAGAAAATAAAGAAATGGCAATAATATAGTGATTATCAAATGCAGATGATACCAGAATACACCACATGGTGATGGTAACATATACCTAGGTTCGAATTCATTTTGAAATGATATCTTCTTTAGCGTCGTTACGAAAAAGCGACACTAAAAAGAGACAAACATACATCTGAAGTATTTAGCCTACGAGAGAATGAGATAGAATACATTATTACACGGTTAATGAAAGTCCTGATTTTCACGACTATGATCATCGTCGAATTGGCCTAGCGGTGTGACGACCAGACTTGTACGCACTATTGTATGTACAGTACGAGTGGTCGATAGTTCGAGTCCCGCTAATTTAGGATTTTTAAAAGACAATTTTTAATGAAAAATAAAATCCTCTTCAATGATTTTCAGAATTTTCTGGTGTATCTTCGAAGTCGAAGATCCAATGAAAATGAAATTCAAATATGACCACCCTTGACCTCTATCCAATAAAACAGAATCATCTAAATCGGTTCTAAAACAAAGATGTTATTTATGGCTGAACATTCATAAAAAATATATGCATTTGAATTGAGTACCTCCACCTATTTTCGATGTTAGTTAAAAAGAGATTTTAAAGTAGACATTTTTAATTATTCTGAAGGTTTGACTTTTACCGCATGTGGACCGGACTGCACACATGTTTTTTTTTTTAATTTTATTGGTTTAGCGTTTTTACCACATCTCATCTGATGTTAAGTGACGACGTGGTCCAAGATGGTAACAAGCCTAGGAGAACTGGTTCTCAAGTGTAGCTACCGGAACACACCTCTAAGTGCTTGGTCAGAGAGTTTCAACATGAGAGTGGTAGCTAGCCAGGCGGGTATTAGAAAAAGACCTACTATGGTTTCATCACGATGTTTCTCCATCACCGCAAAGCAGGCTGCAGGGATTCGAACTCACATCGATCGACACGATGTCCGTACACGCTACCACTGAACTATTATTGCTTCAAATCATGCAATGAGTCTCAGTTTTTGGCGAAGAAAAACATCGTGATGAAACCAAAATATGGTGGTAGGGATTTATCTAATATAATTATCGTCACTTAACATCATGTGAGTTTGTCGACATATGCTCAACCTATAAAATTAAGAAAGCCTACAACATAAGGGTACCAATAAATCAGAAAAAAATGCCGTATCATTATACAAATGCAATGTAATTAAATAATCAAAATATAATGTAATAAATAGTCAATGTCCAAATTGTTAATGAAATTATATGTTTTTTTTTTACTAAGAATAACTTATGAAATATAAATTGCAAAAGTTCTTTTACGACCCACAATAATTCGTTCCATCAAAATAACTCACTTCGTTGTTATGTACTTAGAATACATTTTAGTAATTTTAAAAGATATTCTTGTAGTAAAAACCACCAGCTGCGAAATTAACTTATGATGTATAACTCCGGTATGTTGGTAACTATTCAATTAAATGTCATCGCGTACACCTTGACTGCGTCTGTCAAATGCAGCTGTCAAAGTGAACTTTCAATTACGAGGGACATATATGACATTTTAATTATAGAAAGTTGCCATTGTTAAAAATAATTTAGCATTTGAGTTTTTTTTGCGAGATCTTGTTATGTCATGTTGTTTTGATTTCGAATCATAAACATATGTTATCGGACCCTTTATTATGTAAAATTAGTGAAATTTTGCGTGATCTAGTTTGATTATTATGAACAAGTGAATATTAAAAATAACTAGAAGCACGCAATAAAAAATAACTGGAAGAAAGAATTTTAAGATGCCACAAAAACTGCCTCGATAGTTTTAACAAGGGAACCACCATCTTGTTAAAGCGCTGCTTGAACTCTGAAAATTAGAAAATTATTCTATCTATTTAGGTATAAACACACATTACTACTAAATAAGAAAAAGAAATATATATCATTTGAAGGGCCTAGTTATAGAAGTCCCTAAGTCCCCTTAGAGACTTATTGATCTGATACCATAACTGAATTATATATTACTAGCTGCGCCCCACGGTTTCACCCGTGTATAATTTAAAAGATACCTTTAAAAACCTTAATAGTAGCCTATGTGTTAATCCAGGGTGTCAGCTACCTCCATACCAAATTTCATCAAAATTGGTCTAGACGTTTGAGTGTGGAGAAGTAACAAACTTACAAACACACTCGCAAACTTTACTGTGTATTAACACTTTAGTGTTGCACAAAAGGCGTATTTACCCTAACCCTAAGCTTTCTATGCGAATGCTATGGGTCCTTCTACAGGAACATACTTTCTTCTTGTCTTGTACTACAAAAATCTAAGGACTCGCTACATTTATGGGGCATGAAATTATTAAATACCCCACATTAATGACACGTTGTAATATTTTATATGCGCTTTTTGAGGAAAATAATATTTTTATATATAACTAACTGTGCCCTTGGCTTCGCTCACGTAGATTACAGAATGCCCGCGCGAACCTTACTCCCCCACTCAAGGCTATTTTAAAGACAAAAATGCTTATTGTAGGTGTTCCTTAGAAGACCAGTTTTTTTTTATTTGTGCGGAACCCTAATTCTTTTTGTAAAATGACTCCCTATAACATCAGCTATCTATCAGTGAAAGTCCCGACGAAATTGGTCCTAACCGTTTCGTAGATTACCCGGAACAAACAGACAGACAGACAAAAATTGTAAAAATTGGTGTTTTGTTATATTACTTATCGTATATACTTTCCTATGCATTTAGTAAAAAACTGTTATTTTGCTATTACGAACAGACACTGCAATTTTATTAATTGTGTAGAATAGATTAACTACTTACATTATAAATAATCCAGATTCTGATTAACGCATAGCATTGCTTAAATTCATTGTATATCAAGTAGATTGACATTCTATGACAAAAATAGATGTAAATAAACAAGCAAATGTAAAAAAAATAATGAACGTTTAGAACATTTTCTCATCGCAATCTTGTCTTTAACAATACCGTCTAAGTTTCGTGGAGAGCAATTGCGTTCTTACCACGTAAAACATAATTTGTAATTTGACAGTTTATATGAACGTGAGAAATTAAAAAAAAAATCGTACAGAAGTGTTTAATGCATACAAAATTGCATCACAAACTGTTAAGGTTTTCAAATACAGGTAAGAGATCCAAAAAAAAAAAAACAATAATGACTTAACTCTACATACCTCTTAAAATCTAATATAATACATATATAACAATCTAACAATTAAATAGAAAGAAATATATTAAGTGAGTGACTTTTTACATTCAGGAAGACTGGTGAAAAATATGTCGTGTTGTAAAGTTAGCTTCGTTATAACGCCTACACATTCTATTTAATGGGACTATTCTTCGATAGACTATTGCTACTAGGGGGAATGCTAAACAATTGTTGATATCTTAGGGAACGAGGGGGCACCTTTTTAATGAGTTTACCCAATAATTGACTACCAAGAGTACCATTTGATACTTTGTGAAGCGTACATAGGTCTGCAACATTTCTTCTAAAATTACTCGGTTTTAGAAGATTTTTTAAAAGTGGTACCAATTTTGTTTGCTTAGATATTTTTGTACCGTTTGTTAAGAAGGTACAATAATAGATCAAATAAAATGTATCTGTTTATTCAAGACCAAAAGCACTGCACTCAGCTTATCTCGAATCCGCTTTGCTCACAAGCCTCGTTACAGATAAAAGCTCTTGAGTATTATTTGGCTTCTCTCCCGCTTCCGGCAGACACTGCAATTTAGAAACGCTTCCTGTTAAAGGCCGTTAAAATGTTACGCTTTTGAAAATATAATTTTGTAAATTAATATACCATACATAAAAAAACAAAGAAGGGACTTGTAAATGTTAAAATAGTTTGTACCACCGGTTCAGAAAACATCCCAATTGCCATTGCGAAACGCTTTAACGCGTTTTTATAAGTGTAGCAATGATGGCTTAGTTGGTATCGTTACAATAATTCTGATATTCCCGCGTACGGAACTGCGTGTATAGCTAGTATATCGTCAAGCAACATTTTAGATCCCCCTTCATGATGCATTTATTATCCCCTAATTCATATATGAGGAGCGTGTCCCCGTTGGTTTTGCGGTTTTGAACCTCGGTGTTGTGTTTTTATTTCAATCATAACAATAGGCCCATGTGGCACATAAACGCAGCTGGCAGTTTTTTTTACTTCCGGATATTTTTTGTTTTTAGGTTTAGTTTTTTTAATCGCTTTAAAATAGGTAATGACTTCCGTATCCGTCTGCTAGTAAAATTTTCATGAAATTTACTAACTGCTTATAGGATATGCTCTACAAGGTACTCAATCTACCTTGTATGAAACATTGTTCGTACCACTGGGACAGATATCATATTTCTTGATGCCTTGGACAGGTTGCAGAGATGGGCTATACGCATTGACATTATTCGTCTGGTCATTTTCCTCACGGGTGACAAAAAAGTTGAAGCGAAATCTTTTTGAAGCAAGGTTTATTTTTCTTGATGAAAAAAATTTGTTTTTATGTTTTTTAGGTTTTTTTTTTATCTTGTTAAAATAAATATCTTTTCTTTTGTTTCTTTCTTCTTTCAAATGATGCTGACGTTACTAACTTTATTGAGCCGCTTTACCTGTAAAGGGGCATTGCTCTCTGAGCGTGTCCTACCCTCTGTATTATTGCGTGTGTCCCGAGGAGCTGGTCAACCTAATTGCCTCTTGTTCCTAGCAAAACAGAACCACACGCGCAGGCCTCCGGAGCCACAACTTTACGGTAATCTCCATCTCGGCACGAACAAAGAAGTTCTCTATGTCATACATTTGTCGTATTATGAAGCTGTGGAACAGTATCCAGCATGCAACATGGAGTCAAACATAACGTGAAGACATTTGAGCAGACCGGCTTAACAGCGACAACCGGTGATGGACTGCAGAACCATCGGTGGCAGAATAATCTATTTTTGCATTTTATTTGATACAGACCGTGCCATAGAAATAGACATATAACATACATACGCTCGAAAAACATAGCCTTCCTTTTTCGCAGACGGGTGATTAAAATAAGGCACTGTAACGAGTTTTGAATTATGTCGAGATTCGGGTGTAGGCGTCTTAGCAACCATTGCGTTCTTATAGTCAAATAGCTAGACAAAACGACTACAACATAACGTGCGGTAATATTATGGTTATAGATCAAGTGTGTTGTGCAAGTTCAGTGCGGAATATTCAAAGCGATCATTGTCATTCAGGTCCGGTTGTCACCGAGTACAGCCTCCGTGAGTCAGAGGGAGTGATGTCACGACTTACTCACCGCTTGCGGAATCGACCGCTTTAACCTTCCGAGGAGCGTTCTAAAAGCTTATACCGTCCGATTATTTGTGAAAAGGTGTGGTTTTCTGAGAAACAGGACCTTATTGAAATTTGAATATTTTTAAGTTTTGTAACGCCTCGTTTGATGCTAAGTTTCAACATGAGTCATAAACTCAGGGAGTGGAGACAATTTGCCAGTTAGAACGTGTCCGAAATACATATGCGCAATATGGTTTACGCTGTGGTTTCACTCGCGTTTGCTTTGTTCTCGCATAGCACAGTTCGCGACCTAAACTTTGTATGGTAATAATTCTGCTTCTAAGGGTCGTAGTGTGATGCTAAATAGCCTGTAATCTTCATAAGAAAAGAGGCTATAAAATGAAAAACGAAGTTCGCATATATGATTGATGAAGTTTCTGAGATTAGCGCATACAAACAATAAAAAAAAACGATTGAGCTCTTTATTAATATTAGTACCTATAGTTAAGATCCTGGAACTATTTGCCTACGTTGTTAGTATGTTGTCCCGTAAATATATTATTAAAAGCAGGTTAATAATGCAGAATTTGAAACACCTGACAATAATGTTTCACAAGACAATATTTAACAAAAAAGAAAACCTACTTTATTGATTTTGAAGAGTTCCCTGGTGTATCCTCGAAGTTGAAGGTCCGATGCCAATGAAATGAAAATGGAACCACCTTTCAGGTATCCAACAAAACAAGAATCATCCAAATCGGTTCATAAATAAAGAAGTTATGGCTGAACAACTATAAAAAAAATGTTTTGTTGTAGTCGATTAGCCATTTAATCCAAATCTAAGAAACTTTATTATAGTGTCTAAAAATATTACCTAAAACTTTTTATTGATCTTGTTAAGTCTAAAATATGGGAAGATTCAGTTGTGTTTTATAGCATAACTAAATACTACCATTTGACTATATTATTTACGGGAATTGAGGAAGCTCAGTTGATAATACTGTCTTCTTGGGTATTTATTACATTTGATTCAAAATTACAATGGGGTCCGCACATTATAACCTTAGCAGGAAGGTTAAGCTCTGCTGCATTCGCAATACGCAAGATTCGCCAATTTACAGATATTGCCACTGCTAAGTCCGTCTATTTCGTTTACTTCTATAGCTTAGTGTCTTAAGGTATTTCGCTGTGGCGTTCAACAGCTGAGGTAGATGCCATATGTATTTATATTACAAAAGAATTCAAGCAAACTAGAACAAGAGACCACACGAATCAATTAAGAATGAGATTTTAACATGACTCTACATCTTAGATAATTTAATGTATATTGATAAAACCTTTCACAAGCTAGATTTTGTCAAAGACGAGCACAGTTTTAATACCAGAAATAAACATAAATTAGTCTTACCGTATTTTACGCTTAATAAGACTAATAAAAGTTTATAAGGTTTCAAATAGTGTTAGGTTCTTCAGTAAGAACAAATCAAATAAGAAACGAAAGCAAAAGTGTACACAATATACAATAACGGAGTAAATAATGAAATATACATGAGTAAACTACTACTTGAAGTGCTTACGTCACGTTGTTAGTCATACGGTTAGACGATTTGTGGAAATGTTACGTTATTTACTTTTGTAACGTCGCATCGCGGTGATAGGCGCGCTCGATACGTGATAGCGAATTATTGATCTCTATAGATAATAATATTAAGTAGCGGTCGCCCAATGCAACCGGCGACTCTTTAATAATAGACTATTTTCTGTTTGACATTTAAACAAAGAATATTATATCACTTGCTGTCACTTTTCATCGAGTGACAATGTCAATATTTTGGGGGGTTTAAGTTCAATGGCACTGGTCGAGTTAGGATTCGCAGTATTAATTTATTTTATTTAATATATTAATAACAGATATTATATTAAAATTTTAGCTTTCTGCACTCCTTCTCCATATAAACTTTAACCATGCCAAATCGCGCAGTGTTCCGTGAACGCAATACGCTTAACAAGTGGTACAAAATTTTTGCTTCACGTATTAATATAATGATAAGTAAAGTATTCAACTTTTAAAAATAAACAGATATCACTATAAGAAAATATTTCAATTGAAACGATTTAAATACACGAAAATAATAAGTACAGTTCAACTAAAAGGCTCAAGAAAAAGAAAATAAGATGTTGATAAACCCGATCGAGTTACTAACCGGTGTTAGTGTTTTGACGTTCACAAGTGACTTCTTAGGGCCTAAATTGAATAAAAATATTTTGCTTTTGTTCTTAAAGGCGTTGCATTCGGAAGAAAACAATCGAGTGAAGAGATCGCTTGTCTCTTTTTTGATCATTTTAATATGAAAATGGCGCTTACAAGTAATTGAATCGTAATTCTATCATTGACTTACTTTAAAATAGAATTAAATCCAAATGTATCGAAAGCTTTATTTTTTCTGCTGCATTATAATTATCTTAAAATCAAATATTTACAAAACAAAAATTTGTAATAAATTAAAACATATCTCAAAATCACATATTTTACAAATCTTTTTTTATTAAGAAACTGTAATAAATAATAATAGGTGATGTATCGTGAAGCGCTTTAAATGCTAACTTTCATTTTGATCAGTCTGCTGTTGAAACTTATTTTGGAACAGAATAACACACACTCTTTGGTACTTCTTACTCCTTTTACTCATAAGGCTTGAATTTTGAACAACGCTTTTATAACGCGCTATAATAACTGTTTCGATATTTGTGTTGTAAAGTATTAACCAGAAGCAGATACTATTATGAATTATTATCTTTACAGGTGAATTGCAGTGGTCGATATGAAGCAATAGTGTTGCGAAAAGCAGAGTTGCAATAGCACGCTAAGTGAACTTAAGATAGGAAATATCCTCGGACTTCTTAACAAGTGGAGTTAAGATAAATAATAAAATGAATTTTATATACTTCTCAAGATGTATGAAATTGTGGTAATATTATATTTATTACCAGCTAAATCCCGCGACGATTCGCTATAGCTCTCTTTGAGGCAATTAAATAAAAGTATTTGTTATAAACATGCTTACATAAAAATGCAATTTTGTGTACAAATTGCAAGTCAATCCATCGACTACTTTTAAATAACAAGCACAATAAAGGAACGGCAATAAAAAAAAATTTATTTTAATAACTAACTTTTTTTATCTAAAAAAAAGTTTATATAAAATACCCTGAATCAGCGGGACTCGAACTATCGACCACTCGTACTGTACATACAACAGTGCGTACAAGTCTGATCGTCACACCGCTAGGCCAATTCGACGCCGGTCGTAATCTTGGAAATATTATAGATGTATGTGTTTGTCTCTTTTTAGTGGCGATCGGGTCAGACACTTATTCCCGTGTAGCTCCCATCCGGACAAACGCGCGAAAGGAAATAATACATTATTCACTTTCACAAATAAATATGATATATGCTTATGATGACAAGAATGCATTTCATTTATCATGAGCTTAGTGCGGTGTTATGCATTGTGGGTGATTACTGTCGACAGTATGACTCAGATGTGCCTAGAAAGATAGATTCAAAATTGATTTGAAAATTTTATTTTTAAAATATCCATTACGCCAGTCACGACGTCTACTTTCGATTTCAAGACAGTATTTTATTTTCATTGTACCGACTGTAAAAATCGTTCCCCAAGACGCGGTATCTATCACGTATCATTTTGAAATATGATTTTTATTTATTTGTTTACGCTTTTTTAAAAGTTTACTATTAGTATTAAGTATGTAATAAAATCGATTACCGTTTTTATATAATAAACACTATACTATAAGTATATCTATATATGTACTATAATATAATAAAGTGGAAAAGTTTTTTTGTTTATTTATACACGCTAATATCTGAAAGTATCAGTCGGAATCAAAGAGTTATTTTTGTATATGATAGCCAGATTTGACTCATGAGTTATAGGATAGATTATCTAGCATTATAACTACACCTCTCAGCTAATAAGTAAGTAATATTATTAACCTCAAACTATTGTTTGTTGGGATTTTTTGTTTGTTTGTTTGAACGTGTTAAATATTTGAACTATCGATCAAAAACTTTAAAAAAATTTGAAAAAAAAACTGTTTGTATTTTTTAGCTTATTTATTGAGGAATATTATAGACTAAGAAGACAGGGTGATAAACGAGAGGATCCTAGAGATTGCAGAGCTGCTGTGTTTTATGAGACTACTGAAACAGCGACGATTTCGCTGGTAGGGTATCTGCATCGAATGGTGTCCTTCCGTTTGCCGCGTCGTGTCATGCTAAGTGCCGTAGCAGAAGCGTTGGTTGGCCGCTGCTACGATTCAAAGACTGTAAAGTGTGACATGGCTTCCTTCAAAATCAGACTGAGGCTAGGAACATATGGTGAAAGTGTGTGTGTGTGTGCATAGCATAGAAGAAACGCGTATGTCGGAGGATGGTTTTGGACTGTGAAGCATGGATAGAACGCGCATGAATGATGCACTCAAACTGAATGTACAGTCACGAGAGGGCGTGTTCTTGGAGTCCCTAAATGTACCGTCTCTCATAGACGCATAGGTCAAATCTATATGCTATATAAATTCAAGCTACAACTTCAAGGAATGTCACACAATCTGGAAACTTGTACACGTGTACGGGAAGTAGGATAAACATTACGCTACAAGGATGCGGTGGCAACGGCGCGGTGGCGATTTTTTTCCATAGCTGCACGGCAAATTGACGGTAGTATCCCTGATGGTAAGCACAGTACAATCGTAACACAACGGCGAACAGCGAGAGATTGTAATCCGTCGACGGTCACTGTAAAAGACTTTTCACTTATGTATGGTGGTCGTGACCCAGTCGGGCAAAAAAGCCATATCACCCCTACCCTAAGATGACACGCTAAGCCTACAGGAACTGTCTCTCAAGTGTGGCAACTGGAACTCAACTGTATCTTAGATGCTTTGTAATTTATTCAACTTGCAGGTGGTAGCTAGTCAGTTGGATACTAGAAAAAGCCTCAAGACCTTACAGATAAGCTGTGTATTCAGTAACATTGGTGGCATATTGATGCAACAGTGATTTCTTTGTCTCGAATTCGAATGTCTTTGCTCAAGTTCGGCGAGGGGCGTGAACTTCATAATAGAGTAATTGGCGGGACTACTCGAACTAACATAATTTTAATAAAGAGTAAGCAAGATAAATACAATAAGTTGAGTGGGTATTTTAATTTATGATAAAAAAATATTATTCGGTAAGAAGTTACGAAATAAATACGTTGTCTAAAATAAACTTAGAATCATGTAAACAAAGAATAAATTTTAATTTAATCAACGGTTGTATCTTAAATTCAGAGACGTGGTTTAACGGGAGTCGTGCAGGCAATCGGTTCCGCGTCAGGCGACATTTGTTGGAGGACGGAGAGTTTAGTAATTCTATTAAATCAGTAAAAATAACAGTACCACTTTCGTTCTAATTAGGAACTGATTTGTGTTTTATATTCTGTATTGCATGTACGTTATGCGCGCTACAGACCTTCAGTTTTAACTGTTCGATTTCATTGTACAGCCTACATACACACTTTCAAGTTAAAAGTGCACGATGTAACTGATCCTATTTACATCATTCGCTTAAATTTAAATCGATTCGATATACAAATAAAAAATACTTTTCCTTATTTTAATATCTATACTAATATTATAAAGCTGAAGAGTTTGTTTGTTTGTTTTAAAACGCTAATCTCAGGAATTGGTTCTGGTACTGGTTTACTTAATATAACCTTTTTTATGGTAATAAAATTTGTTCTAAAAAAATTGAATTATTTGCGAAGGTGTTTTTATATACATGGTATTAATCCTTATCAAAATAAATACGCTATTTATCACAAGTATTTCATTTGAACAAAATTGCCCTTTACAGTAATTGATTTAAATGAATATCTTAGGAGATATAACATTTTTAAAATAACTCAGCAGCAAAATAGTGATCAAGTATCGCGAGCGCATTTTTATTATGCAGAACAATGTGGGAGGCGGGCGGTACATGTAATACAGTGCTACGACCCACTCTCTCTAACCCTCTCTCTCACTCTCTCTTATATGACGCAGACGAAGTTGCGCAGGTTAGCTAGTTTTCCATATAATGTAACATTTTTTTTTAAATAATTACAACTGCTGTACTTTATGATGTTCAAATAAATTTTGGTATTATATGCTATAATATATAATAACATTTTAAATTGATTCTTGTGTTGTTTATAATATGTAATATGTGCCTATATAAATAAATAAATAGATCGCTGCTGATAGTCGTTATCATAAATGACGCTTTAGCAATAGTAGGACTAATGTATATGTATTAAAATAAATAGATCGACTGCTGATAGTCGTTATCAACTGCACAGCTTTTTAGCAATAGTAGACTATGTCTACCGTGGTCACCGTATGTAATGTATGGATATGTAAAATACCACAGAAGAAACTACGAACCGTCGATACTGCACGAGGTATTATAGAAAATTTAGATCTGCACAATTTTGTCTACCGACTGTGTTTGGATTGTAATGTACCACCAGGGACTGTACCGTCAATATGCCGAGTACTGTTAAATCGCACAGTTAAAACTAAAGGTGTGTAGCGCGCATTATAAAAAGTTTAGTTTTAGCCTGAGACTTCTTTTTCTTGTATTATCGTCGCAGAAGCACTTGCCAGTGTCAATTTTGAGCCTTCGTAGTATCTTCTAATCTTCAAAGTGAAGTCTAACAAGATGTAGATAGAGTGAATGACGGACATTTTAAAGAATTAAGTATTATGTATGTAAATAAGTAGGTACTATTTATGTATTTATTATTACTATATTATTTATTGCACAAAAAAAGTGCCATTGGAGGACTTAATGCTAAAAAGCGTTCTCTACCATTTTGCTTCCAGGGGAACAATAGAAAGGTATGCATAATAATTAGTAAAGTAAAAAAAACAATATTCAATTGCTCCAAGTAAATATCTACGTAGCGAATACTTGAAGGAATCAAGAGAGTTGGCTTGTTGGATGTTGATAGGAAGCGAACTCCACAGTCCTGCTGCTGTTACAGCGAAGGATCGGTCACGGAAATTAGTGTGATGACTTGGTATATTGAGAATTAATTAATCAGAAGATCTTAGCAGTCTTTTATGCGTATCCGCGAGAGATTGGAATAGTGATAAACTCATGTATAATTTTCTTTTGCTTTGTCGTGCTCCGAAATCAGCCGGTGCGAATACAGTAATATAGCGTGGTGATATGGATCGCGTCCACCATACACATAGTCACAATCCCATCGATGATTTTCTAATGGTTTGTCGTGTTCCGAGATCTATCTGTGTATATCCAATAATAAGTAGACGAAGTCGCGGGTACCAGCTAGTTAAAAAAAACACAACATGTCACTTCAAGATCCCTCCAAATACTCCTAATCGATTGTTGTTTTCTAATTATCAATACTGGGTATTTTTGTGATTACGGGAAAGATTTGCGGGAATGACCTTTTTTTTTGCTATCGTCCAAAAAAAATTTACCAACTCTTTTGTTGACCCTCATTTTTCATTCATCATCTCATGGACCCTTGGAGACTGCTGTCGACCCCATATAGATTACTTTGAGAAACACTGGTTCAGATGCCCTTAATAATTAATTACATTCATAGCAGTAATTCTAACATTAAGGCAATTAATAATTAATACTGGTATTGGATGATTAGCTTGTACAACTGGTATTCATTTTTTGACCCACTTTTCAGTCCATTAGTGCTGGCCTGCGAAATTGTATGCCGGTATATGTATACGTACGTAGGTATGTAGATAAATTAGTTCGATGAATCATTTCTCTCATCGAGGTCAGTAGTTATTTATTCTAAATTAAATTTCGTTCACGGCTCGTTTCGTGTAGGGAATGCCTTACTTACTCTGGGAAAGATATGTTATATGAAATTGTATGCTATATTACTCATATAAAGCTTTTTTGTTTGGTTGTTTAAACACGCTAATCTCTGGGAGTCAGATTCGGAAAAATCTTTTTGTATATGTTAGCCAAATTCATGAGGAATAGTTATATAATAGGCTATCTAACATTAGACTACAACTCTCAGTTAGCCTTACATATTGATTTTTGTTAAGCAAGTCGGAAGTGGAAGTGTTCCCGAACTGCTGTATCCGCGTGCGCTGCCGTAATGGTTAATGATACGTTAATACAATGTTCTACAAAAATATTGGTCCTTAGTATAACTAAAAAAAAATCCCGGCTAGCATATGTCTATCTCTTAAACGTAAGCCACTATAAGGTATTTTGTGACAAACATTTGTTGAATATTAAAAAGTAATTTATGAACATTATTTTTAGGCGTGGGATATTAATCCTCAGGAACAAAAGTTGCTCGCATCATAAAGATAACCTTATGAAGTTAAACTTTGCCCTTTAAAGCACGTTACTGGGATTCAAAGTTTATAAGATAATAGAAAATTAAAATAATGCAACACTCGGCTCGGCAGAAAAGGATGCGATGAAAATAAAGGTATTCTAATAAATACCACAGGTAAATGTTACTAAAAATATTGTTTAAAGTGAAGTATTATGAATATTATTATTAGTCAGTGATTTATTTTAAATCATACGCGGGTGAAGCCGCGGGGCACAACTAGTTACTAATATTATAAAGCTCACGAAACTTGATCAGGCTTCACCGTGCTCCGCTAAAATGCTCGTGTAGCCGGTGTAGCATGTCTGTGTTCTCATTTTTCGTACTTGTCTACAGCTTAACAGATTGCTTGACGTTAACGGTTACTGCTCCACTACTTAGAGTTGTAGCGTGATGTTATAAACCCTATAACCTTCCGCAATAAATGTGCTATTAAATACAAAAATGATTTTCTAATCTGACCCGTAGTTTCAGATATTATCGCGTTCAAACAAACAAAGAAACAATTTGTTGGGCTGTATAACATTTGTATTAATTTTGAAGTAGAACTCGAAATTCAAGTTCTATGCTTTAATTACATCGAATCAACTTTCTTCGTGCACTATGACCAAACTATATTACGTAAAATACCATCAAAGTTACAGAACATATTCTAAAATAACGTAAGTTTATGAAAAAAAAAAAAACTACTAGACCAATGAAAACAATTGTTTAAAAAAAGGAAAAAAAATGTATTTTTGCATATCAAACAATAATTATATTACAATTCAGGCGTTTAAAGTTCATTTTCAAATAATTAAACTGATTTCGAAAATTCGCAGTCGCCTTACCTACCGGCATTTGATCACTTTCGCTTGTCCCAGTTCTCGTTTGTGCTCTTGTCAAATATTGTTCGCGTCGGCTAATAATACTGTTTTGTTATTATCAACCTTATGTCGAAAGCGTTAGTAATCAATGTCAATTGTAGATTATAATCACGAAACATTCAAACAATATATCATTGTTGCGAAGAACCCGCTGTGTAAAAATTCTATTTTTCTTTACAATAATACTCAGTTTTAAAATAACCCACTGTTAGGCAAATCGCAAAGGTTTCTTCATAGGGGAAGGCACAAGCTTAACCACCACGCCAAGCCATGAAGTATTGGCGATTTCAAACGCCCAGAAATCCACAGTTCTGCATTTTCCGACATATAGTTGTACTACAAGATCAACTCTCAAGCGTTCCCGTTTCCTCACGTTGTTTTCCTTCTTTATTTCTTCTTCACCGTCAACCAATAGTGTTAAAGTGAAATTAGTATTATAATACGCGCATTTCGAAAAAAAGTTGGTACATGCCAGGACTCAGATATGTTGACATCAAATCAATATTCCGCCGGTCAAACGACTAGAACATCGCTGCATCGCGAATATTTTCTTCATAAACAATATCATTAATATTTATTTACACTTATTTGTTTATTTACCGGTTTTATGTCCGATGGTAAAGTACAGTATGATCCATTTTTTTTTCGATCTGACTATACTTCTAGCCTTAAGGGCCCTAGAGCCACTAGAAGCTTTGACAGCTTCGCCAGGCTTGGTTGCGAGCGCGGAAGGCGCTCAACCGAGAAAGCGAGGCAACAAGCACAAGGGTGCCAAAGTAGCCGAACCTCGGCTTGGGCTGTTGACGTAACAACTAACTAATTCCTTAAGCGTAAAATTCGATCTAAACATACATATATACACGTGTTTCTGCTGTCTGGGAGGGAGGGATTTAGTATTCTGGCAATTTGGTTTAAGTCTAACTAAACTGAATGTTGTGCACGTATATGGTGGTGCAGTGTAATGATGTCTGTTGGTAGCAAGTGATTGTAAGCTGCAGAACCACTGTATCGCGCTAGCGGCTGCTTGGCCCAAGGGCTCCATGCAGGAGAAAGGACGTAGGCTTGAGTTGTCGCTTGAGAAGGGTGGTCGTGGCGGGTCAGTACGATCTAAAAACAACGGCGAACACCGAGAGATAAACAATTGGACACCGGTCGTCGCTCTCATTGCAGCCTGCAAGTCTATCGACAGCTGAATTATACACTTGGCTAATCCCGTAATGCAATAAACGTAATAATGCAATATGTGCAGCGCGGCGCGTCGCAGCATGGGCAATGTCCAACGAAAACGCCGACTACCCTCTGACAGAGACAGTCCGGTTACAACAGATAATAAGAATGTATCCCCGTCCGTTGAACCAGTACAATGGGAAGTTGGGTCTCCTGACCCCTCGGTTCAGCCTGGCAGGAGAATGAGGCGAATGAACATTCCCCCTCCAGTTTGATATTTTACCGCGGTTTTCTTTCTCGAACGTTGGTAATTTTGTACGAGGTTATCTTCCTCGGTGATTTTTTAAGGAGGATGTCTTCTTCCAATGTCCTTTATTTTTTATAGATGTTGTCTTCTTCCTCCACTACCCACGACGGACAGGTCTGTCTTTGCCCTATTCCCTGAGCTTTACCGGGAGGGACTCCGTATGTCAGCCAGAATGGCTGACGTTGCCAGCGATACACCACGTGGAGAATATTAGAACGTAATTAATTTAATTATTAAGTCCATTACGGATTTAATACCTGAGAACATCTCTACTTTCACTCGCTATTCAATAATGTATGTTATCTGTCGACTTAACTGCGCGTATCTAATTGTTAGTTGTTTAGATATTGTACTCATGTAGACCTGTTTAGTCTTTGGAGTGCGCTGTACTTTATAAATACTTTGTAGAGACACAGTACCTATGTGTATTGTGCTGTGATGGACGATATCTATATGTCATTTAATGTATAACTAGATTGCTCGATTGCAGAAAAGATTCTTACATGTGGATTCGCGTGCACTAAATTACAAAGGAATAAATTTATGAATCTATCTAGATATTAATACGTGAAGAGAAAACTTCGGACACCTTTTCAAGCGTATATTTGTTTGACATAAAAACTCCTTTAGTACCTACCGTTCTGATTTGAAACTCGATGAAGAAAAACGGCATTAGAAAGAGACAAACACATACATCTATAGGATTTAACCTGCGAGAGAATGAGATAGAGAATATATTATATATAACATAACATACCATCAAGCCTTATCCCCGAAGGTTTAGACAGAGGTGTAGTTATGTACACCCACAGTTCGCCGAGTATGTTTATTAGGTCCCATGTTGATAGAGGGCGAGCCTATTACCATTAATCGGTCACAACTGAATTTCTACTGAGAGTTACATAGAAAAACCCAATAACACTTTGCTCAATCTGCGAATCGAACCCAGGACCTCGAGCATAGCAGTCGTGGTTACGACCACAAGGCTAATGAGGCAGTTATTATGAGGTTAAGCTGAGGTATTATACAATCTTCCCTATTATCTCGGTCGCAATACTTGTATGCGTCTGCGTATTACGAAGGGTGGGAAAAGGCACCATAGCCAACGTAGTGTATTGTTCACGTGTATCGTTTATATGAATATTTTCATATTTTCTGAAGGTTTAATTTCTAACGCGTGTAAACTGCACACAGTTTTTTTTTGTCTGTCCGCTTGTATGTCGGGATTCGACTAAAAAATGACTTGCCCGTTATACGGGAAGTATAGTAATTCCTCTACTGATAAGTTACGGGCAATAAATAAATCGAAATATATATATTTTTATTTATTCTCAATCAATTTTAAATTATGAAATTTCGTATGAAAGGGAGTATAATATGTACTTAATTCCGATTTTGTGTTCGAGTTTCTGATGTACGGCGAAAATAGTTTCACGCATTCGAAGTCACGAATTGCAGCTACATTTTGATAAAGAAAAATGTATTCAAAAAAAAAAAAATTCACTGTTCAAATACCGCGTTTATAAGCCGTTAATGATATGTTTCCTTGAGTTGTAATTTGTAATATTACACTCGGCTTTCCGTAATCTAATATTTGCAAGTAATATTATTACGTAATTCGTTTGCAATCCTCTAGGAAATGCTTACATGAATGGTGAACACTGTACAGTATCCGGGAAAACTTAATCCGTAAAGAACATAATTTAAAACCTGTTTTAAAAATATTTTAGTCAATCTTTTATACAATAAATAAAAATAAAGTATCTATTTGTAATGTTAAAATAACAGCCTTTTACTAAAGATTTTGTCTGTCTGTTTATTCCGGGTAATATCCGTAGCGGTTGGACCGATTTTGACGGTACATTCACTGGTAGGTAGCTGATGTTATAAGGAGTAACTTAGGCTACTTTTATTCTAGAAAAATAATCAGGTCAAAAAAAAAAAATATGGGTTTTTTGTTATAGATTTCGTATTTAGTTTCGTGTGCATTTAGTACAAAGCTGTTATTTTGACATTACAAACAGACACTTTAATTTTATTCATTGTATAGATTTGTACAATAAAACTTTTATTTGGACTGAGAGACGCACGAGCTACAACGACTTTGAAATTATGAGGAATCGTAAAAACTTTCGATTTACATTTAATTTTTATAAAGATTATCGTAAATTCCTATTAAGAACATTATTTTTTTATTTGATCATTAAAAAAAACAATTACTTTCTGACGTTAAATTACTGTTATAAATATAATTAATTGGTTTAGAAAATTATATTTAAATGTAATTATAATTATTGATTCTATTTTTGCTAGTTATTTGGATATTATACAAGCACGAATTAGCGGTAATATTTTTTAGTGTCACTATTTACAGAATAGTATAATAAATACATCGTAGCCGTAGAGGGAAAATTACATAAGTTAAAGCTGATTTTAGTTTTTTTTTGTTGACAAATAATAGTATCTAGGTATTAGCGTAAAAAAAATTACAGACCGTGTTATAAATGTTATACACTGATAGAATGATTATCTTTTTGTGCTTATTTTTGATACCTCTTCAATTATGTGAAAATAGTCTAAAAAGAAATTAACATTTTTTTCCATTTCTAACGTTTTTAAATTTAGGTGCAGTTATCTGCTTTTTTTTATCCGAATTAAAAAAAAAGTTCGTACTCAATTCGAATGTTTTTTTTAATGAATGTTCAGCCATAACTTTTTTGTTTATGAACCGATTTCGATGATTCTTTTTTCGTTGGAAAGGAGTTACCTCAAGGATGGTCTCGTTTCATTGGCATTGGACTTTCAACTTCGAAGATATATGAGGGATCAGGAAACTCTTCAAAATCATTGACGTTGGTTTTCTGTTAAGTTAAAAATTGTCTTGTTTAGAATATTTTTGAGAGTGACTAAACTAAGGTATCCGAGCGTCTGTAAGACCAAAAGAAGCACCTTACTTGTAGACTTTATGACAAAGCAATATCGTTAGAGGGAATTAGTCAGAACGCTACTTCTTTGCATTTACGGCAACAGCCCAAGCCGAGGTCCGGCCACTTTGGCACCCTTGTGCGCTTGTTGTCCACGCTTTCGCGACTGAATGCCTTAAGCGCTCGTCCCCGAGCCACGATGAAGCTGTAAAAGCCATCACCGGCTCTAGTTTTAAGGCCCCTTAGGCTAACAGTAGAGTCAGTTCTATTTTAAATAACAATATCGTTATTTTCGATAAAAGCGTATCTAAGTTATCTAATCCTCCGTCTACGTCAGCGATATATTGTATAGGGTTGATTGGACACGACAAATTGTATCCGACTTGATCACCCCCCCCCCTACACATGGAGTAACACCCATCAGTTATTGTCACAATTAGGCATGTCGCGTTCCGGGATAAGCCGGTGTGTATATATATATATATATATGTAGTCAAGCGGGGTGATAGTGTTCTGTACCACACAGAGTGGTGACCATCACGCAAATAGTTAAGTGATACACTCGTCAGTGAATCTTTCGATTTGTTGCATTTCAGAATCAGCCGGTATGTGTCCAGTTGCCGAAAGGCTTTTAGGCCGGCAAGACAGCGACAACCGTCGATGGAATACGATTTCTCGGTGGTCACCGTTGTTTATAGATTGTTCTGTGCTTACTTGATAATAAAAAAAACTTAAGCAAAATTATTAAAAAGGAAACAGAAACCCGACTGTCTACAAACACACTTGGCAAATATATATTTTTTTTTTGATTTTTTTTGATCCCAGACGTCTTATTTAAATATTATAACAGTCAATGAAACTCCCACAATTAAGACGAATCTGAACGACACCTCGTATGATAAAATCAATCAAACCGATTAGGCTACAGAGCGTGCCAAAGAAATAATACATACATACATACATACGTTCGAAAAACATAACTCTACTTTTCGCATTCGAGTAAAAATATACAGTTCTAGCTAGGTACGAGATTGCCTCTTAAATCACCTTCTATAGTTTGTTATATGTCGAATTGTTCAGAGCGATAACGTTATCGAAATCCAAAGCGCATTGTTTACGTCACGTTTAGTTTTACGAACGAATTGTGGTAACAATGTCAACGTTATTATACCCTTTCAGACCTTTTGCGTATACATCTTAAATAATCAAAAGTGTTTTTCTCTGGGAACACCATATCTCCGTTAATTCGTCATGAAAATTAATTATTCAATTATCATTTGAAAGTTTATGTCTCTCGCAATAGTTTAAACAACATGCATTGTTTAAAAGTCTTTTTTATTAGCAATGTCATCTTTTGATGCTAATTTGTAAATATTTAAGGTGCCATTTATTTAACAATCTGGTTTAACTAACATGATAGCTGTTAGTTACATTGTTTATATTCTAAAATTTGCGAAATACTCGCACGAGTCAAGTACTAATACAATAGTATTGTATATCTACTTTCTAAACTTCTTTTGCTTCCTTCTTTATTGAACCCGTCACGAATTCGCGCTCGTTCTAAATCGGTCTTATTTTGCTTACTCAGTCTAGGTTGATCTTGTATACCATTTCCATATAGCAATTTGTTCCATGTTCTTCCAAGGCCAGCCATATCTTTTTTTTAATATATATTAGCATGGTACACGGACGGTTTATACCTGATGGCAAGGGTTTTACAATTTAAAAACAACGGCGACCATCCAAGAATCGGCATTCAATCGCTGATCCCGAAACGCAACAAATCAGAAGAATCATTGAGAAATTTTAAAGAAAATTCTTTAGTATTGTTGGGGGAAGTGCAATACAACTTTTGATTTGTTTTTAATTTTTTAAATAACTTGTTTTATTATTTGATTTAATTCAGTTTTTTTATTTCATGTAATTTTGTTGATATGTTTTTCAAATGTATATATATATATGATTTCATAGATACTTGTTGACTTGTGTCAATGGTCGCACAATTTTTTTTTTATACGTTATAATGGTCTTTGTTAGTATATTTTTATTTAATTTTTTTTAATTCACTCACTGTCTACCATATTATAGTGCATACTTGTAACTAACTTATAACTTGTAATACAATTAAAATTTTACCTTTATTATGTATATAAACTTCCTACACATGGTCGCCATCCTGCCACTCGGCAACAAAGTAAACTGTAATGTTGTTTGCTGATATAGTAATAGATTCCATACGTACATATTTACATAATATATTCATACATTCCATTTTTTCTGAGTTTCTCTTACATACACAATCACGTACTTTATTGTACTATCTGCAAAAAATTATTGAAGATTTATTTCTGAAAAACAGAATAGAAATGAATAACAGATACCGTAGACAGTCACGATTAAAATAAAACAGTTATGCTCAGACGTCTATCGTGAGGAGTCGTGCTGGGAATGTTATTGTAAGCGGGAATCCGATCATTTGCTTGTGAAATTATTTCTTTGCAATATCGAAATCGCGCCTACCGTTGTTCTCGCTTCCCGTTTTTACCTAAACCTTGTTAGATTGCTTCACCCTAGTGACTACTGCTCCACTCCTTGGAGTCGTAGCGTGAGGTTACATAATCTATAGCCTTCCTCAATATATTTATTGAGGCTATAAGTAGAATGTAAATATAATTTTTCATCTGACTTTATGGTTCCAAAAATTATCACCTTAATACAAGCAAACCATCTGTTGAGCTTTGTAATATTTGTAGGGTATGATTATATAGACTATCGACAAATAAATGCACGTTCAATGACCCAATTAATAAGATTTATCCCTAAAATAATAGATTAGAACAGAACCGAATCACCAAAAAATGTCGAAATGCTTTCCTAAAAATTCTTCAGTATTAAGTATCCATTTGGTATTTGACGCTCGCCGTCTCCCGCTGCCTCTTATCGCAAGGCAAACAATTTTTTTTTTTTTTTTTTACCGTGGAGAAACCCATCATGGGTACACACCCGCCCGGGGGGACAAGTGGTTATGTGAGACTCCTACTCACTAAAACTCCACGGTGTACCATCCGCCGCCATACTGGGGCGACGCGGGCACTGCGCTGGCATACAGCCGCGCCGGGCCCCGGCCTAAGTAGGAGACGGATCAGTACACCCTAGCCGTCTCCTCCGTCCGCCGAACTTGTGCAATGAGGAGACGGGCCCCCCGACCCGTCTCCTCTGGTTCAGCTAGGGTGGCGGGAGTTGGCGGATAAACCGCCTCCTCCTGTCACCCGTTCGTCTTTGGCGGAGAGGGCCGCTCAGGGGATCCCCCTCACGAACCCTCTCCGCGGCCTCCTTCTGCGAGATGACGTCCTCGCAAAAGGAAGCCATCGCCGTCCATGCCCTCTCGCTGTCGAGCATGGCTCTCACCACACTCGGCAGCGAGAGATCTTCACCAATAACTGCGGCCAGAGTGCGACGCTGCTCCCCACAGGCCGCACACTCACCAAGTGTGTGCTGCGCCGTATCCTCCGCAGCCCCGCAGTCATGGCACGCAGTGGAGGGCTCCCTCCTGGCTATTTTGTGCAGGTACCATCCGAAGCATCCATGTCCGGACAGTACCTGCACAAGCCTAAACGTCAGGGAGCCCTGCTCCCTGCTACACCACTGCAGGAGGACCGGGCGGACGGTGTCTATGGTATAACGTCCAAAGCGCGCGTCCGCCAGGTCCTCCTCCTACCTCCTCAATACGTCTTCGCGGACTTCCTGCCTAACCATTGCAAGTTCTTCGGGAGCCGGAGGCTCTCCTGACTCTCTTTTCGCCGCCGTGAAACTGTACACGGCGGCGAGCACCTCCGCCTCCAACTCCCACGGCGGGGAGCCGGCGAGCACACAGGCCGCCACCGTGGACACCGACCGGTATCCGCGAACGACTCTCAGCGCCACGACACGCTGCGCAGCACGCAGCACGCATCTGTTTGTGGCGCTGAGAGCATTCACCCAGATCGGTGCCTCGTAGACGGCCATGCTCCGCACAACCCCCGCAAATAGTTGGCGACAACTCGCGCCCGGTCCTCCCGAGTTCGGGAGGAGCCGACCGAGAGCTGCCACCGCTCCCACAATGCGCGGTCCGAGCCCCTTAAAATGGGCGGGAGGCCCATGAAAAAGTAGGGCCTCGGTTTTCTCCGCCGCCACCCTAAGGCCCATTCCATCTGTGGCCAGGCGCGCCACCTCGGCTTAACTGCCCCCCCGGGCATCGCAAATCAAACTAAACCTAACCCATCCACATCGGAAGACAATTGATCATCTATCTTAGGGGGATTTGATCAAATCTCCGTTTTGATTAATAATAATGATGAGAAAAATATTTTTTGGAGATGCATAACATAATATACATAATATATACATACATACATAATACATAATATTTGTGATGAATTAAACTATGGTGACATGTTGTTACATATATTAGTAGATCAGAATATGCTCTTTTACATGACGGAGATGTTTTACTAATCGGTGTTAGCTTTAAGCTTTAGTTGAATAAAGTTATTTTCTTTGACTTTAAAGTTATTTACGCAGTTGTCCCTGTGAATGCAATAGAGCCGTGGTGTCAAACTGGTTTTGCTATAGGGTCATCTGTAAGATTTAGGGTGTGTTAGGGAGCCAGACAGCATGAAAAATTAAAACACATAGTAAATTGTAATTTTTTTTAATTATTTGAATAGTTAATATAAATTGTCATAAACAGGTAATAAAGAGGGTAAATTATCTTGAGCTGGAGAATCCGGATACCTGAGTTCTCTTGTTTTTGATAAGCTCATTGAAGCCGTGTGTAATATTCGAGGTAAGTAGTTGTTTTAAGATAGATTGGATGAATAGAAAGATATGCTCTTTGGATAGATTTTGGTTACGGGCCGTATCTTTGAGATGGCTGCAATAGGGGATTGAATCAAATTGTAGTAGTGTGCGGAGTCACACTCTAATGAACTATGCGTGATTGTTTTAACGCTCAGTCCATTACTGGAAGTACTTCACAAGGATATAACGTTTTGCAACACTGTTAATTTATTTCACAATCATCCGTTTATATCTTGTTTCGAGTACGATCGGATAACTGTGGCTTAATCCTTTTGCAATTGAATTTAAAGGACAATTAAGTAAAAGTAATGAGTGTTTGGCGGGATGCTTTTATTTTAATTAATAATATTTGGCGCTAATAAATCAAATGCGATGTGATGCATTCTGATTATCGTGCAGAAGTGTATTAGATTATAAATAACTAGCGCTTTGCCTCCAGCTTCTTACGCGTCACAGTTGTCTCATAGTCTTTAAAAATGACGGATTTTCATACAAATTTTCATTCACGTTTTTTACCACTTTAACTAACTAAAAAGAAAACCAATATTAGTGATTTTGAGGAGTTCCCTAGTGTATCTTCGAAATCGAAGGTTCAATACCAATGAAATTAAAGTGCGAACACCCTTAAGGTATTCCCTTTAAAAAGAAAAAGAATCATCTAAGGCGGTTCATAAACAAGGAAGTTATATGGGAACATCCATAAGGAAAAATATTCGAATTGAGAATCTCCTCCTTTCTTGATGTCGGTTAAAAAATATATGGATAAAGATACAAATCAACTCGAATGAGTTAATTTATTATGAAATTTCTCAATTGATACGGCATATGAATTGTCAACAACATGAATAAAAATATAATTACGGGATGTAAATAACTACTGCGTAGTAACAAACGCGTGAGGAACCACGGGCACACCGCTATTATTAAATAATGTATTTATAAAAAAAACTTAACTGCAATAGGAAAAGCACTTAACTAAAAAATATATATTTTTTATTTTAGTCTTTTATTTGTTTCTCAGACGACGTACTTATATATTATATAGCCTATGTCACTTCCATAATTAAGACGAATCTAACAACATCTCGTATGATAAAATCCATCAAGCCGTTCAGGCTACAGAGCGAGGCAAAGAAATTGTTATACATACAATACATACATAACCTTTCCCGTAGTCGGGTAATAAGACACTATTTGATATAACTCAGAGAATCGTGTTGATGTGATTAAGGAATCCACACGTAATATTCATACTATTGACCCGCACTATTTTCCCTGACCGTAGGTACGCACTTTATAAACAGGGAACGGCCGACTTGAAAGAATTGCCTTAAGCGCCCGCCCCCAAGCCCCAGTGAAGCTGTAAAATACGTCAGACGCTCTAGTTTTTAGGGCCCCTCAGGCTAACAATATAGTCAGTCAGAAAAAAAAGAAAAAGAACACAAAAGCTTGAAAGACGTCAGGTAATAAGTCGACTACATTAAAAATTGTTTCTAAGTGAGGTCACTCTGTCTATATATTATATTTTTTCAGATCCATATAATTGTTTATAAATAATAGTCTTGTTAATTAATACTATATTTTTATTTTTGTTTCAGGTAAACAGAATTCCTAGATGTAAACATATAAAAGGAGAGAATAAAGAATGTGAGAATTATGCTATTTGTACTTTGGGCTTATCTTGTATAATAAACACACCTTTTATGTATGTTATTACTTAATAATTTTAATTCCAATATCTCTATCCAAATTTTACAGTTTACTTACCGTGTACGTTCCGGATATATTCATATTCCATCAGAAAATTGGAAGCTTTATTCCTACTTTGTACAACATCTGAAGTTTCTAACATTGGTTTGTTGTTGGGTTGTAGAACAACAATTGTAGGATCGTGACCACCATACACTATCACCAAACATCCGCAATATTGTCACGCTTAGGTATGTACCATTTCAGCAATCAAGTGGGCTGTCAGGGGCCGTACTTGACTGGGTCGCGGTAATAAACCACTTCATTACTCTGTTGGTTTGTCGCGTTTCGGAATCAACCATCATGGATCGCTGATCTGTTGATGGTCGCCATCGTTCTTGGATTGTACTGATGGTAAGCATCAGAAAAAATTATGAAAGATTTATTTATAACAAAAGCATTCGAGACTACATACAATTAAAAAGATTTTACAAGTACTTACAGACCATCAGAACTCGCTTTACCCGGGCTACCATAAAAATGTTAAAGATTTAAGAAAATCAGATAAATTTTCATTCTTTTAATACACTGTGGTAAATAGAATATTATGTAGCACTGTTTATACGATTTTTAAAATAAAAAATATATTTATCCTCTCTTTCTAATAAATATGTGTCTTGCTACTAATAATGCCAGATTTATTGCATTAAACTTATAGTAAGGTAAAAAGTTTGATTCCGTTTCGCAAACAATCAATGCTTCAAATACCGCGTATTAAATTCGATTACATCTGCAACATTGCATTACGTAGTGATGCGAAAATATTATCATTTTCTCGGATATTTTGTCGAGTTTTTTTTATGCTGTTGACAATCTCGCTTCGTGGTTATATTTTCCATAAAACAATACTATAAACATAGTAATTTTTGTCCTTGAAATTATGGTTATTAAAAAACTATAATTATACTTATAATTACAAAATGAGATCTTTACAACATAGGGTGACGACAATATAACCTAATTTGGTTGGCAACAAGCATTGCTTAGTACATAGTAATGTAACCGATTACAAGATATAGTAAAATATAAATTGAAAAAAGCACTTTATACTGCCCAAACTAGTAAATGATCACCAAAATTTCAATGTCATTAGTGTATATTATAGCTCTCGCCGCGGCAGTTGTTCACTAAAACTCCACGGAGTACCATCTGGGGCAAAACGGGGTCGCTATAGCATTCTCCGTGTTGCTCCGGTGGACATAGCAGACCACATGCCCTAAAGAGAGACAGTCTGGTACAACCCCAACTGTCTCTCAGACTGCTAAACCTGTACAATGGGAAGACGGGCCCACCGACCCATCTCCCCAAGGAAGAACGCGCAGAAATGAGAATTTTTGGTATTCATTGCTGTTTTTTTAGTAAGAAAGCTTAGGTATTTATGGTCATTATATTTAATGCCTATTCAAACCAAAAACAAAATTAAATAATAAAATTATGAACACATGACTCAATAAGAATCGATAAATATCATTTAACCTTACATGATATACAGGAAATATATCAGAATATAACCTTGAAATAAACCGATTAATTTTAATATTAATAAAGTAGGAAATATTTTTTTACAATATTTTAATGTTGACTGTAGGTAGATGAAGGGTTTTGTACTTATTTATTTTACGTTATAATTTAGTAATGTTTTAATTTTATAAGACACAATTTTTATCGACTCTTGTACGAGTGATTTTCAGTATGGTGACGTGTCCCATCACTAAGTATGACGTAAACGTAACATCTTTAAGCTTTCAAAGCTTATTGCGTGTACATAAACAGAACATACTTTTCATAACAACGTTCTACAAAGATTTTATCAATAAAATACGAAAAGAATGTGGTTTCATTTGTGCAAGCTTACCACTTGAGTTAACGTTGCAAAGAGATGCTTGTTGTTTAAGATCACTTGCTTGATTCAATATTTATCTTTTATTTTTATTTATTCGCGTTATAGTATGAGTAATTTCGATAATTGGCTGTATTTTATATATTATCTCGGCCTCATACCCTTTCTCTCATTCCGTGACTTTGCCGCGATAATATAAAAAATACAGCCAATTATAGAGATGTAACTCTTACGATAACGCGAAATATCGAAAATAAACACTGACTATTGAAGTAAGCAAATGATCCTATAGAACGAGCATCTCTTTGCAACGTTAACTCGGTTAATTGGGAAGCTTGCACAAAACTATATTAAGAAATATAGGGCACAGATAAATCTCTTTAGAAATTTACATCTACTTGGGGCAGCCCACCCTCCATCATACAGAAGACGTGCACCTAAACACCTTGTTGGGCTTCTACGGTGAGTAGGGTTTCTAGATCTCCTTGGGGACGGGTATTTCAAGGTACCTCTGCTGCTACAAGCGTTCATAGGCTTCGTTAATCGCTTTATAAACAAGCCGTAGGAGTCTTTAGTTGTATGTAAAAGGAGTTGTCATTGTTTACCTACCTACCAAGTCCAGCAGCTGTATTGGAAAAATCCTATTTCTAATCTGAACAAGTTTTGAAATCATCAATGATAATCCTAACGTATGATATGATTATGGTTAAATATAAAACGACATTTAAAAATCTTTAAAAAAATGTGAAGGCCTGTCATTACTTTGGTTAAAAACCTACTTTAAAAAAAAACAGAGGATGTTTATTAGAATGTATTTATATATATATATGTATATGTATATACAGTGTAAACTATTTATAACGAAACTCGAGGGACTGAGCATTTTTTGTCGTTATAGAGAGTTATCGTTATATGGAGTGGAGTTTCAATATGTGGGTTTTAACGCAAACCTACCAAGTTGGGCTCACTTCATCGTTATAGGGAGTTTATCGTTATAAAGGATAACGTTATAAAGAGTTTACACCGTATATACTAGCGATGTAGCCGCGGTTCCGCACGCGTTTGTTACTACGCAGTAGTTATTTACATCCCGTAATTTGTAAATAATTGAGATAAAAACTAACCTATCTTTTAAGTTAGACCAAATTATAGATAGTTACGAAATTTGATAATAATCGTTCCAGTCGTTTCGGAGTTTATCCAGAACACGTGACACGAGATTTTTATATTTATAATATCATCATCATCATCATTTCAGCCGCAGGACGTCCACTGCTGAACATAGGCCTCCCCCGTAGATCTCCAGAGCGACCGATCTTGTGCGGCCTGCACCCAACGGCTCCCAGCGATCTTTATTATGTCGTCTTTCCATCTAGTGGGTGCCGTCCTACGCTGCGCTTTCCGGTGCGTGGCCTCCACTCGAGAACCTTTCTGCCCCAACGGCCGTCAGTTCTCCGAACTATGTGCCCCGCCCACTGCCACTTCAACTTGCTAATCCTTTTGGCTATGTCGGTTACCTTAGTTTGTCTACGGATCTCCTCATTTCTGATTCGATCTCGTAGAGAAACACCAAGCATAGCCCTCTCCATAGCTCGCTGAGCGACCTTGAGCTTTCTTATGAGGCCCACAGTGAGCGACCACGTCTTTGTGCCGTATGTCATCACTGGCAACACACACTGGTCAAAGACTTTCGTCTTGAGGCACTGAGGTATTTTGGACGAGAAGACGTCGCGCAGTTTCACGAACGCTGCCCAGCCGAGTTGGATTCGTCGACTGACCTCTTTTTCAAAGTTGGACCTACCTAACTGGACTGCTTGTCCCAGGTAGACATATTCTTTAACTACTTCTAGACAAGAGTTCCTAACTGATACTGGGGTGGGCACCACATGGACATTCGACATGATTTTCGTCTTGTCCATGTTCATTTTAAGGCCCACCTGTTGAGAAACTTTGTCGAGGCCATCGAGCATTGTGCCAAGATCTTCCAGCGATTCTGCCATGACTACGATGTCGTCAGCAAATCGAAGGTGAGTGAAGTACTCGCCATTGACATTGATGCCGAGTCCTTGCCATTCCAGGAGCTTGAAGTCGTCCTCTAGAGCGGCGGTAAACAGTTTCGGAGATATTACGTCTCCCTGTCTAACGCCTCTTTTCAAAGGAATTGCCTTCGTGCACTGCTCCTGTACTCGGAACGACATGTTGGCGTTGTTGTACAAGCACTTCAACACTTCGATATATCGATAGTCAATACGGCACCGCTAGAGAGACTGCAACACTGCCCAGGTTTCAATCGAATCAAATGCTTTTTCGTAGTCCACGAACGCTAAGCATAAAGGCAGATTATACTCCTCAGTCTTCTGTATAATCTGCCGCAGCGTATAGATGTGGTCTACGGTGCTAAAGCCTTTTCGGAAACCGGCTTGTTCGGGATGCTGGAAGTCATCAAACTTGTGCTCGAGACGATTCGTGATGACCATCGAAAACAGCTTATAAACATGGCTCAGCAACGAGATGGGCCAATAGTTCTTCAATAAGGTTTTATCACCTTTCTTGAAGAACAGGACCACCACGCTGCCGCCCCACGTTTCCGGCGTTTTACCCTCGAGTATAACGGAATTAAAGAGCTTCTGCAGGACCTTAAGTACCGGTGTTTCACCCGCTTTAAGAAGCTCTGATGTAATTCCGTCATCACCCGGCGCCTTGTTGTTCTTAAGCTGCTTAAGGGCCATCCTAATCTCGTACAGGGTGATGTCGGGGATATCTTCGGTATAGTGTCAGGTCAGCGCGGCTCTCGGATCTTTAGCCGGGCTGGTAACAGGCTTAGTTGACGAGGTATATAATTGCCCATAGAACCTTTCGATCTCCCTTAATACCTCTGGCTTGGTGGACGCTACGCTGCCATCATCCATTTTCAGCTTCGTCAACTGGCTCTGCCCAATAAATGCATTCCTTGCGAACACTTTGGAGCCTTTATTCCGCTCTATCGTCTCTTTAATACTTTTGGTATTGTAAGACCGGACATCGTGTCGCAAGGATTTATGAATAGATCTATTGAGCTGCCTATAGAACTTAGCGTCATCGGAAGACTGCAGCGCCATACCACGCCGATCCGCCATGAGTTTTCGGGTTTGATCTGATATCTTTTGAGTCCTATTGCTACGGTGAGTTTTAAAGAACTTGGACCCAACCGCATTGACAGTTTTTGCCGGCCTATTACTAATATCATCTACGGGGACGCAACTATCTAGACAATCAAATTGGTTTTTCAATTCGAGTTGAAAGCTCTCGGGGTTTTGGAGTTGAGCATTAGAGGGTCGGAGCGTAGACTTCATCAGGCGAGACCTTTCTATTTTTAGATTGATATTCAATGTGCCTCTAACCATTCGGCGATTACTGCTGGTTTTCACTCTGTGGATCACAGTGACAACATTGAATATTTGTCTCTTCGTGGTCATGATGAAGTCTATCTCATTTCTATTTATAATAAGATAAGATATATTTTATGGATGGTCAGCCATAACTAATTTGTTTATGAATCGATTTAGATGATTCATTTTTTTGTGGGAAAGAGGATACTTAACTCAAGGACCACCCAGTTTAATATCATTGGCATTGGACCTTGAACTTCGAAGATACACCAGAAGAATCCTCAAAATCATTGAATTTGGTTTTCCTTTTTGCCGTTTAAAATTGTCTTGTCTTAGGTTACTTTACTTTATATTGTCGAACACTTTAATTTTCGAATTCACATTGGTGGTCTATTAATGCTTTTATAACGACATGGTAAATGAACAGCACTGTGTCTGATGGTTAGCATAGTATAATCTAAAAGAACCGCAATCATCCCAAGATCAACAACCCACCGCCCAATCGAGACTCATGCCGCCCTGCGTAAATAGAAATTGGATACGTACCGGCCAATGTCCGAACGCGATGCGCCCACTATGGTCGCGACTCTATTGTGTACTTCTTTCACACATGGCGACTAGTCTTTGAAGACCATTACTGCCATTATCAAGTGAATATAGTGTCCTGTCTTACAACGTTCTCAGTATCCTAACAAGATGGTGGCTCCCTTGTCAGAACTTTCTAGGGAGTTTTTTTGGGATCCCAGAATGCATCCTTTTAGTTTATATTTATAATCCACTTCCCTTATGCATAAAAACCGAACTATATCACGCAAAACTCCACCAATATTACACAATATACCTAAGTAAATTAACTAAGAATAAAAACTACAACATGTCACTTAAATATCCCACCAAAAACTCCCTCAATTGTGTCGTACAGTCCTAACATCCTGATAATCTTTATCTGGTACCATATAAACACTAGAATTTACTCTCTGATGTCTTTGCTATATTTTGCATTTAATCTCTGATATATTTGCTTTATTTTTCCAATGAAAAATATCTAACCTTAATTGTTTGGCAAACCTATTTGCTGTCGCTTGCTGCATCGAAGGGGTGTGCGCAATATCATTTTAGTCAGTAGGGAGACGTGATAAAACAAAGGAGACCGGTATTTCTGGGCCCAGAATGTAATTAGTTGAAATATGGTTTATAAAATCGAATATATTTTCGTCTTTATAAGATAATAAACATAACCCTTTTTTAATATTAATCCTACTTCAAAAATAGTTTAATTGAAGTTTATTACATAACTTCGCTTTTACGAAATATACAAAATGTCTGCTTTTAAATTGCAAAAAATCCGCTTTTTTCCATTGACTGGCTGATAATGCATTTTCATATTTTTACATCTCTTTCCCCCATGTCTGTATGAAGGAGTATCTGTCTCCTTTAGGAACTTCTGGTCTAGAGGGAAGCGGCTTACGACAAGACTTCAAAAACGAAGTCGCATTATTATGACACTGTGATATGACATAGTAAATAACGATATTATGTAAACAACAAGTTTTTGTTTATATAAGTTTCTCAAAGCCTAACAAATGACACCGATATAATTAACATAATTTTGTAACGCAAATGCCGGTAGTCAATGTTTTAACTCTAATAATGTAACAAGTTGGTATTTTTCCCATGATTTTCACGTTTTCCACGAACGATTCTCATTAATCAACGAGTTAGCCTTAATTATACTTACCTAAGGATCAAAAGATATTAAATTACATCGACAGTTTTAGACATAATCATAGAAGACAACTTCGTTTAATATCCTAAGTATTTTATTGGCGTAAATCATCATTCCATTTACACTGAAGCCTCGACCTGTTAAAGAAAAAAAAAGAAGTAAATTAATGTTTTCATATAGTACTAGCTGTGCCCGTGGCTTCGCTCACGTGGACTACAGAATGCCCGCGCGAATCTTGTTCCCCGCTGCCGGCTATTTTAAAGACAAAAGTGCTCATTGTGGGTGTTCCTTAGAAGATAGACGTATACTCTTGCTAATTTTTTTGTAGGACTTTTTAATGCCTACAATTATGTAGTACATTGATTTGCTATATCTGTTATGGTTTACTTAGTGCAAGCCATTTAAGCGCCCGAATTGATTCACCATGAGCAGTTTTTTTATTTGTGCGGAACCCTAATTCTTTTTCTAAATTTATAGTAGTCGTAAGTTATTCCCTATAAAATCAGCTATCTACCTGTGAAAGTCCCGTAAAAAACGGCCCAACGGTTTCGGAGATTACCCGGAAGAAACAGACAGACAGCCAAAATGTTAAAAATGGTTTTTTTTGTTATTATCCTTATATACTTTCATATTCATTTAGTAAAAAGCTGTTATTTTGACATTACATACGGACACTTCAGTTTTATTTATTGTATAGATAGATCACATGACCATATTTGAAATTATTCGGGGAATAATTAGACCAAGAAAAGTTAAACCAAGTTCGGTGAAACTGTCAAAGCCGCAGTGGCTTCAGGGCCTATAAGGTTAACAGTATAGTCAGTTCTAAAAAAAATAAGATGTTATAATATTTCTTTTGTGTAAGAAAACAAAAATAAGTTTAAATTTTTTTGTGAGATTTAGATAAAAAATTTAACAATAATTTTGCTGTTTAAATAAATGTTGTCTTAATTAAAAGAACATGCCTAAGGAAGTAATTAAAAAATGATAAAAAAATATCAGACATTGAGAAAATTGAATAGTTATGATAATACAAGCTTCCTTTACGTTGAAAAGTATCCAAACATAAAGTCAGATTACGGTTAACTCAATACAATACAATAACAATTCTCGACAGTCACCGTTTCTCACCGTTCGTTTGAAACAAAACAGTTTTCTGAAACGAATCCGCTTGCGTTGTGCATTTCGAAACTGAACAATGAACAGTTTTTGCGGAAGCCAATAATTGCCCAAGCGGTTTGTGTGACCTTTGCGCGGCGGCCCAAGTAATATATAATCCTTCTAATTCTTACCTCACTATGCATAATACTACCTGGTTAGTAGTTTACTCCATTGCTACCACTTTATAATTAAAAGACAATATTTCCAATTTTTTCAGGAATTGTAAATTTTAACAATTAAACTAATGCATTGCTCTGAAAACAAAGAAACGACCATTAAAGTATTAATAAATTAATACGTGAAGCAAAATCTTCCTACCCCTTTTTAAAAAGGAATTGACAATTTAAATAATACTAGCGACTTTTTAATCATAGACTATTTTCTGTTTGACATTTGCAATGTTAACCTAAACAATGAATATTATATCACTTGCTATCACTTTTAATGGAGTGACAAGGTCAATCATAATTTTGGGGGGTCTAAGTTCAATGGTATTGATCGGGTTAGGATTCGCAGTATTGATTTATTTAATTTAATATATTAGTAACAGTTATTGTAAATTAATTTTAGCTTTCTGCACTCCTTCTATAAATAAACTTTAACCATTCCAAATCTAAATCTTCCATGCACGCAATACGCTTAAACAAATACAAATTTTATACCGTTATTACATTACAGCGCCATCTATCAAATACACGAATAAGTACATGGTCACTGTTTTAACCACGAGGAACGCACTGTACGAATTAAAGAAATTATTATTAAACTTTCTATAAATAAATAATAATAATTAATGTTCCACTGGTGGGCAAAGGCCTCTTCCGAAGAAAAGTTACGGGCTTAACCACCACGCTAGCACATGACGTATTAGCGATTTCAAACACCGAGAAATTAACAATTCTATATTTTTCCCACATACAGTGGTACTCTATGGACATTTCTCAAGCGTTCAGGTTTCCTCGTGATGTGTTCCTTCACCGTCATCTCATAGTGCTATTTTAATGAGTAAAATGTACGGTAATTCCGAAAAAATTCGTTGCTACATGCCGAATCACTATAAACGCAGTAAAAACCGCTCTAATACATTTTATTTACTAAACTTGAACCTGGAGGTTTTTGTGCTGGTATAAGCATGCTGACAGATGACTTTGTGACAGTTGTCTTAAGACTTTCAATTTATCATTTACCTCCATGGTAAAGTAGACTAGGTACCTGAGTACTTCTAACGCACCCTGGACAATCACTCCCGAGACCAACATCACTATCTTTAATATCAACAGATGGTGATCTTAATAAAAATACCAGCTTTTAAGTATCCCAAAGAAAGGTATGGGCTTTATCACCACACCAGCCCACGACGTCTTGGCGTTTTCAAACACTGAGAAATCCACAGTTCAATACTTTTCCCACGTACACTGGTACTAAAGAAACATTTAAAAAGCCATTACTTCTACTGGAAGGCAGCAGTGCTCGCACTTATGTCCGAAGGTCTGCAGACCACACGAGGTATTCAAACTCAGTCCTAAGGATTAGTAACATATTAGCTACTGGTGTCAATAAGAACTGGTCTCCTATTTGAAGATTACAGATGGCCATTGACTGCAGAACTGCATGCAGCTTATTACTTCCTCTTCAAATTATGGTACGTAATATAGTTTGCAAGTTGAAGCTTGATATGATATTGTAGTGTTCATTGTGTGGTTGAAGACAAAAGGCAGTGAAAGTGTCAGTTAATATTGCGTATGAGTGGCGATTGATATGCCTAGCGGTGAGTGCGTCGTCGCCAACGCAGGGATGTATTTAGACCACTAATAAAATGACAATCCTAAGATTGAGGCGTATTTATAGGAACAGTTTAAAAGAACAAGTATTTACAAGTTACATCTTAGATATGTTACCTGCGAAGTGATAAAGTTTTTTCTAAATACTACGTACCTGTTCCACCGGTGTGTAATATAAAAGTATATCGTTACAGTTTGAAACATGCTATCCTCTTTTCATGTTTAAGGATCTTTATTTTGTTAGAGAGAGATACAAATAAATATGACTTGGAATAAGTTCTTTACTCTTTTCCCTAATAGTAGATAGAGATAGGATCATGTTGATCAGGCTGTTATTTTGGATCAGGTATTTGGAAGTGTTATTTACCTGCAACAGGAACAGATAAAAACAGGTTTCTTATTTACTTACCTCTAATCAAAAGTCAGGTCGAGAGTACTCTAACACCCATATTCTAAATCGTTTCCTCGAAACTTCCTCAACCTCCGCTCAACGGAGGTTACCTTAAGGACCACCTCGAGGAATCCTCGAAATCGGTATTCTTAGTTGTACCTCCGTTTTGTCTTGAGTAAATTTAGAGGATCCTCGAATGAGGTCGAGTCGAGGAAAAACGTCATCAAATGCGTCACCGAACCATAGATTTCATCATACTCGTTGTTTCTTTTTGTCTATGATCACTCGAAAGTAGAAATTTCGCTGTTATTATCTGTATTTTTATCTGTGTCGCGACGAACCAGTCCTATAATCTGGTTTTACAATTTGATTTACTTGTTACGGATGATGATTCATTTTGAAAATAATCGATTTATAATTTGTTTTGAATCGAACCATGGTGAATCGTATCACAATTTTTCAAAAACACCTCATAAAGAAAATAAAAAAACCAACATAATAATCGATGTTTTATAATTTTTAACGATCCAAAGTTGTTTTTTACAACCATACTAAACAATCAGTTATACAAAGATAAAGAGCTAATTTATTTCAGATCGCCATCCCTATCTTGTTAGTTGATGGTATTCGTTGTTCTTAAAATTGCATAAAATCTTAACACAATCAACAACTGAATTATAGGCGGAATGGGTTATCCTCTGTTACTGTACATCATTACGCTATTGAACACAAGCGGTAACAACATATTCACAACAGTTTCTTTCCTAAAACGATAGCGTCTTTGGAATTCTACATTGTCGTAGAATTCGATAGGGTTTTCTGCATCTCGTAAATAACGTCGTTCAGGATAATCGTACGAATTATCGTATAGATAATTTAACAAACGCTGAAAATCCATTAATAACACTATTGGAAAAACAATTGAAATATAATAATTAGCTCTGTTAAGAAGCGTGGACAATGTCGTATTGAGTCGTTGAGTATTCCTTAAGGTAGATCGCGATGTACCTTGAGTTTGACAGTTGTTTCCTCGACTCGAGTGAGGATAAATCTCGAGTGACGTCAAGTGGAGGAGATTTTTTGCAACCATGAATACCGATTTCCTTGTATGAGGTTGAGTGGAGTCGAGGAAGTTTCGAGGAAACGACTTAGAATATGGGTGTAAGCCGACGAGCGTGCGTGAAAAGGTTAATGAATGTTGAAGAAGCGAAAGACGTATGCTAGAATCGTAGCAAGTGGAAAGACGTGGTCTCTGCCTACACCGTTGGCAAAGAGGTGTGATATATACAAGAGTTACACTAACTCATATGTATAACTACACAACTTTAAACACAATAACACAAACGTATACTATAAAACACACACACACACACACACACACACACACACACACACACACACACACACACACACACAGTACTAACATACTCTAACTCTCTATACTGTAACTTTTGTATTTTTTTTTAAATCGAAAAAACTCTGGAGGTGGCCGATAGCAGCTACAACACAGTTTTTAACAAAAGTAGTTGCTAACGTTTCATTCTTTTGTTTTATGTATATGTTAATGTAAACAAATAAATAAAAATATATACAAAGTTACTGGAGTACAACTCTGCAATAGCATTAGAAGCAAACGCAATCGTTGTTCGTGACTAGCGAGCCTTGTGCGTGCGCATCCTGATCGATTATCGACGTATAGAAGGATGCAGGTGCATTAGAATGGTTGATTACGGTATAATAAGTTTTTGATTGTTAATCGAAGGAAATATTACCAGTATTATTAAAAGCACATAGGTATGATTATCTGCTGTAAATATACAATACTAGATGTGTCCTACGGTTGCACCCGTACTAAATTTATTCGACATTTTCTGTCTCAATCGCGCCGCTAATGCACCCGTGTAGTGTAATGTCGTTCTCACCTTCCCGTAATTGCCTACAGCTTGCTTAACGTTCTGAATGCTCACTGCTCCGCTAATTAAAGTAGTAGCGTGAAGCTATACCGCCAATAACCTTCTTCAATAAATAAGCGATAAAATACAAAAATAAATAAAAAATGTGATTGGTAGAAACCTCTTCAGCTTTATAATGTTAATTATAAAGTACAGATTTACAAGTTATAATATAAATTATGTTAATAGTATCTTAAATTTTTGCCCTTCCAATACATAAATACATCCTCGAATAATTCATGTACGTTCGGAAAAACTTAGATAACTTTGTACTTCAATACCTACTAGAAATATATATAAAATAGTAATTTATCTTTTTTGACTTTATTAGCAAAGCACATAAAAGCTTCTTAGGTAATTGTTTTATGTTTCACAATAAACTTTCTGAGCACATTATCAGATTTGTTTCACAAACAGTCCAATGAATGAATGAAATTTTTTGATAAGCCCGATCGTGTTCCTTGCCTGGTTTTTTCGAACCGGTGATAGTAGTGTGTTGACATTCATAAGTGCTTTCATAGGGCCTAAATTGAATAAAATAAATTGACATTGACAGCCTTTTTGAATTAGGTTTTTTATGTAATTATTAAGAAAATGACGAATGTAATTCATATGTTTTTACCCGACTGTGAAAAAGGAGGGTTGTGTTTTTCGAGCGTATGAATGTATGTCTATTTCTTTGACACGGTCTGTAGCCTAAATGTCTTGATGGATTTTAACATACGAGATGTCGTTAGATTCGTCTTAAAAGTGACATAGGTTATTTGTTGTTGTTGCAGTCAGGTTTTTTGTTTTCATTTTATTAATTTAGCTTGTTTAAATAATTAATTATATTTTGAACCAACTAACGTTATAATTATGAAAGTTACCAGATAATATTGTAGCAGAAAACAAACACCTCTTTTTATTGTTTAATTTAGCTTACAGGCATTCACTCCACTTAATGTTAAGTAGTCACCACTTACTGTAGTCTATAAACTGTTTCGAATAAACATCAAAAGGATTTTGGTAAAAGAAAGCTCTGTATTTCACTTATTATTTTTTACCAGCTGGCCCCCGCAGACGTTCTGCCACTTTAAACAGTCAATAACTCGACGACAGCGCCACCTATCCCGATTTTGGTTTCCCTGAAAACTTTTACAGGATTATAATCGCGACCAAAACGAAATAAGCATTTCTATTCATCGTTCGAATCGTCATTTTGATCTTGAGTTCATAAAACATTCCACTAGAAAAAGCAAGTTCAGTTTTTCCAAATTTTTCCAATTTCCCGGATAAGTTTTAGCATATTGCTCTCCCTAACAACCTTATTCGGACTTTCGCTAATATAAAAAAATAATTACTCAAATTGATCCAACCGTCCTTAAGTGATACTCTTGCTTACGAACGGCATTTCATTTTTTTAATGTATGTTTAGCCTTATAACTTCTTTGTTTATGAACCGATTTGGATGATTCTTTTTTGTTGGATAGGGGATTCCTCAAGGGTGGTCCCGTTTTAGTTTAATACCCAGGTATGAATAATAATGATCCTGTAACCACTCATAATATAAACCTTACAACATAATTATGAAAACATTTATTTATAAGCAAACAATAAACAAATAATAGTATTCTAACAATGTATAAATATTTAATATGGCTTTTGACATAACAATAAAGAAAAACCTTTCGCTGTCTTTCCAATTGATAATTTAACTCTATTGTTTAGTAAAAAAACAATAAGGTTACTATAAAGGAGATGTGAAAACGCCCCAGATGTCATTGTTGTTGCGGGGTATGGTTTCCATCTTGCACACGGTTCATGTATTCGTATAAGTTGACAATTTATCATGACAAGTAGGTCAGTGCACATCTAAACAATGACTTTCGACAAGCCTATTTCCATGATTTCTAATTGATACAACGTTGCTACTAGCTATATTAGGGCCTAGTTAGACGACGCGAAAACTGTCGTGCGACTTCGCGTCGCGACGCGCCGCTTCAATCACCACGCTCGCATGTTCATTATTTGTCAATGTGAACTCTGTTTGCTACGGAACAACATTTAAAATTCTAGGAACAAACAAACTGCGCGGACGCCTCGCGGTCACTACGCGGCTGAAGCGGTGGGCGATTACGACATAAATTAATGTAATCATTCGGATTATGAAGATATCTCGAGATATCTCGATTCTGCCATTAGTAATCAATCACTAATTCGATAACATTAGTAATTATTACGACCGAACGACTTTTCTTTTTTAGATAATTAATTGTTTTAACTGTTCTTGTAAAGAATTTTGTTTACGACTACGCGAACTTTTTTGTTTTTTGTTTTAACTTTTCACTCTTCGTTTATAATAGGTACCAGTCATAATTCATTATCGCTCACCTCTGGGTAATATATACATCAAAGGTTCGATTATATAAATGATCATTCATATTCAAAATACGATTATGAATTATCACTCATCATCGATATATCTCGATTATGTAAATCATTTATAATCGCCTCTACGCGGCTGGCTGCTGAGTGGCCGAGAGCCAACTTATTCGTGCACTCCGTTCCTGACCCGACCCGCTCAGTGCAAAATTGTTTCTTTGCTCATTTAATTTAAAACATAATTACTAAATACATATAGACTATTTTGCTATAACAACGCGAACACATACACTCGGTCGCGTTGACTAGGCGCGAAGAAATACGTATTAAATAAACGCGTCCCTTAGGGTTTAATTTAAATGTCTTGGTATTTTTATGAGGAATAAATTATATTTTAAAATTATAATATAGCCTATGTTACTTTCCGATACTGTAGCTTTATATTGGTGAAATGATTTTTAAAATCGGTCCTTTAGTTTTTGAGTTGATCCATTACAAACAATAATCAAATCTATATTCTTTATAATATTGGTTTAGACAAAAAAAAGAACCTTTCGATATACATTTAGGTTTAAATTTATTTTAAAGTAAAGCCATGATAAAGTTATTAGGTACCTAATGACTAAAACCTACATTTTCATGTTAAAAGGTTTTAAGACAAGAGATGGACTATCATATAACACGCAAATTTTGCTCCGAATACAACGGCCTGTTGGACTATGCCTACTCTTTTCGAATATTTAAATTCTTTCATTATATAATCTACAAAAGCCAGTTTGAGTAGCATTTTATTTGATGAAACTCAAAAAGTGGGGCTCTATGATTTCTTTTTGCTATCTTATGTTAAATGAAAGAGGAGATAATTCTGAGATCATAAATATAAATATAGTACCAAGAATATCAAAGATAAATAAAATATAGTATACGAAACGACAGAAAACAACCAATTATTTCAGCGTTTGTGAATACTACTAGCGCTATCTATCGGCAGTTCTAAAGGTTAAAACGAAAAAGTTTGAAATAAAAGAGACATTTTTTTTCTTTTAATAATATCTAATAATAATAGCCAGGTTACAGTTTTAATTTTTTAGCTTGTTAATTTACTGTAAACTATAAGTAAAAAAAAATAACATTATGTTATCATTTTAATAATACAAAATAATATAAGCCCGGTAGACGACAGACAGGTGGCCGGAAACGGAAATAAATGTATTATTTGAACAGAACGTTTCTGTTTTTACACAAATACTACGTAAATTCTTATTCCTTTTTGTACGTTTTATAAACATGATTTCTCAAAGGTATTTTTTCTGACAAAGCAATATATCCGTTATTCCTTCATCAAAATTAATAATGCAAACGTCATTTTAAAATAATGATCAAGTACCACGCGCGCATTTTTATTATGCGAAATGATGTGGGAGGCGGGAGGTACCTATAATACAGTGCTTACGATCCACTCTCTCTAACCCTTTCCCTCTCTCTCTCTCTGTATGTGACGCAGACGAAGATGCGCGGGTCAGCTAATAATGTAATAAAAAAAAATCAAACTATACGATGTGTACTTTTTTGACGTACTTGATTTGTCTCATGAATTATATATAGTAGAATTGCTCACAATAATGTAAAATACTTAATTATAAGGTACTAGTGGCAACCCTAGTAGCAATCAATCTAGATGGAGCTACGTCTTGTGAAAGGCGGCTAGAAGTAACTGAATGCGGAAAGCCAGGGATCGGATACAGTTGTGACTGGCGAATCTTGTGAGAAGACTATGCCCAACAGAGGACTTTAACGGGCTGATAATAATAATGATTTGTTTACAATTAAACTTGTCGTTGTTGTTATTGTAAAAGTGTTTTTATGATACATTATTTACACAGATGCATCTACGCAAACTGGTTACAGTGACGTGTAAATTCTTTTGTTTTATTGACAATATGGGGTCTGGTCTTACAAGTAATTAATAAAGTATTATTTGTACCTATCACAAAAGAATTGTGTTTAATTGTAGTCGATTTCGTCATCGTAGCGACGTCGATTGTACAATTATTGATTATTTTTTCTGTAACATTGATAATTATCTATTGTTGTTTTGTTTCGTAGACCACTTACCATGATTTTCGGTTTTGGGTAGGCTCCTTACCTGAACCTTTGACCCCTTACTTATCTGATATTGATTTTTTAGCAAATTAATCAACTTCAAGAGTTTTTTTTACAGTTCATATAGTGTTTATTCACTTTGTAAGGTACAAATTTCTAATTGAAGTAAGTGTAAAAAACCAAAAAATGATAAGTGTTGTATATTTATTTTTTTAAATATATTAAAAGGAACAAAATTAAAACTTACTATCTGTTACATAAAATATCTAAGCAAAAAGTGAATGCTTTTACAGGCTACAATTTACCGTGGAAAGATACTTTTTTTTTTCACAAAATAAAAGCTTTAGACTCAGATAAAATAAAAACATACGACGCGTACAGAGTTCAAACAATTTAATGTATCAGAAAATATACCCAGTAATAACTTAAATTTTTATATAATTCTTAATTAAGTTTCATGAAAATTTATGTTTTAAAAATGTTTACTTAACGGGTACTTTTATATTTTATTTAAATAGTTGATATGTAAAGACATTATTAAATAGTATAAGGAACTATTATGTAAGTAAGTACTATATTTGTATGTGGATTATTTCATTCATATAAATACAAGATCAAAGTCATAACCTGCTTAAATGGGATCCACCATATTTGGCCCCAATTTACATCGCATGGACCCAGAATTTTAAGGAAATGCAGGTCGTCTACGACCCCTGGGGGTCGATATAGCCCACTTTGGAAACCACTGGTTTGGTATATGTTAAACAAGCTCCTCATATCAAGGGTTTCCTTGCCAGCAGCTGTTCTAAATGACGGAGATATTTTTCGAACCGGTAGTAGTACTTTGACATTCAAAAGTGACTTCTCAAGGACTAAATTGAATAAAGTCCTTTTTTATCAATTGTTAGCTTACCATAGTAGGGGTTGGACATAATTAAAAATACAATTGTTCTTGTATCAATCTGACTTATTTTGGTCGGCTGCTTTAGAACGCCAAACAAATTTACCTAAAAGTACCTTAAATTACACTACATAAGATCGCAGCCACGTAACCCTGCGTTGTTTTTGGTGTTACAAGCGTCCACTGGCAATGGTAAACTCTTACCATCAGGCGATAGATATGCTTGTTTGTCACCGTGGTTGTATAAATAAAAGTACGCTTCATTTTCGAAACCAATAATAATTTTCGAGGTAAATATTGTTACACCCGTGGGTAATAAAAATGCCGATGATTGACGTGAAGAAGTTTTATTCGAATTCCACAGTTACAAATTTCACGAACTCACAACACTGTTATTTATTTCACTGTGGTTTCGCTTCCTTTTATCGCTCGATGTTATCGCTTTATAATTCAAAAGTGAACTGCTGTAGACTTTCACCTGATTTCTGTATTCTGTCTCGAAGTTGAGCGCGGTATACATGTTCCAGGTGCTTGTCTCCGTAAAGTGTGTCCAGTGCTTCCATCAGTGACTCCAGAGTTCTCCCATCCGTATGTAGGTTCTCCAAAATCATCAAAGCGTATCCCCGTAGCGCTAGAGTTAATGCCATGAATGACTGTTCGTTGTTCCAGCCATTAACCTTTTACCAGGGTTTCAAACTGTTACTTGAAGGCTGACCAAGATGTTGTCCGATCAAAGCGTGGCACTTCAAATTTCGTCGACGATGGTGATGCTACCACGGCTACGGGCTCATGCGTCTCGAGCTTGCTTAGTCTGTTGGTAATTGTCTGCAGGGGTTGTCATGCCCGTCGACTCGACTCTCTATATTGTCGGTCCTGTGTGAAATGTCCTTGACCTCGATCATAAGGTTCATTACTTTATCACCCAGAACCGTGATGCCACTGTCGATCTTCGCCAATACGGTCTCTTGACTTGCCTGCATTGCTTCCTGTAACTCGCGGCGAGTGGCCTCCGGACTGGCTTGCAACTCGCGGCTGGTAGCCTCCTGACTGGCTTGCAACTCGCGGCGGGTTGCCTCTTGACTTACCTATTTGCTTCGAGATATTTCGGGAACAGGATTTTCTCTCTTTTTAATCGGGTTGTAACAGGTCGTAATAATATCTTTATACGGTATATGTACTAACTATATTAAGTCCATTTATTTATTTCATTAACAATATTCTGTGTACTAAAAAAATATTTTCTAACGTGTATTTTCAAACAATAAATAACAATATAGTCAGTTTCACAGAATTATGTATTTCAGAGATTACAGTTGAATGGATTTTTATTACATAAATATATTATTATGAATATGTATTGTTGTTTATTAAATAATTGACCTAGGGTAGTGTACAGATATATAAAAAGAAAAAACAAATCAATTAGAATTAGTCGCAGTGAAGAGGTTAATTGACAGTAAAATGAGCAAAAAGGTTGTATTTCCGCGTCGGAAGAACAATGCAAACTGTTTCCGCCACCGCGCCGCGTCGCATCCAGCCGCCATCTTGAACATTTTCCCATCCTATTGTATTTACGATAATTAATTTGGTAGAAAGCATAGTTTACTCGTAAATTTAATTACGTAATTACTTCGTAAATGTATTGTTATTGTTTTGTCTAAACAGACTTAGTGTTCTAGATTTTTTAAATATGAATGTTGTATTGTATTTCACTTTTCGATTGTTAAATTAAATTTCATATTGGAAATATTGAAATTTGATAAAATAAATACTGATTTGACCTACAATAAGTTCAAATAGGTACCATATCAAGTTTTTTTCTTTAAAAGTGATTTAGGATGGATCATCACGCGAATGATAATGATATTATATGATAGATCCACTAAATATAATTATTAATTGTAATTTAAAAAAAATACTGATAATACAGATCGAGATACTTGATGGTTCTTATAGGATGTTTTCCGAACCGGTAGGAGGGTTGTAACATTTGCAAAAGCCATCTTAGGATCCAAATTGAATGAAGTATTTTTTGATATAATTGTTCTAACATACTAGAACTGTTATTTTCAACAAAACTCTAGTAGAGATTTTGCAAAAGACAACCATTTTCGTTTCATCTTATTTTCACTGTTTCGATATTTATTTATTTAAGTTTTTATAAAACATATAAAACAAATAAAACATATACCTATACATACAATATTATACATTTTTACCTAGAATTGTGGGTGGGTTCGAATCCCTGCAATGAGCCTGAACTTTCAGTGAAGGAAAACATCGTGATGAAACCATAACATGTTGGTAGGGCTTTTTCTAAAGTCAGCCTCGCTAACTACCAACCTCAAGTTGAAAATCTGTCGCCAAGCACTAATAGGTGTGTCCCGGCTGCCGCACTTGAGAGCCAGCCTTCCACTAGGCTTAGCGTGCTACCATCTTGAGCCGTATCTTCACATACTTTCAGGTGAGATTCTGGCCACAACGCTAAACCTCTAACGGTAAAAAATACATTTAAATAAAAAACGAGTACAATTAATATATATGTATATATACATTCATAGAGATTTCAAATTATGAATTTTTTTTCGATAGACATTAAATAAAAAAGTAGATTGCCGGTTTTTTTCGACCATTAATAATACATTAATTATAAAAATTCGTGCCCGAAGTTTTGATGACCTAAAATTGTTTAAAAAATGTCTTATTAGATCTCGTAAGTGTTAAATGCTGTTCTATGAACCTGTCGTATAACGCTATCCCTTTCTTTCGACAGGAGTTGGAGCAAGAGAAACATCTGCTTCGAAGAAGATTGGACACAACGCAGGGCGAATATGAAGCGAGGATACTGGAGCTGCAGAATGACATCAAGGAGTTGTCCGTTAAAATCGGTTCCCGAGACACATCGGTTAAACAGGTGGGTAAAAGCAAAAATAACTTTATAACAACGTTAATTTAGGTTTTACTGTGTAATTGCGGGATGATGGTGAGAAGAAGAGTGTGGGCAACAAAAGTCGGGCAATAAATGTCACTGACAGTAGGAATGTGCACGCAATGCAACCCGTTATCGATACTTAGCTATCTGCGCACGCGGGGTCGATGCGTCATCGTGACCTTCATTAGCACTCTGACTCCTGATTGGTCGTTACGAGTAAGGGTTGTTGTTTTTCTGTAACTGTAAGATTGTTTGTTATGACAGTCATTACATTACTTACGCTTCGTTACGCAATACGCACAATGGAGAATTTATTTTCTAACGTGGTTTTGAAGAAATTAAATGGTGACATTAACGCTTAAGCTCGGGCTGTAATTCAAAAACGTGTTCCTGTTTTTAAATAATTGAAAACTGACCCCGAGAAAAAAGCTTGCCTCAATTTCAATTATCCACGAGAGCTTGCAGCACTGATTTGTGGAGTTAGTAAAGCGACCGTGGATCGAATAAAAACCGAAGTATCACAGATGGGGAAGATATGGATGAGGATTTTTGAAGAACTAAGAAATATCCCTAGAAAAGATAAAAACGGCCCTTATCAGGGCCACATTACGATCTATACAGATTCTCTATGAGTACGGCGAAACAAACATTTTATCTTACAAATTAAAAACTTTTATTTTCAGATAGCGAAAAATTATTCCTTTTAATACTTAACATAATTTAGCATATCGATCGTACCTATCCCGTTATCGATATGCACCTCTACAATTCTTACGCACATCACTACTCCTTTCCATAAACCTGTAAGTGTGAGCGAGACAGACAGATAAATATGATTTATGACCCGATGCCTCAGCTCACAATGCGTCGACTATAGTAAGTGATAATAAAAAAGCCGTGCCGTGCCATACTTTTTTCTTTCGAACTTACCAGAACTAATGACCTGAGAGGTCACTCGAACGAAATGACAACAAGTACAAGGGTGCCGCGGCATTCAACATTTGCCACTAAGTTACATTTCTGTTTCTTCTTCCTAACTTGACAACTATTCCCCGAAGACCATTACTGCCATTATCATATGAATATACAGGTGTCCTGTTTTATGACGATCTCAGTATCCTAAAAAGATGGTGGCTCCATTGTTAGAACTTTCTAGGGAGTTTTTGTGAGATCCCAGAATGCATGCTTTTAGTTTATATTTATAATCCACTTCACTTATGCACAAAAACCAAACTATATATCACAAAACACCACAAGTATTACATAATATAGGGTCAAAAACCTAAGTAAATTAATTATACCATTTCATTTCTTTATTATCTCGATGACAGCTCCTGTGAAAACTTCCACGAGCGTCCTTTTTACATTATGTATGCATTATTTTATAAAAATATGACGTTTACTCACGTACAAGGTTATACCAGAATCGGAGAAACTGATAAGGATGGAGCTATATCGATAAACGTAACACGTTAACAGACCCGATATTTTTTTACAAAATGTAAGAAACTAAAATACTGCTGGATACTTTTGTACAAATTTATTAACTAATATTATATTTCATTACAAGATGTTACACGTATTAATTCTTGATTAATAATGCCAACTTCTTTAAAATTTTCGAAGCTGTTGTAAAATAAGTAGGTACTCGACAATGAAACGAGATAATTATAACGACAGGTAATCTTTATTTTTTATTTTAATCAAAATCTGATGAAGCGTCATTGTCACTCGATATAATAAATATATGCGATCGATATCATTACTTATTTGGTCACAACACTACAACTATCAAATTAGAACTGTCATCGAGAAAATAAAGAAATGGAAATAGTATAAAAGTAAAAACCACAACATGTCACTTCAAGATCCCACCAAAAACTCAAGTTACATTATTTCATACATACAACTAATAGTAGGTACCACCTAGTATTATAGGTAAAAAAATACTTGTACCGTTTACAAAAGAATACTAGACAGTTAAAAAATAAAAACCAACTAACTACAACAATTTTGAAGAGTTCCTTTCAGTATCTTCGAAGTTAAAAGTCCAATACCAATGAAATTGTAATGGGACCACCCTTGAGGTAATCCTTGAGGTTATCCAAATCGGTGCATAATCAAAGAAGTTATGGCTGAACATCCATAAAAACAAAAATATATACATTCGAATTGAGTAACCAACCCGTCTTTTGTTGAAGTCTGTTAAAAATAATTTTAAACGAGGTAGGGTAGAGATAAATTTATTTGGAGATTTATCTCTACTTGAGGCAGCCCGGCTGGTGGAATACGTCCACCCTGCAGAAGATTGCAGCCAAATGACCTTGGGTTGTGATTCTATGATGAGTAGGGTTTCCAGAGCTTCTTGGAGTAGAGGGTTCAAGGTCGGCGACGTGCTAGTGACACCTATGTATGGTACTACACGTATCAATAGCCTACGGTAGCCACTTACCATCAGGTGGGCCGAATGCTTGTTTGCCACCTTTGTAGTTTAAAAAATAATAATTAGTTTTGTCCTAATCATACCTTATACATTGAAAATGAACCAAACCTTATTGATCTATAGGTAAGAGATAGGTAAAGCGAGTATAAACATTTTGATCAACTTTTGCTAATGCAACCCACTGATGGTAGTGGTGATGAGCCTCTGGCTAAGCAAATTTAGGTTGATCAGTTAGGATACTTTTGCTATATTACTGGCCCTTTTGTTAATGGATGATTTTACATATTATATAATAATAGATCACGTGACCTTAACCCCTGAAGGACACTAAAATATTATTAATAAAATCCCAACTTGAAAAGTAAATTAAATGAAGCGTGGTTAGATTTGGAGTCTAATTTTCAGCGCGTAAAGAACAAATATTCGTATTTATTACTAGACTCAGGGATTTAATTATTATGTATTAATTATGGCAAAAAAGGAGTGAAGTATGGATCGCAATACAGGCAAATGAGATCCCGCAAACCCCCGAGATTCAGCATCGTTTGAGATTTGCAGGATCCTGCACTGGTTTATGCGGATCAGTGCTTTCTTATGAGTGTTACATCGTAAAGACTGTTTTATTGAATGTTTCTGTTTGGTACTTTAAAATAATTTCCAAGAAATTAGTCATAGTTCAATATGATTTATTTCGTTTTTCGTAAAGCAAAGTTATAGCAGAAATCGCTAAATATCGGCTTCAAAATGGCAACTTCATATTATGTTTAGTACAAATGGGCAGGTCCGTATACGACTAATATAATTCCGCTCGAACAATTTAACAATGGAATTATTTTGAACAAAATAATGGGAAACAGCTAACAGTGTGACCACACCCGGTCTGAAGCCTCGCATAGTTAAAAACGTGTTGGATATTATTTCAGTTTGATCTTAATCCTATTAATGTAGTTTGTTGGATCAAAGCGTGACGTCCTTCAACGTGTTTCGGGTAACGTGGTGTATTGTTTTTTTTATCAATAAATTTGAATAGAGGTCATTTAGTATACATGTAATTTTACTAATATTAAGCCTCAATGCGAGTGAGACGCGAGAGTTTTGTTAGTTAGTTTTTTTTTGTTTGTTTTGTTAGTTTTGAGAGTTTAGTTTTAGGAGCTATATAAGCTTTTTTTAATCTACTCCGATTTTTACAGTGTTTAGTATTTTCGGGTAACAAATTAATCAAATCAAGACAAAATACTGCCTCATTAGCCTAGTGCGACTGCTATGCTCGAAGTCCTGGGTTCGATTTCCAGGTCGAGCAATGTGTTATTAGGATTTCATATGAAATTCTCAGTAGCAGCTAGGAGTTTGGCTTTGTGCCGATTAATGGCAATAGGCTTGTCCCCTATTACATGGGACATAAAAACATACACGGCGAACTGTGGGTGTACATTAGTGCACCTCTGTTTAAATCTTCTGGGAATACAGGCGTGATGTATGTATGTATAATGTCGATACTGAAGTGAAACGACTTTGAAAATTATACGTTCTGGGTGCGGTTGTACAGAAAATTAACAGAGATTTTTAAAATAAAATTAAACAAAAAAAAAACATAAAAAAGTGCATTGTCGAATTATATTTATATTTTTTTTGCTTTATTTAAATTTACATAAGTTTGCAGTTACACAGTATTTTTTTTAATTTGCTTTTGTTATAAAATAACCCCGTTTATTATTTGTTTTCCAAAGATCTGTAGTGAAATTTGTAAATAAATATGAGGTGTAGGATTAGTTAACTTCAGATTACTAAATACATATACACATGTTCCTTCCTTCCTCCCAGGAGGCAGGAACATGTATAATTATATTGTACAAGGTGTCCAGAAAGGGTATCGGGTATTTGTAAGTTCAATGAAACAAAAATTATTTGTATGCAATAAAAAAGTTTATTGTTTATTATTAGCATATGAATTGGAGAATTATTTGGAAAAGATGATGTTATCCAAATGATGACCGTTACGTTGCTGGCAATCTTCTAAACGGAAACGAAGATTGGCGCTAACACGTTGACACATAGCTATCGATATTGCTGCCATTTCTGACCTGATGTTTTGCTTTAACTGGGTTAGATTCGTCGGATTGTTTTGATAAACCTTACTTTTAAGGTATCCCCATGCAAAATAGTCAAGCGGGCTAAGGTCGGGGCTTCTGGGAGGCCAGTTGATGTTACCCCTTCGCGAAATGACTTTATTAGGGAATACTTCATTAACAACTTCCATTGAGTCATTTGAGGTATGGCAAGTGGCCCCATCTTGCTGGAACCACGTTCTTGAGTTGAAACCTGCAAACTCCTGCAACTCTGGGACCAAAAAATTTCGCAACATATCGCAATAACGGTCACTATTCACATTAATTGCTCGGCCTCGTTGATCTTCATGAAAATAAGGACCAATTATGCCTTTAGCAGACATAGCGGCCCAAACAACGACCTTTGGGCTATGCAGGGGTCGTTCATGCTTTCGTCTCGGATTCTCCACTGCCCAGTACCGACAATTCTGCTTATTAACATGACCATTCAGGTGAAAATTTGCTTCGTCACTGAACAGTATGTTGTTAAAGTTGTTAAATCGCTGCAGCATTTCGTTCGCAAAATTCAGTCGATTAGCATAATCCGTATCCTTCAATTCTTGAACCAATTGAATTTTATAGGCTTTTAGATTTAAGTCTTTCTTTAAAATCGAATGTAAAGACGCTTTCGGATGGATAAAGACGGATTTGAACGAACCGACGCCTCAACTTCTTCAATTGTTTCTTTATCGCGAACTGAACGAGGACGACCAGAGTTTTGAATTTTAACTGTCGCACCTGTATTCTCGAACATCCTGATCCATTTCCTAATGCTATCGTCACTTGGCGCGTGGCGTGTACGATATTCCGCACGATAGAGACGTTGAGCAGTCACTATTGAATCACCATTACGATAATACGCTCGTACGCAAAATGCGCGATGCGTCCCCGAGTACTGTTCCATCGTGACTAAAACTCCACAAAATGGCGGACGCCACGAACCCCTCCCCGCACCCTTTAGACGCTCAGTTTCGAATATGGCGCGAAAACAAATACCCGATACCCTTTCTGGACACCTTGTATTTGTTAGTTTAGCTCGAATTTTCTACGGATAGGGAATTAGTGAGATCGCGACATCATTGCAATCGCGGCAACAGCTCAATCCGAGGTCCGGCCACTTTGGCACCCTTGTGCGCTTGTTGCCCACGCTTTCGCGGCTGAGTGCCTTAAGCGCTCGGCCCCAAGCCACGGTCAGAGGCTCTCGTTTCTAGGGCTCCTAAGGCTAACAGTATAGTCAGAAAAAAAAATTAGTTAAGTATTTGATTTTATCCCTCCTCGTGATATGCTCATACTACGCTAGCCTATAACCACAGAGAAAGAGATCTGTGATTATAATAACTCTTTAACTTCTCTCTGACTGGCGCTATTTTAAGACTTAATACACTATCTAATATTATGTGTATATACACGAGTAAACTAAAACATTTTTGCTTATGTTATCTAAACAATATGTTATAAATATGACGAAAAGAAAAGGATAGCAGACAGACTGACGGTACGTCACCACACATTACAAAACATGTCCGTGAAATAACAACAAATGGTCCGACAACGTGCGAGGTTAGATGTTAGATATAGTTGTGTGGCTTTTTATTAAACTAAACGGTTTACTATAATTTTAGTACAAAACTAGCCAGTCGTCAAGGTATCTGCGTTGCTCTGAAGATAGCGATCAATGAAGAAAGCATGAATTTACTTTCAACTAGCTGTGCCCGCGGTTGCACTCACGTGGACTACAGAATGACCGCGCGAATCTAGTACCCCCGTTCCCGGCTATTTTAAAGATTTAAATGCTTTTTGTAGGCGATCCTTCGAAGATAGATATATGCTCTCCCTGACTTTTTTGTAGGTGTTTTAATATCCATAATTATGTAGTACATTAATATGATTTATCTCTTATGGTTTACTTAACGTAAGCCATTTAAGCGCTCAAATTGATTCACCACGACCAGTTTTTTATATTTGTGCAGAACCCTAACTCTTCTAAAAAAATTAAGTAGTCTACGTTACTCCATATAACATCAGCTATCTACCAGTAAAAGTCCCTTTAAAATTGTTCGAAAATTTTCGGAGATTACCTGGAATAAACAGACAAAAATTGTTTTTTTTTTATAGGTACCGTACATACTTTCATATGCATTTAGTAAAAAGTTGCTATTTTGACATTATAAACAGACACTTCAATTTTATTAATCGCATGTATAGAAGATGATGATGATAAAACGATATGTAAACTTTTTTTAACGAAAACAAAACCGACTCTAAAATACTACTTTAAAAAAAATGCACTAAAAATAAAAAATAATTACGTTAATTTATATTTTATAATTTTATATTCCCACGAACTATTCGTCTGCTACATATTTTATCAGCCCATACAAATATTATTATTTATAATAATCTTATTTATAAGAATAATATACAATTATTCTTATTTTTGAGAATCGATTGGACAAGAACATTTCTCAAACGTTGAGGCTTTTTCACGATGTTTTCCTTCACCGTCAGACAAATTAAATTGGTATTATAAATTTACGCGAATTCAGAAAAACTCAGGTATCTGCCGTACTCGAACCTGTGGACACGAATCAATATTCTGCCAGTCTGAACCACAAATTGACCTCTACTTTTAGTAAATGCGTACTGCAAAATTCTACGTTAACGATTTAGTTGTCTTACAAGTGAATTTTTAAACAAAAAATAACTTCAATGATTTTGAGGATTTCCCTAGTGTATCTTCAAAGTCGAAGGTCCAATAACAATGAACTGAACCAATGAATGACTAACCTTCAGCTTTCCGCTAGTCCCTATCCAAAAAAAAGTATCATTCAAATCGGTTTATAAACAAAGTTATGGCTGAACATCCATAAAAAGTAAATATACATTCGAATTGAGTTATTTCGTATTTTTTTAAGTCGATTAAAAAATAACTTATAAGTACAGAAGTGGATATTTTGAACTATTTTGTTACATTTCCCTATTGCAAAGTTTAAACGAAAATACCTAAATTACGTAATGCAAAATTCTCCTAATGGAGTGGGTGTATAGCCAGCCTTCAGGGACAATTAGCCAATTAACGGCACTCCTCGGATTATGACGTACTGTTACGTGCCCTTCGACCGTGCCCAGAGTTTTACAAATTAATTTGTTTTTTATAATGGTTAAAACGCCTCAATACTTATGCATGGTCCAAAGTCAGGGAATTCAATTCGAGCTAATGTTAGCAAAACGTTTTACTTGGTTAATTTTAGATAGAGCCTAATGGATCAGCGTAAAGAAGGGTAGTAGAGCACAAAGCAATCTCTTTGCAAATTTATTATTTCATTCTTTTTAAACATAAAAGTACGTTGGGGGACCTAATGCTAAAAATAATTCTCTATCTGTCTTCCAGGGGAGCAAGAGAAAGGTATACGCAAGGTGTGAATAATGTTTAGTACAAAAAAGTGGATGTTCAACTACTTCAAGTACTTAGAACCTACATAGCGAATAATTAAAGGATTCTCTCTACTCGGGGCAGTCCGACTGATGGAATACCTCCACCCTAATGAAGATCGCAGCCAAATAACTTTGTATTGTTTTTCTGCGGTGAGTAGGGTTTCCAGAGCTCCTAGGAGGAGGCTGGTTTAAGGTCAGCAGCGTGTTAGTGATAGCTCTGGCGTTACAGTAACCTTACTGTAACCGTTTATCATCAGGCGAGAAACCATAATAAATGATGTATATGTCAAAATCATGATCATCGTTATTGCACACTGAAGCCAGTTAGGCAGCCAAATCGCATGGTGGAATGATGTTTGCATTTTTATTAGGATTTTGTTCACAAGATGTCAAAAGTATAGCAAAGAAAGGAAACAGTCAATAAAATTTGGTTTGATAACCAAGCCAAACCAAGCATTAATTCATTTCTTTTAATGATGGTTACATATGAAACACTAAGATAATAAATACATTCAACATTGTTAAGGTTAAGGTTAAGCTTTAAGGTTTTTTGTTGCTCTGTTCTATTTATCGTAGTCTTGGTAACTACAATATTAAGAAACTCTTTTGAAGAAATTATTTCATATACAATATCGTTGATTTGAATTAATTGTTTTGCTTGACGTTCTTAAGTTTATATTATTTTTATACGAAACCATTAATGGACTTGTCATTGAATTTTTCAAAAGTTTTGGACAATTTGGACCCAATTTTAATAATACATACTATACATCGAAAACGACAAGCGTACTTCTCTTAAATGACCCTCAAAGTAATTGGTATTTTTAACATGTTATGACATCCTGTCCTTAACCCAGCTGTGTAGAATGCATGGCGTTTTGTACATTGGCCCTCACTACGGTCTTCCGTCAATCACATCCTCTGTTGTGAGGACACCATGCTTAACTAACTGGTTATTGTCTCAAGTAACGAGCACTCACCGGATTGCGTTACAAACCATTACATCATTGTAATCTTCATCCGCTATAATAATGACGTAAAATGTAGCCCTTGTTAACTTGACCTGTATATTCTTCTCTTCCTTAATTTAAGAAATTTTAATTTAAGCTCTTATCGGTGGAGCCCTTGCCACTGTTTCCTATACCTCTGCCTTTCTTTTGACCTACGCTTTCCTTCAATTTTCCCTTCCAAGATTGTTTTAAAGAACTAGTCGTGCCGTCTCAAGTGTCCAATCATCTTTCTTCTCTTGTTCTCTATGTTTCTCAACAACTACCTTTCCTCGACAACCATTCTTAACACTTCCTCATCTGTAATCCTTTCTGTCCAACTGATGTTCTCTCATCACTTCTCCATTCCTCCTCCAACATTACATCTCAAACTCTGCCAACCTTTCTCTGTCCCTTTGATTCAACGCCCATGTTTCACAGCCATATAACACTATGCTCCAGATGTAGATCTTAATGAGCTGTTTTCTAAACTTGGTTTTAATTTTCGGTTTTAAAAGCTTGTTTGACCGTCGCGATTCCTGTATCTATCCAGTATATGTGACTGTAATGGATTCTTTTATGGAAATATTGATATTACCAGCGATGACTTGACTTGATGATTGATCGTGGTCGCCTCTGTACTTATCATTAGGTACAGTACAGTTAATTTGCTGTGGTACTATAAAAAATAAACATTTGTCAACCTATGTCAATTTGACATATCCAAAATATTACACAATATGAATGATGATTTAGGCAAAGTAACTATTTAAGACGTGAAAGAAGATCTTTCCAGCGCAGTTGCCGGAACCGTTAGGCATTTGATGCCTAATTTCAAACTATACAAATTACGCATTGGCTTATTCATAAAGACGCCACACGAATTAACTGTAACAAGTTTTTCATCATTATGTGTGGTATAATAGAAGGTGCATTCAGTGACTATTATAACCTTGCCGTCCTGCAATTCGCTTACAAAATTTATCAAACAAACAGCATATCTTCAGAAAGTCCATTTTTGTCTTTGTCTCCTAAGAATATTGATTTACCTTTAAGGGGGAACATATAACTCTTAATCTCCTCCATCCATAAATTTTGTGGGAAACGAACTGTATTTTAATAAACTATACGTTAATTACAATAGAAAACGTAATAACAATAAAATATAGAACTAAGTTTTCTAAAGGAGAAATAATTTTTAGAATTGGATAAGTAACTTACTAAGATGCAGAGTTTATTTCTGACAAACAAGCATCCAAACGATCTTAACTTTACTTTATATTAGTTGTGTAGATATCTATTAAATCTTCTTTGTCTAGCAGTATGTTATTGCTATCTTGTCTTAATTTATAAAATTTATGCTTATAGTGTTAAGAAGAAATAAATAATTTTTTCTAAGACAAGATTCTTAACACTAATAATTTAAAGTTCTTTTATGTTAATTTATCCCTTGATATCTCCAAACCAGTCAGAATTTTTACATTTAATTGGGGATACTGATCTATAATTTAATTTAATATTTATTTTATTTTATACATCATACCGAAAGAGTGTCGCAACTCGTCACGGATTCCGACGTCCTTCCAAAACTTCACGGTAAAAACTGTTTCTTAACCCGAGTTTATTGAATATTAAACCTTAATACATAAGCTTTATGGTATATACAAGCGTGGTTTTGGCGAGTTATTACATTCATTATCACAATTAAACACGCTTGATATTTCGAGCACAATGAAGCTGTGCTATGAAACTGGTCGATATATGAATGTGTGTGTTTGCTAACTTTGTATGACAATAATTTTATAACAGACTTAAAAGAAAGTAGGAGGCTCTCAATTCGATCAGGCATAATGTAACATAACTTCTTTGTTTATAAACCGATTTAATTGATTCTTTTTTAGTTGGGAAGGGGATACTTCAAGGGTGTTCTCATTTTAATGTTATTGGCATTGCATCTTTGAATTCGAAAATAAAAGGGAACTCCTCAAAATCATTGAAGTTGGTGTTCCTTTTTGGCCTGTTTTATATTAAATTATTTATTATACACTTACTGCATTATATATTCGGTTTTGTGGGAGGAGAATCTCTTCTATAATTTTTAAATGTGTTTTTTCTTGCGGCAATGCCGTACCTCATTAATTCTTCATTGATTCAAACATCTTTTTGAAACTTATTTTGTACCGCTATTGACCAAAAACATTCAAATAAAATTTTAATTATTGTACTTTTTTTTTTAAGAAATCGTCTTTGTTGTTAACATCCCTAATAAAAATATATTTAAGTAACATGTAGGTGGCGCCATCTATTAATAATATGTTTAATTAACATAAAAGCTGTTTCGTTTGGTTAAATTCTATAATGTGCGAAACATTCGCACGGGTCGGCTATATAGTTTTATTTATATATAACATTTGCAAAAGATTTATTGTACTCTCAATAATACTATGGGTGATCTATTATGGGTTTTATTATTAACTATCCGGTCGCTCAAAGATCGAAATTTAACCGGCGACTTTTTAATCATAGACTATTTTCTGTTTGACATTTGCAGTATAAACCTAAACAATGAATATTATATCACTTGCTGTCACTTTTCATTGAGTGACAATGTCAATATTTTGGAGGGTCTAAGTCCAATGGTACTGGTCGAGTTAGGATTCGCAGTATTAATTTATTTAATTTAATATATTAGTAAAAGATATTATAGATAAATTTTAGCTTTCTGCACTCCTTCTCCATATAAACTTTAACAATGCCAAATCTCACAGACTTCCGTGCACGCAATACAAGGTGTCTGAAGTTTTCATCTCACGTATTAATATAATGATGATGATAAAAAACTGAAGGATTACAGTACATTTTGTCAAAAAAGATAAACGCGACTAGGAACCATCTACTAAAATCACGACTTTAGATCGATGTTTCAATCAAATGGGCATGGTCACGACTGTCACGAGCAGATTGCTGTGATGCGGTATCTTCATATTGAGGATCAGTTACAACCAACCTTGATCACTGTAGATGATCTCTACTCACTGGTATGCACGATAAAGATAAATTTAATAACTATCTTGATGATAATTTTTTTACTCTTATTAAATCAATATAGAAAAGCAATCTGTGGTGAAGATTATATCTTCGTGTAATTTCATTTAGCAACATGGCTAATCATTCATTTAAATTATTTTTAAGAAAAGAGGCACTCTTAAATTAACTGTACTTTAATCGGTTAATGGAAGAATCAAAACTTTTATCTATAAAACGTGGATATTTTATGGGATATAAAATGAAAACTAATAATAATAATTATTTTTGCCTACAGCGTGATGAAGAAAAGGCCAGCTTGATAGCAGAGCTGACAGCACAGAACTCGCGGCTCACCATACAGCTTAAGGAGTCGTCTGCAATCGAGGCACAGCTGCTTGCACAGCTCGAGGGGTTGAAGGACCAATGTACTATAAGGAAGACAAGCTTACAAGTAATAAACTAATACTAAATATTCTGTACAGTCATAGTTTTTATATAGATTTTCTTATGAATGCTAACTTCAACCTTGAAGGTTGTATTTTTATAGTAAGGCACTATGCCTGATGTTAAGCATAATTCAATTCAAAAAGATAGCTGATAGACATCCAAACTTTGTCGTTTATTGTATTACTATCGGCCACATCTTCATTTGACATGAAAATTGAACATTTAATAGCTCTATTGGTAAGACCCCGCCGGCATGATTTTTTTCCTCCTGCAATAATCATCGTCATATTTCAGCCAAATTACATAAAACTTTGATGAAGTATAACAGTTAAAACTTCCTCATCAATCACTCGGTCAATCGATGAAAATCCGTTCGATAATTGTTGAGTTTATCGTGTTCAGACAAACAGATAAACGCGACGGGGGAACTTTTTTTTATAACATAGCATCATTATGACGCTTTGTTCATTAATATATAATAATATGATGTACAGGACCACGTCCATAGCTTGAAGTCGTTGAAAGCGGAATTGGCGCTCGTCAGCGACAAGAAGGCGGATCTCGAGCGAAGGTTGATCAGCTCATTTCACGACAAGGAAAACTTAATGCAGCAACTTGATGAAGCAAACGACAGGATCGTGGCTTTGGAGAGGCAGCTGAAGGAACAGGTTAGTTTAGTAAATGACAATTTTTTGACTGACGGATCAACGCACAGCCTAAACCGCTGATCGTAGAGACCTGAAACTTGGAGGGTATGTTGTTTGTATGACGTAGGCATCCGATAATTATTTTATTTCGAGACTTGAGACATTTTCTTGCTTGTTATGTCTATAATTTTATTGTGTTTAAATAAAGGCCGCGCATTAGATGTTTCAATGCGCTAAGCATGCCACTGTCAATGTATTTTATTTTTGCTAAAAATCTGACACCATAAATTATAACACAGATTCTTTGAAATCTGTGAATTATATAATATATAAAAAAAAATCAATACAATGAACAAGATATACAAACTAAACTGTTGCTAACCTTTCAACCGGTCGAGTTCACTGAATTTTTTACAAGATACGTGTAGTAGATATGCTTGTAGAGTAATAACTACATATATGAATAAAACTAAATTTCCCAAATACGGCTACGAAACCAGATGTCGGTTGTTAACTTTGAAGACGACATTTTGCTATGATAAAAAATATCCTTTTTAATTTCCATCAATATTAATTATTACAATTAGGGCCAACAATACTGTTAGATAATTTTGCTGGGTGTACGAAAATTATGTCTGATTGGATCGAGACCACCATACACCTAAAGCACCCCTCATAGTGGCACGCTTAGGCATATCACGTTCCGGGATCAAAGCTGTATATCCTATAATCAAGAGAAGTGGATAGTATCTGTACCCGACTGGGTCACAGTGACGCTGTTTTGATTTGTCTCATTTCGGGATCAGCCATTTTATATCCAATTGCCGAGAGTGACAGAGGCGAGCGGCGATAGATAGCCGATCTCTTAGTGTACACCATTGTTTTTGTTGTCATCACTTTAGGATACTATGTAGTTTAAAAATAAACCTGTTAAGTGATTACATTTTCCATTTTATTTTGATCTAACAGGAGCATCTCTATCAAAACACTCTAAAAGAGTTGGAACGCTTGCAACGATCTCATGATACGCTGGCCGAAAGGGTCGGTGCACCAGATCCCATCGAAATATCAGATACGGCGAGATCACTACACGCGGAAATGGAAACCGAACCTGACGAGTCCGATGACGGCTGGCTGAGGTCAGAAGCGGTACAGGTTTACAAACAGTTGAGGACTCTGGCACTACAACTAAATACAGGGCAGGATGATGATTCAGGTAAGCTTATCAAAATTGATATAAGATGAATTAATTTAATCTGGTGTAACGTCGAAAACGGTACTTTTTTAATAGTGTTATGAAATTCGAATTGGAATCATCTTTTGTTTCGAATTTTCCTTTTGCTTAGGTTTGGGTTTTTTACATCTGCCATACTAATTCATCAAAGGTGATATTTTTCTTCAAAAATATGGTTACAGTCAGAAAGTTGTCAGCAGCATCAAATATGTCTTAAATTTGCCATACATATAGGAGATTTGATCAATTTTGTTAGCTGACTAAATTTCTAATAATAGTTCACTTATTGTTTTACCGCAAAATCTAAGTTCGTTTTAAGGAGCAGATCCACTTTATTTTCAATTTCAAATTACATTAAATTAAGGCAGCAGATAAAAGCTTTTAAATAAACCAGGCGAGCTGTACCAGTTATATACAATAATATAAATGTTAATGAAATCTACGAGTAATATATTATTGTACAATTCGGTATACCATATTGTTATAGGTACCATTGTGACCTCCATAAGTCAGAGCATGGATAACTGGTAACCTCAAAAACTCGATTTCGTTTCTATCACGCAAGTCTATCGATCCAACAATGGTTTTCTTTTTTTATATCATTTATATTGTACATATATGTATATATTATTGATGATTTTGGTATTATTTCCATAGTTCAAGACAAATCGATGATTTCGTGCCTTTTCCATAAGCAGCATGTCGATAATAAATGCATTTATAGTTTTATGTTTTATTTAGTTATTTGGAGAATGCCAAATGCTTTGGTTACATAATATTCTACAATATATGAAGCAGAAATCATTATATTAATACGTAAAGCAAAAACTTTGTACCCTTTCTTACGAAAATTGCGTGGACGGAAGTCTGTGAGATTTGGCATGGATAAAGTTTATATGTCGAAGGAGTGCAGAAAGTTAAAATTGATCTATAAAAGTTACTAATATATTAAATTAAATATATGTATATTAATACTGCGAATCCTAACCTGTCTAGTGCCATTGAACTTAGACTCCCCAAAATATTGACATCGTCACTCAATGAAAAGTGACAGCAAGTGATATAATAATCATTGTTTAGGTTCATACTGCAAATGTCTAACAGAAAATAGTCTACGATTAAAAAGTCGCTGGTCGAATTTTGATCATTGGGCGACCGATAGTTAAAATAATAATAAGTACTTCCCCATCCCGTGTGTTAATAGAATGTTGTCAACAAAGTTTTTTGAAAAATAAACTTTTTATTTTTCAATTGGTTTCACAAATTCCCATGTTTATATAAATAAGTAAACCTTATCGTAACACTAAAATCCAGATAATTGAATTATTATTTCTTATTATACTTATGATATAATATTGAACTAAAATAGCTAGCCACTCAGAAGTTGTTCTGCCCTTTTTAGTAGTCAATATCTCGACCACAGTGCCACCTATAGTGTTCAGATATAGCATAAAAACCTTCCCCATGAAAAAAATATTTAGCTCTACCAACTTCCTTGGTGTCGGTCAAACAGTGTTGAAGTTTATCAGTTTCATGTATCAAAATGACACATGATGATTGTCTCATAGTTGTATGAAATTAAATATTCACATAATACTTATTCATTTATTTTCATTCAATGATAGGGGTTTTTCCGTGTGGCTTAAAAAGCCAAACATTTATAAAGGTCACACGGTGAAACAGTCCGTGCTACTTCCTGCATGGTATACGGTAAATCACAAAAGCGGTTCGCGTGACTCAACAACAGAATCAAAATGTACATTGTGTTTTATAGAAGAAACTTTGTATACGGGGTATAGCTTTTAGAATTGGTTTCATCTTGTCTACTAACTACATATGGAATAACTTGTCCTAGCTATTTCGCTATAATATTTCATTCCATTACTGGGTAGTCCAGTATATTAGTATTGCTCAACAATATAAAATAAGTTTGCGTTTAAATCCAAGTTTTTTGTCTGACTGGGTATATCACCTTCGATTTGAAAATCTCCTGCAAATGTTATATTGGATGTTTCCATAGATTCATTTGATAGCTATCGCCCTATTTCTACATAAAATATATTATTATTTCATCTTTGATAATACATTTCCCTATTAGACTTGGTTAATTTTGTTTTATGACGTAACAAGTAAATAATTTATGTTTATAATTTTACTGTTACGTAAGTAGTCAATTTCAATGTCAGTTTACTTTTTTGGGTCATTCAGTCCATTTAGTGCTATTGGATTATATAGTCCTTTCTTCTGAAACTGTGCTTTGGCTTTTACAATGATATCATCTGTAATATTATTTGCTTTATTTGTCAATCATTTATTTATGGCATTAGAATACTGATGGTTAATTTAGGCAGAATTCCACTTCCTACGCATTTTATTATAACATGTCTTTGAAAATTTGTGTTTTATATTAATTCAATGTATGTTTGTCATTTTGGGATAATTTGATTTGTAAATAACATCGAATTTTTTACTAAATAAAATGTTTTGTAATCAAGTCTGTCGATGTATTTTTTGATATTTCTTTATCAAACAAAATTAGTCAGATACGGTGATCATCAAATTTCATTTCATCTCCAAACAATCAGAAATATTCCTTATAAATAAGCCTTTTTAAATGCTTTTATTTGACTTCCATTGTTAGTGTGTGTCAAATCTTACAACTGAATTTTAAAACAGTTATCCCCTACCGATTGCGCTGAAATTTTTCATACGGGTACACATAAACATTTTATTTTTAGTTAGATGATAATGTTAGCTAACTGACGGTTTCTAAATCGATTAAGGCGAGCTCCCACCGATGGCGGACCACTGTTTAAATGAAAAGGTTTGCTAAGAACAACATGAAAATACATTTAGTACGAGCTGCTAATGAGAATTTCATAGAAAACCCAATAACACTTTGCTTGACCTGAGAATTGAACGCAGGGGCCTCGAGCATAGCATGGTCTTTATGTCTTTTAGATTATATCGGTATGATTGTTAAAATGTGATATCCTCGACGAAGTCGCGGGCACAGCTAGTATTGAAAAAAAAACTTTTTTAAAGTTTTATTTATAATTACTAATTATTTATATGTCCGTTGTAAGTATTTATCTGAACAGATAGTCAATCCTCTTACTTTTGCTATTCCCTAACCTAAGTATGAAAAAATGAAGTCACGTTTTATGATTATGAGACACGAGAACGTATTTTAATGGCAAACTGCACGAAGTCAGGGCACACGAATTTTGTGCTGTTTCTTAATATTTTTGGTTAATATAAACAATATCTTGTCGGCTTTGTTTTATTTAATTACTATTAATTTAACATTTTCTATGTAATTAATTACGAATTGAGGATACAATAGTGGACAGGGGCTGTTTTTTAGGTCCAAATAAAAAGTGCCGATTTTTTTTTTAAATAATAATAATTGCATGCAAAAACAATATGATATGCATGGCATGTGCTATAAATTTAATTAAATTAAAAAGCTGAATTTTGAATCATCTTTAAATATAATAAAGAATGGTACATATGATAAACTTATTAGTTTCGACCTGATTGAAAATTTTCTTTTAGTAATAATTAATATTATTGAGTAATTTTATTTAAAGTACGTTCATCTGAAGTCGCTCATTTACTGTAACTCTTCTTTTTACCTTTTATTCCACTTAGGCAGGGTCGGCACAACCTGTTAAACTCTTCTGGTCTACACTATCAACTGTCATTTCAATATTCAAACCCATTCTACACATATAATTCTTCAAACAAACCATCTATACCTTCTTCAGTCTTTCTCTAGTCCTCTGTGTCCATCCACCTTCATACTTATCATTCTTTTAGTTAAGTGATATTAATCCCTCCTTATGACATGCCCATACCACTTTAACTTATATCCCCTCAAGTTCTATGTGACTGGTGCTATTTTAAGTGTGTGCATTATTTGGTGCATTCACTGTAATACTTCTACTTTCACGTTATTACGTTTGTAATTTTATGTACTGTTCACGCTTCATCACTGCCCAATAAGGTTCAGCATTATGCACATATTCGTAAGCAACTTTCTAGAAATTATTCTTTTGAATTTTAAATTGAAAAATAAAACGAAATTTTTACTTTTGAATTTTAAATTGAAAAAAAAAACCAAATTTTTACTTATGTATTTCTAAAAGGTATTTCATAAGGAGATAGTCTTCGCAACGTAGACTTTAGGTTGGACTGAATATTGAGAGAATTGGCCGCAAAATTTGAAATTAGGTTACTGAATTTATTGGGAATACCTAATTATGTATTGAATAAAACCACCAATGAATCATTTGCAATTTGCTCGTTACTTGTGGGCCTCTTATGAAAACTCAAGGTCCTTAAAAGGGCAGTGGTGAGGGCTGCGCTCGGAGTTTCATCTGCTTGATAAAATCTAAAATGAGAAGATTCACACCAGAATCAAAGACACCAAACATAGCCATAGCCCTAGGAATTGGTAGACTTAAGTGGCAGTGGACGGGCACCTAACTCGTAGAAACGGTTGCCGATGGCCCCAAGAGTTTTAGAGGACGTACTGAAAGATACAATATGCCCACCACAAGGCGCTGAATGCGAACAGCAAAGGACAGTTCGTTGTAGCGATCTTTGGGGGAGGCCTATGCCCGTGGACGTCTTTTGACTAAAATCATGATGATAATGATATATAACAAGTATTGTTTAATTAAATTTTTATATAATTTTTTAACAATAAAACTAATTCCAAAATCATAGAGATACATTTTAAAAAAACTAGTCCGCCAATTTTGGAAGTCCTCCATATTGGATTTAGAACGATGTTAATTAGGTACGTACATTACATACGTACGGTACATTGTCATCCAAACCAAACGTGCACGCAAAATTTAATTTCACTCAGTTGGGGATAAGTTTTAAATTCTGTTCAATTATTTGACCCATAATAAAAAGGCAAGTTTTTAATAAAGCTTGTAAGCCTAAATAATAATATAAATTTATTGTTAAATTCAGGGTTACACTCGGACCTGTCTATCTCCTCCCTGGACGGAGACGAAGGGGAGACTCTTCGCCGTGGGGCTCTTGCCGCTGCGTGCGCGGACGCGGTCGCCGCTTACGCCGCTCTGGAAGGATCTCGAGTTAGAGACTCTATCGCCGCCCACGCCCGTCGCTCTCTGGAAAGGGAGCGACAGATTGATGAGAAAAACGAGATCATAGCTGATCTCTCTTCGAAGGTAAGATATTTTAAAATTGTATTTGTTGACGCCTTTAGTAAATGGAAAAATTGGGAGCTTGCGTCATCATGTGATGGAAGTTCAACATGATAATAATGTTCCTAAATTCATTTTTTATTATGTTAAATTACTTTTCACAGTAAAAAAAATGTTTATAGTATGAATTCAAATGATAATCATTGACGATTAACTTCGTCATATTGTTTGAACGCGTGATAAAATTCTTCAAATCTGACTGGTAGTTTCAGAGATTAGGACACAAACAAACAAAAAAAACGAAACTATCTCTTGAGTTTTATCTATACAGTTAATAAATTAAAGTGTCTGTTTATAATGTCAAAATGACAGCGATTTACTAAATTCATATGAACGTATATACGGTACATAAGAACCAAACAATTAAATTTTTTTGTTTGTATGTTTGTCCAGGGTAATCTCTGAAACGGTTGGACCGATTTTGACGGGACTTTCACTGGCAGATAGCTGATGTTATAAGTAGTAGTTTGGGTCATTTTTATCTTATAAAAGGAGTTGGGTTCTGCGCAAATAAAATAAAAAGCTAATTTTATCTTTAAAATAATCGGCGCGGTGCGACGGCGACCTCCACGGGTGGAATCGAGGTCACCACAATACCGACATTCTGCAGTCCATCTTGTAATATTATATAGGTGATTTCCGTCAGCTACACTTAAGAACTATATTCTCTTTCTAATTTTACCCTGTTACCAGCACCTGTATTTTTTATTGAGCAAGCCTACTTGTTCAGTACCTACACATTAAATTGATTTTCAATACAGTAGGTTACCTTACAATGTAGCCTTTGTATTCAATTTATAGATAGGACATGAATTATTAAAAATAAACGTGTTTTTCAACACGTTTTTCCCAGTTTAATCATGAATATTATTTATCTTGTTGCGCTGGGTATTATGAAATTATGAATAAATTATTTTATGTTGTAATATATGTAGAACATATTATTGGAAATAGCGAAGGTGGTCACGATCTACCTGACTTCGAAATCTACGTGCTTGAGCTTTAGGACATTTTCTAATGCCCATCTGAAAATCAGGATTCTGGCAGGTGAACTTGAGAGCCAATCTCCTCTTTAGGTTTATCTCGTCACCATCTTTGAACCTCGGTGCAGGATGGCGGATAATTGCCAGTAGGCAATGGGCTCGTGGCGGGCAATGGCAATGTTGTCAGGTTTTTTGGGCAGACTTCAAAGGAATCATGGTGTAGCGTGGCCGGTGGTGTTCACATCAATCGCCCATTGTTCAGTTATTTACCATCTACCGATGTCGAGGTATTTTTTATCTTACGGTCGCAGAAACGTCACTATCGTGGAGCAATAAGGAGACTTCTTCGCCATATTAATTTAGCTAGGATTAGTTATTTGCAAATAAACATATATAATTATTTTTAACTAGCTGTGCCCGCGGCTTCGCTTACATGGACTACAGAGTGCCCGCTCCCGGATATTTTAAAGACAAAAATGCTTATTATGGGTCTTTCTTTTTTCGTACGTCTTTTTAAAGTGTACAATTATGTAGTACATTAATTTGCTATATCTCTTATGGTTTACTCAACGTAAGCCATTTAAGCGCCCGAATTGATTCACCATGACCGGGGTTTTTATTTAGGTGGAGCCCTAATTTTTTTTCTAAATTAATAGTAGCCTAAGTTATTCCCTATAAAATCAGCTATCTAGCAGTGAAAGTCCCGTCAAAATCAGCCCAATCGTTTCGGAGATTACCCGTAACGAACAGACAGACAAAAATGTTGTAATGGGTTTTTTGTTATAGGTGTCGTACTTTCATATGCATTTAGTAAAAAGCTGTTATTTTGATATAACAAACAGACACTTCAATTTTATTAATTGTATAGATTAGGTACTTCGTTCCAGTGCACATTTTCATAGCAGTTGTAGGTAATAAATAAATCATTTCTAAGGCCGTGATTACCTACTTCGAGGTATTTATGTGCTTTGCAACGCAGTAACGAGCCATGTACCACTGTAAGATTACTTGACGAGCGATGTTGGCCCACGGTGACGCATGGCCGTACATGGCCCATTGTGTACTGAGGTCTTTAGCGATGGTCTGATCTCCCGGTGATCGAAGTTGTACTTACCATCAGGTAGTGGCCGGGGTCGTGACTTTGTCGTGCACCTATAAAAAATTACAATACATTTTTCACCTATTTCATTGTTACCCGAGCTTCGAAACGTGAGTAAAATGACTCACGGATTATATACTCGTTAAATAGGATTATGTTCAGAGAATTTGGTTTCCTTACGTTGATAATATTAACCAATCCACTTTTTGATATCTGTAGAATTAACATTCTTAAAGAAAACGTGTTTCGTTACACGTGTACCAAGATGTTTTATGGCTTCGGTGCTCGATTACGTTCGAGAAAATGAAACATTTTTTTTTTCGAACAAATATGACAAAAAAACAATTTATTCCGTTAAGTTGGCGACTATGCTTACCGGTTTGTAAACGGCTTCCGTTGCCTATGAACGCTTGTAACTCCATAGGTATCGCTAGCGCGTTACCGATCCTGTTCTCCCCTTCTACAAGGAGCTTTGGAAAACATATTCACCGCAGGAGCTCAACACAGGGCTGGTATCTTCTTTAGGGTGGAGTTATTTCACCTGTCGAACTTCCTCGAGTAAATGATTGCGAGGACAGCCGCGTGTAATCATCAGTTTTAAATACTAGCCTCGAATTATCTATGACTAAATTCTATCTCCCACACAAACGCCTGCGCAAAATAATATAATTAAGATATCACGTTGGCTGATCTATATTATGGTCTCAAAACGACTACTTCTGTTTTATAACAATATACAAACGTGTTCTTGTGCCATGTATGTGCACGTCTTGAAACGAGTTTCCAAATGATGTCAGTTGTTTTGTGATTTGCAATTATATTGTGTTGCAAAAATCGTTTTCGTCTGCACGATCGATCCAGTTGTATACGAAAAATACAAAGTCGACATTTCCTAAATTACGGCAAATTGACAGTACTGTCCCTGATGGGTAAGCACAGTACAATCCTAACACAACAGTGACCACCGAGAGATCGTAATCCGTCGACGGTCACCGCTGTCACGCCGGCCTGCATTAATTTAACTGGATATGTACAGGCTGATCCCGAAACGCGACACGCAAAAGCGAGTCACTATGACGGACTTTTCACCACATGCATGGTGGTCGCGACACAGTCGGGCAAAATAGCCCTACCACCTCTCTATCGCCATTTCTTAATTCGTGTACAGCAGGGTGCACCACGTGCAGGTGGGGTTGGCTTGGGCGTCTAAGTGTTGAAGATGTAAATCGACGCCCCTTAACCCCAGAAAGTGTAGGCTTTACTTTAACAGAGCTTTAAAAGTTAAGAGTATATATTAATTAAAAGCCTATTTGCACGTTGTTTTGTTAATCGAGTTGACATCGCGCGTTTTTGAAGTGAAAACTTCTTTAGCGTCGTTGTGATTTGAAAGTCGATGAAACGAAAAAGCGAAAGCGACAGTAAAAAGAGACAGACACATAAATTCATAACATTTAACGTGGGAGCAAATGAGATAGGAAAGTTTTAGGCAATGGTAAAATGGTACAAAAGAGGTTTGTTGCCACGCAATAATAAATTTTATTACCTCATCAAAAAGGCACTAAACAAATACTTTTTAGACAACACTTATGGCATGTTACGCATGTTACACAATATCAATGTGTTAGTATACCACGGATATTTCAAAGGTGCATTAATTGAAACTGATATAGTGAATAATGATTGTGAGTACTTGTTTGTACATTTTGTGTGTGTATTTGATCATTTTCTGAATAAAAAAAAACATAGATGTGAATATTTCACTTCTACCACGTGTGAATTGCACACATAATTTTTTATTGTTATAGAGTTGACTATTTTCCGAACCGTTGGTAATATTTTGACATTCATAAACTAAATAAAGTATTTTTATATTTTGATTTTTAAGAGATAATGGCTCAGATATAGTAAATTCGGGCGTCATTAGAAATATTACGTGAATATAAACTTTACAATCACCCTGAACTGTTTCACGAAAACAAAGAAAAAATTCGTTTTCGTTCTACCGCTCCCTCAGACTTCTACTTGAAAATCTAACCTGATGTATACTACATTCATAAACGCGGCGTAGGATGTCTACCTTCGGCAACGTTATTGACCCTTGTGTGGTCTAAATATAAACACTACAGTATAATAAAAAAATGGTTATTAGGTAGTATCTATGCGAAAAATCTAGACTGCAGTCCGGTCGCATGGCGTGACCGGTGTGACGTCACGCTAGAGTTCATCGACTCCCACATAATACCCTCTAAATGTATACGTCAATAACAAATTATTGTCATGATCAGAACATATAGTATTGTACTAGACTGTACAGGAAGTGTGTATTCGTTTTTATTTGACATTTAAACGCGAGAGCTGAAAAGCCACGTGTCACGGTGTTATGATCAGCAATAATTCGTTATTTAATGATTTTAATCTTAGTCGTAAACAATATATTTATGATGTAATTCGAAAATAGCTGTGCCCGCGGTTCCGCTCGCGTGTACAAAAGAATGCCGTTTCTCTCGAGCGCACGTGCGAATCACGCTACCCTCGCCAACGACGGGCGACCGCCGAATATTTTAAAGATAAAAATGCTTATTGTAGGTGATCCTTACAAGATAGATATATGCTATCACTGACTTTTTTGTAGATCTTTTTAAGGTCTACAATTTTGTAGAACATTAATTTGATATATATCTTATAGTTTACTTAGCGTAAGCCATTTAAGCGCCCGAAAAGCGTCTATTTTCCTAATTGATTTACCATTATCGTGAAACTGTGGAACCATCTCCCGGCTAATATATTCCCTCCTTACGACATTTGGTCCTTCAAGCGTAACATGAAGAGATATTAATACAGGCCGATGGATTTAGATCTCTCGGTGGTGGCCGTTGTTTAGATTGCACTGTGTTTACCATCAGGCACAGTATCGTCAATTTGTCGAGCTACTTACAAAAAACTAAAAATAAACATGGCAGTTATATTTCCAAGCTTGGAAAAAAGAACCCGTTTTACTAATTAATATAAATCAATTTAAATTTAAACACCGAATAAGGTATTTCCGTATTCGCTTATTAAAAATTAATAGTAAATTTTGGTGTTAAAAGAAAAAAAACTATTGTAATTAATTAACAAGTTAATTATAGCCATTTAGACCATTTAGTTCACACGCCAGAAGCAGGCGTCGATTTACCAGACTCAACGGGCGACGAGCATGCGATGGCATACTTTCTTTTTCCACTTGATCATTGTTTGGTTGTTTTTCTCTCATTGAAGTATTCAAGGTCGAGATTGAAATTTAAATTTAATCACCCTGTAATAAAAAGAAAGGGTATTTTGAGGTTTTACGGTTGTAAAATCAAAATCAAAAATATTTTATTCAAATCTGGCCCTAAGACGGCACTTATAAATGTTAAATCACTAACACCAGTTCGGAAAACATACCATTACCGAGAAGAACCGGCAAAAAACTCGATATGATTAATCATTTTATAATATAACCATGTAAATAATGTTTACATTTAATAATTATATTATTTTATTGTTTGTACAGAGGGAGTCATTTGGAGTGATGACTAATTTGTTTTTATTTCTAGTATATTAAAACAATTCCGGTCATTTACAAAATTTAGTTATCTAAGATTTTTGCGAATATGCATTAAATTGTCAAGGATGTTTTAAATCGTATGCGAAAATCCAAATATTTAATTCGGTCGTTAAGATTAAAAGTACTTTAATAATGAAAAAGATAGTGAACTGAAAATTAAATATCAACTTATAAAATTCAGAATACATAATATTAATCGTAGAACATAATTTATTACATTACGAGAAAAAAAAAACTTTTACTTTTTTCATATAACTTTTACGTCAACATATTTTCAAGTGAGAAGTAAAAATCCATTGTTGTAGCTGTGGATAGTAATATCAAATCTGATTATATCCATCCTTCCATTGAATCCACATCAATTCACTACTAACAGTGCTAACTAAAGACCTCCTCTGCCTCACATGATTTGATTTGATTTGTATTTCCGGACCATTGGGCATACGTTCTTCCCGGAATGGGTTTTCCAGCTCTGGTCCACAATTTAGATTTAATTGATGAATGACGTACGATGCTGGGTATGTCTTGTTGTGTTTCCTAAATCATCTCTACCTCAACCTAGAGATTCTCTTGCCAATGTCTTTTATTTAAATTTCTGTATTTGGTACATGATCTACAAGGGAGATGACTGACATTGCTCATTCCATGGCTCTTCTAGAATTTCTATATTTATTTACTATACAATCTACAAGTAAGATGCCTATCAATTTTTCGTGTGCAGGCATGTGTTTATGTATATAGAAGCAATGACGGCTAAGTTGTTACCGTGTAGGGACTCCGCGTCGATCGACAAATTCAAATCCTTCTCCTCTCCTTTCGGTGTAGGAAAACATCGTGATAAAACCATAGTATGGTGATAGGGCTTTTTCTAATACCCGCCTGTCTAGCTACCGTCCTCAAGTTGACAATCTGTCGCCAAACACCAATAGGTTTTTTCCGGCAGTTGTACTTGAGAGCCAGTCTTGCAGTCTTAGCGTGCTACCATCTTGGGTCACATCCTCAATTAAATTCAGGTGATCAAGTGGTCACAAAGTTAAATCTGTAACGATAAAAAAATGAGTTTCCTACAATTCTAATTATTTTCTCTTTATATCAACAGCTCTCTGTAGCAGAAGTAGAGCTTCGTGCGGCTGCAGAAGAGCGTGATAAGCTACTCAACGATGCAAACTATAACAGTCTCCAGAACGATGAAGCAGTGATGCGCGCCAGGCAGGAGCGTGACGAGGCCATAGACAGGAAGAAGGCTGCTGAGGTATGAAAACTTGAAACTATTTTTTAATAGAGAAAATAGCAATCTCGTATATACTTCATCACATGCTAAGTAAGTAGGTAAGTATCTGACTCCCATAGTCAATTAATTTCAAACAGAATCACAGATGAAGATCGATCATGGATAAGTTGTCATTTGCTACTATTTAGAACTAAGTTATCAATTGAAAGTAAAAAAAAAGACAGGAAAAATGTAACATTGGTTCTTACACAGTAACACTCTAAACAGTTTCTTCTCCATTTTACTAGGTAATGTCATGGCAAGTCCAAAGGAAAAAGGTTGCAAGTTTACCGTTAGATACAAGTCTCAACAGCAGCGCCGTAGTTTCCTGAATTTCTTCCATAACGTATCAAAACACTTTCAATAACTTTTTATAGTTAGATAGCGCTCTTCATAAATTGAAAAGAGTCCTATAGTATTTGCTAAAGAGAAATCTCAAACAATCATTTGAGACTTTTGCCTCCAAGCAGTAAATAATTTACAAAATGCTTTATCCTTATTCTTACGAAAAGAGTTAATAATTTTGGAAACAATATCATAAAATTCAATTATAGTATATTGTTGAAGCAAAGAGGCTTTGTTATAAAACTAGTTTAATCTCTTTGCATATCATTGTATGATTTCTCTTTATAAAAATAATGTTTTGAATGTTTGTTGACTGAGAATGTCAAGTGAGAAAATATAATAATTTATTTTCTAACATAACGTGACCAATATTCATACGATTGCTTTCTAAAACTGTGTGTTATCTTATAAGACTCTGCTTATGGTGTGAACAAACACACTAGATTGTTACATCGGCAATAGTAACATATTTATACATGTTTGTTTGTAACTCTCTATCAAACGATTTTAAGGTGTCTCTGGCAAAGACGAGGGTAGAGCTGATGCAAGCCAACAGCCAGTTGTACGAGGCTGTACGTCAGAAGGTCGATCTTGGTCAGCAATTAGAGCAGTGGCAGGTGAGTGACCTTACCGTTTTCTTTTCCTAGTATGGACTGTTTAAACTTATTGGAAATTCATAATCTTCTAATTTAAAAGAACTTTATATTTAACCGTATTATTACATCATCAACTCATTTTAGAATGTTTATAAAAGACCGTGTTAAAATCGGGGACATACAAAAGAAGCGGACAAAATGAAAGATTGATTTCTCGACGGTAGCATTGAAATAGTCACTTATTTACTTTAAATTTCGTATCATATTTATGCGTGGATATCTACGTTGTCGCTGTCATACCAGCCGGCTATCTGTCATCAGCTGGATACACTTAAGCAGATCCTTAAACGTGATAAACCAAAAGAGACTCACTGTGAAAAGGAAATCATCATGCGCATGGTATTTACAGATACTGACCCTACTACCCCGCTTGAATATTGGATATATATTATACCGGCTGATCTCGAAACATTACATACCTAAACGTGCCACTTTGCAGTGCTATAACTAGCCTTTTATGCACTTGGTGCGAGCTTCTTTAACTGCGCCCTTGAACATTTTATTATAGGTATTGTTTGTTGTCCTTGTCTGCGTATCGCTGGCAGCGTTTTAGTTACGGCATTGACATTATAACTGGTGTTAAAATCTTATGTATTGTGGTCGCGATCTAATTGGAAATAATTTTCGTGACTTACCTTTTGAAGCACTACAACTTGTATTCAAAAATCTCATCAATTCTAACCATTTTTTAGATGGACATGCAAGAGCTGATAGAGGAGCAGATGAAACACAAGTTGACGACGCAGGAGAAGAGAAGGAAGCTGCCTGAACAGCCGCAACCCACCAGAACCTCACGGATCTTTGGTTTTTTCCACCGGTGATCTGCTCTGCCGATCTCTTGGCGTGCCTACTTATAGAAGCCATAAATACTATATTCATAACAATCATATACATAATTTTAACAAAACATGATGAATTCACGACAGTTCCAATTTTATTTCTGACATTTTTGTACAAAAGGAATATAGCTAATGTCATTCTAACGTCGGCCATCTTGATTTTAGATGCGTACGCTCTCGTAACTGTTCTCGGGTGCGTTTTTATTTTATATTATAAACCGTGTGATGTATACACTTTTGCAGTGATAGTTAGTATGATAATAAGAATGTTAATAATTAATATAATTTTAATTTTTAATCGTTTACATAATTATTGTATAGTGATGCACTGTTCGTTAGGTAATACAAGATTTTTTTTTAATGGCTGATCAACATAATTAAAAGAGGTTTGTATTTTTTTTCTTCAATAATTAAAAATGTCTATACCTGTATGGGCACAACAGATTATATATACAGTAGTTTTCAAGAGAGCACTTAATTCTGTTATATACGAACGATTAACATAACGATACGATTTAAAAAACCGAAATGGATTGCGTTGTTTTATGAAAGTGAGAAAATTTTATGGATATTATAAGAACGTTTTTAAAACCTTCATTCACATTTTCAATAAAGTTATCTGGGTCAATCAACTAATAAACCCATATTTTGGAGAGATTGGATATCGTTTTTTTTTGAAATAAATTTTACTCTTCGTTTATTCTAAAGGCCAAATTCGCGCACGTGTGAGTGAAGGCAAACGCAATGGAAGCTACTTACGGCGAAAAAAAAAACCATCTATGTTGTTTTCTGACAAAATTCTTGACGGTAACTCAGTATACGCATTTTATAAGGGACCAGAATAAGTTTTTTTTTTTGTAAAAGTGTTTTGCCTTATTGCTATTTTGTATTATACACGATAAACACAGATTCCATCTTGTTCTATAATGAAAAATAAATGACAAGTAAAAATTAATTTATAATTAAATTCTACAAGTTAATGTTGTCTTGGCAGGAATATTTTGTATGGGACGGATATTTCGTATCCTGAGTTACCATGAAATTTAATAGAGACAAAAGATTTTTGAGAACGTAATCAAGTTTGCCGTAGTGCCTAATAAATAATCTTAGATACAATTGTGATAATTTATACTAAATAATAACATATCAGGTACAACAAAATACGAGTAAAATAGTTGATTGGCCCGGTCCATCTATAGCCTTTTTTATAGAAAAATGATACAACGTAGAACTTGAGAGATATGTCTATGTCTTTAAATAATTAAGTAAATATCACATAATTTAACATGGTAAAATTACCGTTTCGTAGCTTACACTTTAATTAGTTTAGTAAAATATATATATATATATTTGAGTTGTGGCACTTTACTGTTTTAGAATAGTAGGTAGGTACAATTTTTTTTCCGATTTAATACACTAGCTTTCACAAAGTGTGTGTAAAGGATGGTTTAGGCCTCTTTTAAGATCCATCGTCTTATCATATTTGACTAAATAATAACTTATTTCAAAATACACGATTTTAAATTATTCTATCCTTTGTTTATAATTCCTATAAAAAGATGCTCAATAAATTTAATAGTTCTACTTACAACATAAATCAAATGAACGTAACTAACATCTTTATTCATGTGCCTTCAGTGAAAAAATATAAGCCTGTCGTTTAAACATATTGTATAACCTCAATAATAGAGTTTTTGGCGGGAATCTTGGTCATTTTTGTGATGATTTTTATTATAATCCATAATCTTTTGTTATTTGTCTCTATATTATGCAATTTAGGCGGCATTTAACGTAATGTACTTTGGTTATTGTACACAAGTGAATTGGATTATTAATGATAACTGGGAACATGCATTTTAAGTTGCTACACAAACTCCCTGGACAGTTTTAATAACAGAAACACAATTTATTAAAGCATTGTTTGAAGGTTACAAGAATAATTAGTACTATCGACGTGACGTTGGCAGAACTGTGGATTAACAAAGTTGCCAATAAAGAAATAAAAAAGAAGATAACCTCAATAATAGATTGTAAATTTAAAAAAGTTATGTTTTTACACTTCTTTGTAAGAGGAGGGAGATTTTTCTTGTTTGCAGAGAGATATTTGCTTTCTATAATAGTGGCAGATAACTGTAAAATAAAAGACCATTCTAATATCTTACCGCCATATTGTTTGGAACAAGTCAGCCATTTTGTAACACTAACCTAACATATTTATCCTATTCATCGCTTATTTGTACATAACACGTTTTTAATGTTCGAGATTACACTTAACGTATAGTTTTAAGTAGTATACTTTGGCTTCAAGTGAAGCATTCGGTGCACTTACTTAACGTAGATTGTAGGTAATACATGTATATTAGTTAAACTTAGCGTCAAAAGTAAAGAAAAACGTACATTGATGAGCGTCTATTAAACATTTTTGTTGTTGATTATAGGATATCAAAGGATAGGTATTAAAATAATACCGATTTTATTTTTTCTCTTGAAAAGAGAATACCTATCGAATTCTATTTTCTGCTGCTGATAGTAAATATTCTTTTATTGAAATTTTAAGGATCATTTTTGTTTTGATAAATTTATAATAATTTTTTATTTTTTCTGACTGACTATACTGTTTGCCATAGGACCCTGGAGCCTCAGACGGCTTTTACAGCTTCATCGTGAAATGGGAGGGTCACCGTGACTTGGGGTAAAAAAATATATCGATTACTCTAATATACACTTGAATTTCTTAGTAAAGTTAGCTAGGGTGCGGTCGCTAAGTACTTGATGTAAGTATACCTAATACAAACTTACGAAAAGAAACCTAGCAGTATTTTCATATATTCCAGAGCGTATTTATCTTAGGGTCATGGGGATATGGTCCCCTTTTTGGGTCTAAAGCAGAAACGTAATATTTGTACGGGTCTCCCAGGTGGATGACCTTCTCTTTTAGATCCAAACGACGAATCTTAAAATACGCTAACTGCTTTAATGTATCATAAATAAAAGCCCAAAATTTTAAAACGCTAAAAAATGTTAATCAAAGTACGGTTTTCAACTTCTCTTGGCGCTGAGTGAATAATAAATTAAAATAAAGAAATGAAATAAAGGATTAAATAGCCATATTATTTACCATTTAAAAAAAAATGTTCGACGATACACGAATTAATTCTACATGATCTGCTCTGTATTTAGATTTTAAAATAAAATGTTATTAGTTTTAATAAAATATTTACATTAAATTAATTATTTTTGATGAATTATAATTGTTCTGCAATATAATATAGTTGTACTGTGCCTTATACGTACCTGGCCTTTTGGAAGTGCCTTTCGAATGTCAATGTATTTATTAAAAAATAATTATGAAGAACTTGTGACCTGCACTTTGTTACTTGTATCGGAACGCCACAAAACAAATAGAATTAGGTATGTGACCGGTTAATTGTACGAACCGTTGGCCTATGAACTGAGATTATAAACTTGTAAATTTTTGAGGTTATGTCAATTATACTAGAACTTGAAAAATGTGAATTTTCAACGTCTAATTTGATATGATCACAGTTACAACCAAACTTAAAGAATTCAGTCGGTTTATAAACCTACGAAAATGTAACCGTTCGATTGCAAATTATAGTATTCGTCCATAATATATCGACAGTTTACAATCTCAATAGATTGTTTATAAACTAACGCTTCGTATACCTATCCGGTGACATACACGAATAATATGGCATTGTTATAGGGTATTTTTTATGCCTAACTAGCTACCGACCTTGGCAATCACTTATAGGCTTAACTTGATACCTTCTTAGGCCACATTGTCACTGAAAATCACGTAACATTGTGGTCAAATGCTGAAAATACAAAGTTAAAAAAACAGTGACAAGGAATTTCATATTGGTTATTATTCTTCATTTGCTGAGGAGCCAACTATTAGCTCCCCATAAAATGGCCACATCTGGCAGGACCCAAGTGTGCCTATGTCGTGAGACCACCCGTGAAGGCCCCCGCCAGTGGTTTTTTTTTTAAATGGCGACGCCGTTTGAATGGACCGCTTGTCAAACCAAATATATTGGAGATAAATGATACACATTCATTTAATAAAAAAATAATACACACTTATACAACAATCAACGATTTTTTGGAAATACTAAATATCGGTGCGGTTCTTAGCTATTTACCTTATACCGTTTTTCATACAAAGCACAAATTTAATTGGATTATCAACATACAGATTTGTCTATATTTTTGTATTTTTTTTAATAATATGATTCACATTGAAGCTTTGAAATGAACTATAAATTTAAAATGGATCGAAAAATAGCGCAACTTCCAGAGTACAAGTAAAAAATATTGAATTTATTTTGTGGAATTTCGATATTATGATTTCTTTATAGATTACAATTACCCATATGATTATATCGATATTAAGTCGTTTTGAAAACCGGTTAAGTTATTTTATTTACTTTATTTCCATATAAATAATAAAATAAATGTACGTACAGGTATAAATGCTCAAACAATAGGTAATTTCATTGCTCATAGTTCGTTCACTTTTAACGCAATTTATTTATTAACGAAATCTACATATTTACATAAACACACCGATCGCTTTCCAAGGCTTGCTTAATTGAAGACAGATGATTATTTAAAAAAAAAATTATAATCACCAAAGTAATAATTATCAGAAAAAATATTTAACAATTTTAATAAAAACGTCTGGTCAGGCTTGTCACATAGAATCACACAATAAATTTTATTTTTATCGTAAAACATACTATCCAACGCTTCAAATGACAATATTTTTTTAGACTGGCAATACAAACAATATCTGGTTTAAAAGGGTTGATATTTTAGTAATGTTTTAATAACAAAACAATTACTACTATGTAATGGCCGTTAAGGTCATTATTTTTATAATATTGACATGAACGTATACTGTAAGAATTCTTTGAGGCGCAATTTATTTTATTCTTCCAATATTTATTGTAATAATTTTAACATTAATTGTGTTATTAAAAATAAAAGACAATTAATATTATCCACTTCATGATTCACATATGTAATTATATTTTTATTAATTTATTATTAAGACTGAAATAATTATTGAAAATGTCTTTATCTCTTTTGTTGTTTAACGCAGAAAATGAATTGTATAACATTTCTAACAACTGATTCCCAGGTGATTCTTTATGCACAAGCAGTGTACACAAACAAACTAATGATTATTGGGAAAGCAACAGTTTTTCATTCTTAGAATGTGTTTGATATATACAGTATATTTTAATTTTTTTTTATCCCAAGTCACTTGCATTATTTTCTTCATAACCGACTTAAAAAAGTATGGAGTTTATTCAATTCGAATGTATATATTTTGTTTATGGATTTTCCGGCATAACTTCTTTGTTTATGAACCAATTTGAATGATTATTTTTTTGTTGGATAGGAGATACCTCAAGGGTGGTCCTATTTCAATTTCTTTGGCATTGGACTTTCAACTTCGAAGCTGTGTTACGGAATGTGTCTGTCTATTGAAGCTAAGCGGTGCGGCGGAGCAATTAATAAAAATCAGATATAAATTTCAACTTTCGATGCCTAATATCTTAATTTTTCAAATCTTGAACCACAGTGTAGGTGCGGGCGCCTGGTTTAGTTGTACTGACTCCGTTTCACCACTCTGCTTCCTCGATCCGTTTCCCTGCTCCGCTCCGTATACAAAATGTATGAAATTTGAATAAAGTCCATGTCCACTGATGCGGATCTTAGATTTTTACTATTGGTCGACACAGATCCTCTCCGCTTCCTCGCTCCGCTGCAGTGGATTGGCAGCCCGAATGCGAATATGTCTAACGGTTTTGTTCATCTTTAATTTCGTTCAGTGTCAATATTGAGTTCATGTTATTTAATATTTAGAGTTTCGTTTTCGTGTTTCATCAGTTATTGCCAAACATAAATGTTGTATGCAGTTGCTATGTATTTATTATTCTTGATTGTTCACATTATATCGCAATGTAAAATTGAGGACAGAAGCTTTAATGTTAAAGAATTTATCCGCATTCGTCAGACATTGTGTAGCCAAAAAAGTATATTATTATCTTTAAAAGGAGATATAGTTCTTATTCACAAGCTACACCGATAATGTCTGCTTATACAAAATAAATATGAGCAATCATAATTATAGAACATTGTCGTTTTTTATTATTTTAAAAACAACAAATAGTTTATTTTGAATTTAATAAATATATGATAATTGCATATTATAACTATGATATGTTAAATGGTAAGACTTCAAAATGAAATTGATGGTTTGTTAACTTCTTTCTCTTTTAAGCAGAGTTTCACGGGCCTGTGCTTGTTTACTAAAAACCTCTTAAGCGTCCCCTGCCAAAGCATATTTTTACACTTTCCCATTATACGCCGAAGAAAAGTTGCAGGACAGAGTTCATTTAATTTTAATTTTTTTTTTTTTTGTATATTTGAAATTAACGATACATCTACGTTTTTATATAAAGCCCAACGAGCATCGAGTTCTTAGGTGAATTTTATTACAATAATTTGGTACATAATTTAAAACTTGAAATAATTCAGCCGAAAACTAATTGGTAACTGATCGTTACATTATTATGGTTGAAATTACAAAGCATGACGTCTTGGACAGTATAATAAATCAATCATTATAACATCTAACATAAATCAAATCGAAATAGTCAAATATCATACTTTTATTTAAACTTAAACCGTCAAAAACGTCATTACGTTTGTCAATTAATATTTATTCAGTGCAAATGTACTTAATATTGCACACTTGTCATTGTACTTAATGTAATTTATATAATAAGACCTAAATCATGACTAGCTAATTATGTTATAAATAATTTTGTTTGTGGAATTAATTAAATAAATGATGAATTTTACCATTTTTTTTTTATTTAGTTATTTATAGTTTAATTCTATACAGAGTGGAAAAAACGAAGTAAATTGAAACTTTAATAGGCCCCCGACACAAGTAACCTATTCATTGAGACCATTCCAATGAGCCCAAACATGATATATCTCTGATGTAAGTTGGTGAGGATTTAGATATCCTACAGGTCCCAGGTGACGCTGCAGCATCAGGTTAAGGTTTTCCTAATGTAATTGAAGTAACAAAATATCAAATCTCGACTCAATCAAACCTACATCTATTTATCGACTAGAAAAGAGCTGATAATATTCTAACGGCTGAACAGATTTTCTAGAATTATAGCTAAGAACAGTCTCGATTGAGTCACCTTTCAAACAAAAAAACTAGATTCAAATCGGTTCAGCCGTTCGTGAGCTACAATGCCACAGACAGGCACGCAGATACACCGATACAAACGTTAAGCCTTTAACACTCCTCTTTTTGCATCGGGGGTTAATAAGATGGGACATAATTAGTATGCGAGCGAAGCCGCCATAAAAGTTTTATCATAAAACCAAAACGTACGGTTTAAATCCCAGCTAGTGCAGTATCGATACGTCAAGTTATTTTGTCGTCATGCACAATAACTTAAATTCTCTGTAAAAGTCAGCTTGTGTGGTATTGTAGGTAGAAGAGAAAGGCATTGTAATTTAGACACCTTTTATTAGATTTACGTGCACACACCACACAGCCATTGTAAGTAAGAGATTGTAGAAGAGTTGCCAACAACAAAACATTAAGTAAAAATAAAAGTGTTGCTACTTAAACTAATATATGTCCTTTGCACTCTCATGAGAACCGTTCTGGGTTAGTCGTACGTGGGCGCAAATCTAGAATTTAGCTTTTGATGGGGTCATAGGTATTTTGAAGTTTCTCGAAGATTCAACATCAAATAACAACATTCAAAAATTATATTTTTTTAAAGATAATTAAAGATTATCTCACTGGCCTAATGGTCCTAAACGCGACTATAGCTCGAAGGCCTAGGTTCGATTCCCATGTCGAAATAAGTGCTATTGGGTTTTTCTATGAAATTCTCAGTAGCAGCAGCTCGGAGTTTGACTTTGTATCGATTAATGGCAATAGGCTCGCCCCCTATACATGGGACCTAAAAACATACTCGGCGAACTGTGGGTGTACATATTAGTACACTTCTGTCTAACCCTTCGGGGATACAGGCGTGATGGTATGTTATGTTATTAAAAATTATGTTTATGAAGATATCGTTATATTTTTTGGATTGAAAAATTGACGGTTTGAGAAAGGGATGCTTAGATGGTTTGGGCATGTTGAGAGGATGAAGGAAAGAAAAATGACTAAACAAATTTATGACGCGAGTGTGATAGGAATCGTTGGAAGAGGAAGGCCTGGACGAACATTTATCGATCAAATCGGAGACGTTCTGAAGAAAGGTAAGATCAAGAGTACTCTAAACCAACGAGCATGCATGAAAAGATTAATGAATGTCGAAGAAGCGAAAGAGGAATGCCAGGATCGTAGCAGGTGGAAGGACGTGGTCTCTGCCTACCCCGTTGGGGAATAGGCGTGATTTATGTATGTATGTGTTTTTTTATTGATATGGTCAAGGTATATAATTTTTTTTATCAAAATCAATCCAGTAGTTTTTGCATGATGCGCGCACAACGGCAAACCTCAATCATTTTATTCATATAGACCAGCTGTATCCCGCTATTTCACATGTGTTAATTTTATTCGACCTAATCTGAACCACGCCAGTATATTATAGTATTTTTTTCTCCTCCGGGATGAAAAGTTCACTTTTAGTCCCTTTCACGCGGGAGAAAAGTACCCGATTCTCTCCCGGTGTGATGGCAAATGTGTGCATGCGCGTACTTTACTTTATCTCCCGGTAACCTAGCAACTGCGTGTTTATATATAAAATATATAAACTTTTCATCCCGGAGGAGAAAAAAATTGTAAACGCACCTAGAGAGAAAAATAGGACATCCTCACCCGCGATTGTCACCCTCGCCTTCGGCTCGGGTGACAACCATGCGCGCGGGCATGAATGTCCTACTTTCCTCCCTCGGTGCGTAATATACTATTTTTTATATTATCTAGTCTCCATAAAGTTTCTATTACTGCCAAAAAGAATAATACATATATGAAAGAAGGGAATAATTTAAAAAAAATCTGCAATGTTACTGTCATTATAATTTGTCTGATTTTGTTTTGAAATAATATTTATTCTTATCATCGGAGAAACATATTTTTAATACAAATTTTTGACTGCATCAGCATTAAACATGCCTACACAAGTCGAACAGAAAACCGTGGACCCAGAAGCGGAACTTAGCAATGTTCAGAGAACGGTAAGATCCAAAAATTAATCTATAGAAAATCATGTATAATCAATTATCAATGTATGAAGAAAACTCGCCGGATAGGGTACAATTTCGCTATTTAGAATTCGTAGTAGTATGCAGTTCTCTTAGTCTATACAATTAATATAATTAAAGTGTCTGTTTGTAATGTTAAAATAACAGCTTTTTACTAAATGCATATGGAAGTATATACGTTATATATTAAAAAAAATCATTCAATTTTTGCCTGTCTGTCTGTTTGTTACGGGTAATCTCCGAAACGGTTGGACCGATTTTTACGGGACTTTTACTGATGATAGCTTGTGTTATAGGAAGTAACTTAAGCTACTTTTATTTTAGAAAAAGTATTAGGGTTCCGCACTAATAAGAAACTGGTCATGTTAATCAATTCGGGCCCATAAATGGCTTACGCTGAGTAAACCATGAGAGATATAGTAAATTAATTCACTTTAACAATTGTAGACATTAAAAAAACCTACAAAAAAGTCACGAGAGTATACATCTATCTTCTAAGGATGACCCACAATAAGCATTTTTATCTTTAAAATAACCGGAAGCGGGGAGCAAGATTCACGTGGGCATTCTGTAATCCACGTGAGCGATGCCGCGGGCACAGCTGGTTTGTTTAAATATATAAAATATCGAAACTGATTGCTGATATAGTCAAGATCATTTGAATCACTGCTTAAGATGCCTCACTACTGACATAATGGAGTGTTATTCTTATCAACAGTTTCAAAAACTCGCGCCGAAGTGCAGCGTGGAGAAACGTGCTGGTGGTATACCCCAACTGGCTCCTCAGGAGAAACAACTCGGCATACTCGCCAACGAGCTCAAGGAAACTTTGCTTTGTATCAACGTTAGTACCTATAACAATAAAAAGACTAGTTTAAAAAAAACCACTTCAATTATTTTGAGGATTTCTTTTCTGCACATCACGATCACTGTATTCTAATGATATATCCAAAATTGCTTTCCGATTTTATGTTAAAATTTCTCCATGTGGAAACTCATTGTGAATTTTGTTTTGGAACAAAAAATACGTCATAAGTTCATTGCTGTTGACGAAAAATGGTTAAAAAAACTTTTTCATTAACAATGCCATCTGTTGATGCTAATGAAAACATATTCAAGGCGCCATCTATTAACAATATCTTTAACTAACATGACCGCTGTTATTTAGGTTGTTTAAATTCTCTAAAATATGCGAAATATTCACACGAGTCAACTAGTTAAATTTATTACTGTTGGGATCCGTTCATTAATCACGTGAGGCTAGAAGGACAGGTATGGGAGTCTCAATCCTCACTACGTATCACCTGGGAGGTGAAGGGGGGTTTAAATGTTACTAAAAAATCACGTGATTATTGGACGATTCCTTAGCAAATTATCTATCCAAACAAAATATTTATTTAAAAGGCTTCTATTTTTAATTTTTATTTATGTAAATAATCTATACAGTATCGATTTAAATTAATATACTTTGAAGGTAATCTTACCAGTAGACTTCTTTTTTTATAATAGCTTGACACAATGACGGTACCGTCCCTGATGGTAATCACAGCCCAATCCAAACACAACGGCGACAACCGAGAGATCTAAATCCATCGACGGTCACCCAGCGGTGACAGCCCACGCCGCGCCGGCCTGCTTAAATATCTCTTCACATTACGCCTAAAGGAGCCGATGTCGTAAGAAGGAGGGAACACTCTATTTGGGAGAAGGTTCCACAGCTTTACGATACTTCAATATAAGCTTATAAGAACTCTCAAACTTGAAGGGACGATCTGATTTCAGCTCGCGAGTAAAGGACAACACGCGCTACGTGACAACCTGGTGAAGAGCGGCACGAAAAAGTCAATAGTAGAGTATGAACACTTCGAGTCGATTTTACGTGACGAGAAAGCCCAGCAAGCGGAACTCGACTGCCTCAACTATATAGCATCGAAGCAGCTTGTCGAATTGCTTAAGATAGTGCCAACTGAAGCTGATGTAAATACCAACTTGTAACCATGTACCTACCAACTAGTTTTTTTTTATCGTACCACGACAAAGTTCCTAAACTTTCATACCGTCCCCAATAGTGGCGCTCGACAACTCTTCGAATATTTATGTGGTCTAAATATTTTATTTTTTTTGTAGCGCAATTCTCTCCTATTTTCTTAATGTGACTAACATCTCCAGACAATCATAACATTGTCAGTCGAACAAGAAAAATACATATGTGGTACAAGTTTGACCTGTAAATAAATTATATCGTTTGTATCTCATGCCTTGAAATACACAACATAAAACATAAATGATTAGTTACCTGAAAAATTTAATCGTCTCCACAGGAGCTGGCAATGATTGAGAACGCAGGCAACCGTCTTCGTCGTATGGAAAATCGTTTAGATTTGGCCACCAAGAGATTTTGCCTGGTCAATTCAGACAATAAAAAACTGCGTGAGGAAATACATAGACTGCTAGTTGAAAGGTAGGTTTAAGAACTGTTAATGTTCGGAAACAAATTAAAATTACTTTAATCAACTTCGGATCTAAGAAGGCATTTATGAATAGTGTTTTTGAACATTACTACTGTTTCGGAAAACATATCAGTTATGAAAAAAGGGGAATCAGTATTTTTTACTGTCTATACGATTAATAATTATAAAGAGAGAGAGAGTCATTCAAGACATCACTGTCATTTATCTAATGATCTAATGATCAAATCGGAGACGTTCTGAAGAAAGGTTAGGTCAGGAGTACTCTAAACCGACGAGCATGCATGATAAGATTAATAATGAATATTAAAGAAGCGAAAGATGTATGCCAGAATCGTTAGCAGGTGGAAGGACGTGGTCTCTGCTCACCCTGATGGGAAATAGGCGTGATTTATGTATATATGTATGTATCTTCTTGACATTATCACCCGCTACGACCACCCTCTCCAGCGGCAACTCAAGCCTAGGTCCATTCCTCCGGCATGCAGCCTTTGAGCCAAGCAGCCGTTCGCGCGATACACTGACTCTGCACTTGCAATCACTAGCTACTAACAGACACCATTACAGTGCACCACTATGTACGTGCACACAACACAGGTACATAAGTTCTGTAAGGGACCTTTTTATCTTTTCTAGCTAGTTAGACTTAGACTAAATTGCTACATTACTAAATGCATATCTTTCCTCCCAGAAGGCACGAAAACGTATGTATGTATAGTTAGTTAGATCGATTTTTACGGATAGGGAATTAGTTAGATTGCAATTTATTTGCATGTATGGCAACAGCCCAAACCCCGGTTCGGCCACTTTGGTACCCTTAAGCTTGTGGTTCCGCTTTCGTGGCTGAGTGCCTTCCGCGCCCGCTCCCAATCCCGGTGAAGCTGTCAAAAGCTCTAATGATTTCAGAGCCTTTAAGAATAACAGTGCAATCAGATGGAAAAAAAAGACATCATGAAAAAATATCAAAATGGAAGTCTCTGTTTATAATGTCACAGTAACAGCTTTTTACTACATGCATATAAATGTATATCTATACAGTACTTAAAAACATTTATTTATTTTGTCTATCTCTCTGTCTGTCTGTTTGTTCCGGCTATTCTCCGAAAAGGTTAGACCGATTTTGACGAGACTTTCACTGGCAGATAACTGATGTTATAAAAAGTAACATTTTTTAAGAATAATTAGGGTTCCGCGTAAATTTCGCACTTTTTTCTTTGCTGCTGCATACGAAATTCCACGCGGCTGAAGTCCCAGACACAGCTCGTTAAAGATAAGATACAGAACCTCAAACTACACCATTATACCTATTATAGTACTATACACTATCTACTAAAGATAAATTGGGACCAATAAGTTTTCCCGCTCTGTGTGGGAAACTAAAACTTTGTCGTTTATCCATAGAAACGATTTCAATATCCAATGGAACCGTACCATCGGCAAGTTGTTAAAAGGCAAAGAATATCTAATGGACATCTTTGAGATTGCGTCCATCGCTTTCGGAGACAGGGACGAATGTTGCAGGATGCTGGAAGCTTTAAAATGGAAGGGATTGTTTCAGCTTAACAGAGATATATCAGTTTGTATAAAATTAATGATATAAATTATTTACTTTCTATGGTAAGAGTGTAAAACATAGCAAAAACGCATACAGTCTACATGAGATGAATCTCAAAAAGAATGCAGTCCTAAGGCCAGTTATAAGCAATGATGGCCGAATGTCGATCGAAGTGAGTTCGAATCTCTGCAATGAGCCTGAGCTTTCGGTGAAGGAAAACATCATGATGAAACCATAGAATGGGGATAGTGCATTGTCTAAAGCCCGTCTGGCTAGCTTTCGCCCTTAAGTTGAAGATCTGTCACCAAGCAACTGTAGCTGTGTTCCGGCAGATGCACTTGAGAGCCAGTTCTTCCACTAAGCTTAACATCAGGTTTTAGCTTAACGTCACTTAACATCGGGTGAAGTTTTGGACAAACGCTAAACCTATGAACGATAAAAAACTAGGATACTATACTTGAGGATTCCTTGTGTGTCAGTGTGTATTGCTAACCACGATCTTCGAACAGGAACACAACAATGTTGTCACAAATAGTCAGAAACTTGCACAAGCTCCTACCACTTTTATGTATTTAACACCAACATGATCATGTGTAACCAAAACCCTTAGTTCTTAATAATAATGCACTGTGCCTTATATAAATCTATTTCTAGTTTGACGTTACTGCTGCATACAGTGGTTTCAGTAAAAAATTTGTTTGTCATATACCATAATTCTCTATTCGGATCTATTGTATTGTTGTAAATGATCTATTTTATTTATGATGTTTAAGACTAATCTATTAACTGATCATAGTTATCTGATCAATTATTAAATCTTAAAATAAAACTGAAAAAAAAAATGTAAAAGAAGACCACATTTTTATGTTGACAGGAGCTTTATTTACAGTAACTTTAACGAAAACAAATTGCAGTGAATTTCTGAATTTTTCAAAAGAAAATTACTAATCTTTATAAACATGAAAATCATGTTTGGCCTATAATATTTTAGGAGATGCAATCTTACGAAGGCGAATTGAATCACTTAGCAAAGTTGGAAGAGTTTTTACGTGTAAAAGGTTCCCGTAGGATCTGCGAAGCCGATGAGAAAGAGGAGATCAAACGGCTGGAGGAGATTCAAAGATGTGAGCAAGAGATTGCTAGACATGATGCACTGCTTGAAGAGATATTTGTAACTATTTATATTCTTTCTACTGAAATGCGGTAATCTGTAGCAGATTCTAACCTCCTGGCTAAGTTGATGATGATCTTTGGTTTAAACTTCTATCTTAGCTGAAATTGTGAGTTCTTTAACCTTAACCCTTCATCTAAATTCTGCTACAAAACCGCGCCGATTAGTATACGGTAATACTCATCATAGAACGAACAAAGAAGCTCAGCGTAGCTAATGCGTTCCCTCCTTTCTGCTCTTATATCTTCCTATATTTGGTCCTTCAAAAAAGGCTTGAAGACGCATTTCAGCAAACTGACATGACAATGACGACTGCAGATTAAATCTGTGATACCAACAGTCGCTATTATTTTTGGACTGTACCATACCTACCTACCACTTGATTCTATTTCAAAAACATCAACGTTCTTCTCAGGTCTTCGTCTAAATTGGTAGCCATGGTTAACTAATGCTATGCATATAAATAACGGTGTTTATACGCTAGTTCTTTCTGTTTTTTATCGTAGCACTGTATCTGATGGTAAGCACAATGCAATCCAACAACTTTGGCTACCACTGAGAGATTGGCAATTCATCGCTGGTAGCTGCTTTCAAGCCAGTCTGCTCAAATGCCAGTTCAATCTATGTTTAACGGAGACCACTGACTGGGAGGCAGGTTTACAGCATAAAAATACAGCAACAATAGAAGTAGAAAACTTCTTCGTTCGTGCTAACATGGAGGTTACAGTAAAGCTGTAGCTGCGGAGCGCCAGGGAGAAAAGGGAATTAGGATAACAATGAGACCATTTAAAAAGTCCTTTCTAATTTTTCCCTTTCTGATACTTGTTAATTCAAATACACAACATGATATAACACATCCTCAACAGGCGTACGCTGGCTCAGATCGAGTTATGAGTATAGTGAACCGCTTCCACGTGACCGAGATTGAGAACTTCTCGTGTTTCGTTCTCCTTTGTGAGGTTCTGCAGGAGTCTATCATACTTCGGCGCGAGCTTGACATATTCCGACAAAGAATACGTTAGTACTTTGCTGTGCTGTGCCTCTGCTCCGCACGCATTTATTACGCAGTCATTATTTTTGACTCGTAATTTTATTTTTACTTTTCTCAGTTATGAAATGATATAGCTTCCCTTGTACAAAATCGTTCTAGCCATGTTTTCATTAAATCCGGACATGCAAACAGAGAGACAGAAAGACAAAAATATCTGTCTGTTTGTATGTATCCGAGTTGAACTCAAAAACGGCTTGACCGATTTTTATGAAATTTTGTACAAGGAAAGCTTTAGCATTCCTAAATTGATAGGCTATATAAATTTTCTTTAATATGAGTAAAAATAAAATTACGAGACAAGAATAATCACTGCGTAAGGTTGCCTGTCCACTGATGCAGAGCGAGAAAGCGGAGCGAGGCTGCGAAGCTGTGTTACGGACTGTGTTTGTCCATAAAAGCCGAGCGGTACGGCAGAGCTGTGTTGCGGACGAGGCTACGAGTCATTCAAAGAGGCGCACTGTGATTCGGGAGTCGCAACATAGGGACCTAGTCATCGAAAGTGGAAATTTGAATCTAAACTTTGTGTTAAAAGATGTTCGATCCTAATTCATATCATTTTTATTCTTAGATAAATTTCTATAAAGTCAGTAGTTTTCGAGAAAAAATAATTGAATTTTATTGTCTTACTGAATTTTATTGTTGTTTTATAGATTAAAGTGTTCTAAATGTTAAATAATAATAAACAAGTCCGCCGCCACGCGAGTTCTTTAGGTGCAAAGTGGTCAAGGCATATTTAAAAAGAAGAATAACTTAATTATTAACTTTTCTTCTAGGATAAAACTCAATAAAATAAAAAAAAGTTTTTTATTCAGTTGGTTAAAAGTGCATTTGTTATTTTTTTCTCTCAAAACGGTTTCAATTGAGTATTCTAACGTGTCTAATGTCTATAATAGCATAAAAGAAGAGATTATGTATCCTAAATACAAAAACACATAATAAACTTAAACAACCTAACGTACTTCTTTTTTTTAAATTTCGTTTTCACAGTAGCCTAATCTGCAATTTTATTTGATTTTATAAAATGATTTTTTTCTTGTAATGTTGTAATTAGGAATTTGTATTTAATAAAAAAAATTATGTTCAAGATTAGTAATCCAATTAATAAAAATCAGATAGAAATTCCAACTTTCGATGCCTATGTCACTATTTTTCAAATGTTGAACGACATACCGCACGCAGTGCTATTTCACTAAACCTCGCAAACCTATATCCACTGATGCGGAGCTTAGATTTTCATCCAATACTATTGGTCGACACAGCTTCGCTCCGCTTTCTCGCTCCTTTAAGCAATTGATTGGCCGTATAACAAACACAGGACATCGCCAGTTAGGTACTTAGCTAGCCTATAAAACGGTACGGTACGAATTATAATAATTAACAGTGGACCAGCGCGATATTAACGAAGCCCGAATGGAGACTCAAGAGAAACGCATAGCAAAGATCACACAGGAGCTGGAGATGCAGCGAGCAAAGACTCAAGAGAAACTTGAACTCAGCAACGCTGCTGACGCAACCATCATAAAGGTTCTTAAGGGTATCGACGATCTAGTCAGGTAACTTTTTTTGGGATTATATATAACTAGCTGTGCCCCCGGCTCCGCTCGCGTGGACTGCTTCCGCTGAGTCTGCTTCAGTTTACGGTTACGGCGGCCGCCTGCTGATTATTTTAAGAGAAAACATGCTTAGTATGTGTTATCCTTAGAAGATAGACATATGAGACAAACATCTTAGCATTCCATGGATTCACCGTGCGGGTGCCGGGTCCAACGTGTGGCAGACAGAGGCAACTCGAGCAGCCCCCGGGACTTGCGATCCAGGTGTAGGTTCAAGGGCCCCCTTATGATGCACATCAGCGCTCACCTTGACTGCCCGCGATACCCTCCCTGCCAAGCCAGATTTGGTAAGAGCCTGTTAATGCTGGTTTAGATACCCGTTATAAAATAGAACTTACTGCAGTTCTCGACAGGCCGAGGTCTTTTAGCAAGTTATAGAGAGATTTCTCTGGAATACCTCTCGCTCCCATTTCCACCGCAAACAAGTTAACCACATAGCCATTTTTGGTTAGCTCATTACATAGATCGTAATATTTATTCATTGTTATTGCGTGGTCTTTAGGTTTATTAGTTTAATTTGATATATTATCTCTTATGGTTTACTCGGCATTCGCCGTTTGAGGCGCCACAAATGCGTTTTTTTTCCGAATTGATTCTCTACTTAGTAGGGGTATAATACGATTCGAACGTATGTCCGTTAGACGGAATGGCATTCCGTAGTCCATACGAGCACATTCCCTACACCAGGTGCTCAGGCTCGTTGCAGGGATTTGAACTCACGTCGATCGACGCGGAGTTCTTACATGTTACCACTGAGCTATCATATCCGCTTATATTGAATTAAAATAATTTTTATCAGTCGCATTTATTTTCATTCCGTGCGCTGTTTAGCGTAATAATTTTTAATAACGAACACGGATTGTCTCAAATTCTCGAACCATTATTCCGGAACATTCCAGAATATATTCTGTGTGGGGTACGAGCACGCCATTTGGATTCGACATTCGATATTTGATCCTTGTCCAGGCTAATATAGTCTGTGATCAGCCATAGATAAGATGCTTCTTCTTCTTTTTCTTCTTTCTAACTTGGCAACCGGTCCTCTTTAATGAAGACCATTACTGCCATTATCGAGTGAATTATAGTGTCATGTGCTATGACGATTCAGTATCCTAACAAGATGGTGGCTCTCTTGTTAGAACTTTTTGTGGGATCTCGAAATGAATGCTTTCAGCTTATATTTATAATCCACCTCACTTATGCACAGAAACCAAACTATATCACTCAAAACACCACCAATATTACATAATTTAGGGTCAAAAACCTAAGTTAAAAATAAAAACCACAACATGTCACTTCAAGATCCCGCCAAAAACTGATAAGATGCTTGACTAAGCGTTTCTTGAATGAATAAAAAAATATGTTATTTTCAAATATTTATAAATATTTAACCTTTGATGAAAAAAAAAAATCAACTAAGTATACAATTTATTTTCAGGTTTGCTAATTTGTCCGAGTATTAAAGTTGAAAGTACTGTACTTTATAGTCATTTAATTAGCTAAACGAATTGTAACGTCATGCAGCCACAGTTTAAAATTTCCGTTTCAGGCTAGCTAGATGCGATTGTACTCCGCTATTGTCTTTATTGGGCAACCACAAGGAGGTCACTAAATGGAATGTGCCTAAGTTTCTTCGAATCCTTGAGACGGAGGTCAAAGCCCTCATCCAAGTCGTTTACGGAGCTGTGAAGGTAGATTCCTTGTGAATAATTAAAATCACCTTATTTTATAGTAGAAATTATTTATCAATTTTGTATACGACTTCTTTTATAACCTTTATATGCATGATTATTAATATTTCTCTTTTTATTATAAATATTAAAATGAATGGTAAAATGTGTAAAGGTGCGTGCATAACTTTAGAAAATTTTAAAAACAATTTATAGGTACTATTGACGTCAAAATAAATCGCTAGGAATTTCATATGTGTTAACTTTTAATTTATCAGTCTAACCTTTTTATGATATGAAGTAGTAAGAAGGTCGTAGTTGACCTAATGATATCTGGGAACCTAACTACCTACTGACAGCTACTGTAGCCGTTAGCTATTGCTTAATTAACAAAATCAAACCTTACATAGATTCTACAGCGTACTTGAACGTTTTTCCTTTAATTATAGCCTCCAGCACCAACACCAACTCCAAAAGGTCGTAAAGGTCCACCACCGCCACCTGCGACGAAACTGGTAGCCGATCCTTACGTGGAAATCGTTCGACCGAATAAAATAGAAAACTTGGTTCCGTACCAACCTTGCGCCTAGTAAGTTTGTGATATAGCGACATCTAGTTAAATAAACTAGTAGTTTTATTTTTTTATCACAAACAACAGGTGGCTTGACTACTGCTCATAGAATTTAGACATTCTTTTAGGGTGGCCAACTATATTAAAGAGGGAATGATGAGCAGTTAAATATGTATAAAGGAGTTTGAATGTTATTTTGTTTGAAACCTTTAGTCAGTATGATCTTGACGTAGATGACGGTGAAGGTGTATTATACATAGTAATGTTTAAGCTTCGTCTGAGTTTTTATATTATATTATCGGGTTTTCCAAATCGGCCAAAACTTAACGAATATTCCTAGATGTGATAGGAATTCAAATGGCAGGGACATTCAAAATAAAAACCAAGATCAACATGTACTCAATACAGATGCGTTCAAAAGTCAACTTAGGATGCGTTACTAGATTAAATTAATGTGGAATACACAGTACTATGCGCGTTTTACTATTTAGTTGCTGTAGTGAAACAAACTGTCTTTTTTCTCCTTTAAATTGCCTAACCGGGCAGTTACGGCCATTTGCTCCGATTTGATTTGGAGCTGGCATTTTTAGAAATTCGCCATCCGTAAACATACTTCATTATTATAAAATATTTTTTACAGACATACTGAGACTTAAAACGATAGGATTTGAAAGACAAAGAATAATATACATGTTAAAGGCAAATACACAACTTAAAAAAAATCAAATATTAATTACTTATACACTTTCTTTTTCCACAGTTGTGTTGAGGATTACATTATGAACCTTGTTTTTGAAACGCCCGCCGTTATAGCTGATAAAGAATACGTCCAGGGTATATTCCGGCTTGAGGATGTCAATACTAAGTTTGGAATTTACACTCTCACTATTCCAACGTAAGTCATTATTTCTACCTACAGTAAAACATTCTTAACAAGAAAAGAGTCTAAATTATTAGAATAATTAATATAATAATGGTAACAGAAGAATATGTTTTAACATTCAAATATGTCAATAATGAAGAATCCAAGGTCACTTTTCCCATGTGTGTACGCTTACCAATCAACCACAGTAGAATACAGCCGGCAGTTAATGAAATGTTTCATAATTTAATCCTTAATCTACTACTTGGATTTGGTATTTCGCTAGAAATATATATACTATGTATAAGTAGTTAAGCATAATATTTTTATTTCCAGGAAACGTCATCCATATCGAGGATCCAAAAAGGACTAACATTATAAGAAGCAGTGACAGATTTAGTTTAGACTGCGCCCTAGGCTCCAGTATACAAGGGTATATTTTTACTGTAGGCGTATGGGGGTCATGGTGTGAGGTGGAAAGTTACGAGAGACGGACGCGGGCGATGCAAATAATATAGTTTAGATGGCAAATGCTACGAGTCCCAGGCTTCTCAGGCTTTTGGGGGTTCTTAGAGCAGAAAAGTAAAATATGTATAGGCCTCCGAGGTGAACGTCGAACGACCTTGTTATTGAATTCTTTTTCTCTAAATTTCTTTTACAAAACTCGAAACAATAATTTTTTACCGCCTCTTAAATTTTGACACCCTTGGTCCGGGCCTGGGCCCTTAACCTAAATCCATCACTGATAAAGAATAATGTTACCTTATTCCTTATTATTTTACCTTACATAGTATTAAAAATACTATTTTTTAATTCTTGAAGTATATGTTTTACACAATAAAAGTTATTCCAAAGTAATTAAAGTTTTATTTTCTAATTATAAAATTAATGTGATGGTGATTAAAATAATTACATACTGTAAATAATTGTTATCTAACTCTGCTGTAAATCATGTAAATTATTTAAATTATAGTAGATATTTCAGAATAGTGTCTGGTAATACTAAAAAAAGGTAAAAAAATTACCCATGAATAGGGAACCCGCTATTGTCAACAATACAAAATGTTTGATGAAATAAACTATTTTTATGTGTAATAAATAATAAATTATTAATTATTATTATTATGGTAATTTTATATATTGGAAATAATTAATATACAAAACATTAAAAACTTTTAAAATAATAAAATAAAATATTATATTTCACATTATTTTATTGAAGTTAATTATTATTAAATGCTATTTATAAATAATTGTATTCCATTTTGTGATATGCATTTCTCGTTTACGTTAGTAATCACTAATCACCGTTAATTACAATATGCGAGATACGTGCCTGCTTGGAAAGCAGTTCTTTGATTTATTATATTGTTGTAAAATATATCAACAGGTTTAATTAACAATATAACTTTGAATAATAATGTTTAATGTTTATTTATGCCGAAAACTTTATTCTAAATAATAATATTAATAATAAAGCAGGACGCAGTTTTTAAACAACAAAAAAAAACAGGCATCCATGATAACACAAATTATTATACAACAGAATTATTTTGTTAATATTAACAAGCAATTCATAATAATCTTAAATAAAAAAAACTTTAATTTCACTGTATAATGTTTTATCATTTTAAAATAAAAATTTAGGGAAGTTTTATTTTTAATCTGAAAACACCGTCGATATGTTTTTCTTGTCTATGTGTGTGTGAGTGATATCTGATGTCTCCGCTCCGCCATTGAAAATCATTTTAGCCGAGAATTGAAATAGGTTGTTACCTTTCATAATCGGCAAAAATCTTCACAATCTTTCTTCTTTCGCTTGTTCTGTTTATACATATTTCGTGCACAAAAAATATACCAAATGGCAGACAGAGACTCAGATGAGTTAAACATTGATAACGTAATAAAAAAATTATTAAAAGGTAAATGTTTATAATTTTTTTTATATAAACAAAACGTCCGACGTCTCGATTAAAATAAAGTGTAACTTTGTTGTATTCAGTGATAAAGAGTGAAAATTTTGTGAGTTTTACTGTGTTTTTAGTGTTTTCGTGATATGTTTACGTCTGCTTTCAGTAAGGGGCGAGAAACCTGGCATGAACGTACAATTGACCGAAATAGAAATTAAAGGGCTATGCTTGAAATCACGGGAAATATTCTTATCACAACCGATATTACTTGAATTAGAGGCCCCTTTAAAAATATGTGGTAAGTTCATTTTCTTGCGTTATGTATTTACACCACCTATATTTTTTCTTACAAAATATCTAGTTTTTTTAACTTTCATAATTGTGATTGTGATGATACACTGACACCCAAACAACCAAAATTTTTAGTTTCAAAATCGTAACGTATACTTTTATGTTTTTCAAATACCGTACATATACTAAAATAAAACTTTCAAATTGATTTAACGTTATGACCACTTTGTAAAAAACGTGAAAAGTTTCATAACATTTCCAAGGTCCTAGTTACATGTTTTTTTTTTTTTGAGAATATAGTTTTTACTTTTAATGAATATTATTTTATCATTGGTATTTGTAATGTGTAGAAAGCTTTTTTCCTACCAAATACACTCAAATGAAATTTCGTTTTATTACTAGAACATTGATTGGTTTATCTAGATTTTAGAAAATATAACATAAGCAGTCAAACCATAGAGTAAAAAATAGATACCGCCAGTCAACAAAATTAACATCAAAATTTTTAAGAGAGTTCAAGGACCATGTCAATCCAGTTTTACAGTGAAAAGGTTAATTAAAGGGTGAATCATTACATGAATGATTAGTGTTATCTACTTAATTACTTCTCTGTACATCCACTAAAATAATATAATTGTTAAATGTAAATATTATTTACACAGTTGAAAAGATAAACCCAATAAGTTTGATCTTCTTGATGACTGAAAAACTTATAACAGACAGATCAACATTCAATTTGAATAATGTTTTTGTGTATTCTTATTGTATATTTCTATTCAACAATACTAATTTCATAGTATTTTGGGTAACTCACAGAGTACTTTTGTATATAGGAGAATAGAGATTCAATTGAATTCATGGTAGAAGTGCTAACATAGTATATATATATATATATATATATATATATATATATATATATGCTTTCTCTCCTAAAATAGTGCTTATCAAAGGCTTTCAAGCCCTTGATTTCCAATTATACATTATTTTTACAATAATAATATAAGAAAAACAAAAAAAAAAACTATTATTATATGTATAATAATTTATTGTATTAAAAACCAATTCAGAAGGTATTAAAACTTACACTTAAAACATAATTATTTAAAAGACTTTATACAAGAATGTTGTATATAATTTTTACTGTCACTTACTGAAATTTCTTAGGATATCTGGTGTAAGAGTAGCCGGTGGCAAAATTCAATACACACTCTGAAGAAAACAAATACAGAAAATATCATGAACTGTCATGACAACTGACAATAAAGTATTTGAAAACCCGCCATTTTGTAAATATTTTGATGGCTCCAAATGTAATTGTTTAGAAATTTTTTAATTAAATATGAATGATTAAAATTATTTAAATATTAGTATAATTATTCATAATTTTGTATAGTAATTATTAAAAACTCAGAAGTTAATGAAGAATTACTTGTTTTTAATTAGAAGAAAATCATAGAGAATATTACAATTTTCAAACTGACAATAAAGTAAAAAAATTATGTACGTAGACACCTAGAGGAAGTCTTTGGGCTCACTAAAATAGTAATCCGAACAAATTAAATGTATCGATTAAAATAAAAGAAACAAGCTACAACACATATCACAGTGTATTGGAGGGAGCTAGCTGTCTACGCACAGTATACTTAAATTGGTTGTGTTACTGAACAGTCTCCTTGGACTGACTGATATCACCATGGGTTAACTAAAGTGCCAAGTTATAATAAATGCCAATAATAAAAAAAAATACTTTCTTATTTTGACTTTTTTTGTGACTCGAGTTACAGAAGACTTAGCAATTTTTTGTAAATTCCTCAGAAAAAATTACAAATCAATTAAATGTTTTTGTAAGTTATATAAAAAATTAACAAAAGTTTTTTAATATGTAATATAAAAATCAATAACTGTTTTATTTATTATATGTAATTATTGAAAAATGCAAATAATATGAAAACATTGAGTCATAATAAAGTATATAAAGCTAAAAAAGTGCAGTAAAGATGAGGGCTACCAGAAAAACTTTATTGAATGATAAAAAACTAAGTAGGAAAATTTAGATTTGTATGTTGGTATATTGGTTAGAAACGAAAACAAAACTACGGAGCTAAATAAAAATGAAACTTTACTCAAAGCACTATGGGACAGTAACAGGCTTAAAAGGTCCTTTTGGTTTAAGCCTGAGTGTTCTAGAAAAGCGTGTGCGGGCAGGCATGACAGCGGTGATCCTGGTCCTCATTGTGTTTGGATCGTGCTGTGCTTACCATCAGAGACAGTACCATCAATGTGCCGAGCTATTATAAAAAAAAGTATAACAAGTTCAAGGGAAAAAGAGACTTGTTTCAAGGAAATAAAGATACATGAGGGGCTTACGTACAACTGATATTAAAGGGCCAGATGCTGTCCCAATCTCTGGACAGTTTATCTGAATATTAGGTAAAAATTAGGAGTTTAGTGAGTACCAGTGTGTAAACACGTAAATATAACAAATAATCAATTAGATACATTTACAAGTTTTATAGCTAGATAATTTACTTCAAAATCATAGTAAATTATCACACTTATTATTATCCGCAACTGAAGAATAACTTGAATTAAATGATGTGGTGGTCACAAAGTATAGCGACTATACTAGTATAACTTTTTGAAATTTTTTGGATACTCCATTTTTGTTATTGTATAGATTTAATGCCATTACTCTATTTGTTTAGTATTGCCACTATAAATGTTTGAAATATAACAACAATTTATTGCCACAAATTTTAATTTAACGTTGGTGGGAAGGAAAGCACAAAAATTCATAAACCCATAGCATTCAAACTCTGGGAAATGGTCTGAACTTACATGCCTTTGTTTACCTTAGTCACTTAATAAATATGCTAAAACTTAAGTATACTTGACCATTATTTTTTTTCAAATACTCTTTACTCTTTGACTTTTCTAATTATTTAAATCTTCTCATAATTACTTTTTGTTAGTATAAAAGTTTAAAAAAATAAGTTATATCAATAAAAACCCAGGAATAATTAATTAATAGGAAAAGTTGTTGACACTGTTTTTATTCTCAGTGCACATTACAATTACTTGTTATAATAAGTTACAAATATAGTATAGATAAACAATAAAATTATTGTTATATGCTTTAGAACAAAATTCTTGGTTTCTTGGAATGGCTCCCAACTATTTGTATGAAACTTTGTATTTAGATAATGTTTTACATATCAAGTATACCTTAGATAGGTGTTTTTTTTTGTAAGATAGGACTCAGTCACCCAGTTTTTTTATAATAATATGAAAAAATATAATGTTGCTTGCTTTGTTTCTATATGACTCAACTAGTCAAAATTATCATGTATCATGCCATTAATATGAGATTCTGTAATATGATAGCCAAGGCATAGATGGAATTACAAAAATATAGGTATTCTTAATTTGGCAACTAAGGTGAGGTAATTAAAATGGATTGAGAATTGTATTGCATCACCTATATACACTAATGCATTGTTTCTGATTCATTTACGCAAATTTTTGATAATTACTTATCTTATCATATTTTAGGGTTGTAATAATGATTTTGGTAATTATAATGATAACTAGTATTCTTTGTTTATACAAATTTTGATAAACATGAATCAGTAATTAAAAAAATATTGTACAATAAATACTTTTCAGTTTACCATGCCATATCTATCATGCCCTCTGTGTGCTTATTCCTGCATGTTTACTGAATTATCCATAGCCTCTTTAAACTCTCAGAAGGTACCAAATACTTGTCAAACTCAATTTAAAACAATCATCAACACTGAAAGAAGAATAATCTAAACTTTCAATTGCCACAGTAAATAAAAACCCTTTATTTAGGACTTGTTTGTATTTTTATGTCACTGTCAATTATGTCAACATAGATCATTTTAAGTCCCACCAATTTCTCTGTTATAATTAAGGATCATGTATTCCCCCACTCTACTAATCCTAAATGTGTCCTAATTTTGTTAAATAATAATCCTCTGATTACAAAATGATTTTTGAAATATAATTAAAACTGATTGTGCCCGGTTGTTCATGCTAAATTGACTCTACCAACTTTTCATTGCATCACCAACGCACCCATATAGGTACCGTTTTATTTACTTCTGATACTAGTCTACAGCTTGCCAGAGTCGTAATGTGAAGCTAGTATATATACTCTTATAATCTTCCTCAATAATTAGACTAAAAATTGCAATTTTTTTTAACATTTTATGTCTGGTAGTCACTGTAGTTCAAACAAACAAAAATCTCTGGAGCTTTATAATATTAAGGGTGACTTCTCCCAAAATAATAATTCAGTTATCTCCTGTCAAAATGTATGCAACCGTCAATCTTAAATCTCATTTCATTAAAGAACCCTAGTACTTTGCTTTTAATAAAATTAGACTGTAAATTATATATGGAGTATTTTCTTAGATACACATAGACTATAGTCGACGCATTATGAACTGAGGCTTCGGGTCGTCTCGCTCGCACTTACAGGTCTTATGGAGAGGAGTAGTGATGTGCGTAAGAAATGTAGAGGTGCATATCAATAACGGGATAGGTACGATCGATATGCTAAATTAAGTTAAGTATTGAAAGGAATAATTTCTCGCTATCTCAAAATAAATGTTTTTTATTTGTAAGATAAAATGTTTGTTTCGACGTAATCATTAAGAAACTGTATAGATCGTAATGTGGCCCTGAAAAGGGCCGTTTTTATCTTTTCTAGGGATATTTCTTAGTTCTTCAAAAATCCTCATCTAACAAGTATCGATAACGGGTTGCATTGCGTGCACATTCCTACTGTCAGTGACATTTATTGTTCGACGACTCAGTTTAAAATGCGTCGACTATAGCAACTAAAAATCTCTTGTAACTATGTGATATTTATTGGCAGATTATATGTATAAAAAAGATTGTAGTTAATCCATACTAATAATATAAATGTGAAAGTAACTCTGTCTGTCTATCTGTTACGTTTTTACGCCTAGACCGCTTAACCAACTTTGATGAATTTTGGTATAGAGATAGATTGGACCTTAGGAAAGGGCATAGGGTACTTTTTGTAACGAAAATAAAACTTTAAGGGTATAAAATAGGGGATGAAATTATCTATGAACAAAATATGGGAACACCAAATGCGCATGCGCGATAATGGTGAAATGACATCGGCTGCCATACCAACCAGTTTGTTGATATATTGACATTGTTATACTTAATAAGAAATGTATTGTATTTCTAATAATTACCTATTAAATGATAGTCCAGTATTCTTTTTAATATTGGCTGAAATGTTTTTAAATTGTTTAATTACGCAGTACGGCATAATTACTGTTTTATTTGACGTGCGCTGTCAATCGCGCACGCGGGAGTTTATATATTCTAGGCGATATACCTATTTTGTAAAGTATCTGGATTATTACAGTTTTGCTAAAAGTGAATCATTTCATTGTTTTACTCCACATATGGTGAAAATAAAACTTGGATGAAAGTTTGTTTGAAGAACCCATCATGTCTCAAATTAGGGGGATATTCATATTCATTATGCTTTTGTTAAGAAAGAAATAAAAAGAATTATTACTTGAAAATTTGAACACGGGAAATACACGCCATTCCTAAATTGATACGGCATATGAATTGTCAACAAAATGGGTAAAAATAAAGTTACGGTATGTAAATAACTACTGCGTAATTATAAACGCGTGCGCAGCCGCGGGCACACCGCCAGTCATCTAATAAATAAAATCGTCTGTAGGATGTTGACATATCTATACCATTTTTTTTTTCCTCCAGGTGATATCCACGGTCAGTACTACGATCTACTGAGGTTGTTTGAATATGGAGGCTTCCCACCCGAGTCAAATTACCTCTTCCTAGGGGATTATGTCGATCGTGGCAAGCAATCCCTAGAAACCATCTGCCTGTTATTGGCTTACAAGATCAAATACCCAGAGAATTTCTTCCTTTTACGTGGCAACCATGAATGTGCCAGCATTAATAGGATTTATGGGTGAGTTTTTTTTTAATTTACTTTTTATTCCTTAATTTTCTTATGTCTATTTTCTTGTCTTCACTTTCCAATTGAACTACTTATATATGTATATTTCATGTACGTTTTATTCTTTTGGTTTGAAGAGATATACTCACAACAATTTTTAAGATATCTAGAGAAGGGTATAATTTAAGTTATTGTTAAGTAATTTGTGAATTAATGGTGTTATTTTAAAAGATTGAAAATGTAAAAGAAAACTTCCGAAGGTTCCATGGGACACCAGGTAGTAAAAAAGTTCCTTTCGCTGTAGAGTTGTCGATGGTTCAATTCCCGGTGATTTAAGATTTTTATATAGAGTAATTTTTTAAAGTTTTTCATTATAAGTTACGAACCGTCGACCACTCGGTAACTATACGTGCAACAGTGCGTAGAAATCTGGTCATAACAAAGCTGAGCCAATTCCACGACTTTCATAGTTTTGAAAATCCTAATGTAGGTATGACGTTTTATTTAGTATCGGTCGGGTCTAGACACTTTTTCAGTATAGCTTGGATCCCGCGTTATGTAGCTTCCTTTCATTATAGCAAATTATTTATTGTTCTGCTTACAGCAGATACAGAATGTAGGTAGTATGTTTTTTTTTTTTAATGTAGACCTGCTTATAGCAGTTGCAGAAAGTAGGTAGTAGGTAATTTTTTTTTTAATGTAGACCATCATTCAATACTGCTAAATAGTTCTTTTTACTACCTACCTATGTACGTTTTAAGGATATCACCATGTATTGACAAAAAGTGTACTACTAAACAGTCATGTATTTCAGTATGAGATTATATGACTGTATGATAAGATAAGAAGTTAAATACGTAATATAAAAGTAAGGGCAAAGGTATCATAAGTTAAACATGCGTATCTTTTAAACAAGGGTTTATACATAACATAACATACCATCACGCCTGTATCCCCGAAGGGTTAGGCAGAGGTAATACTAATGTAGACCCACAGTTTTCCGGGTATGTTTTTAAGTCCCATGTTATTACATAGAGAGAGCCTATTACCATTAATCGGGCACAAAGCCTAACTCCGAGCTGCTTCTGAGAAATGCATAGAAAAACTCAATAACACTTTGCTCGACCTGGGAATCGAACCCAGGATCTCGAGCACAGCAGTCGCGCTTACGACTACTAGGTTAATGAGGCAGTTTATTAGCGTATATACACACTATTATAGTTTTATTTTTTAACCCGTAAATGTTGGTAATGTCATGGGAAGTAAGCACTGAAGGAATGTGTTTTTGATCACTGTATGAATGCCCTCCAGAGATACAACTATGAACTGTTGCGTTTAAGGAACATCTCCCTCCCCTTGAAAGTAAATGTAATAACTTGTATAAACAGCTATACTAGTAGTGCCACACGGTTCCGTACGTTTTAAATTTATTCGTGTAACTTTTCACCGTGCCGCCGCTAACGTATAGAAATGTTTTCACTTCCTATACATACAGTTTGCTATATTGTTTGATGTTCATGGTTATTGTTCCGCTCCTTAGGGTCATAGCGTGATGTTATTTAGCCTATAACGTTCCTCAATAAATAGGATATAAAATACAAAAATAATTTTTCAAATCTGACCGGTAGTTCCAGAGATTAGTGCGTTTAAACGAATAAAAAAATTCTTGAGATTTTAATATTTGTATTATATTAATATGTACCAGAAGCAAAAACTTTTTACCCCTTTTTAAGCGTATTGCGTGCACGGAAGATTTAGATTTGGCATGGGTAAAAAAACATGGAGGTGGAGTGCAGAAAGCTAAAATGTATCTATAATATCTGTTACTAAATTAAATAAAATAAATTAATACTGCGAATCCTAACACGACTAGTGCCATTGAACTTAGACTCCCAAAATGTTGACATTGTCACTCAATGAAAAGTGACACAGCAAGTGATATAATATTCGTTGTTCAGGTTCATACTGCAAATGTCAAACGGAAAATAGTTTATGATTAAAAAGTCGCTGGTCGAATTTCGATCATTGGGCGACCGCTAGTTTGTAATAAGTAATTTCTTTTTCCGAAACGATTTTGATATTATCTTGTATTATAGATAACGTTTTTACTTTCTAAGTTTACCTAGATAGGTGTTCTTTAAATGCAAGACACCAAGCGAAGTTCAGTCGCCTAGATATTTTTAATTTGAATAATTTGCTAGCAGTTGCATCTTAAAATGTTGTTTTAATTAGTCAAAACAGTTTGGTCCCGATTTGCCGACTAGTCAATACTACGTTATAAAGTCTACATAGCTAGATATACATGACTGATACCCTAATATGATATAGCAAAATGAAAAGATATTTTAGTTTGAAATTATAGTGTATTAGCCGTGCCCCACGGTTTCACCCGTGTTAATTTTATACGACAAACATCGCCAACGCACCCGTGTTGGCAATTTTTTATACTTTGTGTAAAACTATCGACATTTTTATGAGGAATAAATTATTTTTTCAAATTATAATATAACCTATATTACTCGCTGATACTGTAGCTTTATATTGATGAAAAAAAAAATTAAAATTCGGTCCAGTAGTTTTTGAGTTTATCTGTTACAAACAAAAAATTAAATCTTTCCTCTTTAATTGTTATACTGTATAAACATATATATGGCTTGCTATCCTAGCTACAGCTAAGAGCAGTCTTCCTTAAATGATTCCCCTCTTTAAATAATACAGTTTGACAATGCATATATGTATATTTTATTGATTTTACCAAAACTCATAGTCAGGTTGGGATCAAGATTAAATAAAGGTTAAAAATTTACATTTATAATTTTATAGTTAGTTTTGAGGGAGTCGCCGATAGTGACCAGCAGCGTGACTTTCACTTTTGTCATGGTGTTGTGATCAACGAATATACTTATAAAGAGTAGGTACACGGTTTTAAAAAAAAAATCAGCAATGAAAAATTAATGATTTTCGTTTTATATTAGTCGAATAAAGCAAAAGCGAATGGTACGTCGTTCCACTTTACAGTAATCTTCCGGGTTTTTCCGAATTAGAGTGAAAAAGTTCTTCACTTTCGCTTTGGACGATGATTCATCTTTGACTCTACTATATCGTACTTTTTTGCTTTAAGTTTAAGGTAAACATTTTACATAATGTCGCATTTATGGTGTAATGGAAATTTTAACTGAAGAAATAAAAGATAACCTTACTCGAGTGAGTCAGGGAACTGAATCATTTCGTTCAAGGTCGATAATCTCGAACTTTAAATGTGTTGCTTACGTGCGCTTATCAATTATTGCCAATTGCTGCGTTCACGTTTTGAAGACTTATTTGTTTGTTTTGTAAATAAATAAAAACTAGTATGTCAAATATGTAATAATATATAGGTTAGTTTTTAGCAATAACTCAATGGTAGCATCTCGAATTATAATTTATTTTGCGCCATTACGAAAGAACACACATTACCGGTACTCAAGGGATTTGGAACAGTTTTTTTATCTAACGAAGAGCCTCTTAGTCTTTGAAATTACGTAAAATGCTACAAGGCAAAATATGCATAACTCCGGTTGAGTTGCTGGTAGAAGATATTTGCAGTAATGATGAGTTCAATATACCTTATAAAGAATCGCTGAACGTAGGAAAACCAAAAAGTACTCGAAACGCCAATGGAAGGGAGATAAGTCTGCAGATATACAGAGAGGTAGTGGTATATTTTTTCAGTCATTATGGTAAATAGATAAGATATACAATATATTTATCACGTGTAATAACAAGTAAAAACGTGCAAGATTAAAAACTAGTATTAAATCAATTCAGTAGCATCCTTAGCAAATTCAAATGCAAGAATCGCTGAACGTAGGAAAACCAAAAAGTACTCGAAACGCCAATGGAAGGGAGATAAGTCTGCAGATATACAGAGAGGTAGTGGTATATTTTTTCAGTCATTATGGTAAATAGATAAGATATACAATATATTTATCACGTGTAATAACAAGTAAAAACGTGCAAGATTAAAAACTAGTATTAAATCAATTCAGTAGCATCCTTAGCAAATTTAAAGCCTTTTATATCCGCGCAATAGATCCATGTTTGCAGCAAATATTTGCGATGACATCATCTGCTTATCTATTGATAACGAAGTGCGAAACATGAGATATCCATCAACCGATAATGCTAATCTAAAACTTGAAGTTCAAAGCGACGTATAAACCTCCCGTCGGAAGCGTTTCTAACTGTAGTGAAATATCTTCTTTTTATGTATTATTTTTCAATCCACGCATATCATTTTGCAAAGATAAAGAATAATATATATTAGGCGCGTCTCAATCGTTTTCGTCGATTATTTTTAGCGATTACATAATCTGTAATTCAATACGTGCAATAGATGTAGTAGAATTTAATGTCTACTCTGACATCAAAATTATTTGAAACACGGTACGCCCCTTTAAGCACTTTACCATAGCAAGAAAAGTATGTTTATTGTTGAATATCAAACAATCTTACTTCTTACTAATATAATAAATGTGAAAGTATGTATGTTTGGATGTTTGTTACTCAGTCACGCAAAAACGGCTGAACAGATCTCAATGAAATTTATCACATAGATAGTCTATGACCTGGAATAACATATAGGGTACTTTTTATCCCGGTAAAAGTCATAGCTTAACCAGTGTTATCCTACAAATATCATAAATGGAAAGTTTGCAGCTTTGTTACTCAATCACGCAAAAACGGCTGAACGGATTTAGATTAAATTTGACCTAGAATAACGGACAGGGTACTTTTTATCCCGGTAAAATCATAGATTAGCCAATGTTATCCTACAAATATAATAAAATGGAAAGTTTCTATGTTTCTTACTCAATTACGCAAAAACAGCTGTACGGATTTAGATGAAATTTGGCACACAGATAGTGATATCCAATAATATCTACGTAGACGAAGTCGCGGGTACAAGCTAGTAGTGAATAATTATAATAAAATTGGGCTAGTCAAAAGTTTTGTTGTGTTCCTAAATGTAATATACATGATTGCAATTACTTATGATGATGATTGATTGATTGGTTTGATAGCTTCAGCGCAGTCCAAAATGATAGAGGTTGATCAGGTTCGGTTATTCACTGTGCAGATTCAATCTTTTGTTTTATTATATATACAAATCATTCTACTTTTGCAAATAGAGACTAGTCTAGTCCAGTAAATTTCTTCAGACCTTATAAATCAGACATCCTCCTACCAGAGTTTTGTTTTAATAATCATTAAAATATTATTGTCAACGCAAATCTTTATACTTTTGTTTTTAATGAAGGCTATAAGCCTTGCAGAGCATTGCTGGGGCAGAGAGCTTCACTTTTTGCAATTTCGTATTTTAAATTAATAAGTAATAATAAAATTTCCTTCAACATGCGTAATTTTTCGCGACACGTTTTATTTAATAAATATCATCGGATTGCAATGTGCGAAAATAATGTTGCATCAATTTAACCTCAATCAAACCCGGTGAAGCTGTCAAAGCCTTCTGAGACTTCAGGGCCCTTAGGGCTAACAATATAGTCAGATCGAAAAAAAAAAAACAAATCAAGAATACTTGAAATATTTGTAATTGTTTTTCTAATTTTCATCTACCTTGTTAATTCTCGGATCCTTTATGTTGATTTTCAATTTTTCCATTATTATAATTGTTTCCTATTTCACATAATCATTGATTGATTGCGATATGGTCTCCATCGATTATAATTTTCATTGATAAAATATACTTTTATCGCAAATTCTTGAAGATTGATACTGTTGAATACATTTTAGTATCGGGCATTTCTTTGTTTCATCAAATTTGTGACTTAATAAATTTCACATATCTGTTCGATAACATTTATCGGTTGGTATTTATCTATACCAATATTATAAAGAGGAAATATCTGATTTTTTTGTTTGTAATGGATAAACTCGAAAACTACTGGACTGGTTTTAACAATTCTTTCACCGAAATAAAGCTACAGTATCAGCGAGTAACATGGCTATATTATAATTTGAAAAATTAATTTATTCCTCATAAAAAAGTCGGTAGGTTTACACAAAGTATAAAAAATTGCCTACACGGGGGGTGCGTTGGCGGTGTTTGTTTTATGAAATTAACACGGGTGAAACCGTGGGGCACGGCTATTGGTATATAAATATGAATAGTAAGTAGTCTGATTATTTTAAGCTATAAAATTTAAAATCCACGATTTAATTAGACCCCAAATGTACTACGTCGATTTTTCTCTGCAGTATATATTTTTAGGTTACTCGGGCAGTGAAATTTTTATAATTTAAGGATTTCTTTAAATTGCCAACATGTAAATAAACTACACGGGTTTTTCTCTAGCGAGCTGTTTAGTTGTTATCGTAACTTGTCGGGCTTATGTTTACTTATATTATACAAGCAAACAGTTTAAATACGTCACGTATTATTACACATGAGTGAATCATTTATAATGTTTGAACTTATTATGGTTTGAGCGTTACGTAAAGTTTATGGTTGTTCATCACATTTCTCTATTGTCCATGTATTTGTTTTTTGTGCGGTTTTTAAATTTGTATTTTTCGTAGCTTTAAACATTTTCGGTCTCGTCTTCCTGATGAAAAAAAATATGTATTTCACATACGTTTGTGATGATTGACTTTATACCTAATTTTGAGATAATTAATAATAGGTCTTTACCTATGAAATTGTCGTTATGCAGTACTGGCCATTTCAAATCAAAATAATTTTTGTTTGGCTAAGAATTCTAATTTCAAATTCATTTTATTTTAAAAACATGGAATTCTTTTTCCAAAAGTAGTCATTTGTTTATTGATTAGTGTTACATTTTCATCGCATATCAATCTATTTTGTCATCGTGGATACGTTAAAAATTCGAGTAATTATGGAATATGAGTACCGTCCTGGCAGCAACGCGGCATAAGCGGCACGCAACATCAACGACGTTTACGGAGCTAACACTACAAACCAACGCACCACCTGTTATTGGTTTGCTCGCTTCCGTTCTAGGAATTTCGACCTGAAAAATGAACCTCGCGGTTGTCCGAAGACTGGTCGACAATGACGAATTAAAGGCAATTGTGGAAGCTGATGATACACAATCTACGGCTGAATTAGCAGCAGCTTTCGACGTTAGCGTCAAAACAATATTGGTCCATTTGCGTCAAATTGGCAAGGTAAAAAAGCTTGACAAATGGGTGCCCCACGAACTCAATGATCGCCAGCGCGAAGTACGCGTCGAGACGTGCCTTGCACTGACACAAATGAAGGAATTTTGAACCGCATTGTTACCTGCGATGAAAAATGTATTCTGTTTGATAACCGCAAGCGCTCAGCAAGTTGGTTGGATTCTGGTTCAGCATCTAAACAGTGCCCTAAACGAAAACTTACCCCTAGAAAAATGATGGTCACTGTTTGGTGGTCTAGCGCCGGTGTGATTCATCACAGCTTCTTTCATCAAAACGTCAATTTCATAGGTAAAGGACCTAATATATGTTTAACAAATTTTACTTACACATACCTGATGTAAACGTTAAAAAAAAAAGTATATTTTAAATTGATTGTATAAGGTTTGTATGGTATTGTAGAAATCTGGTAAATACGAAAAAACAAAAAACAGTGAACGTACAACAATACATATTTCAGTAATTGTATTAAATTTATGTGACGTCATAAATAATTTCGGTCTTTGTACACGACCGAACGTGATGTCAATAAAATTGATCGATAATCGAGATTTTTTTTACACTGTTTTAATTACATATCAATATCTGGCCGTCTGCCAGTAAATCTAGTTCATTGTCGGGCATCGGTATTCACTTCCACTTGTTACGTTGATTGTTTTAACACGTAGACATGTTGATGGATCGCACGACCAACGGTATCAATGTTACGGTCACCGTGAAAAGTCATTATCAACGTAATTAGTGCGATGACCACTCATCCACTATCGATACCGATATAGAAATCTCGGAACCGCGTCTGGTGATTGCGTTAAAAAAATTAAGATGTTCTGTGGTGAATAGGGCTTCCAAAACTCACTTGGAAAGGGGGTTTAAGGTCGGCATTGCGCTAGTGATAATCTCTGTTGTTGTTTGTTTTTTTTTTTAACTGACCTTACTGTTAGCCCGAGGGGCCCTATCCAAAAACAGAGCCGCTGATGGCTTTTACAGCTTTACCGTGGCTTGGGGGCGAGCGCTTAAGGCACTCAGCCGCGAAAGCGTGGGCAACGTGCGCGCAAAGGTGCCAAAGTGGCCGGACCTCGGCTTGGGATGTTGCCGCGATTTCAACTAAGTTGCGATCTGACTGATTCCCTATCCGTAAAATTCAAGCTAAACTAACATATATATGTTGGCTCCCTCCTGGGAGGAAGTAAAAGAACATGTGTGTATATGTATTTAGTGATCTAAAAGTATTTCTGCATTAGCTAGCGTAAAAAAAGAAACCTATGTACCTGTTTCTTGTGCACGTATGTATGTAAATATGTGTGTAACATTAAATTTCAAGTATGTGGGTAGCTAAGTGATGCACGTGCAGTGTCACTTGTATCGCGCGGACGCCTGCCAAACTCAAGGGCTTCACACCGAGTAACGGACCTAGGCTTGAGCTCTGGTGTTGCAAGCGTCTCTAGTCTACGGTAACGAATATTCGATAAATAAAGATGAATAAATAATGATTTTCTTTTAGTTCTACTAATTTAATTAAATCGATATAAATTTTCATCGTTTCATCTCTGCTTCGTTCATTTTAGTGTCGTAGTGTGAAGTTACATAACCTATAAAGAAATCTTTCTCGATGATATTTGATTGTCGAAAGTGATAGCGGAAATCCGTCGTGTAAATAATTAATTTAAAAATAAATCTTTATTATTTCCACTTGGCACCGAATCAGCAATTACGTCTTTCTGCAACAAACAATATGTGTTCTTAATTGTTGATGATAACTTATCAGGAATGAACTTTTTTATGAAATTTTTGGGATCCTCAATAAAATGGCCAAATCTAAATGCAAAAATAAATTCGCAGATCGCATTGTTAGTTCGTGAAATTGTGGCGTTTAAAGTGTTCAATCATACAAAAACTCTCTATCCAGCTTTATAGTATCAATGTAGATGTGTAGGTGATGTAATTTTTGTACGTAACATCACAATTTGGTAGTTGTTAAAATTGGATTGCGCGTGGTTATTTTTGCGCGCGTGGGTACGATTGCAAAAACGAATTGTGTGTTTCAATAGCGGCTTGCAGTTTGTTTCGTAGTGATCTTTTGCATAATCGACTTTGTTTTAGGTTATTATTTTGAAATACCTTTTCCTTTCCATGTAAAATTAAATACTTAAAATTCGAGATGCCTTTTAAACCAATTTGGTTAGTTACGGACTTTTTAATAAAGATCAGTTTAACTCTGACACGTTATTTAATACACGGAACAACTCCCGTGTAAGTTTATAGGTTGTCTTTTTTTTATTATCCGACTTCGAAAAAGGAGGGTTAAGTTTTTCCAGAGTATGTTATATTTAAGTATGTATTTTTTTGGCACGCTCTATAACCTAAACGGTTTGATGGATTTTAGCATACGAGGTCTCGTTAGATTCGTCTTAATTGTGGGAGTGACACATGCTATATAATATTTAAGTATGACGTCTAGGAATTAAAGAAAAAGGAAAAATAGAAAAATATATTTCTTTTAGTCGCGTTTTTTTCCTATTTAATAATTTTTTACTTGCGTAATCGACAGCGTTTTTTGATAATATGTATTTACTTTGAAATGCGTCATTTTGTAGAATTAGGATAATATAAATCACCGTCGATGCCCGTCAATCGCTATCAATAATCGCTTCATTGCCCATTACGGATATGTCAACTTGATGATTATAGGCTTCAGTTGATCATCTAGGTCAGAGGTTCCAAAGCTTTTGAAAGTCGTTAAACGCTCAATAAATCTCTTTTATTTAAGCAAACCCTTCATTAAATCATAACAAATGAAAGATGGTATAATTTAAGATTAAATTTGTAACGATGAAGTTATTATATTTATTTAACAGTCAAAATAATGAAAACAATAATGTGATCGATTCGCGGAACCCTCGGTGATGCGTTGTTTTTATTAATTCTCTTTCGGTCTAGTGACTCAGTCATGCCTATTGATGTTTAGTACTGATTGTCGTAAGTGTTATCATAAGCTTGTAAATTAACAATGATGTTAAAGTATGTACAGTCGACATTAGTAATATTTTTGGTACCTGATTTAAAAAAAAAGTCAATGTAATGTAGATAATTCCACTCAATCTACATATTTATTGTAGCGTGCTATTAAAAAATGAAATATGCGAGATCGTATTAATTGATTCAGATTTGCAATATAATAAGGAAATCGGTGATTTTAATATTCTAATCAATAAAATTAAACATTCTGCTCGCGCTTCAGTCAATAGTCTGGACGATCTATTTACTAATAGCGCCTAGACATGAATTACTATTTATTCCTCTGTGTATCGTCTATCGGCCGTTTTCAATAATCTATCTAACCCCACTGTTTTTGCTACTGAAGATAGAAATATATGTCTGTCGGTGGTAAGCTTTTGTATGAACTTAGATATCCGTAGATAAATTATTGATTTTTGTCCCTCAGATTCTACGACGAGTGCAAAAGGAGGTACAATATCAAGCTATGGAAAACGTTCACAGACTGTTTCAACTGTTTACCGGTCGCGGCGATAGGTGAGTTATATATAGTTTAAATTAATAATTAATACGTGATGCAAATACTTTCGGTACCTTTTTAATCGTATTGCGTGTATGGAAGACTGAGATTTGGCATGGTTAAAGATTATATGGAGGAGTGCAGAAAGCTAAAATTTATCTATAATATATGTTACTAATATATTAAATTAATACTGCGAATTACTAATACGACCAGTGCCATTGAACTTAGACCCCCTAAAATATTGACATTGTCACTTTTCGTTGAGTGATATATTTATTCATTGTTTAGGTTCATACTGCAAATTCGCTGGTCGAATTTCGATCATTGGGCGATCGCTAGTATTAATAATTTTCCCAATAAATATCTATGGATGTTGTATAATTAAAATCTATGATTATGTCTTTCAGCTGGTAACAGCTAGGTTGACTGTGGCGTGGCCACTCTCTCGATGGTTGGAATACGTGTTGTTAGATATAAGATGTCTCTTGTACAATAAAATATAGAAATGAAGAAGGAATATCATTTATAACAATGCATACCTTGCCGCCTTTGATTTTGTACGACACAAATGGTCGCATATTTTTTATAATTTTGCTGCTGGTTAATATTTTTATTGGTTTCGAAGTTTCAGTCTATTATATACCTATGTTCTTGAAATAAAGAACAAAAGATTAATGCGGTGGCCGGTCACTGCCGGTTTGATATAACTTAACCTTGATTTAATTTCGCTCGCAGACCTCCTCGGTACTTGTTACTTGACGTATTTAGAATCTAGACAGCTTGCCTTTTAAGTAGTTGTAGGGCATTGAAGCGTCGGGAGAAAGCAGTCTGGTTGGCAGTATACGTCCATAGTTCCTACAAAATTTATACACAAATTAGTTTTCATTTGTCACTTGATTTTTTTTTGCTAGAAGTACCTACCTACTCGTTTATTTTATAGTGGTTTTCACTTTGAAATTTATCTAAATTTGGAACATTAATTTCTAAAATACGAACCTTTGTGTAATCCATTCTGTATCCGAAGAAAGTTTGGTATTATGTACAGTACAATAATTTAATGTCACACAAACCAAGACCATCATCACGATAAAAAGTCTAATTTGACTTCATACTAGCTGTGCACGCGGCTCCGCGCGCGTGGTGGACTAAGGAATGTCGGTATTGAGGTAAACTCGCTTCCATCTACGGAGGTCGCCCGCCGGTTATTTCAAATATAAAGATGATTTCTAACATAAAAATACACCCTAAGTTACTCCATATAACATCAGCTATGTACCAGTGAAAGTCCCGTCAAATATGGTCCAACGCTAACCGTTTCGGATATTACCCAGAACAAACAGAATTTTTCAATTCTTCAAACATCAATTTTATTAATTGTATAAATTAAATACAAAAAGAAAGAAAGCATTAACGTTATCCTATTATATTAAAAGAGAAATTCTTGTATATATATATATGTTTGGTTTCTCGGAAACGGCTCTAACGATTTCGATGTAATTTCGTATTTAGATAATGTTTTATATTTCAAGTTTAAGTATATAGGTGCATTTTTTATACCGAGCTAAGCTCGGTCGCCCAGATATTAGTTAGTATTATCATGAGATAGCGTGAATTTTATTTTGCTATGTTTATTGTAACTTGCTGTATTGTAGGTTAGTATATTATTAAAAGTGTTTTTCTTTCATAATTCTTTACAAATAGAACGTATTCCGGCCAATTTAAAATGGATTTACGATGTGTTAACATAAATATCACTACTTGATTGTTGAAACGGCTTCGTGCAATTTAAAATGTAAATGCTAAACAATAATAAATCTACTTATTACCATCTCGTATTGATTGGAAATATTTGATAAATCAATATGTGTTACTTGTCTGGCTTGGCAGACCTATTCTATTCCTATCCAATCTATACTAACATAATAAAGCGGAAAAGTTATTTTGTTTGTTTGAATAAACTCGCTAATCTCTGGAATAACACAGTCGGATTTGAAAAAAATATTTTTGTATATGATAGCCAAACTCTCGAGGAATAGTATAGGCTGATATTGGTTGAGTTATTGATTAGGAGAGCCCCACGGTTTTAGTCGTGTTAATTTTATCCGACAAACACCGTGCCGCCAACGCACCCATGTAGTCTATCATAAATGTTCTTCCCGCAGGTATAAATAATTTTTTAATTATCTCCTAAACTATGTGTCCAGATAGCATACTCTAAAGAGCAAAATTTAACTTCATTAAATTGTCTTTATTATGAAGTAAATTTGTTTGTAAGGATTACTATGCCGTGTTTAAAAATAATGCTTATAAATCACTTTTTAATTTTCAACAAATCTTTGTCACAAAATACTTTATTGTGGCTTATGTATAAGAGATAGATATATGCTATCGCTGACTTTTTTTAGATATACCAAGGACTAATATTATTGTGGAACATCATCCGTACCATTTAACGATTACATAAGCGCACGCGGATAAAGCAGTTCGCGAGGGCCTCGACTTTCGACTTACGTAACAAAAATCAATATTTAAGACTATCTGTTTTTTTTGCCAATCTTTAACGGATCTTTTATATTATTTATTGACCTGAAGTCAAATTTCAAAAGTACTAATAAAAAAATGTTGAATTCCTCGAATTGATTTTAGTTGTTAATAAATTAAAATAGGTAAATAATACAAAAAAAAAAAAACTAAATATGCCTGTGTATAAAGTAAATTAATATCACTGAAAAAATGTAACCTTCTACAATATAAACAAATCGCGCGCACAGTGGGAATTTAAACAGCGGTACAGCAGCAGCTTGTTTTAACTAGCAGTGCTAGTTTAGTTTTAATGTCATAATTTAACTTGTGCAAGGTTTCGCTTACTATCGCTCCAAGGTCACAAGCGTCTACTGCAAACAAACGAAGTACGAAACTTGAGGTACGTATTTATATCCGCAAATCAAGACTGCAATAGTCCGTATCAGCGGATATTCATTCTTAAGGATTCAGCACATCACTGGAGACTTGGTAGAGCTCTGAGGAAGTTTTCGGTATTGTGCCCTCATCACCGTTCCAAACCCGAATCACGACAACAGTAAGGTTCTCAAGAACTTTCATGTCACGTACGCTAGGTTTGAGCAATGGGTTACCCAGCACGGTTTTGCTGAGAGCAAAACCATCTGCGGTTTATATAACATGGGGCTCTTCAAAAAGAGATTAAAATACGGTATCCAAGGTCCGCAACATGACTGTAGTGCTCCTGGCGTGGCAGATGTCCATAGGCGACGGTAATTATTTGTGTGCCTGTGTGCTGCCCGTATTGTCGTTAAGAAATCTAGTACAAATGTAAAAAAAAAATATTGTGGCTTAATAAGTCATATAATTCTGAACCTAAAGTCTACCTTCCTCGCTTTTAAACTGATGTATATACATGTTTCCTAACCAAACATATAATATACGAAAACGTTGATTATGTGTGGAATGTTTTTACATGTGAAAGCACAGTTCATTGAGTGATCCAATTAGCAGATCAGTGGACCGTTAATTGGCCCGAACAGAGATGTTCCAGATGCGTAGGTACATATAGTACGTATCCCTTATGAAATCAGTATGTTCGTTATTTTCCCCAAGGTTAAAAAAATAAACAAGGTAAATAAAAAATCCCCGACAAATTATTCATTGAGACCATTCCAATGAGCCGAAACACGACACCTCTGATGTAAGTTGGTGAATCCGTATGATGCTGCAGCATCAGGTCAATGTTCCTCTTATATCATTGAAGTAACAGAATATCTAAATGCGACTCGATCAGACCTGTGGATCATTCACATCCATTCATCGACTGGAAAAGAGCTGATAATTTACAAACGGCGGTTGAACAGATTAAACAGAAGTCTCGATGAAGTCACCTTTAAAACAAGAAGTAAAATACATCAAAATCGGTTCAGCCGTTTGGGAGCTAAGATGCCACAGACAGACACACAGATATCTACACTTGTTAATCTTATAACGACATATTTGTTTGCGTCGGGTGTTAAAAATAGACAATTAATTATCTTAGCTATTCTTGCTTAAGTACAGGTTCTGAGGAGCGCGTATGATAGCGTAGAGTAATTGATATAGTACGGGTGGCAACCCTAGCCTAAGCGTAGAAAGGAATTCGTAGAAATCTGTATTATATTTATTTAACCGACTTCAGAAAAAGACGTAGGTTATTCAATTCGAATGTATAATATATTTTTATGGATGTTCATCCATATAACTTCTTTGTTTATGAATCGATTTAGATGATTATTTTTTTGTTCCAAAGGGGCTACCGCGCAAGGGTGTTCATATTTTATTTAATTGGCATTGGATCTTCCACTTTGAAGATGTTTCAACTCTTCAAAATCATTGATGTTGGTTTTATTTTTTGTTCAAAATTGTCTTGCATTTACTCTAATGTAGGTAGGCATTATCGTATATATAAAACAGTACCGAATTCTAAGTCATAGTATTAGGGAAAGTTAAGCGGTCTTTCTGTTCGGCTAACTTTGATCTTGTATCGTGAGATAAGTGAATATGCCTTAATGCAAACGATATGATGATAATCGCGTTCGCCGCAATGCGAAGGCCAAACATACTATGTTACTATTTTTGATGCGAAATATTTTTATAGATTAGCTATTGCCAGCTGGGCTATATACAACTATTTTAAAAAGTATTTTATGTCCTATTCCACTATTTATTCGACTTCTCCAAATTTCACTATTTGTCCAGCCGTTGAAGCGTAATTTAACAGGGTTTCACCAGTGTTAAATTTATTCGGCTAAATCTCTCGTGCTGTGTGATCAAAAAGTCGTTGGTCGAATTTCGACCTTAGACGATCGCTAGTAATAAATAATATAAGGACTATGTCGGTAACTTTGGTTCTTCTACGAAACTCTTCATTTCTGGTTCGATCATACAGAGTTAGTTTATATTACTATTTTCACCTACTGTGATAACCATATCAGAATTTATGAGAATATTATTGCTTACACCATTTTCGTAAAATTACTGGTCCTGCCAAAACCGGCAAAATATGGATTCAAACAGTTCTAGACTTTTCTACATTTTTAGATAGACATGTCCTACAGGGGTCATGTATTGTGACGTATTTACTGTGAACTGTTTTATTTCATTGCTCGAGCCTAATCAGAGATACGCTCTCCTACATAAATGTTACGTAAACAAATCCTTGTTTACCGAGTGTAACTTGCTTGGCGCGTTAGGGCTGTCACAAGCATTGATTATTATTGTCATTTCATTGGAATACAGTAAATACGTAATCGTTAATTTTCAAAGATAATTCAACATTATTGTTGGTGGTTATGAAAGTTCACAAAAAGTAACAAAAACCTTCCTCACTTATGTTAGGAACGAAGCAAATTTTGCTTTGAAATATTGATTGAAAAAAATTACAACTTTTATGTCTTTAATATTAATTAGTATTATATGATTTACAAAAAATTGCTAAAACGATACTTCAGTTAACTCCTATACCGTTTTCACACTTGCTTTATCAAGTACTTAGCTTATCAAACTTATATTTCACGCGTAGATGTTACCTACCTTTCCATTATTAAAATTTCTTAAAATTGTCAGATAGTTGTATTGATCTTATCTAGCCACGAAGTGGCAGTAGTATTTTTTAATACACATGGTTAAAAAAACTTGATTTTTTTTAAAAGTGGCAACCCTAATTAAAGTCGCCGATAGTGGAATTATATAAATACGCTTTCACCGCTTCAACTTTAATATTTGATGAGATATGTCCGTGTTTTTATCATTATAAGAGGTACGTTGGCTCTGTGCTGCGAAAATTATAAATTCCGGATATGAAGTCTTTATCAAGAAGAGAATTTCCTGCGATAGTATAGTAGTAGTAGCTTTAAGCGCGTCACACAAGGTGAAGATGGTGTGTTATTTATCTTATTGGACCGTTCAAGTATTACGTTACGCATTTTGGGGGCGTCTTGTAAAACGTTACGATGCGTTACAAGGGCACGATGGGGGTTCGAACAACGCGTTATGTAACAATTTTTTTTTATGTAAATAAAAACTAGAAAATTAAGATTTCCCAAAATCGCAACCTTTTTCGTTTATGTTTTACGGGGAATCCCTGGATTGTATTGTACGACATTTTTTTTCCAAGTTGGCAACCCTTTTCGTTTGTTTTACGGGAAATCCCTCGACTGTATTGGTAGTCGGTTTTGTTAAAGTGAGTTCATACTCTGTAATGCCCTCAAAACAGAGATTTTCATCATCAGCTGTTCTGGGCCTATAAAAGCTCTCATGCTGACTTGGTAACTTGTGTTTTGCGTAACTTTTAAGGAGGGGTACAGAAAAATGTTACGGCGCGTTACATTTGGGGAGGAGGGTCAAAAATATCGCTCGTCATAGAATCCGATGAACTATCTATCACAGACGGCGAATATAATACATATTTTCATCTTACAGTATCTTAAGGTATCGAACGATAATATGTTTTAATTTCTCTTATGATGACACGTTGTAAAGATAAATGTTTCTTTCCTTGGCTCTTTATATTTTAAACTTTTTCGATGTGTGATCTTCGTAAAGATTAAATTCTCTGCGGTCTTTTCTGTGTGTTTTTTTATGAATTACTAGGCAAATTAATCGTCTTCTAGAATGTGATAATCCAATTTGCATAACAAATTCAAAAATCTAAATTATCACCTGGTGAGCGGTCTAATAAATCTAACAGTAAATCACAGTTACTAATACTTAATCACCTGTAAATATAATTGTGTAAAAATATAGGTATCGCCTGAGCAGACTTTCAAGAGACTGAAATGTTTTTCATACATTAACGTATCTTTATACCTTATGATGATATGACATTTTAATGTAAGATATCGTAAAATAAAATATTACAAAATATGCAGCTGCCTCATTAGCCTAGTTGTCGTAAGCGCGACTACTATGATCGAGGTCCTGGATTCGATTTGCTCGGAGTTTGCCTTTGTGCCCGATTAATGGCAATAGGCTCGCCCCCTATTACATATGACCTGAAAAACATACACGGCAAACTGTGGGTGTACTTTAGTACGCCTCTTCCTAACCCTTCGGGGATACAGGCTTCATGGTATGTGTTATGTAGTACGCTGTATAGCAGTGTCGGATTAACAAACCTTCCTGCAACATGGAGCCCTTCGTCCAACGTGAAGAGACTATTGAGCAGGCCGTTGCGATGGATTACAGATTTCTCGATAGTCACCGACGTGTTTTGTTGGATTGCACTGTGATAACCACCAGATACAGTGACGTCATTTCGCCTTGATACGACTAAAAAAGGAATTCGGGCAATAAGAAACGTTTACCGCTGTCACGTGGTACTTTTAATCTATACATATAAAATGCTTTGTCCTGAATGACTGACGGATAACGCACAGCCTAAACCGCTGATCGTAGAGACCTGAAACTTGGAGAGTGTGTTCTTTGTATGACGTAGGCATCCGATAAGAAAGGAATTTCCGTAATTCTACCCCTAAGGGGGTGAAAAAGTGGGGCAATTTTTTTTTTGGTACATATTGCTTCACAGCACATTTAACACAAAATATACATTCATGTTTTGCAATCATGTGGTACCAATTACGAAACAATTATTATTAAATTTTGTTTGTTATGCAGCGGTTAAATATTTATATACATAAAAAATATCATTATGAGGTATTATGTGTTTCTATATCTCAATGTGAGTGGGAGTGTGAGTCTGCGTGTAGTGTGCGTGTGCGTGAGAGTGTATAGGTGTGGTGGGATCATATGCTCCTGGAGTGAAAGCATATGTGAATTGTATATGTATGTATGTTATAAGCAATAGAGAGTAAACTGAGTCCTTTCTGTGTTCCTGTTTCACAGCCATGAAGACTATTTCAAGGTGTTTTTGGATTTTAATTATTTTAAGAAAAAAATCCTATTTGACTGGAATAAATCAATATGACTAAACTTCGTGTCATACATGTTAAAACATCTTTGTAAAAAAGAGTTCTTAGCATAATTGTGTTTAACTGGCCGTGGTGCAAATAAGCGCGGATTTCGAATAATTTTTGTATGTGTTTTGAAGTTAATCCTATTCACTAGTTCGGGGCAATCAATATTGTTGTTCAAAATATCGTATAATAATCTCATGTCGAAGATAGATCGTCGTTTTGATAAAGAAGTTAAATTGTATAAGTCCAAATCAATTAAGTATGACTTATGCTCGTTATTAAATTTATAATTTAGATATCTCAGGAATTTACTTTGAATGTTGTCTAGACTAGTCTTATGTGTGCTATAATCTGGTGACCATATTGGCGAAGCATAATCGAGATAGCTCCTAATGTATGTAAAATATAATATTTTTAGTGAGTTTAAGTTTACAAAAGGCCTTGCAACTCTGCAAATGAATCCAAACATTTTTAAAGCTTTCTGACGTATGTAATCATAGTGATACGTATAAAGCAGTTTGGAATCCATCATCACCCCCAAATCACGAATGACAGAAACCCTCTGCATTGGCAACATGTCAAGTATATAGATATAATTTATAGGTTGATGTTTTCTAGTGTATGTTATTACATTACATTTCTTTACATTTAAATTTAGCTTATTTACCTTGCAATAATCACAAAGTCGCAAAAGTTCATTCTGTAACATGTGGCAGTCATCAATAGTACGAATAGCGCTGAAAATTTTGGTATCATCGGCATACATAAGGTACCTGGCGGAGGTGAAGCAAGAGGATATATAGATATAAATGTTAAAAAGCAATGGTCCTAGGTGTGAACCCTGCGGTAAACCTGAAGGAATAGTTTAAAAGCCAGAGAGAAATGCCCCAATTCGAACCGCCTGATTTCTATTGTGAATGTAGGATTTAAACCACCTCAAGAGACCACCGTGTACACCTATCCTGTCAAGCTTAAGTAAGAGGATATCATGATTAATACGATCAAAACACTTAGAGTAATCGGTATACATGACATCCACCTGATAACCTTGATCCATAGCTGTAGCTATGCAATCTGAAAATACTGCTAGATTGGATAGTGTTGATCTTCGTTTCATAAACCCATGCTGTTCCAATGGTACAGACAAAGAAATTAAGCTGTATATTTGATCGTGCACCAATTTTTCAAACAACTTACTAAAAACAGACAATAGGGATACTGGCCGGTAATTCTCAACATTACTCTTGGATCCAGCTTTATGTATAGGAACAACGTATGCTTCTTTCCATTTACTAGGAAATACGCCTGTTTTTAGTGACTTATTAAATATAACCGTTAGAGGAACAACTAAGGATTTGATGCACTTTTTTAAAAAGTATGGAGGTATTTTATCTGAGCCAGCTCCTTTATTACCGTCAATTTTACATATATATTTTTCCACATCTGCTTCGGATATACTCAAGTGACCTATGTTATTCAATTTGTTAACATTACTGACATTGTCAATATTTGCGTGCAGTGTATCGTGGAAAAAAACTGATTGAAGATAATCAGAAAACAAATTACATATTGCTTTACCGTCAGTGGCTGTTTTTGAGCCATACTCAATATGTGCAGGAACAGATGGGGCATGTTTCAATTTTTTTACATACTGCCAGAATCTTTTAGGGTTATTTTGAATGGCTGCTTCACTTTTAATGACGTACGTACCTATTCCTATTATTAAATTTGTATGGGACAACGTAATTTCTTGGTCCAATCTACTTCAAATTTTGCATAAACCTTTTCTGACCTTTTTTAAACAGAATTTATAGAAGACGTGTTTCGTATTTTATTGAAATTCATCCCCTAACGGGGTTAAAAAGGGGTAGGAAGTTATGTTGGCGGTGATTTGCTTCGAAGTCGATATCAATACTCCTACTAAAACATAAGCAAATATTCTTGAAAATTGGAATGTCTCGAAACTCACCGTACTATATTAGTACTTCATTTGAAGTTTGTAAGCTTTTAGGACACGGCCTCATAGGGACGTAGAGTTCAAAATTTGAAATAGTAAGGACTAGAACATTTTGGTTATAAATTATACAAATCATTCCGTATTTAAAAAAACCCTGTAACATCTATACTAATACTAATAATATAATAAAGCGGAAAAGTTTTTTGTTTGTTGTTTAAACATGCTAATCTCTGGAACTACCAGCCGGATTCGAAAAACTCTTTTTTTATATAATAACCATACTCACAAGGAACAGTATAGGTTATATAACATTAGGCTACAGTTTGTAGCTAGCCTTAAATATTGATTTTTATTACGTAAGTCGGAAGTCGAAGCCTTCGCGAACTGCTTTAGCCGCATGCGCTGGCTTAATGGTTAATGAGACGTCAATACAATGTTCTACATAAATATTGCCCATTAGTATATATAAAAAAGTCAGCCATGGCATATATCCTATCTCTTATACGTGAGTTACAATAAGGTATTTGAGCAATTTTTTTTTTTATTGAAGATTAAACATTAATTATGAGCTTTATTTTTAAGCATGGTATATTAATCCTTAAAAATAAAAGTTACTTCTTCATAAAGACAATTTATAATGAAGATAAACTTTGTCTTTTACAGCATGTTATTTGAACGTATGGTTTGAGAGATCATGCAAAATTAAAATAATTCAACACTCGGCTCGGGTCAATGTCTATACTAGTTAGCGACGCAAACTAGGTGTGACCATCATTCTGACAGCCCAAAAAAATATTGTCTTTATTGAAGTATTATAAATCATCAATCAGTGATTTCTTCTAAATTATATGCGGGTGAAACCGCAAGGTACAACTAGTAATAAATAAATAAATAATAAATTTATTTATTTGACCTCACATTTAGCATCTTATTTATATACTATATTGTTTGTACACAAAAAAATACGAACAAAAATGTTATACATCAGTAGGTAATGGTGATAGTTACATTTCATTTGAGGTCTGGAGTCTGAAAAAGATACAAAGACCTAAACAACAGATCTCCAGACCCTCGTTCTCTAATTCTACTTATATTATCATCGTTTTATTCACAACAATTTTGAATGAGCATAGATCATTATGAAACAATACATAATACATTTTCTGTGTTACTGTATGAAAGTGTTAATAACCAATTTTAAATAGTACGTTTTGCTCTTTGTTTAGATAGATGTTAAATTTAAAGAACCTATTATTCAAATAAACTGTCACACATTGTCAATAGTTTAATAAAGATTTCTTTCCTGTTTTGCCATTTTTTATTGACGGTTGAAAGATCAATATCACCCTAGATACACACTAGCATTAACTTTTACCGGTACTTGGCCAATTCGCTAATCGATTCAGAAAACGTAAAATGCATATCTTCACATTTCATATGAAGCTAAACAATCTTACGTAAAGCTTTTGAATGCGGTAATCGCAGACGTTATATAGTATAACATACGTATGAGAAAAACAACGCAACGAACAGAGTTCATCGACACTAAGCACTGTGCAATACTATGTGAACCCGAGTGAATTGATATTGAAACCGCAGAGCATTTAGATCGGATGACGTTTCAAATTGTCACTGCATAAAATTATATATATAATGGTAACGACCCAGTCCAGCTTCACACGGGTGCAACTTACAACGTGGTGTATTTTATGTTTAAATAGCATGATTTAGATATCGCTTTTGTATTCATTGTTAATAACATCATAGTTACGAAAAGTGGGCTTAGCTCATAACGCACAATTCATCATAGGTGCGGTGTGCCGGCCAACCGTTTCGCTACGAATGAATTCTTTGGTTGGTTGTAAGTAATTTTGAATCCGTGATATTTTTTATGCTATTCATTTAAATGATATAATGTAAAGGACAATTTTAATCTGCATTAAATGCCCAAGTTAACTAACATATTTATCTGGATAAGGATTAATTCTGAATTGAAGACAATAGCTTCGCAAATAATCTAATATTTTTAATTATCATGGTGAGGATATAAACGATTACTGTAAGTCAACCTTAGGAGATATACATGTCATCGCGAACTTTTCTCTGGGCTTTGAAGAACTACAATTATTTAGTACATTATATTGGATAAATTATATTGACGTAAGCAATGTAAGCGCTCGAAAATCGATGTATTAAAGACAATAGCTTCGCAAATAATCTAATATTTTTAATTATCAAGGTGAGGATATAAACGATTACTGTAAGTCAACCTTAGGAGATATACATGTCATCGCGAACTTTTCTCTGGGCTTTGAAGAACTACAATTATTTAGTACATTATATTGGATAAATTATATTGACGTAAGCAATGTAAGCGCTCGAAAATCGATGTATTAAAGACTTGATTACAAAACATTGTATTTTTTCACTACTATACAAAACTTATTTGGAATGTATTGTTTATACAAACATTCCGTAAAAAAAACTCTATAGGACTGTGCAAACCGTATAAATATCCGTTTTGTGGCTTAGACGTAAGTGTAAGCGGACAAAAAGAAAGACGCCCACGCGTTTATTGTGCAGTCATATTCGTCACTTAATTTTATTTTACACATATTTTACTATTTATACAAATAATAGACTATTTTTCGATAAATTTTATTAATTAATTATAATAAATTTCCCGTGTACAAAATTTCATAAAATTCTGTCAAAACGTTTTTGAGTTTAATCCTGAAATACGAACCGACAGACACACGATTTATTTTTAATGTTATATTCATCCTCAGTGGCCTTTTTGTGGCACAGTCCAGTTAAGGCAGTTTTTGTGGCATATGGCAAAGTGTATGTATCTACTTATTAAAGTGAAACTTTTATTAGATCGTCTCAAACTTTTTGGTCTGTGTGTTGCATGTCGCGTGACGTTCGGCCGCGGAGTAGGGATAAAGTGAAAGTCGCTCGCCAGAGCAGCCAAGGCCAGTATGGCGGCGCCTATAGTTCGCAGCAACTGACCGTGTAGTGTGTATAGACTATTATTCATTTGTGCCAGTGATCCACGCTATTTCGTTTGTTTTTGTTAGTTAATGTGAAAAAAGTTTCACTTTTACCGTGGTTTCATAAAACCATACAATCTTTTTTTATTTAATAATACACACATTAAAAAAAACTTCTCTTGCGCACAACAACCATACTACAAAACGAGACAATTTTTAACAATAAAGAAAACCGAGTTCCCTGGTGTATCTTCGAAGTAGAAGGTAATTAAAATGGAACCACTCTTGAGGTGTCTATCCCCTCTCCAACGAAAAAAGAATCATCCAAATCGGTTCCATAAACAAAGAAGTTATGCCTGAATATCCATAAACAAAATATATACATTTGAATTGAGAACCTCCTCATTTTTTGAAGTTGATTATAAATGGTTAAATAATGTAAGATTATGAATTAGTTCAAAATAACTACTTAACAGATTAAGATCCCGCCAAAATCTCTCAAATAGATTACTAATGAAACGGATCATTACATAAAGTGTTCAAAATGTAATTAACTGGTGATTAGGTATGCTTTATGGAGTTATATAGGCCTTTTTATCCGTTAAAGCGGCCACATACAGTCGGAATTCCGTTTCGAAATTCGATTAGAATATCGAAACGGAATTCCGACTGTATGTGGCCGCTGTTATGTAGTGCCTCGGCGCGGTTCGACGGCGATTGTTTGCGCTGACTTTCGTTTTCCTCTTCCTTCCCTGAGAACGCAGACTGACCGGAAAGCGTGAGGCGCATACCTAAACGATTCTACCTGCGTATATTACCATTTAATCGATACCGTTCGGTGTGTCCAAGCCGTACTGGTTTTATCTCTGTTATACTAGAAATTTTTTAAGTTTCCATCACACCTTACTGCTGAGTATGTATATATTAAAATCGACGAAGTTTTTATAAAAAGTTGACCAAGTAACGATAAATGTCACTGGCAAAGCTTTCCATGTATTTTATTAAAAACTTAATCCTAATTTTATGTTGTTTTTTTTTACCTCCTACACAAAAAGAGGAGGGGTGTTATAAGGTTTTTTTTTGTTCGTATGGTGACTTAATCGGTAGTGTCCTTCCTTAGTTAGCTATTATGATTCAAGAAAATCTTTTATAGTTGATAAATAGATGTGAGCATCTTCCGCAGGTTTGATTGAGTCAAGATTTGATATTCTGTTACTTACTTCAGTGATATTAGAAAAATCTTGACCTGGTGCTGCAGCGTCATCTGGAATCCGTAGGATACCTAACTGTTCACGTACTTGTAGCAAAGATGTCGTATTTTGGGTTCATTGGAATAGTCTCAATGAATAGGTTATTTGTGTCTGGGGTTTATTAAATTTTCAATTTACCTTGTATACACACTATACATCACATTTTTTTTTTCATTTGAAAATATTACAATATAATTTTACAGTGCCAATTAAGAAGTGGTACATATTACATTAATTTCATATTCTATAATGACGTACAGTGTGTATGTTGTATGTATGTATGTATGAGAATGTTTGTGTTTTACGATTATTATTACATATTTGAGTGTTTTAGGTTTCCCGTGTTGCTAATGAAAACTAATCTTGTACAGACTGACTTTAAAAAAACTTATTTCGGCTTAAGTGGAAAATGTCAATATAATTGAAAATGTTATTTATTATACGGTGTAGTAACATCTGTAATTAAGTTTTTTTTTGTTGTTGTTGTTGTTGTTGTGAAACTTGGTGCATTTAGTAAAGTGACGGAAGTGCTAACTGTGTTGTTGCAAACAGATCATATGCTTAGTTAAATGTACAATAAGTGTATTATTAATTATTATCGTATTAATTATGCAACGATACGCGCAATGGAGCGCAACGCCATCGGAAATGTCCGTTAAGCAATTACACTTATATTACTTTTTAGTTTCTATAGAAAATTCCTACCTAGTAATCTGAATTCCGAAGACAAAGGAAGAAGGGAGAAGGAAAGGTCGTGTAGAAAGAAAAATAGAATTAATTAAACATTTTAATGTACGTGCGTGAGAAAATTTGGTAACATAAATGCGGGCATTCGCCTTTCATCGCGAAAGAATGAATTGGTTTAGGAAACGCATAGATAAACAAACAAAGAAAAAAAAACATTTTTATGTATCGACACTTTGGATTACAAAGGGCGTAATGAATATTTGGAGAAGATGGCTTTATAATGCTATCAAACTCAGTTTTATACGCTCTGTTAATTTACTTAATCCTTTTGCCGATATTCGCTAAAAAAAATGTCATATACGACCCACGGTTTTATAATTCTCAAATAAGAATTTTCAAATTAATGGGACATTAATGACACGCTGTTAATATAGAAAAAATAACGGTCTATGAGAAAAGCATTTAAAAACATGGCCGTAAGTATCCGACTCTATATAACATAGCAATTTTTAGAGGTGTAAAATAAAACACGGTTATAAGTAGCATGAAAAATGAAAATTGCTATCTGTCGTGTTTTGTCCTTTAGGTCCTTTGCAATCCGAAGAGTCGAAATACAGATGGACAGTTTGAAAAAAAAAACGGATGGATTCTGAGATTGCCATGTTGCCTCGTGTGATTTCTGCAAATACGCCGGAACAAAAATTTTAAAGCGAACATTTACACAAGCGTCAATTAAATATTTACATATATAATGCGTGTTGCAAATATTTAATCTGAAAAGATGTATATTGTCTTTACGTTATCTCAGTAGGAAGTAGACACAATGGTAATATACGATCTTGAAGTCAAATCGGTTCAACCTCGAACTGTTTGCAATATGCACCAATTCCCTTCCTTAAATGATTAGCACATTCGTGCTGAGAGAATTAATTGTTTTTTAATAGCTGCGGATGACGATTAGAGCTTGCGAAAGGTAGAATTATTCTAGTTAATACTTTGCCGAAGTAGTTTTGAGAAACTGTCCTTGTAAACTGCACGTCAAAATCTAATCTTAGGGGTTTGTTTTTTATTTACAACTAAAGTGGCAAACTTAGACGCTTTTAACACCATATGTATCACTAGCGAATTGTGGATTTTGAAGCCTCCATCAAGGAGCTCTGGAAACCCTACTCACCACAGGAACCCAACACAAGATTATTTGGCTGCGATCTTACCACTAGTCGGGCTGCCCCAAGAAAAGCGAAATTTCTAAAGAGGTTTCTCTGTGCCGTCTTCTTTACCGACATACAGACCACCAGCGCGGATTTTAGCTAGTGCAGTGTACCGAGAGAGTCCTTATTCGGCTGCGTCTATATCGGCGATAGCCTTTTATGAACCAGGAACTTGAGGCTCAGAGGAAGCTTAAGATAGCGTCGAAAAAAAGGTCACCCATCTAGTACTATCAGACAACACCCCTTTGTCCCTGGCTGACTGGCTGGCTTTGTCCACTTTAGAACTTGGATTAGTTAATGTCAAAGAAGAATTAATACAAATCAACATTTCATTAAAAACTATTGAATATATTAAAATGAAGAAAAGTGTACGTTATTTTTAATTATATATTTTAAGTGACAAGGTGATTTTTGAAATCACTGTGTACCCAAACAGTATAGACCTATATGCACTCGTATCATAAATTATTACGTAACAGGTAGCGGTGGGCGATAATGAGATATACTAATGTAATCATTCGATTATGAAGATATCTCGGAGTATCTTGATTAAAACCATTAGTAATTACTAATATTAGTAGTTCCATCCATGATGAGTGATCATTCATAATCGAAATACTAATTACTAAGTAGGCTAATTTTATCAAATTAGTAATTATTACGACCGAACGACCTACGACTGCGCGACCTTTTTTTTACCTTTCCACTCATCGTTTTTAATAGGTACCAGTCATCATTCATAATCGCTCACCTCCGGGTAATAAATCAAAGACTCGATTACGAATGATCATTCATATTCGTGATTCGATTATGAGCTATCACTCATCATCGAAATATTTCGATTATGTAAATCTCTAGTAACAGGTGTTTTGGATTCTTAATAAGTCAAATTGTTTTTGATATCATATGAAGAAAAGCAGAGTGCCCCATAAAATATTCCATTTTTACATGCTATATACCATTAGGTATATTTCATCCACCCAAAACAAACTTACTTTAATACGCCATTAAATATATAGTTAATAATACATAACTACTACCATAGAGACAAGTAATTGCTTCTAATTATCGTTGGCGTTATAAATATCACACTTAGTACCGTAGAAAACTCATTAGTCTTGGTGCTTATCATACACGCTTCTAATCTTAGTAATGGGTTGGGGAGGGGTTGGTTGCTAAACATGGGTCGACGGGGAGCGCTTACGACATCGTTGTATTCAAGGTCAGTTGTTTTATTGGACATGTTTTCCAACTAACCGGGATACGGTGAAAATTTTCTGTCAATATTTCATGAACAGGAAGTTTGTGCAAGTTGAGTTGTAACAAGATGTTTGGCTACCTTGTTAGAATTGCCCAGGGAGTTTTTGTGGCAACTTAAAATCCTCGTTCTTAGTTGTTATTTATAATCCACTGCACTTGTCCACAACAATGAAACTACATAAAGTAAAATGCCGTCATAAGTGCATAATAGAAGGTTAAATAAAACATAAGTTTATGAATTTAAATAAAAACCAATCACATGGTGCATCAAGGTCCCGCGAAAAATCCTTGCAAGTGAACTTGTTAATTTTAGGTCAAGGGAGCTAAACCATTTGTTCAACCCTTAAATACATAGTGCTGTATTTCTTATACGTATAAGATTTTCGCAAAAAAAATTTTTTTCAAACTTTACTTTCACACTTTTCTAAACATTTAATTTTTTTATTTAAAATATAATTCTTTATTAAATTCTTTAACGTCTATCTATCACTTTATCCTATTGACTGTTTTAAACTACTACTACATCTCGATATTGGCCGTAAAGATTTCACGAATATCATCTACCGTAATAATATTTCATTGTTCACCGTCTCCTTTTCATTTTTTAATCGCAAGTATTTAGTATTCGATAATATAAAAAAAAAATTAAAACTTTGGAATAACTGTTGATTTATTTTTATTAATTGTATTATGAATAATTAAAATGTAATCATTTTTAAATTGAAATTATTGTCATTAATCTTGTTTTTCACACCTATTTGCACTTCGAGCAATAATTAACATAGATCAGTGAAGTAGGCCACACATGCTATATGCTGCTGTCACGCTCTGTTTTACTTTAAAAAAAAAAAACGGTTGTCTGTAAAGTCGGTTTACTGACGATAGTTGAAAGTGACAACATCATAAGAAAATACTGATGGAATGGTATCATTTTTCAAAAGAAAATTTTAATTTTATTTGTTTGATAGATATTTTGTATGGATATAGAGAAGAAGGTAAATGGAAATGACAATTGAATTGATCAAGTTACATTTATTTGTACGCATAAATACAATTATGTCAATTTTTTTTTACAATGTACATAGTTTTTACAAGTATGAATGTGCTTTGAGCAATTGTTTTACAACTTTTACAACTTTTAAACATGTTTGATATTTAACTTCTTACAATTTGTGTTATTCTGTTGAGAACAGGGCGATGATAGGAAAATTGATAATTTTTTGAAATCATAGCTACACTCGATAATTATTTCGATCGAATAGTAAAGCAATTGATTTTTTACTCATCGTGAAATAGTTCTGTTAAGTTATTGTTATAGTTTTGTCAATTATAGCATAACCTACAATCGCTGCACTAGTGGACCGATGCTATTTATTTTAATGATGAAAGCACGAATATTCGACAATATATCACTGCACATATATTTAATATCGAAAGAATCCTTACCTTTATCGCCGCAATTATCGTTGCTATAAACAATTGACACCACATTCACTTTTCACTGCACTTCATACTTGACGAAAACATGTAAATGTATTATTGTATAGCAGCTGTCCACGCGGACGCATCGCTCACTCAAGTAGGAGAGAGACAGATGTCGAACGCGGAGGCCGATTGTGCCTATTTGTCGCTCGTTCCGCGCTCTCGCGTGCACTTCAAGCCTTAAATGGAACGCCTCAGAGCGAGGTAACGCCGCATGCGTAATGTTTTTTCGTGCGTGCAGCCGGCTCCATCGAATTATAAGACGTTGTCACGTCAATAATATTTTGTTTCACTCAAACTTTGGCTCTCTATTACGATCGCGATCGCTCAAGAACGATTTTATGAGTCGTTTCATTTTCAGCGCACAGTACTTCGTTTGCAATAGAATTAACTTTTGACCTTCCAAGTAAAAAGGTAATGTATAATTTAACCAACCAATTCAACACTTCATACCTATAACTACAGCTTTTCCCCCCATGTAAAAATCGCACTTCAAAAAACTAAATTGGTTGGTGTAAAAAAGGAGGTTAACTGTAAACTATATTTAAAAAAAAATACACGTTTAATTTCGTTTACGATCATTTATTATAACAATACCAAAAGTCCGTAGTACCTCCCCAATTTCATAGGACGTTGCTGTTGGAAGATTAAAATAACGTAGATAAAGAAGGTCGAGGGAAGGTGAACGAATATTAGACGCTTCTGCACGAAAGGCTTCGTCGCGCGTCGAAGGAGAAACGCTACCATGCAATTTCATTTTCACTGTTAATAAGAATCTTCAGAATTGCTCTTTGTGTTATTTCGGTACCTTGTGCCCTTTAAGATTTGCCTCGGAGAGATATTGAAATTGGTTTTATATTATATTAAAGTTGTAAGTCATTTAATATGTATTTTATTTTAGGAGCGATATGTTGTGTGTGATGTTTTGTATAGCCTTGTGCAGTTTATTATAATGTCCGTATATGCGAAAATAAATGCATTTGATTTTTCAGCGTACAATATATTCATTTATTTCAATGAATAATAACTATCTGACGAGTTTGATCTTACCGTTAACCACAGAGTCAAAATGATTTTTCCATGCAAACGTTATTTTTCATTTTACTAAATGAACATTCTTTCACCTTCGAAAGTCTGATTCGTAATTTTATAGCAACTTTATCTGAAATGAAGGTTGGCTTGCCTCATAGTCTGAGTAATAAAACTAGAATACAAGCTTTAAGCTTCAGTAATACTAGACTCTTAACCTTTGTTTAAAGGTCATCAGATAGACAACTGTATCACAACGTAACAGTTTCGTATGGTTACGAGTTTTGGAAGTCGATGGACTTAACTAACGGCCGTTTTCAATGTCCTATCTATCTGTTGTTTCGGTTACTAAAGATAGACAAATATAAATTTTTGTCCTTAGTGTTTTTTTAAATAAACTATCAATGGATAGTTTTTCCTATCTACATAATATTTATCCATATCCTATAGCTTGAATAGTTAAGAAGTTAAGTAGATATCTGTCTTAAGTTAAAGATAGTAGGTACTTATCTATACAATTCATAAAATTGAAGTGTCTGTTTGTAATGTCAAAATAACAGTTTTTTACTAAATTCATATGAAAGTATATACGATACCTATAACAAAACACCCATTTTTAAAATTTTTGTCTATATGTCTGTCTGTTTGTTCCGGGTAATCTCCGAAACGGTTGGATAGATTTTGACGGGATCACTAATAGATAACTGATGATATAGGGAGTAACTTAGGCTATTTTTATTTTAGAAAAAAAAATTAGGGTTCCGCACAAATAAAAAAGAAAACTGGTCATGGTGAATCAATTCGGGGGCTTAAATGGCTTATGCTGAGTAAACCATAAGAGATATAGCAAATTAATGACTACATAATTATAGGCATTAAAAGACCTACAAAAAAGTCCGGCAGAGTATATATCTATCTTCTAAGGAACATCCACAATAAGCATTTTTGTCTTTAAAATAGCCGGGAGCGGGGGAGCAAGATTCGCGCGGGCATTCTGTAGTCCACGTGAGCGAATCCACGGGCACAGCTACTTACAAATAAGTATTAATCGGGGATAGTAAACTTAGATATTATGTTAGTATGACAACTTAAGCGAGAGTCCAATGTTCATATTCCCTTAATGGTGACGTCACGTTTTCTAATCGGCGCGGCATTTCAAATCAAGCGAGTGACAGACAAAAAAGTATTAATTTTACAAAGGGAAGAAGATTAAATAAAGTAATTAATTAACTAATTAAGAATAATTAAATAAATTACAAGTACTTTTTCCAGATTTGAATTGTTCTAAGTTTTTTATCTATATACCAATAACACTCAATAATTTACTTTAAATTTTAAACATACAGTCAACTCGCGGATTGTGCCCGACTAGATCGCGGCCACCATACATTAGGTAAAACACTCGCCATAGTAGTACGCTTTAGTTCCGGGATTCACCGGTGTATATCCAGTTGTTAAGAAATTCGCAGGGTGGCATGATATCGACGACCGGCGATGTATTGTCAATCCCTCGGTGGTAATCTCCGTTGTTAATAACCGACTGCAAGAAAAGGAGGTGTTCCAATTCGAATGTTTTTTTTTTAATGTATGTGCAGACTTCTTTGTTTATGAACCGATTTAAATGATTTTTTTTTTTTGTTGGAAAGGGGATACCTCTAAGTTAGGATTTTAATTCCATTGGTATTGGACCTTCGACACTTCGAAAATGCACCAGGGAACTCTTCAAAATCATTGAAGTTGTTTTTTTTTTTTTTTTGCTGAAAATAGTTTTGTTGGATTGTACGTTGTTTAATTAACCTTCAAGTAAAACGCCGTGCTTTGCCGTGCTGCTGGAAAATAAAAATAAAAACATCAGGTACCTGTATTATTATTTCCAAGCGAGCCTTTTAACAAAATTAGGTATCATTATGACATTTTCAGAATAACATCTGGTGTACCTCGAGTCATTTCGTATATGTATATTTTTTATCCCGAGGTCCCACCTGTCTTTATTTTTTATTTCATTTATGGCAGGTATCAGGCAGATGTTTTGAAAACTAAAAACGAGTGTCGGCGATTATCGACAGTAATAAAAAGACCCTATTATGACAAAGGGAATATAAGATCGGAATTATATCCACGGTCTATTATATATGAAATTATTATGTATTTTAAAGGTATACAATATTAAAATAAGTTTGTGTCTCGCGAACCCACCTGCTTAAAAATTTAGCTGGTTAAAAATGTCCACTACGTTATATCATCGTCATGAAAAATGTATAGATGTTGTTTATTTTAAGTGGCTTCGCCGGAGTGGAATCGCAATTATTTCATACTCTTTTTAACCGTCTTTAATAAAAGTAGGAGATTCTCAGTTGGAATGTATGTTCATCTGTAACATCTTTTCTTATGAAGTGATTTTGATGGTTCTTCTTTCGTTGAAAGGGGATACCTCAAGGGTGGCCCGTTTTAATTTTATTGGCATTGGACCCTCGACTTCGAAGATACCCCAGATAATTCTTCAAAATAGTCGAAATTTGTTTTCTTTTTTGTTAAAAATTGTCTGTCTTGTAGAATTAGTTTTATAATCTCACAAGCGGCCGGATGATTCTAAATTACCTTCATTTGTAACATGGCAACCAGATGGCTGATAAACGAATGCTATACGTATACTAACTCGTGGCGCAAAGGTAGTAAACGCTACTATTGAGCCGAGAGGTCGCGGGTTCGATCCCGCCCATGACTGAATTTGTGTGATGAGCATAAATGTTAGTTGTGTGTGTGTCTGGGTGTTAATATCTATATAAATGTATGTATATCAGCTGTTTAGTTACCATATTACAAGCTTTGCTTAGTTTGGAATTAAATGGCCGTGTGTGAAATTGTGTCCTCATATATGTATTATATAAATATTACAAATCCAAAGAAATAACTCATAACACGCTTGTATTGTATAGCATCATACAAAAATCGATTCTGCGTGTGGGAATCCAAACGGACTTGTTTTCTTTTTAAGATGGCGTTTCGTAAATACGAATTCTGCCAGTGTCAAGTCAGTCATGGAAAAAGACTTTCGACTCCAAACAATATAGAGCTACGCTGCTCAATTGTACACTGTTGCTAAATGACTTGTTGTTCTACGGTTTTAATGTTATTTTCCTCAACATCTGGAAAAAAAACTAACACAATGAATAAATGAGCGATAGGTATCCGCTACGATGACACAAAATTATGTACAAAAGAGTTTGTATTCAAAATGTCTATTTTGTCATTTCTGTATATCGTATTGGATAATTAGTCAAATTTTATTGCCTAACAATATCAAAAGTCATTTATACGTACAGTATTTTGGTGAATTTAGCCCTTTGAGGGTTCCGTACTTCAAAAAGAAAAAAAGGAACTTATAGGAGAATCACTACGTTGTCAGTTTGTCTGTCTGTGAAAACTTTTTTTCTCAGGAGTGCGTGGAGGTATCAGTTTGAAATTAATATCAAATACTCAGGTCTGCAATCCCTTGGAGCTGTGGAAAAATCAAACTTCTAAGTTAACGCAATCAGAAGATACGGCTGTTTATGCAGCACAATTTAACACTCGCAAAGGGAATAAAAACCTATAGGATACTTCCAGTTGACTTAGAATCATGAAATTTGGCGTGAAGATGTCTTATAGTACAAGTAAACGAAAAAATCCGAAAACGGTAAATTTGTAATTACAACACAAAAAATTAAGATTTCAAACTTATTTGCAGTTGGTAAACTGACCGCGACATATATCGATGTATGGGGGACAACAGTTTTCCAACGGCAAAGTTAAGTTTGTTCCTCAATATAGCTAATGTTTTTGTTAGAATTGTTCTGTGCTTTCTTCACTAATGTTACCTAATTATTTTGTTGAATTTTACTGCACAATTACAGAACTCTCGGTGTGCGAGTCCGAATCGCATTTGGTCGGATTTTTTTATTTATTTAATTAGATTTGTCTAAGAAGTTTCTACACAATAAGTTAAAAAATATATACATAATTATATTTTATGAAGACTGAGAATCTCTGAAAAAAAATTTTCCCTACTTAGGTTAGCCCGACTGTTGAAATTACTTCACCCTACAGTGGAACGTATCCAAATAACATCATACTATGTGTTCCTTTCATAACGTGAGTAGCATTACCAGAAAGTTCGGCGACGTGCTATTGATTCTTCTGGTGTTACAAGTAAACGCACAGAGATCTATGGGGAACGATTACCATTAGATTTTATTTGCCACCACCATGGTATAACCAACGAGAACCAGCTTAAACAGAGGAAGGTTAATTTTGCACTTGTATTTCTTAAGTAACGTAGACGATCATTAAGAAAGTCTTTTTGAAAACGCATCCCCTAAGAGGTTTAAATAGCAGATTAAAATAGGTAAATTTCCTGAGGTGTTGCCAATAAGTCTTATAAAATGTAATATCTTACTAATATTAGAAATAAGTAACCCATAGGCTATTTTTTATCCTCGGTAAGGACCCAATGCTGAAGTCCACGTAGACAAGTCGCAGGCAGGAACTAATTAAAAATAATTATTGTTTTCGAAATTATCAACATTCCTTGTAATTGTACTCAGGTGCAAAAATAAACCTCACTTCAAACTGAACGTAATAAACATTGATAATACAGGTTTCACGCTAGAGAACCGAAGCCTTGGCCTTTATTTCCAGTAAACGGGTCAAGGACAAAGCCTCACAAACGCCCCGTAACTCGTAAAGGGCATGTTTGAAGACGAAATCGCGTCAATTCCGACCCGGGAAACTAATCCAACCTTTTCTATACGGTCTTTAGAATCTTTGATCAAATGTTGTCATGGATTTGAATAAAAACATTTTATGAAGAATTTTGTATTTAATATTTCAAAGTTATATTATTAATATATAACGTTATGTTGTTAAATTTTTACTATATTGATAATTCTATTAAATATTTTACTACAGGTGTAATTAAAATATATTAGGTAATGGTACAATGTTTTTTCAGTCTAATTTTTAATAATATTCACCGATCATTTCCAAAGATAATATTCCAAGTAACGCTTTATGCTCGTTGTGAAAAGTTATTGTAATTTGGCAACAACAGCCATTACTTATTTCTTGCATAACTTGCATTTGTAAAGTTCGTAATTTCTTAACGCTGCTTACAAAATGTCAGCCGATATGACTTTGGGTAACTATATAAAGGTTTTCCTTTTTCATTTTTCATAATAACCTACATAACGCGACTTGCACCAAAAAAAGTTAAATCCAATTTTAAATTAGTTGAGTCTAAATGTATGGGGAACTGTCAATCTTAAATCTGGTTTAACGTTTTCTAGACGGCGCCGTCGAACACTTAACTTATAATTTGATGAAAGCACAACAAATATATTTAATCAGAATCCCATAATGTTAACATATGTTAATGTTTAAAGTTGATATGGTTATTTGTCGCTATAGTGTCACTGTAAGGCGGCCTCCCTCGATCTGTGACGTCAAAGGATGTTTGGTGAAGCCCGACGAGCCACAAGCTATTTTTATACATTGCATTTTGCCTTGGCTTAATAATTCCATAATTTTAACATACTGAACTGGATTCGATATTTTTATATCACCTTGTCAAAATGACCGCTTTCGGTACACACAATACTGTCCGAAAATAAATATTAGCAATATGGTAAAATTTTAAAAGAAAAAAACATTTCTTGTCTATTAGTACATACTGCATGTGCTTGTCAGCCATAAAAACGTATAAAAAAGTTCGACGTACAAAAATGTGATACGTCGCAAATAGAGTTATAGGTGTTTTTTTTTAGTTATGCCCACAAGTTAAAGCTCTATAATAGGTCAGCCGTGTAGAATGTAATTATGCAAGCAAGTAGGTGGACATTATACATAACTATATGGAATAACTATCCGGGAAAGAGTCGCATGAAAGCAGACCGTGCACATGAAGGGAGAATACTGGGCCACATTGGATGCATGCAGCAAACAATAGAGATACATGGAAATCTTTAGAGGAGACTTCTCTCCAGGGTCGGTTCATGCTAAAGTGATTACAACTATTAAGTACTTTTATTGTAATAAACAAAAATTTTATTTCAATGTTTTATAATGTACATATTGTGTTAAATGAGCATCTTATAAAAAAATTCTATCATCATCATTATATTAATACGTGAAGCAAAAACTTCGGACACCTTTTTAAGCATATTTATTGAGTGCACGGAAGGCTGAGATTTGGTACGGTTAAAGTTTATATGGAGAAGAAGCGCAGAAAGCTAAAATTTATCTATAATATCTGTTACTAATATATTCAATTAAATAAATTTGTACTGCGAATCCTTACCTGACAAGTGCCATTGAACTTAGACTCCCCAAAATATTGACATTGTCACTCAATGAAAAGTGACAGCTAGTGATATAATATTCATTGTTTAAGTTCATACGGCAAATGTCAAACAGAAAATAGTCTATGAATAAAAAGTCGTTGGGCGACCGATAGTTGGAATAATTATCCATCGACAATGACACGTATTTGCATTTCTCGGATCTCGCGGAATTCTATCTATAATCACTAATCACTGTACGTTTATGTAACCTTAAAATCCATTTTATCATTCTGCCGAGGCTGACCAGTAATAAGATATTTAGAAAACCTTTTTTTTTAAAAAATGCAATTAAATTATCATATACATTATCAAGGCACTGTTTTGATCTAAATATTCACTTTTGTATGTATGTACGAAGTATAAGGCGTCAGAATCGTATGTATGTCGCATTGCGGTTTAGCGTGGAATCTTTACCTTGAAATCTGTTATGGGCTGTAGGTAGGTTACGTATAACTCTGCCGGGTAAACACAATATTATATCTGATCTGATATTCTATAATTTTGCACACGAGACGTAAATTTAAGCAGACGTTCGTTGTGAAATAGTATCAAGATTTTTACTGTCGGTTCGTGGTAAACAGTTGAGGTACTTTATCTGTGGAATAATGGTCTGGCATCACGATACTGGCTAATTTCAATACAGGAGAGGTATCTTTAAATTTCGAATTGTATGCATGGTAACACCTCAGCTCCGTCTGAGTTCCTTTTGCGCTTGGTCCACAGTGTAGCTGTTACTTTGACTTCAAAGTTCTTCAAATCCTCAAAGTCCACAAAATCATTGAAGTTAGTTTTCTTTTTATTAAAAATTGTCTTTCATTTTAAATTCTCAAATACACGTCATATCAAAATGCGAACGAAGATGTAATTATATTATTAGTTTCTAAAGACTAACAAGTTTGGTCTCGGGTTCAGAGGAAACAGAATACTAAGTTCTAAAATAAATAAAGAAATAAAATGCTGGCACAACAAAATCGAAAAAGATATTTATAAAAAAAAAATACTAGAACCTTAGTAATTATCACATAATTATTTTCAAAGTTTACTATCTAAATTATAATTAATTAGTTGTGCCGTTAGAGAAATTAAAAATCCTATTTCCATTAGTACCAAGTTCAAGATCAAGTACCAAACCCGGTGAAGCAGTCAAGCCCCTAATGGCTCCAGGGCCCGTAAGGCTAACAGTACACAGTCAGCTCGAAAAAAATAATATTTTTAGGTCTTTTAAGATCTACAATTTTGTAGAACATCAATAGATATTAAGGTTTACTCAGTGTAAGCCATTTATTTAAGTCCTCCAGCGTGTTTTTTCTGAATTGATTCACCATTATCGTTAGTGGTTATTTCGTATATTACTTTATCTTATAAAATAATTATATCCTATAGCCTGACCAGATAACGTAGCTATAAACTAAAATATATTTTAAAAAACATGTAAATCGGATAAGTGGTTTTCTCGTGAAAAGAACGTAAACGGACAGACAGACAGAGAGACGTTGTGTTTTATAACATGTTTTCAGTATAGATTTAAAGATGTGTTTAAAAAGTCTTCGAATATCATAATATTATGTATTATGTGTATAGTATATCCACATATAAAATACATGCTGTTATTATTTTTCTGATATCCTGTGCTCATTTCTTCCTCAAGCGCTTTGAATGTAGCTTTGTGTTTATTTTTATTGTGAAATGACCAGCGCCGTCTCTGCTGCCGATTACCATTGTCGGAGGAGTACCCACGTGATGGGGGGGGGGGGGGGGGGTAATGGAGGGATGAGTTAAGTGTTCCTCTCACGACGACGGACGTCGAGTTTGTTTAGAAAACGAAAACTCGGAAAACAATCGGCACGTGCCTTCCCAACAAAAAAACTTTAGTGTCTTTGTGTGCGTATGAGATTTTTTAAATACATTGTAGACATTCTGATGTGTTTGTTGATTGTAAACAACATTTTTATTTTCAAAATAATCCATTATTTTCAACTGTTAATGTTGAACCATCTTTTTGTCCTGGCTCGGTAGTTAGTACCTGTTTGAAGTTATTAACTTAGAACTTAGTAAGATGTCATCCAATAGTCACAGCGTGATCTTCGAGATACCAGGTCCAGTTGCTGCCGTCTAAATCCAGTAGGTGGATATATTCCCGGAACGCAACGCACTGAAACCGATGCGAGTCACTTTGACTGGTTTTTTCACTCACTTCAATAACATAACATTAAATACAATAAAAAACTAAACTATACAAACTTATAATATTTGTTTAAAAAGGGCATTTTAAACATCAATAAAAACGCGCAAGCATCGGTTCAAATACCTCGCAAGAAACATAGTTCTGGATCGGTTCGGTAACCAAGGTTACATACACGTGAATAAATACACCGTGCCTACTATTTTAAGACTATGTACTTAGTAGTCGCACGTTTTCAGCGGCACGTTTTTTCGGAAAGTATTTTAGAACACGCGCGGCACCCTTGTATGACAAGTTTGTTGTCCGATAAAATACTCCATGACGCTTGGCTTAAGTCGCACCTAATGAAAAGTGAAGACGAGGCAGAGGATAGTACGCGATCGCTCAGTAAAAACGGAGTAGAAGAGGAAGGACTACTTTTTGCTTGTTTTAAATATTTGCGATTGATAGATGTTTTACTAACACTATGACGGGTTGGCCGCCCGACGAGAATAAAAAAAAATTAACGGAAGAGAAACCACTCGTCATACGTATGCCTCAGTCATAGCGTGTACGGACAGCGCGGATCGACGTGAGTTCGAATCACTGCAATGAGAGCCTGAGCGCCCTGTGAAGGACCATATCATGCTAGTAGGGTTTTTTTATAATGCCCGCCTGGCTAGCTACCACCCTCAAGTTGAAAATCTATCACCAAGCACCAGTACCTAGCTGTTTTCCGGCAGCTACACTCGAAGAGTCAGTCTTCCACTAGGTTTTGCGTGCTACATCTTTGGCTCTACTTGGGTCACATCGTGATTTAGGATCAGGTAAGATTGTGACCACAACGCTAAACGATAACGATAAAAAAAACACAGTAAAAACGAACTATGATAATATTTAAAATGTTTTGACCAAGTTGCTTCATTTAGCTTCGGGTCAGCGAAATATAGAAATTTTCGATGCGACCGTCTTTTACCGCGTCACGTCGCATCGGCTTCAGTTAACAAAATTATAAACAGCATAATATCACCACATTGTTTATTATCCTTTTCATCCACCTGTATTTTGCAACAAAAGACAAACCGAATCAGTCACTTGAGGAAATCCTTTAAAGAGATCGGTCATGGCTTTACCACGAATTTTGTGAGTTACCTGCGAATTATTTTCAACGATATCAATATATTTAACATTTTGTGAGGAAAAAACTGTTTTAGTTTGTGAATTGCACAATGTTTTCTATTTTTAAATGTATAAATATAAAAATTGTTGTTGGTATATTATTATATGAGATTGATAAACTCCAAAATCGTTTGATCGACCACCATGAGAATGAATACATCTAAAGCCAGAAAAATAGTTTGTGCTTTTAACACGCGACGCGTAAAGAAAGGGACAGCGCTATGTTATAAACCGAAATAGATGATTTGCAGGGATGAGCGGTCAACGTTTTAAGTGTTTTTTTTTTTTCTAACATGGCGATGACATTCATATCCCTAAAGTATTTATTGGTGGTGCTGTATTGATTTTATGTGGAGAGGTTGAACGTCTCCGAAATTAGCTACTCTAATATAAAAGGGACTATAATATAGAACGATTATAGATGATTGATAATCTTTAATTTTCAATTTTCTTCAACTATATCATTAGCCTAGTGGTCGTAAGCGCGACTGCTATGATCGACGTCATAGGTTTGGTTCCCGGGTCGAGCAAAGTGTTATTGGGTTTTTCTATGTAATTCTCAGTAGCAGCTCGGAGTTTGGCTTTGTACCCGATTAAGGGCAATAGGAGGCTCGCCCTCTATTATTACATGAGACCTAAAAACATACACGACGAACTGTGGGTGTAGCTAGCTAGTATACCTCTGCCTAACCCTTCGGGGATACAGGCGTGATGGTATGTTTATGTTATGTTTTTCATAAAAAAACCTTGTTAATATCATTCGACCTATCTGATATCCTTCTTGATTTTAATCTTTGATCAATACAATAATTATACTAGCTATACCGTTACGGATTCACCGCGTCGCCGCTAACGCACCCGTGTAACCTATTGTTATTATTTGTTCTCGTGCTTGTCTACTCAACTCATTATGGTCGTAGCGTGAAGCTATGTAGCCTATGAACTTCCTCAATAAATCCTAACTAGTACCTATTATAAATGCGAAAGTGAGTTTGTTTGTTTGTTACACAATCGCGCAAAAGCATCGTTATCGAATTTGGATGATATTTGTATACGGTTTAAAACCAGGATTATTACTTTTTGTCCTGGTAAAAACCCAAATCTGAAGTTTACGCAGACAATGTCGTGGGCAAAAGCTAGTATCTATGCTATAAAACGCAAAAAGAATTAAAAAAAAAAAACAATCTTGAGCTTTGTAATATTAGTAAAGATGAAAAAAATAATGTAAGTATAACATCTAGAGAGGTAGACTTATTTATTGTAATCGCCGTCGTTAACACCATAATGAGGTGTAATTTAGCCCATCAACAAACCGACGCGGACGGGACGTTAAACGGTACCTACTATTGTGCTAATCTGTCCCACTTGTACCGTAAAATTATAGGAAAGCGCTACGATCGCGTCACGTTTGCCTCGAAGCCGCACGTTGCCATGCCACGTGGCGAAGCAAGGCGTCTCACAATGGGGTAAAAATTGCCGCTAGAGGAAATAGGATATAATTTATATTTTTTCGTTTTTGACATAAACTGTTTATGTACTTTGATATAGACCATAATTATAAGACTTGTAATGTATATCTTATTTTTAAATAATGCATAGTTAATAGATTCTTGTTGTATGGAAGCTGAACTTCAATTAGACCCTGTTGCTTCATCTTAAGACACCTAGAGCTGAAACTTACATGGATTGATAGATCTAGTGATCGCTCACCATTCAGCTCTAGATGTGTTAAGATGAAGCAACAGGGTCTAATTGAAGTGCTGAGGAATCTACTATGACGTTTTTTTTACTTAACTATATATTATTTACAAATAAAATATATATCAAAGAACATACATAAACAGTTTTTATGAAAAAGGAAAAAATATTTTAAGAAATCCTTTTCCTTTAGCGGCAATTCTTACCCCACTGTGCGTCTGCGCCAACCGTCATCGCGTGCCGCCTCTGTTTTTTTTATTTATCTACTTCTCTCTAATCGATTACTAAATGGTTTTGAAGAATTTTTTAAAAGATAAAGTAAACTCAAGAGATTAGTGTGAAAGATTAAAAAACGCTTTTTACTTACATTTTCCGTATTTATACATTGTTTACAGCTTTTCTGATTGTAATGTGTTTTGTCTTATTTCTTGATTGGGTTTCGAGCTATGGGTAAGTAATCAGTTTCTGGTATCACGTGCTAGCCGTATTGCCCAGGAGGCAGCCTGCTAAATACTTTAATCGGTGTTCATATATGGACATAATTATAGTATTTTTAAGGTGTATTGAATACGTTTGGGTTCGGAGTTAAGTTACAAATATTGAGATTACGTTTATTTATTTAAAATAAATTACGAGCTGGGCCGGCAGACATTGTTCTACTCTTTCCGGGTAGTTTGTATCTCGACAACAATGCCACCTATCGGATACTAACTGCTGCGAGCTGTGTAGATATTATGTGAATATGAACACAATCGGGCAAGTCATTCAGAAGTTATAAAAAATCTCGTAACAGAGACACACAAGATCTCAATATAAGTACATATACAATTTAAAAGAATTGTTAACTGTGACTGCTTTGCTTGAGGTTCTGGGTTCGTTTCCTAGGTCTAGCAAAGTGTTATTGTGTTTTTCTATGAAATTCTTAGTACCAACTCGGAGTTTGGCGCTTTGTGCCAGATTAATGGCAATTGGTTCGCCCCCTATTACATGGGACCTAAGAACATACCCGGCGTACAGTGGTTGTACATTAGTACACCTCTGCGCCCCTTTGGTTTGCTTCTACACTCTATTCTAAAGTCCTGGCTGGCCCTTAATATGTGTAACTTTACCTTACATTTATTCACTTTCCGCTTCTAAGTATTTCATAGCCGCTTTCTACAAAAAGATAATTAAAATTATATTTTTCACGGTAAAACAGTCCATAATAATTTGTACGTCGAAATATAATACGAATTCTTAAAATAAACACCCAAATTGTATGAGCATAAAACAGTAATTTGAAACGTACACAGCCGTCAGCGATTGAAGCGTGGGCAATTTAGAAAATTGGGACCTCGCCTGAAGGAAGAAAACCGTAGCGTTTGAATGGTCAACTGTGTTGAAAGTTCATTCATAAAATATTTCATTACGCCTTCAAGCTATTGTATGTACAAACAGTTTATATTAAAATGTTCTCGTTGGTTTGACAGAAGTTCGGTGCTTCTTAAGACAGATTTACATGTACATATTTATGAAAACATAGTGGTTAGATTAACTACGGAATAATTAGAAATGGGTAACAGATTTTTTGCGTGCATTACGAGAGTCTGTAAAGAAAGGGTTTGCTAAATTATGTAGGTACTTAACACTATCTTTTTAGACTATTAGAATATCCATCAAATATCCGAATAAGGGTTGAATGAAAAAATATGTTTAATTATATTGTCATATCCAATTAAACGCCAATTAATATGCCTGTAAATGATGGACTTATCTTCGCTGCATGAGAAATGGGTTCGCAAATTAGAACAATATGATGCAGAGTGGAGAGAATAGGCTATATTAAAAATGGATGCCGTGGTGTTAGTTTAATGCATTTTTTAGCCTATTACAATCAAAGTCTGAATTTACCTAAAGTTTATAGAACTAGCTGTACCCGCGGCACGGCTCGCTCCCGGTTATTTTAAAAACAAAAATGCTTATTGTGGATAATACTCAACAGACAGGCATGTGCTGTCGCTGACTTCCTTGTAGGTCTTATATACATCAACAATTTGATACATCTCTTACGATTTACTCCGCGCAAACCATTAAAGTGCATCAAAATCTTTTTTCGAATAGATTCACCATTATTATCGTTGCTTAATTCGTATATTACTTTACCTACCTCAATATATCTTATAATAAAAAAAATGTAAATGGCAAAAGTGGTTTTGCGTGAAAAGAACGTAAACGGACAGACAGACAGACAGACAGGGGGACGTTGAGTTCAAAATATGTATAGATGATGAAATTGTTGAAGTGGAGCGTAAAATTTATCATTTTGTAACATTCTCTGGCAAACTTACAAGGTTGTTTATAGATTCCTTTTCTCTTTCAAAGATAAACAGGGAACTCATCTTTTCTATTTATAATGTTACTGTTTACAAAATAACGTTTTCTTTACACGTAGGTATTTAAGATAATGTAATCGGTGGCGGCTGTTTTAGCGATAATTTTTTTTAATGTTTAATATTTATCTCAACGTGGTTAGTTATTATTAAGAATATGTTTTAATCACAGCATGACGAGAGTGAAACACAGTATGTAAATGATAAAATTGGTTTAATTTTTTTTTATTAAAGTTTTATTTTTTATGGCGCGTTTATTAGAGTTAAAAAAGCTAGTTGATGATGTTTATTTTAACGTTAAATTATTATTTTTACAAAAAATCTATACATTTAATAGAATTGAAGTGTCTGTTTGTAATGTCAAAAGAACAGCTTTTTACTAAATGCATAATATGAAAGTATATATACGACAAATATTAAAAAAAAAAAAAAAAATTTTAAATTTCTTTGTCTGTCTGTTTGTTCCGTGTAATCTCCGAAAAGGTTGGACCGATTTTAACGGGACTTTGACTGGTAGATAGCTGATTTTATAGGGAGTAATTTAGGCTACTATTATTGTTGAAAAAGAATAAGGGTTCCGCACAAATAAAAAAAAACCGGGTTATGGTGAAAAAAAAAAACCATAAGAAATATAGCAAATTAATGTACTAAATAATTGTAGACATTAAAGAGACCTACAAAAAAGCCAGCGAGAGTAGAATATGTCTAGGTTCTAAGGAACATCCACAATAAGCATTTTTGTCTTTAAAATAGCAGAGAGTGGGGAGCAAGCTTTAAGTTTTATTTCTTATGGCGCGTATAGTAGAGCGAAAAAAAAGTCATTTAATGATGTTTATTTTAACGTTAAATTAATATTTTTATAAAAAACAAGACAATTTTTAACAGACTTCAAAAAATGAGGAAGTTCTAAATTCGAATGTATATATATATATTTTTCAGCCATAACTTTTTTGTTTATGAACCGATTTGGATGATTCTCTTTCTGTTGGAAAGGGGATAGATACCTCAAGGTTGCTTCCATTTTAATTTCATTTGCATTGAACCTATGACTTTTAAGACACACCAATTGTCTTGATAACAAAAAAGAAAACATAATATATAAGTAACATTTAAAGAATAATAGAATTCTTTAGTGTACTTGACTTTACCTCTTGACACGCACACGTAGTCACTGTATCTATCTATACACGCTTACGCACACATAGGGCCTACGCGCACAAATGGGTTGCTCTGCCTATAACATTGATGGTAGTTGTGATGCTAAAGTTAAGCCAACACACTGTAGTAAAGCTGATACTCAAAATACAACAAAAGAGACACCATCGTCGACATATTGATTTTTTAAATTGATTTGTAAAACGAGCTGTATGTGCTTTATTCAACATTACCGAGTGAATGTGTTAATATTAATAAATTCACCATTTAATTATTTTTTTGTACCGAACGTCAACGTTCACTTTCGCCTTCGTGTCATGTTTATTATTAACCATTTTCATATCGTTGTTTAGTAGTGAAACCTAATCTTAATTTCTTTCTGTACGGGTTTTAAACGTTTATTTTCAGATATATCTATCTACTAATTATTAATATGAACTATCTTTTGCTATAGAAGTGAATTCCCTGAGCGTATTAAAAATCGAGAGCTCGTATTGTTCCAGTCGATGAGAAGATATTCTGCTGCCACGGCGGGCTGTCACCGGACCTGCAGGCCATGGAACAGATCAGGCGGATCATGCGGCCGACTGACGTGCCTGACCAGGGTCTACTCTGTGACCTGCTCTGGTCAGATCCCGACAAGGACACGGCCGGTTGGGGCGAGAACGACCGCGGTGTCAGCTTCACCTTCGGCACAGAGGTACCTAATGCCTGCCTGATAAAGGCCCTTCTTAAGTTAAGTGTTCCGCGACCCTCGGATTTGAACCTTTGTCATTAGACACTCTGATGCGTTAGGATAGTAAAAAAAGTGGAAATTTAATGATGTCGAGTGATACAAATAATAGACGTAGGAAAAGACAAGATACCTACAGGAATTATCCATACATCGAAAGAAACATCAATTATAGAGCTTTTGTTGCTGCACAAGAACAAGAAGTAAATTTTTATCATTTCACCGGATCACAAAAGAATCCTATAAGAATCTTTTTAAATTATTCTCACCTATTTCTTGCACAAATTGAGTGTTCCTATCTTGCTCGTGCGCCATTTTGGGAAGACTTGAAGGGGCTCGACACGGCGGGTGTCGCGTTAAATGTTGCGAACATTTAGGATACCGGTAACGATGTGTGTCTCCATGATGGCTCAGTTGGTAGCGTGTACGGACTCCACGTCGATCGATGTGAGTTCGGATCCCTGCAATGAGCCCGAGCTTTTAGGGGAAGGAAAGCATCGTCATGAAACGATAGCATGGTGGTAGGCCTTAATTCTAATACATGAAAACACGAATTACTCAGCGCCCACTAGTATTTAAACAAACTGTATCCATGCTTTTACGGAAATCGCACTATGCACTCTCTAGTAGATGGATTCATCAGGTTCGTTGTTTCCGAATTGTTATAGTTCACCTTTCGAGAAATTATACTGATCAAAATTAAGTTCATAATGGCATTAAAAGTTTCATGGATGCCAATTTCCTAGATAATAGATTCAAGTAATATACAAGACATACTTTTTAACCACATCGGCACAATCGATGAAACATGTATTTTAAGGGGATTATTTATTTAAATTAAACCCCTAAGAGCGCGAAAGAGGTTGATAACGTTTGTATTTGACTCAATATTTGTCGATTCAGATTTATAAATAAACAGCATATATGTAAATTCAATTACAATCAATTAACTGTAAAAGTAATTTAATTTACGCGAACGAAGCTGTCGGCGAGAAAAATTAGTTATTTACAAAACCTTGGCAAACGGTAACAAGAATGATACCAAATGTGTTTAAAAAAATCTAAATATCATTTAGTGAGCGTGCATCCCTCATGATAAATGTTTTGGTATCTTGATAATAAACGTAATCTCGTTGACCTCTACACGTGTTTTATCACTTGACGGTCGCTGTCGCGGCCATGATCCGCGATTTCATAATTTATACCGCATAAAAAATTCAATAAAAAAGTATAAAATTCAATGTAAAGCACGAGATAGAATAATAAATCAAATCAACGTGCGGTTACATACAAGGTTTACTTACTCCTTCTCTCCGTCCCTTTTTAACACATGTAACCCTTTGGGGTTGTTCCCCTGTTTGTTTTGTTGAAATCTGCCCTTGGAGGATAACATAACATACCATCACGCCTGTATTCCCCGAAGGGTTAGGGCAGAGGTGTACTAATGTACACCCACAGTTCGCCGAGTATATTTTATAGGTGCCATGTAATAGGGAGCGAGCCTATTGCCATTAATCGGGCACGAAACCAAAATGCGAGCTGCTACTGAGAATTTCATAAGAAAAACCCAATAACACTTTGCTCGACCTAGGATTCGAACCCAGGTCCTCTCTCATAGCAGTCGCGCTTACGACCACTAGGCTAACGAGGCAGTTAACTACAGAATTACAAAAATATGTTTGTGCAAAGGCATTTCGTTACATTCCACTGAGTAATTCTTCCAAAAACGTTAGTCAGTGGAGCATTTTGTTAACAAGGGAACGCTTAATTTTGGTACACTTTTAAAAAAATCCGCCCCTATACAATTAATAAAATTGAAGTGTCTGTTTGTAATGTCAAAATAACAGCTTTTTACTAAATGCATATGGAAAGTACATACGTTAGCTATAAAAAAATGTTTTTTCAACACACTTGCTCATAAAGTGGCTCTAATATCACCGCAATTAGGCACATAATGACACCTGTAATCAAACTGTGACTTTTTCATTGCTATTATTCACAAGTGAGTTATAGAGTTTTTTTTTTTAATTTTATTGGTCGAGTTGCTTTGTTCTTAAAAAAGTTTCGATACAAAAAAGATAATGATCAATAGAACAAATAAATGAATGTACCTATTGCTTGCTCATTTCATACAACTTCGTATTTAAATAGATAATTTCAACTTGTACGTGTTTAATAAATAAAACTTTCACTCAAATATAACTTTTGTTTTCTCTGTAATAAAGAAAACTTTAAATTCCCCATTTTATATGTGGCTAAAACGCTATCTGCGGAAAGCCAAAAAAAAGAAACCTCATTCCTTTAGTCTATGGCCGATCGCCATTGTTAGATGCGCGCGCAAACTGATTAATTTTTCCCGCCATAGCGAAAAAAATTCACAACTCGTTGTCACTGTTGAAATTTTAGTTATTTATTAATTAAAATGTCTATAAGTACTAGTTATGAAGAAAATGATTTATGTTGTACACCGCCCGATATAAGATGTGAAGCCCTTAACGTTATGCAAAGTTTACTACCTGAAAACTCCAAGGAAAAATGATTTTTTTTATTATTTTCTTCACAAGTGTGTTGAAAACCTAACGGCTCGGGTCTCAATGGCGCCTCAGCGGTAATCACCAAGATTACACACTTGTACCATAATGTACTATTAAATTTTTGCCTGTCTGTCTGTTTGTTCTGGGTAATCACCGAAACGGTTGGACCGATTTTGACGGGACTTTCACTGGTAGATAGCTAAATTTATTGGAAGTAACTTAAGCTACTTTTATTTTAGAAAAAGAATTAGGGTTTCACACAAATAAAAAAACTGGTCATGGTGAATCAATTCGGGTGCTTAAATGGCTTATGCCAAGTAAACCATAAGAGATATAGCAAATCAATCTACTACATAACTATTGGCATTAAAAAGACCTACAAAAAGTCCGGTAGAGTATATATTTGTCTTCTAAGGAACACTTTAAAATAACTGAGAGCGGGGGAGAGCAAGATTCGCGCGGGCCTTCTGTAGTCCACGTGAGCAAAGTCACGGGCACAGCTGGTATTTACCACGATTTTTCACATCTACCGGGCGTCCCGTGACGGCCAACTGTTTTTTATTAACAGTGAACAGGTGGCGCACCTGATGGAAAGTGATCACCGCCGCCCACAAACATTCGCAACACCCGAGGGCTCGCATATGCGTTGCCGGCCTTTTAGGAAAGAATAAGCTCTCATCTTGAAGCTTACCATGTCATAACGGTACGGAATGATCTCAGGCTACAGCAGGCTGGTGGCCTACTTAACAATATTTCACTATCTTCACTTTACGTGATTAAAATCAATATGAATTCTCACTTAGAATTTGGCGGGGGCACATTGACAGCCACTATAATCGACGCATTATGAACTGAGGCATCGGGTAAATAAATCATATTTATCTGTCTGTCTCGCTCGCACTTACAAGTCTTATGGAGAGGTGTAGTGATGTGCGTAAGAATTGTAGAGGTGCATATCGATAACGGGATAGGTACGATCGATATACGATATCGATATATGAAGCGTAAGTAATGTAATGAGTGTCATAACAAACAATCTTACATTTATAGAAAAACAACAACCCTTACTCGTAACGACCAATCAGGAGTCAGAGTGCTAATGAAGGTCACGATGACGCATCGACCCCGCGTGCACATTCCTACTATCAGTGTTATGTGTTAAATTGGGGCTATAAACAATCTGTGTGCCAAATTCCATTCAAATTCGTTTAGCCGTTTTTGTGTGACCAAGTAACAAACAAACTCACTTTCGCGTTTATAATATTAGAATTTACGTTTAAGCTATCATCGTAAATGCGATTGTTCAAAGAGTAACTCTTCTTCTCCCGCATCTGTAACTGTGAATTGCCTTCGTTTCGGATCCGAATAACCTATTATTTGTAACGTTTTTCCAGGTTGTCGGCAAGTTCCTATCGAAGCACGAGTTCGATCTTATCTGCCGCGCGCACCAGGTCGTCGAGGACGGGTACGAATTCTTCGCGAAGAGGCAGCTCGTGACACTCTTCTCCGCTCCTAACTACTGTGGCGAGTTTGATAACGCAGGTCGGTGTCAGCTTTTTTATTATTCCTTCAACCTAGTCTTGTTGACTGACATTGAAGTCAAGGACACAAGTATAGGACGATATATTATGTTCGACGTGGGGGATTTCGCGGTTTTATTTTGTGACTGACGTTACATTAAAAAAGACTATACAGTCAATCAAAAGTCATGTTTTGACGCGTTCTGGGTAATTTATATTGGCAAAATATGCTATTAAATCCAAAGAAATTTTAATTTAACCGCTTGTAAAGGTTTTTTTGTTTGTCTTTGTGTGACAAAATCAAGAATAAGAAGAATCGCGTAACTGGCATAGCTCTAAGAATAATTTGTAGACTTAAGTGGCAATGGAAGAGGGGGGGGGGGCACATTGCTCATTGGATGGATGGCCGATAGGGCCGAAGAGTTCTCTAATGGCGGCCATGTAACAGAAGACGCGCCGGATGATGGACCGACGACCTGGTAAAAGTTGCGGAAACCAGCTGAATGCAAACGACGTACAACCACTCGTGTGGTGATTATTGGGGCACCAAAACTCTTTTTAGGATTTTTTTTAAAAACCTTCTGGTTCTAGGAGGCCACTGAATTTGGAAAAGAGTTCCAAATATTTGTTATGCATGAAAGGTTCTACAAATGAGTATTCTGTGATTCACAGGTGCGTTAATGTCCGTCGATGAGACGCTGATGTGCTCGTTCCAAATATTGAAACCGGCGGACAAACGCAAACTGTACTCCGGTCTGAACATGGGCAGACCGAACACGCCGCCTCGGGCTCAGCCCAAGAACAAAAAGAAGTGAGTCGTTTACGCACAAATAAATATAAATACACATAAACACACGTGCATACATGAAATAAGTATGTACACATATCCGATCAACCGTGTAGTAGTTAGTAATGTTGTTCTCAACGCTTTAAATAAATCCGTACAAAGAATGAAAACGTTGACAAAACGTCGAAAATTCACACTATTCAGGGTTGTCATTTTAAAGTTAGTAAATCATATTATAAAAAAAAAAGTCCGGTGTACCAAGATTATATAAGCCTAATCACGCAAACCATATGTCAATTTTTAATAATTTAGAAACTGCCTAATTATTCTAGTGGTCGTAAGCGCGACTGCTATTCTCGAGGTGCTGGTTTCGATTCCCAGGTCGAACAAAATAGTGTTGGGGTTCTCTATGAAGTTCTCAGTAGTAGCTTGGAATTTGGCTTTGTGCCTGATCAATGACAAATAGGCTCGCCCCGTATTACATGGGACCTAATAACATACCCGGCGAACCGTGGGTGTATAGTATACCTCTGCCTAACCCTTCGGAGATACAGTCTTGTCAGACTTGTCAACCTTTTCAAGCCTTGTACGGAAGCCTATATTTTAATTTGAAATAATTACATCTCATTATACTACTAGCTAGCCCAGCAGACGTCATTCTGCCCTTTCCGGTAGTAAATATAACTCGATTCCATAGCCAACTGTAGGGACTTTGCATAGATGACAGCCATCATCTCGACACTCTCGGCAATTTTAAATTTATCGTGTGAATATTATGATCTGAATCTGTCTTGTCGTTCAGAAGTTAGGCGCCACCTCCACGAGCGCGTGTATCGCCACGAGTCCGTCGTGATATAATCGTGGGGTGATCTCCACGGGACGATTATTCTTCCGCCTACGTATCGTCGCTAGTCGCGACTGAATGCCGAGTATCCGCAACTCGTACAATTGTTTTGTTAAAAATAGCTCAGTTCGGTGACAGGCGAGAGCCAAATCAGACGTGTCAGTAGTATTAGTGAGACTAGAGTGCGTCACGTTTTGCGGAATTGAAATGACGGGACGATAATATCGCCGCGATAAACTCGCTCGTAGAGGTGGCGCCCTAAACCAACGATTTTTATATAAAGTTTCAAGTTGACTATAGAGTGATTATATGATTCTATTATATTATATTTTGAAGGAATCAATTGTATACTTGTTACTAAAATTCGTCATAAAATATACACTTCCGAGGCAGAATATACAAGGCACTAAACGTGTGTGTGTACGTTCTAAACCGACAGTTAACTGTTCCCACGTGTGGAGCTCGCCAGCCGACACGCATGGATTCCCACTGCGGACACCTCTACCTCCAACGCCAGCGATGGACTGATTAACTTGAACGTTTCAATAGTAATCTACTCGAATGGTAAAAATATTTAAAAAAAAAATAATCATCAAGGGCAATGCCCATTTTACGGCCATTTTAATGCTTTTATAATTTTCCGGAAATAAAATCTTTTTTATAGAGGAAGGAGTTGTAAGTCCGGTTTCCTTTATACTATTTTAAACATCTTATTTATTAAGTTACAATAAAAAATAACATAGTCACTTCAGGATTATTCTATATCTGTCGGTTATACTACAATATGACAATTATGTTTTATGTCAAAAAAGTCTGCTTGAAGATTATCCATCGCAAAATGTTATTATTATATTTTTTTTTACAATAAATCCACATTCAGGATTAATATGCATTTAATTATACACATTTTCCTAATGATATAACCACAATACGCATGTCGTACACCTAAAGTGCGTTTTTTAGATCCCACGGAGTAAAATGACATTTCGTGTGTTGCTAGGTAACTGGATTTTGAAAATAGTGATGTCCACCAATTCGAATTTATCGTAAAACCGTTGAGATGTTATTCTTATTGTTAAGTTTTTCGGTGAAAAAAAGACAAAATCGCATCTGTCGTGAGGCAAACGTAGCGTTCTTTTTTCTTTGTAAATAGTTTGCCATATGTACATTATATCAATTCCTGAATTATTTAATGATAATGGTAAATTTTCGGGTATATTGAGTAATAGAAAATATTCCAATTAATAAATAGATTGGGTGTGTATTTAAAATCTTACGATTCAAATAATAGGAACATAAAATATGCGGTAGCTCACATAAAAAATAATAATGTGGCAACATTGTTTTTAATTTTGACATTAGTGATTGTCTATTTACACTGTGGGTTTAAAAAAAAAACGCTATGGCGAATGGTTTATTAGAATAGGCTTACTCTCTATAGTAAAATCAGTTCATGGTGACATAGCCCGTTTTGCTGTATTACTGACGATACCGAATGTTTCAATCATAAGCTTTACTTGTATAAATTAATAAAATATATATAAATATAATTGATTTTAAAAATTAAAGCCGAATGGGCGTAGTCCTTTGAAAGAAAATCGCACAATGATTATGTATTTAATATTCTTTAGGTGGGTTGGTTTATAAGTGATTTCATGTCAAATCATTTCGCAATTACTTGGGAGATTTTAATAACGATTTCCCAATCTACTTGTAATATAATAATTACCTAATTAATTTTATTGGATTTTTAAATTAAATTACCATTGCATTTTGTATTATTTTAATGACGAATTAACTTTTTAGATGTTTCTTTAATCAACTTGAAAGTAAGCCAGAAATACACGATTCTCAGATAAAAGGCATATTAGTTGAAAATTGTATTTAGCTAAACCTAATATATTTACATTACAGAAAACATTCTAGTAAATGATCAGTTATAAAAATTATGCCAATGTTAATTAATTACATTTTCGTTTCTTAAAATTGTATTAAATGATTTCCTAATATTATTGAAACAAATAGTCGTTCGAAACGTGCAATGTAATCAGCCTTCAGTTTAAATAATTCTGATTTATTGATAATATTTCACATGTGGCAACACAGTACAGTCATCGGTATTGCCGTTTTTAGAAGATCTTATGTGCTGCCATATTTAATAAATTATCAGTTAAGCGACTTTTTGGGGAATTTAGATTTTTTTTTTTAATGGATCGCACTGCGTATGTCCTTTTTGTGTAATTTCAACAAAAAGGAAGCAGAAAGAAAATTCCCCTTGTCTTGCTCTCTGATGTGTGTTTTATTTAATTTGTTTTCATTAGTTACACATTTTTCTTCTTTTTTATTTATTTATAATATATCGAGTGATATTTAATAATTAAATCTACTATGTACACACAAAATTTGTTCGAAAATCATATATATTGTTGTCATTCAGTATAAATAGGATTTTTTTTACATTCCAACCTACAATGTCAAAATTCGAAAGTTATATAAATTTACACATTTTAGTTTTTTTTATAATTGAAGTTTTATTTAAGTAAGTCTCCTATAATATCACTTTGTATGCTGTTAATAACATTCTTTAAAATATCCAAGTTTAAAATATAAGTAATTTTAGAGTCCGTACCTTGCGTGCTTGGCCGACCGTGTTAAAGCCGTTAATTGAAGTTTTATTTAAGTAAGTCTCCTATAATATCACTTTGTATGCTGTTAATAACATTCTTTAAAATATCCAAGTTTAAAATATAAGTAATTTTAGAGTCCGTACCTTGCGTGCTTGGCCGACCGTGTTAAAGCCGTTAAAGGAACAATGTATTATACGCGTAATATTGTTGCCAATTGGCTGTCTCGTCACCCCCTAAACCTAACCGAGAATCCCCCTAAAATTCGAGTTTTAGAAATAAAAATCCCTGACGACTTGAGCTGTATTTTTAGTTTTACCTCTAATACCGTGATTTGAGAATAAAGTAAAATATTTGCATGTGGTATGTATAGGATGCTGGGTGATGTTTTATTTTTAGGAGAACTTGTTATTCGACATTTATTTCCATACAAAACCTGTGAAACCCCAGCTTATTCTGTTTATCCTGTAAATCCCTTGTATTTAGGTGAAACCCCCATAATCTGGCAACATTGACGCTCAATTAGATATCGCTGAGTTGCACACGCGCAGTCTGGATGTTTCTTTTTTTTAAATTCCGTACAGCTGTATTTTAAATCAACCCGCGGTTTATTATTCACCTTTTAGTAATGGCGGTTTTTATATTCGGCTCTGGGGAATCCCCGTGTGGTCGTTTTGTCTGTGGACGAATGATGTGTGTCTGGTATGTATGTGCGTGTGTGTGTTGTGTCTATGGCTACGTAAATATTGTCCGTGCACGATGTATGTATTTGTATGGTCGATTATGATAAGTATGCTTGTCCCCGAATCCAATATCCATCAGTTTAAATGTAGGGTGTTTCGCGATTACAACATTGACTATGTTGTATAGTAAATGTTGTAAGCCTATTAGTAGATTTTCGTACCAATAATGAATGAATTCACGAGTATATATAATTAAAGGAAAAAAACAAACTCCTTTGTAATAATAATTAGTAAGTATAAATATTGTAAACGTAAAGTAGAAATGTTGAAGATACGAACAAAATAGTAGTAATGTAACCCGTCCCTTTCACTCTCGTGCAGTGGTCGGACGATAACGATCAACCGTGTTTATTTAGTTTGCGATTCCCTCATACGTCTCTCGTGCTAGGAGACTCGTTTACGATATCCTTTATCCGTGTAGAAGCGATTTTAATTTTCGAAATGAACATGTGAAGCAGATATCTGTCAATCAAAAGTGCACTTTACGTTTATTATTCTTATTTTATACGCTGTGGTATAATGAAATAATTAATAAATCGCTGTATATTTACATGACGCGATGGAAACCTGTCAACATTGAATTTATCATATGACTAGCTAGCGTTTAGCTAAAATGCTTTGTTTTTTTTTTTCTTTCAACTGTGACCTAACGTCAAGTGTACTTAAGATTGGCAGCTTGATTAAAGTTTTTATTTGAATATAAAAATCGTTTTTTTTTAAAGGAGAAATAATAATAAATCTTGTTTTGACATTGGCTATAAAATGAAAAGTGAGTCGCGATAAAGGTGGATTTTCGAGCGAAGCGTCACAAACGCTTCGTCAAAGACGTTTTGGTGACTATCTAAGTTAGACGTATACAGTTACGTTCTACGCCGCACTAACCCTTTCTGTTTTGAAATAACATTTGTTATGGAACTACTTGAATTGATTAAATAAGAATAAGGAGATAAACTTTTACTACTATATTTTACTTGTGTCCATGCTTAAATTATAAAGTTATGGGTGTTGATCTGGTGACACTAATGAAATTAAAAATTCAATTTTCAAAATTAATTGAAAAATTACTTCAACTATGTGAGCGGTAGCGTCATTGTAACGTGTGCACGTCACTGATGCTGGCGTCCAACGAAAAAAAAATTCCATACAACAATTATCTGCCGCAACGTCACTGATGCGACGTGGCGTCACTGACGTTGAAGTCGTTTGACTCGAAACTCCACCTTAAGCTGCGAATTAAGGTGTTTCTTTTTATTTTTTGACGCCATTGTTTATGAACTTTCCACCGATAGTGTTATCATGAGGAAAATTGTTTTTTTTTTTAATAAGTTGCACGAGAGACTATCGTGGAAGCGTGTTACATTTTTATTTAACTTAACTTCTATTCGGATTTGTTGGATTAAACTGTAAGGTCGCCAACCGATAAAAACTATCTAAGTATGATCTATTGATGTATGAAGAGTTGTATATTAATTTCTTTAATAAAATACTTCTGAAAAATAATTTGTGTTTTAATTACGACCGTTTTTTTTTTGTGTTTTAAAACAAAAAATCCCATATAGTTTAATTTCTTTAGGATAAAAGTTATATACAAACTCTTAGCTCTTATAATTTGAGGTGGGGGAGTTCACAATTTTATAATTGCTTACATTGGGGGAAGGATCTCAAATCATTTAAATTTTGTATATGTAATACTTTGATACTGATCCTTGTAAGATGCATTATATTTTCGAGTCTCCTGAAGTAATTAAATTATAATTATACTAGCAACCGCCCACGACTTTGTTTGCGTTAATCTGTACAAATATGTATTTATAGTCACCCACTTCTCCACGGCAAGAAAATATGTCGCTGAATGCGTAGTACTTATAAAAAATTTAGTTTTTTAAAACGTTAATAACTTTATCGAATGAACATAATGTCTGATATTTTTTTTAGATAAGAAACGTATATCAGCAGTAAAACGAAAAAAAAAATCTATACAGTCATTCTTGCGTGATTCTCACAAATGGCAAACCTCTAAAATTTTATTTATAATGTTGAGTATCAACAGATCGGTTGTGATAACCAAGCGTTGTCGATTTTATGCTTCATCGTTCTCAAATGTGCCTCGTGATCATTGGTAGATCATGGATCAAAATCAATTCGTTTACAATTATTGTTATTGGCCTTTTTATTACGTTTAGGAGTTTTTTTATAGCATACAGTCCACCTGATGGTAAGCGGCTACCGTTGCCGATCTTGAACCCCTCTACCGCTAAAAGCTCTGTGAACCCTACTCATCGCAGGAACACAACACAAGTTCATTTGGCTGCGATCTTCTGTGGGGTGAAATGCGCAAAGAAATTTTTATCTGTGCCCTGAAACACTTTGCACTCTTAAATATTCTTATTTTTCTATCTGTTTGGGGAAAGTAGTATTATACATACTTCACTGCAACATTGCCTTGTCTAGAAATAACTGAAACTACATTGGCAATGTCTTGCAAGTTGTTCGTTGAAATTGGCAACACTTGTTTTCTACAGAGAATGTTGCGCATAATGCTTGGAGTATTCGCGTTGTGTGCTAGTCGTTTTAGTTAGTACATGGCTTACCCGCCCCTACTAGGGTTGGTTTGGGTCAGCTGCCCCGTAGCCCGTACCTGGTTACGTCATTATCTGGGCTTCGATATTTTCGACGACTAAGAAAATACGCTTCAATTAAATCACATTCAATGCAATGATTAGGCACGAGCATAAACTGATAATAACGTAATTAATGAAAGTCAAATTCAGAACAATGATTGTTCTAAAATTGAAATATTATCTTTTTGAGCCTGCATGGAGTTCGTAAATCTGTCTATAAAAACTTTTTGATTGGTTGGCCACTACAATAATTATGTCCGATTTTTTTTTATACAGCAAAGTTGGCATACGTCCCGCCGGATGGTAAGCGGCTAACATAACCTAAGTCTAGATCAGTTGAACTCGAAATAACGATCATTCGTAATGTACATACAACAGAGCGTAAAAGTCTGGTCATAACACACCTAAGACAATACCACGACGCACATAGTCGTGAAAATTTATGCATGTGTTTGTCTCGTTTAGTGTTGCTCGGGTCAAACACTTTCCAGTTTTGGTCCCATTCCGTCACCAGTAGGTACACCAAACCTAAATATACAAAAGGCGGCACTATTCAAGTCTCCGGCAGTGTACCTATTAATGATAACAAGTCATAATATTTTTATACGTAGTAGGTACATGAATTAAATTCGCATAATATATTAATAATGCAATACATGTATGACGAGCAATTAACTCATAAAGGGAACTGTAATTATTAATGATATGACTTTACCCACACGATATTCAAATGTATTGTTATGCGAAGTGACTGTTCAAATTAACGGATTGGTTTATCTACAGAGACTTGTTAAAACTGATCCAGTGAGTACTTATCCTCTGAATAAGAAGAATTGTTTTTTGTTAAAATATCGACACTTTCCGCTACAAAGGGTCTAAGTCCCAAATTACATACCTACCTACACAAAATAAGCAAAAAACTTAACAAAATAAAAATCTTTCTTGTATAACTTTTTCTGTTTATACTTTGTTTGGTCAAGTGTACTATACGATATATCAGTTAATATAAAAAATATTGCCATTTTTTTTTCAGCTTGAAAACGGAAATGTCGCAAAAATACTAGACTACATCAAAAAGTCAATTTGCTCAAAATCTTCTATATTACATCCAGAATTCTTTGATACATTATCTATATATGAAATTAGCGTTTTAAATATATGGAAAAAGTAAAAGGAAAAAATATGAAATTATTCATTTAATCAATCGAAGTATGTACCTATATTATATATGCATTTTCACCATTTTATAGATAGTTCATTGATTTCATTGCTGAAAATATTATGGGAGCGAGAATCAAAAAATCTTCGAAGGCGGTTTGGACAGCCTCATCGGAATTGAATTTTTTTTCCTTGCAACAAATAGTCCAAATTCAGAAAAAAAAATTGTGATCTGTTGAAGCAAGGTCCATGGCGTATGGTGAGTGTCGGAGACATTCCAACCGCAGTTCCTCCAATTTAGCGTCCCTCTGTCGTTAAGTATGGGGTCTAGCGTTGTCCTGAAGCAGCAGTGGGCTAGAGAGATTGACCAGTCTCGGTTGTTTAACGGTTAGCATTTCCATCATGGTTTGTAATTGTTGACAATACCGATCTGCCGTTATCGTCTAGCCAGAGCTTACGAAGCTGTATGGTATGACACCAGTACTGGTCCAAAATGACCAGCCAGGACCACAAACAATACCTAGGTACTTTTAATAAAAAAATTCAAGGATGCAGTTATAAAAGCTCGCACCGGGCTCTTATAAGGCTAGTTTCGGCACCGCTTATTTGTAGTAAGTATTTGAGATACATTTTGTAGTAATTGTATCTATAGCGACGTAAGTACTTGGTTTATGTGATCCTTTAAAAATATCATAACCACCGTTCTCTCCGCAGAGGACGGGCGGTCAATTTCGCTCCCGAACACCCGTCGCGTTCACCCTCTCTAGCGGCAACCCAAGCCTAGGTCCGTTCCTCGGTGTGTAGCCCTTGAGTCTGGCAGCCGCCCGCGCGATACTAGTGCATCACTTAGCTACTCACATACAATATTACACACATATGAACATACATATGTGCACACCACATAGATACATAGGTTCTATAAAGATTTTTTTTTTTTTTTTACTCTAGATAGAGTAGAAATACTTTTTAGATCACTGAATACACATACAAATGTTCTCTTCCTTTCTCCCAGGAGGCAGGGAACATATATATGTTAGTTTAGCTTGAATTTTACGGATAGGAAATCAGTCAGATCGCGACTTAGTTGCAATCGCGGCAACTCAAGATATCATCAAAACTCATATTTAAAGTCAACAAATAAAATAATTTATACTACCTGCTTAAACTAGGTAGATGTTTATGATTCGGTTTAGACACCGGCAGTAAGCTACGATAGTATTTTTCCATTCCATGTGAAACATTATAAATTTCTTTTATCGTGTAGAATGATTGTTAAATTGTATAATTTATACTATATTAACCTCAAAAATCATTGAAACTGTTGGTGAAATCATAATATTAAATTATATTGAGTACTGTCGACCCGCCCCAGCTTCCCACGGATACAATTTACAAAGTGGCGTTTTTATGTTTAAAAAAGCCTGATTTAGAGTTTATCGCTTTAATATTGACAGTTCATAACTGCCTCATTAGCGTAGTGGTCCTAAATGCGACTGCTATGCTCGAGGTCTCGAGGTTCGATTCTCAGTAGCTTGGAGTTTGGCTTTGTGCCCGATTCATGGCAATAAGCTCACACTACGTGGGACCTAAAACATTCACGGAAAACTGTGGATGTACACCTCATGTAACTTCATATTTACGAGTAGTGCGCTTAACTCGCGTCGCGTAATTTATCATAGGCTTTTTTAGGTAGACATACTTTGGTAGCAAATAATTTTGAATTCGAGAATGGAAAACTGAATAGGACAATATTAATCTACATTCAATGCCTAAGATAAATAACAAAATTCTTTGTATAAAGATTAATAATGAATTGGAAATAGCTTCGCAAATAACGTAATATTTTTAATTATTATGTTGAAAATAAAAATGGTATATAAATATATATAATGGTAAATAGACATATGACATCCCGGACACTTCTCTAGGCTTTTTGAAGAACTACAATTCTTTAGAACATTATTTTCATGTATCTCATAAAGTTTAGCCAGCGTAAGCCATGCAAGCGCCCGAAAAAATTTTTTCACGATTTCATTACAAGTAATTGAATTTTCTCTACTATACAAAAACTAATTGGAATGTATTGTATATATAAATCATTCGTAAAAAAAAAAAATTGTGTGGTTTTATGAAACCACGGTAAAAGTGAAACTTTTTTTCACATTAAAGACATTTAACTAAAAATTTTTGGAATAATATTCCATTAATTATTGGCCTTGGCTGTTCTGGCGAGCGCCTTTCACTTTATCCCTACTCCGCGGCCGATCGTAACGCGACATGCAACACGCAGACGAAAAAGTTTGAGACGATCTAATAAAAGTTTCACTTTAATAAATCTGTAAATGTTAGTGAAAACCGTATTAAAATGCGTTACGTAGTTTAAAAGATCTAAGCGTATATAGGGAACAGACAGCGGAAACCGGTTTCATTTTATACTATGTATAGATAGATACAGGTTACCTAAGGCATAGCCAAACTCAAAAGATCCGTCTATGTAATTCAATATCATTAAAAATAAATATAAGAAAGCAAAACACTTGTTAATACAAAAACATGAATATAATAATTAACAATTTATTTTACGTATTAAGAAACATGTTTTTACATCAAAACCAGACCATTATCAGTGACGTAATCAGATCCAGTTATGCTCCTTGCTTTATCACTAGCTAAAAACAAAATAATATCCGAAATTTCTTCAGGTTCACCAATTCTACCGAGTGGTGTACTTTTTTTCAAAGTTTCTAAATAATCTTCCATATTGCCAGTACCGAAAATATCAGTAGCTACCGGTCCAGGGCTAACGGTGTTCACTCTGACCCCATGAGCAGCAAGTTCTAGAGCTATACACCTCGAGAAATGATTAAGACCGGCTTTTGATGTTTTGTACGAAACTAGTTGCGTAGGCTTGACCCTTTGAGCAGCAACACTCGACACATTAACGATATTCCCTTTGGTTTTCACGAGATACGGTACCGCTAGATTTGTTATTAAGACAACTGCTCTTAAATTTGTGTTCATCACTTCATCAAAAATCTTCATGAAGCTGTTGTCATAAATGTTATCTTGTCTCAATATACCGGCGTTATTAATCAGCACGTCGAGTTTACCAAACGTATCGATGGTTTGTTCTATAACAGATTTCGATTCATCTTCTTTTGATACATCAGCTTTGATGACTAAGGGTTTCTTGCCTATTTTATCAAATTCAGCATTGACTTTCTTTAGTTTTTCTTCATTTCTGCCGACGATAGATACATCAGCACCTTCTTTAGCAAACATAATGGCTGTAGCAGCTCCTATACCACCACTGGCACCAGTTATTAGAACTACTTTGTTGGTAAAACTCATTTTTGTTATATTAAAAAAATATCCAAAACTGTATATTTATATAGGTACAATAGAGACGTGCTACAACGGCCACCAGTCTATAGCAAATGATGAATGAATGTAGGTACAGTACAGTGCGTCTCTTATATAACATTTGTTGTCTCAAAATATATGCTATTCATTACATGACATGAGTAAAAATACATACAGACTGTCAACCTCTTAAAATCTTCACAAATTCTTAAAGATGCCTAACAATACAAATTTGCATATTTAAAAGCATATTCGATAAAAGTTTTTGAAATTACGACTATTAACTTTATAAATTTTTTTGAGAAAATAGTTTGCAACATTAACCACTAAGGGTCATAGATTAAAAAAATAACATTTTAAAAAGAAAAGCACGAAACTGACGGTTTTGAAAGAAAACGTCATACATTGACAGCAACCGTGTTTTTTATTTTACTCCAAAGAGTAATTGTTCTTATTCTTCCTTTTATTGAATGGCAACTGTATTCTTACACAATTCTGCCAGTCACTTAATAGAATTATCCAATTATCACTTCAAGTTCTTTCATTATCAACAATGTTGCTAGGTTACAACAGAATATTTTCCTTGAAGTTAAGGTAAATCATAAGTGTGTTAAAGATATTTTATTTAATTTTATAACCTGACTATCGGGAGCAAAAGGAGGGTTATTTTTGTTACGTAATGGTATGTTTATTTTACAATGGTTTACAGATACAATATAAACATCCCGTCATACATAGTATACTCGAAACTATAAATATGCCAAATAATAGTAGTAGTTTATGAAACTGTTGCATAATGAGGAGTATTATAACACAAGTGTGTGTTTAATCAGAGATTTTTAATTGTATCACACGAGTGTTTTAATAGGTACCTAGTTTTGTGCAGTTTTTACATTACTTCATTTAGTCTCATGCGTTGGGAATTGAGATTGAACCTACTAAATAAAAGAACAAAATTAAAAGAGTAACTAATATGTAGTTTATTGGTTAAAATGATTATTCAAGTAAAATGTTTGGGTCATGGAGCTTCATTTATGTATTTATTTAATTGTTGTGATGAAAACACTTACACTATTTTGCCTTTAAATACATAGGATTTTTTTTAAAGCAATTTAGTTTTGAATAATTCGACATATCGACTTGTTATAATATATACTTATTGTGCTCTTTAACATTGAGTATCTAGACCAATGATTTACGTCATCATTTACGTCGCTGCTTCAACTAAAATATCGGGCGGAGTCAACTTTTCTTCACATTCACTGCTATGCTATCTGACATGTCAGTACAATAAAGCGTATGAAGTATAAACTATAAATGGTGCTAAATCTCAGCATATCTGCACTCAGCATCGAAAATCTTCAAAAATTGCGTTACGTAATACTAAAAGTGGGCAAAAACTTGGGTTAAGAACGTTTTATTTATAAGGTTAATTATAAGTTGATGATTCTGATTCTTTAGGAACAAAGAAAGAATATTTTTCTTACTTCTCAATTTGATCCAACACTTTCACGAGTACTTTGGTAAGAAGCACACGTCTGCTATTTTTTTAAAGTAATCTCTTTTTCTTAGTAAGCAATTCAGTGTATCTTAGCTCATCTTATTTCTATACCTAATTTTTCTTTACCGCTCTCATAATGCTAAATAATCTTTCTCACTCAGCATTCGTGATAGAGAGATAGAGCCATCAGATGCAAATCATGAAAAACGGATTCCCCGCTGGCATTGTAGATAAGAGTGAAAACAAGTGCTATGTTATGGAAATATAAAATATTACGTATTATTATAAAAGTTGCTACATTTGCCGCTAAAATAATGAGTCAGTAATATTTGATATTTTTGCCTAAATAAATTTATAATTTTACCAGATTATAGCCAAAAAATGTCTAACTTGGCAACACTGCAAATTAGTAAAAATTGCTAATGTATTATTGTAATGTTTTACTTTCTGTATAGATACCTAAAGCTCGTTCTTCCAGATATTTATAATTAATGTGGTAATGATGCGTATTATAATTCACTCTATTAGTTATAATAGTCTTTGTATTAAACGTATCACACTATCGCATGACTGGGGATTGGCGTTATCAGATAAGTACACACTAAACATTACTAGTCATTGGCTTAAATAAAATAGAATAGAGCGTTATTTTGATAAAATGACAAAAACAATCAAAATTCACGCTTACGTACCTATACTAAATTTATTGTAAATTTTAACAACTACATAATATACGGATACGCTAGCCTTATCATGAAATATTACCGAAACCTGGAATAATATTTGAATGATCTTCATTGTTAGTAGAGATGAGCTGAATGTAATTTCTACCGAAGCCGAACAACGGTCCTGCTTCGATTAATTTTTTGACATTTAAATGTTTCAAAAAAATTTATATTTTAGATGCGCTTGTCATTTCTCTTGCACGCCTCTCGTCTACTCTCGTTACTATATACTCAGAGTATCCAATCAAACCGATCAAAAGGTGACAGAGTACGTCATATAGTATAATCAGCTAGTATAGTATGACTTTCAAGTACAATCAAAGATATTGTTTTCTGTAATGAAAATTTTATTTTCATTGGGTTCATTTTCAACCAACAAGAACGTTTCTCGTAGGTGTCCGGAAACGAATACATAAATGTCATACCTATAGCTACCTAGTTGGTTAATGTGTTTCTTTATAAATATTATGTTTTTAATTAAAAAAATAGTACTGGTTATTTGATTTTTCATGAGTTAGTTACCTATGAATATTTAACATCTAAAATGAAACAAGTAGAACACATATTGTAACATATTTATTAGGTATAAGGTAATTATTGTATGAGTGAATCCAATTAAGTTATGTTTTGATTGTTATAACCGTAAATCTCATAATGCTATCTTCTGTTAAAGTTATTGTGTTAAATCATTATCATATAAAATATTCTCATTCTTGACGTGTCCGTCAACGTCGAACCATATTGTCTTGAGTTATCAACTCATACGTTACCGGCGAAACCAGATTTTATTATAAACGTCCTATTGCAAGACGCGTAGTGCTACTATTAGTATTGTATGTGTAGTTGTAAGAAGACTTCAGACTTATTTAAATTATAATACATTTCGCGTCTAATATCTTGTAATTGCTTTTCTTCAAAATTAGTAACAGTCTTTACAGTTTGTTTGATAACAGATTTTCTTCGTCATCTTTTGATACATCAGGTTTAATGACTAAGAGTTTCTTACCTAATTTATCAAATTCAGCATTGACCTTCTTTGGTTTATCGTCGTTTCTGTCAAAGATAGATACATTTGCATCTACTTTAGCGACATAATAGTTGTAGCTGTTCCTATACCGCCACTCGCACTAGTTTTAGAACTACTTTGTTTGTGAAACACATTTTTATTATATTTTGTATCTCCCGTACATTCAGTTGAATTGTAATATAATTATCTATTTTAATATCTTTTAAAATAATAATAATAAAACGTCATAAAATTGCCTTATGCAGCTTTAATTTTACCTTTTTTTCATTCCTGTGTATAGCTTTGGATATGATTAATTGTTATTTGTCTCTGGTTATTATGAAAGATAAATTTTATATGACGTTACATTACACATTACTTTACTCTATGTTACAGAGAAAGATTTTTACCTGCTATTTGTCGTTGACATTCACCAGCAAGGTGTAGTATGAAAACGAGGTTTTGAGTATCTGTGGAATGAAATAAACATTTAAACAATAGAGGGAAAACTAAAAGATGAGGGATATTACTACATATAAATTTCCAATAAATAAAATTATTTGATAAGGGTATGATTCTAAAAAGTAGGTATATATTATTTGAAATCCAGCTAATCCTACTAATTAATATTATTAATTTGAGAATCGTATGGTTTAAATGTTGAATGTTTGTTACTGAATTATGCAAAAACGGCTGAACGGATTTCAATTAAAATTGATATACTTAGAGTTTTTAATATGGATTATCGATCTGAATTTATACCAAATGTATCATATAAAGACCCAATTTTGAAGTCTATGCAGACAAAGTCGCAAACAGAAGCTAGTAATAAGTAGATCTTAATAATATAGTGAAAACAATTAAAATTTAAAGTATTTACTCAATTAATAGTGTTGATTTTGGACAAAGTTTACTTACAAGGGTTTAGGTAGTTAACTTCGGGGAGCGGTGAAGTATCTTTTTAAAAACTAAAACTAAAATTAATTCGGTTAAGATTTTATTAACCGTTCTACACGATGGTCGATACTAGACTGCCTTAAAACAAAACTTACTTCTACTTAATCTAAATGTGCTGACCTAAAGTCTGGCCCTTTCGTGGGAACAACGGTGGGTCAGCTAAATCGTGTTAGCTATGGCATGGGAGTACATAGGTATATAACTCCTCCCGCCTTAGATCGAAGTTATCGGGAGTTATAGAGTATCAGAACTTCCGAGAACATCGATTTACATTAATAGAGGACGTGGATTAGGTGTATGTGTTGAGGCGGGTTGCTGTTCCATAATCGGATGAGGAATCCGCCTCTTACGATAATTCTTTAGTATTGGTGTAAGTATATACGCAGTGACAAGTATAAATAACATAATTACAATTACATAGAGCACTATGGTAGAAGCACTGACACTATTTATTTGCACTGAATTACTCTCGCTTTTTACACTTTTCTTCAAAATATAGTTTAAATGGTGTATGTCGTCTAAATTAATCCCTTTTAAATTCATAGGTTCCTCGTCTTCAACGGTGAAACCTTTGTCCTTTTCTTTAACACTCGGTAGCTTTATTACTGGTATGTGTCTATACTCTGTACTCAGTGGATGATAGCGTTGTGCGTGGATTTGCATCCCACCTATAGATGCATCGCATTGTTCATGTATAGTTATTATATATGTGCCTCGCAACTGTTCGCGTGTGAGATCTTTTCCACAGACGTAGGATAAAATGTTATCGTGCCTTGAATAAAGGACCCAGCTGGTTTGAGTAATCCTCTGAAGTTTTAAGCTTTCTGGATCTACTCGTCGTGGAGAACATAATGACAAGTTCTGCTGATATCTTAGAAGTTGTTCGATACAAGTTTTTTCGGTATAGTGTATAAGGTCATCCTCAGAACACAAATATTCTTCAGTTGTAATCTCCTTACATGGCTGAGAAATTGGTCGATATTTTTCACCTTCTACTATTAGGTATGGGAATTCGGGAATAATAATGAATGTCTGATTATCAGGATCATGGAAAACAGGTAGGGAATACAATTTAAAATAAGTGTAAGTAGAATTATCAACTAATGGTATATCTATAATAAATCTAATTTCATTGCCCTTAAAGTAAGCCTTAACTATAAACGTCTCTTCTAAGTTTATTAAATTCTGTTCATCAACAGTATACATTAAATTGCCATATTTACTTATTTCTATTAATGAAGACAGTAATTCTTGGGAATTAAAAACGTACTTATGTAGTACAGATACCTTGCTGAGGGCTAGGGCTGTCTCTGTATTAAATTCGCCAGTCAAATATCTATACAAAATATAATTCGTTGAAAAATGCTGAATAAGAGTTTCGAGGCGTAGAAGACGCTCGTTCATTATTTTGATATTGCTATTTATAGAATCGGTTGAATTTACAAGAATATCCAACATCTCAGATACAATAGTAATTTTATTAGCGATTGCCTGTTCCCTAGTTTTTATACCGGTAATTAATTCATCGTATCGAACCGCATCTTCATAGTCAAGATTGCCTGTTATAACTTTAATCAGTGAGCCTATAGGATTGATAATACCTCGTTTATATCTTTGATGTTGCGTAGGAACCAACTGTTGTAATTTCTCTATAGTTTCATCGCGTAAATACTCTATTTGACTCTTTAATTCACTAACTTCTTTTTCAAAAGTTTCATTCTTATGTATGATATTGCAAAATTCCGAATATTTTTGTATATTGAGTAAAAGATCAGACTCTATTTCTTTAAGCTGAATAATTTTAATAACTGACCACTTATCGTGCTGTAAAAATGCTAGACCTTGCTTAACCGGTAATATTCCTGGATTCTTATTATTAATTTTCTGAATTTGAAGGCCCTGGTTTGGGTGAGCGTGAATCGTTGACATCCACATCAACAGGAGTATGCCCCACCTGTGGAGGACGTTTTATATTTTTAATCGGTACCTTAGTGTCCCTACCTCCTACCCTAATAGGAACAATGTTACGAGAAACGGGACCTATCACAACGGCTTTTTGGTATTTTGGTTTGTCTTTCGATTGTCTCCTATTTACCGCTTTTGCAAAAATTGTTTTTCCTATCGTTAATTCCGGTTCTTTCTCCCCTGCTCTCTTTTCCCTGACCTTAACTTTGATGTTTTTCATCTTTTCCGATAAGAATTTATATAATACTTGTGTTCTTTTCTTATGGTCCTTTATCAACTGTTGTCTGTAAAATTTGTCAAACTCTATGTCAAATGTCGAATTTAGTTCGGTATGGCCAAAGACTGTTTCAAATGGGGAAAGGTCAGTTGTGCTGTGTATGGTATTATTATAAGCCATGACTGAATAAGTCATTACGTTCGCGGCGTCCGTATACTTTCGTTCGAACTTAGCTATTCTGTAAATTTCAATAATTGTCGAGTGGAAACGTTCAATCAGTCCCATAGAGTTGGGATTGTTAGTGTTCCTATATGTAGGTTTATTTTGTATAAATCTGTTAACTCTTTTAACAATTCATTATTGAATTCTGTTCCGGGGTCACAACTTATTTTACGTGGTATGCCATAAAAGGAAAAATATGTTATCAATGCTCTAACTATTTCAGGTGTTGAGCGAGATGGTACTGAAATGGCTTGACCTAATTTACTAAAAGCATCGATAAGGGTGAGATAATGTTTAGATTCTATTGTAAAAATGTCTATGAATATTTCCTGAAACGGTGCCTCCTGTGTTTGTGTGAGTTGTAATAAGGGTTTTATTGGTTTACGATCATATTTAGAGGTTTTACATTGTTCGCATGCGTTAATGCCAGCGGATACTGTTTCCAGCATGTTCGGCCAATAATAGGTTCTTCGGATTCTTTTAACAGTTTCGGTGACTCCGCGATGGCAAGTTTTGCCTTCATGTAATTTTGTAATTATTAGTTTCTGTTCTTCCTCATTATCTACATATATGACTCGCTCTGTACATTCATAGAAATTAATATATCCCTTTTTAAATAACTCTAAAATGATGTTGCTAAATTCTTTTCTATGTTCCGGATTTTCGAAGTATATGAAATATTTTACTTTAGGTCGGATGTATTTCTTAAGGAATTCTTTAATGAGGTTTGGGTTTCCAATAGGCAAGAAGACTTCTAATACCTTCTGATTATTTCTAGATAAATTTTTAACATTAAACTCGTTACGAAACCAATTGAATACAAGTATTTGGTTTGGTTTGGTATCAATGGCTTCATGTAAAATAGGTATCCCTGTAAACTCCATATCTTTGGCTGAATGTATTGTGTGTGTGGAGTCAGTTTCTGATCTAACTAGATAGTCTGGTTCATCGTTGAGTATAACAGTGTCGGGTAGTGATATAGGGCTAGCTGTCATAGTCTTTTCAGAGTCTGAGATAGTTATAGTTTTCGAGTCGTCGGTAGTTCGTCTTCTGGTTAGGGCTTTAACTCTGTCTTCTATCTCTTGTAAGTGATCCTGTACTTGTCTTTCTTTGTCATCGACATTAACAATAATTGACGCGTTGTCATCTGGTTCACCGGTGCTTATTGCGTTTATTTTAATGCGCGATAACGCGACAGCGTTCGCGTTTTGTTTACCGTTTTTGTGGATAATGTTAAAATCGTATTCCTGTAGGCGTAAACGCCACCGTGTTAGTTTACTATTTGGCTCTTTCAGTTTATATAACCAGACGAGGGGCTTATGGTCAGTAACGATATCGAATTTATGCCCAAACAAATACGGTCTAAAGTGTTTTGTTGCCCAAATAATGGCTAAAAGTTCTCGTTCGATTGCACTGTACCTTTTCTCAGTTTCTGATAGGGTACGGCTAGTATAGGCGATCGGTCTATCACTACCAATCGTACCTTGCGATAATACAGCTCCTATTGCAATTTCGGACGCAGCCGTAGTTAGTATGAACGGTTTTGTCATGTCGGGGTATTGCAGGATGGGCGCGTTGATTAACAGTTCCTTGCACTTCTCAAATGCCTCTATATATTTATAATTAATGTCTACTCTTTTACCCTTTTTTAAACAATTTGTTAGTGGCTGTGTGATCTTAGAGAAATCTTTTATGAAACGTCTATAATAACCTATGAAACCTAAAAATCGCTTAATCTCTGTCTGTGTATGTGGTATAGGGTATTTTAGTACGGCATCTATTTTGTCGTTGTTAGGTCGAAGTCCGTCTTTTGTCAATGTATGTCCGAGATATTGTACTTCCTTTCTTAGAAATTCTGACTTATCTAACTGAATCTTTAAGTTTGTCTGTCTGAGTCTGTCAAAAACTGCACGGAGCTTTTGGAGGTGTTCCAGAAATCCATTTGAATAAATCAGGATATCGTCTAAGTAAACGAGGCAATGTATACCTTGTAAGCCTCTTAACACATTGTCCATGGTACGTTGGAAAGTCGCCGGTGCCGTCTTTAGACCAAACGGCATTCGAAGAAATTCGTAATGTCCATTTTGCGTAGAGAAGGCTGTTTTCTCTCTGTCGGGTTCAGAAATTTCGATCTGATGATATCCAGAAGCTAAATCTAGTGAGGTGAAATAGTTACTTTTACCTAATTTATCGAATAGATCACAAATATTCGGTATTGGATATTTATCATCGACTGTTATCTCGTTTAGACGCCTGTAATCGACAACCATTCTATATTTAACCTGACCTGAAGCGTCAGCCTTTTTAGGAACTAAATGGACCGGGGCGCTCCAAGGTGAATGCGATTCCTGAACTACATTGTCTCTGAGCATTTTTTCAACTTGTCTGTTAATTTCTGTAGCCTGTGCTGGTGCCTGTCTATATGGTTTGATATAAATTGGATCTTCGTTAACAGTACGTATATGATGTTTAACCTGATTCATAAAAGTAAGTGGCAAGTCTTCACAATAAAATATGTCTTTGTAGTCTTGGCATAATCTTCGAATAGCTTCACACTCTTCTTCATTCAGATGGTCTAGTCGTAATTTTGTTAAATTATCTGTCAGTAAGGAGTCAATTTCCATACCCGTCAAGTCAGTTGTGTGATTAACTTCACATATGTCATAAGTCAGTTCTATAGTTTTAAATGGTGCGGTCACGGTAAGTATAATGTTATCGTCATTAGTATTCTGTATAACTGTTGTAGCGAAATTATTTACACATTTAACTATAGCTGCGGGCATACGAATACCCTCCTGAAATTTTCGAAAATTAAGAATAGCTTCACCGTTTTTTCTATCTACTGGTAGCTTGACACGGTGCTCTGAGCGAGCTTCGAGTTTGTACACGTATTCATTTTCATTCATTATGGGAATTTCCGTACCGTTAGTTCTTAAAAGTTTATCCTTAAGGCATATATTAGCTTTTAGTCGAGACATTAAATCCCAACCAATCACTCCGTCGTACCTTTTGTCTACGTCATAAATGTAATACTTATGGAAACCTACTTCGTTAAATGTTTTAAATAACGGAATATTTGATACCTGATTATGAGCACTTGACGCGTGCGTACTAGTGACTATGAACGGTTCGTATGATTTAAATTGTGAATAGTACTGCTCTACTTTACGTGGACTTATAAATGAACGAGTGCTACCCGAATCCAGCATAAATCTGCCATCTATCTCTGATATGTATATGTAGGGAAGCTTATGTGAGGTGTCGTAGTTTACCTGTATCATTTCGGTCCTATCTGATCTGTAACCATTTGAAAATTTTGCGCTTCATCCCCTTCGTTACCATCAGTAATAGCGCAGGGGGTTAATTCCTGTGGAATATTTTCACAATAGTCGTCGTATGAGTCGACTAGCGGTTGCTCTTCGTTGTACTCGTAGCCATTGTCGTAACAGTCATAGTATTGAGGGTCATACTCACCTTCCTCATTTGTGTATATTTCGTTTACTGGTAATTGATGTGGTTTAGCCGGTACAGTACGCATAGTGACATCACGGGACTCTATGGGAGGTAATCGTTGAGGTGGTTTGTACCCGAATTGACCTGCTTGTGGGCGGAAGCCGAATTGTGAGTTATTAGCGGGTCCTTGCGGTGGTTTGTATCCAAATTGACCTGCTTGTGGGCGAAAACCAAATTGCCGTGGGGGTTGGTAACCAAATTGCTGTGGTGGTCGATAGCCAAATTGTTGTGGTGGTCGATAGCCAAATTGTTGTGGTGGTCGATATCCAAATTGTTGTGGTGGTCGATATCCAAATGGTTGCTGTTGTGGCCTAAGATTAAGAGGGAGGCTGGGCTAAATTGTTACCTACCTGTGGTTTAGTGTGGTCTGCCGCCGGAATTTTAAATGCTTGTGGTGGAGTGAATCTAAACAATGATTGTTGAGGCGCGGGTTGAGGGCGGTGCTGAAGCATTCTAGCTCTAAGATTATATTGTTCTTGGAAATTTACTTCCTCTAAAACATGTGATAATGCGTCTTCTAAGTTTTGTGGATTTTTAAGCCTAATTAGCCTAACCATGTGTTCCGGTAAATTATAAAGAAAGACATTCAACGAGGTATTATTATAAATTATCTTTTTCGCATCTATTACTTGTGCTGAAGACCCTTGATTAACCTTTGATAGTAAGATAGCTCGAACATCCTGAATTCGACTACAAAAATCGAGATATGATTCGTTATTTCTAATTTTTAATGTCTCTAGTTCAATAGCAACACACTCCTCACTACGCGGATCGCCAAAATGTTGAATAAGCAACTCTTTTAGTTGAGGCCATCTCTCGTCTAATTCACCCCTTTCGCTTATTAATTCAGCTGTCTTGCCTGTTAATTTACTAGTAATATACTGCATAATAAATTCATTGCGTTCTACGGTACCCTGAAATCTTTGAATGACGAATTCACATTTTCGTATGAATAAACTAAGTAATTTTGTGTCTCCGTTAAATTCCGGAATTAAGCTTAAAACATCTTTGGGTGGTAATAAAGTTTGACGAATATGTGCTGGTGAAGAGGCGCGCGTGGGCGCCGGCGCAGCTTGTGAGGCCACGCCCGGAATTTGCGTAAACACATTGTCTAAAGCCATTGTCACACTACAAGCTATAAACTCCCTAATATAAAATCTTAATATAATTAATAAAATAATATAATATGTAATTTAAAGAAAAAGAAACTCGTTTTAAATAGTTTCTGGAATTACAAATAATATTTAAAAAAAAAATAGTTGATAATAATTTTAATTATCGAACGCACTTATATAGCTACTAAAAGTGATTTTAACTTTAAAATTATAATTAATAAAATAATTCAATGATTTTAAATGAATTATATGATAGTAAAAATAACTAAATAAATTTAAATTCAATGATTTTAATTGAATAAAATAAAATAAAATAAAATTTTAATTCAATGATTTTAATTGAATTAAATAAGAGTATATTTTAAAAATGATTTTAATTTTTAAAATAGTGTTATATGAAAGTGCTTAGTTCAATAATTTTAATCGAACGATACACACTCAAAGATAACTTAAGTTTAATAGTAATCTAACGATTTTAGCTAAATTACACAATTTTATGGGAAAAGGACATGAGACAGGAAGTAGAAGGTTACTCACTTTCTGCTTGTCTTCTTCATTATTTCACTCCTCTGATAATCAACTTATTTATTTGGTTCGTGGATTGCCGCCTTGAACGTCTCACTGATTTTAAGCGAAAGCGAACAGTTTGTGTGTCACACGCGAAATGCACTATTTCTGCACAATATGACTCGCGGTAACAACCAGCAATCCTACCGGCTGCGCCAGTTAACTTCGGGGAGCGGTGAAGTATCTTTTTAAAAACTAAAACTAAAATTAATTCGGTTAAGATTTTATTAACCGTTCTACACGATGGTCGATACTAGACTGCCTTAAAACAAAACTTACTTCTACTTAATCTAAATGTGCTGACCTAAAGTCTGGCCCTTTCGTGGGAACAACGGTGGGTCAGCTAAATCGTGTTAGCTATGGCATGGGAGTACATAGGTATATAACTAGGTCTTAAACATGTTTATTACGTTTGTTTAAGAAAGATGAATAATTATTTTTGTTTCATATGTATTTAAATTATTTTTTATATTTCATATAACACGAGTTAACTGTCTATTTAAGTGTAAAAATAGTATTATTAAAAAGGAAACAAAAACACGACTGCAACAAAAACACTTGACTATAAAAATATATTTTTCTATTATTACTTTTTATTTTATTCTCAGACGTCAAACTTAAATACATATTAAGTTAATTGTTAAGACAAATCTAATGACACCTAGTATTCTAAAGTCCATCGAGCCGTTTAGGCTACAGAGCGTGCTAGAGAAGCAGACATACATACGCTCGAAAAAAGGATAGTTAATTACACCTTTTTGCTGTCGGGTAATTTGATTTTTTTCAATATGTATTAGATATTTTAACATGTGTAAATAAATTTCGGTTTCAGCCGAAACTGAGACTAAAGCCGAAAATTCGATATCGGTAGAAATCCCTTTTCCGGTCGGACACCACTAAATATTAACAATTAGAAGTGAGGCTATTTGATTCCAACTTTGCGAGTGTAGAGCGAGACGTGGCAAGGTGAAGAAGAGAGACGAGGTAGAGGACGGATAGTTAGTAGCAGAGATAAATAACGATTAGTTAATAGGCAAAAGAGAGATGAGTTTGATTTATTTGTTTTAGACTATGGAGTGTAGGTACAAACTCTCTGTATGAAAAACTGTCCGTCAAAAAGCGTCAAATAAGGGTGGCGCCACAGTAGCGATTTTAAAGATAACGCCGAAATTTTTTTTTTTTAATTTTCGCCCACTATTCTTCACTCCACAAACTTTTCCCATTATTGATCAATATATTTAAGTTTTATAACAGTAAAAGCTATAGAATCACGAAAAAGTATTACACCCTCTTGAAAAGCTAGCGCCATTTTGGTGGCATTTTTCATTGTAATTTTCTCCTTATAACTGGACATTTTTTCAATTTCCCCCATTTAAGATTATTTCCTTATCTCTAAACCCTCCATATTTTGGATGTAAGGCAAAAATTGTTGATTTGAGCCAAGAGCAAAGATTGACATTGTTGACATTTATTATCAAATAATTATAATTTCAAATAATATTTATTTGATATAGAATTTGGTGTAATATTGAAATATAATCTAAAAAAGAATCAATCACACAAAAACTCTTCTCATTACTTATAATAAAAGCCTCTTTATGTTTCACTACTGAGCTAAGGCCCGAAACATGACAAACGTAGATATTTTAGATAAATTAATACGTAAAGCAAAAGCTTTCGGTACCTTTTGAAGCGTATTGCGTACACGGAAGACTGTGAGATTTAGCATGGTTAAAGTTTTTATGGAGAAGGAATGCAGAAAGCTAAAATTTATCTATAATGTCTGTTACTAATATATTAAATTAAATAAATTAATACTGCGAATCCCAAAACGACCAGTGCCATTGAAATTAGACCCCTCAAAATATTGACATTGTCACTCAACGAAACGTGACAGCAAGTGATGTAGATAATACTCATTGTTTAGGTTCATGAATACTGCAAATGTTAAACACAAAATAGTCTGTGATTGAAAAGTCGCTAGTTGAATTTTGACCTTAGGGCGATCGCTAGTAATAATATTATAAATAAACACTACTGTAAGATTATTTACCACAAGGAAAGTATGCAGATCAATTGGCAAGAATCTTCCGGCCCGTATTACTACTGGTTTTTTATTCGCTAATATTATATTTAGAAGCATCCTCCGCGGTTTGACACCCATCGCATGCCACGAGCTCTTGTAAGCTGCAGTGGTAACACAATCCGCCTAAAAACCAAAGTTTATTCTAGTGTTAAAAAACCGACTTCGATAATCTTCGTTTTCTTCTTTCTTATTTAAAAAGAAACAGAGGCAGTCATGAAGAATTTTTAAATCAATTATAGTCTGAATTATTACAGAGCATGTCTGTGACACCGAATTACAATATTTTACTTATTCAAAAAGTCAAACACGCATATGATTCACTCGAGTACAACATACAACATTACACACATATGAACATACATACGTGCACACCACAGAGGTAGAACCTTTTTTTTTGTAGAAATACTTTTCAGATCACTAAATACACATACACATGTTCCCTCCCTTTCTCCCAGGAGGCGGGGAACATGTATATATTAGTTTAGCTCGAATTTTACGAATAGGGAATTAGTCAGATCGCGACTTAGTCGCAATCGCGGCAACAGCCCAAGCCGAGGTCCGGCCACTTTGGCACCCTTGCGCGCTTGTTGCCCACGCTTTCGCGGCTGAGTGCCGTAAGCGCTCGCCCCCAAGCCCGGTAAAGCAGTAAAAGCCATCATCGACTCTGGTTTTAGATAGGGCCCCTAAGGCTAACAGTAAGGTCAGTTCTAAAAAAAAAAGAACTGAAGCGTCTTAAATAAAATTTCCAGACAATTATTCATATTAGCCCGGCAGGATTTCCTGTGAAGTTTGATAGAGATTGGACCCATGGACTTCAAAACGGTACAGCAATGCGTGGCTGGGTTTATTTAGTGATCAATAACAATGAACAGAATTATTAAATTTATAATTGAAAAGAGCATCGCGTTCTTTCATATTTTTTTTTAAATATACGACTTAGGTGACATACAAGCTTAAATTCCTCCTGATGGTAAGCGGCTCCCGTAACCTATGGACGCTTGTAACATTACTAGTGTTGCAAGGACCAGCTGCCCTTACCAATATATTCTATTACAAGACAATTGTTACCAAAAAAAAACTTTAACGATTATGAGAAGTGTCCGGGTGTATCTTCAAAGTGCAGGGTTCAATGCCAATGAAATTAAAATGGGAGCAACCTTGAGGTATCAACTTTCCAAAGAAAAAAAAAACATCTAAATCAGTTCGTAAACAAAGAAGTTATGGCTGAATCCAAATCAAATCAAAATCAAAATATTTTTTGTTTAATTTAGGCCCTAAGAAGGCACTTAAGAACGCCAAAACACTATTGCCGGTTTGGAAAACACCCCAGCCATCGAGAAGAACCGACAAGAAACTCGATCGGGGTTATCAACATCATATTTTCTTTTTTTAATTAGTTTTTACAGTATTTAATTATATATAACAGTTATTATCATTTTCAGTAGATGCACAGAGAGGGAATCACATCCAGATATCACAATCATTACCTATTATCATTAGTTTAAATATATAATATACATTCGAAATGGGAACCTCCTATTTTTTAAAGTCTGTTGAAAATAAAAATAAAAGATACTGTTTAGTAGATAATTTCAATATAATTAATTAGTATTAGTACTATTGACGGAGTACAATAGCGACAGGCGCGCTCTATAACCACACGTACTTTTTAAGTAGGCAAAGACCTGCTTCAAGATATATTTTGTGCTTGGACTGTGGGAAACAGCCGCCAACCAGGCGACACTAAGGAACAGTATCTTCACTATCCAACAGTTCAAGAATGACCATCTCACTGCATAATACATCTCAGAAGTTGTATCCGAACCCACACCCACCACGTTGCCGACGACTTCGAACCCCAAGGAGCTCTGTAAACCCATCGCAGGAACGCAACACAAGGTTATAAGGGTATTACGAAGAAATTCATCTATGTCCTATTTCTATTAATCTCTAGATTTACTAGTAACCAAGTTACATTATTAAAAAGGAAGTAAAAAAATCCGAGTACAACAAAATCACTTACAAAAAAATGTTTTATTCTATTTTTGCTTTTTATTTGTGGTACTTAAATGTTATATAGTCCATGTCACTCTTACAATTAAGACGAATCTAACGACATTTCGTATGTAAAAATCAATCAAGTCGTTTAGACTAGTGTGGGCTAAAGAAATAGACCTACCTACCTACATACATACGATGAAAATATAACCATCCATTTTCGCAGTCTGGTAAAAAGACCACGAACGTCAAAATTAGCAATATACTTATAGAAAAATACAACATACACACATACAACAGTTTCTCATTAATGTTACCTGCAGTATGATTTGGTTTCCGTAATAACAATAAATAAATATGTCCAAAGCGACTGCCGCTAAATATTCCACGGTGACCATGTCGAATTTCTGAAAATGAATAATATGTTTTTGGCTGATCATCTTTTTATCACTTCTAAATAAATCGAGGAATTCATAACATTTTCTTATCGTTAAAAGTACCTACTTGTATGTCACGTAAAAAACTTCTTGATAAAACAATTTCTTGATACAAAAATTCAAGAACAAATGTGATAAGAAAAAGGGTCTAATAATAAAAAGCAAATATTTGCAATTAAGTATTTTTTTACACATATTATGAAGCAAAAAGACACTTCCCGTACCGGGAATCGAACCCGAGCCTCCTGGGTGAAAGCCAGGTATCCTAGCCACTAGACCATACGGGAGATACTCCGAATGTTGAAATTATTGAACATATCGCACGCTTTCAATCATAAGTAATTTTAAACTACATACACTTTGTTTATTCTCAGAAATCACGCTTATATCATTTGATATTCATTTTATTGTTAAAAGTTCTATGGCTTGCGAACAACAACTAAGAAGTCGCAAAAAAATATTATCAGAGTTATTTATGATGTTTATTTAGATTTGTTAATGTAAATACTATTTACTGGTAAAGTTATTAAATATAATTAGATTAGTAAGAAATATATTAGTACAACACAAAAGGTATGTATGTACACAGACATACAGGCATAATTAGAAATTCGACAAAAAAAGATAACTCTCTAGAAGGGGTAAAATTAAAAATAACTTTCCCGTAGCGGGAATCGAACCCGAGCCTCCTGGGTGAAAGCCAGGTACCCTAACCACTAAACCATACGGGACCTGATTAAGTTTATTATAATTTTGTATAAATTTCACTTTCCAATTATACATTTTTTTAATCGAATTAAAAAAAAGACTGGTTACTCAATTTCCAGTTTTTTTATTTATATACACACACTAAATAATAGATTATATATTTAATATAGACATTTATATACTTATATATATAAATATTTTTTATAGATGTCCAGCCATAACTTCTTTCTTTATGAATCGATAATGATTGATTCTTTTTTTGTTTCCGACGGTTTCGCTCGTGTTATGTTTATTCTAGCAATTCTTTACCGCCTGCCGCCAACGCATCCGTGTAGCTTATGCTTGTTCTATCACTTGTTCTCTAAAGCTTTTTAGATTTGTTGATTTTCATGGTTAATGCTCCATCCGCTTCTTAAAGTCATATAATACACTTTTTTTTTTTACAAATTTTATGTAATATAAATTTGTGACTGTTTTGTGTTTTGTCAATATGTGTTTTGTTTTTAGGGTATTTATTCTACAGTGCTCCGAACATATAGTCTATTACGTGTATTTGACATATGCGAAAATGGCTACATAGGCAGAAAGCCATAGTAAAAGAAATCCTAGTTTGAGGTTATAAACTCTTTCTATAAAATAATAATACAAGCTCGGTTTATTTTCGATACTGTCCCAGGCCGTAAGAAGGATGGAACACATTGGCCGGGAGATGGTTCCACAGCATCACGGTACGACAAAGATAAGTCATAGATAACTTTTTAGTTCGTGCTGAGATGTGTGTATAACTGTTACTCCGAAGCCCAGAGCGTGTCGTTCTGTCGTTTCTCTCTATCACTCACCAAAGTGGCCGCGTACAACAGCGTACAGAGATAGAGAGTGACTTGGACAACTCTTAGCGCTAGGAGCGGTGATACGAATGCCTCAAACTTCTCTTTGTATGTATTGATTATTTGACTGACTCTTGCGCATTCACGCAACGCATCTGTTGTTGGTTCGTCGTATATGCTGTCATATATATCTGAAAATGTATTTATATTATTATTTTATTAACCAACAGGGTCGTAACCAACATTATGGTTTCATAATGCTTGTCTGTTCACACGTTGCGATGACACTGGCTGACCACTGTCATTTGTCATTGTCAATAATGATTACGAACAACGAATAATCGACAACAGAGTTATTATGTTCCCAACAATTTGTTATTCGTTGCGTAAGAATAATGTATTACATTATTCGTTGTTGTAATAATGACCACCTATACCTCTGTGTAATAGGTAAATGTCTCGATTATGTAAACCAATCTTTATCACCCACCCTTAGAGCGGCCACATACAGTCGGAATTCCGTTTCGGAATTTTGATTCGAAATATCAAATCGGGATTTTGAATGCTGTAAATCCATACAAATCTATAGACCTATCACAAACATACAGTAGTTTTCCGTTCGTGGTTTTCTCCGATTCGAAATTCAGTCAATGGTGGTCGTCTCTCAACTGAACCTTGTTATTCCGAACGGAAATAAACGTATGTGCATGATTTCCGAGTGTATGTAGCCGCTGTAATAAAACTATTTGGCCGCTCTAGACTCACGCCGTGAACACTCGTTAAAGGGCGTGAATGCGAGTGTGGATGGATTTCACGCATGTTCACGGGGTTTACGCCTGTTCGCGCCTCGATTTCCGTTCCGAGAAGAACTATTGGTAAGGGAGGATCCTCCGACCAGACGGGTGCTATATCTGGCGGGCAGCTGCCCAACGGTTGTAGTCGGGTTCTTGTATATATACTCAATTGAAGAGTTAATTTCTAAAGCGCGATGTAGGATGCATCGTATGTGGCTCGATAGATGTCGCTGTGTGTCGCTATGTAGATTTCGCTACATCACTACCCTCCGAGACCGGAGGTCGATAGCAGGTTGAGTCGTCCATACATTTTGTGATGCTTGCCGGGCCAGTGGAATGTTCCAGTGAGTCGGAACCAGATGCCGCATAGTTCACGGTGAGTCAGAACTGTCTGTGGTGATGCCCCAGTGTGTCGGGGTGATGCCCCCAGTGAGTCGGGGTGATGCTGCAAGAATGCTCCAGTGAGTCGGAGTGTTGCAGTGCCGCGTAGTGGTTGGCTGCTGCGTCGACCAGGAGAGAAGTGCGTCTCTGCTTGCTGACCGGCCGAAGTGCAGTGTGCTGTGCCAAGGTTGCTGAGAAGGCTGTGGGTGATGACCAGGAATGCGCGTCCGCTGCATGCTGGTGGTCAGGATACCCGAAGTAGCAGTGGATGCTGGCTGGCTGTATGACTCGCTGCTCGAAAGCTTGTGGAAGTGATGATGACGTCACGATGTAGCTGTGCGAAGAAGGTTGCGCTGACGTTCATGCTCGGGGTCACCAGTGTAGAAAAACTATTGCAAAAGGATGATCCTCCGACCAGACGGGTGTTACGTCTGGCGGGCAGCTGCCCAACGGTTGTAGTCGGGTTCTTGTATATACACTCAATCGAAGAGTTAATTTCTATAGTGCGATGTAGGATGCGTCGTATGTGGCTCGATAGATGTCGCTGTGTGTCCGCTATGTAGATTTCGCTACAAACGTTTAAATTATTCAACATTCATGATGATAATATTGTCAGCCGGATTTGACGGAACTTTAGGTAGGTTTATTTATGTTAAATAAACATGTCTAAAGCATAATTAACTCGGTCTGTTGGGATGTATACTCGTTATCCAACATCTGCTTTATCTTTGTTTGTTTTGTATCTTTATTAAGTAAATGATTATAAAATGCCTGTGCACATAGATTCAAAGACGAATCAGCTGAAGTTACGTCCATTCAATACGAGTGCATGAACCCGACTGTTTTCTGAGTTTAAAGCACGGGCGTGAATTCACGCCGCGACTTCACGACGCGAGTCTAGAGATGCTTATTGATTTCTCGGCGTTTGATATCGCGAATACACCGTAGGCTAGCGTGGGCGATTTAAGCTCTTGCCTTTCTACAGGAAGAGGCCTCATTGCCCAGCAGTGGGATACTTAGAAATTTGTATTATTATATTATCTATTATTAAATATAATTAATTGACAATCGCACGTATAATAAGTGGGATATAGTTTGTTCCCATTGACAAGTATTTGTTTTCAAATTTTACCAAGAAAAAAAAAAGATTTTTCAAACTTTAGTTATATATAAAACAAACACAATTCTTACCGTAATTCAATACGTTTGTTGTAAATTGAACCTGTAAATAAATATACTTACATTAATTTATTCAAATTGCAATCATTATTTTAATAAAGAAATTTTCTTTGCTGCGTATTGTTATACCCCTGTCATGTAAGCCTTAATGCTGCTTTAACAACTCGATGTCAGCAGAACCTCTCTAGGCTTCATTAATCAACGATAGAACAGTCAGTCGGACTTCTACTTTCAAACAAGACGGTTGCTTATGGATCATCTCTTCCACCGCGGAACCATAGTCAATTTCGAATTCAAATAAATGTTCTCCGCGAGTGAAAGTTATTTCTTTTTTTAAAAAGAAGCAAGGCTGTAAGTTCTTTTCAATACCAGATAATTTGAAAAGAAATTACAACACTAGCTGTGTCCATGGCTGCGCTCGTGTGGCCTATATCACACCGTGAATCGTGCTCCACCCCAGCCCCCCCCCCCCCCCCCTTGTAGGTCTTACATCAACAATCATGTACCTACTACATCAATTTGATATTTCTCTTACTTATGGTTTTTATTAGCGCGAAACCCTAATTGTTCTAATAAAATACAAGTAGCCTAAGTTACTCCTTATAACATCGCCTATCTGCCAGTGAAAGTACCATCAAAATCAGTCCAATCGTTTCGGAGATTACCCGGGACAAACAGACATTTCAATTTCATTAATTGTATAGATAAGCAAATAAAGCCACGCTCTACTAGTGTGGCTCAGATTTTTTTTTTAAATCCGATCTTTACCAAACTTTGTAGGATCACCCGCTGGGCTCGTATTATGAAGATTTTCTGAAAATTTAATCAAAATCATTCCAGCCGTTTTGGTGTCTATTTGTAATGTCAAAATAATAGCTTTTTACTAAATACATATGAAAGCATACTTATAACAAAAAAACCATTTTTAAAATTTTTGTTTGTTCCGGGTAATCTCCGAAACAGTTGGACCGATTTTTATACTGGTAGATAGCTGATGTTGTAAGAAGTAACTTAGGCTACTTTTAATTTAGAAAAAGAATTAGGGTTCGGCACAAATAAAAAAATGCATGGTGAATCTATTCTGGCGCTTTAATAGCTTACGCTGAGTAAACCATAAGAGATATATTAAATCGATGCACTACTTAATTTAGACATTAAAAAGACCTACAAAAAAGTCAGCGAGAGTATATGTCTATCTTCTGAGGAACACCCACATTAAGCATTTTTGTATTTAAAATAGCCGAGAGCGGGGGAGCATGATACGCGCGTGTGCTCGATCGATAGCATTCCGTTGTCCACGCGAGCGAAGCCGCGGCCACAGCTAGTATTATACCCTATAATGAAACATCTAAAAGTTGCGAGTCAATTCAGCCAGAACTAATCATACCCAAACCCTTCTTTCTAAGAGACAATCCCCCTTGCACGTACCTGACTACGCCCTTATGCTTCGTTATTGTCGTTCGTTATAAACATATTACCTACCTTCTCGCCGTAGTGGTAAGCAGAGTCCTTCGTTTCGGAAACATTATAAATGTAATTGTATTTCTCATCAGCGACTATGTCAGAATGTTGGTCGATTAGGCTTCCGTGGTGAACACCAAGCCGGAGCATTGCTGTGTATCGCGCGTTACTCAGACTACAGCAGAGTAAGTCCAGCTGACCGCAAATCAATATCGAATTCGACGCAAAGAAAACCCCTAGAAACGTTTGAAATCACTTACTATATTTTACGAATTCAACAAGCTAAATTATTAACAAGACAATCATTTAAAAAAAAAAGAAAACCAACTTCAATGAGTTTGAGGAGTATCTTGGCATATCTTCGAAGTCGAAGGTCCAATCCCGATGAAGTTAAAATGGGACCACTCTTATGGTATCCCCCTTTCCAACAAATAAGAATCATCCAAATCGGTTTATAAACAAATTATGACTGAATATCCATTAAAAAAAGACATTCGAATCGAGTAGCCTACGTCTCCTCCCAGGAGGCAGGGAACATCTATATATATATGTTAGTTTAGCTCAAATTTTGTAGATAGGGAATCAGTCAGATCGCAACTTAGTTTCAATCGCGGCAACAGCCCAAGCCGAGGCCCGGCCACTTTGGCACCCTTGCGCGCTGGTTGCCCACGCTTTCGCGGCTGAGTGCCCTAAGCGCTCGCCCCCAAGCCCGGTATAGCTGTAAAAGCAATCAGCGTCTCTGTTTTTGGATTGGGCTCCTCAGCCCAATAGTAAGATCAGTTCGAAAAAAAAACGCATGGGCATTGCTTTATCCTTCACCAGGGGGGTTCTAAAATACATAAAAGGGAAGGTAGTTTTTGACCGCGATTACACACCTAAAAACCTAAGATTTAAACGCTATTAATCAAACAATTGAAAAATTACAGTTTAGTTGTATAGTAAATTTCAGGTATGAATTCAAAAGGAGCGTTTCGGTGTTATTTATAAGATCGGTAGTCTCTGTATAAAATTCACTCATGGTCAAACGGGTCAATCCTATAGTAATAATTATTTTATTATCCTGGGAACGTAAAGTTCTACAACATCTACTTATTAGTGCAAAATTAATGGCTCAAAATATTTTTAAACAAAAACATTTCGTTGTCTCTAACTAAACTTGAACCTCTGAGTTTATAGACATTATTGCTCTGTTCGTCCATCGTAAATAAATAATTTATAACTATCATTTCTTTTTGAATTAAACATTACTAAAACATACCGAACTGCCCCATTGCGAGTCCGACGAACATTTGCGCGAGACAGGACCTCAAAAACGTCAGCTCGATAAACGGTGATCTATTTACGTCCAAGTACATCCAACTCTGTATTGGTTCTTTTGTCCACACTAGAAATTGTAATTTATCATCATATTTTAACAGTCACTATAATTATATAGGCACTTTACTGTACAAAACACCTCGTGCAAAATGTTTTTAAATTTAGGCACGAGTCAAGTGACAAAAAATGTTTTGTCCATCAGGTTATGTTGTGAGATTCTAAAAGTGAAATAATGTCACCTAATATTGTTACGCTTTCCTTGTTACGAGGTAATAGAAGGTAGAGCAAAAAAATTTATTTTTTTGAAGATTTCTCTCTACTTAGTGCAGCCTGACTGGAGGAATACATCCACCCTACAGCAGATCGCGGATAAATAACATTGTGTTGTGTTCCTGCAGTGATTAGGGTTTTCCCAAGCTCCTAGGGTTAGGGAGGTTCAAGGTCGGTAACGCGATAGTGATACCTATGGTATTACAAGCGTCCATAGGCTACGGTAGCCGCTTACCATCAGGCGGGCCGTGTGCTTGTTTTCCACCTCTGTAGTATTAAAAGGATTGATGATGATTAGTTAGATACGCTTCCTAGCAAAGGCATATGTTGCAATAAATCACATCTAAAGCATTCTGGACTAGCGGAGGGTCAAGACATAATATGTTGTTTTAGCGGAGGTGAGGAACAGAGAGTAAAGTTCCTCATCCGCCATAGAAAAGGGAGGATCCTCCGGCCAGACGCTATGCTATGATGCTATGTCTGGCGGGCAGGTGCCCCGACGGTTGTAGTCGGGTTCTTGTATATATACTAAATTGTAGAGTTAATTTCTATAGCGCGATGTAGGATGCGTCGTATGTGACTCGATAGATGTCCCTATGTAGACGCGTCAGTTGTGGCGAGAGATGTCGCTACAGTTGTGAACAATATAAATCTTGCTAGACCCTTTATACTTATTTAAATTAAATGTTTGATGTTTCCAAGTGAGCGACCCTTTTTTTAATGTTACCTAAGCTTCTTTAAATCTGCTTTTAAAGGCCCCACGCCTTTAGCAACTTATAGCATTTGTACCTTCGACCGCGAAGCCTTACACTGTGGCCCACGTCGCCAACGCCTTACAATGCTTCTGACGCAGACGACCTCTAAAATGTTTCATTGATTAATCAGAATACCAAGGTAGTATTTTTACACCCGTGAACTATGTTGCCAATTGATCGTATCTTCTTCTCGCTAAACCCAATTTGGAATCACCATAAAGTTCGGTTTTAAATATAAATCCCCCTGATGTTTATTATTATTGTTATTATTTTATACTTTGTTTTTTAATTTCTCATTTCCATTCAAACCATTACCGAATACAAAGTATGTTAATTCTAAAAATATTGATAACCACCTACTCAGCTCTCCAAAAAATAATCAAAACCTCTCTACTTCTTTTTTTTACCTCGCAAATCGCCCTGATCTTTTTTTCTCCTTAAATTTCCCGCTCTAAGGCCTTAAAAGTAGTCTGTATTTAATGGGAACCGTGATTATCAAAGTTACGATCAAGTAGTGAAAAAAGAAGAAGTTGACAGTAGAAAAAAGAAACCGCTTGCCATCGGCAGGGAGTTCATCCTCACACATTGGAACGTAAATGGTCGCGGATGATCCGCTCTCAAAGGAGTTTCCTCCCGGAAATACTCCGGATGTGGAATAAGCTCTTAGCTGAGGAGGATAAGCTGCGGTGACGCACCGCATGCCTTGTTGCCATCAACGTGTTATAAAAAGGCAAATACTCACTGTGAACAATTACTGGTAACGTCGCGTACATCGTCACACTGAACATAGTACATGCTGTGTATATCCTGGCAAAATTCTTCGCTGTTTTATAGCTGTTCAACATAGTCATATTACTTAGACCTCTTGCTGAATAAAACGTGAAGTATTCATTAGTATAATCGAACAATTCATAGAGATCCTTTCTATAGATCACATGATAGCATAATATAGCCAATGAGACCAAAAATGGTAGAGTATCAGCTATTTGGTCAAGGTTTCCCATGAGGTCTTCCCAATGTGTGTACAAATGCAGAACTAATTCCAACGGTACATGTGTTAGTATGAATAAAACGAATACCATATACACATTATTTACTACATCTTCAAAAGTGCTTTTAGGGTTGCGAAACCATTCCACGCAAGCGACTACTTTTAAAGGAAGCTGAATGTAGTCGAGGTAATTTTTTATTTTTTTTTTTATTCAGCGTAGATTTCTCATCTGTAGCCATTGTTATTGGCTTATCGTCGTGAATATTTGCTAATGGTTGACCGCTCCATTTAAATATAGGAGATTTCATGGCTTTCTTATGGTATATGTACACCGGACTACAAGATGTCATGGGGTTTTCTACCTTTATGTATTTGATAGTATCGCTAAAACTCTTGCTTGTTAATGTATATGTAAATCTTATATACTGATAAATAAAATTAAAGTGCCTGTTTTTTATGTCAAAATAACAGCTTTTACTACTTAAATGTATATGAAAGTATATGCAATGCAAATGCGGTACATACTCTTGTAACAAAAAACTAATTTGAGAAAAAAAAAATTGTATTTGTTTGTTCCGGCTATCCTCCGAAACTATTGAACAAATTTCGATGGCACTTTCACTGGTAAATAGCTGATGTTATAAGGAGTAATAAATAAAGGAAAAAGAATTAGGGTTCCACTGAAATAAAATAATAAGCATATTAATTATCTATAAATTAACCACTTGGTGACCACCGTGGGTGGAAATGAGTTCTACTCAATACCGACGACATTCTGTAGTCCTCGTGACTGGAGCCCCAGGTACAGCTAGTTAATCATAAAAAATGTAACAGACTGAACTGACTTTTGTATTACTCAAAAATAATCAAGATTAAAAATGTAGCTAAAGTTATAAACACGTTTTAATTTCATATTGAAACCAACGCGAACGACGTCGAGGACGTTGCTAGTTTAGCTATACTTATTTGAGTTGAGTTTAAGATGTTGCTTAAATTGAGCAAAAGTGCTCGGCTCATTTCGCAGTGGAAAGTATAAAGCGTTTATGATGTTGTAAATTTAAAAAACAACCGACGTAAGTGGTATTCTCAAACGTAAACGATTGGCTGGAGAATATTTTTATATCCTAGCTGAAAAAGCAGCAGTAATTGTCTACAGTCAAGGTTCCTCGCCAATTGTCACTTTCATGTTAAGCAAGCAAATATCAGGGCATAAAGCTGTAAATAATCACACATAAACTTGCTGATCGAGAAACTCGGTGCTTCTAAGCAAGTATTTTTATGTTTATTTCAATGTACACAAAGGTGTACCAGTGTAAAAGTGTTTTAACATCCCAAGATTAACAAGTTTCAAACAAATCCAATTATTGTTTTGTAAATTTCCAGAAGTAGGTAATTATAAACGTATTAAATTCAAACGGTTAAATAGATTTAATAAGTCTTTGTAGGGTCGTTTAAAATTCCAAATGCTGCATAAATTATAACATTTTTTAAATTATTATTTTTAAACGGTCTCATTAGCCCAATGGTCCTAATTCCGACTGCTATGCTCGAGGTCCTGGGTTCGATTCCTATGTCGAGCAAAGTGTTATTGGGTTTTTCTATGAAATTCTCAGTAGCAGCTCGGAGTTTGGCTTTGTGCCCGAGGTAATAGGCTCGACCCCTATTAGGTACATGGGACGTCTGCCTAACCCTTCAGGGATACAGGCGTGATGGTATGGTATGTTATGTTTTTTTTTTGAAAGCGTGTTTTTTTAGTTTTTTTAAACTATTATTTATTTTTCATTTTTTAACTCGCTTTTATTAGCTTCACCTGTATGTATGTATGTATGTAACCGACCCCTTTGAGCTCGATTTTGTCCTACTTTGAATGATCAGATTTAATTAAAACTTTGCACACTTGTCAAAAGTCGATGACAATGCAATAATCCGATCAAAGCATCCGATTATCCTAATTAAATTCGCCAGGATTAATTAATTTCTTTCCGCATTCTTTGCATGCGAGTAAGAGAGATAGAGCTAGTGCGCGAACTACGCATGGGTGCAGTTCCACACTTACTCTTTCGGGCATGCAAGGTTGTACAGTTGATCATGCAGTCATTTATTTGGGTCCGCGATTGTTTGCTGCTGGACAAGCTTATGTGGCACTTAGTCGTGGAAGATCCTTGGACGGTATACGAATTGAAGAACTTGATTGCTCAAAATTAACAGGAAGAACTCCATGTAACAGTGAAGCATTGAATGAAATGATTCGATTAGGAGATAAACCATAAAATCTACAATCAGTCACAGAGTGAAAATTCACACTCATCCTCATTCTCAGTGCCGCCAACAGATTCGCTCCTATGATTATAATATTTTGTAGAGTGATTACGGATTGAAAATTCCATACTCAAGCATTAATGTGACTGACTGTATATGTAAATAAGGTTGCACCTCTATGTGTCTCGCTGTTTATATTGGCATCATAGAAATCTTTGAATATGTGTTCTTAACCAAGATACAATCGGAACACATTTGTACATATTAAGGGTGGTTGATAGTTAACAAATCGAACTAAATAATTTATAGTTTAAAAAAATTTAACTAAAAAATGAAAAATAAATAATAGTTTAAAAAAACTAAAAAAACACGCTTTCATAAAAAATCCAACTAAAAACCAGAAAATAAAATTTAATAAATTTGATTATGTACAGTGTAAAAAAAAATGAATGTACATTATTGTAAAAAAAGCGTGGGGTGCATAGTGTCAATAATTTTAAACATTTTATTGACAGATAATGAGTAGAAGAATCATCACTTCGATAATATAATATCTTAAAAAGCGCTTTGAATACACCCCACGCTTTTTTTACAATAATGTACAATCATTTTTTTTTACACTGTACTTAATCAAATTTGTTAAATTTTATTTAATGTGACATACGACTACGCTCTGAGAAATTTTAAGTAATTTAATTAATTGGGACTTGCTCTCAAGTATTTTTACCAGCAATACTAACGCTTTGTAGGGAAAAAATTTTCAGCATTATCTAAATTGTAAACTAAACTTGTCTTTTCTTATAGTAAGGGCTGACGTAGCCTATGGACTCTTGTAATACAAATCAATAGCGCGAACAAAAGGTCATTTATCTGCAATCTTCTGTAGGGTGGACGTATTCCATAAGTCGGACTGCCCCAAGTAGAGATAAATCTCCAAATAAATTGCTCTGTGTCCTACCTCTCAACACCGGGCACTTTGGTAACCTTGTGGGCATGTTGCTCACGCTTTTGCAGCTCAATGCCTTAAGCACTCGCCCCCAAGCCACGGTGAAACTACTCTTCAGGCTAAAAGTATAGTCGGACAGAAAAAAACCTCTCAGCATAAACATAATCCATCCATCTTTCACTAATCAATTGATCTTGTACAAGTAAATAATTTAAAAAATCAATATAACATATTTTTATTAAGGTCAAAGGAGAATATGAAGACAAAGGGTTTAAAAATTCATAGTAATCTAATATCGAGTACAAAGTAATAGAAAACGATATATAATTTATCGAAATATAATTGTAACTCTAAAATGTATTTCTTCATTCCGCAACTATTCAAGCAGTCGCCATTGACTCGGCATCTCTGGAAAAAAGTAAATAGATATATGTAAAAATAGCTGTGACCGCGGCTTCGATCATATGGACTACAGAATGCCTACCTCACTTACTCCCCAGGTCTCGACTAAAAAATGCTTATTGTTGGTGCTTCCTTACAAGATAAATATATGCTTTAGTTGTCTTTTTTGTAGGTCTTTTTAATGTCTACGATTATGTAGTACATTAATTTGATATATCTCTTATGGTTTACTCAGCGTAAGACATTTAAGCGTCCGAATATATTCGACATGGCCAGTTTTTTTTTATTTGCGCGGAACTCCAAATTTGTTTCTAAAATAAAAGTAGCCTAAGTTGCTCCTCATAGTATCAATTATCAACCAGTGAAAGTACCGTCAAAATCGGTTCAACCGTTTCGTATATTTCCCGGAGCAAACCGAAAGACAAACATTTTAAAAATTTTGATTCGGTTAAAGGTTCGTATATACTTTCATGTGCATTTAGTAAAAAGCTGATATTACGACATTACAAACAGACACTTCAATTTTATTAATTGCATAGATAACAACTAAGAGAATTTCTTATTAATTTACGTTATTGAAATATGTAACTTCTATAATTGGCAGGTAGGTACTTTTTTTTATTGAGCAAAAATAATTTAAGATCGATTATATAAATTTTAATCGACATTAAAATAACGTTTACTTAAACACTGTTAAATTATTTTAAGACAAAAAAAAGCCATTACGTTATTTGCACGGTACGGTTATTTGTTATTCATGTCGAGTGTATTTTTTTAATGAATGTTCAGGCAAAATAAATAAATAAATAAAATTATTTATGAAACGATTTGGGTGATTATTTTTTTATTAGGGGCTACCTCAAAGGTGGCGGCCCCATTTTAATTTCATTGGCATTGGACCCTCGACTTCGGAGATACAACAAGGAACTCTTCAAAATTATTGAAGTTAGTTTTCCTTTTTGTTAAAAATTATCTTGTTATTAGTTGGATAGCTAAAGCTACTTTTAAGGTGGTCCACTCTTTCTTTTGTAACAGAAGTAGTAAATGTCGTAAATGAGTAGTATATTAAAAATTTGAACAGGTTTAATGTAGAGTGGTAAATAAAGGTTATCAACATTTATCACGAATTCAAACTAAGTTATAAGTTCAATTACACTTATCAGAATGAAATACTTTTTAAATGCTTTAACCAATATTGGCGTATAGAGAGACAATGGATTAAGGGATTGCTTGTGCCATGGCCACCTCAGGATGTTCTTTTAAAGGGCCAGACCATACTTAAAAAACGATAATTTGCTTTGGGTTAGAAATTGTTTTAATATTATCGATTGCATAGTTAATCGTTAATTGAGTTTTATAATTTACCTACATAATATTATTTTCCATTTGTTTATGAGTGCCCTTTTATTTATTTTTAATTTTTTTATATTACTGTTTTTTAATTATTATTTTTTTAATATGATGCCATGAATAGTGAGTTATTGTTGTTATTTTTATTTTGTTTTGATTGATTATTGTTGGCGCACCGTGACTTGCTCCAGGGTTTCAGCTGAAAATCAGCGCTAAGTGCCCTGTGGCCGTGGCACTTCAGCATATGCTGAACTGGACGCCTTTTCCTAATGGCAGGACACGTAGCTGGGTCATTTATATTATTACTTTTTAATGTTTTTTGTGTATGTTAATATTACTCAATTTATGTTCAGCGTGTTCTTAGGAATAAATGTTTTCTTTCTTTATTTGATCCTTTCAAAGATTATAGATATTGCTACTTCTATTAGTTACTAATTTTATCAACATAGTCCGTACTTTTCCTTGGATCTTCGTTGTGCGATTCTATAGATCCTGCGCAGCTCCAAGAGTGCTCTCATGATGACGACTAACTGCTGTTCGAAATCATTGACATCTACGTCTAAAGGTAGCCCCTTCTGCTTGCAGATCTTCACATATAGCCCCCAAATGGCAGACCGTACATGACTTAGCTCCACGTGCCTGCGAGCGGCTGTCTCTTTAAGCCGGTTCAGCGCTAGCTCCCATTTAATCACACGGTTTCTCACTTTATCATAACGCCACTAGAAGAAATTTGATTAATTTGAGATAGTATCGTTATCTGGTCGAAGAACAGCAACCCTACAACATCGTGATGAAATCATAGCTGGCGGTAAGGTATTTTATAATGACCGCCTTCGTAGCTACCACAAGATGAAAATCCGTCGCCAAGCAACTATAGATGTTCCGGCAGCAACAAATGACAACATCTTTACTTAAAATCAGGTAAAATTGCAACAACATGATGACCCTATAAAAAAAAAATTAAATCACTTGAAGCACATTATAAATAAAATACTAAAAGATGTAACCGTAAACCTTAAAATCGACCAGTAGAAGGAAAAACAGCAACTAAAAACTTAAAAGGTTATGATTATTAAATCAATCATTTGTCAGAATGTAAATGTTGTTGGTGTTTTTATTATAAATACATAAATCGGTACCTAGTTGCCTTCAAAGGCTTAGTACACTGATGAATGTTTTGACTATTTCATTATAATTGTTTCATAGTGTATTGGCCACTGGCCACCCATTTATATACATTAAAAAAAGCATTTTCATCAGATTTTTTTTTAACTTTCTACACTGTTAGCCTGAGGGCTTTACCGTGGCTTGGGGGCGAGTGCTTAAGGCACTCAGCCGCGATAGCGTGGGCAATAAGCATGCAAGGGTGCCAAAGTGGCCGGACTTCGACTTGGGCTGTTGCCGCGGTTGCTATTAATTTGCGATCTGACTAATTCCCTATCCGTAAAATTCAAGCTAAAGTAACATATACCTATATACATGTCCCTGCCTCCTGGCCTGCCTTCCAGTGATCTGAAAATATATTCTAAACTAACTAGCCTAAAAAAGGAAAAAAAGGTTCCTTACAGAACCTATGTACCTATGTGTTACTAATACGCGCGTGCCCCGCGCCCATTGGTATCAAGTGGGGCACAATATAGCTGTTCTAGTAGGTACCTACGTAGTACATAATACCTCAATGACTTTTGCAAAACTTACAAAATATAGGTTTTGTGTACCATTTGAATAGTTGCTTAAATGTGTATATATGTACCATTAATTAAACTAACCCTCAAATCAGCAAGTTTATTATTCAATCCCATGATGAACAGTTTCTTCTCTTCGGTAAGACATCCTATCTCCTGCCGCGCATTTTCTAGCATCTCTAGGTCTCTCTCCTGACGATCAGCAAGTGTATTTTTAGCCGCGGCTGCCAAAATAATTTCCGTAATTAGCAATTCTAAGGTGAATTTGCTGAAAACTAAGGTTAAAGAAATTAGAATTTATAGTTTTTTGGCATAACAAAACATGCCTTTTGATATAGCGCTCGTCACTTGTATTGTGGATTGGGCCATTTCTTTTGTTTCCGACCGCATTCATTTCAATATTCTCTTACGTGAACGTGTGAACGTCTAGTGCAAAGTGTTTGTTAATTATTAGATATTATAAACAACATTTTTTGTATAAACACCTATTTAATATAGTCGATTCTTGAAGAAAATAAACAAGGTAAGTGAAGTATTTTTGTTAATACAGGTAATACTTACATTTTTAATTAATTTAGTATCTAATAGCAGTATCTTAGATTATTTTGAAAAACCCTTCAATTATTTTATTCTCTTTTAATTACTGTGTATTTTAAAACTATATTATTGAGCCACAGCCATCCTGAATGATAAATAGGTACCTACAGAAGGTATTTTAGACAGTTTGCAGTAATATTTTTTTGTTTAGCTTGGCAAGTATTACTATCTACGAAAGGTATGTATTTATTAAAATAGGTTTTAAAGGCTTGGCTGGCGTAAAAAGATTTTATTTATATTTCTACACATTTTACGATATTACTTTAGGTAATAATGTTTAATTGTAAATAATATACTTATTTATTATTTACTTACTTATTATTTTCCGATCTAATAGCAATGGGATTTGTTTACAAAAACGGAATATATTGAGTTTAGATTTTTGATTGAAAGTAATCATAATCATATCATACAACTTGCGTACGTTGATTTAGCTCCGAGATGAGTAGCTCGAGCACTCGTGGCACGGATATCACAATCAACGGTGGAGTATTTAAGTAATATTTTTCTAATAATCCTTAAATAAATATTTACACCCAGATGCAGGATCGTTAATATATATAAAAATATATTTCACAAAGCTAGTTACGTAACGTGTAGGTGTTTATTTACTGTTATAATTAGTTTATAAAACCAACGTATCACTTACTAACTAAAAATATTTTTTAGAATACCCAGAACGAAATACGCCTCGGGGAATTCATACTTCGAAAATAGGAAGCGGGTTTCAACCGAGAAAAGCCAAATGGGCTAAAATGGATGAAATTCAGAGCATGTCCGGTTCTCTTTTCAAATATGTCACAAAAGCAGATAGCGGCCAAAGTTCTAGTAAAGTACCCGAGTCTCCTGCTGACGAAAGTCTAAGCAAAATCGATAATATAGAATCAATGAAGGCGACCCAGGACCTTGACGGAATCGAAATAAATAATGAAAATGACGTCGTTAATACTACTTTCGGAGATAGCATTAGCTTCGAAGAATCAGTTCAACACTTGAGAGATGTCTCACATTGGAGTTTACCGGTACTTGATAATGTTCGCATTGACATAATAAAAAAGGGCAGTGAACATTTCCAGAACAAAGAAGGACCGTTTCCTACTGTATCTCGTCATGGTTCAAAGATTAAAGGTGATTCTCGTCATCTTTCACAGGAATGGTTTCATAAACAGATGCCTGGTGGTGAAAAAATTCTACGATCATGGATGGTATTTTCTCCTATATCAAATAACCTGTACTGTTTTTGCTGTTGTTTATTTGCTGTCAGCAACATACAAACAACATTTACAACTGGGTTTCAGAAGTGGTGGAAACTAAATCCTAAAGTGTTGGACCATGAAACTTCATGTGAACATTTAGAAAATTTCGAAAAGTGGAAAACTATGGAAATGAGATTAAAATCTCACACCACGATAGATGATGCAACCTTGCAATTAATGAATACGGAAAAACAGAAGTGGAAAAATCTTTTATCTAGATTATTAGATATAACATTGTTTTTGGCTAAACAACATCTAGCATTTCGTGGACATGATGAAACCCAAGGGTCGTCTAATAAAGGTAATTTCTTAGAACTAGTTAAACTGCTGTCAAAGTATGATGCAGTACTCAAAGAACATATACTATATTTGGAGCAGGAAAAATCACTTAAAGTAACATATTTATCGCCAGAAATACAAAATGAGTTCATAAATGTTTTAGCTAATCATGTAAAATGTCAGCTTGTCAACGAAATTAAATCGGCCAAATATTTCGGAATCATGTTTGATAGCACATCTGACGTTTCACATATCGATCAAATGTCTGAAGTGATTCGTTATGTAAAAATTAATAATAGAAAAGTAGAAGTCAAAGTAGTATTCTTAGGATTATTTCCTTTACATGGAAAAAGCACCTGATGATTTAAGTGCTGAAATACTAAAGAAGCTTGAAAACGATAGCTTAGATATTATGATGTGTCGTTCTCAAGGTTATGATAATGCTGCAGTTATGAGTGGTATACAAGGAGGAGTGCAAGCTATTATAAAAAAAAAAAAACAATAAAGCAATTTGTATTGGTTGTATAGATCATTCAATTCATTTATGCGGCCAATATTCGTTCGCACAAAATGTGACTTGTGTTACATTTTTCGGAGCAGTGGAAACAATATTTAACTTTTTTTCAACTTCCTCAAGCCGTTGGGAAGTGCTCCTCAATCACAGCAAAGCATCTGTTAAAAGACTTTCGACAACGCGCTGGAGTGCTCATTATGGTGCAGTAAAAGTATTGGCTGAAAATTTTGATGGGATAATATCTGCAATTGAGGAACTATGTGACCAAGACGTAAATTTAGAAATTAGAGGTGCTGCACAAAATCTTATGCCTGCTGTGTGTAATTTCTCATTTTTTGTTTTCTTTTCTTTTGGAATGATGTGCTAAGGGAAGCGAACAATGCTCAGATTGCATTACAAAGTAAAGGTTTATGTGTTGATGAAATAATCATAAAACTAGAAGCACTTCGTCTATTCATTGGAGAGAAACGGTTGCATCTAGCAGAAGAGGCAATAGATTTTGCTGTACAAAAATCGGGAAAATACAACATTTAGATGGAACGACGAATTCGTCACAAAAAACGCATGCCCGGTGAGTTAGCATCGTCCACCGATGCTGGACTTACACTTAGAGCGGAACTTCAAAAGGACATGTTAGAATGTCTTGACAGATTCAATATTGAACTCGAAACAAGAGTAAAGTCCATTAAAGACGTGGCTTCATTGTTTGAAGTTGTGCAGTCAAAGACCTTGCTTTCGGCAAACACTGAACAGTTAAAATTTGCTATATCAAAATTTACTAATCTTTACGATGAAGTATCAGAAACAGAACTCCTTTTAGAAATACCAAGATTGAGAAGACATTTAAAAGCGGCTAATATTACTGTCTCTAATTGGGTGACGACACTGGACTTTTTGAAATTTATTGTGGAATGGGATTTTACAGAATCTCTTCCGAATCTAACGGTCGCACTAAAGTTATTTATAACAACAATATGTGCATGAGTTGCTTCATGTGAGAGAAGTTTCAGCAAATTAAAATTAATTAAAAATTACTTGCGGTCTACAATGACTGAAACCAGATTAAACAATCTTGGTATTTTAACGATAGAACATGAAGCAACACAAAATATAAATTTTTAAGACGTGATTTCGGAGTTCGCTAGTGTCAAAGCTAGAAGGAAGACATTTTAATTTTTAACAATATAATTTGTTTCACATAATATTCAAATATTTGTAATAGGTACTCGTATTTTAATAAAACGTAAATGATTATAACTTTTTTTATTTTAACAGTTTCGATCGAGTTTTGGGGTGACACCTATAAAATCTGCCCCGGGTGCCACCTACGCTAGCTACGCCACTGTTTCACACTAACAATAATTATTATCATTAATGATAAACTTCATCAGGCCATTCTTCCGTCAAATGACTCGTATACTTTAACTCTTTACTAAACTTGACAAAGTTGAATATGAACTAAAAACGGCTCTCTTAAAAATTCTACGGAATCAAGGTATGGCTAATAATATGAAATTTTGGCGCACCAATGCAACTTATTTCATGAATTTTCCGTCAACTTCACTATTAGACTAATAATTTAAAAAATGTTAATACCTAAAGCTTCATATCTGTTAAGTACGTCTAATGGTTGTTTGAATTCCGGATAGCTGTTTACAACCGACATTAGGTAATCCTGAAAAATAATTAGTTATCATATTATTATTATCACGTATAAACGAGACTATTGCAATGGTTAAGTTCGTGCGCGAACGTCCTAAGTTTCCGACAGACTTTGGCTGGTACGAGATACAATAGACGACAATGGGGCCAAGTATTGAAGCGGGGAAGGAAAGCGCGTGCAACTGCGTGACGTAGGCGCACAAGTCACAGTACACTAAAGTAAGCAGTATCACCTTTTCATACAAATGGCCAAAATGAAATTTAGGTAAACTTCAGTACACAATAGTCGCGATTACGCTATTGATAAATATTGACGAAATATTATATTACTTACTTCCAGAATTTAAATTTGTTTATGATTTATTAAAGTTGAAGAAAACATTATATTTTTATCAAAATCAAATTTATATTCCCTTGTTACTACCTAACAATCACTTTTGAATTTAAACTACAACTTATATAATTTCTAGTGGATAACATATTTTGGTGAAAAGGTAATAATGACATTTTATTATAGCAATATCAAATACGGAACAACTACATAACTCAAGAACACAGAATAATACACTCAGAAGGTATCTCTAATGTATGTTTATCTACCGAGAGGCCTTAGGTAATTATTTCAAGAACACTGCCGACACAACTGCATACTGTTTACTTTAGTGTACTGTAGTGATGTAATGTCGTGATCCGTCGCCCCCGCCAACGTCTCTCACATGGGACGGTCGTGCACTAACTTGGTCGACTATAGGTGCAACACTAGCATAGTGGCACGTTTCTAGACGTGTCGCGTTCCAAGATCAGCTGGTATTACTTATCCTGTAATGAACCGGGTTGGTATCGATATATACTTGACTGTGTCGCGAGTCGCGACTACTACGCACTTGGTGATAAAATCATCACAGTAACCCCATTTTACTTTGTCGCGTTCCGAGATTAGCCTTTGAATATCCAGCTGTCGCAAGCTATCATGACAGTGTCCACCGTTTACGGATTCCAGATCTTTCGGTGATCGCTGTTTTTGTGGATTGTACTGTGCTCACCATCAGACACAATGTCGTTAGTGTCTTCACTGTGCCGTGATACCTTAAAATATATAGAAAAAAAACACCTTAAACTATACTAACTTCTATATTTTAAACAAGCTGTGCCCCACGATTTCACCCGTGTTAATTTTATACGACAAACATCGCCAACACACTCGTGTAGGCTATTTCTTTATACTCTGTGTATAACTATCGATACTAATATGAGGAATAAATTAATTTTTCAAACTATAATATAGTCTATGTTACTCGCTGATACTGTAGCTTTTTAGTCTTTAAAACTTTTAAACCCCGAACTGTAGAGTTTAAAGAAACCTTGAGCGATAGATACCTCATAAATGGTGTAGTCCTTGACTTGCTTCTCCATCATTTCCTTGACTTCTTCCATCTCCTTGACACGTTGTCGCATCGCCTCCGTTTCCTTGGTCTTTCGATCCAGCACTTCTAGATCGTCTTTCATCTTCCTTTCAGCGCGGTCTCGCTTTTCCTGATTCTCTCTTATGAACTGTTCGTGAATGATATTTTAGTGTAAGTAAAGCTTTTGGAAAATTTGTGGGTTTACATTTGTAGCGACATCTCTCGCCACAACTGACGAATCGACGCAACTACGTAGCGACACATAGCGACATCTATCGAGCCACATAAGACGCATCCTACATACTACATCGCGCTATAGAAATTAACTCTATCGTTGAGTATATATACAAGAACCCGACTACAACAGTCAGGGCAGCTGCCCGCCAGACATAGCACCCGTCTGGCCGGAGGATCCTCCCTTTTCTATGGCGGATGAGGAACTTTACTCTCTGTTCTTCACCTCCGCTAAACATTTTTTTACAATTCCGCAAAATATGTTACTCGAATGGAATATTTTTCTAATCTTCAAAGTTCTAATAACGCTCTTACGAGATGATGGGTGCCTTGTTAGAAATGATCTGGGAATTATTGTGGTAACTTAAAATGCATGTTTCTAGTTATTATTTAAAATTCATTTCACTTGTGTACAATAACCATACCACATCACGTAAAATGCAGTTAATATTACATAATATAGGGTCAAATAAGATAAATTTATGAATAACAAGTTAAATTGAAAATTGATTTAACCCACGATTCAAGTAACGTATTCATTGAGGCCATTCCAATGAGCCCAAACACGATATCTCTGCTGTAAGTTGGCGAGGAGTTAGGTATTCTATAAATTCCAGGTCACGCTGCAGCATAAAGTCAAGGTTTTTCTAATGTCATTGAAGTAACAGAATACCACATCTCGACTCAATCAGACCTATTGAAGATACATCTATTTTCACCTAGAAGAGAGCTGATAATCTTCAAACGGCAGAACAGATATTCTCGAATTATAGCTAAGATCACTTTCGATTAAGACCCACTTTAAAAAAAAAAAAACAAGATTAAAATCGGTTTAACCGTTTGTGACCTGCGATGCCACACACAAACAGATACAGACGTTATATTATATGACATCACCCAAACATTATTGGTGTATAGTTTAAGTAAATATCGTATTATACGGTATAACTGTGATGTCAAACAGAGGTCACGTGTTCACTAGGATTATACGTAAATTTATAAATATCAGCAATCTGAAAGCATTACTTTGTTAAAACTAATAAAGGAGTCTTTTAACAGCATCTCTTTAGTCCGCAGCTCAGCCCACTTTACGTCCATGGCAATTCTATTTTTCTTTTCTTCTTCTCTCTTTTCAGCCAACTTCTCTTCCGCGTCCATCAGGTCGCGGCGAGCCTGCTCCATAAGGACTTGAGGTGTCGGCCGCGCAATGTCCCATGTTGGATATTTTCTATGACAATTTAGAGATAATGAATATTCAAGAATAATATTAGGTCCTTACATATGAAATTGGCGTTTTATATGGTAAAAGTAAAATGAAAAAAATATTATGAAATTATACATTTAATCAATCGAAGTATGTACCATAATTCTCAATGCACTTTCGCCATTTTAAAGGTAGTTCATTGATTCCGTTGCTGAAAAAATTGTGGGAGCAAGAATCAATAAAATCTTTAAAGGCAGTTTGAACAGCCTCATCGGAATTGAATTTGTTTTCCTTGCAAGAAATTGTCCAAATTCAGAAAAAAGTGGTAATCTTTTGTAGCAATGTCCGGGTTTCAATCAATTCATCATGGTTTTCAATTGTTGACAATACAGATCTGCCGTTATCGTCTGGACAGATCTTACGAAGCTGTAGTGTATGACACCACCACTGGTCCACCAAACACTTACCAGTACCTTTTTCTGAGACGATTTTCGCTTGGGACAGGATTTGGCCGGTTCTCCTGGGCTCAACCGTTTCCGATTGTCGTAAAGCATCCATTTTTCATCACAAGTAACTATACGATTCAAAATTCCCTCGTTATTGTTACGGTTGAGTAATGTAATGCAGAACTCAATAGATATTTGTTGGCGTGCTTCAGCTAATTCATGCGGTACCCATTTCTCCAGTTTTTTCACTTTTCCTGTTTGTTTTAAGTGAATTAATTTTTTTTATTACTCACACAGAAGCCTGCCGCTAACTCTGATGTGGTTTGCGAATGATCCGCTTCAACGACCATCTTTGATTCTTCATTTTCAACTAGGGTCTCCGGCTGTCCACAGGGTTTGTTTCGTAGGTCAAAATTTCCAGAACGAAATCGTTGGAACCAAAAACGTACCGTGTTTTCTTTTACAGTAGCTTTCCCATACACATCATTAATCCTTTGAGCTGATTCTGCAGTGCTAATACCACAATGGAACTTATATTCGTAAATAAGGCAATATTTTAAATTTTCTTTTTTGTGAAAAGAACGATGTCTGTTGGGTACGCGTCACTTCTCCTCTGCGTGAGGGGGGGGGGGGGGGGGGTGACGTTTCCCGGTTTGGACGGGCGTATTGTTGCGCCGGATGCCCGTCTCGTAGACGCCGTACGGATGCCAGTGGGACGCGATGTTAGTGAAGGGGTCCGGGGGGTGCAATAATGCACGACCGCTTGAGGTGCCGGGTCTTCAATAAAAGTCGAAATCTTGTTTGCTGTTTGCAGGACGACCAAAGCTTTCTTCTTGTTGTTCTTGTAGTTACTTGTACTCGTTAAATTGCGCCGTGCCCCATACGGCGCCTCTTCGAGCTTAAGTAGTTCGGAGAGTGACCGTAAAGAGAGCCCCGCTTTAATTTGTGTTTTAATTTCAGTTTTCACTTTGGTCGCCCTAATAATCGCTCTATATTTCATTCATTATATATCTTGTGTATACATGTTATATGTCAAAATATTCCTTGTCGTATTACCTATCTACTGAGCATTTACATATTATATACATCAAGTACATATTCCGTACATAAGCCAAAAACAATGCAATTTACGGGCGGCATCACCGTTTTCCGTTCGTAAAGTTTCTATAACATTGAATATCCATACTCTATTGACTTATTCTATGCATTTATCTATTCTATATTAGTTCTATTTCCAAATATGTGACACACAATACATAAGCATTTATATACAACTTAATACATAACAAGAAACTTATAATGTAGCGTAGTCGCTAACATTTCTCTATAATATCATCCATATCAATCTATTTTATCATAACACATAGTACATAACACATAAACACAATAATATAGCATAATAACTTAACACAAGACATAAAAATAATAGTTCTGTCGCCAACAATGTCAAAGAAAAAAAAAATGGTGCGAAAACAAATGAATCACTAAATTCGAAATACAAATACACAAGCCTAAATTTGGAATAAATTTCAATTTGGAATTTCTAACCAGACGCCAGATATTTGAGATCAAAGTGACCATTTCAACAAAACGCCAATTTCATATGTAAGGACCTAATATATCTGCAAAATCTGTAGATATTTGTAGACGTCGTTTTGCTCTTTCTGATAGTTGATGGCTGGACAATAGAGCCAACTCTAGGATACTTTTTTTTAATACTAGAAAGGTGGCATACAATCATACGGCCTGCCTGATAGTAAGCGACTACCATAGCCTATGAACGCTTGTAATACCATAGATATCATTAACGCGTTGCTGACTTTGAACCCCACTACCCCAAAGAGCTCCGGAAACCCACTACTCACCACAGCAATACAAGGTTATTTTAAATTTTAAGTTACTATCGACTCGATAAATCAAATATATTAACCGTGTTTCGCATTCCGGGATCATCGTGTATATACCCGGTTATCAAACCGCCACCACCACCACAATGCTTGACAACCTCAATATCCTATCCGTGGTTAGTCACAACGACCTTAACTCTAGGGATTATATCGGGAGTGTCATCTCCACTACATCTCGGAAATTTGTAATCCTGAAAAAGGTGCGGCAGCTTTTCACCCCCGGCCAATTGTATCTCCTTTACAAGGCATAAGTTCGACCGTGTATGGAATATTGTTCGCATCTCTGGGATAGATCCGCAAAAAAGCTCCTCGATGCTCTGGACAGGTTGTTCGCATTGTTAATGATGCAGACTTTACCAAATACATCGAGCCGCTTCAGCTGCGGAGGAACATCGCCTCGCTGAGCGTGTTCTACCATCTGTATCATGGTGAGTGTTATGAATGGCTGTTCAATCTACTTCTCTCCTTTGCTTTCCACAACAGAACCACACGCGCTGGGCTTCGAAGTCACAGTTTAAAGATAACCTCCATCTCGGCACGAACTAAAAAGTTCTCTATGACTTATCTTTGTCGTATCGTGAAACTGTGGAACCATCTCCCAGTGAATATGTTCCCTGCTTCATATGACATCGGGTCCTTTAAACGTAACGTGAAGATATTTATGCAGGCCGATGGATTTTGATCTTTCGGTGGTCGCTGTTGTGTATGAATTGTACTATGCTTACCACCAGACAAACTGGCGTCACTTTGCCTAAAGAAAAAATCAAGAAAATTTATTAACAATTTTTTACATTAATCATTTTCTTCGTAAGTACTTGTATAAACCTCTCTGATTATATAATAAAACACAAAGGTATAAATAATATTCGACTTTAGAATCCAACTCGGCTGGTAAGCGTTCGGAAAGCTACGTAAAATCTTCTCGCGATAGTTAACGCAGTGTCCCAAGGCGAAAGTCATTGACCAGTCTGTGTTGCCAGTAATTAACTATGGTACTGAAACGTGATCTCTAACAATGGACTTTATAAGAAACCTCAAGGGCACTCAAGGAAAAAATAGGAATCAGTAATATAAACGGAGAGTACATCACTTACTCCTCACTCCATGGAGCAATGATCGATGACCTCAGTAAAGTCTCTGAATATTGGTCTTAAAATGAACTTAAACAAGTTGAAGGTCATGTCAAACGCCTATGTAGCACTAACTCTTGTAAATAAAAGGGCCGGTTGCCAAGTTAGGAAGAAGAAGAAGAAGAACTCTTGTAAAGGTCGGAGACTCTATGCTAGATATTGTTGTTGACTATGTTTACCTGGGACAAACTGACCAGTTATGTAGGTAACTCGTTTGGGAAGCTACAAAAGTTTTTGACCAGTATGTGTTGCCAGTCATGATATATGTTACCAAAATGCGGTAACTAACGATGAGTCTGATAAGAAACCTCAAGGTCACTAAAAGGAGAGTGAAAAGGTCTATGCTCGGAATTTCTTTGCGTGATCAAATCAGAAATGAGAAGATAGCTCTAAGAATTTCAGTGGACGGGGCACATTGCTCGTAGGACGGATGGCCGAAAGGACCGAAGAGTTCTCGAGTGGCGGCTACCTACCGAGAGACGCAGCGTGGACAAAGCTACCGACGAACCGACGACCGTGTTTTTTCACAATAAATCTAACAATTAAGACGCTACAGACAGCGAAATTACTATATTTTTATTTATTTCAACTTACTTAACCATCTGAGAGGTTTCCATCAAAGATTTAAAATATTCTGCCGTGCATTCTACTGGTGGCCCGTGGGGTATAGCGATCGGTGCTAAATCTTTCATAGTTTTCTTCATTTTGTATAAATTTTATTACTCTATAATAATAAAATAGGTACTTCAAATTGGGAAATGTCCCTTGACAACAATTTTTATGTAAGTAAATAAAATAGTTGCTAGGCAGCGATGTCGATCAGTTGCGTAAAAAATTTATTAATTGAATTTTTTTTCGGGACCTTGAACTGTCATGTGGTGGTTTTTATTTTAATTCATAAACTGTTATTATTTCAAAATCTAAAATATTTTATTTTATTTATTTAGATAAACAAGCTTTTGTTTATAAATTATCGAACTAAAAAGTTTTTTTTTTTTAATGGAGAAAGGTATCTTTTTGGTCGCAGAACAGAGTCGCAGGCAATGTATTTTTTTTTTTTTTTTGAACTGACTACACTGTTAGCCTTAGGGGCCCTATCCAAAAACAGAGCCGCTGCGGCTATTACAGCTTCACCGGACTTAGGGGCGAGTGCTTAGGGCACTCAGCCGCGAAAGTTTTTGACGACCCGCACGAGGGTGCCAGAGTAGCCGAACCTCGGCTCGGGCAGTCGTCGCGAATGCGAAAAGGTCGCGATCTATATAATACCCTAATCCTAAGAAAATTCGAGCTAACTAACATATAATCATATGCACGTTCCTCTCCTCCTAGGAGGAAGGAGGGAACCATGCGTATGTGTATTTAGTGATCGGAATGGTTTTTCTATACTAACTAGCGCATTAGTCTAACTAGCACAAAAAAAAGGGCCCTTACAGAACCTATGTACCTGTGTGGTGTGCACGTATGTGTGTTCATATGTGTGTAATGTTGTGTGTGGGTAGCTAAGTGTTGCACGTATAGTGTCACTTGTATCGCGCGGGCAGCTGCCTGACCCAAGGGCTTCACACCGGGGAACGGACCTAGGCTTGGGTTGCCGCTAGAGAGGGTGGACGTGACGTGAGTGCGGGAGTGAAGTTGACCGCCCGTCATCTGCGGAGAGAACGGTGGTTACGCGGGCGTGGGCGGTGGCACGCTCTCTCAGCTTGAGCCTAGCCATTGAGAGGCCTGAGATTGTTGGCTTCGCGGTCGAGACGCTGTAGCGTCTCTATAAGCTGGGGAAAAGCAAACACGATTTCGACGAAAACGTACTGCTCAAGGTGTGCCTTGTATGCGAGGACCTCGCGTATCTCGTGCTCACGAATGAGCGAGAGCATGAGGTCATCTTTTGTGACATTGATGGAGGCGCGGGGATATCCATAGCCATGAGGGGCTGTGGTTTGGGGGTCCATGTGTTCTGAGTCGAACGCACGGGTTTGGGCTGCACCTGGGGTGCGGGGGGGCCTACGGCCGTCTGAGTGCGGCGGGGGGTCGGGAGGGACGGAAACACCTCTGGATTGAGCAGAGGTTGTGACCGGAATCCTGAGGCGGGGGGTGCCCTCTGAGGGGCAGCGTGCCAAGGGCGGCGAGGGTGCGTGGAGCGCGGGGCCTTGGGGCATCCGCGATAGTTCGCGGGATGTCCCTCCTCCCTGCATAGTACGCAGCTCGGGGGGGTGGTAGAGTCACGCTGACGCGTGCACTCCCTGGTTGGGTGGTCCTCTAGGCACTTAACGCACCTCGGACGTAAGTAACAGTTGCGAGCGGAGTGCCCGTACAACTGACAGTTGTGGCATTGGGAGGGCTTGTGGTTTTTGTATGGCGGCTTTACGGATACGTCGGAGAGCTCGCATACCTTCTCGAGGTTAAATATTTTTTTGCCTTCAGGCGTCTTATAGAGTATTAAAACGAGCAGTTGAAGGGCTCGTTTTTTCTTATTGTACATCCGATGTACTACTCAGATGGAGAATTTTTTCTCTTGGAGGGGGGCGTGGACCTCCTCGGGTGTGATTTCGATGGGGACCCGTCGAAGCATTACTCGTAGGACTCGCTCCTCTTCGAGCGCGTATGTGTAGTAGGGCATATTCCTTCTACGCAGGAGGGTAGTAAGTTGACGATGGCTGTTGGGCGAGCTCATCGTGAGAGAGATTCCGGTCGCGAAATTACGCTCCTTGGTGTATTCGATTTTGAGCGATTTGAGCTCATTTGTTAGTTTGTCCAGACTGCTTTGTCATGGATTATGATGGGCGGGGGTCTTTGCTTTTTACCGACGAACGGTTCGTTGGTATTTGAGGACGGCGCGGGGGCGGCGGAGCTGTTTGCCGTTTTGGCTGTTTTTGTCGCGCTTGTTTGCGCGACGGGGATATCACGGGACGCACGTTTCCGGGATTTGACAACTGTGAAGTCGTCGTTGTCCGCGGCAGCTTCGGTCGGGATTATGACCGGTTCTCGGAAGTGGAGCGAAAACTGGCTGACCGGGGCGTCCATATCTAATTCGACTGGGAGGGTCGAAAAAGAATTAGTCAGGGGTGTTGTTGCCGCGGGGGCAACGGGTTTAGCGGGGCGGCCATAGGGGCCGGGGATGAATGATCGCTGTTGCGATTTCGCTCGGGATGTACGTGGGGCGCGACTCGCACTTGCGAGGCTAGAGGGGTGGGGCTAATCGGTCGTGGGTACCGAGGCGGGCCACGCGACACCAGGTGGCGCGGCGGCGGGTGAGATCGCGGCGGATGTGGAGGGGATGGCGTGCGCGGTATCGACGCTCTGGTTGGACGATGACGGACTTAGTGAGTCCGCCATCTGTGCCCTGCTAACGTAGTCGTTGCTTTGCGCGGGCATATCTGGTGTTCGGCTTTCAGCTGCCTAAATCTAGCTTCTAATTCCGCGTATTTGATATCGGCCATCGCGGTGGCGGTTTGGAGGACGGGGGAGTGAATTTAAACACCTCCCTGCCTGGAGGGCAGGGGGGTACGCCGAATGAGTTTAACGGGCTATCCGAGCCCGGAGCAATGAGACCTGTGTGTCGTGGTGCAATGACGCACAGGAAACGGACCTAACGTTTCCCTAGGGGAGTCCCTAACAGTCTCGTGGCAGAGGAAGCAGGCCGGTATAAACCGTGGCTCCACCCAAACAACCAGGAGGATGGATGGTAAGGATAGGAAGGGTTGGGTAGGAGACACCTGGGGCAAAAAGGCAAAGGCTAAGATTCCCAGACCCGTCCGAGTTATCGTTTACCTCAGAAGGAGATAACCGGAGAGCGCTCGGAGCACGCCCCGTTCGTCTTCGTTAACACCGCTAGGTATCCGACGAACGACCACTAACCGCGGATTTGCGTGTCTTTCGAAACAAGATTCGCGCTGAAAAGCGCGTTTGTTGTCGTACTGAGAAGTACGGTTTTTCGTGCGCACCGAAGTGCTACACGAAATGTGCGAGCGAGACGGCGCTATGCGTGCAACGAGTACCTAGATACTCGCTACACAACAATAACACCGTCTTCACTATAAAACGCAATATGAGAAAGCTTAAAAAACCAGCTTTAAACTGTGTACTTTGAACCGGCAGGCGGCCTAGGACCGGGTCCGTGGATCAGAGTAAACAAGTTGTAAACTAGTTTAAGCAGCGCGATATTCAGATAGTGATCGAGAGCGCGAGCGGACACGTCCGTTCACGCCAACGGTCGAAATCGGAATATTACTCTCTATTAATCAATCGTCGCAGGCAGTACATAGTAAATGAAATTTATATACATTTAGGCACCACCTGCACGAGCGAGTGCATCGCCACGAGTCCGCCCTGCTATCGTCGGGTGATATTGTCCACGAGACGATTAAAATCAGACGTGTAAATAGTTTATTACCAATAGCAGAATGGTTTAGTTGGGCGTGCGTGATGGCCACAAAGTGTAATTTTATTAATAATTTCAACTTTTAATAGAATTTAATACAATACTGTGTTAGTTGTTTAGCATATTCAATTTATAACGAGTCGGACTGCGATGCCGCGCCGTGAATGTGGATAAGCGTTCGCGCACTTCGCGTGGCGCGGCCGTTAACCCTTTGATGCGGACACAAAAAACCGACTCGAAACGGAAACCGAGGTGCGAACAAGCGTGAACTCCGCGAACAGGCGTGAAAAGCATCCACACTCGCGTTCACGCCCTTTCACGAGTGTTCACGGCGTGAGTTTGGAGTGGGCAATTAATTTTCTCTTTCACTCTATTGATTGGTTTGTAGTTTTTTGTACCTATACCAGTATTGTCTCCACAATTCAATTTTTTTTTGTCTAACTTCCTTTTATAACAGCGCGAAATACTATTATTTGTTTAAGCCGAACGTTCGATAGTGCAAATGGCTATCTTTTAACTAACTGATAGACAGATGTGGATTAAGGAGATCGGGAAAGTCTTGTTATTTGTATAATGTTTGTGAAGAGGTGCTGAAACTAATCAAAGAGATTAAAAAGTCTCATGGGATGGCAGCGAATGTTGAAGTTAGCCTGCCCGTCACCATCACTTAATGAACCTTGATTGGCCGTGGAGCTGGAAAATCTGCACATAATGGTTGATTTCAAAGATTAACTAGTTATAGAGCTTATTTAAAATTAGTTTTATTTTTATGGATCCTTTGCTATTATAAATCAATTAAAAAGTCATAACATTTTCTTAGCTCTTCAACATTTTTGTTAGCATTTTTAGCCTTTTTTGCAGGGTAACTTATTTACAACAATTATGAAACGGCAACACATTGCCACTGACAGATCATCTCAAAAAAATCGCCGAAACTTTATTTTTCGTTTTCGAATGAGCTTTGAGGTTTTGAGGTTATTTTTATTCCAAAATTCCAAATCAAATAATATACTACTATCTATCGAGAGTTCTAAATTGTTTCAACAAAAGTACAATTAAAATCTGAGATAATAATTATTATAATATATCACCATTTCTTCTAAGCGAAATATGGAACTTAATATATCTTTTCTTACTGGCTTAGGTTGCGGAATATGTATTGGAATATCTTTATTTGCTTTTAAAAAATATCTTGGAATTATGTCTGATGCTGGGAAAAGCATAAAAAATGTAAGTAAAAAGCTTTATAACCATTACAGATGAATCTTCAAAAAACATAAATTACTTTTATTGTATTGATTTTATATCTTTATTCTTTAGAATTTAACAACCTAAATATGCCGCTTATGTAAAAGAAGCTGTATTGTTTTAATTTCCAAACATATGTAAAATACTTGGTTAGTGAGGAGAGTTCGACTTTATATTACAATAAGCCCTGTGAAAATAAAATGGCAGTTAACTCGACGGCATGCAATTTAAAGCTAAGCCTTGAGAAGTAAGGAGAGGCGAATTCTGGCGTCCGTTAACTAGAAAAGCGTTAACCTTCAGGCAGTTTTCGGATTTCGACTTTTTAACGCAGTGATATAGTTTAAAAATTCTCTATTTTCCCATTGAACAGCCATAATTCTATTAACAATGTTTCCAAGAGTTATAAAAGTAAACACTTTGTACACCCTTAAGTGACCCAATATTTCAACATTCTTTCGCTTGGTGCACAGTAAAATACCTTAGCTACACATTGTGGTGAATATTTTCATGTCATTTACTTAACTAAAAGTATGTTACATATGTTTTAGAAACAATGATTCCTGTAATTTTTTGCTTTTTCTCCAAAAGTACTTTTTGGGCTTAACAGCCTCATTTAAGGGGTGGCAGAGTTGACTAATGTGTGAAGCTGTTTGTCATATGCACTTTAGTCAGTCAATTAGCCTTTCCACCAGAGGTCAGGCATAGTTTAAGTTAGGCAGAGTTAAAGAATAGGTAGGTATTTACAAGTAAAAGTTTGGAACTGTTGTCTGTAAATTGAAAAAGCTGTTAAGAAAAAAAGTGAACTGTTTCATCTTGGAACATGCTCTTCTCTTCTCTATTCAAGCAGAAGGTTCTTTACTTAGTTACAGAGAGAGATCTAAGAAAATATAAAATTGAGCAAGCTCCTTACATACCCTTTTCCATTATAGTAATAAAAAGAGATACATAGTGTCATGTAATAGGTTATTATTTTGGAATAGGTTTTTGATAGAACAAACATGATTGAATTATGTACTGTGTTATGTTATTGAATCACAAAAGTATTTATAATTTTGCATGGAATTGTTAATACCCAATGTCAAGAGTATGTGTTATTCTCAATTGTACCACCAAATAAACTAAGTTGTTAAGTCATGGATTATTTCATTAGTATGATAGACAGGATTACTCTTGGATTTAATCTTTTTAAAGCTACCTTAGCTTCTTGCATCTATTTAAATCAGCAAGCATGTTTGATCTTTGAATAATTTTTTTTTATACAAAAAAACATGGCAAACAAACATACAGCCCGCCTGATGGTAAATTAATTCCGAGTTACTGCCTCGAGTAGAGAAAGCCAAAGAAATTTCTATGTGCCCTACGTCTCTTGAAACCTCTTCTTCACCTCTCTACCCTACCACCAATCTATATTTTCATTTTTGAAAGGTCAGACTTCTTGCAATGTCCATTCACTACCAGTATGCAATCATTGCTTAAAAATGTAAATTAAGTAATTTTACTCATTGCAGTTTGCTTCAAGAGAAGAGTACAAACTTGTACTAGTGGTGAGGACAGATTTAAATATGAGCAAAGGGAAAATAGCCGCCCAGTGTGGTCATGCAGCCGTGGGTGCATTTGAGAAAGCTCTGAAAAGGGATCCTGAGGGTCTGAAATGTTGGCAGATGAGTGGTCAAGCGAAGGTGGCCTTGAAAATAGACTCTTTGGATGAGATTAAGCAAATAGCAGACAACGCTAAGAAAATGGGTTTAATAACATCATTAATAAGAGATGCCGGGAGGACCCAGATAGCTCCGAACTCGGTAACCGTTTTGGGGGTCGGACCCGCACCTAAGGATGTGATTGACAAGGTTACTGGGCATCTTAAGTTATTGTAATATGTATAATATTAATTGTGATATAAATGTAAGTTATTAATTAAATAGGTCATTTTGTTTATTTTTGAATTTTATTTGTTGAGTTGTGAAGTTTCGACTTTGGACCACAAGCTCGGATGTTGTGTGATGGTATGGTCGAATATGCTAACACACTCAGATTAAATGGGGACATTTGAGATAATATGTATATATAAGAGATAAAACATTAAGAAAAAAATAAAAATACAATCAGTAGCCATATAACAATTACACAAGGCCGGATTTAGTTTGGGGATAGAAACGAAGAATTGAAAGAGAATAATTCTGAATATTACTTAGAAGAGGTGCTTTGTTAATATGACTTTTTTTTTTTCTTTATTTGTCAGTACAGGTGTTTTTTTTTTTTTATAGTAAAATTGAAAGTTTGAGGAAGGCAAAGGATGAAGTCCCCTGTTACCCTTCCCTAAATCCGACCCTACCTCTATGTTTGTACTGCACTTTAACATTATTTTCGAAATTTCCCAATGGACATGCTATTATTTGTCTATCTTGTAAAGGTCACCCACAATAAGCATTTTAATACCCGGGAGCAGAGGTAGCAAATTTCGCGCGTGTGCCTGATCGACAGCGTTTCTGTAGTCCACGCGAGTGCAGGCAAAGCTAGTTGTCAATAAATTGCAATAAAAAAAATTTGACTACAATATAAATTAACGTAAATATTTACGAGTCGGCCAAGTCCAATATGCTAAACCCAGTTGAAGACTTGCTCTCAAGTGCAGCCGCCGGAACACATCTATAGATGTTTGGCGTCAGATTTTCAACTTGAGGGTGGTAGCTAGCCAGGCAGGCATTAGAAAAAGCTTTACCACCGTGTTATGGTTTCATCACGATGTTTTCCTTCACCGGGCGCCCAGGTTTATTCCGAAGGGATTTGAGATCACGTCGATCGACGCGGTGTCCGTACATGCTACCACTGACCCATCAATATTTACACAACAAGTTGTATTATTAAATGGACAGGTAAAGATTAACAAAATAATAACACTTATGCTGTCTAAAATTATATATTTCAAGGCGGGAGTTTAATTAAACATTAAAAAGTAATCAAAAATCTTAATTGTACTTAGATCTATTATGATGTTAAAAAAATTACGTCATTTATTACAACAGATCGGCGAATGTACTGGAGAACAATCCCCGAAACGTGACAGGGTTCACAACCGTAACGATAATTATCGTACATAGCAGACCCGCGCAACGTCATCTGAGGTCATATAATGGAGGCTCTCTCAAGCAATCAATTTTCCCCGTTTTTGCAACATTTTTCATTGACTCTCCGCTCCTATTGGTCGTAGCGTGATGTTATATAGCCTTCCTCGATAAATGGGCTATCCAACACTAAAAAAATTCCATTCGAACCAGTAGTTCCTTAGATTCGCGCATTCAACCAAACAAACTCTTCAGATTTATAATATTAGTATAGATATACGATAGCACACGATTATACGACGATGAATAACTAAAAAAAACGATCGTTTAAGGCGGAAAACGGGAGCTAAAATAATAGGTCATACCGCTGCTAGTTCTGGTCCTAATACGATACGATAGGCGCCGCTCTTTAGTTTGTGAACCCTGAAACGTAATTCGTCCAGCTTCTATAGGTGTATTTAACAACGTGTTCAGTAGATACAGTTAAGAACGCGCGTTCGTCCACATAAAGACAAAATAAAAATCACATCCAATGGTCCCAACCGCAATTCACTAAAATATATAAGATTTTTGGAGCTATATATATATATTTTTTTTTAAAGAATATATTTAGAACATTATTATGTAATGTGTCTCTTTTAAAGTCTATAATAAAATCAAAATATACTAGATACAATAAAAACTTTCTTAAAATAGAATATTTAGTTTAAAAATATATATATTCGTTTTTATTTATAAAAAAATATATGTTTTCATAGTATATATATATATATGTATAATATTATATTATAGCACCATCCGTAAACATATAACATGTGATTTACAAATTACGAAGTATTTTTCAAAAACAAAAGTAAGGAATGTTCGAAGCTGGTGCGAATGGATTAATTTATGAATAATTAATAAATATCAAGGGACAGGGTACAGAGATGCGTTGTTCCATTTTATTCTGCCTACCTCAGTAATGAAGTAGACCCCAAAAATATAGGTACATATTTAAAAAAATACTATAAACCGTAGGTAGTTTTCGTGACAATAATAACTACATAATCGATAATCTGCTAAATCCAGAGAAAGTGGTTGGCCTTGGTAGTCATTTGAACAAATAAAAGTGTAGTTATAATATCGAAGTACGATTCCCACACGTCTTCATCGATATTTTCGAAATGTCGATATTAGATTCCATAAAAGATAGAAATGTTCACACATTTGTAAAAATAAAAAAACCAGTTTCCAAAAAAAAAAAAACATCAACAGCACCAAATAAAAATTCGCCTACTTAGGCCATACCAAAACATCGATGTTTTATTCGTTCTTTATTCTCAGGGAGTGAATTGACATTTTATGTGTTGCTAGTTTATTGTGTTTTTAAAATAGTGATGTCACCAATCGGTACTAATTGTACCCGTATTCGACATTTATTTTTTTTTTTTTTCAAAAAACTTTGTACCCTTTATATTATGTGAAGCCTGAATAAAGGAGGCAAATTCGCATCTCTCGTGGGTCAACCAAAACGTTTTTTTTTTGTTGCAGACGTTCTCCATCATATATAAATCTTATAGTTTCTTGAACTATGTAATGATAATAAGTAAATGATCGGGTATGTTGAATAACACAAAATATTTAAATTAAGAAATAAAAACCATCAATTCAGTATATAAAATCTTGCGATTCAAATAATTGTAACGTAAAATGAACGGTTAGCACAACACTACAAATATAAATGTTACATTATTATTTTCAAGTTTGACATTAGTGATCGTCAATTCACTCCGTGGAAATAAAAACGCAGAATAATTAATTTAATACAATTCAATAATACACAATAATCAAAATATTTAATCGAAAAAAGTATCGATTTATTATAAATCACTTACACGTGTTGAAATAAAACATGTAGTAAAATGTACTGTAGTAGTTAATTTCGATACTATTTTTAAATGGAAACGATTAAATCTAAATAAAAATGTAAGTAATCAGATTCTATATAAAACTATCTCTGCTTATTCCATTACACTTTCACAGTGGTACGGCATTTTCTAATATACGCCTGGCTAGCTACCACCGTCAAGTTGGAAATCTGTCGCGAAACACCTATAAATAGGTGTGTTATGACAGCTGTATATGCACACAGGTACATAGGTTCTGTGAGGGACCTTTTTTTTTCTTTTTTTACGCTAGTTAGTTAGCGCTAGTTAGTGTAGAAACATTCCGATTACTGAATACACATACGCACGGTTCCTTCCTTCCTCCCAGGAGGAAGGGAACGTGCCTATGTGTATAAATTAGTTAGCTCGAATCGTAGGTGTAGGGATTCGATTAGATCGCGACTTATTTGCGAACGCGGCGACCGCCCGAGCCGAGGTCCGGCCACTTTGGCACCCTCGTGCGAGTCGTCCACAAAACTTTCGCGGCTGAGTGCCCTCTGCGCTCGCCCCCAAGTCCGGTGAAGCTGTAAAAGCCGCAGCGGCTTTAGGGCCCCTAAGGCTAACAGTGTAGTCAGTTCTAAAAAAAAAAAAAAAAAAAAAAAAAAAGCTGTATATGAGAACCAGTCTTCCACTAGGCTTAGCGTGCCACCATTTTAGACCACACCTCACTTAATTATGTTAGGTTGTGGTTAAACCCTAAACTTATAACGAATAAAGGTAATTTTGAAGCTTAATCATTTAAAAAAGTTATAAAATGAATTAACATTAAAATACTAAAAAAAGGCGGTTTCTTAAAATGCCTTATGTTATCGATAATTTTCATAAACTGTATCTATGCTTAAATTCTACCGACATAATTATGTACGTGGTTCTTTTACTATTAGTATTTATATGTTTGTTTGTATGAATGTATGTACGAATGCGTGTGCGTTTGTATGTATGTTTATTTGTGTCTACAAAATTTAAGGTAAAGACAAATTTTTCAATTAATAAAACTTTAAATTTAAGCGACATTTAAAACGTTAAAAACTAATTTCTAATATAACTACTTATAACGATTTAAGGTAATAAAGAAAGTAACTCCTAAGTTACAATCTATTGAACTGGTGGATACAAATTTGAGATGATCATTGTTGGTTTAATATTTTGGTTAGCTTTGGTCAAAAACATCTGTTTCGGTGTCTGTTCGTATGTCGGCAACTGGCAGTAAATAGCGGAATAGAATATAAAAATAATAAGTATGCCATAATAAAAAATACAACAATACTTATAAAGTCTTTAAAAAATTAAAAGCCTTAAAATTAGAGATGTGTAGTTGAACAAACTCGAAATTAAAACGCATTATATGTTGAATTTTTTTTTTAATCTACCCTACGATAGCTTCATCTAAATTTAGTATCCATTCCTTGGGACGTTTTGATTCTGGTTAGTTTTTCTTATCTGGTCTATAATAGTTATTACATATTTATACAACAATTATTCTCCATGAAGCATGAAGCACGTTGTAATCATATATATTTAAAAAAAAACCTAAATTATCAAGTTAGTTCTTCACAAATGTTTACGAGGAAAAACACGATCGGCAAGATATTTATAGAACCAGTTTAAACAGAACTCTATTGGTTTCGCGCTCTGCTTGAAAGACTAAATCGAGCTCGAGAAAGACAACTGCAGCTCGGACTGATTATACCTATGTAAAATAGACGAAATTTAATCTGGATGATTTCAAAAGGCTCCTGGTTCTTATAATAATAATCTAAGTGAAAAAATCTAAACAGAACATGGCAGTGGTAGATAAATATATGTACCATGAGCGGCTAAGTGCATTCAGCGCTCGCCCCCAAACCTGGGGGAGCTGTATAAGACGTCTGAGGCTTGAGGACTTATGGCTTACAGCATAGGCCATTCGAGAAAAAAAAATACATACAACAAACAATTATTTTTGTATAACATAAATGCAACCCCATTCCTTATTAAATTTTTAAAATAATCAACAGTAACTTTTCAGAGTTAGTTCATACGACCCTATGAAGGAAAACATTATGATAAAATCCTCTTCAGTTATCATTTATATTTTCTTATACCGTTGACAAAAAAAAAAAAAAAAAATCTACGCTGATTTGGCTATCTCATCAATATGGCAATAAAGAATAAGAAACGAAGCCATTTGATGGCAATAGAAGACTTGTCTATTATTAGAAACATTTAGAACCGCAAGGTGTATTTTGTACTCCAAATTACTCAGAAAAACTTCAAACACTCTACGGTTTTTTTTTAAATGGAATAAAACTCGCCTCCCGAAAAAACATACTGGTTAAGGCATTAAAAATAAAAAATTTGGTAAACCGGTTTTTTTTAAATAACGGTATGAGTTCAAAGTATCAGAAATACCGTGAATGTAAAGGGAATCGATATCGATTCTGCATGCCTTATGGACAATCGAAAAAACTATCATGCGGTAAAACTATCGATAAAACTGAAGACGACTGATCGATATAGGGATGATTATAAAAATCCTTATTTACAGCGATAATAAAAACCAAGGAACGTACACAAAATTAAACGAAATTCTCAGTGAAGTGTACAATTATTTGTCAAAAATATCATATATATATATTTATTTCTCAGATGTGTTTTTCCTGGCACCAAAGTATGTCCGTTAATTCTTCATTAAAATCAATTATTCAATCATGATTTTAAAGTTTTCGCTAAAAATTATTTAAAATATTTTTTTTGTTATATCGCGATCAGTTGACTCTAATAAAAAAAATATACAAGGTGCAATTTATTAACATCGTGTTTAACTAAAAGGACAGTCTGTTAAATCAGAGAGATAAACATTTTAACATTCCAGTGATTCACCGTGCAGGTGCCGGGTCCATCGTGTGGCAGAGAGAGGGGAACACGAGCAGCCCCCGGGACTTGCGACCCAGGTGTAGGTTTAGGGGGCACTCTTATGATGCACATCAGCGCTCACCTTGACTGCCCGCGATACCCTCCCTGCCAAGACAGATTTAGTAAGAGCCTGTTAATGCTGCTTTAGATATCCGTTCTCAAATAGAACTTACTGCACTTCTCGACAGGCCGAGGTCTTTTAGCAAGTTATAGAGAGATTTTGCTGGAATACCTCTCACTCCCACTTCCACGGCATACAAGTTCACCGTATAGCCGTTTCTGGTTTATTAGTTTCCCACGGTACAGTAAGCTCTACAAGTACTATACGCTTGATTTATCGAGAATAAAGAAATATGTCCGGTCTGGATGACAAAACAACAATAAGCCGTAATTAAGACCTAAATGCAATTACGTCCAAAACTAACTAATATTGGTGGGCCGTTTAAAATAACTTTCTATGACACGATTAGTGTGTCTTCCTTTCATAATAAAATGTAATATAAAAAAAATCGCATCAATCGGATAAAAAAACTAAAAAAAAACTGTCACAAAACACATAATAAGTACAAATCAGAAATTACCTAAAATCCTTACAATGTCATCGAATTATTACAATATGTAAAAAATTAAATTGTTCATTATTATTATTATCATATTATAAAATATTATCTAAAATGTCTATGCATAATTGCATTTAAAATGTTAAAAAATATATCGATAACCAAATTCGACGTAACACCGAACAGCACTATAAAAAAAAACACTTATTTCTAATTGTAATCTAAAAACAAAACATAATAAGGCAGTGTATAACGAGACGTCGATATATCCATAGCGTACGCATTCGCAATGAAACTGCACTGCTTACAAAAGCCGTTTCAGATTACGCGAACGCTTCCCTCTATTGCTTCTTGTCTAATTTCGTATTCACTTCATCAATAGCGTTCGTCATTTTCTCAATGCAGTCGTCTAGTACTTCATCTTTTTGAGAGTTCTTCCTTTTAAGTTCAGCCATTTGTTGCATCATATAACGCATCATTTCAAGACCGGCTTTTAAAGTATCTAATCGTACTACAGGCAACTGTAAATATAATACAATTTCATATAATGTTGTTATATGGATAAATCATGCTGAAGAAATTAGCTAAATCTGAATGAAGCAAGGCACTGAACTAAAATATCACAATAGGCTTTTCACCCATATTAGTTTTTGAAGTGAAATCATCTTTGAACCGTTATGTTTTTGAAACGCGATGAACGAAACAGAAAACCAACTTAGATTTTGATTTGGAGTGGACTAGGAGTTCCCCGTTTTATTTTTTAAGTCGAAGGTCTAATGCCAATCAAACTAAAATGGGACTAACCATGAGGTAACCTTTTATTAAAAAAAAAGAATAATCTAAGTCGGTTCATAAACAAATCAGTTATAGGGTTGAATATCCTTAAAGAAATATAATAGAATTGAGAACCAAAAAGTAAACCAACTTCAATGATTTCGAGAAGTTCCCTGGTGTATTTTACTTTTTTGAAGTAAGTTAAATACGACACCAAAAGAGACCTACATATACATCTATAGGATTTAGCCTGCGAGAGAATGAGATAGAATACATTATACACGGTTAATGCAAGTCCTGATTTTCACGATTACGATCGTCGTCGAATTGGCTTAGCGTTGTGAGGATCAGACTTAAAACAAAATGCAACATTAAATTTTCAAGGACGTGGCTTGAAAGGCAAAGGACGTATATTCAATGGCCTAAAAAATTAAAAAGTAAACAAAATCAACTCACTGGAGGCAACACACAAATTTCTTGATCAGAATCAATGACAACGTCAAACTTGATCTTCTTTGGCGGCGACGGTTCTTCGGTGGATTGGATGGGCCTATTCTTGAGCTTATCAGTGTTTAATGGGAGCTCCTGCTTCTCGTCCTTTTGCAGGTCTCTGCGTGTACAAGCGCAAACACGTACCCCGACCGACTGTCTCCCCATGACCACTCCACTAAAATTATAAATTTTATAATTAATTTCAGTCCAAACGAATTAAATGGTAAGAGTGATTAACTTTCCCGGTAGACTTGTAACACCATAGGTATCATTAGCACGTTGAACCCCTTGAACCTCTTCTCCTGAAGCAGCTCTGGTAAATCTACTCAGGACAGGAACACAACACAAGATCATTTGGCTGCTGCTTCTGTAGGGTGGATGTATTCAACCAGTCGGACTGCCCCAAATAGGAAAAAATCTCCAAAGAGTATTAAAGTGTCTCACAATTGCCCAATAAATGTTTATAATTAACTATCCTTATTTATCGTATTAAAAACATTATAATAAAAAATGTACTACCCGTGCGCGAAAAGTTGAGACTCGCCTGGAATGCAACCCTCCGCCCGCCACCCCTGTAACTTCCCCTCAAGCTCCCGTGTTGTACTGTAGGCAACGCCATTTTTTTAACATCTTAGTCTCGTACTGGCTTACGTCACGTAACGACGACGCGTTCTGATTTTATAATCTTATTTGATACTGTTTCGTTGATAGTTATTAGAGTTACCGCTATATTTTATTATTATTTTTTGTGTTAAGTTTATTGTTATAATGAAGGGTAAAACTTTACATAGTGGAGAGAAATCTCGTGTTAAAAGTAATGGACTTTTTTGAAAACGAAAAACGGAACAAACAGTTTTGTTTACCTGTTGATCAGGCAGTAAAAAGTTGTTCCGAGTACAACACTCGCTACATAAAAAAAAAAATAGGAGAGACGAAGTCGCGGGTGGAAACTTATGTTATTTTTTTGTGCACACTACAACCATGCGTCTGCGGCGTCAACTTATTGACCCAGACCCCCAGGTCTCAACTTATTGCGCACGGATAGTAGTAATGTATCCTTTTTTCGTGTCTATATAGCAATTGCCTTCTATCTATATATATTTATAATAATATAATATCATTACATTTTTAAAACGGATGAGTAACAGTAAACCGAACAATTGATAACTAAACTCTGAAACGTGTATTTGTCACCATTGATATTGGCGAAGTTGTTCACATAGGCAGAAAAAACGTTCGAAATGCTCACTTGAAATCTTCAAGCGTGAACACGATGCCGATTGACCGTCGGTTGATCCCAGAGTTGCAAGAGTTCTTGCAGCCGAACTTGTAAGCGTGGCTGCACGATTCGCTTGTCGTCTTGTTGAACATCACCAGCACCGAATACCAAGAGTCCGCCAGCTCGGGACAGCCGCAGTAGTGCACGCCCTGCGTACCCAACTCCCTCGACGAGTGAAGTACGTTGTTCACAATAACATCTTGGGAATAATAAAAATCTATAGGATTTAGCCTACAAGATAATGAGACAGAGAAACACATTAACATTATACACGACTAATACAAATCCTGATTTTTTAAATACTACAAAAGTGGCAGTAAGTATCACTAGCGCGTTGAACCCCTCTACCACAAGGAACTTTAGAAACCCAACTCATTGCAGGAACACAACACGAGGTTATTTGGTTGCTATCTTCTGTAGGGCTGAATTATTCCATTAGTCTAATTGCCCCGAACAAACAAGCTAAATTTTTAAAAAGAAAACAAAAAACCCGACTGCAGCAAATACACTTGACAATTTTTATTTTTTTATTTTTATTTGATTCCCAGACGTCGTGTATAAATATTATATAGCCTATATCACTCCCGCAAGGAAGACAAATCCAAGACCCGTCGCCCGTCGTATACTAAAATCCATCAAGTCGCAGAGGGTAAAAAACGGTGAATAGGTCAAACTCACCAGACATGTTAGAAGTGTGCCGATGTTGAATACAACGTTCCACTCTTTTCTCTGCAAAAAAACATCCCAAAATATAACTGTCCCAAAACGTACATTTTAGGAATTTTTGTATGATTCCCATGAATTGTATGGAAAAATTTATAGCCATATTCACTCCCATCAATTAAGCTGTGGGAACGAAATAAGGAATTTCGATTTTAAAACGTAAGACATCGGGAAAAAAGGTGAATAGTAAAACCATATGTTTAGTTAGTTCAGTACCGTTATAATTGAAAAAACGATGTATTAAAAAAACACTAAAAAGAGACAAACACAATGCATATATAGGATTTAGCCCTCGAGAATCTGTTGGGATTTATATATACCAATTAATTAATGGAAAAATTTTCGACCATGATCATGTCGAATTGGCCTAGCTTGTGGGAGTACTACAAAAGACTCATGTTGTACGTACAGTACGAGGCAAAGATCGAGTCTCGTTTAATTAAGATTTTATAAAAGTACCGACTAACAAAAACATGTTAATTAAAAATTTACTTTTTATTTGATTTTCAGAATCCAATCTTAAATATTATATAGCCTATGCAATCGATAATTAAGACGAATCTAACAACACCTCGTATGATAAAATCCATCAAGCCGTTCAGGCTACAGAACGCGCCAAAGAAAGACAGACATACAGAACACTGTAAAACAAAACCCTCCTTTTTCACAGTCGGGTTGAATGAGATTTTAAAAAAAATTCTTATCTTTTCGAAGGTTTCTACCGCGTGTTAACTTTTCATTCTTTTTTGATATTCAGACTTCCGTTAAATTTTATAGCCTAATGTCTTAGTCCATCTATTAAGAAATAAATCGTTATTCGCCTAAAATCCATGAGTTCTGTCAGTTAACGCAAATTTAATAGACATACATACACAGAAACACTCGAAAACAAAACCCTCCTTTTTCACAGTCGGGTAAAATGAGATTTTAAGGAAGATATTTTTATCTTTTCTGAAGGTTTCTACCGCGTGTTAACTGAACACATGACTTTTTTGATATCATACTTTGGAATGAGCTTTTGGTGGAATAATCTGTCTTAGTGTATCTATTTTGAAATATGTGTCGTTTTCGCCTAATATCTGTGAGTTTACTGTCACTTTTAATTGATATTTTTTAGTTATTTTGCACTATTATAGAAGCACGATAATGTTGACACTGGTAAATATCCGGCCCACAGAATGGGTAAGCGGCTAGCGTGGCTTTATACGCTTGTAAAAGTATAGCTACACTAGATAATTGGTGACCTTGAACCCCAAGGAGCTCTGGAAACCGGGAAACCCTACTCAGCACAGAAACAAAACACAAAGATAAGACTTCGATCTTCTGTAGGGTGAAGGTATTTTACCAGTCGGACTGCCCTAACCGCTCTAAGTTGAGTAAGTAGAAAATGTAACAGAGACCGTTAACTATAAAAACCATAAATAATATAAACGCATAAGATCTCACTAATAATTACTATAATTTTAGTTGATCTATCTATATCCCAATCTGACTAATTATATTGCTATCTTTACATGTACTAGGAGCTCTGCTATTGGTCAGACTGTGACCGCAAACGGATGACGTTGTTGGTCCTGATTCAAGGTCGCAAGGTCTGCGAGTACATTGCACCTACGTCACCTACCAATGATTACTAAGCTTTTTAAACAACCGTGAACTGTATATTTTATTAAAATTATTGAGGTTGCTGTTTTGTAATCACGATATCTTCTTTCGACAAAAGTTTCAAAAAACCTACGATTTATATAAGCACTACACGTCCTACTGTCGTCGTCCACGCGAGCGAAGCCGCGGGCACAGCTAGTCTAAGATAATTTAAATGATTACAAAGATAAATGGTTTATATTTTATTAGAAGCTTTTTACCGGACTGCGTAAATGAAGGTTATGTTTTTCGAGCGCATGATGTCTATTTCTTTGGCACGCTCTGTAGCCTAAATGTCTTGATGGATTTCAGCGTAAGAGGTGTCGTTACATTCGTCTTCATTGTGAGAGTGATATAGGCTATATGATATTTAAGTACGACGTCTGTAAATCAAATAAAAAGCAATGAAGCAGTCGGGGTTTTCTATTTCCTTTTAAATAATTTGGCTTATTTTTTTTTTGTTTGTTCGAACGCGGTAATTTCTGGAAATACCAGTCCGATTTCAAAAACTATATTTTGCATTTTATAAAGGAAAACTATATATAACTACACTCTAGGACTGAGGAGCGAAGAAATATCCATGAACACCGAGCAAGCTGTAGGCAAGTATCGGAAGTCAGAACAACAATAAACTACACGGGTGCGAGGCCGCGTTCGCGACGCGGGCGGTGCACTAGAGATTTTGTCCAATAAATGTTCAAGCGTGAAAAGGAACGCAGCCCTTGCCTTTATCTCTTGGAGTAAGTGTATATCCCTAATCTGAGCTTTATCCCTTTCTGAACGAGACTTGGCAAGTCATTGCCAATATGATTAATTGTGTGGAGTAGTACTGGGCGTTTTGTTCAGAAACCGTTTTAATAACCAGTTCTTCTATGAAAAACGAACGAACTGTTTCTCTATTTAACAAAAACAAGTTTCAAAACGAACGAGACCATTTTATGATAGAACAGATCTATAATTATTGTTATAAGGACTATAATTGAATGAACAGTAAACCGTTACAAGAAACTACTTTAAATTTGAAGTAACGAATAAGCTACAATGAATCTTATTGCTAAAGCTATACAATACAAATTTGGTTGTAAAAGAAAAACGAAAACGAATATAAACTGGTTTTTGGTTAAACGTCAAATGGGAGCGCCCGGTCTGTGCCAGTGTACGGAGCTCCAGACGCGCTTACGGTCCACGCAAACTAAGTTTCCGCGCGACGTAACGCATGTGACTGCCCTAGAGCTCACACCTCGGTCCGCCTAATAGATTGCCACTTGCTGCCATGTCCTCAAAACCTGGTAGCAAGTTCACCAAAGGCCCTTCTCAGGGCCAAAATAATAATATTGTAAACCCGAAGACTTCACGCAAGCCACTGGACTCCGAAGATGCCCTAAAATTTCAACCACAGCTACAACCACAATTATCAGAACGCCCTACGGACTCGAAAATACCTACGACCAGCCAAACCATCCACCACAGAAAACCTCCTGCATCACCACACAAGCAGATATCAGAAATCCACGCCCCGAAGAAGCCTTCGCCTACCGTGGCGTCAGGCTGCGCCTCGCAATCGTATATTGCGGAAGAGCGCGCGACGGGAGCGTCGGCCAATGGGAAAGCTCCAATTGTGCCCCGCCCCTCCACACCGTTGCTATTAGCAACGGGCGACGAATCATCCGATGACAGCCAATCACGATCCTCCGACGACGAAGCCCGCACACTAGCGCCACCAAGTGGAACTACGATCGCTGAACAGCTTTGCGCCGAGCGCCCATTGGTCGAGGAAGTGACCATAGTAGCGGCGCCACTAGGAGATGCCGTTGTTGACCCAATCGAGTACGAACGCGACTTGCTCACGCTGTCGCAGCTCATTGGGACAAACACGCTGTCGGACGGAATCCTTAGATGGATGGCGCTCTATCGTCGAATTGGCTTAGCGTTGTGAGGATCAGACTTAAAACAAAATGCAAAATTAAATTTTCAAGGACGTGGCTTGAAAGGCAAAGGACGTATATTCAATGGCCTAAAAAATTAAAAAGTAAACAAAATCAACTCACTGGAGGCAACACACAAATTTCTTGATCAGAATCAATGACAACGTCAAACTTGATCTTCTTTGGCGGCGACGGTTCTTCGGTGGATTGGATGGGCCTATTCTTGAGCTTATCAGTGTTTAATGGGAGCTCCTGCTTCTCGTCCTTTTGCAGGTCTCTGCGTGTACAAGCGCAAACACGTACCCCGACCGACTGTCTCCCCATGACCACTCCACTAAAATTATAAATTTTATAATTAATTTCAGTCCAAACGAATTAAATGGTAAGAGTGATTAACTTTCCCGGTAGACTTGTAACACCATAGGTATCATTAGCACGTTGAACCCCTTGAACCTCTTCTCCTGAAGCAGCTCTGCTAAATCTACTCAGGACAGGAACACAACACAAGATCATTTGGCTGCTGCTTCTGTAGGGTGGATGTATTCAACCAGTCGGACTGCCCCAAATAGGAAAAAATCTCCAAAGAGTATTAAAGTGTCTCACAATTGCCCAATAAATGTTTATAATTAACTATCCTTATTTATCGTATTAAAAACATTATAATAAAAAATGTACTACCCGTGCGCGAAAAGTTGAGACTCGCCTGGAATGCAACCCTCCGCCCGCCACCCCTGTAACTTCCCCTCAAGCTCCCGTGTTGTACTGTAGGCAACGCCATTTTTTTAACATCTTAGTCTCGTACTGGCTTACGTCACGTAACGACGACGCGCTCTGATTTTATAATCTTATTTGATACTGTTTCGTTGATAGTTATTAGAGTTACCGCTATATTTTATTATTATTTTTTGTGTTAAGTTTATTGTTATAATGAAGGGTAAAACTTTACATAGTGGAGAGAAATCTCGTGTTAAAAGTAATGGACTTTTTTGAAAACGAAAAACGGAACAAACAGTTTTGTTTACCTGTTGATCAGGCAGTAAAAAGTTGTTCCGAGTACAACACTCGCTACATAAAAAAAAAATAGGAGAGACGAAGTCGCGGGTGGAAACTTATGTTATTTTTTTGTGCACACTACAACCATGCGTCTGCGGCGTCAACTTATTGACCCAGACCCCCAGGTCTCAACTTATTGCGCACGGATAGTAGTAATGTATCCTTTTTTCGTGTCTATATAGCAATTGCCTTCTATCTATATATATTTATAATAATATAATATCATTACATTTTTAAAACGGATGAGTAACAGTAAACCGAACAATTGATAACTAAACTCTGAAACGTGTATTTGTCACCATTGACATTGGCGAAGTTGTTCACATAGGCAGAAAAAACGTTCGAAATGCTCACTTGAAATCTTCAAGCGTGAACACGATGCCGATTGACCGTCGGTTGATCCCAGAGTTGCAAGAGTTCTTGCAGCCGAACTTGTAAGCGTGGCTGCACGATTCGCTTGTCGTCTTGTTGAACATCACCAGCACCGAATACCAAGAGTCCGCCAGCTCGGGACAGCCGCAGTAGTGCACGCCCTGCGTACCCAACTCCCTCGACGAGTGAAGTACGTTGTTCACAATAACATCTTGGGAATAATAAAAATCTATAGGATTTAGCCTACAAGATAATGAGACAGAGAAACACATTAACATTATACACGACTAATACAAATCCTGATTTTTTAAATACTACAAAAGTGGCAGTAAGTATCACTAGCGCGTTGAACCCCTCTACCACAAGGAACTTTAGAAACCCAACTCATTGCAGGAACACAACACGAGGTTATCTGGTTGCTGTCTTCTGTAGGGCGGAGTTATTCCACCAGTCCAAAACAAACAAGCTAAATTTTTAAAAAGGAAACAAAAAACCCGACTGCAACAAATACACTTGACAATAATTTTTTTCTATTTCTTTTTTACTACTTTTTCCAGAATTTGGATAACTCCTTGGCGGGAAAAAAATTCAATACCCGAGAGGCAGTACAAAATGCCTTTGAAGAATTTGTTGCCTCCCGTCCAGCTGATTTCCTTAAGAAGGGCATCAATAAACTGCCATTGCGCTGGCAAAGATGCATTGATTGCATGGGTGATTACTTCGATTAATACAAATAAAAAATTCATGAAAAAAAAAATCGTTTAAATTTTTTCATACAAAACGGCAATTTCATAGGTAAATACCTATTATTTGATTCCCAGACGTCGTGTATAAATATTATATAGCCTATATCACTCCCACAATTAAGACGAATCAAACGACCCGTCGCGCGTCGTATACTAAAATCCATCAAGTCGCAGTCGGGTAAAAAACGGTGAATAGGTAAACTCACCAGACATGTTAGAAGTGTGCCGATGTTGAATACAACGTTCCACTCTTTTCTCTGCCTGCGACTCATCCCAAAATATAACTGTCGCCCTCACGTACATCTGTTGGGCGGTTTTTGTATGATCCCAATTGAATTGTATGGAAAAATTTGTGTCCATATTCACGTAAATTCGGTTCAGCTTGTGGGAGTACTAGAAATAAGGAATTTCGATTTTATTACGTAAGACACCTAAACAACAAGTTGTTTAATACAAATATATTTCAGTTATTCAGTACCGTTATAATTTAAAAAACGATGTAATAAAAAAACGACACTAAAAAGAGACAAACACAATGCATCTATAGGATTTAGCCTGCGAGAGAATGAGATAGAAATACAATATATACGGTAAATGAAAGTCCAGTTTTTCACGACCGTGATCGTTGTCGAATTGGCCTAGCGGTGTGACGACCAGACTTGTACGCTCTGTTGTATGTACAGTACGAGTGGTCGATAGATCGAGTCTCGTTGATTTAGGATTTTAACAAAAAAAAACCCGACTGCAACAAAAACATTTTCTTTTCAATTTTTGCTTTTTATTTGATTTTCAGACTCCGTTCTTAAATATTATATAGCCTATGTCACTTCCATAATTAAGACGAATCTAACAACACCTCGTATGATAAAATCCATCAAGCCGTTCAGGCTACAGAACGCGCCAAAGAAATAGACATACATACACAGAAACACTCGAAAACAAAACCCTCCTTCTTCACAGTCGGGTAAAATGAGATTTAAAGGAAGATATTTTCATCTTTTCTGAAGGTTTCTACCGCGTGTTAACTGAACACATGACTTTTTTGATATCATACTTTGGAATGAGCTTTTGGTGGAATAATCTGTCTTAGTGTATCTATTTTGAAATATGTGTCGTTTTCGCCTAATATCTGTGAGTTTACTGTCACTTTTAATTGATATTTTTTAGTTATTTTGCACTATTATAGAAGCATGAAAATGTTGACACACACAAAATATCCGGCCCACAGAATGGGTAAGCGGCTAGCGTGGCTTTATACGCTTGTAAAAGTATAGCTACACTAGATAATTGGTGACCTTGAACCCCAAGGAGCTCTGGAAACCGGGAAACCCTACTGAGCACAGAAACAAAACACAAAGATAATTGACTTCGATCTTCTGTAGGGTGAAGGTATTTTACCAGTCGGACTGCCCTAACCGCTCTAAGTTGAGTAAGTAGAAAATGTAACAGAGACCGTTAACCATAAAAACAATAAATAATATAAACGCATAAGATCTCACTAATAATTACTATAATTTTAGTTGATCTATCTATATCCCAATCTGACTAATTATATTGCTATCTTTACATGTACTAGGAGCTCTGCTATTGGTCAGACTGTGACCGCAAACGGATGACGTTGTTGGTCCTGATTCAAGGTCGCAAGGACTGCGAGTACATTGCACCTATGTCATCTACCAATGATTACTAATCTTTTTAAACAACCGTGAACTGTGTATTTTATTAAAATTATTGAGGTTGCTGTTTTGTAATCACGATATCTTCATTCAACAAAAGCTTCAAAAAACCTACGATTTTTATAAGCACTACAAGTCCTACTGTCGTCGTCCACGCGAGCGAAGCCGCGGGCACAGCTAGTCTAAGCTAATTTAAATTATTACAAAGCTAAATGGATTATATTTTATTAGAAGCTTTTTACCCGACTGCGTAAATGGAGGGTTATGTTTTTCGAGAGTAACTATGTGTCTATTTCTTTGGCACGCTCTGTAGCCTAAATGTCTTGATGGATTTCAGCGTAAGAGGTGTCGTTACATTCGTCTTCATTCTGAGAGTAATATAGGCTAAATGATATTTAAGTACGACGTCTGTAAATCAAATAAAAAGCAAAAATAGCAGTCGGGGTTTTCTATTTCCTTTTTAATAATTTGGCTATTTCAAAAACTATTTATTGCATTTTATAAAGGAAAACTATATATAACTACACTCTAGGACTGAGAAGCGAAGAAATATCCATGAACGCCGAGCAAGCTAAGTCAGAACAACAATAGACTACACGGGTGCGCTGCTGCGTTCGCGACGCGGGCGGTGCACTAGAGATGTTGTCCAATAAATTTAGCACAAGTGAATCCGTGGGGCACGACTAGTATTTGACATTATACGCTGGCGCTAGGGTTATCAACCCTACTATATATTATAGTATCCTACTACATTAGGCGTCCGACTATAAAAATATAATAGACGAAACTACTGAATTTTTATTAGGTAAAAAAAAAAGGTTACATTAAGTATTTATTGTAAAATGTTCAAGCGTGAAATGGAACGCAGCCCCTGCCTTTATCTCTTAGAGTAAGTGTATATCCCTAATCTGAGCTTTATTCCTTTCTGAACGAGACTTGGCATTTCATTGCCAAAATGATTATTAGTCATTATCATCATGTCTAATCAAGCAGTAAAAATATTCCTTTAATAAATAAAACATTAATTTGATACCTACTATATTTCTTTAAGTGAATCATCTAATGCGGCGGGTCAGACCGAGTATTGGACCCAATGGCGGATGTTGACGTGGCGACGCTTTGGCCAACGTTGGCGGTGTGGAGTCGAGTTTGTTTTTTTAATAGCTGACTGGACCATTACAAAGTTTCATGTTAAAACATGGATAGATTAAAAGCGGTCGGTTGAGATAAAGCGATGTATCGCGATACATATAGTAATAAAATAAACATCTTCACAGTGACTATCTTTTGGGTACCTGGTACAGTCAGTCAAAACACACAAACTTTATTTTTAAATATTTACTAATATGTTTCATATCTGCCAGGCGTCCCGTAACGACCAATTTTTTTTTTGTTTTTTCCACCTACTTTTTTTTCAGGGAATAGTCCAATTTGAATTGATATTCAAAAAGTTGGCAACCGTAGCTGGTGCATACAAAACATGAGACGCCGCACGCGCAGGGCACTCGAAAAGATATGAATGAAGAATTTTTTGTTCTATTTCAATATTTTATTGCATAAAACCCCCTTTATTTACTCTTTAAATTTATTACAGACTAGCTGTGCCTGGCGCTCCGCTCGCGTGGACTACAGAAGAACGCGTAGTGCTTATAAAAATCGTACTTTTAAAAAAGTTTAATAAACTTTTTATTTAATGAAAATATCATGTTATTTTTTTCTTTTCGATAAGGACCAAGTATCTAAAAAGTAAAACAAAAAAAAAAACAAAATCTATCCAGTAGTTTCTGGGTGATGCGCGCATAACCGCAAACCTCAATCATTTTATTTATATAGATTATTCATAACTGCCATATTATCATGTACGTAATTCATTCGTAATATAGAAAAAAATATCTCATGACTTCAGTGTTTTAACATTAGGTGACATTCCTATTAGAACTTTCCAGAGGGTTTTTGTGATATCTCAGAATTTTATTCATGTTCTATCTTATTATTTGTAATCCACATCACTTGTGCATAATAAACAAAGTATATTAGGCAATATGCTGCAATTATTAAACATTATAGGATCAAATAAACTGTATATTTATTTATGCATTAATACAAACTAGCGGTCGCCCAATGATCGAAATTCGGCCAGCGACTTTTTAATCATAGACCATTTTCTGTTTAACATTTGCAGTATGAACCTAAGCAATGAATGATATATCATTTGCTGTCACTTTGCATTGAGTGACAATGTCAATATTTTGGGGGGTCTAAGTTCAATGGCACTGGTCAGCTTAGGATTCGCAGTATTAATTTATTTTATTTAATATAATAGTAACAGATATTATAGATAAATTTTATGTTTCTGCACTCTTTCTCCATATAAACTTTAACCATGCCAAATCTCAGTCTTCCGCATTACGCTTAAAAAGGGGTAGAAAGTTTTTGCTTCACCTATTAATATAATGATAAAAATAAATATAATATGATAGAAAACGATCACGCCGAAAACTCGAAATAAGAACTTGCCGTAGAGCGATTGTTATATGTAGAAATTGAGCATTGGCTCAAGTATATTATTAAACTTGTGATGAGTCACAACAAACTGGTTCCGCCGTTCAATCTCACAGGCACAGTATAACATTTAATCCTTGTTAAAGAGCATATATTATATATCCATGAGTACAGTTGATTTATTTACATACGGAAGTAAATCGAAAAAAAAAACTGCAAGAAACGAAAGACGTTGGGCTCTATTCTACCTACGATGCATGGATAGTTAGAGCTTATTCACATTTTCCTATTAAAATTCAGTAAATATTTATATTATAGATTCTTTGATTAATTAAAATCATATATATATACAGAGTTTGTTTAAACGCTCTAATCTCAGGAACTACTGGTTCGAATGGAAAAAATATTTTAGTGTTGGATAGCCCATTTATCGAGTAAGGCTATATACCATCACGCTACGACCAACAGGAGCGGAGCATCAATAAAAATGTTGCAAAAACGGGTAAAAATTATTCCGTTTCGAGAGTGTCCATTATGTGACGCATCGAAGATGCGCGTATCAGCTAGTATAGAATAAAAATAATAGATCGAAACCAACATTAATTTGCTTGAAAGCTGTAGGCAAGTGCAGGAAGGGAGAAAGAACCACTATAGGCTACATGTTAGCGGTGGCGCGGTCGAATTTGTCGAATAAATTGTGTACAGAGCTAGTTTTTTACTTAAAAAGCATAACGAAGAAATATCAATAAAATTGTATTTAATATTTAAAAAAAGGTTATAACCTACTTAAAGAAAGGTCGGTTAATCGATTAGAATGTTTTTTTTTTTAATGGATGTTCAGCCATAACTTCTTTGTTTATGAACCGATTTAGATGATCCTTTTTTTGTTGGATAAGGGATATCTCAAGGGTGGTCCCATTTTTTTTTCTTCGGGATTGGACCTTCAACTTCGAAGATACACTAGGGAATTTTTCAAAATCAATGAAGTTACTATTCTTTTTTGTTAAAAATTATCTTGTTGCTCATTAAGTTATGAAGTTAGTAATTTTTCAGTACATTCTATTACAATAATAAAATGTTTATTTTCATAACTTTATAAACAAAAAGTAAGAAAAGATTTATATATAAAACATTCTAAATCAGCGGGACTCGAACACTATCGACCACTCTTACTGTAACAAGTCTGGTCGTCACACCGGTATGCCGGTATTCGTCGACGACATTGTAGTGAAAATCAGGAAATGCATTAACCGTGTATAATGTATTCTATCTTATTCTCTCTCAGGCTAAATCTTGTAGATGTGGTGTTTGTCTCTTTTTATTGTCGGTCGAGTCGGACACCTTTTCCCGTATAACTAGCTCCTATCCCGCAATAAGGAACTGCGTTCCAATATTTCTAAAATTCCATTACAAAGATTTTTACGTATGTAATTTGAAACCTAAATTTCACACCAACGAATAAAAATATCAACTGTTAGAAAAAAAAAAATTTTTTTTGCTTACTACGTCAGTGTACCTATCAAACAAAAAAAAGTTCTGATACCTGACATTTTTAGTAATTTGTTGATCCCAAGTCCCGACAGTCTTTTGATCCTTCCAACAAACAGGATAGAGATCGACGGAAGCAATAAAAAGACAATAACATAAAATGTTAGGAACGGTATCTTACAAAAGTTTTTCGTCTAGCTGCAATGATATATGTATCTGTAATCACTTCTTCAACTTCCCTTTTCAAATCACCATACTGTATATATAGACAACTCTTTTTATTTTTTAAAGGTCAACAAAACAGTTTCACGAATACATCGATAGATAATTAAATAATCAACCATATTAAATTTAAATAGTCACTTAAAATTAGGTATCTAATTTAATAAATCTATAGTTCTGTCTTTATATTATGTAATTTTTTGTTTTTCAAAAATCCTTATAGTCATCCTATAAAAAGGACACTGGTCACGAATATACCATTAACATTTTTTTGTTTATCTGTCCGAATTTAATTCAAAAACGACTTGACTTATTGTTATGAAATTTTGTACATGGGAAGCTTATGTCAATTGTCATTGGTCAATAATTGATAGGCAATAAGAATTTTCAATATAACTTTTAAATTCGCGCTTTTCCGAGCTGTGTTTTTTTTACCCTAATGAAAGCGCGAGAATATATCCTTTTCGTTGTCTCCCACACATTTATGCGCTAGTAAACAACTATAGGGAAATGAAGCGCAAATGTTTATGTGAATAGCATTGCTTATTTGCTGAGTATGCCATTAAACGTGGCATATTCGCTGAGTATGCGAATTTACATGATATATTCGCTAATGGCTCCTCAATTTTGTACAATGTACAGAATATTTTCGCGCATATAAAGGATAGGTCTAATTGCAATAAAATAAACATTCCTTTAATCTATGTTCAATGAGCTATAATATGTATGCCTTTAAATATGTTTTCGTATAATAAAACGATTTATTAAAACAAATATTTAGTATTTTATACTTACGAGATAATTTTTTTTATTAGAGTTCTGAGCATTGATTTCCACTGTGAAGTTCAGATCCCCGGGAAAACTCTTCTTACTTGGTGGTCCTCTTGGAGATACCTGCATAATATAATATAATTAAAAATAATACTTTATTATATAATTAAAAATGTTCTTAGTAACAGGCGTTGGGACAACAAACTTGCATTACCTATAGAGCATAAGCTGATACAGTTAAGAAGCTCAATTTCTGAGTTCAAAGAACTGTAGCCGTGAGGAATGGTTAGTGGTTTTAAGTGAAACATCGCCATTGCAAAATTATAACAGAACAGTGTTCTATGAACTAAGGCCCCGTACAGTTGTAACGCGCGGTAAGACTGGGATATACGTCAGATTTTTCCATCCGATTGTCTGATCCGGCTATCGTTTTTTAGAACTCTCTGTACTGTTAGCCATAAGGGCCCTGGAGCCTCAGACGGCTTTAAAGCTTCACCGGAGCTTGGGGGCGAGCGCATCAGGCACTCAACCGCGAAAGCGTGGCAACATACTCAACGGTGCCAATGTGGCCGAACCTCGGCTTGGGCTGTTGACGTACAATCACGCCTGTATTCCCCGAAGGGTTAGGCAGATTTGTACTAATGTAGGTACACTCAAAGTTCGCCGAGTATGTTTTTAAGTCCCATGTAATAATAGGGGGCGAGCCTATTGCCATTAATCGGGCATGAAACCAAACTCCGAGCTGATACTGAGAATTTCATAGGAAAAACCCAATAACACTTTGCTCGACCTGGGATTCGAACCCAGGACCTCGCTCATAGCAGACACGCTTACGACCACTAGGCTAATGAGACAGTTGACGTAGTTGCAATTAAGTCGCGAACTGGCTAATTCCCTATCCGTAGAAATTCGATCTAATGTGAACTAACACTAGTTTCTCGAGGACAGTAGTTCAAGAGATTAGCGCATTCAAACAGACAAAAAAAACCCTGAGATTTATAAATACTAGTATAGATGTAAAATAACTGTTTTAAACTAGTATCGATAATCGCCGTAACGGTTGGACAGATTTTGACAGAAATTTCACTGGCAGATAGCTAATGTTACAAGGAGTAACTTAAGTGACTTTTATTTTAGAAAAATAACTAAGGTTCCAAGCAGATAATATAATAAGCATTTTTATCTTCAAAGTAAGCGGCGGGCGACGACCGTTGGCGTTGAGCTATAGCCTACGCGAGCAGAGCCGCGGGCACAGCTAATTTATAAGTTAGTATAAGGCTTACAGGTACGAATTGAGGCTGGACATCATGTGGTGTAGTTGGAGGTTGCAGCAAAACATTTGGCATCGGTTGCAAACTGCTGGCATCTTCCAAGGTATCTTCCTCCATTATTGGTGAAATAATGCCATTTCCGAATGACCATCCCGTCAAATCTACATCTTCACTGCAACGAAAGAAATATTCAAATTAACAACTCAAGTCCTAGTGGCCCTATGATTAAAACCATCGGAAGTATTGGTTCTGAATTAACATAAACGAGAGCAGAGCATATCAATATCATCGTTTCAGCATTTGCTGCACATAGGCCTCCCCCAAAGATCGCCATAACGACCGGTCCTGGTTTACCCGCAACCAGCGGTTTCCCGTAACCTTTACTAGGTATTCGGACCACCATGGGCCGGGTCTGCCCACGTTGCGTTTTCTGGTATGCGGCCGCCACTCGAGAACTCTTCGACTTCATCGGCCAACCGTTCTACGAGCTACGTCGCCCGTCCCACCGTCATATAAGTCTAGCAACTTTAGGGATATGGGGGCGTTCATTACGTAACGCAATGAAGGGGAAGCGGGTCTTGTAAAAAAACGTTACGATGCGTTAGAAAGGCGGGAAGGGGGTTCGAACAAAGCGTTACGTAACAATGCTTTTTTTTAACTTATAGAAAAAACTAAGCAAATAAAATTTTCCAGAATCGCAACCCATTTTCGTTTATGTTTTGCGCGGAATCCCTCGACTGTATTGCTATAGTCAGTGTTGTTAAAGTGACTACAGCAATACTGTGATATCCTCAAAAAAGGGAGATTTGCATCATCAGCTGTTCTTGGCCTATAAAAGCTCTCATGCCGACTTGGGTGTTACGTAACGTTTGTGGAAGGGGAGGGGGAGTCCAGAAAAATGTTACGGCGCATTACATTAGGAGGGAAGGGAAGGTAGGCTTAAAAATATTCAATAATTGCGTTACGTAATATTTGAACACCCATATGTCGATGACTTTGATTTTCCTGCGGATCTCATCATAAATATAATATAGTAATGAATTTAATAAATGAATATAAATGATTATTAACGCATACAACTAAGGGCAAAATCTCGTGAGAAAACATACGACGTATGAAAAAACCCCTGCATTGGTGAAAGAAAACATCACGGTGAAACTATAGCATGGTGGTAGTGCTTTTTCTAATGACCACCTGCCTAGCTACCATACTCAAGTTGAAAATCTGTCACTAAGTAACTTAATACCAGTCTGTAAGTATCCCACTGCTGGGCAAAGAAGCCTCTTCCTGAGGGGCTTAATAACCAACGGCAGGTCACGACGTCTTGACGATTTCAAACGTCGAGAAAATCCACAGTTTATATTTTTCCCCACATAAAGTGAACCACAAGAACAGTTCTCAAGCGTTCAGGTTTCTTTACGATGCTTTCCTTTAACGTCAGCCGATAATGTTACCGATTTTAATTGGTAAATGTATATGAATTAATGCCGGAATCAAACATTTCGAACCTGCAGATATTGAATCCATAATTGAATCCACTCAATCACCATGACTATTTAGTGGTATTCTGACGAAAGTCAGATAATTTGCATAAATATTAGTGATGATCAGTGGAAGTCCAGTTAAAATTAAACTATAAATATGCTCTGGTTATGTAGCTCTTAATATTGCATATTGATTAAAAGAAATAAATTATTATAGATTATACAAGTGCACATATAAACTTGAAAAGTTGTACTAAGTAATTAAATAATTATTAAGATTCAAATAAACTTACAAAATGTTTTGATCTTGATAGTCAGGACTTGTGCTCGGAATGATGAAAAATTTCTGATCATTCATTGTGACTAAAAAAAATTAAATTGATGATTAATGTATAATTAATAATAATAATAATTAATGGACTTCCTGAAGAAAGGTCAGGTCAAGAGTAATCTAAACTGAGGAGCATGCATGCAAAGATTAAATAATGTTGAAGAAGCAAAAAAAATGTATGCCAGGATCGTAGCAATTGGAAGGATGTGGTCTCTGCCTACCCTGTTGGGCAATAGGCGTGATTTTTGTTTGTATGTATGATTAATGCATATAGTAAACATAAAAAAAATTAAAATCAATTTGGCTTAGGGATATCACAACTAAACAGACATTAATTAAAGTATTTTACAATGTTTTGAGTAAGCATATGATTATCAAAATAAAATCAAATATATTTTATTCCATTAAGATCCTAAAAGGCACTTATGAATGTTAAAACACTGCCATCAGTTTGTAAAACCTTCCAATCATCAATAATAGCCAGCATTAAACTTGACTGCTTTATCAATTATTTTTTTACACTATGTATTGTTTACTGTTATTATAAGTATTAGGGAAAAACAGAGAAGGTAATTAGTGTACAAGTTATATCCCTATAAAACTTATTTCAGCAGTAGGTGACCCAGAGGTCGATAAATAACTTTCTCTGGGTTCAAAAAAATACTGATTTTAAAAGAAAATATATATACATAACAGAGAGATGGTTCAAATGAAAGCTAATTTTGTAACACTTTATTAGAACTCATCTCACAAACTTAATATTTATTTTATTTTGGTTAATGCAAAAACTATTCCAAGCTCATTTTTATGAGAACACCAAATATCAAAGCTTCCATTATTTGATTAGTAATTTATCTTTTTTATTAAAATTTTCTGTCAGATTTATTTGCATAGCTCCTTGAACTGTAATTATTGTCCAAGATAATCCAAAAAAGGCAAATAGAATCAGGATCCACTGAACTTAAACATGATAAAACAATAAAACCATAGTAATGGCAGTATTGTTTTAATGTTCGGGGAATAAGAAATATAGTTGATGTGTGTGGTGATTGTGATATGAAAATGAAAAGATAATAATTTAGTATTGAAAACATATAAACCACACTTAGGAATCCCTGGAATATAGTTGTTATATCACATTCAATTATATTGCGGTAGAAGAGGTAATTCATTTTGAACTTTCTTTTTTGTCAAGTTGATTTTGCCTCGGCCAATATGTCAACTTATTTCCAATTACTTTTATAAGTAAATGCATTATAATCTCACTCAAATCAATTTGAAATGTTACAAATTTTGTTATCAGCATGTTGAAATAAAAGAGATAAGAAATCGCAGCATAAGCTGGAAACTCTGTTGTCAAAGAAAGGATAATAGAATCTCCTCGCTCATGCCTATATCAAGTCAAAAGAAAATTAAGTACAATTGTCCACCATTCAAAATGGCTAATATATCGTTGATAGTTGTTTTCGTCCAACCACCATACAGATTTCTGTATCTCAGGTTTAGTTCCTCTCTTTTTGTCGTTACAAAGGCGGGAAGGGGGTTCGAACAAAGCGTTACGTAACAATGCTTTTTTTTAAATTTGTAGCGATATCTACATAGCGACATCTATCGAGCCACATAAGACGCATCGTACTATCCTACATTGCGCTATAGAAATTAACTCAATCGTTGAGTATATATACAAGAACCCGACTACAACCGTTGGGCAGCTGCCCGCCAGACATAACACCCGTCTGGTCGGAGGATCCTCCCTTTGCAATGGTTCTTCTACAACTTAAAGAAAAAACTAAGCAAATAAAATTTTCCAGAATCGCAACCCATTTTCGTTTATGTTTTGCGCGGAATCCCTCGACTGTATTGCTATAGTCAGTGTTGTTAAAGTGACTACAGCAATACTGTGATATCCTCAAAAAAGGGAGATTTGCATCATCAGCTGTTCTTGGCCTATAAAAGCTCTCATGCCGACTTGGGTGTTACGTAACGTTTGTGGAAGGGGAGGGAGAGTCCAGAAAAATGTTACGGCGCATTACATTAGGAGGGAAGGGGAGGTAGGCTTAAAAATATTCAATAATTGCGTTACGTAATATTTGAACACTCATATGTCGATGACTTTGATTTTCCTGCGGATCTCATCATAAATATAATATAGTAATGAATTTAATAAATGAATATAAATGATTATTAACGCATACAACTAAGGGCAAAATCTCGTGAGAAAACATACGACGTATGAAAAAACCCCTGCATTGGTGAAAGAAAACATCACGGTGAAACTATAGCATGGTGGTAGTGCTTTTTCTAATGACCACCTGCCTAGCTACCATACTCAAGTTGAAAATCTGTCACTAAGTAACTTAATACCAGTCTGTAAGTATCCCACTGCTGGGCAAAGAAGCCTCTTCCTGAGGGGCTTAATAACCAACGGCAGGTCACGACGTCTTGACGATTTCAAACGTCGAGAAAATCCACAGTTTATATTTTTCCCCACATAAAGTGAACCACAAGAACAGTTCTCAAGCGTTCAGGTTTCTTTACGATGCTTTCCTTTAACGTCAGCCGATAATGTTACCGATTTTAATTGGTAAATGTATATGAATTTATGCCGGAATCAAACATTTCGAACATGCAGATATTGAATCCATAATTGAATCCACTCAATCACCATGACTATTTAGTGGTATTCTGACGAAAGTCAGATAATTTGCATAAATATTAGTGATGATAAGTGGAAGTCCAGTTAAAATTAAACTATAAATATGCTCTGGTTATGTAGCTCTTAATATTGCATATTGATTAAAAGAAATAAATTAATATAGATTATACAAGTGCACATATAATCTTGAAAAGTTGTACTAAGTAATTAAATAATTATTAAGATTCAAATAAACTTACAAAATGTTTTGATCTTGATAGTCAGGACTTGTGCTCGGAATGATGAAAAATTTCTGATCATTCATTGTGACTAAAAAAATTAAATTGATGATTAATGTATAATTAATAATAATAATAATAATTAATGGACCTCCTGAAGAAAGGTCAGGTCAAGAGTAATCTAAACTGAGGAGCATGCATGCAAAGATTAAATAATGTTGAAGAAGCAAAAAAGATGTATGCCAGGATCGTAGCAAGTGGAAGGATGTGGTCTCTGCCTACCCTGTTGGGCAATAGGCGTGATTTTTGTTTGTATGTATGATTAATGCATATAGTAAACATTAAATAAATTAAAAACAATTTGGCTTAGGGATATCACAACTAAACAGGCATTAATTAAAGTATTTTACAATATTTTGAGTAAGCATATGATTATCAAAATAAAATTAAATATATTTTATTCAAATAAGATCCTAAAAAGCACTTATGAATGTTAAAACACTACCATCAGTTTGTATAACCTCCCAATCATCAATAATAGCCAGCATTAAACTTGACTGCTTTATCAATAATTTTTTTACACTACGTATTGTTTACTGTTATTATGACTATTAATTAGGAAAAAACAGAGAAGGTAATTAGTGTACAAGTGATATCCCTATAAAACTTGTCAGCAGTAGGTGACCCAGAGGTCAATAAATAACTTTCTCTGGGTTCAAAAAAATACTGATTTTAAAAAGCTAATTTTGTAACACTTTATTTACTAAGGTCTTTGAAATAAATTATAATGTACCAAACAAGAAATTAGTAAAAAAATTAGTTATTATTGTACATTTTTATATTTTATTCTCCTAAATAAACCAAGGGACAATGAATATTGCAATATTAAGTCCAATTAATTCTATAGATATTAGAAATCATCTCACAAACTTCATATTTATTTTATTTTGGTTAATGCAAAAACTTTTCAAGCTCATTTTTATGAGAACACCAAATATAAGCTTCCATTAGTTGATGAGTAATTTATCTTTTTTATTAAAATTTTCTATCAGATTTATTTGTATAGCTCCTTGAACTGTAATTATTGTCCAAGATAATCCAAAAAAGGCAAATAGAATCAGGATCCACTGAACTTAAACATGATAAAACAATAAAACCATAGTAATGGCAGTATTATTTTAATGTTCGGGGATTATGAAATATAGTTGATGTGTGTGGTGATTGTGATTTTTTATTTTTTTGTTTCATATAAGTATCTGCAATCAGTTCAACTATTAGCAAATGTGTTAATAGTAAATATAGCTTTGTGGGTGAACCCTCCACTGAGAGTTTCTCCCCCTACAAGTCCAACTAGCCAAGGACATCACTCAATTTGATAATGTCCTTTCTTTTTAGTCTTTTGTTGTAGCTGCGACCGGTCAGCTGTGTTGCTAGTTTATTTGGGTGGTTTTCTAAGCGATCCCGGTATTTTAGAGAGGTATCTCGGATTTCCTCCCTCACCGTGTTCATATGCAAGTATTTATGGATTTCTACATTTGTGACGTACCATGGTACATTGGCTATATTGCGCAAGATTATGTTTTGCATTCTTTGTAATATAGAAATATTGGAGTCACAGGCACTTCCCCAGAGTTGTATACCGTACATCCATACCGGCTTAAGTATTGTTTTATATATTAGTAACTTATTATCTGTTGATAGTTTGGTGTTTCGTCCAACCAGCCAGTACAGATTTCTGTATCTCAGGTTTAGTTCCTCTCTTTTTGTCTTTATGTGATGTTTCCATGTTAAACGGCGATCTAGATGTAGACCTAAATATTTTACACATTCGCTATGTGGGAGTATAGAGTTTTCAAGTTGAACAGGTGGGCAGTTTCCTTTCCTCAATGTAAAGGTCGCGTGGACCGACTTTGAGGCGCTGACTTGAATTCGCCACATTTGTAGCCAGTTTGTTATTTGGTCGAGGCCATGCTGTAGGGCTAGTGATGCTTTACCAGGATCGCTGTCGCTAGCCAAAATTGCAGTATCGTCAGCATATGTAGCAGTACTAACACCTGATACTTCGGGGAGATCTGCAGTGTACAGTGTGTACAGGACTGGGCCTAAGACAGACCCTTGTGGTACACCTGCTTTTATTTCATAGAAGGTTGATGTTGCATCTGCTTCTTTCACTTGAAAGATCCGTGCTGTTAGGTAGGACTTTAATAAGGGAAAATAGCTGTGTGGGAGGTTTTTCCTAATTTTATACAAGAGCCCCATGTGCCAGACACGGTCAAAAGCCTGCTGTATATCCAAAAACGCAGATGAACAGTACTCTTTGTCTTCTAGTGTTTTCCTTATCTTATCGCATACTCTGTGTGCTTGCTCGACTGTCGAGTGTTGCTGTCCAAATCCAAACTGATGGTCAGGTATTGTGTTGTTTTCTATTAATATTGGAAGGATTCTTCTCAGTAGGACCTTTTCAAAAAGTTTCGATATAGTGGGCAGTAGACTAATTGGCCTATAGGAGGTCACTACGGTTGCTGGCTTACCCATTTTATGTATTATGGTTATTTGGGAAATTTTCCATAGATCTGGGTAGTGTTGAGTCCTCAATATACCATTAAATAGGGTGGTAAGAAGATGTGATATAAAAATAAAAAGATAATAATTTAGTATTGAAAACATATAAACCACACTTAGGAATCCCTGGAATATAGTTGTTATATCACATTCAATTAGATTGTGGTAGAAGAGATATTAATTCATTTTGAACTTCCTTTTCATTTTGCCTCAGCCAATATGTCAACTTATTTCTAATTACTTTTATAAGTAAATGCATTATAATCTCACTCAAATCAATTTGAAATGTTAAAAATTTTGTTATCAGCATGTTGAAACAAAAGAGATAAGAAATCACAGCATAAGCTGGAAACTCTGTTGTCAAAAAAAGTATAATAGAATCTCCTCGCTCATGCCTATATCAAGTCAAAAGAAAATTAAGTACAATTGTCCACCATTCGAAATGGCATGGAAAGAGCATCAATGGCATATCTACTTAAAAAAATATCATTGCTTATTTCTGTATGTTTTTTGATTTTCTAAAATCAATAAATTTATAAATGAGATATTGGTGATGTTATCTCCGTGACATCCTGGAGTTATAGCTACTGTGTTTTATCATATGAGGGGTTTAAAAGCAAAACCACTTCAGTCCAAAATAGTCATTTTTTAACTGAGTATACCAGATTGAAGTGTTCGACACTATAATAATAACATGAAAAATCCAATCCATCTACCTTGATCCAAGACAAAATGTACTTTAAAAGTGGCGTTCAAAAGCAGAACCGCTTCGATCCAAAACTTATTAGGAGCAAATCCGCTTTTGTCACAAGCGACCAATCAGAAGCCGCCATTTTAAAATTTATAAGATGGCGAATTTAAAAACTTTTCTTTGGAAATCGACTGTAGATAGTGTCTGATATTTATGTGTTATCTGGTTAATTTTAAGTGTAATGGAAGAAAATATTCAACCTGCTTGTGCAGGACAAGCTAGAAAATGTTTCAGATATTAAACACCAATGGCAGCAAAAATGGATAAAGGCAGAAAGATAACAAATAATTCACTAGCATTATGTTCCTTAAGCTAGAAGCATTCTACAATAATTTACTATTAACATTTTCTTTTGCATATTATTCCTTTCATCTATTTTTGCTTTTTATCCATATTTTCCTATTATCCCTACAATATGTTACTTTTCCTGATGTTTTATTATTGGTTATGGTATTCTGCAACAGATTTTTCACAATTACCTGCATGTCAACATAATAAAAAGATATTAAGGTGTGTAAAAACGTAGCTTTGGCTAATGCAAGAAAATCATGACGTTCATTGACTGCTACCTGCCCATGATCCAAAAATCAACTCAACTAAAATATCGGTGTTGCTACTTGCTACTACTGGATGTGAAATTAGCACCCAAATCATTCTGAATTGCTTACACCAATTTCGATTACGAGTAAGAACGCCTCGGTGAGCACATTTGAATAAGTGACAAGGACAGTGACTCAGATTACAAAAGGCCAGGCAGCTTCAAGTTCAAGATGTGATAGAAAATATTTTGTGAAAATGCCCTTTCATTAACGAAATACGGATCAGCACACACTTAGTTAACCGATATCGCCGATATCGCCTCGTGTGAAGAAAGCCTTGAGACTCGGAAAAGGCAAAGAACTGCCAGCAGAACCTTTCAACAAGACCATCTTTTTGTTGTGGAATAATGGATGGAACTAGAACGCCTTTAATCTCATATCAAAGTTATATGACTAGAAAGTACAAAACAGCTGTTATCAATAGAATCGTCAGAGCGTTCAGAACAATTAAGGACACCAATTCATGTTTATTAATGATAACGCACTGGCATATTGAGCTGGACATGTTAACGTGGTTCTTCATAAATACAACATCGCACAATCCGATTGGTCTACCGGCTCATCTGATTTAAGCTCCATTGAGCACACACAAGATGCCCTTAAGCTGGATTTTTGGAATCGGCTGCCAACTCTACAGATCCTGTCAGATATCAGGCAAGTCGCCATTCAAGAATGTGAAAGATTACCACAAAAATTTCTGGAAAACTTTATCCAAATCATGCCCAAAAGAATTTTATAATTAAATATATAATATTTTTGCTAAAACTTGTTTTAATTTGCAGTCAGTACCTTACATCAATATCATTTTTTGACAGTTGATGAATAAAACGTGAGATGCAAGTTTGCTTCGATCCAAAGCTATGAAAAGCAAACATACTTCAATCCAATGTTAAAATGCAGACACCTTAGTCCAAAACTATTCATCAATTTTTTAAATTTTTTTTGTTTTTCTTTTATACTTGAGGCTATGTTTTTTCAATCATAATGTTAGGTACGCGTCACTTCTCATCTACGTGGGGGGGGGGGGGGGGGGGGGGGTGTGACCTTTCCCGGTTTGGACGGGCGTTTTGTTGCGCCGGATGCTCATCTCGCATCTCGTGGATACTGTAGGATGCCAGTGGGTTGCGTGATGTTAGTAGTGAGGGGGTCCCGGGGGTGCAATAATGCACGACCGCTTGAGGTGTCGGGTCTTCTATGAAAGTCGTAATGTTGTTGTTCACTGTTCGCAGGATGACCAAAGCTTTCTTCTCATTGTTACTTGTACTTGTAGACTTGTTGAATTTGCACCGTGCCCAATACAGCCCCTCTTCGAGCTTAAGTAGTTGAGGAATGACCGTAAAGAGAGCCCCGTTTTGTTCCGTGTTTTCACTTTAGTTTTCTCTTTGGTTGCCCTGTTAATCTCTTTATATTTCTCTCATTATATATCTTATGTACACATGTCATATATCAAAATGTTCCTCTATCTATTACATATTCACTTATAATATACATTACGTATATATTCTGTATATAAGCAATGTAATTTACGGACGGCATCACTATTTTCCGTCCGTAAAGTCTCTATAATATTCGATATACTTACTCTATTGGCATACTCTATGCGGTAATCTATTCTATATTAGTTATATTTTCACATATGTGACACACAATACATAATCATTTATATACATCTTAATATATAACATGCAACTTGTAACGTAGCGTATTCGCTTACATTTCTCTATAATATTGTCTATCAATCTATTTTATCGTAACACATAGTATATAACACGTAAACACAATAATATCACATATTAACCTAACAAGAAACACGAAAATGACTGTTCTGTCGCCAACACATAAGTTATAATTAACAAATCTATACCAAAATCTTGCTATGAAATTAATTACCTACACCATAGCAGAAAATCATAAATATCTCAATTTAGGTGTTTTGTGACTGAAGTATTTTTGCTTTTAAACCCCACATATGTATTCCTGACAAGTGCTTTGAAGAATAGTTTCACTTTACCCTACAATCTCCCTTCCTCTACAGAACCATGTGGCCTGGTCTACAAAGCCACAGCTACACAGTAGGATCAATTTCTCTACAAGAACAAAAATGTTTACAATTTTTTAAAGTATGCTGTTGTGTATTAGGTACGTAATTACTTTCCAGACACCAACGATCGCCGAAGTTTCTGGACTGCGCCGTAGTTTTCATAAGATACTGTGCAGTCGATGCGCCGAGATAGTATTGAAGCAATAATTTTTTTGTTCTTTAATGGACTTGTAAAGCACTTTTTGTGTTTCGTTTAAAGTTTATTTTAAGATAAACCTAAAACGATTTCAAAAGCGTACATCGGAACAACGTGCAAACGAAAACAAATTTATAAATAGATAAATGCACTTGTATGAAATGAAATGTTTTTTATAATTAGTTCGATCCTGATGTAAACAAACATCGATAAATAAAAATGAATAAGGTTGCGCTGAGGTTAAAAAATTAAAGATTTTGAGTTGATTCTCCGCACCATCTATTTGTAGTCGCGGGCAGGAAACATTATATTGGTATGCTTTAATTCTAATTATTTACTGTTAGATAGTAAACTAAACCCTAAAAAGTATCAAATACACCCAATTGGTATGTAGTTTCATAGATTTCAATAATTATTTATACACATGTCTCTAAGACTAACTTCGGCAGTGTGGTATGGTGGATGTTTCACGTCGTAAATAAAACACACAATTACCTAATAATTAATTAAAATCCTAAAGCACAGTATTATGAAAAACCGTAAACACAGTAAAAATCATATAAAATGATATTAAAACACATCCAACAAATCACAGCACAAAATAATCAGAATAAAACTAAAAACTAAAACTGAACTGAACGAAACTGAAATTATTGAAAACTCAAAACTTATACCACAGACCTGAGACTGCAACAGACTTACAGCCAGAGATAAATAACAATTCTTACAGCACAAACCATAGACACAAACCCACAAGCTAATAATATATGGCACAGACTTAGTGACAGTCAACCCTCAGTGCTGCCACCTAAGCAAAGAAAAAATATACCAGCTAAGCAACACCGAGATTGTTGCTAGATTTAGGAAATCAAATACCTGCAAAAGTAGCTAAAAGTGGCTAAACATAGGAAGTAACAGTAGATAACAGAAATGAGTATTAAATTACTTTTTTTATTTTTCAAACAATTATATTAAACAAAAATTAAGACTACATTAATTATTTTAATCATTAAAATACTCAAATAAAGCTGTCGATGACTAAAGTTCGGTCTGGTGCGGTTCTTCAGAGGACTGTGAAAACATCTTCAACAAATTGTACAACTCAAAGGTATTGGAACGAAGTTCCTTACGGCAGGCTTGGAGGAGATAGGGATTTTGCTGCGCGACCGAACTGGAAAAAATGTGATAGTAAAACCGTAAGAAAAAGTCCGTGGAATAAAACCGTTAAATGAGACGTGCGGAGGCGCGACAGTCGTATACACAAGCGAGTGGTGTATAATACCTTTTCTTGTAATTATTTCTATTTCTATGTAATTTTATGTTGTCAAACAAAAATAAAGAGACATATTTTGTTATTTTAATTGATAATTTGAATTACGATTTATTTTATTTTACGTAATTTATTATTTCCTAAAATACTGAATTTCCTAAATACTTTCCTGAACTTAAATAAAAACTAATCAGCAAAATTTAAGACAAAAATCAAGAAATCCTACATAAAATTGAGCACGATTTTTTTTTGTTGTAAATTGTGTCGATTTACATTAGCCGAAGGAACTTCGTTCCTACCTGGTGTCCCACGACACATCTTTTTAAATTACTATTACTATTAGTAATAATTAAATTAATTTAAATACAAAGGAAACTAGAAAAAGTGGCTGAGTTAATTGGCTACCGAAGTAATTTTTGGTAGGTGCCAAGTAAGCATGTAAACAACGGCAATAAACACAAAACGTGTTACAGCGATTAGCTATATTAAAATCGTAGAATATTTTTTATCCTATTACACATTTTAAGGCATAAACAGTTCACAACAGTGAGTGTGTTTTAACTCATAATTATAATGCATAAAGAGTTTAATTGTACATATTCTGAAAAATGCACTTTTTTTTTTCAATATTTTTTTTTTATTTGGTTTTTTTCTCCGATTTTTTTGTACGGTTTATGTTATAAATAAAAAATACTTAAATAAATCGTTTTAATAAAATTATAACATCCTTTAGAAAGACAAATTATAGCAGCTGTCAACATTATAACAAAACATTAAATTCTTTTTATAACAGTAGTAAGCTAAACTAAAATAAAAAGGTATTAATCTACAGTAATAAATATTTACACTATAGTTTGTATGTTTATTTGTATGAAAGGGTTTTTTCTTAATAACTCCATACCGCTTTCTTTTGTTGTTGTCAACTATAATTAAATGAATGGAATATAATTAAATGGATGGAACTATGATTAAATGGATGGACCTTGTTCACACCGAAGCATTTTTTTAAAATAGAAATTTTATTAAGTGCAATTTGCAATTTTCATGTTTACGAGTATTTATTTAAAAACACACAAAAAATATAAAGCCCCACGCAAAAAGCACCAACTAGATCTTTGAACAGCTAACAACAAAATGCAAATCGTACTTTTTCTGCGCTTTTTTCGATCTGCTTTATTCCTTTAATGATAAGCTATATATTTCTGCTAGTTCGTTAGAAAAATCGTTATAATATTGTTCGGAAATGCACATTTGACCTTTTTTTATGATAGCTCGTCACATTGACGCTATTGTACCTGGCAGTGTTGCCAAGTTAGCCATTTTATGGGTATATCTGGCAACATTTTAGAATCATTTAGCCATAAATATCAAATAATAATGGCTAAATATTTTAACCACAAATTTAGGAACCTAAACAATAATACGTAAACTTTTGTTTTTCTATACAATAACACTTGTTTCACTCATCTACAATGCGAGCGGTGAATCAGTATTTAATTATTTCAGTGGTTTGGGTTGGATGGCTCTATTTCTGCCATCCTTAATTGCTGAGGTAGTGTTAAAGACAAAACCTTTTGGTTTAAGGTTTTTATTAACAAAATCGATGTTACATACTTTTTAGTAGATATGACAATTATTATAACAAATTAGTTGCTAAGGAACGTCAACAGACTAGATATAAGAGGTCATAGATATACCACATTCTTCCGACGTGCTAAGATGTGACGTAGATCTGGGTGGTCGGCGCTCTCTAGACGTCCTTCGTAAAGGTCCAGAAGAGTTATGACTTTGTGACTCTACTATCTGTTGCTCAGTTGTAGATGTTTCTATTTCTGGAACTTCTACGCTCTGTTTAGCGGTACTGAGCGGATCAGATTCAGATGGAGTCACTTCCGGAGAAGTTTCTTCAAAGTTCGACAAATCCATATTTGTAAGTACAAAGTTATCAATGGGTTCATCGTGTGCACCTAATGGTGCTAAATGCCTATTAGATACGGTAGATTCTCTACCGTCGGGCATTCGTACGTAAGAATAATCTGGATTTACATGTAATAGTTCTACTTCCTCCACTAAGGCTTGGTATTTGTTTGCACGATTAAACTTTTTAATTAGCGCCTGATTTGAGTTTAGCAACCAACTGGGGATTGTATTTCCATTGGTCGACCTTCTTTGATGTCTGAACATTCTCTCATGTGGCGTGCAGTTTGTAGCTGTACATAGTAAGGAACGTATGTAGTGCAAAGCATGTGGCAGGACCATCTCCCAATTTTCAGTAGATAGGCCTCTAGTTTTTAAAACTAATTGTACAGTTCTCCAAAGTGTAGAATTCAGTCTTTCCACTTGTCTATTACCTGGAGGGTTGTACGGTGTAGTTCGACTTGTAGTAATACCACTTTTATATAGGAATTATTTTATTTCATTAGAAAGGAAACACGTACCTCTTTCCGAGTGCATATATGCCGGCATGCCAAAGAATATGAATAATTCACCAAGATGTTTGATAACGGTGTTCGATGTCATATCTTGACACGCAAATGCAAAAGGAAATCGAGAGAGTTCATCAATAACCGTTAGTATATATTTATTCTTAGTGTTTGACGGTAAGGGTCCCTTAAAATCAACACTTAGTCTCTCGAATGGTGAAGTGGCCTTTATAATGTGTGGTCCAGGATTCGATGGTCTAATAAATCTTGGTTTGATCTCTGCGCAGTGACGGCATGAACTGGTCATGTTCCTAACTTCATCTATAGAATAAGCAAAATTTTTTGACCTTAGCCAGTTAATCATTCTTTTTACTCCCGGATGACAAGGATATGTGTAGAGATTTTAATATTTCATCTCGCGTTTGCATGTTTGCACATACGCGCGATAATGCGTCAGCTACATTATTATGTTTACCGGGACGGTATACAATGTCATATTTAAATGGTGCAAGTTCAAGACGCCATCTTTGTATTTTCTCATTCTTAACTGTACTTTTTTTTCTTGTTGTCGAACATGAATGAAACCGACCTTTGATCGGTAATTAATTTAAAATGTCTACCTATAAGAAAATGTTGCCATTTCTTCAGTGATTCCACAATAGCATACGTTTTTTTTTCAATGGCAGAATGATTGATGATATGATTTAAGCTGCGAGAAAAGAAAGCTATAGGACGATTATTTTGTGCTAATGTAGCAGCAATTGAATGCTCTGAAGCATCTGTTTCAACAACAAATGGAATATCGTTATATATAGCGTATGTTGAGGATTTTGCAATGTCAGATTTCAGTTCTTCAAAAGATTTTACTGTCTTGTGTCAATGGAAATATTTTTGTGTTTGAAAGACTATGAATTCTCTCAGAAAAATTTGGTATCTATTTTCTGTAATGAGCAAACATTCCAATAACCCTAGGCAATGACTTTAAATCGTTTGATGGTGGTAGATTTAAAAGGGGACGAAGCCGATCAGCGTCAGGTTTTATAGTGTGATTTTTAATTTTATATCCGAGAATGTTGATAGTATCAAGACCGAATTTACTTTTATCATTGTTAATTGAAAGGCCGTACTTTCGCGCTGCTGTCATAAATTTTTGTAAATTTTCATCGTGTTTATCTCTTGTTTCTCCACACACGGTAATATCATCAAGATAAGCAAGTGTGCCCTTTAGTTGTTCCTTACGGATAATCCAATCGATAGTTCGTTGGAAACTTGATACTCCGTTCGTTACTCCGAATGGAATCCTACAAGATTGATAGAGGTTTCCCGCTGCTTCAAATGCTGTATATTTCTTCTCTTCTGACATTATGGGAACTTGATGATAAGCACTTTGTAAGTCTATAGTGCTAAAAATAGAGTATTTAGATATCTTTGACACGATTTCTTCAATGCTGGATAGCGGGTAGGCATCCAACTGAGTATACCTGTTTATTGTTTGTGAATAATCTATAACTAGACGTTTTTTATGGTTAATATTCTTTGTTATCAGTACATGGGCTCGCCATGGAGAGGAACTTTCTTCAATAATACCAGCAGTCAACATTTTTCTTATTTCGGAATGTATAAACTGATTGTCCTATTCACTATATCGGCGTGATTTTATGGCGATTGGTTTACACTCAGGACTGACTCTCACAAATAATGGGACAGCAGGCACCGATGCAGCTGCCACATCGCAGATTTTCATTGTTTCTTTAGGTCTATTAGATTATCTAGATATTAGATAGTCTATTAGGTCTAGTAATTCTAAAGAAGAATGTTTTTGCAAAATATCATGTCCAATTATGAGATCAGCACATAAATCCTTGACAATTAACAAATTAAGATCTTTATATTTATGATTTTCAATCTGTGCGGACGCAATAGTTTGTCCGTCAACTTGAGATGAAAGACTTGTACTAGCCATGGTAATAGTTTGATGGCAAGGAAATTTCTTTAAGCTAGTTAATTTGAAGAAGCTCTCATTAATAAAGCGAATTGAGCTTCCGGTATCTATTAGAGCTTCTGCCTGTAGCCCTTTTATAATGGCAGAAACTGTTGCTTTCCTTAGAGAAATTGGCGATGCAGCTACCACGTACGACGTAGAACAGCTTTTGTCAGTGACGAATATAGCATTAGCCGTATTATTTTTGCTTCGAGAGACATTTGCACGATGACCTTTTTTGTTACATAGTTGCCATATAATATCTTTAGCAGGGCAATTTATACGTAGGTGGATTTTATCACCACAAAAGAAACAATTCCTTTTCTCTGAGTTGTGTATTGGAGTAGCTGCTAAAGTATTTTGGCTGACATTAGAATCTGTGATGCCTGATGTATCTGATACAGCATTTAAATTGCTAGAATGATATCCTTGACAGTTCGCTTCAGCTATATCTAGAAAGAGAGCTTTATCATAGGCTTCATCAAGAGTGAGGTTTAAATTTTCGAGAAGCCGCTGTCTAATTTTGCTAGATCTTATGCCACTAATAAATGCGTCCCTTATATAGTCATTTCTGTTTGTATTAGCGTCGACACTTTTGAAGTCACAGTCTTTTGAGAGCGGTTTCAATATCTGGAGAGATTCTTCGCTTTGCTGTTTTCTAGTAGCAAGTGCATATCTCGCATAGATAATGTTTTTAGGTTTTATAAATAATTTAGTAAATATATTCATAGCTTGCGAATAAACAGTGCATTCACTAATGTACGTAAATATATTTGACGATATATGATTTATAAGGAGGTTTAAATTGCACTCAGATACTTGCCCAATATTCAATTCGGAAGCTTTAAGGAAATTTTCAAATGTTCGTTTCCAATGTTCCCATTCTTTCGATGCCGACGCGCTTGACGGATCGATATATAAACGGTCTGGTTTTAAATACTTTTCCCTTTTATTTTCTTAAATATTCGCAAATACTTATAATTATTTTGTTAATAAAATTGTTAAAGACAAAACCTTGCATTAAAAGGTTTTTATTAACAAAATCGATGTTACATATTTTGTAGTAGATAAGACTATTATTTTATCAAAATAATTGCTAAGGAACGTCCACAGACTAGATATAAGAGGTCATCGATATACCACAGGTAGAAAGATTATTTATTATGATGATTGTAGCAAAGAAAAATCATAGAAATAAGATGAGTTTAGGCACACTAAATTGTTTACTACTAAGATTAAGCGATTATTATTAAAAAGCAGACGTGTGCTTTTTACCAAATATTCGCGGAAGTATTGTATCAAATCAGGAAGCAAGAAAAATATTTTTTCCTTGTTCCTAAAGAACCAGAACCATCAACGTCCAAAGAGTATTAAATGAAATTAACCTTTGATGATAAACTAAAACGTTTATATGTTATGAACTCGTATCTGTTTTTAACGCAATTCTTTAGCTTCTTTTAGCCACTTTTTAGGGTATGAAATTTTTGTCATTCAAGCATCTTATAAAAGTGTTTGGCCATTTCTTGTTTTCTTGACTTGGCAACACTAGTCCCTGGTGGTAAGCAGAGATAAATCTTAACAATGTGGTAAGCCCAGCACCATAGATTAATATAGGTACACAGCACCACACAGCACAATCCAAACATAGCGGCGACCACTGAGAAAGAGAGAGAAATTTATTCAATTTTTGACAAAGCTATTGGAAAACAAGTAAAATTTGTTACCAAATTCAAAGTTTTAAGCTAATATGCTTCTAAGTATACATTCTAATTTCTAACCAGTTTGTTTCTTTGGTATATTTTTACTTTACGCTGTTAGGCACACTATATTCAGTGTTGCCTTCTATTGAAAAGCCTGGAGAATGAGAAAAAAAATACACGAAACTCCGCTTCACTTGTGTTTTTTTTCTAATTTTTGCTGTCATTAGGCCGATAAATTGATGCATATTTTGTATGCAACAGTTATTTTGACTCAATACAGTGTTATATTATGTACCAATTTACTGCGGGGAATGCTTTAAGTGCGTGTTTTATCTAAAATCAATAACAATCTTTGACCAACAAGGTACGCTTGTTTGCATTTGCTTGAGGATTATAACCTGTGTTTTGTACTGGCGTCCGGTTGGCGTCCGTCACAATTAACGTAATAATGTTCATTAGCAACGTTGTTCACCGATTGTGCGTATAAAAATGTGTATTAAAAAATGACAGTATATGATATAGTTTTCGTGATTTATGTTTTTAGTTACGAAGATGAATTATGAAGCCGAACGAGCTATGAACCAAAAGAGGTTGCGTATGGAGGCCGAATCAGGCCATGGTGTCGTTCAGGGTAATGGATTACCACTGAATTATATCGGTGAGTTATATTTGGTTAGTTAAAAACGCGGGAAATTTGAGTGACCTTGAAACTTCGACACTTTTATTTTGTTTTAGACAATGGCCATCAAATACCGTATCAGCCGTATGCGGGTGCTTATAATACACATTACCCTCCTCCGGACGCGTTTGCGGCGTACGGTCCGCCTCCGCCCGGAGGCTACGCCCCACAGAATTTATCGTATGCGCCACCCGCTCACCAGAACTATCCCCACCATCAGAGTTTTCCTCCACAACAGCCACCACAAGCTCAATTGCATATGCAATCTCATATGGGTAACTATTCATATTTTTTTCTAATTTATTTATACTTAAAGATGGACCCTGGATAGGGTATGGCAAATCATAACATTAAATAATATTATTTTTACATTTAAACTTTTATAATATGTGATCATTGAAAATTTCCAATCATATTGATAAGTATATTTTAACAGTATGATGTCAATAATAAAAATTGGTTGTACACATTGAAATTTTTTAATTAGATAATTAATTAAAAAGAAAAGTGCAGGCATAACCTGTGTGTGCTCCTTTTGTAGTTTTAGTAACCACTTAATATTATGTGGACTGCATGCCAGTTTCCTACAACACACCATTAAAATAATAGGCAGTCGTGTAGACTGCTGACAGTACTGAAAACTGAAAGCTTGGGAATAACTGTTTTTTATTATTACTAATTAATTTGTTTTTCGCATCTATTGGCACTTCAAGCAATAATTAATATAGATCAGTTGAGTAGTCCATGCATGTGATATGCTGTCACGCTCTGTTATGCTGAAATATTGTTCTATTTCACTCAAACATTGGCTCTCTATTACGATCACGATCATCCGAGAATGATTTATGAGTCCTTTAATTGTCACTACCGTTTGCAAGAGAATTAACTTTGGAACTTGTAAGTAAAAAGGTAATCTATGAGTATAATTTAACAACCAATACATCATACTTATAGCTACAGATATACTACTACAAGTAATCTATACTATTGCTCAAAGGAAAAGTCCCACAGTGTGTATAAAAAAATTTATAAGTATCAAGTTTATGAGATCACACTACAGATTTTTTTTGTATTTCAAATTATTTTTCATAGAGTATGTTCTGTTTGTGTAGATAAAAAGTTACTAAGCTGTAAAAGAGCCAAATGTGACATACTGAGCTTTCTCTGTACAGGGGATTATGTTTTCTAAGTTACAGAAAAGGACAAAAAAGAAAAAAAAAGTTATCAAGATAAAGCATACTGGTACGGGTATAGTTATTTAAAACACAATACTTGTTTATTTACAGGTTACGGAGATGTGGTGGTTCATAAACCAACATGGCCTCCACAGTCCCATTTGTTACCACCACTTGATGCACAGAAACCTCTTGATGTCAAACAACTCAAGCCAGAAATTAAGTTAGAGCCAAGTGAGTCACAGAAAAGATCTCACCCTGAAAATGAGATGCTGGTGAGATTTCTTTGTTACCCTTTAATTCTTAGAAGTATAAGAAATATTATTTTGCCAGTCAGTAATGATGAAAAATGCTATTAATTATGATGAAAGTATTTATGTCGTTTTGTTATACTTAGTTGCATTATTGCCAGAATCTCACTTGATGTTAAGTAAAATTGTGCCCTAAGGCTGTTAACACGCTAAGGCTAGTTGAGGACCTTTTCTCAAGTGCTACCGAAACATCTATATGTGCATGGTGGCCGATTTTCAACTTGAGGGTGGTAGCTAGCCAGGTGAACATTAAAAAAAGCCACTGTACAGACACACACTTCATGAACAGTGCACAGTTCAGTAATCCTTAATTTCCCAGCCCAATAAAAAGGTTGCTTTCTCTTGTCTCTTATTCGCTCTTATTAGAAGAACTGTACTGTGAGTGGCCGACCAGCAGTTCCACCTGAATATCCAGTACATTTTTATACCCATTTTAAAGAAGGTTCCTGAGGCACCACCTAACTACATTGTTTGTCTAATTTCATTGGTTTTATGTCTCCTTTGTTTTGTTCCACTTTATTACACTCCTTATTAGAATCTCCATTGTTTCCAGTTCCAGAAGATTCATAAAGTTACAAAATACAACAAAAAACGTGTAAGAACAGTGGCTTTCACACCTTCCAGGTACCTGGATTGTTTTTGTAAGCTAGGATGTGGGGGTTTTCTTTTATTAAGGGTCCTAATAAAATTTTAATTTCAAATTAGCCTCTTCTTTTTATTATAAACCAACAGATAAGGATAATGTAAAAAAAAACAGGCAGTCTTTATGACCGCCTACAGAAGTGAAAAATCAATTTTGAATCTTTAAATCGATTGTAGTCTGAATTATGTATTTCCATCCAAAATGGCAAACATGCATATGATACTGTCGAGTATATACAATATATTAGTGTATATATGCATATACAATTACACAGGCCGCTATACTACGCGTTGTTGGTCTGACGCAAGCGCAATACCTCACGAGCATGTCGACGTCATCGGTGACGCGAATCCATAAAGTGTATCCCCTACCAAAATCGTTCAATGGCTGCTAAAGAAGTTTTTATTTCAATAATCTTATAAATTTTTTGCATTATGTTTTAAATTGTCTTTGGCAATATTAATAATTAATAAATTAAAATTTACAGGGAGGCGATCTCGATCAGCCGAAGATAAAAATAAAAACAGACATATTTAAACCAGATGATTTAGCTCAGAGACCAGTTATGGAAAAACCAATAATAGGTAATTTGCAAAAAATGTATAATTTTCATCAAAATTCTTTTGAAATATTGCATCCTAAACATAAGACAGCAAAAGCAAAAGCTTTCGGTACCTTTTTAAGTGTATTGCGTGCATGGAAGACTGAAATTTGGCATGGTTAAAAGTTTATATGGAGAAGGAGTGCAGAAAGCTAAAATTTATCTTTAATATCTGTTACTAATATATTAAATTAAATAGATTAATACTGCGAATCCTAAAACGACCAGTGCCATTGAACTTAGACCCCCCAAAATATTGACATTGTCACTCAACGAAATGTGATGGCAAGTAATGTACATAATACTCATTGTTTATGAATACTGTAAATGTCAAACAGAAAATAGTCTATGATCAAAAAGACGATGGTTGAATTTCGAGATTAGGGCGATCGCAAGTTTATATTATAAAAAATAAAAAATTAATACTGGGAATCATAACCCGAACAGTGCCATTGAACTTAGACCCCCCAAAATATTGACATTGTCACTCAACGAAATGTGACAGCAAGTGATGTATATAATACTCATTGTTAGGAATACTGTAAACGTCAAACAGAAAATAGTCTATGATCAAAAAGGGGCTGGTCGAATTTCGAGCTTAGGGCGATCGCTAGTTTATATTATAAAAATTAAAAACTATCTATTGTTTTTATGTTTAGATACTGTGCTAAAACAACAAGACAGTATACAGAAGCCATCCTTAGATCTACAAAACAAAGGTAAGATGGTTTCAGATGGAAGGGTTCATAAATTACCATTTCACATGATATTGTCCAATTAAAATGGGGTTCACTTGTTATATGTCCTTATTATCTGTCTATTGGCTATTATCACTTGGATACGGTAACAGTTCAAATAGGGACAAGTTAATAATTATGCGAAACTTGACTACTCTGTTAATAATCTGAAATATCACACTATTTGATGCCATTTTATAATGAACAAGATTTTTTAAATAAAATTGCATAGGTCCTGATGGTACGGTATGCCACGGTGTTCGCCAAAACAATGACGACCACCAAGAAATCAGTTATCCTTTGACGGTCGTCGCTGTCGTTCCATCCTGTAAGCTTCTCGGCAGCTGGATATACATTGGCCGATTCCAAAACGCGACAAATCAAGAGTCTCTCAGTGTGACCTCTTGCCAACTCTGTCGATTACTGGACCGGAAGATGACGTTCGTAAGAACTTCACAAAATTGTCTTTATGATGAAGTAACTTTTGTCTGTAAGGATTATTAATATGCCATGTCTAAAAATAATGCATATAATTTCCTTTTTCATTTTCAACAAATCTTTGTCACAAAATACCTTATTGTGGCCTACGTATATGAGATATGCATATGCTATTGCTGACTTTTTTTTAGATATACTAAGGACTAATATTATTGTAGAACATTGTATTTCCGTATCATTATAGATTTAGCCAGCGCACGCGGTTAAAGTAGTTCCAGAGGGCCTCGACTTCCGACTTACGTTACAAAAATTAATATTTAAGGCTATCTGAGAGCTTTAGCAGAATTTTATAAGCCTATACTATATCACGAGAGTCTGGCTATCGTATAAAAAAATAATTATTCGAATTCGACTGGTAGTTCCAGAGATTAGCATGTTTAAACAAACAAACAAAGTTTTCTGCTTTATTAAATTAGTATAGATAATATTAACAATTCTAAAATCTTTCAGACGAGGGGCAACCAAATACAGTAGTGGAAACTCAAACAGGAGACAAAGCTCCAGGTGAGTTGCCATGAACATCTAAGAACCTTTGTGTTTATTTAGGAAAAATATTACAGTGCTTCTCTTTGACTGTGAGGAACCGTAGAATCCTTGTAAGGATTAACTGCACAGTACCAATTTCTACAACATAGTTATTATTAGACGTGAGTCATTACGTCATTTTGAAGAAACGTAATGAAACCAGTGACTTGGTCTGTGTCACCTTTTTCATAACTAGTGATTTTTGTAAATAGCTATTTTTATTCAGCTACTGTGATCGTTTGCATAAATACCTCCACCAACTATACAGTTAGTGTCTAATATGAAACTATGATTTTAATAAAATTATTAATGTAGGCGTATTTAGAAGTTAATTTGATTGTATATTGTATTACCATCATTATGATTGATATTTACAGTTTATTTGCACTTTTTCAACATTATATCACTGTCATTTGTTTTTGCACTTTTATTTGCACTTAACAATTGTTTTGTTTGTTTGGCTATTTACGTTCTTACACACATTTCACACCCAACAATCACAGTAACAGTAATAACGCAGTTACAAAAATCACTACTCGTAATTTGACTCGAAACTAGTGATACGGTTACATGGCCGCGTAGCTAGTTATTGTATCTAGTGACGTGAAATAACGCCCACGTCTAGTTATTATACTCGGGCTACTATGTTCCCATTCGAATCAGGCGGATTGCCGTATCCGCCGGTTCAGATAGCAAGGCCCTACGTAGACAGAGAAGGAAGAAGACAGTCGGATCGTATAACTGGGCGCGAGAGAGGGATAAGTATTATCATTTTACTTAAAATTTACTATCCTATACACGTAGAAAACACCGATCAATATCAGATGTACGATAGAATGTTAATTGATTTTATTTTTGTTTTAAAAAAACCACACCAAAATACACTCAACCTCAACTATTTTGGTAACTTTTAGCCATTTCCATTTATAGCCCAGCCCAGTGGTCGGCAAACTTATTAACCAAAGAGCCAAATATGAACAATAAAACAATTAAAAAAAAAAATTCCGAACCAAGTCTGTTTGTTTAGTAAACTTTTATTACACTAAATAAAACTAAATTTCATACTTAATAAACATTTATTAATGCGAACAATGTGCTGGCATCTCCTTGGCCAAAGATCCAAATGTGGCTCTCGAGCCGCACTTTGCCGACCAGTGGCCTAGCCCATCCATAGCCCTTTCTCTTTTGCTTTTAATATTTTTTTTATATTGCTTTTCGCAGTTCGCAGTGTAAAAGTAAATAATGTCGTAACTGTTTTAGTTGAGTTTTTAGCGAGATCTCACGCAGTGGCTTATATTTTTTATTCTAACGTGGAATACAAAATGCCATCGGTCAGGAACACGCGCGAGTCTTGTTCCTCCGCTCCCGGCTATGTCTTTTTACTGTTTACAATTATGTACTACATTAATTTGCTCTTATGGTTTACTCGGCGTAAGCCATTTAAGCACCTAAACTGGTTCACCATGACCTTTTTTTTATTTGCGCGGAACTCAATTTTTTATTAAAAAAAGTATCCTAAGTTACTCCCTAAAACATCGGCTAGATAGCTGGCAGATAGATGCCAGTGAAAGTCCCGTCAAAATCGGTCCAACCGTTTCGGAGATTACCCAGAACAAACAGACACTTCATTTTTATTAATTGTATAGATTTGTGTTGTTTGACCTTTTGTTGCGTGAAATAGGTGGCATTTTGCATAATAAAACGTGTTTATTGTGCATAAGTTAAGTGAATTGAAAGTAATGACGTGGACCATGAAATTTGAGTTGGTACAAAAGCTCTTCAGAAAGTTCTAATAAGAGAGCCGCCATCTTGTTAGGATACTGAAATCGTTATAAGACGTCTTGACCTGTCCACTTGATAATGGTAGTAATGCTCTTCAATGAAGGGAACTAGTTGCCAAGTTAGGAAGAAGAAGGATAACTATTTCAGTTGTTCTTTGCAGATTAATGTTATCGATGTTATTTATGTATTTTACTAGCTTTTACCCGCGACTTGCCCATTTCCACCCCCTTTCCACCATCGGACGACCAGATACACTGCGAAGCGTCATCGATTTATGGCGCACCGCTAAAGAGTGTATCACTTTGCCGGATTTTGTATTTCCCGATAATTATAATCTGGGTATCTTCAAGTCTCGGGTGAATAGGTACCTTCTAGGTATGCGTGCTCCATCGTAGACCACATGATCACTTACGATCAGGCGAGATAGTAGTCAAACGCAAGACTACCCATAGTAAAAAAAAGACTTCATTGCAGTTGTCTTTGTAACGAAACAACTCGCGCCTCATCTATTGTAAACTAGTTGTACTAATACAGAACCATTGCCCTAATAAAATTTTCATTGTATTAGGATGAATGATTTTGGAAAACAAAGCATAGAGTACAAACAAAGAAACGTCCATATTTATAACAGGATATATGGATTCTTTTTTTCTTCCTCAGAGATGTGTAAAGGGGAGAGCGCCAGTGAGGGTAGCGTGGGTGAGGTCCCACGACCAGAACAAGCGAATGCTTCAGCAACAGACAAAATGTATGTAAATTAACTTAATAATTTTATTAAACTAAAATTCTCCGCCCAGTTACTGTAGTGCGTTTTTTATTCCCACATAGTAAAATGTTATTTAATGTAAGTTTATTGTTCTTAAGTTGTGATGTCAATAATCGGATCTATGAGACATTATTCTGATAGAGAAGTTTATCTAAAAAAAATATTAAAAAGGAAACAACAAACCCAACTGCAACAAAGACAGTTGACTAAAAGATTTATTTTCTATTTTTTGATTCCCAGAATCGTACTTAAATAATAAATAGCCTATGTCACACCCACAATCCTGGAGTTAACAACTTTTTGAAAATTGTTTTAAACACTTTATATGTTGAAAATAATACCTATGAATATTTTTTTTTTTCATTAATATGTACACCATAAAAAGTGATTTAAAAATATTTTTTAATCTAAATAAAAAGTACGCAACAAAAACGATGCATTATGGTTCCTTGACGTCATCATTCATTTTATATGTTATTTTGTATGATAACAGCCACAAGTTTGACAACTAACGCAGAGTCTAACGTTCATATTTTCCGAATGGTGACGTCACGTTTTTAATCTGCGTTTCAAATCACTTGACTCACAGACAAAAAAATATTAATTTTCGAAAGGGAAAATTAAATAAATAAACAATTAATTTTGCAGATTTGTATTGTTTTACGCTTTTTATCTGTAGACCAATAATAATATTACTCATTAATTTACTTTAATTTGTAAACATACAGTCAACTCTCGGATTAAGACGTATCTAACAACATCTCGTATGTTAAAATTCCTCAAGCCGCTTACGTTACAAAGCGTGCCAAAGATATAGACATACATACACAAACATTCTCTCGAAAACATAACCCTCCCTTTTCGCAATCCGGTAAAAAAAAACATTAAACCCTATAAATGTGAAGGTCGAATAAGGGAGACAAAATCGCGTCTCTCCTGGGCCAACCAAAGCGTTCTTGTTTATTTTTTTAATTGTATGGTATGTATGAATAATGACAACATTATTGTCAAGTTTGACATTAGTGATTGTCAATTTACTCTGTGGGAATAAAAAACGCAGTATAGACACTACAGTATACTATATAAAAGTAACTTCAATATTTGTTAATATTCTCTCATGACACACTTTGGAATAATTTTATTTCTCTTTCGACAGTGATATTGATAGAAAGCCATTTAGCAGTCCAGAGCTACCGAAGTCTGGAACGGTGCCGGGGAAGGTATCAACTCCTGGGCTAGAGGTGATCTTAATAAAAACAACTGCATATATTTTAGAACGCTAAATGACATAAAAAATACTAAAATACTGGGTTTTACCACTAACTTTGTTTTTTTAAATCATTTTAGGTTTTAGCATTGTGGTCACAATTTCACGATTTAAGTGACGATGTGGCCCATGATGGTAACTCGCTAAGACTAGCGGATGACGAGGTTGGTAGCTAGCCAGGCGGGCATTAGAAAAAACCCTACTACCATGCTATGGTTTCTTCGCGCTGTTTTCCTTCACCGGGTGCTCAGGCTTATTGCAGGGATTCGAACTCACGTCGATCGACGCTAAGTCTTTACACACTATCACAGAGCCACCTCTCGTGTTGTTTTCGAAATGAAATGCTTCATTAACCAGCTATTGTAAACCAGTTGTATAATATAGCAGAACCTAGGTGAAGCTCACAACAAGTCACCAAAGTTTCATCGTAACCTGATAAGTGGTTTAGGAACACAAAGGGTCCAACAAAGAAACTTCAGGTCCTTAGCACACTTTCGCCGCGAAATAAATAAAGCGAAACCGCTGTAGTGCCGCCAAAACTACGGCATGCGAAATAGAAGCGAAATAGCCTGTTCTAACACATGAGATTTAACTATGGATCTATATCTTTCTCATGCAAATTCGGTGATGTCGGTGTGACGCCTGTCATGTCTCCACATTCGGTTCTTTTTAACTTTCCTCGTCTTTTTCTCAAGACATCTGTTACAAATGACATATTTTAATAGCGAAAATAGTATTGGAAATTAATTTCACTGAAAATCTCATTCAGATGCTCAGAAATAGACCAATTCAAAATCATCCCGACTACGAAAATGACGCATCGTAAAACATGTATAAAAGCGATCTTCGTGTGACTATTTAATTCTTTACATCATCCGTTTTCACCTAATTTTTCCTTTTTCATTAATTTCGTGCACCCGTATTCATCGTTTTTTTTAAGGATCATTATGTCCACAATAATGTTTCTTACTCTTCTAACTCCGGAAGCGACGATCTTTTTCCTCACCTGCTAATATACAACTACAGACATACACTTGCATGATGTTCCGCTACTTGAATCGAGACGTAGTTTCGCTAAGCGGAACGTGTAGCGGGTTCGCTTTATTTATTTCGCGGCAGGGGTGTTCTAATAGCCTCATGTCTATATTATATAGATTATCTTAAATACTGTTAAAATATTCATATCAGTAGCTGGCCCGCGCAACATCGTCTGCATCATATAAGAGAGAAAGAGAAAGGGTTAGAGAGAGTGGGTCGTAAGCACTGTATTATAGGTACCGCCCGCATCCTATATTATTCTGCATAATAAAAATGCGCTCGCGATACTTCATCATTATTTTGTTGCCGAGTATTTTAAAACTGTTGTATCTCCTAAGATATCCATGTAAATTAATTACAGTAAAGGGCACTTTTGTTCAAGACTAAATGCTTGTGACGAATAACGTATTTATTTCGATAAAAACCCTTTCGCAAATAATTCATTATTTTAGAATAAAATTTACTCCAATAAAGAAGGTTATATTGAGTAAACCTTAAAAGATAGCCATATGCTGTCGCGAACTTTTTATAGAGCTTTTTAAGAGAAACAATTTCGTCACACATGATTGCATACTTTAACCATTCACGCAGCGCACGCAGTGGAAGCTCTCAAGAGGAATAAATTTTCCCCGTTTTTGTAACATTTTTCATTGATGCACCACTCCTTTTGGTCGTAGCGTGATGATATTATATAGCCTATAGCCTTCCTCGATAAATGGGCTATCCAACACTAAAACATTTTCTTCCATTCAAACCAGTAGTTCCTGAGATTAGCGTGTTCAACCAAATAAACAAACTCGTCAGCTTTATAATATTAGTATAGATGCAACCAATTGAATACGATGCCCTTATTCAAAATATGCTATTGTGTAGTATATAAGTCCACAACTGCACACCAGTTTCGATGAATGCAATACTTGGACTCCATCAAAGAATCTAACGATTACTTATGAATTTGTCTTGGGATTACTACATAATTCATGTTTATTATAACTAGTATTAAAATTATACCCTTTATTAAAAAGATTTTATGTTTTTGCGAACATACATTATATTTCCATGGATTTATTGAGAGGGGAAAATTAATAATGTTATTAATATACTAAATTACACAATCCAATGTTTTTTTTTTCTTGACACTTTCTACTTTTGACTTTGTTCTTTGTCTTGGGTATTATGGATGTAATTGAGAGTAACATTTTTTTTTGCCTTTTTGACTGTTATATATAATATAATTTTTTAAATTCTCAACTCTATTGTTTTCTTTTTAATTTTCTTTTCGTTTATTGCATAGATGCCACAAACAAAGTATGTGGTGGTGGCCGTGAAAGGTTAATGCACTGAAAAATGTCTTTTCTTTTTAATTATAGTTTTTAGTTAGTAGTTTAAGTTAGCCTAGTGGTCGTAAGCGCGACTGCTATGATCGAGGTCCTGGGTTCGAATCCCAGGTCGAGCAAAGTGTTATTGGGGTTTTCCTATGAAATTCTCAGTAGCAGCTCGGAGTTCGGCTTTGTGCTCGATTAATGGCAATAGGCTCGCCCCCTATTACATGGGACCTAAAAACATACTCGGCGAAATGTGGGTGTACAATAGTACACCTCTGCCTAACCCTTCGGGGAATACAGGCTTGATGGTATGTTATGTTTAAATTAAAAAATATCATTTTCGGTCCACAGCCGAAGAAGAGAGGCCGGCCGAAAGGCTCGACGAATAAGCCTAAGTTGCCGACGTCGCCGACGAAGCTATCCCCTAACATACCTGGAGGGACGCAACCCCCCCGTGGTCCTCCACCCCGGCCCGTCGTGCCGGCGCCTCGGCCTCGCGGAGCTGGCTATCAGTACGCTGTCAGACCCTTCAGGAAAGACTTCTCCGGGATACAGTTTCGAAGGTGACGTATCTCTGTGTAGCTTACTACCTATGCGTCACGGTTTCACCCGTATTAAAATTATTCGACCAACTCTCCACCGTGCCGTCGCCAACGTACCCGTGTTACCTGTCCTTCATATTCAACTTTTTTTAAATGGCGTTTCATAATTACGAATTCTGCCAGTGTCAAGTCAGTCCTAGGATAGTCACTTTATAGTCGAATTTTATATGATTTTCTTCCAGATTAGGCTGCGGAAAAACATACCGACAAACACAACATTTACAGACAACATGTTTTAGTTAAATAGATACACGTTATCACGGTTAATTGGCGGTACTGTCCGTGATGCTTAAGCACAGTACAATCCAAACAAAACGGTGACCGCCAAAAGATCAGCAAGCCATCGACAGTCGCCGCTGTCAAGCCTAGTGGTCCGAAGCGTAACTGCTATTCTATGATCCTGGGTTCGATTTCCAGGTCGAGCAAAGTATTATTTGATTTTTTTTAAATGAAATTCTCAGTTGCAGCTCGGAGTTTGGCTTTGTGCCCGATTACTAGCAATAGGCTCCACCCTTGTTACATAGGACCCAAAAACATAACCGACGAACTGTGGGTGTACATTAATTAGTATACCCCTGCCTAACCCGTTGGGGATACAGGCGTGATGGTATAGCGTGGCGTACAGAGGTAAATTACATATGTAGATTGAAGAAGGCTATTTACAAGTTTCCATGTATATGTATATTAATTAAAAATAGAGTAGACGGAAAAACACAAAAATCTTAGCAGAAGAAACAGGAATTCAGAAGAGTTTTTAACTTCCGCACACTTGTATTTTTTATATCAATGTTTAGATCACTAACCAATTTATTTGTGCCGTTGCGTTACTCACTCGAATCACATAGGACATACGTAGCCCTTATACTTAAGTAGCCCTAACAACGGAATTATAAAATACGTTAAGTTTTCTACAAGCAATTATGTGCTAAGTTATAAATTTATGGTGGTATGTAGACTTCGATTCATCGTTGCGCGTGGCCCTATGTGTGCTTATTGTGGATGTTCCTTAGAAGATAGATAAATGCTCTCGCTGTCTTGTTTTGTAGGTTTTTTTAATTTTTACAGTTATGTAGTACATTAAGTACAGTATCTCTTAGGATTTATTGAACGTAAGCCATTTAAGGGCACAAATTAACTCACCATGAACAGTTTTTTTTAATTTGCGCGGAACACTAATTATTTTTCTTATGTAAAAGTAGCCTAAGTTACTCCTTATAACATCAGCTACCTGTCAGACCAAAAATCGGTTTAACCGTTTCGGAGATTACCTGGAACAAACAGACAGACGGACAGATAGAACAAATATTATAAAAATGGGTTTTTTGTTATAAGTATCGTATATACTTTCGTATGCATTTAGTAAAACGCTGCTATTTTGACATTACAAACAGACACTTCAATTTAATTAGTTGTTAATTTTCCTAATTGAGCTGTTGATTATTTTTTAATTTAAACAAATGAGTTGTAAAAATTTGACATAATAGAAGTAAAATAAATAATAAAATTCTCTTGTGTACTTCAATGTACCTATTGACACGAACACGTAGTCACTGTATTTATACACGCATAACGCACACATAGGGCAACGCGCGCACAAATGAGTTGAACTGTCTATAACAGTATGCAAACGTGTCGGGTGCAGGCGGTGGAGCGACGAGTGCCTCGACTCTTCGCACATCCCTAACGAGGTTTACTTTGGCGACGTGCCTGTGTCGACGGAGGTGCTGTTCAACTATTACGACGCGAACGCAGAGCGGGAACGGTTAGCGACGCAAGCGGCGCACATCGCGGCACAGAAGGCGGCCGCCGCTAAGCTCGCAGCGGCCAAACTGCAAGCCAGGGGTATCATCTCGAACGAGGTACCTCATTAATATACTTAATCAAAATCAAATATACTGTATGCGATTTATTGTGCGTTTTGTATTCCCACATAGTAAAATGACATTTCATGTGTTGCCAGTTTATTGTGTTTTTATAATAGTGATGTGACCAATCGGTATTAATCCGAAAATCGTACGAAAGAAACAACATTTATTTGATGTTGAAAACATGGATATTACAACGGAGATTACAATAAAATGGAGTATTAAAGCCGGGCCTATACTAAATACTACAGGCCTTAGATCAGCTTAGATCATGCATTGATGTTTTTCTAAAACAATATTGGAACCCTTTAAATATGAAGGCCGAATAAAGCAGACAAAATTACGTCTCTCGTGGGACAATACAATCAAAGCGTTCTTTTTTAGTTGTTTTTTTTTAATATGTAATTTTTTCCTCATGTATATACATTTTATAGTTTATTGAATTATGTAATGATAATAGTAAATTATCGAGTATGTTGAATAACACAAAATATTTCAATAATTATTGAATAAAAACCTTTAATGAAGTATTTAAAATTTACGATTCAAATAATTGTACTGTAAATTATACGGTAACACAACACTAAAAAAATTAACGTGGCAACATCATTTTTAACTTTGACATTAGTGATTGTCAATTTACTCCGTGGTAATAAAAATCGCAGTATAGGCCCTAAAAAGCTATGAACTTTAAATGTAAAAAGCGAGATCTAATGAAACATAGATGTTCAGTGTCAAAAGCGTCAAATTAGGGTGGTGCCCTGGTAGTAAGTACATAAATTTTTTATTTAACGGCAATCTGTACAGTATGTATTAAAACCCCGTCGGATCCGTGAAGGTGTTATTAGGTATCGAGATTATATTCTGTTTATGTTATCTATCTCAGATTATAAGTAAAGAAAATTACCCCTAATAAAATGTTTAAAAAAATAGTTAAATGAGGAAACTTACATGTCAATACAGGCGGCGCGGCGCATGGTACCGTCATACGATCTAACGTACCACTGCGCCGCGCCGGGGCTGGCGACGGTGTAATCATGTTTTAAAAATTTGCTATTTCTTAGGTAAACTAAAACTCAATATGTTAATTTTAAATCGCAATATCATTTTTATTTTCATAATAAATTAAATATTATTATAATTTTTTAAATGTCATTGGGGTAACTAGGGATTCGAAGGGGTTTTTAATACGTATTGTATATATTTTATAAATTACCTCCCCTATCCAACTTTTCACTCCACAATCTTTTCAATTATTCAATTTGTTTTTAAGTTTTATGATAATAAAAATTATACAATTACGAAAAAGTACCTTTCCGTCTTGCTATACTTGCACCGTTTTGGTGGGGTTCCGAATTTTAATTTGGTGCTTACAGCTGGACACAACCCTATATAAGATGATTCTCGTTACCTCTACCTTCCATAATTTGATAAACTATGTTGTATGAGATAGACGGTGTCATTTACTGTGCCGTTAAAACGTCGTGGCGCAATTTTCATACTTAAAAAAAGTTCATCATAGGTGCGGAGTGCCCGCCAACCACGTTTCCTTACGAGTGATTTCTTTGGTTGCGCGTAATTTTTAAACCGTAATAACTTCTACGGTATGCATTTAAACGAAACAAAGTAAAGGACAATTTTAATCTACATTAAATGCCCAAGTTAACTAATATATTTATCTGGATAAGGATTAATACTGAACTGGGGAAAATACCTACGTAAATAACCTAATGTTTTTAATTATGTTGAAGATAAAACTGGGTACTGTAAGTCGACCTTAGGAGATAGACATATGGCCATCGCGGACTTTTCTCTAGGCTTTTTGAAAAACTACAATTCTTTACTACATCATTTTGGTGCTCACTTAAGGTTTAGCCAGCGTGAGCCATTTATTGCGTCCGAAGATCAATTTTTTAAAGACTTCATTACAAAACATTGAATTTTCTTACAAAAACATTATTTAAAAAATATTGAATTTACAAAACTTCCGTAAAAAATCCTCTAAATGACACTGAAAGCCGTATAACAATCCGTTGCGTGGACAAAGCGGACAAAGAAACTAAGGCAGATTGCGATTTTCTTTTATACTATGCGCCCAACAAACCTTTGGACTGAAACACAACGGAAGCACTCCAAATTTGTAGCAGGAATAGGTTTTGTACAGGTCCTACGACTTGCGAGTGAGTGTACGAATCAAGTCTTAAAGTACTCTGAACCCACACATGTGTTTCTGAAAATGGTACTCAGTTGAGGTAAGAAGGTTACTGAGCTGAGGTAAGGTTACTGAGCTGAGGTAAGAAGGTTACTCAGCTGAGTTTCAAAGTAACATGTATATTTTACCTTATTATTATTATTTTTCAAATACTATTGTAACGTAGTAAAATATCGTAGTATAATGCAGCGACATTATCTTTCCGACTTCGCGTATTAAAATAAACAAGGCGCGCGCTCTTACCTCTGAGTACAAAGTTCAAGGTAACATAACTTTCACTTTTAAGACGCGATAGACAAAGGATTTGCGGCAGCGGGGTTGAACGGTGGTTCCGACATTCATTCTTTAAAAATAATTAGAGATATTAAAACGTTGTTTTACCGTGTGCTTCCACGCAGTAATAAGTGTAAAGTTTTTTAAGAACACCCGGGCGTCTTGATTAGGATCGCGTGAGTGCCGCTGCTGTCTTCTGGCAGACCAGCGGTTTTCGAAGGTGAATTAATTGCCGTTTTCTCGAGCGATCACGCTGCCGGTTTATAAAACTCCGGTCATTCTGGGGTTTTTTGGTATTAGTACAGCCGTCCAGGGCTGGTAGCTCCACCGCCCGTCGTCAGCTGGCGCTGAGGAAACCGTGTGCCGACAGATCCGCTCCGCGTCATACCCGACTCCAACGACCAGACAGTTGTCTACTTTTACACGATGGATTTTATTTAAATTTTAATTTTAATTTTGTAACAACTTTAATGAATCTCGTTACGAACCGTCGCTTGCCGTGCTATCCCACTAGACTATTTTCGAATATTCTATACATTTTTTATATATACACCTTTCTTTTCTTTCTTTTCTAACATGTTTAAAATGTTTACGTCTAGCTCATAAGTATTTCTAAGGGAATGGTTTATCGTTGTAAGTTTTTACTTAACTTTACCCTTTACTTTTTTCCCAAATAAATTTTTGTTAACTTCGCCCCAAGGATTTTTCTATCTTTTACACCCCTAGGGTTAAAGTTTAACACTATAATTATAGGGTTTAGCTTTTGAACATTATCTCATTTGATAAGTGACGTTTTGTGTTTAAAGATGAACACGCTAAGCCTTGTGACGAAAGTGCTAGAACAATCTGTATAGGTGTTTGGTGTCAGATATTCAAACTTGAGGGTGCTAACTAGCCAGGCGGGCATTAGAAAAAGCCCTACCATCATACTAGGGTCTCATCACGATGTTTTCTTTCACCGGGCGCTCAGGCACATTGCAGGGATTCGAATACACATCAATTCATTGTCGATACAACAGAGTAATTGTATAATGAATTTTTTCAGGTCACAACCGTTGACTCCTCATCATCAGATGAATCATCAGGGTCATCTGGGAGTGATTCAGATGATAGTGATGATGTGAGTATAATTTGTTTACCAACTATAACATACACATATTTATACATCACGCGTCTCTCCCAACCGGGTTAAAGACCACGTCCTTCGACTTGCTACAATCCTGGCATATATTTTTCATTTCTACATTCATCAATCTTTTTATGCATGCTCGTCGTTTTGGAGTACTCTTGACCTGACCGATCTTCAGAACATCCCAAATTTGATCGTGGAACGCTCGTCTAGGCCTTTCCTCTTCTAAAGTTCCCATTCACACTCATCTGAACTTTAAATGCAGGAAAAAGACAAAGCATTTTGTAAAAAAAAAAACACTTTATTTTTTATAAGATTGAAAGAAAGGATGTAATGCTTGACGGTCATTAGTGAGACAATGGCGGCTGTTTCAGTTGAATCAGCACGTTAAATCGAGAAATTGTCTTATAGTTCGACTTTTAATTATATCCGGTAAGGGGGGGGGGGGGTATATCAAGTATTACGTAACGCAATTTGGGGGGAGGGGGAATTGTAAAACGTTACGATGCGTTACAAGGTTCGAAAACGCGTTACGTAACATTGTTTTTTAAGTAAAAAAACTAGGCAACTAAAATTTCCCAAGATCGCAACACTTTTCGTTTGTTTTATGGGGAATCCCTCGAGTGTTAATTAATTATTATTTGTTTTTGTTGTCAGTATTTGTTCGTGTGCACGCAGAACCACATTGCTGTAGTCAGTGTTGTTAAAGTGAATTCATACTATAATGTCCTCAAAACAGGGAGATTTGCATCATCAGCTGTTCTTGGCCTATAAAAGGTCTCATGCTGACTTGGGTGCTACGTAACGTTTAAAGAGGTGGGGTTCAGAGAAATGTTACGGCGCGTTACATGGGGGGAGGGGATTATCAAAAAAATTCCAAATTTGCGTTATGTAATACTTGAACTCCTCCTTGACATATTCCAAAGAGAATTTCGTTCATTCTTACACCAACTATCTTTTGTTTTGACAAAATTCTGGTATTCCTTCAGCTGTCAAGTTATTGAATATAATTATAAGTCGAAGTTTAGACACTTTAGTCATAGGATTAACATTAATCATAATCAAAAATACCTACTTCATTCAATTTAGGCCATGAGAAGGCACTTATGAACGTTACAAAATCACTACCGATTCGGAAATCATAGTACTTATCGGAAAGAGCCGACAAGAAAAACATTTTAAACCATTTGTATATTTTTCTTCAATATTGGGAATTAAGCTTTGATTTTACGTTTGTATCATAAATTTTGATGGGAGATTTGGCGTTGTCACAATAAAAAACCGTTGAGATTATACCTTTTGCGCTTAGGACGCGCCGCTAAAACGCGGTCCAGGTCGGCCGAAGGGGTCCAAGAACTCACCGCGACCGCCTGGCACGCCGGGCACCCCCGGATCGGGTGGCACCCCCGGCACGGGGAGGCGGGGTCGGCCGCCCGTTCCGCCCGAGCTACGGCAGCCCGGTATCACAGACATGAAGAAATTCTGCAAAGCGGCTGGTATCCGCTTCGACTACAAGAAACTCGTTGAAGGTAACTGTTCTGTCCTCCATTTAAACGCTAGGTATAGATGAGTAAGCGCAGTGGAAGACTATGCCATTCGAGATTTCCATTGGGATATGGGCAGAACGCGCCTGCGATTCACAGGGCTAACCAATTTACAAAAACTTACAAATAAAAAAAGGGTTCGTTATTAATTGTTAATATGAATTTGAAAATGTTATATCTGAAACGATAATAAAGATCGGTAAAGTGTTCTTAAACTAGTTATATTCCTATGTACTTATAACCGACAGCTCTTGCGATTCAGTTGACTTACCGTCGTTCCTACGGGAAGAGTTCCTGACTCTAGGTCAGCACATTTAGAACAACTAAAAATAAGTTTACTTTTTAAGTCAGTCTAGTATCGACCATAAAATAGTACGGGTAATAACTTATTAACCAAATTAATTTTAGTTAAGTTCATTACCAGAAATGGTGTGTAAAGCACCACGACGTTTTGAGCTGACGAGTTTATGAATTTGTGACGTAGTAGTTTGTACCTGGTACATTGCTGTTGAGGTTGAACGGGCTGGTTGTTTGATGTGTACACTAAATGGTTCTTCAGTGTTTTAGTTAACTTGTTCACTACTATTTTATCTTGCCCTGAATTAGTTACGGTATTAAACCGGCGCCGACCCGTAACCGCGTAATGTTTGATTACATACACATTTCGCTCTGTCTGACAGCACAGTGTTGGCCGACGCGTCCTTCTATATTACATCGTCGCGCCCCATAAAGGACTGCCTACCTATAAGGGAGATATATGTTAAAAGTGTTAAACAAATAATAATAGTAATAAACGATCATAATCGATTACACGTGAGGTCGTTATACTACTTTTATCGATCAACGGTATGGGCTCGAACGTATGTTTTTTATCATTCAGTTACTATTTAACATTTTCTTTTTTTATTTTTCTTCTTTCTCGTGATTACATAGTTTCATAAACATTTTCAGATTCACGAAACGTTTTTTGTTGCAAAATGACGAAACAATTGTTAATCCGTTTCTGGCGGTTTCCAAAGAAATTTATTAAATTATTATTAATATAAACTCAATAAATAGTATCTCTTGTTGCAATGCGCACGCGTAGGTTGTACGAAAAACAAAGAGCGCGTACAGAAGATGTTGGACTTGCTGATAGCGGCGGGGCTCGAGGGTAAACCCTCGCTGGAGAAGTGCAGAGCGATGAAACAAGCCAAGATGGACAAGAAGGAGCAAGAGAAACAGGCGAAAAAGGATGCGAAGACTAAGCATAAAGACGAGGATGGTAAGTCTTTGGTTCTGTTACATGTTTTGCTTTATTTGCGGCTCGGTATTTTTTTGCAAGATATATTTTATTAATGTTATCTATATTAAGAACTCTATAGTTCTGTAGATTCTGTAGTTCACGTGAGCGAAGCCGAGGGCACACCTAGTTATTTAAATTTAAAAAAAATAGTTGTCTGGTTGTGTATTATTCTAATGTGTGGGGTTCTACAGCCGGCACAGGGTCGGTGTCGCGGCGGATGACGCGGGGCGCGACCGGCGTCAAGCCGCGTCAGCGTATCGTCATCTCCTCGGACGAGGAGGACGACACGCCCGCGGCGAGACGCACGCTCTCCAAGCTGCGGTCCAGCGTCAACGACGAGTCCGATTCCGATTAGGTACGTCACTACGGCAAAATTTCTGTCAGCTGGACTCCTAGATTTAATATAGTATACAGGATGGGTCTTTCAGATGTCGCAGTAAGGGTAGGTACGAAAATTTTCTGAAGAGACTGTTCTTGATTTTTTTGAGAAATTTTCACCTGAATTTAAGTACATTTTTTTTAAATGTGTACAGTCAGCAAGATAATGGGCAATTTACAAAAATACTTTTTTTTGATGCCAATCGATCCTGTTTCTTATAGGGATCAATAAACTCTATGGGACCAACTGAGAATCGTCAAAATCTTTCACATATATTTCGTAGGATATCATTGTGGCTTTGATAACTTTTTGCAAGAAATGAGATTCCAACTTGTTTTTATCCTTGACCAAACATTTTATTATGGGTAGTCTGGGAGCTACAAAGAAGACTGGACATAATAAAGAAAAAAAGACTAAACATTCTGAATTTGAGGTGATTTTTGCCTAAGAATGTCAGAAGTCACAAACGACAAACTATGTACATCTTTATATTCAAAGTTAATACATTAATGACATGGTTTCTTTCGTTTTTTTTTGTCCAGTCTTTGTAACGCCCAGACTATCCATAATAAAAAGTTTTGTCAAAGTTAAAATATGTTTGAGTTTCTTTTCTTGCATAAGTTTATATGTTTTTCGTGTGTATCTGTGTGTCTGTCTGTGGCATCGTAGCTGACAAACGGCTGAACCGATTTTGATCTAGTTTTTTTTTGTTTCAAAGGTGACGAGTTTTCTTAGTTATGATTCAAGAAAATCTGTTCAGCCAATTGAAGATTCGAAATTTGGTATTCTGTTACTTCAATGATATTGGAAAAGTCTTGACCAGATGCTGCAGCGTCATCTTGAATATGTAGGATAAATAACTCCTCACCAACTTACAGCAGAGATATCGAATCTGGGCTCATTAGAAAGGTCTCAATGAATATGTTACTTGTGTCTGGAGCTTATTAATTTGCCTTGTATGTAATTTTTTGGTGTCAATTTGGATAGAAAATTTTGGCTTTTCGGATTTTCTATACACGTCTGAGTGTACGTGGCAGCTGTAGTATGCCTTCAAGTGAAAATTCATGATATAGATGTTTTATTGCAGGTGACTCTCTCATAATTCTGCCCAGTGTTAGTGTGAGAGTGCCGCTATCGGATATTGCGTTTAACATTTACGCCGGACCTTCGGCTGTGAGTGTGTGTGAACCACGAAAGGAACCTCTAGAAAGTGCTTCGACGGAGGTTCAAACCTATAATAAACTTAAAAAAAACTATTGTATTTAGTATAATATAGGGGTGAGCGTTTTATTTCCTACTAATTTTAGGTCGTACGTCGAAATTTGTGTGTAGGTACCGCGACGGTTTTTAAAGTGTGTCGGCTTAAAGGGGTACATTTTTGGATAGGGGTTTTTATTGATTTTAATTTAGGGGAAGGTGGGGGAGAAAGTCGTGATGAAACTATAGCATGTCCAAATACAGCCTGGTTAAAATCTATCGTCAAGCACCTATAGGTGAGTTCCGACAGCTCCATTTAAAAGGCTTAGCGTGCTACCAACTTAAGTCACATCGACGTTATTTTACATGAGGCTTGATTTCACAGATCCTACTCCTTAAATTAAAAAAAATATATCCTTAAATGTTTCCATGTAGATTTGGATGACTGTAGAATATTATGAACAGTAAAGTTAAGAATGTAAAGTTGTACCCTTTTCTGCCACACAAAGGGTTGAGAAAATCATATTACTTCCAAAGTAAATTAGAGAAAAATTATAAAATTTACTGCGAGGGTATATATTTATATTGTGAGAATATTTATCATGAAAATTATGGAATTATTTTATCGATAAAATCGTTTCAATCGGTAAACTATATTTATTTTGTAATCGGTTTTATTAATGTTTTTATCGCATTCGAAAGAGAAAAATAGTAATAACAATAACAAAAAATTGGCAGCTTTTTATGAATTTTGTTTTATAGATATTAAAAAAACCCAATGAATCATAAATATTACACTAACTTTACATGAAATGCAATAGAGATTGTGATTTCAAGTATCTTTGGAAGATTCTGCTAGGGTTGCCAACATTATTTCACCGGTTTATAGTATTTTTCAGAATTAAAAAAGAAAGTTATTTAATAATTTATTTTTGTGTATGTATTACAATTGTGGTGTTTTCCTTTCTATATATCTAAATTATTTCTTCAACACTATCGTTAGAAGATTAGAAACACAATGTAATAATAAATGGTATATATATAGATGGCAACTCTAAATTCGGCACAGTTTAAGTTATTTTCGTTCTTAAATACTTGGAACTAGAAATCTGTGGGCTTAGAACAAACGGTTTTGCGAGGCGTGCAGTGTGTTTCGCGAGCGACGGTATGTAGTTGTTTTTAGGGTTCCGTTCTACATTTAAAGATAATAGGAGATCAGTTTGACATTTTTTCTAAGCAAACAAATAACAAAAAAACATAAAATATTAATGAGGTATCCAAGTAACAAACATTTATTTTTGTAAATACATCACAAATATATTTTGTTCGTCTCGCGCTTATCGAATGATACTAAACTCTGTGACGAACATTATAAAATACAAATTTGTATAATCGCTGTGCCCTAGCTTAGAGCGTCCACTGAGACCGTACAAGTAGGGTTTGAAATCGTTATCGATAATAATCGATTTTAAAAACATCATTTTCAGTGTATGTTATTTCAAAATCAAACAGTAAAAGGTGTTTATACAAGAGCGTTCTCGCGAAATTGTCGCAAGTCAGGGAATCCACCGCCCCATTTACTTCTAAGTAGCGATAGCGTAACGCTTGTAAAATGTCTCTCAATATTGTTCATTAGTGCCTACAATAATAATTATATATATATAATGAAGAAGAACGTACGTCTAGATGTGTGTCCTACATATTAATAACGTTATAATCATATTTTTCATTTATTTACAATTTTTTAAAATAGCAGATTACGTTCGGTATTTTGTGTGTGTGAACGTTTTTTATACTCTAGTTTTGTAATGAATTTAAATGTAATAAAATTTAACTATAGATTGGTAACACCAATACGTTTAGGGTTATTTAATTAGAATTCGTGTATATAACGCATGAAATAAATATATGTTGCGTGATTTTTATTTTTGTACAGTTTTGGAATTATGGTTTTGCGGTTGCGTTCGGCTGGACAAAATGGTGGGGAAACGGTCTCATGAAGTTTTTTTTTATTTGGTCTAATCTGTGGTATTAATCCACAATTCTGCCAATGTCATTTAGTGCCACGTGTTTCGATAACGATTAGTGCAGGAGTTTTTGGGCAGGTCATAATCTGTCATGTTGTTGTTTTTATTTTAATGAACCTATATTATGTAATATTGGTAGTATTTTGCGTGATACAGTTTGGTTATTTTACACAAAGGAATATTATAAAAAAAATAAATGAAAAGCATGAAGTTTAAATTATCACAAAAAAAAGATTTCTGAAAAATTACAGTTTGACATAAGTAACTGTTAATTTTGACGTTGACGTTTCTAATGTCAAATTGGCATGGTTGTGGACCGTTTCTGAGTTATATGTCCGCCCTTCGGCTTTGTATATATGAAGTATGAACGGTGATTATTTTGAAGACAAGTTAGTAAAGGATACATCACATTTTTTAATTGTCATAATAAAGTCTACATTATCGTCATTAGATGTGTGTTATAATAGGTCTATTAAACAGGATACAATAATAAATTCGATGCTTATGAAATCATACCTAGTTGTGCCTATAACTTTTTTTATAGAGCTATATTTGTCGATAGTAGACCGTTTAGCATTAGAGCGTCTTGTTACAGTATAATGGAATTGTTTTTTTTTTCCTTTCTGAATCTCAAAACAGTACCGTTTTATCGTTTATTTATGTTTAAATTTACGTGATATGTTGAATGAAGTGAGATACATTTAATTTGTTTGGAGAAGTGCAAGAAAACCAGTTTTCGCTTGATAAGTTTAGTTTTAAAAGAATGGAGAACAATATATTGGAAATAATTTATTTAGTTTACTTGAATATTTATTTAATAAAAGTGCTGGCTGTTTGTATACGAGTATAAAGAAAGCCGAATGGTTTGTTAAAAAAAAAACCTTGATGGACAAATTTACCAGAGCATTTATTTAATTTGTGTTGTGGCCTAAGACTGACTCTAAAAATTCACAAAGCAATAGTTTAAATACTTATTTGTTGTTTAATATATTTCAATAGGCCGGTAACACAAAGTACGGTGGTGATGTATGTGTATCACGTTTATATGAACCTCACGTGATTTTCAGTAACCTCTTTTTAACTTATTAATAATCAACAAAAATAGAATAATCAATATTATCCATACTTTCCTGTTCAGCCCTATAGAAATTTAAAAATGGTTGGAAATATATTGAATTACACGTTTTAAACAAAGAAGATGATGCTACGTTACTGAATGCGTGTTAAGTGTGATTGCAAAAGGACTACTATATCACTTGCCCTAGCGTGCGGTCGTTTCAGCGCCAGGGTTTATTCGGCGCGAGCAGTTCGTGCGATGCGAGCGGTTCAAAGGCGAGAGCGGTTCATAAAACGTGAACGGTTCGTGCGACGCGTATGGCACGTTGAATGATAGCGTTTTTACTTTTTACGTAACTTACGAACTGCATTGCAATAGTTATACATCGTGATTTTTTTTTTGTGTTATTTCCACTATTTATTGCGTTTAACGTCAAACATGATTTTGGACAAAAATTATGTTTTATACAATTTACAACTGTTGTACAAGTAGTAGTATCTACTATTCGTTTTTTAATGTGGTGTAGTGCTAATTACAAACAGCATCAATTAACCATCCGGGTTAAAACTATGAGTGGGTTAATAAAACCAACCAACTGAAAACCAATGCAGGGTGAAAACTAATTTTATTCTTTTTTAATATTCTTCTTTTGCGTTGTATAATTTATTGCCATTATAAATAACTCGATATTTTCCCACCGTTATTTGACCGTGCTTTAATCAGAATGACCTTGACTACAATTTACTACGATTTATCATCTGGGTGGAATTAAATGGGTGATAACTGGATTATAACCCACTCACTGGTTTACCCATCTATAGTACCAATACGTCCCTATCCAATTTAAGTGGATGACTATTTATCTTGCAGGGATATACACAGTCTCTACTTCAGAACTCGTCTACATCATCGGCTATCCGTTCTTCGGCATGTTATGTGGCCAGCCAATTGCCACTTTAGATAGGTAACCCTTTGTAACCCTAATTCTCTGTCTGATTACATAATTTCTGATTCTATCCTTCCGAGGATAGCTTTTTCCATAGCTCGCTGAGCGACATAAAATTTGTGAACCATTTTAGCCGTGAGTGATGCACGTTTTATCTTCGTAGATTTTATGGGATAGGCAATATGATGACTCGACGTAATTTTACAATATAACTCGATTCTTTTGTTGGCCTCTATTTCAAAGTTGTGCCTACCAAGTTGTGAAGGCAATAGTGTCATAATTATATTAAAAATCTTAAAACTTTCTTATTATCCCAGTGTTTTAGCGTAATAATTTATAAACTGTAATGTGATTCTTTAATATTAAGTTTATTTAAATTAAAATTATTCAAACAATGTAATTTTATCTTTGCGCATTTGGTACGCAAATTACGGACGCTGTATCAACACGTGTGAATAGTGTAACAATCACGATAAAGTCAGAAATATTGATTTTAATTTGTATATGCAGGACATTGCACACAAATCAATTTAGGGTGCGTTTTAAAATAAAATGGACAATCGAATGTGCAATGCGTCCTGGACGCTAGGCGCTCCAGTGAATGGAGTCTCCTTAATTTCCCGCCTGGGGCAGGTTCCCCCTGCCAGCCTGCCGACTCTCCTCTCCCTAGATCCCGGGGCTGGTAGTACCAGGACAGGTGTAAATGTAGCTGGTACTGGACAACACTGTGACACGAGTTGGGGCTCTGCCTTCAGAAGTACCAACGTAATATTGGTTGACGGCAGTTAGTAAATTGTAATTCTATAGGTCCTTCAAATGTTAATTGTATCTTTATTTTTGAAAGATTATCCGAATTTACGTTGTCCAAGTTTTCACTTTGAATGTGTTTTCTCATTGTTTCGATATCACAAGTTAGTAGGCTTTCAGATTGCTTTTTTAAAATTTTATTATATTATTAAAGTGTATAATATATTTTTAGATATGGAATTAATATTTGTAACACTGTAATTCAAGAAAAAAATAAGACACTTTTTATTAGTTTTATTTTTTCCATGGTGGTATTAGTTCACAAGCTAAAATAAGTCTTAAGATTCAGTGATAAATGTAACTGGTTCGCGGACTTATACACGGAACCCCCCCGATGGCTTATCCACGGAACCCACTTTATGAATTGCTTGTATAGAGTTTTTGGCACGGAAATAATGTTTGAAAACTGATTCGTCGGCGGTAGATTCGAAAAGCGTTCAAATTATTTCCAATTATTTATACATATTGCTTCGATCGTTTATAATTTTGTCGAAATTAGCTTTTTTAAGGGAGAGATTTTGAAGTTTCTCGCTCAAGTAAGATTGATGTACTGCGCAGGCGCATTGCATTGAGTCGTATTATGTCTCAAAGTTTTAACAATACCTTTTAAAATTTTATTTTAGTCATCAATTCGATTAACAGACAGGAACTTGATGCAGTTTAGTGATAGTTTCTGCACGTTGAATTATAATTTAGAAAAGATTTTGATAATAAAAATCAGCGGTTCCTAAACTTTAAATGCTATGCACCACTCAAACAAACCTTTTATATTATTGATCCCTTCATAAATATCAAATAAAACACAGTTTCGTTTGCCATCTTCTAATGAAGGGAATCAGTGCAATATGAAATATGAATAAAAAATATAGCGCTATTAATTAAATTAATTAATATTAATGTACGTAACAATCAAATAATGTAGCAGCTGAAATAATTGAAGATGTAACTGGTTCGTGGAACCCCGGTGACTTTTCCACGGAACCGTATTTAGTAATCGCTGGTCTAAATTGCTGAACCTAAAATATTAATTTTAGTGTGTTATAATACGGCGTTTTGTCGAGAAATGAATGTATTAAGGAAAAGCCATTATTAAAATTGAGTTTCAAACGTTTTGATAAAAACTCGCATGAAGCCTTACTTTGCAATAAAGGTACTGATACAATATTGAAAACAATTTATTTATATATATTCTATAGTTAAATAAATAGAATTGAATATCATTTATAATTATAGAGGATAGAATATAAAGATGTACATATATTTAGTTAACTAGTAACATTAGATTTTAAGTTTTACTATAATTTTAAGGTGTAATAGATATTTGTATTTGTAAGATATGTTTAGATGTGATTCTTTTACCTTAAAAAAAATATTTTCGACCCTTGTAAGGGGTTGAAATTATGCGTACCTCTCACAGTTGAGTAATATAAATAAATCGTAGTAATGTTTTTGTGTAAAGCTATATGATTTTTTTTAATAATATGTATACAATAATTGTAATGAGTTACAGAAATAAAAACAAATTTTTAGATAGACCTCAAAATATGAGGGTCACATGAGTACATAATATTACAGTTTTTTTTGTTTCTATCAACTCTTGTTTTTTATTCAGCAGTAAATTAAATTCATTTGGTTTTCGAAGATAAGGGCGCCGTGGCAAACACTTTGGAAACATTTTTATTAAAAGGATGTCAGTTGTCAAATCTTGTCGTCTTTCAATGTTTTCTCGTATGTTTGTATTAGGTTCCTTTCGTATTCAGAACTTTTAACATCGACCAGGGTACAAAGTATATAAAGAAATAAGATTCGTATGCCACTTATTTTGTTCCTCTGTTTGTCGTTTTGATAGTGTTTATTTGTATTTATATTATTTTCATTAATTGGTATAAAAAAAGAATAATAATTTAAGAAAGTCCGTTATAGATTCAACGATTTATAACGAAATATGACAAGCCAGTTTTAAAATGTCGACGATTTAAAACGACAGAAATTGGTTCAAAAGATAATTTCAAAGCGTTTTTTTTTTCGTTACAGTTATAAATTCATCATAGTTAGCTGTTTCTTGCGACTTCTGTGTGTCTTTCGTACTATATTCTTCTATAAATTTAATTGCAATCGATTCAAATTTTGCTTATTCGTGAAAATGTACAAACAGAGATAGACAGAGTTACTTTTGCATTTATAATGTGTTTGGTACGCATGTTTTTAACTTTCCATATATTTGGAAGTATTTAGTCAGTCAACTGCGTTTAAATGAGTTATAAAAATATATGTAAAGCACCATGATATGCTTTTTGTAGACGTATTGGTTTATATTTATGAAAAAGAATTTTAAAAAAAGTGCGTGCGTACAAAGTACACAGGTCAGAAGTGAAACTTCATTGGCAAACTAATTTTTAAATATCGTTTATATTTACACTAATCTAAAGCTTTAGATTTCCGAGACTTAGAGGGAGGGTAAAAGGAAGATATATTAGGAACATCATGAATTTAATTGTCATTAAAATAGTGAGTATATTAAAATGACGAGTGGCAAATTAAAATGCCACAATATGATATTTGTAAATATGAAAACTTCCTAACCTTCAAACGAATTAACATAAAAAAAATTATATTAACAAAAAGATAACAAATAATATATTACTTACTCTGAACAACTGCTTAATATAGGACGATTTACAAATTATCACAAAATGTTTATTTATAAATTTAACTCACTGTTTACTTTACACATTGTCTCCATGTCCACGTGCTTCATGCTACGTTCGCCCTTTTCACTCTCTCTCAATCGCTCTCTTCCTCTCTCTCTCTCAAAATGTTTCACATTTTCGTGACGCGTTGCATCCGTAAAAATTTTACCCTCATGCGCGCAAAGAAGTTTCACTTCAAAAACACTAATTTTTTCCCTTGCCAATAAATGAGGCATACAAATGATATATTTATTTATTTTTTATTTACTACAACAGTACTAGATAAAAAAAATCTGTAATTTTTTTTGGATATATCCGTACAAAGAGTGAAATAGATTGACAAGTCCAGTTGCATCAAATTTAAAAATTGTTCGAAATCGGCATCTGGGTTGGTTAATTAATATAGAGCGAATTTTTCAATCAACAGATAATACTTCTTTATGAAGAATAATTTTGACGGTTTGACGAAGGGATAATGTATGGAGAAACAGACAAAATTTAAGAATGATTCCTCAAATAAAGTTATCTGATGATTGAAAAATCGGCTCATAGAATAAATGAGTAAGGCTTACTATTTTTGGTACAATTAAAAGAAAAGAAGGATTTATCAATTAAATGTAAACTTTAAAATGGCCGCTATGAAAAGTATGCATTTTCGACTTGTCAACGTATTGACGCTTTGTTCCGTACAAAATACTTAATACCTTCTAATAATAGTTACATTAATACAATATTGATCAAAATCTTCTCTTCTTGAAGTCTTTAACTTCTTCATTTCTTGGGAACCAGGGCGTCATATATTTGAGTTAGATGACGGAGATTTAATAACATTAACATTTAATAACATAGTAATTAGCTCATTTTTATACTGCGATATATTCCTATTCAATATTCCTGCAATATTTGTTGTTTGTTGTGTTTGTAATGAAACGACTCGTGTGCCATCTATTGAAAACTGGTTATACTAATATAAAAACTTTCGCGGGCGTGCGCACAACTCACCAAAGTTTCATCGCAATCGGATGAATGGCTTAGGAACGCATAGAGGACAAACAAACAGTTTCACGAGGGTTATCGTGTGTTTTGCAGGGAACGAATCTAAAATGGCATCTTAACAAGTTGTTAAGCGAAAGTGGGATCTAAAATTTCCTTAAAATAGTGGTTTTTATGCTGTATTTAAATCATACAGTTAAATAAAACTGATTCATTTTACTATTTTAGGATTGTTGAATGAAACTGAAAAATATTTCCTTCCTGTCTTGATCTCATTCAAAATTATAAATATTTTAATATTAATCAAGCCGCTCTGGACTGGTGGGAAGTGGGAAATGTTTACGTACCTAAAGAAAGTATCAGTTGAATAATTTCGAGGATGAAATTTTCTTTCTTTATTATCTAGCATAATTACGTACATGTAAAAATATAAGAAAGCTTTTCATGCAATTTTGAACTTAAAATTTTAAAGGAGTATTCTACAAGGTCAGGATTTTTGAAATTGTTCCCCATTATTATTGCAATTTAAACGATATGAGAAAATTAAACTGATCGAAGTCTATATAATTTTAAATTAATCATTCTATCATTACCCAGTTTAATTTAACAGTCTTGTTAACTTAACATTCTTGTTACATGGTTAATCGATTACTTACTTAGTTTTAATTTTCAATTGGTCATTCTATCAGTGACCCAGTTTGATTTAATAGTCTGTTAACCTAACATGACTGTACCTAACTTTTAATAACCTAAATTCTAAATTAGTAATTGTTTCATTACCCAGTTGAATTTAACAGTCTTGTTAACTTAACATTTTTGTTACATGGTTAATCGATTACTTACTTAGTGTTTATTTTGCAATTGGTCATTCTATCAGTGACCCAGTTTGATTTAATAGTCTTGTTAACCTAACATGACTGTTGTTTAATTAATTACTACCTAACTACTAAGAACCTAAATTCTAAATTAATAATTCTATCAATACCCCGTTTAATTTAGTAGTCTTGTTAACATAACATCATTGTTACATGCTTAATCTTATATTTCAATTAGTCCTATCAGTGACCCAGTGTAATATTTTAATTACACTGGATCAAAAATTAATAGTGTTGTTAATTTAATACCCTGTTAGTTAATTAACTACTTATCATATTATATAATTAAAATTGACATGACATCATCAATAGTTTGTATTTATTTTAAACATTAATAAAATTGAAATGTGATGTAAATTTATTTAAAAAAAAAATGAATTCGATGTAAATATTCGTGTAATTGTGTGTTTTTTGTTTTATTTGAATGGTACTAAGTAAAAATGTGGAAGAAATTATGTGTGCAGCTTACTGTATGCAATGAGCGATCGTTTTAAAAAAAAAATCCATACCTGAAGAATTATTCTGACGTAGAATGCCATATTGTGATTAGTTTCTTAGCTACATCAAGCATTTTTCAAATAAAAATATCTATATATACAATTATAATGTATTGTTTTATTGTTTGTATACCCACGGATCTATGGACAAAATATGGTAATGGTCACGTGAATAATAATAATAATAATTTATTTTACTTCCAAAAATAATAATATGTTATTTTTTCAATTTTAGAATAGTACCTGCCTGCTTCATTAGCCTAGTGATCCTAAGCGCGACTGCGATTCCCCCAAGTCGAGCAAAGTGCTATTGGGTTTTTCTTATGAAATTCTCAGTAGCAGCTCGGAGTTTGGCTTTGTGCCCGATTAATGGCAATAGGCTCGCCCCCTATTAAATGGAACCTAAAAACATACTCGGCGAACTGTGGGTGTACATAACTACACCTCTGTCTAACCCTTCGGGGAATACAGGCGTGATGGTATGTTAAAATAGTACAAATCACAGAAGTTGAGGGGTTATAGGCTAGCGTGGTATATATGGGCATATCATGAGGAGCGATAAAAGTCATATAACTAGAACAATGTTAACTCTAAAAGTGGATGGATATAGAAGTAGAGGAAGACCGAAGAAAGTATAGATGGATGTATGAAGATTGATATGCGTATAAAAGGTGTGAATCTTGAGATTATATTTGATACTCTGAGTTGAAGAAGAAAACATATTGTGTAAGGGTAAGAAGAAGAAGAATATGAAGATTGATTAATTGAATTGAAATAAAGTTGTATTGTCCTATAAAAACGTTTATATTTCGTTTGTACCTATATGCTTTTTAGGGGTTCAAATTCACCAGGAATAGTGTAGATTCGTTACCCGAGTTTTATTCTGGCAATACTAAAGTCGGGTAATTGCCCGACATTTGTTCAGTCACGTATTATCCATTGTCGCGATTGCACGTCACTACAGCTCATAGTATATACCTATTCATTACTTTCTAACAACATAAATGGCATATAAATGTTTTCATATCCCTTCTCTTTTTGCGTACTGTTTAACTTGAAGCATTACTTAGAGTTTCTATGTATAAATAAATTGCGCTGTTTTTAGTGTAATGGTGTAGGCGTATGACGCGTTTATAAATAAAATGTTATTATTAGCTTGTTTCTTTTGCTCTTTTTATACTATTGTTTAGTTATTATAATTTTCAGTGGATATACAAAGGAATCCTTCCATAATATGTCACCGTCATTCACGTAATTATCCACCCTATGGTAATCGAAAGGTAATCCTATAATAGTAATAAAACTGAGTTATCATGATTGATGAACTTATTATCTGGGCAAGTAGGTATGAATTACGATGATAGGGGAATGTTTTTGATATACCCAAATAATAATACAGTGTAAACTCTTTATAACGTTATCCTTTATAACGATAAACTCCCTATAACGTTGAAGTGAGCCCAACTTGGTTGGTTTGTGTTAAAACCCACATATTGAAACTTCACTCCATATAACGATAACTCTCTATAACGACAAAAATGCTCAGTCCCTTAAGTTTCGTTATAAAGAGTTTACACTGTAATTACCTATCTATCTTATTCTATCTATTGTTAATCGATATGACCTAGAAAAAAATCTGTCATTATAACCCCACCCCAGCTCTGCTAGAATAGGTGAAGAAAGTGGAGTAACACTAAAATCGAAGTAGTTTAATAATGACAGCTTAAAGATACTATAGTTTCTTAATCTTTTTAACGGAATAAGGATAAGCCGGGTTTAACGAAACAATATTGATATCGTCGAAAGGTTTTCCCAAAATGTAAAAATGATAATTATCATATTTAGCCATTTAGGCTCAAAGAAGACATTTAAGATTGAAATCTATGCCTAGAATATGCCAGCTTCATATCGTAGTTTGTAGTGACTATTTGAAATGATGCTAGTGTGCGTGAACAAAATAGTAAGTAGTATGAAATTTTAAACACACCCTAATAATAGGTAAAATATTTTATACAAACCAATTATGAAATAAGATTTATAAATGCAGCTCAAAAATACATAGTTAAAAGACAAATAATAATTTAATGGAAAATGTATCATTATAGAGCGACAATCAATAATTTATTAGTCTATGTACTTAGGTATAATGGAGTATGATCAGGTGAAAATATTCCTAGAGGGAAAGTTACTCATATTTACAGTTATTGCAAAAATGAATAGAATTCAATTTAAAATACGCTATTTTATCAAATTTGAAAGTTATTTACGATTTGTAGAATGCGACATTTCATGAAGTTCGTTTTTTTCCTCAAACCTTTTGAGTCACGACCTGGCTAAGATATGTTATTTGCATGACGCATGCGGCTTGTTGAATGTTTTTTAATCAAGCGTCTCGATTCTAGACTATAGGAGATCGATTTACTGAGCTAAACTAAATACAAATCGTTGACTAAAGGCATTCGAACATTTATAGGTAAACCTGGAGAAATTTACATTGTTTTTTTTTTATTATTTTATTTTTGTCTTGTAATTTTATTTTTACTCGTAGGTATTATTCGTAATTTATATATATTATATTGAGGAATATAATTATATATGTAACTGCTTCCTATGTATAAAAATAGGTGGAGTTTTTTTTTTAAATACGATTTCTAGTAATATCATTTACAATGCTTATAGTTTAGCCTACGTATTATGAAATGAAGTAGGTATGTTTCCCGTGTACAAAATTTCATGAAAATCCGTCAAGCCATTTTTGATACAAACAGACAGGCAGATGGATAAAAGTTTTTTAAATGTTATATTCACGATGGTTTTCCCATAGTAACGGACGTTTATCACGAAATTAAAAAAAATATTAGAGGTATTAGACATTATTTTCTTTTTAAATTCTCTATACCTATTTTTAGCTTTTGGCCACAATCTCACCAGACGTTAAGTGACGATGCGGCGTAAGATGGTATCACGCTAAGGTTACTGGAGATATCTTTACTTGGAGCAGTTCGACTGCTGGAATGCCTCCTTCCTACAGAATATAACAGCCAAATAACTTTGTATTGTGTTCCCGCAGTGAGTAGGTAGGGTTTCCAGAGCTCCTTGGAGTAGAGGGGTTCAAGATCAGCAATGCACAATGACATCTATGGTATTACAAGCGTCCATAGACTACGGTATCCGCTTACCATCAGGTGGGCCGTATGCTTGTTTGCCACTTTGTATAAAAATAATGCTATTTTCAAATATCAACTAGATTTGTAGAAAGATAAGTGGTACTTGGTTAGGCCTACCATCACCTTCTCCAGATATTTGGGTGAATTCGTGTTTTATACCTGAACTTCTTAAAAAAAGTGTTTTTAATAACTCTGTTCCCGGGGATGGCATCTATGTCAATTTTACTTCGATTTTTATTCCTAAACTAGCTGTGCCCGTAGCTTTCTTCATGTGGACTACAGAATGCCCGCGCGAATTTTGCTCCCCCGCTCTCGGCTATTTTAAAGACAAAAATACTTATTGTGTGTGTTTCTTAGAAGATAGATGTATACTCTCCCGGACTTTTTTGTAGGTCTTTTTAAAGCCTATATCTGTGTAGTAGATACATTAATTTGCTATATCTGTTATGGTTTACTCAGCATAAGCCATTTTGGCGTCCGAATCGATTCACCATGACCAGTTTTTGTTTGTTTGTGCGGAAACCTAATTCTTCTTGTAAAATAAAAGTAGCCTTAGTTACTCCCTATATCATCAGCTATCTATCAGTGAAAATCCCGTCAAAATCCGTCGAACCATTTCGGAGATTACCCGGAACAAACAGACAGACAGCCAACAATTTTAAAAATGGGCTTTTTGTTATAGGTATCGTATATACTTTCATATACATCTAGTAAAAAAACTGTTATTTTGACATTACAAACAGACACTTCCATTTTATTAATTGTATAGATATCTTTATATTTCCTTTTTTTAATTTGATTGGTGGTTTGATTGGATTGGTGAAAGGAATCGTTGGAAGAGGAAGGCCTAGGTGAACATTTATCGATTAAATCGGAGACGTTCTAAAGAAAGGTAAGTGTTGTGGTCGGTAAAGAAATATATTGTTTCTTATTATAAATATCCTGATTTTTTGTGTTTTTTATTGGTATTTACTTAATAACACAACAGTGAATATTTATAACGTGTATTTCCTTTCAATAATTTTATTCGACAGACCAATCACAGTTTTGACAAGAAAAAATAACAATTAAAAATGCAAATTCCATATGAAAAATAGGTTTCTACTAACGAGACCGCAACATCCTCTACACGGCAAGAAAACAAGAATTATAAATAACATAATATTTGTTCAAAAAATAAATAATAATACGGGCAGGTTACGATAGCGGTCATAAAACATGAAAGAATAATAAAATTTCGTAAAAAATGAGCAAAAAAAATAAAACCAACTTAATACTACATTAGATACCTTCTAGCGGATACAAACATCTAACTGACCGTGTGTACTCTCCGTGTTGCGTCTTCACTTTAGCAACCCTACACACACCGTCTTTGCCTTCATAAAGTTCCTGGACTACTCCTAGTGGCCAAAATGAACGTTTCTCCGCTGTCATAATTAACACAACTTCTCCGATTCTTGGGATGTGTAACTTATCCTTACCTTTCAAAACAAGTAACGAAAGATATTCGTTACAAAACCGCGTCTTGAGGTCACTTCTCAGTTTATTAAGATACCTGACTCGCATATTTAAACTCTTTCCGTCTAAATTATCTAAATCGGACACATCGGTACATGGTAACGGCTGCAAGAATATTGCAGGAGTCAAGGGTTGAGACAAAACATCTATCTCATCAGTAATATATGATAACGGTCGAGAATTGACTACCGCTTCGCTCTCTGTGATGCATTTTTGCAATTCTAACAAATTCAATGCCGCTTTTCCAAGCACTCTCAGCAAAATTTCTTTTACCATGCGAATCAACCGTTCCCACCATCCTCCCCACCACGGTGAACTAGGGGGAATTAGGATCCAATCAATTTTCTGCATGGCTGATTGAGAAACGACTTCCTTCCAATTAATCTTTTTAAATAAATTTATAGCTCCGACAAAATTAGTGCCATTATCCGAGAACACTGTTTTAGGTCTACCTCTTCTAGCTACGAATCGCCTAAATGATAGTAAAAATTCGTCTGTAGATAGCGAAGCTACTACTTCAAGATGAATTGCTCTATATACAGCGCAAGTATATAAAACTAACCATAATTTCTCTCCACTTCGTAAAAAAAATGGTCCGGCTAGTTCTATGCCAATGACCTGGAATGGCTTACCCGCCTGTGTTCTGTCTTCTGGCAACGCAACCAAAGGCGTAGAAAATGGCTCTCCCTTTTGTTTTCTACATATAACACATCTTCTAGAAATCTTCTTTATTAGGAGACGTATACCCGTTATCCACATAGTTTGCCGCAAATTTGCTATGACAGTTAAAGTACCAGCATGCATTAATTCTTTGTGCATGTGTACAACTAACCTCTCTACAATGACATGTTTACTTGGCAATAGTATTGGATATCTGTTACAATTGTTTGCGAAATGTCCAATCTTCAAACAAATGAGACAAGCTTTTTTAGACTTTAAATAATTTCTTCTCTCCTCTGGTGACATCTCTTTGCTAGTGATGCACTCCGAGCTAAAATGAGAAGTTTTGCCGCACCATACACATAACTTTTCATTTTTTTCACTAAAATCCGATTTCTTTTTATTGTCAAAAGCCACGATACAAGAAGCTGTAGGCAGTTTTTCTCTCTTAGTTTGAATGAAAGAATTCTTTGCTATCTGTACTCTTTCTTCACAGTCCACTTCCAGTTTTAAAAATTCTAGCAACTGTTGCAATTGATTTGTATCAGGTTTTTGAGGTGTACGTTGCCAAAACCTTAAAGTACTTTCAGGAATTGCAGATTCAACGAGTGGGTAAAGCATTGCCGCATATTTCTCCCTCGTTACACCTAATGTTTCTAAGGCCCTTAGCTGAGTATTTAACTTGTCATACAAGGTTCTTAAATCAGAAAAATCGCTGCAATTGTCTTGGGACAGTACAATGTCCAGGAGCTTACGAACATAACATTGAATGAGAAGTTCGTCCTTGGCAAACCTGGCTTTCATCTGTTCCAACGCCTTATGATAATTGGGTCCACTTGGGGGAAAACTTTCGACTAGTTCTCTAGCTGACGAACCTGGTTCTGTAGCTTTTATCAAATATTGAAATTTGTCGTCATCGTCTATAGAATCGTCTGAATCTATTTTTTTAAATTGGCCCCAAAATCCCAACCAGTTTGTAATGTTTCCATCAAACTGTTTTAGCTCTAACGTTGGCAACTGAAATTTCCTTCGTGTACTCTGGGGTTTATCTGAGCTTTTACTATGAGTTGGTAAATTAGCGTTTCCAAATTCACTAACCCCAACTGACTCTGTGCGTAATAGTTTTTCACAACGCGCTTACAAAAAAATATAATCGTTCTGTCTTTGAAAAAAGTTGTCTAAATCTAATTCTTTCAATGTGTCCTCCTCCGAGAGGTCTAAATTGTAAACTGCATTTTGAAACTTTTCCTCTATATCAAACATTTGCTGAGCTCTATCGTCTAGAGTAATGAGAATTGCACGAACCTCATGTATTTCTTCCTTTTCAAGCTTCTCCAAGCAAACGTTATAACACAAAGAAAATAGTATCCGACTTACGGTTCTTTTCTTTTTTAAATTTGTCACGGTCGCCATACTGTTGTGGTCGGTAAAGAAATATATTATTTCTTATTATAAATATCCTGATTTTTTGTGTTTTTATTGGTATTTACTTAATAACACAACAATGAATATTTATAACGTGTATTTCCTTTCAATAATTTTATTCGACAGACCAATCACAGTTTTCACAAGAAAAAATAACAATTCAAAATGCAAATTCCATATGAAAAATAGGTTTCTACTAACGAGACCGCAACAGTAAGGTCAACAGTACTCTAAACCGACGAGAACGCATGAAAATATTAATGAATAAATAATAAAACACACCATAGATATTTAAAGTTTTGTAAACAAATCTCATTCTGTCATACATCCTACATTTATATAAAAAAATATAACGAAGCGATGCTTGTTTGCATGCTTAGGTTGATGCGATGCGTTATGCGGTGCTTGGGTGCTAATCCCATGAATTTTGGTTCCAATGGCATTGTGGTAATGCAATTTCTTATACTCGGTTGGCTTCCAGAACAAGTTTCATAATATATAGATACATCAGTTCATTAGAGTTAACTGTTTAAGAATCGATTTTCATACATAAATACATACATAAATTAAATGGGAAGCAAAATAGATTGTTAACAAAAATTCAAAGGTTATTATTATTCTTTATAAATCGATTTTCATATACGGGTGGAAAATACCAACGGACATACTTAGAGGAAAAATACTATATTAAATATTGTAGATATAAAATGTTACCCAAAGGAAACGTTCTTATATTTTTTGAAGTAATAATAACTGCATTCACAGATTTTCTAAATGGTCTAATAAATGTCTATAAAGAGTCGCGCTTCAGTCGCGTGTCGGAGTTAATAGTACGTTTTATCTGTAAAAACGCTTTCTTGTTAAATTTGTATTTTGTGGAGATACGAATGATTTCATGAAAATTGTTGCATCAACTCTTTTATTTCTAGTAGATGTAGGCATTTTGTTATTTCGTATTAAAAAAAGGAACATTCGTCATTGTAACGCTAAATTGTAAACATGATAAGTGCGCAGTGTTGACTAAGAGATAGAGCCAAGCTGACACAATCCGTACATACTTCGAGCGGCCCGGGTGCTCGATGTGTGCCAACTGCCAACAATTTAAACACCTGACTTTATATAGAACGCGTAATTAACTCTACGCATATGTAAACAAACCGTAGTAGCGTTAGTTTGAAATGAAATCAAATGTTATTTCATTCATTTAATTAAAAGAATCTAATGCCAAACATTGTATGATCTTCAAGAGATAATGGCTCGAAGGACCATCTTTAAAACGAACCTCAGATTTCAGTAAAAAAATTCGGATGGCTACCTAACACCTTCCAACTGAAAGTCTACTGTCCGGCGTTCCGATAGCTCGACTCATTAGTAGGTACATCTCTAAGATTAATTATTTAAAAATTCAAAATCACAAATATTTTGTTCCACTTAGGCCCTAGGAAGGCACTTAGACAAGAAGAATGGCACAATAATACCACCGGTTCGGAAAACGTCCAAATCATCGAAAAGAACCGACAAGAAACTCGGTCGGGTTTACAATTAGTTTTTAGTGTTTTTGTTAAACTACTTATATAATTATTGTTTATAATTATTATAGTTTTTAGTAGATGTACCGAGAGGGAGTCACTTCAAGACGTTCACCTGATAATAACCTTTCGAGGATAAAACTTGCGTTACAATTTACATGACTTTTGAACTTATTATCCGGCAAATCGGTAATGTGTTTAGGAAGTTTATTGTTGAACCTAACACAATTATCTGAAAAAGTTTTATATCTCTTACCAAGTCTTAAAGATGGGAACGGGTCGAAAAACAGGAAGAAAGTTCTAGAAGTGTGAACAAAGTTAGACAAAAAAAAAATCTCTTCATTACTTCGAAACAAATAGTACATTGCTTCAAACGCCAAGTTCATGGAAATTAAGTTAGTAAATTAAAAGAGGAAAATTCAATGCCAGTTGTCCAAGTTTGCACTCGTTTGAGGCCGCACCGGGTTTTTGCACCTTAACATTATACTTAAGTAACAGCTAAGAACCATAAATAAATTTATTACGAATTACGACGTTGAGCAAACTTTGCTGTTGTAGTTCAATTATTTTCTTTAGAATGTATTTTTTAACATAGGGTATTTTGTCAAGTATTTCATCTGAGCAATTTGACTCTGTAGGTACTGTGGTAGATACTCTCTATGTAGAGATTAGTATATTCTTTGGTGGTACTGTTCATACTTTTTTATTCGGCCTGGCTGGCATAATCACGTAATCATCCAATGGCGTGTCTCGGCCAAAGACACACCTCCGCGACGCACCGTCGCGTCTGTCGGGCTTAAAATTGGAACGAGTGCGCGCGCCGTCAACTCTATCGAGCGAACAGCAGACGTCAGTGTCAGTTGAGTCAGTTCAGTTTGAAGCCGACAGTCGGTCGTACGGACGCGCGCTCGTTCGTATAATTATTCGCAGAGCATCAATCATGGCTCTGTTAAGAAGGTTCGCCGTGTTCGCGCCCCGTAACGTCCGCGTCCTGTCCACGCCGCAGTCAACGCGAGACGACCTCGACTTGAGCTTCAACAGCCCGAAGGATGCATTCAAAAGCAAGAAAACCAGCGAACTCGTACGAGCGTATTTGGTCTACCAAATATGCTCGGTGAATTGGATAGTGGAGAACAATGATATGGTGAGTGTAAGACTTACGTAAGAAGTTACAATGTTTGCACGCCGGTTCGGAAATAGCTCCGAAATCTTTACTGGTCGACCTGCCGCGCCGGTGTCCTTCAATCGCATTACGAACGTCCTACGTAAAACTATATATCCAGTTCTTTTCGACTTTTTTGCGCTAGTTTTTATACTGTACACGTTTGAATGTTAATGGCAGCCGGCCGGTGCGATCGATTATAAGTTACTAGGGTTGCAAGACTTGCAAATTTATGGAGACGTAGTTGGTTACCTAACGAGAAGGTATTTGTGGGATGGATTTATATTCGTTTCTACGCGTGCGTAATGTATCGTAACCATATAGGTAAATGGATAGACTGGAACGATTAAATTTGGTCATAAAGTTTGCTGATTTTTCTTATATAAAAATATATACTTCTATGAACAAATTACGAGAAAGATCGACCTCAATTTGATTTAATAGGAAAAGTAGGTAATGTTTCTTTCTTAGTTAATGAGTTCTCGCTGTTAATTGAAAATGGTTGGTTGTAGTCTTAATGAATGAGTTTTCATTAACCATTGCTTTCAACCTGCTGGAGTGCTATTATATCGTAAAATATACAAAGGAAGGGTTCATGAATGCAGTAATTGGGAGAATTTTTAACCCTCGACGCAAAAGAGGAGTGATATAAGTTTAACGTGTGTATCTGTCTGTCTGTCTGTGACATCGTAACTCCCAAACGGCTGAACAGATTTTGGTTTAACTTTTTTTGTTCCAAAGGTGACTTGATCGAAAGTATTCTTAAGAAAATCTGTTCTTTGAAAATCAGCTCTTTTCTAGTTGGAAAATGGATGATCTATAGATCTGATTGAGACGAAATTCGGTATTCTGTTACTTCAATGATTTTATTAGAACAAGGCGACCTTGACCTAAAGCTGCAGTGACGAATAACTTTCATAGTTTTTGTGATAATTAGTAGATTAAATAATACAATATTTTACCACAATGACCAATCAAATTATGATATAGGGAAAAGTAATCGGGTTATAATTAATAGTGAAACTCAAGAACACATGAAATTGTCGAATCAAAGCTTCTAATTTTTCGAAAATCTGAAGTGTAATAGACTAATAATAATAAATAAATAAATATTAATAAATACTAGATACATATTTTTTTAAATAAATACTTCCTATTGAGGCTTCATTAGATACAACAAAAAATTAAATGAATGATCTTCCAAAATTCTTCCAACGCTATAATTTCTGCAAAGGCTTCATCAGTTTGCATTCAATGTGTGTCATCGGTTTTCCAGTTGCATAAAAATATGCAATATGCTAGTAATTTAAGGTTGCTGTAAGGCCAAAATTGCTAATGCTAAAGTTGCTTGTTGACAAGAAGCAGACATAGATACAATATCGCCCGAAATCAATGGCAGATAAGTACCACGACTTGACCCCATCGTGTGAAGTGTATATTGTAATTGCTTGCACAGTTTTTACCTGACTGCGAATAAAGAGGGTTACGTTTTTCGAGCATATGTATGTCTATTTCTTTGTCACGCTCTGTAGCCTAAACGCCTTGATGTATTTTAGCATACGAGGTGTCGTTAGATTCGCCTTAATCGTGGTAGTAACATAGGCTATATAATATTTAAGGCTGACGTCTAGGAATCAAATAAAATGCAAAAATAGAAAAATATATTTTTCTAGTCGTGTTTTTTTTTGCAGTCGGGTTTTTTTTTGTTTACTTCTAAGATGATTCGATAATCCAGAAGTAGATCCAAATTATTAACTCGAGTGTGTTGGGTCTGAGGGAGTAACGTACCGCGAGGGGAAAAGTGGTCGAGAAGCGTACAAGAGAAGTGGCAAACGTAACGTAAATATTTTTGAAACATTCTTTGCGCCAAAATTAAAACGAACGTTTGGCTGAAGTTCGCTTTTGGTATAAACCACATTCGGTCATCTCTGATTTAAACTTTATTTAAAGTAGTGAATTCTTCGATAGGAATTTAATTTTTTTTTGCAAACCAGCTTTTTTCCAGATTCTTCCACATATCGTGATATCACTTTTCTCCTCTAATACACATGCCCTATACCCTCTCTCTTACGCCACTCTCCCGACTTCTAAATGGTCTTCTTCTGTTTGTTATGTAGGATAATATTCTTTTATGTTACTAGGCTATTTCGGTTTTTACAGACTTAGATATTATAACTCGTGGCGTGCCCGCGGCTCTGTACGCGTTTCTTACTACGCAGTAGTTATTTACATCCTGTAATTTTATTTTTACTTGTATTGTTGACAATTCATATATCGTATCAATTGACGAATGGCATGTAAAATTAATATTGTATTCAACGATTTCTAATGCATTATTGATGACTCTTAGAACCTCTCAAGTATGGTATGATTTATGTTTCCCGTCTACAACATCTGATCAGAATCGGTCAAGAATTATCGATTTTTTTTTTAATGATTTCTAAAAGTTATATTGAAATTTCTTATACCTCATCAATTGACCAATGACATAAGCATTCAGTGTACAAAATTTCATAAGAATCGGTAAAGCCGTTTTTGAGTTAAATCCAGACAGACAAAATTACAGATTTATTAATTTAGATAGTAAAATAATATATTACAATAGTATATTAAACTATTTGGGGGTGGTAGGCAAATGATAATAAACCCATCACAGTGAGTTTCTTATGATTTATCGCGTTTCGGGATCACCCAGCTTCCAAGGGGTTTGCAGGCAGGCGTTACAGCGATGCCACCAGGCACAGACAGTACTGTCTTCCGTGCTATTATATATAAAAACAACATAAGTCAGAGTAGGTACGCTATGCCCATAAGCGACTTTTTTTATTGAGAGCTGTTGAGTAGAATTTATTATGATAGGTCCTTACATATGAAATTAGGCGTTTTATATGGTAAAAGTAAAATGAGAAAGATATTATAAAATTATACATTTAATCAATATAAGTTTGTACGAATATTATCTATGCACTTTCGCCATTTTATTGGTAGTTCATTGATTCCACTGCTGAAAAAATTGTAGGAGCGAGAATCAACAAAATCTTTAAAGGCGGTTTGGACAGCCTCATCGGAATTGAATTTTTTTATTTGCAAGAAATTGTCAAAATTCAGAAAAAATGTGGTAATCTGTTGGAATAAAGTACGGGGAGTATGGTGGGTTTCGGAGACATTCCAATTGCAGTTCCTCTAATTTAGCGACCGTCTGTCGTGAAGCTGCCTCGTTAGCCTAGTGGTCGTAAGCGCGACTGCTATGAGCGAGGTCTTGAGTTCGAATCCCAGGTCGAGCAAAGTGTTATTGGGGTTTTCCTGAAGCAGCAGTAAGCTAGAGAGATTGACCAGTCTCGGTTGTTTAACTGCTAGCTTTTCCATCATGATTTGCAACGAAAACGTTGGAACCAAAACCGTACCGTGCTTTCTTTTACAGTAGCTTCCCAATACACATCATTTTTTCTTTGAGCTGTTTCAGCAGGGCTGATGCCACGGTGGAATTCATATTCGTACGCGATATTTTATGTTTTCCATTTAGTGAAAAGAACTACGTCAAAGAAAAATCAAATAGTGCGAAAACAAATGAACCACTAAATTAGAAACACAAATAAATACACAAGCCTAAATTTGAAATAAATTTAAATTTGGAATTCCTAACAAAACACCAGATATTGGAGATCAAAGTGGTCAGTTCGATAAAACGCCAATTTCATATGTAAGGTCCCAATATAATACTACAATTAAATACTATTAAATTGTTCTACTTTCATTGCTTGTTCACACAAAAATATAGTATATAAATTACTAGCAATCTCCCGCGACTTCGTTCGCAAACATACACGTAAACATACCTACAAACTTTTCCTGTTCATTATGATAGTATAGCATTATGCAATACATGTGGCGTGTTGTATTTATTACGTTTAATTTAAGCCGCGATATATTTCAAGAATTTTTTTCTCGTGACACTTGTCACACAGATTTCTGATGGTTAACAAAAGTTCCATGTAATTGCTCGTGAAGGCCTTGCTAAAGGTCACCAGGCAAGTCTGCAGGTAGTTCGGTAAAAGAACATAACGAGCAATGGACTACGTAACTTATATTTAAATCGTTACAGTTACTTCTAAGTTCTATTGACGTTCGTGATTCTTTTAACAATCGTTTGCATGTCTATCATTGTTGAAACTTAATAGTTTTAAAACATTTCTTCATGTCAATTCAAATAAGAATACTTATTTACGAATCAGTTGGTCATTTATGTTATTTAAGTTTATTATTTTGCTAATTTGCGTGATATTTAATTATTTTACTAAGTAGTAATTATGCTTACGTTTGTCATAATTGTGAGGAACTGATACGGCACGCTTTATCGTAAAGTAAAATTAATATTGTACACTTAAAAAATCAGGCAGTAATTTTATGTTTATGTAATTTTCTGAAATTAAGCTGAAGAGTTTGTTTGTTTGGTTGAACACGCTAATCTCAGAAACTACTGTTTCGAATGGAAAAAATGTTTCAGTGTTGGATAGCCCATTTTCGAGGACTATATAACATAATGCTATGATCAATAGGAGCGGAGCATCAATGAAAAAAGTTGAAAAAACGGCCAAATTTGATTTCTTTTGAGAGCTTCCATTCGTTCGCTGCGTAAATGGTTAAAGTTACACATCAACCATGTATGATAAAATTATTCCTCTTGAAAAGCTCCAAAAAAAGTTCGCGACAGCATATGGCTATCTTTTAAGGTTTACTCAATATACCTTTTTTAATGGAATAAATTTTATTCTAAAATAATGAATTATTTGCGTAGGGGTTTTTATATGCATGGTATAAATCCTTATCTAAATAAATACGTTATTCATCACAAGTACAAGGTGTTCAGAAAGGGTATCGGGTATTTGTTTTCGCGCCATATTCGAAACGGGGCGTCTAAAGGGTGCGGGGAGGGGTTCGTGGCGTCCGCCATTTTGTGGAGTTTTACTCACGATGGAACAGTACTCGGGGACGCATCGCGCATTTTGCGTACGAGCGTATTATCGTAATGGTGATTCAATAGTGACTGCTCAACGTCTCTATCGTGCGGAATATCATACACGCCACGCGCCAAGTGACGATAGCATTAGGAAATGGATCAGGATGTTCGAGAATACAGGTGCAACAGTTAAAATTCAAAACTCTGGTCGTCCTCGTTCAGTTCGCGATGAAAAAACAATTGAAGAAGTTGAGGCGTCGGTTCGTCAAAATCCGTCTTTATCCATCCGAAAGCGAAGCCAAGCGTTGAACATCAAAAAATCGTCTTTACATTCGATTTTAAAGAAAGATTTACATCTAAAAGCCTATAAAATTCAATTGGTTCAAGAATTGAAGGATACGGACTATGCTAATCGACTGAATTTTGCGAACGAAATGCTGCAGCGATTTAACAACTTTAACAACATACTGTTCAGTGACGAAGCAAATTTTCACCTGAATGGTCATGTTAATAAGCAGAATTGTCGGTACTGGGCAGTGGAGAATCTGAGACGAAAGCATGAACGACCCCTGCATAGCCCAAAGGTCGTTGTTTGGGCCGCTATGTCTGCTAAAGGCATAATTGGTCCTTATTTTCATGAAGATCAACGAGGCCGAGCAATTAATGTGAATAGTGACCGTTATTGCGATATGTTGCGAAATTTTTTGGTCCCAGAGTTGCAGGAGTTTGCAGGTTTCAACTCAAGAACGTGGTTCCAGCAAGATGGGGCCACTTTCCATACCTCAAATGACTCAATGGAAGTTGTTAACGAATTATTCCCTAATAAAGTCATTTCGCGAAGGGGTAACATCAACTGGCCTCCCAGAAGCCCCGACCTTAGCCCGCTTGACTATTTTGCATGGGGATACCTTAAAAGTAAGGTTTATCAAAACAATCCGACGAATCTAACCCAGTTAAAGCAAAACATCAGGTCAGAAATGGCAGCAATATCGATAGCTATGTGTCAACGTGTTATCGCCAATCTTCGTTTCCGTTTAGAAGAGTGCCAGCAACGTAACGGTCATCATTTGGATAACATTATCTTTTCCAAATAATTCTTCAATTCATATGCTAATAATAAACAATAAACTTTTTTATTGCATACAAATAATTTTTGTTTCATTGAACTTACAAATACCCGATACCCTTTCTGGACACCTTGTATTTAATTTTGAACAAAATTACCCTTTACAGTAATTGATTTAAATGAATACCTTAGGATATATCACAGTTTTAAAATAACTCGGCAGCAAAATAATGATCAAGTATCGCGAGCGCATTTTTATTATGCAGAATAATGTGGGAGATGAGCGGTACCTACAATTCAGTGCCTAAGACCCACTCTGTCTAACCCTTTCTCTCTCTCTCTCTTATATGACACAGATGAAGTTGCGCGGGTGAGCTAGTTTTAAATAAAACTCACCTAAAATTTGTTGATTATATAAATTTTGAGTATTATAAAGTCGTTCCTACTACTGTTTGCGCCCTTAGTTGAGAAAAAAGGCAAAGACGCATGCGCAATGGCTTTAAAAATTCGTACAGCTGATAATGCGAGCGATGTAGCGTGCTAACTCTCTTTCAGTCTAATCTATCTTTAACAGATATTAATTCTTATTAGCGGTAAATTTTGCATAGGCAGAGGTATTTCATCATACACAGTAAATAATTGGGTAATAAAATTTAAGTGTCTGTCTGTAATGTCAAAATAACAGATGTTTACTAAATGCATTTTTGTCTGTCTGTTCCGGATAGTCTCCTAGATGGTTGGACCAATTTTGACGGAACTTTCACTTTCCGCGCAAATAAAGAAAAAACTAGTTATGGTGAATCAATTCGGGCGCATAAATGGTTTAAGCTGAGAGCAAACCATATGGGATATATTTAATTAATGTACATAATTGTAGACATTAAAACAACCTACAAAAAGGCAGCAAGAGCATATTATGTATATCTTGTAAGGATTACTCACAATAAGCATTTTTTTTATCTTTAAAATAACCGGGAGCAGGGGTAGTACGATTCGCGCATATGCCCGATTGTAGGCCACGCGAGCGCAGTCGCGGCCACAGCTAGTGAACATGTAAATGTAACAAATTAATCCCTGCTTACACCTGGTTGCGAAGAGATTTCGGCCAAGTGCGCAACACCAATGTGCGGTGGATTATAATTTATTTTAAAAATAAATGAATTAATTTATATAGAAAAAAATGTATAGGTATTACAATTAATTATTATACTAGCGGCCACATTTTAAAAAGCTCGTCGGCAAAATATATTCCCCCATTTCTAATTATATAAAAATTAGATTTTGAATTAAAACTTGATGAACGTAATAATCTCGCAGTCGCTGTACTAGCCGGATCTCTTAAATTACGTCCATAAAATTATCATTATGGTGTTATCAGCACAAGGGTACGCGTTGATATCTTTTTTTAATATCATTTTATAGCTCTTTACTTAATTTATTAATCTTTATATTTTAATAGCATCAAAAACCTTAGTGTCTGACAAATTAATATTAATGAAAATGATGTAGTAAATAACAAATACTGTGATAACTATGATTAATAAAACAATTTGAGAATACCGATATACAAATACCAGTTAAATATGAAGTTAATACACGACAGGCATTAACAAAATCATTAAAAATACCACGTACAATATCTTTCACAATACCTGACACTATAAATAAAATACCACTGGACGTTAGGGATTCAATAAATAGTAAAAACATTAAATACAAACTTAAAGATTACTACATCAACGCTATTGTATAAGTATATTAAATTATAATCTTTTATCTGAACGCTAGCTTTAATACTATACATAAGAATGCATATGACAAACAGCAACACGTTGAATAAAACCTCAGGCCATGGCATGCAAGACAAACCCCAGGGGTTTTTTATAGGATGCCTATAACAATCACTTGTATAAGAATTTATTTGTGAAATAAATAAAAGTTAAATTACTTATTAATATCTAAATCTGTCTACATCTGCACTAATATTATAAGGAGGAAAGATTTAATTATTTTTTTGTATTGGATAAACTCAAAAACTACTGGACCGATTTTAAAAATTCTTTCACCAATATAAAGCTGCACTATCAGCAAATAACATAGTTATATTACAATTTGAAAAATTAATTTATTCCTCAAAAAATGTCGATAATTTTACACAAATGTAAAAATAATTGCCTACACGGGTGCTTTGACGATGTTTGTGAAACCGTGGGGCACAGTTAATAGTATTACATATATTATTGCTTCCGTATACAAGTAAGTTGAGTATATGGATGTACACGCGTTCATTATACGATGCGTGAATATATTGCACGGAGAGGCAACATAACGACTTCACATTTCCCCAACTAATTTACATTCCGCTGGCTATATATAAAAATAGATTCTTAAGGGCCCCACTGACTTACAGTTTACCTGCAGTCTTTCGTCTGAACGGTCGGCCTTCAGTCCAAGGTCAGTGTAGTCTACTTATTAAGCGATTCTTGCCTGCCAGCAATGGTCGAATATCGGTTCCGTTAACTGTCAATGCCCATGCACTAGCAGGCGGTTGTCGGAAGGTGATAGTCGGCAGTTCACACAGTACACCGGTAACTGCAAGTGTGTGTTTGATTTGAACTTGAGGTTAGGGAGTCCGGTCGATACCTGTTGACTGAGACTCGTGTCGCCGAGGGCCACATACTCGCAGTTCGCTTAAGTCGTCAGTCCAAAACCTTAAAAGAAACTGCAAGTGTGTGTGTGATCTATTACGATTAACTGACAGGCTAATATTTGCCGGCCAACTGTAATTCAGTGGAGCCCTTTAAAGAGTAAACAAAAAAAAACTTTTTTTTGAAGAACAATAAATTATTATAGTACAAAAATCATGAGCTAAATACATAAGTCACAGTCTCTCGTGTTCGTTTTGTTTTAACACGATTAAAAATATTATGAAGACAGATTTATTTAGAATTGCCACAAAAATTCTATGGTCAGTTTTATCGAGGGAGCCGCCATTTTGTTTGCTATGTTTGAAAATTACAAGAATAATTAGAACAATATTGAACGCGTCATGTTTCAGTTGCTTTTATTATGACGCAAGTTACAGTTATTTTTAACCGATTTTCAAAAAATAAGGAGGTTCTCAAATATATTTTTTAGCCTTATGAGCCCTGAAACCTTTGACTGCTTTTAGAGCTTCACCGTGACTTGAGGGCGAGCACTCAGCCACGATAATTCGATTTTACAATATTATCATTATATATATTTTATGTATGTTCAGTATAACTTCTTTGTTTATGAATAGATTAGGATGATTCTTTTTTCATTAGAAAAATGATACCTCAAAGGTGGTCTAATTTTAATTTCATTGTGCATTGGACCATCAACTTCGAAGATACACCAGGGAACTTTTCAAAATCATTTAAGTTGGTTTTCTTATTTGTTAAAAATTGTCTTGTATTAAATTTAAAAATACCGGTTTAAATAATATTCATATTCTATGATACAACCTTTTCGTTTTAATAGGTAAGTACTATATATTTTATATTATTAAATCCTTTGAATTTCGTTTCGTGTCTAATTGATACCGGTTTTATACAATTTACTTAGTTGTTTTTTTTTGTCTTTGGCTACGACCTCAAATCCAGTTTCAATGCAAAAAATTCTGCTTTTCAAAGAAATACTTATTTATTTTTATGTATAAATATAATTTATGAGATTATAATTATCAATTTTAGCAATTATCCATGTGAAAACAGATCTTGGTAAAATATCACGCTTAATCAATACGTAATAAATATCAAGAATTTTTTTAAAGCGGTTATCTCTGGAACTACGAGTAACATTTCAAAAATTAATTTTGTATTTTATAGTCCATTTATTGAGCAAGGCTATAGGTTATATAACTTCACTCTACGACTGTAAATAGGTAAAGGAAGTAAGGTCAACGATAAGCTACACGGATGGGTGATAGCGAGGAGGGGAGGCGCACGAATAAATTTAATACGGGTAAAAACGTGAGACAAAGCTAGTTTATGATGATGATGATTGTCCCGACCGATTTCGGCCATAGCGATCACTTCGACTCCTAGACTGAGAAAATAGCATCACTTTACCAAAGGACTTTTGAGTACTCGGAGTCCATGTAACGGAAGCGGTCAGATGCGTAGGATATATTAAGGTGCACAAGTGTAAGCGCAAGACACAGGTGCACATACTCATCCTTGTCGTCTGGACCCAGTGGAACGCAGACCGTTCGACCGGAGAAGGATTCGGACAGACGGTACAGTATCACGGTGACAAGTTACAAAGGGTCAGTACGGTCTCACACTCCCAAATCGACTTTTATGATACCCACGGTTAGATATGTAATGGAAGATATGGTGCTATTGAACTCTGCCGGCACCACACATTTTATATGTGGTAACTAACATTAGATAAAGAACACAGGTTTATTATGATATGAAATGGATTAACCGTAGTCTACTAACCTTGTCCTTCTTTTTAAATCACTTCAGCTATGATGATTTTATGTTACTGTTTCATTTACTCATATATCTATATTAAAAAATCTGTAGTTCGTCTGCCTGTGAACAAATAGTTTTTTTGTTTGTTTTAGAACTGCCTATACAATTAACTATAAGGGCCCGGAAGCCTCAGACGTCTTTTACAGCATTTCCGGGCTTGGGGGTGACCGCTTAATGCACTCAGCCGCGAAAGCGTGGACAACAAGCGCGCAAAGGTGCCAAAGTGACTGAACCTCGGCTTGGACTGTTGCCGTAATTTCAATAAAGTCGCAAACTGGCCTATTTCCCTATCCGTAGAAATTCGAGCTAAACTAAATTATACATATATTCTTATATGTCCCTACCTCCTGGGAGGAAGGAGCGAATATGTGTATATTGTGTATTTATTGATCTCTCAATTTCTGTTCTAAGTCTAACTAGTACAAAAAAAGAAAAAAATGGTCCCTTACAGAACCTATGTACCTGTACAGTGTGCACGAGTGTGGGTGCAGTGTAATGGTGTGTCTGTTGGTTTAATTAATGCACGTGCAGTGTTACTGTACCGCGCGAGTGGCTGCTAGACTCAAGGGCTCCAGACCGAGGGAATGGACCTTTGCTTGAAAAAAAGTGAGACGTCACAGGATGCCTAGCAGATGTAACACATCGAAATTATCTTGTACAGATAATGTGCATATAAAGATAGTTTATGAAAGGAAACAGACATAAAACATTCAGATTTTTTAAAGAACGATATTTGTTTATTTATGTGCATAGTGACGCGTCACCACACCATGTTAGATGTTTCATATATCATGTAGCGTGGCGACGCATCGCCACGCCAACAATCGGTCTGACCCGCCGCATTATAATGCTCCGGTAAGACCTCCTTATCTTATTATATTAAGTGAGCAATTGTTGTATATATTATATAGAATATGTAATATTATTATACATTCCGAGTATACCGAGATAGGTGTTTTTTTTTGTAAACACCGAGCACAGCTCGGTCGCCCAGGTATTTATATGTAAACGCGATAAAAGAAAATATGTGAAATGACAACGTGACATGGATTTTCCCGAACACTAAGTAAACCTTTTTATTTATGACATTTCGGCTGATAACTATTACAAGTGAGGTGAGGCAAGGTCATAAACCACATGTCTACGTCTGTGGTCGCAACAGAACAACCGTGACTAACGAATAAACACGTTTTATTAAATAATATAACACGATAACTTGATAGGTACACATTACACCATACCATTTGCGTACAATCAAAATATGTTTAAGATTTGTGAGCTGATACTATTAATCTTCTATCTATCTTCTCTATTATACACAAAATAATTTTTAGCAAAAAAAAAAATCAACTTTAATGATTTTGAAGAGTTCCCTGGTGTATCCTCGAAGTTGAAGGTCCAGTGCCAATGAAATTAAAATGGAACCACCCTTGAGGTATCCCCTATCCAACATAAAAATAATCATCCAAATCGGTTCATAAACAAAGAAGTTATGGCAGAAAATATATTTAAAAAAAATATCTTGGACTAGAGTCAGTCTTTTGTTGAAATCGGTTAAAAAGGATAACTAACTGTGATTGACATATCAACGCACAACCTAAAATTTGTGTTCGCTTTCCATTGACACTGTAAGTGAAAACTAAGGAAGGATTTTCACCCAAAGTGGTGAAAAGGGGGTTAAAAGTTTGGATGAAAACCCGTCATTTTTCTAGAATAGAAGATCTATGGTATTTAGCAATTAACTTAGAAAGTAAAAAAGATGGGATATAATTATGGTGCGAGGGAATCCGCGGTAAACGAAAAAATAGTAATAGTAAAGTGCAAGAGATTTATTTTGATTTTATCGTTGTAAGTTTAGCGCTCTAAGTGAAGACTTTAGTCAGTACTTTGGTGTTTGGCGACAGATTTTCAACTTGAGTGTTGTAGCTAGCCAGGCGGGAATTAGAAAAAGCCCTACCACCATGCTATTTCTTGAGAAAAGTTATGCTACGAGTCTTTAAAGAGCGAAACAGAATTATGGACTTCAAGCAATCTGGATGTAGGCAAATACGGGAAGAGAATTCACGATTGAAACCTTGCAGTACAGCTAGTAAATTATAAAGAGATATAGTTTGTGAGTTTGTTTGTTTGTCTCCGAAACTACTGATCCAATACTAAAAAAAATTATTTTCCATTAAGAACCTACGTTATCTCTCGTCGTTTTGAATAATGTCACTTTTATACTTACGATGTTAAAATACATATATTATGTAACAGTCGACCTAAAAGATTTGCAGTTTCGCTGTTTAAAATTGTTACTAGTTCCAACTACTTTATCGTAAGTTGTGCTAACTTGGGTATAATTTGTAGATCACATACATGTACCATGTTAGGGTTGCCACCGTTTATTTGGATAAACAAAGTATATTGATTGATAATTATAATATTATATCAAAATAAAGGACGTTCACACTGTAAGATATCATTGGAGTTAGAAGAGTACGTAGCTAATTTTTAGCACCAATTTTGGTGTTTTAATATATTACGTAAAATCTATAAGTACTTATAATATTATAAGCAGAAAAGTTTTGTTGTTTGTTTGTTTAAATACGCTAATCTCTGGAACTACCCGTCAGATTAAAAAAAATCTCTTTTTATATGATTTAATGACGAGGAATAGTATAGGTTATCTAACATTAGGCTAAAACTCTCCGCTAGCCTTAAATTTATTTTTGTTGAGTAAGTCGGAAGTGGAAGCCTTCCCGAGCTGCTTTAACCTCATGCGCTGGCGTGATGGTTAAAAATTCGTAAATAAAATTTCCCACAGAGATATTGGTCCTTAGTATATCTAATAAAATCCGTGGTAGCATATGCCTATCTCTGATATATAAGCCACTATAAGTTATTCCGCGATTTTTTTTTTTGTTAAAGATTAGAAATTGATTTATGAGTATTATTTTTAGACATGACATATTAATCCTTACGAACAAAAGTTACTTCATAATAAAGATAATTTTATTAAATTAAATTTTGCTCTTTATAGCATTCTATTTCGGCATATAGTTCAGGAGATAGTGGTAAATTAAAATAACTTGTATTTGAGGGAAGCTACACCACGAGTGCGTTGGCGGCGCGGGGTGTTTGTCGATCGATGTGAGTTCGAATCTCTGTGATGAACCTTAACTTTCGGTGAAGGAAAATATCGTGATGAAACCATAGCATTGGGGTGGGAAATTTTCTAATCCTCACTTGGAAAGCTACCACTCAAGATGAAAATCTGTCGCTAACCACCTGTAGTGTGTGTCTCGGCAGCTTCACTTTAGAGGCAGTCCCCCCACTAAGCTATGGTGGGCCACATTGTCACTAAACATGGAGTCAAATTATGGCCAAAGAATTCTTATAACATAGCTTACAATAGCTTAAAACTAATTAATCTAGATTTATTTACTAGGTTACTTACAAACTACCGAGTAAAATATGCGACAATATGAAATTTATAATAAAGTACAGGTGGTGACCCTAATGCGTGTGTTTGTGAATTTGTTTTTAACATTTCACAGTTTGTCGAACCATAACGAAGGATGTGTGTGGGTTTGATAGACGTATAGTTTGTCGCTTAAACACAGCCTCTGCGTAATTTGATCCTTCAGTAGAACTTGTGTGCGGTTTGATTTTGATTATACTATTTCCGTTTCTTTATTTTCTCGATGACAGTTCTAATTTGATAGTTGTAGTGTTGTAAGCAAATAAGTAATGATATCGATATGAAATAAGTAGTCACGATTTATCACATTTTGATATAAATAAAGATTACCTGTCGTTATAATTATTTCGTTTCATTGTCGAGTACCTACCTATACCTACTTATTTTACAACAGCTTCGAAAATTTTGAAGAAGTTGGCATTATTAATCACGAATTAATACGTGTAACATCTTGTAATGAAATATAATATTAGTTAATAAATTTGTACAAAAGTATCCGGCAGTAGTTTAGTTTCGAACATTTTGTAAAAAAAAATTCGGGTCTGTTATCGTGTTACGTTTATCGATATAGCTCCATCCCTATCAGTTTCTCCGACTCTGCTATATAACCTTGTACGTGTGTAAATGTCATATTTTTATAAAATAATGCATACATAATGTAAAAGAGACGCTGGTTCAAGTTTCCACAGGAGCTGTCATCGAGAAAATAAAGAAATGGAAATGGTATATTGAAGCCATTTTGTGTTTCTGAGCGTCAACAGTCTCATTATAGATTCCATATAAGTTAGATGAACACTCGATTGCCACTCAGTTTCTATGTATTCGCTCCCATTCAAAATTAATTTCTTTGTTTTATATTTATACTAGACTGCGTTGTTTATTATATTAACACCACGGCAAGAAAATACATCGCTGACTGCGCAAGTACTTATAAAAATCGTAGTTTCTTAAAAGTTTTTTTTAAGATTTCATGATATTTTTTTAAATAAAGGCCAAGTATATAAAAAGGAAAACAAAAAAATAAATGAAAATCTATCCAGTAGTTTTCTTGCGTGATGCGCACACAACGGCAAACCTCTATCATTTTATATAGACTAGCGGTGTGCCCGCGGCTATGCACGACTTTGTTACGTAGTAATTATTTACACCCTGTAATTTTATTTTTACTCATATTATGGACAATTAATATAGGCTATTAATTGAGGAATGACATTTTATATTTTCCATTAAAGTATTTTACTACAATTTTTTTCTATGCATAAATTTATATTTATTGTTCAAGATTCTTTCTTGCCTACCAATTATGAAATGACGTAAATGTAACGTAAACGTAAAAGATGCTTTGCTACAGGTTCTTAACTTTACGGTAGTGTCAAATTAAACTTTTAGGTCTGTTCTAGCAGCTACACTTAAAAGCCAGTTACTATCTTCGACCATATCGTTGGAAATATGTTAAAACGAAAGAAAAAAAAATTATGCGTGTAAACTTTCTAAGGGGTTGAAGTGCAACTTATTTGGATTGATTGCCCGTAATGTATGTTCAAAATTTCATTTAGTCGAAATGGTTTTTTTAGAGTCCAAACTAGTTTTCATTCAATTGTTCGGTACCTAAAGTATAGCCAAATGAAAATGATAGCCTGTCTAATATAAAATAGAAGTCATTGCTGAAATTGAAATTTTATAACTAGTGTATTAGTACTACAAAGAAGTCAGTAGGTCGATGCGACGGGACTATTGCAAACTGTATCTCGTTTAGGCACCAGTTTCACTGCCGCAGCCGCAGCCTACCTGCATAGCCCGTCCTCTGTCAATGAACCTTGCGACTCGATCGGAGTAAAAGGAAACTGGTTTCGCACACGGCATGCGAATTTAAAATCACGTCTGTTCCAATCGACTTTAGTTCTTGTATGTATTTGTTAAAGTTGCTTTTCGCTTATTAAATATTGAATTTTAAACATTTGCAGTCAGGAGAGTTAAATTCGAAATGGTTCTCAATGAAAAATAAAATAAGGTTGGTATTTCTTTAATGATATATTGGTAGTGGAGAAAGAATACACGGTACGTTAGCAGTATTCAATGAATTGGCAGGTTAATAATTCGTTTTTGACATTATAGCGGCTTACTGACCCAAAGCAATCGCCCGCCGGTTATTTTAATGACAAAAATGCTTATTGTAGGACTTTTTAAGATTTAAGGTTTACTTAGCGCGCCAAAAGTGACTTTTTTCGAATCGATTCACCATTACCGTGACTACTTATTTTGTACCAATGTTACGTTATATAACTAAATATATCCTATAACTTTGCAAAATAACACAGTTATGAGTTAAAAAATAAACCATGTAAAACGGAAAAGTGGTTTTCACATGAAAAGAACATAAACGAACAGAGAGACGTTTAGTTTTATAATTTTTATTACCAAAAACAATCATATTAACATGTTTAGATTTAACTATGCCTGTATATTATGGAGGCATAAGGGCGGCTAGAATACAATTTGAATTGAAATCTAAAGTAGTTGGTAGCGCATTTTGATTTATGAACAACACAAACAAAATAAACATGTAAAAAAATTAAGAATTTGTGAGTACGTTTGGGTGCGTTATGTGTGAGCGTTTGTGTGAATATGTGTGTCAGAGTTGTACCCAATATTGGGCTAGTGGGCAACAAAGTGTCATGAATGGTTATTCTTTCAGTTCGTAGGATATGCTTTTTAGCCATCATTTGGTACCATTTTTAACGTAGTAGCGTATAGAATTAGATGCGAAAACTAGCAAGAATTGTCGTTAAAATCAACTTTAATAAAAGGTGGATTGTTTTAAAATCGATTGAATTTTTAATGGATGTTCAACCATAACTTCTTTGCTAATGAACCAATTTAGATGACTATTTTTTTGTTAGCAAGAGGATACATCAAGGTTGGTCCCATTTAATTGTCTTTGGACCTTGGACTTCGAGGATACACCAGGAAACACCTCAAAGTCATTGAAATTAGGGTTCTTTTTCGTTAAAAATTGTCTTGTGATTATCTACATTTGTACAATGACGTACGTACAGATTTTCACGACCTTTGCCAAGATTATAAGAAGCATATGTCAACTTTTTTCTATGGCCTCATCGTTGCCTTGACTGTGATATTTTGGAAGCGAGTTCGTTTTTTTTTCACTGTAGAGGTTTGGTCCGGTGTAATTTTACACGTAAATAATTCGGGTAAATATTTGGACGACTTCATGTGTGGACGTCCATTAATTATTATTACTTGTAGCAATGATACTTTATATTACATTTTACTAAAAGCGTAATTATTTATTAAAATGTAGACAACGGTAACATTACCACGGCAGCTAACATTTATCTAAAATTGAAATAGTTTCTTACACGTGCGTGACAAGAGATATTATCTATACTGCTACTATTTTAACGTCGCATAGAAGAAAATATAACTAATAACCTTACAATACATATAATAACCTTTTAATACATATTGCCGATTTTTTATACAATAAGGGTTGCGAACAAGTATACGGCCCGTCTGATGGTAAGCGGTCACCGTATCCTATGGACATTTGTAATATACTACAGGTATCACTAGCGCGTTTCCGACCTAGACCTCCCCTATCACAAGAACCTCTGGAAACTCTACTCACCACAGGCACAAAATACAAGGTTATTTGCCTGCGATCTTCTGTAGGTTGGAAGTATTCCACCAACCGGAGTGCCCCAGGTAGAGAGGAGTCTCTTAGGAATCTCTGCTTTTTGTATAATAATATACGACCTGTTGTGATGTATGGATCGAAGTAATGGGAAACGAAAGAAACGGATGAAAGAAGTTTACACTTAACCATTTTAACACGGCTGAAACCGTGGGGCACAGCTAGTGTATAATATAAATCATTATTTATATACTGAAATCCAAATATGTAGCTTAATTAAATTTTTAAATTTTTAACCACGCCAGTGAATTTGTTTATTAGGATTCTAAAAGTAAATTGATCCTTAGCATAAGGTCACATAATCTAAAATGCATCGTAATTTTAATTTAACTTTATTACAGTCATAGAAAAACAGGTTTCATTTGCAGATATGAAAATTTAATAGAATGTTTAATACACAGGTTTGATGTATAGTATACTTAGAAATGTATATTTACTTACTGTTTATATGGATCTACCTCGTTTGTTCTTCTTGTTTACAGAGTTACGTGGCGGTTAGCTGAGACGCGTATTTCGATTTTTAGTTTGTCAGCAGGATTTTCCCCTTTTTGTTGTTTAATTTGCGTTATGGCCACAACCTTGTCTAATGTGCAGATGGGGAAACATATATATTGTTGCTTGGCAATAGATTTTAAACTTTAGGGTGATATCTAACCCATATAATACTATGGTTTCATTACGATTCGAACTCGCATCTACACTACACCAGCCATCACTATATGAATTCCGAAACATGAACCACATACCCCATAACAAGTTTATTTTTATAATAGAGAAAAAAAAACAATTGAGCCAAAAGATGTTTTTGGAGTCCTGGAGAAGCGTAGGAGAGGTCATTGTTATAACCCATAACTAATGCGGTATGGGTAATTTATTTATAATAGTGATCGCCCTAAGGTCTAAATTCGACCAGTGGCTTTTTGATCATAGACTATTTTCTGTTTGACATTTGCAGTATTCATGAACCTAAATAATGAGTATTATCTACATCACTTGCTGTCACTTTTCGTTGAGTGACAATGTCAATGTTTTGGGAGGTCTAAGTTCAATGACACTAGTCAGGTTAAGATTCGTAGTATTAATTTATTTAATTTAATATATTAGTAACAGATATTACAGATAAATTTTAGCTTTCAGTACTCCTTCTCCATATAAACTTTAACCATGCCAAATCTCAGTCTTCCGTGCACGCAATACGCTTAAAAAGGTACCGAAAGCTTTTTGCTTCACGTATTAATATAAATATATATTCTTAATTTTCTTTAGTGATTTTTCATGTTTGTTCTAGTTGATGAAGAGGCTTCGCCAGGTCATCGGCAAACGTCTCTTCGAAGTTATCATGAAGGCGACGTTCTACGGGCAGTTCGTCGCTGGCGAAGACCAAAACAAAATAAGGCCCACGATTGATAGGTGAGCTGGTCAATAAGATCTTAAGCCATTTTTACAACTGTCTTAGACTTTATTTCTTAACAGCTGTGTTCGCGATTCCACTCGCGTGAACAAAAAAATATGTTTTTATCGGGATAAAAAGTATTTTATGTCTTAATCCAGGTTATGAACTATCTATGTGTCAAATTTCATCCAAATCAGTTTATCCTTTTTTGCGTGATTGAGTAACGAACAAACTCTCTTTTCAATGTATAATATTAAGTTAGGATTTTAATCCAAGGTGTTCCGGTAGTAGAAAGATTATCCGTTGTAGCGTCAGCTTAGCGTTTTTCCACTTTTGATTACATCGCGGCATCGTCACTTAATATCATGTGGCGTATTAGTAAATGTTCACCTTAAATCGATTTTTGAAATTTGTAATTTTTGAAAACGAACTGATAGCTCGTAATAAGAAATTGTTAATTCGTTATAACGAATTGGTAGATATTGAAAACGAATTGGTTGCTCGTAATAACGTATTGGTAGTTCGTAATATTAATTTGGTAACTCGTGATAAAAAATTGATAGATTTTATTATTTCGATAATAAATTGTTTTTACATTGTCTAATGTTTACGCCTTTCTACTTACTGCATATTTATCATATTGAAATGTCATAGTTTTTGCCTTAGCTCTGTAAAAATAAATTAATATACCTTGCTTAATTGCTAAATGTAGACAAAGAATATCTATTGTTTGTTACCGTTGCGAATCCGGCATAAGTAATACGATTATCATGAAGATATCTACTAGGTAGCGAGATATATTTTATATTTTTTTCTACATGGGTACTTTATAATTCCAAATCTCCTAAGTATTTAAAACACTGTTTCAAGCTTTCGCGGCTGCGCACAATAGACAGCTAAGATCTTCCAATTTTTTTATTCTTAGTATAACAAGATACCATACTAATTTCCACGACCGATCTTTCGCCGTAACAGCAGCACGACTGTAGTATTCGACGTTCAATTAGCCAACTCTCGGGATTCCTTCAAGCATACGCTACTTAGGTTCTACTTGGAACATTTGAATACATATTTTGCAGTAAGAATCTAAACTTGTCGGTTTAGTTTTCGTAGTATTATTTAATTATATGTAAATTTAAGCTTTCTCCACTCCTGCATATAAACTTTAACCATACCAAATCTCACAGTCCTTCATACGCGTAATATGTTGAAAAAGGAGTCCCAAGTTTTGTCCTCTACGTATTAAATAATGTATTGTAAATTATATTTCATTACAGGCTTCGTTCTTTCGGAGTAAAATCAATTCTGGACTATTCCGTCGAAGAGGATATATCTCAAGAAGAGGCTGAGAAACGTGAAGTCAGGTAGGTTGTACCACAATAATAGGCAAATAAATAAAAACAACAATATTGTTTGTTAACACAATATTTCTTGGGGATTTGATTTAACTGACATATCTGACATATCTATAGAAACCTAGATTGTATGTGTTCGGAATTATTACTCTGTTTCATTATTGTGTAGTGTTAGTGTAAAATGAATTGTAATTAAAAAAGATCTAAGATTCATAATAATATATTTATTCCTCACTGTTCAAACTCTGTCTGTCTTACACGCTACGGTCTACCGCAGAGGTTTGCCTGTACAGGCGTGCCTGCGCAAGTCGACTGCATGTCATTGCGTATGTGGGCAAGCAAAAGGCTTACAATACGTTGACAAAAAAAAAAACGGTTTTGCACCGGTCGCCTGCGTTGGTTCATAAACTGCACAGGTCTATTTCAATACACGCTCTGATCTACCTGCGTTGGTACACTTGTACAGGTAAACTTCGTCGGTAGACCGTAGAGTATTTGGCCGGCAGACCAGGGCCCGTAGACAAAGAGAGTTACAAGGACCTTTTTAAATATTTGTATATATTTCATCGGATTCATTCAGAAGTTTAACGTTATGTATTTTTCTGATGATTTTGAAATTTAGTAAAATAACGCGAATTTTAGTAGTCACAAAAAAATGAGCTTCTCTTTTTCGGTTTAAACGACGATGTTGGCATTTTGAAATCCCCTTCAATCTGAGGGCCCTTGGTTCCTGCCCCCATGTGCGTTTATGGAGATATTTAAATCCTTATGGAAAAGGGGGAACCGGTCAAAAGTCCCTTTCTTCGATAAGGCGACGGCTTATTATTGATTTTAAAAACCAAAAATACTTATTAAATTATTCCTACAAAATTGTCTTTTAATAAGAAAATTTCTGCAAGCGTTCAAGTGACCGCACCATCATTTCTTCAACTTAAGACTTGACTTAATGTGAGTATTTAATTTAAAATTAGTAAACGTACGAGAACTAAAAAAAAATTCGTTGATAGGTTGGTTGGTTTGTTCGTGAGGCTAGTAACCTGCCGATCATATTATCTCGTAAAGTTTCTGGAAACGTCCTTTGATAACAATAATCTGAGGGGTAGCATACGACAACAAAATTATGACCGAAACTAAAAGCGTCCACAATATACTAGAGATCATAGCCATGTTACCTAATACAATACTTAACACTAACAGAAAACTAAAAAAAATGTATGGAATTGACATCTGATCACGTAACTTATCGTTGAATTATGTCAATTCCATACAGTTTATTCCCTTTTCTGTTTGCTTTAACGATTCTTGAAAGGCAACTTTGCTAGTTTCCTAGGTTTCCACAGTTAGACGTTTTGCGTTCTGCGTTCATCTTCATAATGCTATTCTGTATTCCCTGACGGTGTAGGTAGAGGTGTACTAAAGTAGACCCACAGTTACGCTGGGTATGTTTTTAAGTGCCACGCAATAGGGAGCGATCCTATACCAATAATAGTGCACACAGCCAAACTTCGAGCTGCTACTGGGAACATAGCATTCGCGCTTAGGACCACTACACTATTGAGGCATCAGCTGGTGTATCAGTAATCAAGCGTGGTGGTAGGGATATGTACATAGCTGGGTTGCGACCACCATGCGTATGGTGATAAACCTGTCATAGTGAATCTCTTTTGGTTTGTCGCGTTTCACAACCCAATCTTTCGATGGTCACCATCATTTTTGAACTGTACTGTATGTATTATGTAAGAAAATTACTAACAAGGCAATTTTTAACAACAAAAAAAACCAACTCAATGATTTTGACGCGTTCCCTGGTACATCTTCGAAGTTGAAAGTCCAATGCCAATGACATTAAAAAAGGAACCACCAAGATGTATCCTCTTTCTAACGAAAGAAGTATCATCTAAATCGGTTCTTAAACAAAGAAATAAAAATACAATGGAATTAAGAACCCTCCAACTTTTTTTGCTAAGTCGGCTAAATGTATGTAAATATGTAGTAGATAAACACTTCGCACCAAGCTTTATGAACGCTGTGAACATAGGTGTGTTAAGGTAGTGCAAAGCACAAATTTAGGTGCAATTACAATTATTACCGATATTTTAATGTAACATATATAACTAGCGCTTTTCTCGCGGCTTCGCTCGCGTCATAGTTGAGTTATGTCTCATTATATATTTTTATTTCCCATTCTAATTGCTAAATAACAATTTTTATCGATCTATCTTAAAAAATAATAGATTTTAGTGGTGAATTTTTCTCTCATCACTCATCTACAGTGCATAATGCAACGCATGCAATATTTTATGGTTCTAGCCACAATTTAGGCTGTGCGTTGATACGCCAGACTGTCAGTCACTTAGCCTTTTACATATTACTAGCTGTGACCCACAGTTGAACTCATGTTAAATTTATTCGACCAACTAATATGATTTTGCCATTCAAATTTCGAACCCCCGTTACACCCTTTTTAGGCTACCTGTTCACTGAAGCGGAGCGGAGCAGAGCTGTGCAAATTTCAACCAATAGAATTTAATTTTTAGCAAATTTCGTCCAATAAAATTACATTACAGATTTTTATGTATTCTATTAGTCAAAATTTTCACAGCTCCGCTCCGCTCCGCTTCAGTGGGCAGGCAGCCTCAGGGGTTGAAATTTCAAAAATCAGTTCTTAGCGGATGCCTACGTCACAATAACTATATGTATGCCATGCGTAACAGCCCAATTCATTCAATAGTTTGAGCTGTGTTCATAGATCAGTCAAAGAGTCATGGTTTCCTTTTATACGTATTTGGATAAACTAGCGGTCGCTCAATGATCGAAATTCGAGAGCGACTTTTTAATCATAACTATTTTCTGTTTAACATTTGCCGTATGAACCTAAACAATGAATATTATATCACTAGCTGTCACTTTTCATTGAGTGACAATGTCAATATTTTGGGGGGCTAAGTTCAATGGCACTCTCATGTTAGGATTCGTAGTATTCATTTATTTAATTTAATATACATATTTAGTAACAGATATTATAGATAAATTTTAGCTTTCTGCACTCCTTCTCCATATAAACTTTAACCATGCCAAATCTCACAGTCTTCCGTGCACGCAATACGCTTAAAAAGGAGTACAAAGTTTTTGTTTCACGTATTAATATAATAATGATGATGATGATAGATAATTATAAATTTTAATGATTATTATTAATATTATGTCTTCAACTGTAAAATACACAAGTTCGGCCTCGTCGTTGTTGCTGTGTTCAGACCGGCTATAAAGTTTTCCGCGAGATATACCTATAGCTCATCTGTAAAATGGATATTCTTAACATATTCTCGCCTGTAGCTAAGTTGGCAATAAAGAACTTTATAAATTTCTCATTGTTCTCTAATGACAATGTGTTCAGTTAATAGTCATGTTTATACACCTCTATACTGGTTACAGATACGAAGGTTTTGTTGTGTTAATGTCTGAGCCGGCCTTATGTTTATTTTACAGCTCAGTCATGTGGTTTTTGTTACATAAAACTGCTGTACATAGATTATTATATAACCCACGTATTAACGTTTTTCTTTTTCTTCTTATGTAATTGCAATGCAGCGTGTGGAAATGTCATTGAATATTTGTACGAACCGTTGTTTTATCAACAATCTAGTCTGGGTTGGTTAGGTTACGTTAAAACAGCTATCAAAGCGCACGAGCCGAACGAGCGGAGCGCTAGAAACAAATTAGCCGTTGTAAATTCATATTTTTTATATCATGACATTTAATATCAGTTTTATGATTTTGCTTATTTAATAGATTATATCTGGGCAACTGAACTGATATATATACAAGGTGTCCAGAAAGGGTATCGGGTATTTGTTTTCGCGCCATATTCGAAACGGGGAGTCTAAAGGGTGCGGGGAGGGGTTCGTGGCGTCCGCCATTTTGTGGAGTTTTAGTCACGATGGAACAGTACTCGGGGACGTATGGTGCATTTTGCGTACGAGCGTATTATCGTAATGGTGATTCAATAGTGACTGCTCAACGTCTCTATCGTGCGGAATATCGTACACGCCACGCGCCAAGTGACGATAGCATTAAGAAATGGATCAGGATGTTCGAGAATACAGGTGCAACAGTTAAAATTCAAAACTCTGGTCGTCCTCGTTCAGTTCGCGATGAAGAAACAATTGAATAAGTTGAGGCGTCGGTTCGTCAAAATCCGTCTATATCCATCCGAAATCGAAGCCAAGCGTTGAACATCAAAAAATCGTCTTTACATTCGATTTTAAAGAAAGACTTACATCTAAAAGCCTATAAAATTGAATTGGTTCAAGAATTGAAGGATACGGACTATGCTAATCGACTGAATTTTGCGAACGAAATGCTGCAGCGATTTAACAACTTTAACAACATACTGTTCAGTGACGAAGCAAATTTTCACCTGAATGGTCATGTTAATAAGCAGAATTGTCGGTACTGGGCAGTGGAGAATCCGAGACGAAAGCATGAACGACCCCTGCATAGCCCAAAGATCGTTGTTTGGGCCGCTATGTCTGCTAAAGGCATAATTGGTCCTTATTTTCATGAAGATCAAAGAGGCCGAGCAATTAATGTGAATAGTGACCGTTATTGCGATATGTTGCGAAATTTTTTGGTCCCAGAGTTGCAGGAGTTTGCAGGTTTTAACTCAAGAACGTAGTTCCAGCAAGATGGGGCCACTTGCCATACCTCAAATGACTGAATGGAAGTTGTTAACGAATTATTCCCTAATAAAGTCATTTCGCGAAGGGGTAACATCAACTAGCCTCCCAGAAGCCCCGACCTTAGCCCGCTTGACTATTTTGCATGGGGATACCTTAAAAGTAAGGTTTATCAAAGCAATCCGACGAATCTAACCCAGTTACAGCAAAACATCAGGTCAGAAATGGCAGCAATATCGATAGCTATGTGTCAACGTGTTATCGCCAATCTTCGTTTCCGTTTAGAAGAGTGCCAGCAACGTAACGGTCATCATTTGGATAACATCATCTTTTCCAAATAATTCTCCAATTCATATGCTAATAATAAACAATAAACTTTTTTATTGCATACAAATAATTTTTGTTTTATTGAACTTACAAATACCCGATACCCTTTCTGGACACCTTGTATATAGCTGTCTAATAAAAGTTCAAAATTATTGGTGTCCGTTCAATCTATTGACAATCGACAATCTATCGACAGTTTACAATCTCACTGGATTGATTAAAAACAAAAAATAAACTAACATTGGCGACATTATTGTTTAGAAACATGTCGACGACTTGTACCCACGCAGGATACCCGGCGATATATCGGCGGCTTGTATACGGCACATTCTCCAAAATTGTGGCGAAAGCATGTTACTTCGAGGAGAACGTATGTAAAATGTAACCTACGAAACTGATTTTTTTTCAGAGATAGAGTTAGAAGTCTTATAATTTTGGCACTGAAAACAAACTGAAGAAAAGTACTTGAAATGACTGAAAAAAAATCCAAACCCTCCAATTCACATAACCATGTAGTGTCACACTGCTTAGGTGAACATTAACTTACTTGATTATTGTCAAAATGAACAGTGTATTTAGTATTAATTTTTATACAATACAATTTTAGATAGTTTATCTTTTAAACAAGACTAAGCCATGAAAATATAACTAACTATTCATGCAGTGCTTTCTGCATTCCGAAGAGTAGGGTAGTCAACCATTCCGTAAATATGATTAAACATTAAAATCATTAAAAATTTTTTTGCCAATAACTTCAAATTTCGCCACAATTTTGGAGAATGTGCCATATACACTTAGTTGACCGGTAACATTCCACGTGTAGTGATGTGCCGTTTGTATTGAAATATAGAGTGGAACAATGAAACAATATTCAGTTTAATAAATCTTTATCATTCAAAGGAGTTATTGTGGAATTCTAAACAGTAATTATAAACGTCGCTGCAAAGTATTCGTTGGTGAAGCTGCATTTTTGTATTTTGAAGTGATAACTTTTTATGGGAGGGTAAACCGCTTTGTAACGTAACGCGTTACGGTGCCATTAATAGTAGCATAGTTTCAGTTAGTCTTAATAACACGCTCGTAGCCTAGCGGTCGTAAGCGTTACTGCTATGACCGAAGTCCTAGGTTCGAATCCTCGTTTTTTTTTTTATTAGTTTAAGTTATCACTTCTGTAGAGCGTTCCGAGACGCACACTTTTTTTAAACCATTGAGACTAACAGTATTAAGTAAATATTTAAAATCTTTCACTATCAATGTAACAACTGCAATGCAATAAACTTTTAATTTAATTAGATGTATACTTACGCTACTTGGTTACACGATTGTTAACCTTGGCGGCACCGACTCCAAAAATTATAATAATTGTATATTATCGTCCTAATAAATTATGTGGCAGACGCATAGTTCGTAAGAATATCTAATGGGGTTAAAAAAGGATATTTTTAAAGAAATTGAAGTAAATAAAAAAATTTAATATTTTTTAATGTATTTTTTCTAAGTAGAGTATTTTGGAGTCGGTTTTGGTTTTGTGAAAAAGATTATTTCTTTCTTTCTTTTTAGTAAATCTTGCGTTCTGTAGGTACTTACCTTTAGGTTTATTGAAGATGAATATGGAGAGATCCACGAAACGTGATGCATATAATGGTAAGAAAACACCAGACAACGTAATTCCTAAAGACGTGAACAAACATTGGCGTACAAACCCGAGTTATGTTAAGATTTCCGACACTGAAGGACTAGTGAATGGAGCTATGGACAAAATAAAAAAAAATGTCCGGTCCTAAGAAGAGGTTAACTGGAGGATGAGGAACTACCGGAAGCCGTGTACGTAAAATTAGATGACGAAACAATTGGTCTGAGACTAAAAGATAGTAACTGATACATTAAAGCTTAGAAGGTTTAATTTTGTCATATTTGGACGTCAAAAAATTAACTAATCGACCACACGATGATAGATAGTTAACGGAAACAACGAGGCTATAAAATCTATCTTCTGACAATCAAGGCCACACGAAATACACGACACGAATATATAAATATTACCATTAAAATCACTTAGGTAGTGTGCATCTCATGATAATTCCATGAAACCTAAACACGGCAAGGTTACATTGTTTTATTACGGAGTTCCGGTGCCCTTTTTATACAACAAAGGTGGCAGACAAACATACAGCCCACTGGATGGTAAGCGGATACCGTAGCCTATGTAGGCATGTAGGTATTAACAGCGCGGTGCCGACTTTGAACCCCCTACCCCAAAGAGCTCTGGAAACTCTAATGACCGCAGGAACACAACACTAGGTTATTGGGATGCGATCTTCTGTAGGGTATTCCGCCAGTCGGACTGTATCAAGTGAAGAAAAATCTCCAAAGAAATTTCCTTTATCATCAGGGTCGGATATACTATACAAATATAATAACCCGTGCTAACACAAGATAATTTTTAAGAAACAAGCTAAATTAATCATTAAAGAGGAAACAAAAAACCCGACTGCAACAAAAACATTTTATAAAATTATTTTTCTATTTTTGGTTTTTTATTTAATTCCTGGACATCGTATTTAAATATTACATAGCCTATGTCACTCTCAGATTTAAGACGAATCTAACGACACCTCGTATGCTAAAATCCATCAAGTCGTTTAGGCTACAGAGCGTGCCAAATAAATATACATACATACATACTCTACTACTAATAAGTTAAAGATCCAATACCAATGGGACCACCCACGAAGACCAAAAAAAGAATCATCCAAATCAGTTCATAAACAAATAAGTTATGAAGTTTCCACACATAGATGAACACGAAAATCTTATTCATAAAAACTTCAATTTATAAGTTTAAATTTATGTATACTTGTATCGAATAAATCATTGTTTAGATCACTAACCAATTTATTTCTACTGTTGCCTACTCGAATTAATTAATTTATCCGAAATTTCGGATAATAATTCCGATGGATTTCCGCAAAGTAACGCCTACGTCAATCCTAGGTACTCGAATTGATTATGACTTTTAGCTTTAAGTCTGCCTGTCCACTGCATAAAAATCTAAAGATGCAATTCTATGAGTCTAAATTTGTACAGCTCCGCTCCACTCCGTTCCAGTGGACAGGCAGCCTAACAACTGGATTATAAAGTCAGTTAGGATTTCTACAAGCTACGGCTGGTATGATGGAAAGCCCGTCATGATGGTTATGTGCCTCGAGTTTCGGAATCAGTTGGTGTATTTACAGTTTCTATTCACGCATGCTGGCTTGACAGTGGTGACTGCCGATGGATTCTGGATCTCTCGGTGGTCGCCGTCGTTTTTGGATTGTATTGTACGTACCATCAGACACAGTTCCGTTACTGTGCTGTACTACTATTAAAAAAAGAAAGAGCGCATTTTAAAAACGTCATAATTCATATTCTATATTATTCGTGGCCTCCAGATCTTTAAATACGGCCCCGGTTAAACCTTTATGAAGTTTCTAATAATTTTCTTCCATTGCCCTTACAGAGGCAGTTTGACGAATGAGAAACTTACAGAATTGCTAAAGCACGGGCCAAGGAACTTGCAGGAGATCGCTATGACCGGGTTTTTGATTTTATTTCTCCTTCTATTTGCTTGTATATACAAGGTGTCCAGAAAGGGTATCGGGTATTTGTAAGTTCAATGAAACAAAAATTATTTGTATGCAATAAAAAAGTTTATTGTTTATTATTAGCATATGAATTGGAGAATTATTTGGAAAAGATGATGTTATCCAAATGATGACCGTTACGTTGCTGGCACTCTTCTAAACGGAAACGAAGATTGGCGATAACACGTTGACACATAGCTATCGATATTGCTGCCATTTCTGACCTGATGTTTTGCTTTAACTGGGTTAGATTCGTCGGATTGTTTTGATAAACCTTACTTTTAAGGTATCCCCATGCAAAATAGTCAAGCGGGCTAAGGTCGGGGCTTCTGGGAGGCCAGTTGATGTTACCCCTTCGCGAAATGACTTTATTAGGGAATAATTCGTTAACAACTTCCATTGAGTCATTTGAGGTATGGCAAGTGGCCCCATCTTGCTGGAACCACGTTCTTGAGTTGAAACCTGCAAACTCCTGCAACTCTGGGACCAAAAAATTTCGCAACATATCGCAATAACGGTCACTATTCACATTAATTGCTCGGCCTCGTTGATCTTCATGAAAATAAGGACCAATTATGCCTTTAGCAGACATAGCGGCCCAAACAACGACCTTTGGGCTATGCAGGGGTCGTTCATGCTTTCGTCTCGGATTCTCCACTGCCCAGTACCGACAATTCTGCTTATTAACATGACCATTCAGGTGAAAATTTGCTTCGTCACTGAATAGTATGTTGTTAAAGTTGTTAAATCGCTGCAGCATTTCGTTCGCAAAATTCAGTCGATTAGCATAGTCCGTATCCTTCAATTCTTGAACCAATTGAATTTTATAGGCTTTTAGATGTAGTAAGTCTTTCTTTAAAATCGAATGTAAAGACGATTTTTTGATGTTCAACGCTTGGCTTCGCTTTCGGATGGATAAAGACGGATTTTGACGAACCGACGCCTCAACTTCTTCAATTGTTTCTTCATCGCGAACTGAACGAGGACGACCAGAGTTTTGAATTTTAACTGTCGCACCTGTATTCTCGAACATCCTGATCCATTTCCTAATGCTATCGTCACTAGGCGCGTGGCGTGTTCGAAATTCCGCACGATAGAGACGTTGAGCAGTCACTATTGAATCACCATTACGATAATACGCTCGTACGCAAAATGCGCGATGCGTCCCCGAGTACTGTTCCATCGTGACTAAAACTCCACAAAATGGCGGACGCCACGAACCCCTCCCCGCACCCTTTAGACGCCCCGTTTCGAATATGGCGCGAAAACAAATACCCGATACCCTTTCTGGACACCTTGTACATAAGTATGTTCATTAGGTATTTTTTACTCTCATAATCCGAACTCATAGTAACTATAGTTTTGTGACGTCACAGTATTCTGTAGTTTCCACAGACCACTTATATTTAGACGTGAATTATCGGGTAACCGCTATGTGTCAATCATATGCGCAAATGTTATGATCACACAAATATTAAGTTAAGAGTTAATAACAAACTTGCAATCTGTGTCAATCTCGTCTTTGATCTGTGTTATATTATAATATTTCTGCATATTAATACTTTTCATGCATATGTGGGGGTCTAAGGAAGGTCAACTAACATCTTAAGATTGTTACTCACTTATCAATCCGGCACCCGACCATGATCATCTCATCGCCTCGTGCGATTGAGGTTTCTTTGTATGGACTTCCATATATTATTATATGCACTCAGCTGAGTTCGAAACCCTGCAACGAGCTTGACCTTTCGATATAGGAAATATTGTAATGAAACCATAGAATGGTGGTAGGGTATTTTCTAATGCTCGCCTTCTTAGCTACGACCCTCAAATTGAAAATCTATCGCTAAGCGCCTATAGGTGTGTTCCAGCAGCTGCACTTGCGAGCCAGTTTCCCTACTAGGTTTAGCATGTCACAAGTCTTGAGCGACATCATCACTTATTGTAAGGTATCCCACTTAACATACCTGGACATAACGTTAAACCTGAAACGTTAAAAAGACAGTTCCGCTAATTTGCCATGCTACTGAAATGTTATGTAATACCGGACGATTATGTTATGTTACTCGCATAGTTTTGCGTTTGCTTTCTATACTTGTTCACTGATGCATGATTTTGTGGCAGACCACGTGAAGGAACGAGATTCGTTCGCTTTAATAAGCTTCAAAAAACTTGGAAAAGTGCGAATGCAGTCAAACTTTGTATATTCGTTTTCGAATATCGTTCTACACTTGTGCGAATATGAGAGACCGCCCACGCCCGTGCACTTACTTAGCGGGGATGTTCGATAATTCTCGTCTAGCTGTAAGTAGTCTGCTGTATTGTAGAAGTAATTTCGTTTAGACCTTGTATTCGTAAACCTGTTTGTTATACTTTGGCATTGAATCTATGTAATTTACTCCGTTGAAGTCCTATAGTGAGATTATTTTTATTGTCATCGTTTGTTACATGAATATTCATGTTTATTATTAGCCCTTAATTATTTTATTGTTAAGTAATTATTACTCCTATTTAAATAATTTTTATTTATTTATTTTTTTGGTTCCGTGACTTCTACGACGTTACGCGTATACTGTTCGAAATGTTGATTGTTTTTTTATTTATTAAGTTGTAATAATAACTAAAGTATTTTAAAATTATGAAGTCTTTTAAATACAAATGGATTATTGATAGATGTAGAGAAATGAAATTTTGATGTGAAAGTAATCGTTTTAATTCAGCAAATAACGTTTTTATTGAGAGAGTTCGTGATATTTTATTCATCTTACCAATTTCACGTGTTCTTTAGTCACGATGTGGCCCAGGATGATAACACATTAATGCTTAGATTGCATATACAGAGTACAATGGCGAGTCAGCAAAATGCCCGACTTTGCACCAAATCAGGACTAGGGTAACGGGTACCAAGTTCCATCTGTCCTTTAATAAGAGCTGTAGGAATGTTCTTTCTTCAATTCATTTACAAAACAATTGGTACATTCTTTGATATGGGTTTTCTAACTTGGCGAGTTTTAATAATTATTAATAAACATTAATTTTCTCTTCCTTTAGAGTCAAATTTTTCGATCGTTATATAATGTTAATTTTAATAGGACTTGCCTAGTTATTATTATTCCCATATGAAAGAAAGTAACAAATTGTTTTGTAAATGATTTGAAGAACGAACATTCCTACAGCTATTATTAAAAATGTATTTTTATGGAACTTGGCACCCATTAGATCTCAGCTCTTGTATCGGTGACAACGACTACCCCGAACGTATAACTGGAGCTCTTCGCGCGACTTCGCACGCGTCATGGATAGTTCCCATTGTAATCGAATGGCTAAATACTAATTTTCATTGGTGTAACTTAAAAAATGACACATTTTCATACAATTTTTCTCCCTCTCTTTTTCATCTTTTAAGGCTTGAATTTCCAAAAAACTTTCCTCGTTACTCATCTACAGTGTAAAACAGTCTCATTATAGGTAAAAAATGATTTTAAAAAAATCAGAGGCAGTCATAAGGACTGCCAACAGAAGTCTTAACTCAATTTTGAATTTTTAAATCAATTATATTCTGAATTATTGTAGAGCATGTCGGTGACGCGAAATAACAAGATTTTGCCCATCCAAAAGGTCAAACACGCATATGATACAGTCTAGTATATACAATGTAATTAGAATATATATGAGTATACATAAACACAGCCCGCTATAATACGCGTCGCTAATCTGACGCAAGCGCAACACGCCACGAGCATGTCCAGGTCATCGGTGACGCGAACCCGTAAATTTTTCCCCTACCAATAATCGCTCAACGTGGCTAAAGAAGTTGTCACTTCAAAAACATTGTTTTTATTATTACAATGTTTTCATACGCGACAAAATCTATTTCCAGGCATAGTATTATAGTACTATATATTCAGATAAGCCCGTCAGTAGTAACAAGAATACCGCAGTGACGTAGTTCATTTATAAATATAGCGCGGTAGTCTCTGATAACACACTTATCGCGATATGACAGTGCTCTCGTGACGTTATCATACATTGAGGTCGCTAGTCTCGTGCATACGATCCTCGATAAGGCTATCGATAATTTTATCACTTTATCGACACGCGTCCCATTATTATCGTTGTTTGATTATACAAACACATTTTATCACGGTCATGTTTGTTTTTATTCAGTGACGGTCACTGTTTCGATGTTTAGGATCGCCGGATTGCAAGCAAGTATGTAGAATATTCTCAATTTTTAGAAATACATTTTGAAATATTGTTTCTTGTTTTTATCTCTGGATAATTTTGTATTTGAGTATCGGATTTTTATATGTACTTACTATACAATCTGTATCTACCATTGGCATGTACCCACGTTATTTTTTTTTTCCATAAATGTATTTGTCACACTTGACAATGGCAAAATTGCCTACATAGGCAGAAAGCCAATATAAAAAAAAATTATAAGAACTAAGAGCCTTCTAATTACATACTAAAATTTGCTAAAATATAACGCCGTATACCCAAGCAAACAAATTTAATGGCTATAAAAAATTAAATAAAAACACATAAGCATAGGCCTAAGATGTTTTAATAAGTGTATCTGCTTTACTCGCGCTCTATTTTGGCAATATTAAAGTCAGGTAATTGCCTGACATTCTCTTTAGACACAGAGTACTTCTGCTCTTAGTCACGTAATAAACCAGTGTCGCGGTTGTACGTTATTACAACTCAAAACATACATTCATTTCGTTCTAACAACAAAAATAACATATATTGTCTTTCATATTATTTCCCTTATTTACGTACTATATAACTGAAAGCATTATTTTTAGTTTGTATGTTAAAACGTCATTGAGCATAGCCAAATTTCTTCGTATTTAATTCTTGAAAAAAATATATCGGATCGAATTAAATTCCAGTTTTGGAAGAAGAAATAAAGAAGTACAATTTTTTGATTACGTCTATTTCACATAGTTATAATCAGTTCTAGATTAGTTATTATTATCATATAAATAAAATGCTATATGACATATTACATCTTAGGCTTTTTATAATTAAAATTGTAGAAAAAGTGACTTCACTGTAAGGTACTGGTGTCCTCTCCCCTCCCACGGAATCCCTCGCCAGTCGCCTCTGTTTTGCCGTCCAGTTTTAATCTCTCATCTTTTTGAAGGTGTCCATGTAGTAGTACGGAGGGACTACATTTCCACAGCTTCAAAGTACGGTAAAGATATGACGTAGATAACATAACTAAACTAAGGAAATAAATTGAAAGCATCGAGCTACGTCACACCTTTTTAAAATTCTAATTATATGCAAGTTGTAAGCTCTCATTACTGAAGTCTTGGTGTAAATGGAACATAAATTTGTATTGATCGTCAAAAACAAGACAATTTTTAACAAGGAATAGACAACCGACTTGGTGTAATAAAAAACTTCCAAATCGGTTCATATACAAAGAAGTTATGGCTAAATATCCATTAATCCTATTTATTAATTAATTATCCTACTGTTTTTGTTGAAGTCGGTAAAAAGACGGTTACTCAATTCGAATGTATACCTATACATGTAAAGAAAAGATTTAAATTAAACACAATAGATTCTCTTATATATGCAAAACAATTGAATTGGAAGTGGGCTGGTCATGTGGCACATATTCAGGACACCAGATGGACCACAATGGTTACGTTGTGGAAAGGGCCACAGGGTAAACGCCATCAAGGAAGACCTTACACACGCCGGGAAGACGAAATTAAAAAAATAGCTAGCCCACAATGGCTACAAGCAGCTCAAGACTGAGAAAAATGGCAAACTTTAGAAGAGGTTTTACCTGAAAGCGGTTCCATAAAAAAAAATTAAAAAATATCAGTAATCTTAAAAATGTAACTTTAAAAACTATTAGGAAATAAAAGACTTTGTATAAGAAGCGATTTGGATGATTGTTTTTTTGTTGGATAGGGTGATCCCATTTTAATTTCATTGGCATTGGACCTTCAACTTCGAAGATACACAAGGGAACTCTTCAAAAGTATTGAAGATGGTTTTCTTTTTTGTTAAAAATTGTCTTGTTTTGAAGTCGGTTTAATAAATCGAAATGAAAACCGAATTACAAGTCGATAAATATAAAGTACAAAATTCTTAGCAAACATTTTGATAATACATTTTTATTACTGGAAATGTTGGTCCAATATTTGAACAAACGTAAACAAATAGCACATTGCGAATGAAAGAAAGTAGTTATTAAAAATAGTATCAAGATTAATGTGACCCAGATATGTCTTAATGTATTATTAGATGAACAGAAGAAATTTACGTTTCATTATTATTCAAAATTAGTTCTTGCAAGGAACCAAATAGAGTTGTAATTGAAAATTGAGACCGATAGAAATAATACTACTCCACGTGCCAAGAAATGATTTGATGAATCGGATAGTGAAAGTAAAACGGTATTTCTTTTTCATTTTTTGTTGATTCAGCCGCTTTGGATATTGAACTGAATACACTTGAATGATCGTGTCAAGGCTCCTAGTTCGTTTTCGCGTTATTCAATTAAAAATAATTACTTTTCGCAGTTATATTTCTTTTGTCACTTTTAGTAAAGGCTACATTGAGTGCTGTGCGCTCATCATGTGACTAAAGTTATTATTAAGTTAGCCTTCCTTTTCTTACTCCTTATCCTACTTAAGTAGGGTCGGCAAAACATGTTTTATTCTTCCACTCTTCTCTATCAAATATCATCTCAGTATTCATGTCTTTTATACGCATATCATGGCATTCTTCACACAATCCACCCATACCTTCTTCGGTCTTCCTCTACTCCTGTATCCATCCACCTTCATACTTTAAATTCTTTTAGGTATATTACTTTCACCCCTCCGCATGATATGTCCATACCATGTTAGCCTATAACCATATTATGAAGTTAGTCATCAATGATAACAATGTGAGTCTTTTTTACTGACTTATTTTTATACAGTCAATCAATCATCATAATCAATCAGTCATTGATGATTAATTTCATCATTATATTGACATGAGGGATCAATGGAGTTATCAATCTCAATATATCATAAAAAATTCTGTTATCGATGAATTAATGTCTGCTGTACCCGGTAATAGCAGGTGAGCTAAAATTCAGACAAGACGTTTATCGGGTCCCTTAAAATAGTGTTAAGTATAAATTTTATAGAAAAGTTAATACGCTTATGTATAGTTGTTACATATTTTACCTTGAAAGTGTACTTCATGCAGGTGTTGTGGTTTTCATCAGCACGGCAGAATAAAATGTTGCTTCTTCTTACCTGACTGCAAAACATTACCCATGTTTTTCTAGCGTAAGTCTATTTCTTTGGCACGCTCTGTAGCCTAGACGACTTGATGGATTTTAGCATACGAGGTGTCGTTACATTCGTCTTATTTTTGGGAGTATCATATCATAATATTTAAATAAGACGTCTGGGAATTTAAAAAATGCAAAGAAAAATGTTTTTTTTAGATAAGTGTTTTTGTTGCCATCAGGTTTTTTGTTTCCTTTTTAATAATTTAGCTTGCTTTCACAGCGCTTCGATTTCGGCATGCGGCGACAAGCAAGAAGAGGGTCAACTGAAGCAGTACCACGTGGAACAGAGGTTCGCAGACAGGCGGTACAAGGTCACGAGTGCCAGGACATACTTCTACCTAAACGAGGCGTCATGTGAGAAGAATATGGAGGCGTTTCTAAAGAGCATAGACGCTGTCGCTGGTAAATTATAATATGTTATTATGTAGATGGTAGAAACGTTACAAGGTTCGATTTCACTAACGTTGAAGTCCCCCGTGCTCGTGCAAATCAAGGCATAAATACTTAACTCAATTTAGACCCTAAGAAGGCACTTACGTACGTCCTAGTGATCAAGAAGAGCCGGCTCAAGAAACGCGATTGGTTTCGATTACGGTAATTTTAAAAAGAATGTTTTATAGGTTTTAACGCTTGTTCACAATCTCGTATGATGTCAAGTTACGATGTGTTTAACACATTTTTTTATATTGTAACACTGTTACTAATACTTTATGTCATTAGTGTCAATTGTAAAAACTTTCTCTTGCACATTAAAACGTATGTCACGACGGCCGCTCTTTTAATAAATAAAAAATATAAATTAGCACCCGAAGATTACCTACACACGAGCCAGCCCTAAAATAAAACAGGGAGCTGCGTCCAACATATGGCCCTTCGAGTTTAACAAAGACAAGGTACATAATTCGTGGTACTATTATAACTTATAACCCTTTGCAAGGAAGGATACAGCCGGTGCGACGCGTGGTGTTTCTGCAGCTGGCATCTCATTCCAACGCGCTATAATACCGCGCGTGCGAGGGAGATCAAACATCAACGCCATTTTGAAGACAATTACTGCGTGATTTTTGAGTTTTCATACTTTGAAAAACGGCGTCGTCATAAATCGAATTTTGTGTGGAAGTATTAGTATTTGTGCTAATTACAACAAAAATGACAGCGCGAGAGATAGATACTCGCAAATTAACCAATATAAGAGGAGGATACAAAAGTACAATAACACGTGCGTATAATTATGTTGGCTCGGAACATTTTCAACTAGCTGACATCAGTGTCTTAAAAGTGAGAGACGAGGCACTCAAGGCTGCTTATGAGGGTTTTGTTGAGGCGTGTATGGAGACAACCGACCAACAAGATGACGTTGCCGAAGTCGAAGAAAAATATTTTTTTACCTTGGCTGCCATACACCGGAAGCTTACAGAACTGCAAACAAAAAAAGTTGTCAGCTCACAGAATTACGAAGCAACCAAGCTACCCGCCGTAAATATACCTACGTTTTGTGGTGATTATAGTGAGTTCCGCCCGTTTTTTGATTTATTTGAAGCAGCAATAGATACAAATCCTACATTATCACCTGCTCAGAAGCTATACTACTTGCGCACATTCCTGTCGGGGGAGGCGTTGGATCTAATAAAACGTCTGCCACCTACAAATGAAAACTACACCGAAGCCATGATGATGCTAAAAGACAGGTATGATAATAAACAAAAACTAATCAATTATCACATCAATGAAATGCTAGATTGCAAACAAATACAAAAGGGCACACCGGCAAACCTCAGAAGCTTCATTTCCTTTATCAAACAACATGTGAGTTCACTCAAAAACCTAAATGAACCCACAGAGTCATGGGGAAACATTTTAACATGTATAGTGGTTAAAAAGCTTGATGTGTATACAAACCGTGCTTACCAGTTTGAAAAGCAAACACAAAAATATAAAACACTACAAGATTTATTGAAGTTTTTGGAATATAGAGCTGTAGCTTTAGAAGAAACAAACCTAGAAGGAACAAAAGGTACCTCAGCTCCTCGCACCACACTAGCAGTCACACCTACAGTGTCAATAGATACATGTAAGTTCTGTAAATTAACATTGCATAAATTATTCAAATGTGATAAATTTCAAAGCAGCCCTGTAAAGGTGCGTGCAAATTTTGTTACTGAAAATAAATTGTGTAAGATTTGTCTTAATTTTCACAAAACCAAATGTAATTATAAATTTAAATGCACATTCTGTCAAAAACCGCACAACTCTTTGCTTCATGAAGACAATACACCTCCAGACAAGGAGACCAATCCAGTCACTTTGCTTTCTAATTCAAACCAACTTTATTATCATTTATTACCCACTGTCAAAGTACATGTAATTGGTAAAAATGGTGAAAAATTATGTATCCGTGCCATCTTAGACAGCGGCAGCCAAGCTTCATGTATTACTAAAAATCTAATGCAGCTTGTGCAAGGCCATGCTTCAAATGATCTTTCGAGTCTCAATGGTATTGGTAACACACAGTGTAAAATAGGAAAATCTATTACAATTGATATATTTTCATTAAAAACAAATACTCAGTTTACAATTAGCTGTGCTGTAGTAGATAAAATAACTCAAAAACTTCCACATTTTGAAATTAATTCCAAGATGTTAAACTTACCTAGTGGTATTGAGCTTGCAGATGATGAGTTTTATATTCCAAAGGAGGTACAATTATTATTAGATGCGCAAATCTTTTTCCAAGCTATACAGCCTGGGAAGATAGAACTATCTGAGCATGGGCCCTATCTTCAAAATACTGAGTTTGGCTACATGATTGCAGGTCGCCTACCGTCCTCTGCCATACCTAGGTATTGTAATTCTAAAACATTTTTAACAAATTTTCACATAAACAAAAATAGTTCTTTAGAACAATTCTGGCAATGTGAATCCGTGCCTGAAGTTTATACTGAGAAGTTAACAGAATTTGAATTATGTGAGGAAATATATAAAAATACAGTTTCTTTGAAAAATAAAAAATTCGAAGTTGCCTTACCTTTAAAGGTACCTATCTCTAACATAAACTTATCAGGCTCATATTATACAGCTTTACAAAGGTTTTATAATTTAGAGAAAAAATTTAAGGGGCAGCCTGAATTATTTTCAAAGTATAATAATTTTATAAATGAATATATTGAGCTTGATCATGCTGAATACTTAGATCTCTCTAAATATAATTTGAATCATAGTCCAACTTATTTCTTGCCTCATCATGCAGTCTATAATAACACTAGTTTAACAACTCACTTAAGAGTAGTTTTTGATGGGGGAATGAAAGTAGGTGGCACTTCCTTAAATGATTTTTTACTTAATGGTCCTGTGGTACAAAGTGACTTGTTTGATATTTTAATTTCATTCCGTCTACATGACTATATTTTTGTTTGTGATGTAAAAAAGATGTACAGGGCTATAAATATTGTGCCAGAACATAGAACATTACAGCATATTCTATGGAGGCAGGCTGAGGTTGTAAACAATACTTTTCATAATGACACTACAGTCAAACCTTCACACACTAACCCAGTACACTGCATACAACTTAAAACTGTTACATATGGACTTAAGAGCTCTGCTTATTTAGCTACTCGATGCCTAGATGAACTTGTAAACCGTTATCAAAGCCAATATCCTTTAGCAGCTAGCATTTTGAAGGAATGTGTATATGTCGATGACATCCTAGTGTCGAACAAGGATGCTAAAATGCTGGTAGAAGCAAAGAGGCAATTAGTGGAGTTGTTGGAACTAGGTAGCTTTCATCTTCATAAATGGTACTCAAATGTGCCTGAAATATTAAAGAACATTCCAGATAAAGACCTAGGTATGAGTAATAGTCATCAGTTAGGTAATGAATGTTTTAATACTAAAACTTTAGGTTTAAATTATAATATCACTAGTGATTCTCTTCAAATTCAAAATATTCAAATTGAGTTACCTTCTAAATTCACAAAAAGGGAAATTTTAAGCAAAATTAGTCAATTTTATGACCCTCTTGGTTTAGCTGGGCCAATATTAGTCACTGCAAAATGTTTAATGCAAAAAATTTGTATATCTAAGTTAAAGTGGGATGATGAGCTTCCAAAAGAGCTCACTGAACTATGTGTTGAGTTTTTTAATAATTTAAAAAATATGCCTAACATTTCTGTAAAAAGGGGCATTAGTATTACCAAGGCAAAACATCTTCAATTAATAGGATTTGCCGATGCCTCTAATTATGCTTATGGTTGCTGCATTTATCTACGCATTGTGGATGAGGACGGTTGTGTGACTCTGCAGTTATTATGTTCAAAATCACGTATAAAGCCAATAAATAAAGAACTTACCATTCCTCGTCTTGAGCTCAATAGCGCAGTGTTATTAACTAAACTTGTAAACAAAGTGTATTCTAATTTACAAAAAAAGATAAATTTAACCGTTTACTTATATTCTGATTCCCAAGTGGTTTTGGCATGGCTTGTAACTGAACCTATAAAGCTCCAAGCTTATGTAGCCAATAGAGTCAAATTTATTCAGGAAAACAGTAGTATTTTTACTTGGCACTATGTTAGTAGCTCTGAAAATCCAGCAGATCTCATTTCAAGAGGTATAAATCCAATGTTGTTAAATGAGTGTCATTGGTGGTTCAATGGACCTGATTTCTTACATAATGCAGATTACAGTAACCCAGGCAAAAGCCACACTGTTCTTGATAACATACCTGAACTAAAAGATGTTTCAAGGTCATGCTTATCTTCTCAAAATATTGAAATTGATATATTTTCTAAATATTCAAATATTAATAAAATGAAATGTGTGCTAGCCTACATATACCGGTTTATAAAGAATTGTAAGTGTAAAGATAAAACTATGCGCATAAAAAATAGTTTTTTACTTCCAGAAGAGTTGAATGAGGCTCTGTTTATTATTGTAAGGCATGATCAACAAAAGCATTTTCATGAAGAAATTGCATGTTTAAAAAATAAAAAACCTTTAAAAAGTAATTTAAAATCATTATTTCCATTTTTAGATAAAAAAGGCTTAATGAGAGTGGGTGGCCGTTTGCAGGAATCGAACCTGCCTTATGCACAAAAGTTCCCTATAATCTTGCCTAAAAATTCTAATATAACATCTTTATTAATTATGAATGAACACTTAAAGTTGCATCATGCTGGACAAAGGTTAGTTCTCAGCAGCCTCAACCAACTGTTCTGGCTTATTAATACATATAGAGAAATAAAAAAAGTGATTCATAAGTGTATGCGCTGTTTCAAATTGAAGGCTCGTTGTGCGGAGCAGTTGATGGGAAGTCTACCAAAGGAGCGAGTAACTCCGGCAAGGCTTTTTCAAAGAGTGGGCATCGACTTTGGCGGTCCATTTCAAGTTAAGCAAACGAGGGTTAGACGTGCTGTCATAACGAAGGCCTATATAGCTCTTTTTGTGGACTTTTCAACAAAGGCTTGCCACATAGAGCTTGTTTCAAATCTTTCCACTGAAGCTTTCTTAGGAGCTTTCAAAAGATTTATTTCTAGGCGAAATATTCCAAGCGAGGTATTTTGTGATAATGGATCTAATTTTAAAGGTGCTAATAATAAGTTAAAAGAATTGTATCATTTACAGTCTCTCAATAGCCACCAGAACACAGTTCAAAAATTTTCTAGTAATTTAGGAATAAAATTTAAATTCATTCCAGCGTATAGTCCAGTTTTTGGAGGTCTCTGGGAGGCTGGCATCAAAAGTGGCAAATATCACATTAAGAGAGTAGTAGGTGACACAGTGCTTACCTTTGAAGAGCTTTATACAATTTTGGTGGAGATTGAGGGTATTTTAAACTCTCGCCCATTGACACCTATGTCTTCAGATCCAACGGATATGTCATATTTAACACCAGGACACTTTCTTACCGGTGCTCCATTAAATTGTTACCCGGAACCAAATTTAACTGAGATTCCCAGTAACCGAATAAAGTTTTGGAATTTATGTACTAAAATGCAACAATGCTTTTGGAAATCTTGGCATAAGCAATATTTGGTACAATTGCAAAATAGGCCAAAGTGGCAGCATTTGGTGCCTAACATTAAAGTCGGTTCACTTGTAATTATGATTGAGGATAATTCACCTCCATTGCAGTGGCCTATGGCTAGAGTAATCTCAGTAAAGACTGGGTCTGATGGTAAGGCTCGGGTATTTGAATTAAAAACAAGCAAGGGAACATACTTGCGTTCTATACATAAAATATGTTTGTTGCCAATTGAGACAGATAGTTAAATATATTGTGTGATCATTAGCTTAATAAGGTTTAATATTACTTTATGCTAAGACTTTATGAATATGTTATAAATTACTACTACATCATAATGTACCTATCCAATGGTATATAACTTAATTTAATTAATATACAGTCCATTCTTATTCATGTCGTTGGGAAGTACTTAGGATAACTTAGTACTTATTTTACTACAGATTTTACAAATAATGTTTATTGGAGAGTGTTAAATTGCATTTTATTTTGTCATAAATATTTTGTTTGTTCAAGTTAAATTTCATTTTTCTGTAATCTTTTGTTTGTACATTGTAAATTTAAATATTTTGTCTGTTCAGCTTAAAGTTGAGTTTTTCTGTTTGTACATTGTAAATTAAAAAATAAATTTGATTTACATAATTTCATTTAGCACTAAAGATGTAATTTCATGTTAAGAAAATAAGGAAAGATGTGTACTTAAGGTTTATAATTTAAAAAGTTTAATGTTATTTTTTTTCCTTCTGAAAATTGTAAAATATTCTTGTTGTTTGGGAGTATGTTTAACACATTTTTTTATATTGTAACACTGTTACTAATACTTTATGTCATTAGTGTCAATTGTAAAAACTTTCTCTTGCACATTAAAACGTATGTCACGACGGCCGCTCTTTTAATAAATAAAAAATATAAATTAGCACCCGAAGATTACCTACACACGAGCCAGCCCTAAAATAAAACAGGGAGCTGCGTCCAACACGATGTGGCCCGAGATGATAACACGCAAAACCTAGTGGGAGGACTGGTTCTCAAGTGCAGCTGCCGGAACACACCTTTAAATAGATGCTTGGCGGCTAATTTTTAACTTGATGGAGGTATCAGATGCCTAAAATATACCTTATTTGTATTACTAAAAAAAGGGCAGTTCGAACAATTTATGATATGGGACCACACGACCACAGGAATAAGTTTCAAGAATTTAGTATCTTAACTTTGCCTTCCCAATACACCTTGCAAAATATAATGATAATAATTAATAAAATGATGATAATTTTGAACTTGTAACAAACAAGCACAATTTCAATATAAGAAATAAATATTAAATAGACATTCCATCTTTTAGACTTATTTAAACAAATAAAAGTTTTTAGGTAATTGTGTTAGGTTCTTTAATATACTTCCTAAGTACATTACCGATTTGCCGGATAATGAGTTGGTTCAAGAATCATTTTAAGCAAGTTTTATTGTCGAAAGGGTATTTTATTATAGGGTAGCTGATTACGCAAATGATGGTGATGTTTGGATGTTATTCCCTCTCTGTGCATCTACTGAAAATAGAAATAACTGTATATATTTTAATACTGTAAAAATTAATTAAAAAAGAAAATAAGATGATGGTTAACCCGATCGAGTTTCTTGACGGTTCTTCTCGATGACTGAGCTGTTGTCCGTACCGGTGGTAGTGCTTCTTAGGGCCTAAATTGAATAGAAAATATTTTGATTTAGATCTATCACTATGTAATGTTTTTTCACGATGTTTGTCTTTCACCAAAAGCTCAGGCTTGTTGCGTACACTCGAACTAGCGCATCTTGGCGCTATGTCCGTACCCCTGAGCCGTCATTACTTCAATACCATGTAATTATTCTATTATTTCAGTCGATTTACAGAGATGGAATCACTTTCAGATATTACTATCATACACGTAGCCATCCACCCTATAATAAAATTACCTTTGTTCTGGTATGAAGTGTGTGGTTAGCCGCAAGCATATGGTACCATATATATTCATTTGATTGCAGTTTGTAAAAAAATTGATGATATATCTATAAAGTGGTATTGGGTATGAGTCCATTCCTGTGAATTTAGATTGGAGTTGTCACATGACATAATGTAAAATGCTACCAAAGAAACATAATATAGGGCTAAATATCATAAGCTTATGAATTACAATCAAAATCTCCACTTAACAGATAAACCTCATGTCAAAGAACTGCTAATGGATGGCATTTTGCGTCGAAGATTTCATATTCAATTTTGCCACTTTACATAACGAAATTAAATTGGCGTTTAGTTTTAATTCTATCCGTATTAATATACGCGTAGATAAAAAAAGAATATAGTATTAAGAATTATAACAAGGATTTTATTCAATTATTTTTATTTCATTTTCAGGGATAACCAAAAGCACAGGTCTAATGGCGGTGAAACTGACGGCTCTCGGCAGACCACAATTGCTGGTGAGTTTTTAACGTCGCTTAGAATACCGCAACCTTGATTTAGGGCCGATTTTTCAATCAATAGATAACTTATTTCGAGAATAATTTTTAAATTTTGACACGTTTTCCATACATTGTCATCTGTAAAAACTTCGAACTATTATCGAAATAAAGTTATCTGGGAGTTTTTGGCCGGATCTTAAGCTGCCATGTTGTGGATTTTTATTTAAATTAGTTATCTTACGTTCTTTGACCCTATATTATGTAATATTGATGGCATTCTGCGTGATAGAGTTTGGTTATTATAAATATATACCGGAAAAAAGCATTTTGAGCGGTTGCCAAACAAACTCTCTGTATAGTCGTTAATAATTATGTGAAGGTAAAGGTATCCTGGGACACCCAGTAGTAATAAAGTTTCATTCGCTGTTTAAGTATTATGTTATGGAACTTCTGATCAGTTTTCTACACAGTGCGAGTGGTTGATAGTGCAATTGGTGGTAGTGTGGTCGGAATTTTTTAAATAGGTCTCGTATCCCTATCTCGTTCTAACACATCTCTCTCTTGTCAAGTTTGCAATCTATATAGATTAAATCTATGCTTTGTAAGCACTCTACAATCCTTAAACAACCGGGCTCACCGAATGATCGGCATCGTCAGTCTCAATTGTCATACTGGCCTGCATAAATATCTCTTCATGTTACGCTTGAAGGATCCGATGTCGTCAAAAAGAGAGAACACATTGGCCGGGAAATGATTCCACGGTTTCACGGTGCGACAAAGTTAAGACATAGATAACTGTTTACTTCGTGCGGAGATAAAGGTTACAGTGAAACTGTAGCTTCGAAGCTCAGCGCGTGTGGTTCTATTATGGAAAGGAGAGGAGGGAATTAGATTGAACAGCTTCTCGAAGCACTCACCATGATATATAATGTAGGACACGCTTAGTGAGGCGATATTCCTGCGCAGATGAAGCGGCTCGATGCATTTTGTATCGTCTGCGTCTTAACAATGCGGATAGCTCGTCTCTGTAACCTGTACAGGGTATCGAAAAGGTTTTTTCCGGAACCATCCCAGAGATGCGAATAATGCTTTTGATGTAATGAAGGAATAATGGCTCAGTAGCAACGTGTACAGACAACGCGTCGATCGACATGAGTTCGTATTCTTACAATAAGCCTGAGTTTCCGGCGAAGAAAAACATCGTGATGTAACCATGGCATGGTGGTACAGCATTTTCTAAAGTCCACCTAGCTAATTACCACCCTCAACTTTAAAATCTGTCGCCAAGCACTTTTAGCTGTGTTCCGGCAGCTGAACTTTGGAGTCATTTACCCCACAAGTCTTAGTACGTCACAATCTCGGTGATATTGTGGTCATAACGCTAAAACCTATACGGAATTTAAAAAAGTATCCCGAAAATGTAGGTGTCGTACCTTTTGCAAAATCCATTTATCTTATAAACCGAATTCAAAAATGGTTATTACTTGTCCAGTTACAACTGTCCGAGGTGATAATGAGGGCTAGGAACTACATGCAGCAGATAGCTGGTGGTACCGGGAATGTGCTAACACACCATAAGACCATTGAGGACTTCCAGCGCTACTTCGGCGACCACAAGAACAAGCCCGAAGTACAGGAGTTTATGAAGAAAATCACTTCAGATAAGGAGGGGTGAGTTTTGTTGCGTGTTTTATTTTTCACCACCAAAGAAATAAAAGAAAGACCAGAAAAAGAGAAACATATTACATACTAGTGATGGTCCTAAGGTCGAAATTCGACCAGCGACTCTTTGATCATAGACTATTTTCTGTTTGACATTTGCTGTGATCATGAACGTAAACAATGAGTATTATCTACATCACTTGCTGTCACTTTTCGTTGAGTGACAATGTCAATATTTTGGGGGGTATAAGTTCAATGGCACTGGTCGAGTCAGAAATCGCAGTATTAATTTAATATATTAGTAACAGATATTATAGATAAATTTTATCTTTCTGCACTCCTTCTCCATATAAACTTTAAACATGCCAAATCTCACAGTCTTCCGTGCACGCAATACGCTTAAAAAGGGGTACAAAGTTTTTGCTTCACTTATTAATATAATGATACTATATGGGGAACAAAAAGTGTATGGTATAATAAAAGAGAAAGCAAAAAGACTTATTTTATCTTGTGACATTAAACGCATAAGCAAGATCAATGTGTACTGAACAACTATGAACGATAAAAATATTTCCACAAGTACACATCTCGTATTTATTTGATAATAATTTAAAATGTTCTCCGCGGGAGGAAGTCAAAACGACCTCATGAATACATATGAGCAATATATGAATTCAGTGTCCTTATCAAAATTAATCCTTTTTTTTCTCACGTTTCAAATATCACAAAATTAAACGTGTCTGTAATCCATTTTATTTTTCACATCATGCTCTAATAAGGTCCTTAGCAAAGCACCGAAAATGATTAAGAGGTCTTTTCGACCTCCTATAGAAACCTAAGAAGCCGTTGACTTAGTGAGCGTGATACAGTACAGATAACGTAAAAGATATTGAATGTTTATTTTCAGCGTCCTTCACATATTTCCATGGGACCGGTCAGTGCCATCGGGTATTAAAGTCGTAAGGGTTGAATTGTAAATGTTGCTAAATATGTGACTATGTGTTTTAGCTACACGCTCTAAAACCATTTATCCATTGGCTTTAAATATTGCGGTTTCGATGGTTTGCATTTACACTAGAAATACACACTTCGTTCCAAATAGTGATACGTAAAAGATACTAATCGTCTCACTTTCTTTGAAAATACACTCAGCTACAGATCGAGTAAAAATTGCTACGCATGTGATTGATGTAAAGCCCTTTATGATAAGCTATGTCTCCTGCGCGTGTTTGCTGTACATACTACACAAAAACATCTACACAAAATATTGTTTCGTTACACATTTTTGTTCATTAAGCTTTGTTAATGTGTTTGCTTCCCACGCCGCACCCTCGCCGCCCCGGGCGGGAAGTCTAAACATTTCCCTTCGTGCAAATGAAGGGGAGCGAAATACAATCCTTATCAGATATCGAAAATATCGCATCAATCGGACGCCACACCGTATTTTTTTAATGATTTATAGCGCCAGTTATTGTGAATTTATTAATATATTTTGTTAATATGAAAAAAAGAAAGAAAGAAAAATATTTATTTGTTACAAAGACATTTGATACCGTAGAAAGTTTAAAAAAAATAATTACAACAACCTATTACATATCGAGCATCAAATGCCAGTTTCGACAAAACGGCCCCAGCTCAGTATAATTCTGGTTGTAACAACCAGCGCTGGTCTTCCGTTGGAGCCGTCCGGTGGCGTCACATGACATACATACTAACTTAAATAGTCGTAAGTAAAAAGTAAAAAGTAAAAACGTGAGACTTTATACGTATAAAACAGAAATATGTATTATTATAAAAACTTCAATAGATACACAAAAACAAACAAAAGCACAAAATGCACAATGGAACAGCGAAAGAAGTTTCCTACGCCAAATCGATCATCTATTTTGAATTCTTGATAAATATAAAAATTTCGAGAAAATAAATTAGGCCTTAGCCTCACTAAGTAAGTTAGGTACCTATGTTTTCTTTTTCTCACCAAATTTGAATTTTTAAGAACTGAAAGCACGTCTTCTACATTTGAAGCCATTTTTAACTTGAGGTTTAATAATATAGTCTCTAGTGGTAGCAGATGTTTTATGTCGGATTTACATGCTTGCTAACCTTATGAAGTAAACTTAAACAAAATTTATTTTGTGTTGATCTTTTTGTGCAGTGTGTAGGTAAAGCAAAATACGTTCAGGAGATACGCCTTCACGCATCAACCAATGGGCGCACAGGGGTTTTTCTTTAAATGCTTAATATTTGAATTGTAGTCAAAATAAATCGGTTTTTCTAATTATCTCAGTAAGGCTAGCGCGATGTTGAATTAAAAATTAGCCAAGATTCTGAGTTTATTACTCCGAAATAAAAGTGTTTCTACATTTGGTTCTTAAGGTTTTTTTAAATTATTCATAGGTGTTTAGCGATTGCTTGCAATCTCGCCTGATGTTAAGTGACGATGTGCACGATTATAATAACATTCAAAGCCTACAGAGACACTGGCGGAATACACCTATAGGTGCTTGACGGCAGATTTTCTACTTAGGAATGATATTTACCGATATCTGCATCGCTTTTCTTTTGTAAAATACGCAATAAGGGATTAGGGATTCTAAAAATTCTCACATTAACTATAGACTATTATTTTAATGTTATTTTTTTGGTTATTATCATAATTAGTGCTAAGACCATGTGTCAAGCGGGCTTTACTGTCAAAAGGTTATTATAGGGTGGATCATTATGTGAATGATTGTGATGTCTCCTAGTGACTCCCTCTCTATGCATAAACTAGATTATTATTATTGTACCTGTTATATTACAATTGCACAGTTAACAAAAAGGAGATAAACCCGGTCGAGTTTCTTACCGGTTCTTCTCGATGTCTGGGATATTTTCCGAACCGGCAGTAGTGTTTTGACGTTCATAAGTCCCTTCTTAGGGCCTCAACTGGATAAAGATTATTTTAAATTTGATTTAGTGTAAAGATAAGTATGAACTTAATTACATGAAATCCTGAGCACAAATTATAATTTATTTAACTTGATACCTATGCATAAATATTAATGTCATCAAATGGTGATGACCACGATTCCATTGACGCATGTTGGTGTACGTCATCTAACGATGGAAGAAGCTAGATGCTAACGCATTAAGGTAGTTGTTTTCCCAAATAATCTTTAAAATGTTTAATTAGATACCTTTATTTTCAGTATCGTCCACATCTTCCCTTGGTCGAACATCCTGGACGAAGACATGAACCTGTCGGATTCCTTCAGAGTTCCAGACCCTAAGACCGGTCAGATGCGTAGATTAATCTCTCAAATATCAACAAAAGAGGAGGAGATGTTCCGTAACATGTTGCGACGGTTGAACCATATCATCAAGGTAGCAAACGAACGTGACGTCAGGGTCATGATCGACGCCGAACAGACTTACTTCCAACCGGCCATATCGAGGATTTGCTTGGAAATGATGAGGAGATACAATAAGGTGAGCTAATAATCTTATACTGTAAATGCTTTGCAGAAATTTCCTTAAATAGTTAGTGCTCAGCCACTGAATGCTGAAGTAGCGAGTTGTACGATCGATAACAACCAAAATTGAAAAAACCAAAGAAATTAAGAAGTATGGAAGAGGAAAAGTAATTAAAATTGTGTATCTACTATTCGGTACGAATGCACTAAACATCAATACTAACAAAAAAAAAAAAAAAACGTATAGAAGAATTTAACAGTATAAATCACACAATATATAACATATTCAGTTCATTTAACATGGGATTTGGCGAATCACTAAGGAACAAGTTTCAAGAATTTACTGTCTTAACCTTGTCCTTCCAATATATCTTTGAAAATTTTATAGGATCGCACGGGAAAACGGAGATAAATTTTAATTTGTAAAGAACAACAAAATTTCATAAATGGAAATATTAATCACGTCTTTTTTGCTTGGTATCAATATTTTAGACAAATAAAAGGTTTTATGTAATTATCTTAGGGTCTTTTTTTCAATAAGCTTAATGATGAGCACATCAGTTACTTACGGAAAATAATTTCAAAAATCATGGAAAGCAACTTTTATTGACGATAGCATAACATGTTAAGTGAGTCTAGTGAGTCTAGAAGTGACTCCCTTTTTGTACATCTATTAAAAATTATAATGAACTGTAGAAAATACATAAATAGCTTTAAAAAATTGTGATAAATCCGATCGAGATTCTTGCCGGCATTTCTCGATGACTGGAATATTTTTCGAACCAGTGATAGCGTGTTTTGACGTTCACGAGTGCCTTCTTATGGCCTAAATTTAATAGAATATTTTTTCCCATAGATACGCCTAACGTTGTAGGCTACTTATATAACGTACAATAATAATTTTATTGATATTTTTCAGGATAAATTCCTCGTGTTCAACACTTATCAGACGTACTTAAAGAATACATACAACGAGATAGTGACGGATCTGGAGCAGGCACAGCGTCAGAACTTCTATTGGGGGGCCAAACTCGTCCGTGGCGCTTATATTGAACAGGTTTGAGCGTAGTTCTTTATACGGGTTGTACCATTTACAAAGGAGTTGTAATAAGTTTTTTCTATAGCCCTCTTTTCAGCGTTATTTTAAGCGTGAGTTCACCTAGCAACGAGTTCCTAGCTCGTGGTTTTTATCGATTATGTCAACGATGAAATACTTGTCGACTTACGTTACTATTTCTTCGACAACCCTCTTTTGGTAATTAATAACATCTAAACAATTTTTCAGTAATTTTTCTTGAATTTTGATGTTTTGGGCCTCCATGAGCGCATACTGAGACGCCATCTTAGCACTCAGCGCTGCAATTTACCTATAAATATAATTTAACGACACTTCTTGACTACTTTTCGACATGTTCTTAATATATACATATAGCACTTCAACACGACGTGCTTGCAGACCGACTGTCTCCGTTAGTTACATACATATTACGTACATCTCCGGACGTAGATTAAATCTGAAGAGTTGATATAGTAAAATGACGTATTTGTGAATTGACAGGAGCGCGCTCGAGCCGCCGCGATGGGTTACGAAGATCCGTCGTGTGAGAACTACGAGGCGACAACCGCCTCCTTCCACAAGTGTCTAAATGAGATACTCAGCAGGGTTGTCACGGTGAGCGCATTACGATTCTATTTCGAAGTTGATGACCATGGTCACATGTCGAGAAAATATATTTAACCGAATTGTTAGACCACTGGAATGTCTGTGGAATGTGTGATCAATCTGTTGGTGCTATGGTGAAAAATTAATCTCTAAGAAACGTAATTATTTGTAAAAACCTACAGCAATTAGTTTCTCCCAAAATCGATCTGTTCAATAGGTCATACAGTTCTAATGAAACCTAGCATAGGTACATCATACTAGTTTAACGCTTTGACTTACATAACTAACGAGCCGTGAACGGGATAAATTGCGAATGGGAGGAGTTGCGAACGTAACGAGTTAGTATCTCTTTTATTGGATCACAGCATGAACGATATTGTCTTTTTCAGGGTCAACAAAAAGATCGTCTTGGTATCATGGTGGCTTCTCATAACGAGGATACGGTCCGATATGCCATACAGCTCATGAAAGAGAACAATATCAAGCCGGGGGACAAGGTCGTGTGTTTCGGCCAGCTGCTAGGAATGTGTGACCATATCACCTTCCCTCTAGGTATATTACATTTTTTAATGAACAGAAACTAATGAATTCTTAAAGGTGTCTTTTCTGTGGCAAAGCTATTTTTTTCATCAAATTTAATGATTCAAAAATTATCATCATCTCCGCTATTTGCGAAAAATAGACAAATTTTGGGAAAAAAAAAATTCGTTTAAAAAAAGGTCAATAACTTTATAGATATATTCTACTTGCATGTAGGAGGCGCTATCTGTTAACAATCAGTTTTACTAATATGACAGATGTCGGATTGTTTTCATTCTATATTTAACGAAATATTTTCGCACGGATCAGATAATTGATTATCCATTTCTGTTTCATGAGTTTTTTTTCGTTATTACCTTTTCTTATATAATTAATTACTGTTAAATATGATGTATTTAAAAAAAACTTTAAAACAATTAATTCTAAAGCTTGTACTTGGGCCTACGCCTAGATTAAGTAAATGGCTTACTTTTTGGACGTATTTTATTCATAATACCTCAATGATTTAATTTTTGTTATTGCGTAGTAAATAGGCCTCATGGCGCTGTGGTTAGTGATAGTACAATTCCACCGAAAGGCCGCGGATCCGATCCCCGCCCATTAATGATTTTTGTTTGATGAGCATAATTGTCAGTTGTATGTGTGTTTGTTTAAATATTTATATATGTATATAAGAATATAATAATAAATTTATTTATTTGACCTCACATTTAGCATCTTATATATAATTGTTGTGCATAAAACGATGAAAATATTAGGTAAAATTAGAGAAAGAGGATCTGGAGATCTGTTGTTCAGGTCTTTGTATCTTTTTCAGACTCCAGATCCCAAATTAAATGTATCTATCATCATTACCTACTTTTGTATAAAATTTATGTTCGTATTTTTTGTGTACAAATAATGAAATAAGTAGTACGTTTTACTCTTTGTTTAGATGAATGATAAATTTGAAGAATAGGGTTATATATATGATGACCTAAAAACAGAAGAATTTATGTGAAATTTGCAGATGGATTCAAAGCATCTCACATACATGATGCTTATGTATGTTATCAGCTGCTTTGCTTAGTTTGGAATTAAATAGCCGTGTGTGAAATCGTGTCCCCATATTTATTAATTTATTTATAAAGTTATCGTTTCCAGGTCAAGCCGGTTATTCCGCTTACAAATACGTACCATACGGTCCGGTGGTTGAAGTTCTTCCTTATTTATCTCGGCGGGCGAACGAGAACAGGGGATTCTTGGCCAAGATAAAGAAGGAAAAGGGTCTGCTTCTTAAGGAGATCGTGCGCAGGATTGTTACCGGCCAGATGTTCTATAAACCAGTCGGGAGTTACACGCCAGTTTAAACTGGATCTTAAATCGACGTGTTTAGATTCAATTTACGTTGCGTTACTAATCGTGAAGTGATATTAGCAAGATGGCGGAGGTTATAATGTTACTTTCGACTATGATTATAGCGTTATTAATAACTGTTATAATGATATTTGAATGGAGTTATTTCGTTGATCGAATAGTTCTACATCTCGAATAAGGAAATTAAGGTTTAATTTCACTAATAAATGAATTTGTTATAAAATGTAAGGCTAAAAAGGTTAATTTAAAACGGTATTTTTAGAATCAACTCCCAATTTAGGGAAGACTAAGGAACTTTTTACAAACTAAGTTTAATATGCTAAACTAACAGAACAATGCATTAAGAAAATCTGAAATCTTCCGATAGCTTAAGTCGAATTTCAAAGAAACCATTGTACTAAAGGTTATTACAATGATGATATTACAAGACTAAGCGCTGTGGGTCTGTCTCCCTTTAGGCGTCCCAAGAAATAAATAAAAAAGATACAGTCAATTTCGAGGAAACCGAAGAAAAACTTTTGTACTCTGCACTTCATCAACAGTGTGGTTGGCCGCGATTGCGCAACTTCTTGCCCCGCGCCATGAGGTACCCCATAGTTTTACGGTAAATACGGTCCTTATTTGGATGCCGGGCTTTGTTTTACATTTACGTAATAACCATGTAATGTATTTTTGCTTAACTCAAAATATTCGATATGAGTTTTATTTATTAGTGAAATTGATTTCCAAGTGTATTGTGGTGCAATTTTGCTATTAAGCGACGGTTTCGATATGTTGGTATATCGATGCCTGGGTATATCTATAACTTGGTGTATAGATGACTGGGTATATTTATATCTTGGTATATCGATACCTGGGTACATCTTTATCTTGGTAAATCGATATGATTTATATTTTATCTTCTCACTACCACGTTTTGCAACATGGTTTATCTATAATATCTATGGATTTATCTATAATAATTTCTTAAGCAGTTCATATAAATGCACGTGCTAATAATTACAAATTGATATATTATCGGACCACATACCACTTGGGACAGTTCTCTGTTCTTTCTTTTGCCATGTATTCCTTAAAAGACTTGCAGTATGTTTATGCTTGAGTTCGACAAACCAGATTTAGGATTTGAATGTATACTATTTGCATTTATTAAAAGCTATACATACCTCATCTAAATATCTTAAACATTTGAAGGACAAAATATAAATTATATCGAAGTCATCGCATGGGACAAAATGTAAATAAAAAATTAGAAAAACCTTTTATGCGTGATGAAATATTTAGTAAATTTTTTTTTTTTAATTTGGATTGGATTTAGATTGTAATTTATTATACTTATATACTTGGTACTTGGCTTTATTATACTTGGTATTTTCGAATTTTGGTGGAGTTTTATGTAATATCATTAATTACATCTATATTTAATAGTTCTATAACTATTAAAAACATAGATAATGCAATGCTGAAATCACGATTTGCCAAAGAGAAAAATTCGAAAACGGCAGTTGCTGAGTTAGGAAAGGAGAGAGATTATATTATATCGATATAGTGTAATATAATATATCTCACATTAGAACGAATTACAGCTGACTGTTTTCCAAAAAAAAACAAACAAGTTTCAAACCAACGGTCTTTTTTTATTTACATTTTCTCTCTACGCGGTATTTATATAATATACTATGAGTATTGTGAGTTTATAACAGAACTTTATGAGTAAAAGAGACGCAAGACAAACTAAAATAGAAGAGTGAACAGCTGTGGTCGTTACATTTTTCAGTATTTTAATTTATTTGTGAAAAAAATATCGAATAATAATTTATCAAAGCTTTGTGTCATTCTTTGTTGTAGTTTAAAAAAAAAAACATATAATATCGAAATTAGATTGCTATTGGTCTGTATGTAAAACTTAGATGTTTAAATTATGAATTCATTGTATGTTTAAAGTTTAAGTTAATTATACGTCCCATATAAATAATAATCAATAAGTAACTTAATATACTACACAGGGTTAGAATTTCATTAACATAAAACCAGTGTTATTTAGTTTAATTTTTATACTCATAATAAGGTTCATAATTAAATCAATTGTTGAAAATTAGATAACACGGTACATGATTTTTTTTTTAAATAAAATTTATCTTTCTAGTATCTAGTCCTATTTTCCAAAGGGGCGTGGACCATTAAAAGCAATGGCCGCTGAAGCCGAAGTCCATTTTCGGGTTGGTAGCCCAACCTTGAGATTACCCAAACAATTCTAGGGTGGTCACCGAACAACTCTAGGGTGGGCACCGAACAATTCCAGGATAGTCACCGAATAATATATCAGATGATTCTGGGGGTGGGTATCATACAATTCTGAGGTAGGCATGGTCCACTCAGCTTCCTATTTTATAATACTAATGATATTTATCATTAACTCACCATAAGCGTACCACGAATAAGATTTGCCTTACGGACAGGTGGGAAACTCGGAAGCTCTCGTCCGAAAGCAGTCACGGATTGACCTAAATAAAATAGGTTTTGTAGCTCATAGAACAGTAGGTCAAAGGACAGGTGATGTTCAATAAGTGTCATCACCATTCAAATTTGGTTTTGCTCGAGTTGACGGTTATACCATCGCATCTCTTCAGTAGTTGATCATCAATACTTAAAGAATAGGGAATTTTAAGTTAACATTGCTTAAAGCGCAATATAACATAGTCCACCGCTACCACCTGGATTAAGTGACTCGCTTTGTTAGCGAACTCTTCAAGTTTAACGAGTTTAGTAGCAGTTGTTTTCAGTGACTTTACCTCGATATTTAGAACTTGGCATGAAAGCTGTAAATGTCTCTTGTTGGTCCTCGTTAAAGAAGTTTTTACAACAAAGAGAAAACCAATCTAGCTCATAGGGAGCAGAATTCGCTTACCGAGTCTATTCTTCCAACATCAGGAGTAGATATCTAATCGTAGAAATAAACCATGTTGTACCTATTGCAGCTTACTAATTCCCTGACTTTTTTTGCCTAAAAACTGAGTCTTCCATAATTAGACAACTTTATTTGAGGAATAATTTTGACGTTTTGACGAGTCAAGTGTGAAAGGCCCGTCAAAATTTAAAAAAATATTCCTTAAATAAAGTTATTTGTTGATTGGAAAATCGGCTCTTAGTGTGAAGTATGCACGATTGATCGAGCCCTTCCATAAAAGTCACGAGTAACTAGTTAACAAAAGGAAAAAAAAAAATTTAACAAAAGTTTATTTTAAGAATACGTAGGTATTTGTTATTTACATTTGAAAATATGTTACGTTTAAATTGTATATAAATGATTAATTACACTTTTGATTAATATATATTTAGACGGCCCATTTGTATAAATAAAAACGTAAAGAAAAACGCTTACAACGGTGCACGAATCCAATGTTTATTTATAAACAAACGCGGTTTGCGCTATAATCTTTATTCGAATGTAGAGATGGATTTAAATATGTTAATCATATGTATCAAAGGCCATTTAGTTTGTATTCTCATTCTCATGAAAGGCGCGCTAACTAAATGTTACATGATTTAGATCACAGTAGATACAATTACGAGAATGCTCCAGAAACTAGAGATGAAACGGATATCCGGTATGTATCCGGTATCCGGCATATCCTGCTTTGTTTTCACAATCCGGCTGGATACCGAATAGTAATTCAGTATCCGGCTGGATTCCGGATAGTAAAATTCAAAAATTCTCATTATATTACACAAGGTAAATCATACCACAATAGGTTATGGACGTATGGACACTGTTTATTTTTATAATCGCACGTCAAAAATGTTTATTTTATTAATTAGTTTAGTTTATTTCCGATAACGTTCACCGCGCTTAATCAAACTGATCGCGTCATGTAATGCGATAAAGGGCCGAATATCCAGTAGCCGGATATCCGGCGCTCCGGCTTTGTAGTTTGCCGAATATCCGGTATCCGGCCAGAACCACTATCCGTTTCATCTCTACTTCAGACCCATTCTAGGCTCACTGTATACAGTGCGCCGCTAACTGTGGTCACCCTTTATTAAAGTGAATAGGATAATGCATTTCAGATTTATGTCTCAGATCTTTTTTTTTAATCTCATACGTTTAAATATTCTGTGTTATAAATTATTTATCAAAAAAGTTCTCGTTTTTATTATACATTTCAAGAGTTACTTCAGAAGCTACTGATAAATTCTCGAAGGTAAATTATACTGGCGTCTGTTTAAATCACTTGTAAACTGCCTCTTTGTGTGTTCTACCGCATGCACAATGAGGAACTTTTCGGTGGTATTGTTTCCTCATCATCGTTCTAAACTCGTACCTTCCGCCAAAAACATTTTCTAGAACTTTCTTATCACGTACGCTAAGGTTGCGGAATACACGGATTACGTCCAGGTTTTTTTTTATATATCAAGACAATTTTTAACAAATCTAACTTGAATAATTTTGAAGAGTTTCTTTGTGTATCTTCGAAGTTGAAGGTACAATGTAAACGAAATTAAAAATCATCCACATCGGTTCCTAAACGGAAAAGTTAAGGTATAACCACCATTAAAAAAGTACATTCGAATTGAGTAAACCCCCCCCCCCCCCCCCCGTCTTTTGTTTTAGTCGATTAACAAAGGTGTTAAACAAGCATACGGTATTAAGTGGCTACAGTAGCCCTTCTATCCTAAAGAGCACTTGAAACCCTACTTATCCTTAGATTATTTAGCTGTGATCTTCTTTAAGGTGGAGGAATTCTACTAGGGACTGCCCTAGGCAGAGATAAATCTTCATAGAAATTTCACTGTGCCCTGCCTCTTTGAATTTTGTTGAATATTCCTCCAGGCTTAGGACACGGGCTCTTCAAATAGGAATTGAAATACGGTCGATAACATTGCTGTAATGTCTGACTATAATTCTGTCTATAGGCGACAGTAACTATTTACCATGTCTGACTGTTCGTTGCACTTTGACATAAAAAAAATAGGGTTATCATGTATATTCGTAACGCCTTGCTTAGATTTAGATAGTACAACAAGCTATCTCAGAAAAGAAAGTCTTAATTTAGGGTTGTCACGGTTTTTCGTAAAGCCTGCCTTAGAGTTATCTCAAGTTGTTGTCTCAAGAATGTACGCGTCAAGTTAGTAGTGCTCTATCAATTATATTTATGCATCCTTGATTTATTTAAACTGAATGTTTTATATTAAAACGGCAAAAATAATGAAAGGATAATTATTATGTGTCCAAGATTTTTCTTCCTAGATATTTCATTCAAGTAATGTTTGTGACGTCACACCAGACAAATTAATGAAATCAATATCTTCCTATGTTAATAATATTTAGAATAAAATACAAAATAATTTGATTCATTTGAAAATATACGGGACAAGAAGGGATTTTTATTTATAAAGAGTTAGCATTTTAATCGGTTATTTTTCTGTTATGTTCCTACTTCATATTTGTTCAGTTAATTCATAATAGCTCTGATGATTTACATAAAATTCGATAGTGATTAAAAAAAAAAATTTTATTCCGTGGAGAAAATACATTTTATGGGTTGCTAGTTAATACGAATTAAAACCGTACGTATTGTTCTTATTCTTAAGGTTTTCTAAAAAAAAACTTTAAGCCCTTCAAAAGTGGTCGAATAAGCCATGAGCCAAGCGAAGCGTAATTTCTTTTAGTAAGTAGTTTTCCTTAACATGTAAATTTTATAGTTTCCTACATTATATAATTATAATTGTAAATTATATTATTAAATATTTCAACTAATGAATGAATAACATTGAATGAATGAATTTCATTGTTTAAAATGTTACAATTCAAATAATTGGAACATAAAAATAAACAATGCAAAGATTTTTGGCAACATCATTTTCATGTTTGAAATTAGCGATGATCTATTTACACCGCCGGGTTAAAAAAATATTTCAGCCGGTAGTTTTTAAGCAAGCCCTGTCTTTTTCTTACGCTTGGAGATGTAAGAGAGGGGACAAGGGTCACCATTGCTTACAGGCGTCTATTTCTGTTTGATACGATGCAAAGACAATTTTTTACGTCTATCAATATTTATTCTAAAATATCTATTTAATATAGTGGTTAGAGGTAGAACCATCTTATTTAAATGGAAGTTGGAAAAGTGGCCATCTGTAAGCACCAAATTAGGTACAATACAAAAACCCAACTAAAATGACGTGTAGCAAGAGGAAATTAAATACCTTTTCGTGATTTTATAGTTGCGAATGTTGTAAAAACAATAATGGTAAATGTTTATATGATAAAAATAAACTTATTTAATGAAAAGTAATAACTTTTAGTGTTATCTTTTAAAATTTACGCACTTACTACCGTGCTTGGCACCAACCTAATTTGACGCTTTTAACGGACACTTTTTCATACCTGGAGATATTCTTGCTCGTCCTGATCTCTACCCTGCATACTATTTAAGAACTTTGAACATTATATTTGTTAAAAAACGACCTATCTCAAGACGCTTCTCGAATGAGTTATGATTTTAAGCAGTACTTAGAGGTCCTGTCCTCATATACTTATCTGTATATTCATCTAAAATATATGTAAGATATAACTTTAATCGTTATTAGATAACTTATAAAATATCTTATTATAATTAGATTTCTTCGAAGCATCATAACTTATACTATTTTTAATTGTGCGTATATAATTATTATATTGATGTTTTTTTTGTTGATATTACGTTTATTTTTGATGATTCTTGATGTTTATTATTTTTCGTATGTGCGCTAATTATTTGTGATGCTATTTTTAGATTTATTATAATTCTTAGAATTTATTAATAAAGACAGAGCTTGTTTCGATAAATTTCTATTATTTATTTTTGTTTATTTAACCTTTATTACCTTGTTTTTATATTTATGTGCAATATTTTTGTTTTAAAATAACATTGGTTTCTATATAATTATTATTAATCGAATAAGTTTGGAAAACTGATAAATTATAGCGGGTAGTAATATAATTAGTTCCTTTCGTTTTTGGGTCTCATTTCAGTGACCGATGTCACTACACTGTCAACAGAGTACCTACTATTTATTTTTAATATAATATTTACAATAAAATCGAAACTGTCCGCAAAATGTTCGGAAAGAATATACGAGGGCGATGACATCATGACGTCAATTATTTATTATTAAGTACACGTGTACTTATGGAAAGTTTTGAAGAACTTCGAAAGTGCGACTTATGTAATATGACTTTTATTATCTTAAATAACAAAAATAATTTCACTTAACGTCTTTTAACACGTTTAACATCATTTCCACTTAATTGTAGCTCCAGCTGCAAATTAACTATGATTAAACCTGTTGAAATTATTAACATTTCGTTAAGATTTTTATTATAGGTATTGTAAGCGGCGGTATAATTATTTGTTCATATTATTATTTATACAGCTATACATTAATCAATAATCTTATTAAATGTGTCTCTAGCAGTGTTTACAAGCGTTAAGGTATTTTAAAGATAAATAAATGGAACTCAGAAATCCTTGTAGTCAGTGGAATTTTTCTTAAAATTAATCTTAAGGTTTGAGTGACTTGGAAAAATAGGCGAAAGTCACGCATTTATATATATCTAAGCATTATAGACGTTATCTATGTGGGTGCTTGAATCCTTTTTATAGAAAGGGTTTATGGGTCCCCTTCAACTTTCCGAGTAGATATGTGGGTAATAAATTGTTAGAGCAAAATTCTTGGATCAGTGCCGACGCGACGTCACTAACTCGAGTTATTAAAAATAACACGTCTAAAAGTAAGAAGTTATAGTTCTTTGGTGTAACCATAGATTAATGATTGGTTTCCGCTGGCGCTTCAACTAGACATTGTTGGCGTACTTTAAAAATGCGACAATCAAAACTACGCCGGAGCGGCGTAGTCGAGACAGTGCTATACCGACAATACTGTCACGGCGATGAGCTTCATTTCACACACTACGATATTAAGTTGCCGTATTCTAGGAGCTATTCTTTGTAGGTAGCGTGGTATCTGGTTGAAGCATAGATTAAATAATGTAACAAATCAAAAATTACAGCAAAACTTTTATTGTCAAAGTTAGCCGTGAATGATAATAATGTGAATTCAAAGACAGACATTTTTTATCTTGCAAAAATAATTGAACATTATTTTAATCAAATTAAAGTGATTTTAATATAAACAATGTTCAATTATTTTTACACAATCCGGGAGTTGACAACATTTGGAAAATTGTTTTAAACACTATATATGTTGAAAATAAAACCTACCGATGAATAATTTTTCTTTAAATTCATACAGCATAGAAAAGTGATTAACAAAAATATTTAAATGAAAAATACGCCACACAAACGTTGCATTACGGTCCCGTGACGTCATCGTTTATTTTATATGTTACAACTCACGCAAGAGTCTAACGTTCATAATTCCTGTATGGTGACGTTGCGTTTTCTAATCGAGAAAATTAAATAAATAAACAATTACTTCTTCCAGATTTCTATTGTTTTAGGGTATTTATCTATAGAACAATATTACTCAATAAATTCATTAATTTTTAAATATCCAGTCAACTCGCGGATTTAAAAAACTCAAGTTAACAAGTTATTGTCATTAATGTGTAACTTCATCATGTAGCACTTCCGTCACATGGTGCGCGAGCAGTTCTCAATTTTACCATCCACTAAATGCGTTAAACGAATTATAACTTAAAAAAATAGACAATAATATTAATTGACTGTTTGTACTTGTTGTATGATGGCTTTATGTTATACCCCGTTTCGTGGTCGTCAATGAAATTTACTCTCAAACTCGAGGTACGGATTTTAGGACAAACTTTGTGGGCCTTGTTCTCGGCTTATGTAATAATTTATTTTTAATTGTATCCAAAATTTTTAAGGGTCACATTTTAACTCGGTTTTATTACATAATAGATACCCACCTCGAAACTTATTTGGGAGATTGTAATCTTTGAGAAAAATGTATTTAGACCTTTCACAATAATCATCTTTGACGACTATGTAATAGGGCTTAATTTTAAAGCGTAATAAATAATAAAAATTGATGTTGAGATTAATTCTTTCATTATTATATTAATAATCCCAAATAACATCACTGCTTTACGACACTTCTAGATATCGAATACTTAAATAAAGAAAGTACTATATTAAATACAACCTATTTGTAGAGAATTAGAGATAATTAAAAGAAAATTCTGTCAACAATCATTGGTTTAATTCCATCTTTTATCATAAATATACATCTTAATCTTAAACGTCCTTGAATCAACAATTTATTTATTTTGGTTATTCATCGGCTATTGAATTATGTACACAAATATGTAACTCTATGAAAACTAAAGTAGGTACAACTTTATTTTCATTGCCAAGGCCACTGGCAACACGTTTTAGAGGCTTATATTATGCAATTCGCTTAAGTTAACCTCATGGTAACACAAAAAATTATTTTCATTTAACATATTATAATAATAGCAAGCAATACAAATATAATAGTCAGTTCATCAGTGGACGTATAACGTAATATTTTATTGTACCTGCCAATGTCAATTCTGTACAAACCATACATTTAACATATACAACATGTATAAAAAAACCTCGTCGAATCAGGTAAGGTTATTTATGTAACCCAATGACATTACCAAAAGAAAAAAAAATCAAAATCTTATTTATTATGAAAATAAAAATGTTATTGCGATTTGAAATTAACATATTTTTAGTTTTAGTTTCCCTAAAATATAGCAAATTTTTAAAACGTGATAACACTTTCGCCAGCCCTGGCGTGGCGCAGCAGTACCTACGTTTGATCGTATGGCGGTACCCTGCACCCCGCCGCCTGTACTGCCATGTAAGATTCCTCATTTAACTAATTTTTTTTACATTTTATTAGGGTAAATTTTTTATTACTTATAATCTGAGATACATAACATAAACATAATATAATCTCAATACCTAGTAACACATTAACGGATTCGACGGTGTTTTTAATACATAATGGAAAGTTCGGCAACTCGAAAGAGAAACAGCATAGAAAACGCTCGTGTTAGAACGAGATAGAAATACCAGACCATTTTTGTACTATGTATCAAATCCAGCTTATATTTTGAAAATTTAATGATTTTAAGTTTTATGTAATGTATTTATAATCCACTTTACTTGCACACATTAACCAAATTATAACACGCGAAACCCACAATACATTATGATTAAAATTAAAACAACCACATAACAGATCAGAATCCCGCCAAAAATGTTCACTAAAGAGAATACATTCTAACAGCCGCGCCGTGTTGCCAAGTGCAATTTATTTAATATCGAACCTGGTACAAAATTTTATATAAATGGCTTTATTATTTAACTGTTTACATTATAAAACTCGCCTTGTATTGTGAAATGCAATTTTTTTTTAGGATTTTCTTTTTTAGTAAAATATACCGGTTTTGCCAAAAAACTTTGGTCATAAAAATGGCACGGATCAAGTTTTTTCCTAATGTAATAAAATAATCCTTTGAATTTAATAATGGATTTAAGTATTTTGTTCATAAATTATCATGAATAGCCGATTAATACTCAATTGTGCGAAACTTCACTATTCGTGTAACAAGTCAAAGAGGTAGAAAAAAAGTACGTATTTAAGTTTAAAGTACAAGTAAAACCTATGACCGCATTCAGAATGAGCGGGTGCTTTATTACAATGGAATATTTCATTTATTTCTATTTAGTATACATCGCGATAAGTGTAATTAGTCCCAAAAGAGCCCTGAATGCTAAAGAAAGCCTGTAAAAGCCTTCGCGATCTCGAAGTATTGTATATATACTACATAAAACACATACGGTTTGCGGTAGCACTGTACAATCAATGAATCATAGTTATCCGTATCATAAACAAGTAATTTTTACCGTATCCTATATATTCAAATTAACATAGGGGAGGGGGGTGTCGTCAAGACCTAATCCATTAAGGCAGAACATACTAATTTTTATGCCTAGAAACACATTACCCAACACCTGACTTAACATCGCGCTCATCTGCTATCTCAGATTACAGCATAGATTTGCTTTTCCCGCCGAACACGACAGGTATAATAAAAGTTTGTTTTAGTATTATAGTTTTTAGTCCATGATATAATATTACAAGTCTATGTTAGATACGCAAACGGGTAATATAATATAAAACAGACTTAGACACATAATATGTATTTTTCTTTACCTTTAGCAAAAATTTACGAGAACGTAAAGTTATAAGTTAAGAAAAGTATATAAAGAAAGAAATAAGAATTTGAGATCAAATTAATTTAAATATAAGTAATGTGTCTAAGAGGAAACGCGCTCGGGAAAACTTTTGAAGAATCAGTTTTAACAGAAATCTTGCTGTCGCAATACGCCCGAACGACTGAATAGAACGCGAGAGAGACAACTGTAGGTTGGACTGATTATACTTAAAATATGTAAAATAGATGTAATCATAATTTTATATTCCACTGGTTCCTCCTCTAAAACTGATCAAATTCTTTTGTTCAAGATCAGTATACGAAGGACAAAATAAGCTCATAATTGTTTTTTTATTTGTCAGTTTTTTTGCCAGATGTCCGATAACGACGGTAGATAGACGATAGATTGTATGGTATAAAAATATATACTTTTGCCCATTATCGAAAAATAAAACATAAATAATTATATATGTATATGGAGTAAACGCCGTTCGAATTTAGCTACCCCAAGTATCGCTATTTGAAATTAAATATTTTACTTAGATTTTAACATTATTGAGTGTATATATATCTACATACGTGTGTTCCTTTTCAATTTTATCCTAAAACATTACATAAATCTATTTTAATAAACAATCAATTACGCTATTTTAACAGCTTACGTTCTCATTGAAAGTTTCTTGTATAAAAATTCCAACAGGAAATTTTATTTATAAAGAATATAATATTCTTATTACTTAGATAATAATTTTATATTAACAATTACTATACAAATCATGTTAAATCATAGTTATCTTATAATAAAGATGAGTGATACTGAGCATATTTGACTTATAAAAATTAATATTTCAGAAAGTCTGAATACGATAAGAAATTATCAATATTTTGAGTCTTCACATAAAACGGTCATCATTAGCATAAATTATTTCAACAAGGTTATTATTTGATTCATTACAATCCATTCCAATCACCAGAATTAATTATCATTTTGTAATTTTCTCATAATTATTGGCCTAGATATAAAAGTAGTATATTATAGTAGAAAATAATATTATATTACTGATGAAGTCATTTCCTCTGAAAATATTTAAATTGATTTTCAAAACGAGATAAGAAAAATTAATGGTAAATAGTTAATTTTTGGTCACTTCATTTGGTTATTAGTCACACCGAATTTAAAAAAAAATGTTATCCAGCGCCATCTAGAAATATATTACAAATGCTGAAAAGTAGTTGATAATTTTAACGCTAGATGTCAATATAATATTTTAGAGTTTTTTTAGAGCTTACGGCGGTCAACCTATACTCATAGGCTCACGTTAATCCTGCCTAAAACCATTAAAACCTGATCAAAAATATTACAATCCTTTTTGTCCAGCTGATGTGTATTAACTGATGACCGTGGCAACCTATCTCAGCCTCCTCGAAAACCTCATCAGACGGAGGTCCCAGGGAAGCGAGTTGGGTTGCTGTCGGTCTTCGCTAGGACCTGTGACGAGCTGCTTCCCCTGAATAAAAAAAATATTTAAAAGGAAAAATAATTTGACATAAACCAAACCCATACAATGCGAAGAGATATAACAAAAATAACAGTTGCATGGGGTCAAATTGGTTCCTCCATCACTACTTCACGACTACTACAAGCCCAACAAGCGTGGATCTAAGAGGGTCTAGAAGTCATCACACCCCCCTTCACGAAACAAAATATAATTTTCAAATATCGATGAAAATTCTTTTTATTTTTATAATGTGTCTGACGTTGAATCTAGAAATTGCCTCTCTCCAAACTTGAATTGTAGATCTGCGCCTGAAACACAAGCACTGCAGCACTGATATTCCGGCAAGGCCTGTAGACTTCCACAGTTTTTTTTATTGATATGTAAAAATTGAAATACTTTGCAAAATGTATATAGCATTTACAGCTTTTGCTTTGTCATGGGTTATCTTGTGGTCACAATCTGACGAGATTTAAGTGAGGCTGTACTCGTTGTACTCAAGGGGTGGTAATAGATAAACGCTAACTGAAGCTGGAACGTCATATTTGTTTGTTTTCCAGCTTGAGGTTGTTCTGAGTAGACGTCTTAGTATCAGAAAATACTTCACTACCATCTTACGATTTATTCATACAATTTACCTTCAGCGAAACCTAAAGCTCATTGTTTATATCAAACTTGAAACGATATTTTATAAGTAGATACGACATTGATGTTCTTTACACCCCATCGTGAATGGCCCACTATTGACTTGATACCGGCGTGAGCGAGAAGAAACTTTTATCCTTTTTTGACAACCAAGTTTCCGCCTTACACTGTGATTTCCTATCTCTTTTGTTTCAGCAAGCTGATAACAAAATTTGTAACGTTTTCAAATTGCTTTTAGTGATAGTATAATTTATAAATCGTCATTGGTTAGCACAGTGATAAAGGGTTTGAATCATGCGTAGATAACTGCATTCGTAATAATGCAATACTGCGTCATTAAAAACAATGATGGTTCAATAGTACATAGCTCGACGTAAGTTCGAATCCCTGCAATCAGCCTGCACTTTCGGTGACGGAAAACTTTGTAATGAACTAAAGCTCGGTGATAGAAAATTTTCTAATGACCGTCTGACTAGCTACCACCCTCAAGTTGAAAATCTGTCGCCAAGAACCTATAGGTGTGTTCTGGCGGCTGCACTTGAGAGCCAGTCCCTCCGATAGACTTAGCTTTTTATAATCTTGTGCTATAACGTCACTTCATATCAGATGAGATTGTGACCCCAAACGCGAATATAAATAAACGTGGTAAAGTGAATAAGCCTGAACTTTCGGTATGTTTACCGTAAAATTGTTATTAGACATGAACATGGGTAATTACATTATGCCAAAAACCTATCGACCAGCGTTTATAAAACAACAATTATCAAGCGCTTATCGATAGTTACGTTCAAACAATTTGTTTGATAGGGGACTTCAAGACTTGTTCCATTTTAATTTTATTGGCACTGGACGATCAGCTTCGAAGATACACAAGGGAACTATTAAAAATCAATCAAGGTGGTTTTCTTTATTGTTAAAAATTTCCTTGTTTCATAACAACCGATGTACAGTACTGTCAACATAAAGGAATAGAAGTTTTAACTGACCTTTACGTAACCGCAATTCGAGTGCAGTGTGTGAGGCCAAGGCTGCAGCGAGCGCAGCGGCGAGTACTGGAAGCTGCGTCCGCACACAGAGCGTGTGTCGGGCGGCGCACGCAAGCGCTAATCCAGCGTGTCGCGCACACAACACCGCTGCCCATGGGCCCCGCCATCCGGACCCCCCAATGCAAATTCCACCCTGTATTCAAATCACTATAATAAACACCTGCACGCGTGATACGCCACAATTAAATAGCGTTTTTTAACGTTCCTTTTTAACAGACTTAAAAAAAGACGGAGGTATTTCGAAAAAAGGTAATTCGAATGTATACTTTTTTATTGATTTTTTATTGGTTTACCCATAACTTCTTTGTTTATGAATCGATCTAGACGATTCTTTTTCATTGGATACCTCAAAGGTGGTTCCATTTTAGTTTCATCACCATTGGATAGTCAGCTTGGAAGGTTACACAAGGGAACTCTTCAAACTTTCTTTTTTGTAAAAAAATGTCTTATTTTACTTTATTATTATATTTTATTAACACTGCACTGTATCTGCTGGTAAACACAGGACTCTGACACAGTACAGACAAACCAGTCATAGTGATTCTCTTTTTGTTAGTCTCCTTTGGGTATGAGCCAGTACATAACCAGTCGCCGAGAGGCTTTCAGGCCAGCACGATCTCTTGATGGTCACCGTTGGTTTTGGATTGTACTGTGATTACCATCAGGCACAATGCAGTCACTTTGTCATGCTACTATAAAACGCATTAAGCTACAAAAATATATAGTAAAATGTTAATTAAAACGGAATTCACATAAATTTTAACAAAAAAGATAACAAACTTCAAGGGTTTTGAGGAGTTTTTTTGTGTATCTTCGAAGTTTAAAGTCTAATGCAAATGAAGTTAAAATGGGACTCCCCTTGAGGTATCCCGTATCAAATACAAAAGAATCACCCAAATCGGCTCATAAATTAAGAAGTTATGGCTGAACATCCATAAAAAAATATACATTCGAATTACCTTTTTTCGAAATACCTCCGTCTTTTTTTTAAGTCGGTTAAATTGTATTATATTATATTATACCTGTAAAACATCCCATAGGGCAGCACATGCTCCCCAGGCGGCCGCAGCTAAAGCTGGCAGTGCCAGGTCCGTCCTCGCAGCTCGCCACCGTATCAGAGCTAGGACGAGACTAGCGTGGGCAGCTCCACCGCCGGCAGCAAGAGCGCCGCGTCTACCCCGCGCCGCTGCCATGCTGAGAGTGCCAGCTGCCAACCCTTGCAACCCACCAGCCCCTACCAATGCTCGCCATGCACACCACCAACCGTCGACGCATACACCGTACCACTGTCGACAATAATGCCGATTTTGAAATTATACTTTTTTGGCACGTTTATTAGAATTGATAGTTTTATTCACTTTAACTGCATCATTAGCCTAGTAGTCCTAAGTGCTACTACTATACTCGGGGTCCTGGGTCCTGGGTTTGATTCCCAGGTAGAGCAAAGTGTTATTGGCTTTTCTATAAAATTCTCAGAAGCAGCTCGGAGTTTCACTTTGTGCCCGATTAATGACAGTAGGCTTGTCCTCTATTACATGGGACCTGTGAATTGTGGGTGTACATAAGTGCACCTCTGCCTAACTCTTAAGGAAATACAGTCATGATTGTATGTTATGTTATGTTTGTACTAACCGTATTACAATCAGATTACAAATAAAATTTCTTTCATTTCAACATATTACTTTAACACTTTAGCGTTTTTATTAGAAAACAATTGTTTTTTTTTTTTTAATAATAATCCATCAAATGTGGTTACAATTAAATACTGGCCCTTATCTTCAACTCACATAGTTGTGTGGACAATGAAAATATGGTCCAAGTTTTGATGAATATTTGCTAGCCAAACTCAAAGTTACTGCAATTCATATTAGGTTATATATTTTTTTATATAAATAATTATGTTCAATGAATAAAGTTACAGGAGAAAGGCATTACATACTAAATGAAATTTACATAAACTTAAAGTTATAACTATTAATTTTTTTTTAAACCTCGAAGCTTCAGTTCAAATGGAATGACGGTTTATGGGCACAATGGCATGGATCCAGCTCGGCCTTGCATGAAATACCTACTTCATAAATAACAATTTGACCATGTCCCGTGTGAAAAGACTGAAAAATGTTGAAGGAGCGAAAGATGTATGCCAAGATCCTAGTAAGTGGAAGGATGTGTGGATGTGGTGGTCTACATAGAGGCGTGATTTATGTATGTATGCGGCGATACTCTGTTTTTAGAACTAACTATTCTGTTAGCCATAAAGGTGCTGGAGCCTCAACGGCTTTTACTGCTTCAACGTGGCTTGAAAATTTAGTAAAAGTTTTAATTTATGCACACTTGTATTATATAAATCAATATTCAGATCATTACCAAATTTATTTGTAGTTTTGCCTGCTTGAATTAATTCATTTATCCGAAATTTCTTTGCTACATCCGCCTGAAGTATTTAGGGTGGCAGCGTAAAAACTGGATTATAAAGTACGTCAGGTTTTTTAAAAGCTACGGCCGGTATAATAAGAAGACCGTCATAGTGTTTATGTGCCTCAAGTTTCGGAATCAGTTGGTACATATCCAGTTTCTATTCACGCAGGGCGGCATGACAGCGGTGACTGCCGATGGATCCTCGATCTCTAGGTGGTCACCGTTGTTTATTGTTTATATACTTACCATCAGGAACGTAACAGTTATTTTACCGTACTACAATAAAATATATAATGACAACTGACAGAGCATTTGATAAAAGAGAGGTAGGGCACAAGAGAATTTCTTTGGATATTTCTCTCTTCATTGGGCAGTCCGACTGGTGGAAGACCTCCACCCTACAGAAGATCACAGCCAAATAATCTAGTGTTGTGTTCTTGTGTCAATATTGAATTTTGTTACACATTGTAGTTTTACAGCTTACTGTTGGTATCAATAAGAATGTAATGTAAAGTAGCAAAACTGGGTCTATGTTTGAGAAAATATTAGATTCTGCTATAACTTCTCCATGAGACAAGAATGAGTATGTACTCACCTTAATATAAGAAGTATGAATAAATCCCTGTTGTAATCCGATGAATAGTCCCATGGGCGCTCCTAATATAGCCCTGGGGTCCTTAATTACGGAGCGCGTGTCTGGCGGCGGTGCTGGTGATGAGGACGCACCATACACTCCGAGACCCACGGCTGCTAATGCCATCGCCGCCCACACGGCGACAATAATCTTCCGCCCTTCCGCGCTGAGTACAGTTCCTGACGCCGACTGCATATCAGGGCAACCAGCCGCGCCGCATGTTCTTTCCTGCAAAAAATATCAAAAATTACTTTATGAATTTTGTTAATTCAGGAGTTTTTACCGGGATCTTTTTTGTTATGCGAAAGTTTTTGTTGGGTTAGAGTTTTACTATCACCAAATATAAATGCACGTTCAATTACCTAATTAATGAGATTTGTCCCTAAAATAATAGATGTGTCACCAGAATCGAATCATCAAACAATATCAAAACTCTTATCTGAAACTTTTTTAATATTATTATTATCTTGCGCTCGAAGTCTCACGCTGTTTCTTATGACAAGTCAAACCTAACTCAGCCACATCTTCCGTCAATTAGTCATTTATCTTAGGGATTTGATGTCATCAAAACTTTTCGAGAAGCAAATAAATGGGTACTATCTATGTATGAGAATGATTTAATATTTTTTCATTTTATACTCTTCAGCAAAACTATTTTAATACGAAAAAGTACATTGATAAATTTAGATCACCTCATAATCATCCTCCAAAAAGTATTCTTCAGACGAAGGCCACCTCGCAATTGACATATTTGTCGGTACCGGTGTAATTTGTGTAACCTCTTCAGGCCAAATCAATAGCGCTCCACCGAGCAATAACGAACCGAACACCAGCCCTAAATCTTGAGCCGCTCGAAGTGCCCTTAACGCTCTCCGTAAGGCCACTTTCCTTCTATTCTCATCGCCGGCTGCTTGAGCAAGGGTTGTCGCTGAGGCAGCTAAAGCCAACGACATCGGTGACAGGGTCACTCCGCAAATACCATATAAAAATAGAAGTACGGAGAGCGGAGTAGCTACTGTATGGGCTGTTAAAAGAACGCATACTAAAACGTGCGCTATGGTGATCACAAATCTTGTCCCAGTCTTTTGTAGGATTAAAGGGGAAAAGGGAGCTATTATAGCTGCAACTGTATGCATGATTGCTAATGGCATGGAACCAGCTTCAGCGCCGGCGAAGGCAGTGAAAGGTAACAAGGCTGTGGCGCAAAAGCCACTGGAAAGGCAAAGAAGAGTGAACCGACGGACTAAAGGTCTAGGAAGTTTGGGAGGCTGTCTTGCGAGTAGACGACGAACCGACGCTGCACCGAGAGAAGAGGCTGTAGACTCCCGTCTGCGGGATGAAATAACCGGTGCTGGTGGACGCGTAGGTGCTTTGGGCTTCTTCCAAGGCCATTCTTTTCCATATAACTTTCTTACTGGTATCTGAAAAAGAAAGAATACTTAATTAATTGTAAATATGATATTTATTTATCTCATAATATAATTAATTTTAAACAGTAATGAAAAAGTGAAAGAATGCAAACATAATATCTATTTATATGACTCTATTGTAAATTCAGAATATATAGATATTCATATTTATAACTCGTATTGAAAACAGTAGTTATGATAAGTGGGTTAAGTATTAATTTATAATCTAATTTTCCAGCGGCTGACTTCGTTTAATGTTTATAGTTTGTACATTTTTACTCGACAATACTCAAATTTATTATTTATTTAGTTTAATTGAATCTACATATAAAATGCTTTGTCCTGAATGACTGACGGATCAACGCATAGCCTAAACCACTGATAGTAGAGACCTGAAACTTAGAGGTGTGTTCTTTGTATGACGTAGGCATCTGATAAGAAAAGGATTTTCCGAAATTCTACCCCTAAGGGGGTGAAAAACGGGAGCAAAGTTTGTATGAGACAACGTGATTCCTTGGTCCAGTCTACTTCAAATTTTGCATAAACCTTTTTTAACAGAATCGATGGAAGACGTATATCATATTTTTTTATTTTTATTTTTTTTATTAAAGGGGTAGAAATTTATTTTGGCAGTGATTTGCTTCGAAGTTGATATCAATACACCTTAATGCTTTTGATTTAAATTACATTTTATTTTGACACAGGTTTGAAAACTCAATCCGATTTTATTAAAAAAAGTTTGAACTTAGTTAAAAACATAAGCAAATACTCTTTAAGATTGGAATGTCTCGAAAGTCACCATACTATATTAGTACCACATTTGAAGGTTTCTAAGCTTAAATAGGTTGTGCACTTTAGGACACGGCCTCATAGGGACGTAGAGTTCAAATTTGAAATGGTAAGAACTAGAACATTTGGTTATAAATTATACTAACCATTTCAATTTAAAAAAAACATGTTAAATCTATACGAATACTAATTATATAATAAAGCGGAAAAGTTTTTTGTTTGTTTGTTTTAACACGCTAATCTCTGGAACTACCAGTCGGATTCGAAAAATTATTTTTTTATATGATACCCAGACTCACGAGGAATAGTATAGATTATACTGTAATAACATGGTGTTGTATAACATTAGGCTACAATTTCTAGTTAGCCTTAAATATTGATTTTTGTTACGTAAATCGGAAGTCGACGTCCTCGCGAACTGCTTTAGCCGCATGCGCTGGCTTAATGGTTAACATACGTCAATACAATGTTCTACAAAAGTATTGGCCATTAGTTTAAATAAAAAAAAGTCAGCGATAGCATATATCTATCTCTTATCCATGAGCCACAATAACGAATTTCAGAAATTTTTGTTGAAGATTAAAAATTAATTTATGTGAATTATTTTGAAGCATGTCATATTAATCCTTACGAACAAAAGTTACTTCATCATAAAGACAATTTATAATGAAGATAAACTTTGTCTTTTACAGCATGTTATTTGGAAGCATAGTTTGGGAGATAATACAAAATTAAAATAATTCAACACTCGGCTCGGGTCTATGTCTATAGTAGTTAGCGGCACAAACGAGCCGTGAGAGGCCGCGATGTGACCAAATTAAAAATATTGTCAATACTGAAGTATTATAAATAATTAATCAGTGATTTCTTCTAAATTATATGCGGGTGAAACCGCAGGACACAGCTATTATATATAAATATATGTAGGATGTATGATAGAATGACCTTTGCTTACAAAACATCAAATATCTATGGTATGTTTTATTAGTTATTATAGAGTGAAAGCCGATGTAAAAGAGATGACGTTATGAAAGAGCCAAGAGTGTGAGTGAACAATATGATATTATTAAGGAAAGGGGTAGGAAATAGGAAGAGGGACGACGGGGGTTGTGTGACGACGTTAGCGGTGTTAAGACGTGTATTAAAAGATTTGTATATGGAGTACCGATAAATAATATTTTATTCTACACCCACAACCCCACATTATTATTATTATTAAATTTATAATAAATTGATTACTGGAGTTGTCGTGATCATAATTTAATTGCGCTACTCCGCTCCCGGTTAATTTAAAAACAAAAAAACATTGTGAGTGATCCTTAGAAGATAGATATATTCTTTCGCTGACTTTTATGTAGGTCTTTTTAAAATCTACAATTATGTAGGTACTACATTAATTTGATATATAGCGTAACTTAAGCCATTTAAGCGCCTTAGTTTCATCGTTCTTGAATGGGTGGTTGTGGGTGTTTGAAACGAAATTGATGTTAAGGTTTAATAATTTCTTCGGTTTCCTCATAGCTAAGTGTAAGAAGCCAATGAGAGATGCGCATTTTGCATTTATGATAGGTAAGGGGGAAAATCTTTAGCTCTTTGTTAACTCTATTATATAAAAGTGGACTCAGAAAATGAAATAGTCTTCTAACTACAGCGAGACTGGAAAGATCGATTTTACAAACTATGTCAGTTCTGCGTTTCTGTTTATATGTATTTAGATCAAAAGTGAGGGTAGAGTGTTGACGGAGAACAGCATTTAGAAGAAAGGATTGCCTAACTGTGGGAATTCGCCACAAGGCATATAATTCATTCGTAGGGAAACGTATTGGCTTATATGCCATGACTTTTAATACAGCCCTCTGGGCTCTCTCCAGTCGAAGAAATAAGCTCTTTCCAGATCCACCCCAAGCCGTAATACAATAGGTTAAAATTGAATGAGCTAAAGCAAAGTACACTGTTTTCAATATATCAGAGTCTGCAGAGGTTCTTAATGATTTAAACACAAATATTAGTTTTCTGACCCTAGATAAAAGTGAATCTACTTGTTTATCCCATGTCAAAGTGCTATCAATCAAAAGACCAAGATATTTAATGGTATGGATACGTTCAATTATAGGACAGCTACATGTCAAATTGTCTAATGAAGAACATTTATGAGCTGTTAAACTATAACAGGAGGTAGGCTGAGATGTAACTCTAGGAGTAAATGTAATAAACTTAGTTTTGTCTAGGTTCAGTGTTAATAAGTTAGCGGACAGCCATTTCATAACTAAATTTAAAGAATATTCAGCATGTGTTCGAGCTTCAGACCAATTTTCGCCTCGTACAATAATTACGGTATCGTCAGCATAAGTTATGATTTTAGCATTATTAGGAGATAGCATACAAAGATCATTTATATAAATTAAAAATAAGGTAGGACCTAGAACACTGCCTTGGAGTACTTGGGGGGTAAGAAATGCCTCTTCACTCATTAAGTTATTAATTTTGACGATCTGTGAGCGATCACATAAATAGCTTTTAAAGATAACAAGAACTTGACCCCTTATGCCAATCCTTTCAAGTTTATTTAGTAGAATAGGAACAGATACAGTGTCGAATGCCTTGGATAAGTCCAAAAAGATAGCTAAATTTTTAAATCTATTGTCAAGGTTTTTACTTACAACTTCAGTTAATAATAAAACGGCATCTTCAGTACTTTTACCAGCACGAAAGCCATATTGGTTTTCAGCGATAAAATTTTGAGTATTAAGATATCTGATTAGTCTACTATTCAAAATATTTTCTAACAATTTCGACAAAACTGATAAAACAGAAATAGGTCTATAATTGTTGACAATACTTTTATATATCGGATGTACTACTGCTTTTTAAAAAACTGATGGAAAGACGCCTGTTGAAATGTAAAGGTTAAATACGTGACAAATCAATGGAACAAGGACATGTCTGGCTATTTTAATCAATACAGCAGGTATGCCATCCCACCCAACAGCACAATCAATCCTTAAATTAAGAATATAACGTTCAATCTCCTCATTGGTTGTCAAAAACAGACACTTCAATTGTATTAGGTACTTCAACCTGAGAGATAGTCGTACGGTTCCTATGCGGGTCGGACACTGTCCGAGCAGCGATGCGAACCGCCGGACGCGTCCGCTCTGTGAGGTCCGGTAAGCTGCCCATGCGACCGTGTCGTGCTATCCAACGGTCATCGTCCGCCTTGATACAAATCTTCCGTATCAAAAATCAGGAACACTGAAACTGAATTTTTTATGCTTATTAAATTAAATGAAGAAACTCTTTTCTATTCTTTTCAAATTGAATCCATTTCATTACTGGTAAACAAATTTATGAAAATATGCCAGTATTCAAACCTACTACAGTGAAAGCGATAGTACCTATGTGGATTAACACTAACTGGTCCTGAAACACGAGGCCGTGAAGCTAGTTACATTGTTACAATACGTAAATTGTTACAATTTTTTATTTTATTATTTTTACTCTACTGCGAAAAAGGAGAGTTATGTTTCTTGAGCGTATGAATGTATGTCTATTTCTCTGGCACGCATTGTTCCTAGCCTAAACGGCGTGATGGATTTATTAATACCAGCGATCGCCCTAAGATCGAAATTCGACCAGCGACTTTTTGATCATAAACTATTTTCTGTTTGACATTTGCAGTATTCATGAACCTAAACAATGAGTATTATCTATATCACTTACTGTCACTTTCCGTTGAGTGACATTGTCGATATTTTGGGTGTATAAGTTCATTGGCGCTGGTCGGTTTAGGATTCGCAGTATTAATTTATTTTATTTCATATATTAGTAACAGATATTATAGATAAATTTTGGTTTTCTGCACTCCTTCTTCATATAAATTTTAACCATGCTAAATCTTACAGTCTTCCGTGCACGCAATACACTTAAAAAGGGGTACAAAGTTATTGCTTCACGTATTATTATAATGATAATGTTTAAATATTATAGACTATATAATATTTAAGTGCGACGTCTGAGAATAAAACAAAAAGCAAAAATAAATAAATATATTTTTATTACTAAATGTTTATTTTTTTGTTGCAGTCGTTTTTATTGAATCCTTTTTAATCATTTGGTTTGTTTTGTGAAGTTAGTGGCGACCACGTTGACAACAAATGCCCAATTCTTTCACTTGTTTTTTGGTTGTATAACATATGATTGTACTAAGATAGCAATTGCCATGTTTCCGTGTGATTTTACTTAACACCGTTTTTTTTTTCACCACCTGCAAAGTGACGGCACTTCACGCTATGCTTGAAGGACTTCATGTTATAGGAAGAGTGGTACACACTAGCCGATAGAGAGTTCGACAGCTTCACTTTACGGCAAAGATATGAGCAAAGTTTGTGCTGAGATGGAGGTTACAGTAAAGCTCTGGACCCGGAGCCAGTGCGTGTGGTTCTGTTGTGAAAGGAAGAGGAAAGAATTCATTTAAATAATTAATTAATGATCATCATCGTATAGTATTACTATCGGGCAATGTAAGGCCGTTTATATCAGGTGGGACTCGGCTCAAACTTTAGCAAATAATAATAGGGCCTTACATATGAAATTTGCGTTTTTTAAAGAAAAAGTAAAACGAAAAAAATATTATGAAATTATACATTTAATTAATCGAAGTATGTACCATTATTATCTATGTACTTTCGCTATTTAAAAGGTAGTTCATTGATTCTATTGCTGAAAAAATTGTGGGAGCAATAATCAATAAAATCTTTAAAGGCGGTTTGAACAGCCTCGTCGGAATTGAATTTATTTCTTTGCAAGAAATTGTCCAAGTTCCGAAAAAAGTGGTAATCTGTTGGAGCAAGTTCCGAGTGGGTATCGGAGACATTCCAACCGCAGTTCCTCTAATTTAGCGACCGTCTGTCGTATAGTATGGGGTCAAGCGTTGTCCTGAAGCAGCAGTGGGCTAGAGAGATTGAATAGTCTCGGCTCTTTAAAAGCTAGCTTTTCCATCATGGTTTGCAATTGTTGTCAATACAGATCTGCCGTTATCGTCTGGCCAGATCTTAGGAAGCTGTAGTGTATGACACTAGCACTGGTCCACCAAACACTCACCAGTATTTTTTTCACTCAACTTTTGCTTGGGAAAGGGTTTGGCCGGTTCTCCTGGGTTGAACCACTTTGATGAGTGTTTCAGATTGTCGTAAAGGATTCATTTTTCGTCACAAGTTATTGTGACGATTGAGTAATGTAACGCAGCACTCAATGCGTGTTTGTTGGTGTGTTTCAGTCATTTCATTCGGTACTCATTTCTCGAGCTTTTTCACTTTTCCAATTAATTTCAAGTGAATTAAAATTGTTTTAACACTCACACTATAGCTTGCCGCTAACTCTAACGTGGTTTTGCGATGAATCCGCTTCCACGATCACCTTTCATTTTTCATTATCAACTAGGGTCTCCGGCCGTCCACGGGGTTTGTCACGTAGGTCAAACTTGTGTATATTTATTTATATAATGTATTGATTTTTTTTAATTGTATTTTAATGCTGATAATATTATGGACTATATCATTTCAACCATTACGTATTTAATTAGGTGGCATTTGGCTCAAACTTTAGCAAATAATAAATTAACATAAACGATTTCTTTTTCACACATTTTAATATATTATTGTATTTTTATTTCAATAATGGCTTGTTCTTTTTGTATTTTAATGTTCAATCACAATTCTCTTTCCATTTAACTTTGCAGAGAAAAAAGTGCTATAAAATATACAAAAGGAAAAACACTTCATAATTTATGTACACACCTATATACTCGAAGGACTTGTAAACTTTATAGTAATGTAATATGAATTTAATAATAATAAATGAATAAATACACTTAATTTTACATGGAAGGAATTTTAAAAGAATTACTGGGAAAATTTCCCTTAAAATTCCTTAAAAAAAAAAAAAAAAATAGGGTTATTAACAGCACTCGGGAGTTTCATTTTTGCATTTATTACAATATTTCTTAAAATAAACTGTAAAAACACTCATTCATTTTGTTCTTTGAATCACACCTAAATTAAGCTTACGGGTTTGTTCTTTTGACAAAACGACTTCAATTAATAAAACTGATCGTATCTTTCTCTCCCATGACAAAATAATCAAACACAATCTCGTCCCATTGGTCATTAAGTCTCGAGGTCTCATTCAAGGTTGTCGCGACAAGGAGAGACTACATCAAGGTCTTTGGCTCCATCTGACAACACATGCATCGTACCTATTAAATATTAATTGAAAATATATTGCATACTCACAAGTACAAGTTTCCTTTTAATCCATTATATGTAAAAAACCTTAAATCACTGAAAACTCTTTTTAATATAACATCACTTACACATTATATATTTTTATTTAAAAAAAAAAATGGAATAAAATAATTCGTAAACAGATATGTCAGTTTTACGGTATACGGTATGTCTTAGATATGTTATTGTCCGATTTTATTGGATTTTTTTTATTAAACAAATATTTTTGTATATGTTATTCAGTCACGGCGGCGGTGTAGTAGACTACAGTGAGGTTTGCGGGGAGAGGGCGCCGAGGCTGTGTTGGTAGAGTGTCCAGAAGTTGGGATGCTGCGTGGAAAGTGTGGGAAATGAAATATTTTGGAACGAAGTTCCATAATGCGGCTTGCGGTAGGTGTTGACTTGTAGAAACCGTCAAGTAAGAAAAAAGCGTTATGCACCCATGCGACTTTCTCACTCGTTCCTGACGGGGTACTCCCGACCTACAAGTTTTCATAACGAAGTTACTTATCGCGGTTTGTGAGCTAAATGCGACTGACCCGAGCGACACCAAAAAAAACACGTGCACTTAAAGGATTTTAAAAGCTATACAAGTCGTGAAATTGGCCCAGCTGTGATATAACCAGATTCGTAAGCACTGTTGTATGTACAGTAAGAGTGGTATATGGTTCGAATACCGCTGATTTGGGGTTTTGTTTATAAAATTATGAAAATTTATATTTAGTTATTTATTATTATTATTAAAAAAATTAACAAATTTCTACAATAATTAACTTGTTATAATGATAATTATGAATGAAATGTTTTTTTTTCTTAATAAATAGAACCTAATTTTTTTTAAATAATATACATATAGCGAAAGGAACTTCGTTATTACTGGGTGTCTCGCAACTCCTCTCGAGTTTTTTATTTATAGTAGTAGCGTTTAAAGACAAATACACCAGCCTGGACATTTTTGAATATGGTTAAATCGTTTTTTGACGTAAATACGTCAAAAACTTTCATAGTGGGAGGCATTACAGCTACATACGTTCTCCAAATGATAAGACGTAAGATATTGTTTTTTTTGTTAATAAAATTATGAAAAATTATGTTGCAAGTAAATTTTTTTTAAGAAATCATGGTCATCTGAAACACCGGGCCGAGAGAAGCAACGGGGAGGGTTATTGGTGCGCAAGCGTTGTAGGGCTTCACTCGGGCCTGTCTGAAAGTTGATGAAAATACATTATTGGCTTCGAATACAAACACAATCACACGAGTAACAGGTTCGTATTTAGCATACACCTAAAGGCTAGCTTTTTAATTATTTATTTGGTTTCTCGGAAACAGTCTAAAAATTCAGTTGAAATTTAGGTAATATTTTTCTTCTCAAGTTTATCTAGATAGGTGTTTTTACGTTTGCGTTAACACCCATCCAATCATTAAAATTGTTTGTTTTTCTGTATAAGTATTTAGTTGTGTTTCTAGGGATAAAAGAAAATTATGTACTGTGGAAAATGAGGGCGATCGATAAATACCAAATGTAGTGATAAGATTTGGTATTTTAATAACTAAACAGCCTGATTCCGCTATACAGGGTGCAATAACGCTAGGCCCCTATTTGTCACTCATTTAAACCACAACACTATCAATTCGATTGGTTGTTACTTTGTTCAGTGTTTTATGAAGAATATCGATTTATTTAGGGTATTGTAGTTGTATCATTCTGTTAATATAATAACGTCATAGTTATCAGTTAAGTTATAGTTTATAAGTGCATATAAGTTGCAATACAGACTTATAAGTGACGTAAAAGAGTTTTTGGCGCAATCATGAACTGACATGTTTTGGTTTTTATTTCTAATTCATTAACTTTTTTTACGGCTTTTAGTTTAAGGTCATTGCATCAAGAAAATTTTGATATCTCAAGAAAATAGTTGACTCACCATTTTGCAACCAGTTTGGTATTATGATATGATATGTGATATCCATCATTTTTTGATGGAATGTTCAAGTAATAATAATTATAGGGTAGCCTTTTACATTAAATATTATATTAATATAAGTTAAGTGGGTGTATATCACAGTATTCTGGCGGAACCGACATCGGATGCTTCCAGAATGCTGTGTGGTTCTTTTAAGTTCTTGTGTTAATGAATTAATTCTTCTTCCTGCGAAATTTATATAGCTTATTGATATGTGTTTTTTTTTAAAGTGAAACTTTTATTAGATCGTCTCAAACTTTTTGGTCTGTGTGTTGCATGTCGCGTGACGGTCGGCCGCGGAGCAGGGATAAAGTGAAAGGCGCTCACCAGAGCAGCCAAGGCCAATAATTAATGATATATTATTCCAAAATTTTTTAGTTAAATATCTATAATGTGAAAAAAAGTTTCACTTTTACCGTGGTTTCATAAAACCACACAATGACTTTTTTTTTAGTTTATAGTTCGTTTGTGTAAGTAGTAGGTTTAAGTTATGATGAGACTGGCATATCCTAAGTGACAAAGGCCCTAAATAAAATTGAGATTATAAAAAAAATCTTAAGTTTTTGAACCTATATTTTGTAATATTGGTGGCTATTTGTATGATATAGTTTGGTTATCGTGCTTAAGTGAAGTGGATTGTAAGTATAAACTGAAAGCATACATTTTGAAATGTCACAAAAACTTCCTAGATCGTTCTAACAAGGAAGCCACCATCTTGTTAGACGCCATTTTGAATAACATTCCTACTACTACGAAGGCTTGAAAACACTGACACTGGCAAGTAATTTTTTGCGGTGCCAAAACAAGAACAAAAAGAAGAACTGACTGAAGGTAAATTCAGGGTGGTAATATACATAGGTACGATTGAATATTAGGTACTTATATTGTATTTATTAGCTGTATTGTATCAATACGTCATGATTTTTTTTTAATTGTATTTAGCGTTATGTTCACAGTGTCGCCTGATCTTAAGTGACGATGTGAGCTACGCTAAGCCTAATATAAATATAGTTAGAGTGTGGTAGATAGCTAGGTGGGCATTTGAAAAAGCACTATCACCATGTTATGTTTATCACGATGTTTTCCTTTACCGAAAGCTCAGACTCGTTGCAGGAATCCGAACTCATGTCGATCGATACAATGCTTCATTGCTTGTAATATAGAATACCTACTAAAATATATACAGTAAATTTTGAATGGAATCCGGCCCTGGAATACTGGTGAAGTGGAAACTGACAGGTAGCGACACAATGGAAAAGGTATCGAAGGAAAACAGAAACAATAGGAGCTTCACAGCACCTATTGAAAATAAATAGAAATTGGAACAGTAAGCAAGAATAAAAGATATGCGTCATACACATGACGTTTCTAAAAATTGATCCAGTGATTATTAGAAGTCTGATGTAGCTTAATTTGATAGAAAGACTCATATTGATTCGTAGTACAATCCTATTTCTAGATACCGAAAATGGTCAAATACAGCTCCGGAATCAGTTCAGGAATTCCAGAATTAGGTCTCCAGTATCGGAACTCAGTTCTGGAATTGAAAATCCTTCGATATTGCATACCCTACCGTACAAGTATATCCTCTTTCACAAAGTTCATCCAAGACTTTTTAAAACGCCCTCTTCTCGTATTACTGATTACTATCATCTCCATTTTCTTTTTCGCAACGATGTATGATTACTTTTTATGGAAATATATTCAATCAATAATAAATTCAGCGGCAAATGTTATATGACTTATTAATTCCTTACAAAAGAAAAATAGCAAATAGGCAAAAAATAAAATTACATAAGAAAAACATTGCAAAAAAAGAATAGATAATGTTCTTCAATAAAAGCATATTAGTAAGAGTAATTTGATTTTATGAAATACATAAGAATTTATTATTCTTAATTTAAATTTAAACAATGTAAAATATGTAGTAACTATCACTAAAACTATATAGAAAAGGGAAATTAATAATACAGTTAAAATAAAACGTAATCTAGGGTATCTGCACTTGGAAACAAATAATCTGGGATATATCATTTCATATATCATTTCATTTGTTGCATTCGATCAGTTTAAGTAAATGTTCGTTGCGCCCAGTTCTCCCTTAACACAAAACTTAATCGTATACCACCCACAGGTTGTGTGACAATGGCTCGAGGTTCGAAATCAACTCTTCGTGGCATATCATCGGCTAACATCACCGTGTACTTCTTCAATATGGTCACCAGTCCAGCAAACATTTGCATTTTCGCAAATCTCATACCTGAAAGAAAACAGTATGATATATTATATACTAATTATTTTTTAATTTTAAAGCTCAATAGATTGTTTGTTTGTTTGAACGTGCAAATCTCTGGAAATATTAGTTATATTTGAAAAAATATTTTAGTATGTCTATTGAGCAAGATAATAGGTGATATAACATCACGTTGCGACCCTAAGGAGCGGAGCAGTAACCATTAACATTAAGCAATCTGGCACACTATAGGCAAGTCCGGAAAGGGAGAACAAGAACAACGCGGCAATGACAGACTACCACGGGTGGGTTGGTGGCGCGGCGCGATGGAAAGTTACGGTCGAACAAGTTCGTGCGTGACCGTCCCATGTCAGAGGCGTTGGCAGGGTCGAGGTGTATAGTAGAACAAAATTCCGTTATTATATTTCTCAGATACGTGATACTTAAATATTTTCATATTTAAAATATTTTTTATACCAATTAATATCTTCCTGTATGGTGATTCTATTACATGTTAATTGACTTCAAATTTAAATCCAATTAACATAATGTGTATTGAATATATTTTTACATGTTTATTCCAAAATCTATCGCAACCTTTACCGTGGTCGTTGTGGCGCAGTGGTATTAAGCCATATTATTAAACCGAGAGGTCTCGGATTCAATCCACCACTCATGACTGACTTATAAGTGATGAACTTATTTGCAAGTTGTGTGTCTGGGTGTTAAACATCTATCTATATATGTATATCAGCTGCTTGTTGTTTAATATACCTACAAGCATTACTTAGTTTGGAATTAAACGGCCGTGTGTGTAATTGTTTCTCTATATTTTATTTTTATTTGCCTGTTGCACAGTATAATCCAAAAAATATTAAGACCACCGAGAAATCTACAATCCATTGCTGGTCGTTGCTGTTATGCCAGCTTGTAAGCCGCCTGGCAAATGATCCTGTAACGACAGATACCTAAGCATCTCACTATTGCGGATAAGAACTAGTGTATGGTGGTCGTGGTTCAATTATCGTTTCCTACAAAACAGCACTTTATTTATAACGGTTTTTTCTGATCCATCTTCACGCCGTGTAACCGATATGGTAGATACTAAAGATTGATTGACTATATTGCTTTCGTAGCTTCGGCAAGATTTTATCTACATCCATATCAGTTCATATTCCTTATTTTTAAATGCTATAGTAATACAAAGTCACTCACCAATGCATATTCTAGGTCCTTCACCAAACGGCATATAAGTATAAGGTTTTATGTTTTTTTTATTTGCACGCGAAAACCGTTCTGGACGGAACTGCTCGGGATCTGGGAAGTAATCAGGATTATTTTGCAAATGGTACACTGGTATATGTATTCGTACACCTTTGTCTACTTGGAGCCCTGATGGAAATGTATATTTCTCTACCACCTCCCTCGTTAATACACCTAATACTGGATACAGCCTTAAAGCCTCATCGATGCAGGCTTCGAGGTAAGGTAACTCTGTCACGCAACTGTATTCAATTTTATTGCCATGTTCACGAAGGTAAGCGTCGACTTCGTCTTGTGCTCTTCTCTGTGCGTCTTCGTTCTTCGCCAGTTCGTACAATGTAAAGCTGAGAGTTGTGGCAGATGTTTCAAACCCAGCAGCGAAGAAAACTATGCATTGAGCAACCAATAAGTCATTGTCTACCTCTAATTGGGCCTTCTGACTTTCACCAGATATCATATTCCTCAAACTGTCCCCTACAATATAATTGTTCTGTTTTAAATTCAATATTAGATCTATGAAGTCATTTTTAGGAGACGGTTTATATTGTCGACTCTCGAAAACGCCGGTTAATAGCTTACAAAAGAATTTTTCTATTTTCTTCGGGAATGATTTGAACCCTAAGCCATAAAAAATAGCCGGCCATATAGCTCTCGCGACAACCTTTGCACCTCTGTAATTCGTGTTTTCGAAGATCAGTTTCCCCATCGTAGTAAATGGATTGTCAGTTAATTTGGCCATAGTATTTGTATTCACGCCGAAAGCGCACGACCCGATGCAGTCCATCGTAAATCTGGTCATCAAAGATCTCGTCTCAACGACCTTACTTCCAGTTTCTTCATCGAGAATCCTCTCGAGGACTCTAGCGCAATTCTCGATCAAGTAGAACATGTTTCTCATTTTTGCTGATGAAAACAGCGGAGTCAAGTTCTGACGGATGACTTTCCAGCGGTCTCCATAGGTAAAAAACAGATTTTGGGTGATCACCTCATTGTTGGTGTAACTTGAAATTTCTCTGCTGCTGAAATAGTAAAAGTCTTTTGTCATCACAAGCTTGATCAAGTCTGGATCTTGGACGATGAGCGTAGGCTCAGTGCCATAAAAGGTGCCAATATAAGGTTTATCTGGATACTTTTGGCAGATCTTTTGAGTTACATGACCTAAATATTCTTTCAATTTAATATAACTTGCATAATTTCCAAATAAAGTTGTAGGTTGTGGATACACGACGTGCTTTTTCTTCCAATAATTTAATTTAATTATAGACAAATAATAAATAACGCTAATGAATACAAATGCGAGTAATATTAAAGACGACACAATTATCTTTTCAAATGTCCACATTTTTAATTCAGTTGTAGCTGGTGACTAAACAGTTTGAAAATTGTACGAACCTTATATAGATTGGAGTTATTTGTTGTTACGTTGTTAGTACTGTTTTTACTGAACAATCTTTAACAACCGATTAAGTCTTGTGGTGACATATTTTTCTAGTCCTTTTGGGACAACAATATTTTGAAAACTTAACCTTTTTAATTTTTTCCCCAAGTTGACATAAATTAAAATAAAATTGAAAATAATCTTTACACTTTTTTAACAGCTAAATAATTTTTACACTTTTATAAATGTTGGGCCAATAAAATATTGTTTCTTTGATGTTTGACGAATAGTTTTTGTAGTTTTATAAAATCAAAGGATATAAAAATACTTCGTATAGATTATTAAGTAAGCCTTTGCTATATAATATATAGATTGAACTTTATTATTGGTTTGATATTGTTAGTCAAGATTTTTCTATTGTTTCCCTTTATACTATATACATATATCTATACTAATATTATAAAGCTGAAGAGTGTGTTTAGTTGAATACGCTAATCTCAGAAACTACTGGTTCGAATGCAAATTATTTTTCTGTGTTGAATAGACCAATTATCGAGGAAAACTATAGACTATATAACATTACGCTATAATCAATAAGAGCGGAACATCAATGAAAAATATTGGGAAAACGGGCAAATTTTATTTATTTGAGAGCTTCCATTGCGTGCGCTGCGTAAATGGTTAAAGTTACGCAACAATCGTGTGTGATGGAATTGGTTCTCTTAAAAAGTTCTAAAAAAATCCGCGATATCATATGGCTATCTTTTAAGGTTTATTCGATATAACCTTTTATATGGTAATAAAATTTGTTATAAAATTATGAATTATTTAAGAAGGTGTTTTTATATACATGATATTATAAAACTTATAGAAATAAATACGTTATTCATCACAAGTATTTAATTTTAAACAAAAATACCTTTTACAGTAATTGATTTAAATGAATATCTTAGGAAATATCACAGTTTCAAAATTACTCAGCAGCAAAATAATGATCAAATACCGCGAATGCATTTTTATTATGCAGAATAATGTGGGAGACGGGCGGCACCTATAATACAATGCCTACGACCCATTCTCCGTAACCCTTTCTCTCTCTCCCTCTCTTACATGATGCAGACCAAGTTGCGCGAGTCAGCTAGTATATTAATATAAACCCATACCTTTTTGCACTTTAACTTCCCTATATGAATCTTACGAGGTTTTAAACATTGAATAATATATTTTTTATTCTGATCAAATCAATTGTCGAGTTTTTTTTTTAATTCAACCTTATACTAATAATAAATATTTCTTAAAAATTTTACAGGTTCCTAGGCTACGATACGGTAAAGTTAAGAATTTGAAAAAAAATCAAGTTCGTTTTATACCAATCTCCCTACCAATAAGCAGGCTGATAGAAGCTTTGTTCTTAATAATTTATTGTTATCAACTCTAAATACCTAAATAAAAGGTTACTATGTATGTATGTAAATAGCAATAAAGATAATCGAAATCATAAATATACCTCTCAAATGGCTCAACCTATTTTGATCTTTTTTTATTTGAAAGACAACTTGGTCGAGAGTGTTCAAAAAAATCTTTTTAGCAGTTTAAAGATTATCAGCTTATTTGTAGTTGATCAAAATATGTTCCGCAGGTGTAATCGGGTCGAAATTTGGTATTCTGTTATTTCAATAATATTATAACATATTAACATTAACCTGTTGGTGCAGCATCATCCGAAGGTTACAGGATACCCAATTTCTCACTAACTTACAGCAGAGGTATCATGTTTGGGTTCATTGGAATGTTCTCAATGAAGAGGATGATACCTACTTGTAGGTACAGGTTTTTGTACTTGTAATTCAACAACTATATAACAAGATACAAGAGTGATTCTGTATCTAGGTATACAATTAATAATATTGAAGTGTCTGTTTGTAACGTCAAAATAACAGTTTTTTACTAAATGCATATGAAAGTATATATGATACATTTAACAAAACATCAATTTAAAAAAGTTTCGTCTGTCTGTCTGTTTGTTCCGGGTAATCTCCGTAACGGTTGGACCAATTTTGACGGGACTTTTTACTGGTAGATAGTTGATAATATAGGGAGTAATGTACTTACTCATTTTTATTTTAGAATAACAATTAGGGTTCCGCACAAATAAAAAAAACTGACCACGGTGAATCAATACGGGTTATTAAATGGCTTATGCTGAGTAAACCATAAGAGATATAGCAAACTAATGTACTATGTAATTATATGCATTAAAAAGATCCACAAAAAAGTCAGGGAGAATATCTTCTAAGCAACACCCACAATAAGCATTTTTGTCTTTAAAATAGCCGGGAGCGGGGAGCAAGATTCGCGCGGGCGACGCAAGTCCACGTGAGAAAAGCCACGGGCACAGCTAGTTAGTAAGTAATTGTACATATATCGTTACTGTCATATTTTTTGCTAAACATTATCGATAATAACGTAATTCATCGTATAATATGCTATTATTATTTTAAACACACATTATCTACTATTTACATATAATTGGTTGAAGACAAGTTTTTTAACCACTTGAAAAATAGTAGGTACAAATTAGAGGTATTATTTTCAATTATTTTAAATTAGATATATCTATATATATGTATATAAATAGATTTGTGGTTCTGTCTGTTTATCTTTATCTGTAAATTTTCAATTTTCAAATTTTGACTTGTAAATAATTTTTTTTGTATATCTTTGTAGGTATATCGATTTAACTCAAAAATGGCTTGACCGATTTCTATGAAATTTAGTTGGTACTCGGAAAGCATAAGTAAGTTTAGCTTATTCTTGAATTCTTAAATCATCAATTCATTCTTGAAATTATAGTAATTGTCCGTAATAAATTTAGAAAACGTAAAAATATTTTTTTAATAAATATCATTTTATTAATTGTCAAATCAATTTGATGAAATTTTGTATACGGGAAGTATATGTCATGTCATTCCTTAATTGATAAGTTATCCACATCCTCCAGTCGAAAGCTTAATGCTAAGCCTCGCGATGCTGTCTGTCCTTTTCGCGACAGAGTAGCTTCTGGTCTTTAATGTAGTTAAGTGCTTTAAGACACTTGGTCGGACCACCTTATCGGGTTGCGTCCCTTTGGTCTCCTTCCTTCCAGCTTTCCTGTGAAAATAATATGTTATAAGCAGTGTCAATAATGCTTTTGGGATACCGTAACTCAGCTGATTTTGAAACAGTTTTGTAGTTGGGAAGTATGATAGGTCATTTTGCAATTAATACATCATATTATATTCTCAATAATAACTTTTGAAATCGTGGAATCTAGACACGCAGTAGAGTGTCAAGCCAAGTTCAAGTTAACAGAATGGCGAGTGGTACTGTGTGTAATATTACACGAACCATTTGGAGACACTTTTGACCCCCTCATAACTCAAAAACTATTTCAATTAAACATGTCAAATTTAGCTCATAAATTGAGACTTGCGAGATACATAATGTGTACTCCAAATTTCATAAACACACCTCAAACAGTTATTTAGATATTAACGTTTAAAATCGTCATTTTTATTATTGATTGACTTATAGACCAAAACTCTAATCCATTTCCAGATGACCTAGAAAGTTCAAATTTGGCAAACTAGTCAATTTTTTATCATTTTATTATAATTTTTCAATTAATTGATTATATTAGGAACACTTACCTATAGTGCCTGTAATGTAAGAATCAACAATCAAAATTGATTACAGCCGCCGGTCTTTATGTGAATTTTAAGGTCTTTCACGTTTTTTTTTATGACAAAAAGGGGGCAAACGGGCAGATGGCGCACCTGATGGAAAGTGATCACCGCCGTCAACAAACATCCGCAACACCCGAGGGCTCGCAGATACGTTGCCGGCCTTGTAGGAAATAATAAGTTCTCTTCTTGAAAATCACCAGGTCATAACGGCACGGAAAGATCTCAGGCTACAGTGACAGAAAGTGCCTTGAGAAACACACTGTTGTGGAACGCTGGGCATCGAGGTGGTGTGGATGGAATTTACGATTCTGACGCGATGTCCGATGGTGAAATTCAGCATCCGGGATCAATCCAAACAATTACTCGGAACACTCCCCATGATAAATGCGGTAGAAGATGCAGAGTGAACCAACATCTCTAAACAGAGCCATTGGAGAATACCACTCTTTTTTTTTCCAAACATATCAATTTTAGTACTTATAACTAATCAGCGGCTCTGTTTTTAATAGGACCGCTAAGGCTATCAGTACAGTCAGTCAGAAAAAAAGTCCCCAAGCGAACCCAAGCCCGTTGAAGCTGTAAAAGCCGCAGCGGCTTCAGGGCCCCTGAGGCTAACAGTGTAGTCAGATCTAAAAAAAGTCCCCGAGCGAGCAGCAGCCGCGCTCACAAGCGCGAATATAGCATATTAACAAAAACCATTTGCTATGAATATAATACTAATAATTTCTGTATAAAAAGTAATGATATCCCATCAAAAACATAAATGAGAAATGAGAGCCAAGTTCAATATTATAACATATGCCTTGGTTGTTGACTTTAACGACAAAAGGAGTGAGATCTAAATGGGTGCCAAGTTCTATGGTCAGTCCTGAAGTTTATTTAGGTATAAAAACTTAAAATATCATTACTTCTTAAACCTTAGGATAATATATTGAAGCCTAAGTTCTGACTTGGCTAGTTTTCATATAAGAATTATATTAGACACTTCATAAGTTCTAAAGCTGTAAGTTCTTATTATATTCTGCCGAAAATTTAGCTTGCTGCTAGAAACTAGCCATAGAACATAGGGTTCTTCCATTACTGTTTTAGTAGGTACTGAATAATAATTCGTATATTCGAACTAGCCAAGGCAGACCTTAGGCTTCAATATATTATCCTAAGTTAAAGTTAAGTAAGAAGAAATGATATTTTAAGTTGTTATAAAATATTTGATGTTGTTATATATAAATTTCAGGACTGACCATTGAACCTGCCAACTTGCAAACTTCGCCAAACACCCATAGGTGTGTTCCGGCAGCTGCACTTGAGAGCCAGTCTTCCACTAGGCTTAGCGTGCTATCATCTTGGGCTACATCGTCGCTTAAGATCAGGTGAGATTGTGGCAAAAAAAATTGGTATGTTTATCTAAACTAGCGATCGCCCTAAGCTCAAAATTCGACCAGCGACTTTTTGTTCATAGACTATTTTCCGTTTCACATTTGCAGTATGAACCTAAACAATGAATATTATATCACTTTCTGTTACTTTTTATTGAGTGACGTCAATATTTTCGGAGGTCTAAGTTCAATGACATTGGACGGGATAGGATTCGCAGTATTAATTTATTTAATTAAATATATTAGTAACAGATACCTATTATAGATAATTTTCAGCTTTCTGCACTCCTCCATATAAACTTTAACCATGCCAAATATTAGACTTCCGTGCACGCATTACGCTTAAAAAGGTACCAAAAGCTTTTGCTTCACGTATTAATATATAGATTATTTGAAATAGAAATCGGAGTTCATTGAAATAAAACAAAAGAACAAGGATTTTTATATTTTCTTATAAAACCGGCTTTCCGCTATAAAGGGGGTAAACTCGAAATAATGCAACAGCATGGAGCAAAAAACTAAAAAAATAAAAAAACTTTCTTACATAACTAAATTAATTTTATACTCTGTTTGCTCAAGTTTATACAATATATTATATAATCCATTTCATACAAGTTTGCTCTCGTAATTAAAAAAATATTGATTTACGACCTCGTATTGAAGAAAAGTTGTGTGTAGCTTTAAGAAAATCTTTGGTAGTAATGACCATTTATTTCATCTATAGTTAAATTAATAAAATTGAATTGTCTGTTTGTAATGTCAAAATAACAGTTTTTTTACTAAATGCATATGAAAGTATATACGATACCAATAACAAAAAGCCCATTTTTAAAATTTTTGTCTGTCTGTCTGTTTGTTCCGGGTAATCTCCGAAACGGTTGGACCGATTTTGATGGGACTTTCACTTATAGATAGCTAAATTTATAGGGAGTAACCTTAGGTCACTTTTATTTTAGAAAAAGAAATAAGGTTCCGCAAAAATAAAAATAAACTGGTCTGGTCTGGTGTATCAATTCGGGCGCTCAAATGGCTTACGCTAAGTAAACCATAAGAAATATAGCAAATTTATGTGCTTAATAATTGTAGAAATTAAAAAGTTCTACAGAAAAGTAAGTGAAAGTATACGTCTATCTTCTAAGGAACACCCACAATAAGTATTTTTGTCTTTAAAATAGCCGGAAGCGGGGGAGCAAGATTCGCGCGGGCATCTGTAGTCAACGTGAGCGAAGCCACGGGCACAGCTAGTTGTAAATTGTATTTAAAGTTTGAATGTGAATTTTAAAAACACAACGTACGTACGTGATATACCTAGGTAGTAAGGAAGAGCGCATCAAATAATCAATATACCCAAAACGGTGTTTAAGCTCTTCGTAGCGGAAAGAAACGATATAATCGAGTCCTACCGAACTACCATGCATTTTAGCATTTTCGTGTGCACCATCACGTCAGACATAAAAATAAGTTGATGTTATTATCATTTTGATAATATAATATAAAAAAAATTGTAAAAGTATGAAATATGTACAATAATAATATTATCAAATCGGTAGATAATTGCAATTTTACTAAGGAAAGAATTATCAACATAATATATCAAAAATTACATCCAGTAATGATAGGGTTAACCTATCGTTATGTAACGTCGCGTACAGAGGAGCACTTTATACGTAGCAGTCTTACCAAATAATCTTGATACTTTCTCCCTGAAATCCAATATTTTAAAATAAAAACCGCAAAAAATTAAATATGGGTGAACTAAATTTTCTTAGAGGTAACTTCTAAAGCCTCGTTCTGGAGACACATTATAGGCCATCTAAATTTAGGCTGCATTTCTCTAGCTGTATTTCTGTAGCTTTAAATATTGATTTTTGTTAAGTTAGTCGGAAGTCACAGTCCTCAAGAACTACTTTATCCGCGTGAGCTGGCGAAATGGTTAATGATACGTAAATACAATATTCTACAAAAAAAATTGGTCCTTAGTATATCTAAAAAAAATCGGAAGGAGCATTTTATAATCTATTATAAAATAAGTTTTTTTAATTTTTTTTGTTGAAGATTAAAAGACATGACATATCAATCTTTACAAACAAAAGTTATTTCATCATAGAGATAGTTTTATAAGGTTAAATTTCGCTCTTCATAGCATGTTATTTGGACACGTAGTTAGGAGATAATGGAAAATTAATATAATTTGTACTTGCGGGAAGCTATACATACGGGTGCGATGGCGATGCGGTGTTGATCTGATAAAATTAACACGAGTAAAACCATGGGGCACAGCTTGTTTTCAAATAAAATCATAGCAAAAAATTAAAATAATGTGGGGAACTCTCCGGGTGAACTTACTTTTTTTAGGTTTTACTTCTAAAACTTCGCTCTGAAGACACAAGCACCATAATTATGTCAAATTCGATCCAGTAGCGACAGGCTTTCCTTCTGAAACCAATATTACCCAATAATAAATATGTGGGTAACTGCCAAGTGGGCGAACTTACTTTTTTTAGGAGTTACTTGTAAAGCCTTTTTTTGGCGATACAAAAAACAAATTAGGACTCTGCGTACTATGCGTAGAATTCACGTCCAGAATACCTTTTTTTAGAAAAATGTGTGTTTTCATACTCCAAGAATAGTAGTAACCTATATGACAAACGGTATCCCCAGGTTAATTTTATACAACGTAAATTCACCTGCACATTTTGTTCCCCTACATTTCCTCTACAACCTCATTACCTTCCTTAATATAGAGGGAAATCACCTGATCTCGCATAAATCTAACTGAGGGGTACTCAGTCTTAAATTTCATCGAAATCTGTTGAGAATTGATAGAAAATATTTTTTTTTACTATTATTATTTCTTACAATTTCGAAAAGAACTTATTAATTGACAAAGGACACAAGGTTCCCGTGCACAAAATTTTATAAGAATCGGTCAAGCCGGTTTTGAGTTAAATTAGGACATACAGACAGCACAAAAAGATTTTTGACGTCATTTAATCAGTGTATATTGGTAAAATTAAAAAAGAAAATACAACATGTACCTACTGACAGAACTCCAGATGAATTTATTAATATCAAGAAAAATTTATGTCGATGTCGAAGGTCCAATGCCAGTAACATTACAATGGGACCACCCTTAAGCTACCTACTCTACCCTACCCTCTTCTCAACGAAAATATAATCATATAAATCGGTTCATAAAAAAAAGAAATTATTTATGCCTGAGCATCCATAAAATAAAAACTGACTCCTTTTGTTGAAGTCGCTAAAAATGAATGTTTTTTGTTCCCTACGCGTTACTAAACCAGTCATCGGATTGCGATGAAAGTTTCATGAATTGTATTGTGGACACACCCGCGAATGTTTTTTGTTAGTACAACTAACTTATAATAGGTGGCGCACGTGATATTTCTGATCGAAAGCAACGTGAACGTAGTTGTGGAAAAAGCTAATAAGTTTATATGTATTATATAATATAATGAAATCATAATTGTCTACTTAAAACGAATTTTGTCAATATTAACGGCAAGTCAAGGCTAAATTCGTAAATTATCATCTGTTTGCAATTTTTTATCTGTAATATTTCTTGATAACCCTGTAGATGTAATTCTTTTATCACTTATCATTCGTATTTATTTGCGTTGCACATGAAAAAGTATGTTTTAATTTTAAGCTAGCTACCATACACGAACAGCGGTGACTGCGAAAAGATGAGGATCCCCCGACAGTCACCCGCACGTATACTGCCCGTACGAATGCCACTGTCGGGTTGTGCTCACAGTACAGTCGGGCACACAAGTGCCATAAAAGCCTACTTTTTTAACCGACTTCAAAAAAAGTCGAAAAATAGTCAAATAAGTTATGACTAAACATCCACAAAAAATACATATTCGAATTGAGAACCTCTTCTTTTTTTTAATATACATTCATACATACCATCACGCCTGTATCCCCGAAGGGTTAGGCAGAAGTGTAATAATATACACCTACATTTCGCCGTATATGTTTTTAAGGTCCCATGTAATAGGGGGCGAGCCTATTGCCATTAATCGGGCACAAAGCCAAACTCCGAGCTGCTACTGAGAATTTCATAGCAAAAAAATTCGGTTAAAAAAAGAAATTCTACATAACAGATATTTTGTTGTCAAAAGTAATGGCTTTTTTTTGGTGCAATAGTTCAAAGTTTTCTTGCTTATAATTAAATATTATTGCATGCATGAGACTTGTCGACGGAACACCGAGGGGTGGAAAATATCCGTGTTTGGGAATTATATTTATTGTCCTCACTGTCGTGACATTGTTTATGATAATGACAATTAATATTCTTGTGTGTTTTATTTTAAAAGGCGTAGGAAAAATTATTAAACATAAATTGGTAACATTACAAAATTTTGAACGTGACTAAAATGGAAAAGTAATGAAAAATCTAAACCTAATGGAAAAGTTAAGATGAAACTATTGTCTTAGCAGTTTGTGTTTTTTTTGAAGAAATCCTCACTTTGTCGTAATCATTGGAATTAACAGTATTGATTTACACCGTGCGGAGTAAAGGATGTAAGCAATATGAATGAACAAAATTTGTAACGGTTCTTTTTGGTAATGTAATGTTCCATAAAGACAATAGAATTTTGGATTCTTAAGTATTTTACTCAGATCTAATTTTAATAAAATCCTGAATGTTTGAAATTGCAAATAATAAATTTTTCCTTATTTTCTGAAAATCATGGTCTCCGTACTCAGATTTTTGTTGTCTACTACCTAAATAAAGTATATTTTACTACATAAGTATAAACATCACTAAACGAACATATCCGTATCAGTTGAACAATTAATCGCTCCAAATGAGTCTCGTCGCTGCAGTGGTTTTTATTATAATATTAATTTTTATATTAATGTACTATGTGTCAACAAGAAAATTTGACTATTGGAAGAAGAAAGGTGTACCTCATTTGAAGCCTGTACCGATATTTGGAAATTACGGCCAGTATATTTTATTGCAAAAGTACTTCGGACAAGTATCCCAAAAGCTGTGCAAAGAATTTCGTAACGAACCATATTTTGGCACTTACTTCGGCACGGAACCGGCGCTAACTGTGTTGAGCCCGGAGTTACTGAAACTTGTATTTACAAAAGATTTTTATTACTTCAATAGCAGAGACAACTCTAATCACAATTTCAAAGAAGTAATTACAAAAGGCATATTTTTCTCCCACGGGAATAGATGGAAGATTATTCGGCAAAACTTAACTCCTCTCTTTTCATCATCTAAAATGAAGAATATGTTTTATTTAATTGAGAATTGTGCACTGGCAATGGAAAAAACGTTGGATATTGAAACAGCTGCAAAGAATGTCATAGAAGCCAGGCCTTTAATGATACGTTACACCATGGATTGCATCTGCTCTTGCGTTTTTGGAGTAAATACCAATACTTTAGTGCCTGAATTTAAAAACAATCCATACACCACAATGGGTAATCTAATTTTTTCTAGTTCTATTTACAGCGGCATAAAATGGATAGCACGCTGCATTTGGCCTGGTATCTTTTACAGGCTCGGTTTGAAATACTTCTCTTTGGAAATTTCACAATTTTTCTCTAAATTGTTAAATGGTGTGTTTCAAGAGAGAGAATACAAGCCATCGTGCAGGAATGATTTTGTCGACCTCGTGTTGTCTTTAAACCAAAATAAAAGTATTTTTGGGGATAGTCTCTGCCCTAGAAATGAGGAGAGTGAGAAAGTTGAGCTGATGATCGATAATGAGTTTCTCGTGGCACAATGCGTTACATTATTTGGTGCCGGATTCGAGACATCTGCAAGTACGTTAGCGTGTTGTTTGTATGAATTTGCGAAGAATCAGAAAGCTCAAAGAAAGGCACAAGAGGAAGTAGATGAGTATATGCGTCGTCATGATAACAAACTGAAGTATGAGTGTGTCTCTGAACTACCTTATTTAGAGGCTTGTATCAACGAGACGGTTAGGTTGTATCCAGTGCTGCCAGTATTAACGCGAGAAGTTGTTGAAGATTATACTTTCCCGACTGGTTTAAAGGTAGAGAAGGGTTTAAGGATTCATTTGCCTATATATTATTTTCACCACAATCCCGACTACTTCTCGGATCCAGAGGAGTTTCGTCCTGAGAGATTCCTACCTGATGCTAGGGATTCCATCAAACCGTTTACCTTTTTCCCGTTTGGCGAAGGCCCCAGGCTTTGTATCGGTAAGTTTTTGGAATTAGTTAAAATTTGCTTTAAAGGGTATTGTGTAATAAAATAAGCAGGTACATGAGTTATTTAGGTTTTAGAGTACAACCCCAATAAAAATAGGTTTTCAATAAATTACATTTAATCAAATTTAAGGGTCAGTTGATTAATTATCACTTCTGCATTTTAAAAACTAACTATCGCCTGTGACTTTACTCACGTAACTGTGGAAACTAAAAATTCGTGAAACTTTGAAATTCATGAAATCGATATATTTATTCCGGCTGGCTCGTCCGACTTAAAAGTTTTTCAGCTCCAGCGCCAAACCTATAAAAGTAATAAAAATAAAGAAAATTATTTCTATTAATTCAATCAACGTATATTTATCATATTTAAATGTAAAAAAAAAATACGAAGAATTGTATTAAAAAATGTTAAGTAATGTGATAACAATTTTATGAGAGAGAATGCTTAAAATATCTATTATGTGTCGAGGCTCAAGAATGTAATGAAGATTACCAATACAATACAATTTATCATTAAAAAACAATCTCACCTACCTTAATAAATTATTACTATTGTTTGTGTTTAGGTATGCGGTTCGCGAAAATGCAAGCAATTGCCGGTTTAATCACTTTCTTGAAGAAGTACAGTATGGAATTAGCTGATGGTACGCCGTCGAAACTGGAGTTTGAAACTACTACAATACTCACCCAACCTACTTGCAATTTAGCCCTGAAGGTTACTCCGCGCGATGGATGGGAAAAAAGAGTGTTCGCTCGTTAGGCAACGTATTTCCCATAGCCACATATTATATCGACAATAAAATACTAATCAGCAGATGGCGCTAATGGTACAATAATAAAATACAAATTACACATCAAGAAGCTTTTGTTAGTTTCCCGTCATTTAATTTGCCTTGATTTTAATCCGGTAAATACATAACTATTTGCTTTTCTCATAGTGATACAATATAACCGTAGTAAGACTGTGTTTATACTAAAAATAATTTATCAATTAAAATTCATTACTTAAATTATAAATTTTGATAATTAAACGAGCGATTTTGAATGTAGATGTGTTTTTTAATACTTTTTGTCTACATCTTTTGTTGTGTTCATTATTTGTGTATTTTGGCAGAAATAATAAAATTTTCATATCAATTTTATGGACCTCGGGCAAAGAATGGAGGATTGAAGGAATTCAATTTTTCTTGGTAGGTTAATGTCCCAAACTGGTAGTACAATACGATATCACTAAATACCTAATTAGAACTTATATAATTTTATAATACTATTTAAATAGTTGATTTTTCATATTTATATAAAAGTCTTATATGTAATCATGGTTGCTGTAGGTACACTTTTTGTATCTATATATAATACTAGTGGTATGTACGCGGCTCCGCCCTTGTTACTACGCAATTAGCTAAATGTATTGTTGACAATTCTTATAACCTATCAATTATGTAATGATGTATACTGATGTATACTTCCCGTCCACAAAATTGTATCAAAATCAGTTGAGCATTAATAAAAATTTGTCTTTTCAAATCTTTTTTTACGATATCCAAAAGAATTATTGAAACTACTTATAGCATACCAACTGAGGAATCGTGTAAAAAATTTCATTAAATTGGTTTGAGAAAAAATAGAAAATCAGAATCGGTTGGGAAGTGACGAAAATTTTTTGTTGATGTTTTTTTGCTAGTCCTAAAATTTATATTGAAATTAGTTGAAATTCCGTGTAGGTACTTACCAAATACACTCATCAAAAAAGTCTAAGCAACATGTACTAATTTAAATTTTGGATGGTTCTTCACATTATAACGTTGTATTTTATTTTTTAAATAATATCTTCAGGGTTCTATGATGTAAAAATAACAGCTGTTGTCTTTACAAGTTCTTTTAATAACAGAAATGAACAATATTAGAATATACTGTAGAAACTAAGATACATAAGACACTAAACTTTTTTCTTACAAAATGAAATTTCTAAAGAAAATTTATTTATTGTGAAAGAATAGAACAATTTAATACAAAGTATGGGCTCCTCTGGTATTCAGAACTTGTCGGCAACGATTATTCATTGAATTAATGAGACTGTTTATGTCATCTTGCGGTATTCACTCCCAATGGAATTGTAGCAAATCCTTCAGCTGTTGGGTTGTTGTCGCTCCGTTTAAGTCCTTCAAAACACGTCTCTGGAGCATTTCCCATGCGTGCTCGATGGGGTTGAGATCTGGCAATTGTGCAGGCCAGGGCAATACCCGGATGTTCTCCGTTGCAAAGTATTCACTGGTTCGCCGAGCTGCATTAACCTAAAATCGGAGCCAAAGGTTTGTGCAAATGGGTAGACATAAGGTCTGAGAATATCCTCAATGTAATTTTCAGCATTCATGTTTCCATTTACAAAAACGAGCTCAGTTCGCCTGTTCTTCATAATACCCGTCCATAACATAACTGTTGAGCCGCTGTATGGATGAACTTCCTGAACGCACCTGAGCCTTTCAGTATTTCCGGGCCGACGATACACTCGCACCCTTCTTGTATCAGGCTTAAACCCGAATCGCGACTCATCGGAAAACATAGTTTTATCCCATTGTTCCTGAGTCCATGTTATGCGTTCTCTACACCATTCATATCAACGAGCGCGATTCCCGTGACGTATCGGTGGGCACCTGATTGGGCGTCGAGCTCGTAGACCGTACTCATGCAGTCGATTTGGCACAGTTTGAGGACTTACATCAACACCACTTGAAATTTGTAGCCTCAAACTTATCTCTCAAGCGGTTAACATCGGCTGGCGTCTTGCAGTCAGTTGTATGTACCGGTCTTGCCGAGTGGTAGTACTCCTTTTACGGCTCGGATGCTGTTCAAAGGGTTCCCCTGTATTATTGTAGCGCTGCCAAAGACGACAAATAACACTTCTATGAATGCCAAAATGTCGAGATACATGAGATTGATTACTTCCCGCTTGCAACATCCCTACCCACAGCTCTTTGCATTTCATCTTCCATAAAATGACGTCGCTTCATGACGTAAAGAATATCTAATAATTCAATTTTGTCGCTAACTTTATTTAAATGGTTGGTAAAATTATAAAATCAAGACTAAATGTAGCAATTAAAACGCACTTAAATTCAAACAAATTCGCAGTCATTTGAATTTTATGAAAAAACAAAACATAATCAAATTTTTTTTTACAACCAGCCAGTATGTCGTCAATAACAAAAAAGTTTACTTACCTACGCACTTTGTTTGAGTAAATATTTAGAAATTAATTAATATAAATGGAAAAATTTGTAACATAACGCATGTTGCTTAGACTTTTTTGATGTGTGTATAATGAAGATCGGGTAAGAGACTTTATACTATATATACACTATTTAAATACTTGATTTTCTTATATTTCATATAAAAATATTCGTCTTAATTATAGTTTTAGTTGTAATCATGGCTACTGTACACTGTTTTATATCATTACATAATTATATAAGTTCGCAAATAAAAGCCACAGAGTCACTCTTAAAACTCATACTTAGGTACTTACCTCTCCAAATTGATCTCGTCTCCGCAGTGTTTTTTATTATAATATTGATTTTCATTTTTATTTATTATGTTTCAACAAGAAAATTTGATTAATGGAAGGAAAAAGGTTTACCCCATTTGAAGCCTGTAACGCTATTAGGAAATTACGGTCAGTATATTTTATTGCAAAAATACTTTGGACAAGTATCCAAAAAAGCTGTGCCAGGAATTCAGTAACGAACCATATTTCGGCACTTACTACGGCACGGAACCGGCGCTGACTGTGTCGATTCCTGAGTTATTGAAACTTGTATTCACAAAAGACTTTTATTACTTCAACAGTAGAGGCAACTCAGATCACAATTTTAGAGAAGTAATCACAAAAAACCTCTTCTTTGCCCACGGGAACATATGGAAAAGATTATTCGACAAAACTTAACTCCACTCATCAGAAATGAAGAACATGATTTATTTAATAGAAAATTGTGCGGTGGCAATGGAAAAGATGTTGCACATTGAAACAAGTGCAACGGATGCCGTAGAAGCCAGGCCTTTAATGATTCGTTATACCATGGACTGCATTTGCTCTTGCGTTTTTGAAGTAAATATCAATACTTTTACGACTTCGTTTTGAAGAAAAGTTGTGTGTATCTTTAAGAAAATCTTTGGTAGCCAAAATGGCCATTTTTATCATCTATAGTTCAATTAATAAAATTGAAGTGTCTGTTTATAATGTCAAAATAATTGTTTTTTACTAAATGCATATGAAAGTATATACGATACATGTAACAAAAAGCCTATTTTTAAAATTTTTGTCCGTCTGTCTGTCTGTTTTTCTGGGTAATCTCCGAAACGGTTGGACCGATTTTGGCGGGACTTTCACTCATAGATAGCTCATGATATAAGATTTATTTTACAAAATGAATTAGTGTTTCGCACATATAAAAAAAACTGGTCATGGTGGATCAATTCGGACGCTTAAATGGCTTATGCTGTGTTATCGCGAATCTCCTAGAAAAACTAAATCAAACCAGGATGAATTGGTTTCCCCAACCAGGTGTTTTCATAAAACCATATGAAGCAAACCTCTAACCTTGATCGTAGCGACTTCTGCTTGCGGTGCCCCGCTATACTGCCACACACATGTACTAAAGTCAAACTGTAAGGTTTGGTCCTTTATTTCCTGGATTTCTATATAAATCAATAAAATAACACACTGCGTCGTCCGCTCTCGAATCGTGAATAATTTTTACTGACGGTCGTCACAAAAAAAATCTCACCTAGCCGCCAACCCCGGTATCGCGATCTACCCACATATGAAATTATAAAAACCGCCTGGACATGCTGAGTAAACCATAAGAGATATAGCAAAGTAATGTACTATATCATTGTAGGCTTTAAAAAGACCTACAAAAAAGTTCGAGAGAGTATACGTCTATCTTCTAAGGAGCAACCACAATAATCATTTTTGTCTTTAAAATAGCCGTTAGCGGGGAAGCAAAATTCGCGCGGGCATTTTGTAGTCCACATGAGCGAAGCAACGGGCACGGCTAGTATATTAATAAAACTACATGTTCAAAGTCTTATTTATGTGATTTTTTTAGTATAAAAATTTTAATAAATCTCAGAATAGATTAGTTCTGATTAGTATGACGATATCCATTAAGAATATATATCATAAATCATTTAGCCATGGTTTTAGGAAGAGCCGTTTTAAAATATCTATCATGCAATTTTATGGCCTTTTTTGGTATCATAATTCAAAAGTAAATTGGATTACGCCTATGTTTCAAAAGTCTTTAAACTCATATTTAAGAACTGTAACTGAGTAATCAACATTGATATTTTTACCCTTTTTACTATGATAATTTTAATCGAGTAAAATCTATTAGTCTTTAATAAGGCTGTAAAACTCAAATAGAGTTTTTTCTGTGTTTGCTTAGCTTACCTACAGTTTTATTTTCACTCATTATTGTAAGTACTATTGAGTATCATAAATTTAATGAAATAAAATACAAATTAGCATAGTGCGGCCAGTCTTCTTTGTACTTTTCCTTCTTGCGTCGAGTTGGACGAGATCCATACTTATAGTTGTATAAATGGTTTTTTTTCTTAAATATGTTAATGTAAAATATTAGTCATTAAATTTCTTAATGTTCAATTAACATTTGAAAACAATATCACCTGAGGTTAATTGTACTTGAATAATTTATTGAAATGCTAATAACTGCCGGCTTAATCACTTCCTTGAATAAATACAGCGTGAAGTAGGCTGAAATAGCGCCGTCGATCTTCGAATTTACAATGACTACGATACTTGCAATTTAGCCCTGAAGGTTACTCTGCGCAATGGATGGGAAGAAAGTTGTTCATTCATTATGCAACGTTTTCCCCGTAGAGTCAATTTTTAGCGTTTTACCACAATTTTTTCATACCCATGAAAAATTAACATAATAATTTAAAATTCTATTAAATTATACACAAACCTAGTAAAGATATGGATGTACTAAATTCGTTTCAAGGCACGATAATGAGGAATCGAAAATGGTAATGAAAAAAGTGACGCTAGCAATGAAGAATTATGTAAAAAGTCTATATCTAATCTGCTTTTTATTTATATTGTTAATAAGAAATAATGTATTTAATGATTTCGATAAAAACGGAATATCAAAAGGGGCAGTATCAGTATAACATAAAAATTAATTACCTCAAAACAGAACAGTACAATCTTAAGTCCATTAGTCTTAAATTACCATTCCCCAAATAGTAGATAGTAATGAGAGGAATGGTAATTATATTTTTGAACTTATTTTGAAGTAACTCCATATATAATAGCAAATACATATGTATACACAAATAGAAATTATTCAAACTAGTTAATGATTAAATATGTTAGCATACACAATACAATAAAAAATTATCAGTTACCTAAAAATAGTACGACTGGTAATGAAAAAATAAACGTACCAAAGGCTAAATCTCGTTTTTTTTTTGGAAATATCTTCCCGCTTTTAACCCTTTCTCTCTTCACCGGCCGACTAAGTAAGCCTGGGAAACTACACTAGGAAAATCTGCCGGCTTATTTTGTTTATTTTTATGCCGCCATAATTATTTTATTAGAGTGAATGTGAAGTTACTTCTTCATTTCATAAATTTGTTCTTTAATACATACTTTAAAGATATCAAAACAAAAGGAGATATGAAAGTATCAAACTAATTTCTTATTCATTTACAATTCCCACAATTTGGCTGGTAATGACTTTTAAGCATATTTTCTTTATTTTTTAGGTACTTATTAGCCAATCACATAATTTATTTAGTAGGTCAAATATACCTATGCAAGTTACGTAAAACAAAAGAAAAAAACAGAGGCAGTCATAAGGACTGCCGATACAAAAGAAAACTCAGTTTTGAATTTTTTAAATCAACTTTAGCCTGAATTAATGCAGAACATGTCGGTAACTTTACCCATTCAAAAAGTGAAACACTCATATGATACAGTGGAGTATATACAATGTATTAGTGTATATTATGTGCATACAAGCACACAGGCGGTTATACTACGCGTCGCTAGTCTGACACAAGCGCAATACGTCACGAGCATGTCGAGGTCATCAGTAACGCGAACCCATAAGTTTTCCCCTACCACAATTCGCTGAACACGGCTAAAGAAATTTTCACTTCAAAAACATTTGGTTTTATTGGATTACGTAGTTATTATTATTTGGTAGACATATGATTTGCACGAAACGAGACAATCGCCCTAAAGATCCTACTAATATAATAAATATGAAAGTGTGTATGTTTAGATGTTTGGATGTTTTTTACTCAATCACGCAAAAACGGCTGAACGGATTTGAATGACATTTGGCAAACAGATAGTCTATGGCCTGGAATAACACATAGGGTACTTTTTATCCCGATAAAAATCATAGTTTAACCAGTGATACCCTACAAATATAATAAATGGAAAGTTTGTACCGGTAAAAATCATAGTTTAACCAGTGATACCCTACAAATATAATAAATGGAAAGTTTGTATGTTTGTTACTCAACCACGCAAAAACGGCTTAACGGATTTGAATGAAATTTAGCACACAGGTATTCTATAACCTGATATAACACATAGGATACTTTTTATCTCGGTAAAAGTTATAGTTTAACCAGTGCTATCCTACAAATATAATAAATGTAAAGGTTGTATGTTGGTTGTTTGTACTGTTGCAAGTTTTATTGGAACAGTTAATTTGTTGGATTCATATTGGCATATAATAACAATACCATACAAATAGTGATAAACCCATGTATGATTTTCTTTTGCTTTGTCGAGTTCCGAAATTAGCCGGTGCATATACAGATTATAGGGGGGTGATAGGGATCAAGTCCACCATACACATAATGACAATCCCATCCATGATTTTCTTTTGGTTTGTCGTGTTCCGAGATCTATCTATATCCAATAATACGCAGAAGAAGTCGCGGGTACCAGCTAGTATGATAATAATAATATTCAAATTGAACATCAAGAAGTTCTAGTTATATAATGCACGTCATTTAATTTGCCATGACATTTACTTAGAACTTGTAAATTATTTAGGATATTATGTTGTGTCCATTATTCGTGTACTTTGGTAGACAAATCTAAAATCTTCGTATTTGTTTATAGCAATGCTTGGAGTACTAGCTGGCGGTAAAAAAAATCATATGTGTAATTCACACGTGGTAGAAGTGAAACTTTCACATCTATGTTGTTTTTTAATTCAAAAAATTATCAAATACACACTAATTTAAAGTTTACGAAAATGTACATACAAGTACTCACAATCATTATTCACAATATCATTTTCAAATAAGGCATCACCTTGCACATTTGAAATATCCATGGGAATAACATATGGAAAAAGTATACGTACACGTATATAAAACACCACGGTTGTTATGATGCCTTTTCCTAACTAATAACTAAACAAAGTGGGAACTTCTGACAAGATTTTCCCTCTCTTGTCAGAACTATCTAGGGAGTTTGTTTGACATGTCAAAATTCGTACTTTTCAATGTTCGTACCTACTTTTGTAGTGTTGGAATTTGCAACTTACAAATTTTTATTTTAGCACCCCCAAAAGAGTTTTTGTGACAAAATGCAAACTTGTACTTTGGTAACGTAATTTGCAAAATCCATAATTTTATTTTATTAGTAGTCTCGTTTTATCGCTCTCTATTGTTACTTCTGTACGAACTGAAAATAGTGTAATTTCTCACCATTGATCATTCAAAATTATTCCCATACTGTTTGTACAGAGGTCGCTAACCGAAATAATTTCATTTCTACGACTAAAGTAACCTAATACAATATCAATCAGTAACAAAATGTCATTAGTGTTGTCTAAAAAATTTTTGTTTCGTGCCTTTTTCGTGAGGAAATAAAATTCATTATTGTGTGGCAACAAACGTCTTTTGTACCATTTTGCCATTGCTTAAAACTTTCCCGGGAGTTCCTATCTCATTTTCTCCCCCGTTAAATCTTATGAATTTATGTGTGTGTCTCTTTTTAGTGTCGCTTTTTCGTTTCATCGACTTTCAAATCACAACGATGCTAAAGAACTTTTTACTTTAAAAAAACAACTAGGAATAAACAAATAGCCTTTGACGGAGTCTAATTTCATTGACTGGGCAAATTGAAAAGATTGGAGGATCAAAGTTGAAAAAATTGTATCAGAGTTTTTACCTCTTATTCCCATAATAATATGGCGAAGAAAGATTAGTACGAGTTACAAAACTGATAATTAATAAATGTCTTCTATTGGTTATTTTCCAATTTTTGACAACGAGTTATTGTACTTAGCTTGTAGTAAAATAAGAGATAATATCTAATCAGAACCTATTCAAGTAGTAGATTTTTCATTAAAATAATCGTCCTAAATATTTTTTATTGTAATCATGGTCGCGCTACACTAATTTTATATCCAAATATTTTTTTAAATTATCGTAGAACGAATTTATCACACTCAGTCATAGAAGTCATCGCCCACAATGGATCTCGTCTTCGCAGTGTTTTTTATGATAATATTAATTTTAATTATTATATATTATGTGTCAACAAGAAAATTTGACTACTGGAAGAAAAAAGGCGTACCTCATTTGAAGCCTTTACCGATATTAGGAAATTACGGTCAGTATATTTTATTGCAAAAGTACTTCGGACAAGTATCCCAAAAGCTGTGCCAGGAATTTCGTAACGAACCATATTTTGGTACTTACTTCGGCACGGAACCGGCGCTGACTGTGTTGAGTCCTGAGTTACTGAAACTTGTATTCACTAAAGATTTTTATTACTTCAATAGCAGAGACAACTCTAATCACAATTTCAAAGAAGTAATTACAAAAGGCATATTTTTCTCCCACGGGAATAGATGGAAGATTATTCGGCAAAACTTAACTCCTCTCTTTTCATCATCGAAAATGAAGAATATGTTTTATTTAATAGAGAATTGTGCACTGGCAATGGAAAAGACGTTGGATATTGAAACGGCTGCAAAGAATGTTATAGAAGCCAGGCCTTTAATGATACGTTACACCATGGATTGCATCTGCTCTTGCGTTTTTGGAGTAAATACCAATACTTTAGTGCCTGAATCTAAAAACAATCCATACACCACAATGGGTAATCTAATTTTTGCCAGTTCTATTTACAGCGGCATAAAATGGATAGCACGCTGCATTTGGCCTGGTATCTTTTACAGGCTCGGTTTGAAATACTTCTCTTTGGAAATTTCAGAATTCTTCTCTAAATTGTTAAATGGTGTGTTTCAAGAGAGAAAATACAAGCCATCGTGCAGGAATGATTTTGTCGACCTCGTGTTGTCTTTGAACCAAAATAAAAGTGTTTTAGGGGATAGTCTCTGCCCTAGAAATGAGGAGAGTAAGAGAATTGAGCTGATGATCGATAATGATTTTCTCGTGGCACAATGTGTTACATTATTTGGTGCCGGATTCGAGACATCTGCAAGTACGTTAGCGTGTTGTTTGTATGAATTTGCGAAGAATCAGAAAGCTCAAAGAAAGGCACAAGAGGAAGTAGATGAGTATATGCGTCGTCATTATAACAAACTGAAGTATGAGTGTGTCTTTGAACTACCTTATTTAGAGGCTTGTATCAACGAGACAGTTAGGTTGTATCCAGTGCTGCCAGTATTAACGCGAGAAGTTGTTGAAGATTATACTTTCCCGTCTGGGTTAACGGTAGAGAAGGGTTTAAGGATTCATTTGCCTATATATTATTTTCACCACAATCCCGACTACTTCTCGGATCCAGAGGAGTTTCGTCCTGAGAGATTCCTACCTGATGCTAGGGATTCCATCAAACCGTTTACCTTTTTTCCGTTTGGCGAAGGCCCCAGGCTTTGTATCGGTAAGATTTTTGTAATTATTTAAAATTTATTTTATAGGGTACTCTGTACCAAATTAGGTTTTAGGGTTGTAAGAGAAAAATACGTTCTTCAATTACTGTCATTTAATCAAACGATTAATTGATGTCCTGTTTTAGTTGTGTATTGCATTAAATATCACTAGAACATAGGCTATCACCATCAGCGTGATCGTCGTTTTCTATCATTTAAAATCATCAATGTTAAAGGTGTGATAAATATTACTATTGATTATGGCTTAGTGTAAGCGTGTCTTAAAACTGTATCATACTACGCAGGTAAGTAGGTTCAGGTACGTATCTAGGTATAGTGAAGGAAACATCATGATGAAAGCATATCATGGTGTAGGGCTTTCTCTAAAGTCCGCCTCGCCAGCAAATTCAATATCTGTCACCAAGCACCCAAACGTAAGTGCTTTTCGGCAGCTACGCTTAAGAACCAGTCCCTCTCTAGGCTAATCGTGGTAAAACCTTGGGCAACATCATCATTGATTATCAAACGAGATTGCTATTGTGGTTAGTTGCTAAGGTCAGGAAGCAGAAGTCCCTTTCCAGAGACAATTGTAACTAATCAAGTTGCCTATTTGAAGTAAAATGTTAAAGTAAAATCAAAAATTTATGGTTCTTTGAAATTCATGAAATTTATAATCTTATTGCGGCTGACTCTTCACTTAAAAGTTTGCCGACCCCTTTGCTTTACCAATTAACTTACCTACTAAAAAAATAAAAAACGCTGAGACTTAGCATAGTCACACCTTTTGCGATGTAGTCGCTCACCAAGATCCGACCATCAGCTATAAGCTATAAGACCATCAGCTAGCCTGATGGAGAATGCATAGTATATCTATTATATAATGAATCTCAAGAATTTAATGATGACTAGCAATATAATACAAATAAGTATTTAAAAACAATCTCACTTACCTTAATAAATTTGTTACTATTATTTGTGTTTAGGTAAGCGGTTCGCGAAAATGCAAGCAATGGCCGGCCTAATCACATTCTTGAAGAAGTACAGTGCGGAATTGGCTGATGGTACACCGTCGAAACTGGAACTTGAAACTACTACAATACTTACCCAACCCAATTGTAATTTAGCTCTGAGGGTTACTCCGCGCGATGGATGGGAAGAAAGAGTGTTCGCTCGTTAGAAAATGTAATAAACAAGACAATTTAAAACAAAAAATGAAAATGAAAACCAACTTCAATGATTTTGGGGAGTTTTTTGGTGTATCTTCGAAATTCAAGGTCCAATACCGATGAATTTAAATTGGTATCACAATTGAGATATCCCCTTTTGAACAAAAAATATAATCATCCGAATCGGTTCATAAACAAAGAAGTTATGGCTGAACATCCAAAAAATATATATTCGAATTGAGAACCTGCTCCTTTTTTGAAGACGGTTAAAAAAATTGTGTAAATTTATGTTGCACGTAAAATGTTATAATTCTTTGGCATAACAAACAATTTATTGTAAATTCATTTTACTAACGGTTTAATTTTACATACATACATACATCACGCCTCTCTCCCTACTCGTCCTTCCACTTTTTTCGATCCTGGTATACAGCACCTTCCTCTTCCAACGTTCCCATTTACTCTCGCCTAATATTTGTTTGTTTATATTATATTTATATTTATTAATTTATTTAGACATTCTTCTTTCATTTGTCCTCTCAACATGCCCAAACCATCATTATCATCTCTTTCTCAATCCGTGTCACTAGAATCTTCTTTCACACTACAAAGTTCTCTTATTACACTATTTAAATTACAATTTAAACTAAAATATTATCTATTACATCGTTATTTATTTACGGTCTATCTCAAGTTGTACGAGTTCGCATGTTTAAGTTCCTCGGGCATATGTAGCGGCGAAGTCACAGTTTTTTGGAGTGCTTGGTCTTACAGGGTAAGGTGGAGGGCACAAGAATCGGTGGAAAGGCACTCATGCAGTGGACTGATCAGATAAGTCTGCTCTGGGTGGTCCGTTGTATGAGTACTCTAGATTAACGTCACATCGAGACAGATGGAGAGATATACATACATACATAAATCACGCCTATTTTCCAACGGGGTAGGCAGAAACTACGTCCTTCCACCTGCTACGATCCTGGCATACATCTTTACCTTCTTCAACATTCATTAATCTTTTCATGCATGCTCATCGGTTTAGAGCACTCACCACCTGACCTTTCTTCAGAACGTCTCCGGTTTGTTCGATGAATGTTCGTCTATGCCTTCCTTTTCCAACGTTTCCTTTCACACTGGAGAGATATTGTGAGAGTGTGGAAGAGTGGAGTGTGGAGTGCAAGAGTGTGGAGAGATATTGATCAACAAATCCCTATTCCACTTTACGAGCACGACTACTCTGTCAAGAGTGAAACGAGTGAGAAGAAGAATACAATACCAATATTATAAAGAGGAAAGATTTGATTTTTCAATTTTTTTTTTATTTTGTTTGTAATGGATAAACTCAAAAACTACTAGACTAATTTAAAAAATTCTTTCACCAGTATAAAGCTACAGTATTAGCGAGTAAAATTAATTTATACCAAAAAGGAAAGTCGATAGTTTTCCCACACGGGTGAAACCGTGAGGCGCAGTTAGTAAAAAATAAAAGTCAGTAAAATGAATTCCCATTATTCTCATTGATGACTAACGTAATCATGACGCACTTCCGTAACATAATGCCATAATGCGCGTGCAGCTCTCAATTTTAGAATTTTACCCTCTACGAAACGTGCCAAAAGAAGGTATAGGATAAAAGAATCAACAGCTCAAATTGTTCTCAGTAAGCGTGATACGTAAAATTTGAATTAAGTATAACTTTTTTAAATATCCGGGCTTCTCGGTTTTTGTTAACTTAATTAACAACATATTATTATTACATTTTTAATGTATTATTTTTAGTTTTATTTTATGATCTCACGTTCACGAAGATTAAAAGATATTATAATTTATAATTAGTTAATATATTTGAAAATAGATTAATTTTATTCTGGATTATTCTAGTTAATATTCGACGTAATATTTGTAGCTAGAGTCATACAAGTTTGTACGCGACCGTCCTACGTGGCCATCAAACGTTGGCGGGAGCGAGGTACTGCTGACTGTGTAGTGGGGAAGGGAAAACGTGTGCAATAGGGTATATATGCACGATTTTTTAAAATATTTTATCATAGCAGTCGCGCTTAGGTTAATGAGACAGTTAATGAGTTATTGATCACACGCGTTACGCCTATAACCTATTTATGGGTAACCACCATAACCTATGAGTAGGTTAAAATTAAAATCTAATAAACACCTGAATATTTATATTCGTCATATTATTATTTGTTTGTTGGTAACTGTTTACATTTTAGTAGTTTTAAAAGGCTCTTAGTTTTTATAATAATTAATTTGTGGAAAAATAATCAAAACATGGGCATTCGGTAAGATAGCAAAAAAAAATTTTCATGCACCCCATTCTTTGATAACATCCGTCATATTGATTTTGTTCACTCCATAAAAACGAATCAATTGACACCTCATCATCAAAATGTGTCGTTTATGAGATACGGTGTCACACAGGCAGTGGCCTAGCTCGCTCGCCTTAGATGGGCCCTATATCAATCAAAATTTGTTGGGGGACCAATTGAAGGGTAAACACTTTTCACGAAAGAAACCAAAACGCTCTCATTGAATTAAAATAATTATAAATTGAATATAAGTTGTTACTTACAATTAATCCTCAAAGGTGGCGGTTAAAGTAACCGTCAATCCCCATCTTATAGGTAACAATATCGGCGCCGTGATCTTGCCAGCTGGCAATCTATCGCTGGAGGTGGTCTCCATCTAATTCCAACTAGATGAGCCCATTGAGCCGTACATTGGAAGACTTGAGGGTGAGAACCTGGTGGAGGGCGGCGACGTAAATGCCAAGAGCTTGTAGTGGGGAGGTTGTACTTGCGTGCGACCATTTGGGAGAGACTTACCGCTCCATTCTTTCCTTATTCTATTACTAGCAGAAGTACATTTTAATGTTCCTCATAATTATCTTAGAACGAGAATTAATAAAATTTTCTTTCAACCGCTCTGTAGAACAAATCTCGGAAATAACTCTTCTGTCGTAAGAATGTACAGAACATACAATGAGTTTAATGATTTAATAGAAAATTTTGACATATTTCAGTTCAGACACTTAGTTTTATTTACAATTATCGATATTCAGCAACACTGATCTCCCTATATGTGTTTTCCATTCTTAATTAAATAATATTAGTCCCTTCAATGCATTATTTTAATATAACAGTGTTAATTAGTTTTCTTTTCTGTTATTTATATTAGTACTAGTTTAAATTATTAGTCGTATTTCATACTTTGTAATAACTTACTTGTACTTTACTTAATTGTATTTTTTTAACTTAAATATTTATTTGTTACATTTGCCATTTTGTATTTTGTCAATGTATTGGCCGCCTTTAATAGGTTCGTATATATCTGTATTGAATTTAGAATTAATTGTAAAAATAAGTCAAGTATAATATGCGCGCTGTTGGCGCTTCTTTAATAAATAAATAAATAGAAGCGGCAGGGCTCGAGATACTCAATGTGGGGGAAAGCCCACTTTTCAAGTCGTTAGGGAGGGGTACTGTGTGCACAAGCATTGTAGACGTAACAGTCTGCAGCCCCACCCTTCTTGGCAGAATCAATGATTTGAAAGTTGATAAGAATCTAATAACTTCCGACTTTAAGCTAACACGTTCTCTATTCAGCTCTAAGAAGGTATGGTCGGAGTTCCCATCAACTATACCGGAGAAGCTTACCAATATGGGTACCGTAAAACTACACAACTATAGTCCAGGGGCTCAAATATAGTCCAGCTACCACTTCAAACACAATCTCAATTGCTTCATTTTGTAACGACATCTAGTTAGTCACACAGAAACATTTTATTAATTAATACTATGAGGTTATTAGTTTCATGTATAACTGACAGATGGCGTAGAATTTCAATTTATTCGGCTTTCTGCAAGAGAAACCTGTTTAAACGTGCAAAGTGAGCTCTGCAAACTTCTATTTGAAAGTATTTGTTGTAGTGAGGAAAAATCTTCCAAGTTGGATTCTTGTAGAAGGTAATATTTCTAACATGTAAATTAAGTGTAGTTTACGGTGTAATTGCACCGATTTACAAAATTGTGTATTTCTTTATTTAATTTCATACTTAGGTTTCAACTATGTTCTTAACGTTTTTTGGACCATAATTAAAAATCAACTTAATTTGTTTTAGAAAATGATGTCACGAGACAAATTAAAGAGAAGGAAAGTTGGAGGACGTACATACAAGTGCTATAGTGATTGCCAAATGGAACATTGTCTGCTTGATATAAGCAACAAAGTATTAACTCAGCGTGAAGCTGCTGAAAAATGTAAAATTCCGAGAAGCTCAATAATTTTAAAATTAAAGGCGTTTAGACAAAACAATGTTAGGCAGCCAGGTCGTCAGTGTACCTTTTTAGAAGCCGAAGAAGCTACTTTTATCCAGCATACGACAGAAATGTGTAAATTCGGTTTCCTTATAACGATTTTCGATCTAAGGTGCATTGTGAAAATGTATCTTGACAAAAAAGGACGCAAAATTGACCATTTCAAAAATAACTTACCTGGTAAAACCTGGGCGAGTATGTTCCTGAAAAGGCACAATAAAGAATTATCTCAAAGGTTCTGTAATAATATAAAGAGAGTAAGGGCTGCTATAGATGAGGAACAGGTTCAATCCTATTTTAACAAACTAAAGACTGAAATTGAGGGAGTGTCGCCTTTTATTATATACAATTATGATGAAACTAATCTGGTTGACGACCCTGGCAAGAAAAAGGTGCTAACGAAACGGGGATGTAAATATCCGGAAGCTATAAAGAACTCTACCAAAGCATCTGTTAGTTTAATGATATGCGGCAATGCTGCAGGAGAGATTTTACCACCGTACATAAATTATCAAGCCGACAACTTATGGACCACATGGACGGAGGGCGGACCTCCTGGCGCTCGGTATACCAGATCTAAGTCCGGTTGGTTTGATACCAATAATTTTGAAGACTTATTCTTTTCAATGATGTTGCCTGTTCTGCGCAGAGAAAAAGAGAAAAAACTGTTGATTGGGGATAATTTAAGTTTCTACATAAATATAGAGGTTTTAAAAAGCTTGCAAAGAGCACAATATTGCTTTTGTGGCTCTTCCTCCAAGTAGCACTCATCTGACGCAGCCTTTAGACGTTGCCTACTTTAGACCTCTTAAGCTGCGTTGGCGTGAAATTTTGGATGAATGGAAGGAAACTGCTGAAGGACAGAGATCACCGACTATCTATAAAAATCTATTTTCCTGTGTTGCTGAAAAAACTGTGGAAAAAGATCATGGATAACTCTGCAGACAATCTTGAAGCTGGCTTTAGGAAAACTGGCATTTTCCCCTTAGATGAAACGAAGGTGCTGCAACGTTTACCGACCTTTAAACACCCAGATACTGCACCGCAAGAATCAAGCCTGATTTCAGAATCATTTATAGAGTTCCTGGAAAATAAAAGAAAGAAAGTGGTTGAAATGGGTAATAAAGGACGAAAGAAGAAGCTAAATGTTGAAGCGGGTAAAAGCATTTCTGCAGAAGAAATAGCTCAAACACAACCTACTACATCAAAAAAAAAAACCTATACAAAAACCAAAGAAGAACCATTATTACTCTTCCAGTGAAAGTGAAGATGATGCTGAAATTCAGTATGCTTCAGACTCGACTGTCGACCTCTCAGACGAGTTAATTGAAAATAAACCTCCAGAAGAGACTCCAAAACATCCAGAGTTTATTCCCAAACCAGGCGAATACGTATTAGTGGAATACGAAGGTGAAACGTGGCCAGGACACGTGCAGACCGTCGATGTTAATGGAGCATTCGTGAACTGCATGACACGCTGTGGTTTGTCTTGGAAGTGGCCTGAGAAACCAGACTGCATATTCTATCCAATGGACAAGGTTCTCTCCCTGATTAAAACCCCATTAAATTTAAGTACGAAGCGTGAACTTTTTCGTGTGCCGGAACTCGAATATAAATGGGGAAAGTCAAAAAAATTAATAACTTTCCCCAACTTTTCTATTAAGATTGTTGATTTTTATGAAAGATTTAATTAATAAGATACTAATATTTGTTGATTTGTTTGTAAAATTATAAATTATTTGATAGCGTTAAATTTAAAACTTAAAAAAACATCACAGAACATTTTGTGATTTATATTAAGAGGCTTTAGTCAATAAAACCTGTTTTGATCTCATTATTTTGTGTTTTTTCTAATGAAGTAATCTATAGTCAATCATATAAAGTACTCATCTATGGTCAAATGTATCACAATAGCCGTCCTGAGTACAATTTATAATCTGGTTTATACTTGTCAACATGCCATACAAAAATAGTCCAAACATTTTTTTTTTTTTTTTATAAAATCCATACTATATTTTGAGATTGATGTGTTGTCTTACTATGTTCTTCTTTATCCGAAAACATGAATAGATATTAAATAATGTAAATCCACTCTTTAGAGGGTAATCACAAACTTTAAACCTAACAAAACTGGACCAAAGTTGTGTAGTTTTACGGTATGTTAAACGCAAACATTATTATAGAGACTGCTAAAAACATAACTCTTCTTTTGGCTATACCGTAGTTGTGTGAAAAAGTAACTATATTATAAACCAGCTGTGACCCGTGGCTTCGCTCACGTGGACTACAGAATGCCGGCGCGAATCGTGCTCCCCCGCTCCCGGCTATTTTAAAGACAAAAATGCGCATTGTGCGTGTTCCTTAGAAGATAGATAGATACTCTCACGGATTTTTTTGTAGGTCTTTTCAATTTCTTTAATTATGTAGCACATTAATTTGCTATTTCTCTGGTTTACTCAGCATAAGCCATTTAAGTGCCCGAATTGATTCACTATGACCAGTTTTATATTTGTTTGGAACACTAAATCTTTTTCTAAAATAAAAGTACCTAGCCTAAGTTACTCTCTATATCATCAGTTATCTATCAGCGAAAGTCCCGTCAAAATCGGTCGAAGCGTTTCGGAGATTACGCGGAACAAACAGACAGACAGACAGACAAAATTTAAAAAATGGGCTTTTTGTTATAGATATCGTATATACTTTCTTATGCATTAAAACTGTTATTTTGACATTACAAACAGACACTTCAAATTTATTTATTGTATAGATAATACACTCAAAACGACAAATGTTGTCTTGACAGAAGTTAATTTAACGCCTACAAAATGAATACTAGCAATCGTGTAATTGAATTTTTGCTAATAGTTTTTGGAATAATACGTAAAATATCATTATAACTTTGGAAGTGGAAAAATGAATTGTACGTTGTAATAATTATAAGGATTATATAGACTAAAAAGTTACGTAGTTAATTCTGTAGCTCTAAAACTAATATACATTTATATAGGGATTACTTTTGACCTCCACTCATTTCGAATATCGTTAAAAAATCCTCTTAACTGACCTTTCCATTTGTACATTATATATTCAAAATAAAAAAAATAATAATATTCAAGTTAGGCCCTAAGAAGGAACATAAGAACGTCACAATACTACTGCCGGTTAGAGAAAATATCCCAGTCATCGAGAAGAAACGGTAAGAAACTCGATCGAGTTAGCTATTTTTCCCAACTATACAAAAGTGTTAATATAAAACAATTATTATTATTTAGTGGATGCACAGAGAGGGAGTCACTTCCAGACATCACTATCATTCACATAATGATCCACTTATCCACTGTATATTAAACCTTTTGACGGTAAAACCTGGTTGACATGGTCCTTGAACTTGTTGTCCGGTAAATATCTAGGTAAATTTGGAATGTAAAACATTATCTAAATACAAAATTTCATCCAAATCATTGTATGTTCTAATCTAGTAATGTAAATTAATTGAAAACAAATGTGCATTTTTATGCAAAGAGAGGCTGGCTATTGGACTGGGTATTGGGGTGGATCGAACCGTCGACTAATTTGTGACAGTCGAACGCCCTCTATTGTCGGTCCATTGGGTACGCAGTGGCTGTTTATTAGATATAATGACCGACCAGTGGACTGCTTGGAGCAAAAGCTGCTCTTATTTAATCTGTATCTAATTATCTATACCTTACCTAGGTAAAAGCTCTTTATTCGTGGGGTATATGTTTCGTAAATATGCCGCGAATACAGAAATTTATATGGGATTAGAGGAGATACGTTCCTAGGTGTCAAAATTAAAAACAAGTATACCAAAAAATCATTTAACTGACGTTTTTGCCCATATTGATTAAATATTATCTTCAGGCTTAGGCAATGGTTTAAAGAATTTTGTAATTTTTCTTGCTTGGCAGTTTTAAAAAGCTCCTTTAATTCAGACTGATATTCAACAGTGGAATTAGCAATTTGCCTCCTAAAAATAAGACTTTGTTCCATAGACGGATCAATTTTCACAAAGAAATCGAAGAGCTCATTTACCGTTCTTAAACCTTCTAAAAACACGAATGAATTTAGAAATGTAAATGTTATAATTACGTACGTATATACATATAAATGATGTTGTGATTATATATTTACTGTGTTCTGAGTTAACATTTTCAAAAAGAAGTAAGAAAACGTGTTTAGTGCAGCTCTTATATTAATTTAGGTTTAATTAAATGCAATCAATCCGTTTCAAGGTCGTTCTCTGATGACGAACAAGTATAAGAGTCATTTAAATAATCTATACAATAAATAAAATTAAAGTGTGTGTTTGTAATGTCAAAATAGCAGCTTTTTAATAAATGCATACGAAAGTATATTAAAAAAAAAACATTTTTAACATTTTTGTCAGTCTGTCTGTTTGTTCCAGGTTATCTCCGAAACGGATAGACCGATTTTGGCCGGTCTTTCACTGATAGATAGCTGATATTATAGTGAGTAATTTAGATTACTTTATTTTAGAAAAATAATTAAGGTTCCACACAAATAAAAAAAAACTGGTCATGGTAAATCAATTCGGGCGATTAAATTACTTACGCTAAGTAAACCATAAGAGATATAGCAAATTAATTTACTGCACAATAATAAACATTAAAAAAACCTACAAAAAAGTCTGCGAGAGTATACGTCTATCTCTTAAGGAACACCCACAATACGCATTTTTGTCTCTAGCGGGCACAGCTAGTACAAAATAAAACAAAAACAAATAAAAAATCACAATTGAGAACTGGTTTATTATTTCTGAATGAAAGCGTCGCTCATTCCACCCCGTACTACTAACGCGTTACTATGTCTTATTTTAAAAGAAATGTATGGAGATCGTCATCTTTAAGTCGAAATCCTCCCAAACTCGAAAGAATGTGTTCCCTTCCATTCAAGCCCCAAAACCACCGTTGCACTAAATCTCAACCGTCTAGTCAAAATAATCAGAGAAAAATTAAATTGTAAATTGTAAATGAAGAAGATGTTGACACAATGAACGTTTCTGATGTTAACTGTCCAAATGAGAACGATGTGACTACTATGCCAGTTATAAATAATATAAAGGAATGGGTTCGAAGTCTATGGACTAAAGAGGATTAAGTTTTTATATTTCATTAAAGTGATTTTTTTTATGTTTTGTTAATTTTTATACAGCTGTGACAGGGACGGGGAGGGGTCAAAAAATCATGAAATTCGTGTGACGTAATTTATGGATGGCCTCATTCAGACACACAGACAAAAAAGTTTTTATGGCATATTCGTGATCAGTATCGTTCATATAATATGGCTATCGGGAAATTTAGAGGAAAAATTGAATGTACAGACAGAACTACAGATTCGTTAATATAGATTTGTAAGGTCGTGTGAATATCAAACGACTTTGTAGTCGATATTTCAACGGTGATCTAGTTTTAATGATTGCCGGAAATAGATAGTTATTTTTTCATTGTAATTTATGTGTAAAGGATATTGTTATTTGCAATAAATCTTATTATATTGTACATTTATGTACATAAACGAGAGGTCAGCTAATATGAAGTACATAATAGAAGTATTTACAGAAGTATTGAATTTTATAAGCTTAGCCCAGCTTATTTTTCAACAACCGACTTTAAAACTGCCTCGTTATCATAGTGCTATTATCGAGGTCCGGGGTTCGATTCCCAGGTCATGCAATGTGTTATTGGGTTTTTTCTATGAAATTCTCAGTAGCAGCTCGGAGTTCGGCTTTGCGCCCGTTTAATGGCGATAGGTTCACCCTCTATTACATGGGACCTTAAAAACATACACGGCGAACTGTGGGTGTACTTTAGTACATATCTGCCTAACCCTTCGGTGATACAGGCGTGATGGTATGTTATGTTATGTTCAAAAAACGGAGGAGGTTATTTTTTAAAAGCTTTTATTTGACTTGCTTTTTAATATGGGTCAAATCTTGAAACTGAATTTTAAAACAGTTAACTGTAGAAGAACTATTACAAAGGAAGTATCCTCCGGCCAGACGGGTGTTATGTCTGGCGGGCAGCTGCCCAACGGTTGTAGTCGGGTTCGTGTATATATACTCAATTGAAGAGTTAATTTCTATAGCGCAATGTAGGATAGTAGGATGCGTCTTATGTGGCTCGATAGATGTCGCTATGTAGATATCGCTACATTAACTTCAACCGATTGAGCTGAACTTTGGCATACACGTTTAGTTTGGATGACAATGCTAAATCATCGTATTAAATCAAATATGATGGAATCCCAAAAATGGCGAAACTGTTATTTTTTATGCAACGCCATGATATGGGTATCAAATGAAAGGGTTTACTGGGAAGGAGCAAGCAAAAACAAGCTTTTATTAAATATTTCAACAGTAAATTTCAAAAATTTGTTGAGCAAATAAATAAGGTGGAAAGGAGAATTGAAAATAAATAAATCCAGCGTGGTACAAGCTTTTAAAATTAATGGAATATTGGATGAAATTATTGTTTTAAAAAAAGATTTTTATTAATACTTTATTTTTAAGTAGCTCGGCAAATCGACGTTTCTATCACTGATGGTAGTAGGCACAGTACAATCCAAAAACAACAGCGACCACCGAGTGGTCTAAACCCAATAAAGGGCCCGATGTCGTAAGAAGGAAGGAACTAGGCATGGAAATTATAATGCAACACTGCTATTTTTCATATGAAAATAAAAATAATTTGTCACCTGCTATATTGAATACAGAAGAACTGTTACATTTGATAAAGCATGTGTTCACTTTTTTTGTCTTCTTTTACTATTTAACGCGTGATGATATGAATTCAATTGACTTAATAACAAAAAAGGTCCTAGTTTTTGTTGCACACGTGGAATTCATTTAAATGAATAATAGTGATACAAAACATAATTTCACACCTGTGATAATTATTTTTAAATAACAGTAATTTCCATTCCTAGAAAGTACACAATGGCAAAAAATGGTTCCACATTAAATTGTTATTTATCTCTGGTTCGCCAGCTCCATGTTACAACAAAGGATAGAAAGGAGAACTTTTTTAGTTCGTGCCGAGATGGAGGTTACTATAAAACTGTAAGCTCATTTAGCGCTTCAAGATTTAAAGTCTCGAAAAAGGCAATCTTAGTATAAAAATTATCTACTATGCAAGTAATCCATCCAAAACATGCCCAGAAACGAGAAGGGCCGAAAAGAAAATCATCCCGGTTTATTGTTTTGACTACATCAAGGAAGATATTTGAAGAAATACTTGGGGCAGTTCGACTAATGGAATACTCCACCCTATAGAAGCTCGTTGCCAAATAACCACCTAAAGATGTGTTCTTGTGGTGAGTAAGGTTTCCATAGCTCTTTGTGTTATTTTGAAACGCAAATTTTAAGCAAACGGTTCAAAATGCAACATACTAAATTTAAATTTCAGTATTGTGATTACTAGTGATCCTTTACAGCGTGTTTAAAAAGTCAGTAAGTTGGGAACATTATTAACAGTCCCTTAAAGTTCGAAAAAGATTCGTATTATATCGAATGTTTCGAATAATATTAACTAGCAACCAGGGTTTTTGGCAGGATCGTGAAGTGACATGTTGTGGTTTTTATTTCTAATTCATTAACTTAGGTTTTTAACCCTATATTATGTATTATTTGGTGATGTTTTGCGTGATGTAGTTTGGTTTATTATGCATAAGTGAAGTGGATGGTAAATATAAACTGAAAACATGCATTTTGAAATGTCACAAAAATCTCTAGATCGTTCAAAAAAGAGAGCCACCATCTTGTTAGACGCCACTTTGAATATAAAATACCTGCTGCCTATTACGAAGGCTTAAACACATTGATACTGGCAAGTGCTTTTTGCGGCGCCAAAACAAGAAGAAGAACTAGCAACCATCCGCGATTTTAATATTTTTTGTACTAAGTATTTTGGATTGTGGTATTTGGATTTTGGAGTATGATTTATATATTATGGACTATATTATTTTTGCCATTAGGCATATTTCCGTGATTTACTGTACTGCTATTTAAAAAAATCGTTAATGTACTTTTGTAACCTTTTTGTGGAACTTAACACTATGACTTTTGTAACTTTTATTAGTTCAACTAAGTCTTCTTCTTCTTGATTTGACGCCGTAAAAACCACTCGCCAGTGTCAATGTGTTTAAGCCTTCATAGTATTTTGTAGTAATCAAAATGGCCCCAACAAAATGGTGGCTCCCTTGTTAAAACTATCTAGGAAGTTTTTGTGACATCTCGAAATGCATGTTTCCAGTTTATATTTATAATCCACTTTACGAATTTAATATCCAAACTATATCATGCAAAATGCCACCAATATTAGATAATGTAGGGTCCAAAGAAACTACGTTTATAAAATTAAAAGAAAGACCACGACATAACAACCCAAGATTTTTCCAAAAACCCGTTCCATTAAGTCTAGAATTAGGTACATGCAGCAAAAGACGAGAACCAAGACTGTCTACAAAGTATGGAATAAAAATGTGAATAAGGTTTAGTATATTGTGAGTCACAACGAAAATAATTTATACACTCTACCTTTGTTGTAAATGTGACCTTGCTCTGATATCACATTTGGCATAAACACGCCTGTCACTTGCATTGAGTGATACTTACAGCTGGCTGGTGGCTATATATACACTTTGAACTTTATTCAATCCTGTTCAATATCAAGGGTTTACAAGTATTTATAACATTATTGCTATAACTTCGACTCAGTGTTTATTTGCAAAATATACCATTGGTAGCATTTTATACTCGAAGATTTCTTATGTTTATTTTGTTTTACTGTCACAGGTGATTTATTTTAGGGTGGATCATTATGTGAATGATAGTAATGTCTGTAAGTGACTCCCTCTCTGAGCATCCACTAGGATATTATTATTGTTTTATATTAACACTTTTGTAGAGTTGAAAAAAAAATCGGCCTCCTTATTATGTATTTCTCAATAGCAAAGCGGTAGCAGAAATCGCTGAATATTTGCTCAGAAATCGCATATTCGTAATAAGTAACACCAATAATGTTACAAACACATATTGATGTTGCCATTTCGAAGCAAATATCTAGCGATTTCTGCTATCGCTTTGCTATTGCGAAATACGTAATAAGGGGACCGATCGAGTTTCTTGCCGGTTCTTCTTGTGACTTGGATATTTTCCGAACCGGCAGTAGTGTTTTGACTTCCCGAAGTACCTTCTTAGGACCTCAATTTTTAGGGTACTGTGCGGCGTCCATGAATGCTGAATAAGCCCATACATTTGATATCCAAAACGGAACATTACAAAAAAAAAAGTATATACAGTACTCTATGTCCTCTAAAGAACGCCATATATAATTAATTTCTATTTAAAAGTTTTTTTGTGGTGTAAGGAGTGTCGAATTACAATTTTATAACTGAGACGCCCAAGCCAACCTCACCTGCACGTGGTGTAGTACCCTGCCGAATAACTAACGAAGAACTGCCGATAGCGGGGTGGTAAGGCTGTACAGCCCGATTTGGTCTCGACTATTATGCATGTGGTGAAAATTCCGTCATAGTGACTCGCTTTTGCGTGTCGCGTTTCTGGATCAGCCTGTACATATACAGTTAAATTAGTGCAGGCCGGCTTGACAGTGGTGACCGTCGGGGACAAAATCGTCAATTCGCCGTGGTACTCTAAGAAGAAAAAATAAATTAAATAATTAAGAAACCCCCAACGGAATTGAGACTATTCCAATGAGCCCAGACCATGATTCATTTGCTGTAAGCTGGTGGATAGTTAAATATCCTGCAGATTCTACATGATGCTTCATTATTAGGTGTTCGGTTTGCTTCGATAGCTTGCGAACAATTATGTATGATCATTCATAATCGAGCCCTTTATGTATGTATACTCAGAGGTGGGTGAGTATGAACGATGACTGATGACGATATGTACTTATTAAAAATGTAGAGTGGGAAGCTAAAAATAGGTCGTTCGGTCGTAATAATTACTAATCCTATCAAATTAGTAACTAATAATATTAGTAACCTAACATTAATAATTACTGATCGTACTTCGATTATGAATGATCACTCATCATCGAAATATCTACTAATATTTGTAGTTACTAATGGATAAAAGAGATATCTCATAATCGCTAACCCTAGCTGTAAGATTAGGTTAACGTTGCCATTTTCAACATGTGTAACAAAATACCGAATTTGGACTCGAACAGACTTATGTGGAAGATGCATTTATTAACTAGAAAAGAGCTGATAATTTTCAAACTGCTGAATAGATTATCTTGTAGCATAGGTAAGAACAATCACGAGGCCACAAGCGTCGGGGGTTAAAAAAATATAATCAAACAAGCTAAATTAATAAAAAGGAAACAAAAACTCGACTGCAGCTATAATACTTGAATGTTTTCTTTTTCTATTTTTGCTTTTCATTTGATTCCCAGACGTCGTACTTAAATATTATATAGCCTATGTCACTTTCACAATTAAGACAAATCTAACGACACCTCGTATGCTAAAATACATCAAGTCGTTTAGGCTACAGAGCGTGACAAAGAAATAGACATACATACCGCTCGGAAAACTCTCTTTTTTCGCAGTCGGGTAAAAACATTCTATTAGAATGGTGGGTTGAACAGACACTTCTAATTAATAATTATGCACCAATGTTGGCCATACTGAAGTCATATATTGTTTCGGCACATCACATAACATTTTTTTAGAAACAACGCTGAAAGTGTACAAACGTTTGCTTATAGATTTGGCTTTAAATGTGCATTCAGTACGAGACCACCGTCGTATAATTTATTTTCCTAAAATGTCACATTAAAAATAAAATAGGTAGGTAGGTATAATGAATTCGAACAAGGTCGAACAATCCCAGGAGATTCACGCTCAACCTCGTATCTAAGGTTGCCAACTTTGGAACTCAAATTTACAAAATAAATTTATTTAAAACTTAACTCGTCCTTAAAGTTTCTCTGTCAATTCTCGTACAATCGAATCTCCTCCTAAGAAGTTTTCTCGCAGTCGATGGTATAAAGTAGAGTATATAACTCGTGAAAAAAAATCTCGGTCCTATGATCCAACTTAGTTAAAGTGAAACAAGATTGTCCTATTGATTGCACAGCATGTCATTTCAAAAGCAAAAGAGTAACTAAACATGGTTCAGAAAGTACTTTTTGCGAGAAACCTTACTTGATTTCAGAAACGGGATATCCCAGCTATTGCGGTACGACTGACAACTCCTTTCACAGCTCACGGCCTTGAAAACCTCATTGGACCCGAGCCTTGTTTACATATTTTCAACTTAAAAGCTAATTTATGTAAAACCTTCAATTACTTATCGACAAAGCAATAGGAAGTGTCGATGCGAAAGTATCCTTAGACAAGGTCATATGTTGTCTTAGACAACGTTAGAAAGATGACTGAACATAAGAAATACCTTTCTACCAGGTACTTTTAAATAAAACTGTTTTTAAAACAATGATGTACAGTGGCGTGTACGGACTCCGCGTCGATTAACGTGAGTTCGAATCCTTGCAATGAGCCAGATCTTTCGGTGAGGAAAAACATCGTAATGAAATGATAGCATGGTGGTAGGGCTTTTTCTAATGTCCAACTAGCTAGTTTTTTTATCGTTATAGGTTAAGCGTTGTGGTCAGAATCTCACAAGATCTTAAGTGATGATGTGGCCTATGTTGGTAGCACGCTAAGCCTAGTGGAAGACTGGCTCTCAAGTGCAGCTGCCAGAACACACCTATTGGTGCTTGGCGACAGATTTTCAACTTGAGGGTGGTAGGAACCATGCCATGGTTTCATCAAGTTATTTTCCTTCACCGAAAGCCCAGGCTCATTGCAGGGATTCGAACTCACGTTGATCGAATCTCTGAACCATTATTGATAAACTAATCTACTCCTTAAAATAATTTGCTACCATCTGTACTTCTATACTAATATAATAAATCGGAAAAGTTTTTTTGTTTATTTGTTCAAACACGCTAATCTCTAGAACTACTATTCAGATTAAAAAAAAAAATTGTATATGATAGCCAAATTCTCGGGGAATAGTATAGACTATTTAAAATTAGGCTACAACTGTCAGATAGTCTTAAATATTGGTTTTTGTTACGTAAATCGGAAGTCAAGGTCCTCTCGAACTGCTATAACCGCGTGCGCTGGCGTAATAGGTAATGATACGGAAATACAATGTTCTACAATAATATTGGTCCTTAGTACTTCTAAAAAAAACTGCGATATCATATGCTTATCTCTTATACATAAGCTACAATAAGGTATTTTGTGACAAAGATTAGTTAAAAATTAAAGTGATTTATAAGCATTATTTTTAGACACGGCATATCACTCCTAGTAAAGAAATGTAACTTCGTCATAAAGATAATTTTATGAAGTTAAAATTTGTTTTTTAGAGTATGCTATTTGAACACATAGTTTAGGAGATAATAATAAATTTAAAAAATTGTACTTCCGATAAGAACAATTTATTATGATAGACTACATGGGTGCGTTGGCGAAGCGTTGTTTGTCGGATAAAATTAACACGGGTGAAACCGTGGGCCACAGCTACTAATTCTATATGTATTAGAAATGACTTCAAGCAATAACAGCATTGCAATGTGATCCAGTTTATTAATGTAAACCTTCGTATATAGTAGTATATTGATAATAAATATTGTTAAAAGTTCCAACGGTCTAGTCAACAGCTGCCGGTAACCACTTCCGGCGTCAAGGTGCTTCGTGACCGGTCCACGTTTAGCTCCTGGCCGCACCAAACTTGTTTTACTATAGACGTACTATAGAACAATAAAACTTTATATGCACCTTACAAGCTCTGAACGTTCGAAATAAAGTTCAGTAAAAACAAAAATACAATAAAATGTATTTAAAACTTCATTCAGCTTATCGACCCTTCGAGTCTCAAATGTAGTGATAGCCATTTTGTTCAAAATCAACTTTAAACGTTGTCTTACTTACTTTCACGAGCTCTATCGATCTGTATATTTAAAATTTTTATATCTCAATAAAAATGTATTTTACTACTCAGATTATTTAGCAACCAAATTCAGTTTTTCTTTTATTTGTTGTCGTACTTGACATTCTAGTCGTTGGTGAACTGTCGTAAATGAAGTCTTTGTTTGAACATTGCTTAAACAACATTTTTTGTATGAAAATGGCTCTAAAAAGAAAAAAAATTATAAACATTTTTATTTCTACTTATTCGGTTTTTTGCGTTTTCCCTAAAGTTGTGTTCTGGCTTTTACTACATTTGAGACTCCGAAGGGTCGTTATATCTTGAGAAAGTACCCGTGTAAATCGTGAACATCTAAGTCAATATTTGAAAAAAAACTGTTTTTATGTACCTACGCATGTAGTAAATTTAACCTCCGACAGAAAAAGAGGGGTGTTACAATAAAGTTTAACATTTTAATAGGTGTTCCTTGGAAGATAGACATATACTCTCACTAACTTTCTTGTACGTCTTTTTAATGTATATAATTATGTACTACATTAACTTGAGATACCTCTTTTGGTTTGCTGAAAGTAAGCCATTGAAGCGCCCGAATTGATTCACCATGACCAGTTTTATTTTTATTTGCGCGAGATCCAAATCTTTTTGTAAAATAAAATTAGTCTAAGTTACTCCTTAAAACGTCAGCTATCTGCCAGTAAATGGCTGTCAAAATCGGTCCAACCTTTTCGAAGATTAGACGGAACAAACAGACGGATAGACAAAAATAAAAAAATTTGCTTTTTTGCTATATGTATCTTTTATACTTTCATATGCATCTAGTAAGAATCTGTTATTTTGACATTACAAACCGACACTTAAATCAATGGGTCACACACTGGGAAATCGCTGCCACCGTTTTGGTCTACATCGTCCTTGCCATCAAAATGCTGTGAAGTCAATATTAATTGGTCATTATATAACATATTATATTATCTAAATGTCTTTAAACACAAAATTCTCAAGTGAATCGAATTGAATTAAATTAAATTATACAAAATCTGTCCCCGCATAGTTAGTTTCAATATTTATTTGGGCCTGTGATAAATGCCTATAAAGGTCAATGGTATAAAATTAATTGTCATAAAATAAATAAATATATATCACGGAAGAATTCCTAATGTACAGTTGGAATCATAAATAAATGAAATAAAAAGTTCTATATGTCCTACTTTTCTCGTACCATGTCAATGTAGAAGCAGTTAAGAACCACCTACCAGCAAATGTGCTTCTTCCTTACGCCTTCAAGCATAACGTAAAGAGATATTTCTGTCGATATATATCAAATGAGCTAAAGTCCACTATAACCCAGTTATGATACTTTTTGTACTGTCTTATTACGTTTAACATATTCAACAACTTGGTATTTATTAAATTAAAAAAGTCCATCAATTCACGTAGAAATATGGGTCAGAATATTCAATTTTATTTCAATAATGCCTAAGTCTTAACTCCAGTGTAAATGAAATTCACTAAAGTCCAATCCGGCCAATCACAAACAGAGTGCAGTGTCATGGCTGCCATTGCTGTCTCTAAGTCATGATGTTTGAATCTTGCGTTCAAGCTTTTATAGAATTGTGGCATAAAAGAAGCATATGATAAAAACTAATGAAAAACGTAAGAAATTGCAACGTGACTTTTTCAAACTAACCTAAATCGTGATAGTTGTTATCAAACATGCCTAAGTCCGAAATGTAAACCGGTTTTTCGTAAATTCTACGTGGTTTTTAAATTTTTTTTTACGTAGTCTCGCCCTTCGTATCCGTTACGAAAGTTTAGAAATAATAGCAACTACTTATGTTAAAATAATGAGTCGTAAAGCTATAACATTATTTTCTCAAAAGTAGTCTATCTGTGACTTAGGCGTATTTGAAATGTATCGACACATTTATGAAAACCGACATGACAGCAGCTACCGCCGATGTATTTAGACCACTCGGTGGTCGCCGTTCTGTTCTTACTATGACAGCAGCTACCGCCGATGTATTTAGACCACTCGGTGGTCGCCGTTCTGTTCTTACTATCAGAGACAGTAATGTCAATATATCGAGCTACTACAAAAAAAAACTTAAGTCGTTTCTTTGCTTAACCCCGTTCCCAATTTTATTTTAAAATACATATAAAACTGCCTCGTTAGCCTAGTCGTCATAAGCGCGACTGCTGGATTCGAATCCCAGGTCGAGCAAAGTGATATTAAGTTTTTCTATGAATTTCTCAGTAACGGCTCGGAGTTTGGCCTTGTGCCCGAATAATGGCAATAGGCTCGCCCCCTGTTACATGGGACCTAAAAAACATACACGGCGAACTGTACGTGTACGTTAGTATATCTCTGCCTAACCCTTCGGGGATACAGGCGTGATGATATGTTATGAAATGTTATAAAGAAGACAGGCCTCGTGGCGCAGTGGTGTAAACGCCACTATTGAGCCGAGAGGTCGCGGGTTCGATCCCCGCCCATAACTGACTTTGTGTGATGAGCATAAATGTCAGTTGTGTGTGTCTGGGTGTTAAATATCTATATATGTATGTATATCAGCTGTTTAGTTACCATATTACAAGCTTTGCTTAGTTTGGAATTAAATGGCCGTGTGTGAAATTGTGTACCCATATAAAAAAAAAAAAAAAAAAATTATCAACTATTATAATGCGGCTTGATGACAATTATTGTCGGCAGTCACCGTTGAATGTACTGTAGTTGTTAATAAAGTGCTTTGAGTTTACAAAACCGATATAAGAAAATTCGGTCAAAAGTGATACGGACTTGAGCACCGAGAGGGTTCCGTTCCACCATAGTACAAGTATAAAAAGAAGGTAAAAAAATTAGAGTCTGAGTTCACACGCGGTAGAAATGAAACTTCGCTCCCGCCCTCTCTCTTTGTATATATTTCGAGTACATTAGGAATGGACGAATGATAGGGAAATTAGATAGAAACGCATTCTATCTCATTCTCTCACAGCCTAACACCTATAAATACATACATAGCTATATCTTTTTCTTTACACATTTTCGTTTCATAAAATCCAATTCACACCGTCTCAAAAGAAGCTTCACTTCAAAAGAAATCTTTGTACCCCTTTTTAAATGTATTACGTATACTAAAGACTGTGAGATTTGGCATGGTCAAAGTTTATATGGAGAAGGAGTGCAGAAAGCTAAAATTTATCTATAATAACTGTTACTCATATATTAAATAAAATAAATTAATACTGCGAATCTTATACGACCAGTGCCATTGAACTTAGACCCCTCCCAAAATATTGACATTATCACTCAACGAAAAGTGACGGCAAGTGATGTAGATTGTTTAAACAATACTCAATGTTAGGTTCATGAATACTGCAAATGTCAAACAGAAAATAGTCTATGATCAAAAAGTCGCTGATCGAATTTCGAGTTTAGGGCGATTGCTAGATTAAATAAATATCGCTACATAACACTTTTGTTGCTAACTATACATTTAAACTTAAATATTTAATTATGTATTTTTATGTATCAAATATGTTGATGACGACCTTTGGTTACCCACTATTTTGATTATATTTACATAAAAATATTTTTTATTCCTTATAGATTTTAACGTCTGTCTACGTAACACGTTAAGCCTCATAGGGGGAACTAGCTGCAGATTTTCAACTGGAGGGTAGCTAGCCTAGGTTAGCTAGCTAACCCTAGTAAGGTTGTATCGTGATGATTTCTTTCACCGAAAGCTCAGGCACATTGCAAGGATTCACATTTTGTAATGTTCTTGATCCGTAACATAAATGTATAAATGAAATAAGATAAAAAGTTAGACGTAAGAGAACTGTGTGATGTAAAAGAAGAATTGAGAAAGGAACGCTTAGATAGTTTTTGTCATGTAGAGAGGATGAATGAAAGAAGAATGACTAAACAAAGTTATAAGGCGAGTGTTTCCATTTACACGCTGGAAGAGGAAGGCTTAGACGAACGTTCCACAATCAAATCGGGGACATTCTGAAGAAAGATCAGGTCGAGAATATTCTAAAGCGACGAGCACGCGTAATAGTATTGGAGATAGTAGAAGAAGCGAAAGATGTATGCCGGGATCATAGCAAGTAAAAGGACGTGGTCTAGAGGCGTGATGTACAAAGAGTCCAAACAGCTAATAGCACAAAAAAAAAATTATGTTACTAACTGGACCCGAACTTCACACTATCCACTTGTAGATGTATGAAGACAGCTCCAGTGACGTAGCACTGGATAATCCCACACGATGTGCTTAGGATGATGTTGGAACTGACACGCATTCTGAGGAGAATTGAAGAACATCGCTTTCGGATGATTTCATGAAACATGCATACATACAATTCTCTCCTCATCAAACATTTCTGAAGCGCTACTAAAACACGACAGCCCATCAGCACACGGGACGCGTCCTTAAACTGCACACGCATGTTACCTACTGTCCTACCTACCCAACGTACTCGACCACCCAGAACCAGGTAACGCGGACTCAGATTACAATGCAAGTTCCCACGTGAATTATCGGAAATCGCTGACCAGGTGAAATGAACACATCGTGGGACAATGAAAGAATGACGGAAGAACAATCTCGCTCGATCGCCTGAGCTTGGAGGTTCACACCTTAGTTTAAGATATATATATTGTAATTAAGTAATTTTATTATAAGTTTGTAAAGGACCAAAATCGCCTTTCTTTTAAAAACCTCCTACGGACGGTCAACTACGTAATTGGCGCAGTCGGTAGGATAGTCGCGTCGGTTTGCGGGATCTAACTTCGATTCCCGCCCGATAGTCGTTTCGTCGACGCGGTGACTATCTTTAAGAATCTACGAGGAGGCCGTCGAAGGAGTCGACAGAACCTGCTGTTGCTGAGGAGGACATCATCCAATCATCGATGAGACCAGATATGCAGAACCTTCTGTGAGTTTAGATTTAGTTACACATATCCTATTGGTTGCTATTCCCTATCCTGGTAATAGATCATCCTCTATAATTTAACCTAGTAGTATATTTTAATAGCCAAAATTTTTTTCCCAGGGAAAAATACGGTTATAAAGCCGGATCAGCGGCACACTATTATAGATAATTTAAGATTTAGTAGTGTATCGGAAATTCCAGAAACTGAAATGGCTCAATCCGATAATAGCGTTGTCATTGACAACATTTGGAAAGCCCTTAGATTAGTACCGGAGCTTGACGGAAATTCTCATGTCTTAGTTAGATTTTTAAACATATGTGACAACTTAGTTTTAGAGTTAGTTCGCCTAGAAAATCAATTAGTTACGGCAGCTTTACTGAACGGAATAATTAATAAAATTACTGGTACAGCCGCCAGAACTTTAGCTACCAACGGTATACCGGATAACTGGCAAGGAATTCGAAATACCTTAGTTAATAGTTTCTCGGATCACAGAGACGAATATTCATTATATACAGATTTATCTCAATTGACCCAAGGTATCGATACGCCCAACGTATTTTATGAACGCGTACAGAACACGCTTAGTACTATTATGACATACATTCAGTTACACGATTCAGTTACAACCACAGTAGAAGCTAAGCGAAAACTTTATAATAAATTAGCGTTACAAACCTTTACACGAGGTTTGCACGAACCGATTGGATCGCGCGTAAGATGCATGCGTCCGGAGACATTAGAAAAAGCACTTGAATTTGCACAGGAAGAAATAAATGTAGTATACTTACAGAATCAAAACGTTCAATCAGGAAACCCTAGGAGAACTCATTTACCTACTAGTTATCAAAAGCCTTTGAATTTACCGCAACAAAACTTCCTCCAATCGTCAACTAATCAAAATAAGCCTATTTTTAATCCGAACATTTTTAACAATAATCCTTACGTTAAACAGAGTCCTCATAATGTGAACGCTGCACCACAGCCTATGTTCCGACCTCAATATCAAGGACCTTCGCGAACACAACAGGTAATGAGAGCGTTACCACGTTCTGATATGTCTACCGGTTTCAAAATTCCCCCTCGTGGCAATTTTCAGCAAGGCCGACCAAACTTACCTGTACCTATGAGTGGCATAAGTCACCCAGTAGCCCGCAATTTACCTTTGACTGGACAAACTGACAAAAGACAGGTTAACTTAAATGAAGCGAATGAACCTTATAACTATGATTATTACGACACAGATTACACACAATATTTCCACGAAGACTGTACACCGTATGACGAAACTGAAAACTTTGAACAAGATTACGATCAAAATTTTCAGGGGAATCCGAGTTCGAGCTCCCCAGAATAGAATTACACTTACAGGGTAAAAGACAACTCCCTTATATTCAAATTCAAAATCCACCATTAAAATTACTTATTGACACTGGTGCCAACCAATCATTTATCAGTCCGGAAATTGTAGAAAAATATTTTAGTCACTTAGAGTTATATTATGATCCATTCGAGGTCACAAATATTCATGCAACTACCAGGAACGAATTTTCTATAATAGTCCCTTGCCTTTCCGAATTTCAAGGCCATGGTCCAATAAAATTTTTCATTTATAAATTTCACGACTATTTTGATGGTCTAATAGGATGGAATCTTTTAGAACAGTGGCAAGCTAAAATAGACCTTCAGACTCGTACATTACGAACTGAATTCACTTGCAATAAAATTCAGATGTATGATTCTAAAGCTGTTAATTTATTTGAGTCAATTATTCCTGCACAGTCAACTCAAATAATTAAAGTACCTATAAGTATTCCTCAAGGTGACGTATTAATTAATCAGCAGTCAGTCAATGGATGTAAAATAACAGAGTGTCTATCTACCGCCGAAAATAGTAAATGCATGATAAAAATATCCAACCCTAGTAATAACGATATAATTCTTAGTCTAAATAAACCAATATGCGCACATATATTTAGCGAACAGATATCACTTACCGGCGACAATGAACATGCACGTTTCCAAGAAATCTTATCGCGAATACGAACCGACCACCTCAATTCAGAGGAAAAAGCCAACCTCACTTCATTATGTAGAGAATTCTCGGACATATTTTATTTAGAAAACGAAGCTTTGACTTTCACCAATAAAATTAAACACAAAATTAACACCACTGATGAAAATCCTGTTTATTCTAAAACATATAGATACCCGTATATACATAGACAGGAAGTACAACAGCAAATAAAAAAAATGCTTGAACAGGGTATTATTAGGCCTTCAACATCAGCTTGGAGCGCGCCTATTTGTATAGTCCCCAAAAAGTCAGATGCGTCAGGTAAAACTAAATGGAGGCTTGTTATTGATTTCCGTAAATTGAATGAAAAGACCATAGACGACAAGTATCCGATCCCTAACATTACTGACATTTTGGATAAATTAGGACGTTGCCAATACTTTACGACCCTAGACTTGGCTAGTGGCTTTTATCAGGTTGAACTAGACCCAGCTGATATTCATAAAACCGGATTCAGTGTAGCCGACGGTAATGGACATTATGAGTTCTTGCGAATGCCAATGGATCTCAAAAACAGCCCGTCTACATTTCAGCGTGTAATGGACAATATTCTTAGAGGCCTTCAGCACGAAATATGCATTGTTTATCAAGATGACATTTTATGCTTTTCAACATCGCTTCAGGAACACATAGTAAATCTACGCAAAATTTTTAACCGGCTCAGGGAGACAAATTTTAAATTACAACTAGATAAGTCTGAATTTATGAAACGCGAAACACCATATCTAGGTTATGTCATTACGACAGAAGGAGTAAAGCCTAACCCGGATAAAATTTCAGCCATTTTAAAATACCCTATACCTAAAACTCAAAAACAAATTAAAGGATTTCTAGGTCTTATATAGGTTACTACAGACGTTTCATCCCAAATTTTGCTCGAGTTACCAAACCGTTTACATTGTGTTTAAAAAAGGTGCTAAAATTAATCTCACACCCGAATATATTAAATGTTTTGAACACTGCAAAACTCTTCTAACGAACGACCCCATTCTACAATATCCAGATTTCACCAAAGACTTTATTCTGACGACAGATGCATCTAACCTTGCGCTAGGAGCAGTCCTGTCACAAGGTCAGGTAGGTTCCGACAAACCGATCGCTTACGCGTCTCGCACGTTAAATGACAGTGAAATAAACTACTCAACAATTGAAAAAGAGCTTTTGGCAATCGTTTGGGCGGTAAAATATTTCAGACCATACCTTTTTGGACGTAAATTTTCAATAATTACAGATCATAAGCCTTTGCAATGGCTGATGAATCTTAATGAGCCTAGTTCTCGCCTCACGAGATGGAAACTTAAATTATCAGAATACAATTTTAAAATAATATACAAAAAAGGCAAAGCGAACACTAACGCCGATGCATTGTCCAGAATAGAAATTCACAACGAAGAATCACCCTCAATAATTGTAAATGTGTCTGACTCGGAATCAACCGTAACAGCACCTGACGATAGACCATTGATTAGTAACTCTTCGACTGACACTGCACCAACCTTAAGAGCATTGAGCAGTCCGATCCCCGACTTAGACATACCTGACAATGAAACGATTCACACATCACATGAAAACCCTATCCTTGAAACACCTACTTCTGAAGAACCATTGAATAAATTTAAGCGACAACTTATTATTAACTGCACTAGTGGGCCTGCAAAAGCTAAACCTAAAATCACTATTCCCTTTGAAACTTTTAGGAGAACAGTCGTTCAAATCTCGGAAAATAATTTAGAAGAAGAAATTATATCAATTATACAGAAATTTATCGATCCTAAACTTCGTACCGCTATTCTATTTCAACCAATCGAAAAAATGTACACTATCGTTCCTATTCTTCAACAAAACCTAAAAAGCTCTTCCATTAACATTATCTTGGTTAAACGTGAAATTCAGAATATATCGGATTATTTAGAACAACAACACATAATTTCCCAATATCATATCGGAAAAACGAATCATAGAGGAATAAATGAAACCTATTTATCTCTATCACAAAGATATTTTTGGCCGAAACTCAAAGAACAAATAACATATTTTATTAATGAATGTATTATTTGCAACCGCGCTAAGTACGATCGTGTACCTCTACGTCCTGAATTTCAGATCGTAACACCGCCTTCAAAACCTTTTCAGTCAGCACACGCAGATGTAGTGACAATAGAACAAGAAAAATACTTAACTATTATCGACGCATTCACAAAATATGCCCAAGCATATCGCTTACCAGATTGTACAGCTCCTAACATAGTAAAGTCACTTCTGAACTTCTGTATACATCATGGTTTCCCTTTAACTGTAACGACAGACAGAGGAACCGAATTTACGAACCAGGTAGTGGCAGAATTCCTAAAATTACATAAAATTCAGCATCATATTATTGCAGCCGATGCCCCTCACGAAAACGGAATGATAGAACGTTTTCACAGTACACTTCTTGAACATCTACGTCTATTAAAATTACAACATAGACACGAGCCAGCTCAAAACTTAGTTCCTTAGGCATTAATTGTATACAACAGTTCTATACATAGTCTTACCAAATGCAGACCGTTTGACCTTATGAGTGGACATTTTGACCCCAGAGACCCGACAGACTTGGATTTGTCACAATAATTATACCAGCAGTACCTACAGGACCACCGTGGAAAGATGGATATAGTATACAACATCATACATAATTCATCTCTATCCGAACGTGAGCAGACAATGACTCGACGTAACCTCAACCGAGAACCTCAAACAGACTACAAACAAGGTCAGAATGTGTACATTAGAAACCCGATAGCTCAAAGCCAAAAGCTCGCTGCTCGTTATACTCAGGACAAAGTTATGTCAAACTTACCCATACACATTTACACCACTAAAAAACGCGGACCAGTCGCCAAGGCTAGGATAAAGAGAGCAAAGGTGACTAAAAAACCAACATTGTTACAGGATAGCGACCTTCATCATGACCCTGGTCCCAGTACAAGCAGACAATGTTCAGGACCTTTACCTGGAAATTATTAGATTAGAAAACATTTTAGCTTTTAGTCGCACTAATTCTATGTACCATTCCATTAAAACAATTAAATAACATGCTAAGCAAATTAAAATCTTTATACAATTCGGAACAAATGTTAGAGTTAGATATTAGGTATTATTATTATAATATAGTTAGTTTAGGATCATATTACGCTGACAATAAAATAGTGATTGTCCTTAAGTTTCCAATTTTATCTCCAACATCCTATAACCTATATAGACTATGTCCCGTTCCTAACAGAAAATCCGAAGTAATCTTGCCCCCATTCCCGTATATAGCAACCAACTCCAAGGAGTTTGTGTACATGGAGGCAGAATGCCCGAAGATCGACACCTGGTACATTTGCGAACAGGAAATTTCTCATCAAAGGCGTACACACAAAGATTGCATCTATCACCTACTCAATCAAAAAGAAACAGAGAACCTATGTCATTCTACTTCTATTTCATTTCATAAAGAAGCACTTCTGGAATTGGATAGTCAACATTATATAATCACGTTCCCGAAACCCACAAGGATTCAATTAATATGCGGACAAGAAGAATACCGACTAATGAAGGGCAGCTACTTTGCAACGATACCAAGAAATTGCAATATAAAGTCGCCAGAATTTACTATTATTAACTCCAATGACAAAGTACGTGGGAGTGCCGTTGAACTAATGTCTATCTCGCAAAAGTTGCCATCAATTTTTGGAAATCGATCGCCGCATTATAATCTTACGACAACTGATTTACACAACATTCAGCATCAGGTTCAGATAGAAAATTATTCAAGCCTGAACACCATGGATTTTTCTAGCATACATCATAGTATAATACCATTATATGGAATTGTCATATTGGGTGCCATTGTACTGTTATTCTTGTACATTATGCGTCGCCGCCGATGCCGTTTATTGTTGAAGAACAAATCATCTCTACAAACTGAAATAGAAATACCTACCATAATGCATCCTGAAACTGAAACTTCATCTTCAGGAAATATTCAGGAAACCAACCTGCAGAATCGCCAAGCCGCAATATTTGCATTAAAATGTGCAAATAATTGCTCATCCAGGAGGGGAGGTGTTACCTACTGTCCTACCTACCCAACGTACTCGACCACCCAGAACCAGGTAACGCGGACTCAGATTACAATGCAAGTTCCCACGTGAATTATCGGAAATCGCTGACCAGGTGAAATGAACACATCGTGGGACAATGAAAGAATGACGGAAGAACAATCTCGCTCGATCGCCTGAGCTTGGAGGTTCACACCTTAGTTTAAGATATATATATTGTAATTAAGTAATTTTATTATAAGTTTGTAAAGGACCAAAAATCGCCTTTCTTTTAAAAACCTCCTACGGACGGTCAACTACGTAATTCGCAGATAATTATTGAATTAAGGTTTGTTGTTTACGAACTGTAAACATTTAAGAGAAACATTTGTAATTTTTGAAATTTTATATGTGGCAACACCACAAACTGTCAAACTCTCTTCCAATATAAACTCACTTCTGCGTGCACGTCTCTGTATAAATTAGATTATTTAATACTAGCTGACCCGTGCAACTTCTTCTGCGTCACATAATGGGAGCTCTCAAAAGGAATAAATTTTCCCATTTTTTTGCAACATTTTTCATTGATGCTCCGCTCCTATCGGTCGTAGCGTGATGTTATATAGCCTATATCCCTCCTCGATAAATGGGTTATCCAAAGTTAAAATATTTTTTCTATTCGAACCAAGAGTTTCTGAGATTACCGCGTTCAAAAAAAATCAGACAAAAAAAAAAAAAACTCTTCAGCTTTATAATATTAGTACGTATAGTTTATAAAAGTACTTATTATATCAACTGAAAAATTTATTATTAAAAACAGAAAATAACCATTTCATTCTTGGTATTGATATTTTATATAATTTTTACGTATTATTCTGCGGTAACATTTTTGTCGTAAACCAATTACGTGCTTACGTACATTATAAATAAATTATAATCCCGACAACTCACACGTTAAAATTGATAGAGTGTTGAGTTGGAAAACCCGAGGTGTCGACTATATAGACCACCGGTATCGATCGGTAATCGCTCTAATAAACAATAAATTCTCAGAATAACATACTACGCTACTGAACGTTTCCGCTAAAAACACTAACATGGAACATAGAACTCTGTACAGTCGCAATTACTTGTATAAGTATTTTGTAACGAAGTTAATTATCGCGGGATGGGAACTAAGCCGAAAAAGTGACCGACCCGACCGACACTTTAAAATATCACACATATATATATAGGATTTTTAAAACTATGACAATCGTAGAATGTTGTATATAATAGTGCCAGTGATCGATGGTTCGAGTGCCGTTGATTTGGAATTTTAAATATTTTTTTCTAGTTTTCCTTTATAAAATTATACAAATAAACATTTTGTTATTAATTATTATAATAAAAATATTAATGAATTATAAATTTATTCAGTATATTCAATTTATTACAACAATGTGTACAAGTTTTGTCATAACATAATTAGTATTGTATAATATTAACGAAAGTAACTTTTCACGCCTGTATCCTCAAAGGGTTAGGCAGAGGTGTACTAATGTACACCCATAGTTTGCTAGGTATATTTTAGGTCTCATGTAATAGGAGGCGAGCCTAATCCTAATCCTAATCATATTAATCGGGCACAAAGCCAAGCTCCTAGCTTCTTATAATAATTTCATATAAATACCCATTAACGCTTTGCTCGACCTGAGAATCGAACCGAGAACCTCAGTTGCGTTTAGAAACTCCAGGATAGAGGCAATTATTGTTTTTTCTTCTTAGTTTTATGGCCTGTGACTCTTTGGGTTAGTGGGTTAAAGAACTTAAGATATATCAATATTAAAGCGATAAACTCTAAATCAAGCTTTTACAAACATAAAATACACTATTTTATATATTGTACCTGTGCGAAGCTGAGCGGGTCGCTAGTATAATATAATACACAATTCTGAATAAAAAATACATAAACAAGTTTTAACAAACATATTGACAGACTTTACTTCTTTATAATAAAAGTGTAAAAGAACCTGGTCGGTTAATTAAAATTATAACTACCTATTTACTTACTTTATTTATATTTTGTACATGTTTTTTCAAAATTGTATTACAAGAAACGTAGTTTTTAACAACAAAAAAAAAACCTACTTCAATTATTTTGAAGAGTCCCCTTGGGTATCTTTGAAGTTGAATGTCCAATGCCAATGAAATTAAAATGGTCCCACCCTATCCAACATAAAAATAAGCATTTATATCGGTTCTAACTTAAAGCTTTCCGTTTTATGATAAATATTGAATATGGTTTAATGTAATTTTTAATTATTCGTTGATTTAAATATTCATGTTATTGTAATTTACTGATTTTATATCTCTGGATGTATTTTGAGATTTTTTAATAATATTGCATGGCAATATAAATGCTTAAGTATTGTCTACTAAAGCCCATATTATTACTGTATTTTGATTCAAATTGTTTCCAAAATACTATGGTCACTAATAAATTTATTATATTAAGTGAGCAATCCTTGTATATATATGTATAATTGGTTTCTCGGAAACGGCTCCAACGATTTTAATGAAACTTTGCATTTAGATAAAGTTTTACATTCCAAGTTTACCTAGATAGGTGTTTTTCTTTTCTTGTCCATAGGACACCGAGCAGACCTCGGTCGCCCAGGTATTTATTATTAAACAAAGAAGTTATGGCTGAACATCCATAAAAAAATTAATTTAATTTGTCAATCTAATATAGTCTCCATTCATTTTATTGTTCAAACGTAATACAGCTTTATGGTAGCTAAATTAAAAACAATTTTTATTATTTGTTATTAATTGTTCCCAATATGTCATTGTGTTATAAATAGCAGTACATATGTGTCATGAACCTACTATCTTATAAATGCATGCCGGAAGTATCTATAACAGATAATTTCCTGTTAAGTATTGGTCAATATATTATATATCCTAATTAATTATAAACAATTTTTATATCACACTAGAGGCACATCGGTTTTACTCATGTTTAAAATTCCGTTTCGCATCTAAGGTCGCAGCGTGAATTGTCTTATACACCTGTAGCGACATCTCTCGCCACAACTGATGCATCAACGCATCGACACAACTACGTAGCGACACATAGCGACATCTATCGAGCCACATAGGACGCATCCTACTATCCTACATTGCGCTATAGAAATTAACTCTATCGTTGAGTATATATACAAGAACCCGACTACAACAGTCGGGGCAGCTGCCCGCCAGATATAGCACCCGTCTGGCCGGAGGATCCTCCCTTTTCTATGGCGGATGAGAAACTTTACTCTTTGTTCCTCACCTCCGCTAAACACCAATGACATTTTATAAAGAGACGCGTCATACGCCGACATCATTGCACTAAGCCGAACTAAGCTATATCTACATACAAACTATAAATAATGCTTCCATTTATATAGTACGCAAAAAAGACAAAGAATATGAAAGACATAATATGTTGTTTACAGGGTGTCCCGGAACTCAACGTCAAGACGAAATGGGGTGACCGGATTGATTGTAACCATTTTGAGAAAAATCAGAAAAAAAATCTATCCCATACAGTTTTCAGCAGCTAAAATATAGCCCATACAGCTAAAATTTTCAAAATTTGGCGACTTTGAAAGGCCCTCCTTTAAAAATAATGTAATAAAGTGCCTTGGTAAGTGCCATTAAAAGTTCGCGCATTTAATCAGGATTGTAAAATGGTGCAATACTTGTTAGTTCCATACAAAAAAAAATAGTAAAAAAATAAAAACCTAGAGTAACCCGATTTTTGATAACCCATTTTACTCAGTTCAAATGTTTTTTATTCGCACAAGCTCTGAGTAGGGTCTTAATTTTACGGCAAATTGATGAGAGAGATAGATAGTGGACATGTTTGCCATGAGCGACCGAGACAGATAGTGATGCCACGCAGTGAGACGGAGATGCGTCTGATACCAGTTAGTACGATTCGCTCATTCGTCTACTGCGCACCTTTTCGTATTCGCTTGTGTAGATTTAGTACTGACAACTTTGGCTTCTCTCTTTTGGAATTGGACTATTGTGTTAGCATCCTTGTTATCTACCATGCTTACGCGCTACACTTCACAAGAATATGCGAACATACACCTCATTTATGGGGAATGCAGATGAAACGCAAGTGCCGCCGCTATACTTTATCGTGAAAGATATCCAAATTTAGAGCGCTATCCGGATCACCGCGTGTTTGTTAATATGCACCGTTCACTCACGGGGGGCGGCCATTTCCCGAATCAAATTCGGACTGGAGGTAGAGCTCGCTTTCCTTACGAGGAAGAAGTGTTGCAAGTGGTCGCAGATGACCCAAGTATTTCCGTTCGTGGAATTGAAGAAAGAAAGGCAATACCCAAAAGCACATCACGTCGTATTTTACAAAGAGTCGAAATGCATCCGTTTCACGTACAACGAGTTCAAAGTCTTCTTCCTCGAGATTATCCTGAAAGGATTTCATTTTGTAGAACAATGCTACAGAGGCATAATGAAAATCCAGTACAATCCAAACACAACGGTGACCACCGAAAGATCTAAATCCATTGGCGGCCGCCACTGCCAGGCCGGCCTGCATTAATTTACCAGGATTTGTACAGGCTGATCTCGAAACGCTACACGCAAAAACGAGTCACTATGTCTATTTAGGTACTTAGTTTAGTTTGATTTCACGGCTCATCTTAAAAAACCTTCAAAACCAAACATACATTATTTTAGAAGGCTGTATAACAAATGATATATTAATTTGTTATAATTTATTACATTTTATTAACTAAATTTTGACCTACGTCATTGGCAGTGATTTCAAATAGACATACAAGGCTTTGGTTATCTTTTACAAGAATTCATAATTTAAATATGGGTAAGGTATCAAGGAAAGATGTAGGTGTCTATTATGGTATCTAATTTCTCGGCTTATTTTTTTATCTCAGCTACTAATCACGGCAATCCTTGAAATCGGGAACGTTTCAATTTTATTTAAAAAAATAATATAAGTAGGTACTTTGAATATCCTGAGGTGAGCAAACTATAATAATCACATTTTTCAATTTCATTTTTCAAAGACAATTAACAAAAAAGAAAATCAACTTCAATCATTTTGAAGAGTGTCCTGGTGCATTTTCGAACTTGAGGGATTGGACCCTCAATTGGCTAATGAAATTAAAATGGGACCACCCTTGAGGTAACCCCATAACCAACAACTGGATAATATGAAGATTGTCCAGAAATTTCATTAAAATCGCTTCCTGCTGTTTTAGAGTCCATAGTGAATATCTACATACAAACATCGCTTGTAATATAGAAAAAACATAAGAGTTTTACTGTAGAACTTCACGCTAGGGTTCGAAAGAGCGGAGGATTTACCATGATCAATCAATCTGGAAAGCTGTAAGTAACATCGTATGACACACCTAGTTCTCTTATGTCCCTACGTATCATCCCTAACACAAGTCAGGGATTTTTGTTAGTACGAATAAAATATCAAATTTCCCATTCCTGCGACGAGGATATCCCACAATATCCCTTATCTACAATATTTTAAAATTTTCTTACATCTACTGAAGCTTATCTTCTCTTTGGTATGTTACTACCCTACTTTAATGTTACAAAACTTACCTTCTCTTTTATATCACTACTCTCACTTATATAGTATATCAAAAGCTTCCCTTTACGTTTACTTATACTTACCCTGCTAAAGCTTCTCATCTCTTTTCTTACGCTAACTTATCTACATGTGCTATTTGTCACGAAAATACCTTTACACAATAAAATTAAAGTCTAAATTACAATTACCCCAGAATTTGTCTCAGAAGTCGATTTTTTTTAAATAAAATAGTACCGTAAACTGTAATCTACTATAAACGTTGTATAATTGATTGTTACTTAAATATTTAATAAATTAATCTTAAGTAGTAATAAATTTTTTATAAAAATGATTAATTGAAAACTTTTTGACACACATAGTTTTAAAAGTAAATTTGTAAGTTTTGCTTTATATGCAAAAATTGGCCGTACGTAATAGTTGTCTAAAAAAGTCAAACGCGAGGCACAAATAAACCTTGGATAGTCTTGAGCCTCGTGCGTTTTAAAAAGGCCAAATGAAAAAAAAATCCTTTATAAAGTAAAGTAAATATTTTTCATAATTAAATGCATGACATTTTGGCGAGTTGCTGTGCGAAGATTTCTGTTTTAGTACAACCAGTTTACAAGAGATGGAGTGCAAGTCGTTTCATTTTCAAGGCAGCGGTAACGAAATTGTAGGTAAAAGGTACTAGTAAATACGAAAGGTCTACGTTTGTTGAGTGTTTGTATATATGTATTTACTTATAATTATCGTAGTATATGCCCTTTAAGTATAAAAAACATGCAGGCTTCTTCGAACAAGAATTTCAAGTACTATTTCAAAATACAATAATTCAGTTATCATAATTTTTAAACTAGACGTTTGTTCACATTGTTGCTGTCTAAATGCAAATTCTGGAAGCCGTCGAAATGATTATTGTAAGTCGTACGTGGAGATGTATCATATGAATTAATATTTACATATAAATAAACATCTTGACATTTAAATACTTAGTTCGAAAATTAATACTAAAACTAAAATTCTATTATGCCTACTTGTAAAGGTCATGGGCCTAAGAATCTATATATTATTACGTGAACCAAAAGTTTTCTACTCCTTTTTAGGCGTATTGCGTGTACGGAAGACTGTGAGATTTGGCATGGTTAAAGTTTATATGGAGAAGGAGTGCAGAAGCTAAAATTTATCTATAATATCTGTTAAAAATATTTTAAATTAAATACATTAATACTGCGAATCCCAACCTGACCAGTGCCATTGAACTTAGACTCCCCAAAATATTGACATTGTCACTCAACGAAAAGTGACAGCAAGTGATGTAGATAATACTCATTGTTTAGGTTCATGAATACTGCAAATGCCAAACAGAAAATAGTGTATGATCAAAAAGTCGCTGGTCGAATTTCGGCCTTAGAGCGATCGCTAGTTATTCATTAAAATTTAGAAGTATACATTTTTTAAGTTATAGGTACTTGTTTTGTTGCGTTTAATAGTCTAAAATTGGGAGCTGCGCGCGCATCCTGTGACGGAAGTACGACATTATGAAGTTAGCCGTCAATGAGAATAGTGTGACTTCATTTTACTGACTTTTACTATTTCTTACTGTTTACTGAATGTGTTCGGAAATGTTTAGGTAAATTTGAAGTTGTCAATGACAGACACAATTTCAGGTATTAAAAATATATATAGAATAGTATCTAGTGTCTTTTCAATTTACTAAAACAAATTTAAAAAATCAGGTATTTGTATTACTTATGTTAAAACGCGCGCAGTGAAGCCTACACACAGCGCAACGATACGCCCCTAACAATAATTAGCTACGCCAACGATAATAGTACCGAACGAGCCCGCTCAACGAAAGTGCGGCGCGGAGCAGCGCACGATCAACCCTCGAACTCGGTACCACGGCGAATACGTACTACGGTAAGCAGTAGAGAGCTGCAAACCAATGTACGCAAGCCCAACTCACTACGTGCGATCAACTCTGTTCACACCTGAACCTACCAGGCGTGAAGAGAGCGAAACAGAACGGCACACAGGCAGTGAAGTGCCTACCTACATGGCTGCGTGGCGCTGGCGTAGCTTCGGAGAACTAAGTGGACTGGATCGCTGGCGTTGAGTCTTCATGGTCTTGAGTCTTCATAACTTGAATAGCGTTTGACACTCTGTATGCCGGTTGGCTGCAACAGCCCCATATTTATATCGGTGTTGGAGCGGGACGGAACGATAGCGTCTATTCCCCCCTACTCTAACATTGCCTTGTAACACGGCTTGTGGCGTGGCGCATCGCGCCTATTCTGTTATTATTATTATTACAATTTCACGTAATTAGTGAACATAAGATTCTTATTGGAATGTAACAATACCTATTCAAATCTATTAAGAACATTAATATATATCTAAATACACACAATATAACATTAAGGAATAGTAAACTTCGTAAATATTAAACTTTAAATATTACAACACAAAACGGCCTATAAACACGGTAAGTATGAATTATAAACATTACAAGCAGGATAGAATTCACATATAAGCCTAACTATTCCTATAAAATCACAAACATTACCCATAACAGGATTAAAACAAAGATTATCAATGAAATATATTATGTTCAGTACGTTTCTATGCTATTCCTACGAAATTATAAGCTTTATTACTACGTATTTACTATCTTTAAATACAAACACTTTATTTCTTTAATACAGAAACAGTAAATCAATGATTTTTCAAATATAATTTTTCATTTCTTAAGCCTAGGATCTTATAACTACAACTGAATATGAATATTTTCTCTTAAATCATCACGCCTAACCTTATGCGTCGCTAACATATGTTCTACAATATACTTCCTAAGACCATCACCGATTTGTTGTATAATAAGTTCAAGAATCATGTTATACAAGTTTTATTGTGGAAAAGATTTTTATAGGGTGAATCATTACGTGAATGATAGGAGTATTTGAAAATCACTCCCTTTCTATACATCTACCCACTAAAAATTATAATCTCTATCCAGCACACGGTTAGTTAAATAATTAAGTTAATAATTAAGTCTAAAACACGGCACGCCTAAATGAAGTTTATCTGCAGAATAAACAATGTGCTGGTCTTTGACAAAATTTAACTTGTTGAAGTTTTTACGATTCCTCCACTGATTTAGACAAATTGTTCACAAGATAATTACAAGTTTTCGTTTTGACCTTAGCTATTTCAAGTTGTCTGCGATGTTCCGCATTTTTACAGTCAAAATTTTGTGCCCAATTAAATACCAGTTTTCAAATTTTATTTGAAACGTCTGTAGGTCGAATTGTTTGGTATAAGAAGATTCAAACAAATGTATTTCCTGTTATGCATAGTAAGTAGCCTCTGCAAAATATTATTACAGAGGCCAATAACCGTCTAAATTATTACTAGTGAAACGACAATTATTGTAAAATTACGAAGACCAAAATCGAAATCGAATCGAATCGAAATCGTATGAGAAAAGCATTTCAAAACTTATCTATTTTTATGGGTATAAGATAGAAAGAAAGAAAGCACATTAATTTGATGTTGAGAATACGGACACGACGGACTACAAACACGAGATCACAATAAATTAGAGTATTACTAATATAATTTATAATATTGCAAGGTGGCCAAGCAAATGCCGCATTCAACATCGTGAAAAACCTCAGCTCAGCATATGCTATAGCAAACTACCATAGCGATGGTTTTCAGCCGGGTCTATACTATATACTGATTTGATTAGATTATGTTTCATTGTTGTACTATATACAGATGGGTAGATTGCGAACAAAAAGGAAGATCTCCCAGTGGTCGCCGTTCTGGTTAGATTGTGTTGTAATTACAGTACAGTACCGTCAATGTTCCTGGCTATTATAAAAAAAAAAGTCGTTTATACCAAAAAGTACATTAAAAGATTAAAAAATATGCTCTGCGTTGAAGCTTTAATGCAAATTTAAAATATATTCCTTAATTTTGTTCTTAAATAACATACCAACACGCCTTTATCCCCGAAGGGTTAGGCAGAATTGTACTAATGTACACCTACAGTTCGCTGAGTATGTTTTTAGGTCCAATGCTCCCATGTAATGGGGGGCGAGCCTATTACCAATAATCGGGTGCAAAGCCAAGCTTCGAGCTGCTACTGAGAATTTCATAGAAAACCCCGATAATTAATACTTTACTCGCCTTGACAATCGACTAAACTAGGCTAAAAGGTACTTGAATGCGCTTAGATCGTGCAAATTGTAATGGTGGAGGAATATCGTTCCACATTTCAGCAACAGCATATTTAAAACTACCTCTAAATACTCTAGAACAGGGTTCCTAAACTTTAAAGATAACGGAACAACAACCAAATACCTTTTATTTTACGGAACCCCATATCAAATGATTACAAATCAACACTGAAATTTATATATGAACAATTTTTTTAAGAAATGTGTAATATAATTGAAACACATTATTCTTAACTTAAAGTTTTAATGTGAAGAATGAAATTGTTTTACTGTTTTATGAATAATTGTTTTATAGTTCGATATTATGTCCGACAATTGTATGTAAACATGGTATTATGTAATAGCTAATAATAAATAATTTTGGCGGAACCCTGATGACTATTCTACGGAACACAGTTTAGGAATCCCTGCTCTAGAAAACCTCGCCTCGCCCCTAAATACAACTGCATCACGTCAGATATGGATGTTAGTAGCATTAAAATTGTTGTCTGTTTCAATTATTATTAAAATATCGAGTCTTAAAGGAAAATAAAAACTTTTGTATTGTTATAGGCTTAGCGTTATTGCCACAATCTGACCTGATCTTAGATATAAGTAAGTGACGATGTGGCCCAAGATGGTAGCACGCTAAGTCTAGTGGAAGACTGGCTCTCGAGTGTAGCTGCCGGAACACATCTGTTGGTGTTTGGAGACAGATTTTCAACTTGAGGGTGGTAGTTAGCCAGGCGGGCATCAGAAAAAGCCCTGCCACAATGCTATGGTTTCATCACAATGTTTTCCTTCACCAAAAACTCAGGCTCATTGCAAGGATTCGAACGAGTTCGTACACGCTTCCAGCTGAGCCATCGTGAGCCATCATGACCGATCATTGCTTCACAGGACATATTATGAGGCATCTATTTTTGAAACTATTATCCAGACTCTTCAACGGTCGTCACAACGTTATAGATAAATGACTTTAAAAAAATAATTGTTTAAAGAAATCCAATAAAACAAAGCAAATTATAATTTTAGATTTTTTAAGAGATCTCGTGGAAAGGAAACTAGGTAATAAGTAAGGTAACTACATAAACAGAACCATAAAAATGAACCGAACTTTGATTTAACGCTATACCAGGAGATACGTGCCCCGTTCGGTCACGTGCAACATAAAGACATCGATTAAGCTTTTTATATTACAAACTCTAAAACGTTTTTGCGAGTCATAAATCGTTTTATGATAACATTTCTTGTGGACCGGTTTTACATGAATCCTACCTACCTATCTACTATAGAAACTACATCAAAACAAATCTGCCACATTGAATTACAAGTTATTTATTTGGAATTTCTTTCTATAGCCGGTAATATTAATTGAGGCGTACATACATTGTACATTATACATTTAGAGTGACTTGTAATCAGGCTAAATATATTAATATCTGGGCGACCGAGCTGGGCTCGGTGTCTTATAAAGAAAAAAAGAAAAACACCTATCTTGGTAAACTTGGAAAATATAATACGATATATAGTATAAGCATTATACAGTAATATATTTATATGTTAATCAACCACTTTTGGCATAATCTCATAGGCGTGATCTCATAATTAATAGGCTAGCAGAAATATATATATATACCAATTGATAAGCTGTATGAATTGTCAATAATATGAGTAGATATAAAATTACAGGACGAAAATAATTATTACTGAGTAATAACAACGCGTGCGGAGCCGCGGACACACCGCTAGTTAACAAATAAAGATTATGATTATTTTATCAGTACAAAGAAGACTTAGGGAAGTCCTCTTGAAACATATAAAACATTTTTAGATTGTAAAAATGTATACTAATTCTATATAACAAACTTACTTATATAATAATTATAACAGTGAATTAATAATATTACAGTAGCCTTGTATTTTAACCTTGAACGCTTCTGTGGTTTTAGCGGATCGGTTAAACGATTAAAATAATAAAGGATGCGGGTTCGATTCTTTGTTCGAATTTAATTAGCCAATTGGTCTGGAAAATTCTTGGCCATTTATTTGTAACAGTCCGATAATTCGGTGTCAGTAGGTTCGAACTCTGGCGTGTACCAACAATGTTTTAGGAATTCGCGTACATTTACTAATAATTCTTTGTAACAGTATCGGGTGACGGTGAATGAAAATATCGCGAGGAAACCTGAACGCTTGAGAAACGTTCTTATAGTAACCTAAATTAGAACTGTAGATCTTTGGCGTTTGAAATCGCAAAACCTTCCCTTGAGGAAAGGCTTTTGCTCATAAGTAGTACACTTTACAGGCTTATATTTTCTGTCTTTAATACTATTAATTGAGCAATTCTTGTTTAAATGCATAATATCTGGACGACCGAGCTGTGCTCGGTGTCTTATAGACAATATAAGAAAATCACCTATATAGGTAAATTTGGAATGTAAAGCATTATCTAAATCCAAAGTTTCATCAAAATCATTGGAGCCGTTTCCTAGATCAGACCAAACAGCGTGCACTCGTTGGTCGAAAGAACCAAGTCCGGTGAAGCTGTAAAAGCCGCAGCGGCTCTGTTTTTGGGTAGGGCCCCTAAGGCTAACAGTGTAGTCAGTTAAAAAAAAAAAAAAAAATTGTCAAATAAAACAGCGCGCATTCCCGGCTTACGGTTACACATTTCCGTCTTTTTCACGAAATCACTCCCACAGATTGCAGGAAAGCGAGAGAAAAGATTTTAACATAAAGAAACTGATTTGAGTAAAGGCTAGATCGAAGTGGCGCGTGCGAAGAAAAATCTCTGATGGTTTTCGTCTTTACAACCTTAAAGAATATTCCCACAAAGTTTAAGCCATGTTAAGAAAATGCAGCAACAATTTTATTTATATGATTGCGTTTGAAATTACCCTTCAGTAAAATCGCATAATAGTTTTCCATGAAACCAATTACATAATTCGCATCAATTCCATTTCATGGTCGCCAGGTAAATAAAAAAAATCTATAATGCACTATTGTAGATCGATTTATTGTCTGTTTCTGAATCCGATTGTTGCATTTTTTTTCTTCTCATCGTCTGCAAAGCGGCAAGGATAAATGACCGTACAACACTCAACAGCATTAATGATGGGACATTCCACAGAAGTTTATGAAGGACTACCGGTGCTCGCGGCTCGGTGCATATTTGTTATGCACTAATTATTTTCGTTTGATAATTTTATTTCTACTCGTATCAATGACAATTTTTATAGCCCGTCAATTACAGAATAACATATACAAAAATACAATATTATATTCTAATCAGTTTATAATGAACAAGTTTTATTTAGCAATTCCTAAAGGTATTCTTGACAATTCTGATAGTCTTTTAGCCATGGAATTACTTAACGTGTACAAAATTTCATTAAAATCGGTAAAAAAAATTGTTTTTGGATATGATTTATTCACGATTTCTAAAAGTATTATAATATCAAAAGTTCTTATAGCCTGTCAATTAGTCAATGACATAAGCTTCCCGCAAACCAAATTTTATATGAATTAGTGAAGCCGTTTCTAAGTTAAATCCGGACGTACAAACAGACAGAAAACAAATAAAAAACGTTTATCGAAAAAAATTCTAAACAAAATACATGTACAGACAGAACTATACATCTACATACAATTAATAAAATTGAAGTGTCTGTTTGTAATGTCAAAATAACAGCTTTTTACTAAATGCATATGAAAGTATGTACGAACACTATAAAAAAACACTCAATTTTCAAATTCTTGTGTGTATTGTCTGTCTATTTGTTCCGAGTAAACTCCGAAACGATTGGACTGTTTTTGATAATTAGAGTTCCACGTAAATAAAAGAAAACTGGTCATGGTGAATCAATTCGGGCGCTTAAATAGCTTACGCTGAGTAAACAATAAGAGATATAGCAAATTAATGTACTACATATCTGTAGATATTAAAAAGACCTACAAAAAAGGCAGCAAGAACATAATATGTCTACCCACAATAAGCATTTTTATCTTTAAAATAACTAGGAGCGGGGATAGTACGGTTCGCGCGTTTGCCCGATCGTCGACATCATGTAGTCCACGCGACCGAAGCCGCGGATACAGCTAGTTTATTAATATAGATAAGTCATACTGAGTTCAGAGTTAATATTTCTATTGCCATTATAACTATGTATGTAAGTAAATTATTGTATATAAAGGTTTTATATTTTTTCTTTAATACAACCAAGTTAGCTAACGAGTGGACGCTTGTGAAATCGAAGGATCACTAGCACGTTACCAACCTTGAACCTGAACTTGATCTTCCTCAAGGAGCTCTGGAAACGCTACTCACAGCAAGAACACGACATAACACAAGCTGTGATCTTTTATAGGGTGAAGTTATTCCACAAATCGGACTAGCTCAATTAGAAAAAAACCGCTAATGAGATTTATGTGTGACTCGCCTTATCTCTATATCTAATAGTATATCTGTGAATAGGTTTTTCTTAATTTTTGAGAACCCATATATCCAGGTTTTACTGTATATTATTATCTTTAGTCCTACTACCCCGCGTTATAAAAACTATTTTAAAAAACTCATTGTAAAGTAAAATTAGATTACGTCTTGACGTAGTCGGACCTGTGATTTTTCCTTAATAATATGCATAATTTATAAATTATGCTGTTTTAATTAGTCATTAACAATGCAATTGGCGGGAGGGGCTTTCAGCAGCTTTCAAGGTTCGTATGGTCACCAGCTCGGTTAGTAGCCGCCGCGCACCATACCACGGCGCACGCGCACAATTCATACCGCTACGGCCTTTTTACTTAGATATAGAGGCTGTATAGGTTGATAAATAAGTAAATTAAAAAATCGAGTTCGATTTTCGAAGCGAAGTTTTATTGATTTACTGAAAAACCGCGTGCGAAAGTTTCGGCGGGAAACACCTTAGTGTTGCTAGTTGAGAAAAACTAAGAGTGTTATATTATAATTCAGGAAGATCTTCAGTAGCTGAGTAAGTTTTAGATTTATTTTTTAAATTATCAAAATATTTATTTTTGTGATAATGGAAAATTGCTAATTACTGTAATTTAAAGATATTTATTTATTTATATATAAAAATTCATGTTGATGTATGTGAGTTTGATAAACTCCAATACTTTTGGCATATCACCATGAAAGTTGATGGACCAATGTTTTTTTTAATAACACAGTGGTGGCAAAACAGCATACGCAACAAACAACATTTGACAATTAAATTCTATAACGTGTATTTGTGTGTATTTCATTGCCAATATTGCCTACATAGACAGAAAGCCAAAATTAAAAAAAAGCACACGCACCGCTGTCTATGGACGCTTGCAACACCAGAAGTATCACATGCGCATTGCCGAATCTTTAAAAAACTATTTACTCTCCTTGTGAAGAATCCCATGCTGTAGTAACCAGGGAAAACCTTGGCAGAGAGCTCATTACAAATGAGTGTTTTTGATGGAAAAGATTTTTATACTATTCATGTTAATATTACGCGTACGAAGTTGCTACCTGCTTTAATGTATATTCATTTTAATTTAATTTAACAAAGTGTCTCGTATCATTTCCCAACATTTATTTTATTCTTTAAATTATGTAGTGGAGACCTTAATGTATTCTCTACCAGTCTTACAGGAGTCCACGAGAAAGGTTTATCCAGAGTTTGTGTAGTGTTTAGTAAAAATTTAGTAGATATTATAATATATTATATATATTATTCAACTGCTCCAATTAAACCCCCATTATGGCAAACATATACTATACATGAAGTCGTAAAGGTTAATTGAGGTACAGCTTATTTTTAGTTACTAAGCTACGAAAGTAACATAATAATATAGTTCAAAAGCAACAATAGCCTGATAATAAAAATATACATCCAAAAGCACTATATACCGAACTGCAAATAACACGGTAACAATATTAAACAATGAGGTGGCAAATTGACTTAAATTTTTACTAACTAGCTGATCCGCGCACCTTCGTCTGCGTCACATAAGAGACAGAGAGAGAAAGGGTTAGAGAGAGTGTGGGTCGTAGGCACTGTATTAAGGTGCCTCCCTCCTCCCACATCATTCCGCATAATAAAAATGCGCGCGCGGTACTTGATTATTATTTTACCACGGAGTTATTTTAAAACTGTGATATCTCTTAAGATATTCATTTAAATCAATTAATATAAAATGCAATTATTTTCAAAATTAAATACTTGTGATGAATAAAGTACTTTCGCAAATAATACATTATTTTAGAATAAATATTATTAACATAAAAAAGGTTATATTAAAGATAAACCTTAAAAGATAGACATATACTATCGCGGCCATTTTTTAGCACTTTTTAAGAGAAACAATTCCGTCACACATTATAGCTGCGTAACTTTAATAACCACTTACGCAGTGCACGCAATGAAAGCTCTCAAAAGGAATAAATTTCCTCCGTTTTTGTAACATTTTTCATTAATGCTCCGCTCCTATTAGTTGTAGCGTGATATTTAATATAGCCTATAGCCTTTCTCGATAAATGGGCTATCCTACACTAAAATATATTTTCCATTTGAATCAGTAGTTCCTGAGATTAGCGCGTTCAACCGAACAAACTCTTCAGCTTTTTATTATTAGTATAGATATGGTGATCGTGATTCAAATAAGATTAGATATTGTGGTATCAAATCAAGACTTCATAAGGTGGTTAACCACGTCCGGTGCCAAGATGACAAACTGTATTTAAAATCCATATTTATTTTAATATTGTAAAACTGAAGAGATTGACTGTTTGTTTGTTTGAACGTAATAATCACTGGAACTACCCGTCGGATTTGAAAAATTCTTTTTGCATTTTATTACCTACTTATTGCGAAAAGTTATAGAGTATATAACTTCACGCTATGATTTTATGGAGCAGAGCATTATCCATAAACGTCAAGTAATCTAGCATGCCTGGAAAGTGAAAACAACGATAGGTAGATTGATTGAATAAATTCAGCTAGTTAATTACATCAGTATTTATTTCAACACAAACCATATATGTTCGTTTTTAGCAAATGTCAATGATACCTTGCAAGAGATTACATTGTAATCCGGTTCTATTTTGTTCGTGAACGTATAAACAGAGAATAATAATTATGTGCATTCAATAATGTATCAAAAACAAAGTATTATATTATAAATCTAGATGCGAAATATAGGAATTGAACTAAGGGCTTTTATCCTCAGGTAATATTCTTAAGGAAGTGTGAAAAATTTTAAAATTGCAATTGTTATTTCACTGGTCTAAAGCATTTCCGCCTTCACGACTTTAAAGGGTTACACGAATAACAAATAAGAATTTAATAAATAGAAAATTGTTACCGATTTTTCTGAAAGATGGGTATTGATAGACACAAAAGTTTCCCCTCTCCCATAAACGAAATCTTCTTTCCCCGAACTCCAAAACGAAATTCTGTATCTGCGCCTCTGATATTATGTTTGATTTGCGTTCTTATTAAATCGCTTTAACAATATTATATCCTTCTTTAATAGCATTGCTATGTTGCGAAAAATTGCGGTAGAGGTCCACGCCACAAGTCTGTTAAACGGCAATGAATATTAAGTATTAGTTTAAGTTACTACATGATTCACACTTACACCTACTTTCGTCTTGTTATTATTATTGTGTTAGATTTATCTTATAAGTTCAAGTGATTGTTCTTGAACGAGCTAGTCTATGGAACTAGCAATAAAATTTGAAACTTATTTTTACGTTTTATAGCATATTTATTGGAACAAAACTTTACCATAAGGACCGAAACAGTAGGCATGACCGTCAATCAATCCGCACAAGCTGCCAAATACGCAAAAAGGAAAACAACGAAAGGTTACATGGGTGCTACACGGCTGAAAACGCGGGGCATAGCTAATCTATCTATATACATATATAAAAAGGCAATGACCTTGCTGACTCAACATCGCCTACCAAACTACAAAATAATAAATCGGAAAAGCCATAAGACGATAAGCATAGTGAATCGGCCCCAGAAGGATATCTGGATCATTATTTGAGTGGATGTTGGTCTAATAAGATACGTTGATCCAGCAAGTTTCAGATCTTTATCTACTTTGGATTTTGGTTTTTGTGACCGCTCTAAGAATGGAGTTTTCGATATTCAAACCCTAAATTTCCATGGGGAATAAAATATATCCGATATATCTAACAGCTATCGTGTTAGTTAAAAAGATAGCTAAGGCGCTTAAATATATTTTAATTAGCATCAAGAGATAAATGAAAATGAAAAAGCTTTAATATTTTTTTTAAGAAAACTTTTATCTAAGTTTCATTAGTAGCGCGGATCATAAACTTTCAAATGATGTTTAAAATTATTACTTAAGATTTGACTTATTTGAAACTTATTGCTTGATACTCTTTGACACAATTAAGAAGCCATGAATTACGGCGTTTTTCAAAATTCAACCCCGCGAAGTGTATGAAAGCAAAATAATTTTAAGATCGATTTTACAAAATAACAACATTGAAATTAGGAAATCCTACTATGTTTGGAATTGGTAATTTAGAAGCGAAGGCTGCTAAAACCTTCGAGTGACGATAAAATGTAAATCAGATGTGTTTCTGGCGTAAATACATACGGCGACAGTTCGCAGAAAGTGAATTGAAATACATACATTATTCATCTAAACTTATTTAACATAAAGATCATGTTTTTCTTTCTACAATGTTGACACATCACTCTTTTGTGTTTTTAGAAATGAAAACTTCTATCGGTACGTTGTATGATTTTTGTATGGAGTACATCTTATGAGTTCGCGTCACCTCGCGTCATCGACATGACACCGACATGTAAAAGTATATCAGTAGCTATAAGGTATATCGTGTTGAATTGATTATTAAGTTATTACCCATGCGTTACCTTTTTATTTGAAAGTTTTAAAGTTAATTCTCTTGCAAAGGAGTGATGTACGATGTAAATTAAAGTATTTATAAAATCGTCCTGGAGCGATCGTTATCGTCACAGAGAGCCAAAGTTTGAGTGAAACAGAACATTATTGCAGTATAACAGAGCGTGACGGAATATCTATTTTAATTATTGCTCGGAGTGCCAATAGATGTGAAAAACAAGATTAATGTTAATAATTTTAACTTAAAAATTAATTAAAATTCTAGTTAATTTAAAAATTAAAAATAAAGCACAGTTATTTATAAGCTTTAAGATTTTACTTATTCGGCAGTGCCCATGACTGCCACGAGTGCTTTTTTATTGTTATGGTTACGGGTCGTTTAAACCTAATTTTGTAATATTTTCTAATCTTCAAACATCGTTCTAACTAGATGGCGGCTGGGATGGGAGTTTTAAGGCAGCCCAAAATACATGTTTCCAGTTATTATTTATAATCCAATTCAGTTTTAAACAATAACCAAACTAAATCACGTAAAATGCCACCAATATTATATGATATTGTCAAATAACCTAAGTTTATGAATAAAAATATAAATCACAACATGAAAATTTTGACAAATCAAGATCGCGCCAAAAAGTCTTCTTCGTTAATAATTTCGCGGAAAATGTCTTGCTAGTGTTATATTTTTTTTAAGATAAAAATAGGAATTGTTTGCTCGATTTTTGTGAGATGTTTCGAAATATCAAAGACAACTATCAGTATTAGAGAAAAAAAAAGAAATATTTTATTATAAATAGTTTAAGAGAAAAACCTTTACCCAGTTAGTTCTGTAGGAATTAATTGATTTAATAGGATGGTATCAATTAAAACCTTTAATAACTTAGATCACAATTCATCTGAAATTCGTTAATTAAATGATCGCAAATCAGAAAATTGCTGGCTATGACTTGATAGGTAGGTAAACATGATTATAAATCCATTGTTTCATAATACTCAGAGGTTTAATTATAGGTCAATTTGTTAACTATTAACATGTAATTTAAAATTACATTTTGCGTGATTTAAAAAAATAATAATTCCACATCATCTCCAGCTCATACTAGACCGATTTTTTGTTATGTATATATTTCAAAATTATCATTTTACGAGATGTAATAAAAATAAATAAACGAAAAGACATTGAATCATTCTTACACTGAATATAAAATACTTAATTATGAATATTTCTCAATGCTTTATAACAATGTTATTTTAAATGACTTGAAGAAAATTTTATAATATATTTAACTAAATTTTACTAAGTTAAATAATAATAGTATTTTATATGAGCGGGTTTACCCAAGTTAAATTATTTTTTTTTTATTTTAATGAATACTCCAACAAAATTACCCATTATACATTTTTTTTAATTATCTATTTATTTGGATGAACAACAGTCATTCATTAAAAGTATATAAATAATAGCAAATAAGTAATAAGATTAATGAACAAATAATCTCAGCATGCATGAAATCAATAAAGTAATGGTTAAGATTAGAATTAAATTTACTTACCTACCTAAAAAATTATTATTATAAGTAATTATAACTATCTATAAGTAGTATACCTAATGCTTTCCCATAGCTTCGTACATACATTGAAAAATAAAATATATTAATCGACAGATAGCAATATTTTAAATTAAATTAAAATAGTAATAAATAACAGAAACAAAATTAGTAATTACTATGAAGTAGAAAAGTGTTTAGTATAATTTTCGTGTCTCTAACCTCATTTTTTCCCTAACCATGACAAATACAAAATGAAGCTAACATTGTAATGGCTTAATTAAACGTTTTGACTTTATAATTTGATTATTACACAAGCATATTGCAATAAAATTTTATAAACCTACGACAGGGTGATATATTTGTAGAAATATTACGTGTGTATATCTTATTATATTAAGTGAGCAATTCTAGTTTAAATATATGTAATTGGTTTCTCGGAAACGGCTCCAACGATTTGGAAGAAACTTTGTATTTAAATAACGTTTTACATTCCGAGTATACCCAAAAAGTTTTTTTTTTGTAATACACCGTCAAAGCTCTGTCGCGAAGATATTATATTATATAAACATGGATTCATTGTGACAAATTAGCTTTAGATTAGAATGGATTTACAAAATCAACAAGTAACTATAATATATTTATTTAAGGCAAAAAATAAGATTGGTGTTTGTTTAAAAAAGTAACTTGGCCGTCTCGGGAAACCCAGCAGATGTGAAAAATGTTAGTAGATATTTAAAAAAAAGTTTATGACTAACTGTACCAGTACCAATACCAGTATCAGTATCAGTATCAGTACCAATACCAATACCAATACCAGTATCAGTATCAGTACTAGTACCAGTACCAGTACTAAAAAAACTCACTGTGAAAATGTTTATTTTATTACTGTGTATGGTAGTCGCGATCCCGCTGCTTTTAAGCTATCTATGTTTTAACATGACACTTTGAAATGATCCAGTCTGTTTATTGAAAACAACGAACTCGACTCTACACGTTCGAGTTGGCCAAAGCGTAAGCCAAAGCAACATTGGGACCAACAATCGGTCTGACCCACCGTATTGTATGTTTTAGGTACATCAAAAAACTTATCACTGCTAACCACAGTTTTTGTTATTATTATTTGTCTACACTGATGACTCAGTAAATTACTTTTATCACAACTTACTATAAACTATATTAGAACTATAGAAGTCTCAAGTTTCCAATTTTTAATTTGTTTGATTTGTGCTAATGTTGGGCAGAACGATGTGTAAAAAATTGAATAATCTTTTGTACGTAAATAAACTTATGTAACGTAAGTACAACATAAGTTAAAATATTTAATAAAAAACACATTTATTTAATAAACGACCATGGTAAACCAGTTCTTAAATCCTATTATAGGTATTAATTACAATAATTTTATATCTTTTTTGTCTAAAAGGTTCGAACGCGGAAACAATTTATAATCCGGTTTGAAACAAATGCGACATAAGCCTACCTCGCATATTTATTAAAATAATATAATATAAACTAGGTACCTACCTACTATAATTTGCATACTAATATTTTATACCTACGTTGATTTATCGGTTCGAACTCCTACTATGAAAGATTCATAGTTAACATCACGTTTATAAGTAAATATCAAGGGTTTTGTGTGTTATAGGACGGGTTGCTAATAAAATGTATTATTGTACTAGCTTTACCTCACGCGTACATCAAAATCTGCTGACGGTGAACAAAACCTTAACGCTTGAGAAGTGTCTTATAGTACCACTGTATGTGAGGAAAATATAGAATTGTTGATTTCTCGGTGTTTGAAATGAAAGCCCTTACCTTCCCTTGGGAAGAGGCCTTTGCCTAGCAATGGGACACTTACAGGCTAATATTGTATGTAACAAAATCAAAATCAAAATAATCTTTATTTAATGTAAGCCCTAAGAAGGCACTTAGGAACATCAAAACATGACTGCCGGTTCGGAAAATATCCCAGACATCGAGAAGAACCGGTAAGAAACTCGATGGGTTTATCTTTTTTCTGTCAACTGTACAAATGTACAATAATAATAATTTAGTGGATCCACAGAGAGGGAGTCACTTCCAGGCATCACTATCATTCACATAATGATCCACCATGAACCTTTTGACAGTAAAGCCCGCTTGACATGGTCCCTAAATCAGTTGTCCGGCATATCAGTAATGTGCTTCAGATATAGATCCTAACACTATTAAGTTCTGGTCAAACAGCGGACGGCCGAACGCGGTGGTGACGTGACGTGACCGCTAGTCAAGCGCTGAGCGCGACGGCTCTATGTGACATATTCTTCATTAACTATTACAACTCTTCATGTCCCGCCAGCGTCGCGTCGCCGTCCCACCCCGTCCGCTGTTTGACCAGACCTTTACCTAAACCAGCAGGCACAATGACGTCACTCTGCAGCGCTACTATAAAAAAAGACCTTTGAAACCACGATTTAGCTTTAACGTTAAAAAAAATTGCAACTATAAAACATTTAGAACAAAAAGGTTTTCAAAGTTTTTGACATATACAATATGTATAAAAAACCCCGTCGAATCCAAAAAGGGATTTTATTTATTATTTTATTTAGTTTCCCTTAAATTTAACAAATTTTTAAAACCGGATAACACCTTTAACCGAATTACCGGATAACGCCTATCCCCGCCGCGTGGCGCAGCGGTGCGTTTGATCTTGTGGCGGTACCGTGGGCCACGCCGCCTGTATTGCCATTAAGTTAGCTCATTTAACTTAATTTTTTTACATTTTATTCAGGGTATATTTTTACTTATAATCTTATACTTATAAATAACATAAACAGAATATAATCTCGACACCAGATAACACCTCCAAAGATCCGACGGAGTTTTTAGTACATATTTTGTACATATGCTCGTGAGAGTTCGTTTTAGTTTCGCTACATAAACAGATTTAGTGCTTTCTAACATAGAGATTAGAGTTTTTGGCAAGATATTTGACTGTCATATAGTGTATTTTGATTTTTATTCATAAAGTGACTCTATACTTTGTAATATATGTGGCATTTTGTATAATAAAGTTTAGTTACAAGTGAAGTGGATCAGAAATAATAACCTGGACAATGAACTCAGAGATGCCACAAAAATACGATGTAGCGAAGTTATAAAAATAGTTAACTATAACCGCTTGCCTGATTACTTATGGTAGGAGATTTTGTCCTAGCGGTTGATATATCCTTGAGTGGTGACCGCAAGGTGATTCAGCTCGGTCTTGATCACGGGGCTAGCTTATTAACTTTATTTCGTTGTTAATAGTTATTACTATACGATAAAGAATTGTGCTTCTTTTTAAAATTGCACCGATAATAATAATACAAACATTTTTTTTTAATAATAGTTCAGCACATTGACGTTACTGTCACAGCGGCGACCACCAAAACATCTAAATCCATCGACGGTCGCTGCTATCATGCGAGCCTGCATAAAATATCTCTATATAATAATAATAATATCAACAAATGTAATAAATATAATATATTTATATGACTTCCAATTCACATTCCGAACTATAGGTATATACTATTTGAAATTAACTTCACTTGTGGATATTAAAAACCCTTTACCACTTAAAATTCCACCAAAATTATAGTATGTATATACCCTAATAGATGTTAAACGATACAAAAATATGAATTAATTATGTGACTATATAAAAAGGAATCAATCAAATCAAATCCAAAATACTGCATTGTATTTAGGCCCTAAGAAAGCATTTAAGAGCCACAAAACATTGCTACCGGTTTAGAAATCATTCCAGTAATCGAGAAGAACGGACAAGAAACTGGATCTGGGTTTATCAAATGTTAGTTTTTGCTGTGTAAATAATGTTTACAATTATCTGTACAATGAATAAAATTGAAATGTCTTTTTGTAATGTCATACAACAGCTTTTTACTAAATGCAGATGAAAGTACATATATACAATACCTATAACAAAACACCCATTTTTTAAATTTTTGTCTCTCTCTTTGTTTGTTCCGGATAATCTCCGAAACGGTTGGACGGAGTATATGTCTATCTTCTAAGGAACATCCACAATAAGTATTTTTGTCTTTAAAATAGCCGGGAGCGGGGGAGCAAGATTCGCGCGGCCATTCTACGTTCCACATGAGCGAAGCCACGGATACAGCGAGTTAATAATATTATTTTAAAGAATTTAGGTGCAGAGAGGGAATCATTTCCAGACATGACTATCATTCACGCAATATAATAATAACCTTTTAACAATAAAACCTATTTGATACGGCCCTTGAATTTATTACCCGGCAAATTATTAATGTGTTTTTATTATACAACCTAACATTATTACCTAAAAAAATCTGTCCTGGACGACTGGCAGATGAAAAACATCGAAATTATTTTATATAAGTTATATTCATTTAAGAACAGATTACAGCAGGAATCAGATATGGCATAATGAAAAGATAAAGCATTGCAAATTTATTCTATAAAATAATAAGTGTTTATCACATAAATATTAATTTTTATTAAGTACAAAATTTATAATTTAAAAATTTATTTCAAATCACGACTACTCAATTATTTTCATAATTGTATATTCATAATTTCATAATTCATAGTACATATATTCCATCATATAGCGTGGCGATGCGTCGCCACGGCCTGTATATCCACGCCAACAATCAGGTTTACCCTCGCCTATAGATGTTTCACATTAAAAAAATTTTTGGACTTACGGTTATTTTGTCAAGCAAGGTTTTTCCTTTAAAAACAAAGCTCATAGAACGAAATAGTGGTGTAGTAACATATCTGTATCAATGCCGAAGTAGTGCCTACTTCCGTTTGTCATAAGGTCACATTACGAACTTGACCGATGTTGATTAGCATGTATGCGAAATTATTAGGTAAGCGTGAAGGTTCGCCCGCACACGTTGTGCGTCGGCCTCTTGTTTTGGGTCACATAAGATAAGGTGAGATTGTGGGCACAAAGCTAAACCTATAACGATTTAAAAAATCATGTAGGTATAATAAATAGTGACATTAACCACCACCAATTTACATTACCGTAACTTGAAATTGGGCAATTTCAGTTTTTGTCTTATTTTTAATATAATAGAAATGTTATTCAAATTCCAATAAACAATAAAACTATACCTATATTAAGTACAACACTATGTGGTGTTAAAATTACGTTTATTTATGAATATAATTTCTATAATGACCGATATAAATTACGCTAAATTCTTCCGGTGCTTAAAACCAACATTTCCAGACTCCGCGTAAGTGTATATTATAGCTCGTGTCAATTTAATTCCATCACACTCCACAAAGAACTTTATTAATCGATTTATTAATGATGTAAACAAAGCATAATATGGTGGTATTCGAATACTTTGAAATCAATTAGAAAGATCGAGAAGGAATATTACATGAATCGATTATACTAGTTATTATTGTTATTTAAAAATCTTTTTCTTTCATAACAAACAGTTTAAACTGATATTTATACTAAGTACTTAGATTTATGCTAATAATATTATTAAGCTTTTTTTTTGGTTGTTTGAACGCGCTATTCTCTAAAACTACCAGTCACATTTGAAAAATTATTTCTGCTTTTTATAACCTATTTTTTGAGGAAAGTTATAGGCTATATAACATCACCCCAGCACTCTAAGGAGCAGAGGAAAAACCATGAACGCCAAGCAAACTGTTCAGAAAGTGGGAACAACGACTTGCTACACGTGTGCGTTGACGGCTCCGCGAAGGAGAAATGGTCGAATTAATTTAACACGAGTGAAACCGAGTTACACGGATAGCTAATTATGTATAAAAAATATTAATTAACCAGTAATCGAAGAACATGATGTACAACCTACGATAATGGTTTCAAACGAACGACAACTTCAGTTTGATTCGCAAAGCTTCCGCCGCGAGCCGCCGCCTTCAAGGTCGTTCTATAATTTATCACCAATGACTTTCACTTTTAAAGTGGTCGGCAAAAAAATAACAAATTATCCTACACGACAAAAAAACAAATAGACACTGAGAGGTCAATTATTGACGTTCTATACATAGATTCAGCTAATCGGCAATCAATTTCTACAAGACACGCTTGACTGAAGCCAGTTAAAGTTACGAAGTAAGATTTTTCTATAGTAAGTAACCAGACAAATTGGCGGTACTATGCTTAATGTTCAGCATAGAACAATCTAAATAAAATGAGAATCATAATTAAAAAAAATAATGTGTGCAATTCACACGTGGTGGAGAAGTGATCAAATACACACTAATTTAAAGTTTATGAAAATGTACATGCAAGTACTCACAATCATTATTCCCAATATCATTTTCAATTAGGCATCACCTTGCACATTTGAAATATCCATGGGAATAACATATGGAAAAAGTATACGTACACGTATATAAAACACCACGGTTGTTGTGATGCCTTTTCCCAAGCTTTGTACTACGCATGCGCGCACAAACACGTATTAATACACGTACAACGCTGAGGCCCAAGCAAACTCCCACTATGTCTAAACGAATATAAGAAACGCTGTATAATGCTTCTTATCTCATTTTCTCCCACGTTAAATCTTATGAATTTATGTATCTGTCTCTTTTTACTATCGCTTTTTCGTTTCATCGACTTACAAATCACAACGACGCTAAAGAAGTTTTCACCTCAAAATAGTTTGTTCAATTTAGGCCCTAAGGGCTCTTAGGTGTGAATCAAAATCCTACCACCGGTTCGGAAACAACCCAGTCATCGATAATAACCGATTAAAGAAACTCGATCGGATTTATCATTAGCCAATCGACGCTTTCATGTCGGTTTCTAAACCGCCTGCCATCTGGATAGCACTGGCTGATCCCGAAACGTGACAAATCAAAATACCCAATCAGGTACAGAACTCTACCAGCACACTTCATCACTGGATATACACTGGCGGTATGCGATTAAGAGATATACTAATGTAATCATTCGATTATAATGATATCTCAAGACATCTCGTTTATAGACATTAGTAATTACTAACATTAGTAGTTCAAAGATGAATGATCCTTCATAATCGAAGTACCGTTAGCAATTACTAATCCAGGGTTACTAATTTGAACGACCTTTGTTTTAGCTAATTGTTGTATGTGTTCTTGTAAAGAACTTTGTTTACGACTGTGTGACCGTTTTTTTTTTAACTCTCCACTCTTCGTTTTTAATAGGTACCATTCATCATTCATAATCGCCCACCTCTGGATAATACATCAAAGGCTCGATTATGAATGATCATTCTTATTCGTAATTCAATTATGAATTATCACTCATCATCGAAATATCTCGATTATGTAAATCATTCATAATCGCCCACCTCTAATATACACAAGTTGATCCGACACACCTAAGCTTGCCAGACGGATGTTAATATCTAGTGTACGGTGATCGCGATCCAGTTATCCACAAGCGCCTTAAATATACCCAGCACAAGTTAACAAATGGAGTTTTTGGTGGGATCTTGAACTGACATATTGTGTTTTTTTTTTTTTAACATAGGATTTTGACCCTATATTGTGTAATATTGGTGGCGTTTTGCGTGATATAGTTTGGTTTTTGTGCTTATAAGTGAAGTGGATTATAAGTATATACTGAAAGCATGCATTCTGGGATCTCACAAAAACTCCCTAGAAAGTTCTAACAAGGGAGCTACCATCTTGTTAGGATACTGAATCGTCATAAGACAGGATACCATATTCTCTTCATAATGGCAGTAATGGTCTTCATTAAAGAGGACTAGTTGCCAAGTTAGGAAGAAAAACAAAGTTAACAAACTGCAGATTTTATATTTAAAGGTATCTGATGGTATATTACAATCGTATTACGCTGCTATCACCGCTTTCAACGACTTGAAAATACCATTCCATAAGCCTCCGTATTATCTCGAAACTTCTTGATCATTCTTCCTTTTGCTATACCGTGGATTTTATATGGCCTCCTAGCCAACGTGTTCTTTCCTTCCCAGCGGCGACCCTGAGGTAGAGCGAGGTTCGTTCGCTTTATGCACCAAGATAGCAAGGGACGATAAAATGACAAAAATGCGAATAATATAATTGAAAAGTATAAATTTATTTAAACTAAGGTCGATAGAAAAAAAACGCAATTTCATGTTTTAATTAATTTCTAATCATCAAACCAACGAGTTCGACTTGCGGTCGCGATGGTGATCTAACTTGCATGCCAGCGTCATTCACACCATGTACCCGACCTACGCCTTCAGTTTATCTGAGTCTGGCGAAAAAATGTACGACGGGCTCGTGGTACAATAATAATACAAATCCAATTATTTTATTTGATCGCTACCGTGCACGCCACCGCGGCCACAGGCTGACCGCGTTGGTTTAGGCTTACCTTAAGTGTCACTATAGAAGGCATCCAATTATACACAATTTTCTTGTCCTACCAACCAGCAAAAGTTTGTGTTGTCGCATCATATGAAATTACGATCAAGCGTTATATAAAGTGATGAAAAAAAAACTGTTACCACTTTGCTAATTATTTCAGAGCGTATTAGTTTTAATGAGTATCATGAAGTTATTAATTGTCTTGAACGAAGGTCGAAGCGTGATTAGCCTGGGGTCATTGCCGTCTGTTCGGCTTTGACATAGTTATATCATACTAGCTGTCCGCTCGCTGCTTCGCTCATGTCTGTAGACTATAAGATTTGTATAGGTTTTTTTATGCGCTTGGCCTCGATCTGGGCTGATGGTAAGTAAACATAAGGCCGACAATGGATAACGTTTACTTATCAGATGTCTGTTCACCCTACGCTTGAAGACTTAGTCGGCGGGAAGACAGATGCCGGGAGTGAATTCCACTCCTTAGCCGTTCGCATAATAAATGTCGAACGAAATACTTCATTCGGATTGAGGGAACATCCACCATTTTTACAGGACTGCGAAAAAGGATGGTTGTTTTCGAGTTTATTTGTTTGGCACGCTCTGTAGCCTAAACGGCTTGAAGAATTTTAGCCTATGATGATGTCTTTAGATTCGTCTTAATTGTGTGAGTGGCATAGGCTATATAATATTTAGGTACGACGTCTGGTATTCAATTAAAGTTTCTCAGTAGACCGTGTTTGTGAAGTAGCTTATGCAGAGATGGAAGAATTTATAATAATAAGTGTGTATAGACGTCCAGCGTCGATAATTCTTTCTCTTCGTTCTTTAAAACTAAGGAGGAAATTTTAATACAAATATGTAACACAAATAAGTCTGTTTTAGTCTGCGGTGACTTTAATCTAGACATTTTGGGTTCGTCACCTGAGGTCACAATGTTCACGTCGTTATTTAGATCATTTAGTCTGTATCCACTTTTTAATTAGCCAACCAGAAGCACGGCCTGAACTGCGTCGTGCATTGACAATGTTTTTACTAACTTTGAAACCATTAGTAATAGCATTATTATATGTACTGTGATAAGATCTGATCATAGAGCACAACTTGTTGAAATAAATTGTAACACACCTAGCGAAGCTTGTAAAAAATTGGGTAGAGTTATATCAAAAAGTAGATTAGATCGCTTAAATGATAATGTCAATTTAAAATTATCCTCGGCCAATTTTAATAGTGTTGATCCCAATTTCAATTAGTTATTTAGTATTATAGGTACGTAATAAATTCACAAAAATTGCCTACCGAGGAATATTTGAGTTAGGAAAAAAAGGTTATTCAGTGATTGGGCAACCAAAGGAATTAAAAAAGTAGAGATCATTTATAGTATTATTTATTTTCAGAAAATCCATGACATCTAATAAATACTTATGTTATGTTATGTGTAACGTGTGTACTTATGTTAGGAATTATTCAAAAATGTTTAAACGTGTTTGTGTGACTGCGAAGGCGAAATTTCTAAATAACAAAGTGCTTGCATCTACTAATATGTCCAAGACTGTTTTGAAATAAATAAGGAAATAGGCAAAAACAGGAAAAAAGACGATTCGTTAAATCTAACTGTCGAAGAAGTACAAAACACAAAGAGTTCAGAGATAGCAAATGTTTTTCAGGATTACTTCACAAATATACCACGAGAGGTAACAAAAAATATTACATCATCACCTAGTGGTGCAGCATCACTCTTAAGAAATCTTAGTACACCTTTAAATTGAAAATTTTATTTTACATCTATTACTGCAGGTAAAATTGAGTTTGAGTTTTTAAACAAATAAACTTAAATCATACTGAAGTCATTTGGGGTAAAATTGGGACTGTAATGGTAGTTCAGTCTTTAATTGTTAATATTTCACCATATCTGGCTCATTTAGTTAATCAGTGTATTGCTAAAGGAACTCTCCCCGTATGATGAAAATAAGTGGCTTAGTCATTGTTTAAATCAGGTTGTAGAAGTAATAATGGAAATTATAGGCCGATTTCTGTACCTCTTTCGATTAGTAAGATTTTTGAGAAAATTATGCTTAAGTGATTAGTAGAGTACTTTAATAATCATAAAATATTGGATGGTCGGCAGTTTGGTTTCACGAATTCAAAATCTACGACCAATGCTGGTGCAACGCTATTAAGTCACGTATTATATTTGAGGCACGGGAGAAGTTGCGGGATGCTATCGGTATATTCTGTGATCTTTCAAAAGTTTTCGACTGCGTTGATCACACTACGCTCATATTTAAGCTAAAGCATTATGGTGTGTGTGGGACCTTCTCTCGACTTTCTAGAAATATATTTAACAGATCGCTGTCTAATAGAAAGTGTTAATGGGCAACCTCTTCCGGATCATTGGCTAGAATCGGCGTCCCACAAGGTTCGATATTGGGATCGTTTTTGTTTTTAATGGTTAAGAACTGTGCCAAAATTGTTCTTTTTGCGGACGACATTTCACTTATATTTCAAGTAAAAAGAAAAGATTCAGAGGTTAGACATGTAAATAATACTTTATTTAAAGTATCAGAGTGGTTTGCTTTAAATAATCTATTGTTAAATGCAAACAAAACAAAATGTTTCAGATTTGCCTTACCCAATATACAACGTGTTGAAAGTAATATTAAGATAGAAGAGAACATAGTAGGCATGGTTGATAATACTGTATTCTTAGGCATCACACTGGATGCAAAATTACAATGGGGTCCGCACATTACAACCTTGGCAGGGAAATTAAGCTCCTCTGCATAGGCAGTGCGTAAGATTCGCCAATTAACTGATATTGCTACTGCTGGGCTGGTCTACTTCGCTTACTTCCACAGTTTAATTTCCTATGGTATTTTACTGTGGGGCTCAGCAGCTGAGTTAGATATATATCTATTGAAAATGATAATAACTGTATATACTTAAATACTTTAAAAACTAATTAAAAAAAATAATAAGATATTGATAAACCCGATAGAGTTTCTGGTCGGTTCTTCTCAATGGCTGGGATGTTTTCCGAACCGGTGGTAGTGCTTTGACATTCATAAGTGCCTTCTTTTTTGATTTTGAACGGTCGTGACGGGAAATTCTAACTGTACACTTTAGAACTTCGTTCTAAAAATATTCCAGCTGTCATTATCATCGGCTTTCATAGAAGAGGGCATTATACAAAAATAGCTATCTTCAATTCATCAGCCATGTGTCGGAGTCACTCGGAACTTGGAGCGTGCATTATTTAGATCACGTAGGAACCATTACTGATTACATCACTTCGAACAATGTGGTAACATTATCAGTACAGTGTTTATAAAATGAATATTTAATAAGATAGAACAGGATACTAAACTAGAAATCCGGTCTGCATATCGGATAACATTTTTTATCCAATCATGTAATTATATTTACGACCGGCTGTGCCCCACGGCTTCACACGCGTTTTTTACGCAGTTTTTAGTTTCGGCAATTTTATTTTTAATAACATTGTTGATCATTCTTACAGCCTATTTATGGATAAACATATAGTAACAGTGTAAAAAGATTCATCAGAATCGGCTGAGAATTAAAAAATAATGTAATTTTTACGGTTTCTAAAAGTGATATTGAAAATTCTTATAGCCTATCAAAAGTGACTAGTGATAAAAGATTCGCATGTACAAAATTTCAACGGAATCGGTACAGCCATTTTTGAGTTAGAATAAATATAATTATTAAAATAAGGGGTCTTATTACGAATTTCGCAATAGCAACGCGATACCAGAAATCGCTAGTCATATTTAATGGCGCAAGTTTTTAATCACCAACATTTTTTTTTTACTTTCTAGAAGGGCCCATTAAAGTTTAAAAAAAACCTTGATGGCTTTGATGTCATCTTACATTTTTCATTTGATAATAGGCAGTAGTTATGTATGCAAATACTAAAAAATACACTACTATCACGCTAGGTTTAATCAGATGTAGGTACATAAAAGAGACAATGTAATAATTAATCTTTTTATTAGGTAGGAATAATTAACTTTGAATATCAAAACAAATGGGAAACTGGTAACGTATATTCGCGACTATATTAAAATCTATATACTATTTAATATTAATATAATAAAGTAGAAGAACTTTTTTGTTTGTTTGTTTAAACACGCTAATCTTTAGAACTAGCAGTCGGATTCGAAAAACTATTGTTGTGTAAGATAGTTAGACTCACGAGGAATAGTATAGGCTATCTAACATTAGGCGAACAACTATCAGCTAGCCTTAAATATTGATTTTGTTATGTATGTCGGAAGTGAAAGGGTTCCCGAACTGCTTTACCCGCGTGCACGGGCGTAATGGTTAATGATACGTAACTACAATGTTCTACAAAAATATTGTTCCTAATTACATATATATAAAACAAAAATCCACGATAGGCTAAGCTACAATAAGCTATTTTGTCACAACCAATTGTTAAAAATTAAAAACTGATTTATGGACATTATTTTTACACCTGGCAGATTAATCTTTACAAACAAAAGTTACTTCATAATAAAGACAGTTTTATGAAATTAAATTTTACTCTTTAAAGTATTACGTAACGCATTTTTTGAAGATTTTTAAGCCTCCCTCCCCTTCCTTAAACGTTACGTAACACCCAAGTCAGCAAGCAGTCACCATGAGAGCTTTTATAGGCCAAGAACAGCTGATGATGTAAATCTCCCTGTTTGAGGAGATTACACAGTAGGAACTCACTATAACAAACCTGATTACCAATACAGTCGAGGGGTTCCTCGTAAAACAAACGAAAAGGGTTGCCAACTTGGAAATTTAAATTGCCTAGTTTTTTATTTCAATTAAAAAAAAAAAACAATGTTACGTAACGCGTTGTTCGAACCACCTCCCGTCCTATCGCATCGTAACGTTTTAAAAATCCTCCCTCCCCCAAATTGCTTTACGTTATACTTGAACGCCCCCTTATTTGGACACATAGTTTAGGAGTTAAAGAAACATTAAAATACTTTGTACTTGCGGGAAGAACAATTATGATATTCTACACGCGTACGTTGGCGTTGCGGTGCTTGTCGTATAAAATTAACAGAGGTGAAACCGTGGAACACAGCTAGTAAACTAAATATGCAAAGATGAGGCTGTCTACGTATTGAAAATCTTAACTATTCACACGCCGCAAACGTGTTTTTATGTTAACATCAAAAACTGGCTTTAGGCCTTGTTTCTTTTGTTTTCTGCTAGAAATATTTCGAGGATGTTTACTTATTCCAGTTTATATTTATGTAGAATTTATTTATGAGTACAAAATATTTACAATTACGTTTATGAATTATATCATTATATTTATACATAAAGCAAAAACTTTGAACCCCTTCTTAAGCGTATTGCGTACACGGAAGTGGTGTTTGAACAATCTAGGGAGTTTTTGTAAGATCCCAAAATGCATGCCTGTTGCTGTATATTTATATACCACTTCTCTTAAGCACAACAACCAAACTATATCACGCAAAAAGCCACCAATATTACATAATATATAGTCAAAAAATCTAAGATAATAAATTAAAAATAAAAACCACAACATGTCACTTTAAGATCCCGCCAAAAACTCTCATAGTACGTTAAAGATATGACGTAGAGAACTTCTGTCTTCATGTCGAGATGGAGTTTAGTGTAAAGATGTTGCACCAGATACTAGCACGTGTGGTTTTAATATGGAAGAAAGTTGAACAGCTCTTTAGAACACTCGCTATGATACAGATGGTAAAATACGCTCAACGCGTCAATGTCCCTGCGCAGCTAAAGTAGCTCATGTAACATAAGAACCTATTTCCTAATCGGTTTTATTGTAATACAGAAATATGGTTGTGTATATTTTTCTTTAAATCACCACGAATTATTAAGGTGTGTAGGTGGGCGATGACCTCCATTATCTCTGTTCTAACTCAGTATCGTAGAAACCTACGTGACAAGGTTGATTTAATTATCTCGCAAACTATTCTAGTATGGCAAAGGATTATTAAACTGGGCCCTAAAATTGTAATTTGTTTTATTTACAAATCTTTGATTTTATGAGAGTGTTAAGCAAAGTTAGGAATATCTATTTTTGTAATTCCGAATGGTAGTATTTTGGTCTTCTCAAGGTCTGAATTGAATGAAGCATTTTCTGATTTTGTTTTAAACCTTGCACGGTATACGAAATGGCATTAACGATTTGAAACTAAGAAAAATCTGATGGCTAAAAGTTTACTCCGTAATTTCGAAGTCTATATTTTCTCTTCTTGGTTACGTAAACCTATACCATTTCCATTCCTTTATTTTCTCGATGACAGCTCCTGTGAAAACTTGAACGAGCGTCTTTTTTACATTATTTATGCATTATTTTATAAAAATATGACGTTTACACACGTACCAGGGTATACCAGAGTCGGAGAAACTGATAGGGATGGAGCTATATCGATAAACGTAACACGATAACAGACCAGATATTTTTTTACAGAATGTAAGAAACTAAACTACTGCCGGATACTTTTGTACAAATTTATTAACTAATATTATATTTCATTACAAGATGTTACACGTATTAATTCTTGATTGATAATGCCAACTTTATCAAAATTTTCGAAGCTGTTGTAAAATAAGTAGGTATAAGTAAGTACTCGACAATGAAAGGAAATAATTATAACGACAGGTAATCTTTATTTATTTATTTTATTCAAAATCTGATGAATCGTCACTGTCACTCGACTCGATGAAATATATGCGATCGATATCATTACTTATTTGGTCACAACACTACCTACAACTTCAAATTAGAACTGTCATCGAGAAAATAAAGAAATGGAAATATTATAGTTATTTACTGTTAAATTAAAATGTTTTGTTAATTTAATAAAAATTATAATCCAACATCAATTTAGTCGATCGTCTAGATAATTAAAGTAATTCAAAATGGAAGATATTCCAATGTATCATTTATGTTTTTTTTTTGTTGTATAATAATAATTAAAAATCAAACAAAATATCTCAACATGCAACTTGACCGATTCGGTTAAAACTAAATCGCTCATAAGAACGATGAGGACCATATTTTTTATTGTCATATTATTCACTAATCGTGGGATTCGTGGGTAGTATGAACACTTCCGCATTTTGTGCAGTCATCACCCGTAGATAAATAGATGTATGATTCCATTATAGCTGTTATTTTTTATGTCCCATACTGTTTGTATCAGTACAGTGTCATGTGATCATGTCGTTTCCTTTTTTGTCGCAATGAAGAGCTGAAAAATGCTAAAATACTATTATGTTAGGTAAAATGTGACCTGTGACCGTGGTCGGAAAAATTTGAAATTTTATTTTCATTTTTGATACCTAATTTACAGTTGTTGCAAAATACTTTTGCACTCAAATTTTTACTATAAAATAGAATGAAAGTATGCATGAAAAACCTTAAAAAGTTCACTTACGGAATCAAAACTTTTTTAGTCAACAAGCTAAATTTTTAAACGAAAAACCCGAGTGCAACAAAATCACAACTTAAAAAAAAAAAAAAAAAATTTGCTTTTTATTTAATTCCCTTACGTCGTACTTAAATCTTAAATATCCTATTTCACTCCCACAATTAAGACGAATCTAACGACTCCTCGTATGCTAAAATTCATCAAGCTGTTTAGGCTACAGAGCGTGATAAAAAAAATAGGTATACATACATACGCTCGAAAAACCCTCCTTTTTCCCAGTCGAGTAAAAACGTAACATTTAGAACACAATCATCGAGATATAAGTTACTAACTTTTATCAATCACCAAGTACGTTTGCATAAAACTATTTACGCTAATGCGTATTCATGAGTTTATGAATTATGATTAAAATAATTATTTATACAAGGTTTCGTTAATAACTCAGTCATATAAATAATGTAGTCGGCAGATAGTCGAAACATTTATTGAAACACCACCCATTCGTAAGTTGGGCTAATTATATAAAATAATCGAAAAACACGACAGACATTAATTTAAATGACGCCAAACGATGTGCTACCTAGAGCTCTTCGCTCATAATGTCAAATTCAAGAAAGGAACAATCGAATGCATATTCAACCTACATCGCGTAAACGTACTACCTAGATGGGAGACGTTTATCACGGCCTCTGGAAATACTAGGGCCGGTTTGATTGACTACCTTTATAGGTTTTTATTTACACAATAAAAAAAATCATTTGCTAAATTAATTCAAATTATTATCATTGATTGAAACTTCCAATTGGACGTAGTTAAGCAGAAAGGACTCAACCCATATAAAGTCACTTCCGAGTTATTGACGCTTAAAGTTCATTTATAGGTATATTATTTTATTATGCTTTGTAGAAATTTATATTTTGCTTGTTTCGTTTAAAGGAATTATATTTGAAACTATCCAAAAGGTTTGAATCTATTTAGCTTTCTATTTAATGGGCCTGTTTTAATAAAAAATAATTTATAACAATGGATTCAAACAGATTAGATCATTATAGTAAATTAAAATGTTATCCCCATGACATATGTGGGACTTAATGTAACTAATCCATGCCACTAAATGTAAACTTCTCTTGTCTTTTTAGCAGATATTTTTGCTGAATGAAAGATCTTACCTAAAAGACCCTCTTGTCATCAATAACTCATTTTTAACCGAATTGTGGATTGAGTCCTTTCTGCTTAACTACGTCCAATTTTATTTTCTACTAAACGCGCCAAAAGTAGTGTAACTAAAAACAACTTTTAATAGTTAAAAGTTCTGTAGTACCTACCTGATTGGAAAAAGCGACACTAGAAAGAGAGAAACACATACATCTGTAGGATTTAACCTGCGAGAGAAAGAGATAGGTTGATACACGTTTATTAAAAGTCTTTAGTTTTCAAGACTACGATCGTCGTCGATTTGCGGTGCGGTGCGGTGTGTGAGTTTGAGTCGCGCTGATTAAGAATTTAAAAATTAATCATTTTTTCTCAAACATGCATAGAAATATGGTCATTATTTTCGAAAAAAGAACACGCGAAGTATTGAATTTACAGACATGCCAAGAATGATAAAAGAGGTCCAATCAATAGGTATTTAATAACCCCAGCACGCCGTTTCATACAACATTGCTCGAGCGTTGTAATGTTCCAAATTCAAAAAACGCTCTAGCAATGGATTTGATTTTCTTTATCCGTAAATTCAAAGTACTTCGCGTGTTCTTTTTTCGAAAATAATGACAATATTTCCATGCATGTTTGAGAAAAGCACTATTATATATGACTCGGGGGAAATAGGCAAATGTAGGTCTAGGATGAGCTTGAAGGCCGAGCCATAGGCGAGTACTTCACTAATACGAGACAGGCAAATTACCTATTTCACGGCCTTTGCAATAATGTATTATTTATTACAGAAGATAGTTTTACGTTTACTGAAGAGTGAATGAAGGATTCACTTCTAACGCGTATGGAAGTTGCATTGTTACTGTTCTATAACTGTAATCTACTGAAACACAATAAGAGGGGTTTAATCTTACCTTAAAATTAGGTTTTGAAAAACTGTTATCTGTTTAAGATAGGAACTGAGAATTATTTCAAAATAAACATAATTTATTATGTATAAATTAACAATTAAATATAATTTTAGTATAATAAATGGTTTTATTATTTAAGTTTGAATGCTAAAATTGTTATTATGTTTTATTATGTTGACATAAAAAAAAAGTTGTAATGGCGGTTAGAGAAGGAAGGCGAGCGCTTTGTATCATGACAATGAGTAATTTGAATGAAATAAATACATACAAAGCATTCATTATTATAACTATTATCTTATTACCGTTCAAAAGAACCTAATAATTAAAATTAAATATTTGTAGCTACAAGATTTTCAACTGTGGGTACATTCAGTCGTCATTCAAGACTTAGGTTTAATTTTTAAATGATTTTGCACTGAAAAAGTAATAGTCCGGAAGCTACGGGGCCTTTTCCATGAGTAGCAATATACATAGTAGAACATGATTTTGACAATAGTTTATATATTGCTTTGATAAACCGAGCGTCGGACCGCGCGACCTCACTTAGTTATGGTGTAGGAGGCTGACGAACATATAAAAAAATATTATCGAAATTGTAGCAGTATACTTGCTACAAATTATCACATTACTTTTTTATAATGTTAATTTAAGAAAAATAACAGTCCGATCTCGGTATGCTGATAAAACCGTCGTCAGTTATGTATAAGAAGTCATCGGAAAATTATAAAAATCTTATTTACAACTTGACAACTTCGTCAGTTTCCTACACCACAACTAAGAGCCTCCGAAGGGTCTGACGGTCAGTTCCTTCATTAGCAGTATGAAAACTACTTATGGTAAAAAAGTTATGGTGTATACTTCCACGACTCAAAAATACCCATAGATCCCGGACTATGTATAAAGAATACATAGAGAAAAACCGGCAAATTTTTAGAAATTTCTAAATATTACAGGAAAATGCAAGAAACCTGTAATTATTTGGTATCTACCATTGTTAAGTATATATATATACATATAATAAACAATTCTGTGATAATTTGATTTTCTAAGATTTCATAAAATACGGTCGTGCGGGGTGGATGATGGGTTAAGAGAGTTAAAAAAAGGTCATTCCAAGGCGGATAAGGGCTGTAGCGTTTGCTAATTTTTTTCACGAACGAGTTAAAATAAAACAAGCCGAATTCGTTAAGTAAGATAAATCAGGTCCAAATTTCCAAATTACACGTTACCTTTCACTATAGCTACCGCGCTACAGGTGAGCCTAAGGTTGAGTAGAGAATAATCCTTTTCTTCTCTATCTGACTACTGTTAGCCATAAGGGCCCTGGAGCCTTAGACGGCTTTTACAGCTTTACCGTGGCTTGGGGATAGCGCTTCAGGCACTCAGCCGCGAAAGGGTGGGAACATAATGCTCATGTGTTCGAAAGATGCCGAACCTCACCTCGGGCTGTTGCAGTAGTTGTAATTAAGTCGCGAATTGACTAACTATACATTTATACATGTTTTTGCATTGTGGGAGGAAGGAAGAAACATGTGTACATGTAATTAGTGATCTGTTAATATCTGTCTAAAGGAGGAAAATTCAAAAACAAAGTAACCATCAAGACAATTAGCTACGCGGAAGAAAAATATTATGATGCAATGTTAATGAAATATTTACTTTATACTCCCGGTTGTACCAACTAGCAATAGGGTTGAAAATCTTCGAGTAAGATTGTGACCGTCATTTTCGTAGAATAACACCAAAATACCTAATAACTTAAAAGATATTTATAATGATCAAAATACAAAAATTAAAACAATACCTAATTCGTATGCAGAAGAACAATTTGGTGAGCTTAATTCGTAATTTAAATAATTAACAATAAAATTAAAATGCTCCAACAATGTCTGTATTTTATTAATTCAAACTCTTTTGTTTACTTTATGCAAACAATGGCATGTCTGGAAGTGATTCCCTCTCTGTAAATAATATTTGTACAGTTTATATAAGCAATTAATAAAATTGAAGTGTCTGTTTGTTATATCAAAATAACAGTTTTTTACTAGATGCATATGAAAGTATAGGTATATGATATCTATAACAAAAAACCCATTTTTAAAATTTCTGTCTGTCTGTCTGTTTGTTCGGGGTAATCTCCGAAACGGTTAGACCGATTTCGACGGGACTTGCACTGGTAGATAGCTGATTTTATAGGGAGTAATTTAGGCTACATTTATTTTAAAAAATAATTATGTTTCTGCATAAATAAAAAAAACTCTCACGGTGAATCATTTCGGGCGCTTAAATGGCTTACGCTGAGTAAACCATAAGACATATAGCAAACTAATGTACTACATAATTATATGCATTAAAAAGATCCACAAAAAAGTCCGGGAGAGTGTACATATATCTTCTAAGAAACACCCACGATAAGCATATTTGTTTTTAAAATAGCCGGGAGCGGGGGAGCAAGATTCGCATTCTGTAGTCCACATAAGTGAAGCCACGGGCACAGCTTGTAAATAAATAAAAACGATAAACTTTGATAATCGAGCTTGCCGGCTGCTCTCTTGATGATTGGGATGTTTTCTGAACCTATACCTAGTAGTGTTCGGACGTTCATAAATGCTTTCTTAGGGTCTAAATTGATTAAAATAATTTTTTTATTTCATTTATCATAAGAAATTTAATCTATATTATATAATCACTACTAAAAGCTATGCCCCACAGTTTCATACTTGTTAAATAATAAATTTATCCGAGCAACAGAACTGTGTAACCGCGCTGCGCTTCCTTTAAGGCATCCGTGTAGACTCCATGTTTAGAGTATCGTTGGTCTAACTTTCCGTACTTGCATACAGCCTGCAAGATTTTTCACCTTCATAGTTATAGCTCCACTCCCTAGGGATGTACTGTGAAGTGATATAGCCTAAAATCTTCATCAATAAATATATACTAATATTATAAAGCTGAAGAGTTTGTTTGTTTGGTTGAACACACTAATCTCAGGAACTACTGATTCGAATGGAAAAAATGTATCAGTATTGGATAGCCCATTTAACGAGGAAGGCGATAGGCTATATAACATCACGCTATGACAAATAGGAGCGGAGCATCAATGAAAAATGTTGCAAAAACGGGCAAATTTTATTTCTTTTGAGAGCTTCCATTGTGTTCTGTTAAGTATAATTATGGAGTTTTAATATTTCAACACCTTATATTGGAAGTGTATCAAGTGTTAGTTGACATGGGTTATCAGTACTATGAATTTATACGCTTTAAGTATAATTACCGCAGTTTTAAATGTCAACACCTAATACTGTGTAATGTTGTTCGCTGTGTAAATGCTTAAAGTTACGCAACAATTGTGTGTGATAGAATTATTTCTTTTAAAACGTTCTAAAAAAAGTCTGCGACGGTATATAGCTGGCTATCTTTTACGGTTTACTCAATATTATTTTTTTATGGTAATAAAATTTGTTCTAAATTAATGAATTATTTGCGAATGTGTTTTTATGTACATGGTATTAATCCTTATCGAAATAAATATAATACTTTATTCATCTCAAGTATTTAATTTTGAACAAAATTGCCCTTTACAGTAATTGGTTTAAATGAATATCTTACGGAATATCACAGTTTTAAAATAACTCGGCAGCAAAATAATGATGAAGTACCTCGAGCGCATTTTTATTATGCAGAATAATGTGGGAGGCGGGCGATACATGTGGGGAGGGGAGGGCGAATGTTGCTCAAATGATTCCTAGATAAAACAAAAAAGTTTCAGCTCCTTTAGAATTGTATTAAAGGTATCTACGACCCACTCTCTCTCTCTCTCTCTCTTATATGACGCAGACGAATTTGCGCGGGTCAGCTAGTAGGCTATAAAATGCAAAAATAATTTTTCAACCTAACCTAGTAGTTCTATTGATTAGCGCGATCAATATTAACATTAGCTATGGACCAAGGAATAAATAATACAGTAAGCATGCACATCAAGCTATCGCAGTAGTCTTCAGGACGCTTTGGCGCGGTGGAGAGTTCTGTTTGAGGACTAAATTTAACACGAGTGAAACCATCAGGCACAGTTAGTTAAAGATAACCTTGAGTAGCAAATTAACTGGAATCGGCCACGCATATCATCGTAGACTGTACTTGGAATCCAGTACCATCTTATGACAAGCACAGGCTCCTATTGTATTTGGCAGGTGGAGCTAAAAATGAGACCTTAAGTTTTTGCGAATTAAGGTTTTTTTTTGTATAATATCCTTCATAACGCACGGTTAACTCTATACAGTAATGTTAGAAAAGTGTCAGCTTCTATTCCACGGATCACTGATTCGTCACGGTTTATGAATTAACTCGCACTCCTATGTTCATTGTTTATTGATGTGGAAATTCCTGTTCATTGATAACAGTTTATTACTTCTGACGTCATTCTGTAGAAGATTTAACAAAGTCTCGTCGATGCTAAGATTCCGCTTCTTCAACGACTTAAAGAAAGTTTTTAGCACATCATTCCCATGAAAATATCACTGGTGAGGCATCTTGGGTGACTTGATCTTGTAAGAAACTTCTTTCGAGGTTACTCTCTACTTGGGACAGTCCAACTGGTGGAAGAAGATTGCAGCCAAATAATCTTGTGTTGTGTACCTGCTGTAAGTAGGGTTTCCAGAGCTCTTTGGGGATACGTACATGGTCGACAAAGCGCTATTGATTCCTATAGTGTTATAAGCATCCATAAGCTACTGTAGCCGCATATCATCGGGCAGATTGTATGCTCATTTGCCACTTTTGCTGCATAAATCCTTTCCACATTACAAAAAAAAAAAAAAACGACTGTCCTACTTTTATATATTTTTTAGGATTAATGTATTCAATTCTGCATTGCTCGCAGACCACAAAAATGTCGACAAATGTCTTCATATAATACAAAGTGGATTGATGATTACAGGGTCCAAATTACTACGTAATAACTTATAACGAAGATCTTATTAGTGTTGATAAGCCAAGGTGTGCCATTATCATAACAATGGCGAGGGTGATAGACACGCCACTGCCGCTGTCAACTGCATCATTGTTGTCATCTAGGCCATTCTTGATTCTATTCTATACTTCCCAGTATTAGTGTTTATATAATTACAAAGATCTGACGGCTATTATTTTTTGCAGTTTTTGTTCTGTTCATATACTCATTCGAATAGCTATCTACCTTATTTGAGGTGTGAATAATTAATTTGTAATATAAATATAATTTATTAACAAAAACACTAGATGACTTATTATAATAATAAAATATTCATAATTAATTACCCTAATTAAGGATGAAATGAAATACTCGTGGACATATTTCGAGGAACGCAATAAAAACATAGAATAACTGAAAACATTTTCTTATTTCATACTGGCCATATTTATCAGTATCAAGTAATTTAAAAAAAGATTTTCAATAGAATTCTACTTACGACATTCATTTGGAGTTTTTGACGGGATATTGAAGTGACATGTTGTGGTTTTTATTTTTAATTCATTAACTTAGGTTTTTGACCCTATATTATGTAAATAATATTGGTGTCGTTTTGCGTGATATAGTTTGGTATTTGTGCATGTGAAGAGGATTATAAATATAATCTGAAAGCATTCATTCTGAGATCCCACAAAAACTTCCGAGAAAGTTTTAACAAGGGAGCCACCATCTTGTTGAGATACTGAATCGTCATAACACATGACACTATAATTCACTTGATAATGGCAGTAATGGTCTTCACTAAAGAGGACTAATTGCTTCCCAAGAATTTGGTGCATTGTCATTGCGTTTCTGTTTGTCTATAAGTTAAAAGTATAAAATGACATATAGTAAAAAGGCGTAATAATAAATTACTGTCAGATATTAATACAAGTTTTAGATTTAAATAAACCTTTCTTTTTAACAAAAAAGTAAAGAACTATTTGGACCAAATACATAAAAGTCAAATGAGCTAAATAAACTAAAGAAAAAATAATCACAAGGGGAAAAAATTCAAGTGAAATTAAAAACTAAAGACTTCTTATTGTTGCAAATTCTATTGGCCAATTCAAATGTCTGTGTACCAAAAGCGCCTCGTATCAGCATATATGCTGGAGGAGATAAGTCCTCGAGCGCTGGTTTTCACTCGAAGGCTGAAGCCCAGAGAGTTATGTTAGCACAATATATAAAAATCTTTAAAAAAAGTTTTTTATATTATGTAATAAATTATTTTTTTGAACAACTTCAACAAAATTTAGCGCCTCTGGATTTACAAAACTACAATTCTAAATATCCACCTATTTACTTACCTAAACGTCGAATCAAAACCTTCAAATATTTAGCTCGCGTAATCAAAACATATAAAACAACAAAAAACCTGGTTAACCTTAAATCTGTTTAATCTAAAATAGATTTATTATAGGTATTTTCATAGATTTAATAATCTGGCATTTTAGTAATATAATAAATAATTCAAAAACAAAGAAAGTTTATAAATAATGAAGGTCGAATTTATTGTCTTTTTTTTAATCATGTATGAGGCTTCAATTTTTATTAAAAAAATTTCAACCTCATAGGACAAATTGTGTTTATAATATACTCTTTTTACATCTTATAAAATATCATTGTTTTTGTGTGAAAAAAAATTATGACTTTGTGTTTTCATTTAAATAGTAGATGTTATTTCAATGATAAATTATCATGGTATTTATTATCCCATAATAATTATTAAGTTATTTTTATGATTTCCACACCTTTGTATGGTGCGATAGTTATGGTAATTGAACACATAATTGTATGTCCGTTTATGTGCATCTGGAGTAATATAAAAAAGTTAAAAATCTGCTTTCGAACGCAGCCATTATCGTTAGTAATCAGTGATTAATCAGGCCGCTCTATATTTCTATATGGTATGAACGATCGTTAAATAATGTTCGTATTGAGTAAATTAATGTTGTGTTTATTGAAACTGATGCGTTCTTTTTTACACTTCATACTCTTTTCTGGGTGATAGGGAACGACATTTGAATACAACTGAATCACGACCACCATACAACAGGATTTATGAATTGAACATTTCTTTAGTCGCGTTGAGCGATTTTTGTCTAGGGGAAAAATTTATAGGTTCGCGTGACCTTCGCGTCACCGATGACCTCGACATGTTCGTGATGTATTGCGCTTGCATCAGACTAACAACGCATAGTTTAACCTCATGACTGTTTAGTTTTTTTTAATATCACTAACGTGACAAAAAAGGATGCGGCGGTAAGCGTTTGCCGTAGCATAGGGACGCTTGTAACTTGTAACACTGAAGGTATCACTAGCGCGCTGCCGACCGAACCTCTCTTCCTATATTCCCAAGGAATTCTAGAAACCCTACTCACCGCAGCAACACAACACAAGGATATTTAGCCGAATCTTCTGTAGGGTGGAAGTATTACTAAATAGATTTTTCTATGCCCTACCTCTCTTATCAAAGTGGCACACTTACGTTCGGTTCCAATGATCTAATTATCTATATCTGCCAATTATAATAACTACTAGTATCTATCCGAGCATTTTTCAGTTTCAATAAACAAAGATAATTAAAAAAATTGAACTTTAAACTACCTGTAAGACGAGAGTTTATCTTTTACCATGGTCATGTAAGTTTATAGAAAAAAGGAAAAACGTTTCAATACGTTCCTTAGAGTTGTTTAAATTATCTTTTGTTTGAATATTGTTTATCGCCCGATTTAGGGAGATAATCAGTTCCAGTTGAAGGGTTCTTAAATTATATTTTAATAACAAGACAACTTTCAACAAAAAGGAAAACTAACATCAATGATTTTTAAGGGTTCCCTCGTGTATCTTCAAAGTTCAAAATCCAATGGTAATGAAATTCAAAAGTTGGTCCATCCTTGAGGTATCCCTTATCCAACAATAAAAGAATCATCCAAATCGGTTCATAAAGATTTGATGATAAATTGTAGATCAGTCGATGGTCGCCGTTATTTTTGGAGGGTTCTGTGCACAATATCGTCACTTTAACCGGTATCTAGTTGAAAAAAAAATTCTATGACGTCTGAACCGAAAACAATAATTCTAAACGTCTGTGGAGGCGAACGCTGTATCTGAATTCAGCATAAGTACTTAGGTAGTTTAAACGAAAAATATATTTAAAATGCTGAGCTATTCACCGTGACTGAGCTTATTATAATGAGATCTTCATAAATATACAAATAATAAGATTTATTTGTCTGTTTGTAATGTCAATACAACAGTTTTTTATTAAATGCATAATATGAAAGTGTTATACGATACTTATAAAACAAAAATTAATCTCCGAAACGGATGAACCGATTTTGACGGGACTTTCACTGGCAGATAGCTGATGATATAAAGAGTAACTTAGGCTAATTTTATTTTAGAAAAAGGAGATAGGTGGCGCTGTGATCGAGCCATTAATTAACAGAAAGAAAAGGGCAGAAAAAGGTCTGCTGGGTCCGCTAGTATTAGAAAAAGGTGAAATGAGATAACTCATCACTATCCTAACTAATATTATAAATGCGAAAGTGAGATCGTTTATTTTATTTTATTTATTTATTTTATTTTAATATTTTAAGAAAACTTACAGCTAAGTACTTATTACTACTAAATCACGCAAAAACGGCTGTTAAATGGATTTGGATAAAATTTAGGAAATAGATAGCTTATAATCCGAACTGAGACACTGGATACATATTATCCCGGTAAATTTTTTTTTGTTCACACGAGCCGAGCATCCGGAACAGCGAAACGTAAAAATAGCTTTTATTTGTCTGTCTGTTTGTTACCATTTCACGACTAAACTTCTGAACCGATCACAATGAACTTTGACATAGAGGTAGCCTGGAACTTGAAAAACAACACAGGCGCGGTATAAAGCTAGTAACTCTATAATATAGTCAACGATTTTTTTTGTTGCAAAAAATATGCAAATCATATTTTTATACGTTTTAAAACATTTTCGTGGCCTTTTTTGTTTTTGCCTAAAAGCATTTAATTAATTTAATGTATCCATAATATTTGCGTTCAGGTCCAAAATTAATTGTATTATCATAACATATCACACTATAGTAACAATGTATGGTATGGTACATATGGTCCTTTTGTACTACAGAAACGATGGTAACAATATTATATTAGTAATTTTAATGTGCACAAAAATGTACTTCGAGATTTTATTATACAACTTGACACTATCTATCACCTAAAAAACTTTTATTAGTCTAAGTCTAAAACACGGTACGACTAATTTCCAGTATTAACATTATGCTGATCATTGACAACATCTAGCTTAACTAAGTGTTTATGAAACATTAAGTTATAAAGGATCTATTAGGAAGGCAAAGTCAAGATATTAAACTCCTGGAATTTAATCTTTAGCGATTAGCTAGGTCTCAGCTTGTAGGTTGCTCGAACTGCCCGCTATTGTAATATGAATATGTTATCTACTTCAGCTGCTGAACCCCAAAGCAAAATACCGTAAGACATTAAACTATAAAAGTAAGCGAAGTAGACTAACCTAGCAGTGGCAATATCTGTCAACGGACCAATCTTACGTACTGCGAATGAAGCAGAGCTTAATCTTCTCGCTAAAGTTTTAATATGCGGACCCCATTGTAATTTTGAACGAAGCTTAATACCCAAGAAGAACGTTGTTGGATATATCACAATTACTCACTAGTTTTGATGAGGTCAGGGTCGGGATACTTGGATTCCACCAGATTCACAGTTTTTGGATTTTTCTTAAATTTATGTCGGCAACGGTCTTCGTGACGGTGCGCGCGCGCGAGAAGAGGCGGTTGGAATAGGAAGGGGAAGCACCAAAACGGTTGGCAACTGCGATTCACCAATCAAACTGGCCCATAACGAAACGTGTATGTTTTGTTCCGTTTTACGCAGACTTTGACTGAACAAACGTATTATGAATTAATCCTACTAAATTCCTTTCTATCTTGATACTGCTCTCAACACGTTGAACATTGAGCAAGACAAATTTCATTCATTTGGTTTCGTTTGCATTTAGCAGTAAATTAATTCAAGCAAACCATTCAGAGATTTTAACTAGAGTATTGTGTAATTGCCTAAGCTCTGAATCTACAGCATTGTTTTCGACTACTAGCATTAGATCGTTTAAATAAACTAGAAACAAAAATGGTCCAAAAATCAAGCCCTGAGGGACGCCGGTTTTAGCCAATGATCTCAATGAGGTTGCCTGATTTAAGTTTGCGGCAAGTGGCAAGCGTGGGGATCCGGTATTAAATAGTCACCATCACCATGTTGTCATAAACCCTACAAAGAAAGACACTAGACTGCTGAAATCTGTTCCCGGATTCTATAGTTCTTTTGTATTATGCTTATAGTCTATTAATTGACCACTGACTTACGCTTCCCGCGTACACAATTTCATACAAATTAGGTAAGTTACATCTGCTCATAGAAACAGACAAAAATTGTATGTCATTTTTCTTCGAATAAATCGGAAATAACCAAAAAAATTGTTTTTTCTGATACGTGTCCTTTGTAACAGAACATGTACAGACAGAACTAAAGATTTATTAATATAAGTCTATCCTAGTTCTATGTAACTTTGTTACATATAATAAGGCTCTCAAAACAACTTTATCCGAGCTATTTATGGTCTAATTGTTTTGTATTAATTACATACACGCCCTTTACTTATAAGTACATACGTCATTGAAATATGTAAGTGTAACATAAGTGACAATAGTCGATTGTAGAACGATATTTCACATCTGCATAAAATAATAAATCTTATCGGCAATTCGAAAGAAAAAGAGCATAGTTATTTATACACTTGTTTTAGAAGCCTTTTAATCCCCTTTTTTCTTTGCAAAATCTACTACGATTTAGTCATTTTTTGTTTAAGTTGTGTTTAACTGGAACTTCTTGTTTATATATTTATTTCAAGAAATCTACTGCTCTTACATTCTAACATACATACATAATTGAAATAACATATTGGCTCAGCCAAAATGATTTCAAACGTATTACAAATAAATAAGTCTTTATACTTACTACTGATAAGCCATTGAGTTACTGAATGCACGCTTATTTCACGAGACCACCTTGAGGAGCTCCGCCTGGAGAGTGGTTTGCAATTTGGCAGTCGCCTGAGCAAGTGCCTATACAATTGACCACGCACAATGCTTGTGTGCTTTTAACTCGATACTCGCACGCACATTCACAAAATAGAAAGAGGCAGAGAGAGAAACATTCGCATAGAGGGGGCAAAAGCTTTTTCCTTACGTGACAATTTCTACAAGTCAACTAAGAACTACCGTAAGCCGCGTTATGAGCCTTCGTTGTAAAAATGTTGGTTTGTATTTATATTTATAGTGCTTTTTTTATTGCAGAATAAACCACAATGTTCCACGGAGGACTATTGGGAAAGTTGCAAGGCTTCTATAAGTGGTATGTGCTGGGCTTGGTGTCTATCGGCTACATTTTGGGCGAGCTAGGACATTATCTAATTGGTGAGTTATGATTTTATAATTATTTGTCTGCTGGAAAATCGATTTCACTATCGCAGGTTCGAATCCGGGCATTTTTTGGAGTTCGTGTACATTTACTAATTCAAATTGGTAACAGCATCTGCTGACGCTGAAGGAAAATATCGTGAGGAAATGCTTAGGAAATGTTCTTGTATTACCACTGTATGTAGTAAAAATTAGAATAGCTCATTTCTCGACGTTTGAAATCGCCAATACGTTGTGGGGGCTGGCTTAGTGATGAAGCCTGTATCTTCCCTTGGGAAGAGGCGTTTGTCCAAGCTGGCATTATTATTATTGTTATTACAACTTTCGCGTGGACGATTTTGACCTTAGACATTTAGGGCTTAAAAAGTGTCAAAGAACTTGAACAGTGTTCACAGTGTAACATCATCGTCTTACTACAAACATTCCCACCCCATTAGACTCCCTGTTCACAGAAGCGGAGCTGTGCTAATTTCGACCAATAGAATTGTATCTGTAGCAATTTTCGACCAATGCACTTGCATCTCTATCAATTTTAGACCAACAGAATTACATCTCTAGCTAATTTCGGCCAATAGAATTGCATCTCTAGCAATTTTTGGCTAACAGAATTGCATCTCTAGATTTTTATGCAATTTTATTGATTGATATTACAAAGCCTTACGCATTACAACCCTAGCTGTATAACAAAAAAAAATCGTTAGCTAGTTAAGGGTATTCGTGTTATAAAATAGATTTAGCCAAGAAATCACCAGTGCTATTCTGACGATTTTCTGAATTATTATCTTTTCTTACAACTCCATATCTTTTTTAATGTTTCATCAAAACTAATGAATCCGATATAATTTTAAAGCTTGTAATATTGTAGCGATATTGATGAAAATTTTATCTTTACAAAATGATTTAAAAACTTTTTCATTAGGAATGCTATCTGTTAATGCTAATGTCAATATATTCAAGGCACTTTCTAAACAAACTATTTAACTAATAAAGGATCTTTAGTTAGATTGTTTGTCTGTGTGTTTGTTCCAAATAATTTCCGAAACGGTTGGACCCATTTTGATCGGACTTTCACTGGCAAATAGCTGATGTTATAAGAAGTAAAGCTACTTTTAATTAAGAAAAAGAATTAGGGTACCGCGTAAATTAATTAAAATCAATTCAGGAAAAATGACGATTTTGAGTCGCGTAAATGGTTTACGCTGAGTAAACCATAAGAGATGTATCAAATTAATGTAAACCATAATTGTATATCTTACAAAGATCTACAGAACAATCAGCGAGAGCATATGTCTATCTTCTAATAATCACCCACAATAAGCATTTTTGTCTTTAAAATAACTAGGACAGAACGATTTGCCAGCTAGTCTTAAAATTAAAAAAACGTGTGCGTTTCGGGACGCTCGACAGAAGTGATAACTGAAACTAATATAAGTTGAACTACAGTGTAAACTCTTTATAACGATAAACTCCCTATAACGTTGAAGTGAGCCTAACTTGGTTAGTTTGCGTTAAAACCCACATATTGAAACACTCTTTATAGCGATACGCCATTCTCTATTACGAAGAAATGTGTAGGAAGACGATTCCACCACATATCTAGATATGAATAGAATACATAAAATAATACAAAACAAGTACTGGCATAGCAAAAAACGTCAGACAAAGTTATCAGACTATATGTGTAAACAATAATTTATATGCATTTATATTATCTAAGACATACATATTAAAAATTCTTGTTAATTTGGTTGTTTTTTTTTTGTTCACTCCATATAACGATAACTTTCTATAACGACAAAAAATGCTCAGACCCTTGAGTTTCGTTATAAAGAGTTAACACTGTATTTAATATTGAAATTGTTTAACTTGAGAAAAGCTTAGGTTATTACTTAAACTTTATATATATTAATAAAATCTTTTATTGATTATAAAATATATTTTATCCTTAGTTACACTGAGTAGAGGAGAGCCAGAGTGGCGCCGTAACGCGTTACGTTACGAAGCGGTTTACCAACCCATAAGAAGTTATCACTTCAAAATATAAAAGAATGTATGACATGATTTCAATACTATTTATTATTCTTACATATCTTATACTCTGTTTATTCAATGTTACTTGTTGCTGTAATGACCGTTAGTGATACAGTTGTCTTAAAAAAACAAATATGTTTTGTTTATCGAATAACAAAAATATATTTACACCGGGGATTCCATGAATTTAGCTCGAGTATCATTAAATAAATAATTCAGTGCTATCAATTTTTAAAACTAGTTTTTTTTTGTCTTAATAAATTTTGATTGGAAAATTATTTATTATAAATGCATGCTGTCCGAAAATTAGATATTCGTTGATTGGAAATATATTTATTTTTATATCCATATCCCATATGTTGATGATACATGCGGTTTTGGCTTCGATTTTAAATCACAATTACTAGTGCAACGATATTATACCACCGTCCAAAGAAAGAAAGAATAATCTTTAGATATTTGCTAATTGAGTTCTATTTATATATATTAAGAATCAGGAAGAAAAATCGTATCTGGTTGTTATTTGTTTGTCTATTACCTTCCGTTCTTAAATTACACAACGTCTAAAAGTAAAACAGACGTATCTCCCTACAGGCTTTTCGATATTTTCCGATTTTTGTTAGGAGTGAGGCCTATTTATTGGAACTAGCGATCGCCCTAAGGTCGAAATTCGACCAGCGACTTTATGTTCATAGACTATTTTCTGTTTTGACATTTACATTATTCATAAACCATGAGTATCATCTACATCACTTGCTGTCACTTTTCGTTGAGTGATAATGTCAATATTTTGGGGGGTCTAAGTTCAATGGCACTGTTCGCGTTAGGGTTCGCAGTATTCATTAATTTAATTTAATATATTAGTAACAGATATTATAGATAAATTTTAACTTTCTGCACTCCTTCTCTATATAAACTTTAACCATGTCAAATCTCAGTCTTCCGTGCACGCAATACGCTTAAAAAGGTACCGAAAGCTTTTGTTTCATGTATTAATATATCGATACGTAAAGAAACAGGCGTTTACAAGTAACAACTTGGAACTATAATCTGGAATTGAAAAACCATTACTGCCATTATCGAGAGAAAATAAAGTGTCCTATGATGCATTTAGTATTCCAACAAAATAGTGACTCCCATAATAGAATTTTCTAGGGAGTTTTTGTGGCATCTCAGAATTTATGGTTACTGATATTATTTCAATTCCACTGGACTTGTACATATAAACCAGGCTTTATTATTCAAAATGCCACCTGTATTACACACATCAAACAACACCAAAACATGACGGTTTGAGATCCCGCCAAAAACTCAACTGTTATCTGTAAACCTAAAAAGTTGTTCCTATACCTATTTCACATACTGGTGTAACAGAAAAGTAAACTGCTAACAGTTTGAAACATACTTTTCATTTTTCTCTTAAAGCGTTTATATATACATAGATGTTTACTCTGTTACAATGAGATACAAAATATGACCTGAAACAAGCCCTTTACTCTTCTCAATTACACCTATTACAAAATTACAACTATTTTGGAACTGTTTACTAAAAGTGGGAACAGGTTGATTATTTTATACCTATTGTAGCGACATCTCTCGCCACAACTGACGCATCTACATAGTGACACATAGCGACATCTATCGAGCCACATACGACGCATCCTACATCGCGCTATAGAAATTAACTCAACAATTGAGTATATATACAAGAACCCGACTACAACCGTTGGGCAGCTGCCCGCCAAACATAGCACCCGTCTGGCCGGAGGATCCTCCATTTTCTATGGCGGATGAGAAACTTTACTCTCTGTTCCTCACCTCCGCAAAACCTATTATAGCTCATCTCATTTCTGTTTTAGTTAAGTGTAGCTTTTTCCTTGCAGCGAAAGTATAGGTAACAATACTCTACGCTCAGGTGTTCCGTAAGGCTCCATTTTGGCGCCTTGTCTGTTCAATATGTACGTCAGCAACATCCCGCGTCCCCCAACGTCCAGATAGGTTTATACGCTGACGACACAGTCATCTACACCATACTTAGGAACAGACGTCAACCCAGAGCCCGGATCCAGCGCGCCATAACGATTCTCGGAAGATGGTTTCGTAAATGGCGCATGGCTATCAACCCCGAAAAGAATGCCACGATTCTCTTTAATTCTGGACAACTACGGAAGACACTTGAACCACCCTGCCTTTTCGGTATCCCAATCCCCTGAGCCACCCAGAATAAATAACTGGGTGTCACCCTCGACAAAAGACTTAACTTCAATGCACATGTCCATATAGTCCGGAACAGGGCCGCCATGGTCCTAGGTCGCTTGCTTCTCTTACTATACTCGGCAAGTAAAATGTCCCATAGACATAAGCTTACACTATATATATATATATATGTTTCCATCCGATCCTAACTTAAAGCTGCGCCGCATTCGCACATATGTCGAAATACAATTTTATCCTATTGCAAAAAGTTCAAAATAAATTCTTACGTGATTTAGTCGATGCCCCATGTTTCTTTCAAAACGTAGACATCCATAGTGATATGGTACTTCCTTCGATCGAATCGTACGTTAATTCCCTTGCAAGTTCATATTTCGACACCACGTCGAATCACACGAACCCATTTGTGAGAGTCACCAAGGCCTTGCGGGTAAAATGCCGCCAGCGAATCATTTTTACCTATCCCGATTACGATATCGAGGCATCGAACGCGTACTACATAACCCGTGCCTAAAAACCAAACGTTCTCGCGCCCACGCCTGCTAAACCACCGGTTCCTCTGCAGGGGACGGGCAGTTAACTTTGGCACACCCGGCGGCAACTCAAGCCTAGGTCCGTTCCCTCGGTGTGGAGCCCTTGAGTCTAGCAGCCGCTCGTGCGATATAAGTAACACTGCACTTGCATTCACTAGCAAACAACAGACACTATTACACTGCACTCCACACTCGTGCACACCACACAGGTACAAAGGTTCTGTAAGGGACCTTTTTTCTTATTTTGTAATTACTAGTTAGTTTAGAAAAAATTGATATATCACTAAATACATAGGTATACATATGTTCCATCCTTCCTCCCAGGAGGCAGAAACATATATATATGTATGTTTTAGTATAGATCGAATTTCTGCGGATTGGGAATTAGCCAGTTCGCGACTAAATTGTAACTACGGCAACAGCCCAAGCTGAGGTTCGGTAAATTTGGCACCCTTGAGCATGTTGCCACCCTTACGCGGCTGAGTACCTTAAGCGCTCGCCCCCAAGCCACGGTGAAGCTGTAAAAGTCGTCTGAGCCTCCAGGGCCCTTAAAGCTAACAAAGTAACACTAGTCCCACTATATATCCAGTTAAACATCTTTCAAACAAACAAACCGCCAAACATTTATATTTATATCTAAATTATTATACAAGCATTAATCACGATGTATTACGTGATGATATTTTTTTGATAAATATTCGATTGAATTCTGAAAAGGGTGACCAGCGTTTATGTCTATGTATAAAATATTTATAGAACAAACCGCCATCAAGCAAAATTTCAATATATAATTTGAATTTAAATATATGATTTAGGCGATAGTCAAAAATCGAACGATTTAGAAATATTTCAGTTTATATTATCACTATTTCTTACAACACTATTATTAGAAATACACACATTTAAATATTTGAAAATTGTAATATGGATGTCTTATAATTAACACGCTATTTCTATATTAATCAATCGATAATAATAATTATATTACTTAATTATTTTAAAACCAAAAACAAAAACTTTTTATATTCCAATTATATAGTAACAATGAAACTTAATACTAATCTATACTATATTAGCGATCGAAGGGCGAAATTCGACCAGCGAGTTTATGATCATAGACTATTTTTTGTTTGACATTTACAGTTTCATGAACCTAAATAGGTGGTCACTTTTCATTGAATGACAATGTCAATATTTTGGGGGGTTTAAGTGCAATGGCACTGGTCAGGTTAGGATTCACAGTATTAATGTATTTTATTTAATATATTAGTAACAAATATTATAGATACATTTTAGCTTTCTGCACTCCTTCTCCATATAAACTTTAACCGTGCCTATATAACAGTCTTCCGTGTACGCAATACGCTTAAAAAGGGGTAGAAAGCTATTGCTTCACTTATAAAAATATAGATTATATATCTATTTCTTTATGATGTGGATATTTTATTCACAAAATTTTAATGGCTAACTGTGCCCACAGTTTCACCCTTGTTAATTTTCTATGAAAAAAATCGCCAACATATCCGTTTAGCCCATCATAATTACAGAACATCACTTCCCGCAAGCACAAATTATTTTAATCATCCATTATCTCCTAAACTATGTGTCCAAATTACATGTTATAAAGGGTAAAGTTTAACTTCATAAAATTTTCTTTATGATGAAGTAGCTTTTATTCGTAAGGATTAATATGCCATGCCTGAAAATATTGCTTTTAAGATTTCTCGCTGATCGAATTTAGAGCTTAGGGCGGTCACTGGTATATTTAAATACCCGTAAGGAACATAACTAAAACAGATTAGATACCTAACATTTTTATTTAAAACCTTCTTGGATATTGTCATTGTAAACATATTAGTCCGAAATGCCAATTTTGAATGTACTAATCTTTGTTTTCTTTTTATTATTTTTTGTTTCTATCTTTTTTTATTTTATTAAAGTGAAACTTTTATTAGATCGTCTCAAAATTTTTGGTCTGTGTGTTGCATGTCGCGTGACGATCGGTCGCGGAGTAGGGATGGCGGCGCCTATAGTTCGCAGCAACTGACCGTGTAGTGTATAGACAGACTATACATATAATATATAATATATAATAGACTCATTTGTGAATTTTTAGTTAAATGTCTATAATGTGAAAAAAAGTTTCACTTTTACCGTGGTTTCATAAAACCACACAATCAATTTTTTTTTTTTTGGTTTAGGATTCTGTTATATTTTTTTTTTTTGGACAATATAAATAATAAATTGTAAATCAAAATAAATAATATTACAGGGTTATTGTTAATTCGACAAATTCCCGTAAGGAGATGATAGGGATGTCTACTTGCGATAATTTTAATCCCCATATGCATTATGCAAAACCATTTTTGAGTTATCATGTTTTTTAGCTTTTTCAAAGTAAAAACGCAACATCAAAAATTTATTTAAAAAAAATATCACTCTAATTTCATTTTTTCTTTTGATTTATAAAAATGATTAAACGCTGGTTATTTATCAATATTAAAACAACAATTTTCGGTCCAAATTTAAAAATGCGAGATGAAAAACGATATTTTATTTCAATATTATATTAAGATTTCCTTCCACTAAAATGCCTTAAAAACAAAAATTCAGTTTATTTTTTTTCAATTCTTTGAAATAAGTTCCTAGTTGTTATGCATTGTTGGAGAGCTAAAGAAACGGTTATGATTTTCAAAATAATCTGCTGGCTAAGTTTCATAACGTTTTTTTTTTTGTTTTTAAGGCATTTTAGTGGAAAGAAATCTCAATATAATATTGAAATAATATCGTTTTTCGTCTCGAATTTTTGAATTTGTACCGATAATTGTTGTTTTAATGTTGATATACAACCAGTATTTAATCGTTTTTATAAATCAGAAGAAATAAATAAGATTTAAATTGATACTTTTTTTTAAATAAATTTTTGAATTATTTTGAAAAACCCTAAAAATCATGGTTCACTTTTGCATAATGCATACATAAGTTTACACATATATCCTACAATAATACTTAACGTTGATTAATTTAGCTAGTTGAAAAATTATTTTCTGTGGATAATTATAATAAATTTGATTCTTTAGACATTTTAATTTTTTGGAATTTACTCCTTAAGTATCGATTTTAATAAATAGCTCGCGGTACGTATATTACATGGGGAAGAAAATCGAATGCTAGCTAAAAGTATAGATCATTCTAAATAGATTTGACGAGAAATCAAATAGTATATTATCTACTATTTCGAATTTAAGCAAGCTAACTCTATTTTTTCTTTTTTAATGGTAACTGGTTTTATCAACAATTCTGCCAACGTCACAGTAATAGTTTATTTTTATAATTATTCTTGCAATCCTTAAACAACAAGATGGCGGCTCTCTTGTTGAAAGCCAGAGAGTTTCTGTGTCATCTTAAAAAGCATGTTCCTAGTAATTATTTATAATCCCTTTGTGCATAATAATAAATACTGCATCACGTACAATGCCTAAAAAAATCATAAGTTTAAGAATTAAGCTAAAAACAACTTCATGATAGATCAAGATTCCGTCAAAACTCCCCAGTGACATAAGTTTTGTACTTATCCATAGAATCAGGTAATTGTGGCAACTCTACTCCAATCGACCGTGACATTGAACGACCTCGATAATATCTCAGACTTTAATGATGCATAAATGGATTGGATACGGATTTTTTGTTGAAAGGTTAACTATTTTGTTATGACTTGTAATACATCGTACAACCGTACCTAATACCGAGAAAATCTTTTTTATTGTAAATTATTCTTATATAATTAGTTCTTTATTTTATTATTTTTAAATTACTTTTTAAATGAATAAATACTTAAAAATAAAGAATTCTTGGACTTGGGTATAGGTACATAATTTTTTGAAACTGTGATAACAAATCTATGGACTTTTTTAGCATATTTCTATTAAAATATTAGACCGTAATTAATCTATAAATATAAAATTTGAACAGTAAGCTCAAGAACTGGCTTTAAATATAAATATACGTATATGTACGTAATTCCTATAGCATTCCTCAAAGACTTTCTTAAGACAACTTTTATCAAACTCTAAAATGTGTATTTGTCACACACGATATTGGCGATATTGCTGACCGAGATAGACAGAAGCCATATTGAAAAAAAGTAATTTATATCACGGATATTATTTTTTATTATGGCTTCTGCCTATGTTAGCAATTTTGCCAATGTCAAGTATGATAAAAACACGACTTAGATTTAGAGTTCAGTTGCCAATCGTTCGCTCTAGGACCTACCGTAACTATAATTAAAACAATCTTTGATTATCTATCACATCACGCAAAAACTACGGGATATATTTTGACCAATATTTTGATGTGAAACATCTATAGGCGGGGGTAAACCTGATTGTTGGCATGGAGATACATGCCGTGGCGACACATCGCCACGCTATATGATGGAATATAAATATGTACTTTGAATCGGCGAGGGTAAACCTGATTGATGGCGCGGCGATACAGGCAGTGGCGACGCATCGCCACGCTATATGATGGAATATATGTACTATGAATTATGAAAATAAATGAGATGTCGCGCTTTCAATTATTTTTTTTAATATTTAATTTTTGTATGTAATAAAAATTAATATTTATGTAACAGTCATTATTTTATGGAACAAATTTGCAATGCTTTATCTTTTCATTATGCCTTATCTGATTCCTGTAGTAATCTGTTCTTGTATGAATATACCTTATACAAAATAATTTCGATGTTTTTCATCTGCCAGGCGTCCCGTGACGGATTTTTATATTATTTTTTTACTTTTAGTCCTTAGTTACTTGGTCCTTATCTAAAAAAATGATCACTCTATCTTCGTTCAATAAAAAGTTATTAAAGTTTTAAGAAACTACGATTTTCATAAGTACTACGTGTTTTCTTGCCGTGATGATTTCCGTACTATATAATATTATATTTAACTTACCTACTTAGCAACATTATCTTTCTAGGTACAACGTCAAAAGTAACAGCAGAAGACCTCCACTACGGTGACAAAGCGTGCATGTTGAACGCAACACATCTCTCTCTCAGCCAACTCCCTGTGATTTGCGAAAAAGTCAACTCAACCGAAATGTATGTATTTACTTATTTTAATAATATCAATAATACGCTGTCAATGAACTCGAAGCAGTCTTTTTTTTTCTAAGCAATGCTTGTATCAATGTAACTAAACAATATCGATATTTAACACTCAGACAGGAGTTTTCTTTCGAGGGATCTTGAAGTGACATATTGTGGTTTTTATTTTTAATTCATTAACTTAGGTGTTTTGACCCTATATTATGTAATATTGGTGGCATTTTGATTGATATAGTTTAGTTGTTGTGCATAAGGGAAGTGGTTTATTTAAGTATAAAGTGGAAACATGCATTTTGAGCTGTCATAAAAACTCCCTAGATTGTTCTGACAAGGGAACACACAACTGCCAATTATGCTTACCAAACAACAAACCGCGACCTCTTTACTCAACAGCAGGGCTTACTTCCACTGCACCACGAGGCCTGTCAATCGTTATTTTAATTATTATATTAAATCGACTAAATTGTACTCTAAAAAGTAAAAAGTCAAACACGCATATGATACAGTCGAGTATATACAATGTATTTATGTATGTAGTCTGATGCAAGCGCAATACGTTACGGGCATGTCGAGGTCATCGGTAACGCCAAGGCCACGCGAACCCATAACTTCTCCCCTAACAAAAATCTTCAAAAATTCTATTCAAGGGCCGAAGTATCTACTTAAATCTGTCGGATAGATATAATAATCAAGTTAAATATCAACACAAAAGAATTACTGTTTTTATTCAAAATTACGTAACAACGGAAAGTTATGTTTAACGTTTACATAAACGTGATTCTAACCGCGTCTCGGGTATCGAATATATTTATAGCGGGCTGGTGAAACGAAAACCTGTTTATTTGAGTACAATGCAGATCTTGTTTATGCGTCGATCAATTCCGAATGAGCTGACTGACAGCTGGATAAAAAATAATGAAGACCAAGTGAAAAAATAACAGTATTAATAATGATTTCATTGCGCATGATTTTTTGTTATTTGGTGCTAAATAGTAGAGCGTAAAATTGGAACTGCGCACGCATGTGACAGAAGTGTAATCTAATTTTGCTTTTGTTTTTCTTAAATATTCCACTCGCCTAGATATACTGGGAACTATGTTACACATATCTGGTATCTCTTGTAATAGGTCTCTGCCATTCCTCAACTACTTAAAGTCACCACCGATAAAGTGGGCATCGGCACTTCATTCTCTTCTAAAATATCTCTTACATCGCCGCGATGTGCAGTTCTGCGAAGCTCTTAAACATGCCCCCTCTCGAACCGTAATTATTCCTTCACCACATGCAGCAGTAGTTGCAAAATTTATCTGATTATATATACATTTATTCTTTACCTTCCCTACTTGAATTTGTTTGAAAAATACTGCAGTTCATTGCTCCGTGTTCTAAAGTCGACGCTTTCGAGTAAAAGTTAGACTGTTGTTAACTTTAGGATCCTTGGCGGTCATTAACGAACGAAAACCAGCGTCTTTGTATCTCATGTATTACTTACTGTTACACCTCGAACATCCTTGAACTTATTTGTTGGTTGAACGACTTGGAACTAATGAAACGATCATTTCTGCCTGATGTAGGTCTTTTTCTGCCTTGTCCCAGTCTTTCCTCAAACTTATTAGTCTCGCTGAATCTGTCGATACTGCGATAGATTGTTGAAAAATCGAGGAAGAATTCTCGAAATACTCTTTAGGTTTGACAATTTTTCCTCTTCTCAAGTGACCTGTCAATCTTAATTGGGTTCAAGCAGGACAGAAAGAAGTCCTTGACTTTAAAAAATGAAATAAAAGAAAACATTGCATTTTAATGAAAATTTGACGAATGTTATTAAAGAATAATTCTTAAGGATAATTCGCTCAAAATGAAGTAAGTAGGAATAAAATTAAAACAAACGCTTGAAAGGTGACATTCAATTGTTTTCTCAATTTGAAATAATACGTTCTAGAATAAAACGAAATAAAAACCAGCCAGCAACGTTACACATAAAAGTTTTTCGACCTTGTTTTTATGTTCCGCAAAGTTTGCCCGCGTGTGTGTTTATCGGATATACTAGTATATCATTCACAAAAAAGATGCTATTTTTATTCGGTAAGTACCTACGTGGTTTTAATATATCCCAAAATAGTATTATAAAAATTTAAGTTTGATTACTTAACGTTTTTATTAAAAAAGGAACAAAAATTTGAGTCTGAACTTAATAAAGATAAGTCTTACTGATTCAACATTTAACAAAATCGAAATTACATTAAAATCTTTATTAATTGTTTAGGTAATTTTCTTTAAATTAAAGCGAGATATCATTTTTTGTCTTTTAGTCTAATTTAGATAGTAAATACCAATTGATATAAATATGAAAGTAGCCAAATATGGAATACCATTTTGTTTTTTACGCATTTAATAATAAAGAATTAATAATCAAATATTTCTATTGTAATTACAAACAACTATACATTTGCACACTTTACATAGTAACAGTCTTGTTTTAAACTTACTAAATTAAATTAGTATAATTTCTCAAAAACAAAATCTACATAGGGGTGTCATTTCTAATTATGGAATTGGTACCCCAAATATGGAGCACTAAAAATATACAAAATCAACCATAACTTCTATGAGATGCTTTAGAAACTTTGGTCATATATAAAAAGGAATTTAAACTACTTGCAATAATAATAAATCCAGGTGTGGAACTGATAGTGCTATCATTAAGCGCATAATTTCTTTGTAGATTTATCTCTACCTGGGGTAGTCCGACTGGTGGAATACCTACCTCCGAATCAGAAGATTGTAGCCAGATGGCATTGTGTTGTGTTCCTGCGGTTAGTAGGGTTTCCAGATACCCTTAGGATAGGGGATTCAAAGTTAGCAAGTCGCTAGTGATACGCTTGGTATAAGGTCGCAATAGGTACTTGATTTAAATACAACAGAAACGTTAAGAAATATATAATATATTATAATATACTAAAGCAGAATAAAAAATAGAATCGTGAAGTGACGCAGCGTATTTTTTTCGCACTAGCTACTGACTCCTGACGTCCTTGATTGAGTCATTCAATTAATTCAATAAGTGACATTCGCTACAAGGTCAAAACACTTTATAAATATACTATAACGGTGCCCGCGGCTCCGCACGCATTTATTACGTACGTAACCATTGTCGTCTCGTAATTAAATTTTTACTCATTTTATTTCGAATTAGCCAACCGAATTATCGCATGACGTACGCCTATCAATTATGGAATGACGTGTTCTGCACGAATATGAAATTTCATCTAATTTTTTTATTAATTTACTTTTTTTTTTAATAATTTCTAAAAGTATTATTGACAATCACCTATCAATTGAACAATAACAATAAGCTACCCGTGTACAAAGTTTGATGCTTATCGAGTATGTCTATCTACAATACAATGAAAAAGGTGGTAAGCAAGCATACGGCCCACCTGACGATAAGTGGCTACCGTATTCTATGGACGCTTGTAACGGTATAGCTATCACTCAAGCGCGTTGCCGGCCTTAAACCGCCTCGCAAAGATCTCTGGAAACCCTAATCACCGCAGGAAGACAACACAAGGTTATTTAGCTGCGATCTTCTGTAGGCTGGAGATATTTCCACCAGTCGGGCTGCCCCAATTTTCTCGTCGTAAAAATTCAGTCGCATAATTAAAGAGACAATTAAACCAAAAGCTTTTGACTTCTTTTGAATGCCATACTCGTATTTATACGTAAATAGCAACTAATTATACTTTTTATTGTAGACTGGAAAGACAGAAAACAAAAACGAATAATAAACCGTAAATTGGACCGGAATATTTGTTACTGTTGTTTTTTTTTTTTACTTCAATATAAAAAGTTAAATAGTCTCGTTATTTTCCATTATATAAGGAAAATTCCCCTAGCACATTGTTATTTTACAGCATTGTAAAAGGTTTTATATTTTGTTTTCTTAATACGATGCTCGTACGTCATCAATTAAATTTACTAGCTGTACCGTGTAGTTTCACACCCGTGTTCAGTTCATTCGAGCAACTTAACAGCACGAGGCGACGCGACGCCGCCGCCGCTCCGCCGACAACGCACCCGTGTTTTGTTCTCAGTTTCCCCGTACTTGTCTACAACCCTGCCAGATTGTTTGACGTTCATGGTAACTGCTCTGCTCCTTTGGATCGTAGCTTGAAATTATATGGTCTATAGTCTTATTCAATAAGTTGAATATAAAATAAAAAAAAAAATGTTGTAATCTGGTCGGTAGTTCCAGAGATTAGCGCGTTGAAACAAACGTTAAGTTTTTAATAGTAGTATCTAACAAATCTTTCTGAGGTTCGTTTACGATGTAGGTACCTAGTATGTTTATTTTAACTAGCGGTCGCCCAAAGATCGAAATTCGACCAGCGGTTTTTTAATCATAGACTATTTTCTGATTGATATTAGCAGTATGAACCTTAATAATGAATATTATTATATCACTTGCTATCAATTTTCAATTGAGTGACAATGTCAATATTTTGGGGGGTATAAGTTCATTGGCGCTGGTCGGTTTAGGATTCGCAGTATTAATTTATTTCGTTTAATATACTAGTAACAGATATTATAGATAAATTTTAGCTTTCTGCACTCCTCCTCCATATAAACTTTAACCATGCCAAATCTCACAGTCTTCCGTTCACACAATACGATTAAAAAGGGGTTCAAAGTTTTTGCTTCACGTATTAATATAATGATTATGTTTTTATCCGATTTAAAAAAGAAAAGGTGGATGTTCTCTATTTTAATTTTTTTTTTTAATATGGATATTCAGCATTACTTCTTTGTTTATGAACTGGTTTAGACGATTGTTTTTTCGTTGGGAAGAGGATACCTTAGCGGTGGTCTCAGTTTAATTTCATTGGCGTTGGGTTGGGGGTCTTCGAAGATACACCAAGGAACTCTTGAAAATCATTGCAGGTGGCTTTGTTTTTTGTTTTTGTTAGAAATTGTCTTATAAGCTTACAGGTATTGATTAGTTAGTCTAATAAATTATTAATAGTTCGGTCAGTGTCAAATATTTGACCATGATCGTTGGACAAGGCCAACAAGTCGAGCTCACTCTACTTAAAACTTGTCATTCAGGAAGCTCATGATTTAGAATTCTAACTAAAATGTACGCGATAATAGATTTTAATGATATTATGTTTTGGGTGTAACCTAGCGGAAATATAATAACATAACATACCATCACGCCTGTATTCCCCGAAGGGTTAGGCAGAGGTGTCCTAATTGTACACCCACAAATCGCCAAATATGTTTTTAGGTCCCATGTAATAGGGGGCGAGCCTATTGCTATTAATCGGGCACGAAACCAAACTCCGAGCTGCTACTGGGAATTTCATAGGGAAAACCCAATAACACTTTGCTCGACCTGGGATTCGAATCCAGGACCTCGCTCATAGCAGTCGCGCTAACGACCACTAGGCTAACGAGGCTAATGACACAAGTAAAAGAAAAATATCAAATTATAGGAATAACTAACTATCCCCCACAGTTTCACGTGTATTAATTTTATCCGACAAACACCGCGCCCGCGGCGCCAGCGCACCCGTGTTGCCATCATAATAATAATAATTGTTCTCACTTCGCGCAAGTACAAATTATTTTAATTTTCCATTATCTCCTAAACTATGTGTACAAATAACATGCTATAAAGGGTAAAGTTTAACTTCATAAAATTGTCTTTATTATGAAGTTTTTTTTTCTTAAGGATTAATATGCCATGCCTAAAAATAATGCTTTTAAATTAATTTTTAATCTACAACACATTTTTGTCGCAAAATACCTTATTATGGCCTATGTATAAGAGATAGGCATATACTATCGCGGATTTTTTTAGATATGATATGGACCAATATTTTTGTAGAACATTGTATTTACGTCTATACAAATAATTACATCTATACGAATAAATAAAATTGAAGTGTCTATTTGTAATGACAAAATAACAGCTTTCAAAGCAAATTTTTGTCTGTTTGTCGGTTGGATCGATTTTGATGGGACTTACACCCGAATACCCGATTTTAAAAGGGACAACATAAACTACTGTTATTTTAGAAAAAATTTAGGGTTCCCCGAATATAAAATAATAATCTCTAAAATACACGGCGAGCGACCACCCTGGATGGACGCGGACCCACCACAAAACCGGCGACATTCTATAGTCCACGCGGGCGTAGCTAGTTGGAAATAAATATAGAATTTTGTTTTAGTGAGGTTTCCGTAGAGGAAATCATAGTGGCAAGTAATATTTCTTCTTTTTCTATTTATTTAAAGGTAACGTGTGTTTATTATTATATTAGTGGTCGTCCAGCGGTCTAAATTCGTACAATCATTAAATTGTTACGCTTCGACGTTAATGAGGTTCTTTTTTTGGTTGGAAATTTGTTTTAAACGCTTTATATTTTGAAAATAATACATATTAGTATACCATATGAAGGGATTTAATAATATCTTTTAATTGAAATAAACAAGACGCCACAAAAACGCGCCTTTATGGTCCCGTGATGTCATTTTTATTTCTGACTTACTTATATGTTAGTCTTAGAGGCCCTAAACAAATAGAGCCGCTGATGGCTTTGACAGCTACACCGGGCTTGGGGGCGAGTGCTTAAAGGCACTCAGCTGCGAAATTGTGGGCAACATGCGCGCAAGGGTGCCAAAGCGGCCGGACCTCGGTTTGGGCTGTTGCCGCGATTGCGAAATGATCGCTAACTGACTAATTTCCTATGCGTAGAAAATTCGAGCTAAACTAACGCATACATATATATATGTCTCTGCCTCCTGGGAGGAAGGAAGGAACATGTGTATAATATGTATTTAGTATTCTTTAAACACGGTCGAAAGTAGCCATCGTAAAAAAAGAAAAAAAGGGTGTTGTGTGGTGTGGTGTGCACGTATGTATGTACATATTGTGTGTAATATATACTTCTGTTTTATACGTATAAGCCTCACGTTTTTACTTTTTACTTTTACGACTATTTAAGTTAGTATGTACGTCATGTGACGCCACCGGACGGCTCCAACGGAAGACCAGCGCTGGTTGTTACAACCAGCATTATGCTGAGCTGGGGCCGTTTTGTCGCAACTGGCATTTGATGCTCGATATGTAATAGGTTGTTGTAATTATTTTTTTTTAAACTTTCTTCGGTATCAAATGTTTTTGTAACAAATAAATATTTATCTTTCTTTCTTAATGAGGTATGTGGGTAGCTAAATGATTCCAAGTGCAGTGTCAGCTGTATCGCGCGGGCGGCTGCATGACTTAACGGTTCAACATCGAGAGAACGGGCCTAGGCTTGAGTTGCCGCAAGAGAAGGAGGACGTGACGAGTGTGCGGGAGCGAAATTAGCCGCCCGTCCCCTGCGGAGGGAACGGTGGTTTCGCAGGCGTGGGAGCGAGCACGCTCTGTTGGGAGAGACGGTGGAGTAGTATTTGTTTATTTCCTCTATCTTATCGACGCGATATCGAAGTACGATCGCGAAAGGAATTTATTATATGATTCGACCAAGGGAAGTTTCATATCTTTATGAAGGTCTTCTTGTCGAACGTGCCAAGGGGCTTTGTTAATTTTACGTAAGAATCGGGTTTGGAGGATTTGGAACTTGTTAATGTTGATCTTTGCCATATGTGCGAATGTAGCGCAGCTATATGTCATGATAGGACGGACCCATGTCTTGTATAGTGCAAGCTTATGTCTCAGGGACATTTTGCTTACTACCAGGGGGTGCAGTCGACCCACGAGCATGGCAGCCCTGTTTCGAACTATACGGACATGCGATTTAAAGTTGAGCTTTATATCTTTCACACCAAGATATTTAGTCTCGGTGGCCCAGGGGATCTTGTCTTTAAAGAGTTCGAGAGGTTTGAACCCCTCGGGACCCGTGACTTCATCATTCGTCATTTTGTATGATAACAGTGACAAATGTGACAACTTACTAACGTTAGACGTTCATATTTCCTGAATGATGACGTCACGTTTTCTAATCGGCGATTTAAATCACGTGACTCACAGACAAAAATATATATATTTTCCAAAAGGGAAAACTAAATGAATAAACAAGAACTTTTCCAGATGTATATTGATTTAGGCATTTTATCTATAGACCAATAATTTCGTTTAATTTTTAAACGTACAGTCAACTCGCGGATTACTTGAATTTGTAAATGCTATTGGGATTTTTATGACGTGTGTGAGAGAAAATGCTAAGAATTACTCGTTCCGCTCGCTTGATCTACAGAGTTTTATATTAGGAGGAGTAAAACAAAATGAAATTGTTTATAATCTATCCAGCAGTTTTTGCGTGATACGCGCACAAATGCGAACATCAATCATTTTATGAAGTGGTATTTTGTAGGTCATACCGAACTTTATACGATTTTATTAGTACTAGCGGTCGCCCAATGATCGAAATTCGACCAGCGACTTTTTAATCTATTTGACATTTGCAATATGAACCTAAACAATGAATATTATATCTCTCGATCGATCTCTTAATCGATTATTAGTAAAAAAAAATTAATCATTTTTTTTCACATCCCTAAGATACTGAGGTACATACTTAACTAACAAACATACATAGACTGCTAAATAGGAACATAACCCAGCTTTGTATTATTCGAGTAAAAAATTCTAATTATGTGGACTACCACGAACATTACAATTACAATTAGAACACTAGTTCTAATTATACTTAAAATCATTTAATTAATAAAAATTGAGCAAAGAATTCGACAAATATGACATGAAAATATTAATGTCATTGTTTCTCATTGTAACCACGTTTACAAATAAGATTAAAATTAAGCAAAATTAATTACCTGTAAATAATACAATCGTAATTATAAGGTTTTTTTGAATTAGTCATTGTTTTTATTTATAAGTACTTCAAACAGTAAGCAGAAGTTTATTTTACATATAAATTATATTAATACGTAAAGCAAAAACTTTATACCCCTTTTTAAGCGTATCGCGTGCACGGAAGACTGTGATTTGGCATGTTTAAAGTTTATATTGAGAAGGAGTGGAGAAGTGAATATCTGTTACTAATATATTAAATGAAATAAATTAATATTGCGAATCTTACTAGACAAGTGCCATTGAACTTAGACCCTCCAAAATATCGTCATTGTCACTCAACGAAAAGTGACAGCAAGTAATGTAGATAATACTCATTGTTTATGAATACTGTAAATGTCAAACAGAAAATAGTCTATGATCAAAAAGTCGCTGGTCAAATTTCGACCTTAGGGCGATCGCTATTAATACAATATTTTATTGGAACCATATATTATGATTTAAAAAAAAAAACAAAAATTAACGATATTAGCTACATTAGTGTAGACACTAGACAGTGTCGCAGCCAATAGCATCCACTTCCAAGAACAGTAGGGTCTGCGTTCCATAATATAATGTAAAATACAACAAAAGTACTACAAAAATAAACATTCTTCCTTTAAATGAACAATATTTAGGATTGTAGCCATAACGTTAAAACCTATAACGATAAAAAAAAAAAATTGTAGACAGGAAGCATATATACGTCATTCCATAATAAATAATAGGCTATAATGATTGCGAAGCCCCGGCGGCTTAGTAAGTATCATTCAAATTAAAACAAGCGCCCTCCAGATTTAGAGTACCTAAGTATATCATAATCTTAGCCTCCAGTAGACTGTATTATGTCCACAAAAACAACAATGCCGTGGCGTATGCGCATTTTTTATCGCAATCGCATTCACGATCGCGGAAGTCTAATCAAATGCTATTATTAAATGTAGGGCCCTGTCTGTTGTCAAGGGAAATAATAATAACATTCAATAATGTGCTTTTGTTAATTTAATTATCAATAATAACTTTATAGATTTCTTTCGTGTTGTTGTAGAGCATTGATATACCGATACTCTAGCTCTAGCTCTAGCTAGCTAGGAGACTTCTATCTTCGATCACAGCCACTAGTTAATTAATATCAGGGGAAATTATATTCAAGCGTGAACTTTCGTATCAGCGAAAAATAAACATGATTAATTAAAAACGACAGAAACTTTAGACATGGGCGCCAGCAGCAGGGTGCAAGGGTGCAACTTGAGCATAAAAAAGATTAAGATTATTTTAAATTAAGTTACTGCTTTAATAAATACTTAAGCCGTCTAGGTTGATGTTTATTTCGATTAATAACACTAGTTGACGGTTATTGCGTTATTTTATAGCCGACTTACAAAAAAGAGTAGGTTACATACTCAATTCGAATTGTTTTTTTTTTATCTGAATGTTCAGCCATAACTTCTTTGTTTAGGAACCGATTAGGTGATCTTTTTTCGATGGAAAGATGATATCTCAAGGGTGGTCCCATTTTAATTTTATTAACGTTAAACCTTCAAATTCGTAGATATACCTGAGAACTCTCAAATCATCGACGTTGGTTTTCTTTTTTGTTATAAATCGTGTTGTAGAACGTTTATTAAACCTTTGCGGCCCACATATGTATTTCGAATGTATTTAGTAAAGTTTGAGAAATTTCCGTCTAACCTAATTATTTTTAACTAACTACCTAACCGCCTCGTTAGCTTGGTGGTCGTAAGCGTGACTGCTATGAGCGAGGTCCTGGGTTCGATTCCCAGGTCGAGCAAAGTGTTATTGGGTTTTTCCTGGGAAATTCTCAGCAGCAGCTCGGAGTTTAGTTTCGTGCCCGATTAATGGCAATAGGCTCGCCCCCTATTACATGGGACCTAAAAAAATGCTCGGCGAATTGTGGGTGTACATTAGTACACCTCTGCCTAACCCTTCGGGGATACAGGCGTGATGGTATTTTATGATGTTATGTTAGTTTTAATTGACTTCAAATAAAATGAGAATTTACGTTACCGGGAATCATAATACGTGATTTAATAATATTAAAAGATCGAATGGAGAACCCTGGAGCATTTCGCAGAGCATCAAATGATTTAGTCTCTTCGAAAGTAAGCTGGGGTAGTCCAGAAGCAGATGTTTAAAAGGGCATGTATATATTATCATCAATGACTTTGAAGCGATTTAGATAGTGTTTACAATAACAAAGTCCGGTAAAAATTTGTTTCATTTTGAATGAAAACTAATTAGATTTCCATTAATTATTCAGATGCGAATCTCTGACGCTGAATGGTACGCGGTACTGCGAATGGGGCTACAACGGGCTCGGTATAGACTATCAGATCCTGGCTGGTCCTGCTTTCATGGCTGTGTACACTGTCGTCGGGGTCATCATCGGTGTCGTTGCTGATAAGTGAGTATTGTCTATTTATTATAAGCAATCCTGCATTATGCAATGTATATTATTCAATTAAGAAAATACCTGAGTACGTATAGGTAGAAATCGCTCTTTTTAAAACGACTTCAACAAAGGCTACTCAATTCGAATGTATATTTATTTGAAATGAAAACTTGAAGGCCTGGACAGGGAGTCAATTCATGTAAGTCGTCATCGACATGGTCACGTGACGTGTTAAAGATTGTCAAATATATTTTCGTCTGTTACACAATTATTAGTATTTTACAAAGTTAGTATTTCTTAGTGCTATTATTATTATAAATTCTATCATTTGAAGTTTAGGGAAAATGTTTACAGTTTTAAGTTTTCACTTCTGTCGGCAGTCCTCATGACTGCTTTGAAATTGTTGGGATAATCCTTTTTTTGTTGGATAGGGTATCCTCAGAATGGGTCAACAATTTAAGTTAATTGGCATTGGACCTTCAACTTCGAAGATACACAAGGAAACTCACCAAAATCATTGAACTTCCTTCTTGTTAAAAATTGTCTTGTTTTCTTAAATTTTAGAAGCTTTTATGTAATTTGCATATTATATCTCCATTGTAGTATAGCCCTATTATCCTCGCATCATATCGCAAATAATGTTTATAAGGTATAAATAATTAGTAGTAATTAGTAGTGCAATTTGTTTGAATAGACTAGACACCTCATCAGAGAACATATCACCAAAATCAGAACATATCATTCATTCCAGCGTTTAGTCTGTTCAAACCACAGCAAGGGCTCTAAAGAAACTGATTAGTTTGAAAGTATTCTATGTTTGCATGAAAAAAAAAACATTAAAATTATTGTGGATTGTGATTTAAAAGTCAATACAAGTTGCAGCTTAAGTACAGTGATAATTTAAAAAACAGTAATCTATAATCTGGATCTTATTTTGGTCGAAGTTTTGCTGATAGCAAAGACTAGGAAAATAAGTAAATAGAAATTAAATCAAATTGAAAAAGTTACACCCACTATAACTTTCATCACCTTTTTAACTCCTTCAAAGTTTATTTCCAAAACATATTTTCTTATCACACCGCGCCACTGCGTATAAAAGGAAGTAATTTTATTACTTTAATCTACCATCGTTTAAATAATAATAATATTACCAGCCCATAAGTGTCTTAATGTTGGGCAATGAGGCCTATACCCGAGGCCTGAAGCCTTAATCACAACGCAAGACGTCATAACGTCTTGGCAATTTCTAACGCCGAGAAATGAACATTTCTACATTTTGCCACATATACAAGATTTCTCAAGCGTTCAGGTTTCTTCACGATGTTTTCCTTCGCCGTTAGCCGATAGTATTACAAATTTAAATTAATAAATGTACGAGATTTACGAAAAATTCCTTGGTACTTGCCGGGTTTCGAACTTTCTGACATCGAATTGATATTCCGCCAGTCTAAACCACTCTACCACCACGAATCCTTATTCCTTAAGATGTTTTATTTCATTACATTTTACTTATTTATTACATCGATTTTTCTTTTTTATCACCAGATACAACAGAGCAAAAATTTTGTCAGTATGTACGCTAGTCTTTGTGGTGGCTATCATCATGATGGGTAGCGTCACTGAATATTGGCACCTCGTTCTACTGCGGATGATAATGGCTGCTGGTGAATCTGGCTGCAATCCACTAGCTACCGGTATCCTAACAGACCTTTTCGCCGAACATCAGAGGGCACTGGTCCTTTCAATCTTTAATTGGGGCATATATGGAGGTTACGGGATCGCCTTTCCTGTTGGAAGGTATATCCCGGAATTGAATGCGTGGGGCTTAGTGAGTATTTGTCTTTATAATCCCCAGAATTTATTTATTTATATAAGAACGTCCCTGTTGTAGCCTATAGTGATCAAGCTTGTCCTTCGGTAGAAAGGTCTAGACTAAGAATTTTCCAATAAATGTTGGAGCACAATTTGTCAATAGCAAGTTTCCGTTGGTTGTATTAGAGACACAAGTATGCTATGGAAACCAATCTTGTGGATGTTGATAAAGAACTTGGTAAGATAAAATAAAAATGCCAAATAAAGTCAAACTGCCACCTCGCAAAAAATGACGGAAATAACAGGACTATTGTTGGAGAGTTCACCAGAGACTGCAAAGGATCGAGGAAAATAAAGAATTAAGAGGCGGAGAAAGGCTATTCCTCAGCCGTCAGCCATTGATGACTTAATTGTAATTTGGGAACCATCAACGAATAATCGCATGAAAGTTAAAACTCTTAATAGATTTAGCGCTTGGTCATAAACTCACCTTATAGTGACGATGTGGTCCAAGATCATAACACGCTAAGTCTAGTAAAAACTGGCTATCAAGTGCAGCCGCCGGATTACACCTAAAGATGTTCCGTGACAGATTTTTAACCTAAGAGTGATAGGAAGCAAGGCGGGTATTAGATGATGTCTTATCGCCATGACATGGTTTTCGTCACGACGTTTTTCTTCACTAAAATAATAATTGCAGCGATTCGAAGTCACTTCGATCGATCTTTATCAACTGTAGCCAAAAAATATTTAGATATTTTGTATATAAAACAGATATTGATTAATAAAAAAAAAAATTTACAGAGCTGGCGCTTGTGCTACTACGGAGCGGGTATTGTGGGTCTTGTAATCGCACTTCTCACTTTCTTAACTCTCCGCGAGCCTGAAAGAACAACAATTGGTGAAGAAGGTATGTCTACAATCCTTTATCAAAGAAAAATCAGATCCCTGTAGATAACAGGCACCCAAAAACTGGTAAAAGTTCTTATATTACCACCATTTACCCGGGAAATAAAGACTATATTCAGTGGTCGAAAATTTCAACACACGATACGCTTGCAGAGTGTATAAATTATTGTCTTGGGTTCGGTTAGCTTTGCCCCTTTCCCCAGTAGGATATCACTGGCTAATGTTATAATAATAATTTTTAGGAGCCGGAAATGCCAAGGGTGACGCGGAGTCCGGAAAAAGAATGCCTCAGCTAACGATCTGGCGCGTCATCTCCCAACCCAGGATCTTGCTGCTTTGCTTCGCGGCTTCCATAAGGCATTGTGGTGAGTATTCAACACGCTGAACTTGCATTGATTAGCGTTCACAAAAAGCATTTATCAGTTTTATTTTCTATGTAAAAATCCATTCCAATAGGTTTTAAAATACTTACCTACATTAATATTTCGGAGTACATATCAAATATTTTCTGGAATAAAAAGCCATCTGTTTATATTTTTACACTTCTCTACATATCAATAATTTATGACAGCGGTAAATTTATTATGGTCCTTCGAACCAAGATTTAAGCGTAAGCCAAAATGACGAGGACAACTGTAGGTATACGAAACTTCATCTTGTCACCGTTGCCTTCGTCATATTTACCCTTATCTATAATTTGCCGAAATAAACATGAAAAAAGGATCTGTGTTATAAACTTGATCGATAGATTTTTTGTTCATGGCTTATTACTTTCTCTTGTTAAGGCAAACATACTACCTACTATGGCAGGCAATAATTAAAAATAATAAGGCACTCTACTGATACTTCTGTAGATAATTATTATGTACATATATACATATTCTATCTGATTTATTTATCTAAGCTTATCTTGTAGTGGAAATAGCTTTACAGTGAACTGAGTGAACCGCGCATTGTTTTACACTACTTTTTTCGAATCTTTACCTACTTTAATGTTACCTACTTTATTCCAAATTTCGAAACTGTGCTTTATACCGTTAACTTCATACTCGGTTCGTTGTCTCTTTGGATGCAAATATTATCGATTATTAAACGCGCAAAGTCCAATAACCACCCGCGATCGCTCAAGGTCCGAGTTATCGGGTTCTCGTATCTAAAATAAGTTGTGAAATTTCTAGTTCCGTAAACGGTTGCCTAACTGGCCCTTCTAAAATAACAACAAACTTGCACAGTTTGCCAGAACTAAAATTATAAACTTATTTGCGTTTTGAGTTTATCTTTATGACTAATAGGTAGGTAGAATAATTTTTATTCGAATAAAATTATCATTGTTACACAAGCCAAATGGTTAAAAAAAAAGGAAAAAAAACCGTCTGCAACATAAACACTTGTCTGATATTTTTTTTTTTTCTGTTTTCGTTTTTATTTGATTCCCACGCGACGTTCTTAAATATTATAATTATAGGCTATGTCACTCCCACAATTAAAACAAATCTGACGACACCTCGTATGCTAAACCCCATCAAACCGTTTAAGAGCGTGCCAAAGAAATAGAAATACATACATATATACGCTCGAAAAACAACCCGCATTTTTGCAGTCCGGTAAAAATGTCCTTTATATATTAGGTCCTTACATAAGAAATTGGCGTTTTGTTGAACTGGCCACTTTAATCTCAAATATCTGGCGTTTGCTTAGGAATTCCAAATTAAAATTTATTTCAAATTTAGGCTTGTGTATTTATGTTTAGAATATAGTGATTCATATGTTTTTGCAGCGTTTGATTTTTGTTTGACATAGTTCTTTTCACAAATGGAAAACTTAAAATACAGTGTTATTAACGAATATTTATTCCACCGTGGCATCAGTTCTACAGAAATAGCTCGAATGATTAATGATGTTTATGAGGGGGGTTTGGGGAGGTACTGTAAAAAAGCACGGTACGTATTTGGTTCCAACGTTTTCGTTCTGAAAATTTTGACTACGAAACAAACCCCGTGGACGCCGGAACCGCGGTTGGAATGTCTCACCAAACTCCCCGGACCTTGCTCCAGCAGACTACCACTTTTTTCGGAATTTGAACAACTAATTGCAAGGAAAAATATTCAATTTCGATGAAGCGGTCCAAACCGCCTTCAAAGATTTTATTGATTCTCGCTCCCACAATTTTTTCAGCAATGGAATCAATGAACTACCTATAAAATGGCGAAAGGGAATAGATAATAATGGTACATACTTCGATTGATTAAATGTATAATTTCGTAATATTTTTTTCTTTTATTTTTTCCAGATAAAATGCTAATTTCATACGTCAGGACCTATTACTTATATATATCATCGTCTATTAGGTGCTGAATTAATTAGTTACAATTCACAAAAATAAATTGGAAATAATTATCATTTCGTTTGAATCATGACGCAAGAAAATCATGAAGTATTTTTTTTTTCAAAATGGCGTGTATGAAAGCCATACCTAAAATGTGTTGCGATGTTATTCATCATCCTTAATTACCGGTTACTTTTTGGTTTAAATTTTGTTTACCCAAAATGATCTAGACTGAAGGTCACATTATTATAAAAAATGAGCCTGTTGAAATTATTCGATAATAACGAAGTATTTATTTCCAGGGGGTATGTGTTTCGCGTACAACGCCGATCTATACTACAGGGACTACTTCCCAGATGTCGACCTAGGATGGTGGCTGTTCGCCGTGACCGTCGGCATCGGATCAGTGGGGGTCGTTGTTGGTGGTGTTGTCTCTGACAAGTAAGAATAACTCATTCACACGGTCATTTCTTTTTCATTCTTTTTAAGTAACACGCTAGCTTAGTGGAAGACTGGCTCTCAAGTGCAGCTGCCGGAACACACGTATACATGCGTAGCCACAGATTTTCAAATTGAGAGTGGTAGCTAGCCAGACGGGCGTTAAAAATACCCTATCACCATGCTATGGTACCATTACGTTTTCCTTCACCGTAAGCTCTGGCTCATTGCAGATTCGTCGACGATCGACGCGAAGTCCGTAGACGCTACCAACTGAGCCATCATTGCTTTAAATAATTAATATAGTTTTTGGTAAGGCCATTGAGAAAACTCAAAATTATTCCGTGAACTATCAGTTACGATCTAATGGAATATTATAGATTATTCACAACCTCACTACACGACTTTGCAAATATGCTATGTCATGTGGTTCTTTAAAAATGGTGTAATATACCATCTAAGTTTGCAGAACAATTTTGTCCTAATCATAAAGCGGCAATGCGAAGAGCTTATTCGCTTGCGTTAGAATGAGATAGGGATACGAGACCACTTTCGTATGTGCTATCGGTCGACATAAATCGTTATCAAAACAAATCCCGTTTATTATTTCAAAATTTAAGGATTTAAAGTGTAATTTAACTAATGTTTAGTAACAGTGTTTTATTCTGGTTATGTATATAGTGTACGTTAGCTAAGACGTAACTCGTATAACAAAGAGATCAACAAAATAACACGCACACTAGTATATTCCTTTTGGTCTCATTTTATTAAAGCTATTGCTGTTCTGTACTATACTATAATTTATCATCATCTTTTTAGCCCTTTATCCTACTTGAGTAGGGTCGGCACAACATGTTTTCTTCTTCCACTCTACTCTATCAAATATCATCTCAGTATTCACACCTTTTATAAGCATATCATTCTTCACACAATTCATTCATACCTTCTTCAGTCTTCCTCTACTCCTATATCCATCCACCTTCATACTTAATATTCTTTTAGTTAAATAACTTTCATCTCTCCTCATGACATGCCCATACCATGCTAGCCTATAACCCCTCAAGTTCTCTGTGACTGGAGCTATTTTTTGACTTCCTCTAATAAAATCATTCCTGATCTTATCCATTCTAGTTACTCCACACATCCATTTTAACATTCGAATCTCTGCCTCGTGTAATCTTTTTTCATCCAGTTCTTTCGTTGCCCAGCACTCAGATCCATACGTCAAGATTTAAAAGACCTGTCTTTTATTGGTTTTATACACTTTTACCTTAAGCTTCAGTGGCATTCGAGGATCACATGTTATTCCCGAGACCTGTCACCATTTCCACCACCCAGCATTTATCCTATTCTTCAAGTCATACTATAATAATTATATTTACTATATATAATATTATACTGCCCATAAATAACTTAAGTGAGACTAACATTAGGCTTAGTGCAAATATTTCCCTTTTGCCTTTGCCGGGTGGTATGGCTGTTTTCATCGACTGGGTCCCGACCACCATGCATGTGGGGAAAAGTCCGTCATAGTGACTCGCTTTTGCTTGTCGCGTTTCGGGATTAACCTGTGCATATCCAGTTAAATTAAGGCAGGTCGGCTCGTCGATAGATTACGATCTCTCGGTGGCCGTCGTTGTGTTAGGATTGTACTGTGCTTTACCATGAGACAATACCGTCAATTTCTTTTCCAGGTTTGTTGCCAAGATGGGTGTGAGATCTCGTGTTATGATTCTGGCGTTGTCACAGCTGATTGCGACTTTACCGGCCTTCGGCTCCGTCGTGTTCGGACCACTGTGGGCCCTAATCACACTGGCCTTTTCATATTTCTTCGGTAAGTGTTCGAAATTGTGGAATCTTTGCTGAAATCGATTACAGCAGCACCTCTGCAATTCTCCTAGCCATTTAGACAACTTTGCTAGGACACTACAATTGTGTCAAGGTATAACATCCGGCATAGTGGCATGATTTAGGTCTTTAGGCTTTATGCCTTATGGGACCTCGCGATTAGCAATCATCATTAGCAATTAATATTAGTGGCATCCTATTTAAAATGAAATAAGCCTCGCAATGCGGATGTCGCCGACGTCTACATTTGGTCTAGCGCCGTAACTATTCTAGAGGCTTCCAGGCTGGCATTTAAATTAAGTATTATTATTTAAATGATATTAGAACATGGTAACTTTGACTTGATGCTGCAGCGTCATCTGGAATCCATCCAACTCCCCACCAACTTACAGTAGAGGTTTTGTATTAAGGCTCATTGGAATGGTCTGGTTAATTGTGTCGGGGGTTTTACAAATTGTTAAATTTACCTTGTGAATTGTACTATGCGTACCATCAGACAGGCACTATGTCGTAGGTAGGTAGTTACTACTATGTTTGTAAGAGAATTCTCGTGTATGTCAATAGTATCTAAAAGCTTAAAAGCGCTCTACGACCAAACTCGCCGACCTGTTGACATGTGTTGTTGGCATGTCGGTGACACGATACGAGCATCATTGTCTCTGCTATTAGTCACTGACGAGTGTAGAGATACGTTGTGTCTTTGGAACTATTCATTAATTAATTGTCAACATTTATACAACAAAAATAGTGATCTAACTATAGTAGCTCAGTGGAGTTATTATAGCTGTGTAAGGGTCCGTACCGAGGACTCGAAAGTAATGGGTTAGACCAAGTTTACTAAGTCGCCGTTGTTACAATAATAGTGAAATAAATATCTATAAATTTGAAAACATTTATGGTTTTAACCAATACCCATTTCAAACATTTACTAAATATTGCTGGATAAATTATTCTGTATATAATTTCAAAAAATATACGAATTACAGAAATGCAGCTTTAGAAACAAATATTTTGCTACGATGTTTATCATTAGGTAATTACTGTATAGAGTTCCAGAATAACTTCTTTGTATGATAAATTTTTATTAAAGTGGAAGTTGTTTCATCATTCCTTTTCATATTTCAAAACAAAAGGCACGTCACTTCACGTCGAATGTCACAAGTTAACTGAGTATATACACAAGCTGCCGACATATACCAGACAAAGTCGCCGAATAGCCCGTGTGGGTGCAAGTCGTCGACATAACATACATACATACCATAACGCCGTATTCCGTGAAGGGTTAGACAGAGGTGCACTAATGTACACCCACAGTTCGCCGAGTATGTTTTTAGGTCCCATTTAATATTAATCGGGCACAAAGCCAAAAACTCCGAGCTGCTATTGAGTAATTCATACAAAAACCCAATAACACTTTGCTCGACCTGGGAATCGAAACCAGGGCCTCGAGCATAGCAGTCGCGCTTACGACCACTAGGCTAATGAGGCAGTTTCTAAAAAAACATTGACAACGTCAACATGTTTCTAAAAATTATAAAATCAAGCTACTCAGAAAAATTCATACATTATAATTTTACAGCGGAAATGTGGTTCGGCATCGTGTTCGCAATCCTCGTTGAAATAGTGCCTCTGTCGGTCCGCTCGACAACAGTTGGCGTTTTCTTATTCGTGATGAACAACGTCGGCGGCAACCTGCCCATCCTTGTCGATCCTGTCTCCAAAGTAATAGGTTACAGAGAAGCAATTATGATCTTCTACGCTGGATTTTACGGCATAAGTAAGTAAAGTAACCAAGTACTGTGCGTTTCAAATAAAAATATAACTGTCAAACCGCAATCTTGTTTCGCATATCGCGTGAAACTTCAATAAAATAAGCTAAACTATTAAAGTGGAAACATAACACTTGATTGCAACAAAAAAACTGACTAAAAAAATATATTTTAATATTTATAATTTATATTTGATTTCCAGACGTCGTACTTAAATAATAGCCTATTTCACTCCCACAATTAAGACGAATTTAACGACACCTTGCTAAAATCTATCAAACAGTATCAAACAAAGGCAAATACGATCGAAATTCATAGCCCCTCCTTTTTCTCAGTCAAGTAAAAATGTACGATCGGTTATCTTCTACAAATTAATACATAAAACAAAAGATTTCGGTACCTTCTTAAGCGTAGTGCGTGCACGGAAGACTGTGAGATTTGGCATCGTTAAAGTTTATATGGAGAAGGAGCGCAGAAAGCTAAAATTTATCTATATCTATTACTAATATACTAAATTAAATAAATTAATACCTACTGCGAATCCTAACCCGACAAGTGCCATTGAACTTAGACCCCCCCCAAATATTGACGTTGTCACTCAATGAAAAGTGACAGCACGTGATGTAGATAATACTCATGATGTTTATCAATACTGTAAATGTCATACAAAAAATAGTCTATGATCTAAAAGTCGCTGGTCGAACTTCGACCTTAGGGCGATCGCTAGTCTTTATTAATACGCAAGTAGAAACTTCGGACTCCTTATAAGCATATCGCGTGCACGAAGGACTATGAGATTAGGCAAGGTTAAAGTTTTTAAATAGGAGTGGAGAAAGCTCAAATTTATATAAAATATGTGTTACTGAAACTTTTTCAACTTGTCCCCCTTATGAGATAGTTCTCCTTAAATCCTTACCTCTAGCCTCTATAATTCATTTTTTATGTTCATAATGCAAATGTAAAACTGTAATGTAATCAAAAAGTCGCTGGTCGAATTTGGACCAGTTGTTGACGCGATTAAGCTCTCATTTGAAACGCAAAGACTTTTTTACAAATATTAAAGGAATCATGTACCTGTCGACTTCAAATAAAAATATTTTTTTAAATTATTTTCAACAGGTAGCATTCTATTCTTCTTAACAATGTTCCTGATGGACGGACCTGTGAAAGTAGAATCATCCATAGATACGGAGGGCACGGACAACAGGGCGTACAGCCATGATGAAGTGTCAAGCAAAAACGGTAGATCATTACCTTCAGCACCGATCAGAAGCGGAGAGTAATTACCCTAAACGAGTACATGATCCAGGAAAATTGTCATTGTTAAACTTTATAGACAGCACAATCGTTTCAAGTTCGAACCTTCACGGATTGACGCTGATGACATTAAGCTGTTAAAAAAAATGCCCTAATCTACCATAAAATCCAAATAAGTTAGTTAAAATAATAACCATTGACATTTTAAACATTACAAATACCATAAGTAGGTATTCTAAAATTTTTACAATGTTCAAACAATTACAATTGTCTATACCTAAGTTCCACAATTGTAATTGTTTGGACACTATGTTGTAAAAGTTTAGGAATACCAAAAATTTTGAATGTTAAACATGTCAATGATTTTTATTTTCCGCGTATAATATAATACCTACAAAACAAGTAACATCACAGAATACATTTGTACATAGGAGAAACATTGTACCACACTAAAATCTGAACATTCATTGTACAATGTTATTTCTCTTGTTTTTATGAGAAAAACGAGATAAAGTTACAAGTTCACAGCTTGTCAATTGCCAATTTGTTACGTCTTAGCTCTGCCTTAATTTAAGATGTTTTAATTTATAATTAGTCTTTAAGTTTAGTTCTATTCAGACATTGCCCGTTACAAATTATTTATTTGAAGTACAAGAAAATAGTTTTATCCGATTAATGTCTGTTAACCAATGACATAACCAATGATATTTTATATGTAGATTCGGCAATAACGCTCTTTACAGGCAATCGTGAATCGTGAATGGTGGGTCTTCAGTTCACTTTCGACTTAATACCGACGCGGGCGAGAACTTTTTGTCCTGTTTTGACAACAGTTTCCGCCACGCTGTGATTTCCTATCTCTTTTGTTTAAACATGCTGATAACAAAATTTGTACCGTGTTCAAATTGCTTTTAGTAAGAGTATAAGGCGTCTATTTATAAAACGTCATTGTATAAAACCCTAGGCTATCATAATATTTGGATTTTAAAGCCCATTTACCGATCAACAATTTGTGAGTAACAATAACTAATATACCAAAATTAAATATACTTACCAAGTTTTAATTGAAGTAATTTGAATAGGAAAATACCACATTTATGAAAATAAAACATACAAAAAACAGTTGTTAATGTGATAAAATGATCTTTTGTACATATTTATTTTTTAAGAAAAAAATTATTATAAGTAAAATGTTTGTTTTGAATACTTTAAATGGATCTTTTATTTATAACAATCTCGTTTATCGTGATGAATTTGCTGTGATATACTATCGATCAGTTATGTTATCGCCTGTAGAGGCAATGGTCCAAAATTACAAACATCATGGATAACTTATTTTATGCAAAAAAAGCAGATGGTCCGGCCCATCTGTTCATAATTTGATACTGTCACCTATGGATAGCTTTACACCAATGGCATTACAGTGTCATTTTGGCAGCATTTTTCAACAGACTTCAAAAAAAGACGGTGGTTAGGTACCTCAATACGAATATTTTCTCTTTTATTATGGGTAAACATCTATAACTTCTTCGTTTATCAACCGATCTGGACGATTCTTTGTTTGTTGGACAGGGGGTACCTTAAGGTTGGTCCCATTTTAATTTCATTAGCATTGGATCTTCAACTTCGAAGATACACCAGGAAACTCTTCAAAATCATTTAAGTTGGTTTTCTTTTTTGTTAATAATTGTCTTGTTTTAATTATACGTGATGTAGTTTGTTTATTTGTACAAGTGAAGAGGACAATAAAAAGGAACATGAATTTTAAATTGTGATCAAAAACTACCAAATATTCTTTTCACGTCACGTAGGCAACATTGCAAATGAGCACATTTGTCATCAATTAAAAATAAAGAAAATAATGCAAAACCAGAAGTGGGATACAAGAAAATACATATTTTTTCTATCACATTGTTTATTCAACTGCAATTAAAACTTTACTTTTGCTTGATGATTTATACTTAAATAGCTTTTCTTTTCTCCTAGACTTCCAACACTTTGTTTCCACTTTTGAAAGAACATATTCCCCATCAACAGTAACAGTTTTGATTTTTTCTGAAATATTTTTTGTATATTATTACGTATAATATGTTATTTTAATATCAAATGACATAACTACCATGGTTTGTTTACACATTACATTTTAAACGTATTACATACATACTACAAGGTGTCCAGAAAGGGTATCGGGTATTTGTAAGTTCAATGAAACAAAAATTATTTGTATGCAATAAAAAAGTTTATTGTTTATTATTAGCATATGAATTGGAGAATTATTTGGAAAAGATGATGTTATCCAAATGATGACCGTTACGTTGCTGGCACTCTTCTAAACTGAAACGAAGATTGGCGATAACACGTTGACACATAGCTATCGATATTGCTGCCATTTCTGACCTGATGTTTTGCTTTAACTGGGTTAGATTCGTCGGATTGTTTTGATAAACCTTACTTTTAAGGTATCCCCATGCAAAATAGTCAAGCGGGCTAAGGTCGGGGCTTCTGGGAGGCCAGTTGATGTTACCCCTTCGCGAAATGACTTTATTAGGGAATAATTTGTTAACAACTTCCATTGAGTCATTTCAGGTATGGCAAGTGGCCCTATCTTGCTGGAACCACGTTCTTGAGTTGAAACCTGCAAACTCCTGCAACTCTGGGACCAAAAAATTTCGCAACATATCGCAATAACGGTCACTATTCACATTAATTGCTCGGCCTCGTTGATATTCATGAAAATAAGGACCAATTATGCCTTTAGCAGACATAGCGGCCCAAACAACGACCATTGGGCTATGCAGGGGTCGTTCATGCTTTCGTCTCGGATTCTCCACTGCCCAGTACCGACAATTCTGCTTATTACATGACCATTCAGGTGAAAATTTGCTTCGTCACTGAACAGTATGTTGTTAAAGTTGTTAAATCGCTGCAGCATTTCGTTCGCAAAATTCAGTCGATTAGCATAGTCCGTATCCTTCAATTCTTGAACCAATTGAATTTTATAGGCTTTTAGATGTAAGTCTTTCTTTAAAATCGAATGTAAAGACGATTTTTTGATGTTCAACGCTTGGCTTCGCTTTCGGATGGATAAAGACGGATTTTGACGAACCGACGCCTCAACTTCTTCAATTGTTTCTTCATCGCGAACTGAACGAGAGCGACCAGAGTTTTGAATTTTAACTGTCGCACCTGTATTCTCGAACATCCTGATCCATTTCCTAATGCTATCGTCACTTGGCGCGTGGCGTGTACGATATTCCGCACGATAGAGACGTTGAGCAGTCACTATTGAATCACCATTACGATAATACGCTCGTACGCAAAATGCGCGATGCGTCCCCGAGTACTGTTCCATCGTGACTAAAACTCCACAAAATGGCGGACGCCACGAACCCCTCCCCGCACCCTTTAGACGCCCCGTTTCGAATATGGCGCGAAAACAAATACCCGATACCCTTTCTGGACACCTTGTATATGTAACTCTTACACGACCCTGAATAAAATTATACACTATAGTAATAATTGATAAGAAGGTATTCCTAGGAATTCCACAATACCTTCGAAATTAGACTTTATTTGCCAAATTCCATTAGAATCTATCCTATTCAAGCATGATTGAAGAACAAACATTAGTTTGAGCATACGAATGAAAAGTCCGTTATAGCGACTCGCTTTTGCAAATATATGCAGGCCGGGATAACAGCGGCGACCGTCACAGTTCAGTCAAACAAAAAAACAGTTTCACATTTATAAAATACATAGGTATTATAAGCGGAGGGGCCACCGTCCACTTTTGTAATAATTTACCACTAACACTTCTTCAAATCGTTTAAAAGCAATGTTAATATTAGTATTATATCAAAAGATTTCTCTCAACAATGTTTTTCTCTTATGAGACCAGTTTGATATAGTTGATAAGGCCTAGTTGCGGAAACCAGTCTGCTCACCAAGTACCAAGTATAGCATAGCGTGAAGTTGGTAGCACATACTGATTGAAGCCATCTTGATCCACAGATAATAAGCAACGTATTAATAACAGAACTTGGGAATGCATTATTGTATAATATTTTCGGACTGCATAGATTACACGCCTATAAACTATCTTTTTAATATAACAAGTAAAATTATTAAAAAGGGAATAAAAAACTTTTTTGTTATATTTTCGCTTTTTAATTCATTTCCAGGCCCGTTGTTAAATATTATATAGCCTATGTCACTCCCACAATTAAGACGAATTAAACGACACCTCGTATGCTAAAATTCATCGAGCCGTTTAGGCTACAGAGCGTGCCAAAGAAATAGACATACATACACAGATCAGCAAAAAAAGGAGTATATGGTTCGGGGGGCGTGTTGAGTGAGAACTGTTATATCCCTAAATTGCACCCTAACTTGCATACACCTCACTTTATCCTGCTTGCTCTGCATTCCAATAGTATATTTAGTCAGCTAGACAGTCCCTTCCCAGTTAGTCTCTATCCACCCTCTAACTGAGCTAGACGGCTGTGAAATCAATTAATTTCTTTTTTTTAAAACCTAATCCTAAAGAGGCTCATAGCAGAACGCATCTGGCCTAAATTGGGCTTGATGTTGATTTTTGTTTGTAGTCGAATTCACACCGTAAACGAGTACACATCTGTTGATTTTAGACAAAATACCACGTTGTTCTATTTTTGTTTGTAAAAATGCCCGTTGTAATGTGAATTACGTTAAAGATGGTATCCCATTCCACACGTAGATACTAAAAAATATTGTTTTCCCTATAAAAATCAGCAAAACATCATTTAATGTTTGTTAAAACGTGATGAACTATCAAGCCATAATAATTTTTTTTTTCAATAAAAACAGAAATTATTGCTGTCTTTTTTTTTTACTGACTTCACTGTTAGCCTTAGGGGCCCTACCCAAAAACAGAGCCGCTGCGGCTTTTACAGCTTCACCGGACTTGGGGGCGAGCGCAGAGGGCACTCAGCCGCGAAAGTTTGTGACGACCCGCACGAGGGTGCCAGAGTGGCCGAACCCCGGCTCGGGCGGTCGTCGCGAATGCGAAAAGGTCGCGATCTAACTAATTCCCTAATTCTAAAGAATTCGAACTAACTAATATATACTCATATGCACGTTCCCCTCCTCCTGGGAGGAAGGAGTGGACCATGCGTATGTGTATTTAGTAATCGGAATGGTACTGCTGTCTTAGTAGAAATCGATTAATGAATAAGTTTAACTAACGACGCAACGGATGAATGTCAGCGCCGTCAGCGGTCGAAACAATAAGACAATAGACTCGTCCATGAAATAGAGATGTTATGTGGTACGTGTAGCTATCGATATTTTTTCTATGTCCAGAGTCCACATCTAGTCCAGATGATAGTATTATACAATCAAGTCCGGTGAAGCTGTAAAAGCCGCAGCGGCTCTGTTTTAGGATAGGGCCCCTAAGGCTAAAAGTGTAGTCAGTTCTAAATTTAAAAAAATTATATATATATATATATATATATATATATATATTATACAATTAATTTATTATTATTTTTAGATAAAATTTATTTTCATTAGTTCAACCAATCACTTATGAATAACTATTTATTTAACAATGCGTTTGAAATCTGTGATGGAAAGAACATTCATTTAAGTCTAAATTATTTAACGCAAAACGCAACACCTTAACTGTCCAAACGCCAACTTTTAAATAAATATTTACATTTTACTGGCCAATGAAACAATGTAAAAAAAATTGTTATTGTATAATTATTGTTCATTTAATCGAATTTGTAACAAAATATTTTCATACAAAATTTCTTATTTCACCGTAAATGAAACCCTTAGAAAATAGAGCAGATAATATTTTTCCATTTTTATATCGTTTACCACTTTTCATCTCTAGTTGTATACATGTGTTTATTAACAATCTGTCGCTACAGGCGGATGCGCTGCCTTCTTTTTGCATGTGTGCTGTTAGTTAGTTTATTTGGGTTGCTGCAAATTTCTTTGTGTTCGTGAAAAACATGAGTATAGGTGTCGTATTTATACTTTTTGGGTTTGAATCAGTGTAGTAAATAGGTGGAGCTTCACTGTGCCAAGGAGACATGCGAACACGAAAATCTATTGTTTCAAGGCATATCTCCCTTGTTTTACCGATCTGTGCATACATACATACATACGCTCGAAACACACAACCCTTCTTTTTCACAGTCAGGTAAAAAAAGAACATAAATAACTTACAATGTGTTAGCGACGCATAAGCCTAAGCGTAATGATATAAGAATAACATTTGTAAATATAAGTTGTAAGGATGAATAATTTGCACAAACGATCAATAATTAAATGTTTGTAATGTTTTAAATATGTTACTATAGCGCGTAGGTATGTAAAGACAGTATATAAGTCATGAAAATGTATGTAATCTAATAAAAATAATCACGTAAAGTACTAAAATAATATATTGTCAATAATTCATATTTTGTAAAAATTATACATAATGTTTCGCGTGATATAAGTAGAATAGCCTTCCGTATGTATTTTATAACGTGTGTAAGCTCAAATAGTACGTATATAACGAGTCACAAGACGTTTTAAGGTTGCAATGTTTAATGCTTTATATCTCCCGTGTTTATTAACCTATAATGTTAAAGTTAGTGTTTTTGAATAGGTATTTATGTCTACATTAATGTGAAATAGTTTTTATTGTAATTGAATAACTGTAATTAGAGATATTAACAATTTATTGTATTCTGTATACAAGTAATAATAATAATAGACAGAGACAGCAATATTGCAACCACTGCGCATTACCGCGGTTAACGGACCACACCCAAATTTGGTGATGAGCAGTACGGATAGAGACGCCATCGTCCGTCTCGCTCTCCGGCAAACCATATAAAAGGCATTCTGCCGGGGCAAACGAGCGCACACGGGTACCACAAATTGAAGAATCAAGACTCAAGACTCAAGAAACTGGAAGTAACCGTACCCAGAAGATATAGTATTAACAAAGTGTATTGTCTTGAAGAATACAGCAAATTTTATTGTGGTGCCTGTGTGTCATTTCTTCGCATCTTCACTAAGTTCAACCCGCCAGCGACCCAGTCCATTCCGCTCCGTGCTACGTCATCGCCGCGCCTACCAACAGGCACCTCACTGCGTGTGTGTACCTTGATGTTTCGCCCTCTTCACGCCTAGTAGTTTCGGGTGTGAACAGGGTTGGTCGCACGTAGTGAGAGGGGCTCGCACGCACTGGTTTCCAGACAGCTGGTTACCGTAGCGTGTTATCCGCCGTCGGTTATATACAGAGTACGAGGGAATCGTTTCCGTCGCGTTCGCGCCCTCGGTGCGCGGTCCCGCTCTGTATAGATTGACGTAGCACATTGTATAATAGGCGGCCGGCTCCGCTTCGGGTCCGCGCTCATTTTACAATGGTTAGTAAAAAATGACTGACTAAGGTATATAACGGCACAAACCAAAAAGTTTTCTACATCATTTCTTTGTCCTACTGTGAAGCTGTGGAACTGTTTCCCGGCTAGTGTTCCCTTCTTCCTATAACATAACGTTATAAGACATATGATCAGGCCGGCATGACAGCTCCGACTGATGATACATTGTAGATCCCTCAGTCGTCACTGATATTGTTGGATTGAACTGTGGTTATCATCACTGGTACGGTGCCGTCATTTTGCCGTGCTGCGATAAATAAATTAGTTTTAACATTTTAACTTTACTCACCGTTCTCTGTTAAATTATTGTCGTTTGTGTTGATTCGCCTGCGATTTATTTGTAACTTCTTTGACTCAGCATTATGTGTTTCTGTGTACGTATCTTTCTCACCTTCACAAGACAGGAATCCGTCAGAGTGTTTAAATAATTTCACTCCACCTTTTACTTTCCGTTTCCTTCAAATATTATGTTTAATTTTATTATGCTACCAACAAGGCATACACTTCAATAGTACAAAACATGCTTAAATTAGAATCTAAATTTTGTCTTAATTAAGGGTTGCTCTGACATGCTAAAAATAAGTAGTATAAATAAGTTTAAATGTACATAAAATCAAGAGAATATAGATAAATAAGTTAGGTACTTGGTCACTAAGCATATGTTTCAAAACATTGTCACTGTAGCATTTGAACTTTGGCCAAATATATCTATGTAGGGATCTTTGCTTATGCTGTTGTATTATTTTCGGATTCTATTTACGCAGGAGAAGTGCCCCAAATTACTTTAATATTACTTTTAATGTACTTTTAATGATTGGGTGAAAGCATTACCTTAGTGCTTTTCATGGTTGTAGGAAGTGCTGAATGCCAATGCTCCTGCAGAGCACAGAGGACCTAGCACTCAGATACTTTGCACAGTTTGCACCCAGGGGAAAGAAAGTACACCAAGAGACAAATGGCTTATTCTTTATCATGCAATGCCAGTCTGCATATAATGTAATGTAATAAATGCTCAGTTTGAAGATAAAAAAAGAATAATGTAATATATGAACCCTACGTGTTCCCGCTGCATAATGCTGTTGATCAGACACATGTGTGAATCGTGCTATCCCCGCTCCAGGCTGTTTTTGTAGGTCTTTTTAATATCTACAATCATAGATGTAGCATAATATAATGTGGCAGATTAACTTTAAATATTTCTTATGGTTTACTCAGCCGTAAACCATTTAAGTGCCCAAATTGATTCACCATGATCATTTTTTTATTAGTGCAGAACCCTAATTCTTTTTCTAAAATAAAAGTAGCCTAAGTTACTCCTTATAACAGCAGCTATCGGCCAGTGAAATTCCTGTCAAAATCAGTCTAACAATTTCGAAGATTACCCACAACAAAGAGCCATTTTTTTTTTAAAATTGGTGTTTTGTTGTAACTACCATACATATATACTTTCATATGCATTTAGTAAAAAACTGTTAGCATTACAAACTGACACTTCGATTTTATTAATTGTATATAGATAACATGAGACAATGAGAGAATTTTCTTACTTTATTTCACTTGGTTCCACATTGACAAATTTAATGTTTTTCTGTATTATATTACTAATTTTTGCACCTATCTTCCTCTGCATCTCCTCTGGTACTTTAATGTCATTGTAATGAGTGGATGTCTCTAGATGCCGTTCGGATTTCAGTTTCTCTGTAACAGTCATTTCAACAGGTCCTATTGTTAAAAAATGCAAAAAAGATATGCTTAAACACTATTTAGGTTGGATTTAGAATCTTTTAGCACAAATTGGTGGTTGAAAGGGGTTGAATTCGATAGAAATTATAAGGTAATTTGGCATTTTCGAGAAAATTAATAAAAATAATTCTAACATAAAAGAAAAATGTTGCAAATACAAAAACTGTGAAATAAAAAGCAAAACTCTTTTTTGGTATTCTAATTCTATGATCCTACTAGCATTTCACAAAACAAACATTCCAGATACCAAACACAAACACCTACATAGACTGAACTGCATTTGTATAATATCTCATCAGAGCTTAAGAAAATAGTAAACAAACATATAAATAGGCATTTATTCAAATTTTTTTTTTTTTTTTTACAATTATTTTGTTCTACCAATATAACTAATACCATGGATTTTTTTGTAAACATTTTGATAGTTCCAATGAATATAAAATAGTGGAAAGTTAATTTTACAATAAATTTCTTTCATAAATACAAATGATTTAATTAATTTAATTTAATTAATTTAATTTATTTCAGTGCTATAAATTATATTCTAAAAATAAAACAATACCTAAGGTTCAGCCATTCAAAAGTAAATTAGTAGCAAGATAGGTAAATAGGAGACAGCAAAGTCTGAAGGGAGCCCCAGCATCCTGAGGGTCAACTCCAAATCTTATCATTTATTATTGTTATTCTAAGTACAAACACGAAAATTGTAAATTGACGTTAGGCATTACCCCATGGATGGTTTCAGAAGATAAGGAATTGCTTTATCTACCCTCCCTGTACCTTCTCCTGCCACTCAGCACGCAAAACCAATACTAAACGTCAAAATTTCGAATTTGACCTTGTAAAATTAACTACCAATAGCTCAGGCCAGGTGAATTATCAGGTTGGATCTTAAACCAAGTCGCCTGAATTTAAAGGTTCTGAGAGTTCAGGGAGGTCAAGGGGGTCTGTCTCAAACCTCACCATATAATTTTCACCACCAGAAATAAATCTAGATATTTTAAAAAAAAATTTTTAATTCCATAAATTCTTACGTAAAGACTTGCAAATGCATGTAATGGAATGGAATTATTGTTACTTTGGTTATGTTTCTTAGTGTCTTCTATGCTACAGCTATCAAAGTACATAAAACGAAACACAATTGCCACTTTATTTAGTTGATGTGTTATTTTACTGTCATTCTGTTGCTTGTTTGTATTCGTGAATGTGCTCTTTCAGAGATTTTTCTATTATTTCGACAACTTCTCTAGTTTTGAACACTGATTTTTTACGACTTGGCTACATTTTTGGACAAAGTTTGGATTATTATACTGTACGAGCATGGCTCCTCTTACTTGACACTAATTGTTTTTGTGATTTCAACAATGTATAATGTACCTGAACTCAGTCAAGAACCCGAGCCGTCCACAAAGTATTGGTTGCGAGATACTGTCGCAGTTCACCAGTGACCAGAACAGCGAGTTAGGTTAGGTTAGTTTTAGAACAAAGCGCACGAGCTGAGAGAGTGTGCCACAGCAGCGGCCGGGGAGTTCCAGAACAGGTTAGTCACCATTTATTAATTGATAGCTATAGACAATGTTTACAAGTCAAAAGACCAGCATACTGATCTGTTAATCTTTTATTAAATTAAAAAAAACTATGCTTCTCTGGCGGGTGAAAACAGTGGGGGGCAGCTCCCTTAGCTCAGCCCAACCCCCAGACCCCTCGAAACCCAAAATTGACTTAGTTTAAGATTTTAACCGAATTATCTTGTAATGGGTGTAGTGTCTCAGAGGGTTTCGAGCAGCCCCCTGCCCCTCCCGTTTCCAACAGCGTGCCAAAAGCTTCTAGGTTTTAAACACTATACAGATAATCCAACAATACAATAGCTTGCACTCTTTAATACCTGGTATTTTAGATTGTTTAGATGATTGTGGTTCAACAATTAATTTGATGAAAGAATTATCTACCGCTTCTCTAAAACGTGAAAGATCTTCGTCTTCAGATGAATCGGACATTTTTATAACATCTACCACAAAATGCCACAAATACCAATTCACATAAATAAAATTTCATTTGGTTTTTTAATTGTTATTTATCTCTGGTTTTAGCATTTTAGCACAAATATGAACTATTTAACTGTACTGATACTTGGCAGTGACAAATGACAATAGGGTTAGACATGGGTAACACCGCGCTACGCCACGCAATTACGCCAACTCAGTTTACTGCACCAGAAGTGTTAACACACTTAATACAAATGTTTTGGATAACTCCACCATGGTAAGTAAAGTGGTGTTCATTAAACGACGATTGTCTATCAATTAATTGATGATCATGAAAAAATATAAAAAATCAAAGATCAGGTTTAACAAATTAGCTATATTATAAAGGGAAAGTACACAATTTGTCTTACTGCAACAAATCCCAAGAGATTACTAGAATGATCCTTCTATCGCCTTGTTCGATTGGTCGGTCGCCTAAATGTTAATTAATATGGTAAGTTACAGGTACTAAGAAACAATCGATAATAAATCAAATTAATCAATTGCTTCTTCAATCAGATATCAAACAATCAATTTTCAATTAGCAATGCCTATATTTATCTAGAGATTGTTAAGGATGATCGATATTCAGCAATTTTAAGCTTCAAAACTATTTCGACAACGGTATTATGTTCCCTAAAACGTCGATAACGCGATGTTATTTATTTTGTCACACTTGACATTGGCAAAATTGCCTACATATACAGAAAGCCAAAATAAAAAATATCGAGCATCTCGTCGTCGATAATTTGTATGTTGTAAATAAGTTCAAAGGATCGTATGGAAGCGAAATATAAACAGAAATACTAACTTCCCTAAAAACAAATGAAAATATGCATATATGCGTACATACAAGATCGTTTAATCTGTAAGTAGAACCCAAAATAAAAAAGCTATATTTATGTCAACATTATTTTTTTGTATTATCTTTTATTGTTAGGCTCTTTTGACATTTTGATTTCGCAGCCAGACTAAAAAAATTCTTAATTCCCTATATGAAAACCAATATCTCCATCAATATTTTTATTTGTTAGAATTATTGACCACTAAGGTGTACAGACTAATAAAAGTAATAAGTATAAAAATGATCTCGATATAGGAAGTTTCACCTGGCTTTTAGATCTGGCTACTTAGGTTATTTGTAAGGATAAAACGATACGAGTAAAAACAACTATAAAATATATTCAATACTTTTCTTTCGATACGTACTCAGTATGCAGGTACAAGAAGTATCAATACTTTTTAACCAATAGGTACTTATTAGTATTACTGAAGTAAGAAACTAGTGTGCATGTTTATACTATAAGCAGAGTCTTAAAAGAAAATACAGTTTTAGCAAAGAACCGTATGAATATTATATTTAATTATTTGTGGTTGTAACAAATAATATATCTTTTGGCATAGGTAACAATATATATTTTTTATATTTTAACAACATTCAATCATTATTTTTGTTACAAAGCCTCTTTGCTTCAACAGTACTGTGTCTATAGGTATTAATTCTTTTCAATCAATTCATTATCATTAACGAGTATCTAGCTCGTATTGTCCATCTCTAGCTGTTTGACTTTTTTAAAATCATAATGTTGCTAGTAGAGAAATATGAAAAGATTTTTATTAAACACCAAAAGCACTAAAATCTGTTCAAAAAACGATACATTCACCAAATTAATTAAGTAATATTATTAAAGCATCGATTAAAAAAATTAAACTGAATTAAGAGACAAACTTAACTTTGCCGTTAGAAAACTGTTGCCTTCATATATCGACATATGCCGTGGTCATTGTGGAGGGGGTCGACGAAGTGTGACATTGTGTGACAAGAGCTGGGGAGGGGTCCCAAATTTTGTAACAGCACATTTTTTCAAAATATAATATTTTATATCTAAGTACATTAGAACTTCTTTAAGTCGAAAACCTCCAAAACTCGAAAGAATGTGTTTCCTTCTATTCAAGCCCCAAAACCTCCGTTGCACTAAATCTCAAACCTCTAGTCAAAATAATCAGAGAAAAAATTAAATTGGACTTCTGTATCTCGAACATAGCAATGTTTTATTTAACAACTTTTACAACTCGATTATTTGAAACTTATTACCTTTATAGTTCGAAGAAAATTAAGTTACCGACTTTAAGAATATTATCGACAATGTAAGTACACCATTGTTTCTTAGAAATAAATTTAGAAGTAAATAAATAGGATTACCACGAATTTATGACTCACATTAACATGTGTTTGCATTTTGATGTTGTGTTTAATTTTATTATTTTTGATTTGATTTGATTTGATTTGAACTTTAGCGAAGCTAGTCATCTTGTTTATTTTGTCCATTTATTGTTGCTCTGACGCTATTGTTAATTTATTGTTTTTACTTTTGCTTTACGACTGTAATTTGTATTTTAATACCTGTGCGAGTCTAATTCTTTACACGTGTTCTGTTTTTGGAATTTTTTTATGAAAAAATGGAAATTAGAATAATTTCCGAACACTGCTGTTTTAATTTCATAAATTTCTAATCATAAAATTGCAAAATATGTGACATCACACTAGGTAGGGGGGGGGGGGGGCTCACAAATGGGACCAGCTGTGACAAGGACGGGGGAGGGGTCAAAAAATCATGAAATTCGTGTGACGTAATTTATGGATGGCCCCTGATAATAGTGAATAGTGGAGTGCCGAGGTGAGGTGTTAGACTTTTACCGGATCAAATTTTGAATCTATAGGTACATATTAAGTTTATTGCAAATACTGTGTATAAAAAATACTGTAATTTTATTCGGTAGGTTTATAGAAAATATTTAATACATTAGACTTAAAACACTTGTATTCAGTAGCCGTATTGAATTTAAAAATAATGTAATGTGTCAATAGCGTTATTGCAAGTGTCAATATCAGCTGAAATAATTTATAGGTTATTAGTTTTGGTTTCAGCGTTTAATAATATGTAATCACTGTATAGTGAATATTACTACATAATTATTAAAATACCTAATAATTTTAAAACTTTCCAATTATGGCAGAATACGTTAAACCCCCCACAGACCCTAATTTACTGAAATTTATGAAGAGTAACGATTACGATTCACTAGCTAAATATTTAGTCGGTAACAATCACAGATTTCGAGAAAACATTCTTATTCCACAAGTTTTGGGACCTGTTATAATTAAAACAAATGAGGAGAAAATGATTGAGGCCACAGTCGAGAGTTGTCCATTCAAATCTCTGACCAGTTGTGTTATAGGTAATTTTTTATAAGTCTTTTATAAATTATTACATTTTCTTGCCGCTTGGTATAACTTGTATATGAAGTTTTTCCAGTTAAATGCAATATATTAATAGTGTAATAATTTGAATGGCATATGAATTCTTTCTACTTGGTTATATTAAAGAAGACTTATTTAAAAAAAAATCAAAGTAATATAATGAAAATTAGTACAAATATCCATATTTATTTATTTCATAATCTCGCAGGTCTTTCTTTCACACCACAGCTTTAAATTTATCATTTTCACAAAGAGCTATATGGCTACATTCATTATAATACTTCAGTCTCTGTGAAATTTTTGTAGTAACTCGGCCATTATAATTTCCAGGATATGGTCTTGGTGCAGCAGTAGGTCTGTTTACATCCTCACTTATGCCAAATGTAACAGACACAACAGCCCAACAAACCCAGACGGCTAGGGAGATATTAAGAGAAATGAAAGGGTCCATGTTAAGTTATGCAAAGAATTTTGCCATCCTTGGTGCAGTGTTCTCAGGTGTTGAATGTTGTATAGAAACTGCCAGAGGGAAATCTGATTGGAAGAATGGGACCTACGCTGGTGGAATCACAGGGGGATTAATAGGCTTGAGAGGTGAATAATTTTAGTACTTTATAAATATAAGGCTTGACAGATCAGTGTAGAGTTAAAACAACTAAAGCTACTAGAAAGCATAGACAATAGATTTAAAAACTGATTTTTAATTGATTATTAAGATTTGAATGGAAATCCTGATATTTTAAGTTCATAGAATGTACGTATCCTAAACTTATATAAATAGTCGACTTATTAATTACTAACATCGATAGGACTCCTTTTTTTTCAAATGCTTAGTATGTTTATCTTTTGGCCACAATCTCACCTGATTTTAAGCAAGATGTGGCCCAAGAAACTAACATGTTAAGCCTACTAGAAGGACTAGCTCTCAAGTGCAGCTGATGGAACACACCTATGGGTATTTGGTGACATATTTACAATTTTAGGGTGGTAGCTAGCCAGGTGGGCATTTGAAAAAGTTCTACCTTCATACTCTGGTTACAATAGTTTGTCAAGCATCTACATATTTTGCTTTCATAGAAAATATTTTTTAATCTGTTGGTTGTTAGTTAGGTATTATTATTTTAATCAATTTATAATTTTTTTATAGGTGGATTAAAAGCGGGTATTTTTGGTGCAGCTGGTTTTGCAGCATTTTCTACAGCAATCGACTACTATATGCATCAACGTGCATAATTATTATAATAATATTGTTACTCTGAGTTATCATATAAAAATAAATTAGTTAATTTTAGAATATCTAAATTACTTAATTTTAGAATATCCAAATTTTTTTCAACTTGTTTTTTATTTGGTTAGTTTATTTTATATTTTTACATAAAACGATTCTTATTAAATCATTAAGTCAAAGATCTAAGCAGATGTTATTGATGTCATGTGCCATAAACTTACGTTATTTATTCTTAAATAATATTGATGGCATTTTACATGATATGGTTTGTTTTTTGTGCACAAATGAAGTGGATCAAAAATAATAAGTAATAAATTAAAATTACGAGTTGCTATGAAAGCTCCCTGGGCAGTTCTAATCAAGAATATAAAATACTCGCCTGATTTTATTAAACTTGCAAAAAGCAGACGCTATTTTGTTACAGCCACGGTACAAAGAGTAATATTTGTCCCGCGGTTGCAGTTACAATGTATAAAGAGTGCCCACACAAATAATAGTGTGAAGTTAGGCTTAAAGGATGTGTTTCAAGTGGCCTTTATTTATCTCTGGTGGCCTTAATAATAAAAAAAATAACTTTACAAAGTCTGTTTGTCTGATCTAAGAGGTTAATGGTAGCGCGAGGTGGTGTAGATTGGTGTAGATCATAGACCATTATCCAGAGTAGACATGTGTAAGTACTGCGAGTCATGTATTACGCGTAATATGTCACGACCGCGTACTATAACAATACCTATAACCCAACAAAATTTAGCATGTCACATAACTCTAAACATGACGTTCCATAGTAAGAGGTTATAGGATAGGTCCGTCGCGTTCTAAGTACTGTACGTAGGTACTGAAGTGTACTGTACTGTAATGTTCGGGTGTCAATCGGTCAACATCGTAAAGGTTCGAGTAATATTATGCGAACGACAACGAATGTCCGCCGCTTGATAGGATTCTGCCTCCGTTATGCTTCTATTGCATTTCTAATAAAGCTTACAATTCTTTGACACCGCCCAACTCATAAATCATAACTTGCTCGCTTCCTTTCGTTTATTTCAATGTTTTCAATTAAAGTGCATTCATTAGCGTGTTGGGTATTAGTTTACGCGGTCAAGGTTATTTATGCAGTGGATATATAAATAAAAAGTTGATTTGTGAAGTATTTACTGTTTTTGTAAAAAATTGCGTTTTCATAACGCCGTGTCGTCACTCGTAGAAGTAAACTATACAAATAGGCAATAATAAAAGGTCTATTTATGACATCAGAACATTCAGTACAATAGCACATACGTAATTGTTAGCGGGCTATATGTATGTCTAAGCTTAATGCGTTATTTCGGACGGGTCATGTTTAGAGTACTGAGTACTGCTCTAATGTCATATTACGCAGCGCGAAATGTCATGCCATATGGCATTACTTCATAGAGTACTGTTTTGCGCATGTCTAATCCAGAGGTGTAGATAAAGAAAGTTTTATGCTAATGGCAACACTCATTGATTTGTATGACCAGTGTTTTCATATCTACTGATTTATTGGTAGATATCCCGATTTTGCCTCCTGTCTACCAATCTATTTCTTATTTATTTATTTATATTTATTTGGAAATCCAACAGCATACAGTATTTTATATAATATCTTATAATATGTAACAATTAAAGCCAAAACAGGATTTCACAATTACAGGAAGTAAGTAGTACATAAGTAAGTAATGTAAGTACATAAGTAAGTAGACAAAAGAAAAACATGTAGTCTTTACTGGCGTTTAGTATAGTGTGCGTGTGTGTGTGTGCGCGTGTCGGAATGTCTGTGTGTGAGCGTGTGTCTGTATTTCTGACTTGTGTGCTTGCTTTATCTTTTTTATATTATAATTGTATAATTCCGAGTTGTAATTTTATTATTTCACTTTTAAATGTATTCCGTGAATATCGAAATATGTCTACCGTATCATATACTTCATTATATGATCGGGCAATACGACACAGTATTGAATTTTGAGCATAGTTATATTTAGCATATGGGACAGCAAACAACGGTGCTTTGCGTGTACAGTATTTTGGTACTCGCAGTGATACAGAGGCCAAAACATCGAAACAATCAATATAGCCCGACAGTATAGAGTGCAATAAAATCATTTCATGTTGTTGACGCCGCACTTCTAAAGAGTCTTGGCGAAAATACTTACATAGTTCACCATAATTCGTAAATTTTTTTAAATCTTTATAGCATAAAAATTTTACATTTTTTTTTTAAATAGATTCAATACTATCTATTTATTTATTATATTGAGGCGACCATATGACTGAAGCATATTCAAGAATACTTCTTACGTACGCGAAGTACAGCATTTTAATACATCTATATTTGTTAATGGTTCGCATATACGTTTGATAAAGCCTAATTGTTTATATGCTCTACTAACGATGACATCTATGTGATCACTCATAGACAGCTTATAATCAAAAATAACACCCAAGTCTCTAACCTTGTCAACTTTTCTAATTGGAACATTATTTATGTAATACTAAAACTTTAGATTTACGAGTAAAGCTGATATTTACGCACTTATTTACGTTAACAGTAATTTTATTCTTTTTATAATATTCCTCAAGAGTATTAATATCACGTTGGATATTTATGCAGTCAGTTTCTGATTTAACCCTTAAATAAATCTTCTTATCGTCAGCAAACATTATAAATTTTGAGTGCTTAAAACAATCACATATGTCAAAAAGATAAGCATTATAAAGTAGCGGACCTAGGATTGATCCTTGCGGGACCCCAGAGGGTATTTTGATAAAATTACTGTAAGAACCACCCACTACAACAGCTTGCATCCTGTTACTTAAATAAGATTCAAACCACCTATGTAAGTTGCCACGTGTACCAAGAAAATAAAGTTTTTGCATCAGAATAATATGATCCACACGATCAAACGCTTTTTCAAAATCGGTATATATGACATCGACCTGCTGTTTGTTATCCATACCAGTTAGTATGTAATCTGTGAACAGAGACAAATTAGTAATAGTGGAACGCTTTTTCATAAAACCGTGTTGCTGAGTTGGTGTAGATTTTTATAGATTAGAGGACTAATAAATTTAAAAATTAACTTTTCAAAAATTTGGTCTAAAGTATTTAAAATAGATATAGGTCTATAATTTTTAATTTCCATTTTGGTGCCATTTTATGCATTGGTATTATAAGGGCCTCTTTCCATTTTGTAGGAAAACAACAATATTTATTAAGCGAAAGGTTAAATAAAGCCGTTACAGGCTTCACCAGGTATACTACGCATTCTTTAAAAAAGAGGGGTGGATTTTTATCACTGCCAGGACCCTTGTTGGTTCTGAGAGAGTTTAGAATTTTAAATACACTTTCTTCATCAAACTCTAAGGTATCCATCTCATCTGTCGTTATTCTGTTTGATGAGAAATTATAGTAATCCAGGCAAGAATTACATTTCGTGAAAACACTTTTAAAATAGTTATTAAAACCATTAGAAATTTCGATTTCTGAGGTATATTCTTTTTCATCTAAGATTAGCCTATTAGGATACCCTGAACTATGGGTTCGTAAAGTTTTCAAATAAGACCATAATTGTTTTGGATTAGATCGAATACGTTGTTGAATTTTATATAGATAAAGATCATGGCATTGTTTTTGTACAGCTTTTTGCCTGGCACGCAACAAAGAAAACTCGTCATAGTCACGCGGATTTTTGAATTGTTTCCACTTCTTATGTGCTTTTAATTTATCTTTGATTATATGTTTTAGAGATTTGGAATACCACACAGGAAAATAATTTGAATTAGATTTTGTTACACCTACTTATTATGTCATTCAGCTCTGTATAAAAAATATTCAGTGCTTCATCCATTGAATTGGAAAGAACAATGTTTTGCCAGTCATATAATTTAAGTAAGCTATTTAATTTTTCATAATCTGCTCTATTAAAATTGTATAGTTTCAAAGGATTAAGACGCAAACGAGGTAATAGTAAATCTAACATATTTATATATAAACATGGATGATATACATCCTCACTGATTAATGGCAAGTTTGTTCTATTAACGAGAATTGTGGTGTCACTAAAAACCAAATCCAAAATGTTATCACTAGCATTTTTGATAGTGTTATACTGTTCAAGTCCTGCCATGTTGCATGCCTCAATAAGATTTCTGGTGGCGCGTTGCAAATCTGCAAGACCTCGCTTGAGTACTATAGGGCCCTCAGACATCCAGTTTATATTGGCGAGATTGAAATCGCCAGCAATTATATAATGGTCATTAAGACACTCAATTAAAATATTTGTTAGTTTAGTAGTAACAGCCTCCAGTCTAACAGTTTGGAGAGAAATCTACCATTATAACCCACAAAACTACCTATTTTTCAAAATATTGCGAAACCATTTATAAAGACATGTATTACCAATGTTTGAACTAAACTTACGTGCAACGGAACGTCACTAAACGAGTCTTCTTCTTCTTCCTAACTTGGCAATTAGCCCTCTTTCATAAAGACTATTACTACTATTATGATGTGAATATAGTGTCCTGTCGTATTAAGATTACAGTATTCTACCATGATGGGAGCTCCCTTGTTAAAATTTTTTATGGACTTTTGTGGGATCCCAGAATGCATGCTCTTGGTTTGTACAGGTGGGCCAGAAAGATTTGCGAATTAAAAAAAATAAAAATAAACATCTTTATTTCAATTAAAATAGACTTCAGGGAAATTAATTTCTTAAAAATTACATCATTCAGGTGTGCACCATCTTGCTGCAAACATTCCCTTAACATGGCTATATATCGGTCGGAATTTACAGTGACAGATTGTCTTTGTAGATTTTCAAAGAAATAGGGTCCGATAATTCCGTGTGCTGATATGGCCGCCCAAACGGTTACTTTCAACGAATGCAGAAGCTTTTGATGTTTTGCACGTGGGTTCTCTGCAGCCCAGTAATGGCAATACTGTTTATTGACATGCCCATTTATGTGAAAATGGGCTTTGTCGGAGAATAGAATATTGTTGAACAAAAGCTCGTCGTAAAATTGGGTCATTTGGCAGTAATTCCTGCACAAGTTGAACTTTATACGGGTGCATATTCAAATCTTTCAACAAAATGCGACGCAAATATGTTCTGGACACCACAAGTTCAGCTGATCGCTTGCGAGTCGATAGACCAGGATTACGTTGAACTGAAGCTCTAACTATTCAATTGTGTCGTCTTGTTGACCTTGAGCGTCCCGCAGGCTTCTGTTTGAGAGTCGAACCAGTAGCTTCGAACTTTCTTACCCACAATCGAATCACACTTTCCTTCGGACACTGATTTACGTCATGTAATCCAAACTCATGCCGAAATAAACGTCGAACAATAGCGCACAAATCGCCATTTTTATAATAATGTTTAACGCAGAATGCACGCTGCGCTCCGGTGAAGCGATTCACGTGACTACATTACCGAGAACCGACTTTCTCATCCCCACCACCCGCGCAGCCCCCGCTCATAAGGTTCAAACGCAAGAGTGTTTTTAAAATCGTACGCTTTTATTTTTTTAGATCTGATTACACTGTTAGCCTTAGGGGCCCTGAAGCCGCTGTGGCTTTTGCAGCTTCACCGGACTTGGGGGCGAGCGCAGAGGGCACTCAGCCGCCAAAGTTGTTTGGACGACTCGCGCGAGGGTGCCAAAGTGGCCGGACTTCGGCTCGGGCGGTCGTCGCGTATGCAATTAGGTCACAATCTAATTGAATCCCTACTCCTACGATTCGAGCTAACTAATATATACTCATAGGCATGTTCCCCTCCTCCTGGGAGGAAAGAAGGAACCATGTATATGTGTATTTAGTAATCAGAAAGGTTTTCTACACTAACTAGCGCAAAAAAAGAAAAAAAATGTCCCTCACAGAACTCATGTACCTGTGTGGTGTGCACGTGTTTAATGTTGTAACTAAGTGTTGCACGTATAGTGTCACTTGTATCACGCGAACGGTTGCTTGACCCAAGGGCTTCACGCCGATGAAACGGACCTAGGCTTGGGTTACCGTTGGAGAGGGTGGACGTGAAGGGTGTGCGGGAGCGAAATTGACCGCCCTTCCTCTGCGGAGAGAACGGTGGTTACGCGAGCGTGGGCGCTGACACGCTCTGTTTGGAGAGACGGATGAGTAGTATCGTACGCCTTTCTGGCCCACCCTTTATTTATAATCCACTGCACTTATGCACAAAAGTTTCTGGTTAAGCCGACGTACGCTATCTCGTGGCAGCACGGGACTTTACATAACACGTTCATAATTCAAAATTTAAATTATATTAATGATCAATGTGGTTATGTCCGTAAACTATTATATAAATTCGTATGTTAATTAAAATTAAAATTGCCGATATGATTGGTATGAAATAGTGAAATAAAAGGGTAAACTCATTTAAACAACATCCTTGAATAGATACACAATACATTGTTTATATTGGGGATTTTGAATATTGCATTTAGGGCTATTTCATCTTAATTTTAGGTGTATTTTTTAAGTGTTGGTAACCCTGCATAAATTCAACGGACGTTTTGGTTTGATTGATTTTTGTTTGGTGCAGATACTTAGTTAATTGAAAATGTTAGTAAAGTAAGGATATTATTTTCCAATCGAACTCGTTAAAGTTATAGATTATTATCTAATATATTTATGAAGTAACTGTACGTATTTTATGTTACAAAAATGAAGGATCCCTTTGTGAAAGATATTGATTCGCCGACAAGAGAGAGCTTAAAAAACGTTGATGGGTGTTACAATAAAAATATATTTAAAACATCATCATTCGCTAACTCCCGTCGTGCGTTACAATCCGGAGCCGACAAGATATCGAAGACATTTCGTAGTGTGAGAAACACTTTCGGTAATTTATCACAGGTACGTCCATTCCAGACTATAAACATCAAAAATAATGCATTAAAATTTATATACAGTCTTAAATTTATAAATAATTGGTTTAACATTGTTTTAATTGCATTTACAATATATAACCACTCTTAAGATTAAATATAAAATCAACTTATTTCAAACTAACTGCACCTGCCCATTTCGCTCAGTATACAACTTGAGGAATAATTGTTATAAAGTATTCTATATCCCATTCCGCTATGTTATATATACTGCTATGTCAAATTTCATTAGTATTTGTTATGCTATAAATATGTGAATGAAACATAAATATTGAAACATACTTTTAAGTTTATATATTTTTAAAACAGTTATATAAACCTCAAACATATGTAAATAATCATATAACCCAGAAATTACCCAGTACTCAAATAAAAATCATCTAAATGCTCAAACTTACTTTAATGTTTATATATTTATAAAATAGATAGATAATCCCCAAAGATATAACATTTAACCAAAAAATTGTCCATTACCCATAAATTAATATCATCAATACTGACCAACTCTTTCCTAATAATTAATGACTTAATGGTCCCTTACTTACATTTACTGCTACATACAACTTTAAAATTCTTTTATTAACCTGATTTTGGTTCCAAAGAATATCCTTAAGATCTCTGGGCTCTATAACAGGATTATGGTGCGCAATATGATATATTTTAAGTACATAAAATATCTCATATCTTCTTTATAAATTTTTACAGCACTTTCGACTTGGTGGCAGGCGTCGCCATCGGCTTACAGAGGCTGGATCTCCATGTCGAACTCCATCAACGCCTGTCGTAAAGAAAAAGCAAGTATGTATATTAATTTTTTTATGGGACGAAACAGCAAACAGTTTGAATATGTTGACAAATTGCCTTGCGTCAAATTTCAAAATTATTTAAAATTGGCATCTGGGTTTCCCAAGTTATATGGTGAATAAATGAGTAAATTTATTTATTTTTAGTATACAGCTGCACTTGTGATTTTTTTTAAACTAGGACTTACCATATAAATGTAAAACTTACACCCAGAAAAGTAATTATTTGTGACTTGTTATCTAACATATTCATGCTTGCTCTGGGCACTTGTAACACCAAAGATATAGCTAATGCATTGCTGACCTCACCTCACCTACTCACCGCAAGAACACAATAGCAGTTTATTTGGCAGCAATCTTCTGTAGGGTGAAGGTATTCCACCAGTTTTGTCCATAAATATCAAGATTGCATTACCTGATGGATATTATTTTTATTTCTTTTTGTTTGTGGGATTTAACATTTGGTGTATGCAGACCCCAAGCATACCTAATTGAAAACAAAATATTAATAATTTAAATGAAAAATAAATATCAGAATTAGATCAATCTCTATACCTTTTATATAAATAAAATTACTGAGGTTTGCTGCTGTGGAGTGTATCATGCAAAGTCTACTGGATAGATTTTGACCAAATTTTTTAGTTTCACTCCTTATCAATTTTTATAAGAATTACGTGTTCTACTGCCGTCCACATGAGCGGAGCCGCGGGCACAGCCAGTTAAACTGCAGTTACATCAGCCATATGTTCCAGCCAGGTGTTTTGAAGTTTCCGAAGTTGTTCATGTTATCTTAAATGACGCATCTTTATTTCAGTTGCTAGGCCGAAGTCCCACTAAACTGTACAGCCCATTCGGTATAGAAACACCGCATAGTCGCGATTTCCGAATGTCTCCTTACATGCCAGACACACCAGACCATGGGTGAGTACTATAAATAATCTTCAACGTTTATAATATGTTTTTGCAGTCTGAGTCTTCAGGGCCCTTATGGCTGACAGTTCTATATGTTAAACGAAAATGTTTTTTTTTTCTGTCTGACTATACTGTTAGCCTTAGGGGCCCTTATAACTAGAGCCGCTGACAGTTTTTGCAGCTTCACCATGGCATAGGGGCGAGCGCTTAAGGCACGCAGCGGCTAAAGCTTGGGCATTAAAAAAATCTAATATGTTGGGTCTTTAATCAGTAATGTGTCACCTGATTCCTAGAAATGTATATTCATAAACACGGAAAGGGATTATTGCTGCCTTGATTTGCACCATGCGTTCAAGTATTACGTAACACAATTTTTGACTCTCCCTCCCTTCATGTAACGCGACGTAACATTTTTCTGTACCCTCTTCCCCTCCTTAAAGGTTACGTAACACCCAAGTCAGAATGTCAGCATGAGACTTTGTAAAGGCCAAGAACAGCTGATGATGCAAATCTCCCTTTGTTGAAAGACATTACAGTTTGAACTCTTTAAAAAAAAAAGACTACAGCAATGTGCTTCTGCAACACTGACAACGAAAACAAAATAAAAATGACGTAGAATACAATCGAGGGATTCCCCATAAAACATTAACGAAAAAGGTTTTGAACATGGGAAATTTTAATTTACTAGTTTTTTATTTATATAGAAAAACAATGTTGCGTAACACAGTGTTTGAACACCTGTTTATATTTTAATGTTACAACGAACCGTATAGGTTTACTAGTCAGTTTTTTCCTTCAATTTCATTTTAATTAAATATGAGTATGTTTTTATCGGACTGCGAAAAAGGAGAGGGTTATAACTTATAGTATAATTTTATTTAATTTTTTTACTAAAATCACTTAGCTTAAAAGTTTTTTATTGTTACGTTTCAAATTTCATCTATGGTGGAATTTATTCTTAGGAATGTAATCCTGAAGGAAGTAACATAAAATTAATTTAAGATTCGCAAAAAAAATACGTATCTTTTCCTCCTCGAATATCCGCGGATACGAATACGGATATCGGGTACATCCCTAGTATGTATGTTTATCTGTTTTCGGTTCCCGCAAGTCTTTTAAATCGACTGTCATAATTTGACAATTGAGGTATCGTTAGAAGTCCTAAACTATATAGGCTACACACTGAATTCAATATGGGCAATTCTATAGGACATACAGACAGTCATGTATTACAAAAAAAATTCTAATGTACCGTGTTAGGTATCAAATGAAAGGGTTTTATCAACACTTAAATATATATGTATATCATATTAGTAAAGATTTAGTTTTTATGAAATTTATTTTTCAGATTGTCACCGAAGAGACGTAAAGGTGTTGCTCATTCATGGCACATTTTAGCCAAGAAGAGACCTCGGGCGCTCTTCCATTAGCGTTCTATTAAGTATAATCTAATTATACGCACAATATTGTAACCCACCGCTTTTGTAAGACTGCTTTTTTGTATTATTAAACATTATGGGCTATTTGGAAAAGTTCACATAAGTCTCCGGATACCAAAGGACGTTTTCAGACATACATATAAAATCTATTTTTATGATTCTTCGTATATATTATTTTTCAACTTTTGGCGAAATATGTCAGTTGAAAACTCATAGAAGCTGGGATGAAGATGACCAATTCTGCAACTGAATGTATTTATATCGGATTATGATTTGAACAACATAGCAGTCCTGAATATTCACAGACCATTTTTACTGTAAGCTAAAAATACTATTTATATATTAAGAATACTTTTTAAATAATCTTTTTATTTATTGTCTATGCACTGCCATATCTACACTCGTGAAGTGTTTGAAATGTCACTAAAGGCTATATGTACAGACAGTTCAACTAATTTGTGCATGCAGCCCCATGTGTGCGTGAAGCGTGTATACTACGTGAGCGTCTCAATATGTATAGTTGATTACAGAAGAGAATCCTATTAGTTATTTTACTTACTTTGTCATTTTTTTACATCTTATTTGATCAAATTTAAAATAAATCAATAGCTCAATTAGGTAAATGAATGTTTATTGAACATATTTTTCCGTATCACTGCCACTAGAAATACCAAATAATGAATTTTCTAATAATTTCATTATTTCCGTCACATTATGGTTCAATGTTATGTAAAAGATATCTATTGTTTTAAGTTCCTCTAATATTTTCTATCGGGTTTAAGATGATATGGTGTTAGACTAAGAATTTTATATTTTTTTAAATATTGAGTATTTTTTCTTTTATCAATTGCTGAATAACAATTTTTTAAATTAAAATTTAGCTTTTTAATATTTTGATCATTATGCTACGACGCATTATAAATCACAACTATTGGTTAGGTGAAGCTTTTTCTACGTGACGAACCTGACATTTTTATTACTGACTGTACCTGTAGAACAAAGTGATAAAAACACGTGTTGATCGGAACACGACTACCGCGTCGGCGTCACTGTCATACAAATAAAACTGCATGTTTACAAGCTTACGCACACATGTAGTCGCGCGAAAAGATTGCGTTGGAAGTATCTGTGTCTATATAAAAAAATATATAAGATAGCCTCTTTACAGGACAAAGGACTCTTGTACATGCTTTCATTACATCAACATCTGCCTATTACATAATAGGCGGTTTAAAACACTGAAGTATATAAAGAATAGTAATTTTTTCCCCGCTAGATGGCGGTACTGCATTTTTCGAGCGTTCACGCTTCATAACGTTTCTTCAGTACCAGACAGTTGTATTATTTATTAATTATATAAGTACAATCAATTTCGGATTTTGTCAACACAATTTTGTCCAACGGGACACATTATCAATATTCCAATGGCCTGACAAATGACCATAAATAATTAAATGAAAGTGAACACATTAAAATAATAATAAATATGGAGACACAATGTGTCACACACGGTAATTTATTAATTCCAAACTAAGCAAAGCTCGTATTATGGTAACTAAACAGCTGATAAACCTATACATATAAAGATATTTAACGCCCAGACATACAACTGACAATTATGCTCACCACACAAATGTCAGTCATATGCGGAAATCGAACCTGCAAATTCTCGGCTCAGAGGCCTGTCTAAGTGGAACGTAAGTGAATAAATTATAATTTAAACAATAAAATATATCTTTCATCGTGAAGGTAGCATATCCAGTATTAACATGCCAAATCGTTGTAGCTTCGATGTCAAGATTAAATTAAGAAATTTTATAGTTAGGTAGATTTTTATACAATTCTCGCAGTATTATAAAGATAACAGTATGCTACTGGTGTATAATAAATAATTATTTGAAATAAACGCGGTTTTGTCAGTGTTTATAGTTGATATTGTAAAGGCTTCTACACACTATGTCGGCGGGTTTTACCGCGTGGGTGTGCTGCAGTAATCAGCACTAAGCCGCTATCATCATTTCAGTTGTGACAGTTGCCGGTGGCTAGTTTTTGCGGCAAGCTCGCCGGCATAGCGTGTAGTAGCCTTTGTATCGAATAAATACTTGGCTGAGGAATAGTGACAGAGTGACAGTATGGCTCTTTTTATTATATAAAACAGATTCACACTTGATTTAGAAAAGTAAATCTTAAGCCATTTATTGAACATACCAAGTAAATTGATCTGCACTCTTCTTACAAAACCCATGCCCAGTGTTGCATGATAAAAAAAAACTTAGAGAGAGATGATTTCTTTCCCTGCTATTGCTATTATATTACATACAGGAATTACTACAGCAAGATATTTATTTTATTCTAGTATATTTTTTATTTCACATAATTCGGTATATTCATTGATAGTTACGACTTATATAGAAATAAATAAGTATAACCAAGTATATCGTTTTTCTGTTTGTTTCTTCTTATAGAATTTAAATTTTGTTCAAACACCAATGTCCTAAGATAAAGTAAGCTAGATTAAGTAAAAAGCAAACCTTCGTGTGAATCATGCCTACAATATTTAGGTGCATTTAACCAAGTGTCTTGGTATTGTCACTGTTTTACCTATGAGACGTGTTAGATTACTTTTTATTTCCTGGTCACTGCTAAAAGTAGGACTGGATCTGACACGATGATGAGTGCCGTTCAGCTGTACGTACCCAAACGCATGCAGATGTTTTATCTAAAATAGTGCCCTATACCATTTCCATTTCTTTATTTTCTCGATGACAGCTCCTGTGAAAACTTGAACGAGCGTCTTTTTTACATTATGTATGCATTATTTTATAAAAATATGACGTTTACACACTTACCAGGGTATACCAGAGTCGGAGAAACTGATAGGGATGGAGCTATATCGATAAACGTAACACGATAACAGACCCGATATTTTTTTACAAAATGTAAGAAACTAAACTACTGCCGGTTACCTTTGTACAAATTTATTAACTAATATTATATTTCATTACAAGATGTTACACGTATTAATTCTTGATTGATAATATCAACTTCTTCAAAATTTACGAAGCAGTTTTAAAATAAGTAAGTATAGGTATGTACTCGACAATGAAACGAAATAATTATAACGACAGGTAATCTTTATTTATTTATTTTAATCAAAATCTGATGAATCGTCACTACTATTTCATATCGATATTCATTCACATCGATATCATTACTTATTTGGTCACAACACTACAACTATCAAATTAGAACTGTCATCGAGAAAATAAAAAAATGGAAATAGTATAATACCCTATCTATTTGTGGAGGTTCAGTTACACACTATAACGATGGTCTGAAAACGCGATACCAAGTAGAAATTGCTTTCAAAAGAGCTCATAAATACATTAATGTACGTAATTTAGATTGAATATAAATATATTAATAAATCGAAGTTAAATACTGTTTAACTTTGTAATATTGCGTATTAACGCTACGCTTCGCTGTGACAATATTGAAATTTGCAAATGTATCGGACTGTAAGGAATTATGATATAATTAATTAAACATTTTATATAATTATATTATTATCCATAAGGTCTAAATATTTTTTTAGTATTGTGTATTGACATTATATCTTCCGTGCTTCTTTGTCCACCAACCAGTTGATAATAAGGGAATTCTACGTTTTCTATTCTCAAATTTATTTTAATTTTAGTATTATTGGATAAATTACAGGAAACTGTTTTGAAATTATTATTATCTTTTTAGTGTAATTAAGTATTTAAACTGTAATCGTTCTAGTGGATACATTTTATTTTTACCGACTTCAAAAAAGGAGGAGCTTCTAAATTCGATTTTATATTTTTTATGGATGTTCAGGTTATAACTTCTTTGTTTATGAACGTATTTAGTCGATTCTTTTTCTTTGGAAAGGGGGTACCTAATGGTGGTCTCATTTTAATTTCATTGCCATTGGACTTTCTACTTCGAAGATACACCAGGGAACTCCTGAAAATCAATTAAGGTGGTTTTCTCTTTTGCCAAAAATTGTTTTGACAAGCCAAAACAAGACAATTTTTCCTTAATGTGTGGCATAGCGTGATTGTTTGATCAATGAAAAATATAAATCTTAAAATCACTTAATCGTGACTATCTTCGCTATAATAAAACAAGCGGTTTAGCAAGCAAAAACTGCTGCCGTCTTGACTGCTGTTTATATCAGGTTATAAAACCGAGCACACATGGTAGGTACAGACTACCGGAGAGGTCTACATGTGCAGGTGTGCTTGTACAGATACACCGGAGCGTATAATGAAATAGACCTGTGCCGTTTTGCGGCCGGTGAAAAATCGTAATCAATTTTACGGTAAACCACTCCGGTAGGCCGTAGCGTGTATGGTAGGCGTAAAGCGCAAGCACGCCAAATGGCCACCTTTCGTGTACACATTTTTGGTTGGAGTTGTCAACTCTAGTTCTTCAATGGTGTCGAATTGACCGTTGTATAGAATAATTTCAGCCTTTATATGTGGCGTTATCGTTTACGTATTTGATTTATCAAGGTTTTAGTCATTACTGTTTTCTTGATGTAAATCTGACGTCACTTTATCGTCCAAGCGGTATGCTTGGATGAATTCATTATCTTCTGATAAACTCTCGTCAATTTGATTTCGAATGGTTCAATTTTATTGTAATTGAATCGTATCGTATGATACGTTATAAAAAATAACTGTTTTGAGTAAAAAGGAAATGAAAAGGTTGATGGCTGAAAAGTTGGTCTTAGTCTTTACATAGAAAAATTACTAGGTAATTAGTGAATCTATAGGTATGACACACATGAGGAAATGGAAATAAAGCGAATAAGGAATATTATTACTTAGTTTTAAATAGGTTTTGTCGTTAAATTTGACAGTGAAGTCGGTTTTTGCACTTAAAGTATATATCATATCTTCTCTTTATATATAAAAATCGATGTTTGTATGTATGTTCCCTGTGGACTCCAAAAAGGGTGGAGCGATTTTGATGAAATTTTCAATCTTCATATTAACCCAGTTGGTGATCCTGTAAAGTTTGGTAGCGATCGCATCAATGTACCTATGGACTTCAAACGCGTGGTTGCGTTTGCTAGTAAAAAATAAATAGAAAAAAGTTTTTATGCGTTTATTCCTTTTAAAAAGCGTTGAAAAATCATTCTAAGATTGCCAAACGATAAACCTATAAAGAATAAAAAGCCACTTGTTTATGGTCAAACTCGCATCATTATATTATATTAAAATAGGTACATTAACACATTTGCTCCGTAAATTTTTTTAAAGTGAAGCTTACCGTTTTTCGATCTGGAAAAGCATTTTGCAGGTGATTATATTTTATATGTATTTTTAATTTATCAAAAAAAATATTTTTCATTACCTACCTACTTATATTCAATATTTATAGCGAGTAGGTACCCACTTATTGAACATATTATTAAGTGATGTCGCTTTAATGTAATTAAATATACATTTTTTTCTATTGAAAAGTTTTTTATTTTTTTGTCGTTTCTTTATATTTTAAACAAAACAATTTTGTCATAATATTATTGTAACATTTATGGTATAGATAATATTGTAAGTATATTTTACGTGAAGCTGAATACTTAAATTGTCTGTTACCTATTACTCATTATTTGCGTTGTTAGGGGATTACCCGTATATACTATCACCAGTATAAGTTGGCGGTGGAAATTTGAGGAATTGAAGCGACCGTCTTGCATTGTCACATCAAACTGATTCAGAATATTAAGTTCGTTGTGCTTGGCAACAGACTTTTAACTCGAGGGTGGTAGCTACCCAAGCGGGCATTATAAAAACCCCCACCGCCATTCTATGGTTTCATCACGATGTTTTCCTTCACCGAAAAACTCGGGCTCAGTGCGTGGATTCGAGATTGCTTCAACCTTATTAAGCGTTATTTATGATTTTAACTGTACTTTTGGAATAAAAAATATTTGTATAATCATTGTATATAGGACGCAGCCAAATAACCTTAAGTTATTTCTGCGGAGAATTGGGTTCTCAAAGTACCATGGGACAGAAGAAGTTCACAGAGCCCAGTTTCTCTCTACTTGAGGCAGCGCGACAAGTCGAATACCTCTAGCCTACAGGACATCGCAACTCAATGGCCTTGTGTTGTGTTTCTACAGGGAGTAAGCTTTTTTTTCGATCTGTTGATGGCTTTTGCAGTGTTACCGGGCTTGGGGGCGAGCGCATAAGGCACCCAGCCGCGAAAGCGTAGGCAACAAGCGCACAAGGATGCCAAAATAGCCGGACCACTTTGATCTGAAATATCTCCTCTTTGGTTAAGAATTCCAAATTCAAATTTCTAAATTCATTTAGCTGTACATTTGAGTTTTGAAAACAGTCATTCATTTGTCTTTGACGTGACAACGTCTTATAATTCGATGGAGCCGGCTGCACGCACGAAAAAACATGAATATAATAATATATTGTCGAATATTCGTGCTTTCGTCATTAAAATAAATAGCATCGGTCCGCTAGTGCAGCGATTGTAAGTTATGCTATAATTGACAAAACTATAACAATAAGTTTACAGAACTATTTGTATTTATGCTTACAAATAAATGTAACTTGATCAATTCAATTGTCATTTCCATTTACCTCCTCTATATCCATAAAAAATATCTATCAAACAAATAAAATTACAATTTTCTTTTGAAAAATGATACCATTCCATCAGTATTTTCTTATGACGTTGTCACGTTCAACTATCGTCAGCAAAGAATATACTACTCTCTACCGAGAGATCGTCAGTGAACCGACTTTACAGACAACCGATTTTTTTTCCTCATAATTTTTTTCTTTGGCATCGCTTATTACCGCACAATGGAAAACATGAAATATCGGTATATTTAAGAGTACGAGATCTACCGTGGCACCAGTGCTGCAGAAACAGCTCGAAGGATTAATGATGTGTACGCTGGTGTCGCAAAAGAAATCACGGTACGTTTTTGGTTTCAACGTTTTCGTTCTGGAAATTTCGACCTTCAGAACCAACCCCGTGGATAGTCGGAGACCAAAGTGGAAAATAAAGAATTAAAGGCTATTGTGGAAGCGGATCCATCACAAAGCACTTCAGAGATAGCTGCAGGCTTCGGGGTAAGTGATAAAACTGTATTAATCCACTTGAAGCAAATCGGGAAAGTAAAAAAACTTGAACATACAATTACAGCAGCTAGAGGTAGTTTTAAATATGCTGCTGCTAAGATCTGGAACAATATTCCTCCACAGTTGCAGTTCAGTTTTTGTTCAGATTGCAGTTTGCTAGATCTGTACGTACATTTAAGTATAAAATGAATGAATACATTTTAATTTTTACAGGTAAGTTTCAGCACAGAGCATCTTTTTTAACTTTTTAATCTTTTATGTACCAATATTGGTTGTTCGTAGGTAATGTACTTTTTGGTGTAAAAAACATATGTCATGTTCTTCCTTTCTTTTCGCGACCTACCCCTGTCTCTATGCAATAATAATCATGGTCTGATCTACTATGAGGCTTTTAGTATGTAGTTTGGGCCCGGCTGAAAACCAGCCCTACACCATTTTTGCTATATCATATGCTGAGCTGAGGTTCCTTTCGATCTTAAGTACGGCCTTTGTATATATAAATTTATTTAGTAGTATTTTTATTATAATCTCTTGTTTAATGTGTTGTGTTAATTATGTCCGTATTTTTAGTGTCAAATAAATGGTTTTTCTTTCTTTCTTATCTCATGAATTGAGTGAATCGAACTTGCAAACACGCGTCGACTGCTGTGTTACTTTGCTCAACCGACACAATAATGAAGGGATTTTATATTCGGAAGCGCTCGTCGCAATGGCGGAATCCTGGAGACCCAGCCAAATCCTGCCCTAAACGAAAATTGACTCAGAAAAAGTTACTTGTGAGTGTTTGGTGGACTAGCTCCGGTGTCGTTCACTACAGCTTTCTAAAATCTGGCCAAAGGATTACGGCAGATATCTATTGTCAGCAACTGCAAACCATGAAGGAAAAACTAGCTGCCAAACAACCGAGATTGGTCAATCGTTCTAGGCCACTGCTGCTTCACGACAACGCAAGACCACACACTGCACAACAAACAACCACTAAGTTAGATGAGCTACAATTGGAATGTCTGCGATATCCACCGTACTCTCCGAACCTTGCTCCAACAGATTACCATTTTTTCCGAAAATTGGACAATTTCTTACAAGGAAAAAAATTCAACTCCGATGCAGCAGTCCAAACCGTCTTCAAAGAGTTTATTGACTCTCGCCCCATGGTTTTTTTAGTAAAGGGATCAATGAAGTACCTATGAGATGGCAAAAGTGCATAGATAACAACGGTGCATACTTTGATTAATTAAATATATTTTACAAAAAAAAAATTGACTTTATATTCCTCCCATACAAAACGCCAATTTCATATTAAATGATCTAATATATACATGTCCCTATGTCGTGAGATATATGTATATGTATTTAGTGTTCTGAAATATGGCCTGTACTAACTAGCGTAAAAAAGAAAAGAAGGTTCCTTACAGAACCTATGTACCTACCTATGTGGTGTGCACGTATGTATGAACATATTGTAACACCTGTATCGCGCGGGAAACAGCGAGTAAAGTTTCTAGAGTTCCTTATGGAAGAACGGGTTCAAAGAGAGGTAGAGTACAGAGAAGTTTCTTTGAAGATTTCGTTCGGGCAACCCGACTGGTGGATTACTTCCAACCTAAAGAAGATCGTGGCTAAATTCCTTTTTGCTGTGCTCCTGCGGTGAGTAGGGTTTCAGGAGCTCCTTGGGGCAGGGGGGTTCAAGATCGGCGATGCGCTGGTGATGCCTATAGTGTTACTAAGTATCCATAAGCTACGGTAGCCGCTTACCATCAGGCGGACCGTATGCCTGTTTGCCACCATTGTAGTATAAAAATTTGCAACTGATGATAAGGCTAAAGATAAATAGCGGCAACCGATAGATAAAGAGTTATTGACAGCATGCTCGTATGACGTCACGTATGAGTCATAAGAAAGTATGTATTTTGACGATTACATGACCCCAATTATTACGCATTTTACTTGGCTTTGCTTATCCTGTTTACCGTATCTATCAAAACATTGGAATATTTACCATTTATTTTGTAGTTTTAGGTACAATGTTTTCTAGTAGGTAATTGATTTGCGGTTAATTTCTACCGTTTAAATATAGCTAAGTAGGTACCTACCTACTATAATTGCAAACAAAATTAATTTCTTTATATTTCTCTGTGTACAAAAGTTTAAGTAACATTTTTTTAAATCATATGATTGTTGATTTTTTTTATTATGCTTCTTCTTTTTCCTAAATTGCCAACTAGTCGTCTTTAATGAAGACCACCACTGCCATTATCAAGTGAATATAGTGTCCTGTGTTATGACGATTTCAGTATCCTAACAAGATGGTGGCTCCCTTGTTAGAACTTTCTTGAGAGTTTATGTAGAATCCTAGAACGCAAGCTTTAAGTTTAATTTTATAATCCACTGCACTTATGCACAAAAATCAAAGTATATCACGCAAAACGCTACCAATATTACATAATATAAGGTCAAAAACCTAAGTAAATGAATTAAAAATTCATTTTGTTTGTAATAAAATTATAAATAATAATAATGTAATCTAAATTTAATATATTTTTTTATCTATAGCATTCATTTATTGTATGATTTGTGTTAATTTTTATGCCGTATTTAATTGTTTTCATTCTGCTGTTCTCATTACACCCATACTACCCCCCATTTACACTCTGTAACATATCCATCCAAAGGTTGCCTGGAAGAGATTGCTTTCAGTAATACGGTCGCCCTTTGTACTTGTCATAAAATTTTAAAGTTCGATTGTAGGTATATGTAACTAATGGTGTGCAATAAAGGTTAATGAATAAATAAATAAAAACTACAACATGTCACTTCAAGATCCCGCCAAAAACACTTAATAATAGGCGGCACTACTGACAATGGTGTCGAAAGTCGCCGTACACTAGACGTGACACTGGCAACAGTGACTCGCTTGATGTATCGCGTTGCAGGATCAGCCACTATATTCTGTCTTCCACTAGGAATAGCGTGTCGCCATCTTGGGCCACGTCGTCACTTAACATCAGATGAAGTTAAAACGTATAAACTACAAGACAATTTTAACAAAAAAAGAAAACCAATTCCAATAATTTTGAGTGTCTGACTCCTTGTGTATCTTCGAAGTCGAAGGTCCAATGCTAATGAAATTAAACTGAGACCATCGTTAAGTTATACCATTTCTATCAAAAATAGAATCATCTAAATCGATTCATAAGCAAAGAAGTTATGACTGAACATACATACCACTAGAGAACCCCTTTTTTGAAGTCTGTTATAAAGGGCATATCGATGTTGACGAGTGCTATTTTTGCACTAAACCAATTTTATTAACATCATCGTAATTGTATGAAAACAACAAGGATTAGTGCTCAATTTACACCAAACGATAGAAATACCCAGGTGTTTTGCCGAGCTATTAAATACCTACATAAAAAAAATTGGGTACAAAATGCGTTATGGGTCCTTCTTGCAATTTGCCATTCAATATGTTTGTTGAAGTATCAATGATTCATTCCTTGTTTAGTCATCGTGTCCACTTTATAACTAACTTGTATTAGACGCTCCAGATTCACGCCGTGTACACCCGTGAAAGGACGTGAACGTGAGTGTGGATGTATTTCACGCCTTTTTGCGCCTCGGTTTCTGTTCAGAGTCGTTTTTTGTATCCGCGTCAAAGGGTTCGCTGCCACGCCATGCGAACAGCCCGAACGCTCATCCACATTCACGGCGTCGCAGTTCGACTCGTTATAAATTGAATATGCTAAACAACTAACACTGTATTGTAATAACTTTATAAAATTTTTAAATTATTCAACATTTGTGATGCTAAAATTGCCAGATTAGACGGTACTTTAGGTAGGTGTATCATGTTAAAATAAAAACATCTAAAGCATAATTATAATTAACTCGTTCTGTTGCGATGTATACTCGTTATCCACCATGTGCTTAATATTTATTTGTTTTGTATCTATATTAAGCAAATGATTATAAAATGCATTTGCACATAGATCAAAGACGCAGCAGCTGAAGTTACGTACCCCTTTCAACAATTAATTTATATCTTTTGAACGGGGACGCCTGGGCTCAATGTCAAAGGGCCTAAGGGTTCGTTACCACCTTGGTAACGTTACGTATAAGTTTCAGCTTTATAATTGAAACCAAAAAAAGTTATGAAGAAAGGCAAGTTCATTTTCATACATAGAAAATTTACAAGTCAATATTATTTGGTAGGGCAAGATAGAAGGAGCGGGTAAGATGGAAATTAGTTATAAACCCGAAACACGTGACATGGCGCTCGAGTCGCCACGCACACAGAAACCCGTGGCCATCTTGTAGTCGAGAACGTAGTTTAGTCCGGCTCACGCCATCCAGCGGAGTGTGTAGGTGTTTTGTTTTTTTGCGTCGAATTTTAACGAAAACATTGGATTTTTGAAGTGATATTGGTAGTACAAGGTAAGTTATATTGCTATTTTGCTTTTACAGTAAATACCTTCTAGGGATAGATTATATGAATTTATAATTGAACAAAAAAAATGTTGAAAGAATTTTTGAAAAATTGATTTTATATTAGCAATCGGCATATGGGCAATATGGAATAGATTCCATCTTGCCTGCATTGAATTATTTTCATTTCTTTTATCAATTTCTCTCGCTAAACGCAGGTTTTTCTTTTTAGATGGTGTTCAAGTATAAAAGAAAGAGTAATAGAGGATGTTGGGCTGAAGAAACGATGCAGAGGGCGATGGATGAGGCTAAAAGCACATCAATAAGCTCAGCTTCAAAGAAATATAGAATTCCAATCGGGACTTTACATCGCCATATAAAAAAAGATGACGCGTCCAAAAAGTTAGGTAGGTTCCAGCCTGTTTTTTCAAAAGAGCTTGAGCAGAAAATATGTGACCTTGCTATTGAACGAGACACGCTTTTTTATGGCCCAACAAAGGATAGTCTACAGGAATTGGCGTATGAGGTGGCGACACAAAATAAGATTCCGCATCCTTTTAAACGTGAAAAGGCTGGAAGGGCATGGATTGAAGGTTTTATGAAAAGGCATCCTCAGTTAACATACCGAACACCGGAACCCACAGCACTGGCTCGTTGTTCTGCTTTTAACCGTACACAGGTAGATCGCTTCTACGATAACCTATGGAGCGTTATTTCCCAACATAACTTCCTGAAGCGACCCGACGACATCTATAATATTGATGAGACTGGAGTCAAGACTAGTGCTTCCAGACCGCCTCGAGTAATTTCTTTTAAAGGCAAAAAACAAGTAGAAGTTATTGCAACAGCAGAAAAGAGACAACTTACCACAGTAATCTGTGCTTGCAGTGCTACTGGTCGCTTCATTCCACCTTGCTTTATATTTGGACAAAGAAAGAGAATGAATGAACGTCTTTTGGATGGAGCTCCCAATGGCTCCCAAGCTTGGTGTTCTGATTCTGGCTGGGTAACAAACAGCGCCTTTAACAACTGGCTACAAATATTTATCGACAAAACCAGACCAACAGCAGACAGGCCGGTTTTATTGATTTTAGACAATCACACAACTCATCAAAACCTGGAAGCTTTAAATTTAGCACGAGCAAAATATGTAATTACGGTCAGTATTCCCCCACACACAAGCCACAAGCTGCAACCATTGGACGTATTAGTTTACCGTTCATTCAAAGTGGCCTTTGAGCAAACCTTAGACACTTTCCAAAAGAATCATCCTGGAAGAAGAGTAACCCAGTTTGACATAGCTAAACTTGTCTGCAGTGCCTATGAAAAAAGTGCTACTGTACAAAATGCCACTGGTGGTTTCAGAAAGGCCGGAATTTTCCCATATAATAGAAATTTGTTCACAAATTTAGATTTTGCACCGGCCACTGTTTATGAAAACGCTCCAGTGTGAAGACTATGAAAACGCAACTGCGACTGTTGACGGAGGTGACATTAATATTAATGTTCAAAACGACATAATAGAACAACCAACTACTGTTCATGACTATTCCTCCGTGAATGAAGGCTGTGAAAACGTTACTATGACTGTGGATAGAGATGACGTTATAGCTATCATTGAAAAAGAAAAAAAAGAAATATACTAATATAATAGAAGAAAAACAGAATAAAGAAGAACCACACAATTTTGATGAAGCACAGAATAAGATGTTGGGAGATAATATGCTTAAAACTTGTTCCGGCGTTGTTGACATGAGTTCGGAACAACCATCCACATCGTGCATGATTTCTCCAATTAAAATACTTCCTTCACCAAAAGTTACTCCTACAATAAAAAAGCGGAAAGTAAGATGCCAAAAGTCTTCTAAAGATTCTAACCAGTTCTCCATTCAAAGCAACGATTGAAAAGAAAAATGAAATAAAAATGAAAACAAAGTTAATTCTTCATCAGGTCAGCAAAGAAAAAGAAAACAAATGTAATAAGAAAGAAAAGTATGTGAATACCGGAAAAGGGAAAGGAAAAGGAAAAAGAACAGAAAAAGACTATAAAATATTGCAACATTCGGAGCAACCCTCACAAGGTGATGTGGTTTGTCTATTTTGTGGCGAACAATACCTGGAACCACTTACAGAGGACTGGATACAGTGCCCATCGTGTTGTGGTTGGGCACATGAGCTGTGTACCGATACAGAAGATGGTTATTTATTATGTGTCAATTGTAAAATGTAGGGTTATTCTATACATTCCATCTTGCCCGTTTAAGGTTTCCATTTTGCCTTCAGGATGAGGGCAAGATGGAATTTTGCATGTTTTTGCTTCATGAGTCATAACAGATTTTATATTGAAGTATTAATATCTATTAATTACATAACTGTATAAGCGTGGAGTGGTCTCTTAAAACTGATTAAAATAAAAGATTTAGATTAAGTTGTTTTATTTTTTATACATCATAAAGTCAGACCTTCCATCTTGTACTCCCTTCCCCTATATAAGGTAAAAATAAAGCTTGAAATTGCTAAATTGGTATTTTATTAATGATAATTGGTGTTAATTTAAGTTTATAGTGCAAATTTATTGGTAATTTACAACTTTTAATAAAGAAAAATAGGTAAGTATATTGAAATTTTAAAAAGAATTCTGAATCGTATTTTTGAAAACGAAGCAGTAGGGTAAATCAGGGGTAACTTTATTAATCGATACCTGTAGCATTCAGGTCGAAAATAAACCTATAGATTGATGATTTCACCTCAATACAATGTCATCAAAGTATAAAATTTTCATCGGACGCCCGGGGTCAAGGTGAAAGGTCCTAAGGGTTTATTACCACCCCAGTAACGATATGTATAAGTTTCAGCTTTACAACTCAACACAAAAAAGTTATGACGAAAAGAAAATCCATTTTCATACATTTGAAATTTACAAGTCCATATTATATGGTGTAGAAATTAAAAATAAAGTTAATAATTGCTAAATTATACAATGATATGACTGTTTTGACAAAACTGTATACTTAAAACTATGAATCCTATGAAAGGGAGGCACCGATTTCAGTCCAATGTGCGGCGTGAATTCTCGTCGCGACTTCACGGCTCTAGTCTGGAGCGGCTAGTAGATATAGTATTATAAGCACAATTATTTATCGCGTTTCGCAATACACATTAGCGACGAAGTCACGGAAACTGACGCATGTGTACCTTTATCACCGAAACGCGCTATCTATATAATGTCAAATTAAATAAAAATACTGTAATAGAGACAAAATATAATTTTAAACGTGATATACATTTAACTAATTAAGACTAAAATGTGTTTAAAGTCGTTATAAGTGTGTGCGTGAAGGATAATAAATATGGACAATCATAAACTCAAAAGTGATGAAATATTAATACGATCTTTTGAAAGACTCGAATCCCGATGGGCAGAATTGAATGAAGATTTGAACTGTTTCATAGGGAGAAGTGATCTTGAGATAAGTCATGAAGATTATAATAAATTTCTGAATATTGCAAACGAGGAAAACGATGTTGTAAACAATTGTCAAAGTTTGGCGAGGTTTTTGAACGATGTTAACAAGGATCTTGTGGATTGTGATCAATCTAAGGAAACCGAGAATAATGCAAAAGTTGAAGTTTATTCCGATGGAGTATGTGCTGAAAATATTGAAGTGTGTGAAACGTCTATGCTTTTAACAGTGAAAGAATTCGGTGAGTTTTTTTAACCATCTTCTTATAAATAAATTTAAATCTATGGATGCGACCTGGACATTCTGTGACCGCACGAAAACTCTCACTCCAAGGGCATGTAAGACCACTCGGAATGCGTGAAAGAAAACATACATAAGTGGTCGTAATTATGTTAACAGAAAAAGAAATACTTAGCAGTAATATAACGCGGTTACCCCGCGATTGCACGGTCAAGTGCTTTTTTTTAAAGTTCTGATTGCAAAGTGTACCTCTAATGATTTTAATTTATGTGCATAGGTTCATACAATATGATTAGCCCTACAATACCTACACGCAAAATCGTTTCCCTAATACTTAGAAAACAATTAAATAATCTTTACGTCAATTCAATTTAACAACAATGAAGCTCGCAGGTACAAACGCGGCCAATAAGAGTAATCTAAAACACGTAATCTCACGAAACACTAAATAACATGATTCAGGAATTTAATATCTTATCTTAACTTTTCCCTCCCAATAATATATCCGTGATAACTTACGTGTATGTTCACAAAAACATAGATAAGCTCGATTTTGTAAACAACGGGCCATCCCATTTTATCCTACTAATATAATAAATATGAAAGTGTGTATGTTTGGATGTTTGTTACTCAATCACGCAAAAACGGCGATTTTTTTGGTTTGTTGTGTTCCGAGATCAGTCTGTGTATATCCAATAATACGCAGACGAAGTCGCGAATACCATCTGGTAGTCAAAAAGTTCAAGGACCCTGTCAAGCCGGTTTTACTGAACAGTTTACTATATGGTGGATCTGTACATCTATTAGATAAATATTTAACTGTAAAAATTACTTATACAGTAAAAAAATATATAGGTACACGATCGAGTTTTCAAAGCACTAGGTAGGTACGCTTACGGTATTATTGTCTTGGTGTTAATAATATACACCACACACGAAATCATCAACTAGTATATAAATAAAATTATTGAGGTTTGCAGTTGTGTGCGCCTCACGCAAAAACTACGTGATATACTTTGATCAGTTATTTTTTGTTTTAGTCCTTAGGTAATATCTATAATAAAAATATATTACGATAAGGTATACGAAAATCTAATAAAGTTTTAAGTAACTATGATTTTTACAAACATTACACGTTCTTCTGGCGTTCACACAACAGTTCGTTCTTAATATTATATTAACAGTTATTGGCGCCGCGCCTTCAGAAGTTGTTGCAGTAGCCATGGCGTATCGACCATATCATTTTAAATAAGTTATCCTGCGTCTAAAATAAATTTTAAAACAGATTTAGTAACGTAGTTTAGTAACACAAGTCAATAATGCATACGAGATACAAGTTTAATGTTTTTGTGTATGACAATTAATAAGAGACAATAGAATTGCAATGTATGCTGTGCAGCATACTAACAACATATTTAAATTATTAATTTACGACGTCATGCAACATCCGTGATAAAAGAATGCATATTTACGAAGACTCGAAAAGTTTTTGTAATAGTTAATAAGATGTTTGTAGGTATTTTTTTAATGGGATCGTCGAGGTCTGAGAAGGTCAGTCGATTTTTTGTGGGCATTCACTGCTTTGTCGGAATTCTTTTTTTGATTTAAATCTTGTAAAAATGATCGCACTTCATCTAACGATAACTAAAATACAGTACCTACATTAACAAAGACGACTGTAGAAATGAAATTACCTATGAACCTATGACGTGTCAGGTACATACAGCAAAGGTTTTAGGCAAATTGAATATACATGACATGACTAAACCGGAAAATGGACAAACCGAAACTATAATAATTATACGTACACCTAAAACGTAACAATTAAAAGTAGTTACAGATTGTAAACTAGATATTTATGTACTAATTAACAAGACAATAAAAAAAATAAAGCCGACTTCGATGATTTTGAGGATGTCAATGAAGTTAAAATGGGACCACCCTTAACCAACGGGACCAATGAAAAAAGAATAATCCGAATCGGTTCATAAACAAAGACGCTATGGCTGAACATACATAAAGAAATATACATTAAAACTGAGAACCTCCTCTTTTTTGAATTTGGTTAAAAATTTATCGTAATCTTATAAATATCTTTTATAAGGTTCGGTTCGGAAAACGACCATTACATTATGATTACATTTTATTACTCTTCCTATTTTTTTCTGACTGACTGTAGGTACTGTTAGCCTTAGGTGCCCTGAAGCCTCTGACGACTTTTACAGCTTCACCGGACTTGGTCTCTCTCTACATTCAGTCCTTAACTACTTATATACTATTAATATTCTTATCCTACACTTACTTGATCCTATCTGTTGACAATGGTATCAATTTAAAGCTGGTGGTTTTTTCGAAGGACCAATGTATAGTACACCCCCTGATTACAGTGCTCAGAGAACCACTACTCAGCAAAAGGTCTGCAACTAACAACGTAACTACTTACCGTTCTTCTGGAACGTCCAGCTTTCCGTTTGTGGTCTGCATGAAGTTTGTGGCACAATTACAAATTTTCTCAATCACTTCTTAGGTAACGTTACCACGCACGGCATAGACTTCTCCTTTCTGCTGTTATAGGCGGAACATTCGCGAGTGTAATAATTTTAAAATGGACGTTGCGTCCTTTCGGCCGGTTTTTAAAGTAGGGATATACCGGACCGCAACTCTCCGGTACAACTGACAGTTCCGTCAGTTTGGTAGCGACTGTATGAGGTCAGAAGAGTTGAACTAAACACTGAACACTGTCATTCCTATTTGCTAGCAAACTGGATTTGTGTATACGTGTAAACTATGAAAGATATTTTTCTTCTTACGCTTACCTAAGCGTAACACCTGTTAATCGTTGCCCGTTATACTCTGAATACTATAACATTTTGTTGATGTTAATTAGTTATCTCTTAATTATATTTACTTGTAAAGAACTTAACAAAATGTCATAAATATATCATAAGATATACTGCTTACATTGACAAAATGAATGATATAGTTATAGCTAAACATTTTATTCCAGAACAAACAAACAATAGTATGAAATAATATGCTGCAAGCCATGATCCTAATGTAGAATATTGCAAAGATGAGGTAGACGATAATTTACCATTTTATAATAATATTGATTCATCTGAAGAATTTGATTCGAACCTCAATTGTTCCACATTAAGTGAAAAGTTCAATGATATTTATATTAATCTTAGTTTTGCACGTACAAATTCACAGAAACAAAACCATGTTGGTATAATTAATACTAAAAGTATAATAAGTGAATATGTTAATAAACCAACCATGTCGTAATTGAACAAATTTTAAGAAATAACAACATCACTCCTACCACTGAAGCAGTGGAAAAATCTTCACATATGTTCATAAATTATCAAAATCGAATCCCGAATCTATTCAGTAACGGAAGAGGGAATAACTTTCCTGACAATCCTAAGTCCGTTGATGAAAATGATAATGATTGTATTTGGCTGTCGGACGATAGAGAATGTTTGAACCGTAGCTAGCTAAATTCAATTTTTTAAAAACAAAACCGTATGAACTAATTTCGTTGATATACATTTAAATAAGTATTCCGATGAAAATCAAAACAATGGCTTTCAGTATAACAGCATCGAATTTATGAGTAATACATGCAACAAAAATGGACCATGTTGTGATGAATTAAATATTATAGAAACTATCAATAAAGGACAGATCAAAAACGATTATGAAAATGGCGCAATGCAAAAAACATGCGTTAATGATCAGAATAACTCATATCAAAACATTCCCAGTATAGATGACTTTGACAAGGATCTTGTGGATTGTAATAAAACTAAAGAAACCGAGAATAATGCGAGAGTTGAAGTTTATTCCGATGGAGTATTTGCTGAAAACACTGAAGGTTGTGAAACGCCAATGGTTATATCAGTTGAAGAATCCGATGAGTCTTTTACCATTGTTCTTATACACACATTTAAATCTATAGATACGCTTTTATCATACTGTGACCGCACGAAAAAGGCATGCGAGTTCATTCGGCACAATGTGAAAGAGAATAGATTAAGTGGTCATAATTATGATAAGAAAAAATAATGGCAGTAACATAACGCGGAGCGCGATTGCACAGGCAAATTTTTTTTTGCCTTGTTTTTGAATGATGAGTGTTATCTAACGATATAAATATATATTCCTATATATAATGTGATTAGCAGTAAGTATACAACCGAAATCGATACTGTACAACTTAGGAAACAATCTTTACATCAATACAGTTTTACAATAATTAAGCACGTAATTACAGAAGCGAGCAACTCTAGCAATCTAAAACACGGAACCTCGCAAATCACTGAAGAACAAGTTTCAAGAATTGAATATTGTGGAGGCGTCAATTAAACAATATTCACAAGAGGGGGGAGATTAAGAATATGGGAGAATTTACATTGAAACTGGATAAGTATAGAAGCAGCTGCATCGCTTATTCCACGATCACCTTTATTTGTGTTCTTCTTGAGCTTCAGCTTGGCAGCGCTTCTTCTCGGCCAATTCTTTAGGTTTGCGTCTTCGATAGCAGTTAGCAGATGACCAGCTGGAAATCGTAGAGCGTGCACAACTCCAATAAGCGGGATAATATAATTCGCGATTCGAGATAAACCGACTCGCGGCGGCGGTGGCCATCGTAGGCTGCCCTTAAAAGGGACAGGGTGCGGTGCAGCGAAATAATAAAAAGAAAAAAACTAATAATAAATCTACCCCACATAAACAATAAACTTAATTGCTAATGGCAAAGGATTGGGCGCTAACAAATATTTTGTCTTTTCTTTCCAATAAACCTAACAATATTTAGTAACCTTCTGTTAGGTTATTTCCGTAAAATTTAGATAAGCTCGGATTTGTAAACGACCGACATATAAATAAACACAAGCTGGTCACGAAGCAGTTTTTACTATCAACAGGTTATTATATGGTGGATCTGTTTAACCACTAAATTAATATAATTATTAACTGTAAACATTACTTATACAGTTTCACCATTGATACATGTAATAAGCTTAACGAATTGCCATAAATATATCAAATATTCTGCTTACATTTACCAAATATATGATATAGTAACCTAAGCTAAAAATTTTATTCCAGAACTATCCAACAATAGTATGAAACAGTATACAGCCAGCCATAATCCTAATGTAGAATATTGTAAAGATGTGGTAGACAAGCATTTACCAATTTGTAATAATATTGATTCATCTGAAGAATTTGATTCGAACCTCAATTGTTCCATGTTAAGTCAAGACATCAATGATATTTCTGTTAATCTTAGTTTTGATCGCAAAAATTCTAAGGTACAAAAACATGATGACATAATTAATAATAGGAATATAATTGGTGAAAATGTAAAGGAACCAATTGTTGTCGTAACCGAACAAAGTTTAAAAAGTGGCGACAAAACATCTACTACTGAAGTAATGGATAAATTTACAGAGATGTTTATCAATGATCAGAATCAAATTTCGAATCTATTCAGTAAGGGAGAAGGGAATTACTCCCCTGATAGTTCTAACTCCGTTGATGAAGATGACAATGAAGACTGTATTTCGCTGTTGGATAATGAAGAAAGTTTTTTCAGTGATGTATGCATTTACGGAGAAAAGAAGAGTAATTCTTCTAACAATTCTAAATTCCCTGATAAAGATGTAATTAATGAAGATTGTATTACGTTGTTGGATGATGAAGAATATTTGAGCGGTAGCTTACGAAATTCAAATTCTTTAAACAAAAACGAAGTATGCAATTATGTTGCTAATGATTTAAATAAGTATTCCAATGAAAACCAAAATAATGGCTTTCAGTATAACAATATCGAAGTGATGGGCAATAAATGCAATAAAAATATATCAGATGATAATGAAGTAAAAATTATAGAAACTATCAATAAAGGACAGATCACAAACGATTTTGAAAACGACCCAATGCAGAAAACAAGCACCAATGAAAACATAGATGTTAGAGATAATTATGATGTATACAGAGATATATATACATGGGACGATGAAACTAATTTTTATATCCAAGGAAGTTCAGGAAATAATTCCAAAGAGTTTGATTTACTTTCACAAAATTTTGATCAGAAAGAATTATATCAAACCGTTTCCAGTGTAGATGATTTTACTACAGGTAGAAGGAAAAGGAAAAATATGATTCTATTTAGAAATGTCTGCTATTTTAATATAATCAATAATTGTAACAAATCTAATTGTACCTTTCCACATGTAATTCCCGATGTTTCAGAAGTAAAGATTGAATTAAGAAATTTTGACAATAAAATGTTTATTGAAGAATGTCGTCTCATAAAAGACGACAAAATCATATTCGATTACGGTCTATGTTTTTTAGAAGAGTGTTCAAAGAGAAATTTATCAAAAGAAGTAGTACGGATGGCTATTGATTTTATAAAAATAACGAAAAATGAAGCAAAAGTATTCCAAAATATTGTTTTGAAAACAACTTTACTTCATTTAAATATAGCTAACGTTGATGAATGTAAAGATTTATTAACAGACATAAATTTTTCTGGAAGACGTTGCCTCTGTGATGTATTGTTAGAAACCATAAGCGTTACGGAACACTTTTCCGATTACAAAGTGGCATTTATAAAATTAATTGACATTAATAATATACGTAAAGCTTTTAGTAAAAAAATAGCCACAGATATATTAAAACAAATTTGTAAAATATCAAATGAAGCTCCACTTTCTCGAGCACTATTGAAAGTCATAAAATATACACATCCAAAAATATTCCAAGATCCAATGATTCAACATTTTGAGAATATGATAAAACACGACATAGAACTTAATAAGAAATTTATAAATTTGAGAGCTACCATTTTGGGCTCGAATAACCGGAGAAACAACGCTGTTACCTCTGTTACTGACAAGCTTCGAAATTTGGAGACCAGGAGTGGTATAGATAATACAAATACGGTAAGTGGGTTATGAATATATATTTTTTGTTCCTATCAAATTTCTAGAAACAGATGATTATAATATGGGATCTACAAGCTGGCTTTAGAAAAGAAAATGGGATGTTCGGATCAGTATAGCAGAATATCAGACTGACTTTTATTTCTTCCAGTGCTTAGACATTATCTAAATCGCGAATTACATCCCAGTGAAAATGTGATCTTAGTTTTACATCATAAACATGCTATATTTACATGGTATGTATTGGTAATGTCAAATATAGGTTATGTGTTCACTGGGAAATTAAAATAACCACCCACATTTCGCACTCGATGCCTATAAACGGTATAATTTCAGCCACTTGTTACTTTTAGATTTTTTACAGTGTCGTTTTGCATCTTACGTAATATAGCTCTATAAAACCATATTTGAGCTTCATAAGAACTTTTATACAATTTATTATTTTACTTTCTTTTCAGTTTCATAAAAGTGATCAGGGAAGTACAATTAACAATGAACTTGTTTTATACCCGGACATCAGCCGAAGACACAGCAACGACACTAACAATGTTGTTATACCAAAAGAAGCATTACCTAACAATCCACTGCCAGTGACAAAAGGAGGTCCAAGTAACCGTGAACATGTTTTATCCCCGGACATCATCCGAAGACCCAGCAACGACACTAACAATGTTGTTATACCAAAAGAAGCATTAACTAACAATCCACTGCCAGGGACTAAAGGAGGTCTAAGTAACCGTGAACATGTTTTATACCCGGACATCAGCCGAAGACTCAGCAATGACACTTACAAGGTTGTTATACCAAAAGAAGCATTACCTAACATCCATCTGCCAATGACTAAACAAGGTCCAAGTAACCGTGAACATCTTTTATACCCGGACATCAGCGGAAGACTCAGTAACGACACTAACAATGTTGTTATACCAAAAGAAGCATTACCTAACAACCCACCGGCAGTGACTAAACAAGGTCCAAGTAACCGTGAACATGTTTTATCTGTGAAGAACAATCGCAGGCTTAGCAGCGATACTAACAACGTTATTATACCAAAAGAAGCATTACCTTACAAACCACTACCAGTTAAACAACAGGACCCGAATTATGTAAACAAAAATATAATAAAAAGAAGAAAAAGCACTACTAAGGTGAGAGAATTATTACTAATTTAATTGCATGAAAATTCATCACGTACAATCATTTTAAAATTAAAGAGAAAAATTAGCCACGGAATGTTCTATAGGGTTCCAAAGGCGAAAATGTACTCTTTTTTTGCACCCAAAACTTCCAGTCCACACAAAACAAAGTAGTGCCTGATTGAATAATTATATTAGTATTGATTTTAGCTTTTGGTTCGCATGGTGCTAGGGTTTTATAACCTTGCGACCCAGGTGTAGGTTTAAGGGGCCCCCTTATGATGCACATCAGCGCTCACCTTGACTGTCCGCGATACACTCCTGCCAAGCCAGATTTGGTACGCATGCCGTTCTTGGTTAACTCGTTACATAGATCGTAATATTTATTCATTTTTATTGCGTGGTCTTTATGTATATTAGTTTCTTAGGATTAGGAAATTAGATAGATCGCGACCTTTTCGCATTCGCGACGACCGCCCGAGCCAAGGTTCGGCCACTCTGGCAACCTCGTGCGGGTCGTCGCTGGTCGAATTTCGATCTTAGGGCGACCGCTAGTAAGATTAAAAACATGATATTTGAAAAAGAAATAAGTTTGGAAATTTGGAGTTTTTGGCGGGACCTCATACTGTTATATGTCCAATGCATTGTTTTTTATTTATAAATTAATGTTGTTTGACCCTCTAATGTGTAATTTTTTTTCTACACTGTCAGCGTTAGGGGCCCTAAAGACGCTGCGGCTTTTACAGCTTCACTGAACTTGGATTGTGTAATATAGGTGGTATTTTGCTTAAATGAAGCTTAGTTCTTGTACACGGGTGAAGTGGATTAGAAATAATAACAATATAAACCACGAATTCTGAGATGCCAATAGTTTCCTAGAAAGTTCTAACAAGAGAACCACCATCTTTTGTCTGAATACTGAAGTATTCATAAGACAAGATGACTCTATATTCACTTGATAATGGGGGCATTCCATGTGAAGCGTAGGTACAGATTAAAAATGTTGATGATTCATACATGTCCTCGACCTAGATACAAAATATTTTTATAGTAGAAAGTCTGGTTAACGATTTACAGAACATTGAAGTTTAGAATAGTCGGCACTTATGTGCTACTTTTATAATGATTATTCCGTTTTAAAATGTTGCAATAAAATAAATTATGCAGTGAAATTAGACTTCGGTAACACTGCGCTACGTCGCGCAATTGCGCCGGGTGTGTGCCGTGGTGGTTCCGGCTTAGAATTGACCCCTCCATCTCTACCCGTGGATGTCGTAAGAGGCGACTAAGAGGAAAAAAGCTAGGGGATGGGCAGCAGCATCCCCCACTTAAACAACAAAAAGCAATATCTGCGCTCGCCAACCCGCATGCCCAGCGTGGCGAGTATGGCCAAATCCCCCCTATGAAAACGACAAGAACGACCAGGCCCTCAGTCCCTGGCGGCCCCGCTATTCCTAGTTTCGGTAGCGGCTATGGTAACGGCGGGGCAGGGGGTGCTAAGAAACCCCGGAAGAGTTCCAGCTACCGACCCCCACGACAACTGGCCCTGGCAACATATAATAATCGCACTTTGAGGACTGACACGAAGATTGTCGAGCTGGAAGAGGAAATAGACAAGTTACACTGGGATCTTATAGGATTATCAGATGTCCGAAGAGAGGGTGAGGACACGATAATCATGAAATCCGGTAACTTGTTCTATTACAGGGAGGGCGACCAACAGTCCCTAGGTGGTGTCGGGTTTATCGTCCGGAAGTCTCTCATTAACAACATCGTGACCATCGACAGTATGTCGAGCAGGGTAGCGTACCTGATACTCAGAATATCCAAAAGATATTCGTTGAAGGTCATACAGGTTTACGCACCGACCTCGGCACACCCTGATGATGAAGTGGAGGTTTTGTATGAGGACATTAGTAGGGCCATACATACCTCGAAACCCCACTTCACTGTTGTAATGGGAGACTTTAACGCAAAGCTGGGCAAAAGAGATGGTGAAGAGTTGGGAGTGGGGCAATTTGGTTATGGGCAACGGAACCCTAGGGGCCAAAGGTTGGCCGATTTTATGGAGAAAGAGGGACTCTTTATGATGAACTCTTTCTTCCAGAAGCCACCTCATAGGAAATGGACCTGGATGAGCCCCGATGGTTCCACGAAAAATGAGATAGACTTCATCATGACCACGAAGAGACAAATATTCAATGATGTCACTGTGATCCACAGAGTGAAAACCGGCAGTGATAACCGAATGGTTAGAGGCACATTGAATATCAATCTAAAAATAGAAAGGTCTCGCCTGATGAAGTCTACGCTCCGACCCTCTAATGCTCAACTCCAAAACCCCGAGAGCTTTCAACTCGAATTGAAAAACCAATTCGATTGCCTAAATAGTTGCGTCTCCGTAGATGATATTAGTAATAGGCTGGTAGAAACTGTCCATGCGGTTGGGTCCAAGTTCTTTAAAACTCACCGTAGCAATAGGACTCAAAAGATATCAGATCAAACCCGAAAACTCATGGCGGATCGGCGTGGTATGGCGCTGCAGTCTTCCGATGACGCTAAGTCTTATAGGCAGCTCAATAGATCTATTCATAAATCCTTGCGACACGATGTCCGGTCTTACAATACCAAAAGTATTAAAGAGACAATAGAACGGAATAAAGGCTCCAAAGTGTTCGCAAGGAATGCATCTATTGGGCAGAGCCAGTTGACGAAGCTGAAAATGGATGATGGCAGCGTAGCGTCCACCAAGCCAGAGGTATTAAGGGAGATCGAAAGGTTCTATGGGCAGTTATATACCTCGTCAACTAAGCCTGTTACTAGCCCGGCTAAAGATCCGAGAGCCGGGCTGACCCGACACTATACCGAAGATATCCCCGACATCACCCTGTACGAGATTAGGATGGCCCTTAAGCAGCTTAAGAACAACAAGGCGCCGGGTGATGACGGAATTACATCAGAGCTTCTTAAGGCGGGTGGAACACCGGTACTTAAGGTCCTGCAGAAGCTCTTTAATTCCGTTATACTGGAGGGTAAAACGCCGGAAACGTGGGGCGGGAGTGTGGTGGTCCTGTTCTTCAAGAAAGGTGATAAAACCTTATTGAAGAACTATCAGCCCATCTCGTTACTGAGCCATGTTTATAAGCTGTTTTCGAGGGTCATCACGAATCGTCTCGAGCACAAGTTTGATGACTTCCAGCCTCCCGAACAAGCCGGTTTCCGAAAAGGCTTTAGCACCGTAGACCACACCTATACGCTGCGGCAGATTATACAGAAGACTGAGGAGTATAATCTGCCTTTATGCTTAGCGTTCGTGGTCTACGAAAAAGCCTTTGATTCGGTCGAAACCTGGGCAGTGTTGCAGTCTCTCAGCGGTGCCGTATTGACTATCGATATATCGAAGTGTTGAAGTGCTTGTACAACAACGCCACCATGTCGGTTCGAGTACAGGAGCAGTGCACGAAGGCAATTCCTTTGAGAAGAGGCGTTAGACAGGGAGCCGTAATATCTCCGAAACTGTTTACAACCACTCTAGAGGACGCCTTCAAGCTCCTGGAATGGCAAGGACTTGGCATCAATGTCTATGGCGAGTACATCACTCACCTTCGATTTGCTGACGACATCGTAGTCATGGCAGAATCGCTGGAAGATCTTGGCACAATTCTCGATGGCCTCGACAAAGTTTCTCAACAGGTGGGCCTTAAAATGAACATGGACAAGACGAAAATCATGTCGAATATCCATGTGGTGCCCACCCCAGTATCAGTTGGGAACTCTTGTCTAGAAGTTGTTGAAGAATATGTCTACCTGGGACAAACAGTCCAGTTAGGTAGGTCCAACTTTGAAAAAGAGGTCAGTCGACGAATCCAACTTGGCTGGGCAGCGTTCGGGAAACTGCGCGACGTCTTCTCGTCCAAAATACCTCAGTGCCTCAAGACGAAAGTCTTTGACCAGTGTGTGTTGCCAGACATGACATACGGCACAGAGACGTGGTCGCTCACTGTGGGCCTCATAAGAAAGCTCAAGGTCGCTCAGCGAGCTATGGAGAGGGCTATGCTTGGTGTTTCTCTACGAGATCGAATCAGAAATGAGGACATAGCCAAAAGGATTAGCAAGTTGAAGTGGCAGTGGGCGGGGCACATAGTTCGGAGAACTGACGGCCGTTGGGGCAGAAAGGTTCTCGAGTGGAGACCACGCACCGGAAAGCGCAGCGTAGGACGGCCCCCCCTAGATGGAAAGACGACATAATAAAGGTCGCTGGGAGCCGTTGGATGCAGGCCGCACAAGATCGGTCGCTCTGGAGATCTATGGGGGAGGCCTATGTTCAGCAGTGGACGTCCTGCGGCTGAAATGTTGATGATGATGATGTGTTAACACACTTATTTCAAATGTGTTGGCGCATAACGCACTTCTGCGCAGCGAGCGGGGTGTGGGACAGCGTCGCCCCTCGCCACTCGCACCGGTCAGCGGACTCATTCATTTATCTAAATCGTTTGTCTGATGTCTCGCGTACACTCGCGAATTAACTCAATGCGCCCCGGCGCAGTAAGCTGCGTTTGAGTCATTGAGCTGGCGCAAGAAATTTTGCTGAGTTACACAAATTTTCAAGTGGAATACATGCTTCATTTATTGAGCGTTTTATTTGCACTTTCAGATAGGTATTAAGAAAAAAAATCTATTTCAAAAATTTCGGTTGGAATAGCCCAATGGCAATAATGATCTTCATTAAAGAGGACTAGTTGCCATGTTAGGATGATTGCAATTTTACTCTACTACGGGTGATGGGTTTCCTATTTTTCATATATTATTATTTTTAATTATTGTAGATACATCCATGGACCTTACCCAAATCACATCATCGTACGAAAGAAAACCAAGCAAAATAATCAAGGCTAATTCAATAACAGCTGTGGCTTATTGAAACGTATTCCTTTGCTTATTATTCAAGGTTAATGATGGTGCATTAATCTATGGATGGTACCAATTTTTTTATTCACCAGTGCTTCCAATTCACGATGTTAAAAATACCCTAGTCTTATGTATTTAATAGCTCAAATTTCGGTATATTGTATCTATATGTATGTAATCATTAAATGCAGGATATTTTTGTAAAATAAATTTATATAAACATCAATTTTGTTTTAATTACCCTGTGCACCGAATCTCGCTTATTGAAGTTTAACTGGCACTTTTTTGAAGTGAAACTTCTTTGCGCGCATGAGGGTAAAATTTTTACGGATGCAACGCGTAACGAAAATGTGAAACGTTTTGAGAGAGAGGGAGAGGGCGGTTGAGACCGATTGAGAGAGAGTGAAAAAGGGGTAACGTAGCATGAAGCACGTAGCCATGGAGACAATGTGTAAAGTAAACGGTGAGTTAAATTTATAAATAAACATTTTGTGATAAATTTGTAAACCGTCTTATACTAAGCAGTTGTACCTACAGAGTAAGTAATATATTAATTTTTTTTTTTGTTAATATAATTTTTTTTATGTTAACTCGTTTGAAGGTTAGGAAGTTTTAATATTTACAACATACCTACTTAATATTTTAATGACAATGTAATTCGTTAAATTCTTCCTTTTCCCTCCCTCTAAGTCTCGGAAATCTAAAGCTCTAGATTAGTATAAATATAAACTATATTTATAAATTAGTTTGCCAATGAAGTTTCACTTGTGACCTGTGTACTTTGTATGCACGCACTTTTTTTTATGGTATCATAAGCCTGACTAGTCCATATGGCGACTGAGACGAAGAGAATGTGGTACATTCATTTGAGATTTAATGAAACCACAAATTTCTGAAATAGCTGTGTCGTCGTTTTCTAACACCGCGTCGACGGTTCAAATCCTGCGAGCATGAATTTCCATTGGAAAGGAAACTTCGTGATAAAACCTAAGTACCTAGGTACCTATCGTATTTTTTAATGCCCTTGTACTACCACGCACAAGTTGAAAATATGTACTTAGTTACAGCTCTTTAATTATGTTTTAACTTGATCATAACAAAAAAAAGCACGCTAGACTTTTTCCCGAACTGACTATACCGTAAGCCATAAGAGTCTTCAACCATTAGAGGCTTTGACATCTTCACCGGGCTTGGGGACGAGCACGGAAGGCACTCAGCCACGAAAGCGAGGTAAAAAAGTCGAGGGTGGAAAAGTGACAAAACCTCGTTGCCATCTTGTACCACATCGTTGCCTAGAATCAGCTAAGATTGTGGATAAGCGCTAAGACTTTTAATGAGAAAATTGCGCTAGACGAGTAATTTGAAACAAAAACTTGTGTGCAAATGTTCGGAACGATTGATCCAAGTGTAGGCGTGTTCACGAGATGCGCAGAAATATTTTATATAGACTAGTGGTACTTCTCGCCAGGGCCCTCTTTATCCGGGGGTTCAAGGGGTGCGAGGAATCCGGGTGCAGAGTCCTAGGGGGCGCAAGCCAACCGCCATAAGTCTTGATAGGTATCTACTAACATTGTCTAACATATCACAACAACACTGAGTAACACTGTAGTCCACGAAAGCAGAGCTGCGAGCACAGCATATTTAAGGTCAACCATGGGTCCAAGACTCATTCCAAAACACAAAATGTCATTATCCAAAAATATTCCAACTCAAAAGCCCGATAAATTGTGTTATATGTATGATTATCAGTATTTTAGGGAAGTAATGTAATGAATTCTTACAAAATACATTGCGTTTTTTGGATAAATCGTGGGGTGGAAGCATGATAACTTTCACAACCCGACGCCGAATATGCATAAGAGCTTGCTTAATGCTTTAGTAAACTTTTTTTTGTCTATGGCCCTTGTAGAATCATTCCACAATTCTGCCAGTGTATATGACTTATGACACTTAGTTTCCATGCCAATTAGAACGAAGGCAATCCTCACAAAATTTGAACACTTAGGAAACATGCCTATTGATAAGTTTTCTAAAAAACAACATTGAACCCTCCAAATGTGAAGCCCGAATAAGGGAGACAAAATAGCGTGTCTCGTAAGCCAACAGAAGCTTTCTTTTATAGTATTATTTTTGTAATTTCTTCACCATATACTTATAAATTTCATAGTTTCCTGAACTATGTAACGGTAATAGTAAATTTTTGGATATGTAGAAAAATACTAAACCCTCAATTCAGTATTTAAAATTACGATTCAAATAATACTAACGTAAAATATACGTTAGTACAGCACAAGAAAAATATAGGTATATGGCAACATTCTATGAAACTTTGACATTAGAGATTGTCAATCTCGGGATTACAAAATGCAATAAAGGCGTAGCTCAAGAATAGGGATAGGAAAAGTGTAATGAGATAGCTTTCAGTCATAAATTTATTTAAAAACCGTTAAGTGATAAAATAGATTTATGTAACAGTTTTTAAGCGATATACACCTTTTATTTTAAATTTACAATAAACAAAGAAATTTTTTACAATAAAAAAAGGTTTTTAATGTCATTCCCATTCATAAAGTAATAATGAAATTTATTTAATTAATAAGGATGGACTAGCTGACTCGTGAGCGAATATTTCGCACATTATCGAATGTAAACAATCTAACAGCTGCCATGTTAGTTAAAGAGATTGCTAATAAATGGCGCCTCCTACATGTTAGTTGAATATAATTTCAACAGATGGCATTCGTAATGACAATTTTATCATTTTTTTAAAGTAAACATTTATAATTTTTATATATAATAGTCAATAGTGGTGTACATAAGCCTTGAAATTTGATTTCTATATATCATTTTGATAAAGTATTAAAGGAGATATTATGGTGTTGCCACAAAAAAAGGTGAATTTTTATATAAAAATAATGTACAGAAAATATTTCTATTTTAGGCAGACACTTGACCTTTGTCACCACCGTGATTTAGCTCAGGACTTACAATATTAAAAAAATCAAACCTAAACTCATGATCTTCTTCACTAACCACCCATGTTAATGTGTAGCATTAGTCAGCTAGATGTTTACTTGAAAAATATTCGAACGAAGAGAAACGATAACAAAAACTGATTCTCCTTAAATACTGAGATCATTTGACGAACTGAAAAAAAAACTCCCAAAGTACCGATTTAAAACATAAGGCGTTTAAAGCTAGGCTATTTCTTCGTTTTCGATTTTATACACTTAATTAATAACAACAAGTTAACAAATGACAAATGTCCACTTTATACTTATGCATCTATGTACAAGTCTCTGGTGATAATTTTATTAAAAAAAAAAAAAAAAAACTAATGCTAGAATTCTCGTTGCGGATTCCTTTGATATCTCTGAAACAAGAAAAAAATTACAAAACAGTATCCATATTTCATTAGCCTCCAAATCCGTAATCGTTTCTGTTTGTACATCATAAGAAGTCCTGAATGACACATGTCAAATGTTTACTTTAGAGATGTAGCCTAACTTAAATATCGATAGGTAATACGATATTATGCTTTAAATCAATTGAGGGGTTTATAAGAATGTAATAACAAAATAAACTATAACAAAAATTGTGATCTGAATTATTGAAATGCCTAACGCCAAAAAACAAGATTAGTCACCAGTCACAATATTCGTCATTGCGTGTTGCTGCAGCCAAAATGTAGGAATTACATAAAATTATATAAAAAAATAATAAATGAAGTATACATGAATATTCGACTTATTGATTTTATTATTATGGTCTAGTCCAGTTTTAAGAAAGTAAGTAAAGCTGCACGTAGTAAGAAAAAAAAACGAAAGGACAAAAATCATTGTACAGAGGAAGTTATTGTCGTACAAAATATTTTTTATAACATTTACAAGTATCATTTTTATTTTTCATAATGACAAGTGATAGTCGAAACGCACGAGTCATGGCCTAATTTGCATGACCTAACAATTTACGTCCTAAGGACACTTCATGCAGGACTTCTTATGACGAAAGTATATTATCATTGTTCGATTTTCGAACAAACTATACTATGGATTAGAATTGAATATCAAGTGCAAATTAACTTTTTAATTGTGAATCACGATATTTAAAAGTATGTAAATATGGTAAATACATATTTAAATAATTGCTATAATCCGTGGCCCAATCAGCATAGTGTAATGTCAAAAATTTTTTACCTATCCTTATTACTCAGGGATTAATTTTAAAATTTAGTATTAATCTATCTATATACATATAAGGATAACTGACTGCCTGACTGACATAACGACGCACGACCCAAACCACGGGGGTTAGGACTGTGAAAATTTGCAAGCCTGTTCCTTTAACATTGTAGGTGAACACTAATAAAGAATTTTTGGAAATTCAACCCCTAATGTGGCGAAAGGGGGATGAAACTTTGTATGAAAATCTATCATTTTTGTCAAATGTGGTATTTAGTAATTTATTTAGAAAATAAAAAAGATGGGACAAAACTCATCTATGGCGAAGCCGCGGGCAAAGTTCTAGTTAGTATACATAGCATATTCAGAAGTAAGATTGTTTATAATCGTATCGGAAGAAATATTTTTCAATTGGTAAAGTTAAAATTTCTTACAGAACTCAACAATTATTTAACATTTAAAAATATTTCAAAATGTACATACAGTAACCGTTGGCTTATAAGCAACGTAACGCTTGTTTTTAACCAGTCCAAAGCTAGGCCTTGTCCCAGGATAGCTCAGTGACAGCGGTGGAAACTTATGCCCAAATTTGTGACCCATATTTTTAAACATCTCAGTCTTCTTACTATTTTCGACGTTTTTATTCAACGGATTTGTTTTACTAGGTTCTTTAAAAGATGGTTGGTTAAAATTCACCGTTCTGGTAAGTTTGAAGTCACTGGGAAATTTGTTTTTCTAAAAAAAAATATTGATGTTATACATTTGAAAACTCCCTCTTTTTCCAAACATGGCAAAAGGGAGGAGGATATTGCTAGAGATCATTAATAAAATAGGAAGGGAAATTTGGTAGGGCATTTTATTTGACAGGACAATCTATAAAAACGATATTAGAAGGAAAAATTAAGGAGAGAGGAAGACCAAAAATCAAAATCAAAATAATCTTTATTCAATTTAGGCCCTAAGAAGGCACTTATGAACGTCAAAACACTTCTGCCGGTTCGGAAAATATCTCAGAAATAGAGAAAAACCGGCAACAAACTCGATCTGGTTTCTTTTTTTTTTTAACTGTACAAGTGTTAAAATAACCGGTACAATAAAAATAATTTAGTGGAAACACAGAGATGGAGTCACTTCCAGACATCACTATCATTCAGATAATGATCCACCCTATAATAACCTTTTGACAGTAAAACCCGCTTGACATGGTCCTTGAACTTGTTGTCCGGCAAATCAGTAATATGCTATGAAATCTTATTACAGAACCTAACACTAAACGGACCAAGAAGTACATATATTCAACAAGTGAGAGTATGTGAATGATGGTGATGTCTGGATGTGATTCCCTCTCTGTGCATCTACTGAAAATGATAATAACTGTATATAATTAAATACTGTAAAACAATTTAAAAAAAGGTCATAAGATGTTAATAAACCCGATAGTTTCTGGTCGGTTCTTCTCGATGGCTGAGATGTTTTCCGAACTGGTGGTAGTGTTTTGACATTCATAATTAACTTCTTGGGGCCTAAATTGAATAAAAGGTATTTTGATTTAAATATTGTTTTTTTTTCATCAACAGATGGCATGTTCCTATTGAAAAGAAAATTATGATGTATTTTTTAACAGAAGCATTACTTTTAAGCTTTTAAGCAGTCATGGACCAATTTAGAGGGACACAAAAAAAATTGGAATATTACAAAATATCATGGAGATTTATGGTAATTTTTATGAACTTAGATTTTTCTTCTTATTCGTTAATGTAAAATTTTATTGTAAGCATTGAAAAAAACAAAGGATCAAATGACAAAATTAACCAAATTAAAAAAAAAACATTTTTGCATTTAAAATTTTATAATAATTTTTTTAGAAATGCTTGGAAAAGGCTTATAAGCTTAGGTTATAATCATACTTTGTCTTGCCCTCTCTTGCTTTTTGAATGACTTCCATTCTCCTTAGCATACCCCAAATCAAGTTATCCTTTAAATTTTGAGGGATTGATCAGATAAAAATTTACCATTAAGAGCGCCTAATTTAGATTTTTTTCCTTCATGTATTCACAACTCTAAATATTATTTGGCAATCCGTAATTTATTGCAAGTGGTTATTCCAAATTATAGAATTAAATGAATGAACACTTTTAGTGCGTACACTGGCGAGATTAAAGCTATACATTTTCTTCCAGCTAACCAGTGGTAATGTGTAAAAATTATTATTGTCGGTAGTGCAATAGGAAATTAAACTAGCAAAGTAAAGAACACCAGCTTATCTAATATACTACTGACATAATAAAATTAAAGCCTGGGTCAATCAACTAATACTAACACACTTGAGAGGTTGTCACATTTAAAAAATATTTTTTTTTTACTTTTCGTTTATTTTGACCAACGGCCCTATAAAACGAACAGAACAGTTTTGTTGTGTTTTCTGACAAAATTCCTGAAGGTAACTCAGTATACGCATTATGCAAGGGACACAAATAAGAGTTCTTTTTTTGTACAAGTTTTTTTGCCTTATTGCTATTTTGTATTTCACTAGATAAACAATATCACGTCTTGTTCTATATAAAAAATTAACCGCAAGTGATAAGTGAAAGTTCATATATAATTAAAGTTCACAAGTTAATGTGGTCTTTGGGACAGGATTTTTTGTATGGGACGGATATTACGTATTAGTTACCATGAAATAGCATAGAAATAAAAGTTTTTAGAGAACGTAATCAAGTTTCCCATTGTGCCTAATTTAATATTAATAATTTTATAATTTAATATTACTTTTGTGTATGAATATTATAAATAGTTACTTAATATTTATAATATTATAAACCTATCCTTACATATGAAATTAGCGTTTTATATGGTATATGGTAAAAGTAAAATGAAAAAAAAAATTATATTATACATTTAACCGAATCGAAGTATGTACCATTATTATCTATGCACTTTCGCCATTTTATAGGTACTTCATTGATTCCATTGCTGAAAAAATTGTGGGAGCAAAAATTAATAAAATCTTTGAAAGCAGTTTGGACAGCCTCATCGGAATTGAATTCATTTTCCTTGCAAGAAATTGTCCAAATTCCGAAAAAAGTGGTAAAAGTCTATTCCATCGTGGTTTGCAATTGTTGACAATACAGATCTGCCGTTATCGTCTGGAAAGATCTTACAAAGCTGTAGTGTATGACACCAGCACTGGTCCACCAAACACTCACCAGTACATTTTTCTGAAACGCCTTTCCCTTGGGACAGGATTTGGCTGGTTCTCCTGGGTTCAACCACTTTGATGAGCCTTTCCGATTGTCGTAAAAGACCCATTTTTCGTCACAATAACACAATAAGATTCATAATTCCCTCGTTATTGTGACGGTTGAGTAATGTAATGCAAAACTCAATAGGTGTTTGTTGGCGTGCTTCAGTCAATTCATGCGGTAACCATTTCTCGAGCTTTTTCACTTTTCCTGTTTGTTTCAAGTGAATTAATTTTTTTTATCACTCACACCGAAGCCTGCCGCTAACTCTGATGTGGTTTGCAAATGATCCTCTTCAATGATCACCTTTGATTCTTCATTTTTAACTAGGGTCTCAGGCCGTCCACGGAGTTTGTTTCGTAGGTCAAAATTTCCAGAACGAAAACGTTGGAACCAAAAACGTACCGTGTTTTTTTTTTACAGTAGCCATACACATCATTGATGCCACAATGGAACTTATATTCGTAAATAAGGCGATATTTTAAATTTTCTTTTTTGTGAAAAGAACGATGTCAAAGAAAAATAAAATGGTGCGAGAAATTTGGAAATTTGAAATTTGAAACCAGACGCCAGATATTTGAGATCAAAGTGACCAGTTCAACAAAACGCCAATTTCATATGTAAGGACCTAATAATATGTCAGGGATAGTAAAGTGTGGGTAAAATACTTGAATGACTTGTCTATCAAATTATCACGCGCAATTAAAATCCAAACATTAATCAACTACAATATGTATTAAAAAAAAACTTACCGAGCTATTGACTTCTGTTGTGTCAGGAGATGTATAAACTTTATCTCCTAAATTCACAGTAGTATTTACAGGTATGATTGATTCCCCCACATTGTTACTTAATTGGGAAGACGCGTTTGAATCACTTGGAGATGTCAACATGCTGCCTATTGCTTCCATTTTGATTGACAAGAAATCGCTGTGCAATTTTGTATCTAACGTTAATAATATATTCTCAAATTTACCGACCATATTATTTCTAAATATAGCCGTATCGGTATTTCTCATAATATCTAAAAGCGCACGAGCCAACGGTTTCTCGGGCGGCAGTATGCACACCCTTTCCAAAATATGTTCGGCCACGAACAAATTAAATAACCCACCTTGTCTAACTATGAAATGAGTCAAATTAAGAAATACTATTTTAAATCTTGCGAAGTTTTGCGTTTCAGCGATTGTTTGCATGAAAATATCACATAGAAGCATTGTGGGTGTTACAGAATGCATAAGTAAGTCTTCGCAAATATCCAAATCGGCAGTGTTAAGCTTAAGTAGAATAATTTCCAGTATTTCTCGTATATAAATGTTGTCATCCTTACTAATGATCACTGCGTTCATAAAGAAATTCCTTGCCATATCAACTAATAGTCTTAACATATTTCTATTGGAGCATTCTTCTACAAAACAACTACCATATTTTCGACATATTGAGTGTATTTTACGTACTGCCATGTACTCTGAAACAAATGCTTCATTACTCAACTCGTGAAGTTTGTTTTTAATCTCTTCAACATCAGGTATTACATGTAAATAGCGACACCGTGAGTTTTTACAACGATTATATAAATTGAAGTTACATATATATTTGAAAATACCGCCTTTGTGTCCTTGTGCTTTATAGTTACCATTTATTAAAAGTGGTTCTCTATATAAATTTGCTTGTGGGAGTTCTGCAATTTTAGCGCAATCATTATTTATATTATCTTGAGTACATTCACTAGAAATACTATTAAAGTCGCCTTCGGAGGCCCGCTCACAGTGAAAGTCTTTAAATATTGACGTAGAATCAGCATTTTGCTTTTCACAAACAGATTTTTTTAATATTAGTTGATTGTTTTCGCTAATCTTTGTAGGGCAGTATGTATATTTTTTTGGTAAAGATTCACTTTTTTTTATTGGTTCCGGGATGTATTCCACATGTTCTAAGTCTTTACAAGCTTGTGTGAATGAATTACTTAACCTTTCCGATTCCATGCCAGTTATGCTTTCGGCGTAAATAGATATTGCGTCTTCGTCGTCATAATTTTCATTGCTTTTCGAATTAACATGATTATTATCATTATAACCTGTTTCAGCTAATGAGTTATGTACAACCTGATGGTCCGGACTGTTTTTACGTTTACTCATACATTCAGATATGTTCCTAGGTGTAACATTGACTTTGTCTATGTGTTTTTTTACAACTAATTCATCAGAGTCATTTTCAGAAGATTTAAGTTCACCATCCTTAGAATGGGTTATTTTTAAACGCTGACAATAAGTTATAGCTTCACGCTCTTCTTTGAGCGTTTCTATCATTTTATCTTGAAAATTTTTCATACCATCATCTGCATTTTCTTCAGCATACCCAATCCAGCTCATTATCTCTAGGTCGAAAAGTTTTAGCTTTGATGTCAATTTATCAAATGCTTTACTCATTTCGTCTTTTAAAGGATTATTTTGATGACTCTTGACATTAGTAATTGGTAAATTTGATAGGAAATGAGGGGTTAAGTTTAAATTTTGAGATTGAATATTAAATGCATTGCTAGATTTTTCGGAATTCGTACTATCAGAACTGTCAGAGTCCACCGATGAGATATCATTATCGTTAACAGTTTTTTCATCGATTTCATTAACAATACTAGTTAATTTAAGAATAGGCATCTTTTTATCTATGCGAACGAAATCACTACTAGTCGCAGCTACTGATGTTCTGCTCGAAGTGGATAAATCTTTCGTCCAAGACATCCATGAGTTACTTGTTGACGACGTTTTACGTGATTCAATATGACCGGCGCAGTTTGAAACTAGAGACTGAATACCATTGGCCTGTACATTCATCATTGTAGATGCAGTAACTTCATTTTCATTTTTTAATTCTTCTGTAACATTAATCTTACCTTCGATGATTCCCTTTTCTGGAACTTTTTGATCTTTAATATTATTTTTAGCTATCCGTCTTCTTTTAGGTTCAACATTGGTTTTCTTAGCTGTTATACATTTTTCCGTTTTTTGGGTTGAATCAGCCGACCTTTTCCGTGTTACTGTAAGTTTGTACAAATATCTAGTCATTAGTGAAACTTCGTTGATAGTGTAATAAGATTAATTTATAGTATGTATTTAAGAAAATCTCACATTTCACAATCACATTGTAGGTACAAGTAAAGCCAAGTTTATAAAGAATAATACAATGTACAAACAAATTTGGAAACAAAGAAATGATGGCTCATGGAAGTGTGTACGTACGTAAGCCATGTCGATCGACGTGAGTTCGAATCCCTGCTACGAGCCTAAGCTTTCAGTAAAGGAAAACATCATGACGAAACCATAGCATGATTACCACCATGCTATCCGGCTTTTTCTACTGCCCGTCTGGTTAGCTAACTACCTTCAAGTTGAAAATCTGTCCCCAAACTCGTATAGGTGTTATCTGGCAGCTGGACTTGAGAGCCATTTTTCCACTGGGCTAAGCGTGCTACCATTTTGGCCCAAATCGTCATGTCAAGTTGCCCATTGTGTACTGGGGCCTTAATATTGTGATGATGATAGTGGTGAAGACAAATAGCTATAATAAAGTATAATAGGTCGGGGAAAAGTTTCTTCGTATTTTTATATGAAAACTTAAGACATTTTTTTTTCCAAAGTTTATTTACAGTATATATGTGGCGTTTTGTTCGATAACTTTCTGCCATTTTGTAGGTAGAGACATGATCCCGTTGCTGTAGAAACTTTGGGACTTCTGGAAAAAAAACGCGACAAATAGTTTTGGCAGCCCTCTCTTGATGTTAACCTTACAGAACCTAAAGAATTCTGAAGAGACCGAAACAGGTGAAAATCTGAAGGTGTAAGGTCAGGGCTATATGGTGAATGCACTAACACCTCCCAGCCAAACTCTCTTAATTTTTGCTGAGTGGCCAAACATGTGTGTGGTCTAGAGTTATTGTGATGAAAGAACACACCCTTCCTGTTGATCAATTCCGGCCGCTTTCTTTCAACTGTTTCCTTTAATCTCATCAGTTGTTGGAAGTAGAGATCCGAATCGATGGATTTCCGGGCGGTAAAAGCTCATAATGAACAATGCCCTTCCAGTCCCACCATACACACCGACCTTAGACCACGACCTTTTTCGCACGTTCTTGTCGTACGTGATCCGCTTTTCATCGCCAGTTATCAATTCCTTCAAAACGGCTCGTTTTCATTACGTCTCAATAATGAATCGCAAATGAGTACACGGTTCATTAGGTTTCTTTCAGTGAGCTCGTGTGGCATCCAAATATCGAGCTTTTTGGTATAGCCAGCTTTCTTCAAATGGGTTACACCTATTTTGTGGCCAATTTCCAGTTCTTCAGCTACATCGTAACTACTGATATGCCGAACTTGCTCCACTTTTTCAAAAATGGTGTCCATTTTATTCGTAACAGGGCGGGCGACCAGAGCGAGGTGCATCTTTAACATCAAAATTTCCGGACTGAAAACGTTTGAACCAACTTTGTGCTACTCTAACTGACACTGCATTAGGTCCATAAACATCACAAAATTTTTTTCGCTGCTTGAGTTGTATTTTTGCCTTTTTTGTAATAATATTTTAAAATGTATCGAATTTCTTCATTAGATTCATTCATTTTTAAACAAATGAAAAATAGCGGGATACTACTTTTCTCTTATTTATTTTTAATTTTTAATGTAACCTTTTTAATGTTATAAAAACCAGCCAGATACAAATAGTACAGCCAAAGAAATTTTATAAAAAGTTTTTACTTTTACGTTATGCGAAAGCAATTTTTCCCCGACCTAATATATACTACAGTATGTAGATAATAAAGTATGTATAATACCATAGCGAATATGAAAATTAATAATGTACAGACAATGACAATATTTTAAGTTTAGGGGAAAAATATTAAAATGTTGAATGATCAAAATGAATTATAAAAGTGGTTCCACTTTTAAAGTCGCGATACACGGTGCATGAGAACAAGACCACGAATGACACTTAAATATTTGGCTTCGGCACTCATTCAACATATTTACAAAGCCCACCCATATTCAGGAAGATACTTACATGCTTTCTTAGCGACCATATTACCGTCTGATGTGGTTTTCTTGGTTACTTTCTTTTTCGGGTTATCATTTACATTACCTTTAACAAAATATACAAAGTTACACTAGAGGACACTTTATCACATATAGTAAAGTAATACATTGGCTTTAGACCTAATGTAAAAAAGGTTTCATTCTCTAAAATAAGTTAAATGACAAACATTCACAAATTCAAACGTCTGGATAGAGCGTTTGCTTTGGCTTGGCACCGATCCATTGCCAATATGCTAATGTTTAAATGCCTGACGCCAAACAACAAGATTAATTCTTCGTAAATTAATTACGTAAATATATAATTATTTTTATTCGAAATTTTTAAAAAAACTTCGATTCATTCGATTAATGTTCGATTCGTACCATTGATACGATTAATTTCGATTCCTTGGTTTTATTTAGGTCTACTGTAGTTTTAAGTAAGATACAAAAATAACGCTGCAAGTAGAAAGGAGAAAAAAATATAGGAATTTATTTAATATTTTGTCGTACACAATGTTTTTATAATGTTTAATATTTAGCCTAATTATAAAGTTATCCAAATATTAAAAATATATTCCATAAAAGTCATCATTATATCAAATTGCGATATGCTTGTCTTAATCCACACAATTAATAAAATTGAAGTGTCTGTTGTAATGTCAAAATAACAGTTTTTTACTAAATACATATGAAAGTATCTACAACAACTACAACAAAAAGCCCATTTTTTACATTTTGTCTGTCTGTCTGTTTGTTCCGGGTAATCTCCGAAACGGTTGGACCGATTTTGACGGGACTTTTTTTTAGATCTTTTCTTTTTAAGAGTATGTATATTATTTTCCATTATCTCTCAAATTATGAGTCCAAATAACATGCTGTAAAGAGCTAAATTTATTTTCATAAAATTGTCTTACTTAAAGTAACTTTCGATCGTAAGGATTAATATGCCAGCCTAAAAATAATGCTCATAAACCACATTTTATTATCAAATTTATGTCATAACTAATTCTGGCATATATGAACATTTATATAATATATGAACATTTCCAAGTCCGACTTACTTAACAATAATCAATATTTAGGCTAGCTGAGAGTTGTAGCGTAATGTTAGATAGCCTATACTGCCTGGCTATCATACGGAAATAGAATTATTCGATTCCGACTGGTAGTTCCAGAGATTAGCGTGTTTAAACAAACAAAAAAACTCTTCCCCTTTAGATTTTATATTAAAAAGTTATTGCGTTCGTCTGCTGCCTGTTTTTATAATATATGGTGCGTGAGAAAAAGACCAGAAGTGACACTTAAATATTTGGCATACACAATTAATAGATATATTTACAAGGTCCAACGGGATAGGTGATAACATATTCTTTTTTTTTTTAATCGACTTACCAACTTGTTCACTCTGTGCCTGTGTTTCAAAATCATTCGAAACAACAGGTTTCGGCTTTCCTTTATGGTTAATTACCTCTACTGTCGGTATTTTTTTTTGAATATTTAAACTTCTAGGTTTCCTATTCAGCTGGTGTCTCACAACTGCAAAAAATAATTAATTATAATTATAAAGTGATTTGTTTAAAAGCTTTTTTATAATAGTAACACTTTGCCAGGAACAGTGTTCAAATAGAATCAATGGTACTCTCTATGCATGTGTTCAAAATACCGCACTACGTAGAGAGAGGTGCGGCAAAGAGAAACTTCTTTCTTTTGAGACAGTCCGACCAACGAAACACCTCCACCCTACAGAAGATTGCATGCAAATAACCTTGGTTTGTGTTCCAGAGCTCTTTGGGGTAGGGCGTTCAAAGTCGACAAAGCATTAGTGATACCTATGCCATTACAAGCTTCCATGGGCGACGGTAGCCGCTTACTATCAGTCGGGCAGTATGTTTGTTTACCACCTTCGTAATATAAAAAAAAAATTGGATGTGTAATGCTGAAGTTTGAGTAACAAACAGATATTTTTTTTTAAAGAAAGATGTTTATTTGTTGAAATTTATCACTTGGTTATTTGATCTAAATTCACTCTCCTATGTATGTTAATAACAGATAATATTTCAATTATTAGTGAATAAAAACCCTCAATTCACTATTTAATCTCTTACGATTCAAATAACCTACCGTAACATAAGCGGTAGCACAATTTATGTTTTAAAAAGCCTGATTTAGAGTTTATTGCTTTAATATTGATAGATCATAACTTCATAACTCCCTCTAGCCTAGTGGTCCCAAACGCGACTGCTATGCTCGAGGCCCTAGGTTCGATTCCCAGGTCGAGCATAGTGTTATTGGGTTTTTCTCTGAAATTATCAGTAGAAGCTCGGAGTTTGGCTTTATGTCCGATTACTGAAAATAAGCTCACGCCCTATTACATGAGACCTAAAACATACCCGGCGAACTGTGTCTACACCTCTGCCCAACACTTCAGGGATATAGAAGTGATGGTATAAATAAATAAATATATGAGGACACAATTTCACACACGGCCATTTAATTCCAAACTAAGCAAAGCTTGTGATATGGTAACTAAACAGCTGATATACATACATATATATAGATATTGACACTCAGACACACACAACTGACATTTATGCTCATCACACAAAGTCAGTCATGGGCGGGAATCGAACCCGCAACCTCTCGGCTCAATAGTAGCGTTTACTACCACTGCGCCACGAGGCCTGTATGTTATGTAACTTCATATATACGGATAGTGCGGTTAGCTCGCGACGCGTAATTCATCATAGGTAGGGAGTGCCGGCCAACTGACCACGATCGGTTTTGCTGAGAGGGATTTCTTAGATCGCGCGTAATTTTTAATTCGTGATATCTTCTACGGTATTCATTTAAATTGAAAACTGTAAAGGTAGATTTTAATCTACATTAAATGGCCAAGTTAACTTAGAAACTTATCTGGATAAAGATTAATAATGAGTTGGAGAAAATAGCATCGCAAATAACGAAATATTTGGTAAAAATGGTTACTGTGAGTCAAACTTAGGAGATAGACATGCCATCGCAGATTTTTCTCTAGGCTTTTTGAAGAACTATAATTCTTTAGAACATTCTTTTGATGTATCTCATAATGTTTAGCCAGCGTAAGCCATGTAAGCGCCCGAAAATAATATTTTGACGACTTGAATACAAATAATTGAATTTTCTCTACTATACAAAAGCTTATTTGGAATGTTTTGTAAATACAAACCTTTCTTAAAAAATTCTTTAAATGGTAATGAAAACTGAATTAATATCCGTTTCGTAGTTTAAAAGATCTCAGCGTACATAGAGACAGACAGCGGAAAACGACTTTACTTTATACTATGTATATAGAAACTGTAATCAACAAGTACAAGTAAATTGTTGTTACCTTCATTGGCTAATGCATTTTTTTTTTCATCAAACAATTCATTAGCTGATTCTGTTTTTTGTTCATCAAACTGTTCACAAGCTAATGTTGTGTTTTTTTCATCAAACATTTCATTAGGTAATTCTATTTTTTGTTCATCATTCAATATCTTCTTACTAGTAACTCTGTGTGAACTGTCTGTAAAATATTGAAATTATATAAATCCAGTTCATGTTTGATAATTTCTTTTTCATAACCTAGCTATTGCTTGTGATTGCATCTACTACATTTTTTTTAAAATACAACTAAGGTGACAAACATGCGTACAGCCCGCCTGATGATACTGTAATTTATGGATGCTTGTAATAACATAGGTCCCACCATTGTGTTGCCAATATTGAAGCCCAGTTCTGTAAGGAGCTCTGCCACCGCTACCCACCGTAGGAACAACACAGGGTTATTTGGTTGCGATCTTTTGTATAGTGGAGGTATATCAATAGTCAAACTGCTACAAATGGAGAAAAATCTCCAAAAAGATTTCTATTTGCCCTAAGTCTCTTAAACTTAAGGTACTTAGGATACGAGTGGAGGTAGCGGCCTAAAATCTATTTTAGGCAGAATTAATAAAGTAAAAGATATCAAACAAAGAAGAAATAATACAAGAGGGTATTTTCAGACCAACACTAATAATGCAGAATAGAAGACTAACACAGACTAATTATAAGTATAGATTATCATATAAATTCTACATGAAATAATTTATAATTTAATCAACTAGTAAAAGCAAATTATTCTTACCTTCATTAGCAAATGCAATTTTCTGTTCTTTATACAGTATCTTCGTTTTAGTAAATCTTTGTGGACTATCTGTAAAATAATACAAATTAATTAAATCCAGTACTTGTTTGATTCTATTTTTCCATAAAGTAGCTGATGCTTGTGATTTCAACTATCTACTAGAAGAATTAATTAGTTAAAAAAAACCTCTGACCTTTACCAAATTTTAAGAGCTACTCTCTGGTAATCAGTAAAACAAAAACAAACTACACACAACCATACCAACCATAACCACAAATAATTTTCAAGTAAAAATATCAACCAAAGGAATAATACATATGGCGATGAACCTTGGAATCAGCACAAATGCCCAGTAGTAGAATGACTTACGCTAGTTAAGAAGATGAACTATCCTATAAATTTCATAATTAATAACTTATGCTATCAACTAATAGATGCAAATTTTTATTACCATTATTAACCAAAGCTGTTTCTTGTGGATCAAGCAATTTATTAGTTAATGCTGTTTTTTGTTCATCATTAGATTCATTAACTAATGCTAGTTTTTGTTCATCATTCAATATCTTATTTCTAGTAACTCTACGTGGAATATCTGTAAAATAATACAAATTATTTAAGTCCAGTTCTACATAATCTAGCTTCTGCTCATAGTTTCATCTACTACAAAAATTAATTATACATACAGACCTTTACCAACCTTTAAATATTAATTAAAAAGTTTACACTGGACACTCGGTCAATAGACCATCATATGTACACAGCAGTGACATCGGGTTGTACATAAAGTGTCTGATGCTCAGTATCACTGATGCTGCCACAGAGATAAATTGTATATGGTGTTTTTGAAACTAGAGCCCAGACACTGTCATATAAACAAATGTAGACACTTGTGTCAAGTATTAGTGTCACCATGTATTTAAACCTTATGAGCAATTCTCTATCAATCAGCAAAACTAACCAGGTACTTTAATGTAAAGGCAATAAATAAACAGAATATGGACAGGACAACCTCAAATTATATTGTATTAATTTCAAATGAAAATATACAGGTAGATATAATTTTTATATAGGAGCACAGCGATGAAACGGTACCATGCTTGATGGTAAACACAGTACAATCCAAAAACAGTGGTGACCACCAAGTGATCAACAATCCTTTGGCCAAACTGCCTCATTAGTGCCTAGTGGTCGTAAGCACGACTAGTATGATCAAAATCCTGGGTTTCATTCCCAGGTCAAGCAAATATTATTGGGTTTTTCTACGAAAATTCTCAGTAGCCGCTTGGAGTTAGGCTTTGTGCCTGGTTAATGGCAATAGGCTTGCCCCCTATTACATGGGACCTAATAAACATACTCGTTGAACTGTGGGTTTACATTAGTACACCTCTGCCTAACCCATTGGTGATACAGGAGTGGTGGTATGTTATATTATATAAGCCTCTCACAAGGTTAATCCCAAAACACAACAAAACAAAAGAGAATCATTGTGACCAGTCAATCACCATATGCATGTGGTACAGAGCTCTACCACTCTACTTGAATACTAGATATATACCAGCTGATCCTGGAATGCAATACATTAAAGAGTGCCACTATGGTTTGTGTCCCAATCCAGTCAGATACAATTATCCTGTTCTACCAGCCAACAATTGTTCAATACATCACATTTATATAGGCCTAGTAAAAATTATATAAATAAATAAGTCCATTCCTCGGTGTGAAAACCTTGAGACAGGCATCTGCCTTCGTGATTCAAGTGAATCTGCATGTGCAACACTTAGCTACCCACATACAACATTACACACATATGTGCATATGGATCCTTTTCTTCCTTTTTTGTTATGCTAATTAGTGTAGAAATACTTTGAGATCACTGAATGCATATGTTTCCTTCCTTCGTCCCAGGAGGCAGGGAACATGTATATGTCAATTAGCTTGAATTTACGTATAGGGAATTAGCCAGATCACAACTTAATTGCAATCACTGCAACCGCCCAAGCCGAGATCTGACCACTTTGGCACCCTTGAGCGAGTTGTCTTTACTTTCGCCGTTGAGCACTTATGGCGCTCGCCCCCAAGTCACGGTGAAGCTGTAAAAGGCGTCAGAGGCTTCAGGGCCCCTAAGGCTAAAAGAATAGTCAATCAGCAAAAAAATATGATATAAATAAATGTTGTGGTTTGAAAAGATCTAGTTTCATCATCCAAGTTTAGTGTGTTATATGTCTATATATAATTGCAAAAAAAAGAGTTTAATTAACCAGGATTTTAACTTGAGCTATTTATATGTCAAGCAGACCAACCAATCCTAGCATAAGAGTTATAATAAATAACACAATGATAGTCAGTAGTAGTAATACTAATCAATTTCACTACTCTTCATAAGAATAATAAAATTCGAGAAGTGTTGACTTTGTACAGATCTGCACTATTTGATACCTTTAATACCTTACATGTTGTTAACTTACCAGAACATTTTTTAACAGGTATTTCTATTTTAATATCGTTAGGTGATTCAGAATTTGTTTTGACGATCCTCGGTTTACCCTTTCTCGGAATTTTTTGACTAGTGTCACTATTTTTTGAATTTTTTCTTGGAGGCATTGTCGAAAAGTGAGTTCGTAAATACAACATAAATCACATGTTTATTACTATTATTAGACAAAACACTTATAATACTAGTATTTATGTAGTGTACAGTTTTCTATTGCATTGATTTAATTAAATTCAACACAAAATTAAATTCTCAAACAATACTCAAGTTTTAGTAAAACTTAACAAGTAGTGTAGTATTGAAAAAGTATCGATAAGTTGATACTTTTAATTCTATAAATCGATATTTTAATCCCATATATCATGATATGTTATATTGATATAAAAATCCAATATCAAAAATTGTATCAAAAACGATATATTTTTTAAATTTAATTAACTAAAGTCGCTAGAATCCAGAACCATAAAAAATAGGAACGGTTGGAAAAAAACTATTTTTTCTATGACTATTGACTACTATGTTTTCTTTGCGTTGCGTATATGTGTGTGTGGCAGTCGTCCGTCACTTCCATTCGTGAGTTCTTTTGAAGGTACATTGTGTTATAAATCCCTTCTAATGTTGTATTTTCTATGAGTACGTTTATTTTTGTTATAAGTGGTGTGTCTAATAACAAATTAAAAAAAAAAACTAAATTAAAGAGACCCTACTCAAATCACTGGCCAAATTTACCACAGAACATGTTTCTTTAATCACTTGACATTGGCAGAATCAATCGCGTTCCCACAACGATAACAAAAGAGTCATTTAAAAAAAATATTGTATTATGTAAAGTATTGTATTTGCGATCGCGAGTGATCACGGTACCTAAATAACCTCAATATCAATCTTTTGGATATATATGAGACCTTTTGCCTCAGTTTTTTCGAATCTGGCACATAAATACTTGACATTACGGCTTCCTCTGTATCTTCAGAGAGAAAGAGTGACTTCTGCCGTTAATCTGATGGTTCCTAACAATAGGAACCAGCTGACAGCGGAGCATGTAAAAAGCAGAGTTTTCTACTTTCACTACCGGACAAATACTTGTTTGCCTGATATAACAAATAGGTCTTAAAAATATTCGTTTGAAGATAGTTTTTTAGTTCCTCCGTTTTTATTGAGATTTTTGTACATTAAAAATAATGTATTATATGTTTTCTATAAAAATTGCTATTGATATTATTGAACTAGGCTGAATGAAATACGTTATTATTTTAATACGGTTTTTTTTAATTATGCCTGATATATCTTTCAATCGGTAATTTTTTCTTGATATTTCGACGTCGATATTGATAATTTAAAGACAGATCGATACATTGATTATCGATATATTCTCCCTTTTTATATCCCTAAAATAGTGTTGTCACTATTGCTAAAACGTAGATTAACAATAGATTAGGGAAGTGATCAGATCAACGGTATCCTTTATAACGATAAACTCCCTACAAAGTTGAAGTGAGCCCAACTTGGTTGGTTTGCGTTAAAACCCACATATTTAAACACTCTTTATAGAGATACGGCATTCTCTATTACGAAGAAATGTGTTCATATTTTTAGACAGTAAATATTTATTATCGGTATTATTGTTTATTATCTGGTAACAAAAGACTTTGAAGCTCCGAAACATCCGAGGTCGGTCTAGCTTTTGTTATCCTTAATTGCCTAGAACACGTGCAGTATGACGTATTGTTTTCTTGGAAGTGATGGTCTTCGACCAAGCATACTGGTTACCTATCGTATTATCAGTCGTAAACCTACTTTGAAACTATTACCACTGAGTGAATGGGTAAGCCAGTTCAACATACCAAACAATTTTAACGAAGATCTACAATCGTACGAAAATATAAATGAGGATGTAGCCACAACTGGTACACTTACAGATGAACAAATTGTTGATTTAGTGTCAAAAAGTCAGGAAACACGCGATAATCAAGATGAAGAAGATGATCAAGTGGACAAAGCCGAATCACCACCAAGAATTCAACAAGCCCTAGATGCCGCTAAGTTGGTAGAAAATTTTTTGTTGTTTAATCAAGACGATTCCACCACATATCTAGATATGAATAGAATACATAAAATAATACAAAACAAGTATATGACTATATCTAGACTATCAGACTATATGTGTAAACAATAGTTTATTATCTAAGACATACATATTAAAAATTCTTGTTAATTTGGTAGTGACTTTTGTTCACTCCATATAACGATAACTCTCTATAATGACAAAAAATGCTCAGTCCCTTGAGTTTCGTTATAAAGAGTTTACACTGTATTATAAGCCTCAATTATATTGTGAATCGATCCATCTGGGTTCGATTCAAAACAATGGTTTTCGGAATGAATGGCAATCCCAACAATAGATTAACCGATAGTCATGAAGGCTAGGATTTATTATGAATTTAAAACAATCGATTGTTAATTTCCATTGAAGAATTCACGGTATTTTTGTGAAATAAGGAACATTTACGTCAAGTTTCGGAACAGGAAGTCACCTTTTTTCTTTTCTTTTTTTCACAGTCGTTTTATCCGTAATAGAGTCCGTATAAAAACAATACATAATTGTTTTTCAAAAACCATCGATTTCTATCAGGTAATGAATACATAATATAATGGAATCTCCGATGCGACTTGTTCCTTGTTGATGCTCTACTTCTGAGCACTATGACTACTGAATTATAGAATATATTTGACTAAATCTGTGGTTTAATTGTGAGATGAAGAAAAAACTATAAAAATGGAATCTATGTAAATTGCATGTAAGGAAAAACTGTAACAATGACAAAACAATAAACCAAAAATGTTTCTTTTTCACAACGGACAGCACGCGTCGAAAGCCCGTCCGGAGCTTCGGAGCTGGTCCTGATGTCTGCTACTCGATTGACGCCGTCGATGCCTGGGTAGACCATGATGATCCACCTGAGCAGCCGTCGCAATAGTGAAAGCTGCTTGTCATTCACCAAGAATCATGTTTTTTACTTGTGGTGATTCTCCATTCCTTTGATATGTATTTCGTTTCTGCGGCTTAGAAATATGTTTGAGAAAAGTGTTGCCAAACAAATAGATTTTTTTTTAGGTCTGACTACATTGTTAGCATTAGGACCCTGAAGCCGCTGCGACTTTTACAGCTTCACCGAACTTGGACAAAATCTAGATTTAATACTTGTGTTTTTTTATAGTAGTAAGAACGTTTGTTGATCTTCTACCTGGGGTGCTGGCAACATGGATATTGTTCGTCCAATTAGATATTGGGCAGGAATGAGAAGTGTATGTTAAAGTGTGTGTAAGAGGTCTTGAGTTAAGGATTCCTTCTATTTTTTCTAAAAGGGTACTCAACTCTGCATAGCTGTGACCTATAATAGGTAGATAGCATGCGATTGAAGCAATATTTAATCCATTCGCCTCCACCACCATTTTCATAGACATCATATGCCATCTCGCTTTTCATTTTACCAGTGAATCCGCCACGAGCATCATTGGGATCTGGTTTGCGCTCGTATTAGAAAACTGATATAAAAAAGTATTTTTATTACAAGTTTTCATTTAACTTAGATTCAAAATTTGCAAACGATGTATAAACTACTTGCTGGAGTTAGATTGAGATGAAATTTGTCATATGTATGCAACTTCGATGTGAATTAAATATTATGGTACCATGGAGCTGATCTAGTTATGGAGCCGGTATATAGAGCTTGGAGCTGCCTGATATCAAATGTTAGGACAATCAAAATTGAGCTACTTTTTTTTTTGTTTCCATGAATACTTTCCATTACAGATAATGACGAGTGTCTGAAGATTACCAACGGAACTCCATGACGGAAATAGCAAATTTACTCGAGTTTGGTCTCGTTTACATTGTTATCATGAACACCTTCCATTACACATGATAACGAGGATCTGAATATGGAGTCGGAAGATTGCCAATGGAACTCCATGATGAATGCGGCAAATATACTCGGGGTTGGGTTCGTATCCTTTGTTCTCATGAGCACTTTCCATTACACATGATAACGAGGGTCTGAATACGGAGCCGGAAGATTACCAATGGAGCTCCATGATGGAAACGGCAAATATACTCGGGGTTAGGCTCGTTTGCTTTGTTCTCATGAGCACCTTCCATTGTGCATGATTACGAGGGTCTGAATATGTAGGCGGACGATTGCTAATTGTACTCCATGATGGACGCGGTAAATATACTCGGGATTGGGCTCGTTTGCTTTGTTCTTATGAGCAGCTTCTATTATACATGATGACGAAAGTCTGAAGATGGAGCCGGAAGATTGCTTCTAGAACTTTTTTATGGCAAATATCAGATTTATTTTTCATTCTATTTTTTTTTTTTTGTTGGACGCTAGACCATTAAGTACTGACTGCCTCTCACTGCCTGTCTTAACTCTCAATGAAATAAAAACTGTATTAAAATTGTCATTGAAATGAAAAAAGTAAGATAATCACTAAATTTATCAAGCAACGAAAACACATAAAATCGTGCTGGAATGGAAAATCTGAATCCTCAAAATGACCCCTGTTTGTGGCCCATAAAAATTACTTATGTAGACCGAACTGAGATTGCATTAGGAGGTCCAATCCGGTTTAAAGTTGATTTATTTCCCGTAAATTATAATGGACGGCAATTCAGTGAATATCATTAAAATAAGATATTAGTTAACGGTGAAAAGCTTGACAGGCGCTGGATGATTTATTCACAAACAAAGGATGCCATTCACTGCTTTCCGTGACGAATATTCGGGCTAGAAAATATAAAGATTGGATCAAGTGAAGGAGTGTGTGATTAGAAACACTTGAGTGATTACCTAAAGTCACACGAATCTAATCGACATCACAAAGATTGTATGCTGAAAAGGATTAATTTAGGAATGGTTTAAAAAGCTGTTCCACTATTGACTTCTTGGCTCAGTCACAAATTGAACAAGAAAGGCAACGTTGGAGAGATATTTTAGAACGATTGCTCGCAATTGTAAATTTTTTAGCATCTAACAATTTAGCCTTCAGGGATAATAGAGAGAAGTTACCTAACATCTGACTCAAGTTCGAGTGACACAAGCGGCAACTTTATAGATTTAGTAAAGTTAATAGCCCGGTTTGATACCCTGCTGAGACTTCACTTACAACAAGTAAAAGATAAAACGATTAATGACCACTATATCGGAAAAAATATTCAAAGTGAGCTCCTACAATTAAAGTCACGTGAAAACTGAAATTGTTGAAAAAATTATTTATAATAAATATTACTCTATTATTCTTGATTGTACTCACGAAGTTTCTCGTGTTGAGCAACTATCAATTATTACAAGATTTTTTAATACAAAAACAGCTGAAATTGAAGAACATTTTATTGGTTTCATAGCCGTCGAAAAAACCACAGCTGAGAGTTTGACTAATTATATAATCACAGAATTAGAACAGTTAGGTATATCATTGCAAAACTGCAGAGGCCAAGGATATGATAATGGTGCCAATATGCGTGGTGAAAAAGTGATGTCCAAAAACGTATTATTGAAATTAATCCACTTGCTTATTTTTTACCTTGTGGGAGTCATAGCTAGAATCTCATCCTAGGAGATGCATCATCGTCTTGTGTCCAAGCAAAATCTTTTATGGTTTACTACAAAGGTTAGACACTCTGTTTGCCGGCTCAAGTCAGAAGTGGGCTATTTTAAATGCTCATGTAAAATCTTTACCGCTAAAACCACTTTCTGAAACTTGATGGGAGTGCAGGATAGCATCGGTGAAGGCCGTTAAATACCAACAAGCGATATATGTGCTTTAAAGTATTTAGCAGAAAATACAATAGATTGTCAGTTGGTCAGTGAATGTCATTCTATAGTGTAGTGTCTGTGAGTGAAAGAGAGGGAAGCATTAGGTCATCTCTAGTGCACATGTGGTCGCAAAACAGTCAGTCAGCTGTGAGTGGCGGGAGTGCTTGGACATGCGCGTCTAAGAGCCGACAATAGAGAAAGATACACTACATTTTGGCGACGAGGACTAACAGTACTACTGTGAGTAATGATTATTAAATTACATTTGTAAAAAAAAAGAAAAAAAAATATTTGTGGTGTTTCGCGACTTAGATTTCTAAATAATTAAATTCACAGTAGGTACAAATTACGGTGAGGTCCCGTGAAATAAACATTCTATTCTGTTATTATACTTACCTCCTACTTACTTACTTACTTATTATCAAGCGGGACGTTTGTTTACGTTTCTTATTGCTTTATGTAAGTACACACTTATGGGGTCGTTTATTAAATGCATGATTTATTTAGAGAAGGAAATTTCATACTGTTAAAGAATATATTCATATATATATATATATATATATATATATACTAGCTGTGCCACACGTTTTCACCCGTGTTAATGTTATCCGACAAACACCGCGCCACCAACGCACCCTTGTAGTTTGTCATACTTGTTTTTCTCGCAAGTACATATTGTTTTAGTTTTTTATTGTCTCCTAAACTATGTGTCCTAACAAGTCACATATCCATACAAGTCCATATATCCTAACAAGTCACAATACAAGCAAACTGGAGACGTGCCAACACAGTATGGAACGAAGCACACTCAATATCAAAATTAAAGACAAGATAAAACTAGATACTATAAGAAACCAAACTAGAATTACTGATACATATTACCTATTGTGTCCAAAAACTAAAATGGACATGGGCAGGTCATATGATTAGGAGTAAACTGGATAAATGGTCTAGAGACATTACAGAGTGGTACCCAAGACAATACAAAAGAAAGAAAGGGAGACAGCGTCGAAGATGGGAGGACGATGTTACAAAATCAGCTGGTGTTACTTGGAGAAGGCAAGCACAGAACCGCTTACTGTGGCAAAATCTAGGGGAGGCCTATGCAAGAAAGCAAGACAACCTTCACGTACTGGTGTCAAATAATTAATATATATATTTTGTATTATTCACTTAAAGATTATGTAAGATTGTTAAATAAAAGCTATTATTATTATTATTATTAAACTGTGTCCAAGTAGCATACTCTAAGGAGCAAAATTTGACTTCATAAAATTGTCTTTATGATGAAGTGACTTTTGTTTGTAAGGATTAATGTGCCATGTTTAAAAATGGGGTGCGGCGATTCTGAAGGGCCTCGACTTCCGGCTTACGTGGCTAAGATGGGTATTTAGGGTTGTCTGAGAGTGTAGCCTAATCTTAAATGGCGTATACTATTCTTCGAGAGTCTGGCTATCGTATACAAAAATAATTTTAAGAATCCGATTGGTGGTTCCGGAGATTGACGTGTTTAAGCGGACAAACGGGCATAAGAGCTTTTCCGCTTTATTATATTAGTATAGATATATAAAATAAAGATAAAAACCCGTCTCTGAACTTCGGGAACCCGGGTTCGATTCCCGGTCAGCTCAAAATTGAATACCTGTATTTTTCAGATTATGAATATATGTATGTATATACAAAATGCGTACATACTGTTGAGTTGCATGGTTGACTTCGCTATCTAGTAGGTACTAAACTACACCAATATTAAATTGTTTAATGTTGTATCATGTAATTATGATCGTACAAAGGAGAACATGAGTCTTCTTCTCTGTGGACTAAATCACAGGGGACACCGGTTACATAAGTTCATGTGATGATATACAAAATCAGCGTGATGAGTTGGACATGAACGAGTGACATCTGTGTTAGGCTGTGATGTTACCAGATGATGCCTGGTAGTCCAGAAACAGGTGATGCCTGTAAGGACTTCATAATGTAAATTAGTACAGGTGATGCCTGTAAGAACATGATGCGATGTGACGTAGGTATCTCAAAGTGTGATACATGGAAGTTTATACGGGTGATGCCCGTAATATGAAGTTTATACGGGTGATGCCCGTAATGTGAAGTTTATAAGGGTGATGCCCGTAATGTGAAGTTTATACGGGTGATGCCCGTAATATGAAGTTTGTACGGGTGATGCCCGTAATATGAAGTTTGTACGGGTGATGCCCGTAATATGAAGTTTATACGGATTATTAAAACATATTTGAAGAATTCGATGACACAGGATCGGCTTTCATCCCTTGCTATTCTTTCATTCGAAAATGACGTAGGTCATTCGTTAGATTATTATGCTTTAATTAAAGATTTTAGTCTTAGTAAAAGCCGCAAACATAAATTTTAAAATTTATCATCTCTGTATTTGTTAATTTTGTAAATCTTTAAATGTAAGTAAAATATTATAAAACTCAAATTTTATTTATTTGTATAATTTTAGCTTTTCTCGTCAAACATAACGAATACCTACCAAACAACCAGACCTACTTCCGCATCACATAGGTACTTTTCCTTATCACAAAAGGCCTCGCAAAGACCTGCCGCCTGGAACCTCACAATAGGTAAGGCCGCCGCTGCCCCTAAGAATAACAGTATAGTCAGTCAGAAAACAAAACCTATTTAAGTACGACGTCTGAATATCAGATAAAAAGCAAAAATAGATTGATTTTGTTGCAGTCGGGGGATTTTGTTTCCTTTTTATTTACCTATACTGTAGTAGTAGGTAGTACTGTAGTGTTGCTAGATAACGAAGTTGAAAACTAGTGTCCGGTTCAGCTCAGCGCTCTGTGACGACTGACGCGGCCGTAGCCGGCTCGCTGGCCTCAAGTGCGTGCGTCAACACCTTTGTAATAAGTGTTTTAGTTAACACACTCGGCGTAGTAAACTAATTTGGCGCAATTGTGCGATGTAGCGTATTGTTTACCCATGTCTAGTACAGATAGAGGTATTATTATAATATTTAAAAAAAGTTTGATCTGTAATCTGTTCAGTTTCTTATATTCTATGGTATTGTCTTCAATTTTAAAGGTCAAAAAGGTTATCGATGTCAAAAATTTAATAACTCCCGTTGACTCCCGTTAGTGTCGTCACGTACCTATTTTTGCCGGTTGAGATTCTTTGGAATAAAAAGTACGAATATAAAATGCCCGCAAAATATAAAATTGTTATGATTCGCCACGGCGAATCAGAATGGAATCAAAAGAATCTCTTCTGTGGTTGGTACGACGCTGACTTAAGTGATAAAGGTGAGAACTATATGTAATATTTTTACTACGACCGATAAGATCATTCTTGAGGTCAAAGAGTCGTTAAAAGTTTAGAATCGATTGGCACGTTGAGTGGAACAGGAGGGTTTGGGGAGGAGGAGGAGGCGGCTGCCCCTAACCCTCTGACAATACTCCCATTACAAGATAATTCACCTGGCCTGAGTAATTGGTGGTCAAAGTTTCAAGTTAAAATTCGAAATTTCAGCTTTTAGTATTGGTTTTGTGTGCTTATCTACAGGAGAAGGTACAGGGAGGGTGGAGGAAGCATTTCCTTTTATTCTGATTTCATTCCCGTGGAAAAGTCATGCCCATGGCCAGAGTTATAGGGGGTTCAAAGTTTTAAAAGTTTTAAAGTCAAATGTGATTTTTTTAAGTTGAACTTAGAATAACAGTAATAAATGATAAGCTTTAGAGTTGAAACTCACTGCCTCGGCATACTCACTCTGCTTGTTCTTTACCTCATTGCTATAAATCGAATATTTACTTTTAAATGACTAAACCTTAGGTAAAACCATAGCATCCCTGTAGAGAAATTCGAATAAGACTTGTTAGTTATGGTTTAATGGTTTATTTAAATGAATTATTACATATGTCACACATTATGTTAGATAGCGAGCGGTAGTACTGAGTCGCTCATGGTTGCGAGCCAACTGACTTGTATGTACAATAACATAATATTATAACTAACGAGCGGTTCGGTTGTGTAATCCCGAACATACTCCCAGGGGCGAGATAAAAGATTAATCAACAAAGAACACGTTTAAAAATCATAATAAGCAAGACATATAAAGCCTCATGGTTAGTATTAATAATAAAAATGGTAAAATAAAATGTTACAATTAAATAATTATACAAAGTAAAGTATAGTGTTAAACTAAAATTGGTAAATAGCACTAGTAAGGAGTAAAATAAATTGACAAATAAAATGGTGTAAAAACTTGAAATGGTATAAACTAAACTAATGAGTCCTCTAAGGTAAATGTAGAATTGTCCGTACTATCTATAGCACCAAGCGTTGTAGCCTGATTACTGTGGCGAGTGTTTCGCCTGGGTTTAACACTGGGCCATCGTTTGGCCATGTTTTGGTTACGCATATTCACTGCACTAGCACTCGTCTGACTCGGGTCAGCCGTACTCTGCTTTCGCGATGGTACACTACACATTGGTACATCACTGATAGAGCCCGACGGCAGCGCTGGTTCCGCCGAACCTAGTCGGGGATTGCCAACACGACAGGCAGCAGTCTGTGAACAAAAACGCCATCGCCCGTTCTTCCACAGCCATGCTACCCCTAAGCACAAAGACACTGCCAACAAGGTGTAGCTAATAGCATAATGGTGAATATCGTTGGATGATATGTCCTCATTTTCAGCGTTCATAGACTTCAAAGTTTCAATTTCATGGTTTATTTTCGTAAAAGATGAATTCAAATCATCTAAAAATGGTGCGTCATTTGTAGGAAGTTTTAAATTAATTATATGGTTCATTTGGTCGATTATTGGTATAGAGAGTCCTGCTGTAGAATTAATAGGGTTAGACTGGCGCTGTAGTGAGTATAGAGCAAAATCTTTACCTTTAATTACGCAGTTCTGAGTCATGGTAATGATCCCTGCATTACTCAATTGAATCTTGTTAACTTGATCGTCACATATGATTTTGATCGAGTATACATCACAACAGAAGAATAGATATTGTGACGTAACGTGTAATTCAACCCATCTATTGGTACATATTGATTTATTTGTTTTACAATTATGTTTTTGTGTGTTCATATCACAAAATATTTCATCATTTGTAAGGTCGTGGATTGGTTTGAGAAGCTGACACATGTAAGATGTTCCGTGATATAAACATGCATTTAATTCGTTTATAGTTACCGTAAAGTAGGAGTCTTTTTTCAAATTTACAGCAACATAATCAGAAACTGGTACTATGGTGACCATACTTTCACTGTTTTGGTGTGGAACAGGTAATATTTTATACAGTTGAAAACTTTCTGTACTTACAAGAGGGAAAGTTATTTCAAATATAATATAATTTGGAGTAACTCTTGTTTTCACTCTTAGAAGCCTATAAATATACTGCATGTCAGTGTAGATGTTGCTAACAGGCAAGGTGAGGTCTTGTGACATGTGACCCCGTATGGTTTGAAGTTCCACTTTAAGCTGTGTTGGTGTTAATAAATGAATACTAATTTGACCATTGAAGATATCTGTTATCGTATCTAATAGCATGTCCTGAAGCCTTTTTAAACTTTGTAGTAAGCTGTTACCGGCCATCGCAGATAATGTAAAATCTTGAATGTAAGATATGTTCTGAATATTTTCTTTAAATGTATTGGTTGTTTTTTCTAAAGTATTCATCTGGTTATTAATAAATTTGTGTTGTTTATCAATGGTTACCTCCATTCTTTTTATTAAATTAAATTGAGATTCAATAACAGAGGTTTGGTTTTTCCAAAGATAGGATAAATGTTTTTCATTTCTTTTGATGGTCTCTATGTCTTTTACATACTGTTCTGCGAAACGGGAATCCAATACTTCGAAGAGATCATTAGCGATGTACCCGACACCGTTGATAAGACCACGGCGCCGGCGACGTCTAGCGTGGACGTTAAAATGCTGTGTTAGTAAAAGTTCATTGTAGTATTTAAATTCCTGGTAATCGTTATGTAGTTGCGTGAGAATTATATTACAATGAGATTGTTGTTCAATTTTCGTACAAACCTTTTCTAAATAACTTGTTATTTTGTTATATGCTTCTATTCCTGTCCAATATGGTTCCAGGTTATAGTACATAATTAAAGTCCATTTATCTCTAATCAGTTGAACCTTAGATATGGGATCAAAATATAGTGTTTGGTTACTTGGTAAATGATGAATGTTATGTAATCCATATGATGGTATAAGCAGAGTCATAAAAAATATCAATGCCGTAACTACAGTTGCAAATGTTGGTCTCTTTGACTTTCTTCTCTTTTCTTCTGGTTTGTTTTCTAACTCATTACTTACTTCTGGTACCGTTTGCTGGTTAGATTGATTAAGTGGTAATATTGATAGTTTAATAATTGGTCGTTTTATTACTCCGTTTCTGGTCTTTAGCGTAACAACTCGAATTAAGCCATCCTCACCTGGGTGGTTCTCTATTACGCGGCCCATAGCCCACTTTCCTGCTGGTAAATTATCATCATGTATGACTACTAAGTCATCAACTTCGATGTTTTTCTGTGAATTCATCCACTTTTTTCGTACAGATAGTTGTGTTAAATATTTGGTTTTCCACCTTTTCCATAGATCTTGAAATAATTTGGTTGTTAGATGCCACCTAGTCCGAGCATCATGATCTGTATCGATAATGGTTAAGCCTGGCCTTCCCGTTAAGAAATGAGCTGGTGTAAGAAAATCGAGACTTTCTGAATCTTCCGATAATGCACATTAGGTCGAGAGTTTAGGCAGGCTTCTAATTTGGTTAAAAGAGTAGAATATTCTTCGTATGTTAATTTTTGATGACCTATTACTCTTTTCATATGGTATTTGAGACTACGAACAGCTCTTTCCCAGAGGCCTCCTGCACTCGGCCAATATGGCGCATTAAAATGCCACTCAATTCCCATTTCTGTTATTTCGGTTAAAAAACTGGTGCTGAATATTTGTTGAAGTTGGTCATATTCTTCTTGTAACATTCTGTTTGCTCCTACAAAATTAGTCCCATTGTCGCTGTAAATGTGACGTGGGGCTATTCGACGGGCTGCCATTCTGGTTAGGGCAGCTAAAAATCCTGAACTGCTGAGATCGGAGACCAGCTCTAAATGTACAGCTTTAGTTACCATACATATAAAAAGCGCTATATAACCCTTTGTAGTTTTAATTCCACGTCCTTTGCTTGCTTTCAATTCTACGAATCCTGTATAATCTACTCCACAGTGATAGAAGGCACATTCCGGATTTACCCGTGAATCTGGTAAATCACCCATAAGCTGATATTGTTTTATGGGATCATGTTTTTTGCATGTTACACACTGTCTGGTATACTTCTTGGTTGCACTATATCCTTTGATAATCCAGTATCTTTGCTTGAGGTTCCCTAACGTAATGCTTGCTCCTCCATGAAAAGTTAGTTCATGGGCTTCTTGAATTAATAAAGTGGTCAGTCGATGGTTATGTGGTATTATAATGGGATGTTTCATTTGTAAGCTGATCTGTGCATTTCTCAACCTACCTCCAATTCGTAATATACCGTCTTGATCAATAATTGGACTTAAATTTAAAATTCTGCTTTTACAATGCACTTTTCCGTGGTTGTGTAAATACTGTATATCGCTAGCGAATTCTGTTTGTTGTACATTTTTGATAATCAGCATTTTTGCGCGCCGTAACTCGTATAACGTCAGGTATGTTGGATGAACTTTCTTATATCTGAATAATCGTAATATCCATGATACAATACGTGTTATTTTGTTAATTGAACTAAATTTATTTAATAATGATAATATAATATCGGTCTGTTTGTTTTCGATGGTAACAATAATATTACATTTTGATATTTTGCTTTCTAAACTGGTTTCATAAATCAAATTTTTATCTCGTAGATTAGAATATGATGAGAGCCACGACGGACCCTGCCACCATAACTCATTATTTTGTAACTGTTTTATTGATAATCCATGTAGAGAAATTCGAATAAGACTTGTTAGTTATGGTTTAATGGTTTATTTAAATGAATTATTACATATGTCACACGTTATGTTAGATAGCGAGCGGTAGTACTGAGTCGCTCATGGTTGCGAGCCAACTGACTCGTATGTACAATAACATAATATTATAACTAACGAGCGGTTCGGTTGTGTAATCCCGAACAATCCCATTTTTTTAATAATATAACTTACATTGTTTTCTATTTATTTAAGAAAATTAGTGTAATTGTAATTCATTTTTCACTTTCTTATATCCATTGGAACTATCAAAAAAAGTGTATGGTATTAGCTATATTAGTAGAAGGATAATAATAAAAAAATCAATCTTGAAAAAATGCTTTATTATAATTGATTATTTACTATTTTGTTAAACCATTGAAATACTATATAAATCTATGTAAACAATTAAATCAACAGGTCGCGATGAAGCTTCAGCAGCCGGCAAAGCTTTGAAAGCAGAAGGATATCAATTTGACGTAGCTCACACTTCAGTATTAAAACGTGCCCAGATCACCCTGAACACTATCTTACAAGAAATCGGTCAGACAGACCTTCCTGTTGAGAAAACTTGGCGCTTGAATGAGAGACACTATGGTGGTCTCACAGGCTTAAACAAGGCTGAGACTGCTGCTAAATATGGAGAAGCACAGGTTGGCATTGAGTCATCTCTACAATTAATAAAAAAAATTACTAAATACATATGAAATTATATGTATATGCTACTTATAACAAAACACCAAATTATAAAATTATTGTCTGTGACTGCTTATTCCTGGTAATCTCTGAAATGGTTGGATTGTCTCTACCCTTCATAGTTTCAAGAAAAGCTCTTCTGATCAACTGTTTAAGCTCTTTCTGATGTATACTACAACCTAACTTTTACAAAACAGGTTCAAATCTGGCGCCGCAGCTTCGATGTGCCTCCCCCACCTATGGAGAAAGACCACCCTTACTATGAAACAATTGTAAATGACCCACGTTATGCTGGTGATCCCAAGCCTGAAGAGTTCCCCATGTATGAGAGTTTAAAACTCACTATTGACAGGACACTGCCTTATTGGAATAATGTTATCATTCCTCAGGTTAGTACAGTTGTTGTTTTATACCTACATATTAATAGCTAGATTATTTTAGTGATAATGAAGATTGAAAGAAAGAGAGAGAGAAGTAAAGTACAAAGAAATTGCTTTGGAGATTTTACTCTACGTGGGGAAGTGTGACTGGTGGATTACCTCCGTCTTACAGAAGATTGCAGCCAAATAACCTTGTCTTATGTTCCTGTGGTGATTAGGGTTTCCAGAGCTCTTTGAAGAAGCGGTGGTTCAAAGAGAGGCAGCACACTGATAAAGTTCTATGAAGATTTCTTTCTCCCTACTTGTGGCAGTCGGACTTGTGAAATAACTCCACCCTACAGAAGATTGCAGCCATGACGTTGTGTTTTGTTTCTGCAATGAGTAGGGTATCCAGTGCTACTGGGGTTAGAGCAAGTTAAGTCAGTCAGTAGTTCAAAGTCGGCCATTTTTTTTTTTTTTAACGTGGAGAAACCCGTCATGGGTACACACCTGCCCGGGGGGGGGACGAGTGGTTATGTGAGACTCTTACTCACTAAAACTCCACGGTGTACCTCAGCCGCCTTAGTGGGGCGACATGGGCTCGCGGTTGCATTCAACCACGTCGCCCCGGTGGCAGGCCCAGCTACTACTGCCGGGCCACCACAAAGGGAGACAATTCGGTACAACCCTAACTGTCTCCCACAGCCGCCGAACCTGTGCAATGGAAAGACGGCCCCCCCCGTCTTCCCTGGCTCGGCTAGGGCGGCGGGAGTTGGCGGACGAATCGCCTCCTCCTGCCGCCCGTTCGTCTTTGGCGGAGAGGACCGCTCAGAGGATCATCTTCGCGTGCCCTCTCCGCAGCCTCCTTCTGCGACAGTACTTCCTCGCAGAAGGAGGCCACCGCCTCCCACGACCTCTCACTGCCGAGCATGGCGCAAACCACACTCGGGAGCGAGAGGTCCCCTCCTACCACCGCGGTCAGAGCCCGGCGCTGGCTCTCCCACGCAGCACACTCAGAAAGAGTGTGTTGCGCGGTGTCATTGGCAGCACCGCACTCATGACACACGGTGGTCACCTCCCTCCTTGCGATCCGGTGCAGGTACCATCCGAAACAACCATGTCCGGACAGCACCTGCACCAGTCGAAACGTGAGGGAGCCATGCTCCCTCTTACACCACTCTCTTAGGACCGGGCGGATGGCGTCTATGGTATATTTACCATAACGCGCGTCCGCCAGGTCCTCCCCCCATCTCCTAATTACCCCCTCTTTTAGGGCCCTCCTCATGTTGGCTACCTCTGTGGGAGCTGGAGGCTCCTTTCTTTCCCTCCTCGCCGCCATGTCCCTATACACGGCGGCGAGCACTTTCGCCTCCAACTCCCACGGCGGGGAGCCGGCGAGCACAAAGGCCGCCCCCGCGGACACCGATCTGTACCCGCGGATGGCCCTCAGCGCCACAACGCGCTGTGCTGCACGTAGCACACGTCTGTTTGTGGCGCTGAGAGCATCCACCCAGATCGGTGCCCCGTAGACGGCCATGCTTCGCACGACTCCCGCAAATAAGCGGCGGCAGCTCGCGCCCGGCCCTCCCGAATTCGGGAGGAGCCGACCAAGAGCCGCCGCCGCTCCCACCAACCGCGGTTCGAGTCCCTTGAAATGGGACTCGAACCGCCAACGTCCGTCCAGGATGAGGCCCAGATATTTCATCTGGGCCCCAACCCGGACCCTCGCCCCCTCAACTTGTATGTGAGCCCCAGGTGGCGGTCCACACCGAGGCCCGTGGAACAGTAGGGCCTCGGTTTTCTCTACCGCCACCCTGAGGCCCAACAATCCTATACGCCTGACCACGAGGGACACTCCCACCGTGGCCAGGCGCGTAACTTCTTCCAAGTTGACCCCCTGGGCCACGACTAGGGTGTCATCCGCGTAGCAGATTATGCGCACCCCCGATGGGAGCGCTGTGCGGAGCACCCAGTCGTAGCCCATGTTCCACAGGAGCGGCCCCAACACCGACCCCTGTGGAACGCCACACCTCACCTCTCGTCGGACGACAGTCCCTCGCCCATCCACGTAGGCGACCACCCTACCCTGGAGGTAGTCCTCCAACAGCCGCCGCAGGTACGAGGGCACTCCGTGATATCGGAGTGCCTCTCGTATAACCCCATGCGGCAGGCTGTTGAAGGCGTTGGCGATGTCGAGCGACACCGCCAACAACCTACCTCCACCTCCAGTCACCCCCGCAGACAGGCTCTTCAGGTGGGAGAGGGCGTCCAACGTTTAGCGCCCTCTCCGGAAGCCGAACTGCCCGTCAGACAATGTCGGCCCCACTTCCTCAATATGCTGGATGACACGGGAAGCCACTATCCGCTCAAAAAGCTTCCCCACATCATCCAGCAACACCAAGGGCCGGTACGCCGACGGGCAATTCGAAGGGCGGCCCTCCTTCGCCAGAAGGTAGAGCCGTCCCTCCTTCCAAAGCTTCGGGAACTGTCCGACCGACAAACACCGATCAAACAGCTCCCGAAGCATCCCACCCATGTGACCCAACGCCACCGACAACACCTGGCCCGGAACCCCGTCCGGGCCAGGGGACCTCCGTTTACTGCGGAGGCGCTCCGTCACCAGCCCCATCTCCGTATCAGTTACAGGATGGGGCATAGCCGGCTCCTCCGCAGCAACATCTCCCGGGGGAGGCATCGCCGGCGAGAGGAATTCCTGAGGGTCGGGGAATAAACTCCCCACGACCCTTTCTACAAAGTCCGGCTGGAGGGTCTCTGTGATCGGGGGCGCCTGGCCTCGGAATTTCTTCCGGGCCACTTTGTACGGACGCCCCCAGGGATCCCGATCCAGCGTCTCCAGGAGTTCCCCCCACGCAACGTCTTTGGCCCGGCTTATGCCCGCCTGCAGGGTTCTCCTTGCCTCCCTGTAGGCGCCATATAGCCGAGCCTCCTCCCCCTGTTCTCGCGTTCGCCGCCGGCGACTACGGGTCAGCAGCCGCCTCGCCGCGGAGCAGGCCACCCGGAGATCGGCAATCTCCTGTGACCACCAGTAAACTGCCCGCTTCTGCGGACGGTTATTGCTCCGCGGCATCGACGCGTCGCAGACCTCCGTGAGAGCCTCCCGGAATTGGTCTGCAGACGCGTCCACATCTTCGGTCCTCCGAGCTGGCGCCAGCCAGCTCTGGACAATGGCCGCCTCTTCCACTCTCTCCCGATCAAGGCGACCAAGCACCCAGCGGGGGAATGTCGCCCCGCTACGAGGGCTGGACGCCAGCTCTCCTGAAGAGGTGGAGACCTCGAATCGAATATATCTATGATCAGACAAGGTCTCCACCTCCTCCAGTACTCTCCATCCTCGCACACGGCGTGCGACAGACGGAGTGGCGAACGACAAGTCCACCACCGACCCCCCATTATGTCGCACGCACGTATGCGTCGTGCCCCTGTTGAGGAGAGACAGCCCAACCTGGACTGCCCACTCCTCAACGGCCGTGCCTCGAGGGTTCGAGGTCACCGCCCCCCATGCCCCTGACTTGGCATTCAGATCGCCAAGCAGGATGATGGGGAGCGGCGTCAGCCGCCTCACCGCCAGCCCCAGGGAGTCAAGAAAAGCCTCGGACTCCACTAGGACCCGGTTAGGGGAGAAGTACACCCCTATAATGGCGTACCCTCCCCAGGCGACCGCCACGAACCCCGACCCCCTCTCTTTGACGGAGAGGGGTATTTCTGGGCTATAAACTGCCACGGAGCCATCCAGGTCTCCAGCCCACTTATTCTGAGCCGGAACGTGGTATGGCTCCGCGGCAACCGCTATACTAATATTCCACTCCGCCACTGACTGCACAAAGAGATCCTGTGCAGTGGCGGAGTGGTTTAAATTCCCCTGAAGGTAGCTGCCATGAGTGTACTCCATTAAGAGTCCATGGCAGATACCTCAGGCCCAGGGCCACCCACTCTAGGTGCAGCCGTTCTCTGCACCCTACTGTTGACGGGAGGGGGCCTGCAATCCCTTCCCCCCATTTGATGCGCCGAAGGCTTCCCCCCATCGGCGCACACTGCGCAGCGCAGCACACTGGCCCTGCAGTCCACCGCCATATGCCCCTCTTTCCCACACCGGAAGCAGAGCCCACCTCTCTCCACGTCCAACGGACATAAAGCACGTGTGTGGGCCAAGCCCATACATTTGTAGCAACGCATGGGCTTGTCCCCCATGACCTGCACCTGGGCACTACTCCACCCTACGAGTAGGCGGCCGGCCTCAGCTAACACCTTAGCCGCGGCGTGGGGGAGGGTCATATGAAGTGCATATGCACCCCTCCCATATGGGCGCATTTCGCCAGCCCTGATCTCGGCTGGCTCGCACCCACCCTTTCTCGCTGCAGCCACAACCACTTCCTCTTTCTCCACAGTGTCGTCGAGACCGACCAACCTCAGGTCCACCTTTTTCGTAGGCCTCGTCACCGTAGCGACGTCTTCCAGGGCCCTCTTTAATTTGATGGCGAGTGCATCCGCCCGTTCCCCAGCGAGGATGCCAGGGATTTTGATAACGCGGGAGCCCGTGGCGGATTCTCGGGTTGTCAGCTTCAAGATCCCTATCTCCGGGAGATCTATGCTTTCCCTCGCTTTTACTAGGGCCGTCTTATATGTCATGCCCCTCCTCAACGCCTCAGGCTGTAATGTTACCACCACTGCTGCCGATTTAGGAGGCGAGGGGAGCTTTACCTTCGGCTTGGACCCAGTCTTTTTCTCCGGCGCAGAGGTGCCCGTCCTCATAACTGCCATCTGGGCTGCGACTGCCTTCTTTGGCCGACGCCGGACCACCGTTGTCCACGCTGCCTCAGCCCCAGTCGAGGCCTGCGTGGTGGTCGAGGCTGGGAGTGGTGCCCACTCCATGCCAATTGGCTGCGAGCCAGTTGTGGATGATGCCGCCATCGACTCACCGACTTGTTGGGCCCTCTGGGCCGGCACAGGCGTGACAGGTCTGGTCCGAAGTGACCCAGACCTGGGAGTTCCGGCATTCCTAGGTCCTGACGCTGCAGGACCTGCTACCCTCTTGTCCGCCGCCAACGGTGGACGAATTACCGGCGCCGGGAGGAGCCTATCCTCAATATTGGCGAAACGGGCATCCAGAACCTGGCCCCATATATTCCGCAGTTCAGCTACGGCCTCAGCCAAGGCCTGTTTCCATTCCGCCGCAGGAGGTACTGTCGGCGGTGGTGGAGCTGAGGCCGGAGGCGGAGGAGGTGGAGGCATCGCCTTCCTCTCGCTCGCCTCACGACGCCACGCGAGGACCTCCTCCTTCAGGTCCTCTACCTGTCTTCGGAGGACCCTCGTCTCCCGTCCGAGGCGTGTAGTCTCCTCGCTGATAGTTCGCTCCAAGAGTGAGTCAACTACCTCTTTCAGAGACTTGGCTGCTCCCTTGAGGGCCTTGATATAAGTCCCCTTCAGGTTACCTGAAGTGCGACATACATCAAGTATGCTGGCCACTTTATTATTTGCAAGGGCCCTCAGGGTCTCCGCATCCATATTCTCGATATCAGTGCCTTCATCCACAGACACCACGACATCGACATCCGCGAATGCTCCTGAAACTGGCTCCTTCACGAAGGGTTTAATCGAGGTAGTTCCTCCTCCTTTTACTGGGCGTCCAGCGCTCTGAGAGCGGACTGAGCCGCGACGCGCCCCCCTTTGAGCCGTCGTCACCTTCGCAGCCACCACTGGGCTTTGTTCTGCGTCAAGCGGCTCCCCAGTCCGCTTCTTACCCCCCCCCCCCCACTTCCGCCATCACTATCTACCCCACTTAACCTACTTAACCTAACGTTTAGAGTTTTTAAGATTGTATTATTCATTTTGAATCCCACGAGTATGGGGGAAAAACGGTCCACCCAGGCAGTGCCCCCTGTACCTGGGTAAGCCTAGAATAACCCGTCAAGAGAGTCGGCCGGTTCTCTGACGGGGGTCGCACTAACGACTGATCAACCCATCAGCCATGCATCCTCTCGCGGTGCGCCGCCGCTTAGGATTGGGGTAATTTTTATAGAGGTTTTCTTCCTCGCGGTCCGGGCGATTAAGCCAAGACCCTCGGTCCCATACGAAGCCGCGAGACATGACCACGACACTCCGATGGGATTACGAGAACGGCGGTTGTAAGTGAGGTAAAATACCCCACTTACCTGTCTGACGGCAGTGCTAGTGCACATCAGGCCCGCCTACGCTACGTCTATTGGCCCCCTCTGATATTCAGAGGGATGCCAGACGAAGCCCTACCCCTCGTCAGGTATTAGCCGCCGACCGAAAAGCGGCCGACGTTGCCCGGGATGCACCACGCGGAGGTTCCTGACTCGCACCCCAATCCTGACTCGCACCCCCCAAAGTCGGCCATGCGCTAGTGATACCTATGGTATTACAAGCATTCATAAGCTATGCTAGCCGCTTGCAATCAGACGGGCTGTACGCTCGTATGTCACTTTTCTTGTATAAAAAAAAAAAAACAAATAACAGAGACTACCATGAGATCAACAGATATCGCTGTCATGTCAGGTTGCTTATCTCTTCACGTTATGTTTAAGTACCCAATGTCATAAGACGAAAGGAACACACTTGAGATGGTACCAGTTTCATGGTATGGTATATCTATACTAATATTATAAAGCTGAAGAGTTTGTTTGTATGTTTGATTGAACGCACTAATTCTCAGGAACTACTGGTTCGAATGGAAAAATTATTCTAGTGTTGGATAGCCCGTTTATTGTAGAACTATATAAGGCTATATAACATCTCGCTATGACCAATAGGAGCGGAGCATCAATGTAAAATGTTGCAGAAATGGGGAAAATCTATTTCTTTGAGAGCTTTATGTAATGCAGACAAAGTTGCGCGGGTCAGCTAGTATAAGATATAGAGAACTTTTAGTTTTTAGAGGTTACTGTAAAACTGTGACTCCGAAGCCTAGCATGTGTGGTTCGGTTGTGGAAAGGAGAGAGGAGAATTAGATTGAACAACTACACAGAATTCTATTATAACTCAACTTGCTGTTCACGTATAATTATTCTAAATTCTTTATAGTAGGTTTCAAATAAATATTTTATTTTTTAAAGGAATACTTTTTACTGTTTGAAGACATGTAATTATGATGATGAAAAGTAATCAAATTGATTTTAATTAAAAGTAATGACAATGACATACCTAATCTTGCACAGATAGTGATAAAGACTGCATTCTGTTTTACATTTCAACATTTTGGAAAAAATATAATGTTGCCAATTTTTTTTATCCAAAAAAATATAGTAGTTTCGCTTACTGTATTTTTTTTTTGGAATGTAGTATTCAGATGCCTAATATAGTATGATACTATATTATGTAGTAGGGATAGCAACCCTAATGTAATACATACATCATTAACCACTCAGTGAGTGAGTGAATAAGTGAGTAGTGAGTGGCTGACACCATTTATTACGTACTAAATATTAAATTATAATTAATAAAAAAAATATTATTTCAGATTAAAGAAGGCAAGAAGATTATTATTGCTGCCCATGGCAACAGTCTCAGAGGCATTGTGAAGCATTTGGATGGTAATTTTTTAATCCTAATTTTTTTATTATTTGTTCGGGCTCATCGATACATGAATTTACGAATTTACATATTAAAAATAATCCACTAAATTATAATTATTGTCTATGATAAATTTTGAAATGATATCACTTGTTAATTTGTGTTCATATTTTCAATTCATTATTATCTGATATTTTATTTTAATGTTAAAATTTTCTGAATGATTGGCATATCGCTGCTGTAGACGGAAAATTAGATAACTAAGAAAAATCAGTTTTGCGAGAAAACGCTGTTTACATACAAAATATTTATTTATCTTTCGAGTCTTTTATTAGTAAGGAAACTCTGATCTTTTCATTTATGTGAAAAATTCTAAAAAGGAGTTATCGATTTTTCAGTTACTGACGTTTTGAAATTTAGATGCCAGTTACCGGCTTTAGTTTTTAGGATATTATTTACCTGACTAAAAAAAGACCGAGGTTACTTGACTTGTATGTATATTTTTTTTAATGGACTTTCAGCCATGACTTCTTTGTTTATGAACATATTTGGATGATTCTTTTTTGTAGGATAGAAGATCCCATTTTAATTTCATTGACATTGGACCTTTTACTTCCAAGATACATCAAGGAAGTCATCAAAATCGTTGACGTTGGTTTTTTTTGGTTAAAATTTGTCTTGTGTAACATGCGTAAGACGACAAAACGCAACATACCATTATAGTACACTTTATGGTAAAACAATTAAGTCAATTTCGAGATAAGTGTAATTATGTAATTCTATTATACTAGCGATCGCCCAATGATCGAAATTCGACCAGCGACTTTTTAATCATAGACTATTTTCTGTTTGACATTTGTAGTATGAACCTAAACAAAAAATATCACTTGCTGTCGCTTTTCGTTGAGTGACAATGTCAATATTTTGGGGGGTTTAAGTTCAATGGCACTGTTTGTGTTAGGATTCGTAGTATTAACTTATTTAATTTAATATATTTGTAACAGATATTATAGATGGAAGTATTATAAAAGGAAAAGAATATGTGTTGAAAAGATGGAAGGAATATTTTGAAAATTTGTTTGAAAGGGAAGAGGTGCTAGTGGAAGTACCTGCTCTCGGAATGAACGAAAGTGAACCTGACAGCATCATCAGTATGGAAGAGATTATGAAAGGATTAAAAAGTATGAAATCTGGTAAAGCTACAGGGTATGACAGGGTGTCTGTCGAAATGCTGAAGGCTGGACCGGGTGTGGTAGCAAATCAGTTGTACTGCCTTTTCAACTTGTGTTGGAAAAACGGTCGGGTACTGGGAGACTGGCGCAAGGCTGTGATCGTGCCGTTATATATGGGAAAAGGGTTACAACAAGACTGTAAAAATTACCCCGAATTAGCCTTCTCAGTGTGGTCGGCAAACTGTATGCTAAGGTAATAATTGAAAGAGTTATGTTAGAAACAGATGATAGAATATGGGATGTACAAGCGGGATTTAGAAAGAGTATGGGATGTACGGATCAGGTCTTTTCCTTAAGGTGCATAATTGAAAGATATATGGCAACAGACCAAAAAGTCTTTTGTGCATTCTTGGATTTAGAAAAGGCCAAAGTGATGAGGAATGAGTTGTGGTTGGCATTGTCTAGGCTTGGGGTTGGCGGGGATCTGATACAAGCATTGAAATCTCTCTATGAGGATTCCAGTGCTTGTGTTCGAATAAATGGAGCATACACTGAATAGTTTGATATCCAAAAGGGTGTCAGACAGGGATGTGTAGCGTCTCCATGGCTGTTCAACCTATTCATGGATAATTGTTTAACAGATTTGAAAGAGAGTGATTGTGGACTGAGAATGAACGAGTTACTTGTCAAATGTCTTCTTTACATTGATGATCAAGTTTTACTTGCATCATCAGCTATGGATTTGCAAGCGATGGTGACTATTATGAATGAGGCTTTGGAAAGAAAGGGAATAAAAGTAAGTGCAAAGAAGACGAAAGTTTTGATGTTTGAAAAGGAAGAAAACATGACAGAAGTATGTGTCCGGATTGATGAAGATGAACTGGAGCAAGTAAGTGAGTTTGTATACTTGGGATCTATGTTTACCAGAGATGGAAAGTGTGAGAGTGATATAGGAAGGAGAGTTAATGCCGGTAATATGGTGAATGGGGCGTTACACTCCTTTGAGATCCTTTGATAATGATGATATAGATATACTGATGCACTATCAGTTGGTTACAAGGGTCACTTTATCTCGCAAGTTCATCAATGATTAAAACTTCTCCCCCCCCCCCCCCCCCATTTACAGAACTCAGTGATGCCGCTATTATGGAACTCAACTTACCAACTGGAATTCCTTTTGTGTACGAACTGGATGAAAACATGAAGCCAGTCGATTCTATGGTGTTCCTTGGCGACGAGGAAACGGTGAAGAAGGCCATGGCAGCCGTCGCCGCTCAGGGAAAGGCCAAGTAAAATTATTTATAATAATTAAAGTGTAACTTATTTATTGCTTTTAATTTTTATTTGGAAAGTACCTAAATAATAAATAACAGTGACAGTTATATGAATAATTAATTTTATGTGTTAATTGCTAAGGGTTTTTGTGTAATTAAAGATATATGATATGATTATCCTTTATTTAAATGCTTGTAATGTCAACGGTATATTTTTTTGGAACGTCTCTAATTTTTGTCATATAAAAACAAATTTTGAACTATTGCTTTTTGGTAAACCTATTCACACGCCGATCACCTGTATAGGTGATTAATAAACTAAAGGCGAAAGCATACTTTTAACATGTAACGCGGAGAGTAACGAACAGAACTATTATATAAACAGAGATAGTAGATGAGCGCGACGTCGTGTCGGATATAAGTGTTTTTGCCTATACAAATTTTTTTTGATCCGTAGTTAACTCAACCAATGGTCACATTTTGTACCAAATGTTTAAAATCATGGCTTAGGCGTTTTTTGACGCATAGTTAAGCTAACCAATTGTTAAATATGCAACATTTATTAGAAAATTTAACCGCTCGCCTTGGACTATAATCATTGGTTAACATTTTAGCTATAGTTAGTCTGAGTGACTTTTACTACCGACCAAAAAACTGGGCCTTCATACGCGTCACGTCGGGTCGGGTAGCGTAACATTTAAAAAATATGTTTCTGTCTTAATATGTTCATTTTATATTACTAAGTTACTTTCTCTCTTACTACTGACCCTACTAAGTTTAATAGTAATAAAAAATCATCATTAAATTGAAACCTCTTTAAGGTCATTGACACTAGTAGATTTAACAGTTATAAGGTTAAAAAAGTAATCACAGAATATAATATAAATGAGTCTCGAGTAGACTATATATTTATAATAATATACATCACAATGTATGTAGAATTATAAACACCTTCTAAAACGTTTTGGATGTATGCCAGGTTGTAATATAAATTTTTCGGTTATTTAAAAGTATTTATTTATTATTAGCGAATGTTGGAGAAATAAAATGCTTTGTTTATATGATTCTGTTTTATTTTATTACTACCTTCTACCCGGCTCTTCGTTCCCGATGCTTTGAAAATGATACTACTTGTACGCCATCTGTTGTAAAGTTATTGTACTAATACATAAACATTTGCGGAAGTGCTTGCTACGACGTACCAAGTACGTAGTCTACATCGTTTATTTTAGGCTGATTTTATAGTGAGGCTTACGGTCAGCGGATTTGGTAAGCTGCTTAAAAGTCAACGCACAAACTGTGTAATGAGATTAGTCACTCTCACGCGGTCCGTCGTTTTGTACAAACGGGAATATGGACTTAAGACAACAGCTAGCGGCACATCCAATCAGCGTGTCAATGTGACGCTGTTTGACCGTAGTAGGGGTGCAGAGCGTGCGCGGCCATGAAGCGCTGGCGACACGAACGCGGTTTACCGGCATTGCGACTCGGACGCGAAATAATAAGGCGAGAGTAGATACTGCAAACATCTGTCGCATTTGCGCACGCGACGCTTACGGTACGCGCGGCTACAAGAGCGACTATAAAAACCAGCCTTTATTTATAATTTAACAGGAATATAAAAAAAACAACAACATGAATGTGAAAAAGGGGTCAAGATAAAGCTGTAGGAATGTACGTTGATCAATTCATTTACAAAGCAATATGTTACATAAACTTTCTTTGTTAGGAGATTACTTGGTAAGTCTAACTTGTCAATAAATTACATTAAAAAATTTGACTCCTTTTAATATTTATTAATACTTGCTCTCAAAGGTATTTTTCTTGGCAACGTTATATCGCCGTTAATCCTTCATAAAAATTAATGATTTAAACATTATATTAGTACTTATTTTCCCCTCTACTGACGGAGCATCTAGTATTACTTCAAGTTAGTATATACTATTTATTTTAAGTATTTAATCGATTTGGTAAGTGAATGCATTCCTGTATAAACAGCAATGCAAAGTTATAAAATCGACACCAAACTTTACTAATTGTGTCGATTCCCGCGCAAATGTTGCAGATGCGCGGGTCTCTACTGGTAACACAACTAGCGCCTTCTGTAAGGAAGCTAGGTTAAGACGTCACCTGGCACGATAATATGGTAGTTTTCAAATTACAACACTAAAGCGCATTATGCGGCATTATGCTCAACGTCGAATGTTTCAACATTTATCTCTGGTTTCAACTACTGCAACGCTTCGCACAATCGAGCACTCTCAAAAATACTGCTTTCGCGTAATCGATACCAACTCGGTGGCATAAAATTAACAAGTGTTTTTCTTTAAGTTGTCATTGATTGAAATTTTATTTATATATTATTATCGTTAGTAATATTGTTTATTGTTGAAAAAATTTTAATGCTTTAGTTTCGTGAAATTATAAAAGTTAATTCAGACTGTGTTAAAAAAAAAAAGTATGGATGAAGATACAAATATTGACTATGTTGAAAATTTTGCATTTGAAAACTAATTCAGTCTCGATACGGCACTCGTACGAGGTGGTCGATTCATTTGTGCATAAATAGTTCCCGCGTCTATTGTTCGTGAAACGGTCCGGCTTACGAGCTCGATCCGTGACCGGTAAGCTGATAACAATGCGCATACGTCACAGCTGCGCTAATGGATAGTAATATCGAGCAAACAAATAGTGAAAACATATTAATATTGAATAATGGGACTGAGTTACTGAGTGAAATTGATATGATTGATATAGAGGAAGACCGATTATGTGAAGTTGAACTAACGCAAATAGAGCAAGAACAAGAAACACATGTAAGGCCGATTAAAAGATTGAGAAATGAAGAAGAAAAAGAATGGACGGTGGTTAAAAAAAAGAAAGAAAAAAAGTTAAATGACGGTAATAATGTAATTGAAATGTATATATCCGGAAAAGATACAATACCTAAACAATTTACTTTAGCCAGATTATTCATGACACATAAAATTACTGATATAATTAAAGTTAAGTACCTCAATCCATATAGGGTACGAATAGATATCACTAATGAAAGTAGTGCAGAAAAATTAGAGACATGTAAGGAATTTATTGATAAGAGTTGGAGAATTCAGAGAGCTTGGGAAAAAAGTTTATCATATGGCGTTGGGATAGCAGGAGGGCGTGTAAATAGCCCTCCTACGGCGGGAGCATATAATGGGGGTTAGAAAGGCGTGTAAATAGCCTTCCTAAGCGGTAAACTAAAGAGACACTAACTAGACTAGAAATAAATACACATAGGCGAGCGGGCGGGCGAATGAACACATGAAAGTAGCAATAAAATGGCAATAAGTTAAAAGAACGTGCACTTACCTGTAGACCTTGCTAGTGACTGCGGTGCGGGCGTTGGCGATGATAGCGCGTGGGCGGTGAGAGTGTGACGTAGATCACGTAGCTTCTAAGTACTAAATAATGTGTCGCCATCTAGGCAGCTAGCGGTAAAGCGGTATCGACCGAGATTTAGAAGCACGCTTTGGAAAACTCGCGGTAATTAGTTACTAACAAACTCCCCAGGTGGCGCAATCCCAATAACTCACTACGCATATTATTACTACTCCCGCGCGTAACCAGGCGTAATTAAGGATATAGATCTAGATACAACAGAGGAATTGATGTTAAGCAGTATTGAATGTCCTAATTCCGCGGAATTGATTTCTGTCAATCGTCTCATGCGCCGTAGTCCAAATAAAGAAGGATGGACTCCTAGTGAAACATTTCGGCTCTGTTTTAAGGGTTCTTATTTACCCGCATATATTCAGGTTGATGGCTTAAGAATAGCAGTGGAACCTTATGTTTTTCCAGTATCACAATGCTCCCGATGTTGGAAACTAGGTCATACAGCAAAAAGATGCCCCTCTGGAAAGATAATATGTCCAAAATGTACCCAAAATCACGCTAACTGTGAAACTACAGATTATAAATGCATAAACTGTTCAGGAAAACATATGGCTCTGAATAGATCGTGTCCTGCGTACCTCAAAGAAAAAAGAATCCGAGAATTAATGGCAGAGTATAACTGTACATATAGAAGGGCTTTGACGATATATGTATCACCAAATTTACCTTCACAGGAGGAGATCACGTCATCGGATAATTTTTATAAGCTTCTCCCTGAGCCTACTGATTTCTCTGACACTATATATCAGAATTCACCTACATTTGCGGAAGTTGTAAAAGTAAAAGCTGATATCCACAGACAAAATCAGCGTAAACAAACTCTACAAACTACAAAGAAAACTAAGTTTGTACATACAAGACCATCTGAGAATCTCTCAGAAAATATTCATGGTGAAGATATTCCTAACTCGCCTCCAAAACCAAAAAAAGGAGTGAAGTTTGAAGAATTATTATTAAGGCTTAAAGCAATTATATTTTTAAGTAAGGATAACATACAATCTAAGGTAAAAAATATTATAAAACTTAGTGTAGAATGGTTGATTTTAGTTGTAGTAGACAATATTGCTGACTGGCCCGTGTTGAATATTATATTAAATTACTTTAATGGATAACACAAAAACAATAGGTAAGCTGAATATACTACAGTGGAATACTCAAAGTCTCAGAACTAAGCTGATAGCATTAGAAAATATATTAATACAAGAAAAAATCCACATTGCTGCACTCAGTGAAACTTGGTTAGTGCCAGATAGCCAATTAAGGATACGAGATTATAATATTTATCGCAAAGACAGGAATGATGCATATGGAGGGGTTGTGATTCTCACTCATAAATCCATCAAGTCGCATCTACAAAGTATTCACTGTTCTAATCCTGGCATAGAAATTATTAGTGTTAAGCTTTATAACTGTGATAAAATTGAAAATATTATTTCTGTATACTGTCCGCCATCTGTGCGCACCTGTCAACGTGACTGGGATCAACTATTTACCTTATTTAACAAGAAAACGCTATTGATGGGTGATTTCAATGGATATCATAGTAATTGGTCCATTAAAACGGATCAAAGGGGTACTCAAATATTTAATGCCTTGACAGATAGCCAGTTTATTACATTGAATAATGGTCAAAATACACGTGTCAAACTAGTTAGTGGTGAATTACAACAGTCTTCTCCTGATATTTCTTTGGCCTCATCTGACATAGCGCTACAATTTCAGTGGGCTATTTTAAATGAAACACTAGGAAGTGATCACCTCATGATAATAATTTCATCCAAATTTGCTAGTAATTTACAACCAGTATTAAAAAAAAATTACAAGAAAGCTGATTGGAATAGTTTTACAAAGTTATTGGATTCTCTTTACTTAGATCTAATTCTACCAAAAGATTCACAAAATGCATACGATATCTTTGTAGATTATATGAATATAGCGGCAGAATTACACATTCCATACCTAAAAATTAGTCAAAACCCAGATAGTAAATTCGTACCGAAACCTTATTGGTCACCAACACTCTCTCAAGGTGTAGCTCAACGACGTTTAGCATTGTCACTATTTAGACGAAATCCAACTCCAGAGAACCTTGTAGTATTACAACATAAAATACGCATAGCACAACAATTGATACGTGACGCGAAAAGTAAGAGTTGGAATCAGTTTTGTTCTTCACTAGATCAGACTACTTCTGTTTCAACGATGTGGACTAAAATGAGGTGGATTAAAGGTTATAAAATATCCAAACGGTACATTGAAAATGAAAGAGCTTGTGAGCTACCTACTGCATAGTTTGACACCAGATTCTGTACTACCTGATAATCCGATATTTCTATCTCATAATCATAAATTAGAAACTGTGATTACGATTCAAGAACTAGAAAGGTGTATAAAGTCGAAAGATACATGCCCTGGGAGTGATAATATTTCCTACTCCATGATTAAGCATCTGCCAGAAACAGGGAAAATTTTGCTACTGGAATTATATAATCGTTTCTTATTCTCTGGTTTTGTTCCTAAACAGTGGCGCGACATAACTATATTTCCAATACCAAAACCAGAACGTGATCCAAATTCTTCTTCGTCTCTGAGACCCATCTCCATGGTGTCTTGTCTCTGTAAAGTTTTTCATGGCATTTTAGTCAATAGATTAGAATGGTATATAGAAAAAAATAATTTAATATAAAACAATACCACTGGTTTTAGGAAATGTCGTTCTACATTAGATAACCTTACAAGTTTAGTGGCCAGAATACAAACTGGTTTTGCTAATAGACAATGTACCATAGGATGTTTTATAGATGTGGACAATGCATATAACAATGTGGATTTAAAAAATTTAGTATTAACAATGGATTATCTCAAAATAGGAGCTAAATTATGTTCATATGTTTGGAACTTCTTAAAGGAAAGAAATCTTAAAATTCAATTACAAAATTCATATATTACAAGACGTACTGGCCGTGGATTAGCACAGGGAGATCCTTTATCACCACTACTTTTTAATATCATAACAATAAATCTAAGCAAGGCGATAAGTAATGTTTTCATCTCACAGTATGCTGATGATTTTGTATTATACACTAGATGTATAAATGTATTAGATGAAACATATAAACTGCAATTAGCTTTAAATACTTTTTCTAAATTATTGTTCAACTTAGGTTTAGATATCTCACCTGTTAAAAGTAAAGTTTGCATATTTAAAACAGGTTATAACAGGGAAATTGTTAATATAAAAAATAAATAGTACTCCTCTACAGGTTGTTGATAAAGTAAAATATTTAGGTGTATGGTTAGACCGATCTCTCAAATGGTCTACACACATCAGTGTGATTAAGAATAGCATTTCAAAATTTTTAAACATTTTTAAAATTTTAGTTGGTCCAGGATGGGGTGTTCATCCTATACACTTGAGACGTCTATATATTTCCATTATTCGAAGTAGAATAGATTATGCATGTTTTCTATATAGTGATAGTTGTAAGACACACCTGAAGAAACTAGACTTAATACAGAATCGGGCTATGCGGTTAATAGGGGGATTTATAAAGAGTACACCCATACATGTGATGGAGTCGGAACTTCACATACAACCTCTACATATTCGCAGATATTATCTAGCAGGGAAATATTGTCTAAAATTGAAATCATACCAAGATAATGAAGTCATTAGAGTCCTTGATGATTTACATAAGCTTTGTCAAAGTACTTACTGGAGGCGTAAAACTAAACCTTTATTAATTTTATTACACGAATTTCTTAAAGTAGTACCTATACAATGTAGTAAACAACTAGAAATATTTTCTTTAAACACATGGGTCAGCAATCTGGATTTATCAAACATAGTAAAGCCGCAAATAGAACTGGTTAACAAACCAAAACGGTTGTATAATTCTTGTACTCTGAAACAAATTTGTGAACTATATGTATCTCAGAAGTATAGCCACTTTTATAAGATATTTACCGATGGCTCCAAGGATGAAAATGGTGTTGGGGCGGCTCTGTTTGATATACAATCGAAAAATTTCATAAAACTGAAAATAAATCCAAATGTCTCAATTATTTCTGCAGAACTCATCGCTATTGCAGAAGCTATATCATACGCCGACTCGTTCGAATTTGGTAACTATGTTATATTAACTGATTCGATGAGCGCCCTTCAACATTTAATTCTTTGTACATCTAGTAGACGAGGTATACCTATAGCATATACTATTTTGGAAAGTATTCAGAGCTTAGCTAGTAAAAATAAAAATGTAATTTTACAATGGTTGCCATCTCACATCAGGCTTGGAGGTAACGAAGAGGTAGATCGTCTGGCAAGGGAGGCCATCACTGATGGGATTCCTTTTGGATGTCTGCCGTTTTATTCCGAGGTATTTTATATCGTTAAAAGGCGCTGTATGGATTTGTGGAAGGAATATTTCAACGAGAGATCTCTCAGTAAAGGCATTTGGTATAGAACAATTGAACCTCATCCTCCTCATGTTCCCTGGATCGATAAAGCTGATTGGACGAGGGCTGAAACAGTTACAGCTTTGAGACTCCGTTCTGGACATATTCCACTTAATAAATTTGCCTACTTAATGAAAAAAATATAGTCACCTCGGTGCACTGAATGCGATTATATAGAGGATGCTCATCATATTATGGTGGAATGTGTTCGGAATGAACAAGAAAGAAAAAATTTTTTCGTTTTTTAATTTTCCGGTTTAAATTTTTTGGGGGGAACAAACCCTTTTTAAAATTTGGGTTAAAAATTTAGGGGAAATTTTTTTCCCAAAACATTTTTTTTGAAATTCTTTTTTGAATGTTTTTCCCCCCAAAATGGAAATTTTTTTTTTCGGTTTAAAACGGGTTTTTTTAATATTTAGGGGAATTTTAAAAAAAAATTTTTCCTTTTTTAAAAATTTTTTAAATTTTTCAAAAATTTTTTTAAAAAACAAAAATTTTGTTTGAGGGAACCCATAAAAGAAATTTAGATTTTTTAAAGGAAGCCCCCAAAAGTAATTTTTTTTTAAAAAAAATTTTTTTGGGGGGTTCGGTGTAAAATTCCAAAACCTAAATTTAAAAATTTTAAAATAAAAATTTTCAAATTTATTAAATTGTTTTTAAAAAATTTAAAAAATTTTGGTTTGGTTCTTTTTTTTTAAAAAAAATTTTTTTTAAATTTTATCCTTTTGACCTTTTTGATTTTTGTTTTTTTAAAAAGGGAAATTTTATTAAACCGTTTTAAATTAAAAATTTAGGTTTCATTGGGGGTTTGGGGTTTTTAAGTTTTAATTCCAATTTTAAATTTTAAAAAAATTTTGGGAAAAAATTTTACCCGTTTAAAAATTTTTTGGGGAAAAAAAATTTTAAACAGTTTAATTGGGAAATTTTTAAAAAAATTTTATTTTCTTTTTTTTATTTCCAAAACCCCGTTAGGGAAAAATTAAATAAAATTAAATTTTTGGGTTTCCATTTAAAAAAATTTTAAAAATTTTGGGAAAAATTTTTAATTTTGGGGGTTTTTTAAAATTTTTACTTTTTTTATTTAAAAAAATTTTTTTCCCTTTTTTTGGAAAATGATTTAAATTTCTATTTTTTTAAACGTTTTTACCCGTTTTAATAATTTTTTTTAAAAATTTTAAAAATTTCTTTTTTTTTTTTGGCTAAAGGTTTGAAGGGTTTCATTTTGTATTTTAATTTGTTATCGATTTTTTGTTTTTTTAAAAGGTTTTTAAATTTAAAAAATTTTTTTTTTTCCATTTTTACCCCTTTTTTTTTTTTTTAAAAATTAAAATTTAAAAATTTTTTTTTAATTTTTTTTTTTTTTATTTAAAATTTTTTTTAAAAGGTTTTTAAATTTTTTTTAAAATTTTTTTAAAGGGAAGTAATTTTTTTTCCCGGGTTTTGGCGAAAGATCTTTTTTAATTTTTGGGAGGGAATTTGATGTTTTTTGGGGTTTTTTAGAAATTTAAGGGAAAATTTTCCCCCAATAATTTGGGTTTTTTTTTTTTAATTTAAATTTTTTGGAAATTTTAAAAAATTTAAAACCCAAATTAAAATTTTTTGTTTTTAAAAGGGTTAATTTTAAGGGAAAAAAGGAAAAAGGGAAACAAAAAATTTTTTTTTGGGTTTAAAAAAAATTATTTTCCCTTTTTTTTTAATAAATTTTTTCCGTTTAAAAAAAGTTTTTTAAAACGTTTTTTTTAAAATTTTTTTTTAAAAAAAAAAAAATTTAAACTTTTTTTCGCTACCCATTAAAATTTAAAATTTCTAATTTTAAATTATTAACCACAAAAGGAAAATTTTAAAAATATTTCGATTTAATTTCATATTATTTAATAAATAAATTAAAATTTTGGGGTTTTAAAATTAAAATTGTTTATCCGGTTGGTTTTGGGCCCAAAAATAAAAATTAAACCAAACAAAATTTAATGGTTTTCGCCCAAAATTTGATTTTTAATAAATTTTAATTTTGTTATGGGTTAAAAAAAAATTTTTTTTTAATTTTGGGTTTTGAGGTTCCAAAACAAAACAATCCCCCAATTTGTTAACCAAAAATTTTCAAAACAAACAAAAAGACCCCGGGGGGGCGGTCCCCTTGCCCGGAGGACGCGGGAAGTTTGGTGGAATGAATTTTAAGTTTGGGACCTAAACCCCAAGGCCTATTTTATTTTCATTCCCCCCAAAACCCCGGGATGCAAACCGGGACGGGGGGGCCCCGGCCGGGCAAAACCCTTTAATCCCAACCCGGGGGCAAATTTTAAAAACCCGGTTTTCCAAAAAGGAAAAAGGGGTTTAAAACGTCCCCAAAACGAACCAAAACCGCCCAATGAATTTTTCCAACCCAAACAAAAAACCCCCAAAACGACCCTTTTCCCCAAAACGCCCTGAAACGTCAAAACTCAAGGCCAACGGGCCCCCGGAAAAATCTTACATCGGACTTAAGAAACTATGGAAGGTAGAGCCGAAAGTAAGTATATCATAGAGGGAAGATGGTAGATAGGGAATATAAGAACTCCATACAAGAAACCTAAAGATCTTAGAACTGTGTAGCATGTTCACAATGTCAGCTAAAATAAAATGATATTAAACATTGTTTTATTTTAAATAAACCTATTTTTAAAAGGTACCAGAGAAGTCGCTAAATACTATTGAAATTTCAATTTTTGATATGAAAATGGCGCTTAATCTAGTAACAAAGTCGTTAAATTGTCAACACCTGTTTTATACTTAGCTTATCCAGGTATGTTTTGACTTTACCATTATGGTAAAGATAGGGCATATAGATATTTCTTTGGATCTATACTTGGGGCAGCCCTACTGGTGAATTAGCTGCACCCTAAAGAAGATCACAGCCAAATAACTTTGTGTTGTGTTCCTACGTTGAGAAGGGTTTCCAGAGTTCCCTGAAGGGGGTTTCAAGGTCGGCGATGCGCTAGTAACATCTACGGTATTACAAGCGTCCACAGGCTACGGTACCCGCTTACTATCAGGCGGGCCGTATGTTTGTTTGCCACCTTAGTTTTACTTTAAAAAAAAAACATGTGTCGTAACGTAATTACACAAGTTCTTATTTCTAACACATTCACAAACTGATAACTTACGTTTCACGATAAAGGTTTTCCTCGTCTAAATCGTAAACACCAAGGCGTGGTGGCGTTTTATCGTTTATGAATAAATTGTCATCAAGTCTTCTACGTCCTACACCGTATAATTTCAGCTTCTCAATAATGACTGCGTTAAGATCCATAGAATATTCTAGAAAAAAGATTAAAATGATTGATGATGCTTTAAAGATAGAACTTGGTCCAACTCGTAGGCGTCTACCTTACACATATAGTATAAAAAATTTGTAGCAATTTATAATTATTTGTAAATGAACGTTTCAACAATATTTAACTATCAATCAATATATGTATATCAAACAATATTATTATATTACCAACTGTGCTGTGGTCCGCTCACGTGGACTACACAATGCCGTTAATTTTTTTTACAATAAAATACTTTTTTTTCTTAATTTTTTTTACACGATTCTTAATTCAAATTTATTTAAAAAAAAATCTATTTTTAGTTAGATTTTTGCTAATCCTGATTATCCTAGTAAGGATAACGGGTCTAAAGTTTGAAACGTTGATTTGACATCGGTCCTTGGTAAGTATGCCAAATTTCGAGTTAATCCAACGTTTTGAAGGGGTCAAAATCATGTTCAAAGTTTCCATTACATACATACATACGTATGAAGCTAATAAAAGCGTAATATCGCTCGCGAAAAGATCGCTGCTTATGATGTGGCTGACTGGTAAAATACCTCCCATTCTACAGACGACCAGAGACAAATACCCGTGTGTTGTGTTCCTGCGGTTAATAAGTTTTCCAGAGGTCCTTGAGGAAGGGGGTTCAAGGTCGGCAACGTGGTAGTGATATCTCTGGTGTTACAACCCCGTCCATATGCCACGGCAACTGTTTACCATCAACGGTTGTTGCCACCTCAGTTGAATTTAAAAAAAAACCTTGTTTACTGCGCGCTCACTAATTCATATTGAAGTATGTGCAACTAATCGGTTACTCAAAACAAACTGTAAACAAGTATGTTTAATTAATTGTAGTAGTTTTATATGAGTCGATTTTAAGTAATCAAACACGAAACCATCTTCAATAAAAGGTCAGCGGAAATAATGTAATTACGTGTAAATTAACATAGTAAATTGTAATGTTTCTCAAGCTAACGTGTACCTACTAAAAAAAATACAATAAAAAATTACCCAAATGCGAGTTTAGCTCGCACACCGCGTCCGTTCTACTTACTACACAGTATATATTTTGTGCTATGCATGTATTTACAAAAAAATGTTTTCTTTTATTAATTTCGGGACTCTATCACCGTTGCCGGATTTATAATTTGTTTTGTTTCAGAGCCTGCATTATATGATTTATGCACACTATGTTTAAATATTTTACCTAATATAATACTTAATATAATTTAAAAAAAAAAGAGTATTTTATTTATATCCCTATAAAAGGCTAGGATTACAATTTAGTTTGACTATCACTGGCTTATCCTGCTAATGACTATTTGGCTAAAGGAAATCGATGATTAGAAAAAAGTTAGGTACTTCTTTGCATTTTTACCGTTTGTGTACTTTGATTGTATACATTTCTTATATACTTAATCAAAGTTTGTGTATAACTATACACAGACGTAACTACTTCGTAGTTACTGACGGTTTTGGCAGCCTTGGAGATATTCATTTCCTATAACGACTTATCACGTAGATATTATTATACAGTACGTTATGTCGGCACAGCTGATAAAATAAAATAAAAAATTTGCGCAGTCATCTCCTTTGTCATCCGACTGTCGTATTTGAGAAATCATCATTATTCACTTTATGTTAGAAGTATAAAGTAGTCTATGGAGTAAAGTATATAAGAATACGATTATTTACTGTTAAATATATATACTTGTATTATATTTAATATAATTTTTTGTATGTGTGGTGCTTAAACATAGTGTTAATAGTAAAAGAGGTTAAAATTGTGTAATCCCGTAATTAATTAATTCAATAAAAGAATAACAAACATGAACGTACGCCAAAGAAAGGTGAGTAAACCAATATTTTAGGTTACAAAATAGGTAATAAATAAGTTACACTGACCTTGAAATGTGACCAAGTGAAGAAATTGTGGACAAAAATTATACTAAATATGATCTCATTTACACAAGCCTGTTAACTTTTGATAGGTACTTATTTTAGTGTACTTGTGTTTTTAATAGATAATGTAACTTTATAGAAAATAAAAATTTACAATACATTTTAGACCAGAAGTAATTATTTGAATTCTAGCTTCCACTTAAAAATACACGTAAAATTAAGTACCTATGTATTATTCAGAAAATTTACATCAGTCATTATTATTAGTACAGAATAATTGATATATTAATTTATCTTAATTATGGTACATAACTTCTACGTTTTTCCTCTTTCGTTTTTGGCAACCCACGAACCCACAGACTGTTGCAAGAACTTTTATTCTTCCTAGATACCAGAGATAAATAACAATTCTAGATACTCTTATTTCTGTGCTTTTTAAAATTACTATTACTACTTTAGGACAATTCGGACATTGCGTAAAGTTATGTGCATAACTTATTCGTAATCAGAGCCGTTGCCCTTTTGTCAATGCCCCTGGCCCTGTTGGCAATATTATAGGTATAAAGGCGTAGATAAGTTTTAATATGCGTTGCATAAGTGGCAGGTTAAAACTATGCTTTTAATTAGCAAATATAATATATTAGGTAACCTATCTAAACCTTTTTACATAAAATATCATTGCCGGTTAGTCTTCGAAGTGGTCTATGCTTTAAAATCATAAATAAATATTTGTAATTTTGTATAGCTTTAATATGTACATTAAATAATTGGAGAGTGGTGAATCAAAATAGAGTTAAACTTTACTAAGGCATACCGAGTATTACCGAGTCTTCTTTCTCTTCTTGTTTTGGCGCCGCAAAAGCCCTTGCCAGTGTCAATGTTTTAAAGTCTTAGTAAAAAATTTCCAGTGTCAATGTTTTTAAGCTGTCATAGTATTATATATTATATACAAAGTGGTGTCCAACAAGATGGTGGCCACCTTGTTAGAACGATCTAGGGATTTTTTGTGTGATCCCAGAATGCATGCTCTTGGTTAATATTTATAATCCACTCACTTATGCACAAAAACCAAACCATATCACGCAAAACGCCACCAATATTACATATTATATGATCAAAACCTAAGAAAATTAATGAGGAAGATGTAAATGAAACCGAATTGCGTTTTCATAGTCTTAAAAAAATCTCTATGGTATATTAATAATAACCGTGAAAAAATCATGACCATATCTTGAAAACTGAGTTTTATAAAAATAAATCAAGTTGGTAGCTCCCGAATATACCATGCGCTATCCGAGTAGTCGCTGTGACGTCACATCGCCGGTTCGATCAAGTCGTTGTCATTCGGAGGCGGGCAAGACGCGGCGTTGTGCGAAGTTTACGCGATAAACTTTTTTCTATTTCGTTTTGCGGGTTAAACCGCTTCTTAGTATGTTCATTCGTAATCTAAAACTGGTACTCAATCATACAACCGAAATGGAACCAGGATTTTCACGTGGACAAACCAACAATCTGCCGAAAGTAGACTTTTTATGGTTGCGGATTATATCACAAGTCATGCGAAATACATTAGTGCAGAAATCCAAGGACAAAAACTTGCAAAGTAAGTCACATATTTTACTAACTTAGAGAGTATTATAATTTAGTAGATAATGCTTTATTAGTAAACTTAGTACCTACAGTGCTTTGAAATCCATATGAAACTTTCGCGACGTAGGTACCTACAATACTTTATTCGGATAAAAAGTCAGTTTCAATGGCCTTAACTATGATTCGCATCTGGTTACCAGATAGTAATCTTATTGTTCCTTATGGTTTATTTTATTATTACTACTTTAAATTATTGTTATTGTCTAAAAATATGTCTTTACCCTTCATGTAGGTACTAGTGTTGTCTGTTATTATTGTAGTTTATTATCGATATGACATAATATGTAAGTTTTCTTCAAAATTCAACTATTCTCAAGTTTTTTTACAATATTACACAAATTGGGACGCGATAGTTATGGAGATAACACAATAGGGTATATACAGGTGAAAAGAGAACATGCGCTGTGTACTTTAAAGGTGAGAATTGCACTTGAGCACAAGGTCCGGCTCACGGCGCGACGCGGCGTATCGCTGTACATTTATTTGTGATGAAATGGAAAATAAAATTAATAGTCTGGAATGTGAAGGTTGTGCGGCAAGTAGAGGAGGATGCAAACATACCATGGCGTTGGTCATGTGGTTACATAGACGAAGTGAGGAGCCTGCTTGTACCGAAATAGCTTCTTACTGGATGAAACCTAAACTGTCGCAAGTTGGATCGCAGTTAAAATTTATTAAAGCTAAAGATATGGGTCAAAAGAAAATCCCTACATTCGTCAGCAACATCAACCTCTGATGAAACATCGAATGAAAGTTTTTTACAGTCTGTAATAAAAAAGTCGATAGAGCTGGGAATAGAGAAGATATAAACAAAGCATCAATACATTATCTAGTTAATCAGTTTAGAAAGGAAAACGGCGTCAATGTCGCAGACAGATTTATTTTATTCTGCAAAGAAAATATGCGATCTCAGCAATGCGATGACATTGAGAAAGCAACTAGCTCACTGGTAGACTGTCCATTATAGTATGAAATGAGGTACGCTCATATTACCGCATCAAAAGCTCACAAATCTGGTCAATGTGGCACACCCGATGGAGTTTTGGTGGAATACCTCTTAGGTGCATATAAATTTAAAGAGACATTCGCTGTGAAAAGAGGTTGGCAATATATTTAATTTAAATGTAATACTAGGAGCATAATAACAGTTCATGTATGTATTTAGTGATTTTTATTTGCAGGTAAACTCTTGGAAAATGCAGTCTGTGAAGAAGTATCTAAACTAAAAAATATCAAGTTTATTAGAGTAGGTCTCATTCTGTGTAATGATTTTCCAGTTTTGGGCGCTTCTCCTGATGGTATCGCCGAAGAATTTATAATAAAGATTAAGTGCCCAGTGTCTAATAAAAAATTTCAAAATTATGTGAAAGATGGTGTAGTGGCACAAAAATATTATGCTCAAATGCAAATGCAAATGTTTTTTACAAAAAAAGAGAAGTGCTTATTTTGTATCGCACACGAAAATTTCAAGTCAACAAAAAATATTGATATATATGAAGTAATTTATGATAAGGATTATTGTGAGGAGTTGATTAAAAAATGTGAAATATTTTGAAAGGAAAATATATTTAAGCAACTGTTCTAATGAATGGCTGTTTCATACTAAATATTTTTATTAAATATTATTATTGTCATTAAATACGCTGTCAGAGCGTGTGTGTATCAGATGTTACGAATTTAGTAGCATTCACATTACGAAACAATTTTTTTTGTAGGTTTACTAGCCCACATGTGATTATAACGACATCATCTAACATATCAATAACTTTTTTTCTCCTCCGGGATGAAAGTAAAAGTAAAAAAAAGTACCCGATTCTCTCCCGGTAACCTAGCAACAGCGTGTTTATATATAAAATATATAAACTTTTCATCCCGGAGGAGAAAAAAATAGTAAACGCACCTAGGGAGAAAAGTAGGACATCCCCACCCGCGATCGTCATCCTCGACTTTGGCTCGGGTGACAACAATACGCGCGGGCGTGAATGTCCTACTTTTCTCCCTCGGTGCGTAATATACTATTGTGTCAATACATGCATGAGGCGAAGTCATTTTAAATTCTCGTATACGACCGATTGCCCGTTCGACGTGGATACGTAAAGCCGCAATCCGTTTGGTTTCTATAACTTCCTCCTTAGTACTTTCTTTACCTGTGCTGACGTTTGGAGGGCTTACTAGGTGGCAACTAGACATTTCTACATCTGCTGCAATACTTTTGAATCCTCTGTCGGCCATGATTGCATTTCCCTTTGGCATCAACTCTAAAATTTTGCTATTTTGAAAAATGTCTGTATCAGTAGCCCTACCACCATAACCGTCAGATACAAAGTTGATCGTTCCGTCTGGCGTTATAGACACTAAATAGTTTATAGTATTGCAGCCTTTATACTGTGACCACGATAAATCTTGGTGTAGAGCGTTGGAGGGTTTCTCTATTCTGATCTCGAAGCAGTCTATAATACTAATTGTATTATAAAATCTTTTTCTAAAAGGAATTGGAAGATTATCTCTGACGGCTTCTTTATTTGGAAAATAAATTATTTGCTTTAGGCATTTAGCTAGTAAAATCACTGTTTTCCTAAAAATACGACTTACATTTTTGGTATTAAAATATATTTCTATACGTCGATAAGAGTCATTAAGTTTAATTTTTTTTAATGTAATCAATATATGTATTAATAGACATCCGCTATTTTCCACCAATAGGCTAATAACGAAGTATGATTGTTTCGGAATCCCCAAATAAAGTTTAGAGTGATTGTCAATTTTAAAAATACAGTGTTTTTAAAATTATCCGAATGTACTTCGCAGGTTTCGATGGGATTACTATAATATGATGATACCGAATCTAAACTACCGCTACAAACATTTTCATCACTGCCAAAACTGATGTAAAAATGTTGTGAAAGCATTTCAACATTTTCCCTCTTTTTTTATGGTCTGAGTTTGGACGTTTATTTTTTGTTGTTCTACTTGTATCCTCTTATCCTTTGTTTTTTTGTTTTCTGTTTTAGGCAACTCTATCGTAACAGTCTTGTCAATTGGTAATGGATTAATAGGCTCATTCTCATCCAGAGGTTCATTATCAAATGACACAAATACAGTGTCCTGCTGAGCTACTGACAGCTGTACTTCTTTTGTAAGCAGCATTTCATAGAAATCTATTCTCTGTCTTTTGTCGTATCCAAGACGAGTGACTGTAGATGTTCTTTTTGTTTTTTGACAATGGAATTTAGATGGTACTGTGCCTTGTTTCAATTTTAAAGTTCCACCACACAGTCTCCATCTCATATGATTTTCTGTGTCTGAATCGATCTGCAGTAAAAAATGTTATTGTATATGACTAAACTTCATTACAGATGTATTCTGGACAAAACACCAGTAGGTACTATCTGATAACTTCCACATAATGGAATTTCTACACAACGTGGAACCAGTGATAAACAGGCATGCTGGCTATGAAAAGATGAATGGCCAAGGTACATAGTAATGGGTCAAAGACATTTGAGTATTTTTCCTACACATTTTTCATCGATAACATCTTATGACCACACTATAGACATTTAAACCGAAAAAGACAACAATGTAATTTTTACGAACATCTAGCTTTATTTCTTTGTAAATACCTATGCCCATCTTCATTCCTGTTTTGTAATAATTAATTGTAAGTACCTTAAACTAGTAATTTAATACATAAACATTATTATATTACTCACATTAAAATGATCTTCGCAACAATGTCGACTTGTCTTTGCCGATAACGGCTCCTTCCTCCCTTCTCATTAGCTTACACCACTTATTTCTAACTTTTTTATCATTTGGGACATGGAAAAATATTTTTCTGGAGTGCTAATTGTTGTATTAGTACATAGAGGTACAATACAATATCTGTATGGTAATTTATTTTCCATAATTACCAAAATATACGAAAATAACAAGAGTAACGTAAAAATACTGCATACGATTGCACGGGCGGGTGAGAAGCGACGAGCGATGTGACGTCACGCGTCGAGCGGGCAATACGGACGACAATTTAAGAACTCGTAAGTTTAAAAGTTTATTAAAAGAGCAGTTTTTAAGATATCGCAAAAATTCTTTCACTAGTATTTTTTGAATATTAAGTTTGACTATTCTAAATAAAAAAAATTACCAACTCATCTTCCCCATTAAAAATAAAAATCACAACATGTCACTTCAAGATCTCGCCAAAAAACCGCCATACTGAGTAAATCGTAATTGTATTCTCAGTTCACAGTAAGTTTACTATTATACCATTTCCATTTCTTTATTTTCTCAATGACAGCTCCTGTGAAAACTTGAGCGAGCGTCTTTTTTACATTATGTATGCATTATTTTATAAAAATATGACGTTTACACACGTAAAAGGTTAATACCAGAAGCGGATAAACTGATAGGGATAGAGCTATATCGATAAACGTAACACCATAACGGACCCGATATTTTTTTACAAAATGTAAGAAACTAAACTACTGCCGGATACTTTTGTACTAATTTATTAACTAATATTATATTTCATTACAAGATTAATTCTTGATTGATAATGCCAACTTCTTCAAAATTTTCGAAGCTGTCGTAAAATAAGTAGGTATAGGTAGGTACTCGACAATGAAACGAAATAATTATAGCGACAGGTAATCTTTATTTATTTATTTTAATCAAAATCTGATGAATCGTCACTACTTATTTCATATCGATATCATTACTTATTTGGTCACAATACTACAACTATCAAATTAGAACTGTCATCGAGAAAATAAAGAAATGGAAATAGTATATCAATGATATTATAAATAAAAAGGCGAAGGTGACTATTACTATGAAAGTAGCTTGATTAGAGTCTACAAATTCCGCGTCGCGGCGCAGCGTGCTCTTCTGCTCTGCTATAAAATGACAATTGTAATGTACTAAATGGACACCGTTTATTATTAAAAAGAGAATCAATGCTATTTGATTTTGTGCAGTCTGCTCTGCTCAACTCGGTGAACTGTTAAGCTGTTAAAGCCGTCTGAGGCTCCAGGGCCATTATGTCAGTCAGTTCTAAAAAAAATTAATTCCGGCGTGGCGCAGCCCGTGCGTGATTAAATCCTTTTTTTTTCAGAACCGACTATACTGCTAGCTTTAGGAGCCCTGGAGCCTCTGACTGCTTTTACAGCTTCACCGGACCTCAAGATTAAATCCTGATGGACAGAGAGCTTTTATACGGTGAAGTAGACAGTAGCTATACCAGAGACAAATAAAAATTAGACACAATAGACAAAAATTTTTTTTTTTGAAATGACAGATTGACAGTCAATTTAGAAGTTGTAAAAAATTGTTATACAAAAAAAATAGTCTGTCTCTGTTGCTGTAATTGATAATAGGTGTAACAGATGTTTTTGTAGCGTACTGTTTTTTATAAAGTGTTTTCTAAGAAATCATATATAAAAGATGCATAACTTGCACAGTTTTTCAATTAAATTAAGTATATTTTGAACCTGTTCATTGGTTGTGATGTTTATTTTTATTCACAATGGGAAAGTACAGCAATTACAGATATTTAGAGGTACGACATAAAACGTATAAAATGGAATATTATGTATTCTTATAAGAAATATCTCAGCTTTCCTATTATCCAAAACCAATCTTGTTTTTTACAATTGATCTTTAAATCTTTAAACATTTTGCAATCATTTATTTTTCACTGTCACATTGGATTTTGTATTCTAAAAATAACGTAAATATTACTGTGTTATACTGTAACGAAATGGAATATATGTATACCATTATGTGATGAATTATTTGATTTATTTTTCCACATATGTTTGGGGGATAAATTGTGATACTCGGAAATTAACGTTGACAATTATTTAGCGGTCCATAGAAAGTAGTAGTATTTTAAGAGGAAAATTGTGTGTACCTTTTGCAATATGCCGACTTGCTTATTTTGGGATGAGATGTGAAAATCAGCTTGGTGGGCCTTAAAACACTATTGTGACAAAAATATTTTTGAGTATTTAGGAAAAAGGGTTAAAGTTTCATAGTTTGTGTGAAGATTTTTTGTATGTTTTGTCATGACCAGATATTTTGCAGACCAGCATAAAGAATCCTTGACAAGTTATTTGAGTAAAATCTCAGTATTGCATTATACATAAAATGCTATAGATTGGAAGATGAAAGAAGATATATTCACACAGATTGAGAAAGGGATGCTTAGATGATTTGGACATATAGAGAAGATGAATGAAAGAAGAATGACTAAACAAATTTATTAGGCAAGTGTGAATGGGAGTGTTGGATGAGGATGGCCTAGATGAAAATTCCTCGATCAAATTGGGGATGTTCTTAAGAAAGGTCAGGTCTAGAGTACTATAAACTGATGAGTGTGAGTAAAAAGATTAATGAAGTGTTAGATGTATGCCAGGATCGTAGCAAGTGGAAGGATGTGGTCTCTGCCTACCCCGTTTGAGAGAGGAGTGATTTATGTATGTTTGAAAGGTCTTATCATACTGGTTTAATTATTAATATACTTTTTATGTTCTGTTCCAGTTAAGAGATGATACCTCAGCACCACAAATTAATGTAAGAAGTAGAAGTATAAAGCAACCAAGGAGGTTGAAGAAAGTATTTATCACACTTATTGTGTTGGCACTTATTGTCACATACTTTTTAGGTAAGTTATAATAAGGTCTGTAGTATACAGTAATCCTTTAAGTAGGAATATTTACCAATTACATGACAAGGGTTCATATCAAGAAGATTCCCTTCATAATACCTCAAGGGAAAATTCTATCTATGTAATAAAAAGTCCATTATTACTGATACTTTTATTGAATCAGTTTCTTGAGAATATTCTTACCTTTAACACCAAAAGACATCCTTTGAGTTTTGTGATTATGTTATTAATTTAAAATACTTAAACCTTACTGGTGGGTCTAGAACTAAAAGCATGAAATTTTTAATAAGAGTTCCATAGAGCACAAAAGATTTAGAACATTCACCTGTAAGGGGGTTAAATGTGGGTTTATAATATTTAATTCCCCATTGGTTCCAACGGTTAAAGCCTATCAAACACATGACTACTAATAAAGTAATTACATCAATACAAAATATTGAGTCAGGTTTTAAAAGTTGCAAGACGTATATTAATTATTTTTCTGCTGTACATTAAGAAATGTCTTTAATTTAGATGTGTGGTTATAGTTTATTTTGTAAATTTTAGTTTTATACCGATGTCTGGAGTGAAAATATTAATGTTTGTTTTATATTATGTATTGATATTTCACCACATATTTTTATGTTGAATCTGATCATTTTATTCCTCGAGAATAAATGCCAAAATTACTCTAGGTAGTAAATTGTCATAGCCCTAAAAGCAAGTTGTTCCTAATTTTTCTGCAAAATACGATAACCATATTAGAATAATGAGATGACTTTTTCTTTAAAAACAAACTTATATTCGTGGGATATTTTACTTTCTATGTGAATGATATTGTTGAATTAATTGTAAATATCTAGACTCTAGACTCTTATTAAAATCTAGTTATGTGTACTTAATACTCTACACTTTCCAGTTAACAAAGTTTATATTACTATAAAATTATATATTAAAGTACTTACTTCTATAATATGATAGCAATCAGTTATCATTTGTAATATCTATAACAATATAATGATTTGTCATGTTAATTGTTATCTATTCATTATTTGCACTAGGATTTATTTAGTAATAGCGTTATCAGTGATTGAAATAGATACAGATCTTCTAAAAATTAATTATAAATCTTTGTGGAAATTTACACTTTATTTTTTAACATAGCTTTTTTTATATCAAACATACATACGGCCGATCTGATGGTAAGCAGTTAACGTAGCTTATAGAAGCTTGTAATACGTTTCCGACCTTGAACCCCCCCCTATCCTAAAGAGCTCTGGTAACCCTACTCACTGAGGGTCATTATGGGTACACACACAATTGCTCGGTGAAACGAGTGGTTATGTGAGACCCCTAATCACTAAAACTCCACTGTTCACCGTCCGCCACCTTAATGGGGCGACACGGGTCAGCCAGTAGCATTTTACCGCGTCAAATCAAAAGTGCCGCCCTCTGGCGGAAACAGTCGCGTGCAACAGAACTGTCTCCCCGTCCGCCGAACCAGCGCAATGAAGACGGGCCCGTCGATCCTCTAGTAATTTTTTAACGAGGTTGTCTTCCTCTGAAATTTTTAAGGAGGTTTACTTCCTCCGCCGTCAAAGACGATTCCGTCTGTAGTGGGCGAGCCGAAGCAGAGGGACACAGTGGAGAGACGCCGGTTGGTCTGGTACTAGCCGCCAGTCATAAGGACTGACGTTGCACGGGGCCAGACATAGTGCCCTAATATTAACCAATACCAAACAATCTATCTATATGAATAAATCTGTTGTTTGTCTGTACATGTTAGTTTCTACCAAACCTGATAGGCATCTATCATATATTTTTTATCTGTGTGTTAATATATCCGGATTTAATATTGAATATCTCAATGGAATATTGTATATGGGAAGCTTATTTAATTCCTCAATTACTGTATGAGTTGTAAATAAATATTTGAGGAATCGTAAAAAAGTAATTCAAAAAGTGTAATTTTTATTAATTCTGAACTGATTTTGATGATATTTTGTTGACGGGAAGCATAATACGTAATTTTATGATTGAATTAGCAACCCGCCCCCACTTCGCACGGGTACATTTTTTTTTTGTCGTGTAATACATAATAACTGGGTTGGTTTACGTGGTGCACGCCATTAGAGCTCCCAGTCGGCATGATTTTTTCCAATATCTTCAAAAATCATCGTCCTATTTCAAGCCAATTTACACAAATCATTAATGAATTATACACCTAAACCTTCCTCATTAATCACTCCGTCTATTAACGAAAACCGTATGAAAATCGGTTCGGTAGCTTTTGAGTTTATCACGTTCAGATACAGACAGACGCGGTACGGGATTTTATTTTATAGGATGCAAACCTAAGAATTGTTAATAACACTTTTAGAAACTATAAAGAAGAAAAAGATTTTGAAAAAATGTTGTACAAGGAAAGCATGACGGAAATGGTCATTCTTCAACACAGATAAGTTAAAAGAATTGTCAATAATATTAGGTCTTTACAAATATGAAATTGGCGTTTTGTTGAACTGGCCGCATTGATCTCAAATATTCTGGCGTTTGGTTCGAAATTCCAAATTCAAATTTATCTCAAATTTAGGCTTGTGTTTCGAATTTAGTGGTTTATCCGTTTTCGCACCATTTGATTCTTTTTTGACATCGTTCTTTTCACAAAATGGAAAACTTAAATTATCAGCGCTGCAGAAACAGATTGAATGATTAATGATGTGTATGGGGAATCTACTGTAAAAGAAAGCACGGTACGTTTTTGGTTCCAACGTTTTCCAATGTCCAATGTTCAAATGTTGACCTACAAAACAAACTCCGTGGACGGCCGGATACCCTGGTTGATAATGAAGAATTAAAGATGATCGTGAAAGCGGATCCATCGCAAACCACGTCAGAGTTAGCGGCAAGCTATAGTGTGAGTGTTAAAACGATATTAATTCACTAAAGTCTCGGGTTCGGTTTTGATAAAAAATCAATATTCCTAGCCAAGAATCAAATCCGTTGACTATGAAAAAATCTATATTATTACACCATTCGATAGTGTCCCTACACAATATAGAAAAAATCGAACTTTGAAATGGTTGCATATTTTTTTTAATCACAGTCAATATGGAGTCCGCGCTATTTGACCGTATTTTTATGAGCTGTGGTTTTCTTTGTAGTAATATTGATAAATATCTCGTCTTTTTCACGTAATTAAAATTATGTTGTCTATTGTTGATTTAGAGTAGTCTGTACATATATATTGTATTTGAATATCAGTTATTACCTGCTATTAATAGAATACCTATTGATAATAAATCAAAACAATTATAACTGTGCATATTTTTGTAAATTGCTAAACGAGATTTGGAATTGCTATTTTACATTCTTTACCATGTGTATTTTCATTTCCCGTGTGGATCGACTTGTTATTGTTGTCTTGGACTAAAGAGTTGGAAATACAATTAAATTTTATTGGTATTTCCATTTTCACAAGTGTGTTTTTATTTTTAAAAACTTGGTAAAAGTTACGGTGTATTAGTAGGTATATTATGATAAATAATACTATTTTAGTAAACTTTTCTTTATTGATTGCAGGTAAAATGATTTTATAATTCCTTTCTCTATTTTGATGAACGTGGTTTTAGTTCGATTATTAATGATTCGATTGGTGTTTAACTTTTGGGTAGATGTACATTTGATTTGTTTCCGCCGCGGTTACAGCAGTCCGAGCGAAGACTCTGTATCTTCTAGACTATTTTAGAGTTTAGAGGTCGATCGATGTATATTACGTTTAGGGTTGCTTCTTTAAGTTTACCACTCTACTGAAGGTTGTGCACTAGCCACGATCGTTCGACAACGCCGACATAATACTTTGTTTTCTTGATATTTTCAACTCTTGACAACCCTTTTTTATATGTGTTATTTTAAGGGTTGTATTATTTTAAAAGCTTGAGATGTAAAACACGTTACCTTGCCTAAAGGTTTTTGACAAAGTGTAATTTAAGCAGCAGCGAGAGATAGATGGGTAGAAAGACAACACTCGGAAACAGTTATGCTCTCGCTGACTTTTCTGTAGGTCTTTAAGGTCTAAAATTAAAATTATGTAGCACAGTTAATTGATGTGTATATAATATTGTTTTTCTCAGCGTAAGCCATTTAAGCGCCCGAATTGATTTACCCTCTAATAATTTCGTGTTTTTTTGGTGTGGATCTAATTATTTATAAAAATAAAATTAGCACAACTTAATACTTATTACATCAGCTATCTGCCAGTTAAAATTCGTCAAAATTGGTCTAACCGTTTTGAAGATTATCTGGAACAAACGGACATTACACACGCAAGAATTTTAAAAATAGGTTTCGTATCGTATATACTTTCATATTCATTTAATAACACGGGTGAAACCGTGGGGTACAACTAGTAGTTTAAAAGGCGTGTTTAGCTAGAACTTAAAATTAGATCTATGACCTAAACCGTGTGGATTTTGTCGGCTACAAATAAATAAACTTAATGTCAAACCATTATATCATTTGCTACATTATGAATAAAAGTTTAGTCTGCTCTTACAATTTTTAAGAAATGGAAGTATGTATTAACTTTTTCAGATAAATTTAAAATTGTTCATGGGATTAAACAATAAATATAACTATTACCTTATAAAATTAATTTAAAACATGTGTGTTCGAGAAGATTCTCTTAATTCAATCAATCGCGAATCAATCCCTCTCGAAGCTATTGCTGCGATACACAGTAATTATTCTAATAACAAACAAAAGAGACTCACCTCGTCAGGAGCGGGCGGTGACCTTGACCTTGCTCCGTCGACATGGACTGCAGATTGTGAAGTATGTGTGTGTAGAGTGAACTGTGTGTAAGTTTGTGTGCAGCCTCAAATCCCACAGGACACTATCACGCAATTTATTTGTTCATCTAAACCCTCCTGGGACACCAACTAGACTGGCTTACGTGCGAGTACGAGCCGTGGACGAAGCTAGGACGGCGGTGCGGGCCGAACGATGCACATGCCGTGCAATTCGCCAATCATAGTTATCGCGGCATCGTACGATGCGGCTATTGAATTTGTAATCCAAATGTCCCGATTATGTCTGCTAATAAATTGGCAAACGAGCCAGGGTGGCAACCGCTCGCTTCAAAACTGAATCTCCAACCATAACTTCGGCAACTCGGGACACCCCGTCCAACCCGTATATCAAGATTTATAATGCGTCCACGACGCTAATACAACAGCAACAAATTGATTTCTTTCACCAATACAAGATCTCCAACACTGGGAGACTTGACCGTCCACTTAACGCGCTGCTGCAAAGCGTGCAAATACTCAAGAGACCAACGGTGCCAAAAACTCGTGAGTCATTTGCTGCAATCATTCAAAACGAGTCAAATGTGAAATCTTCGCGTCCCTGAAGGGGTACTCGGGCAGGGCGTTAAGTGGTTGGCCAATCAATAAATGTCCGGGAGTCAAAACCTCTAAATCGTTGGGATCGGACGAGAGTGGACAGAGCGGACGCGAGTTGAGATCCGTGCAAAATATACTAGCAAGTTCTTCAAAAGTTAAGATAGTTTCACCTATCACGCGGCAGAGATGCGTTTTTGCTACCTTTACAACCGCTTCAAATATTCCACCCCAGTGAGGACAAGCTGGAGGCTCGAACTTCCAAATTATCCCCATCTTGGACAAGGCGAAATCAATACTATTCTTATTAAAAGACAAAAATTCAACAATTTCCTTAAGATACCGGTCGGTTCCCTTATAATTAGTTCCGCAATCGGATCGATTCAGCGAAGGTAGCACACGGCGGCAAAAAAATCAACCTAGCGCTGCCACGAACGCTTCAGTGCTGAGGGCACTTACAACTTCCAAATGGACTGCCTTGGTGGAGAGGCAGATTAATACGCATAAATACGACTTGATCGACTTAGCGTTACGCAAGTGTGATGACCTAATAGTAAATGGGCCAGCAAACTCCGTACCTACCCCTGTAAATGGCCGAACCTCTGTGACACGGTCGGACGGTAAATTTCCCGTAATAGGCTGAGCCGGTGCAGCCTTCAATCTATAACATTTCATGCATCTGAAAATGACGCATCGAGTAACGCGTCTAGCAGACAAGATCCAAAACTCCCGTTGAAGAGTAGCCAGAAGGGCATTGAGGCCGGCATGTGCATTTTTAACATGACGTTGTGTCACTAACAAATTAACTAAGACTCTCCCCCCTTTGGAAATAACAAAGAGTGCCGAGCTCCATGAGGGAGATTAGAATTCTTGAGACGTCCTCCAACCCGTAGCAGGCCTGTTTCTTCCAGAAATGGATTCAATCGGGCGACGGCGCCCTTTAAAGCCTCGTTTCAAAACATCGTTGATGTCCGCAAAATGTTCGGCAAGTACCACACGAACCCAAAACATAAGAGCCTCTTGCCGCTCAAGAGATGACAAGCTCGTGGACGCTATTTTGTCCTGGGGATTCTTACCATTGTGTATGAATCGCCGGATCCAACCGGTTACCCCAATCAATTTATCAAATTACCTGTATTTATTTAAAAGAGTGTCCAAGTTATAGGGCGGTAAATTATCAACAGCTCATACACGCAAATCGGGCAAAACTTCAGGGGAGGAGAATTTATTACGAGGCTAAGACGACTCGGGTTGCGTTAGGGAGTGATTTTTGAGCGAGGAGTCCAGGCAGCCGCGTAAAGCGTAATCTGTATGGTTCATTTCTCCCGGTATATACCTCCAAAACAAAGAGGTTTCCGAACTTTGAATTTAGAATACGCGGTTCGCGACAAAAACCTCCAAATTGCAAATAGGTGCTCGAAGCCAACAAAGCAAAATTTCACTATCGAATATCCTGTATATCTCGGTGCAATTTGGGTCCCGAATGCAAGCACTGGTTCAAGGAGACTCCATTCGAGGTAGTGGCAGAGCCGTTAAAAAACCACTCGAATCTTGCCACCTGGGTTCTTCAACACGGCGTGATGGGGCAAAAAATAGTGTTCACGTGAGCGCCAATCAAAATCGGACACATACATGTGTCCCAACTCCTCGTACTCGTGCATCAAGTCAATATATTTATCTCGGAATGAAGAATCCCTCCGCATTCAGCTCCATTGACAAAAGCCTCTTTTCGGCTATGGATCGAGACTGACCGAGGAGGGGCATGAAACTAGAAAGGGCAATAGTAACAAAGGTACCATTAATACGACGTCCAGTGTTATTTTGATAAAATAACTCGCATTCCTGGTCAAGTGGGTCGACCCTAACTGCTTGAGGGAGCTCTTCAACTTCCCAAAACCGCTGAACTGCATCGTTCAAAGAGATCCCTATGTCAAGAGATGGGTCTTCAACCGGGGGAATAACTTCCTGCAACACGGGACCGAAAAAAATTGAGACCAAATATCGTCGGTAAATCGCCGAACACTACCGGACAAAATCAACCACAATACGTCTGCACCTAAGAGGAGGTCCACGGTACCGGGACCAAACCACCTATAGTCAGCAGGAACCAAATGCGAGGTCAGGCTTACCACAGCTTCCAAATCCTAGCCTGCGGATGTCTGCCTAAAATATTATCCAATATGACCGATTTGGCCACAATGCGTGGTTCCCCTTTCACGGGTGAAAAGGAGACTTCAACCTTTCCCTTGAGAACCGTGGCTTGAATCCCACCGATACCATATAAGATCTCCAAGGGATGCCCAACCTTCCCACCAAATAAGAAGATACAAGACGGCCCTGTGATCCTGAATCCAAAAGGGCGCGAGCAATCGCGAACTTACCCTTCGGACCCCACACCTTTTCTGAGACTGTTGGCAGAAGAAAAGTCTCAGGTGAGGTGGCTATAATAGGGGAGAGGGTGGCGTGAACTTAACGCTGCCAATAACGGTGAGGCTGATGATCAGCCTGAGGGGACAGCTCTCGGGCGAAAACCAAATATTGGTCCGCTTTAACTACCGGGCGTCTACCTACCCTCGCAGAGCTAGGTGGTCGATAGTCTTTGTGGCGTCTAAATCGGGGAGGACGACGCTCTAGACGTGACTATTCCGTCAAGGGTGGCGAAACCCTCGGCGATCGTCGAACTGCCATGTATCCCCGTCCCTCCTGACTTATTCGAGAGGTACCACCCCCGCCCCTGAGGGGGCTTCCCGACGGTAATCTCCCCCGTGTTCGGAAAGCTTCGCATACGAGTGGCGACGGTCCACCGGAGACTGACGATGATCTGCAGCATGCTGGCTGCACTGGGCACCCCCGCCCACACGAGGCCAAGCGCGTCATCCTCCAAATGCCGATCACCATTCCTATTCATGCACAGGATCGGGTGGTGGTTACCCTGGCAGTGAGGACAAGGGGAGGATTCCCTACAGTCCCTTGATAGATTTTGCCCCAAAAAGGAGTAACACCACTTGCGCGCGTTGGTAATCTCACGCCGGTCCTTCACGCTCCTGTCCAAAAATCGTAGACATACGTGTCGCCTTGACATGTGGCATCCCGAGGTGGAGGACGGCGCGGCTCTATAAGAGGGCGCACCTCCCGACGTCGCTGTTCCAGTGGCCGCTCCTGAGTCCGAGGTGGATTGCCGAGGCCGGAGCTCTCAAACAACTGGCATTCATACTCCAAGAATTTGAGCATATCTCGAAGCGGAGCCAAATACATGGCTCCATCACCACCGTATTATTGCTCAATTCTGATTTTGAGCTCTCGGGGCAACAAACTCAACACTACGTACAGCAACAAAAAAGAACACTGATCCACAGGCACGCCTATGTCACATAATGCATTGCACGCAGTGATTACTGGGTTCAAAATATCAACATGCAGGCGGTCCATCTTAGCGACCCGGGGCAGCGTCAAAAGTCGCGTCACATGGGCATCCGCCAGGCGCTGGTCGTTCTGATAACGCCTAGCGAACAAATCCATGGCGGTGCGGTAGCTGTCGTCAGCCATGTCTAAATGGGCCACCAAGTCCCGGGCCTCTCCAGCGAGTGAGGCTCAAAGGTATGCTAGTTTTTGACTGGCAGCCAAATCCTTCCGGGCATCCACCAAGCTCAAAAACATTGCTATGAACCCGGGGTAGTCCTCGAGGCGGCTATCAAATTTGGGGAGGTCCAAGTGTGGAAGACGCCCTAATAACTCCGGATGTGTCGAACTGCCCCACATCCGCCTCTACCGAAGCGGTCAATGTATCATCGGGCGATGTATTTGGAAAGGCCTCATAAGCGACGTCCACCGCTGCATGTCATTTATCGACAGCTTTAAACCTCTCTAGGAGGGCCTTCTGCCTGTCTTCTCTGCCAACCAAAGCGGCAGCAGAAGTAGCCCACGCCAGCTCTGTCCGAATCCGCTTCGTGTGTATTGACGTCATAATTAACGAAAAGACTTCCAATCGTACAAAAAAAAAAACTAAATAAAAAACAAACAACAGAATTATATTATACAACCAAACAAATTAATAATAAATAATTAACTTAATACTATAATACAAAGAAGGTAATTCTTAATACTTAATAACTCTATATTAATACACCAAACAAACAAAAGTGAAAATTACTAATATTTAATTAATTACAAATTACGCGTGATTAACCAATATGAGTTAATGAGAAACGATAATATCGTTATAATTATAAATAGTTTTACAACTGTGAAAAAATAAGTGGACTGTATATTTTTTTTAATAACGTTGAAGCGGGATTTAAAGAAGTTTTCATTTAAAAAATGTTGGCGAGTATTTCGTTATTTTTTTAAACAATTTATTCTTCCGACCAGGATTAATCGCTGGCCAGTCGCACTGGTTGGACGGTATCGCCAAGAGCCTGGGTTACGAGAGCGTTCACCATCATGCTGTCATTATCGACGCGGGCTCGTCTGGGACCAGAGTGCTCGCTTATAAGTTTAGGGTGCCTTTCACAGGTGTGTATTTTAAAGCTAAGTAAAGCCTGTACACGGATTTAATTTAGGCAATTATGAATGTTAAAACACTACCACCGGTTCGGAAAACATCCCAGTTATCGAGAAGAACCGCCGACAAGAAACTCGATCGGGTATATCAACATTAATTTAACATTTAGCATTAGTTTAATTAGTTTTTACAGTATTAAATTATCCGGCACCATCATTCACGTAATCAGCAAACCTATAATAAATACCCTTTGGACAATAAATCTTGCTTATCATGACTTTTGAACTTATTATCCGGCAAATCGGTAATGTACTTAGGAAGTTTATTATAGAACCTAACACAATTACCTAAGTAACTTTTATTTGTTTTACTAAGTCTAAAAATCAATTCGATATACCAACGAATTTTTCGGAATTCGCGTACATTTATTAATTAAATTGGCAACACTACCGTCTGTCGGTGAAGGAAAACATCGTGATGAAACGCTTGAGAAATTAATGTTCCTGTAGGATCACTGATGTGGTAAAAAATAATATTGTACTTGTGATGTTTCGCCGTTTCGCTCGGGAAGAGGCCTCATTGCCCAGCAGAGGAACAGCAAGAGGCTGGCGTTTTTATCATTGTTATATGCATAGGCATTATGTAATTAACTCAAAATATAAAATACGTTATAATATGAAGATTAAAAAATGTTTTGAAGTAAAACTTTTTTAGGCGCGACTAGGGGGTAACTCAGATTTTTTTTCTGACGGAAGTAACGCTTACGATTTGTCTGTGTAGTTTCCGGTATTCAAAAATAATAATTTGGATTGGTCGTAAGTATATGTCATATACTCCACGCTTCTTGACATACACGCCAGTTAGTGTCAAATATCATAATGAATTAGAATTATTTATTTTTAAAATTTTTAAAGGGATCAATTGTGAATAGCAAAGTGAATAAAATTCAACAGTTTAAACAAAAAATATTTTAAATTGCAAAGTTTTTTGAAAATCTCTAAATATACTTGTTTATTGATTACTTTTGTAATAAATAAATTATTAATAAATCTTCTGATATTGTAACATTCTATAATATTCAATAACAAGGTTATATTGTGCTGGAAGTGCTGATCTAACATTTAATTTTCTACTCTCAATTATTCTATTTAAAAAATGAAAATATTTATAAAATGTGAAAATGATATTAATGGATTTTAAATAGAATATAAAACGAAATAGTGAATATTAAATGAAATGGCGGAGTCCCAGGAACATTTTACTTTTTCATCAATTATTAATAATAAACAAAAAAATCAAGTATTTGATAATAACTTGACTTGTAAAAAACGTCAGTGTTCATTTTTCTACAAGAACCTATTTCGAATGAATAATATTAATATAACATTTGAATAATCTTTGTAAAGCACAAGAATAATAAATATAATTAAATTATAATATGATATTTATTATTTATGTTAAAATTTAATCATTTCAGTGATATATGCCGTCAACGCCAAAGAAGTTTTACTTCAATCGCGCGTAAAGGTTACACGCACACACTGTTTTTTTTGTTATTTTGTTGCATCGACATATTTTATGAACAACCCCGAAATCTGTTTTTGATTATTTTTTTCAGTATTCGGTCAACCTAGTTTGGACCTAGTAGATGAATTTTTCAAGGAGACAAAACCTGGTTTGTCTTCATTCGCTGATGACCCTGTGAAGGTGACTATACTGTTTCTGTTTATTCCTCATTTTCAAAATATATATCAAATTAGTGAAACGTAGTGTGTAGTTTATTGGTTCAGTCAAGTTCATGATTAGAAGTTGTTCTGAGGCACGTGAATTTTATAATCTGTGTTAGGGTTGGCATTATTTAATAAAGGTTTTGAAAGGTACGAAAAAGTAAATTGCATGAAATTAAAGGTTGCTGACCTTGAACCCCTTTACCCTACAGGAACATATCAAGGTTATTTGGCTGCGATTTTCTATAGGGTGGAGGTATTTGACCTGTTTGACTGCCTCAAGCAGTGAGAAATCTCCAGAGATTTACCTCTCTTACCCGTTTCTAACCCCCGACGCAAAAAGAGGGATGTTATAAGTTTAACGTGTGTATATGTGTGTCTGTCTGTCTGTGGCATCGTATCTCACAAATGGCTAGTTTTTTTTTTTGTTTGAAAGGTGATTTAATCGAGTCTGTTCTTAGCTACAATTCAAGAAAATCTGTTCAGCCGTTTGAAGATTATCAGCTCTTTTATAGTTGATAGATAGATGCGAGCATCTTCCACAGGTCTGATTGAGTCCGTATTCTGTTGCTTCAGTGATATTAGAAAAAACTTGACCTGGTGCTGCAGCGTCATCTGGAATCAGTAAACTATTTAACTCCTCACCAACTTACAGCAGAGATGTTGTGTTTGGGCTCATTGGAATGGTCTCAATGAGTATGTCAAATACTTGTGTCGGGGGTTTATTAAATTTTACATTTCAGTTCGTCTTTTGGCAAGGCAGTCGTGCCCTTAATTTTTTTTAATTATAATTTTTTTATTGAAACCGTTATCACAGGGTTCGGACACGATAGTGCAGTTGATAAAGGATGCAGAGTTTCTAACCCCACTTGAAAAGAGAAGGGAGACGCCGTTGATAGTGCGCGCGACCGCTGGTCTTCGTCTCTTACCAGCCGATAAGGCAGAAAGACTCATCGATCAAGTGAAACTGGACTTATCAAAGTGAGACCCTTGAAACGTTGTTTCTTTTGCCTATATCCGATTATAGTCATGTGTAGCCTCTCGAACCAATGATGGCTCGACACCGCGTCGATTGACGTAAGTTAGAATCCCCACATCGAGTCTCAGCTTTCGGTAATGAAAAACATCGCTATGAAACCATAGCATGCTGGTTGGGAATTTTCTAACACCAGTCTGGTTAGTACCAGCCTCAATTTGAAAATCTGTCGCCAAGCATTTATAGGTGTATTTCGGTAGCTACCGTTGAGAACCAGTCCCTTCACTAGGCTTTGTCACTTGTTGTGAATCGCTAAATATATTTTTTTTTAAATTAGACTAGCAAGGTTTAAGTTGTTACGTTGAGATGAAATGGACAATGCTTACCCAGGATAGGTCGAAGGTAGAATTCAAATTTGTTTACCTCAAATATAAGAAAATGACGGGACTGTAGTACCTGATGGTGAGCACAGTACGATCCAAAAACAACGGCGACCGTCGAAAAATTGGTAATCCATAACTGATCGTCGCTATCATATCGGAAAAATAGAGTCACTGTGACTGGATTATTACCATGTGCATGCGTGGTGGTCATAATCCGTTGGAACACATATACCTACCACCCCGCTTGAAGGATTTACACCAGCTGAATCCCGGAACACGACAAACTTAAGCGTGCCAATATGGCGGGCGTTTCCCTCGTGTACGGTGGTACAGGACCAGTTGGCCACAATTGGGACAAAAATGGGGAGGCTATCATCACGCATCCCACGATGTATTCGCGATTTCAAACGCCAAGAACCTGTACGATTCTGTATTCTTCATATAACATTTTGGTTGTAGGAGAAAAAGTTTGAAGCATTCAGGTTTCCTCAGAATTTTTATCTTCGCCGTCAGACAAATGCCAATACTGTTAGTTAATGTACAAAGTTGAGGACAACTTGCCTTTGATTTTAAGAATTCGAGTAACGATATAGTAAAATGATTGTTGCAGATCAGGTTACAGTGTCGACCCGAACAGCGTTAAGATAATGGACGGCTCCGACGAGGGTATCTTCATCTGGTACACCATTAACTTGCTGCACAGTGAGTTGTCATTTTTTTTTTGCATAAAGAACGTGATAATGCTGATTAGAGATGTGAATCCAAAATCACTTTATAAGCCCTTTATTGAAGTATGGGTAATTATATTATATAATACGTGAAGCAAAAACTTTGTACCCCTTTTTAAGAATATTGCGTGCTCGGAAAACTGAGATTTGGCATGGTTAAAGTTAATCTGGAGAAGGAGTTCAGAAAGCTAAAATTTATCTATAATATCTGTTTCTAATGTATTAAATTAAAATAAATTAATACTGCGAATCCTAACCCGACCCGTGCCATTTAACTTAGAACCCCCAAAACATTGACATTTTCACTCAATGAAAAGTGACAGCTAGTGATTATAATATTCATTGTTTAGGTTCATACTGCAAATTTCAAACAGAAAATAGTCTATGATTAAAAAGTCGCCGGTCAAATTTCGATCAATGGGCGACCGCTTGTTATATTGTAGTTGGTGAACCAGGTACTATTATTGTTTGTCGTTTTTTGTGGTAAAGTTATATTATGTTTACGTTATAAGTAGAAAACTTGATCCTAGTAAAAGATAATATAAATGTCAGACAGTTTTTACAAACAATCTTGTTCGATAGAACCGCTTCAGGCTTGCGATCTGTATAGAACCAATCACTTCGAATTTATCGGTGCCGGCAATTTTTGTACCTTCATATGCATGTTCTCGATAATACGATATGTTTTTTTTTTATAGAAGCAGCAGATAATTAATAAATCATTTTATTCCTCTAAAATGATGACTTGATTGAATAAATTTAATAATAAAAACTAAGCAGTTTCATTACTTACCTTGATTTGTTAAATTTTTAGCTTTTTGGATAATAATAAAAAACCTAAAAAAACCGTCGAATCGTAAAAACGGTGAAAACTTAAAAACTAGTGCTCACAATAATTGTTCACATCACTAATAATAATTCATTGCAATTTAAGAATAATGAACCTTAATCCATTTGTGGCCGTTACCAAGGTCCACCTGGTAATTAATGCGATTCTTAGATCTATAACAAACTCGAGTTCTTGAGATCAGACGGTGGTAGGATGTTATTTCTTGGGACGGAGTTGGAACACTTCGTGTGTCAGTATGTTTTGCCAACTATATCCTTCGGATTACAGAACATACCAGAGCAAAAACTTTGTTACTTTATGGCAGACGATACGGTAGTTTTCTTTCTCACTCTTAACTGGATATACAATGACTGTTAGAGAAATGCGGCGCGTCAAGTCACTTTGAGAGATTTTTTCTGTATATGTGGTAGCGATTGATCTACTCCTTCCTCACTTGTAATTTCTTTTTCTATACACAACTAAGGCGGCTAACAAGTACAAGACTAGTACAAGACAAGTACTAGAACGTTGCCGACCTTGAACCCCTCTACCTAAAGGAGCTCTGGAAGCCCTACTCGGAGCAGGAACACATAACAAGCTTATTTAGGTGCGATCTTTTATAGGGTGCAGGAATTCCACCAGCAGGGCTGCCTCAAATTGTGAGATATCTTCAAAGAAATTTCTATGTGCCCTACCCCTCTTTGAATCGTTCCTTCTTCAAGGAGATCTGGAAAACCTACTCACCGCAAGAACATAACACGAGCTTATTTAGCTGCGATCTTCTGTGGGTTGGGAAGGTATTTCACTAATCGGACTGTCTCGTATAGTTAGAAATCTGCAAAGAAATTTCGACGATCCGATTACAGCGGTGTATATGGCGAACTAGCTGTGCCCGACGGTTTCACTTGTATTAATTTTTTTTACAAGAACCCCCGTTACACCCCACCCCTTCAAAGCCCAATTTGTGCAGTGGTTACAGCTATGTGCTGATATATCAGTAAGTCATTCATTAGATTAGATATAGCGGTTTGTTTTTAATAAAGATCTGATGGACGGCGAGACCATGGCCGCCCTTGACCTGGGAGGTGGGTCCACTCAGATCACGTTCCAGCTGGACGAGAGAGACGCGCAGCAGTACCCATCGCGAGACCAGTACGTCGTACCGGCCGGGAATAATATCACTCTATATACCCACAGGTAACGTTGAAGAAACATTTTGATGAGGAACATCAATCAATCCAATAGGACAATTTTTGACAAATAAGAAACCAATTTCAATTATTTTTGAGGAATTCCTTGGTGAAATGAGGTATATCCTAATTCCAACAAAAAAGAATAATCTAAATCAGTTCATAAACAAAGAAGTTATGGCTGAATATCCTTAAAAAACCTCCTCTTTTTTTGAAATCGGTTAACCCTTAAAGATGTTATGATCTGTAAGTATATAAGAATTGCACTACTCTCGAAATATCTGAAACAGTCTAAAAATTACTGCAAACTCGTAGGAAAGTGGGTGTCGCGGAATACGCACACATTGAATTCCGAGGTCCGATTACTTAATTAACATCTGAATTAGTAGGTAACCGGACAACTTTTCATAAAGCGTTAATTATTAATAATTATGGATTTATAAAGCTACAAAAAATATGATTACAATTAAAGAACGCATTTTATGTAGGTACTGAAAATAACGTCTAAACATTTACATTTTTAAATTGCCACGCAATCGATAACGCAGAGCGCGTGACAGCATGTGTAAAATCAGTACTAAATAAACGCAGACAAATAAAAGAAAACAACAGATGTCAGCTCAACGCACCAACTGGGTAACGTTTGTTTACACACGAATGATGTCATATGCTGTTGTTGGTGTTTCGTTTGACATGAAGAATAGCAGAAAATATTCGATCTTATTTATTCATTTAAAAAATTAATTGAACGATGGTTATTTATTTATACGTTATATATTTTTTTGTTATTACTGTCCGGTTGACTATTTTCTTTCCAAAACACCAATGAAAAGACAAAAATTAACGATTTCATAATTATATAGATAATAGGTATAAATTGTATGTTTTTTGTTTTTTGGCTTGATTGAATGAACATGAATTCACCGACGATCTTGTCAGGGTGGATGAGGAAGATGGGTGGCGAGTAGCACAGGAGCGGTCATTATGGCTATTTTCCTAGGAGGTCTATGTCCTACGAAGTCGACGTCTTTAGACTGAAATGATGATAATATAACAAAATTGTCATCAGTTACCTCGGACTGGGCTTACTGGCGGCCCGCCACGGCATCTTCATGATGGAAGCCGCTGGGAACTATACAGGAGAGTTCGTATCGGTCTGCGTGGACCCGATAATACAGCGCGAGCCGTGGACTTATGCGAACAAGCAGTACTCGATCAGGTAACACGGTAACCGTTGGTCAATACAATTTTAATGTCGACCCTTGTTCTTATTAGAAATGTTTTCAAGAGGTTAGATTACGTAACGTTGAAAAATTTCCGTACAAAAAATTTTAAGTTACTGGAATGTACAGTTTACCTATTTTTATGTTACATGAATGAAGAGTTTACTTAATTTTGTGTTACTAAAATGTAGGGATTATTTATTTTTAGAAAAGTAATTTAAGGTTTCGCACAAATAAAATGGTCCACCAAAATACTGACGGCATTCTATAGTCCTTGCGAGCGAAGTCGCGGGCAGAGCCAGTATAGATATGTAATTTTTTAAAAACCAATGTGATGTTCAGTGGTGCAGCAAGACCTAATAGCATGAAGCGGCAGGCGGTGTTCACCCAGTGCCACGAGGTGGTGCGTCGGTACGTCCTCGACACGCTCGACTGGGAGCCCAATCATCCGCCCCGGGGCACCGTCGCTGCCATGAGCTTCTTCTACGACATCGCGGCAGACGCCGGCATTATAGGTGTCATATTTACTCTTACTTCTCATTTCTTTTACACATATAAGATTATTTAATCTTATTACATTTTGAAGATAAAAATAAACAATATTTGCCTCTCTGTAATTCAAGTAAACGTTTATTAACTATGCCCTCATACCATAATTCTTAAAACAAATTTAGTCTACACTTCGCATTTAATTACAGAAACAACATTAAAGTTTGTTTTAAAGTCCTTGCTTTCTAACTTAAAAAAACGAAATAACCTGTAAAAACACTTCATAATAATCAAACGACTTCTTTTATATAAAAAAAACTTCATAACTGTGAAAGTTGTCACAGACTAAAGAAATTACGTTTGGAAAGTGGAACATTTTTTTGCATATATATATTTCTTTTTTAACATGCTGCGTGTCATTGCTTATTCTAAATTAATTATATAAATATTATAGCGCTTGAATAGCAAGCGTTCAAATACATATATTTGAAACAAATCATCATACTATTTCTTGTATACATCATATTATCATAATTATTATGATCACATATTATGGATATTCTAATTATTATATCTGATAAATATTCTAATGATCACAACTGATAATATTGTAATGATCACATCTGATAGATATTCTAATGATCACGACTTATAGATATATAATGATCACATTTAATAGATATTTTACTGATCTTAATAATTCGGCAACAATTTATTTACCAAATTTATTTTTTGTCGTGTGTGTTGTTAGACGTGATGAAGGGCGGTACTGTATCCGTGAGTGAATATCGCGCAAAAGCCGTGCGTGCATGCTCAGCCTCGAACGTGGACCAGCCGTGGGCTTGCCTCGACCTGGTCTACGCGGTCGCACTTCTGCACGACGCCTACAAGATACCTGACAACCAGCCTGTTTCCGTAAGTATCACCACACACGCCTCCCCTTCTTATTCAGTTTAGGCCCTAACCAAGGCACTTTGATCGGCCAGAACTATGGATGGTAATGAAAACCATCTTATATGGGAGACAAGTTGAAAAAGTGTCCAGATGTAAGCAGCAAATTACAATTCAAAAATCCATCATTTTTACTTTTGTAAAACAAAAAAAAAAGTTTTTTTTCTTAATATTTGGCTTTCTGCATATGTATGCACTTTTGCCAATGTCAACTGTAACAAATACACGTTATAGTATTGAGTTGCCAAATGTTCGGTGTACTGTAGAATAACCCATAAAAAGGATACTTAACATAAAACAGTCATAAATTTATACATAATACTTGATAAGGGAACTGCAGAGGGAATATAAAACTATATTGATGTTAAGCATATTAATATAAATCATAACTATAATCTATATAGACACGAACAAAGGATAAATTACAATTTTATATTATTACGATAAATAAAAACACTAAATATTTCAATAAAGTAGAATACACATATGTAAGTAATGTATTGACATTAGTAGGACGAGAAATATTACAAAGAACAAGATAGTTTGGCACAATTAAAAATTGTGATCCACGTATCTCTCAAGACCGCATTCACACAAAGAGCGATCACGAAAATGTATTTACGCGAGGAAAAAACAATTTTGACAAGTAGTAAGTGAAGTTGGCGCATTATCTTCACACTTAAAACACTTTAAAATAATAATACTCCTATTTTAACATACTTCAAAAAAAAAAACGACGTATTTTTTTTTTTTACGAAGCGCTTTTAGGTGGTTATTTTTTCGCTGAGAAGAGCATAGCTCAAGGGTGGTCCCATTTTGATTTTATTGGTGTTGGACCTTCGACCTCGGAAATACACCAAGTTGGTTTTCTTTTTTTGTTAAAAATTGCCACGTATTCCACAGCTGTTCAAGAAAGTGGACGGTCACGAGGTATCGTGGGCCCTAGGTTTGGCCTACACGACGGTCATGAACAAGATCACAGCCGCTCCCTAACATCAAAGTTCATCAAAGACTTGCGCAGGGTTCTCTAAACCTAGGAACGCTGTGCGTACACTAGGTACCCTATTTTAAGTGATTTGACTTCTACAACTGTTGCCTCTCCGTTCCCATTCTATGTGATATAAGTATAATTATATTATTATATACGTAGACATATTTTTCTGTGCTTTTAGATGTACTAAATATCCTATAGTATTTATTATATAAAATTTGAAACCATAACTGCAATACATAGTAAATAAGGTATATATCGACATCCAATAAGAATAGCATCGTAACTTGAATTATAATAAAAAGCAACTATACAATAAATATCCTAGCAAATAGATAAAAAAACATTTTGAGTTTCACTGCTTTATCTTTCTACTACTATACTTTGTCCATCATATGAAAAGTTGGATTACACATGAGTAATGTTTATTTAAGAGATGTAGCATAACTTTAATTGAAATTTGATCTTAAGATCTACGTTTCTTATAGGAAGTTACGCTGCAAGTAGTAAAAAAAAAACAAATTTTAAAGCAAATGATGGTATAGTTGGTAGTGTGTGTACGGACTCCGCGTCGATGGATGTGAGTTCGAATCCCTGCCACGAGCCTGAGGAAACCAATAGTATGGTGGTAGGGCTTTTGATAATGCCAGCCTGACTAGCTACCACCCTCAAGTTGAAAATCTGTCGCCAAACACCAAAAGGTGTGTTCCGGCAGCTGCACTTTAGAGCGTGTTCCACTAGGCTTAGCGTGCTACCATCTTGGACAACATTGTTACTAAAGATCAGGTGACATTGCGGCAACAACGCCTAAAGCTATAACGGTAAAAAAAACATTGCAAACTAATTGATAGTCGAAATGCATGTTTTTAGGTTATATTGTAATTTGCACGACATAACAATTTATTTTCTAAGGACACTTCATGCAACGTGTCTTATGTGGAACAAAGTATAAAAGATCCATTTTTACTTGACTATAACTATAATTGTGAATGTAAAAAAGTATTACATGTATATCATCGATGCCACAAATATTGTGTTAGAACAGCTTTTAAATAGGTAACATCTAATTTACATTTTTGAATAATAAAAAAAAATCATGAAGATGATATTAAAAAAATATGGCTCTTCTAAGAACCATGGCTATACTATTTCCATTTCTTTATTTTCTCGATGACAGTTATAATTTGATAGTTGTAGTGTTGTGACCAAATAAGTAATGATATCGATTTGAATGAATATCGATATGAAATAAGTAGTGACGATTCATCAGATCTTGATTAAAATAAATAAATAAAGATTACCTGTCGTTATAATTATTTCGTTTCATTGTCAAGGTACTACTTATACCTACTTATTTTACGACAGCTTCGAAAATTTTGAAGAAGTTTGCATTATCAATCAAGAATGAATATGTGTAACATCTTGTAATGAAATATAATATTAGTTAATAAATTAGTACAAAAGTATCCGGCAGTAGATTAGTTTCTCACATCTTGTAAAAAAATATCGGGTCTGATTTTGAATAATAAAAAAATCATGAAGATGATATTAAAAAAAAATGGCTCTTCTAAGAACCATGGCTAAGTGAGATTCGATGTTAATCATATTTGGTATCGATATATTCACCATTAAAATCAATTGAAATCTTATATAAACACTAATTGAAATGATTGGTCTATTTGATGATTAGAATAGTGTTGCCACTGTACCCATTCTTTGATTACATTTAGTAACATTTTGGTTCTAGCCAGCTATATTGTTTAATTTTATAACTATGTAATTTTTTATTTTATAATTTAAATCACATTTTAAATGTTGATACAAGTATAAAATTAATCACAAAATTAGTTCGAAATATTAGACTTCCTTGAATTTGAATTAAAGGGACAATTATTAGTATCAGTAAGATTATGAACGTAATTATTTTCTACTTTTAGCCACTTTCGCGATTCGACGATTTTTTGTTACAAATTGACTGCAAGTGGCAAGTTCTCCATATTTGTTTATTTTTTCAATAAGACCTCTCCTGGAATAAGGTTCAGTTATTATTAGTCGATGTTCAGGGAGATTTTAACATAAAAATAATTCTCAATTTTTGAAGTTGTGTTAGAAATTTAAAAACAATTGATGATTATTTGTATTTTTTTGTTATTATATAATTCGATTCCTGCTAAAGTATGTATTTATGTTGTAAATGGAATTTAAAGAAAAACACTTGTTCTTTAGTAAATTTTTTATAACAGAAGAAATAATAGATAGACAATTAAGTAAATCTTATGATAAAATTATGAATAGTTATATTATATTCATGCAAATTATTTAATGACACGTGGAGAACAAAAACTCGTGAGTCATTTGCTGCAATCACAAAACAGTAAATTGCTTTTGGGGGGGCCGGGGGGGGGGGCAAATTAAAGGGGGAAACAAAATGGGCCGGGAGGGCAAACCCAAATTACGCAATAAAGGGAAGCTTGGGAAAAATTTTTACCTACAACCCTTTTGGGTTTTACCAACCCAAAAACCCCTTTTGGGACCTTTCAATTTTTTTAAAACCCAAACAAAATTTTATTTAAAAACAAAAATTAACCCTTTCTTAAACGGTTTTAAAATTCCCAATGGGAAAAAATTCAACAATCCAAAGGGGGGCCCAAAAATTGGTCCCAAGGGAATTGCAAATAAACCCAAGGCCCCTTTTCCCAGTTTAAAAAAACCCTTGAGGGACTTAAATTCCAAAAGGGAAAAGTTAATTAAAACATGCACTTAAAGGGCCCGGGTGAGAAACCTTTAGCCGCAAATCCAAATTTTTAAAAAACGAATTGGTTTAACCGGGGCCCAAAAATTTCCCAAAATTTTAAATGGGGGAGCCCATTAAAATTTTGGGAAATTAAAATTTTCCCGGATAACCCACCAAAGTCCAAAAAGTTAAATTTGAAAAGGGCCCAAGACCCGGCCCCTTTAAATGGCCCGGGCCCCCCCTGTTTCCCCTTTTTGGAAAAACCCCGGTCCAACCCAAAAAAATTAAATTTTGGGTTCCAAGGGGCGTTTTTTCCAAAAATGGAAACCCGGGGGGGTTTAAACCCTTTTCCTGTATTTTTAAAAAGGGTCCAAGAAACGAAATTTATCCCCGTTTCCCAAAAAAATCGGGAAAATTTTGGGTGGAAAACTCCTTGGTTAGGGAAAAGGGGCCCCAAACCCCCTTTTTTTTTGATTTTTGGTTTCCAAAAAGGGGCCCTTTAAAAATTTTCCGGGTTTCCCCCAAAAAACCCAAAAGGGGAAAAAGGGTTGGCCCAAAAACCCCTTTTTTAAAATTTGTTTTCCCGGGGTTTCCGCAAAGCCCGGTAAAGGAGAATTTCCCGGGGGGAAAACCTAAAAAAACAAAATTTCCCCTTTAAAGGGGGGGGAAAAAAAAACCCCAAAATGGGCCCAAAAGTGGGAACCCCTTCCCAAAAAATATCTTAAAATTCCCAAATTTGGGCCCGAAAACCCTGGAAAGGGCCCAAAAAAAGGGAAATGAAAAGGAAAAAAAAACCCTCGATTTGGGAGGGTTTTCCCCAAACCCGGGGGGGGGAAAAAATTGGGGGTTTCCCCCCAAAATTTTTTTCCCGGGGGGCCAACCCCGGGAAACTCTGAAACCAAAATTTAAACCAAAATGGGAAAATCCCCCTGAAAAACAAACCCTTACCGTCCAGGGGCCAAAACCCGCCGAAAAGGGGGTTTCAACCCAAAAATTAGGGGGGCCCTAAAATAAAATCCGTTTAAATTTTTTAAAACGGGAAAACCCTTCCCTTTGGGGAACCCCTTTTCCCGTTTAAAATTCCCCAAAAGGGTGCCTTTTCCCAAAAAAGAACCCCCCTAATTTAAGGGGGAGGGTCCCCAAAACCCCGGGCCCCTTTCCTTTTGGGGAAAACCGGGGGAAAAATTGGGGGGTGGGAAAGGCCTACGGAAAAAACAGCTGAAAGGGGGGGCCCAAAAAGGGGCCCCAAACCCCAAAGCAAACCCAATTTTTTCAAACCCGGGGGGAAATCAGGGGAAATTTCCTAAAAATTTTTCCCAAAAAACCCTTTTGGTAACTGGCCCCTTTACTTTAAAAAACCAACCCCCCTTGAGGGGCCCCGGGTAACCCCCGTCAAAGAAAGGGGCCCCCACCCCCCAAATGGCCGGCCCGGGAGCCAAAGGGGGCCCCAAACCAACTTCCCTTCAACCCCAATTTGGAACCCGGGGAAAAAAACCCCAACCCCTTATGAATTTGGGAAAAGGGGCAATCCCTGCGGCCCAGCCCCCAAAACCCCCCTAATGGGCATGGGGGAAACCCCTCCAAGAGGGGCCCTCGTGCGTCAAAGGGGGCCCCCGCCGGGTGTTTTCCCGGGCCCAAAATGGCCCCTTTTGGGAATTCTGGCTGGTGGTATATAATATAAATTTACCGTTTTCTGTTATCGCATTGCTCTTTCAAAGTACGTAAGTTCGAGTGTCTGCTTATATGTCGTGTGTTCCTTGTGTATGTATTATTCGGGTAATAAATCAAGGGCTATGAGTTTTGGATATGTAATAGTAAAGACGGGACCTAGTTATTTTGGTTTTTTCTTTACCTATATCTACTAATAGCGCCACTATCGGAGATGTGGGTAATGATATTTTATAAGTAGATACGGCATTGCTGCTCTTTAAATGCAATCGTGAATTGTGGGCAATTGTTTTCAATTCACCTTAGACTTAATTATTACCGGCGTGAGCGAGGACCTTTTGTCCTTTTTTGACAACAGAGTTTCCGCCTCACGCTGTGATTTCCTATCTCTTTTGTTTCAACATGCAGATAACAAAATTTGTACCGTGTTCAAATTGCTTTTAGTGAGAGTATAACGCGTCTATTTAAAAAACGTCATTAGATATGTTGACAGTAGAGAACGAAAATCGGTGATTGGTCGTTCGAATTGTCGAAATTTCTAGATCACTCGTAGGAATATTGTTAACAATGTTTGACTATGCCTTCTCGATTTACAGTTGATTTTTCAATCATCAGATAGCTTTATTTGAGGAATAATTTTTAAATGTTAACAAGTTTTTTCATACATTATCTGTCAAAACGTCAAAATTATTCCCCAAATAATAAGTTTATCGGGCGATTTAAAAATCGGCCATTAGTGAATAAAAATATAATTTTTATTTTTTAACATATTTATAAATAAATATGACTGTGTAATTTATTTGCGTCTATGGTATTATGTTATTCTAAATAACGGAATATATTCAGATAATTTTTGTATTATCTACAGAATTTATTTTACAATGTACCTACTGTTTACATATATCAGCTTTTTTCTATACAATATATTATGTTATATATATGTAATTGGTTTCTCGGAAACGGCTTCAACGGTTTGGATGAAATTTTGTATTTATATAATGTTTTACATTTGAAGTTTACCTAGAAAGAGGTTTTTTTTCTGTTAGACACCGAGCACAGCTCGGTCTCCCAGTTATTATTAATAAAGTGCACTATTTGAATTATGTAATTTAATATATTTGGTGTTATTCGGTAATATTGTACAAATTTAATAAATGTTGGAATTTATTTTCGTTTTATTATTTATTTAACTTAGAAATATTTAACGAATTAATTTTTTATGTGGTTTTATTTACGGGCTTAATGCATTGTGAAATGCTTTTAATAAACTCTGTCCAAGCACGCTCAACGAAATAGGCTGCTCAGTGAAGTGAGCACCCAGTCGAGTGAGCAACTTTTGCTCAATAAAGTTCGCTACTTGATAGAATAGTTTTTATTTTTATGAAAATATGCACTTTTAATCTACTTAAGGAGGCCTTCAAGTATTACGTAACGTAATTTGGGGGAGGGTTGGTCTTGTAAAACGTTACGATGCGTTAGAAGGGCGGGAAAGTGGTTCGAACAACGCGTTACGTAACATTTTTTTTTTTAATTTTAATAAAAATAGGCAATTATAATTTCCCAAGATCGCAACCCTTTTCGTTTATGTTTCACGGGTAATCCCTCAATTGTACGTCAACGGGTGCTCGTCATTTTTATTGTATTCTAACAAGTTGGCAACGCTTTTCGTTTGTTTTATGGGGAATCCCTCGACTGTATTGCTATAGTCGGTGTTGTTAAAGTGCGTTCATACTGTAATGTTCTCAAAACAGGGAGATTTACATCACCAGCTGTTCTTAGCTTCAAAAGCTTTCATGCTGACTTTCTGACTTGGGTTTTACGTGGATTGATTATAGAAAGCGTTTTCATGTGAACAAAGTAGTGAGTTCTTGTTAATCTATATAAAATTATTAATATTTATTTATGCACTATGCGATCAAATCACGATTAAACTTTGGCAAGTTGTGCGCACGCCCGTGGAAGTTTCCGTATTATTACGACCAGTTTACAACAGATGGCTTGCAAGTCGTTTAATTTTCAATATAAAAGGAACGAAGTCAGGTAGTTATAAATAAAACTCGTATTTTGTGTAATGATTTATTAAGAACCATTTAATAGTTATAATAAAAATGTTAATTCTAACGCACATCTCGCACGCACATTGTTTGAGATGTTCAGTCTCCTCTAAAATTATTAAATTTAAAGACATTTACGTGAATACATTTATTTATACGGCTACTAGAAAATACTGAAAGAAAATATAGAATTATTTTATTATTTGATATGATTCACTATATAGAAAATATGTAGTCGATAATAATATGGTATGAACTACATTTCTAAACGACTAAATAGTGATGCGTGTTGCAGAATTGATTAATTCAAATGTGTCGATGGTCCTCGATTGTTTTCAAGTTTTTTAGACTTCAGAAGTCAATAAGGAACCCTTATAGTATTTTATTTTTTTCTATTTACCTACTACTAAATAAGTGTGCGAGTTTCCTTTTAAAATATGGAGTGGAGTGAGTGGCATGACCAGGAGTACAAAAAGTTTTGTATAAAAAACAAACGAAAACCATCGACGGTTCCGTGAGAGAGTAGGTAAGTCAATTTTGAATTCAATTGAAAAGCTTCTTAATGTATTTTTTTTATTATTCGATCATTGGTTTTTTGTATATCAATGTTATTTTATACATTATGAAAAATCATCTCGGAAACCTATATTCCTTTAAGAATAGGTAGATAACACCCATATCGTGTGTTATAACAACAAGGTAATTTAATTGAATAGGTACCTAATGAAAATAAATCTTATAACTTTTCTTTTTCATTAAACCCAATTAATTAACATCATCAAATATATCAATCAATACCAACCTAAATAATAAATTCAATGTTTTTGTCATAAATCATAATTATCATTAATATCATATTACTAATATAATATTAATTGATACAACGTGCAATGCAATATCCATCAACAAACCCAATTGTGCATACAACAGCATAAATAATAGATTGTAGAAAAAATCAAGAAGCCTTAAATTTTTTTTATACCAACTATAAATATTATGGATTCCATAGGAAATGTAGACAAATAGAATTACTCAATAATACAGATTAAATAAATATATTATTTATTTATTTTTCTGTCTATTTGTTATATATATTCTGATTGACTGTGCTCAATTTAATAGCTATTCCAATTTAGAATCTATTTATATACAATTCATAAAGTTGATCGTGAATTATAAGAGAAAAATTATAGAAAAGTAAACACGCTTCGAAAATAATCTATTACCTTACTATTACACTGCGAAAATCAAGAACAACTAACGACTTTGCACACTTTTCTAATGACTTATCATATAAAAGATTGATCATAAATTACTACATAATTTATTGTTTTCAAATAGACAGTATTTAGTCATACATTAAAATTAAAAGAACAAATATTTAAAATACTTAAAAATTAATTTAGTTAACACAGAAAAAATCTTTGGTAAAATTATTCAAAATAATATTTGCAAATAAATTGCGCAATTTACATACGTTAGTATCTTAAGCCCAATTTCAATGTTGGATTAGCTTAAACCAACGTAAACCAAAGTTAGCCAAATACTAGTTTAAAGCATCGACATGTGACGAGCTGTTGTCACATTTATCGACCATTTACAGAACGCCACTTGACGAGCCATCCCACTTTGCCAAGCCAGTTAAATTACAAATTAGAGAATCGTTCTAATGATCTGAAGACATTCTATTCCAATGGATTATCTCTATTTATACAATGCCAATAATGGCTTAGCTTAGTGGAATTGCTAGTCAATTGGTCTCGTGTATATTGCCACTTACGTTCATATTGACCGTGGAGTAGGTATCTCAGAGCATTGTTGTTATTTTCAATATGAACGTTATTGTATCGGATATTTACAAAATTACCGTAAAACATGCAAAAAATGATCTTCGATCTGGCTAGAACCAACCTGAAAAATGGGGTTCAAGGTACAGGTAGACATGTTAGTAAGTGCCCCGAAAGCATGCTATTATTGAGTAATTGTGTTTCGAAAGCATTGCTTTGTGGGTATTATCGAGCATGCTTATAATATGAGCATGCTTACAAATCGATCGACGTTCGCTTTTGAGCGTTCTATCCAAGGCGGTAGTAGGAGAGGTAATGGTCATAAGCAAGTGTAAACGCGTTTGCTAGTAGCGATCAGTTATTCGCTGGGAAGACGAGAAAACATTGAAAGTTATAAATTTGTATCGGAGCTACAAATAGCTTTCCAATAACGCACTCAAAAGCCCAAGTCTTCATATTCCTCCTCTTTTATTTACTTGTTAGAAGATTTTGATGCATTGCAAGCAAAAGGATAATATTATTCAGTTCTATGCGGATGCCCACTTAGTTTTACATTTTTCACTACACAACTGGCAGAGAGCTTGCTAGAAAATGTCATGTGTGACTGGAGTTTTTGCTTACAACATGCTTATTAAAGAACATGTTCAAACTAGTACGTTTTTATCAAGCAAGTCTATAAAATTGAAGAGCATACTCGTCTTAAAGCATGCTCATAAGTACCTATATTTTTTAATAGCATGTCTACCTGTACCTTTAAAGTGTAGTTTAAAGAAGTCTCACTACATTACCATTAAATATGAAACAGATCTAATCTCAAAGTTTACTACTTATGATATTCAGTTAGGTTTGGCGCGACTAGGTATTTAGTAATTGTATTATTTTAAAACGAGTATACATATTATTAAGTGAAATAATTTCACTTTTTCAGTTTGTTAATATAATACGAAATTACAGCTTCTTATACCAGAACAAATAATGTTCACCGTCTTCCACTAACAGGTCATCTACGCCTGGAACAAATATTAAACATGAATATGTTTGATGGTACAAACCAAAATCCAAATTTGTTTATTCAAATAAGGTCATAATAAGGTAAACCACCTTCTATTCAAAATCGAAAGAAAAAAAAACTTTATCAATTTAGGCCCTTAGTGGCACTTTATGACCATCAATACACCGGTTCGGAAAACATCGCAGTTATCGAGAACAGACAGCAAGAACTCGATCGGGTTTAGTTGTTTATCAATTGTACAAATAATATTTATGATTTATAATCTCATAACTAAATCATAATCATTATGTCAGCTGAAAGACGTCCACTGTTAGGCATAGGCCTTTCCCATTGATCGCCACAATGACCGGTCCTGCACTACTGGTATACAGCGCGTTCCCGCAATCTTCACCGAATCATCGGACCACCTTGGCTGTCTGCCTTGGGTCTTGGTTGGTTGGGTCTGCCGACGCTGCGTCTTCCGGTACATGGCTGTGACTCAAGAACTACGCCTCGCCTACTGCCATCTAAGTCCAGCAATTCTTAAAGCTACGTCAGTGACTTTGGTTCTTGTGCGGATCATCTCATTTCTGATTTGATCGCGCAAAAAAACTCCAGGCTTATCCCTTTCCACTGTCCTTCGAGTGACCTTGAGCTTTCTTATAAGACCCATAGTTCTAGATCTTGTTACAAAAATTGTGTTTGTAATACGAATTTAATAGATATTTTATTAACCTACCGACAGGGGCAACAAGCTGGTTTCCTGGAGGGCTGGTGGGATCAGGGGTCTCCGGGAGACGGTACAATAGCCAATAGTGGTAGCCCATCGGTTCCTCCTTGTGCCCAGCTAGAGTGTGCACGTAGTGACCGTTGGGCCATTCGCTCGCCTCGAACTTGAACTTTGGGTTCTGTTCCGCAGCCATTTGCATCACACGATAGAAGGACACGTTCCTAAAATTTGATATAAACAGAATTTTTGTTTGTAAATCTTTAATGGCCAACCATTAGCTTATAAAGGACACTGATATGGTTTCATAAGATTCCTGATTTAATTTTGCAAATGTTCAAAGGTTGAGGTTATATATATAGCAAGGCACGGGAATGACTGGTATGTGCCTCCTTTGCTATGATGAAGTTGTAGTTACTTTTTCTTCATAGATGTGGTTTATAGTTTTACCTTGGTGCGACCATGTGCAGAGTGAAGTTCTCTGTGACATTAGTGCCAAGCCAAAGTGTGTAGGTGAAGGAAACGTTCCGAGCGTCGGATTCGTTACTGGTCTGACCCGATTGATAAGCTAATTTCAGGATGCCATCGCCGCCGTTGTTGTCTGAAAAGTGACCAGGTAAAATTGTGACCATGGAAATAACAATAGACTACTTGACTCATACCAATTTTGGCGCAATAAATAAATATTTTCTGTAGTATTTGACTTTAAACCAATATTTATTGATTGTAGATATTGAAAGTGTAAGATGGCTACATATTTACAAATATATTTTTTTTTACTCTGAAAACGCTGTCGGTCATGTTGTGATGTCGTAGGACTCTTATATGAGTGAAATTTGCTATTAACATCAACTTAAATGACATAAAATGTATCGAGATTTTTACAATGATGAATGAATATTTGCTAAATGTCAGATATATTTTTTTCGACCTGTATGACGTCACATCGTAGATAATATATATAGACTAATATGGCTGATAGCGTTTTCACCTTTTTACAAAAAGTAAACTATAAGAATAAAGTTTTGTGGTTTCTGGGCCCTAAAATATTTGGTAATTTTTTTTCCTCTAATCTTTACCCGACTGGGTCACAACTACCATTTATAGAGTGATAAGCTCGTCGCATCGCAGTGACTCTCTTTTAGTTTGTCGCGTTTCTAGATCATGCGATGGATTGCGATCTCTCAGTGGTCGGCGGTGTTTTTAGATTGTACTGCGATTGTCTTTGGAGCGCAATGTTCTAAAAATATATGAAAATAATTATAATGAGAACATAATATATGGGGTAGTAGAAGGGCGTGTAAATAGCCCTCCTACGGCGGGAGCATATAATTGGGGGTTAGAAAGGCGTGTAAATAGCCTTCCTAAGTGGTAAACTAAAAGAGACACTAACTAGACTAGAAATAAATACACATAGGCGAGCGGGCGGGCGAATGAACACATGAAAGTAGAAATAAAATGGCAATAAGTTAGAAGAACGTGCACTTACCTGTAGACCTTGCTAGCGACTGCGGTGCGGGCGTTGGCGATGATAGCGCGTGGGCGGTGAGGGTGTGACGTAGATCACGTAGCTTCTACGTAATACATAATGTGTCGCCATCTAGGCAGCTAGCAGTAAAGCGTTATCGACCGCGAGTTATAAGGACGCTTTGGAAAACTCGCGGTAATTAGTAACTAACAAGCTCCCAGGTGGCGCAATCCCAATAACTCACTACGCATATTATTACTACTACCGCGCGCAACCAATATATGCTATAAAATTTATATAAAAATAAGAAAAATATCTAGTTGCTTTCTCTGTGTCTATAAAGCCCAGTGCTCACCATTTTTCATTTTTCAAATGAAGTTCTACAAGCTCGTAATGAACAAACTAGTGATAGTTTTACCGAAAGGCTCATGCCGACTGTCAAGGAGCTTATCGCTGCAGTGTGGCGGACGGACAGCCGCAAGAGATGCAGGAGTTAGCGCCGCCACTGCTGCTGCTGTCATGGCCACATCGCCCCACCCTCCGTCAGGGTTCTGCCTCTCCAGTAACCATTTCCGAGCGGCTGGGAGACTCCAGTGCTGGTGTGCACCTGGGCCGCTGTCGGAGTCTTCTAAAGCCTAAAAATTTAGATGTGGATAAGAAAACATTTCAATGAAGCAATAGATGTCTTCTAATTCAGTATTTGTCTGAATATTGCTGTATTATGTAGGTACCTTCGTATTTTGATTGTTATAGACAAAGTTTTGCGAACCCTCACAAAGTGACGGCTGATGTCCCATAATAATATGACGTGAAGGGATTTATTAACAATATCCTCGTCACCTTATGTTAAATGATTAAGCATAGAGGGATTTACTTTGAAGTGAAGCTGACAGGACACTCTTAAAGATAATTGGCGACAGATTTTTTAGTTGAGGGTAGGTTTTTTAGCTACCCAGGCGATCATTAGAAAATGCACGACCAACATTTTAATTTTATCTTTATCAATATCTTTTCTTGCACTGAAAGCTCAAACTCAATTCAGAAAAAAAACGTTTTATAGGTTTAGCGATATGGGCACGATTTGAGCCTGGTGCTAAGAGACGATGTGGCCTAAGATGATAACACGTTAAGCCTAGAGATAAAACTAGCTCACAAGTGCAGCTGCCAGAACACACCTATGAGTTCTTGGTGACAAATTTTTAATTTAAGGGTGGTAGATAGCCAGGCCTGTAATTACCCTGCCACCATACTATGGTTTCATCGTGATATCTTCCTTCACCGAACTCTCAGGCTCATTGCAGGGATTCGAACATACGTGGATAAAAGCGTTGTGTTCGGACACGCTATCCATTATCCAATAGGTGTTCGCTTTATGATAAATTTTCAATTTAAGGATGTTAGTTGGCCTGACTATAGGTATTACAACATTTCTTCTTAATACCACAATCAAATAATAAATTCAATATGTCATGTTCTAATGTAAACTGATCAAAGATGTGCCTTCGTAAGCAAAAGTTTGCAGAAACTCCATTATTTCTAACTTATATTAATAATCTAGATTATATATCAGGTTCTCGCCTGAATAGCCAAGGCGGTGGTGGTAAGACTGCCGAAGCTGCCGTCAGGGTGTTGCTGCCTCGCAAGCCCGGCCATGGGACGCCGTACGAAGTGAATCAGACTGCGATGACGGTGGTCTTGCACCACGCAACGCAATGCCAGGATTACCATAGAGATCGTATCTGCAGGAATTAAACATTTGTTAACCCAAAACGTAAATGTCATGACGGTTACCTACGTTTTGAATTTTGAGAACCTATCTTTTCGAGATTTTCAGGATATTTAAGTTTTATGTAGTGGTGATGTTATTTGGCCCTACATTATGTAATTTTGGCAGCAATTTACGTAATATAGTTTAGTTATTGTGCACAAATGAAGTGGATAAGTTTTAATGTAGGAGCCGCCATCTTTTTGAAGCTATTTTTGAATATTGCAAGATAATAATAATTGGATAAATGTTCTTTATACATGACTGACAGAATGCCATTCAATGCCAAAAGAAGAAGAGTACCTCGTCAATTTTTTTATTGGGACTGGTAACGCCATCTTTATGTTCTGTATGTTTATAATGTTATTTATACTTTTCTCTATACCTCACACGCTCTGATTTAAACTATGTAGTATATGCTACCCCTTCCCTATTCAAAAGAAAGGAACGCACAACCGCCAACCGCCATCCCCGCTCTCTCGAAAACTGACCGCTACGTATCGCACGCTAATCTTTTAATCTATAAAACAAAGTGTATCAGTTATATTGATAAAACCTTACCAGGATTTAAAATGCGTTTTAAAGAACTACTCAAAGTGAAATTGTGGTGAAATCAGCATCGCGAACCAGCAAGATAAACAGCGCGAGTTCCTGGTAAGTTCCGTTCTCTTTCCTCTCAAAATATTTCCATGAGGGGCTATTAACCGCTATTATGTTCTAAGAGTTTTACCGTAGAAAATCGTGTATTAGAGGAAAAAGGATTTCGATGGACACTTCGCGTGATGAATATAATGAATTTGTTTAAAACGAACGAAAATGATTGCGTTTACTGATGCTTCACTATTGCTGTTGCTGGGTAGGGCAGACATTTGTATCCGACTGGATCGCGAACACCATACAAAAGATGGACAATTTGTCATAGTGGCACTATTGGCATAGCTAGCAAATTATCCTAGGAGGGCAGCCACTATAAACCACCACCATGCACATGGTAATAAACTTATCACAGTGAATCTTGTTTAGTCGTGTTTCAGGACCAGCAGTTTATTCTAACAATTTACCCATACCCGCGAATTTGCTATCATACTCATGCAGGCATACTCTCCACCAAATTTTTAGTGATATCGAAATCAAAATCAAAATAATCTTTATTCAATTTAGGTCTTAAGAAGGCAATTATGAACGTCAAAACACTACTGCCGGTTCGGAAAACGTCCCAACATCGAGAAGAACCGGTAAGGAACTCGATCGGGTTTATCTTTTTTTGTCAACTGTACAAATGTTAATAACAGGTACAATTATAATAATTTAGTGGATGCACAGAGAGGGAGTCACTTCCAGACATCACTATCATTCACATAATGATCCACCCTATAATAACCTTTTGACAGTAAAACTTGTTTGACATGGTCCTTGAACATTACAGCCAATCTATTTCAAAAAGGCCCCATCCTAATCTATTTAAGCAAATAAAAATGCATGTGGTGTCGTGGGACACCAGGTAGGAACGACGTTCCTTCGGCTAATGTAGAATCGATATAATTTGCAAAAAAAAAATACGTAAAATAAAAATTAAAAATTATAATTCAAATTATCAATTAAAATAACAAAATATGTCTCTTTATTTTTGTTTGACAACATAAAATTACATAGAAATATAAATAATTACAAAAAAAGGTATTATACACTACTCGCTTGTGTACGAGTGTCGCGCCTGCGCACGTCTCATTTAACGGTTTTATTCCACTGACTTTTTCTTACGGTTTTACTATCACATTTTTTTCAGTTCGGTCGCGCAGCAAGATCCCTATCTCCTCCAAGCCTGCCGTAAGGAACTTCGTTCCAATAAGTTGCTACTCCCGAGGTGTGAGTTGGAATGGTTCATGTGACAGTGCATATCGTAAACCATAACCTTCACACCAGAAAACAATAGAAATATGTGTACCAATGGTATGATCGATAACTTGCATAAGTTCTATCACTTTATCACCTTCGGCTGAGAGTCTTCTGCGCCCGCCACAAAGCCTAGTCACTTGTTGTCTGTTATTGAAGCTGTAAAGGCTCTTCAGACCATCAGCGTTAGTGAGTTTGAAGATCATCAAATTTACTTTATGAGCCACTTCGCTTCCTCCATACCTTGTCTAGTTGACAATAATTCCAGTGTAAGAAGTCAAGAAGTCTAAAAAAACGCGTTTATTTGGACAAGTGGGCTACTTGAATTGGTCGTTTATAAAGTTGTTTATTCTACATTAATAAGAAAACTTACCGCTAATAGAGACAGTGCTAAAAATACTCTACAAGTTTTCACAAATGAAAAACAAGGGAATCAGCCACGAAGAGAATCACAAGCATTCTGTTCATTCTAAAATATCTCTCCAAAAGTTGTGCTTAAAGGAAGACACACTGGTATTAAATAAGTCGACACTATCATCTTGAGAATTAAATTGTTTTTGATATATCGTGGTATTATAAGAAACCAACCAAGACTATGATCAGCTGCTGCGTTAGCGATATCCAAAAGCCGACGGATGTGACGACGGCGTACGTGCGCCGCGGAAGAGCACGCAGCCAGGGTCGCGTAAGCAAACTCGAGGTCGTGAGGAGGTTCGCGGTGAAGTAGAGCGGCCACCAGGTCTCGTCCGTGGAAGGACCGAGGGTCCTTGCAGAGAGCTCCAAGCGCGAGCGTGTAGGCAGCAAGGCGGCCCAGCGGCGGTGGTGACTCGTGATGCCTGACGAATACGGAACAGATAAAGTGTTTTTTTTTAAATCCACGACGTTCTAAAGTGGCAGTAAGAAATATGTTTAGAACTAGAAACCGTCTGTGATATTTTACGCTTTTATTTAATGTGCCTAGTTAGTATGGGTCAAATCTTGCGACTGAATTTTAAAACAATTACCCCCAACCGATTAAGCTGAAATTTTGCATACACGTTTAGTTTACAACGCATGGTTAGCTAAATGACGTAATTCTAAATCCAACATAGCGGACTCCTAAAGATTTGCAGACCAGTTATTTTTTATGCATAATAATACCTGTCTGGCTAGCTACCACCCTCGAGTTAAATCTATTACTTTACTTGAGAGCCCGGAACTAGGCTTAGCGTGTCACCATCTTGGGTCAAATCGTCTCTTAACAGCAGGTGAGGTAGTCAGACGTTAAAGTAACAAAGATTGTTTTTTTTACATTTTTACACCTTTTTAAAATTTGCTATTGTATAATATTTTTTGTGTGTTTTAAACAATAATTATCATCTCCAATGGATGGTTCAAAGTTATATTTTTTGGTTCTAATTAAAACAAAATCTTATAAACCACAAGGTACGTACTTGGACATCAGAAGCAATATCTCAATCTCCATTTGCTTGGCCGAGAGCTGCATCTCGAGTCCTTGCTGCTCGATTTCCTTTCCAGTATTGTTTGCCAACTGAAAACGCATATTGTAAAAAAGACACTCTATAACGTAGCTAGCTGCGTCCGCGGCTGCCGTCGATCGGGTAAACGCGTGAATCGTGCTACCCTCGTTCCCGGTTACTTTAAAGGCAAAATGCTTATGTTGAGTGATTATTTGAAGATAGATATATGCTCTTGATGACTTGTTTGTAGGTTTTTTAAGATACAAAATTATGCACTACATTTATTTGATATATCTCCTAAGGTTTACTCAGCGTAGGCCATTTAAGCGCTTCAAAATCGTCGTTTTTCCTAATTGATTTTCATTTTCGCGGAACCCTAATTCTTTTTCTAAAATAAAACTTGCCTACGTTACTTCACATAACACCAGTTATCGGCAAGATAAAGTCCCGTCAAAATCGGTCCAACCATTTCGGAGATTACAAGGGACAAACACACAGACAAAAATTTAAGAAATTGGTGTTTTGTTATACCTTATCTTATTATCTTAAGTGAGCAATTCTTGTATATATACGTAATTTGTTTCTCGTAAATGGCTCCAATGATTTCGATGAAACTTCGCATTTGATAATGTTTTACATTCTAAGTTTACCTAGATACGTGTTTTTCTTTTTTTGTTAATAAGACACCGAGTACAGCTCGGTCGCCCAGATATATTGTACTTTAATATGCGTTTGGTAAAAAGCTCTTATTTTGCTATTAAAAACAGATACTTCAATTTTATTTACATATCTGTAAAGATTAAGTATGAACTTTTACCTGTAAAGTGAGCATGACATGGTGAGTGTCGTTCACCCAGCCCCAGTCCGGCTGCCGGTGTTGCAATAGATACTGCAGCGCCTTTTGTATCGCTTGACCTTCGTTCAGGGTTTCCGCCTCCCACGCGACGGTGGAAGTCGACGACGGTGTTGTTGTCGTCAGAGGCGGTTTCGTGGTACCAGTCGTTGGTGGTTCCGTCTCTATGGAATCAAAAGTTAAAATAATGTCTTGTACATTGAAATCTTTTGTTCTGGCTTAAGACGTGATAGAATTCCAGAGAGCTAACTTAACACGTAAAAATAGTGTCTAGACTTTAGAACTGTTTTTGTGTCGTTGAATCCGCTTACCTGTTTGCCCAGCGACCATTGATATTAGCAGTAAAACGCAAAACGTTTGTAAGTAACACGGGCCCATATTGAAAATCTGTAACAATGACAAATTTTGATTTATAATTATTGAAGTGAAACTTCTTTATCGACGTATGGGAGAAATTTTGTAGAAATCGTCACGTTTTTCGGTTACGCCCCATGTTGTTTTTTTTTATCAAAGTTTAGTATAGTGACGTAAAGAATATAATGTAATATATTATAATAATAACAACAATATATTAGTTTTGAAGTTTGGTTTGAAATAAGAATAACAATATATTAATTTGAAAGTGATAAAATATAAAGACTTATTCAAATTTAAGTGAATTTACAAGAAAAGGGAGAGTGATTATATATTTCGTTTTATAAATTCAACACGTATGAGCATGATTTTAAATTAGGTATCACTTTTATGCTAAAAATATAGGCAAAAAGAGGTTTATTTCAGGAATGAATAAACTTATCCTTGTTTAAGATTACAAATAAAACTTTTTTATAAACTATGACGTCTGTATTTAAGTACTTTAGTGAAATTATTATTCTATTCAAAACAATAGGAAAAATTGAATGATCAATTACGAAAATACGTTCCTTCGACAGATAAAATCAAAACACGAAAATGAGAATTAAAAAAATTATGGATGTTTAAATACGTTACAAACTACCAAATTGATATTGTATAAATTCTAGAATCGTAATAAAATAAAAATAATTATGTAAGTGCAACTTTCCCTCAAATTATTTCAAAATGGCGTGCTTTGCTAAAGTATGATGTTCAGTACGAATCTATAAATTTATTTACTTGTGAAAGGTATATTCCGATTATGTTAAATTATAATCGATAAAATTAATTTACTAATACAATAAATAAATTGTTTATTAGAGAATCATGTTTGAACATAAAATTACTCATTATGTAGTGCTCGTATGAATAATAAAATTAATTCTTTGACATTGAATATATACGATCAAGAAATTGTTATTATCTGAACGGTTAGCCGTTTCGATGACCCATTTTCTGAAGTTAGCGAATTTAGTAGAATAACATAGGCATATTTCAAAAGAATTAGGGTTCGACAATTAAAAAAACTTATGATGTCAATTCTGGTCTCAAAATGGCTTATGCTGTATAAACTATCACGTATGAAATATAACATAATGTAGTAGGACTAAAGACTTTGGCACCGTCCATGATAATACGGGGACAGTAAAATTGTACACAGAAGTCACTCAGTAAACTATTTTCCATTTGATAAATTATTAAACCTCGGTTATTAGACTGGCTGCCCTCAGATCTTTTAAAACATTTATAATTTAATTAAAATGCATTTTTCTTTTACACATTAAAATGACTTTTCCTAATTGTGTTATTTCAAAAAAAAAATAGTAATAATTAATTATAATTCAATATCATAATACAAATTCCTTTTTTTTACACAATTATAGAATTAATATCAAAAAAGTATATACATAGTACGTCCCCACTCATTAGTTTATCATTTTTGTTTTTTTTTTTGACCCCACCAGATTCAATCCAGATGAAGTAATTAGGGAAGTAACATTATATTGATAAAACCTTACCAGGATTTAAAATGCGTTTTAAAGAACTACTCAAAGTGAAATTGTGGTGAAATCAGCATCGCGAACCAGCAAGATAAACAGCGCGAGTTCCTGGTAAGTTCCGTTCTCTTTCCTCTCAAAATATTTCCATGAGGGGCTATTAACCGCTATTATGTTCTAAGAGTTTTACCGTAGAAAATCGTGTATTAGAGGAAAAAGGATTTCGATGGACACTTCGCGTGATGAATATAATGAATTTGTTTAAAACGAACGAAAATGATTGCGTTTACTGATGCTTCACTATTGCTGTTGCTGGGTAGGGCAGACATTTGTATCCGACTGGATCGCGAACACCATACAAAAGATGGACAATTTGTCATAGTGGCACTATTGGCATAGCTAGCAAATTATCCTAGGAGGGCAGCCACTATAAACCACCACCATGCACATGGTAATAAACTTATCACAGTGAATCTTGTTTAGTCGTGTTTCAGGACCAGCAGTTTATTCTAACAATTTACCCATACCCGCGAATTTGCTATCATACTCATGCAGGCATACTCTCCACCAAATTTTTAGTGATATCGAAATCAAAATCAAAATAATCTTTATTCAATTTAGGTCTTAAGAAGGCAATTATGAACGTCAAAACACTACTGCCGGTTCGGAAAACGTCCCAACATCGAGAAGAACCGGTAAGGAACTCGATCGGGTTTATCTTTTTTTGTCAACTGTACAAATGTTAATAACAGGTACAATTATAATAATTTAGTGGATGCACAGAGAGGGAGTCACTTCCAGACATCACTATCATTCACATAATGATCCACCCTATAATAACCTTTTGACAGTAAAACTTGTTTGACATGGTCCTTGAACATTACAGCCAATCTATTTCAAAAAGGCCCCATCCTAATCTATTTAAGCAAATAAAAATGCATGTGGTGTCGTGGGACACCAGGTAGGAACGACGTTCCTTCGGCTAATGTAGAATCGATATAATTTGCAAAAAAAAAATACGTAAAATAAAAATTAAAAATTATAATTCAAATTATCAATTAAAATAACAAAATATGTCTCTTTATTTTTGTTTGACAACATAAAATTACATAGAAATATAAATAATTACAAAAAAAGGTATTATACACTACTCGCTTGTGTACGAGTGTCGCGCCTGCGCACGTCTCATTTAACGGTTTTATTCCACTGACTTTTTCTTACGGTTTTACTATCACATTTTTTTCAGTTCGGTCGCGCAGCAAGATCCCTATCTCCTCCAAGCCTGCCGTAAGGAACTTCGTTCCAATAAGTTGCTACTCCCGAGGTGTGAGTTGGAATGGTTCATGTGACAGTGCATATCGTAAACCATAACCTTCACACCAGAAAACAATAGAAATATGTGTACCAATGGTATGATCGATAACTTGCATAAGTTCTATCACTTTATCACCTTCGGCTGAGAGTCTTCTGCGCCCGCCACAAAGCCTAGTCACTTGTTGTCTGTTATTGAAGCTGTAAAGGCTCTTCAGACCATCAGCGTTAGTGAGTTTGAAGATCATCAAATTTACTTTATGAGCCACTTCGCTTCCTCCATACCTTGTCTAGTTGACAATAATTCCAGTGTAAGAAGTCAAGAAGTCTAAAAAAACGCGTTTATTTGGACAAGTGGGCTACTTGAATTGGTCGTTTATAAAGTTGTTTATTCTACATTAATAAGAAAACTTACCGCTAATAGAGACAGTGCTAAAAATACTCTACAAGTTTTCACAAATGAAAAACAAGGGAATCAGCCACGAAGAGAATCACAAGCATTCTGTTCATTCTAAAATATCTCTCCAAAAGTTGTGCTTAAAGGAAGACACACTGGTATTAAATAAGTCGACACTATCATCTTGAGAATTAAATTGTTTTTGATATATCGTGGTATTATAAGAAACCAACCAAGACTATGATCAGCTGCTGCGTTAGCGATATCCAAAAGCCGACGGATGTGACGACGGCGTACGTGCGCCGCGGAAGAGCACGCAGCCAGGGTCGCGTAAGCAAACTCGAGGTCGTGAGGAGGTTCGCGGTGAAGTAGAGCGGCCACCAGGTCTCGTCCGTGGAAGGACCGAGGGTCCTTGCAGAGAGCTCCAAGCGCGAGCGTGTAGGCAGCAAGGCGGCCCAGCGGCGGTGGTGACTCGTGATGCCTGACGAATACGGAACAGATAAAGTGTTTTTTTTTAAATCCACGACGTTCTAAAGTGGCAGTAAGAAATATGTTTAGAACTAGAAACCGTCTGTGATATTTTACGCTTTTATTTAATGTGCCTAGTTAGTATGGGTCAAATCTTGCGACTGAATTTTAAAACAATTACCCCCAACCGATTACTGGTAGTTACTAATTTTAGAATAAATGGCTACCTTTATTTACAAAAAATTAGGGTTCCAAATTAAAAACTGGTTAGATGTCAATTTGGGCTCAATGGTTATTATTAACTAAAGGATTAGAATTTAATATACCATAATTTAGGCTAAAAAGCCAAACAACTTAGGAAGTATCACTAACTGGTAACACCAAATTAAGCATTTTGTCTTAAAATAGTCGGGAGCGGGGGACAGATTGCCGACATTCTTATCCACGGAGAAACCATGGGCACATTAGTTTAAAGATAAAATTTATAATATATTTTAATACTTGTTAAGATTTTTGCTAAGGATAATAAAATACAATTTTTTTATTATGATGCTTATTAAAAAACAGTACGTTATTTAAAAAAATTCTAAATTATTTTGGATAAAACAAGACGCCTTATTCTAATTTAAATCTATTGAACAGATGTAGGATCAATAAGCTTGAAAAACGCCTCAATAATAATATCACTGGAATGTGGTATATTAAATTATTTTATGGAACACAGAAAAGTAAGTGTTTTGTAGAAACTCAATTACTGTCCAGAAAAGTCAGGAAAGCAAAAAGAATCAAACTGACCTGTAATTCGACTTATCCAAAAAATAAATACTTAAAACATTATTAGATTTATTGAACGTTAGAATCTGATGAGAATAAGTTCTTAATTGATATCAACCCTTTGTAAAAAAAACATATATAATTGTGCGTGTGTTGTGTTTATAGAAGTTGGATCATCAGGGTAGTGCTTGTTAAGTAGGACTTTATTTTTGCTAGTGATAATTAGTTTTTAATTAATTTTGATATATGTGGCCCATTCCTTTAAACAACCGATTTTTTTAAATTGTTTACATTTATACTATGAGAAGTGACAACGTCATGGTTAAATGACCCTGGATTCTAATTAAGTACAATTTTCAATTTTTTAGTCAGTAGTTTCTGTCGGAATTAAAAAAAAAATACAATTACCTCTGATGAGAAAACTAATTTATTATTATGTTATACTATGGCAATCAGGCTACCTATAAAAAATTCTTATCATCTTAATGGCGAAAATAAAAGTTTTAAAAATTTAATACTTGCACCTATTATTGATTATCTTGTTTTGCTAAAAAGTTCCTATATATTTAAAGACTAAACTACATATATTATACAATTCATTTAGGGACCACTTAAGTATACTATTTTTTAAAGTAAGTTAACGTAAGTTAATTTTATTGGTAAAGAGTTTTATCTAAACAGTTAAAAGGAAATTATTAATATTCTTTTTTAATATTAATTTTTAAGATTAATAAAAGGGTCTTTGAATGTTTATGCATAAATCAGTCTCATTTGATGAACCCACTTTTTTTTGTTCTAAATATTACAGTTACAAACATTAGTTCTCTCAAGTAACACGAATCAACCCACTTTTGAGGAATGGTGATCAATGTTTATGGGTGTTCAATCCCTGGAGATTTGTGCCTGATAAGGCCTTAGGGAACCTGAACTGAGCGGTTTAGCTAGGGCGTCCTCGTCTGCACTTGTGATTCCGCCGCCTCTGTAAGGTTTCTTCAAACTTAAAAAATAACATAATGAGTTTTTAACATGTATTGAAGACAAATCTATAATTGTAAATGTGCAACATAAACTAAATAATTATTAGCGTTCCGGCCGGATTGTGGAGGCGGTTGGAGATATACATTTGAGTTCTACAATAAATAATGATATTTCTTTATCGTTATAGGTTTAGCCTTATGGCCACAATCTTCACCTGGTGTTATGTTACGATCTGCCCTAAGATGTAATTACGCTAAGCCTAGTGGAAGACTGGTTCTCACTCAAGTAATATAAGATGAAAATTCGAAAATACAATTTCAGGGACCATTATAAAATTTTCAAGTGCGTATAATAATAAGTAAGTCTATCGGCTTACTCAGTTATTCATCATATAAATTATAAACCCAGTTGTCAGTTTTTGTAAAGTCGACTTTAATACTATACCCTATACACTATGATACTACACACTATACTACATGACTATACACGCCTTGAACGGATATATATATTATGTTACAAATTATGTAATACACCTGCTTCATCGTACTCGACGACGGTATATCAAGGTTTCAGATAAGTCATATGCTATAGGATCGGTCGAGCTTCTAGATCTGTCTAATACAATCTCGGAATCCATATAAAAACAATATTATGTATATACATGAAGTTTAGAGTATTTATAAATCTTGTTTGTTCATGTCAATTTTATTTCGCATATATATATTTCTATTTATTTATTTGATTTTAAGATTTGTTTACGCATAAATAACAGTTTTGTTTTTGTTAGTAGAATGACGTAATACGTTGCGAAGAAAGATTGATGTACTTCGATGAGGTTCTGTGATAAAATTATCGATGTTTTAGATTGTACTTGTACAGGTTGGACATATTGTAATAATGAAGTTTAAGTATTTAAAATTTCTTTTATTCATCAATTTTATTTCGCATATAATATTTCTATTTATTTTTTATAAATATTAGGCGAACATACATCATAGTTTCTCAACATTTTATCAGAAATTTACATTTTCTATTTACCTTTCACTTTTTATTATCAAAAACAAATATCATTGTCAAAAACAGATTCAAGTAATATAAGGGAAAACTAGTTTCGATTTCAAAGGAATAAACACATAAACATATATTGATAGGATTTACAAAGAAAAACTTACCATTTCTGTCAAGATATATAATATAATATCACTTTTTCACTATTCTAAGTAGCTAAGTTGGTCCAACAAATTGTCAATTAACGCGGTCTATGCGAGATGTTGCCGTGAGTGGGGAACTACACACTAGCGACCTCTTCGATGCGCTCGCGTTAGTTGCGCCTGTTCGAGCTCCGCGGCTGGTCGCCTGTACAAAATACTGGCCGGATAGAAGAATGAGGTTATATTCTTCGTCAAGAAATTAAGAACATTCGACTGTTTGGCCGAATTGATACTTAAGGGGTTAATATTTATTTGAGGTTAACCTCACTTTTTGATTGTAAGTATCAGTGAATGTATATAAATCTGTTAAAATTAGCAAGTATTAATAAATATGACTGTAAATCTAGTGAACATTATTAATTCTAAAAACAATAAAAAATATAAATTAAATAATAATTTAAAAATAAAACAAAACACGATTAGAAAATAAAAATATGTATACGTACATCTTTTTTAATTATTCGTTTTTAATGATTTATTTATTCATTTTTAATTTTATAAAATCGTTGCATTTCTACAAGATGTTCTGTCATCATATAATTGTATTACTTTGAAAAGATAATTCCAATTATTTATTCATAACTTGTAAATATAATACAATAAATAAATAGCAATGATATTATAATAAGAACAATGATAAAATAAATTACTCATTAATTGTATGCATGTCTATAATAATAAAATAGCTTTCATTTAATACGGAAAAAATTGTTTTTCTTAAGGCTTAAGCCTTATCTACCCCATTTTCGTGAAGTTGCAAATAGTAGAAAAATGATATGTCGTAAAGAAGTTTCACTTCTTACCTGTGTACTCTGGTACACACACACATTTTTTGTGTATAAGATTCACTTATGAAATATGAAATTGTAGTTGGACAAGTTCGTGCGCGACCGTCCCATGTGAGATAAGTTGACGGGGACGAGGTAGCACGACATTCGTACTACAGTCACTACGTCACTACAGTAAACAGTATGTTGTCTCGGCAGTGTTCTTGAAATAAATTATCTAAAGCCGCTCGGTTGATTAACACGCACTAGGGCTGCCCTCTGAGTGTATTTCTTGGGTTACCTAAATACGTATTTCATAATGTTATATTAAAATGTCGATTATTATCTTTTCACCACTATTACAAATTGTGTACTGAAGTTTACCTAGATTTTGTGTTGAGGGTTTCTATGAAGACGTAATAGTGTTTACTTCAGTGTACTATGACTTGCACACCTACGTCATGCAATTACACGCGCTTCCCTTCCCCGCTATATTACCCGCCCCCGTTGTAGTCTCTTGTACCTCCGCCAACGTCTGTCAGATACATAGAACGGTCGCGCACGAACTTGCACAACTCTAACATTGTCATAAATTCAAAGGGTTACAAGATTCGAAAGTGTGCGGACTTGACGACTTTATAATTTAATTGGACAACGGATACGTAATCTTTAAAACTATGGAACAGTCAAAGATCTACTTGTTATATGCGTCAACATAATGTATCGCCACTTAAAAGATGTTTAAAGTGATTATTACGCTATGATAGTCCTGGTACCTTAAATAGTGTATTATTGATTTGTTCTCGATTGCACTTAATGCCAGAATGATAGAGCACGCGAACAACCGTTAAAAGCTTTGGATGAAAATTTATAACTATAACCTTAATACGTCTGTTTACTGAAGTTTTCATTAAAAAAATATAATTTTTTTCTTTTTTAAATATGAGGACGCAACTTTATTACATACTAAGCAAAGCTTTTATTATGTAACTAAACAGCTGATATAAATACATATATAGATAAATAACACCCAGACATACAACTGATAATTATGCTCATCACACAAATGTCAGTCATAAGCGGGGATAAACCCGGCTCAATAGTAGGGCTTACTGCCACTGCGCAACGAGGCCATATAATTTTTTTTATTTATCTCACCGCAGGAACACAATACTAAGTTATTTGGCTGCGATCTTCTGTAGGGTGGAGGTAGACCATCAGTCGGAATGCCCCAAATAAATTCAAATCTACAATGTAATTGCACTACCTCTCTTAAAATCATCACCTTCTTGTCATCTTATCAGATTGAGTTGAAACAGTAGATTGTGTATTATCTTCAGATTTTCCTAACTCGGCAAATCCATCCTTGCTATTGAAAACCATTATTGGGTAATTATTTCGTTTCACAGTCACAGTGTCCTAACAAAATGCTGGCTCCCTTGTCGGGTAGACTGCGAAAAAGGAGTGTTATATTTTTCAAGCGTTTGTATATATGTATGTCTATTTATTTGGTACGCTCTGTGGCCTAAACGGCTTGATACAACAATCCGTTGTTAGCATATAAGGTGTTGTTAGATTTATCCCAATTGTGGAAGTGATATAGGTTTATATAACGTATGACGTCTGGGAATCAAATAAAAGCAAAAATAGAAAGATATTTTTTTTAGTCAAGTGTTTTCGTTGCAGTCGGTTATTAAAAAAAAAAAAAAACTAATTATTTATTGTGAATAGAGGTTATTATGCTTCTTATTTCGACTATAGATATAACGAGAACAATCTTATATAATATTTTGGTATCTTTATGTCTGATTCTTAACGTAATCGTTAAATATATTTATTAGTTCTGCCTTTTCCCCTGGTCTATGGCCCTGTGAAGTTGTAAAAGCCGTCTGCGGCTTAAGGGCCCTTATGACTTACAGTATAGTCAGATAGAAAAAAAGGTATTTAATGGCTCGACCACAGCGCCATCTATTGGATTCTAACATATCTATTAACTGTCGTTTACATTTTCACAGGTTTGGTGCATAAGTGTTTATTTAGAATTTAACAAAATTTTGTATCTTGTAATTATAATATTTTCAAGGAGGATTGATTTTTTTTGGAATTGTAGTTACGTTACTAGTATTTAAGCTAAAATGCGCTTAAATCAATCATATGCACAATGATACATCTTCCAATTTTTTTCTACCCCAACCTTACACCGACGTTAGTTCTTGTTTAAAATTACAACAGCTAACACTGGAAGTCACTGCGCTAATAATTAAATATTATTGCTAAACTTGTTTAGTAAGCGTGCATGGTGCGAGCTAAAACAGAAGTGGCCAAAAGAAGAGGCCTCCAAAGTTCGCGAAAGCTGTTGTCTGGCGTGTCCTTTTTTCTCCTACATTCCATTATTCCGTGTCATTGTGCATATGTTGTAATCGACCAGGGAAAGTGGCCCCCTATTAACAATCCGGCTAGTTGTTAAAACAATTCGAACCAGCGATTACAACTAGTATTAATATTAAGGGTAGCTATTTTTAATATTGAAGATATCACTTGGCTAACTTGCGTTTTTAACTGACTTCAACATAAGACGGGGGAGGTTACTCAATTCGAATATATATACATATATATATATATATATATATATATATTATGGATGTTCAGTCATAGCTTCTTTATTGGATAGGGGATACCTCAAAAGTGGTCCCATTTTAATTTCATTTGTATTGGACCTTTAACTTCGAAGATACTTGTGTATCTCTGAACACAAAAATCTCTCAACTCTGCAAAATCAATGAAGTTGGGGTTTCTTTTTTGTTAAAAATTGTCTTGTTTATAATTATCGTGATATTTTTTATTGATGGGAAACATCTATAGGTGATGGTACACCTGATTGTTGGCGTGGTGATACAGGCCGTGGCGACACATCGCCACGCTATATGATGGAATATATGTATGTACTATGAATTATGAATATACAATTATGGAAATAATTGAGTTGTCGCGATTTCAAATAAATTTTTTGTATTTAATAAAAAATAATATTTATGTAATAAACAGTCATTATTTTATGGAACAAATTTTATCTTTTATATCTGATTTCTGTCGTAATCTGTTCTTTTATGAATATAACTTATACAAAATAATTTCGAGGTTTCACATCTGCCAGGCGTCCCGTGACGGTTTTTTTTTAGATAAAGATTTATGGAGTAAAACAAGAAAGGATTGATCAACGCACAACGGCAAATCTCAATCATTTTATTTATTTATGTAGATTCTCTTTCAAATCTGATATAATACTTGTAAGCGGCTAATCAAAAAGTCACCATTAAAATGCAAATAAAACCCACGACCTCGTAAATCGTCTAGGATTCGTCTAAATAAAATAACTCAGGTGTGTCTGGAAATGCTCCATGATTTTATTTTCGATACTTCTGTACAAACAGATGTAGGGAATCGATATGTATGAACACGAATGTCATTTATATTTATATTAATAAACCTGTACTTCTGTCTCTGTACATGTAATTTTTTCCTTTATATAAAGATGTCTGTTATAGACATTGATTGCGATTATAATGTTATATTTTCTTTAAACGGCATGACCGATTTTTATGCCATTTTGTACAGGGGAAATGAATTGTTTATTGACGAGGATGATGTTTATGACATTCTGTAGAGGGGAAATGAAATGATGATTGATGACGATGATTTTTTTGAAACTTTCTACTTGGGGAATAAAATGATAATCAATGATGATGATTTTTATGAAATGTACACGGGAAATCAAATAATGATTGATGATGACAATTTTGTGATTCTTTAGTTAATAGTCGTCTAAAATAATTGTCAATAAAAAAATAAAAATAAAAAGGAGAAATGATCACTGTGTAACAAAAGTGTGAAGAGCCACGGGACATCGCTAGTTTACATAGCCGCTAGTACTGCTGGTTAGGTTACTACTTAGGTTATTTATGATTACGAAATATCAGCAGTTATGGAATTAGCGATTTAAAATAGCGGTTTTTATAATGCAGAAATAGCTTCTTAACTAAACCAGCGTAAACAGAAAAGTTAGTGTGTGTAATGTTCACATATTTTCACGCGTCTATGGAAGTTATCCAATTAGTGCACCAGACGGAAAATTAGCGGCACCTAACGTACAACGTTGCTTGGGGTTGATTTTATAGTGTGTCTTCCAAGATGATTTCTTCTTGCTTTATGTTTTCTTGGTAGGTAAAGGGTATACTGAAAAAACACTGAATTTTCAGCGCGTCGCTTTACGTGGGTCATATTGGATTTTCTCTGGTATGTATATGACGGTGATGACTGTGAAAGAAACAATCTGGTTGTGGCTACCGTTGCTGTCTTGTTATATCCGGTTAGTATATCTACGTAGAGTATAAAATACAACAACAAAGTAAACTTATCTTTTACTTATCCTCTTTTCACTTTTGTCTCGTTTAGTGGAGAGTTAAATAGACCAGCGCGCGCATCATGTTACGGAAGTGCGTCACTTTAATTTTTTTAATTGGATCAATTTAACGTTGTATGTAGATATAAACCATAGATTGGTTTCACTGGTTTCCGCTACCGCGCTACCTACAACCAATAACTCGTAGAATACGGCAACTAAACTATTTGAAATGAAGCTTGTCAACGTGACAGTAACGTCGTTATGACACTGAATGGAGTACGCCGATACGGCGTGGTTTTTATAGCCGCATTTTTATAGTACGCCGACGGTATCTAGTTATAGCGCCAGCTGAAATTAATTATTAATCTATGATTTAAATATTATTTAATCCATGAAAATACTATGAGTATATAAGTTGTATAGCAAATACATCTGTTATTAAAATTTATTATGAAATACAGCGACGTGGCGCGGCGGGGCGATGGAATTTAACGTGTGTAACGAAGTAAATGTGTGTATTTTCACGCGTGGATCCCTCCAAGTCACCGTCCAATTAGCGCACTAGACTGAAAATTAGCCCTTCACACCGAAACGCTAAGCGTCTGATGCTACTCATCCCATGTCGACGCCCACGTTTGATGTCTTTATTTTTGCTATTAAATCCTCAAGTTATTTCTTACACGTGTATATATTTTTTTGTTGATAATATTTATTTTCCTTACTACTTATAGTTCCCTGGTTAAAAATAAAATTCAAATTATTTTTCATAATAAATAGTGCAAAATTATGATTTAGTAGTTACACTGATTGAGTGTTGGTATACTAAATCTGGATATTCCTTTTTGATGAGACTGAGGCTTATTTACCTCATCAGTCCACAAAGTTTTGACGACTTTAAATGTCGAAATATCTGTATTTATCCAAACCTCACATACTCATTTCCACAACCGATCTTTCGCCGTAACAGCAGCACGACTGTGGAATTCGCTTCCAATCAACATCTGCCAACTCTCGGGATTCCTTGAAGTATTCGCTACGTAGGTTTTACTTGGAGCAATCGAATATTACCTAGATTTTTCTTCTTTTTTTTAAATTAAATATTATGCACACCTTGCAACCTTTCTCTTGCTCCCCTGGAAAGCTGGCACTGAATGCTTTTTGGCATCAAGTCCTCCATTTGTACTTTTTTGTGCAATAAAGAATATAATATATGACGGAGGATGAGCTTCTCCATAGTTAGTAATGCTCATTTTCAACGTTTATAACCTTGGGCGTCGGTGGGTAGTTGGATAGAACAAACTCGTATCACGGATTAGATATTACCAGACAGTATGTAGGTAGGCACGCATAATTAATAATAGGGTACGTCTCTCAGAACGCGCGATAGTTTTAGTAACGTCCACACGCGCCGCTCGCTAACAAGAAAGTGAGTCGTCTCCATACTGCCGACTCGGTGGCGCCTGCGTCACTAACTCCATCGAGCGCCACCTGGTGGCGCTGGCGCTCCGAATCGGACTCGATGTCGACATATATATATATATATATATATATACAAGGTGTCCAGAAAGGGTATCGGGTATTTGTAAGTTCAATGAAACAAAAATTATTTGTATGTAATAAAAAAGTTTATTGTTTATTATTAGCATATGAATTGGAGAATTATTTGGAAAAGATGATGTTATCCAAATGATGACCGTTACGTTGCTGGCACTCTTCTAAACGGAAACGAAGATTGGCGATAACACGTTGACACATAGCTATCGATATTGCTGCCATTTCTGACCTGATGTTTTGCTTTAACTGGGTTAGATTCGTCGGATTGTTTTGATAAACCTTACTTTTAAGGTATCCCCATGCAAAATAGTCAAGCGGGCTAAGGTCGGGGCTTCTGGGAGGCCAGTTGATGTTACCCCTTCGCGAAATGACTTTATTAGGGAATAATTCGTTAACAACTTCCATTGAGTCATTTGAGGTATGGCAAGTGGCCCCATCTTGCTGGAACCACGTTCTTGAGTTGAAACCTGCAAACTCCTGCAACTCTAGGACCAAAAAATTTCGCAACATATCGCAATAACGGTCACTATTCACATTAATTGCTCGGCCTCGTTGATCTTCATGAAAATAAGGACCAATTATGCCTTTAGCAGATATAGCGGCCCAAATAACGACCTTTGGACTATGCAGGGGTCGTTCATGCTTTCGTCTCGGATTCTCCACTGCCCAGTACCGACAATTCTGCTTATTAACATGACCATTCAGGTGAAAATTTGCTTCGTCACTGAACAGTATGTTGTTCAAGTTGTTAAATCGCTGCAGCATTTCGTTCGCAAAATTCAGTAGATTAGCATAGTCCGTATCCTTCAATTCTTGAACCAATTCAATTTTATAGGCTTTTAGATGTAAGTCTTTCTTTAAAATCGAATGTAAAGACGATTTTTTGATGTTCAACGCTTGGCTTCGCTTTCGGATGGATAAAGACGGATTTTGACGAACCGACGCCTCAACTTCTTCAATTGTTTCTTCATTGCGAACTGAACGAGGACGACCAGAGTTTTGAATTTTAACTGTCGCACCTGTATTCTCGAACATCCTGATCCATTTCCTAATGCTATCGTCACTTGGCGCGTGGCGTGTACGATATTCCGCACGATAGAGACGTTGAGCAGTCACTATTGAATCACCATTACGATAATACGCTCGTACGCAAAATGCGCGATGCGTCCCCGAGTACTGTTCCATCGTGACTAAAACTCCACAAAATGGCGGACGCCACGAACCCCTCCCCGCACCCTTTAGACGCCCCATTTCGAATATGGCGCGAAAACAAATACCCGATACCCTTTCTGGACACCTTGTATTATAGCACTTAAATGCCTTCAGATTTCTTTTACGTTTAGTAGACAGCATTAACAATGAAATTTGTTTTAGTATAGTTACCAGCGCATTCCGTAAAATTTATTATTAGAGACTTTAGATATACTTTGGATATCGGATAGATATTTTGATAGAGACAACCTATTGGCCACGAATTTCCACGTAAAGTATAATTATCATTATATTAATACGTGAAGTAAAAACATTATACCCCTTTTTAAGCGTATTGCGTGCACGGAAGACTGTGAGATTTGGCATGGTTAAAGTTTATTTGAAATGGAGTGCAGAAAGCAAAAATTTATCTATAGTATCTGTTACAAATATATTAAATTAAATAGATTAATACTGCGAATCCTAACCTGACCAGCGCCATTGAACTTAGACACTCTAAAATATTGATATTGTGATTCTATGATTAAAAAGTCGCTGGTCGAATTTCGATCATTGGTCGAATGCTAGTTAATCTAAATACATAAAGAAAATTCAGTGTAGAGCTGAAATTACTATCTTTAACAAGTATGATAATGTATATCTATCAAAGTCAGTTATATCCTTTTGTGCATAGTAATTGCGTATTAAGTAATTTAAGAGAAGATATGAAACAACAGCATAAATTGAAAACTTTATTATAATTTACTACAGTGTTGGTACCCACAGACAGTTTATTACCCTATGTTATGTTATGTATTATATACCCTATGTTACTCCCACAATTAAGACGAATCTAACGAAACAGCGTATTAAAAATCCATTAAGCCGTTTAGGCTACATAGTGCACCAAAGAAGTAGAGTAGGGTAAAGCTGTAGGGTAAAAACTTGTGAAGATACAATCTATAGATATATTATAACACATATATCGGAACTGTCCAACTAATCATGTAATGAAAGTGGTGCCAACCTCGTATTTAATGCAGGAATATGTCTGTTGCTCGCTCACCCTGGGGGAAATGTGCGGCTTAGTTTAACACTGTTAGGTCAATGACCTTAAGGTGCGGTGCGTATTGATGCGTTTCTTTGATGAAGACCCATTGTTGGTAGCAAAAAATATGTAAACACTTATTTTCTAATGATTTTACTAGTAAACTAGTTGTGATCGCTGTTTCGCTCGCGTGGACGACAGAAGAACCCGTAATGCTTATAAACATCGTAGTTTATTAAGATTTTAATAACTTTTCATTGAATTAAGATATCGTGATAATTTTTCTTTTTTAACAAAAATAAATGATCAAACCTATCCCGTAGTCTTTGCGTGATGCGCGCACAACGGCAAACCTCAATGTAAATGAAGAAGATGGCTTCATAGACAGGAAATAGAATTGCAATCAGAGTCCAATTGCTAATTGTTAGTTTCTTCTTCCTCCTAACTTTGCAATCTTTATTGGAGACCATTACTACCATTATCAAGTGATTAAAGAAGAGTCTTTTCTTATGACAATTTCAGTGTCCTAACAAGATGGTGGCTCCCTTGTTAGAACTTTCTTGTGGCATCTCAGAATGCGTGCTTCCAGTTTATATTTATAATCCACTTCGCTTATGCACAAAAACCAAACTATATCACGGAATACGCCACCAATATTACATAATATAGGGTCAAAAACCTAAATAAATGAATTAAAAATAAAAACCACCACAAGTAATTTCAAGAAGACACTGGCAAGTGCTTTTTGCGACGACAAAATAAGAATAAGAAGAAAAATAAACTATAATATGTAGTACATTTTAGATTTTATTTGCATAAAAATTAGTTGGTCTGCACATTTAAAGCCTTTTGATTTACACTGGATTATCACAAACCTAGACAAACGATAAGATTTCAATAATATTTAAGTAGGTACTTTAACAGCGGTATTTATTGCTTAATTATTAAACATTTAATCATTGTTTTTCGTAGACCAATTATATTGTCAATAACGATTAATTTTACAATCAGTGAGTTAACAGTATGTTTATAATTTAAATTGAATTATTCAATATTATTGGATTACTGATAAGAAGTCGAAAATAAAAATCGAAAAAGAAAATGTTCATTTTCCCATAGGAAACGTTTGGAAACGCTAATCAGAAAACAGGACGTCATCGTACAATATTTATTTAAACAATTGAGTGTTATTAGGTTTGTTCGCTTAAATTATGCTAAATAGCGTTGTTTGTCGCTCGTTACAACCCACAATGACAACTGAAAAAAAGTCTGCAAACTAACGTGTTCAGTGAGTTAATTTTTTAACTTGAAAATCATTTTATGGACTATTGTGCTATTCAAGGTTATCTTTTGATAAGTGACTCTAAAATTATATGTAATAAAAAAATATATGTGAGGGTATAGTAAAATTAATTTTGCACATAATATTATACGTATTGAACGATGACGTCACACGTGTTTGCATAAACCTAATGCCGCACTTTAGTGGTATATTTTTGATTTTAATTAAAAATAATCCTTTATATCATTTGTATTTTAAATGTGTATTAATGATAAATATTATTTTCAACATATGTGTTTAAAACAATGTTTTAAATGTTGTGTATTCCCCAAATGACTTAGTCATCAGAGATATAGTGGAATTGAAGTGTATATAGCATTTTTCTTAGAATAGACGACTTAATATCTTAAAATAAATGACATATCAAAAAAGCTAATCTGCCAGATTGTTACAATAAATACTCTTTTTTATCCATCAAGAAAATACAAGTGAAGGTTAACCAAAAATACAATTTTTCTGTCGGAGCAGAGTTGAGATAAGTTTCTGGGATCGTTCGTGGTTTTTGTGCGAGATCTTGTGAATTTTTATCTTATTATTGCATTAAGGCAGTGGTGTACAAACAGAGGCGTGCTTACGTCGTCTCGCGGCAGATGAAAATCATTTCGTTTTATTTTATAAGTTTTCTTGAACGAGTCACTTCACACCGAACGAAAATACATTTTAAGTTGATGAATATTTCAAATTCCACTAAAACCAAGCTTAGTTGCAAGGATCTTCGATATGGGTTAACATTTTAATATCTATACACTTTTCTTTTTATTCACTAGATAACTTGTAGCAAATTATTAAGCTCGTCTCAGTTTCAAACGAAATATGTAATAAAGCTTTTTCATGCCTATAATTCACGTATTTATTTTTAAAAACTAACCAAAACATATGTTAAATTTAAAGTAAGTTGGAAACATTTTTAATAGATTTATTGAAGAATATACATAATATATATATTATTTCTCAAAGGTTTTTTTGCCAACACCCTATCTCCGTTGATTTCTTTATCATAATTCATGACTTCAATGTATATTTATTTATCTATACAATTAATAAAATTAAAGTGACTGTTTGTAATGTCAAAATAACAGCATTTTACTAAATGTATATGAAAGTATATACGATACCTATTCAAAAAAAACAATTTTTATAATTATGTCTGTCTGTTTGTTCCGGGTAATCTCCGGAACGGTTGGTCCAATTTGGCGGGACTTTCACTGATAGATAGATGATGTTATAGGGAGTTACTTAGGATACTTTTATTTTAGAAAAAGAATCACAGTTCCGCACAAAAAAAAACTGGTAATGGTGAACCAATTCGGGCGCTTAAATGGCTTACGCTGAGTAAACCATAAGAGATATAGCAAATTGGTGTAATACATTATTGTAGACATTAAAACGACCTACAAAAAAGTCACGGAGAGTATATATCTATCTTCTAAGAAACACCCACAATGAGCATTTTTGTCTTTTAAAATAGCCGGGAGCGGGGAGCAAGATTCGCGCGGGCATTCTGTAGTCCACGTGAGCGAAGCCACGGGCACAGCTAGTATCTCTCTAAATAGTATTAGATAGACAAATAGTTTATAATTAAAGATTTCGTTAAAAGTATTATGAAAAATCTTTTTCAGTACGAATGTCATCTGTTTATCCTAATACAAATACTTAAATATATTCAAGATGTGTATTGTTAAAAAATGTTTATCGATTTATGCGCATTATAAGAGCTTCCGCGAGTAAACAATACCATGTACAATACACGAGTACGTCCGGAGCAACCAAACCTTTCACCACGGCACGAGATATATATTTTGTTTAACATACATCTGATACAAAAAAGAAAAATCTAGATATTTATGTTTGAATACGAAACCTAAATTTTTGTTAAATTTATAATGGGTACTGTACTGGTAACTAAATTATTTTAGAGAAATATTTATTGTAGAAAGCAATACTTATTTATATAAAATTATAGAGGTTTGCCATTGTGCGCGCATCACGCAAAAACAACTGAATAGATTTAGTTTTTTTTTGTTTTACTCCCTAGATACATAATCCTTAGCAGTTAATAATAAATGTAGCAATAACAATAAAAAACTTCAAATAAACATTATTTTAATATTAAACGGCTTAAAAATACATATAATATTTTTTTTATACAAATTCGTAAACAATGAACAACTCGCAACATAAAGTTAAGACTAAAAACTTTTCAAACTGAAAAGCAAAAACATAAAAGTCACATACGACTTGAAACTCCATTAAAACTTATGCTTGCAAGTATAAAAATACTTTTCATATTATTTTGTTTTATATTAAGTTGGTAATTGTTGAATTAAACTTTGTTCAAGGTTAACATAAAACACTTTGGAACAATACATAATGCAACTAAGTTTTAAAATATAATAGTAAACGCAGATATTTTCTATACAAACTATACATTAGTTTTTTAATGTACCTAGTACCTAATATTTACGTCTTCAGTAATATTTTATTGTTATATTATATAAAATCTACTATTAAAAAAATTATTTATTAATGAGGAATGTTCTTCTTCTTTTTCTTCCTATCTTGGCAACTAGTCCTTGAAGACCATCACTGCCATTGTCAAGTGAATACAGTGTCTTATCTTATGACGATCTCAGTATCCTAACAAAATGGTGGCTCCCTTGTTACAACTTTCAACTTTCTAGGGAGTTTTTGTGGGATCCCTGAATGCATGCTTTCAGTTTATACTTATAATCCACTTCACTTATGCACAAAAACCAAACTATATCACTCAAAACGCCACTAATATTGCATAATATAGGATCAAAAACTTAAATTAATGAATAAAAAATAAAAAACCGCAACATCTCACTTCAAGATTCCGCCAAAAACTCCCAAATGAGGAATGTTATTGATTATAAAATATAGTGGACAAGTAGTTAGAGGAATGGATTCGCTATCTACGTCCTCTAGGAAAAACCTGAGCACATATTCTAAAATAATATACGAAACACTTGTCATACCTACTGAATTTAACAACTATACACGTAGTAATAACGTTACTTAGTGACTCTATTTTGTGTGTCGTATTAAAGGAGTATAAAGATAAGGAATACTGACGTTGTATATAAAATCAAGTGAAATTACGATGGCGTTACTAGCTTATTTAAAAAAAAAAAATTGCCTTTCGGCCTATGTAGACAATTTCGCTAATGTCATCTGTGACAATTGCACGTTATAGAATTTTGTTGCTAAATAAACGGGGGCGTTAGTATCACAAAAGTGCCATTTTCGTTATATACAATTTTATTCACTTCAGGTCATATCTTTTTGGTATAATAGCGCCATTTTAGACATTTTTGAAATCGTTATTTTGTGTATTTTAGTTCAATTTTTTTTAGTTGAAAATTTACATCAATCGGCACTCTGTATTTTTTGCTTATCTTCCATGTTCGTGTTTTAAAAATGAATCTATATATGTATAATCAACAAAGTGGCTTAGCCGATATTAGACCACGATCCTCGACAGATGTTCCAGTCTAATCGGTGACAACTATTTTTGAACTAAACGTAATTACGAACTGGTACAATTAAGCCTTTTTGAATCTACAAAAATAAGCACTTCGATTAATTAATAGTAAAGTAATATTCCCAAAAGCCGGACTGGTAAAGCCAATTTGTTCTCGAATAGCCATCAGAAGGCTCTCCGATTCATATTGTCAGTTTATTGGTCTTTCGGGACTAGAGGCGTGTTGCTGTGAGTGCTGGCCGTCTCTCTGTTGTAGGGTTGTCCCAAATTTTCTTAAGATGAAATCGATATCAAGTATTAAGTTTAAAAACGATAATGTTTTTTAGATTTTCTAAAACAAAGCAAATTGTGATAATCGATTGACGAAGGGATTAGGTACTTTGTTTAACTGATATACATATTTCTTTGCTACTTCCACATGCAATTATTTTTATGGAGCAATGATGGCTCAGTTGGTAGCGTGTACGGACTCCGCGTCGATCGACGTGAGCCCGGTGAAAGAAACATCATGATGAATCCATATATTTATGGTAGGGCTTTTTCTAATGCCCACCTGATTAACTACATACCTTTAGTTGAAAATCTGTCGATAAGTACCGATAAGTGTTTTCCGGCAGCTGCACTTGAGAGCCATTCTACCACTGGACTTAGAGTTCTAGCATCTTGGGCCACATCGTCACTTAAGATAAGGTGATATTGTGGTAACAACGCTAAACTTATAACGATAAAAAAATAAGAATTGCTTAGTGGTTGTTACGTCTTTCTGCAACAAGCAATTGTTATTATTTTTTAGACCTGTTCGTTGGCTAAAATCCCACCTGATGTTAAGTGCAGCTGCTGAACACGACTGATTTTCAACTTGAGGGTTGTAGCTAGTCAGACAGACGTTAGAAAATCTGATTATAAGTGTTCAAACAAACTTTTTTTTATATTTGCCTCGTTTTCTTAAAGAAGTTGTTATAAAATTTGTCGACATAGTCATTGCACTGCGGGATGCTTAGATGGTTTGGGTATGTAGAGAGAATGAATGAAAGAAGAAGGACTAAACAAATTTATAAGGCGAGTGTGAGTGGGAGTGTTGGAAGAGTAAGGTTTAAATGAACGTTCATCGATCAAATCGGGTACTTCCAGAAGAAAGGTCAGGTTTAGAGTAATCTAAACCAACGAGCGTGCGAGTAAAGATTGACGAAGTTGAAGAAGTGAAAGAGGATCGTAACAAGTAGAAGGATATGATCTCTGCCTACCTAAGAGAGGCGTGAATTACGTATATATATATCCTTTCAAATACTTTCTCTATTTTACATACTACATACACACGCACACGCTCGTACATGCATCCATACACACATTTTCTCTCACACAGCAACATACTCACATATCACACACGCGTACGCACTATTTAAAACTCGGACTACATATACACGAAAACGCTTAAACTCTGAATATTTGATTACGCTAATAATTGTGTAGTCAAAACGTCTCTGATACAGATATCCATAAGACAGGTCTTTGAGCCTAGTGTGGGCATCTACGACAGTTGTTATTGTTACCAAAATAATTAAAAAAGTGTTTTAGGTAGTCTTAAATCATCTTTTTTATACTTAGGGTAAAGTATTTTGGAAATAAAACATTATTAAATATAACAATATTAATTATTACGAATATTTTAAAGTGGTGACCCTAGTTTGAGAGTGTTTTTCCAGTGAAATATAGCATCGGACCAGTCTCGGTCCAGCTCTCAACAGGAAATTGCGCTTTGGCAGTATCTATACTGCCAAAGAGTGTGCTTTATTTGAAATAATATTTTATAGATGTATAAAACATTAATCTTACGAGTTTTTAGAAAACGTTTAATTATTCTACAATTAAATTATTAGGATACACGAATAGTAATTGTTCGAGAATATTCGCGACGTACAATTCACGTGACGTAATCGTTGGGCCCTAAAACATTCTTCACGCGTTGCGATTATTCCCGAGACTAGCTGTACGCAGCTGTATAATTATAAAGGAAAACCTTACTTTCGTACTCCTGGCCACAACCCCGTCTACCTGAACTGTGTAAATTGTGAACTATGTGGGTGGAGTGAACTGTATGTAAGTGTGTGTGTTACAACCTCAAATCGCACAGGATAGCTGGTCACCGTAAGCAACACTTCAGCAAAAACTCTCGAGACACAACTCAAAGTTATACAATACAAAGAAAACACAAACTGGATAACATCAACAATTTCTAATTACGAAAATACGTGGCGCTCAAAACAAATGAAACGCGGGATGCTCGGTAGCAGCGTACAGCCGGACTGACCAGCGAAAGCAGAGGCTGGGTTGTGAGGGCGTGCTCGACTCACCAGTTCTAGCAATTTTAGAGAGCGAGCTAAATTAAATTACATTTCCAACTGTAATTAATATAGGTACCATAATTATGTCAGATTCAAAATCAAAAAATTCTTTATTCAATTTAGGCTCTAAGACTTGATAGCAACCACCTTACTACACCTACGGTCGCTAACGGTAAAAGAAAAGGAAAAAATATATGGAATTGGCATACCTTAAGTTAAGATGCCAATTTCATACATTTTTTCGTTTTCTATAACGATTGTAGAAATACAACTTGGCTAGGGCTCCAAAATCATCAAAATAATATTTATTCAATTTAGGCCCAAAGAAGGCACTTATGACGGTCAAAACACTACTGCCGGTTCCGAAAATATCCCAGACATCGAGAAGAACCGGCAAGAAACTCGATCGGTTTTTTTTTTTCATCTTTACAAATGTGTATACAAAAGTACAATAATAATAATTTTGTGGATGCACAGAGAGGCAGTCACTTCCAGACATCTCTATCATTCATGTAATGATCCACCCTATAATAAATAACCTTTTGACAGTAAAACCCGCTTGACATGGTCCTTGAACCTGTTGTCCGGCAAATCAGTAATGAACTTCGGAATCTTATTATAGAACCTAACACTTTATTACCTAAAAAACTTTTATTAGTCTTACTAAGTCTAAAACACGATACTACTAATTTACGTCTATTTCTAGTATTAACATTGTCTAGATCTTTGACAAAATCTAGCTTGACTAAGTTTTTGCGAATATACATTAAGTTATCAAGAATATGTTGGGAGGGCAAAGTTAATATACCATATTCCTGGATTTTGTTCTTTAGTAATTCGCGAGGTCTCATGCTGTATATTACTCGAACTGCCCGCTTTTGTAATATGAATATGGTATCTACCTCAGCTGCTGAACCCCAAAGCAAAATACCAGGAGTAATACCGGTTACAGTGGCATGTAGACGTTTCGCATTCCAGGATCAGCTGATGTATATCGAGTAATCAAGTGGGGGGCCAGGGATCTCTACCCGACTGCGTCGCGTACATCATGGACATGGTTATAAAACCGTTACAACACTCTCATTTAGTTTGTCGCGTTCCGGGATCTGTCATGAGCGACTATTTTGAATTACACTGCTCTTACAATCAGTAATAGTGCCGTAAAAAAATTGACGTAAATTTAATCCTCAACTAACAACATCCTATACATCTATATATTAATACGTGAAACAAAAGCTTTCAGTACCTTTTTAAGCGTATTGCGTGCATGGAAGACTGAGATTTGGCATGGTTAAAGTTTATAGAGAGAAGGAGTGCCAATAGCTAAAATTTAACTCCATAACTGTTAAATTAAATAAATTAATCCTATCAAGACCAGTGTCATTGAACTTAGACCCCCCAAAATATTGACATTGTCACTCAGTGAAAAGTGACAGCAAGTGATATAATATTCATTGTTTAGGTTCACACTACAAATGTCAAACAGAAAATAGTCTATGATTAAAAAGTCGCTGGTCGAATTTAGATCATTGGGTGACCGTTAGTTTATGTATATCGATGAACTAAATTAATAAATTTGTTCATGATGTAATTCGTTCATTACGGAAATACGATACCCAATCTATTACAATGATCATTATATAATATTATCAAAATGTTGTGGATAGCTCAGTTTTTATGGAAGATTAGGGATTACGAGAAAAAGGGAAGAATAGGCGATCTTTTAAGGTATTTTTAACTGATAATAATCATAATAATTTATTAGTGACCATAGTATTTGCAAACAATCTGAATCAAAATACAGTTTAATATGGGTTTTAGTAGATAATATTTAAGCATTTAAACCGGCATGCAATATTATTTAAAAATCTCAAATTTCATACAGAGATAAATTCACTAAATTACAATAACATGAATATTTCAATTAATAATTAATTAAAAATGAAATTAAATCATATTCAGCACCTATTTAAAACAATCATTCTCGCTTAACATAAAACGGAAACGTTGAAATGTTTAATACAATTGAATAATAATTTTAAAATAATAATGTGTATTGGATTAATAACTAAAATTCTTAATTACATGCATCTCTCTAAAATTATCACTTATATTGATATTGGTTATTTGAATTTTGGAAATGGCACTACTAATACATCACGAAGCCTGTTGGCATTTGAAATATATATTTAACTATCTGTGCGCGCGGCTTCGCTCACGTGGATTACAGAATGCCCGCGCGTATCTTGTTCCCCCGCTCCTGGCTATTTTAAAGACCAAATGCTTATTGTGAGTGTTCCTTAGAAGATAGATATATACTCTCCCTGACTTTTTTGTAGGTCATTTTAATTTCTACAATTATTTCGTTCATTTATTTACTATATCTCTTATGGTTTACTCAGTGTAAGCCACTTAAGAGCCCGAATTAATTCACCATGACCTGTTTATTTTTATTAGTGCGGAACCCTAATTCTTTTTCTAAAATAAAAGTAGCCTAAGTTACTCACTATAAAATCAGCTATCTATCAGTGAAAGTCCCGTTAAAATTGGCCCGAGATTACCCGGAACAAACAGATAGACAGACAAACAAAAATAAAAAAGGGGGTTTTTGTTATAGGTATCGTATATAATTTCATATGAATTTAGTAAAATGCTGCTGTTTTGACATTATAAATAGACATTTAGATTAAACAAATATAACAAACTCTGTTAATAAGATAATCTTTATTTCCAATTGGCAACTGAAGACACTGCAGACAAAACCGTTTAAATTTAAGGCGTTAGTCCTACGTGAAATTGTGAACTAATTTTACATAATACAAAATCGTGTAGATTTTACAAATCAATCTGAGAGTATTTCTATTCAAACAACCTTGGCCTACAGTCAACATCGAATTCTCGAAATAGAAATCCAATCAATATATAGAATATTAAGGATATCTTTACGATGTTTGTTCAAGCAAGTTTTTAATATATTATAGTATTTTTCTTTAGATAGTCAGTCAGTTCAGTGTAGATTTTTTTTTCATTCCTAAATTGTATTAGATTGAAGTTAATCTCTATGTTTATAGGTATTATTCAGGTCCCAGTTTCCTACGTATATATTATACATACAACTGTAGTAGTCAACTTTACTGCACCTACATTTAAACGGATTTTCATGATCAATTTCGGTTTCATAAGTGCAAACTCGAGGAATGTGAGATTGGCGCCGTGGACGGATAAAATCAAAGTCAATAATACTTCTTTCAATTTAGGTCGTAAGAAGGCTATCGGTTCGGAAAACATCCCAAACATCCCCCAAGAAACTCGATCGGGTCCATCAATCCTTTTTTTGCTATTTGTTTTACGTTTAATGTTCTTTAATAATTATATTATTTTAGTGGATGTTCAGAGACGAAGTCACTTCCAGACATCACTATCAATTGCATAATGATCCACCTTATAATAACTTTTTCACAGTAAACCCTTCTTGACGTGGTACTTGAACATATTGTTCGATAAATCAGTAATGTGATTAGTAATCTTCTGAGATACGTCTGGAAGAAGATTATTATTGTTAGCAAAATCTTGGGTTTGTTGATCACCCTTTTGTGTTAAGGTATTTTATGGGTCAGATGGTTAGCAACTTAACAAAACCCTATTACAATTACCAGCGCCTTGTACTTACGAATCAATCTCATGTTTCGGCTCAGCATTTCACCTTCTGCAATGGCTGATGAAACCAAATCCAAATTTCTAATTTAGAATTAAGTAAAGACAGTTCCTCTAAGCAATGAAATAAAAGATAATATTCATATAAAAAAGGAAATAAGAGAAAACCTCCTAAGAAGAAAACCTGTTTGCAACACATAAAAACTACTAAACCCGACGAAAAGGGTTATTTTGATTATAACCAGGAAACTTTTCTGTTTACATCTAGAGGCGTAAAAACATTAGAACCCGGCCCTATCATCCCGATACTTTGTTTAGGTGACCCTTTACAAATGAAATAAACTTTTTTTTTATTTATGCTAAAAGGTAGCAAATAGGCGGACGGTCCATCTGATCGTAGATGGTTACAATCGCCTATACGGTAGTGTTGCCGACATTGGACACTGTACTTCAGTCCTTTTTGTCATAGCCCTGGAGAAAAACCGCAATGTACGTGAAAGGAAGGTTCTAGATTCTAGAGAACCTTACTTTCACACGAAAGTCATCAAACGACAGTTTCGTTTGAAAATCGCTTTCGTGTTGTTTCTTCAGAAAATAAGCTTTTAAAATACAGACTTTAAATAAATAAACGTTGAAATAAATAAATGCTGAAACGTCGCGCCGTGCCGCTGTATATGCAAAATGTTGTTTACCTTCATTTTATCCAGTGGTTATTTACAGCCATACATGCAACTACGAATTTCTGCAACGTTTCGCTTTGTCATGTGGTTTTATATATTTATTTTTTTTCGTTAACATGGCAAAATTAATATGCTTGACTCATTCATATTTTGTTATCATGTAATTAAAACGTGGTAGTCGAGTGTTTTATACAGGTGGAATATATATTCGATGTCCGACATATGCCAAAGAATTTTTCAGAATTCTCTTACGCTTACTATTTCAAGATGGTATCACTATCAGCTGATGGTGAAGGGAAACATCGTGAGGAAACCTGAATGCTTGAAAACTGTTCTTGTACTCGGTACTGTTTGTGGAAAAAATAGAGCTTCAGATTTCTCGGCTTTTGAAATCGCCAATATGTCGTTGGATGGTATGGTGGTTAAGCCCTCGCCTTGCCTTCAGGAAGAGCCATCTTTGCCCAACAGTAAGATACTTGCAGGCTGATTTTATAATTAAGTACTTATAAAAAAGATTAAGCACTCCGTAGCCTTAAGAGCTTAGGTTAAGTCTAGCCCTGGTCTAGATAATATTGAGTTCTAGTATTAACTTTCATGTAACCTTTTGAGCGAGCAATTCTTTTTCTAATACTTTTATAATAGGACGTCAGTTGTGTATTCACGAGCCTTAAAGCGTGTTATAAACAGCAAAGGCTGGTGTCGCCAATAAGGGGCGTTGATGTATTACGTAAGTAACCTTTCAATGAATTTGCCCCTTAAAAGAAAGGTAAGGGACTGAGATATTTTTTTGTAGATATCTCTCTACTTGGGGCAGTCTGACTGGTGGAATTCCTCTACCCTATAGAAGATCGCAGCCGAATTACCTTATGTGGTGTTCCTGCGGTGTGTAGGGTTTCCATAGCTCCTTAGAATAGGTCAAGGTCGGCAACGTCCTAGTGATACCTATGGTATTATTACAAGCGTCTATAGGCTATGGTAGCCGCTTACCACTAGGAGGGCCGTATGCTTGTTCGTCACTTATAAAAAAAGCAAAAATAAAAAAATTAAAGAAACCTTCCCCAATTATTTTTATTATACATTAAAATTTAAAGGAATATAGGTAACTCTCGGAAAATTATTTCTAGACAAAAAAAAAATAAGTAAAATAGATTCGGTATACCATAATAAAAATAGTATGTGAAAGTAATTTTAATAGAAAAATATTTTTTTGGAAAAAGAAATCGTTATGTTATAAATTTTGGTCTTGGGAAATATTTTGTCAGTAAAAGTAAGAAAAAGTTAAATCATAAACCCAACACTTCAGTCCCCCGTTAGTACTAGTTTCCATAATATTTTCTGGTGAAAAAGAAGAAAAATAAATGATGAAAAATTTCAGTACACGTAAAAAACGTAATATTTACAGATCTCGTTCGTTGGCAACTTGTTATTTATAACCGTGTTATGTTCGGCGGGGACGTTGATTGATCCCGGTGTCGATATTGAATAGATTCTCAGTAATCGGTCATCCGGGGACGTCTCTCGCACGACGTTCCCTTTCAAAATAAATAGTAATGTGATTTCTTTTTAATATCCTTTGTTCCATTTCCAGGGCGCTTTCGAAAATAAACATTAAGTAGGTTTTAGTCTTTTTATATCTAGTTATATTTATATATATTTTTATAACTCTGATACTGGAGATTAACTAAATTAATTGTAACATATCCAATTTGTACATTGACAAAATAATCTTTCTCTTGTAAGCAGCTATGGGTTTACTTTTTACTTTTGTATGTGTGTATGTATGTATGTCTATTTCTTTGGCACGCTCTGCAGTCTAAACGGTTTGGTGGATTTTAGCATACGAGACGTCTTTAGATTCGTCTTAATTGTGGGATTGACCTAGGCTCTATAATATTTAAAAACGACGTTTGGGAATGAAATTACCAAAAATGGATTTATTTTTTGTTGCATTCGGATTTTTGTTTCCTTTTTAATAATGTAGCTTTTTTTGTTAAAATTAACATTTGCGTCCTTCCCATAAACGTGTACCAATAACTATTATTATTGTTATTATACTTTTCTTTTAGAAGTTAGACAATTACGAAAAACTTGAAAAATACAAGAAACATTTAAATGAAAAGATAAAAATATTCGTATTATTGTAACGTTAATCGCATGCAATCTTTTGTAATATCGCGTTTACATATTTTAATACAGTAGTAAAATATAAAATAGATTGATAACTATTGACTTCATTTAACTTTGTGTGGGATTTACATTAAATCAAGGTATATATTGAAACAATCATATTCTTAGGTCCCAAATTTTGTCAAGGAATGTGTTGTATACACAATAATAATCTTACATGCATGTTGCTGAAGGGTACAAGATAACCCTTCGGATTGCGAGAGAACTCGATAGTCTAATGTACGCCGGAGGCAAAGTTGTGAATATATCTTTAGAAATATATGATCCTGGTGAAAATATTTCATGTGTGCATTTTTAGATATCTTGTTTTAATTTATTTAAGACCATTTTATTTATAAAATTAATATTATTATTTTTTAGACATTTAAAATTGTTATTAACTTCTAAAAAGAATTCGGGAAAAAACTAAAATCGACTTCGAAGAGAGAAAATTTAATTTATGCTGTTTTCATTTTCATTTCATTTCCATTAAAAAATAAATGTTATTTTTCGTAATAAATTTTTGTGGTTGCATGCAGCCTGTTAACGGTTTATAAATTACGACATTTGAAAATACCATCAAATAAAAGTTTCAGCGTTGGTAAAAAATGGGGAACAAAGCGAAGCTCTTTGGTCGGCCATTCGAAAAGTATCGTTGCATGAGGGCTGTTCGGCGAGCGTACCGAGAGGATGTCCACTCGACACACATTCAGCTGAAGAGAGCTACTTGATGAACTCGAACTCATATCAAATAAATTATATTTTTAATGAGTAGTTTTGCAAAGCCCTTTTTGTGTAAAGTAACTGGATACAACTCAAAAATCGCAGGTTTTATATTGTGATTAGAGGCTTGTGTGACCTCTAGCAAATTAAGATATATCTACTACATTTTATTTAATGGCAACTGTGTTCATGCACAATTCTGTCAACGTCACGTAAATACAGTATTCTTCTTTTTATTCTTATAATCTTCAAATATAGAAGCTACATACTTATCTACTACATAGCACTGATAAGATAAGATGGCGGCTCCATTGTTAAAACTGTCCAGGGAGAAAACCTAAAACGCAAGTTCCTAGTTATTATTTAAATTTAATTCACTCGTGCATAATAACTAAAGTAAATCACGTAAATGCTGCACTATCTATACTATGAAATAATTAACAAATAATTAATTAATTGATATTAATTAATTATTAATAATATTATAAAGAGGAAAGATTTGATTGTTTATTTGCATTAAATAGGCTCCGAAACTAATGAACCGATTTGAAAAATTCTTTCACTGTTGGAAAGCTACACTATCCCGGAGTGACATAGATTATATTAAGTTTTCAAAAAAAATAAGGATACTTACTAAAACTCCAATAATGTATCCCAAGGTGTAAAAGAATTACCTAAAATATTCTTTATATCGCGTGCGCTACAAAAACTACTGATGATAGAATAAAATAATGTACTGTAACTTTGCAGAACACATCATTATTTTACAAAAAGTGTCGCGACAGTATATCTCTAGCTATTATATTTATGCCACAATAAGTGTTCTTTTATTTTTAAAATTTAATTGACAAAATGATCCGATATAGTACGATATCGTAATAAAAAATATGGTGCACGGACCATGCGGAGAGCATAATTTAACAACATCGTGTATGAAAAACGGTATCTGTACCCTCGACGTGTCGTCAACGATACCCAAACCGGAGAGGTCGGATGTCCAGTTTATCGTTGTCGTGACGCCGAAAATGGAGGACAGTTCACTACGCTAAATATCAGAGGAAATAGGTTCAATATAGATAATAGATGGATTGTCCCTTATTCTACATTATTGTGTAGGACGTTTAACGCTAACATAAATGTGGAGTAGCCACTCAGTCCAAACCATCAAATACATTTTCAAATATATAACCAATCTGGCCAAGCTACTTTTAGCGTCATAAACCCAAATGGAAACTATGTGAATGGCTGGTACATAACTACATCCGAAGCTGGTAACGCCATCTGTATGTTTATAATGTTATCTATACTTTTCTATCTATCTATACTTCACACGCTATATATTTATATATATCTACTTATAAAAAAAGTGTATCAGTTATATTGATAAAACCTTACAAGGATTTAAAGTGTGTTTTTAAGGAACTACTGAAAGTGAAATTGTGGTGGAATCAGAATCGCGAACCAGCAAGATAAACAGCGCATGTTCCTGATAAGTACCGTTCTCTTTCCAATCAAAATATTTCCACTAACAGCTGTCTCGCGAATCTTAAAATTTCAGATCCACGAGCGGTATCCTACAGTCTTGCGTTAGTTGTCCACTTAGAAAATGGCCAAAGGGTTTATTTTACCGCAAAAACAGCTGACTAAGTGGCCCTAAACCCATGTAAAGCTACTTTGCTAGCTTTGTTTGAGTTCTGTAATGAAGATGAATTCGCAAAGACACTTCTATACCACGAAGTCCCGCAATACTACACATGGGCCAATAATACATTCATAAGAAGGAGGCATGGTGTGGACGTAGTTGGCCATCAAGGCATAAAGAAAGATGCTTTAGGAAGAGTTTACGGTGTACATACTTCTCAATCAGAGTATTTTTATCTTAGGATGTTGTTACAACACGTTCGCGGTCCAACCTCATTCGAGTACTTAAAAACCGTTGAGGGAGGGGTTTCTCCACTTTAAAAAAGTTCTCAAAGAGACCTATTAAGCAGCTTGCCACTCCAAATTTAAGCAGAAATCGTGATATCCTTTTGGATGAGTCTCTAGGCCAAATAGTCCATAAATTAGAAATTTTAATAGATGCATATACCCTGACATTGAAAATTTTCACGAAAAAGACTTTCGTTGGTTGTGATCTAGAGCAATAGTTACACCTAGGAATGATACGGTGAACTAAATAAACAATTTGATTATTCAAAAAGTCCGCAGCCAAATAAAAAATTACAAATCGATCGACACTGTAACTAATATCGAAGACGCAGTCCATTACCCACAGGAATTATTAAATTGTCTAAACAGTTCTAGACTGCCACCACATGAATTAACGTTAAAAAGCAGCAAAATAAAACAACGTCAAATATCGTTTACAGGAAAGCTCTGACTCAATAAACTGAATGACTTTTGTTTTGTACATATGATCTTTTTGCAAAAATGAGAAAAAATAATTAAACACTTATTAAAAAAAAAACATACATTTTTTTATAATTTACTTTTTTTAGTAACCTAGCGCAAATAGAAGGGTTTATTCGTGTGTATTATAATTTTTAATTTAGAAATATTTGATAAATACCCGTGCGATGCCGGGGCGGGCCGCTAGTTTAATTAATATGCCAACAAAAGCCAATGCGCCTTAGCCTGATTTTTTGTAGGTGATTATTTAAGATTTAATTTGGAACATGTGTAAGAAATTTAAACCTGTGGTCGTATACCAACTATAGAGACGGTTACCTTTTTGTTTTCGGATGTTAAGTGGTCATAATAGTTTCGAGGCTCCGGGAGTGCCACGCAGCTAAGCTGTGTCCCTACAAACACTTGTATCCTTTTAGGAAGGTATATTTAAGTATACTTGGCCTTTGTTATTTGAGATAATTAATATGCATACTTATTAATATGGAATTTTCCCCGAAGCATCCAATATTTGCTTTTTACTTTTTTAGAGCCAGTTGTAGACATATAAGACATTATTCAAAGTGTTTATATACCAATTCAATCTTTGATAGATAGGTTATTATTGGATATTAATCAAATAAGTTGTTTATGAATAAAATATGCTAACTAAGTAATAATAAAACGTTGTTAGTAACAATTTGATATACATAATGAATTACAAATAAATTACTTTTGATTTCGATTTAAATTTGAAATTGAAACGAGTTTGTGGTGAGTTTATGTGTTAGGGGCAGCTCGTTACGATTTCGAATCGTTACAGATGCAACACAGCCGCGGCCGCGTTCGCAAATTTATGGACAATTGTTTTGCATAAAGGAACGAGAAATGCATCGTTGATTTATATTTTTTGAGTTGTTCCACCTTGCAGCTTTATATAAAAATTTGTTTACGACTATGTATAACGTAATAGGATTTTTTATGATTGGTAAAAAACGATTTATTTATTGACAACAAAAAATATGACACCGCTTCGATCGAAGTAAGTTCGAATCCCTGCAACAATGAATCCGAGCTTTCGTTGAAGGAAAATATCGATTTGAAATCTTAGCACGGGGGTAGGACACTTTCTAATGAAGCTATTACCACCTACAACTTGTAGTTGTAGTAACTGAAAATTTTGCTAATTTAACTGAACAGTTATTTTATAGAAAAAATATTCGATGTGTTTTATTTAAATTGATATATATATCTTTTGGAATTCTTACTGATTGGAATAAAAAAAAACACTAAATTTTTAATTAAGTTTACTACTATATATCTGTGAAAACAGCATCCAAATCGGTTAAGCCATTTCTGAGATTAGCGCGCAAAAACACATAGACAAACAGTCAAAAATTCTAACAATCATTATTTTGGGTTCGATTGCATTGATAAAGGCCCCCATTAACAGTTTTTATTATAATTTTCCATGTACAGACATCGATCAGTTACATTTTTATTATATATAGATATATATTAAAGAATGGGCTTTTACTATTATCATTTTTAAATATTTTTGAATAAATTTAAATGTTATATATAAATGTTAAAACAAAGTAAAAATATCTATTCTAAGTAGATTTCTTCGATAGATGTCGTTGTTTGGTGTTTTTGCACAATTATTGTTTTATTAAATTACACTAAACATACTTACTATAAAGCGTTATTATTCACTGAAATATATTGGTTTATAAAAATATAGTTATTAAATAAATTTAGCTTTTCATAAAGAATTGCAAAATTGAACATTTTTGTTTGCCTTTATGTATATATCATATATACCATCACGCCTGTATTCCTTGTAATGTATACTCACAGTTCGCCGGGTATGTTTTTATATCTCATGTCCATGTCCCATGTTCATGGGCCTATTGCCATTAATCGGGTTTAAAGCTAATCTCCGACTGAGAATGGAACCCAGGATTTCGAGCATAACAATCAGTCTTTATGTCTTTTAGATAATTTACTGTTAAACTGTGATATCAGTTAACATTTAAAATTTGATTTTAGTTGGGTACTATCAAAGCTTATACGGGTCTAATACCGTAAGGTGATGTTGAGGTGAGGTGAAGTTTATATTTAGTTGCTGTTTTTCATTCACGAAGTATACCACGTGGACGAAGTCGCGGACACAGCTAGTATTCTATTTCAAAAGAAGTGGAATATGAATACTAACATATATTTATGCTATCCTGGTAACGTGAGGATATTTACAAACAGTAAGTGGTACTGCAGAAATTACTGCAATAAGATTTTATTTATCGAGAATGTTCTTAATTTAGTCTAAAAGCACATAAGAGGTTCATTGTGTTAATGCACAATGGCTAATAAACATTGCTTTCCTTTCTAACTGATTCGTTTTCTCAATGAAATAGAAGTAATCCAATTCACGTGAACCTCTTGTGCTTAATTACTTGAAAGTGGTTGGAGAATTGAATTGAAATTTATTTTTATCACGGCCGGAGTTTGAAATTGTAACTGTAAATTGTAACTCTCGGTTATTTCTGATATCCTAGTAACTTACAGTGTTTTGTATATTGTTTTCTTTTTTTATAGCATATTAATTAATTAATTACAGTCTTCTTCTTCTTCCTCTTCCTAACATGGCAACCGGTCCTCTTTAATGAAGACCATTACTGCCATTGTCGAATGAATTATATTGTCAAGTGTTATGACGACTCAGTAGCCTAACAAGATGGTGGCTCCCTTGTTAGAACTTTCTAGGGAATTTTTGTAGGATCTCGGAATGAATGCTTTCAGCTTATATTTATAATCCACCTCACTTATGCACAAAACCAAACTATATCACGCAAAACGCCATCAATATTACATAATATAGGGTCAAAAACGTAAGTAAATGAATTAAAAATAACAACCACAACATGTCACTTCAAGATCCCGCCAAAAACTCCTTAATTACAGTCATAGTGAAAGTCATCTTTTATTATGAAGAGCCACAGATTAAAATAAAAATAAAATATTAAATTAATTAAAATAAACCTTATATAAAATAAGGAATTTAAAAAAACTTATATTCACAACACACAAGCTAGATGGTGCAAAAATATTCAAACATGATTTCTTCTTAGTCTTTATGTAAAAAAGCACCAAATTTGATATTACGTGGTTTAAGAACCAACAAAACTTGACAAATTTTTAATGTAGGATTCATAGATTATAATTATCTTTCATTATTCAATAGTAGGATTGTTATTTACAAACATATTATCACGTTTCTAGCTCCACAGTTTATGATTTATAAACAAAAACTTTTCGCTGGTCTAAAAGATATTTTTTTTTAATCTCATCTTGTATCGGGTGCCTACATAATAAACGGATGCTATTATTGAAATTTTAGACTTTTTTCTTCAGTAATTTTGGTCGTGCATTGATTGATCAGTCAGAATTTATTTTATGATATATGTTTATAACCTCTTTAAACAATAGTATGATTGATAATTTAATGTTATGATGGTATGTAACGAACGACATTTTAAAAATTAATCAAATGAATATTGTAGAAATAATACATCATCACCATGATATTTTACTTTAAATATATCGCACAGTCTTTGACTCATTTTTCTTTTTCCCAAATAGTCGAAACATTTATCTAAGGTTTTTTATCATCGTGCCGCTTCTCGCCCTAACCGCCGGGGGCGGGCGGCGCGACGCGGTGGGCGACCATCCAGACGATTTCATTTCCGTCGGGAAATGCCCGAGATATCTGCGAAGGTCTGCATCTGTGATTATTATACAAGAAATGTATAAAAAATGTTTGTCGAAAGGAAAATTATACCAAGTTGGAACAAGGTTCTTGCGTTCAAGTATGAATATTTTTGAATGCGTTTTTGTGTGTGGTAGAATTTGTATGGTAGGAACAGGAACACACACTATGGATAGTTAAAGGTCGTCTTTATTCACATGGATAGCAGTCCAATTTTATTTATTCGTGATTTTACTTATGGAGTTTTTATTTTTGTCAGAAATGTTATCTTCGTCAATTGTTGACGTAAATGCAATTATGCGAGTGTTTATGTTTTATTTCCTAATCATCTTCAAGCCTTTTCTGGGCTAGATATTAGAGTATTCCGACAGCTACACTTGAGAACCGGACTCTTTCCCCGCTGGAGAATCCAGCTCCTGCAGCTGAGAGGCTTACAAGATGGTATAACAGCCACGAAAGCCGATAAGTTGTTGATCTTTTGGTGGTCCCAGTTGTTGTTGGATTCTAATATACTTTACCATACTACTATAACAAAAAAAAAAAACCAGTTTCAATGATTTTGACGAGTATCTTCGAAGTCGCAGGGTTAATGCATGCATGCCTAATGGAAAAAAACTGCCTACGCATTTTTGGGTTAACGATTTTTCCATATTGTAATTGACACCCCGTTCACGAACACACAACAAACAATATAATGCACGATTTACCGATAATACTGCGGTATTGCTCGCTGTTGGTGCCGAGATAGTTGTCACAAGAAAGTTTACGCTTGAATTTTCAATAAAAGAGGGCAGTCGTTGACTGTTGTTTCATGAGGACTGATGCCCCGTTAACACCTCTGTCGTCTGGGCAAGCAGCGATCACACGGAAGCCTTGGACGTTTAAAACACCGACCCTGTGATTAGTGCCGCGGACGGGTGTCAACCGAGCTACGTATTGAAACTACAATATGGTCTCCGTACATCCGCCCTTGAGGTATTTCCCCTTCTCAACAATAAAAGAATCAAACGGTTCATGCCGTCGTTGCCTATAATTTATAATATATAATATAATTTATACTGCTTAAAATATTTATACTGCATATTTTTTTTCATAGATGATAATGTGTGGATGTTGACTGTTGGCGACCTAAGATAAAGAAGTTATGCCTGAACATCCATAAAAAAATACAATAGAATTGAGGACCTCCACCATTTTTTGAAGTCCGTTATAATTGATTTGATATAAAAATGCTATTTGCGCGCAATAACATTATGTAGTTTTTTATAATATAATGAATTGAATTGTTTTGTACTATGTAACTTACATTTTTTTTAATATTTTGAATGATTACTATAATATTTGTAAAATGTTGTGCCCAACTATAACAGGAAGACGAATTTAGTTCTGAAAGTTATTATTATTAATAAAGTGTTTTTTGTTTATAATTAATTTGTTTTCTGTTGTTGAGCCAGAATGAATAAATTTATAAAAAAACATCGGATGAAATAATGATCGAACGTTGCAAAGATTAATATTTAATTTATTTTTATAGGATAGCATTCGATCGTTATAAAAACTCGCAAGATCGTAAGTAGAAAATTATTGTACAAAACCCCCGTAAAGTACACGTACAATTGACACTTGGATCATATGATATCGTTAAGAGTTACTTTGACGTAAGAATGAATATATATTTTTAGCAAAATCTATGGATTCACGATGTTATAATACATTATAGAGACAACAATAGGCATCCGGCGACAGTTTCCAAGGATTTCACCCTCGAGATAAAAGTAACTTCTAACAATTCTTGTGATATATGAGAATTGTCTTCATGATTCTTATAAGACCGAATCTAGATACCGGGATTATAATACATTGTACCTAGGTCATCTATATCCATAATATAAAAACTCAACGTCTCTCTGTTTGTCCGTTTATGTTCTTTTTACGCAAAACCAGATTTAATTTTTTTTTTTAACTTTAATTCATAGCTACGTTATCTGGTCAGGATATAATTTACGTAAGATAAAGTAACATACGAAATATGTTCACTGCATATGGTGAATAAATCAGGAAAACGACACATTTGGGCGCTGGCTTGCGGTGATTAAACCATAAGAGATATCAAATTAATATTCAATATATTGTAAGTCAGCAAGGATCACCCACAATTAGGGTTCCCACCTTTTTTTGGAAGAAATATAGTATATTTAAAAAAATATAATACTTTTGGGAAAGTTAGGAAAAATATAGTACACATTTGTTTTCAATCATTATTAATCAATTGCCTAAAAGAAGGGTGTAATGTTTACAGGGTTCATGTATGTGTGTTTCTTTTTCCGCTAAAACTTTTAAATGCCTGAACAAATTTGAAAAAAATCTCTCCACAGTTTTGTTGAATACATGCAAAACTCGGACGAAAAGATTCTGTGGTCTGAGACGTGATGCAAAATATAACTGACAAAATGTAAATAAATTTCAATGATAATTTGCTCTTCTGTTCAATTTAACAAAAGAATATAAAATAAGAGTGACTGTTGAATTAGCGATGAAAATATAGTATTTTTCGTACTATAATATATATACGTATATATGTAATAATAATTATAGTAATATATGAATTATACTACCTGCGTCCCACGGTCTCTCGTATTAAATTTATTTCACCGCGTCGCGTCACTGTCAACGCATCCGTGTAGCGTATACAATTAATAAAATTGAAGTGCCTGTTTGTAATGTCAAAATAACCAATTTTTATTAAATGCATATGAAATTATATACAGGTGGGCCAGAAAGATTTGTAAATTTTATAAAATGATAAAAAAATACTAAATACAATACACATACACATCTTTATTTCAATTAAAATAGACATTTGGGAAATTTATTTCTTAAAAATTACATCATTCAGGTGTGCACCATCCCGCTGCAAACATTCCTCAAATCTGAACCTCCAATTGGTAAAAACTCGCGGACAAATTGCGCGAGGAATAGCTGCCATTTCTTCTCGGATATTTATCTTCAACTGGTTAATCGTGGCTGGGTTATTGCATTAGACTCTACTTTTCAGGTATCCCCACATGAAAAAGTCCGATGGTGTTAGATCCGGACTTCTAGGTGGCCATGCAGTGTCACCTCGGCACGATATCAGTTTCCCAGCAAACATCTCGTTTACAGCCGCCAACGAAGCATTAGATGTATGGCGTGTCGCATCATCTTGTTGAAACCACGTCGCACGATTATAGGCTTTAAACTGTTGCAATTGCGGAAAGAAAAAAATCCCTTAAAATGGCTATGTATCGGTAGGAATTTACAGTGACAGATTGCCTTTGTTGATTTTCAAAGAAATAGGGTCCGATAATTCCGTGTGCTGATATGGCCGCCTAAACGGTTGCTTTCGGCGAATGCAGAGGCTTTTAATGTTTTGCACGTGGGTTTTTGCAGCCCAGTAACGGCAATTCTGTTTATTGACATGAACATTTAAGTGAAAATGGGCTTCGTCGGAGAACAGAATATTGTTGAAACTCTGAAGGCGTTCCAACATTGTTTCAACAAAAGCTCGTCGTAATATGTGTCGCAAAGATGTTCTGCACACCACAAGTTCAGCTGATCGCTTTCGAGTCGATTTACCAGGATAACGTTGAACTGAAGCTCTCACTAGTTCAATTGTGTCTTCCGTTCTTGTTGACTTTGGGCGTCCCGCAGGCTTCTGTTTGAGAGTCGAACCAGTAGCTTCGAACTTTCTGACCCACGATCGAATCACACTTTCCTTCGGACACTGATTTACGTCATGTAATCCAAACTCACGCCGATATAAACGTCGAACAATAGCACACGAATTGTCATTTTTATAATAATGTTTAACGCAGAATGCACGCTGCGCTCCGGTGAAGCGATCCATCGCGACTAAATTTCCGAGAACCAAGCTTGCCATCCCCACCACCCGCGCAGCCCTCGCTCATAAGGATCAAACGCAAGAGTGTTTTTAAAATCGTACACCTTTCTGGCCCACCTGTACGATACCTATACAAAAAATCAATTTTTAAAATTTTGACTATCTGTGAGTAATCTCCAAAACGGTTGCACCGATTTTAACGGGACTTTCACTGATAGATAGCTGATTGTATAGGGAGTAACTTAAGATACTATTATTTTAGAAAAATGAATTAGGGTTCAGCACAAAGAAAAAAACTGGCCATGGTGAATCAATTCGGACGCTTAAATGGCTTACGCTGAGTAAACCAGAAGAGATATAGCAAATTAATGTACTAAATAACTGTAGACATTAAAAAGACCTATTTTAAAGAACACCCACAATAAGCATTTTTGTCTTTAAAATAGCCGGGAGCGGAGAAACAAGATTCGCGCGGGCATTCTGTAGTACACGTGAGCGAAGCCGCGGGCACAGCTAGTTGTAATAATAATTTTTCTCTATTCACGTACATGTCTATAGCTTTCAAAATTTCTTGACGTTCATGTTTTTACTGCTACGCTTCTTAGACTCATAGCTTGAAGTTACATTATCAACTAGCTTCTGCCTGCGACTTCGTCTACGTGGATGTCAGACTTGGGTCTTTACCGGGATAAAAAGTATTCTATATGTTAATCCTGGTAATAAAATATCTGTGTGCCAAATTTCTTTAAGAAACTCCTATTAGAAAATATTATTTTGAAAGGATTTTTATATCATTGAACATTTTTTTTTTTTTTTTTACTCATCTAAGAAGGTAAACTAGCATGCGGTCCGTCTGATGGTAAGCGGCTACCGCAGCCTATGGACGCTTGTAATGCCATCGGACCTTGAACCCCGTCGCAAAGAGCTCTGGAAACCCTACTTAACGTAGGAACATAACACTAGGTTATTTGGCTGTGAAATCTCTAAAGAAATTTCTCTCTGATCATAAACTATTCATAAAATATTCCAATCTAATCACAATAACAATATAGTAGTTTAAGAATTGTTTTAATAAGCTGCGGTACGCTGCGCCGTCTGCCAATGATTTCCAATTCAGTGACCGTAAATGATAAACGTTAAGGCTTTGATGTGATCTTGTATGTTCCCTATAAGACTAACATAGACAGTGTTTTGCCCACACAAACATATTCCCCTTTTTGGTCCCTAGATAACGGTAGTAGAGCAAATATTTTGTACCGTAATTTCTATATCTACCATTACCATATCACTATGGTTTGATTTTTTATAGAATTATTTACCGTTTTACCGTATTATTACCGTCAAGTTCTGACATCCAGCAAACGAATTTGATTACTACAAAAAGAAAAGAAAAACATTGAGACATATCCACAGTCATTCTTATATCATTATTAAAAATAATATTGAAATTGGTTCACTTTTGGAGGAGGAAACAGGGGAATACGAAACTATAATTTTATCAATTTTACTTAGGTATAATCAGCCCGAACTGCAGTTGTCACTCTCGCACTCTAGTCGGTGTGGTTTTGAGCAAAGTGCGACAACAATAGATTTTAGAAATACCTATTCTTGAAATGTTTCTTAGACCACGCACTCTCTTAAGGTTACAATAATTCTACTTCCATAGTCGTACATATAAATGGATCTGGATGATATCTGCTGGAATTAAATTGTATTGTATTGTATGTTCTGTTTTTTTTTACAAATTTACCGATGGGCTGCCATAGAGGTTTACCTGTACAGGTGTGCCTGCGCAAGTAGACCGGAGCGTGGAAATAGTCCTGTTTAATTTATGAAACCTGTGCAAGCGACCGGCGCGAAAACGAAAATTAATTTGTTTTTGTGACACCTTACGGTGAATTTGTACACGCTACGACACTACGCGACTAGTGGTCGACCTGCGCAGGCATACCTGTGATCCTCAGGATCAGCTAGTGTACTTATGTACCTATATCCAGTGAACAAGTGGGGTGATGGATCACGACTACCATGCACATAATGATAAACCTCCGTTGCAGTAATAATTCTCTTTTGATTTGTCAGGTTTCAGAATCAGCCATTATTACATTTACATTACAAGGGCGTCAGGAGGGGCAGGGTAGCCATTGCCCAATTTACAAAGATCGATAGTATTTGAAGAATTTACAGTTTTTATTCTTTTCATATTAACAAAAAGAAATAATATCTAGGCTGCTTGAGAGGCCTTTTTAGTATGAGAGAGCGATTTTACCTAATAGCCGCTATCTTGTTAGAGTTATATTAGAAGATAAATTTTTTATACACTTGATGTTGGCATTTTTGTGGATATTTAAAAAAAATAAGAAGACAATTTTTAACAAAAAAGAAAACCACTTTCAATGATTATGATGTTTTCCCTGGTTTAACTTCAAGGTTGAAGGTCCAGTGCCAACGAAAAAATGGCACCATCCTTAAGGTAGCCACTATCCAGCAAAAAAGAATCATCCAAATCGGTTCATAAACAAAGTTATGGCTTTTTTTGAACAACTTTTTTTTAAAGTCGATTAAAAAGAAGACGAAGAAGAAAATCGAAACGTATATATGTTTCATGTTTAAAATATTTATAAGAGAAAATGTTATTCCATTCAATATTTTAATTAAAGGCTGTGAAATTATTAATGTACTATGGGTACATAATGTACACCTCCGACTATAAAGTCGAGCAACTGCGAGTGATTATTATTGTGACCTTCTAAATAACGCCCCCCTACTGTAAATTGTATTATGATTACTTCTAAAAGTTTTGTTTGTCCGGTTTTGGATAATTAGTTTCATAATGAACTCGTACAGTTGAAATAATAATGAGCTTCGAAATTGGATACTTGAAATTTAAATTTTATAAGCCTCTTTGTTAACTTGTTACGAAGATTTTGGCAAATATTTTTAGTTAATTGTTATTATACCCAGTTCAAAGTTTTCATGCAATAGTTTCCATTTATTTTAGTGTATTTATGTTAAAAAAAACATCGCTCTTTTCATCATAGTTCGTATTGTTTTTCATCTCTAAAAAAACATTGAAATGTGAATAAAAGACAGAGAGAGCAAGGCTTAACAACTACTTATCTTGTGTTAATTTAGTTACGTCAAAAACTAATGAAATTTGTTCCTTTTGTTGAGATGAATTATCAGGCTGTCATAAATGCAAAGTAGCGGCATTCGTAATATTATTATTGTGATATAAATCTTCATGTAGATAGATTTAAAAGTTACCTACAGGCGAGTAACGCCTGCAATACACGCTACGGTTTTTAGAGGTTTACAGGTTTGCCTGCGCAAGTCAACCGCACTTCTCGTCGCATCGTAGCGTCAATAGGTTTACCGTAAAATTATTTTCGTTTTTGCACCGGTCGCCTGTACGCGCTGGTTTAAAAAACTGTACCTACAGATATTTTTATACTATCTAGACAAAATTACTGTACAGCACTTTTTGGTAAGTACAGTATACTTCACAGACAATGGTGACCGTCGATGACACAAATTTCAACGGCAGTTGTCGATGTCATCCTGGCCTGCTGAAATACCTCTTCACGTCTCCTTTGAACGACCTGATATCGTAAGAAGGAGGGAAAACGCTGGCTGGGAGGTTATTCCTCATCTGCAAGCTACGACAAAAACAAGAATTCGTGAACTTATTTATTCGTGCCGTAGCTGCGGCTCTACAGACCTGTCTATGTAATTCTGTAGTGGAAAGGATATGATGGGATAAGGTCAAAGAATTTCTCAGGTTTACCTGCGCAGGTACACCTACACAGGTAGATAGACCTCTCCGGTAGACCGTAGCGTGTGTGACCGGCTTTAGCTATAATGAATTCCCTTCACGCGAGCACGTAAGAGGGGGACCGATGTTCATATACATTGAAAATGAAACATATAAATTTCTTGAATGTTCCGAGAACCTCCAGCAAAACTTCTTTCTATCTCTATAAACGTCTCCGAAACGATAAAATGAAAATTCTATGTTTACCAGAGTTAAAAGGACTATCGATTTATTCCAAATATATAAGAATATTACAATAATCCTGAGCTTTTGATGGAGGAAACCCATGCCATAGTATTTGGTAGTTTTATGGAGCTTACCTTGGTAGTACCATCCTGAAGTTCAAAATAATTTTCCAAGCACTTAAAGGCGTGTTTTGGCAGTTGTACATGAAAGTCAGCTCTTCCATCACGCTTAGCGTGTGACTATTTTCGGTTACACATCGTCAATTAACATCAGGTGGCATTGTTGCCATAACGCTAAATCTCTAAGGAATTCGAAAATACCTACCGAGTATTCCGTGGCTACACTTGAGCGAAACATTTTGTTTATGCTAGCACGTCATTCGGTTATATATTAAATTAAAGGTTTATATATCTCGACGAAAAATTATTAAAAGTAAAACTAATATCAATTTCTTTTTGTTTACTTTGTCTTTGAAAACGTTTGTCGAATAAGATAAAAGCTAATAATAGCGGCTTCGAAGTTTGTCGGCCACAATGCCTTTGTTATAATTAAGATATTTCGGGTGAGAGTTTATCTTGATGTTTATGTTATCCTAGTGTTTATGAATTATGAATATATGAATTTGTCAATAATAAATTGGTCATTACAGAAGATAAATAAATATATTAATTATTACATGCTCTTATTATTTCCATTTTTATTTAGTAAAAGGATTATCTGTATTTGTTATGGCTGTTCATATATTTTTTCCAATTTCTTGATAGTCATCATATATAAACACTGATCACAAAGCTATAAAAAACAAATTACTTGTTTGTCTGTATTTATTAGGTTTTGTTATTATTATTTTAAGTTACTGTAGGTTGTATTTAAAGCGAATTAATCATTCTTTATGAAATTTTGTACAAGGAAGAGCTATTTAATTTAATTGATCGATGATATTGCCTATATCAATTAATAGACTAAAAGTATTGTCAATATTACTTTTATAAATCGTAAAACAAATATTTCGATAAAAAAAAAATTATGAATCTTTTTGACGGTAAGTATATGTCATTTATCAATTGAGAGAATATATGGATAGTTAATATTATGATCAGTAATAAAAAAAATACGAACCTAAAATAATTACTGCATAAAAACATGTGTGGAGCTACTAAGCGCCGCTAGTACATTATAAAATTACATAGAGAATATATCCACATAGACGATTTAATAACAAGCGAGAGGCTTTTACTATCGTATATGATTAATACGATAATATTAATTATGTAAAAGCAGCTACCAAGAACATCGGATCAAATGGCGACGGATAGTGAACATGGCGTGATGTTATTACGTAAACGTAAGCCGTAAGAAAATAACTATTAATATTTTTTTTATCTATCCCGTGTTCAAATATACATCTCAATTCACACCACGACTCTCCGAACGTCCTCTAGTTGACAGAATTATTTAAAAATCCGGTATTAGGAATATGGGCGTGGCCAGGATTTTGCAGGCAGGGATAGTTTAAGTAAAGTTTTTTCTTTAATATTAAATGCCCCCCCCCCCATGCATGACTACACCCATTTAGATATTTATCCTTTATTAAATACCTGCCACGACCACCCTTTCCAGCGGCAACTCAAGCTTAGGTCCGTCCCTCAGGCATGGAGCCCTTGAGCCAAGCAGCCCCTCGTGTGACATAGTGACATTTCATTCACTAGCTATCGACATACAAACCTGACACTGCACTTCACACATGAACACCACTCAGCTACATAGGTTAGGTTTTGTACCTTTTATTTTTGACTAGATAGACTCAGACTAAATTGTAAGATTACTATAATAATGCATAAAGGCATGTTTCTTCCTTCCTCCCAGAAAGCAGTTAGTTAGATCGAATTTTACGGATAGGGAATTAGTTTGTTCGCGACTTAATTGCATGTACGGCAATAACGAAGCTGAAGGTGGAGCTGTAAAGGCCTCTAATGGCTCCAGGACCCTTAAGGCTAACAGTATAGACAGATTTCAAAAAATTGTTCATTAGGTAGGTATTACTTTTTTGTAATGGGTAGAGAGAGGCACATATATTTATCTTGCGGACAAATTTCGAAACATGACAAACCAAAAGAAAACAACTGTGAAGATGTTTATTTTATTACTATGTGTATGGTGGTCGCGATCTCTAACAACAGCTTTTAATTTATCCATGTTTTAGCGTGAAATTTGAAATGATCCAGTCTGTCTATTAAAAAAAAAACGAACTCGGATCTATACCGCCAACGCCAAAGTATCGCCACGCTAACATCCTCCAACATTGTGTCCAACAACCTCTTAACCGGTCCGAACCGCCGCATTAAATGTTTCACATCAATAATATACGCTTTAGTCTTTAGTCTTATGTTTAGCCATGAATGAAGATGATGATTCATTTGATTAAAATAAAGTTAATTTATACGTTATTATTTTAAAGGCAAATTTTTACACAAATTATTCCATAATGAGACAATTTCTGAATACAAAAAGTTTGTGCAAAAAAGTAAATATAGCATTTAAATTTATTTAATGACATACTCCAAATACCTTACTATTAGAATCTATAAAGTATATGCAACCTCATTATGCGCGTCCGTAACTATGTAGAAAAAAAAACTAAAGGGGAATGCACACAAACGGTGCGAGGCGCGGGGCTCCATGCTCGCCGGGGTGACATACACGCTCCGTCAGATAATCGTGTTTGATCAGCACTCATGCGTAATAACCGCTCGTAGGTACGCGCCTTTACCGGGATATTTTTAAACGTGTGTACATACGCACGTACAGACGCGGAGAGTTACAAGGGGATTAATTTAAAACAGAATTCAGAGTTTATTTAACAAATTTAATGTACATACATTTAAACTTATTACATTTTCGCAGCATTGAAAGTGAATGTTAAATACGCGAACATGTAAATATGTGAAATATTGTAGATACTTTAAACTTTCCTTTGTCATGTATTTTCATTATTTAAACAATAGTGCCGCTTCTCGGCCTTTTATCATGGCCGTAATTTAATACTTAAAAAAATGTGATTTAAGTGATCTAGTAAAGAAATTCTCATATCTAGGCTTTATAATATGTGTGTTTTTTTAATTAGTTTTCGGCACATACATATTATATCTATCGAATTCTAATAAGTGAGACATTCTTAACATTTGTAATAAATAATACTTGTAGGTTCGTCTTCAAACACTTATTTATTGGATCTCTCTCTTAATTTCTAGTGTCTACGTGTCTACATTTTCTTCCTATATTTTTCCTGACATCTCTTTAAATTCGAAATACAAAAAACGATTCACATAGAGACCACATATTACATAACTATAAAAAACAGGTTTTATTTCCGATCCACAACACCATTTCTTCCATACAATATATAAGTAATTGTTTTCTCGGAAGCTTTTTTTGTAAGAAACCGAGCTCAGCTCGATCGCCCCCCAGATATTATATGTTAGGCAACCAATACAGAACTAGGAATAAAAGTTAAGTACCAACTTTTCATAGATAAATATGACCTCTTAGTTCAATAATAGAGGTATACATACTTAATGCGAATTGTAAACAATGAAAATATACATCCTTCTATAATCTATACTTTAATATAATAAAGGGTAACAGTTTGTTTGTTTAAACACACTAATCTCTGGAACTACCAGTCGGATGCGAAAAATTCTTTTTGTATATTATAGCCAGATTCACGAGGAATAGTATAGGCTAAAACATTAATTTTGATAAGTAAATCAGAAGTGGAAGTCCGAACTGCTCTATCCGCGTGCGCTGGCGTGATGGTTAATAATACGTAAGCACAATGTTCTAAAAAATATTGATCCTTAGTATATCTAAAAAAAGTCCACGATAACATATGCCTATCTCTTATATATAAGCAACAACAAGCTGTTTGGTGACGAACATTAATTGAAGATTAAAAGATGATTTATGAGCATTATTTTTAGGCATGGCATATTAATCCTTACGAACAATAGTTACTTCATCATAAAGAAACTTTGCCCTTTAAAGCATGTTATTTGGAAACATAGTTTAGGGGATAATGGAAAATTAAAATAATTTAACACTCTGCTCGGGTCTGTGACTGACTACTACAGTACTAAAGTAGTAGTGGCACGAATGAGACGTACTACTCATAACCTTAGAGACCTCCGAAGAGAACCCAGTAAAAATATTTTTATATTTTGTGGCCTATTTATTGAGGAAGTATACAGGCTACTTAACTTTACGCTATAACTCTGAGAAGCGAAGCATTAACTATGAACGTCAGGTAATCTGGCAAACTGAAAGCATCTACGGGAAGTAAGAACAAGGTAAGGCTAAATAGTTGCTCGAATAAATTGAACATGGGTGAAACCGTGGGGCATAGCTAGTAAATAATAATGTACACTCAGCTTTAGCAATATTACGGACGAGTTAGTACACCTATGTACTAGGAATACATATAATGCAGATGTTCAATAACGTGATACCGGCCGGTCTGAGCCGCGCGCCCGTTGATTGCCAATAATCTGAGCGTACGGATCAACACAATAGGTACATATTATGTTCAGTTTTCGCACCTGTGTTATCTTACCTAACCTTCATTTAGATATACTCGACTTTGTATCACAACGTTTGACTATTAATTACAGAGCACTTAAATTATGAAACAAAATCTGTAATCGTTAAAAATTGGTTTCTGGATTATAGCCATTAAATACATAGATAGATAGGGCCCATATTTCGCAATTATATTAGTATTATGTACCAGCATATAACCTGCTTCTGCGAAATATGTATCAACGGCGAGGGTCGCTTTAGAAAATCATTAGAATCTGGTTGGTGCATTTAATAATAATTCGGTGTTAAAATTTGATTAAAAATAAAATTGGTCTTAAAATATACGTTTTTAAATGAGTCTGTCACAACGATTTTAAAATACCTAATATGACTAAAAGACCTTTTTAATTACATATTAGTATTTATTGCCTTAATTATAATTATTATTATACTTTTCTCTCTAAATAAATTATAACCGAAACAGATAAATCAAGTGACCACGTACTAGGATTACATAAACGCACAGGTGTTCAGAATTTAGATGTCCGGCACTGATATACAAGGTGTCCAGAAAGGGTATCGGGTATTTGTTTTCGCGCCATATTCGAAACGGGGCGTCTAAAGGGTGCGGGGAGGGGTTCGTGGCGTCCGCCATTTTGTGGAGTTTTAGTCACGATGGAACAGTACTCGGGGACGCATCGCGCATTTTGCGTACGAGCGTATTATCGTAATGGTGATTCAATAGTGACTGCTTAACGTCTCTATCGTGCGGAATATCGTACACGCCACGCGCCAAGTGACGATAGTATTAGGAAATGGATCAGGATGTTCGAGAATACAGGTGCGACAGTTAAAATTGAAAACTCTGGTCGTCCTCGTTCAGTTCGTGATGAAGAAACAATTGAAGAAGTTGAGGCGTCGATTCGTCAAAATCCGTCTTTATCCATCCGAAAGCGAAGCCAAGCGTTGAACATCAAAAAATTGTCTTTACATTCGATTTTAAAGAAAGACTTACATCTAAAAGCCTATAAAATTCAATTGGTTCAAGAATTGAAGGATACGGACTATGCTAATCGACTGAATTTTGCGAACGAAATGCTGCAGCGATTTAACAACTTTAACAACATACTGTTCAGTGACGAAGCAAATTTTCACCTGAATGCTCATGTTAATAAGCAGAATTGTCGGTACTGGGCAGTGGAGAATCCGAGACGAAAGCATGAACGACCCCTGCATAGCCCAAAGGTCGTTGTTTGGGCCGCTATGTCTGCTAAAGGCATAATTGGTCCTTATTTTTATGAAGATCAACGAGGCCGAGCAATTAATGTGAATAGTGACCGTTATTGCGACATGTTGCGAAATTTTTTAGTCCCAGAGTTGCAGGAGTTTGCAGGTTTCAACTCAAGAACGTGGTTCCAGCAAGATGGGGCCACTTGCCATACCTCAAATGACTCAATGGAAGTTGTTAACGAATTATTCCCTAATAAAGTCATTTCGCGAAGGGGTAACATCAACTGGCCTCCCAGAAGCCCCGACCTTAGCCCGCTTGACTATTTTGCATGAGGATACCTTAAAAGTAAGGTTTATCAAAACAATCCGACGAATCTAACCCAGTTAAAGCAAAACATCAGGTCAGAAATGGCAGCAATATCGATAGCTATGTGTCAACGTGTTATCGCTAATCTTCGTTTCCGTTTAGAAGAGTGCCAGCAACGTAACGGTCATCATTTGGATAACATCATCTTTTCCAAATAATTCTCCAATTCATATGCTAATAATAAACAATAAACTTTTTTATTGCATACAAATAATTTTTGTTTCATTGAACTTACAAATACCCGATACCCTTTCTGGACACCTTGTATAATATCAGACCGCCGTCGCACCTGCGAAAGCCGAATGAGGGTCTGGAGGTGAACAAGAGTAAAATTATAATAATATAAGTAAAAAATGTTAAAGGGAAAACGTATGTTTTTGTGATCAAGTAAAAAGTGTAGATATATGTCAGCTTTCACGTCAAAAACTTAATTCTAATTGTGTATAGCGGTGCCTATTTACTGAGACTACTGATTACGGACTCTATTTCATGGAACTCTTAATTAAGATATAGCAGATGAATGACAGTGCAATCTATATGAATAAATCTGACTGAACCTTTCCTAATTTCATCATAAGCGTATCTTTACATAGTATAAAATGAAGTCGCTTCCCAAGTCTGTCCCCTCTGTACGCTTAGATCTTTTAAACTGCGAAACGGATTTTAATAAGGTTTCATTTTTAATTTTTTACGCAAAGTTTATATATACAATACATTCTAATTAAGTTTTTTATAGTTATAGTAAATTCAATTATTTGAAGTCAAGTCGTCAACAAATGATTTTCGGTGTTTACATGGCTTACGCTGGCTAAACCTTATGAGATACATCAACATATTGTTCTAAATAATTGTAGTTCTTCAAAAAGACTATAGAAAAGTCCGGAATGATATATGTCTATCTCATAAGACTGATTCACTATAACCATTTTTATCTTCATCATAATAATTAAATATATTATGTTATTTGCGAAGCTATTTTCTCTTAGTATTAATCTTTATCCAGTTATGTTTGTTAATTAACGTGGGCATTTAATGTAGATTAAAATTTTCCTTTACAGTTTTCCATTTAAATGAATACCGTAGAAGATATCACAAATTCAAAATTACATGCGTTCTAAGAAATCCCTCTCAGCAAAACCGGTAGCAGTCGGTTGGCCGGCACTCCCCACCTATAATGAAATACGCGTCACGAGTTTAACGCACAATTCGTAAATATGAAGTTACATAACATACCATCACCACCGAAAGACCATCACCTCAGAAAGTTTTCCAGTAGCTGAAACGGTTAAGGTACATAAGGTAAGGTATATATATAAGCGTATATCTATACACTTAGATTATATATATTATAGGAACTTCTAAACATTAAATTTGGTTTGATATAAATATGTATACATTGCGAATAAATATCAAAAGAGTTGGTATCGAATTCAATACGTATTCGTTAGGTAATGATATTCGTGTCATCAATCAAAGGGAAATTTCATCGGCGGCACGTTTTACGAGCAATTGTCAGTTTTATTATTATCACTCGACAATGACTATAAATTTAAGTATTTTTGAATTACCTCTATGTCCTCCATTAACAATGAAGTAATAATGTATTTTGTCCCTTTTCTTAAAATTACATAACAAAATTATACTTTATACTCGCAGTGGTAAAATTTAAATTTCACAAGAAAATCAATTACAATAATTTTGAAAAGTTCCCTGGTGTATCTTCGAGGTCGAAACTCCAACGCCAATAATATGGGACCACCCTTTTCAACAAAAGAAGGATCATCTAAATCGGTTAATAAACAAAAAAGTTATGAATATACATTCGAATTGAGAATTTCCTCCTTTTTTGTAGTCGGTTAAAATACCTTTAAATTTCTGTCATAAAACACATTAATTAATAGACATTCTTTTTCTTCTCGAATAGACTTTAAACTTGTCACATAAAAATATTGTTGATTTATATGAAAATTATTATTAACATAATATGAAAATTTCATAAAATACAACCTTAGTTTTCAAGTCCAAAAGTCAAGTACAAAAACATTACTTATTTTTAATGGATGCTAAGTTGTCGACGCTGGATTTTTTAAACAAGTAATTTTTTTATTTTCATCGTTTTTTACCGGTTTTCATTGCATGGAGTTATTATGAGTGTTATAAAGACACAAAATCTCTGCAATCCGAGCCCAAACTTTTTCCGAGATTTCTCTCAGTAGGGCTATAATCTGAATACAACGCGCAATGTTCTTATTGTTAGAGAATTTAACAAACGACGGTTCTCAGTTATGGAATTTCTTAATGTTACGTCGTCTTTCATCTTATTTTAAAGGCGCTTGAGTTATAATTTTAATAACAAGACCGACTTTAACTTTCTTTATTTCAGTTATAAAAAAAACAGCAACTGACATCTATTAAGAACAAAGGCGCTACCTACTCAAATATCACCACAATGATAGGTCCTGCGATGCTCTCATTCAGCAAGTACCGGTAACCTTCACTGGTTTGTTGGTTTACCACAATGCGTCTTTCGGTACGTTGTCGCTATTCGGGAACTTTTCGCCTCATCAGTTATTCATTCTACGAGCAATGCCATTTAAATCCAACAATAGGCTACGTGACTCATATCAAATTTGGCGCAATAAATAAATATTTTCTGTTGTATTCTACATAATTGATTTCAAATATTAAAAATGTACTGAAAACGCTGTCGGCCATATTGTGACGTCATAGGACTCTAAGCAAATTTCAAGTGGGATTTTATACGAAAAAAATTCGCTATGTAGTCTGTGCGGTGACATTAACATTTATGACATAAAAAGTATGGACGTTTGCTAAATGTCAAATGTTCGTTTTGGAACCGTATGACGTCACAGCAGGGTTAATATACATATAGACTAATATGGCGGACAGCTTTTTCACCTGTTTACGAAAAGTAAACTTTGAAAGTAAAGTTTTGTGGTTTGCTAGGTCCTAAAAAATATGGTAAAAAAAATGATGTCATTTAAGACCCACTTTAATAAAAAAGAGGCAACCAGCAAATTCCGACGGCTATGTAGGTGACTTTGGTTCTCCTGCGAATCTCCTCATTTCTGATTCAAACTCATAAAAAAACTCCGAGAATATCCTTTTGAGTGAGTGACGTTTAGCTTTCTTACAAGTTAAATCCGCTATAATAAAAAATACTATATTCATTTGATTCTACTGAAAACATTGTATACTGTTATTCTATATCATACAATACATGTTTTAATATTATATAGATACCTAGATACAATACCAAAAATCATATTCATTACATAAAAGCTCATTACGAATACGGGACTAATAAATTCAAGGGTAATGTAAAGCAGATTTGCTTTGTAAAGGTTTTTATATTCGCACGGAATGTGACGGCTCTTGCCTCATAATGAGCACAATACAATCTAAAAACAACGGTCACAACCGAAAGAATTGAAAATCCTTCAGCGGTCAAAATCAATATCTAAATGTAAAAATTCTTAATTCAATTTAAGCTTAAGAAGGTACTTATGAATGTCAAAACACTCTACTACCGGTTCGCAAAACATCCCAGTCGTCGAGAAGAGTCGGCAAGAAACTCGATCGGGTTTATATTTTTTCCCCAACTGTACAAAATAACAGTAGCCACTGTCACGCTGGCCTGCAAGCCTCTACGTAGCTGGATATACAATGGCTGATCCCGGAACGCAACAATCCAAAACAGAGTCACTGTGACGTATCGCCATATGCAAAAATTCTGCGACCCGACGGAAGCTCACATTACTACTGCTTTTTGTAACCTCTTCAATACTATAGTTTCCTGGTGGTTATAACATTTCTATCAACATGATTTTCGGAGTTTTTGGTAAAAATCGCTGTATTGTTTAGATGTTTTCTCCCTAGCATGCGGGGTAGGAATTTGGATAGGTATGTTGCCGGCCACTCACCTCGGGCGTGCTGATGTTGATTTTCGGTGCTTCTATGCACTGCACATCACGCACTGTTGAAGCATTATGGAACTCCGGGGTTTGTGAAGTCCGAGTTTTAACTATTATTTGATTTATTCTTTTAAATTGCGACGGAGACGCAATAGTTTCATGCGCTCTCTTAGGCGACATGTTTTTGTCTTTGTTTGTAGATGGCGCTAATTGTGGCCAAGTTAGGAATAGTTATGAAGGAATATGCATGCTCTAACATCGCATATTGTCATGAAATGGCTTTTCTTTTATATTGTTAGACCCTTTACTGTGTAATACAGGTGGCATTTTTCAGTAAGGACAAAAAATTTTGCTGAAGCATTTAATTCATTGCTACGAATAGTCAAATAAATAGGATAACTATCATATTGTCTGTCCAGATTCTTTTAAATCTAAAACAGAAAATTTAATGAAATTTCTCCTTATTTTCGCCGTTTTACATATTTCGTATTCCGCTTAGTATAAAACTACGCAAATTCCTTTGAATTACTTATTAAAAGCAAGCCTCCGCATTCTAGATTCAAAAGAAATTCCAAAGCAAATAAACGATCCCTAAACATGGCTAAGTTAGACAGACAGGTTCGAAAGTGAGGCAAAAACAACTGGCTACAGAAATTTCTTTAATGAAAATTTACATAATTGAAAGACGGCACCCTTGAGGTCTTACGAACCTAATAACTCGTAGCAAAGTAAGTTCCAAATTGAAATTTTAAAGTGGGTAGTGTTGTGGTTATCGTAATTATATAAAAGTTTGAAATGAAATGTTCAGAGACGGTTAAAACTTAATTTGTATGTGAAAAGAGGTGATATAAATTTATACAGATCAATAACAAGACAATATTAACAAAAATGAAAATCAACTTCATTGATTTTGAGGAGCACCTTGGTGTATCTTCGAAATCGAAGGTCCAACGCAAATGAAATTAAAATAGGACCGGACCACCCTTGAGGTATTTATCCCCTTTTCGATCATAAAAGAATCATCTAAATCGGTTCATAATCAATGAAGTTATACTTGAATATCTATAAAAAATACAATCGAATTCAGAACCTCATCCTTTTTGAAGTTAGTTAAAAACTTAAACGATCTTCCTACAACATCGAGTCCTTCAAACATAACGTGAAGCATTCGAGCAGGATAGCATGACAGCGACTACCAGCAATGGATTGTAAATCCCTTGGTGGTCACGTTTGTGTTTGGATTGCGCTGTGCTTACCACCAGGTTTTTTTTTTTTTTTTTTTGTCTGACCTTGCTGTTAGCCTTAGGGGCCCTATCCGAAAACAGAGCCGCTGCGGCTTTTACAACTTTACCGGGCTTGGGGGCGAGCGCTTAAGGCACTCAGCCGCGTAAGTGTGGGCAACCAGCGCGCAAGGGTGCCAAAGTGGCCGGACCTCGGCTTGGGCTGTTGCCGCGATTGCAATGAAGTCGCGATCTGTCTAATACCCTATCCGTAAAATCGAGCTAAACTAACATATACAGATATACATGTTCCTTCCTCCTGGGAGGAAGGAAGGAACATGTGTACGTGTATTTAGTGATCTGCTTACCACCAGGTACAATGTGGTTACTTTTATACTACTTTGGAGAAATAAAGCAAAAAGAGAACTCCAAAAACTATAATATCCCTTTTGCCAACAACATGGTGTAGTAAGATAGAAAACAGTGTTAATTGATTTAACTGAGTTTTATTTTAATTGTGTAAAAATCTATACAATTAATAAAATTGTAGTGTCTGTTTGTAATGTCAAAATAAACGCTTTTTACTAAATGCATATAAAAGTATATACGTTACCTATAACAAAAAAAAAAAAACAATTTTAAATTTTTTGTCTATCTGTCTGTTTGTTCTGGGTAATCTCCGAAACGGTTGGACCGATTTTAACGGAAGTTTCACTTGTAGATAGCTGATTTTATAGAGAGTAACATAGGCTACTTTTATTTTGGAAAAAGAATTAGGGTTCTGCACAAATAAAAAAACTGGTCATGGTGTATCAATTCGGGCGCTTAAATGGCTTACGCTGAGTATAAACCACAAGAGATACATCAAATTAATGTAATAAATAACTGTAGACATTAAAAAGACCTACAAAAAAGTCAGTAAGAGTATATGTCTATCTTTTAAGGAACACCCACAATACGCATTTTTGTCTTTAAAATAGCCGGGAGCGGGGGGAGCAAGATTCGCGCGTGCATTCTGTATCCACATGCGCGGACACAGCTAGTTCATATAAAACTTTGTATTTAAATAAACATTATTTTAATTGCAAAATATAACGTTACATTTCCGTTACATGATGCGCACGCAGCTCTGTATTTTATTCTCTACTAGCAATCCGCTCCGGCTTCGCACGGGTAGTAAAGTAATAGGTACATTTTATTATTATAATTCTTATATATATGTAATTGGTTTCTCGAAAACGGCTCCAACGAGTTCGATGAAACTTTTCATTAAGATAATGTCCTACATTCTAAGTTTACCTAGATACGTATTTTTATTTTCTTATATATAAGAGACCGAGCTCTGCTCGGTCGCCCAGATATTATAACTATATAGGTTTATGCGGCGCACGCCTGTAAAACTCCCAGTTGGCATGGTTTTTTCCGACATTTTCAACAATAACTCCCGTTTTTCAGCCAATATACACCAAATATTAATGAATTATACACTTAAACATTTCTCATGGAACACTCCGTTCAATTATGGAAACCGTATAAAAATACGTTTGAATTTATCGCGTTCAGATAGACGCGGCGAGTTAAGTATACAATTAACAAAATTGAAATGTCTGTTTGTAATTCAAAAATAACAACTTTTTACTAAATGCGTATGAAAGTATATACGATACTTATAGCAAAAACCCATTTTTTTTTAATTTTTGTCTGTCTGTCTGTCTTTCTGTTTGTTCTGAGTAATCTCCGGAACGGTTGGTCCAATTTTTACTGGACTTTCACTGGTAAATAGCTGATGTTAGAAGGAGTAACTTATGCTACTTTTATTTTAGAAAAAGAATTAGGGCTCTGCACAAATAAAAAAAGCTGGTCATGGTGAATCAATTCAAGCTCCTAAATAGCTTACGCTCGGTAAACCATAAGAGATATATCAAATTAATGTACTATATAATTGTAGACATTAAAATGACCTACAAATAAGTCCGTTCGGAACACCCACAATAAGAATTTTTTTCTTTAAAATAACCGAGGGCGGGGGAGAAAGATTTTATTAGAGTAAAATTAAACGCGCCAAAAGAAGTCTGCTTGCTGTCTTTATCTCACACTAGGTGGGTCGGTTCGGTTCGGGTCGGTTCAGCACGTCTTCTTCTATCCCCGCCTTATCATTAGCCCGTTATCACAGCACTCGCTCTTTGTACAAGGATATCCTCTTTCACACGGTTCATCTAAGTCTTTCTAGGGGGCCTTCTTCGTGACAAAAGAAGTTTGATTTAAAAAATATAGCAGAAACTATTGACGCTAGAATTATGAAAATTGTAAAGTGAATTCCAATATCGCAACGCAACTAAACTGTCTAGCTTCTTAGCTAGTAATAATTTGTAGAAACTCAGTATTTAAGGGGACGAAAGATGTAATATAGAAGAATTGAAAATTATTATAATAGATTTAAATAATTACCCGTTTCAGCATCTTTACTAGATCTTCGCTTGATATTGTGAATTAGGAGGATGAAAATTTTTATACATCTAAACAAATATTTAATCGAAATTTATGAGGTGGTAGAATGGAATCCTCGGAAACACCTCACAAATCTCATAAATATATTGTTTGCAGATAAATCAAATTCGAATAAACCGTAAATTGAAATACGAAATTGAAGGTAATGAAGTAGGCAATGAAATTTGAATTTCATCAAAGCAACGATGTTATTAAGAAAGACATACCGATTGGTTTACACAATTGATTACCTCAGGAGAACACAATCTAACGCCCGCTGGGTTATTGATACGATCCAATTTGCTGGAACACCTTGTCCCGTTCCAGTTGTCAAGAACAGTTGCGAGACTCCCTATATCCCACTAAACAGTTGTATTTGTCGACATGTATGACTGTTTATCTATATAAAAATACGTGAAGCAAACGCTTTCGGTACCATTTTAAGCGTATTGCGTGCACGGAAGACCGTGAGATTTGGCATGGTTAAAGTTTATATGGAGAAGGAGTGCAGAAAGCTAAAATGTATCTGTTACTAATATATTAAATAAAATAAATGAATACTGCGTATCCTAAACCGACAAGTGCCATTGAACTTAGACCCTCCAAAATATTAATATTGTCACTTAACGAAAAGTGACAGCAAGTGATGTAGATAATACTCATTGTTTATGAATACTGTAAATGTCAAACAGAAAATAGTCTGTGATCAAAAAGTCGCAGGTCGAATTTCGACCTTAGGGCGATCGCTAGTTATATTAAAAATTAGCTATGCCCATGGTTTTACTCACGTGGACTACAGAATGCCCGCGCGAATCTTGCTCTCCCGCTCCCGGCTATTTTAAAGACAAAAATACTTATGTGTTATGTGTTATTGTTGGTTTTTTTAATGTCTACAATTGTTTAGTACATTAATTTGCTATATCTCTTATGGTTTACGCAGCGTAAGCCATTTAAGCGCCCGAATTGATTCGCCATGACCAGTTTTTTTTTTATTTGTGCGGAACCCCAATTCGTTTTGTAAAAAAAAGTAGCCTAAGCTACTCACTATAAATTCAGCTATATACCAGTAAAAGTCCCGTTAAAATCGGTCCAACGGTTTCGGAGATTTCCCGGAACAAGCAGACAGACAGACAGAATTTTTTTTTTTAAATGGGTGTTTTGTTTTTTTTTGTTTGTTATAATTTCATATGCATATAGTAAAAAGCTGTTATTTTGAAATTACATACAGACACTTCAATTTTATTAATGATATAAATGTAAAACCAAAGTCCATATCGTTCATTAAAAATACATTTGTTTGTGAGTATAACTAGCTCTTGCCAGCGACTTTATTCCCATTGTCTTGAAAATGAAACGACTTGCACGCCATCTGTTGTGCTAAAACGGATCCATCGCGGGTATGCGCAAAATAATCCACCACAGCTTCATCACAATTACATGAATGGTTTAGGAGCACATAGGATACAAAGAAACATTCATTTTTATGTACAGTATGTCCCATAAATCATGTTCATGCCGGAAATGGGTGTTTTTAACCCACATTAAGCCTATTATACATTATTATTATTATTATACATCTTACTGCCTCGTTAGCCTAGTGGTCGTAAGCGCGACTGCTATGATCGAGGGCCTGGGTTCGATCCCCAGGTCGAGCAAAGTGTATTTGAGTTTTTCCTATGAAATTCTCAGTAGCAGCTCGGAGTTTGGCTTCGTGCCCGATTAATGGCAATAGGCTCGCCCCCTATTACATGGGACCTAAAAACATACTCGGCGAACTTTGAGTGTACATTAGTACCTACACCTTTGCCTAACCCTTCGGGGAATACGGGCGTGATGGTATGTTATGTTATTATGAAAGTAAAATTTTTTTTTTTTTTAAATAAATATTGTTGGTAGTTTTTGCAGTAAATAAAAATAACTACATTGAATTTTTCTTTATGTTAGAAATAATCAAGCATGTGTTATTATACCATTTTGAAATTCAGACAAAATACGCCATTAAGTAAATTCACTTAACGAAAAAACCGTAACACAATTTTTTTTTGTGGAGTCACTTAAATTTAGGCTAAGAGTATTTTTTTTACAACAAAAGTGATATTTTCTTTAAAATTTAGATAGGTACTTGGGTTTTAATTTTAGACTACAATTTATACAAAGATTGTTCAGGGCTACATTACAAAGAAAAAAAATTAAGAAAAGTAAAGATATATATAATCACAGTACTTACTTGAAAATCTTCACAGGTGTAAATAAATAAATAAATAAATTTACTATAATTTTAAAAGTACAGGATTAAGATTTTTTCATTTTTCTGATTACCTACTGTCACCACGAGGGTTAACACCCATTTCTGGCTTGACGATTATTTATGGGACATTCTTTAAATAGATGAACAATATATGAGTACATGAGATTTATGAGTTTAAAAATGGCATGTTTGAAAACTTTCAGTTTCTAATTAAACATGATTGATTATAATGAAATAGGACATAGAATAGGTAGCAAAACGGGAGGGCGCAATAGTTAGTTATATTATACAAACGGTACGGAATGAGAAGCATTGCAGACGGTCGATCACAACTGTCAGTTGCAGCTGAGACCGAGCGCGACGTTTGGTCATTACGTTCGAATTCGTCAGGCATCGGGTCCAACCCAACATAAATAAATATATTTCATCGTATTTCCCTTATTATTCCGATCGACTGAGAATATAATGGTAGTGATAGTATTTCGATTTTTTTTCCTTCTGCAAATCGACTCCCAGCGTTGTACATTATGAATAAATACCGGTTTGTAATTTAACTACCTGTGCTCCGCGGTTTCACTCGCATATAATTTAGAAGTAGTCACTGATTGATGATTTATAATACTTAACAATATTTTTATCGGGCCGCCAAATAAGTCACATCGCGACATCGCACGAATCGTTCGCGCCACTACTACTATAGACATATAGACTCGAGCCGAGTGTTGGAATTATTTTAATTTTGCAATATCTCTCAAACTATGCGTCCAAATAACATGCTGCTTTATGATGAAGTAACTTTTGTTCGTAAGGATTAATATATGAACATAGTAAAAATAATGCTCATAAATTAATTTGTAATCTAAGACAAAAGAAAATGCAAATTACCTTATGGTGGCTTATGTATAGGAGATAGATATATGCTATCGCTGATTTTTTTTAGATATATAAATGAGAAATATGTTGTAGAACATTGTATTTACCCACCGTTAACCATTACGCCAGCGCACGCGGATAAAGCAGTCCGTTAGGGCTTCGACTTTCGACTTACGTAACAAAAATCAATATTTATTAAGGCTAGCTTAATTAAATAAAGCTAGCATAAGCTATATAGCCTATATAAGTTATATAGCCTATACTATTTCTAGTGAGTCTGGCTATTATATAAAAAAATAATTTTTCAAATCCGACTGGTAGTTCCAGAGATTAGCGTGCTTAAGTACCTAAACAAAAAACTTTTCCGCTTTATTATATTAGAATAGATATAGGTACATTGAAATTTCTACTCAAGTAGCTTTTGTCATAGTTCTTACTCTGCACACAGTAGGTATTGTTATACTATAATCTGTTTTTTTTTTTTGCCCTAAGCAGGCACTTATGAACGTCAAAACACTACTGCCGGTTAAAAAATAACCTGGATACTAGTGATCAAGAAAGACCGGCAAGAAACTCGATCGGGTTTATCTTTCTTCCAACAGTACAATAGTATTAATATAATAATCATATTAATAATTCAATGGATGTACAGAGAGGGAGGCACCCTCCAGACATCAGTGTCATTCACATAATGATCCACCCCATAATCTTCTATATAAATAAAAATTTAGTGGTGTTAGTTTGTAAGCGCATCACTTGAGAACGGCTCGACCAAGTTCGCTATTTCTTATTTTAAAATGTTCGTAACAAATAAACGTGTACTTTTTTGAAAAGACTTCCCAAAAAACTAAATTTTTGCACTTAAAAAAAACTATTTTTCTTCCAAAAAAGGTGGGAACCCTAGGTGTCACTGCAGTCGAGCTATTGACTATTGGAAAATAGCAGAACAACGTCTGCCAGGCGCATAGTTATACATTAATAATAATTTATTGTCCTGCAAAATCTACTAATATTAATTTTCAAAACTTTTCAAAAGTATATTATTATTCCCAATATATCATACGACCTGAAATAAAACCAAAATACTAGCTGACCCGGCAGACGTTTTTCTGCCTTTTCTGGTAGTTAATGGCTCGACCATATCGCCACCTATCGGTTTCTAAAATATGTGTGAATATGAGCTCAATCGGTCGAGTCGTTCAGAAGTTACACAAACACTAACTAACACAGGATTTTATACAAGACTAGCTTCTGCCTACGACTTCGTCTGCTTCTGGATCTTTACCAGGATAAAAGTATTCTTTGTGATTAATCCAGGTTATCTAGATATAGGTTATATATCTATATAATTAATAAAATTGAAGTGTCTATTTGTGTTTGAAAACATTGGTATCATTAAGAAAAATATTGTGTAATTTTTATGTTAATTAGGTCACACTTTTAATCTATCACTCTATGTCAATCTTGGAATAAAACTAATAACGAAATTCAGTGAAATGTTGATTTTATTGTATTTTAAAACGAGTGAACAATTTGTAATGTCAAAATAATAGCTTTTTACTAAATGCGTATTAAAGTATATACGATACGTATAACAAAAAAACAATTTTTATAATTTTTGTCTGTTTTTTTTTTTGTAATCTCCGAAACGGTTGTACCGATTTTGACCAGACTTTCACTCGTGGATAACCGATGTTATAAGAGTGACTTAGGCTACTTTTATTTTAGACAAAGCATTAGAGTTCCGCGCAAAAAAAAAACTGGCTTAAATGGCTTTACGTTGAGTAAACCATAAAGTTTATATCAAATTAAAGATCTACAAATAATCCAAATCCCCTAAATATTTAAAAAACACTATTTTAATCTCTCGCTGATATACACAATAGACAGCTAAGATCGTCTAATTCTTTAATTCTCAGTATACCAAGTCATCATACTAATTTCCGTGACCGATCTTTCGCCGTAACAGCAGCACGACTATGGAATTCCCTTCCTATCAACATACAACAAGCCAACTCTCTTGATTCCTTCAAGTATTCGCTACGTAGGTTTTACTTGGAGCAATTGAATATTGGTTAGATTTTTCTTTTTTTTTTACTATATATTCTTGCTCCCCTGGAAGACTGATAGAGAGTGCTTCTTAGCACTGAGTCCTCCATTTGTACTTTTTTGTGCAATAAAAAATATAATAAAAAAGTTTTCGAAAGCATATGTTTTTTTTTTGTAAATTTGTCTATTAGGTATGGAATAAAGAAAGCTTTATTATTATTATTATTATGTTCATCTTATAAGGATCACCCACAATACCGGGAGCGGGGTAACAATGTACCGACGCGACGGCATTCTGTAGTCCACGCGAACGAAGACGCGGGGACAGCTAGTACTAAATAATAATGAAATAATATCACGCGTATAATGAATTATAATCTAAAATGTAATAATAAATTCACACTTCATATGAGTGTAGTGTGTATAGTTGTGAAATGTTAATTTCACCTTTATTTACCCACTGGGTACATTAGCTTTTCATTTGCGGTCACAATAGTAATTTCATTATTGTATTAATTTGTCTGCGGTTCTGGTCGGCCGTCGGCAAATATGCCGGGACAAAAGTCAATTAAGCCAATGAAAAATTCATTTCCATTCTACTGGGGTTGTGACGTGCGTGGCACCTACTTGTCTGGTATACGTACGTACCTAGGATACATAAGTGAGGTACGAAGTTATTATGAACTAGGAGGCAAGGCCAAGTTGCCTTTCTACAATCGTTAACGCTAAAGAAAACGAAAAAATCTATGGAATAGACACTAGGCCCTCTGTTCTCAGAAAAGGAACGCTTTTACTAAGCCTACGTTGTCCGTCCTATCTTAAAGGGTTGTAATTTCTGAACCGTAAATAGGTAGCCGATTGCAATCCACGGAATATGTATTATTAGTATGTCGGACACTCAAACAAATAATAATATTATTGTATAGTTTATAGTATTATTAATAACTTAGCAAAGTTTATTATTTCATTTTAAAAAGGATAAATAAATAACCTTTAAAATTCATGAAAGTCGACTATGTTAGTAAAAATAACGGTAAATTATTCTTCCTTATAACGCCACATAGAAATAAATCTTCATGCGCCGCCATCTTGGAAATGCATTTTACACGTATGTAGGTAATTTCTTCGCGTTCCAAGCGACGTTTATCATCGTTCATGCGTTGGCAACACCAAGGAAGATATATTCTTTACGGAAACGATGTATATTTAGAACATCGTATATGTAGGTATGTACATTGTACATAGGTGTTTGTTTTTGTATTTCTTGACATAAAATTTGTTTACGAAAAAATTTTAAGGTTTCATTGTATACACATAGACATATTTTGTACTATTTATTGTTTCATTTTTACTGTTCTAAGTCCCTTAAAAACAAGTGCGATTATGGTCATAATTTGCATGAATTACTGAATGCGCGCAAATTTCGCGGTTTCTCCCTAATCCCGCGGGTTCCCCCCTGCCAGCCAAACATTTTTTAGCAAAAGGCCGCTTGCTTGAAGGTATAATATACCGCAATAAAATGAAATTTGACAACCCTGTTTAAAAATATTTTGAACATCAAGAAATAATCATTTTCAAATATATATATTAGGTCCTTACTTATATGAAATTAGTGATTTGTTGAACTGACCACTTTGATCTCACATATCTGGCGTTTTGTTAGGAATTCCAATTCAAATTTATTTCAAACTTTGCGTTTCGAATTAGGTGATTCATTTGTTTTTGCACCATTTGTTTTTTTTTTGACATCGTTCTTTTCACAAAATCGAAAACTTAAAATAAGTATCGCGTTATTAACGAATATGAGTTCCACCGTGACATCAGCGCTGCAGAAAAAGCTCGAAGGTTTAATGATATGTATGGGGAAGCTACTGTAAAAGAAAATACGGTACGTTTTTTGTTCCAACGTTTTCGTTCTGGAAATTTTGACCTACGAAACAAACCCCGTGGACGGCCAGAGATCCAGTTGATAATGAAGAATTAAAGGTGATCGTGGAAGCGGATCCATCGCAAGCCACGTCAGAGTTAGCGGAAGGCTTCGTTGTGAGTGATAAAACATATTTTACTCCACTTGAAACAAATTGGAAAAGTGAAAAAGCTCGAGAAATGAGTACCTCATGAATTGACTGAAGCACGCCAACAAACACACATTGAGTACTGCGTTACATTACTCAACCGTTACAATAACAAGGTAATTTTGAAACAAATTGTAACTTATGACGAAAAATGGATCCTTTACGACAATAGGAAATGCTCATCACAGTGGTCCCAAGCGAATGTTGACTCAGAAAAAGATACGTGATAAGTGATAAGTGTTTGGGGATCCAGTGCCGGTTCACAGATTACACATTCCTAAGATCTGGCCAAACGATAACGGCAGATCTGTGTTGTCGACAATTGCAACCCATGATGGAAAAGCAAGATCTGAAAGAACCGAGACTGTTCAATCTCTCTAGCCCACTGCTGCTTCAGAACAACGCTAGACCCCATACTTCACGACAGGCGGTCGCTAAATTTAGAGGAAATGTGTTTGGAATGTCTCCGACACCCACTACACTCCGCAAACCTTGCTCCAACAGATCAACACTTTTTTCCGAATTTGGACAATTTCTTGCAAGGAAGAAAATTCAATTCTTATAAGGCTGTCCAAACCGCCTTCAAAGATTTTATTGATTCTCTCACTCCCACAATTTTTTCAGCAATAGAATCAATGAACTACCTATAAAATACCGAAAGTTCATAGATAATAATGGTATATACTTCGATTGATTAAATGTATAATTTCATAATATTTTTTTCGTTTTACTTTTTCCACATAAAACGCAATTTCCTTATGCAAGGATGTAATATTATAGAATGTACTATTATTATAATAATGATGTATGTCACAATAATTTTTAAAAATACATAAGCACATAGATATCCCTCGATTATTAAAGATAACTACATCCAAACTTTATAGGGTTTTAACGTTATATTCCCATAATCCACTCAAGCGGTCGTTCCGTTTTAATAACACCTTAAAAGGCATCTTGAACGGGTGCGCACTCAAGTTAATCCCGGTGGATCAAACCCACACGCCACACCTGTCTGTTGTCACCTCGTTCACAAAGATATTAAATTATTATGTACAGAGCGATAAATAATTCTATTTACGGTCTTAGAACTAAGAAGGCGACATGAGTTCAAATCCCTGCAATAAGCCTGAGCTTTCAGTGTAGGAAAACATCGTGATAAATCCATAGCACGGTGGTAGGGATTTTTCTAATGCCCGCCTGACAAGGTACCAACTCAAGTTGAAAATCTGTCACCAAATACCAATAGGTGTGTTCCGGCTGCTGCACTTGAGAACCAGTTTTCCACTAGGCTTAGCGTGCTACCATCTGTGACCACATTGTCACTTAAGATCATGTGAGAATGATGCCACAACGCTAAAACTATAACGATAAAAAAAATCAACGTCAAATACAACCACCGGTTTGGAAACCATTCTCTTCGCCTTATCTTTGAAGCTTACTTCGAAGACTGACGATGCACCGTAGTTCCCACGGTAGTCGCCGATTGTGTTCATCATCAGGTACAGTGTAGTCACTTTGCTATGCTACGATAAAAAAAAAAAACATCGACGAGAGCCGCCTGCAAGAAACTCGATCGGGTTTATCAATACTTTATAAAAGTATAGTTATCCCACCACATTTACTTACATCTCTGGTCTTACTTAAGTTTACAGTTCTTTTTAAGGTTAGTTTTAAATACCTATATGTTGCAGTAACCACTTACATCATGTTGACCAAATATTTATTTCCTATTTCATAAAATAAATAAAATAGTCCACATGTTAGCATCTATTGAAAAACTTGAATACAATTAGGTTTTAATTAAAACATTGTTTTTCCTAGGCGCCACTGGAGTTTACTCTTTAAGCAAGATTGTCTTGAAATGTATAAGATTAGCTCTTTTCCCGTGGTTTCGCTCACGTTATAACTGAGCTATGTCTAATTTTTGCCTTTTTAAGTAAATTTTCATAGCGCTTCATAGATATGATGGATTTTCTTAAAAACTGTCATTGCCTTTTTCACTACCCTAATGTTCCTTTTTCCAAAAATTCTTCCTTACTAATCACCTATAGTGTAAAAGGAACCCGCATGTCAATTTTCAAGGTCGTAGCCTCAGTAGTTTGGGCAATCAGTCAGTCAGTTATCCTTTTAAACATTTAGATAGATAGACAAAGTTACATTATTAATATTTTTACATATTATATTGTTACTTCCGTATGTTGCGCTTAGGGGCAATAAATAACGACTTCAATTTTTGTTAACACTCAATTTTCCTTTCCATCTACATACCGCGAAATTTAAATGAAAATCGATTCTTAAAGAGTAAACTCCCAAAAGTCTAATAATAAATTAATTTTCTTTTTTATTTATTCAATTGGGGGCACTCTGTCAAGAAACGAATCCGTGTCTGTGATTCATAAAATATTCTGTCCGGTAATTATGCTTTTAAAATTATTAATATCTGGAGTACCTTGTACCGGAGAGCTTTGTTGAGTGAACTCTGCGGTTGGAGGGTAGATAGCGGTACCTATACGACCCACAGGAGGTAAGAAGAAAATAATTTAGGGAAATGGGTGCTTTTTGGCAATGTAAGGTTGTTTTGGAAAACATACAATATAACACATATTTCAATTAATTTTATTATAGATTTTCAATAAAAAAAATTATTTTCTTAGTCCATAGATCTATATACATTGAAATATCAACTATTTTATATACAAACTAGCTGTACCCGCAGCTTCGCTCACCTGGACGATAGCAGAACACGTAATGCCCAAAAAAATCGTAGTTTCTTAAAACTTTAATATCTTTTTATTAAATGAAAATATCATGATATTTTTGACAAGGACCAAGTATCTAAGGAGTAAAACAAAAAAAAAACTATCCAGTACCTTTTGCGTGATGCGCGCATATAGACAAACCTCCATCATTTTATTTATATAGATTTTTATTTCTGAGGACACTGACGGAGAGTGCCCCGTGATAGAAGACAATGAAAACAGCCAGAGGACGCCATTGCCAAGAGGCATAGGTACTTGATTTAAGAGACATACTCTAATAAGATTATAAAACTAACAACAATTCAGAGTAAAAAGGTTAGTTATTTATTATATAATACTAGCGGTCGCCCAATGGTTGAAATTCGACCAACGACTTTTTGATCATAGACTATTTTCTGTTTGACATTTGTAGCATGAACCTAAACAAATTATACTTCCTCCAATCTAAACAATAAATATTATATCACTTGCTGTCACTTTTCATTGAGTGACAATGTCAATATTTGGGGGGTCTAAGTTCAATGGCACTGGATTCGCAGTATTGGTTTATTTAATTTAATATATTAGTAACAGATATTATACATACATTTTAGCTTTCTGCACTCCTTCTCCATAGAAACTTTAACCATGCCAAATCTCAGTCTTCCGTGCACGCAATACGCTTAAAAAGGGGTATAAAGTTTTTACTTCACGTGTTTAATATAATGATAATTATTCTTTTCTTTTTTTTTAGTCCGACTTCAATTTTACTAACAAATAAATTTTGGGTACATATTAATCAGCATCAAATGGGTAATGCTAGGAATTTCGAATATTGAAGAATTTTTTTATGTTCTGCTATTTTTAATTGAAACATACCAGGAAACTAGAGGCATGGAGGTAACTAAAAGTTAATAAAAATTCCTCGATGAATTCATAAAACGACGCGAAATATTAACGAATATTTTCTGAAATGCATCAAATTTTAAAACAGGTGAACAATATTTTCCTAAATATATTTTGAGTAGGCATGGATGGCACCTATATCGTTCTGTAAATAATGTACATCGTTGAAATTCTGCGTAAAATGATGCAATAATGAGTGCTTATTAAATTTTATCCGATACTGAACCACGGATTATCATGGCCGTCAGTACACTCATTGTTCCGTGCCTTGGCATGCGCTCGAATTAATGTTTGCATCATGATTTTAATTTTCGACAAACAGACAGATTCTGTAGCCAGGTGTGAGACAGCTATAATGTATATTATTTTATTCACTTTCCTTAACATTTATTTTGCACGTATAAACAAATAGGTACATCATACATCTATAGGATTCAGTCTGCAAGAGAATGATATAGGATACTTCTGGAACTCCTACTTACCGCAGGAACACAAGACAAGGATTTTTGGCTGCGATATTTTGTAGGGTGGAGGTATTCCACAATTCGGACTGCCCCAGATTAAAGAAATGTCTTTATGCCCTACTTCACTTCTAAGGCGTGGGAACTACATACATGTTTTTTTTACCGACTGTGAAAATGGGAGGATTGTGTTTTTCGAGCGTCTATTTCTTTGGCACGGCTTGATGAATTTTAGCATACGAGGTGTCGTTATATTCGCCTTAATTGTGGGAGTGACATAGGCTATATAACACTTAAGTACGACGTTTGGGAATCAAATAAAAGGCAAAAACAGAAAAAAAAATTGTCAAGTGCTTTTGTTGCATTCGGGTTTTTTTTACTTTCTAATTATTTCGCTTATTTGTACAATTATTCTTTCACATCTCAACAGCAAAACCATCTCTTTGCAGTATTGTATTGAAGCGACAACAATATAAATACTTCATCGACCGAAAAGATAAAAAAAGTACATAAAACAATATAAGAACTTTTTATGGGACAGTAAATGAACTATCAGCCCATTAATTACAGCTATAAAGCCCTTGGATAGTTCCAGAAAAATATATGATAGTGCCGACCGACGATACAAGTGTGAATTTATGCCGAAACACGTGCGACGCAGTTTGGATAGTAAAGCTTACAAGTGTTATATACGAGACACACGGACTCATATTATGTACAACCAACAATTGCGCTTGCATCTAATGCTTTCGGTTTCATTAGAATTATTACACTGTATTTATTATTAGGTAAAAAGTAGTAGATTACACAACAAGTGAAAAAAGGGGAATTTAATTCGAGGGCCTGAGTTGGATCCCGAGAGCAGCGAAGGATTCTAAAGTAGAAGAATCCTGAGCGGAGCGAGGGATACAAGGATCGAGATTAAATTTTTTTTCACGAGTTATGTAGGTACTCTACTTTTTAATTTTAAAACTTCTTAGGTGGTAATTAATTGAGAGTGAAATATCAAAGACACGTCAGGTTTAGGGTAAGTTCGTTACACGAGAGAGAAGATAGATATGATATAGAGTAATAAAACGGAATGGTAAGGATCGCAAATACTAAACACATAGTAATTAATCAATTACTGAATTTTATTTAAACAAGTTTCATTTCTATTACGTCTACGTGGAATTTGTTATACAGGGTGGGCCAGAAAGGCATACGATTTTAGAGCGGGGGATGTGCGGGTGGTGGGGATGAGAAGCTCGGTTCTCGGAAATTTAGTCGCGATTGATCGCTTCGCCGGAGCGCAGCGTGCATTTTGCGTTAAACATTATTATATAAATGGCGATTCGTGCGCTAATGTTCGACGTTTATTTCGGCGTGAGTTTGGATTACATGACGTAAATCAGTGTCCGAAGGAAAGTGTGATTTGATCGTGGATCAGAAAGGTCGAAGCTACTGGTTCGACTCCCAAACATAAGCCTATGGGATGCCCATGGTCAACAAGAACGGAAGACACAATTGAACAAGTTAGAGCTTCAGTTCAGCGTAACCCTGGTCTATCGACTCGCAAGCGATCAGCTGAACTTATGGTGTCCAGAACATCTTTGCGTCGCATTTTGTTGAAAAATTTTAATTTGCACCCGTTTAAAATTCAACTTGTGCAGAAATTACTGCCAAGTGACCCAATTTTACGACGAGCTTTTGTTGAAATAATGTTGGAACGCTTTCAGAGTTTCAACAATATTCTATTCTCTGACGAAGCCCATTTTCACTTAAATGGACAGGTGAATAAATTGAATTGCCGTTACTAGGCTGCAGAGAACCCACGTGCAAAACATCAAAAGCCTCTGCATTCGCCAAAAGTAACCGTTTAGGCGGCCATATCAGCACACGGAATTATCGAACCCTATTTCTTTGAAAAAAAAACAAACAACAAATTCCGACCGATACATAGCCATGTTAAGGGATTTTTTCTTTCCGCAACATCAAAAATTTGAAGCCTATAATCGTGCGACGTGGTTTCAACAAGAGGGTGCGACATGCCATACATCTAATGCTTCTTTGGCGGCCGTAAACGAGATGTTTGCTGGGAAACTGATATCTCGCCGAGGTGACATTGCATGGCCGCGTAGAAGTCTGGATCTACGCCACTGGACTTTTTCATGTGGAGATACCTGAAAAGTAGAGTCTACTCCAATAACCCAGCCACGATTAACCAGTTGTTGATAAATATCCAAGAAGAAATGGCAGCTCACACCTGAATGACGTGATTTTTAATAAATAAATTTCCCAGATGTCTATTTTAACTGAAATAAAGATGTGTGTGTGTGTATTGTATTTAGTTTTTTTTATTTTTTTTTAAAATTCGCCAATTTTTCTGGCCCATCCTATACATAAATTATATAATTCGTGCTATAACATTTTTATTTTCTTGTAAATAAAAGAGTGTTTTATCCACTATTATCAATTAATAAAACGCCCTTTTTCGAGTGACAATGGTATTAGGTAATTGTTTCTAGAAAAAGTTGGAATTTAGAGACGTATAAAAGAAAAGAAAATAATGTGCTAGAATTTAATACAAAGAGGTACAACTTAACTTAATCTTATTTTTCACGATTCACTAAAGAACTTGTTCCAGGAATTTAACATCTTAACTTTGTCCTCTCAATACATTCTTGATTATTTATTATATAGACATAAATTAGTCTTAACGTGTTTTAGACTTAGTAATACTAATAAAAGCATTTTTAGGTAATAGTGTTAAGTTCTATAATAAGATTCCGAAGCACATTACTGATTTACGATACAATAAGTTCAAAAACCATGTCAAGCAGATTTTACTGTCAAAAGGTTATATGATGGATCATTATGTGAATGATAGTGATGTCTGGAAGTGACTCCCTCTCTGTACATCCACTAAATTATATAGTTATTATTATTAAATTAGACATTATTGTATTTTATTAAAACTATTGAATAAAAAAGATGAACTCGATCGAGTTTCTTGTCTTCAGGGATGTTTTCCGAACCGGTGGTAGTGTTTTGATGTTTATAAGCGACTTTTTAGGGCCTAAATTGAATAAAGACTTTTTGATTTTGATTTATTCAAACTTACGTAATATGAATAATATTTGTATCAGGACGATATTTCGCACCTTTATAATTACAATGGCGTAGTGTAAAAAATTAAAGTTATTGAACAACTAAATAAATTTATTTCAAATTAATTATAATTATAAATAGTTTAAAAAATAAATATGTATGATCTTTCTGAGAAAAGGTATGAAGACGTCGAAAGGTGCAATTTGTTAGATGAATTAACAATGAAAATATAAATAGTACATGGATTTTCGTCCACTGATGTATACAATTTGAGACTTGGGGCATTGTACGTGAAGCGGATAGGTCTAAAATGTAGATTTTTACGATTTCAGTAATTTTTGATTATGTTATTAAGTATGTGATATTTCAAGTCTCATTTACTCAGTTTTAAATAGTTACTAAATAAATTATGTAGTGACTTTTATACTTCATTTAATGTGCTTATGAAACTGCATTTTCGGAAACTAAAATAACTTTTTTGGGAAAAAAGTGCATTTTAATTTAACAAACTTTGGGATATTTTTTGGGATAAGTTTCATAATGGGCTTGGAAATAATTTTAGGAGCTAGACCGGTTATCGTAACTGAACTGCAGCGGAGCGCCGCGGCACATCGCGTCGCCAAATATTCTGTAATATGAAACTGCATGCAAGATACCGCACTATGTGCAACATTAAAAAGTTGTTTATTGGAAGAACAAGGCAGTCTTGTGTATCGAATGTTCCAATTAATGACGTCACATACGCGCCGGCCCCAATAAATATTGATAACGCAGTTCCGTTCGGCCAACGTGCTTGTCCAATGTTGTTCTAGAACGGGAAATTTTGCTTTTTTAACCAACATCAAAAAAGGAAGAGGTTTTTTGAAGTTACATACTTCTATTGGCGCGTTTAGTAAAGTGTCTATTTAATAAAATATATATGATATAGTAAATAATGTTTATTAATACACTATTCAGTTATTTTTATACAACCATACCAAATTTTATTAAATTCGGTCCAGTAGTTTTTGTGTGATTGGCGTTTAAACATACCGAGAGACAGACGGACAAAAATTATCTAAATGTGTTCTGTCCATGATCCGAAACCTTCTCGTATTATTTTTTCTCAAATATCTTCATTGTGCAGATTTCGACTCTTTACTCCTTTATTATAAAAGTCTAGAAGATTAAACATTTTATTATTAATTTAAAATGCATTTATTTATTGGCAGACGTTGTTTTGTGCTACCTATCAGGTTAAGCATTTGTAGTACATTTTTTAGTACGAAACCAATATATTGTGTAAATTTTAGTTTAAGTATAAATATGTAATTTATTATAATAATATCGACCATTTATCGGATCCTAAAATAGTTATGAACAATCGTTTCGATAAAAGAAAATATAATATGTAAATATGTATTATGTTATGAGCTCAATCGGTCAACTCGTTCAAAAGCTAGAATCACTAACGGAAGCAAACATGATTTTTATATATATCTAAGAATATTTAAATTTGTGTCATAAAGCAGTTATACAAAAGCCGAGTGTTTATTTTAGTAAAGTTGAAAGAAAAGTGCACGCTGCAGCGTAAAAGGGAGCCGTCCCAAAAATATGCTCGTTTTGAAACTTTCGCAATAATGTCATCCGGATATTGCATAAGGCTGCACTTGTTTGTCGATACAACTCTCGTGCAGACTGTTTGAATATTAAGATATATTGTTAAAAGTAAATACGAGGAATTTCTCAAATAAAATATAACGTATAATTCCTGAATGGAGCTATGATAGCTTAATGGTGAGTGAGTTCGAATCCATGCGATGAGCCTGAACTTTTCGGTGAAGGAAAACATCGTGAAGAAACTATAACACGGTGGTAGGGCCAATGTCTAACGCCCGTGTCACCTTCAAGTTAAAAATCTGTCAACACTTATAGGTGTGTTCCGGCAGCTGCACTTGAGAGCCAGTCTTCCACTGGGCTTTTAGCGTGCTACCATTTTGGGTTACCAGATGAGATTAGGGCTAAACGTTAAACCAATTTATTTGTTTTTCACGGTCACCTAGATTGCATAGTAAAATATATTGTAACATAACACATTAGAAGACTCTTAACTGACTCTATAGTAAGTGACATCATATGATCGCTTGCGGTACGGCAGCGGTAGCGGCGGCGGCGGCGATGCTCCTATAAAAGCGCACGGAGCTGAGTGATAGAGGGAAGTTAGTCAGATCGCGACTCAATTGCAATCGCGGCAACAGCCCAAACCGTGGTCCGGCCACTTTGGCACCCTTGCTTGCATGTTGACCACGTTTTCGCGGCTGAGTGCCTTAAGCGCTGGCCCCCAAGCCCGGTTAAGATGTAAAAGCCATCAGCGGCTCTGTTTTCGGATAGGGCCCCTAAAAATAACAGTAAGGTCAGTTCTAAAGAAAAAGTGATAGAGGACATTCCAGTACTGAATTCAAATAGGAACATCACTATGTCCGTGGGATCAGTCATGTGAAGTGGTCGTGATCAATAAATTATTCTCACTTCTCGTCCAGGTCTCTTGACTACTAATAATACCTTGTAATAACTACTCAGTCTTTACAATATTATATATTATTATATTAACAAAGGGGAAAAGTTTTTTGTTTGTTTGTTTGTTAACACGCTAATTTCTGGAACTACCAGTCGGATTCGAAAAACTTTTTTTAAAATAATATGATAGCCAGACTCCCGAGAATTAGTATAGGCTATATGACATTAGACTACAATTTCCAGCTACCCTTAAATGTTGATATTTGTTACGTAAGTCAGAAGTCGAAGCCCTCGCGAACTGTTTTCTCTGCATGCGCAGGATTAATGTTTAAGGATACGTAAATACAATGTTCTACAAAAATATGGGCCAATTGTATATCTAAAAAAGTAAACTTTAGAGTATATCTATCTCTTATACATAAGTCACAATAAGATATTTTGAAAATTTTTTTTGTAGATTAAAAATTAATTTATGAGCATTATTGTTTAGTATGTCATATTAATCCTTACGAACAAAAATTACTTCATCATAAAAACAATTTAATGAAGATAAACGTTGACTTTTACACATTTTTATTTCGACATATAATTTAGGAGATTGTGGCGACATCTACATAGCGACATCTATCGAACCACATAAGACGCCTCCTACTATCCTACATTGCGCTATAGAAATTAACTCAATCGTTGAGTATATATACAAGAACCCGACTACAACCGTTGGGCAGCTGCCTGCCAGAATTAACACCCGTCTGTCCGGAGGATCCTCCCTTTGCAATAGTTCTTCTACAAGATAATGAAAAATTAAAATAATTTGTACTTGCAGGAAGAACAATTACAGTAGGCTACATGGGTGCGTTGGCGGTGCGGTTTTTGTCGGATAAAATTAACACGGATGAATCCGTGGGACATAGCTAGTACTTTAATATATTATTACTAATTACCCTTAAATCTTCAGTATAGTTCATTTGATCTAATATTTCCGTTTTCACACATAGTATCTATAGTTTGCATAAAGCTTTCTAAAACTGCAAATATCGATTCAAGCGGCAATAGGTGAATACCCCACGATAGTAGTTTCAACTGTTATGGATGACCTATATTGACTCTTTATTCTTTTACAGTGAGAAAACGGTGTACATTTAGTTCAGTATGCAACTCAATATTGGTTATAGAATAGCCAAGGTTTTATTATTACTGCTGGTTTTACTGTCAAATACATAATATTGATTATATGAATGACTACCTGTGCCCGCGGCTCCGCACGCGTTTACTGTATAATTTATTTACGCTTCGTCATTTTAGTATATGATTTCTGAAAATGTCGTTGATAATTATTAATTAATATCAATTGCAGTATGACATTTACTTACCGATATGAACAAAATTTCATGAGAACCAATGGAAAATAAATAAGAACAATTCTTTGAAATTATTATTATTTTTTATTTCTAAAAGTATTATTATCATATTTTATAGCCTATCACTGTAAAATGATATTTTAAATATAATACTTCCCATGTAATAATTTCCATAAAAATGGAACAAGCCGTTTTTGGGTTAAATCCAAACGCAGATATTTTTTTTATATCATGTTACTAATCCGCTTTTATAATATCATAAAATCTAATCTTTTATCGATCTTTTATGCAAAAAATTACATGTACAGACAAAACTAAAGAATTATTAATATAGAAAATGATATTAGAAAACATAAATTTCGTTCACGTGACTATATAGCGTTTTGAATTAAAGTTGACAATTAATTACAACTTATTTCTCCTAAATTATTTCTCAGGTTTAGTTCTATATTAACCAGAAAACTACAATGAAATAAGTTCAGTAGTTTTCTATTGATGCATGTTCTGATGCAGAACATTCGTGATATAATTGTATATTATTAAAGACTAACCGTGCCCGCGGCTTCGATCACGTGGACTACAGAATGGCGGGACCACTCCCGATTATATGCTTAGGGTGATCCTTAGAAGATAGACACATACACTCGCTGACTTTTTTTTGGTCTTTTTAATATCTAAAATTATTTAGTAAATGAATTTGATATATCTCTTATGGTTTTCTCAGCGTAAGCCATTTAAGTGCCCGAATTGATTCACCATGACCAGTTCTTTAATTTGCGCCGAACTCTAATTCTTCTTCAAAAATAAAAGTAGCCCAAGTTACTTCCCATAATATCAGCTATCTGCCAATGAAAGTTCCGTCAAAAAGCTGTTACTTTGACACTACAAAAAGACACTTAAATTTTATTAATTGTATAGATATAGATAAATATAGAATTGATAAACAAGCTTGATTTTCTTGTCCGTTCTATCGATGATTGTATGTTTTCCGAATCGATATTAGAGTTGGCGTTCAATAATTCTTTCAGGGGACAAAATTGAACGAAGTTTATTTGCTCTTAATCGGCAAACAAGTCAGAAACATTATATCGTTCACGTTTGAATTGACTGTAGATTGGTTGCTTAGCTAGGTCTTTTGGAATTTATCTTAATATTAGTTAAAAAATTAAAATAAATGGTCAAACAAACGTTTGATTAAGTGATTGAGATTCAAGAATTTCATAAGTTGAGAATCCGAGATATTTGTTTATTTAATAACCCTAATGAAGAGGAAACGCGGTCGAAAAATCATTTGCAGAATACGTTTTAATAGAAATCTGTCACTGTCGCGCTCTGCTTGAATGAGCAAATAGACTATGACAGATACAACTGCAGCTCGGAGTATACCTATGTACAGATAAAATAGACGAAATCATAATTTCGTATTCCCTTGTTTGAGGAAACTGGAACCATTTAATTTTTTTTTTTCAAAAATAATTTAAGTCATAAGGCTTTGACTGTGTTTTGAATTTTTTTGCTAGACGCCTGATAAGGGAGATAAAACTGAACAATTGTAGTCACTTTTGAAAGCTGTTAGTTCTTTTTATGACTAATTTAACACAAAACATAGAAAAATTACAGTGGTAGATATAGATTGTACGTTATAAAAATATTTGCTCTAATGCGTATTTACGGACAAAGCAGAAGAACACATTTGTGTGGACAAAACACCTCTCGTTTTTCTTCTTAACAACGTCATTACCAACAAGTGACTGAAAATTGTGCGTCCTGCCGATTCCCCGTGAAACGAGACTACGTCACGTGTGGATTTTATAAATAAATAATTCGATAAAGTCGCAATTTACAGTGGTCGCGTCGGTTGAAACGGTTTTGTAAAAAGGTAACAATGTAAAACAAAAGCGTACGCAAGCCACACGCAAACATGTTTTAAAGCAAGTTATTTATTTTTAACCTCTTTTTTTATTTTACTAAATATTTTGAAGTATCAAAGAACAGCAATCTTTTATTTTCATAATTACACATACGTATTTTAATGTCTTTTTAACATCCTTCCAAAAAAGCCAAATTATTAAAAAGGAAACAAAAAACCCGACTGCAACAATTTTTTATTAAAAGTTTATTTTTCTATTTTTCTTTTTTATTTAACTAATTCCCAGATGTCGTACTTAAATATTATATAGCCTATGTCACTCCCACAGTTAAGACGAATCTATATACACCTCATATTAAAATCCATCAAGCCGTTTAGTCTACAGATCGTGACAAAGAAATACATACGAACGACTTCAAGGTACATCAGAAAACTCCTCAAAATCATTAAAGTTGGTTTTCTTTTTTGTTATTAAGTCATCGCTTTATTTAGTTTAGTTATCTTATATATCTCGTGTGCGTTTGTTAGTGATCGTGTAACTTCTGTACGACTTGACCGTTAGAGTTCATATTCACATAATATATTTGATTTATCGAGGCTACGGATCATAAATATATCCGATAGATCGAACTGAGGTCGAGCCGTTAACTACAGAAAATATAAACTAGCTAACTAACGCTTCGTAACGGTTCGTAGGTGAACGCTAGCTAAAAACGAGTGGATATATTAATTTCTTATCTTATATTAATTGTATTACTTATAGTAAACTTTACTTGAATTAAACAATAGCGACATTTATTGTATAAAGGACTTCGAAGGAAAAATATTGAGCTGCCGTGAAAACAACATAATACGAACGGACAGGTCACGGCTCAGGGGAAATATGACAAAGCCGAGCGAATTATTTTCTATAAAATGTTTCGTTGCTTTATGATCCCTTGGTAATATTTTACAGTACCTACAGGAAAGATCATTTGATCCATATTTAAAAACTTCTTATTTTTTTTAAATAAACACAATAAATCGAACCACCACAGCAGAACAATTCAAATATATTGTGTATTGATTGGCTTTCTGTGAATGATATTTCTGCACGAATTTTTAGCAATCTTGACAAAAGTCGTAATCTGTTGTTTCAATTCCTATTGAAACAAATAAATATTGTAAAGAAACCGAAATAAAAAGTAATTCCGTGTAATAAAGAATATACTTGCTGTATTTTTTTACAATTTGATCAGCTAACAAGGAGGAGAAATCGACCGTTGTTTACCCGTCTCATTTTCCATAACAAGTAAATTGATGACCTGTCGACTCCACACTTATCCTTTATCTGTTAACTCAACTTACTAAAGTTATAGGTAACTTGAATAACTACAATTTCAAAGGACGTGTAGTATTTCATCTCAGTTAATAAGATACATTATTAAAAAGGAAACAAAAAACCCGACTGCAACAAAAAACACTTTACAAAATATTTTTTTATTATTGTTTTTTATTTGATTCCCAAACGTTATTCTTAAATATTATATAGACTATGTCAATCCACAGTTAAAACAAATCTAACGATACCTCGTATGCTAAAATCCATCAACCCGTTTGGGCTGTAGAGCATGCCAATAAAATAGACATACATACATACACTCTAACAAGCTAAATTATTAAAACGGAAATAAAAAACCCGACTGCAACAAAAACCCTTGACTATAAAAAATTTACATATATTCTGTTTTTGTTTTTTATTTGATTCCCGGACCTCTTATTTAAATATGTCACTCTCAAAATTAAGACGAATCTAACGACACCTCGTATGCTAAAATCCATTAACCCGCTTAGGCTGCAGCGCGTGCCAAAGAAATAGAGATACATACGCTCGAAAAACATAGCCGTAACTTTTTTGCAGTCCGGTAAAAACATGCATAACCCTCCTTTTTCACAGTTGAGTAAAAAGGCCTTAATTTATCAAATAGCCAGGTACAAAATAACTATTGTTACATATAAAAAAGATGCCACAAACAAAGACGATATACCTTAATGTTCTATAATACTTCTAACATATTAAAAAGAAAAAGAAAAAAATTGCCACTCGACTACGAAAATAAAACATAGTTTATAATATTTTACTATATTTATGAACTTAGAATTGTCTCTTCTTTTATTTAGCACCCCGGTCGATACGGTAGCAAAAAAAATTCAAAAACCCCTACTTGTTTCACCATCCGTCATATTGATTTCCTTCGTATAAAATGGAGCATAAGTGACCCGGGCAATAATAACAAATCGATTGACACTTCATTCATGAAAATGGGATAAATAGTTTAGGCGCTACGGTGAAACATACGTAAATATAAACATATATAGAATGCTAATACATAATGTTCCCTTTTGATTTTGCTATAGTAGGGTAAAAAGGTAAAGTATTGATAAGATTCTGTAAATTATATTTTTAATAGGAAACTACATTATCACCGAGTTATATGTACGTATAAACCATTCTTTGTTCTTATTAAATTTTATCCTGCCTGATCCATGCGAATATTACGCACATATATAAAACACGGCATAACATAACACATTACATCATACGATCGCTCTTGATACGGCGGCAAATGCGACGGCGCGGCGCGGTGCTCCTATAAAGCGTAAGAAGCTGTGGAACTTCTAGTGTTGTATTATGATTTTATTTTACCGGCCCTGGTCTTTAATTATCATGTGCGGTCATTATGTAAAATGTGAAGCAATAAACTGTTTGTATAATATTTCTGTCAAGTGAAGATAGTAATTCCCCAGTTTTAAATTATTTGTTAATTATGTGTTTCGTCAATAGCGGGAAATATAAACTTTACAATACTGTTTTAATTAATAATTTTGATAAAGAATTAACGGAGATATAGTTCTAGGAATAATATATATAATTATAACTAGCTGGCCCAGCAGATATTTTTCTAGTCTCTCCAGTAGTCAATAGCTCGACCACAGCGCTGCCTATCGGACCTTAACCTAACAAATATGAGCTTAATCGATCAAGTCGTTCAAAAGTTATAGAATCACTAACACTAAAACAAGATTTTCATATATAAAATTAACAAGATTAGAGTCGCGAACGGTTACAAGATACAAGTATTGATTTAATCGATATTTAAAAAATACAATATAAACTTAACATAATTTAAAACACAAATATTTTAATGTTTAAATAAATGGTTTTTAGTTTATTAAATCCATAAATTAGTACTGGCATCTAAGCTGTTAAAATTAAAAAAGTTAAATACTGAAGCTTAACTTAATACCTTTACATGAAGGTCGGTTTTCACCGTTAATAACCACAAAGCGATCCCGCAGACCGAATAAATAGGATTTCGCGTATAATTTTGTAAAGCCATTCTCTTGCTACCTAACTAAGATTCTCCGTTGGGTAAACCTTTTTGTCTTAAGTTAAAAGATGTAGCGATGAATTCTTACCCTATATCTCTAGAATTTTTTGCGTTATCGAATCAGAAATGAGAAGATCTGTAGAAGAACCAGTCACCGTCATAGCCTTAAGAATAGCTAGACTTGAGTGGCAGTGAGGGAAGTACGTAGCTCGTAAAACTGATAGCCGCGTACCGACTCCACAAGGTCTACGGATGACCTGGTAAAGGTTGCGGGTAGTATATATAGGATTTGTCGTTGTGGCGATTCTTGGAGGAGGCCTATGTACAACAATGTACGTCTATCGGCTGAAATGATGACTACAATGAACTTATATCTTCTACATTATATTTTTTAGTAGCACGATAGAGTAACGGCTGTGTGTCTGATGGTAAACATAATACAATCTAAAAATAACGGCGGTCACTGTGAGATCAGCTACTGCACCGACGATAGCCGTTGTCATACCGGTCTACAAGACTCTTAGCAGCTGGTTATTAATTGGCTAAACCCGAGACATGACAACCCAGAAGAGATTCACTATGACGGGGTTTATACAGTCGCATCATTATTTACTATTTCCTACCACCCAGCAAATTTAAAGCGTTCTACACACCGAACCCGCCGACTTGGGATACCTATTGTTTCTTAGAATCAGATTTATAGGACAAGCGTGACGGGAACGTTGGCCGTGGAAGGCCTAGATGAACGTTCCATGATCAAATCGAGGACGTTATGAATAAAAGCTAACCCGACAAACCGATGAGCACGCACGAAAATATGGATGAATGTTAAAGAAGCGAAAGATGTATACTAGGATCGTAGCAAATGGAAGGACGTTGCCTCTGGCTACCCCGTTGGGAATGTCTTGATTTATGTATCGATGTGAAGTCACTAATTAACCCGTCAACATGAGTCGGCGAGTCGGCTGATAGGTCTAGAGGTTAGAGTTAGGAGAACCACCTTATAAGGGGGACCAGTTGTAAAAGTCTCCAGGCGTAAGCGGCAAATTATAATTTCAAAACCCACCAAAACGGCGCTAGCGTAGCAAATAGTAATAATACTTTTTTTGTGATTTTATAATATTTTCTGTAGTAAAACTTAAAAAATAATTGCACAATAATGGGAAAAGTTTTTGGAATTAACCTAATTTGACGCTATTCGACGGACACTTTTTCATATATAGAGATGGTAATCCTGATCCCATATCTGTGGATCTAGAAGCATGTAATTTTGCACAAGAGTTTCTTATGTAACGTAGATGAGAAGTATGTAACTTCACAAATCGCTGTCAGTATATAACTTGCACCAGAAGCTACCAGCGCGGGTGGACAGTGGTGCTCGGTTGGGAGCGAGATAACCGGCTAATCTCAACAAAGCGGCGCGACGTTCTGTTATCTTCTTGATGTACTACGTTGACTAATTATTCTCTTATATTCTAGAACTTGAATACAGTTTCACCTGATGTTAAGCGATAATATAGCTATAGACGGAACAAAATAAGCCCAGTTAAGATCGCAGACAAATAACCGTGTGTTGTTTTCCAGCGGTGAGTAGGGTATGCAAAGCTTCTTGGAGAAGGGGTGTTCAAGGTCGGTAAAGCGCTAATGATGCCCAATAACGTTTTATAAACAGACGCATTATACTCTCACTAAAAGATATTAGAATACGGCACAAATATTGTTATCAGTATGTTAAAACAAAAGGGATAGGAAATAACAAGCGGAATCTCTGTTGTCAAAAATGATTAAAAGTTCTCGCTCACACCGGTATCAAGTCGAAAGTGAACTGAGGGCAATTGCCGCTCATTCACGATGCCATGTAAAGAGCGTCAATGCATTATCTACTTAAAAATATCATTAGTGATATCTATGGTATCACGAAAATAACTCACTTCACCCTTAAATGCATCTTTTTATTTAGAGTAATTTCTTGTCTGCGAAGTATCAAAACTTTCCGGTATTTTAAAATACTAGGCTACCATGATTTAAAGAGGTACCTACAACATCTCCAACTGTAATTAAATCAAATGGAACTCATTTATTTAATGACACTTCAAGCCGGCCTCGATAATAATTCCTCGTAATAAAGCGAACGTATCGAATGCAGTGGTTACGTTAATCCGCTTACCACCAACATTAGCCAACTTTGTTAAATAAAAAAAATTAGAACGCGTCGCTTTAAAAAGTTTAGCTTGAGTGAGACTCATGCGTACTCCACACGTGTCTGTACATTGCGTGTTCACTACCATCGGTAAACTATTACAAGGTACCCTTTTCATTGCGACCATTCAAATACGATAACTCGGCTGTAAGTTGGTGAGGAGTTAGTTATTCTGCATATTCCAGATGACACTGCAGCATCTGGTCAAGGTTTTACTAATATAATTGAAGTAATAGAATACCAAATCCCGTTTCAATCAGACCTGTGGAAGACGCTTACATTTATTTATCAACTAACTGTGCCCGCGGCTTCGCTCATCTGGACTATAGAATGCCATCGATCGGGCACGCGTACGAATCTTGCTCCCCCGCTCGCGGCTATTTAATGACAAAAATGCTTATTGTGAGTGTTCCTAGAATATAGATATATACACTCGCTGACTTTTTTGTAGGTATTTTTAATGTCTACAATTATGTAGTAAATTAATTTGTTATATCTTTTATGTTACTCAGCGTAAGCCATTTAAGCGCCCGAATTGATTCACCATGATCAGTTTTTTATTGGCGCGGAACTCTAATTTTTTTTTCTAAAAGAAATGTAGCCTACGTTACTCCTTATAACATCAGCTATCTATCAGTGAAAGTCCCGTCAAAATCGGTCCAACCGTTTCGGAGATTACCCAGAACAAATAGACAGACAAAAAAAAGGGTTTTGTTATATGTATCGTATATATACTTTCATATGCATTTAGTAAAAAGCTGTTTTTTGATATTACAAACAGACAATTCAATTTTATTAATTGTATAGATTAGAAAAAAGGGGATAATCTTCAAACGGCTGAACAGATTTTTTTGAATCATTAACTAGGAACACCAAGTCAAGATCAAGTCACCTATAAAACAAAAACAAATCAAAATCGGTTCAGCCGTCAGCTCGTCAGCTACAGTGCCACTAACAGATTTGTCGGGAATTAAATATAGCGCTTAGACATGATACTGAATTGAAACTCCCAACGAATAATAACACACGTTTCTAAAACGTTACTAGTTTTTTTAGCATTGTAAAGTAACTCCACTGTGTCTGATGATAATCACAATACAATCCAAAAACCAACACCACCACCACTCAGAAATCCGGCTGTCCATCACTGGTTTGCGCTCTCATGCCAATCTGAACGTCTGAAAGCCTCTCCAGCTACTTAATATACATCAGCTGATCTTGGCGCGAAACACTCCCAAGCGTGCCAATATGACGGGTGTTTTACCTCATGTATGGTGGTCGCGATTCAGTCGAACAAAATTGTCGTGTGTAGGAAATTCTTTCTACACTCAGCTAAGTCCTCTAGGCTTCAATTTTAGGCCATATTATCATCGCTAAACATTACGTACTAGTCCGGGAACTACGGGACCTTTTTCATGAGTAGCAATATACATAGTAGGACAAGATTTTGATAATAGTTTATACATATATTGGTTAATGATAAACCGAACGTCAGACCGCGCGACCTCACTTAATTATGGCGTAGGAGGCTGACGAAGATAGTAGTAATATACAATCTGAAATTGATAGTGGTTATTATTTATGATTAATATAACAAGAAAAATATCGTCAGACTGCATAATAATACTTAAACGACCGTAAGTTAGACCGCAAAAGACGCCGCGCGCTCAATGCTTTTGAACGCTGCGCTACACTCTACAGGCCCGAATTTTGTTTTCAGTTTTTCAGTGTCACATTTTGTCCTTCGATTATATACAAGCAATTACATGCATTTTTAATTTATAATGTTTTCAAATATCTTACAATTAAAGCACATATTCAGCTAAGACTTATTATAATTCAGTTATAGTGCTCAGAAGCATAAAATTTAATCAAATCGCATCTGAAGTGACATTATAATTCATTAACACCTTCCTTTAATATAGAATACGTCGTAAATTTTGTGTATTTAGAGGTGAAAATAGGATATCATTAATGAGAATCCCATCAGACCATCGGACCGGCGCGGCGCGGTAGCAGCGAGCTGTTAACGAGTGACCAAGATGAATCGGACCGGATCTCCACATCCATTTGTTTCAACGACCGATACATCACTTTGACCGAAATAATATAAATGATCCAGTATATTATACTTCGGCGTATCTATGTTAATATATTATATATAGGTATAGTTTATTGTCTATACAATGTAATACCTAATTTATACATGTTCTCGAATTTGACGTTTAATTTTTCGTCTGTCTTTCCGTTTACATGACTGGTCTTACTGATGTTAATCAAACTTTGTACGCAGAAAAAAATATGTCATTCCGTCAATTAGGACACGTAAATAATAATTTACTACGTAATGAACGCGCACGGAGTCGAGGGCACAGCTAGTTTGTATATAACAACTACATAACAAAAAGTAAACAGCAGTATAGCAAAGAAATAAAAAAATTATATGTTTGTAAAATTTATATTCTCTGAAGCAAGATATTTTACTTACTACAAGACGGATTCCGAAATGCAACGTAATTAATTATATTTTTTCAAAGCAAATCTGCTTCCAAAATTACATACATTCCTACACACATAAATCACGCCTCTATCCCAATGGAGTAGGCAGAGACCACGTCTTTCTACTTGCTACAATCCTGATATACAACTTTCGCTTCTTTAACATACATCAATCTTTTCATGCATGCTCGTCGGCTTAGTAATCTTGACTTGACCTTTCTTCAGAACGTCCAAAATTACTTCTTCTTCTTCTTTTTCCCGTTTAGGCGCCGCAAAAAGCACTTGCCGGTGTCAATATTTTTAAGTCTTCATAAAATTTTCCATTATACAAAGTGGGTGTCTTCTGAAAAGATGGTGTCTCCCTTGTCAGAACTATCTAGGGAGTTGTCGTGGCATCCCAAAATGCATGTTTTCCGCTTTATAGTCATAATCCACTTCACTTATGCACCACTACCAAAGTATATATATATACCGCAAAATGCCACCAAAATTACATAATATAGGGTCATAAAACAAAGTTAATGAATTAAAAATAAAAACTCACTTCAAGATCCCGCCAAAAACTCCCGAAAAATTACCTCTTAAAGATTTTTAAATCTCACCGTAAACTGAAAAAAAAATTGGTGGAAAATTGGGAAAAATCAAACATTAGCTGTACACAAAGATCGAGTACCAGGATATAATCACTATGTAAGATGTTAGCTGTTAAGATTTTATTATGAATAAAAGTGTCTGTACGCTTAGAGGGAAGCGGATATCGTGCTTTCTAGCTAGCAAAACAGCGTCCGGGTCTACACTGGCACTCCACTTCCATCGCTTCCGTTGAGAGTGCAATTCTGCAGAATTAACACCCGACTTCCTTTGTCTATTATTTTAAAGATCGCTACGGACTAGGTAGTGTATATCACTGTGAAGAAATTATACCGAGTACAGAGATTATACTGTATAGAAATAGAAAAGAAAAAATATTGAAATATATTCATCTGAGTCCTTTAAAAAAAATGTCACGCTCTATTTAATTATAAATATGTTAGACGGTATGTTAATTAAAGATACTTAAATAAATAAAATAATAAGTAGCTCCCTTTTTAATATAAAACTGCTACATGGTGTGTTAATTAACTATTCACACAATTTGGAGAGGTAGGAGTAGGTTTTTTCGAGTGATGGCAAACAGAATGGAAGCTACTTATAGCGATAAAACCATCTACGTGTTTTCTCTCGCAAAATTCTTAAAAGTAATTCAGTAATTAGTACTTATACGAATTTCACCAGGGACACAAATAAGAGTAAAAAAAAGAAGGGATTTACCTTTTTGCTATTCTGTATTACACGCGACAAACTATATCATACCGCCGTGTTCTAATAACAAAAATTATTACTAAGTGTAGAAATAGTCATTTTAAATTTATCTACGCTGTTGAAAACACTCTACATATTCCTAGTAAAATCAACCTTTGCGCATAATATCTTTAAACTTAGTTTAATTTATAAAATAATGATGAATGAATGAATCTCGCGGCAATGACATTTTAAGTAAAGGCGTACATATACAAGGTGTCCAGAAAGGGTATCGGGTATTTGTTTTCGCGCCATATTCGAAACGGGCCGTCTAAAGGGTGCGGGGAGGGGTTCGTGGCGTCCGCCATTTTGTGGAGTTTTAGTCACGATGGAACAGTACTCGGGGACGCATCGCGCATTTTGCGTACGAGCGTATTATCGTAATGGTGATTCAATAGTGACTGCTCAACGTCTCTATCGTGCGGAATATCGTACACGCCACGCGCCAAGTGACGATAGCATTAGGAAATGGATCAGGATGTTCGAGAATACAGGTGCGACAGTTAAAATTCAAAACTCTGGTCGTCCTCGTTCAGTTCGCGATGAAGAAACAATTGAAGAAGTTGAGGCGTCGGTTCGTCAAAATCCGTCTTTATCCATCCGAAAGCGTCTTTACATTCGATTTTAAAGAAAGACTTACATCTAAAAGCCTATAAAATTCAATTGGTTCAAGAATTGAAGGATACGGACTATGCTAAACGACTGAATTTTGCGAACGAAATGCTGCAGCGATTTAACAACTTTAACAACATACTGTTCAGTGACGAAGCAAATTTTCACCTGAATGGTCATGTTAATAAGCAGAATTGTCGGTACTGGGCAGTGGAGAATCCGAGACGAAAGCATGAACGACCCCTGCATAGCCCAAAGGTCGTTGTTTGGGTCGCTATGTCTGCTAAAGGCATAATTGGTCCTTATTTTCATGAAGATCAACGAGGCCGAGCAATTAATGTGAATAGTGACCGTTATTGCGATATGTTGCGAAATTTTTTGGTCCGAAAGTTGCAGGAGTTTGCAGGTTTCAACTCAAGAACGTGGTTCCAGCAAGATGGAGCCACTTGCCATACCTCAAATGACTCAATGGAAGTTGTTAACGAATTATTCCCTAATAAAGTCATTTCGCGAAGGGGTAACATCAACTGGCCTCCCAGAAGCCCCGACCTTAGCCCGCTTGACTATTTTGCATAGGGATACCTTAAAAGTAAGGTTTATCAAAACAATCCGACGAATCTAACCCAGTTAAAGCAAAACATCAGGTCAGAAATGGCAGCAATATCGATAGCTATGTGTCAACGTGTTATCGCCAATCTTCGTTTCCGTTTAGAAGAGTGCCAGCAACGTAACGGTCATCATTTGGATAACATCATCTTTTCCAAATAATTCTCCAACTCATATGCTAATATTAAACAATAAACTTTTTTATTGCATACAAATAATTTTTGTTTCATTGAACTTACAAATACCCGATACCCTTTCTGGACACCTTGTAATACCATTGACTCGCGGTCACATGAAGATAATGCCGCGTTTTATGTAGCATGTATTTATTTAAATTAAAAAATGTGTAATAATGTAGAAATAAATAACACCTTCGTTAAGACAAGTGCATAACTGTTAAAAATACCTATAGTTAGTTAAGTATGCTTAAGTTCATTAAAAACACCCTTTTATTTAGATTCTAGAGGAACAAAGACGCTTCAAAAAATTGTAAGGCATAGGTACCTATTTCAGAAAAGAACAAAAATTACTTCAGGACAATATCAGAGCAGAGCTTGTTAACGGAGTTATCTTAGTCCTTGACGTATTACAAGAATTGAATCTAATTGTTTCTAGGAAGATACCATGATTTAATATTCAAATATCCTTTTCTAAAACAGATTTCAAAACTAATATCTGTTCACCTTGAATCGCCATAAATAATTAGTTACTATGGTAATAAAAATAATGTCGATATTGACATCTTTAATTGATCGTTCTAGAATGTTCACTTAAAATTGTATGAATCATTCGATAATTGATTTGTGACGATCTAGTTAAATTTCGGGAGCACTGCCGAGGGTTTTTAAAAAGTCTAAGACAAGACTGATTCTCAAGAAGCTTTATTAAGAATGCTTTTATTTGTTACAAATGTCTCTTTTATAAACTCTTATTCTATAAACACAAAGTGGGGCTGTTTACTATGAAATAATGAGAAATATGTCGCAATACATTCAGTCAAAACACCAGGTGTCTATCAGTAGTTTGCAGACATAATATGGGTTAAAAACGTAACATCAGCATTTCTAACGTATGTACCAATTAACAAGACGTAATAAGAGAGGGTACAGACTGCATAACTCCTCCCCCCTCAAGTTCGAAATTATCAGAGGGATGATTATCACTATGATTATTTCGATAGCAATAATTTTTACAAAAACTGAGCTTATATACTAAGAATACAAGAATTAATAGAAATATAATCACATATAACAATAAAGTTCCGGCACTAACACTTTTTACATTAATAATTCTTTCACTTGATGTTTTTAGTTCACTTTCACTGATTTTTAAAAGATTATTTAAATGTTGAAGATTTATTAATTCACTGTTATCCAAATTGATGGGTTCACGTTGCAATTGTTGCTCAGTAATTGTTATTTCGGGAAGATTAATAATCGGTAATTTTGACATCTTCAAATTACTCGTAGTAATATGGTGAGCTTTTAGCGTAATTTCACCAATTTTAACATCGCAATGGTCATCTAGGACGAGGAAGTATGTCCCTTCTATATTTTCTTTCGTTATTTCGTCGTTACAAATTTTTGATAATATATTCTCAGCGTTACTATGAAGAATCCATCTCTCTTTTCCAATTGGTTGTATCTTAATGGTCTTGATTTCAACTGGTACTGGATGACAAGAACTCGTATTCGAAGAAAATTGAATTAATGCTGTTATGCAAGTGTCTTCTGAAGTTGTTCGAGAATCATCCTCGTGACACAGGAACATTTCGTCGTGAAGTTCATTACAAGGTAAAGTGAGCGAGACAAATTTAGACCCTTTTACTAATAGGTAAGGAAATTTAGGAATAATGATGGTGGTATGATTAGAAGGATTGGTCATAGGTATTGGAATTGCTCTGTAGTATGTATAAATTTCATCTCTAATTATTGGTATATCTAAAATGAATGTTATTTGACTTCCTTTTGTATAAGCTTTAAGCTCTATACATTGCTCTATTTTAACTAAATTATCATAACTTACTGGATACACAAGTTTGTAGAATTTCTCTATCTTTTTTAACAATTCTAATAATTCATTTGAGTTTATAAGAGATTGGTGTAATATTTTTAATTTACTGAATGCCAGAGAAGTTTCAATTTCATTCAACCGAATGTAGAGTAGTTGAAAATTATGGAAAAATAAATTATAAACATTAATAAAATTATGGGTAGTTATATCAATATTAGTTTGATTTATTAATTTTTTTATTTCTCGTAACTCTTTATCTATTCGAATGAAATTGTCCTTCGTGAAATTTGTTATCTTTATCATTGATTCAGAAATATCTGATATTAAGGTTACCTTTTTAATGAGTGTATTTTGGCGTGTCGTTAGAGAATCAATCATATTTTCATATCTTAAAGCATCATTATGATCTAAGTTACCAGTTATAAGCTTAATAATAGATCCAAGAGGATTGAGAAGTCCACGTTTAATTCTAGTTGATGGAGATAACTGTTCTAATTTTTGAATACTAATATTCATTACATAATTCGTTTGAAGCTTTACATTAAAAAGTTGAACATTAGATGTTTCATTATCAAAATGTGTTTTTAAATATTGATTAAATTTAGTATATCTTTTTATATTGAATTCTAAATCCTCACGTATCAGACTTAAATCTAAAATCTTAATTATTGTCCACTTATCATAACTTACACTAGCTTGACCTTGTTTCACAAGGACTATACCGGGATTTTTATCGATTCTGTGAAGTTGAAGGGCGTGAATCCTGATGATCAGAGCCAGGAGCCCGAGGAGGTACCTGCGAAGGTCGTTTTATATCCTTAATAGGCACGTTTGTTTTTCGAGTTTTCATTTTTACAGGACAGATATTTCTGTCAATTTTACCATATACTTGTGCTTTTTGATAACGCGGTTTATCTTTACTTCGCCTTGTATTAACACCTTTTACAAATATAGTGTCCTCTTCTTGAATATCAAATGATGTTTCACCACCACGTTTTGTTTTAATCTTTTCTTTATTTTCAATTACTTTGTCTGTTAAATATTTATAAAGATATTTCGTTCGTTTCATATGATCGTTTACTAATTGTTGCGTATATTGTTTGTTAAAGTTTACTTCAAAAGTACTATTAGAATCAGTGTGTCCAAAAACTACTTCAAATGGTGTAAGACCAGTCGTTGAGTGAATGGTTTGATTGTATGACATAATTGCATAAGTCATAACGTTAGCCGCGTCAGTTATTTTATGTTCATATTTAGCGATACGATATATTTCTAAAATAGTTGAATGGAATCTTTCAATTAAACCCATAGAATTAGGATTATGTGGAGTGCTTATGTGTAATTCTATTTTATAAAATTGTAATGTTTCTTTTAAAAGTGTATTGTTGAATTCAGTACCAGAATCAGCACTGATCTTATTTGGTACGCCATAAAATGAGAAAAATTTAATTAAGGCACGAACTACTTCAGGTGTAGAGCGATTGGATATTTCAAAAGCCTGACCTAGTTTACTGAAAGCATCTATTATGGTAAGGAAGTAGCTTCCTTCTATAGAGAATATATCTATAAATATTTCAGCAAAAGGTTTTGTTTGAGTTTGCGTTAACATTAATTCTGGTTTTAAAGGTTTTCGATCATATTTTAGAGTTTTACAAGTTTCACAAGAATTGATTACAGAAGCGACTGTTATATCCATATTTGTCCAAAAATAATTACGCTTTAATTTCATAAGAGTTTCTTTGATTCCACGGTGACTTGTTTTACCTTGATGATAAGCAAGTATAGTGGCACGTTGCTCTTTTTCATCACCTAAGTATATAACTCTTTTAGTACATTCATATATTTTGACGGTATCTTTTTTAAATAATTTTATCACGGCATTTGTAAATTGTTTACGGTGAATTTCGCTCTCAAAGTAAAAGAAATATTTAATTTTAGGTTTTATATATTCTAAAAGAAATTTCTTAACAAGGTTAGTGTTGTTTACAGGTAAGTCTTTTATTGATAATTGGTTTCTGTTCCAAGTAAAAATAAGGATTTGATTAGGTTTTGTGTCGATGGCTTCTTCAATAATGGGAATACCATTCGTATCAATATCTTCAGCAGAATGTATGGTTTCCGGTAATGAACAGGCAGTAATAGTACTGGATGAAGGAGAACGAATTGGGTGAGTTAAAGTCTTATCGGAATCTGAAGGAATAGTTAACGTTTCTGATGAGTCTGAAATTAGTATTGGACTCTCAGATCGTTCAGTGTCACTCACGTTTACTCGTAAGGACATATCGTCCTTTAATATATTTAATTTAATTCGTGATAGAGCATCAGCATTACTATTTTGTTTACCGTTCTTGTATATTATGTCAAAATCGAACTCAGCTAGTCTCAATTTCCATCTAGTAAGTTTACTATTAGGTTCTTTCAGTGAATTTAACCATGCTAAAGGTCTGTGGTCAGTAAATATTGTGAATTTGCGTCCATACAGGTAAGGACGGAAGTGTTTTACTGCCCAAACGATGGCTAACAGTTCCTTTTCTATTGTACTGTAACGTGTTTCTGCATCATTAAGAGTACGACTTGCATATGCGATAGGTTTTTCATTTCCAACTGATCCTTGTGAAAGGACAGCGCCTAAAGCGTAGTTTGACGCGTCTGTTGTTAAAATGAAGGGTTTAGAAAAATCAGGAAACTGTAATATAGGAGCATTCACAAGTAGCTCTTTACATTTTTGAAAAGCTTGAACATATGATTCATTAATTTCAATTTTATTTTTCTTTTTCAAACACGATGTAAGGGGTTGTGTAATTTTTGAAAAATCCTTTATGAATTTTCGGTAGTAGCCTATCAGGCCAAGAAAACTTTTAATTTCAGTGGATGTTCTGGGGAGTGGGAAGGCAAGTACTGCCCTGATTTTATCATCATTTGGTTGTAAACCATGCTTCGTAATTTTGTGTCCTAAGTAGAGTACATCTTTTTTAAAAAACTCACATTTATCGAGAGTTACTTTAAGATTGGTTTGTTTGAGACGATCGAACACTTTTCTTAGCTTCTCTACATGTTCTTGTATACTACTAGAATAAATGATGATGTCATCTAAATATACTAAGCAATGTATACCTTGCAACCCACGTAACACGTTATCCATTGCGCGTTGAAATGTTGCAGGTGCTGTTTTAAGTCCAAATGGCATCCGTGTAAATTCAAAATGTCCCATTGGTGTAGTGAATGCAGTTTTGGGTCTATCTTGTTCATCAACTTCAATTTGGTGGTACCCACTTGCTAAATCCAATGTACTGAAGTAAGTAGATTTCCCTAACTTGTCGAATAAATCATTAATATTTGGTAAAGGATACTTATCATCAGTAGTAATATCATTTATACGTCGATAGTCTACAACCATTCTAAATTTCTGTTCACCGGAGGCGTCCATCTTTTTTGGAACTAGGTGTACGGGTGCACTCCATGGTGAAAACGATTCTTGTATAACATTATCTTTTAGTAATTTTTCAACTTGTTTCTGTATTTCATCGTTTTGCGATGGTGGAAGTCGGTATTGCCGTATGAAAATTGGATCTTCATTTTTAGTCCGGATTCGATGTTTTACTTGATTAGAAAATGTAAGAGGCAGTTTATCACAATAGAATATATCCCTGTATTCAAAACAAAGTTTTTCTATTGCTTCTCGTTCTTCTTGATTAGCATGATCTAATCGGAGTTTCGATAAATTTTGTGTAAGTAATTCATCAATCTCAAAATCATTTAATTGTTGCCCGGTTGATAAATTTATTTTGCAAGTATTATTATTAAGGCTGGTTATATTCAATGGTTCGTTAAAAGTTAAAGTCACACTATCTTGCGAAGCATTCTGCATGACTGTTGTTGCAAATGAATCTTTGCAAGTAACTATAGCGCTAGGCATACGTACTTCATTTCCAAAATTTTTAAAATTAATTATTGCTTCACCATTAATTAAATTTGTAGGCACCTTAACACGGGTTTCAGTGCGTGGTTCTAGCGTTATTTCCCACGGGGGACTATAAATTATTGGAATTTCTGTATTTTGTGTCCGTAAAATTAAATTTTTCATGTCTATAGTCGCGTTCAATATTTTTAATAAGTTAGAACCTATTAATCCGTCATATCTTCCATCTACATTATATATATAAAATTTATGATTCATCGGACTTTTAAAACTTTCCAATAAAGGTATATCTATAACTTCGTCATGTAGGCTACGTCCATGTGTACTAATAACTTCAAAAGGATCAATATATTTATAATCTGAAAAATATTCATCAGCTTTAGCGGGACTAATAAAACTTCTGGTACTTCCGGTATCAATCATTAAACGAGCATCAATTTCAGGAATATAAATATGCGGTAGTTTATTTATGCCGTCATAATTTAAGTGTACTATTTCTGGGGGTCGCTCTTGGAGGCTTTTATAGGAAAATTTACGCATTCATTTTCAGCTTCTTCAGTTTCAACAGGTTCTATGTTTTCATGATAATCGTCATAAGCAGTTTGTTGATTATCGTCAATGAAATAATGATTTTCATATTCTGTATAATCAGGTTGATAGTCTTGGTATTCAATTTCAGGGTCGTTCATTTCTAAAGACTCTATCATATTTTGTCTAATAGGACGAGCTGTGCGCATTGACACATCGCTTGTCTGAAATTGAGGTGGATTACGTTGAGGTTGATTTTGTGGTGGTATACCAAATTTAAATTGTTGATTTGGCATGTTGAAATTAGGTCGGTTTTGTGTATTGTTAAATTGTGGTTTGAACCCTTGTTGATTAGGAATACCGAATTTAAAATTATTATTTCCAAAATTTGGTTTATATCCTTGTTGGTTTAGGTTAGGTCTGAATTGTACATTTTGATTTGGAATACCGAATTTAAAATTTTGTTGTCCGGAATTAAATGTATTTGGCACAAATGCAGGTTGAGGTTTGAAATTATTATTAAAATTATTTGTTAAAGTAGGCGTGAAAAATTGTTGAACTGGTTTAATATTAGATTTATTTTTATTTTTAGAATTGTACTGATATTGAAAATTGACCTCCTCCATGACAACACTTAGTGCGTTTTCTAAAACGGTACAACCTTTAAGTCGCACAATTCGAATTAAATCCTCTGGTAAATTATATAAAAATACATTCAAGCACATATTATTATAGATAATCATTTTAGCGGCTTTGAGGCCTTCATCAGTTAATAAATTGACCTTGGAGAAGAGGGTGCAGCGTGTTTGTTGTATCCTGTTACAAAATTGCGTATATGTTTCACCAACTTTAATTTTTAAATTTTCCAACTCAATTGCCACACACTCTTCCGATCTAGGATCACCAAAATGTTGAATCAAAACAGCTCTTAATTGTTCCCAAGTTGTTATGTCTTCTCTTTCACTTAGTAGAGCAGCGGCTTTACCACATAATCTACTAGTTATAGCATGAAACACATATGTAGTTTGAACAACATTGTTTGATCCGCTAAAATTTCTGATTATATATTCACTTTTTTTAATAAATAAATTTAAAGTATTTTGATCACCATCGTACTTGGGAATTAAACTTAAAAGTTCTTTTGATACTAATTGAATTGTTGATTCATTGTTGCGTTGCATTTTGAATTGTATTTATTTAATTAAACACACACAAAGTAAAATTCACAAAATTAAAATTCACAAAATAATATTTTCAAAATAAAATTCACAAAATAAATCTTATAACAAAATTATCAAAATCAAAATTCTCAAAATTAAAATTATCGAAATTAAAATTATCAAATTAAAATTCTCAAAATTAATATTTATTATTAATATTTCTCAATATCTTATAATCTATGAAGTCAAATAACTTTCGACGATTTTTATTCGAAAATTATGAAAAATAATTTTCAACGATGTTTGTTTGAAAATTATAAAAATTTGTTAAATAATTTTCAACGATTTTTGTTTGAAAATTATAACAATGTCCAACGAAAATACAACCACAGAAAATAACAAGGACGAGACAAGGATTGTAAAAATGGTCACTTACAGTCTGCTCGTTCCCATGTCTTGCCGTATAGCTGCTTTCGCTTTTAGGACAGGATCTCTCGGAAATAGATGTGGAACCCGACGTTAACTTATTTATTGGTTCGTAGATACTCAAAATCTGCACATGAGACCGATTTGTAAGACTCGAACACAGACTGTTGATTGAGTATCCTACCGACTGCGCCAGTTAAATTTCGGGAGCACTGCCGAGGGTTTTTAAAAAGTCTAAGACAAGACTGATTCTCAAGAAGCTTTATTAAGAATGCTTTTATTTGTTACAAATGTCTCTTTTATAAACTCTTATTCTATAAACACAAAGTGGGGCTGTTTACTATGAAATAATGAGAAATATGTCGCAATACATTCAGTCAAAACACCAGGTGTCTATCAGTAGTTTGCAGACATAATATGGGTTAAAAACGTAACATCAGCATTTCTAACGTATGTACCAATTAACAAGACGTAATAAGAGAGGGTACAGACTGCATAACTATCTTGATATTTGTAATTTGTTATTGTTTTTGTTAGTGTTATGATGCGGCATATCTGCAAAAATACTTCACACAGTCCTCAACTTGTGATGTATCTGTTATTGTAATATTTTGTAATGTGTCATTGACGTTACAATAAATAAATAAATATAAGCTAAATAACTTATCTATCATGAAAAATTACAACAAGTGCAGTTAATCCCTTGTCGTACTGAAGGTGCGAAATATTAATTAACAGGTAATAAATATTTTAAACATAATAGTAAAGCTACCATTTCAAAAATTATCTACTTCCGAATTATAACTAACAATGTAGTACAATGAATAGTTGTAGATGGCGTTTAAAACAATTGTCACCGTTACGTGGCAGTATTCTGCAGACATTTTAACCCCCCCCCCGTGCCATTAGATGCTTCACATCAAAATTTACTTAAAAGTAGAAGCTACCAAAATTATTTTGTTTTATTTACATTGAAATTACTAGAAATCTTTGCCAAGAGTTCACAGTAATAATCTTCTTGCATTTTGTACTCATTGCATGCAACTGTATTTTGTTTTTTGTCTTTTCTCCGACCTGTCTAACTATAGGTACCTATAAATTCGCTATTTGGAGAAGGAACACTCGCCAGAAGTTTCCTAATTAGTATCTCGTACTTTCTTAACAAAAAAAGGACTCGTTAACGTGGAATTTGGAAAACAATTTTATTATTAAAAAAGTCGTGAAATATATTGTTGTTTTACTTACGTTTGTCATTTATGTATGCCTGGTACATAAATATAAAATTTTACCATTTATTTACCTACTGTAGGTATGTATATAAAATAGTTCGAAGAGAAAAATAACCTTATTTGTTTTTGACATAAAAAAAACATGTGTGCGGTTTTTACACGCGGCAGAAGTGAGACATTTAGAAAACTTAAAAATATTCATATATACGATACTCGTGAACAATACGCAACGCTTGCTATGACACCTTTTCCCAAGGCTTCGTTATACGCAAGCGCACCCACCCGTATAAAAGACCGAGATAATAGGAAACACTGTATAATGTATTCTATCTCATTCTCTCGTAGGCGAAATCCTATTAATGTATGTGTTTATCTCTTTTTAGTGTCGCTTTTTGTTTCATCGGGTTTCAAATTACAACAGCGCAAAAGAATTATTCTCTTCAATAATAATTAAACAAAATGAAATTAAATTAAAAGATACTATTACTACTAATTACTTTTACAAAAAAAAGTCGATATTTAATTAAACCAATAATATTTTTTTAATAACTAACAAACGGTCACTTTTTTATAATGAGAAAAAAAACATATCTATACTAATATTATAAAGCTGAAGAGTTTGTTTGTTTGTTTGGATGAGCGCGCTAATCTCAGGAACTACTTACTGGTTGGAGTGGAAAAAATATTTAAGTGTAGGATAGCCCATTTATCGAGAAAGGCTATAGGCTATATAACATCACGCTTTGACTAATAGGAGCGGAGCATCAATGAAAAATGTTGCAAAAACGGGCTACATTTATTCCTTTTGAAAGTTTCCAATGCATGCGATGCTGCGTAAATGTTTAAAGTTACGAAAAATAATGTGTCACGGAATTGTTTTTCTGAAAAAGTAAAAAAAACCGCGGTAGCTTAAGTCTATCATTTAAGGTTGACGCAATATAACCTTTTTTTATGCTAATAAAATTTGTTCTAAAATTAATGCATTATTTGCGAAGGTGTTTTTTAAACATGATAATAATCCTTATCAAAATAAATACGTTATTCATCACAAGTATGTATGTGTTATTTGTCTCTGCCTGCGTCCCACTCTCTCTTATGTGACGCAGACGAAGTTGCGCGGGTCAGCTAGTTAACGATAAAACAAAAAATGTATCTTTCATATATTATAATTATAACGAATAGAGAATCCCGCAAAATAATAGTTTCAAGTTAATGACATACAGCTCGAGTAGCGAAGGAAGACAGTGGTCTTAAACAACTGGAAGTCAGCCAGCTGCCGGCTTCACGTGACCGCTGCACTCGATTCCTTTGCTTTATTACTGGGAATTATTATCGAAGCCGGCTTGGAGTACCATTAAATAAATGAGTTCCATTTCATTTAACTACATTTAGAGATGTTGTAAGTACCTTCTTTAAACCATGGTAGCCTAGTATTTTTAAATGTCTGAAAGATTGACTCTTCTTCACAGACGAAATATTTATAATTCTCTAAAGAAAAAGAATCTGTGTACCAAAATTAGATTCAAATCCGTTCAACCATACTTGCGTGTTTGATTAACAAACATCCTAACATACCCAACATTCACATTTATAATATTAGTAGGATATCTCTTTGCCAAATATCGGAAGATAAAAAAAATGAAATCATCCGTTATTGATCTCATAATGGAACCAACTTGTGAAATGTTTTTTTAAATACCTAGTTCTCACCAAGAGCATATATGAATTTTATATATCCCTAATTAGAAAGTAATGTGTTCTCCAAAAAAGCTTTCGGCCCTTATTTCACCCCTTTCAATTTTTATTTTCCCGTCTAAAGTTCTACACTCTTCTCCAAGGTCCAATCTATCTCTATATCAAAATTAATCGAAATTAGTTCAGTACTTTAGGTGTAAAAATGTAACAAACACACACACAGAGTTACTTTTGCATTTATAATACCTGTTTTTACCATATTAATACCACTATATATTATATTACATATACATTACACACGTACAAAGAGAATATGAGAAAAAAACCATAAATTAACCAATACAAGACAATTTTTTACAAAAACGAAAACGAACTTCAATGATTTTGAAGAATTCCCTGGTATATCTTCGAAGTTGAAAGTCCAATGCCGATGAGATGAAAATGGGATCCCCTATCAAACAAAAAAGAATCATACAAATCGGTTCACAAACATACATTCATACATACATTCGTATTCACACTTCCGCCTTTTTTGAAATCGGTTAAAAAATTAATTTATAATTATATAAAAATACAGGACAAAAACACGAGAAAAACTTTAAGACATTAAAATGCAATAGTAAATTAGTTTTCTCAGTTGTAACCGCATTTAATTAAAATGCGCGATTTATAATTTAAACAAGGAGTTTTTTCAATTTACACTGTTCCCGGGACTTCGTTAACCTCGATTTTCACAAACTTAGTTTTAATAACATTAATGCGCTTCTTTTAAATGATATTATAAAACTCCATAAATATTTAAATTCGTAAACTAAATCAGTTCATTAAAATTAAGCACTCTATAAAGTAGTACATGACACAAAAATGAATGAGTGGACTATTATGTTTTTACTACGAATACGTACTCGATGTTTCGAGTACATTCTAGAAGATTCCAGAGATTTCGAGAATAGCGGTTTCTTTTTCTAATCTTACTCAGACCGTAACAATATTATATTACATCCTTTTTATGATAAAAAACATAAAACAAATTACCTTATCATAAAATATTCCGTATGCGAACAATAAAATAACACGAAACACACAAACATAAAACTTAAAAATACTTTTTTTTCATGATTTTTGTAGGCGGTCGACTCTCTAAAACCCAGTTCATTTCTCTCTTAAAGAATCCCATATTAAAGTACAATGGGAGAACCTCAGCAAGTAGCTCATTCCACATTTGGAGCGTTCGCGGAATGAAATTCCTCTGAACCCGGACTGTTCGTGACCATTTAGGCTCTAGGGTGTAGATGAATCCGTATCGATGGCGAACGGTGAGATAGTGGAAAGTAACCTTCGGCATCTTATCGATCTTTTCTCGGAACGCAACCCATTATACAAACGGTCAAACACGCACAAACTTAAAAAGAATCGGGCAAGTAGCAAGTAGAACTCACGCCCTTAGTGTTCCGTACAGATTTCATTTAATAGTTACGTATAACTTTATAGCTTAATCTGTTTTTCTCAGATCACTAAATACATATACACATGTTCCTGCCTGCCTCCCAGGAGGATGTATATGTTAGTTTAGCTCGAATTTTACGCGGATAGGGAATTAGTCAGATCGCGACTTCTTTGCAATCACGGCAACAGCCCAAGCCGAGATCCAGCCACTTTGGCACCCTTGAGCGCTTGTTGCCCACGCTTTCGCGGCTGAGTGCCTTAAGCGCTCGCCCCCAAGCCCGGTAAAGCTGTAAAAGCCATAAGCGGCTCTGTTTTTGGAATTTAGCCTCTCAGGCTAACAGTAAGGTCAGATAGAAAAAAAATCTGTTTTTTGAGATAAAAATATAATTTTGTTGCATTAAAATTTCACACGGAATTACAAATTCATTATCTTCAGATTTATTCCTTAACTTATATTAAAAGACCTCCCTTCGTGCCATATTTTATGACTGAATGTCAGCGTGAAGTACCCTATTGGTCTTGATAATAGGTCCGTAAGCGGTATTTTGAGTCAAGTCAACTCAAATAGTTTTCGTAAAAAGGTCTTGACACACGAATAGACTGTCAAAGAGATAGAAAGATAAAAAAGTGTAAGAGTACCGTTTTTCTTTTCATTATGAGGTACGGAACCCTAAAAATAAATACAATTAGGTTAAGATATTGGAAACAAATCATTTGTGTAAGTTGACTCAAACAGTTTCAGCACGCACGTTCTACATCGTGCATCGTAACGGAATTTCAAAAATGTGGCCAACTTGAACCACGCGTTGGCATCCTACGAAAAATCTGTACGTGTAGGGTAGGCCTTAAACAGCTCGAGTACACGTTACCCGTGCATATCATTTATTCATAGAAGCAACGTGAATAAAATTAACATATAATATGTGAGCATAATATACGCCTACGGGCGTAGCCAACAAAAAGGCTTTTTACACGTTCGTTGCCAGTACAAGTTTCCTATCTCTTTTCACGATATTTCACCGGTGAATAAAGTGAAATATATACGGCCCGCATTAAACAAATACCACTCGTTCGGATATACAAAATAACTCTTTGAATGTATGCGAGCCTGGTATAACATACGTCAATTGTAAAGAATCTGCGGCCATTTTCAAAAACTGTTTTTTTTTTATTATCATCTCATCTATATTTTAAATACGAAATAAAAGTTACATATGAAAGGCAATGCAATTTTATTTAAAAACACGTGAATAGAGAAAAATCTTCCCTATTTACTACAAATAAAGTTTAATGACAATATTATATTGTTTATTATGGACAAATTGAAAAGTCTCTACAAAATAGATTGAAACTGAAAATAAGAAATACCAGAAAATTGATATTTTTTTATTAAAAAGATAATATTCACTCGCAGGGAAAATATTTAATGAAACTATTAGCTAAAATTCCTTAAAAACTCTCAAGAATCATTAACAAAGTTGTACAAGGACGGCGAGCGTGGAGTCGAATAGAATCGCTAGCAAAATAATAACACAAAAGAGAGAAATGATAGTCTGGAAGACAATAAGCGAGAGACAATACGCGCCTCAATATTATCGGGTTTTCTCTTTTAACTTATATTTTCCTGGTAGCCTGAAGGCTAGCGTTTTTTTTTCCTAGATAGTAATTTTTCTGAGCCTTACATTTGACATAATAATAATAATTCATAATAATAAATATGCTTAGTTTAAATAATATGCTTTTTGTCCAATCATTATTAATCTAAAAATTAACACAACCTTTCTTAAAACATTATTTATTCAGGTCAGAACTCATCAGGTATTCCATGCAGGACAAAAAGCATATATATATATATATATATATATATATATTATTATTGTCATGCGATGTAGAAACATTGTAATTTATTGTTGTGTTACATTTATTTATTGTTAAATTTCAAAAATCGGCATGTGATATCGGCCGTGTATTTTACATGAAAATTTGTCCGCTCGAGCGCTTATTTTAAGTTCCCGGCACCGCTTTTCACTATCATAATATGTAATTTTAAGAGTATCGTTGGACTGCTATTGAGAAGCACTTTTCTAACCATATACGATTTCTATATTTTGATTTGACTTTTTGACGAGTATAGGCCGACAGTGTATTAAATTTATTCATTTTTAATTTGAACACTATAAATTCTCACAATAATTATTTCACACTGAAGTTTTGTTAAATCTTGACAAAAGTTGTCGATTGAAACTAAGACGAGCGTCTGAGCTTATCTGAGTCATAAATTACAAAATGTTAATAACGTGACGCGGCGAAACGACCTTAAAATGGCGGTTATTCGTCCTTCCTGCGTGTGATAGATACGTCACAATCCTCACACTACGTAACGAATTCGTTGATCCTTTAACTATCGAGTAGTGTAATAAAATTTTGAATGAGGTGATAGATACGTTAGTTACAATGCCGAATTCACGCCAAAAAGGGGTTGAGCAAATAAAAAAAGGCAATCCCCTAATGAAGATCGCACCCAAATAACCTTGTGTTGTGTTCCTTCGGTGAGTAGGGTTTCCAGAGCTCCTCGAAGTAGGGGGGTTCAACCTCGGCAACACGCTAGTGATACCTATGGTATTACAAGCATTTATAGACTACGATTGCCGCTTAGCACCAGGGGGGCCTTATGCTTTTTTGCCACGTAGATTAATAAAAAAAGAAAGAAAACAAGTCGTCGACTAGGGTTATATTATGATTATTAAATCGACGCAACGTAGAATGTTTATTATGGCTAACTGGCTTATCTAATCTTTTCATTTGAAAAACTTTACATGGTAACGAATTAGCCATCCCACTGTATATATTATCTTTTAAATAAAAATCTATTAATGATTAATATTATAATATTAATATCCGGGCGACCGAGCTATGCTCGGTATTTAAGTACAAAAAAATACCTATTAATAATAGTCCTTACATATGAAATTGGCGTTTTGTACGGGAGGAATATAAAGTTTTTTTTTTTAATATATCTATGCACTTTTGCCATCTCATAGGTAGTTCATTGATCCCTTTACTAAAAAACCATCGGGGGCGAAAATCAATAAACTCTTTAAAGGCGGTTTGTACTGCCGCATCAGAGTTGAATTTTTTCCCTTGTATGAAGTTGTCCAAATTCTGGAAAAAATGGTAATCTGTTGGAGCAAGGCCCTCGGACTACAGTGGATGTCGCAGACATTCCAATTGTAGCTCATCTAACTTAGTGGTTGTTTGTTGTGCAGTGTGTGGTCTTGCGTTGTCGTGAAGCAGCAGTGGCCTAGAGCGATTAACCAATCTCAGTCGTTTAGAACTAGTTCTTTTTTCATGGTTTGCAGTTGCTGACAATAGATATCTGCCGTAATCGTTTGGCCAGATTTTTGAAAGCTGTAGTAAACGACTTGAGCTAGTTCACCAAACACTCACAAGTAACTTTTTCTGAGTCAATTTTCGTTTAGGGCAGGATTTGGTTGGGTCTCCAGGGTTCAGTCATCGTAACGGGCGCTTCTGATTATCATACAATATCCATTTTCCATCACAAGTAATGATTCGATTTAAAATCCCTTCATTATTGTGTTGGTTGAGCAAAGTAACACAGCAGTCGACGCATGTTTGCAAGTTCGATTCACTCAATTCATGAGATATCCATCGTTCAAGTTTTTTTACTTTCTCGATTTGCTTCAAGTGGATTAATACAGTTTTATCTCTTACCCCGAAGCCTGCAGCTATCTATGAAGTGCTTTGTGATGGATCCGCTTCCACAATAGCCTTTAATTCTTCATTTTCCATTTTGGTCTCTTGCCGTCCATGAGGTTGGTTCTGAAGGTCGAAATTTCACCAGCGCCGTACACATCATTAATTCTTTGAGCTGTTTCTGCAGCACAGGTGCCATGATAGAACTCGTACTCGTAAATATTCGGTATATTTTTCATTATGCGGTAATAAGCGACGCCAAAGAAAAAAATAATGAGGAAAAAACAAATGAATGACTGTTTTCAAAACTCAAATGAACCAGATAAATGAATTTATAAGTTTGAATTTGGAATTCTTAACCAAGGAGGAGATATTTCAGATCAAAGTGGTCAGTACGACAAAACGCTAATTTCATATGTAAGGACATAATAATAAGATATAGCTTCTGATCGACCCGACGGACTGAGCTATTCACAATACTTTTCTGTTGACGAATAAATTCATAGATAAAAAAATTCTCGTATTGTCTTTTCTCCCATATTTCTTTTTCTGTTTACACTGAAACGAAATTTCAAGAAATACAATGTTACCTAGGCCACATAAAGTTTTTAGAGTGAGCAATTATTTAAACCGTTCTAAACTGTTGTTAGAGTTCACCTTATAGAAACCTCTATAGACGTATAGCCTAAAGCAATTTCGCACATAAATATTAGATATGCATGGAACACAAAGCATCCCATTCACATACTCTTAGCGTACAAAAGGAGGCCCCATTCATTGTGTTTGCTATGAAAATATTATTCTCGAGATCCTTTACATATAAGGTAGTTAAAAGGAGCGAAGAAAAATAAAGAGGTAATATTTTGTGCCTCCAATACCTGGCGTTTGAAAGCTAAATGCTAAAAGTTAAAAAAGACCCGTCTATTTTTTTTAATAGTATTTCTGTTTTTCCTGTTTTAATTTATAAAACAACCAACAAGAATTATACTTATGTGTTATATGAGTTCTTAATAGTAGTTTAAGGAATGTTTTATTTTTAATTTTACCAAACCAAGTAAAACTTGAATAAAATCCATAAAAATAACGCTTACTATATGTAATTACAGTGAACGATAGTTTCTTTTTTGCTGGCGCTTGTAATTGTCATCGCGTGTGATCTTTCTTTTCTTTTTCATCTACATAAAAATATCTTTTCACTCGGGTTCCTGTCATTTTAATTTTTCCATGTCAGATATTATATTCAGGTTGTTTTAAAATGCATCGATTTTTTAGATATTTATGCCATTAATACCTATGCCTAATGTCATACAGTCACAAGCATGGTTTATCCAAGATAATGTATTAAAGTGTTTTAATAAAAATGTAGAACAAACTGCTAGATGCTAATATGGCAAATTAAATTAAATTGCCTTTATAGACGTTTCAAAACTTATTACTGTATATCGAATCATTGTAAGGTCCTCCCATTCCGAACAATATTTACTTTGGTAATATCGTTACTTGCTCATCAAATATTCCCTTTATATATAAAATGGGGCTGAAAGGAGACCGAGGCGGCGGAATAATATATTAAACTATATATATATATATATATATATATTATTATAGAAGCATTTCGTTGATTCTTAATAGCCATTCATTTATTGAAGACATATATTATAAATAAATGTAATTCGATATTAATATAAAACATAACAGAACAATATTGTGCATTATTGATAACACTTTAGAACCAAACAATTACACAATTCGGGTTGATTTATTAAGTACTAATGCACTGAATATACTACATGGTATTAATAACCGTTATTATAGTGTTTCGACAGTGTGATACCGGACTCAGTTAATGATGTTATGTAACAAAATTAACAACATACCTTCTCAACTGGATGTAGCACCTGAAAACCTCGTGTGATATGACATTTTCTAATGACCACCCTTAGGGTGGGAGTTAGGAGCCAACAAAACAAATTTTAAATCTGCTAACAAGTACTTTCGGTCATTATACTTGAGAACTAAGACCCCTTTTTATTACTAATTATTAGGCGTTCTTCAAGCCCAACTACGTACACTTTTTCTAATCTTCAAACATTGATCTAACAAAATAATAGTTCCCTTGTAAGGCTGTCCAGGAAGTTTTTTTGGCAACTTAAAATCCACGTTCATGCAATCTCCTCTCTCTAGTAGAAGGCAAGCAAGTGAATTAATTTATCTACATAAAATAATTCATTCTACTATAGACTGCCCACAACTTCTTAGCATGGTAAGCTGCAACATCAATATTCCTAATAGAAGCACAAAATTATTTCATATCCCTTTTTATAAAAACAATGTATCTTTCAACTGTCCAATAGCAAATAGGTGTCGCTCATACATCAATATCCAACATAATAACGTTTTTAATATGGATCCTACTGATATGATCTATATATTAATACGTGAAGCAAAAACTTTCTACGCCTTTTTAAGCGTATTGCGTGCACGGAAGACTGAGATTCGGCATGGTTAAAGTTTGTATGGAGAAGCAGTGCAGAAAGCTAAAATCTATCTATAATATATTAAATTAAATAAATTAATACTGCGAACCCTAACCCGACGAGTGCCATTGAACTTAGACCCCCCAAAATATTGACATTGTCACTCAACGACAAATGACAGTAAGTGATATAATATTCATTGTTTATACTGCAAATGTCAAACAGAAAATAGTCTATGATTAAAAAGTCGCTGGTCGAATTTCGATCATTGGGCGATCGCTGCTAGTACACTTAAATCTAAATTGTTTCCGATATACAATTAAAAAAAACTTTTTATTATTTTAAAATTATCTATATAATGTAATTATGTATTCAAGTAACAAATTTTTGTGAAATAATTACAACTGATGTACTTTATCTGCATTAATATATAGTGAATTGTAAGCTAGATAAAATATGTAAAATTTTAAATTTATTCTTGTGTTGTTTATAATCTGTAATGTGTGCCTATATAAATAAATTAATTAAATAAAATGTGGTAAAATAATCTAAGTTTATGAATTAAAATTAAATAACAATCTAGGCGTGTTAACATCTTTGACAGTATTGTCGAACAACATTAGGAGAGGAACCATAAGCGCCGTGTTTCGGAGTCACCGTTTTATGGATTAAAAAGTTCTCAATATCTTTATCTTTGTAGTATCATGAAATTGTAGAACCCCGTCTACGGCCAATGTGTTCCCTCCTTACGACATGGGGTCCTTCACGGAGAACGTGAAGAGATATTTATGCAGGACGTCATGATGAATGGCCGATGGATTGCGGATCTATCTGTGGTCGCCGTTGTGTTTGAATTCTACCGTGCTTATGTTTGCGTGAGACAGTATAGTCAATTTGCCGAACTAGTATGAAAAAAGATATTTTTAAACATCACTGTAGTTGTATTCTGTGTATTGGCGTAAAATAGAGACGTGCGGAGGTCGGTAACGTACCTTTTAATGGACAAATGGCGACACAATGGGATAATAACAGCCACAGACGTCGCGCGCTGCACACTGCCCACTTACTAACATGCATAGTTAAGTGACTCTATGTAGTTGAACACATTAGGTTATACATGTTATATTTTCTTCTATTACATATCGACTTTTTCCCTTACATATGGCGAAAAGAACGTTTTGGGCAAATCGACTTTCTGATGTAACTCTTAATTAGCTTTTCACGCTCTTTTGTTATTTTTTTCAAATATCGCTACAATGAAAAAAACTGTCATTATTACTTAAGACTTTTTTAAAACAAAACACCACTTTTCTTCAAAACGAGGACATAAGACAATTTTTTTTACATAACATGTAAACAAAGTATTATTATGTAAGGAAAATTTGATATTTTTAGTTTTTTGATCATTGTCAAAACTTTGTACCTAGCGGAATGAGTCAACATTATAAAACTCAACGTCTCTCTGTCTTTCCGTCCGTTTATGTTCATTTCACGCGAGATCCAGCTATCCGATTTACATGTTTGTTTTTAATTCATATCTATGATAATAATGACTTACACTTATATCAAATTAATGTCTTACCTACATAATTTTGGATCTTAAAAAGACATACAAAAATGTCTGCAATAGCATATTATGTTTGTCGTTTTAGGATCATCCGCAATAAGCACTTGTGTCTTTAAAATACCCGGCGGTCGACAGCCATAGGTGGGAGTGGGTGCAGCACTTACTTGGAATGATCACAGTCAGAATAAAGAATCTAGATCATATATCGGTCACAGTTCTCTTGGTAATTTATAATTAAGTTTGTACTATTACTTTCCGTTAAGAGACTGTAGCGAAAAGAGATGGTCTCCCCCCCTCCCCCACCTATCACTGATGGAATGAATATTATCAGTACAAAAGTGGATAAATATTACCAGGTTATCATAAAACATGTAGGGGTCATTCCAGCTGTAATCATCGAAAACTCATTGGTGTGTTAGGTTCGTGCGCTTAGATTTTTTTTTAAATGTTTTATTTTCGCTGTTAAAATTATTCCAATAAAGGTATCTATTATTAGTCTGTAGTTCAAAGCTGAAATATAGAGTGGGATATGATTTTTTTTATTTACGTAATTCATAACTCGTAAAACTAGTACAGTACTAAAATACGTGTAGGTATTTTTTTTCTGACGTAACAACGTCTTATAATTCGATGGAGCCGGCTGCACGCACAAAAAAACATGACTCATGCGGCGTCACCTCGCTCTGAGGCGTTCCATTTAAGGCTTGAAGTGCAAGCGAGAGCGCGGAACGAGCGACAAAGAGGCACAATCGGCCTCCGCGTTCGGCCCTTTCATTTCCTACTTTTCCTATCATCGTCCTATTCTCAACAGAATAACACAAATTGTAAGAAGTTAAATATCACACATGTTTAAAAGTTGTAAAACAATTGCTCAAAGCACATTCATACTTGTAAAAACTATTGTTATATTATTTACCTTATTATTGTTTTGGTGTACCTATTCTTTTATTTCCAGGATATCAATTAATTATAGGTTTATGTATTGATGCGTTTAGATAATTTATAACTTGATAATTTTGGTTTAATAACAGCTTTGTTAATATTTTAGGTTCGTATTGTTTACATTGCAATATAATGACAATCTCTGTCATTGATAATTCTTTGATAGTAATAGAACATGCGCAGTTAGGAGTTTCTCAGGTATAGACAAATATTCTATCCAGGTTCTAGTTTAGCAAAATAAATCTATGATTAGATTTATTTTGAATTTTTAAAATAAGAAAAGTCTAGTAAGATGAAATTTTGAATTCAAACGAAAACAAAAGAGAAAATTAGAACAGAGAGTATGACAGATTCTTCAGGATGGATCTGATCATGTTTTTTCATTGTACGGCAGACCTTTGAATAGTAGTAACGTTTATATCATAATTATCCTGTGTTTTGATAAAAACCAAATTATTGTACAACAGACCTGGGAGTCGAAAAGATAGTTTATTTTATAACATATTTATATAGAAAAGTTATTTTAATTGTTATAATTTATAATTTTAATATTAATATGGGTGAAATACCCTTTGTCAAAACGACAAATACCTACTGAACATTGAAAGAACACTACCGGGAAAGTATCACCTGGATTTTGTATTTATAATACAAATAATAACTTTTCCTTTTACATATGAGGAAATCTCAATAGATAAGATATTTGGTGCTGCGTCGTCTGCTTGAGCAGTGTATCCTGATACGGCCTACACCGTGCTGACTTCTATTCTAGATCCTAGGCAAGGATCTCTACGCTGAGCTGTCGGAGCAAGAAGAACGTCTCGGTTATGGACATTAAAATTGTGTAATAATAATTTGTAAAACCTATATTAACTGAAAATTGTAAGGTATGCTGGAAATCTATACATAACTATCCTAAACTAAAATATAATCATAACACTATGTACATTGTAAAAAAACAATTGACATAATTGTATTTATGCGTCCAAATAAATGTAACTTGATCAATTCAAATGTCATTTCCATTTACCTCCTTCTCTATATCCATACAAAATATCTATCAAACAAATAAAATTAAAATTTTCTTTTGACAAATGATACCATTCCATCAGTATTTTCTTATGACGTTGTCACGTTCAACTATCGTTAATTTTCCTAATGTATGAAGTAAAAAAAAAAGGCAACAAATTATATTTAATTATTAATATAATTATTATAATATTTTATTTTAATTTTTTAATAATTAATATTTAATTATTTAATTTAATTATTTATTTTCAGAATTTGCATACTTCAGTCATCCAGTCTATAATTTTGCCATTTTCAGAGTAGTTATATAAGAACTAACTATGCCCGCGGCTTCGCTCGCTTGGACTACAGAATGTCAATGTTGTGGTGACCCCGCTTCCACCCACGGAGGTCGCCCGTCGGTTATCTTAAATATAAAAATGCTTATTATTTTATTTGCTCGGAACCCTAATTATTTTTCAAAAATTAAAGTATCCTACGTTACTGCTTCCAGTGAAAGTCCCGTGAAAATATCTCCAACCGTTTCGGAAATTACCCGAAACAAACAGACAAAAATTTTAAAATATTTTTTTTTTTTGGGTACGTTAGTCTAGTTTTTACTATTTGATGATTTAATATAGAATGCGCCATATACGACTTATACATACTTATAAATTCATTACGTATTTACTTATCAGAATATGATCATATACACGAACGTCGGTGTCCCCGCTCGTCCCAACATAATTTCAAAATTCATTAATCGCCTCCCGCTATGCATATTAATTAGAATTTACCCTCGGTGTATATATCACATTAATACAAATTAAACCGGAATAAAAGGGTAAACATAACTTGAAACATCAAGTGAAATCATCAATGTTTACGAGACTGATGCTCATTGTTCGCAATTGAAGCGATTTTAAATTATAATAATACTAGCTGTGCCCCGCGTTTTCACCCGTGTTAATTTTATCCGAATTGATTGTTTATATTGTTCATACTTGATTGTTGACCTAATTGTTCTTCCCGCAAGTACATATTATTTTAATTTTTCATTATCTCCTAAACTATTTGTCCAAATAGCATAATCTAAAGAGCAAAATTTAACTTCATAAAATTGTCTTTATGGTGAAGTAACTTTTTTTTGTAAGGATTAATACGCCATGTTTAAAAATAGTGCTTATAAATCACTTTTTAATTTTCAACAAATTTTTGTCATAAAATACCTTATTGTGGCTTATGTATAAGAGCTGGGCATATGCTATCGCTGACTTTTATTTAGATATAATAATGCCCACTATTTTTGTAGAACATTGTATTTATGTATCATTAACCATTAAGCCAGCGCATGCGGATAAAGCTGTTCAAAAATCAATATTTAAGGCTAGCTGGGAATTTTAGCACGATATTAAATAGCCTATACTATTCCTCGTGACTCTGGCTATCATATAAAAAAAGAATTAGTATAGATTCTTCGAATCTGATTGGTAGTTCCAGAGATTAGCGTGTTTACACAAACAAACACACAAAACAATAATTCCGCTTTATTTTATTAGTATAGATTTTATAGAAGATTTATAGAAAAAAAGTGTATTGCGTTTACGAAATCTTGATCTACTTAGATGTCGATTTTTTTTATGACAGGAAATTAAGATGGCATTGGGTCTGATGTTGTTACATGGATTTCTTATCCATCGTCATGTTACTGCTGTCATACTGACTGCTCCCAAAATGCAATAAGTCCAAAGAGAATCACTGTGAGGGGTTTATCCAATATGCATTGTGGTTGCGACCCAGTTGGACACTTGTCATTTACCACCTAGTAAATTGTTTTTAGTTAATACAAATTTAGTTTCTCTTAGGTTTTTGAATAGGTACAAATCTTCTTCACTGCGTCTTTTTTAATTAGGTTTTTGTGGTAAAAAAATTTAAAAGCTATCCTGATATGTTCCAATTCGGGAAAAACTGAATGTTCCTATTTAGTTAAGTCCTTTTCAAACAGAGAGCGAACCGAAACTAAACGTAACGCGTGGCGAGGCGTTTTTAATTTGTAATGTAAGGTGTCTCTTGAATCTAGTTACCTAGAAAGGATTTTTGTACGAAATTGAGACCATACATAACTCACGATTCAAAGGAACACTGGAAAACACAGAACATTTGTCTGGTAAGCTAGTTTAAGCTATAATTAACATTTTCCGGTTTCTGAACGCTTATCCGTAATATTATCTCACCGGCAGCGCCTACTCTATTATCTTGTGACACATACGGCTACGTATCAGATCACATTATATTCGCTTAGGGTTGTCACCTTTCTTAAACTATTTTTTTTCATTGTTACACATTGTAACGAAAAGTCTATATACTATGAAGTTGCGTCCTGAATCTCTTGTTTTATTATGTTGTGGTGAAGTTAGTCACATTTGATATAATTCCTCAATGAAGCGTGGTAATGAGAAAAGTGCTGGTGACCATGGGCTACTCTGATATAAATGTTATTCGAGAATTATTAAAGTTATTTAATGTTACAGAATATTAGGTATAACTTATTCACCTATTTAATAAATAAGCCCTGGCATAAAATTATTATTTTCATTTTAGTATAACCGGAATATTGAATAAAAGCTTTGTTTAGACGAGAATTGTGCATGGCGGAATCCTGTCCTTGACAATTAATAATCTTGCCTTTTTTTCTTACCCCCCACCACCTGATCTAACCTGTATCACTTCGCTCTAAGCATTGCGCGAGTCAATAAGCGGACGACCGACGCGAGTTACTTCCTATCTATAAGATTATATATTGTGCGTACCATAAGGTATTTCGGGAACTTGGTGTTACTTGTGTATCAGTGGAAGAAGAGGAGATCTACAAAACGCGAGCGCAGCTTTGGGTGAGTCCTACCTTTTCCAGCCCTTTCCAATGTTGCTTTGCAGTTTTCACAAATTAGGCACGTCAGGAATGTCATTTGCAACCGCACTAATAACGCTAAATACAACCATTTACCAAAAGAAAGGTTTTTTTTTCGTATTTTTCTTAGCAAACCCAATCATTTAGTATATCATATCATGGGAGTGCGTAAAACTAACTGGTCCGCTATCTTTGTGTGTTCCCCATATTGGATTTAGAATAACGTAATTTAGCTAACCATGCATTTAAACGTAAACATTTAAATTAAACGTGTATGCAAAATTTCAGCACAATCGGTTGGGGATAACTGTTTTATATTTTAGTTGCAAGATTTAACTCATACTAATAAGGCAAGTTAAATAAAAGCTTGTAAAAATGCAAGCGACCGCAACTAAGAACAAAAACGACGTAGTTTCGATAACAGTCATTGACAGAGCATTTAGCAATTCGGTGTTATAATCAAAGACCTAACGGTATTCACATGTTTTAATATGCGACATATAGTAAAAATGGTTAAATAAATTTACATATTGAGTAAGATATACTTGTACCTAACACTTAATTTGTCTACGTGTAAAAAGTGACACCCCTAATCGCACTAAACTATGTCTGAGCTCTCGCACGCCGACTTACAATGCTTGTTTTATGTCTTTGCTATAAAATATATTTACCGATCATTGACAAAATATATATAACTTCATATATATAGGTACTTATATATTTATACTACTACTTTAAAAAAAAAGTATGTTTGTGGAAAATAATTACTGAAATTACTGATCCCATTCTAAAAATAATTTCACTAATATGAAACTACAATATTTTCGAATACCACTAATAAGCCTTTTTTTTATTACTCTTCTTTTTCTTCTTTATTTGTCGCCGCAAAGAACACTTGCCAGGGTCAATGTCTTTCACCCTTCGTAGTATTTTCTAATATTCAAAGTGGGTCCAACAAAATGGTGGCTCCCTTGATAGAACTTATATAGTGAGTTTGTGACATCTCAAAATGCATGTTTCCAGTTCATATTTATAATGCACTTCACGTATGCACAATAATCAAAATATATCACGTAAAATACCGTCAATACTACATTATATACGGGTCAAAGAACCTATTTTAATTAATCAAAATAATAACAGTACATATGAACCCGCTACAAACTACCTTTTTTATTCTCATTAAATTTTGTATTATAACTAACTGGCCCTTCAGATATTGTTCTGCCCTTTTCAATAATCAATAACTCGACACAGTGCCACCTATCGCATTGATGAATAGCATAACAACCTCCATGGAAAACCTGTGTTTGTGTTTATCAATATATCTATGAAATATTTATAATTAATATTAATATGTGATCAATACATGTGTCCTTCAATATTATAACTTGTGAGTTTTTAAGGGGAGAGTTGATAGGCATGTTGGGTAAGCACGATCCATCGCCTGCCTCATCTTCACTTACCATCAGGTGAGATTGAGGTTAAGCACGGGCCTGTATCATATTAATAAGAACCAATCTCATTTATACAAATACATACTTTGATACGTATAGATTAACACGAAAAAGGTCGCGGCTAGGCTATTAATAAATACTACATACTTTTAGGTTTATTGTAGTTTTATATTTAACATTAACCTCTGTGTGACCTGCGTACATTTTTAATTTTAAATTTTTTTTTACCTAGTTTCAATTACAGTTTTTGTTCCAAACGATAAATCTCGTAGAACACATTCAAGTATCTAATTGTACATCTTGTTGTGAACCTTGGTATAAAGTTCAAGATTTTAATAATTCCTTAAATATACATTTTATCTCAATCCATTTATGTATCTTTATCGTAAGGTAAAGCAAGAATATAAGTCCTTCCTTAAACACCAAAGTGAAAAACTCAATAATTATTACTTTTCATGCAATTAGTAGTTATTAGTTTTTCATGTTAAGTAAACTTATAAAATAGCAGCCACGTTTCTATTAAATTTCATGAGAAAATAAACATTAACAATGTTCGTGTTCGTTAAAAGTATTCTCTTGTTAACTGTATTAATTTTTATTATAGTAGATAAACATACCTAACTAATGTAACTTTAATAATAGGTACTCGTTATATTTTGGTAACGATTTAAAAATCAAATAAGGCTAGAATAAAAATGTCTTTCATATCTAAAATCATTAGATCGAAGACAATTTCTTAACAGATAAATCACGAAAGATAAAGCAAAGTATAAAAATTTGCAAAATGTGCGTTTTTACCAACCATCGAGAGCAATGTATTTAGAATTTCACAAAAAATATAAATCAAAAGTCAAAATACCACTCTATACGCACATGACTATAAAAACTGTATTATTTAGACCAAAGGAAAACATATCAGGTTTTAAAGATGAATGTTTTCACATAAAATGTATATGAATCAGCGACGGGAAGTACCCGGGAAAGGATAACGTAATCCGTACAAAAATTCAGAACGACTTTCGACTTGAATATGAAACTACCTAAAACAAGGAGTCCTATCGATCGAGAATTTTAAATACCCCCGTAGACCTTTTTAAATATACCGCGTAAACTTCAACTTTTTCAATAATCCCTCTCGACAGACAAGCCGACGGGATTAACTACCAAAGTTTATATTTAAAAAGTATAAACTCTACAACCGATTTAAACGAAATGTTTTAAAAATAGTATTCTAATACTCACCTGGTGGTCGGTACTGGTGCTATTTTTGATAACCGAACAAAGAATTGAAAATTTTATATATGTGGAAGTTTGGAGCGTGGGCGGGCGCGCGACACATCCACCCGCTTCGACGGTGTGGCTCAGACTGAAACGAATTTGAGGGTTGGGTGAGTCAACCCTTAAACGCATCGGTTTTTCAAATTGCAGTTAGATACTCCCTCTATATAATTATGGAGCCTTATTCATCGCATTCTCGAATATAATTCGCACAAATCCCTCTTAGTTCCTAGTTTTTATAACGATTTGAACTCGCTCAGGCGGATAACATATGCTTTGATTCTTCAACAAAGAAGGAGTTTTGTGTACTAACGTTTATCTTTCACAACGTATTATGATACCGGGTAGAACTATTAATAATATAAACTTATCTTTACTAGTATCTAGTACTTGAAAACTATTAATTAAACGCAGTAACGCTAATTGCCATAGTAATATAATAACCGAGGCCGGCGAACAAACTTATGATATTATTTACTGACCTCGCTGTGCCCGTGGCTTCGCTCACGTGGATTACAGAATGCCTGCGCGGATCTTGCTCCCCCGCTCCCGGATATTTTAAAGGGAATGCTTATTGTGGGTGTTCCTTAGAAAATAGAGGTTACTCTCCCGGACTTTTTGTAGGTCTTTTTAATGCCTACAATTATGTACTACATTAATTTCATATATCTCTTATGGTTTACTCAGCGTAAGCCATTTAAGCACCCAAAATGATTCTTTTTTTTTCTTTGTGCGGAACCCTAATTCTTTTTCTAAAATAAAAGTAGCCTAAGTTACTCCCTATAACATCAGCTATTTATCAGTGAAAGTCCCGTCAAAATAAAAAATAAAAAATTACAATGTATGGGTCCCTCTTTTGGGTGCCAATAGAGGGTTTTTAAGGATAATTTTCGTGGAATATAAATTACGCTAGTTTTTTTTTGTTTGATTATCAGTTCCATGCATAGTAGATTTAAAAAGTAACTTGGTTAACTTATGGGGATGTTTTAGAATTAAGCAGTATCCTTTTTAAATTAGCGCAAAATTTATCCTTGCATGAATGATATGTTGTAAGACAACTAAGGTTTAAGCACTTTATCTTCAAAAAGCGATACATTTATCATTTTTTTATTACCTACTGTAAATAATCTAGCTGAAATTAACAGTTCTCCTATTCACAAGCTCGGTGCAGACTAATAAATATTTTTAATGACCATTTAGTATAAAATCACTGTTGGCCAGGCAACTCTTTATGCAATTTCATTGTTTGCAATGCATTGGTCAGATAAACTAAGTTAAGTAATATAACATCTTTAGCTCCTAAGTAGGTTAAACAGTTGTTTCTTTAACGTTGCTATTTGTGTTAATACAATTTAAGGGTCCAGGAAATGCATTGACATTGGCCAGACAAAGTAACTTAAATAATTTTACATCTTAACTTCTAAGTGGTTAAGCAATTGGTTCTTAAACTATGTTGCTATTTCTATTGATACAATTTAACGGTCTAATAACATTTTTGACATTTTTATCAACCTCACCGGTTTAAAGTTCGTTATGCGCAATAATTCGTTCATTTACAATTTATTTTATTTCACCGACTTTACAAAAGACAGAGGTTAATCAATTCGAATGTATATTTTTTTATGAATGTTCAGCCATAACTTCTATATTTATGAGTCAATTTAGATAATTCTTTTTTTTTTGTTTGATAAAGAATACCTGTATGGGTGGTCCCATTTTAATTTCATTGGCGTTGGACCTTCAACTTAAGATACACCGGGGAACTCTTGAAAATAATTAAATTTGATTTTCTTTTATTATTTTTAATTGTAAATGTTTGTTCGCAATTTTATGGATGAGACTTTAGTAAACTTTTAACTTGGTTTGCAAGTTTTGGAACAACGAACAATATTTCGTCCAATTATACATTTAAAATAGGCACCATCATAAAAAAGAGGAAAGACTTTTAACAATTTTATCTTGATTGTATAAAATTCTTGTTACGAATAATTAATTTTTAAATATTCATAAATGCTAAAATATATCTCGTTAACAGCTTCTTGGTGTTCTCGGTGGTAAGTGTGAACTTCTTGCCTCGATCTGATTTATTTTCTATGTTATTTGTAATATTTGCTTTTGCATTTTGGGCTGTCTTTTGACCGCAACCCCTCTTGTTATTAAATTATGACCGCTTCAATAGTACAAGCTTGCATACGCTTGAAAATGGGACCAATTCTTCATCTTATTACATTCTTATTTTACTCTTGTTCCACAAAAGTTGGGTCGGCACAACTTGTTTTCTATTCCGAATCTCTTCTAACAGCTGTCATTTCTGTTATCAAACCTTTTATACACATCATTCTGTAATTTCAGTCTTATTCTACTCCTCCACGTTCATAAAACTTAACACTGCTCTAGTTATAAGATTTTTATCCCCCCTCATGACATGACCATGTACCATAACCTAATACTCTTAATATCTTAGTAAGTTGCAAAGGTTACCACTGAGGCATCCTGGTTTGACGAGTAGTTAGGGTAAATCAAGGTTTAGGCAAAATTCGCTAAGCCATTTATTACACTTCTAGAATAAGCAAACTTTATAAACATATATATTTTAAAAAATCTAACAGAAAGTAGAACATTGCCTGTATAAGTATACTAGCGATGCCCCGCTTCATGAAAATCGATTGAGACTTGATTTAAATATTTGCAATTCTTTTTTTATAATTTTTGATCGTATAATTTATAGATATATGCTTTTTGTAGACACAAAATTTCATCAAAATCGGTAGAGAAATAATATTTTCATGTTCCTATTTTTATATTCTTGGCAATTCTTTGAATCCTGTGATTTGAGTAATGACATAAGATTCCCGTGTACAAAATTTTGTATAAATCGGTCAGGCCGTTTTTTTTTTAGATAAATCAAGACGTCGAAACCAGCAGATAGACAATAAAATGTGACGATAATTCATTTTCTTTCTTTCTTCTATATTAAGGAATTAAGGGCCTTAAAACGATATTAGGGTTATTTCAGTGTCTACAGTAATCAGTACACGTTCTCGATGTTATATAAAGCTTAAAGCTGTATATAACAGATGTAACTTTATTAATCAAACTTAAGTAATACAGTTTTAATGTAACAGCATAGCGCGCGCCAGCTCGCGTCGGGATGGGTACTGGGGACCCTCTGTTAACCGCTTCAGGGACTAATCGCAAGATTAAACACAGTTTGATGGCTTTCACGGTTCATAATACAGTACGTGGAGTCAGGTGAGTGACCGTAATCTGCGCTTTAGCTATTTTTTAAATCCAATTTTAGTTCAGTTGTCGGTATTTTAAAAATATTTCCTTGGGGTTGTTTTGATGGGGAAGAGCTAATTTTATTTTTATTTAGTTATAAACCAAGTATTTATGGAGTAAAACAAAAACAAAATTACCAAAATCTAACCAGAAGTTTTTGTGTGATCCGCGCACAAAGGCAAACTGGACGTATTTTATTTATATAGTACACTAGCTGTGCCCGTGGCTTCGCTCACGTGGACTACAGAATGCCCGCGCGAATCTTGCTCCCCGCTCGCGGCTATTTTAAAGACAAAAATGCTTATTGTGGGTGTTCCTTAGAAGATAGACATACCTATATTCTGGCTGACTTTTTTGTAGGTATTTTTTATATTTTACAATTATGTGGTAAAATAATTTGATATATCTCTTATGGTTTACTCAGCGTAAGCCATTTATGCGTCCGAATTGATTCACTATGAGCAGTTTTTTTGTTATTTGCGCAGAACACCTTTTTTCTAAAATAAAAATAGCCTATGTTACTCCTTATAAAATCAGCTATCTACCAGTGAAAGTCCTGTTAAAATCGGTCCAACCCTTTCGGAGATTACCCGGAACAAACTGACAGGCAGACACACAAAAATTATAAAAATTGTTTTTTTTTTTGTATGTGTCGTATATACTTTCATATGCAATTAGTAAAAAGTTGTTATTTTGGAATTACAAACAGACACTTCAAATTTATTAATTGTATATATTGAATTAATATTGATTTTTACAGCTTTGTTTTTTTTATTTTAAATTCTATACACTACACAAGATATAATGTACTTTTAACGAATACTAAATACGTTGCCATGGACGATAAAATAAAAACAAAGTATTTAGTAAATAGGTACATACCAGCAAATAACAGCCAATAACTGTGTTTTATGTCCACACTAACACGAGTGCGAGACGTAAAACCTGAACGTAAAATAAAAACCCAATAAATTGCGTCCCCATGTATGTAAGAAATATACCAATGTATTTACCCTCTAGTTTGTATGTACTCTTTGTATTCACGAAGCTATTTTTGGTTTTATGAATATAGCTAGCGTGCCCGCGGCTCCGCTCGCGTGGACTACAGAATGTCTGTTTTGTGGTGACCCCGCCATCTCTATCTACGAAAGTCGCCCGTTGGTTATTGACCGACTTCAACAAAAGGCGAGAGTTTACTCAATTCGAATGTTTTTTTTTAACGGTTGTTCAGCCGTAACTTCTTTATTTATGAATCGATTTAGATGATTCTATTTTTGATAGAAACGGTATGTATGTATATCTTAACGATGGTCTCAGTTTAATTTCATTGGCATTGGACCTTCGACTTCGAAGATACACAAGGAAACTGTACAAAATCATTGAAGTTGATTTTCTTTTTTGTTAAAAATTGCCCTGTTTTAAGGATAAAATGCTTTTTAAATTTCTTAATTTTTTTGCGGAAAATGTAAACTAAGCTACTCCTTATAGCATCAGCTATCTACCAGTCAAAGTCCAATCAAAGCGGTCTAACCGTTTCGGAGATTATCCTTAACAAACAGGCAGAGAGAAAAAAAATTTGAAAATCGGTTTTTGTTATAGGTACAAATAAACATTTAGTAAAAACCCATTATTTTGACATTATAAACAGACACTTCAATTTTATTAATTTGATAGATAAATTTAATTAAATTAAAAATACACATTTAGAACTCATAAATACACACATTAAAAATACACAATAGTTTACCACAGTATGCGAAAATATGATGACAAAAATGCAACAAATTGTACTTATTTAACTACAAAGTAAAATTAATTTTAAGTCACAAAATTATAAGTTACCAATTTTAACCATTTCTTTTTTAATTTATCACTTTAATTTAAACTCTTTCTCTCTCGAAACAATCGATCATTAATCTAAGATTTATTCATTACAGGTACTTATATCTTATTATATTAAGTGAGCAATTCTTGTATATATATAATTGGTTTCTCGAAAACGGCACCAACGATTTCGATGAAACTTTGCAATTATATAATGTTTTACATTCCAAGTTTACCTAGATAGGTGTTTTTTTTTTGTTTATAAGACACCGAGCTCTGTTCGGTCGCCCAAGTATTTACTATTAGGTCCTTACATATGAAATTAGTGTAATATATGGTGGTAAAAGTAAAATGAAAAAAGTATTCTTTAATTATACATTTAATCAATCGAAGTATGTACCATTATTATCTATGCACTTTCGCCATTTTAAAGATAGTTCATTGATTCCATTGCTGAAAAAATTGTGGGAGCAAGAATCAATAAAATCTTTGAAGGCAGTTTGGACAACCTCATCGGAATTGAATTTATTTTCCTTGCAAAAAATTGGCCAAATTCCGAATAAAGTGGTAATCTGTTGGAGCAATGTCCGGGGAATATGGTGGGTTTCGGAGACATTCCAACCGCAGTTCCTCTAATTTAGCGACCTTCGGTCGTAAAGTATGGGGTCTAGCGTGTTTCTGAAGCAGCAGTGGGCTTGAGATATTGACTAGTCTCGGTTGTTTAATGGCTAGCTTTTCCATCATGGTTTGCAATTGTTGAAAATATAGATCGTGGTCGTCTGGACCTATCTAACGAAACTGTAGTGTATGACACCAACACTGGTCCACCAAACACTCACCAGTACCTTTTTCTGAGACGACTTTCCCTTGGGACAGGATTTGGCCGATTCTCCTCGATTCAACGACTGTGATGAGCATTTCCGATTGTCGTAAAGGATCCATTTATCGTCACAAGTAACAATTCGATTCAAAATTCCCTCCATATTGTGTCGGTTGAGTAATGTAATGCAGAAATCAATAGGTGTTTGTTGGTTTGATTCAGTCAATTCATGCTGTACCCATTTCTCGAGCTTTTTCACTTTTCCTGTTTGTTTCAAGTGAATAATTTTTTTCATCACTCACACCGAAGCCTGACGCTAACTCTGATGGGGTTTGCGAATGATCCGCTTCAAAGATCACCTTGAATTCTTCATTTTCAACTAGGGTCTCCGGCCATCCACGGGGTTTGTTTCGTAGGTCAAAATTTCCAGAACGAAAACGTTGGAACCAAAAACGTACCGTGTTTTCTTTTACATTAGCTTTCCCATATATGTACATCATTAATCCTTCGAACTGATTCTGCAGCACTGATGCCACAATGGAACTTATATTCGTAAATATGGTGATATTTTAAATTTTCTATTTTGTGCAAAGAACGTCAAAGAAAAATAAAATGGTGCGAAAACAAATGAATTGCTAAATTCGAAACACAAATACACAAGCCTAAATTTGAAATAAATTTGAATTTGGAATTTCTAACCAAACGTCAGATATTTAAGATCAAAGTGACCAGTTCAACAAAACGCCAATTTCATATGTAACGGCCTAATATTAAACATGCATAGTGTTAAATGCAGTTTGACACCGGCATTCTAGTATAAGCTATGAAACAAATAAACCTTTTCCTTTGAAGTTGACAATAGAAAGAAAGAAAGAACATTTATTTGACAATGAAAATATGGCCATAATTAACACAACACACATTAAACAAGAGACTACAATAAAATATTACTAATTAAATTTATACATTTATACATACAAAAGCCGTACTACTCAAGATCGAAAAGGACCTCAGCTCAGCATATGTTATAGCAAAATACTATAACGCTGGTTTTCAGCCGGGCCTACACTACATACTAAAGGCCTCAGATTAGACCAGACCATGATTATTATTGCATAGGCAACGATTCAAATGGAATAAAGGTATCAGAGTAATTAAAGGACTAAGCGAGACTGAAATTTACACGCAATTGACGTAATTGATATGAATATCATAAATTAGCCCTGATCATTTCAACGTCATATTAGCTACGTAACGCTACGAAACGATACGAAAGTTACGTACTCTTCTACGCGGTGCGACGTAGCTAATTCCGTAGAGGCAACTTTATCGAGGGACCGATAATGTAAAATTACATAATTTGAATATTGTAAGACGGGATAGATACGCGTAGATACTTTGGCACCGTCACATCTTCCAGCTACTTCTTCAAAGGCTGGCGCAGAAGCTGCCGCAGCAGAGAACCTCGAGCAGCGCAAGTATGCAAACCTTGGTAAGGGCTACAGACTTAGGCCCTTTGGAGTCGAAACCCTAAGTCCATGGGGACAAAGTGCATGCAGCCTCTTTAAAGAACTTGCAAGTTGACTAGTCGACACATCTCGAGACCAGAGGATTGGTCAATACCTCGGTCAACGAATAAGCATTGCTATACAACGAGGTAATGTGACCAGCCTTCTTGGTACTTTTCTTTCTGGCGGTGATTTGGATGGTATCCAATATTTGTAGTAATTTTACATTATTTAAATATGTACATAATTAAATACTTTGTTATAGCTACATTAGTACATAATCTTTGACCAGCATTATTATGTTAGAAGCATCTTCGATTGATTAAATGTATAAATTAGCAAATTAGTTACATAACAATTACACATTTGAATATACTCATACTCTTAAACAAAAGTTAGGTTGAAATTTCTACTTTCAATGCCTATGTAATTGTTTTGCGAATTCTGACCCACTGTGCGCCACCATCTTTGAATGACTCGCAACACAGCTCCGCAGCCTACCTCGCTCCGTAATCTCGCTCCGCATCAGTGGACAGGCAACCTAATGCCGTATTTTTGTAATATATCTATGTATAATAATGAATAAATCTTATTCACGGGTTTTATTTTTAACTTAAAGAATATTTAAAATAACTTTCCGAATGTTGTCCTATTTCCCGATTTAATTGCCGTTTTCTCATCGAGTTTATTTTAAATGTCTTTATTAAACCTGATCTTTTTCGATCTGAAGTTAAATGTTCTCATCCACGTTCGGATTCTAAATACTATAGGTACCTACAATCGAATCACGTAATAAAATATATATGAACGTGTAGGTGTGCCATACAGCTACTCGTAACACGACAACCATTTTGCAAATATGAACGTAAAGACTTTACAATGTTAGTGTTGGACGTGTGATATTGGTTATGTAATATCGATATTTATTATCGTACTAATGATTGTAACTGTATTTATAGTGAAATGATTTGTAAGTTGGAAATTCTATCCATTATCCATAAAAAGATATACGCTGTTGCGTTGTGTTTTTTTAAATACTAAAGCAATAATACAGTTAGTAATATGCACGACACCACTTAGAAGTTTCCCTAATTTACTTTGTATTCAAATGTATTATTAAGATCTTGGGAAAAATGATTATAAACGATGTCGTAAAAAACTTTTCAAGTGATTTCAACCATCTTTTTATTTAAGCATAATAAGCGAGTCGTGCTTCTAGCCAGGATAGTTTTGTTCTGGACAACCAAGTGCAAACAACAAGTGATAAATGGAAGAAATCATAAAGAGAGAGTGTAGTGAACATCAGAGTAGTGAGTTTGCTTTAATTTTCGTTTCATTGAGTACGGATAAATTATTTACGTAAAATCTAACTTAATTTTCACTACCCACGTATACAACAATACGTTTATATATAAATATATCAATATATACACATACCTAAATAATAAGTAATCTTGCCTTTTATGATTGTTATACTTATCTTTCTTACCAATAGTCGCTCGGCATCATGCCAAAATAACGAGATATAATTATGGGATATTCTTTTAAAAATATATGGAATACAAAAATGTATAATATACAAAACAAAGTCTTTATAAAAAGAACCTTTTTAATTACACATAATGGAAGTTAATTTCAATCGCCTGGTTACTTTATTTGGGGAATAATTTATACAGGTAATGTATGTTTGATTGATATAGGCGTTACTTTGCGGAAATCCATCGTAATTACTTTATCCAACATGTGTTTCACCCCTCAACGAGGCATCCTCAGATCGATGTTGACTCCTCCGAAGCTAGCGAACGAGACATTTTCAGATTCACCTCAACAATTAATAACAAACGTTTTTTGTTGCAAAAAGACAAAATAACCGTTTATCTATTCGGGCGGAAGTAGCAAAGAAAATTTGGATAAAGTACCTAATTAGATAATGTATGGAAAGTCTGTCAACATTTTAACTTTTTTAAACAACAATATTGATTGCCCCGAACTAGTGAATAGGATCAACTTCAAAACACATACAAAAAATATTCGAAATCCGCGCTTATTTGCACCACGGCCAATTAAACACAATTATGCTAAGAACTCTGTTTTACAAAGATGTTTTAACATGTATGACACGAAGTTTAGTCATATTTATTTATACCAGTCAAATAGGAATCATATCTTAAAAGAATTAAAACCGAAAAACACATTGAAATTGTCATCATGGCTGTGAAACAGGAACACAGAAAGGACTCAGTTTACTCTCTATTATTTATAACATACATACATATACAATTTACATATGCGTTCACTCAGGAGCATATGATCCCACACCCTATACATTCTCACGCACACGCACACTACACGCAGACTCACACTCCCACTCACATTGAGATATAGAGACACATAATACCTCATAATGATATTTTTTATCTACATATATAAATATTTAACCGCTTCATAACAAGCAAAATTTAATAATAATTGTTTCGTAATTGGCACCACATGATTGCAAAACATAACAAATATATATTTTGTGTTAAATGTGCTGTGAAGCAATATGTACCAAACAAAAAATAAAAAATAAATATTTGGCCAATGAAAGATCGCCTCTAATATCGATAAAGTAGAAAAGGAGGTTGGACACCCCTAACAGTCGAGTTTGCATAAGGATTTTACGAGGCATAGTGGATGTGGAGTAGGTACAGCCCAGATTGTGACTTTGCATGCATTGCGGCGATTTACAACTCCCGCTTTTGCTACTAATAAATGTTAAGATATATTGTAGTGCAAACAAAAAATGGTAAAATTCAATATTTTTAAATTATACACACACACCCACATGATACTCTGTAACTCTAAAGTGTAAAATTTTTGTTGTACTTTTGTTGTATTGTGGAACGCAGACCCTACTGGTATACTGCCTGGAAGTGGGCGGTATAGGCTGCGACACAATCTTTACCATAGTGGCTAATATCATATATTTTGTTTTTGTTGTAACATGATTTTTATTTCCAATAAATTATTATTATTTCGATATTTCATTATCTTCAGTCTTTACGAAATGTTGTCCCGCCTTTTTATAACATTTTCATGGAGATAGGTTTCCAAGTTTATAGATGTGTATCTATAATGACATACTCTAGGATTCCAGCTGAAAATCAGTGCTAGGTGTCCCGTGGCACTTTAGCATAATATGTTGATCTGAACGCAATTTCTTAATGGCGGGACACGTAGATGGGCCATACCATTAATAAAATTGAAGTGTCTGTTTGTAATGTAAAAATAATAGTTTTTTTTACTAAATGCATAAGAAAGTATGTACGATACTTATTAAAAAACACAAATTTTAATTTTTTTTTGTCAGTCTGTCTGTCTGTTTGTTCCAGGTAATCTCCAAAACCGTTGGACCCATTTTGACTGATAAATAGCTGATGTTATAGGAGTAACTTAGGATACTTTTATTTTAGGAAAAGAATTAGGGTTCCGCACAAATAAAAAAAAACTGGTCATGGTGAATCAAATCGGGCGCTTAAATGGCCTACGCTGAGTAAACCATAAGAGATATATGAAATTAATGTAGTACATAATTTTAGATATTAGAAAGACATACAAAAAGTCTACGTGTGCATATATATACCTTCTAAGACTCACCCACAATAAGCATTTTTGTCTTTACATTTTCGATAACACGTTGACACATAGCTATCGATATTGCTGCCATTTCTGACCTGATGTTTTGCTTTAACTGGGTTAGATTCGTCGGATTGTTTTGATAAACCTTACTTTTAAGGTATCTCCATGCAAAATAGTCAAGCGGGCTCAGTTGATGTTACCCCTTCGCGAAATGACTTTATTAGGGAATAATTCGTTAACAACTTCCATTGAGTCATTTGAGGTATGGCAAGTGGCCCCATCTTGCTGGAACCACGTTCTTGAGTTGAAACCTGCAAACTCCTGCAACTCTGGGACCAAAAAATTTCGCAACATATCGCAATAACGGACACTATTCACATTAATTGCTCGGCCTCGTTGATCTTCATGAAAATAAGGACCAATTATGCCTTTAGCAGACATAGCGGCCCAAACAACGACCTTTGGGCTATGCAGGGGTCGTTCATGCTTTCGTCTCGGATTCTCCACTGCCCAGTACCGACAATTCTGCTTATTAACATGACCATTCAGGTGAAAATTTGCTTCGTCACTGAACAGTATGTTGTTAAAGTTGTTAAATCGCTGCAGCATTTCGTTCGCAAAATTCAGTCGATTAGCATAGTCCGTATCCTTCAATTCTTGAACCAATTGAATTTTATAGGCTTTTAGATGTAAGTCTTTCTTTAAAATCGAATGTAAAGACGATTTTTTGATATTCAACGCTTGGCTTCGCTTTCGGATGGATAAAGACGGATTTTGACGAACCGACGTCTCAACTTCTTCAATTGTTTCTTCATCGCGAACTGAACGAGGACGACCAGAGTTTTGAATTTTAACTGTCGCACCTGTATTCTCGAACATCCTGATCCATTTCCTAATGCTATCGTCACTTGGCGCGTGGCGTGTACGATATTCCGCACGATAGAGACGTTGAGCAGTCACTATTGAATCACCATTACGATAATACGCTCGTACGCAAAATGCGCGATGCGTCCCCGAGTACTGTTCCATCGTGACTAAAACTCCACAAAATGGCGGACGCCACGAACCCCTCCCCGCACCCTTTAGACGCCCCGTTTCGAATATGGCGCGAAAACAAATACCCGATACCCTTTCTGGACACCTTGTACATAATAGGGTTAGTCTTTTAGTTTGTTGTGTTTTAAGATCCAGTTGTCGAGAAGCTTGCCAATCTCACGGTGGATTGGTTGTATTGTGGATTACCATTCTAAGTACAGTACAATGCCGTCAGTCTGCCTTGCTACGATAAAAACATCGTCCCTTTGGTTTTCGGCTAAATAATCCTTCTTATAAACTGGAAATGAAAGGGTCAAAACGTTGTAATAGTTACAAGAAATAGCTAGCTGGATATTTTTAAACTCTTCTAAGAAATTATGGCCTTATTAGCAAGAAATGGATATTAAGTTATTTATGTATGATAAATAAGCAAAACTTGAGAAGTGAATTAAGCGCCCCGAATATTGTACATCTGCTACGTTAGTACTGCCGGTAAATGTGAAATCCATTTCAATTGTGAAATACAGATGTGATCATTTGTGAGCGTTGCGTATATATTAAAACTTTTGACGAACTCATTTGCAATTTTAAAAATCTTCAATCCGTCGAAGCTTATCGCACATAATATTTATTGATAAAAACAAGAAAATTCTGGCCAGAAATGAAAACCAGCTTCAATTATTTTGAAGAGTTCCCTGGTGTATCATCGACGTTGAAGGTAAAATGCCAATGAAATTAAAATGGAACCACACTTGAGGTATCACCTATCAATAAAAAAAAAAACATTCGAATTCAGTAGGCTCCGTATTTTTTTGAAGTCGATGAAAATTAAAAAAAATGGTCGTGTATCCTTTACACGAGTTTGAAGTAAGTCTTATTTCATTTTGTAGTCGATATTATTAATTTTATCGATTATAGATTTAGCGTTATTGTCACGATCTCATCTGATGTTAAGTGATGATATAGCCCAAGATGACGACACGCTAACCCTAATGGGAAAAGTGACCCTCAAGTGCAGTTGCCGGAACACAACTATATGTCCTTGGAGACAAATTTTCAACTTGAGAGCTATAGCTAGCTAAGTTAGGCATTAGAAACTACCATACCATCATGCTGTGGTTTCTCACGATGTTTTCCTTCGCCCTAAGCTTAGGCTAATTGCAGGGGTTCGAACTAATGTCGATTGAAGCGGAGTCCGTACACGTTACTACTGGGCCATCATTATTATAATTTTTTTTTTAATTTATTTATTGTTAATATAATTTACTATTTTTTGCAGACCAAGGATTATCTACAAATAAATCAATTTTATATCTGGTTTTTTACCCGACTACGAAAAAGGAGGGCTATGTTTTTCGAGAGTATGTATTTGTGTCTATTTCTTTGACTCGCTCTGTAACCTAACCGACTTGATGGATTTTATTAGCATACGAGGTATCGTTAGATTCGACTTAATTGTGGAAGTGTCGGAGGGTATATAATATTTAACTACAACGTTTGGGATTCAAATAAAAAGCAAGAACAGAAAAAAAAACTAGTGAATTTCTTGCAGTCGGGTTTTTTGTTTCCTTTTTAATAATTTAGCTTGTTTTTCTATTTTAATAATAAATATGTATGTTTTTTAATGATACATTTTTGCTTCTTATTATTTTACAACTTTGTACGATGAACGTGATGTCTTTATGTCACGTAAATCAAAGTTGCATCGACTGTTCAAGTTTCGCTTATGCTGCAGGCAGTTCTCTTTGTTTCCCAATTTCAACTAATTTATACCAATTACTGATTGTGCTGCAAAATGTAAGGTTGTTAGGTCAAATACGATTTCATTTATCTTGGTACCAAATCTCACAGATTTTGTATGTGTAATCTGTATCTATAATTGATCAAATTGTATCGAGTGGATTTATATATAGTACTAGCAACCCCGGCCACGCGATGGTGTGCCGTTTTGGAGTCTATAGAAAACATCCATACAAGTATTGACTTTTATATAATGAGGTTTATATATACTAATTATTTTTCTTATCATTATATGGCAACGTGTGTTTATACATAATTATGCAAATGTCACGTGTCTAACATATTTTTCAAATATTTGTCTTTCAAGCAATGCTTTATAACGAGACTAGCTGTGATCAACGGTTACACCTGCGTATAATTTAAAAGAAATCACTGATTAATTATTTTACTTTAGTATAGGTTTAATCATTTTACTTTAGTATACCTTCATTTTCATTATTCACTATTTTCATTTTTCATTATCTCCCAAACTATGCGTCCAAATAACAATTATGTGTAACTATTCTTTTTGATGAGTGGACTGTATTTTAGTTACACATATAATTATAGTAAAAGAACACTGGTAGATGTAATCTTTTATATTCAAAATATGCAGATGCTTACAATGGGTAGGTATGGTTTAGAGCGTATTACACACGTGTCAACGTATCTGTTCAAGCTGTCTTCTTCTTCTTCTTCCTAACTTGGCAACCGGTCTTCTTTAATAAAGGTCATTACTGCCATTATCGAGTGAATTATATTGTCATGTGTTATGACGATTCAGTATCTCAACAAGATGGTGGTTCCCTTGTTAGAAGTTTCTAGGAAGTTTTTGTGGGATCTCGGAATGAATGCTTTCAGCTTATATTTATAATCCACTTCACTTATGCTCAAAAACCAAACTATATCACGCAAATCACCACCAATATTACATAATATAGGGTCAAAAACCTAAGTCAATGAATTAAAAATAACAACCACAACATGTCACTTCAAGATCCCGCCAAAAACTCCCTTCAAGCTGTCGAAATGTATTTTACACAAGGTGCCACAGACTAACAACATCCGTGTGTGCCACAGATATACATAACATATAATCTCCAACAATATATCAAGAGCAAAGTTTATCTTCATAAAATTATCTTGAGAATTAAATAACTTTCATTCAAAAAGATTAATATGCCATGCATTAAAAAAATACTCATAATTTTTTTTTATTTGCAACAAATCTTTGTTAATAAATACCTTATTGTGACTTGTGTATAAGAGATAGGTATATATTATTGCCACTATTTTTTAGATATACTAAGGAATTTTATTTTAGTAGAACATTGTATTTACGTATCATTAAATGTTACGCCAGCGCACGCGGATGAACCAGATCGGGAGGCCTTCCACTTCCGACTTACTTAATAAAAACCAATATCCAAGGCTAGCTGAGAGTTGTAGCCTGATTTTAGATAGCCTATTATAGCCTAGCGTGAATCTGGCTATCATATACAAAAAAAAATCGAACCTGACTGGTACCTAGCTCCAGAGATTAGCGCGTTTAAACAAACAGACGAACAACTTTTCTGCTTTATTATATTATTAGTATAGATGATCGCTCTATTGTTAAAACAGTCCAGCAAATTTTAGTGGCAACTTAAAATTAATGCTTCTAATTATTATTTATTTCACTTCATCACCAACCTATATCACCCAAAATTCTACAAATATTACATAATAATCCAAATAAATTTATAAATTATAATAAAAACCACCACATAACAAATGAAGATCCCACCTAAAAATCCTACGGAGTTATTTATTATTGTTAATGAATGATGTAGGGATAATTTAAAAAAAGTTCACATTATATTTCTCAATATTTGTTATTACATTGACTGGTGTTGTCTACAAGGCGAGCATAAATAAAAAAAACACAATCACGAGTTAAAGACAAGCAACACGCCCCGCTTGCACATTACATTTTCGCTATTAACGCAGATGAAAATTTAATGGCAAAGTGTAAGGATGCAGTATGAGTTCTCTCCCCATACCACAAGAAGTTTTATTAAACGTTCCACGGTAAACTCAAAATTATTTGCCACAATTCTGAAAATGAGATTCGCGATTTATCAGGATATCATAAATTAATTGCACGTGTTTGTAAATTTTCAAATTGAATGTTTTATGATTAGGTACAATATTAAACTCTCTTCCAACGCTTATGTATTTGAAAAGGAATTATCTCTACATGTTCGAATCAGAAATGAAGCGATGAGCAGAAGAATTAAAATCATCGACATAACCCTCACAATTGTTGGTCATAAGTGACTAGTGGGCGGGACACATTGCTTGTAAAATAGATGACTGATGGGGTGCTGAATAGTTCTTGAGTAAACACAGACCCGTCACAAGTTGGATCGAGGACCTAGTGGAGGATGCATGAACCCGCTAGATGCGGGCAAAGCGAGGCCGGTCATTGTGGCGATCTTTAGGGTAGACCTTCTGTCTCGCAGGAGACATCTTTCTGCTGAATGGGTGGATGAATCCTCTGCTCTTCACAACTTTTGTCAATTCTAATAAGTGAAATTTTTTAAATGATCTTTATTACTTACTTACGTATTTAGTAAACTTATTTGCTTATATATCAGCCCTGTGATACTACAAAATAGCAATTTATTTTGAGTTTCGTAGTAAATATAAGTAAAATTAAATGCGAATTCACGAAAAATAATTTATTTAACCATATACATATAATGTATATTTAGAGTAATAAGTTACATAATAATTCTTTTTGTTATAATAACTTTTTGTAAAATACTTTTCTATTTTCGAAGTGAATAATTTGTTTATGGCACTCGCCAGCCGCTGCTGTGAGCCGTTCGCTTCAAGTTAAGTTCGCTTAAGTTTCAAGCTTACCTAATCTAACTTGTTAGTCTATAAACCTACGAAAATGTAACCGTTACATTCCGTATTTTAGTGTACGCAATGTATCGATAGTTTACAATCTTACTAAATTCATTATAAATTAACATTCGCGAACTATATTGAAGTTATACTTCTTTAGGCGCCTTATGAAAAAATGATGAGAGTGAAATTTTAAGATGCGCGCGCATCTGTGACACAAAATTAACAGTATGAAGTTGTCTGCTTAACCGCTCATTAAGTCTCGAAAAAAAAGCTACCAACAAAATAGAAATTGAACCTCGATATTAGTCGCGCATGTTGGTACGCTCGTCACCTCTGATCACTGTTTTCATATTTATAATATTTATCAACATGTTTCTAGTTTATACACTCCCAACACGTGTTTTAGTTTCATACAAGTGCGAATTATATATGTGCTAATAAATTATATTCAGTAGTGATTTAAATTGAATATTTTGATTGATATTACTTACTATTTGTGAATATTATTCATAAAAATTGTGCTTATATACTTTTTCAAGTGCTCCAATATAATTGAGGTTAACTATCCGTATGTATTATTTATTGATATAAATAAAAATACTTTTATTTAATATAATTAACACTAAATATTATTAAATTATTAATGTTAAATACTTATTATTGGTTATTTAATATTTACAAAATAAAGAAATAAATTTAATAAAACATTTAATAAAAAGTTTGTGATAAAAATTAAAATTGAACATCAAATTATAATATTAATTTTTAATATTTGCTATTAAATTGAATAAATAATAAATATTTATAAAAATAATCTAAATTAATTTAATGAATTTTTTTGATAAAATGAAAAGTGAATATTAAATTAAGAAATCAATAAAAATATTTAAAAAATGACCAACCTTAAATTCATTTTTGAATTTATTATTTAAATTTATTTTTAAAAAATATTAAATAATCAATAATAAACATTTAAAATTAATAATCTTATAATATTTAGTACAAACTATGTCTTATATATTTATTATTCTCTAAATTTGGTTTTTAATAATTATATATATATATATATATATATATATATTAAATATATATATTATATAAATATATTAATTTTCAATTCTTAATATTAATTATTGATATCTAATATCAATCTAAGATTCTTTTAGTTTAAATTTGATGACTATTAATGGTACTATTCAATTTCTGTTCTAGTTTTCAAGATGGGTAAAACAAATGCGGAACACTGTAAAAACTATTACAATCGAAAAAAAGCTGCCATTTTTCAAATTTAAAATGAACTTTCTTGATTATCCTTTTCCAATCCTTCTATTATTTTATTGTAATTAATTATTTGCATGCAATTAAAAACTATTTTTTAATGATTCCAAAGAAGTATAACTTCTCACGCGCGTACATAATTACACGCACCCATTTTTTTATTATTAGGGGGTCCCAAACGTCGAACAAATGAAACAAACTTTTGGTCTTTTTAAAATTCTGAATTCATCTTTAGTAATGGATTAATTCTCATATTTTTGGAACTGTATCAGAATTACTAGGTAGGTAGTGACTGCGCCGATCACCTGTAAAAGGAACAAAGTCTATGTAAATATTACATGATAGGTCAGAGGCTTGAAGTCAAGATTATAGGAATGGTTAAGCTCATTGGAATTTCGATCTACTGAGAAAAATCTAGATTGTTCTTCGATTACTCACTGAAGTCACTAAAGGCCGGTCAAGTGTACACATTCCCATTGGCGTATAGCTTACACTCTGAAGCAACAGCTGCCGAGAAAACTGCTCGAGCCGCGTCGGAAGCGCTCCCGTAAACGGGGTCGCGTTCATCAACCGACAAATCAAGCCCTCGGTTCTTTTACCCTGGTACCAGAAAACACAAATACAGTTCAAATAATTATTCATTAGTATAAATCTTTTTATTTCTAAATGCATGGCATAATAATGGCATTTCATCGGTTGGCCAATGGTCATGAATTACATTTTGAAGCACTGATGGTTCAGATGTAGCTGTACAGATATTAAGCCTTATAATGACTTTAAGCCTGAGCTTTCAGTGAAAGAAAACATCGTGATGAAACCAGAGAATGGTTGTAGGACATTTCCTAATTCTAAAGCCCGCCTGGCTAGCTACCACCCTCAAGCTTAAAATCTGTTCCAGCATATGCAATTAAGAGCTAGTTCTTTCACTAAGCTAAGCGTATCGCCATCGAAAACCATATCGTCACAAACAACAGCTGAGGTTAAGGTCAAACGCTACACCTACAAAGAATAAAAAAAATTATGTGTGCAATTCACACGTGGTAGAAGTGAAACCTTCACATCTGTGTTTTTTTTTTTAATTCAGAAAATGATCAAATACACACTAATTTAAAGTTTATGAAAATGTACATACAAGTAGTCACAATCATTATTCACAATATCATTTTCAATTAATGCACATTTGAAATATCCATGGTAACCTAACACAATATCATTCAGTAACAGAATGTTGAAGTGTTGTCTAAAAAGTTTTTGTTTCGTGCCTTTTTGGTGAGGTAACAAAATTCATTATTGCGTGGCAACAAACCTCTTTTGTACCATTTTAGCATTGCCTAAAATTTTACTATCTCATTTTCTCCTACGTTAAATCTTATGAATTTTTGTTTATGTCTCTTTTTACTGTCGCTTTCGCTTTTTCGTTTCATTGACTTTCAAATCACAACGATGCTAAAGAAGTTTTCATTTCAAAAAATAATAATTTCTTCAAAGTCTACAAACAACTGTAACTGCTGAGATAAGACTGCCCATCGAAAGACAATGTCGTCATGATGTGTTTGAAAAAGGGTATAGTAAACCAAATTTGACACTTTAAAAAACTATTTTATCTATATCTTATTATTGTTTATTGTGAATGGCGATTTGAATGGCGCTTGCGATAATTTTGATAAATTTTGTTTGTTTTGTTGAATACGGAAAGTTTGGGTCACGGGAAGAGAGATTCCAAAATTGCGGCCATTTGAATTTGTAAATATTTTGAACTGTACGTGTAATTATGTTCTGAAACTTTATACTTTCTCCACGTTGGTGAAATCTTTTGGACCTGAGAAACTGAAGTTGAACATGACTGACCTTTGACTTAACTGCAACTGTTCCCCTTCCTATATTTGACGATTTACCTGTGACGCTTCTCCCATCAATGCGGATGCCGATATAAGTAAGAAAATTGGTCTAATGTTGGTCAAGCCTGCGCAACACAGGCGTGTTCAGTTTATATCTTAACTGAAGACTCAGATAAAGTCATCTAGACTAGGTCCAGGTGAGACTAGGTAGTCTTCCACTACGCTTAATCATCTATTCCCAAGCGTTTGGTTATGGGTGGAATAAATGGTTTACAAATGCTAAATCTCTAAGTGGTTCTATACTCATTTTGCAAAGCAAGATAATACCTACTTTACCATAATTATATAGGCCACTACACGCGATCCAGTCTGACACAACTATTCTACCTAATCTTGTAAGTAAGTTGTACCTTTTATGCGACGAGAATTTCATACCAGCAGAAATGAATCGTTAATATCTCGACGTGTTAAAATCTCCCCGTGGTATACAAAAACATTGCTTACATGAAAAAATGATAAGAACGGGCTGTCTACTATGTTAACATGTCAATACTTTCGTGGGTAAATGCAATTCGATTTTATCCACGAGTTTACCTGCGTGTTTTTTCTTACTATGTCCTTCATCAGGAGCCAGCCTATCTCTACACTAAACTCAGTTCATTCATTTCAGAGGATTAGTCGTCAAAAGAGAACAAACGGATATATAGAGTAATTTGCGCATTTATAATATCGATATAATATTAATATGTACCTCATTGATAGTGTAATGGCAAGGTTCCACTACAACGAACATCCGGAACAAATGCGTCGCGCACCATAAAAATTGCAACACCAGAAAGTGTAACCGGTTCGTGGACACTACTAAAAATGCAACACACAAATTAAGAGTCAATGATGCATGTCCTTTTTAATACGCTTTTATATTAGCTTCATACGTATGTATGTAACGGAAACTTTAAACTTGATTTTAACCCCTTCAAAACGTCGGATTAACTCGAAATTTGGCCATACTTATCAAGGACCGATGACAATTCAATATTTAAAACAGTTAGACCCGTTATCCCTACTAGGATAATCAGGATTAGCGTGAAAAATAAATAATACTTGAAAACTAAAAAACATGCTTTTATAAAAATCGAACTAAAAAATAGAAAAAAAATTTGAATAAATCTGATTTAAGAATATTATAAAAAATGTTAAGAAAAAAAATTGTAAAATAAAGCGTGGGATGCATGGTGTCAATAGTTATAAATATTATATTAACAGATATGAATAGAAGGATTATCATTTTGATAATGTCTTAAAAGGCACCCTACGCTTATTTTACAATAAAATACATATTTTTTCTTAAAACTTTTTACACTATTCTTAATTCAAATTTATTAAAATTTATTTTCTATTTTTCAGTAGGATTTTCTTTATAAGCGTGTTTTTTTGTTTTTTTTTTCAACTATTATTTATTTTTCGCGCTAATCCTGATTGTCCTAGTTAGGACAACGGGTGTAACTGTTTGAAATATTAAATTATCATCGGTCCTCGATAAGTATGCCAAATTTAGAAATTAATTCGACGTTTTGAAGTGGGTCAAAATTATGTCCAAATTTTCCGTTACATACATACATACGTATGAAGCTAATAAAAGCGTATTAATAAAAACAGCATGACTTACTTATTTCTATAATGAGGAAATAGGGCGTCACTATAAGGTGCAGGAGTGTGGAGATGAGAATAACGATGAGCGGTAACCCATAGCTATCGTTGACTCTATTGACGACTTCGCTTATACAACCGTGTAGTGCTGCAAGCCGACATACTGCTTCGTACGGAGACACTGTAAGACGGGGGTCGCCGCTCACTGGAAAATAATAGTTTATATTATTTCTCAAAAGCATTTTTTACGACAAATATCGTATTATAGAGAGTTCAACTCATCTTTGCGCGCTGCCTTATGTGTACGTGTGCTTGTAAACATGCAGTTTTTATCTGTATGCAGGGTCTCCAGTTTAGGGTGTTCTTCCCCATTTTAATTATTTGGTATTGTATTGGTACTCTTAACACGCACACATGGTCACTGTATCTATACACGCTTTACGCACACATGACTGAGCTGAATTTACGAATTGAAAATGGTACAGTCGGAACAATCCTGTTAAGTTACAGAGGCTTATTCCATGAATAGTTTGATTTCAAAGTACAAGCGAGATGTAGCATGTATGATAAATATAGATCAAAATGTCATTTTTCATGTAATATTGAACGATAATTATTTTCACACCTCTTCGAAGCTACTATAAATACTTTACTTAATATAGGTAATGCCCGCGCGAATCTTGCTCCCCGCTCCCGGTTTTTTTAAAGACAAAAATGCTTATTGTGTCCTTAGAAGATAGATGTATATATATATATTATTTTTATTATGCAATCTATGATATTTTCGTTAAGGATATAGGAGAGGTATCAAAGAGAATTGATACTGAGAGACAATAATGTTCCGTTACCAATGACTGAAAGTCGTATATTGTAAATAAATAGTTACCTGATTTATGAATAATAATAGGCAGATCTCGTGACAATGAGGAGTCGATAAGCAGACTAACATTAGACGATCGCTGTGTCTCGACTGAAGGAACACCAATTGCAAAGATATTTAATGGAGATAAAGTTTTCGATTTTTCCACTGGAACATATCAAGTCGTAAACATGTAGAAGCTATTTACAACAGCTATGTTATGGCCAAAACAGATAACGTAAACAGATATCAGATAACGTGAAAACTCTTTAATTTAGACTTTTGAAATTTATTATAATTATTACATTTCTCATAATTTCCTTTTAAACCGACTTCATAAGAAGGAGAAAGATTTTTTTTTTTTTTTTTTTTTTTTTTTTTGAACTGACTACACTGTTAGCCTTAGGGGCCCTAAAGCCGCTGCGGCTTTTACAGCTTCACCGGACTTGGGGGCGAGCGCAGAGGGCACTCAGCCGCGAAAGTTTTGTGGACGACTCGCACGAGGGTGCCAAAGTGGCCGGACCTCGGCTCGGGCGGTCGTCGCGTTCGCAAATAGGTCGCGATCTATTCGAATCCCTACACCTACGATTCGAGCTAACTAAATATACACATAGGCACGTTCCCTTTCTCCTGGGAGGAAGGAAGGAACCGTGCGTATGTGTATTCGGAATGTTTCTACACTAACTAGCGCTAACTACTAGCGTAAAAAAGAAAAAAAAAAAAAAAAGGTCCCTCACAGAACCTATGTACCTGTGTGGTGTGCACGTGTGTATGTTCATACGTGTGTAGTGTTGTATGTAGGTAGCTAAGTGATGCACGTACAGTGTCACTTGTATCGCGCGGGCGGTTGCCTGACCCAAGGGTTTCACACCGAGGAACGGACCTAGGCTTGGGTTACCGCTAGAGAGGGTGGACGTGACGGGTGTGCTGGAGCGAAATTGACCGCCCGCCCTCTGCGGAGAGAACGGTGGTTACGCGGGCGTGGGCGCTGGCACGCTCTGTTTGGAGAGACGGATGTGTTATTCGAATTTTCGATGTGATCGTCGGGATCAATAAAAATATTGCGCGGCCGGCGTTTGCACCGGATGTTCGTGGGTGCCGGAACATAAGTGGCGGCTGTTTTTATTAACGGATTCGCGTGGTTCGACGCGGTGTCGAAATACGAACGGGAGAGCTGTTTAACGTAGGCATGTATCGAAGGAAGCTCCATATCTCTATGGAGATCTACGCTTCGAACATACCACGGGGCCCCGGTGAGACGATAGAGGAACCTATTCTGTATCGATTGTAACCGTTTGAAACTCGACTCGGACATATGTGCGAACACGGCGCAACTGTATGTCAAAATTGGTCGAATACACGTCTTGTAGAGCGTGAGCTTATGTCGCGTGGACATTTTACTCACCGAACACAACAGAGGATGCAACCGGCCCAGGACCCACGCGGCCCTGTTCCTAACCTTACGGATGTGGGGTCTAAAGGAGAGCCTACTATCTAGGGTTACCCCTAGATATTTGGTCTCTCTTACATACGGAATCGGATTATCGTAGAGCTTAACAGGTTTAAGCTTCCACGGTATCTGTGACGAATCCGCATCGAAGAGCATCGCGGCGCTCTTCGAGGGATTAACGGCTATACGCCACTCGTTAAACCACTTCCCGAGAGTGGTCACGGAGCGTTGGACTTTGTGTCTGAGGTGGGATCTATTCCTATCTGAGGCATATAAGACTGTATCGTCAGCGTATAGCCCTACCTCGACCTCCGGGAGTCGAGGTAGGTAAAAGGAGAAAGATCTCAATTCGAATGTTTATACATGTTTAATGGATGTTAGGTCATAATTTATTTATTTATGAACTGATTAAATGATTTATTTTTCATTGGAAAGGGAATATGGCATTGAACCTTCAACTTCGAAGATACACCTGAGAATTTATTTTTTGTTAAAAAATTATCTTGTAATCTGTATCGTAAACCTAAACTATGTTTAGGAAAAGTACCAAAACGATTGGCAATTGTTATTCTGTAATCAAATCGGCCTATTTTGAAATTCGTACATTTTATTCCGTTTTATATAGACTTTGACAGTACACACTAGTTGCAGCACGCTTCAGCGACAATAGACATGGACATGTTGATAAATCCTTCACAGTGACTCTCTTTTTATTTATCACGTTTCGGGATCAGACAGTGCACATCCAGCTGCCGAAAGGCTTGCAACGCCCGGCGATGGATTGCTGATTGTATTATGGTTATTGTTGGGTTTTTATTAAAGGCAACACGGGCTAATCCGGGTATGCCATGCGCCTAACGCCATCTAGTGGGTCGTTGATAAGTCGTTCAGCCGTTACGACGACTGAGTTACTCGCACACGCAAATTATTGTAACACTAAAAAAATATTATAAAACTGTATCGTATGTGCTTGAAACCCTCTCTGGAGCGAAGCCACCTCCCGGGACAGAAGATCCAGAGTGTAGACACTTTGCCGTACGACAATAAAAAATAAAACTTACACGTGTGTGCAACATGCTTCGCTGTTAGATCAAGTGCATCATTAACAGCTGCGAATCGTGCGCGTACTGACAGCGCCGTGAATGCAAATTGCAACTCCAGGATAATCACGACGCACCACAGCATGTAGAAACCAATATAGTTAACCACCACATCCCCTGTAATATATTAAAATTATGAAAATTTGTGAAACCCCTAAGACAATAACCTATTAAGACAATTCCAATGAGGCTAAACATGATATCTCTGCTGTAAGTTGGTGAAGAGTTAGGTATCCTATATATTCCAGGTGATACTGCAACATTAGGTCCAGGTGCCATGTTCGTGTAAAATCATTGAAGTAACAGAATACTAAATTTCGGCTCGATCAGACCCGTAGAAGGTGCTCACATCCATACATCAACTAGAAAAGAGCTGATAATCTCCAAGTGGCTTAACGGGTTTTACCTTGAAACATAATTAAGAAAACCGTCGATGAAGTCACATTTCAAACAAAAAAAAATTATATAAAATCAAATTAAAATAACATATACTTCTAGAACGTTATATTATTTAGATACATAGTTTAAAAGTCCATACATTTTTATTTATTACATTAACTTCAGCATGTAGTTGGTAAATTTTTTTATATTATTTACATTGGGTATCGTTTTCAATTAATTTTATGGAAATTTTAAACAACGACCTAAGTTTAGTTCGAATTTCCGCCTGCTTCTTTTCTGATCAATTTTTTCAGTTTCTTTAAAATAAGTTCCTAGATGTTATACATTGTTGGGAGAGCTAAGAAAACGGTTATCTTTTTAAAATAATCAGCAAGCCAAGTTTCATAACGTTCTTTTTTGTTGTTTTTAAGGCAATTTAGTTGTTGTTTTAATATTGATAAATACCCATTGAATAATGGTTCTTATAAATCAGAAGAAAAAATGAGATTTAAATTGATATTTGTTTTTAAATAATTGTCTGATGTTGCATTTTTCACTTATTTTCAAAAAAGCTTAAAAACGTGATAACTCAAAAATGGTTCACTTTTGCATAATGCACTTAGGGATCAAATTTATGGCAAATAGTCACCCCTATTACTTCCTAATGGGAATACGGTAAATTACCAATAACCTTGTATATAATAAATTATAAATATAAACATACCACTGAGTACCTACATTTTCATTATTGACTAAAGATTCAAACACTTACAAATCCTTGTTACATCATAAAGTAAGTAGGTCTGCTGAAATGTGACGTAATAAAACAACTTACAATGCCTGTCCAACTTCTTCGCTTGCAGTACATAAAAACAGAAGTCATCCACGATCAGTATCAAGAAAAATATGAGGATTGCCGACAGTATTGCGCATAACTTTCGTTCGGTCTTGATGCAGTATCGGCCGCCTATGCTTTTGTCTACCTGAAATTTGAACATTATTTGATAATATACCATCCTAATTCGTACGATCTTTATTTAGTTGGTGCTGTGTAATAGTAAAAAAACAAAAAAGTTATACATTTCAAAATGGGCCGATATATTTGGAGAATCACGATTGCAAACCATTTTGATCACCCCTTTTGCCTCTTACACTCGACTAAGCCAACTTCCTTTGCCCTTGCAAAATCATTGCAAGTTCGGATCCCTTCAATCAGCCTGAGCTTTCGATGAAAGAAAACATCAATAAACGATTAGGTATATTCAAATGCCCACATGGCTTGCTACCACGCTCAAGTTAAAAATCTTTCGCCTAGTACGTATAGGTTTATATCGATAGCTACACTTGAGAGCCAGCTCCTCCACTAGGCTTGTTTGTTTGTGAATACAATGCTAAAATTTATAAAGAATTATTATAAAGACGTATAATCTCACCAAAGCCACGCTCTCTATAAATTTGAGCATGTTCTTCATTCGTTTAGGCGCTCCATACACGCCCGCTCCGGCCGTCACCACGACCACCAGGACGTCGCAAGTGGACACCATCTGCGACATCTTAGAAGACATGCGTACCGAAAACTCCATACCAACATTTATCTCAGCTACTAGTCCCAATATTGTGCATGTAACTGTAAATTGTATTAACCAATTGATTTTAGAACTTTTATTTCGAAGCACAAAGGATAAGTGCATGTGTAATGTTATTATTCTTTTTATATCTTAATAAAACATTAACTAGCTTTCTTCACCTTCTCTGTTTCTTATTCATTATCATCATCAGCCTTTAGCAGTCTACTGCTGGGCATAGGTCTCTCCCAAGATCTGCCATCGGATCCAATCTCATGCTTTCCGCATCCAGTCACTTTTTCCTGCCTTTGTTTCATTCCTTCAATCCTATATTTTTGTTAATAAAATATTAACTCACCTAAAATAGTGACCAGAACATAGCTGTAAACACACATAGTATTCGATATGGTTACAATGAAACCACTGGTGTGAGACTCGAAACGTAATGGCGCTAACCCGAAGAAACTTGATACCTGTACAACATTCATTAACTAATTTTACCGCGTTTATAAATTAATATTTGATCAATACCTATTAGGTATATAAATTGTACGTCGTTAATTACAAATTTTTATGACTACAAACATCTTTAGATGTCATATTTGTTTTTAATTTTCTCATATAGGGTGGTAATAAATGTTGTGAAGTAATTTATGGATTGGTTTCTTTATTGCATTATACTTTTAATTTTTTCCATAGCGCTGATTTACACTATGATACCATGAACGCCAACTAAAGAAAAAATCGCGGACATCGTCATTCTGGGTTTGTCACAAGCGACAAAAAATATACTAGTTAAGCGGGCAATGCAACAGCAGATCGAAGTAGTTTATTTCAAATAGGTTATTTTTTAACAAATCCAAACAGTTTTTATTTAGCACTACCCTAGATTTTATTGCCTTTTCCGCATCTATTATCCGGCAGAATAATATACCGCCTGCATGCAGATAAGACTTTATTTGTCTCTGTTTACAGCAGAAATGTTTACGGAAATACTAGCTAACCTGTGCGAATATTTCGCATATTATACAATTTAAATAATCTAAGGGGGGGGGGGGCTAGCTGTTTCAATTCCTTAATTTTATTTCCTTTTCTGTTAGCGTTAACGATTGTTGGAAGGCAACTTGGCTAGGTTCCTTATCATTTTAGTTCAGTAGATTATTAATATATGGCGCCAGCTACATATTAATTAAATATATTTTGATATCCAAAACATTAGTTTTAAACCATTTATAAGGAACATAAGATTTAAAATGATGTTTCACTGTGAATAAAGAATTATAGGAGATATGGATACAAAAAAAACATTTGTGACATAAGATATAGAGATGAATAAATACAAAAGTACTTGCTCTTAAAATGAAAGCGTGTGCTCCCGCTACCACACAGTCAGTGGGTTTTGATCCAACACGCCCGGGGTCCAAGGTTGTGTGTAAAGGATTATCAGGGACCCGATCCGCCTTAGCTGAATCGTGACCTGAAAAAACAAAACCGACATCAAAAATTAAATGAAAAAAAGTTAATTAATTAATTACTGAATATATTTTGATAATTTTTTTTTCTTTACTTCTTAGATCAGGGATTCTTAAGGTTTCAAGTCCGGTGAAGCTGTAAAAGCCGTCAGAGGCTCCAGGGCCCCTAAGGCTAACAGTATAGTCAGTTCTAAAATGCATTCTTAAGGAAGGCTTTATGGACACCTTGCGGGTCCATGACATAAGTTCCAGACGTCCACATCCACTCAGTGCCCTCTTAACATATTTTAAAACGACATTGCAAAGCGGTGAAACGAAAAATGAAAACGTTTATATTTTTAAAATTGATTTGCTTGACGTGCGCTAGCACTTGTTACCTTTTCCAATTTAATCCAATCAATCCAATTTAATTAAGCTGTTTCAAGAGACATACGACTTGAGACACCGAGCGCTCGGTCCGTGCCGGTGTTCGGAGCTCCAGACGCGTATACTGTCCGCGTAAACTAAGTTTCCATCGCGACGTAACGCACATGTGATTGCTACACAGCTCACACCACGATCCGACCCGTTGATTGCTACTTGCTGCATGGCGCCTAACCCATGCAGTAAGCCCTCAAAAGGCCCTTCTAAGGGCCAAACAGCTGCCAAAGGCTCTTTTCAGAGCCAAAACATGAAGAAACCCAAGACTAGTGCCAACCACAAGGACACCGAAGAAGCCCAAACGAAACCAAAACCGGATCACCAAACTGGAAGTAACTTGAAGTCCTGCGTTCGACCAACGAGCCGCCCTACTGGCCGAGAGCCGCAACCCCCCTCCCCGCCACTCGTGGACCTGCCACCCGCGATCCAGCTGGCCGAGGATTGTCTCCCCCTAGCGCGGCGCTGGCTCCCCGACCACCTGTTGCCCTGAGTGCGATGCCGTCCGGCGATGTTTTGTCTCCATCACTCATAACGGTTGACTTGCAGCGTTGGGTGGAGCTGTATTCGCGCGTGCGGAAGTCCGGGGAGAGCAAAAGGGAGCTGTCTAAGGAAGACAGGACAGCTTTGGAGTACGCAGCCCTCGGACTCCTAATATTGCCCGAAGCGGAGCAAGAGAAGCGCAAGGTGGATGAGGAGCAAGAGAGACGGAGACGGCGTAATACGCGTACCCCGCCCGCGCCTTTCCCTCCTTCAGCGAATACCAGATAGCCCGGGACCTGTATATGTCGGACTCGGAGACGTCCATTGAAGGAACCGGTGGGCACCGCCCCCCCCCCCCTAACCCCGCGCAGTGCCGCTTACCAGTCGCGGCGAAAACAAACCAGCAGACAAACGAAAGGTCATATGCAAAGATTGTCAGCAAACCTGTGGAAGTACCAAGGGCGAGCTCTGGCGCGGAAGACGTGCAACAGCCGCCAGAAAGGAAAACCAAAAAGTGCAGAATACCACCACTAGTAGTAAATAAGATGCCGCGTTGGAGCTTCCATATGGAAGAACTAACGCGCATCCTAAACAAAACTCCAAACGCACGCCCTAGTGGGACAGGAATGCGCTTTTTACCGCACATCGAAGTAGAATACCATGCTATCCAACAATACCTGACGCTACAGGAAGAATATGAGTGGTACTCATACTCACTGCCGGAAAAGAAAGGCCTTAAGATCGCAATAAGAGGGCTCTCAGCGGAAACACATCCAGAGAATATAGCAGCCGCCCTAGACAGAAAGGGGCATAAAGCTGATCTAGTGAAATTCATACGGGCGCGGGGGGGGCGTCCCGCGTGCATATTCCATGCATCGATCATTAGGTCCAAAGAAACCGCCCCGGCAATCTACAACATCAACGAGTTGCTATACATGAAGGGGGTGCGAATAGAAGCCTGGCGGGGCAAAACCGGCCCCACGAAATGTCATAGATGCCAGCATTTTAGGCATAGCTCACAGAAATGCCACAAGGAGCTCGCCTGCACCCGGTGCGCGGGCCCTTACTACGCACAGGACGAGAGACGAACCCCCGACCTGCGCAAACTGTGGCGGTGCACACCCTGCCAACTACACGCGGAGCCCGGTGTACCGCGCAGAGCAGCGCAATAAGCGCGCAGGTGCAGTGTTGAGGACGACTAGAAGACAGTCAGAATACAGAGGACGAACATTGCCACTGCTAACCACCGTGGAAGAGGTGGCTCCGTCGTCGCTGATGGCACCGGCCAATGATCCGGTAGAACGCGAAGGCAGGACAAGGTCCGTTCGTAGACGCCTTACTAGGAGGGAAGCAAGCAATCAAGGCGTCAAAATTTTGCCTGTATCCGAAACGCCAATGAATACCTGCGACGAAGAAATCGTGACGCGATTAAAGCAGAGTGTCCAAACCAACATCGAAGCCGCTCTAGAGGGCAGTGGCTAGAAGCTCACGACCTATATTCGAGCAGTCCTACAAAAAATTGCCATTGAACTAACCTTAAAAAACACGAAGAACCCGACCAAAAGCACCGCACCCTAACTTCGCCCACACACCAGTAAGTGGCCAGCGACATAGACAAAAACCCAAGCAAATCAATGGAACCACGGTGCCCCGCGTATGTTATGTGAGGCAACCTAAAGAGCAAGAGCACACGTCGTTACGGGTGTAAGAGATAGCCACCGACATAGGGCATGCCCTGAAGCGGTTTCCCCACATATTAGTGTGAGAAGATTAGTATTGATTGACATACGACTTGAATTGAGAGTTGAATTTATATTTTATAAATAATTTAATTGTAATACAATACGATACGGTTGATAAACGATAATACGATAATGACTTCAACGACCCCTGGCCCAATTGTATAATGGTCATAATTGAAAACTACAAAATAACGTGTTATTTAAGCTATTTTATCAATGAATAGTAAATATAAGTGTGAATTTTTAAAATTCAAAATGCATTTTTCATCAGGTTTTAATACCAATAATTACCTTTATTTACTAAATATAATATGACTTTGTATGATGCATCAAAATGTATTTTTTGATAGATGGTTTTAGTTATAACATTTGTAATATAACCTTGTTATTGTATAACCTCAATCAACAAAGTCACCCCTGCCGTGAAAATAATAAGCACCGACAGTATTATCGCAAATCAATATGCGCCACCAACTGTTCTGAATTCAATTATAATTATTGTATTTTAGGCTTTCACGTTACGTTACTTCGAATCCCTACAATAAAGGTGAAGGAAAACATCGTGATGAAACCATAGCATGGTGATAGGGTGATAGGATGTTCTAATGTCCGCCTGGCTAGCTACTGCCCTCAAATTCAAAAGCTGTGTTTCGGTATCTGACCTAGAGAGCCAGTCCTTCCATTAGGCCTAACTTGTTGTCATTTTAGGATACATCTTCACTTAAGATCAGGTAAGATTATTATGAGGTTAGATTTTATTTATTCGTACTCAGTGAAATAAAATTCATACAAACTCACTATACTGATCTTCACTATGCTTTGGTCATATGACCAGCATACCTTTTTCTTTTATCACTTGGTTGTCCAAAACAGAGTTGTCCTGGCTCGGAACACTGCTCGCTTATATGCCCAAATAAAACGAAGACCGAAATTATTATTGCTTTTTCTGGAATTTTCACTCAAAATTGTATGAATCATTCGCTATTGATTTTGGAATTGAATTGAATTGAATTGTTGTAATTTGTAATATGCTCCGGCATAATTTAATAAGATGTGCATATCTGTAAAGATACTTCACACAGTCCTTAACTTGTGATGTATTTATTATTGTAATATTCTGTGAATGTGTAGTTGGTGTGAAAATAAATAATAAGCGACAAGCCAACAACTGAAAGACTTGTTAAAATTCCATTGGGAAGGATTGCCGCAGGATAAGATAAACAATATTTGCCAACAAGTTTTAAACAACAGAAAAGGGCGGCGGCACACTTTGTATAGAATTATAAAAAAGCCGCAATTTAATTTTGTAGAACATGAAAAGTTCAATTTCGTACTAAGCAACTTTATTTTGTACTTCGTATGAATGGTATACATATTGCGAATTATTCTAATATAATGAACAATTAATTGAAAGTATTTCTTTTTGTATTCACGAATCCATCAAAAAATGTTTCTTTTTTATTTATAAAAGAAATATTAATATATTATACAGTATTAAAAATCGTTCAAAAGTTAGACTTTTTTTAATGTGTGTATTTCGGGAATTTTCTGCCTTTACTCAGGTCATAACAGTATAAAATAATCAAAATATTAAATAAGTAAGAAGAGTACTTAGTTGTAAGTAAGAGAGTAAAGAGGAGTAGCGTTGAGAAAATGGACACAACAATTCATATCATTTACAGTGCAATAAAATTGTTAGTGACTTAATTGATTTATTCATGCGAAAATAAATATTATCTTACTTTAAATGCGTAGCACGTTTTTTATTATTTCGTATTTAATACGTTTTAATTTAAATTATTAAAGCTTTTTGAGTTCGCTTTAAGGATGATACATATATTTTTTTTACGCAAAAATATGTTTATTTCGCCATGTATACTTATAATGAGAAGATATCAGTGGTTATTTCGCAATATTCGCGGGTGGTTATCTATTAGATTACCACGTATAATTTTGTCGATGCGAATGTTAAAGTTTACCGACATAAACACTTCATTCTATTATAATACTCTTTATTAGAATATTATGTAGGTATATAGTCCTTGTACTGCTCGCTAAACATTTTTTTTATTTTAACATTTAACTCGGTAAACCAATATAGGCTTTCATCTTGCCTTTAAGAACAATGATCATTGTTACCAGGACAAAGATTACGATTTTCTCTTCTACATTCCGTCTTTGATTGTACATAGTAATTTTATGTCTTTGTAAATATCTCTAAAAATAAATAAATTAGTTCGTTAAAAACAACATTCAAGGACCTTTAAAAACTATTTATCTTTTTTTATTGCGAATTAAAAATTTTATCGATGATCAAGTCATAATTTTAAAAAGCATTAGCTAAGTGGCTAATTACCAGGCGCACCCAACTCGATCGTGACATGAGGTCACTATAAGGTAAATAGTCAAAAAATTGTAATATGAGCTCGTTTCAACGTTTTGTTTTTCGGACACAACTATTTTACATCAGGTGATAGGCCCCGCGCGCACTTGCGAATGTGATTGCGCAGTTTTTAGCCGAAAAATATTATAATGTTTTAAATTTAAATTTAAGTGTTAGAAATAATCTTCAATAGATATTCGTAGGTTCGATGCTAAAAAGAAACTGATCTTTCAATGAAGGAAATACCATAATGAGAGTTTAAAATTTTGATAGTTCATTATTGTCTAGCGAACATTCTCAAGTTGAAGTTATGTTAACAAAAATCTAGTTGCACTCGCGAGTCCACTCTCTATTTAAACCTACCTACTATCGTCGTTACATCAGATGAAATTTCTTTATTAAATATGCAACAAGGTAAATTGAAAACGCAATAAACCCCCAACACAAGTAATCTATTCATTGGGACCTTTCCAATGAACCCAAACACGACATCTCTGCTATAAGTTGGTGAGGAGTTAGATATCCTACATATTCCAGATGACGCTACAGCATCAGGTCAAGGTTTTACAAATATCATTGAAGTAACAGAATACCAAATCACGACTAAACTTTCTCAAAAATCAAAAATCTTATGGTAAATGGTCACCTTCGCCTATAGACAACTGCAACACCAGGAGCATTACAGTCACCTTGCAGACTTTAAAGACCATATTTCAATCCCTTTTTGAAGAGCCCATATCATAACCCTAGGGTAAAACCCATTCCACAACCTTACCGTACGTAACAGGAAGGTTTTAAGAGGTTCTAAAGTGTGAGGATGAGCAGCCAGCCAATGGTGGAAGGTGCGAGTTTTGCACGGTGAAGAGGGCACTATACCGAAAAGTACCTCAGAGCATTCTCCAGTGTACATATTGGGCCTAGATAGTTAAAATATAATTAAAAATCAAACAATTAATCACCCAAAGTAAAACGTCTATCTTCTCATAGTGATTATATTACTCTTTGGCTCCCGACTCCCAAAAATTAATTTAAAATTGGTATATATTCCATCCCCGGGAGCCAAGATATTAAATTACAAACGAAATAAATTCAAATCTCTTACAAGTATACACACCAATTAACTCATTTAAATAAATCGACATTACAATCGGAGTATATAATCCACAACGTGAGATATACAATGTGTTTCCCTGATAAAAGCAAGCGAATAGTGATATTGTTTTTTTTATATTACACATTTGTACCTTATGAATTATAAATAAGAAAGTTATTTTCGAATAAAAAATTTAAGGTTCTAATGTAGAGTGTAATGTAGTTTTATACATTTAACTGAAATCAAACACGCATTATAAGTTTTGTTAAATTGACATGTACGGTACCTAGTTGATTACCAAGTCACCTAGGTTACCTAGTCTTTATTTTTAACCCCCGAAAACAAAAAGAGGTGTGTTTTTAACGTGTGTATCTGTGTGTCTGACTGTGGTATCGTAACTCACAAATGGCTGAACTGATTTTGATCCAGTTTTTTTTGTTTCAAAGGTTACTTGATCGAGACTCTTCTTAGTTATGATTCAAGAAAATCTTTCCACCCGATTGAAGATTATCAGCTCTTTTATAGTTGATAAATAGATGTAAGCATCTTCTATATAAAATTACTCTGTATATTCGTAAAAACTTAGTCAAGTTAGATTTTGTCAAATAGAGATAAATTAGTCTTACCGTGTTTTAGACTAAGGTCCAATAAACGTTTTTTAGGTAATAGTGTCAGGTTTTATAATAAGATCCCGGTGCATATTACTGATTTACCGGACAACAAGTTCAAGGACCATGTCAAGCTACTTTTACTGTCAAAAGGTTATTATAGGGTGGATCATTATGTAAATGATAGTGATGTCTGGAAGTGACTTCTTCTCTGTGCATCCACTAAATTATTATTATTGTACCTTTCTTATTAAATTTGTACAGTTGACAAAAAAAAAAGATAAACCCGATCGAGTTTCTTACCGGTTCTTCTCGATGTCTGGGACGTTTTCCGAACCGGCAGCAGTGTTTGACGTTCATAAGTGCACCTCTCTTACTTTTATTTTCTTAATGATATTTTCCATACTACCAATCGTGAGATTTATAAGATTGCAAAGTAAACATGAGCGTATGAGTTTGAAAAATAAACAATATATTCAATATAGAAAGAAAATTATTTCATACCCATCAATCAGTTCAATCGAACATAGCTGTAATAAAGTAGTTATACATATATATTATATTTTTATTTGCCTATGTAGGCAATTTTTCCATTGTCAAGTGTAAGAACATATTAAATCTATACAAATAAATAAAATTGAAGTGCCTGTTTGTAATTTCAAAAGAACATCTTTTTACTAAATGCATAATATGAAAGTATATACGGTACATATAAGAAAAAACTTCTTTTTTGTCTGTTCCGGCTAACCTCTTGGACTGATTTTAAATGGACTTTTACTGGCAGATCTAATATAGCTGATTTTAAAAAGAGTAACTTGGGCTACTTTTTCCTTAGAAAAAGAATTAGGGTTCCGCACAAATAAAATAGTAAGCATTTTATACCTTTAAAATAACCGTGGGGGGGTGCGAGGTCACGGCTGACGGCATTCTGTAATCCACACGAGCGGAGCCACGGCACAGCTAGTTGTTCAATAAATTTACATAAACAACAAATCACAGAATAGATGGCATGTCCGTCTATCAAACTTTGTGTAGGTATGAAATCGAATTCTTAAAGGTCCGAAGTGTCCGAACGGAAGTAATTATGAGTCATTTATCAATCTGTTCTTTATCTTTAAAACTATACGATTAATGGTTACATGTGTTACAAAAACAATGTCATTAGGTATTAAACCATATATTAAAATCACCGGTAACTTTCTTTGCGGTCGATTTTTTACTAGAACGTTCAATGGACTTTTTTAACCCGTTTTAATTTTATCCGACAAATTATCCACGGCCGCGCCGTTGCTACCACACCTGTGCCTCCACCCTACATAGCCCATATAATATACCCTTCCTCAATAAATAGGTTATTTATTACATTCAAAAATATTTTTTTGCTCATTCTCGTCGTGCGGCCAGGGTTATGAGGCACACGTCACGCGGCTCATCCGCGCCACTACTACAGTAGGTACTATAATCAAATTCTCGAGCCGAGTGTTAAATTATTTTAATTGTCCATTATTTTCTAAATTGTGTGTCCAAATAACATCCTATAAAGTTTATCTTCATAAAATTATCTTAATGATAAAGTAACTTCTGTTCGTAACGATTAATATGCCGTGCCTAAGAAATAATGATCATAGATTATTTACTTTTGAAAGAGAAAAAATTGTCACAATATTCCTCACTGTGGTTTATGTGTAAGAGATAGGCATATGATATCGCGGACATATTTTAGATATACTAAGGTTTAATACTTCTGTAGAATATTATATTAACGCATCATTCATTAGTACGACAACGCACGTGGATAAAGCAGTTCAGGAGCTCTTTCACTGCCGAATTTCTTAACAGAAATAAACATTTAAGTTTAGCTGAGAGGTTTAGCTTAATGCTATACTGTTTTTCATGAATCTGGCTATCATATACAAAAAGAGTTTTTGAAATCCGACTGGTAGTTCCAGAGATTAGCGTGTTTAAACAAACAAAGTCTGGGCGCCCGAGCTTTGCTCGGTGTCTTATAAAAAAAACACCTATCTAGGTGTACTTGGAATTTAAAACATTATCTAAATACAAAGTTTAAGCAGAATTATATAGACTAGCGGTCGCCCAATGATCGAAATTCGACCAGCGACTTTTTAGTCATAGACTATTTTCTGTTTGACATGTTCAGTATGAACCTAAACAATTAATATTATTTCACTTTCTGTCTCTTTTCCCTGAGTGACAATGTCAGTATTTTTGAGGGTCTAAGTTCAATGGCACTTGTCCGGTTAGGATTCGCAGCATTAATTTATTTTTTTCTCCTCCGGGATGAAAAGTTCACTTTTAGTCCCTGTCACGCGGGAGAAAAGTACCCGATTCTCTCCCGGTGAGATGGCAAATGTGCGCATGCGCGTACTTTACTTTATCTCCCGGTAACCTAGCAACTGCGTGTTTATATATAAAATATATAAACTTTTCATCCCGGAGGAGAAAAATATTGTAAACGCACCTAGGGAGAAAAGTAGGACATACCCACCCGCGATTGTCACCCGAGCTGAAGGCGTGAATGTCCTACTTTTCTTCCTCGGTGCATAATATACTATTATTTAATAGATTAGTAACAGATATTATAAATAAATTTTAGCTTTCTGCACTCCTTCTCCATATAAACTTTAACCATGCCAAATCTCACAGTCTTCCGTGCACTCAATACGCTTAAAAATAGGTAGAAAGCTTTTGCTTCACGTATAATATATGGTTTTATTTGGTGTTGAGTGATTAAAGTAATTCTTCCTTGCTTTACTCTATCAGCTAAGGGAAACGCACCAAGAACTGTAGGTCAGTTGTTAACGTAAACACTTCAAAATCTCAACTGACATAAAAAAAAACCAAAACATTTGTCAGCAAGAGCATAATATGTCTATCTTCTAAGGATCACTCACAATAAGAATTATTTTCTTTAAAATAAGCGGAAGCGGGAGAAGGACAACTCACGTAGGTGCAAGATCGACGGCTTTTTAACATCTTTAAACTATATAATAAATCTCAATAGTGTTTGTTTGAACGTGCTAATCTATGAAACTACCAGTCTGATTAAAAAAACTCTTTTTGCATTTTATAGCTTATTTATTGAAGAACGTTATAGACTATACAACTTTACGACACAGCCCTAAGCCAATCTGGCAAGGTGTAGGCAACTACGGGAACTGAGCTCTTCTTCTTCTTAACTTGGCAACTAGTCCTTGAAGACCATTACTGCCATTATAACGATCTCAGTATCCTAACAAGATGGTGGCTCCCTTGTTAGAACTTTTTAGAGAGTTGTTGTGGGATCCCAGAATGCATGCTTTTAATATATATTTATAATCCACCTCACTTATTCACAAAAACCAAACTATATCATGTAAAACGCCACCAATATTACATAATATTGGATAAAAACCCTAAGTAAATGAATTCAAAATAAAAACCACAACATGTCACTACAAGATCCCGCCAAAAACTCAGTAGGGATTTGTTTCAATAAATATAAGACGAGCGAAACCTTGGAGCACAGCCAGTATTACAGGAGTATGGTCTCCATACGGGCAACTGACTTATTATAAAATTACCTACTCGGTTAAAACAACTGACGTTTCCACGAGGGGGCGCCGGTTAGCGTGAATGGAACTCTGCAATACTGCTCCCAAATACCTAAGCTAGATCCCTACAGTACTTTCATCGGAGCACCGAGCTGGTAGCCATCCACTAATCATTTTTAAATTCTTGGCTCCAAAATAGTTGTTCGGGTAGGACCTATCTTAAATCTTTTATCTATTCCCACATAACTTAATTTGATAATGTACTAATGATTCTAATAGTAACATAACTTTTTTTAATAGTGGCACAGCAAAGTATCAGTACTGTACCTGATGAAAAGTACAGTACAATTAAAAAAAAATGAGAACAAAAAAACTTTATAAAAACAAGCTCTAATTTAATATTTCAATAACTTTAAAGGCTTGTAACGCGTAAAAAATGTATTTATTTGAAATTCCCTCTTCTCACCTTTTCTCAAAAGCTATTTATTTAAATATTAAATAGAAACTGGTTTAAAAAAACTTTTTTCGTATTTATTCACAGGAAACTCTTACATTTGATACCTACCCATATCATTGGGGTGCGTTTAAAATAAGTTGTCAGCCATCTTTGCGAGTCCGCCATATTAGATCTTAGAATGACGTCACTTACCTAACCATGCATTGTCAGTCAAACTAAACGTGTAGGTATGGAAAATTTCAGCTCAATCGGTTGGTGGTAACTGTTTTAAAATTCAGTTGCTAAATTTGACCCATACTAAAAAATTAAGTTAAATAAAACCTTGTAAGAACAATCCCTAGCCAGTCGCAGCTATCCTGCCGGCCTGCAAGCTTCCTGCATTTAGATACACTGGTTGACCTCGAAACGTAACAAACTAAAAGCGTGTTACTGTGACGGATTTATCACCAAGTAAATAGATAGACCACACCGCTTGTTTATTGGATATACTCCGGCTGATCCTAGAACGCGACAACCCAAAATGCCACTATTGCGAATGTTACACTTTGTGTATAGTGTTCGCGATATAGTCTCACAAAGCTACCATGTTCTATCTATCACCCAGGAAACCTAGAGTTGCGTTATATATTTCATTAATTTAAAACAAAATACTTAAATTACCAATAATAAGCATAAATAAATAGGTACATTAAAAGTATGTTTTTATCTTAGTAAAATAAATAAATTAATTTATTACGCACCCATTAGGATTCCCAACGTTCTCGTTGATTGGCAAATAAGGGAGAACCGTTAAAGGTCACATCGTAAGTAATTTTTTACGAAATTCTTTTAAAAAATACTAGGGCGGCAATAATCACGTGGACATGTTGGGAGGGCGGCGCGCCTACTAACCGCTCGCTCGCATCTGACGTACACTTATTTCGCATAATACTGTGATTTCTTTATTATCTATACAAATAAATAAAATTGAAGTGGCTGTTTGTAATATCAAAATAACAGCTTTTTACTAAATACATAGGAAAGTAATAAAAAAATATTTTTTAAAGTTCTTGTCTATCTGTCTGTTTCTTCCTGGTAGACTCCGAAATGGTTAGACCGATTTTGACGGGATTTTCACTGATAGATAGATAATATTATAACGAGTAACTTAGGTTACTTTTATTTTAGAAGAATAATTAGAGTTCTGCGCAAATAAAAATCAATTCGGAAAAGCGTCGATTTGGGAAGCTAAAACGGCTCATGCTAAGTAGAACATAAGAGATATATCCAATTAATATAGTAAATTGTAGATATTAAAAGGTCACACAAAAAAAGTTTGCGAGAGCATATGTCTGTCTTCTAAGCATTACCTACAGTAAACATTTTTATCTTTAAATAACCCGGGAATTCAGTTAGCACGAATCGCGTATGTGCCTGGTCAACGGCATTCTGTAGACCACACGAGCGCAGTCACGTACACAACTAGTATATTTGTATCTAAAAATATATACGCTGACTGACAGACTAAATGTCTGTCAACACATAGCTCAAACCACTGAACAAAATTGATTGAAATTTGGCACACAAATAGTTATCATGACATAGGCATTCGAACGCATTTTTGGAAATCGAACCCCTACAGGGTTGCAATGGGGATCGATTTTTTTTACACGTGTGAAACCTTGGATCACTGCTAGTATTATAATATAATAAAGTCGAAATGTTTTATTTGTTTGTTTAAACTTAAGATATTTTTGTATAAGATTAGCGTGGAAAGTTTGTCCATTAACTTTAAAACGGATCAAATAGTGGGGCATAATCATAGTTTTTTAATTAATTAATATGATAATATATTTGAATTTGAACTGGACCCTCCAACTTTTCAACTCCAACTCAACGTAGAGTTTTAGGTGGGATCTTGATATTATTTCTTGTGATGGTTTTTATTTTAATTCATCAAGTTACGTTATTTAGTCCTATGTTATATAATTTTGGCAGCATTATACGTAATGTAGTTTTTGTTGTTGTGCGCATGTGAAGTGGATTATAAATAATACGTGGGCCACGAAAACTCCCTGGGCATTTCTAGCAAGGCAGCCGCCATCTTGTTCTTTGGGTTACCGACACTGAAATGTACTAACTTAAGCTATATGCAAGATTTATAAAAATCACAGTTTCAAGTACAAATTTTTTAACAAAGTAGAAATTAAGTTCGAAATATAGGTACTATATTTTTTTTTATGGAAACTAAAGAATGATAGATAATATCAAATTCAATCTGTATATTTTTATTCATAAAAGGGCGAGTATTGACCAGTATTTGTTGAATACCTAGGTAGATAGAAGGTTCTGAGTTTCTGCAAGCGACTGTTATTACGAGGAACGGATGTGTATATCAAGTCTTAGTTTAACAATTAAAATTAACTATCTAGGTTAACATATTTCTGTTGTTCATAACTGTATAGGTAAGTATTTAACTACAGATAGCATAAACCTTCAAGATATGCTGATCAGCTATTGAAAATTCATACAATATCACTTAGGACACAGTTCTGCCAACTATACTTATTACTCATCATACCTATGTTAGAAGTGATAATTTATGTAAAATATTTTTTTCTTATTTTCATATTAAATTCATCGCAAAGTAGTCCCCTATCAATTTCACCTGTAAATCAGTTCAATACAAACGAAGACAGTTGCTGTGAATTAAAAAATATACGTATCATGAAATTCATATCAGATTTTAATTTATACAATTTGAATAACTTTTTAAGTAACGATGCTGTAAATGAAAAACATCACATTAGAGATGTTGAACAGCTGAAGATTGCAAACGAAGATGCTGGTAAACAAAATCCTTTGGTTGACACAAGCAAATCGTATTATAAACCAGCGAAAAGGTTAGTGATTGAAAATAACCCAAATGCAAATAAGAAAACATCAAGCAATGATGGAAGGGATTTCGATGTATTTGATTTGAATAAAGACATAGCTGTAAAAGATAAAAGGCAGGCTGATTTAGATGAAACGCGTATAGTAGTGGGTACTTTCCAAGCTGTGATGAGACCAATGACAGTACCAGAGTTACCCAATAATCCTTTACAGAGAAGCGCAAAACAAGACAACAAATAATTATATAAGTAGTGATATCAAGTAGCATATTAAATATAAAAAATAGAATTATCTTAGGAATAATAAAACATGATGAACACATCAGTGCGAACACTGAGTACTGACTTTGAGCGTCATGAGTTGATCGTAGTGATACTGAAGTCAAACCTTACACATGATGAATTTTCACTGGGTTTGAACCCCATAAGCCCATAGAAATAAAGAGGAAGTATACAATAGATCAGTCCGTCCAAAACTATTATACGAAATAAAATGCTAGACAGTTAAGAATATCCTTGAACAAAACGTAAATTTCAATGAAATGAACATGCTGAGGTGGGCGAGAGTTATGACTAGGCTTTATATAGTACATTATTTATATCACGAGGAAACTTTAAAGTCGCACCAATCACGGAAAAAATAACTAAAACCTTCTCAGATGGTATGAGCATATAAAGAGATGGTCCAAATTGCTTTGACTCTGCCAAAAGAAAAGAATGGAGCCGTATATAAATTTCCAGAATCGACAACCCAAAACAGATTGACTCTGCATAGAAATTTGAGGAGTTACCCGTTCCCAAATAATGGGATAAAGGAAAGAAAAAGATGATAACAGATTACATAAATAAGGAATTTGTATTGACAAATTATAAAAAAAAATTATAATACAATAATATCACTTAATCTTAAATATTACAAAATACTTATTTTAAATTAAAGATCAGATTGACTCAAAGATAAACCAAGGAGTTTTTGATGGGATCTTAGTTCGACATGAAGTGGTTTTTGTTTTTTTATTTTATTTATAAAGTGTATTTTGACCATATTTTGTTGAATTTAGGTGGTATCTATCATAATAAAGCTTAATTATTGTGCAGAAGTGAAGTGAATCGGAAATCATAACATGAACCATGAATTCTGTGATGCCACAAAAACTCCCTAGAAAGTTCAAACAATGCTGCAACGGAGCCACCATTTTTAGAATACTGAAATCATCACAGGAGACTATATTTAATAACTTGATAATGGTAGTAATCGTCTTCAATAAAGAGGACTAGTTGTTAAGTTAGGAAAAGGAAAAAGTAAAAATAAACGACTTTGTTAAACAAAATTGTGTTATAGTATGCTGAACTACTCTTGTACCTTGCCCAAAATAAATGATAAAACACGTTACAAATGTATCAGTAATTAGCTAAAAATGAAAGTGAAACTGCCCTGAGGAAAACCTGTTTATTTTTATTTTCTTTTACCATTTTAACTGTATACTTTGACGTCAATGACCGTACAGAAGTAATAATTCGTCATTACTAAATTCATAGAATTCCTGCTCAACATACAAACGCCCTCCGTTAGCTGTTCCAAATATTTGTTTATATTTATTTACCACACAAACTTCAATTAATAACAGCTGTTGTCTGATAAAATCTTTGTGTAAGCAAAATAAATAAAAATTATGAAATATTAGATGTTTGTTGATTTTTCCTTACATCATTAGTACTTTCTTATATATGCCTACTTTGTCATTTATGGTTCGTATCAACGTCTATTCCATAAGCATTTAAAACTAAATTGTTGATTACTGGTATTCAATTCATACGAGTAAGTATAACTAATAATTATATATTTTTTTTTGTTTTCAATCTTTTTAAATAGATGAAACGGCTATGCGGTTAACTTTATTATTCAATTATTTTTTTAGTTTTACAACAATAAAACCTGTAAAATCACAAAAAAACTACCATTCCCTCTTGTGCACTAGCGCCATATTGGTGGGTTTTTGAATTATAATTTGCTGCATACAGCTGGACACTTTACAACTTGTCTTCCATAAAATATGGTTCTCCTGACTTATATAAAAGCATTGGAACTCGAAATTCCACCCGTTTTTGGTGGAATAAATAAAAAAAATTATGATACTTTTATTGACTTCCTTAATAATAAATATCAGACTGCACTACAGCGAGCCGTGGCCCGCCCCCTTATTATTATCTGATCTTGACATTGCGAAGAAAATATTTTGCAATTTCTGCTATAACTACATGTACAAAAAATTGGCAGTGGCACCCACCATCAAGAGAAAAACTGGTAAAACGCGACCGGAGTGCGTTGTGCCAGAAAGCCTGGCATTGTTGCTCCACGTGTCGCGAGTGGCAGGAGTCGCTCCCGTACACTTGGTGAAGAAACACAATGGGTGGACCGTACGTGCTTACCCAGTGTTGAATTACTACTCTTACCTTCTTATTATCATTATAGGTAAGTAACTTATCAATAAGATTCATTACAATCACATCTTAAGTAGATAAGTAATAGTGCAGCCAAAGATGGAATAATAACATTGATTGCCTAAATCAATTGGTTCTTAAATTGAAATTTAATTGAAGCAAAGATTGTTCAGTTGTAGCGTGTACGATACCACGTCGATCGACGTGAGTTCGAATTCCTACAGCCCCATTCGGTGATGGAAGCATCGTGATGAAACCGGTGCTTTAACTAGGGCGGTGCTAGCGGTGCCCAGGCACAGGACGCAGACTCTGGAAGGATGCAAAAATTACCAGACCAGGACCACAAACAATACTACCTATAATACATTTTTCAAGGGCGTAGTTATAAAAGCTCACACTGGGCCCATAAAAGGCTAGTTACGGCACTGGGTGAAGTTGAAAAGATGCACTTTAGAGTCAGTTCCTTCACTAGGCTTTGAGCGTGTTCCCATTTTAGTCAACATTGACACTTAACATCAGGTGAGATTATGACCGTAACGCTAAAACCTATAAAGAAATAAATAAAAAAACAGAAGCCAGAACACAATTTTACTGCTTGATGACAGATCCCTAAGTTGTTAGTTATCTAGACGAAGTATCCCACCAAGTGTCACTGATTCAGAACATTTGTACAATAATACATTGTTACTTTGCAAAAATCCATCTCAAATATAATTAATTAATTAATTTTATTTATTTATTAAAACAATTATTTCATTCTTCCTCCACCTGGAACTAATTGCCAACTGATACGTCTTACTTGTTTTAAAAAAAGCAATTATTTGTTGCTGAAAACCTTAAGAACTGGTAACCAGTTCCAGGAGAAAGTAGCAAAAAAACTTTTAAATCAATTATTTGCATGTAAATGATTTTTATAATATTCTAAATGACCGAATACGTCAAATTTGAAATTAGTAAAGAAATTCAATTCATTTCCAGATGTTTTGATAATAGTGGCAGTCGCATCTGATCTAACAGTCCCATCTGAGTGGACAGTGCGTATGCGAACTGATACGCGATGCGCTGTCTGGATCGCGGACGTCGTCGTGGTCACTCTTACGGCGAATGTTGGTGTTTTCAATGCGCCTGCGCAGATGACACGTCTAATTGATTACGTCAATCGCATCCAAAAGGTTATTATGGTTTACTTCTGTCCGCCAGGTGGTTAACTGGCTCCAGGTTGCTTGAAGGTTTTTCCTCAGTTCTTATTACTTCTTACTCCAGTAGGTAATTAGCTATACCTTAACCAGAACAAGAAGCAAATGACCCACTTCGCAGATCCTCTATCATTTATTATCAGATATTGAAACCTTTGGATAACAAAGAAGCCCCAATAAAAATTACAAACAATTTCCAAACTATTATTAAAAATTAAAACTTTTTGAACTATCGAGTTTTGTATACATTGTAATATATAACTGCGGGTTTACAACATGTCCTTACTTTTTGATGTGAAACTTCTAATACGGCGGGTCAAACCAAATTGTTGGATCCAATGTTGGCGGATGTTGGCGTGGCGACGCTTAGGCCAACGTTGACGGTGTGGACCCGAGTTAGTTTTTTTTTAAAGACAGTCTGAATCATTTCAAAGAGTCATGTTATAACTTGGATAGATTAATAACGGTTGGTTGGGATCGCGACTACCATACACATAGTAATAAAAGAAACATCTTCGCAGTGACTTTGTTTTGGTTACTGGTACTAATACTGGTTCAAATAATCAGTCAGTCACACACACACTTTGTTTTTAAATATTTACTAAGATTTTTCACATTTACCAGGCGTCTCGTAACTGCCAACTTTTTTTTAATCATTTGACGTTTTGGATCGTAACGGGAGTAGTTAAAATTGTACCTAAATTAAGCGTTTCATTGTGTAATTGTTAATTATAAAATTTACAAAAATATGTGTGCAGTGTTCACACGCGGGAGAAGTAGAAACATAAAAATATCTTGTTTAAAATATTTTTTTAATAATCCTAAACCAGCGGGTATTGAAATATAGACCACTCGTACTGTACATGAATATTGCGTACAAGTCTGGTCGATATCTCTGCTGCGAGTTGCTGGAGTTGTGTATTCCACAAAATCCAAATGATGCAGCAGCGTAAGGTCAGGGTCACCGTTTTCTCCTAATATCATTGAAGTAAGAGAATACCAAATTTCGAATCGATCATACGTATAAAAAATGTTCACATACATTTGTCAACTAGATAAGTGTTGATAATCTTCAAACGGCTGAACAAAAACAAAAAGGATCAATATCGGTTTTACCGTTTGGGAGCTAAGATACTATGGTATGGTACACATCGATACAAACGTTATACATATAACAAACAGAGGGTTTGCGGCAGGGGTTAATAAAAAAGAATCAGTCAAAATGTATAAAGTGCCCTGTTAAACTTTTTAAATTCAATTTCAGATAAATTCTGAACTAAAGATCCCGAATTTGCCCCCACAACCAGATAGCGTACAGTACCGTATGGTGATCGGATCTTTATGTATGGCAGTTGTTGTCATGGCCGCTGATTTCTTTGATATTACTTACACCACTGCTGTAGAAACCAGAGATTGTGAGTTAAAACTTCTTAGTTTTAACTTCTTAGTTGCTTCATAGGACTATAATAATATTTAAGAAGTCTCTACTGTCTTTTGGCTTAAAACTTACTTGATATCAGCATGAGAAATATTTTATACTTTTTCTTCGTAGAAAATTACAAGATCATTTTTTGATAAGTTTAAAAAATGCTTTTTTTTATTTTAGTGATAATCGCGGTAACATATTTATTTTATTACATGAGCTATATAATGTTACAATTGTTGGAGATTCAGTTCATAACGACAGCTTCATATGTACTTTCTTCTATGAAACTAATTAACTTTGGATTGAACGGTACACTGAATCAGAGGAATTTAGACAGTAAGTTGGTTCTTGTTTATCCATACTAATACAGGTAGGCGCGGCAAACGTTCTGTTCTTTCCGGTGGTTAACGGCTCGATCACAGCGTCTCCTATCTGATCGTAATAATTCTATTTACAGTTATCTTGATAGAACAAATATAATATGTGAATATGAGCACATGAGCACGATCACTAACAGACATACACAAAATTTTTATAGCTATGTTAAGAAATCTTTAGTTCTGTTGTACAGTATTTTTTCTTTTTCAAATTTGCTGATAGACATACTGTATGAATAATACTGAGCACGAATATGCAATTAAAAATATTATTGTCTGTCAGTTTAGATGTCTGTTTGTATATCCGGATATAACTTGAAAGCCTGAGCTTTCGGTGAAGGAAAGCATCGTTATTAAGACATAGCTAGACTATTTCCTAATATTAGCCCGCCTGGCTAGCTACCACTCTCAAGTTGAAAATCTGTCGCTAAGCATCAAATGGGGAGTTCCGGCAGATGCACTTGAGAGCCAGTCTTCCACTAAGCTTAGCGTGCTACCATCTTGGGCCACATCGTCACCAAAGATCAGGTAAGATTGTGGCCATAACTCTAAACCTATAACGACAATAAAAAGACCAAATTTTTTTTCATATAAATTTTTATATTACTCACGTATCTAACTAATCCTATGAGTTATTTTTGAACATTTTGCGAATATACGTCCATGCGTAAAACGTATAAAACCAAAATGGAACCGAATAAGTCATTGAAATTACCGTAAAGCTTATAAATTGATTTACAGCTACAACAGTAGATTTGAAACGGGCTGCTTTGAGATCTAACCGTGTTTATCCACGAAACATAATTGTTCCAACAAGACATGTGAATAAAATTATAGACTCGATCGCTGTATTAAATAATACTTACTCAGGTATGCCAAATTACTTACTAATATAAACTAGCAATCGCCCTAAGCTCGAAATTCGACCAGCAACTTTTTGATAATAGACTATTTTCTGTTTGACATTTGCAATATTTATGAACCTAAACAAAGAGTATTATTGTAGATGTATCACTTGCTGTCACTTTTCGTTGAGTGACAATGTTAATATTTTGGGGGGTCTAATTTCAATGGCACTAATCAGGGTAGAATTCACAGTATTAATTTATTTAATTTAATATATTAGTAACAGATATTATAGATAAATTTTAGCTTTCTGTGCTCCTTCTCCATATAAATTTTAACCATGCCAAATCACAGTCTTCCGTGCACGCAATACGCTTAAAAAAGGGTAGAAAGCTTTTGATTCACGTATTAATATATAGATACTTGTAAAATAGCTTGAGTTGACATTTTAACTTGGAAAAGAAAAAAGGAGATGGAAATTTTTGTATTAACCACCAAAATAAATTTAAAAAATGGTATAAGTATCCAATTTTAATTATCATCTCAGGACTTGAGACACCCATGCCAAACTTACCTGGTTGGTGCACCCTGCTGAGTAACGAATGAGAAAATGGTGACAGCATGGTGGGTAGAGCTGTAGTTCGACCGGGTCACGACCATTACGGGCCCCACAGACTAACGATTGGCCGGCAGATATTAGCATGTTAGTTAATCGTAATAGATCACACACTTACAGATTTTATTAAGGTTTTGGAGTGACGGCATTAGTGAACTGCGGGTGTGTGGATACGAGTCTCAGTCGACAGGTATCGGCCGGACAGTCCGTAACATCAAGACCAAATAAAACACACGCAGTTATCGGTGCACTTTGTGAACTGACGATCTGCTGCAGTCTTGACTGCCGACTGCCGACTATCACCCTCCGGCAGCCGCCTGTTAGTGTATGGGTATGGACAGTTAACAGAGCCGATATTCGAATATTACTAGCAGGCAAGAATCGGTTAATGAGTAGACTATACTGACCTTGGACGGAAAGTCGACTGATCCGACGAAAGACTGCCGGCCAACTGTTAGTCAGTGGGACCCTTCATGATGATAAGCCTCTTATAATGATTCGCTTTTGCAATCAGACTATGCGTGCTCAGTATTCAAGCGAGGTGATAGGGATCTATACAGGATTGGGCCACGACCACAATTTAACTATGACTATTAAACTGTGATTGCGACCACCATGCACACGATGGTCAACACAGATAGGGTTGCCAACTTTTTTATAACAAATATAGTATTTTCGAAGTTATTACCTGAAAATATATAGTACATGGAAAAAAATAAGAAAAATATAGTAGGCTTGAAATAAATATTTAATTTTTTATATGAATATTTTTTACTACTAGATAGACAGATAATGATGATAATGACAATTATTCCAATAACAAAACAAGTCTCGTTCAGAAAGCAATAAAAGCTGCGGCCTGAGTTCCAATTTACGCTTAAATAATTACATTACATTGTAATGTTGTTTATTTTCAACATTGTCGTGATGCCTGCCATCACGAATGTATCCCCGAAGGGTTAGGCGGATGTGTACTAATGTACACCCACAGTTCGCCGAGTATGTTTTTAGGTGCCATATAACAGGGGGCGAGCCTATTGCCATTAATCGGACGCAAAGCCAAACTCCTAGCTGCTACTGAGATTTTCATAGACACATTGCTCTACCTGCGAATCAATCTCAGGACCTCGAGCATAGCAGTCGCGTTTACGACCAATAGGCTAACGAGGCCGTAAATAACAGCACAATACATTCATCATTATATTAATACGTGAAGCAAAAACTTTCTACCGCTTTTTAAGCGTATTGCGTGCACGGAAGACTGTGAGATTTGGCATGGTTAAAGTTTATATGGAGAAGGAGTGCAGGAAGCTAAAATTTATCTATAATATCTGTTACTAATATATTAAATTAAATAAATTAATATAGCGAATCCTAAACCGACCAGGGCCATTGAACTTAGACCTCCCTATATATTGACATTGTCTTTCAATGAAGAGTGACAGCAAATGATATAATATTCATTGTTTAGGTTCATACTGCAAATGTCAAACAGAAAATAGTATATGATTAAAAGTCGCTGGTCGAATTTCGATTATTTGCAGACCGCTAGTTTATATAATCTCTTAAATTTCCAGAAAACATTGGTGTTATCTCCAAATCAACAGATGAAGAAATCATACGACTTCTATCTCTGTCGTATGGTTCAGTATGCGATGTAATAAGACAAGTTGACAAAAATCATGGTATTGTTTTACTGCTACTCCTCGCGTCTTTTCTTCTGCACTTGGTCGTAACACCATACAACCTGATTACTTCATTATGTATGCAATACCTTATGACTTTTTTTTATATCTTAGCAAAGCAAAGCATAGTCGGTCACCACTGTGATGCCAATCCGCTTCTTATACTTCTTTTAGCAAAAGTGTAAGCCCAAAATGGCGCTAGTGTGGATTAAGGGAATGATACTTTTTCTTGATTATATAGTTTTTACTGTTATAAAATTTGAAAAAAGTATTAAATAATAATGGAAAATTTTTGGATTGAAACTGGCGCCAAATGTTGAAAATTAAAAAAATTTAACTATCTTCTTATCTATGTTATCCTAGTCTTTACCCACTATAGTAGAGGGTAAAATTGAGAGATAGACGCGCTATCATAAAACAGGAGACACGATGAAGTTACTTCGCCATCTGAGAATAATGTTCATTTTACTAACTTTTTTTGTGTAAAATAATTTAATTTTTTACGTAAAAATTAGTTTTAGGAAATCAAATTAAAATAAGTAATGTTTATTTTTACAACGCAAAACTATTTTACAGAAAATTGTGTTCTGTTGGCACGTAGGTAAAATTTATGAAGTTTTTTTTTTTTACACCAAAGAAGTATAACTTATTACATGGCTATATAATTCATTACACACAGTTTTTCTTTTTCAATCAAAAATACTATAGTTCTCTATCTACTTTGAATTATGTACGCTGAATGAAAACACGCTTAATGCTCATGAAAACATGTTATAATTTTAGTTGATCACTCATCACAAACATTTTGGAACAAGTGCGGGAAGCCAATACTCCAACTGTTTTGGAGTTTATTTCACACAATCGATTTAATTATGCTGATTGAGCCTTGCCAAAGGACAATTATTGAGGTAGGTACCTACTGTATTATATCCACGTTAACAATGGTTTTCAACAAATAATGCAATTTCCAATGCAATGTCTATGTGAATTGATAACCGAATTTGTATTGCTTCAGATGGATTTAACAAAAGAGTTAGTTTCTCATCTTATGTGTACAACAAAATCGGCATACGATCCCGTCTCTATAGAATTAAAGTTATTTTGCAAGCGATTATCGCTGAACCAAGTTTCTTACGCGCCACTGAAAGTATGCACTCTTAAGCGATCGTTAATTGCAACGGTAAGTAAGAATTAAGTAACTCATATATGGCCATTCCAAACTCGCGCCAAACTCAGCGCGACGCGCACTACTCTCCAGACTCGCAATGTTCACAATTGGGTTCACGCACTGGTACTTAACGGACTTAACTTCAGCTGTTGCGTCTTTGAATTTATGTGCACAGGCATTTTTATAATCATTTGCATATTGAACAAACAAAGAAAAAGCAGATGATGGTTAACGAATACACATCGCAACCTCAGAATACAGAAAAAACCAGAAACCGCGAACGCACATAAAACTGAAGATGCAAAAACCACTCTTAAATAGAGTGGTTTTACGTTGTTGCGATTAGTCACTCCTTTGTAAGTAGCGCGTCGTGACGTATTGTACAAGTGCCAATTTTAATTTTAAAATGCCGTCTTTTGTTGTTCCTACATATAAAAATGCTGCAAGGATTATAAAAAAACAGGATGGGGTCACATTTCATCTGTAAGTAGCGCATTTTAAAGTATATTTATTTAATTGTTTAATTTATTTTAGATTTAGAAAATGACGCGTCCATTTTTTAAGTGTTGCCATTTTATTTTCATCGAAAATTTTACCCATTTATTTTTTTAATACTCGTGTAGAATACTTATTATTTTTGTGTATATAGAACCTTTGTAATTTTAGTTTCCCTGCTGATGAAAATAGAAAATCGGACTGGATGAAAGTCATACAAAGAGCACGGCTAGATGAGTTTTGGAAACCATCAAGCCGGAGCGTACTTTGCTCAATTCACTTTGAAGCGCAATATTTTTATGATACAAAAGGTGGTTTGAAAAGACTGAAGAAAGCAGCTAATCCAACTAAGGTAGATATAGTCATAATAATTACTATATTTATATTGTATCCCTTCTGGTGAAAATGTTTGTCATGTATTTTGAAGTAAGATTTTGGTCCATATATATATATATATATATATATATATATTATATATGCTCACGCCTGTAATCCCCGAAGGAGTATGCAAAGGTATAACAAGTATGCCCACTTTTCATCGAGCTTATCCGTCCCTCATCGTGATAAGGGGCGAGCCTAAACCGGGCGCAAATTTCAGATTCCGGGCTAATGAAACTTCGGTGAATTAAATATATAAATAATCTAATACTAACGTTCTATTTCAGTGTTTGGTCTTGACACCAGAATTTTCCGAGTTACACATAGAAACGTCTAAACCTTCGACATCGGACAATGTGCGTACCCACCTATGATAATAATGTTTATTTTTTTTATAATATTGAAAGGCAAACAAAGCACTTAATCGATATACTTAGTTACAAGTAAACTATTGTAGTAAATAAACACTAGTAGTAACAGTAATAAATGTAAAATAAACTAAGTAAGGCCCATGGACATTTGCAAGCTCAGGCACAAAGTGCTATTACTAATGCGTTTCCATCCGTGAGGACTGAAATGTCATGCCTTGTACGGCAGAAATATTCTGTATTTAATTAAAGTTTTTGTTAATCTATTACATGATACAACAACATACAACCACAATCTCCTGCGCGATCGAACTCAGAGATCGGTGACGTCAATATTTCTGATTTGGAATCTGTGTTTGATACGCCGAGAAAGGTCAAACTTAAATCTCAATTACGACGAAAACAAATATTTTGTGAACAACATGTTCGACGAATAAACACATTACAACAAAAATACAACAGACTTGCCAAGAAGTACGAATCTTTAAAAAGTATATTAAAAAATTAAACTTAATAAAATCTTAACTTACGTTATTTAAGCCGTATTCTATTTATAGTAATCCATGTAAATAAATAAATAAATATTTTTTAATAAATATTTTTTTTTTAGTGTTATAAGACTATCCCAAAAAGTGGGAAACCGCTTCCGAGCTAGCAACATTATGCGTATGGGAAGTGGGGCAGGTGCGGGACGTACGTATTGTTTTTGGACACAGTGCAGCGTATGTAATTATTCTTGAACGCGGCTTCTGGTTTTTTCTGTATTCTGAGATCGCAACATAACGAGTTATTTATTATTTAGACATATTTGTTTTAACATGAAATAGCTAAAATACCATCAAATATTGCAATATTATCATAAATGTTAAATAATTTCAACATTCAATAGAATTATTCCACTACGGTGTTAGTTTATCATATTTAATTTATAAAGAATCGAACTGCGTTAATGTGGTTATGCGTTCGCGCTGTTCGCGTGGTGCGGCCGCGAACCCTTTGACGCGGACACAAAAAACCTATTTGGAACGGAAACCGAGGCACGAACAGGCGTGAAACTCATCCACACTCGCATTCACGCCCTTTCACGGGTGTTCACGGCGTGAGTCTGGAGCGGCTAATATAATAATTTTACACTCTTTTTCTAGTGATTTTGTTGTAAACATTGTGTTTATTTATTTTCAGATTTTTGGAAGCATAATAACTTACCTAGTAATTATAATTCAACTGTAAGTACCTACTTCAATTTTAATATCTTATTACTAGCGTTACTAGCCACCAGTCAATAATTCAAATATTGAGTGTTTTAGTTTATTTTTGTATCTAATTGACTCTTAATTTGTTTGTCCAATTTAATTAATAAAGATAAGATAAATTATTAATAAATAAATTTTACTGTATAGTTGTTTAAATATTTAATTTATTTTGTCCGGTTCCTTTTATGTTCTTCTAGCATTCGATCCACTTTCAAAATATGCTCTTCTACTTCTTCAGGCGTTAAAAAGGACGTTCCAGAAGTATTCAAATCACTTGCAAGCTTTTTGTATCTGAACTTTCTTTTATTTCCAACTACTTTTTTATTCATATTAATTATTTTATAGCCTTTGCCAAGGTCATTTGTGTTATCAAGATTTATTTCATCAATGTTTGATGTAATTTTTTTAATACTATTTGATTCTGCCTTTTCATTACTTCTTATTGCATTCTTACTTTCACTGTATTTCTCAACGTCTTTTACATCACTAGTATTGTATGAAATGCTATCGATATTACTTTTATTTTCTACATTAAACAAAGATTTTGAGCAAATTTCATAATAATTGTTTCTTTTTGTCTTATTGTCTAGAAACATTTTCGATTCTCTCTTTTGCAAGTTACTAGATACCTTAACATTTTTTGGATGGGGTTGAAATTTAACTTCTGTTTTTCGGTTACCACAATCAATTTCATGTCTGGTAGATATTTCTCTATAAACTTCAACGTTACCAGAAACCCTATCAATAACCTGTAAAAATTCAACAGCTTTGTTTGTTGAAGGTTTTAAATTTATATTTGCTTCTCTTTTAGAAAGTTCACATTTGGCGTTATCACAATTATTCATCCCAATTTCTCTCTTCATGATCTCAATATCGTTTGTCTCCAAAACTTCTGGTCTTTCCTCTACCATTTGTAATAAATATTCAAATAGCGTAGGAATACTTTTAAATATATCACCAAATACAAAGTTATGATTTTCCTCATCACTTTCTGTAAGAAGAAATTACAATCAGTATAGAGTTAAATTAATAATAGTATTTATATATTTTTTATACTAAATACCTAACTTATAAACATTTCAGCCACGAAGCAGATTCTTTTAATGGGTTATAATTTGAACGTAGACAAGTCTAAAGGTGTTTTTGATTTTATATAAATTATTCTTACAATAACACGATCGAGTAGCAAATAAAAGTCATAATGTGTATTTAGTTTTATTTCTATTTATATCACAAATATAAAATAATAAGAAAATATAGATATTTATTTTAAAACCATGTTCTTTAATTCAATTGATTATTGATATATAAAAAGCTTACCATGACAAGAAGCTGTAGCTAAAAATAAAATTAAAGTGAAAAATACAAAAATGTTTTTTGTCATATTTTTTACTTTGTGTGCGTTACCCACTTCGAAGTTAAGTAGAATAAGTGAAACTAAAAACTTGTTGTACGAACTATATAGATAAGATTATCACAATGTTTTTAGAACGTTCATGAATATGCCATCTTATTAACAGTAAAAAAAGTTAGATTATTTGAAATTACATTTTTTTTTAATTGATTCAGTTTAGTGACAACAATCTCAACTGATGTTAAGTGACGATGATGCCCAAGATGGTGAATTGGTGACACGCTAAGCCTAGTGGAAGACTAGCTTTCATGTACGGCTGCCGGAAAACATCTACAGGTGCATGGCGACAGATTTTCAACTCGAGGGTGGTAGCTAGCCAGGAGGGCATTAAAAAACACTCTACCAATATCCTAAAAGTATGGTGCAATGAGTTATTACCCGACTGGAAAAAGGAGGGTTCTTTTTTCTATTATTTTCCTATGGCTACAGTAAAAACTAAAAAAAACCCGTGAAGATAAGCTGTTCGAAGCAAAATTGCGAATGAGAAAGAAATTAAAAATGATCCAGATACCGATACATTTCATATCCATCAGCACATTCAGTCAGTATAGAAACCGATATATGTTTTATGTTATTGGTCAACTACAAGACTTTCCAGTGTTAAAATCCATAATCTGGAATTATTTAGAAGCAGGCCATGGGAAGGGAGCACCCGATGGTGTTGGTACAGTTTTGAAGAGAACTGCAGATCATGTTGTGCGTCTGGGCAGAGATATTGGCACAATCGAAGAATTTCGGGAGCAAATTAGAGTTAAAGCTAAAAATATCGAGCTGCTTTCTGTATCTTTGAAAAATGTGAAAGAGAGAAAGTTTCCCCCCGTAGTTCAACCATTTCGTGGAACAATCAATGTCAGTGAATAAAGTTCTCCGGTCATCTAACAACTCTCGAATGACTTTCAGAAAGCTGAGTTGTTTCTTTTGTGAAAATGGTTTTATATGTTCCCACGGATACCATCTTGGGTATATTGACTTACCACTTGCTTCTGAGAATGATTCTATGCAATTAGAACACTTTCTGGAAAAAACACTACAGAGAGCTTTCTCAGAGGAAATGGCCAGCTCTTTGTCTATGGATCACTATACTACACCAGATTTAACCCAACAGTCACGACCAAACATACAGGCTTCATCATGTGGACTTACTCCAAACAAAGCCATTACAGTGCTGTCAGATATGAAATTTCATTTGTCTAATAAACCCATTATTTAAAAAAAAGTCAAAAGAAGTAGCTTACAATTTCAAAATGATTTCAATTTTGTTGCTAGAACATCTTAGACATGGTAAAGTAGAAACAAGGAAAGTACAAGAAAAGGATGAGTATAAAAATAAACGTGATTACACGAGTCTAATGAAAGAAAATGTAAGATATATTTATTTTTTTGATGACTCAGACGATGACGTACCTATATGATTAATATACTATGTATGTTTCATGCTTGGATTTCAATGGCGATTTTCTCAAAATAACTGAGACTGGATTACAATATTATATAGGTAATATTACTTAATTTATTATCAATATAAATAAAAAGCTTATTTGATACAGATTTTTTATTTCATTGTTCATTACCAACGTCATTTTGTCATTACCATAGTAGCTCTATCGTTACAATTTTCCATTCCTCATTACCATGTGTTGAAAATTTTGTATATCCATATCTTTGCTAATTATGCGTATAACTTTGTGTAATTTCAATTACTATGTCAGTTTTTATCTAGTCTTCCATAAGTAAAAAATAATAAGAAAAAAAAAATTCTCGCAAATATGTTGAATTTTCACGAAACGAGAGAATCACCCCATACGTCTTATTAGTAGTCAGAAATCAAAGCATTGAGGAAACAACTTGTCTACCATGGATTCAGTGTTGCCAATCGAAACTTCCATTAGTTTACAATACTTATTAGTTCTATTTTTCCTATGTCAATAAATCTGTAAGATTACGTAAAAAACGATATAAGAGAATACCGTTTTGACTACTATCGAGTTGCTATCGAGATATCATTGAGACGCGATTGTGGAGCAGAATACCAAATTAGTCAGTGGTTTTCCGATAGAATGATAAACAAATAGGAGAATACTAAATGGTGACCAAATGTCTATTGAGATACTATCGACACTCGCTCCGCTCCGCTCAGTCAGCAACACTATTATATTTGTATCGTCGTGGTATTATTATATTTGTATTATATTTAGTGTGTAAACTATAAATAAAGTCAGTATCATAAAGAGTGTTATTAATCCCTATTACACATACCTACCGTACTGTACACCTAACATAAACACTACAAATCGACTGTACAAGAAAGAAAAAAGGGTATTATAGGGTGGCTGATTACGTGAATGATGGTGATGTCTGGATGTGATTCCCTCTCTGCACATCTACTGAAAATGGTAATAACTATATAATTTAATACTGTAAAAAGTAATTAAAAAAAGAAAATAACTTGCTGATGAGCCTGATCGAGTTTCTTGACGGTTCTTCTCGATGGCTGGGATGTTTTTCGAACCGGTGGCAGTGATTTGACTTTCATAAGTGCCTTCCTTTAGCCTAAATTGAATAAAAAATATTTTGATCTCCTTTTTTCTTGTAATTTTTTAATATATACTTAAGTATATAAATCGTGGTGGTCGAACAGCTTACAGTGCCGGAATATCGTTTCGATGTCCACACTTCCGAAACCCAGCATGCACCAGCGGTTTTTTTTAAAATGCGCGCACTTTTACAAACGCCAATTTGTAACACTATCAGCTGACAATAATGAATAACAGGGAATTTTTAGCGAGATCTTGAAGTGGCATGTTGTGGTTTTAATTTTTAATTTATTAATTTAGGTTTTTTGAACTTATTTTTTGTAATACTGGTGGCATTTTGCGTGATATAGTTTGGTTGTTGTGCATGCATGCACATGAAGTGAATTATAAATATAAAATACAAGCAAGCATTTGGAGAAGTCACATAAACTCCGAAGAAACTCAAACACTCAGAAAAGAACTCCACATAAAGAGAGTCACCATCTTGTCATAAGACTCCACTTTGTACTTACAATTATTAGATAATTTTACATTGACACTGTCAAGTGCTTTTTGCGGCACTAAAACAAGAAGAAGAAGAATGAAAAATGTTCTTGTAGTACTATTGTATGTGTGAAAAATATAGAAGTGATGATTTCTGTGTTTGAAATCGGCAATACGTCGTGGACTTACGTAGTAATTAAGCCCTTGTTTTCCAGTTCCAAAAAGTTTTTAACCAGCAGTGGTACAGTTAAAGACTTATTTCGTTAATATTGATATATTAACTGTGCCCGCGTCTTCGTCTGCGTAGTTGGTATATTTCGTGTATAAAAACCTCCTCTCACCTCAATCTCACTTTACGGTATTTGACCGGTATAAGCTTTGGTAATACCTGACTAAAATCATTTTAAATTTTAACCGATATTATATAAAGACATAAGGCATATAAAAATGTTACGTTTTGCATTCCTTTACGAAAAGCTAAATTGTTGAAAACCGTTAATACCCAGTTAATAGTCCTATAGGCAGCTCAATAGATCTATTCATAAATCCTTGCGACACGATGTCCGGTCTTACAATACCAAAAGTATTAAAGAGACGATAGAGCGGAATAAAGGCTCCAAAGTGTTCGCAAGGAATGCATCTATTGGGCAGAGCCAGCTGACGAAGCTGAAAATGGATGATGGCAGCGTGGCGTCCACCAAGCCACAGGTATTAAGGGAGATCGAAAGGTTCTATGGGCAGTTATATACCTCGTCAACTAAACCTGTTACCAGCCCGGCTAAAGACCCGACACTATATCGAAGATATCCCCGACATCACTCTGTACGAGATTAGGATGGCCCTTAAGCAGCTTAAGAACAACAAAGCGCCTGGTGATGACGGAATTACATCAGAGCTTCTTAAAGCAGGTGGAACACCTGTACTTAAGGTCCTGGAGAAGCTCTTTAATTCCGTTATACTCGAGGGCAAAACGCCGGAAACGTGGAACGGCAGCGTGGTGGTCCTGTTCTTCAAGAAAGGTGATAAAACCATATTGAAGAGCTATCGGCCCATCTCGTTGCTGAGCCATGTTTATAAGCTGTTTTCGAGGGTCATCACGAATCGTCTCGAGCGCAGGTTTCATGACTTCCAGCCTCCCGAACAAGCCGGTTTCCGAAAAGGCTTTAGCACCGTAGACCACATCTATACGCTGCGGCAGATTATACAGAAGACTGAGGAGTATAATCTGCCTTTATGCTTAGCGTTCGTGGACAACGAAAAAGCTTTTGATTCGGTCGAAACCTGGGCAGTGTTGCGGTCTCTCCAGCGGTGCCGTATTGACTATCGATATATCGAAGTGTTGAAGTTCTTGTACAACAACGCCACCATGTCGGTCCGAGTACAGGAGCAGTGCACGAAAGCAATTCCTTTGAGGAAAGGCGTTAGACAGGAAGACGTAATATCTCCGAAACTGTTTACTGCCGCCCTAGAGGACGCCTTCAAGCTCCTGGAATGGCAAGGACTCAGCATCAATGTCAGTGGCGAGTACATCACTCACCTTCGATTTGCTGACGACATCGTAGTCATGGCAGAATCGCTGGAAGATCTTGGCACAATGCTCGATGGCCTCGACAAAGTTTCTCAACAGGTGGGCCTTAAAATGAACATGGACAAGACGAAAATCATGTCGAATGTCCATGTGGTGCCCACCCCAGTGTCAGTTGGTAACTCTTGTTTAGAAATTGTTGACGAATATGTCTACCTGGGACAAACAGTCCAGTTAGGTAGGTCCAACTTTGAAAAAGAGGTCAGTCGACGAATCCAACTCGGTTGGGCAGTGTTCGGGAAACTGCGCGACGTCTTCTCGTTCAAAATACCTCAGTGCCTCAAGACGAAGGTCTTTGACCAATGTGTGTTGCCAGTGATGACATACGGTACAGAGACGTGATCGCTCACTATGGGCCTCATAAGAAAGCTCAAGGTCGCTCAGCGAGCTATGGAGAGGGCTATGCTTGGTGTTTCTCTGCGAGATCGAATCAGAAATGAAGAAATCCGTAGACAAACTAAGGTCACCAACATAGCCAAAAGGATTAGCAAGTAGAAGTGGTAGTGGGCGGGGCACATAGTTCGGAGAACTGACGGCCGTTGGGGCAGAAAGGTTCTCGAGTGGAGACCACGCACCGGAAAGCGCAGCGTAGGATGGCCCCCCACTAGATGGAAAGACGACCTAATAAAGGTCGCTGGGAGCCGTTGGGTGCAGGCCGCACAAGATCGGTCGCTCTGAAGATCTATGGGGGAGGCCTATGTTCAGCAGTGGACGTCCTGCGGCTGAAATGATGATGATGATGAATACCCAGTGAATAATAACGCTTTAAAGTATATTTGTTTAGTGTAATTTAATGAAAATCTTGGTAGCGTAAAAACACCAAACAAAGGCATCTATCCTAGAAAATTTTGATCCAATAGATATTTTTAATTATTTTACACATTTAAAAATAACGTTAAAATCTATCTAAAAACATCAACAAACACAAACAACAAAAGCTCAGCCTTAAATTATTATTAATACGAGTTCTTAATGAAAATATACTTAAGTGTGACAATAAATATCAAGCCGATTTCATGATAATTTAAACCAAGCCGTATAATGACATCTATGGAATGGAAAATAAAAATATATAAGTTTCCAATTATTGCTTTTATTGAAAATTATTTAAAGATAATATAATTTGGATTAGTTTGGTATCTTTCACAGAATTTAATTTTATTTCACTAAATATTTTATATAGTTATAATTATTACATTATTACATATAAATACATTCATTTTTATATGCATATAACTTAAATGCACTTTATTGACCATACCAAAAGTCCATACGTATAAAAATGCATCCTAAATGTACCTTGTGATTGTAAACTACAATCATACGAAATTTCATTAAATTCGCTCTAGTAGTTTTTGCGTGATTGGCGTTCAAACATACAGACAGCCGACAAGTTCAAAAACTATCGAAATGTGTTCTGTCTATTATTCTAAACCCTCACTCCTTCTCCCCGAAGTATTTTTTCTCAAAAATCTTCAAGGTATATACATATTTCAACTCTTTTATTATATGATTATAGATTGTAGTATCTTATCTCTACATCTCTACAATTACTACAAATATATTTATATTAATCAAGAAAATACTATAATTATTCGGGACGATGTTCACGCTACCAGGTGGACTACCTTTAAAAAAAACCTTTTAAAAAATACAAGGTGTCCAGAAAGGGTATCGGGTATTTGTAAGTTCAATGAAACAAAAATTATTTGTATGCAATAAAAAAGTTTATTGTTTATTATTAGCATATGAATTGGAGAATTATTTGGAAAAGATGATGTTATCCAAATGATGACCGTTACGTTGCTGGCACTCTTCTAAACGGAAACGAAGATTGGCGATAACACGTTGACACATAGCTATCGATATTGCTGCCATTTCTGACCTGATGTTTTGCTTTAACTGGGTTAGATTCGTCGGATTGTTTTGATAAACCTTACTTTTAAGGTATCCCCATGCAAAATAGTCAAGCGGGCTAAGGTCGGGGCTTCTGGGAGGCCAGTTGATGTTACCCCTTCGCGAAATGACTTTATTAGGGAATACTTCGTTAACAACTTCCATTGAGTCATTTGAGGTATGGCAAGTGGCCCCATCTTGCTGGAACCACGTTCTTGAGTTGAAACCTGCAAACTCCTGCAACTCTGGGACCAAAAAATTTCGCAACATATCGCAATAACGGTCACTATTCACATTAATTGCTCGGCCTCGTTGATCTTCATGAAAATAAGGACCAATTATGCCTTTAGCAGACATAGCGGCCCAAACAACGACCTTTGGGTTATGCAGGGGTCGTTCATGCTTTCGTCTCGGATTCTCCACTGCCCAGTACCGACAATTCTGCTTATTAACATGACCATTCAGGGGAAAATTTGCTTCGTCACTGAACAGTATGTTGTTAAAGTTGTTAAATCGCTGCAGCATTTCGTTCGCAAAATTCAGTCGATTAGCATAGTCCGTATTCTTCAATTCTTGAACCAATTGAATTTTATAGGCTTTTAGACGTAAGTCTTTCTTTAAAATCGTATGTAAAGACGATTTTTTGATGTTCAACGCTTGGCTTCGCTTTCGGATGGATAAAGACGGATTTTGACGAACCGACGCCTCAACTTCTTCAATTGTTTCTTCATCGCGAACTGAACGAGGACGACCAGAGTTTTGAATTTTAACTGTCGCACCTGTATTCTCGAACATCCTGATCCATTTCCTAATGCTATCGTCACTTGGCGCGTGGCGTGTACGATATTCCGCACGATAGAGACGTTGAGCAGTCACTATTGAATCACCATTACGATAATACGCTCGTACGCAAAATGCGCGATGCGTCCCCGAGTACTGTTCCATCGTGACTAAAACTCCACAAAATGGCGGACGCCACGAACCCCTCCCCGCACCCTTTAGACGCCCCGTTTCGAATATGGCGCGAAAACAAATACCCGATACCCTTTCTGGACACCTTGTACCTCATTTCTTCACATCTTTACTACAGGCCCCTAGATGAGAAATTTTTTTAAGAGTTCTCTCTACTTGGGACAGTTCGACTAGTGGAATACCTCCACCCTACTGAAGATCGCAGCCAAAAAACCTTGTGTTGTGATCATGCGGTGAGTAAGGGTTCCAGAGCTCCTCGGGGTAGAGGGTTTTAGAAACATACTAACCCTCTGAAATGGTTGGCAATACGCTAGTAATTTAAACATACTAACCCTATGAAATAATGCCGAAGTTACCCGAGTTTACGGCAATAAATTTTTCATAGGCTTAAGACGAAATTAATTGAAAGATGTGAACTTGACATTTGATGAGGATGTAATTACAGCGTTTATCTTAACGCTTCTATGGAAAAAGTTAATAATGGTCTGAAAAATGAAACGCCCATATCCTGAAATTGACATATTTATTTTATTAGGGGTTTTTTTTACAGCTACTGCAATAACGCCTGATCATAAAAAAGTAAATTACTTGGGCGTTTCATTTTTCTGACCATTATTAACTTTTTCCATAGAAGCGTTAAGATAAACGCTGTAATTACATCCTCATCAAATGTCAAGTTCACAAACGCGACTATACGTGTACAATGCCATAATGTTGATAATTTTAAGTGAAACGATGCGGGAAATCACTGCAATTATAATTGTCGATTTATCCATGAAATTCACCTATTTATGAATAATTCATCCGTAAGTAAATGAGTTTATTGGGATATTTTAAAAATGTTTGCCTATGGAATCATCATCTATATATTAATACGTGAGAAGAAAACTTCGGACACCTTTTTAATTGTATTGCGTGCACGGATGTCTGTGAGATCTGGCATTATTAAAGTTTATATGGAGAAGGAGTGCAGAAAGCTAAAATGTATCTATAATATCTGTTACTAATATAATAAATTAATACTACGAATCCTAACCCGACCAATTCCATTGAACTTAAACCCACAAAATATTGCCACTGTCACTCAATGAAAAGTGACAGCAAGTGATATATTATTCATTGCAAGGTATCATACTGCAAATGTCAAACAGAAAATAGTGTATGATTAAAAAGTCGCTGATCGAATTTTGATCATTGGGCGACCGCCAGTATGAAGAGATATGTATGCCTAAAAGCAATGACCGCTTATAAATTGTATTGGGCCTACCATAAGAGGCCCTCCCTTCAATTTACCAAGTTACTATTAAACATAATTTTCATGCTTTATTGTTATTTTATGGATACCATAAATCTCAGTGTTAACATTCTTTTAAAAAAGATGGTAGGTACGTAATTGAATTTGTAAAATGGAAATTGACCGTACCTGTTGTTTATACCGTAATAAAATTATTGTGTACACAAAGAACTTACTGCACCAGATCAATATAGCCATAATTATTATCCCATATTCCTAAATTTCAAAAAGTCCAATAAAAAGATAAAATATACATATTTATTCTTTTGAACATTTGACAAATTATTCAGATGCAGTTGAATACTTATATTTGTTAAATAGCTGCTCTGAATTGATGTCCTTAACGTTAATTTATAAGTTGAAAGCAGAAGCTGACAACATTTTCAACTGAATATTTAAAATGTTGATTGATATATTTCAACCGTATAAAAAACAAGTCAAATTTTAAATTAAAAAAAAAGAAAGGCTACGTAAGCAGGTATCAGTAATGTTCTGTTATACACAATTTTAAATTCAAATAAACATGTCACCTAACATAAACTTAAGGGATGGGAAATTTAACATGTGACAAGAAGTACAACAAAGCGATATGTGGTCTTAAATATTTGTCTTTGCTATATTAATATAATCATCAATAATGCCATCTATAAGAATGATGAACTTACGACCCTAGACACCAAATTACATACAGAATTAACCGCAGTACAACTAATCGAAATACAGTAGTTTTAACAAATTTCTATGCACGTTTTTTTTACCGTAACACAATGCAATGCAACATCGGCGGCTACAGAGGGATCCATAATCCATCCATGCCGGCCTAATCATATGTCTTTTTCTTCACGTTATGCTTAAAGTACACCATGTTGTAGGAAGGAGGGAACATATCATCAACCTGGAGACAGTTCAGTAACATCACAACACGGTAAAGTTATGAAGTAGATAACTTTTTTGTTCGTGCTGAGATGGAGGTTAATACAAAGCTGTGGCTGCAGAGCCCAACGCTTGTATTTGCTATGAAAGACAAGAGAGAATTAATTTGAACAGCTCTGAAGAACACTTGCCTTTATACGCGCGGTAGAAAATGCTCACGTAGTGCTGCAATTTGACTCGGAAATTAATGGCGAAACAAAATCCTTTTTAGAAAAACAAAATTATACATTGTTGCTACAATTCTAAAGAGGTAAAGTATGTTCATTGTTTGAAAGATCCAATCTTTGGAACTGCTCATATAATTCTGAAAATGATCTCACTAATAGGTAGCTATATTATTTTTGACTGCTATAAGCTATTTAATATTATATTGTAATTAACGCCAAGAAAGTTTAAAAAATATGTCACTACAAAAATGTTTTTAATCTCTGTATAATTAACTAACTGATATAAAAAATCATACAAATACTGCTTTATTGACACTTGTAAAGCTGTAAGTACTTCAAATTTACGTGAAATATGAAATCTACTTTCACTAAGACTCTCGCTATTATAACTTTTGTATTAGGAATATCTCAACAGATATGGTTGGTGAGGGGTGAAAATGTGACCTCAAGGGTTGTGAAGGAGTACAGCGATGAGGACTACGATATAGAGGGCGTTATGAATATGTGCAATGAATCCTTCCGAATTCAAATGTGTACGTATATCATTATCGTAATACAAAACGTATTCCTTTGAATATCTGATAAACCAGTGTCTTATTAATATAATAAATATGGAAGTGTGTATGTTTAGATGTTTGTTACTCTATCACGCAAAAACCGCTGAACAGATCTGAATGAAATTTAGCACACAGGTAGTCTATGACCTGGAATAACATATAGGGTACTTTTTATCACGGTAAAAGCCATAGCTTAACCAGTGTTATCTAAAAAATAAAAAATAAATGGACAGTTTCTATGTTTCGCACGTGTGCCCGATCGACTGTATTCTGTAGTCCACGTGAGCGAAGCCGCGGGCACAGCTAGTTATAAATATTTTGCAAAATATTTTCGGAGTTTTGGAAATAATATAAGTCTCGGGGGCTGCTCGTGTTTCCTTCTCTCTACTACACGATAGTCACGGAATCCGCACGGTGAATCAATGGAATGCTAAGATGTTTGTCTCATTAGTATGTTTTATGTTTTATTTATGATCATGTCATTTGATGTCAAATAAATATCTAGAAATAAAGAAAATTGAAGTGACTGTTTGTAATGTCAAAATAATAGTTTATTAATAAATGCATATGAAACCATACAGGTACGATACTTACATTTTTTTTTAAATTGTCTATTGTATGTTTGTTCCGGCTAATCTCAGAAACTGTTGGACCGATTTTAACGGGATTTTCATTTGCAGATAGCTTATGTTATAAGAAGTAAATTAAGCATTTATTTTAGAAAAAGGATTAGGGTTGGGTACTAATAAAATAATAAGCCTTTTTATCTTTAAAATAACCGGCGGGCGACAGCTGTAGTTGGAAGTGGGATCACCACAACACCGACGGCATTCTGAAGATAAGCGAACGGAGCCGCAAGCACAGCTAGTAAACTCTAAAATAAAATGTCTACATGTTTGTACAAAATTTCAAAATCCGAGTCTGTGAAAACTTATAAGAACAATCATTTATAATTGTTGTGCATAATATTGATTACAGCTTACTTAGAATCACTTAACGAAACCGGCAGCTTCCCTGACGAATCTGATAAAACACCGAAAGTGAGTACTCGTTAAAAATTTACTTTTTAAAATGCAACATCACCATTCTATGGTTTCATCATGATGTTTTCTTTTACCAAAAGCATTGCAGGGATTCGAACTCACGTCAATCGACGCCGTAAATACTACCAACCACTAAACCATCACCGCCAAGCACCTAGAGGTGTGGACGACATCTCCACTTAACATCACCCGATTTTGTGGTCAAATGCTAAAGTTAAATCAAATCTTTTTTATATACAACTAAGGTGACAAACAAGCTTACAGTCCGCCTGATGGTCATAGGCCACCGTAGCCTATGAACGCTTGTAATATCATAGGTATCACTAGTGTGTTGACCTTGAACCCATCTTCACCTCACCGCAGGAACACAAAGCAAGGTTATTTGGCAATGATGGCTCAGTTAGTAGTTAGTAGCGTGTACGGAATTCCTGCAATGAACCTAAGGTATGGTAAAGAAAAATATCGTGATGAAACCATAGTATGATGGTAGGATATTTTTTAATACACGCCTGGCTAGCTAAGCTACCACCCTCAAGTTGAAATTCTGTTCCAGCAGCTGCACTTGAGAGCCAGTCTTCCACTAGTCTTAGCGTACAACCATCTAGGGCCACATTACTTAAATCGGGTCACAACACTAAAACATATAATATAACGATTAAAAAAAATGATTTTTGTAGAGTGAAGGTATTCCAGCAGTCGAACTTCCCTAAGAAGAGAGAAATCTACAAAAATATTTCTTTGTACTTCTACCTCCCTCAATGCTTTGGCAAACACTTCTTGTGATATAAACTTATGTTTCAAATATGTATAAATTAATTAATATTTTTCAGTGTTACATACGATGCGTCCTGGAGAATGTAGACGTAGTGTCTGATGAAGGGGAATTTAATCCAGAGCTGGCTGCAATTATATTATCCGGAGAAAGGGATGGAAAACCCATGGACGATTTGAGGGAAATGGCTACAGTTTGCGCAAACAGAAGTTTGTATAGAAATTCAAAATCTTCTTCTTCTTCTTCTTCCTAACTTGGCAACGAGTTTTCTTTAATGAAAACCATTATACTGCCATTATCAAGTGAATATAGTGTCCTGTGTTATGATGATCACAGTATTCTAATAAGATGGTGGCTCCCTTGTTAGGACTATTTTGGGAGTTTTGTGGCTTATCAAAATTCATGTTATTATTTTCATTTCACTAACCAAGCTTTCTTATCCAAAATGCCACTTGTACCTATTACACAAAAGAGGGTCAAAAAACACAATCTTATGAATAAGAAACGAAAACCACTACATGGCAGTTTGAGATACCGCCAAAAACTCCAAAAATAATTTATTCAATTTAAGATATAACACATAGAAATGACAAAACTACTAATCTATATACATAAAAATGAAAGTTTGTATGTATGTTCCCTATGGCCTTCAAAACGGCTGGAAAGATTTTGATAAAATTGCCAGACAATCTTCAGATTAACCCAGCGGGTGATCTTGTAAAGTTTGGTAGCGATCAGATAAAAAAAAAAAAAATTCTGAGCTACAGCAATGGTTACTTTTATGTGTTAACAGCCAAATATACCTTACACAACGATGTAGAACAAAATCTCAGATTCCCTAAAGTGAAAATGTCGATACCGAAATGGCTGCAAACTCTTAGCTGACGTGATCGCGTTTAGATATAAAAATTACAGTGTATACAAAAACGCAGTACTAAGTGTTACTGATAACATTGTGAACAATAAATATTAGATAGTTTCCGGAAATTAAATCTTTCATTGAGACTACATTATACATAGCGATAAATGGGTGACAAAGAAACGTTTTGCGTGTTAATATTTGAAAGTCTTCCCACGATATTTTCTGACCTTACCATGGTATTACAAAAACTACCTTCGACGAACAAATGTCAATCGTATTAAAAAGTATTGAGAAAACCCTGAATGTATTTCAATAATATTTTATTGGAGAACCATATCTTTAAAATTATTGTTACATAAAAATTTAAAAGGGTAATCTAAGTAGCGTTTTTGCCTTGTAGATAAATATTATATTACGGTGACTGTGCCTATTGTAGTGTGATTTCCCTTTATGATCTCGAAAGAAATCAAAAGTGAAAATAAATAAACATTGAAATAATATTATTTTTTGCGTGTTTTGTTTGTTGTTGTGAGTAGCGATGGGCGATGCGATATACTAATGCAATCATTTGATTATGAAGATATCTTAAGATAACTCGATTGTAACCATTACTAATTACTAATTTGCATATCACTACTAATTTGATAGGATGACTACGTAAGTAATATTTAAGTTTACGACTGAACGATATGATTTAGCTCGTCGAATTACCAGAATAACCAGAATTAGTACTACGAATTAGTAATTTTATTCGATTATAAAAAATTTTAGTTACTAATATTAGTAAATACTAATCAACATTAGTAATAAGTAATTGTCTCGATAATTTAAATCATTAATGTTCGCCCAGCACTAGTTATTATCATTTTCAAGTTTGTACTGTTAGTGATATAAAACTAAGGTCTATTTTTGCAAGGCGATACATAAAGTCAAAAGGATAATTTAATAAAGTACCAACAATGATATTACGAATTCACTAATAAATATTCTTTGTTACAGATGAAACTTGCAAATGCGAACGTTCTTACAACTTCATTAAATGTCTCATGACAATGGAAATAAATAAGTATGTTGTCAAGCACAAGTAAGAAATATAAATAATGTATTATTAGATGATCATGGATTAGAAAATAAATATGTACCTATAGTAAAATTAAAAATAATAAAAGTAGATCTGATTATTGCAGTTTATGGTTTTTATTTCATAGTAGTTGAAGTCTGTTTGTTACGGTTAATCTCCGAAACGGTTGGACCGATTTCGACGAGGGTTTCATTGACAGATACCTAGCTGATTTTATAAGGAGTAGCTTAGGCCACTTTTATTTTATAAAATAATTAGGGTTCCGCGCATATAAAATAAGTTCGGAAAAACGGTTTAACATGTTTCATTCTGTATTCATTGTATTTTTTTGCTTTATCTTAATTTATTTATTCATAGTTGGTTTTACTTCTGCATAGATATAATTTAGTAAAACAAAATAAATATGAATAAAGTTTTTATTTCACATTTAAAAAACGACTAGGGTAGACTTAATTTTAACAGATCTTTAAATAATATAAATTATTATTATAATTTCAATAAGATGTCATTTATCATTTAAATTATTAATAGATGTCAATATTTTTATTACTCCCGAAAATATTTTGGAAGATACCTCCGAGCCAGCCGGTCTGAGGTTCTCTGTAAAAATACAAAAAGATTTAAAAATTATTCTCCAATCAATGTGTTAGCCCAGTTTACCAAAATAGCATCAGAGTTGAACTAACATCATAGTAACATATGATTAAATACGACACTGTATTAAACCTAGAGGGAAGAACATGCACTCAAAAAAAGACAAACAACAGAACAACTCGCGCTGGTCTTCGTAGTCACATTTTTTTAGTAACCTCCATTTCGGTACGAACTAAAAAGTTCCCTATAACTTATCTTTGTTGTACCGTGAAGCTGTGGAACCTCTCCGGACCAGTGTGTTCTCTCTTTCTTACGACATCGGGTGATTTAAGCGTAACGGGAAGAGATACTTATGCAGGCCAGCATGACAGCGGTGACTGCCAATGGATTTAGATATCTCGGTGGTCACCGTTGCGCTTGGATTATACTGCCATGTGCTTCAGGGATAGTAACATCAATTTGCCTAGTTAACTATTAAATAAAAAATGCCGAAACTGACATAAAGGTTCTTGTGGACAGAATTATCAATTGAAGACTTGTAGCTAGCATTAGTAAATATCTTAAATACTTACTCCTTCTTACAACTATACATGGTGTTAATTTTCCTGACGTCACCTCGACTCAACCCCTCTCTTTGACCTAGTTTGACACCACCGATCTGAAAATAAAAGTTAGTCAATGATAATATAATATTAACATTTTTGGTGTATTTGAAAAGTCAATTCTAATCTATACAATTAATAAAATTCTGTATGTAATATCCAAATAAAAGACTTTTACTAACTGCATATGAAATTGTATACGATACTTAAAACTTTTTTGTCTGTCTGTTCCAAAAAAATTCCAAAACGGTTGGACGGATTTTCACGGGACTTTCATTAGCAAATAGCTGATATTATAAGTAGTAACTTAAGCTACGTTTATTGAATAATAATAATTAGGATATCGCGCAAATAAAATAATAAGTATTTTTTTAATTTAAAATAACATTAGAGAACGACCTACAACTTATGGTTTCAACAAGATGTTATCCTTCACCAAAACCTCAGGCTTATTGAAAAGGTTCGAACTCACGTCGACCGACGCCGTGTCCTTATACGTTACCTCTCAGCTATCATTGCTTTAAACTCACCTTTGGTTCAATAGTCTTCTGTGAGTTCTTCGAGAATGCATATTCAGAGTAATGCATCACGCTGTTGTAGTCGTAAGGGACTCCATAACCGTGCGAATTCTTTGGATCTGATTTTCTGAAGTTGTTCTCCGCTCCTAAATAATGAAAATTTCAAATTATTTAATTTGTCTTAATGCTATGCGTATTGATGTCATTCCACTTAAGCAGCCTCTAAACGTTCGCCTGTATTTGGCGAATAGAAACGAACACGAACGTTAGAAAGCGTTTTTGTCTCAATTCGTCCACTATTCGTCGTTTATCGTTTTTTATATTACGAATCAAAGGAGTTTGGACAAATATTTGTGACACCCTCTTGACGTTCAACATTCGACGAGTCGTCGTTTAATTGCATGACCGTATGATTGTATATAAAGGTCAGGTAAAGAGTACTCTAAACCGACGAGCATGCATGAAAAGATTAATTAATGTTGAAGAAGCGAAAGATGTATGTCAGGATCGTAGCAGGTGGAAGGACGTGGTATCTGCTTACCTCGTTGGGAAATAGGCATGTTTTATGTATGTATGGTTGTATTTTTATTGGACTTTACAGTGCATGTGTGTATGCAAATAAATATAAATGCATAATAAATTAAATATTATTTTAATATAACATTTAGTTTTCATATTTTCAATCCCAAGGCTTTGAAAAACTAAAATGCTTTTTGTATTTAATAATAAGAGTGTGCATTTCACATAATTTGAAACCGCTAATTACTCTATATTTAAGTTATCTTTTATTATCTGTCTATACCTTATTATCAGCAAGTACGTTATCTGAGGGAAAGATGATAATTATATTGAAACTAGTTTTGAAATATACATTTAAATAATGATTATATGCGACCGCAATTGCTTCGATGTCCATCGCATTCAATAACTAATTCGTTAATGAACCATTGAACACAAACGAACGTATGGATTCATCGGACAAATACAGGCAAATACCTACGAATGTTCATTCGGCGATTACAAGCAAACGTGTAGAGCCCGCATTAAACTGAAGCCACAAGCTATTAATTATTATTTTTTAAAGATAGAAGTCTATGTAAATTTCATTTAGTATGTACTGGCTACACATCTGATCAATGATCAAAGATCTTCCTGTAACTTGATTACTTTATGTAACTTTATTTATTCAAAGTTACTATTAATCAATTAATTATTATTTTAAGTTCAATAAATTATAAATAAAATCTTGTTTTTTTTTTAATATATATATTATACAATTTTATTAACTTTCAGTGTTATATTCCAATGCTAAGTCCCTTCCAGTTTATAGCAGACTCATGTCTACGATTAACGAAAAGCCGCCAGTAGTCCAAAAAATATGGACGAATACCGAAATTTAATTTTCATTCTTCCCGTTTTGTAAGATTTTGTTAAGGTTCCTTGCAAATCGATACGTTTACCATTTACAAAAATAAAAATACAACATGTTCTTATGTAATAACTTGGATAACACTTACCAGATTTAATATTATTATAACGGACATAGACAAAGTCATCTCTCTCGGGCCGGCTCTGTTCGTGAGCAAATCCTATAGCATGTAGTAGCTCATGAGCCACAGTACCCTTTTTAGTAACGCATCCTGGTATCTGTAAATTAACTTCTTGACGACCCCCTGCAGAGAAAAACTATTATGTTTATAAATTATCTAGCTTCTAGCAACGATTGCGCCCACGTTGTTCTCAGATAACATATTACTATCTACACACTATAACTCGCTTACATTTAAGTAACAAATTACTCTGAACTCGCTGATCACACAAAATTCAATATTTGTAAGATCAATATATTTTGGATAACGGATTTCATAAATTTGTTATATAACTAAAGCTCAAATTACCAACAGCATAAATTAAGTCAGTCAGAAGCTTTTCGAATTAGTTTTATAAATATATTGTACTTTAAAGACATTTATCACTAAAGTTAAGCACCTAAGAAGGAATACGAAATAAATATTTTTCAAAGTATGTTCGCCATACTTACGCGGCTGCAAGGTGCATTTTTAAACTGACAAACAAATTTTATTTATAGACACAAAAATTGCGCGTACACTAGTTAGAAATGAAACTGGTTAAAAAGGGAGACGCGGATTGCCAAGCTCTGTATTATAATATATATACAATGTATAGTTCTTTCTCCGAATCTCTACACTATAAATTTCTTCTCTCTCATGTAACGAAATGTGCAAAAACGTGACGCGTCCTTCAAATTTCAGTCTCAATTTTCGTTCGCCAAAGCAGTTTCACTTCAATAATTTATGTTACGATATTTATAGTTCTAATTATTGCTCAGTGATAATGTACACGGATGTCGTGTCGATCGACGTGAGTTCGAATCCCTGTATAAGCCTGAGCTTTCGGTAGTAGAGTATTTTCTAACACCCTCCTTAGCAACCATTGCTTCAATTTTTTTTTTTTCGAGAAGCACCAATAGCTGATTTCTAGCAGCTGCACTTTAGAGCCAGTCCTCCACTAGTGTTACTATCTTGGGCCACATAACATCAGTTGATATTGTGACGAAAATGCTTAACTTATAAAAAAAAAAAATCTAACGCGATATTATGGAACTGTACAATTCTGTACCCGACCACCGTACACATATGGTGATAAACTCATCTCAGTTCCCAAACCCGGTAAATACCGTAAAAACCGGTAAAGCTGTAAAAGCCATCAGCAGCTCTGTTTTTGGATAGCGCCCCTCAGGCTAACAGTAAGGTGAGATCGAAAAAAAAAACATCACAATTACTCTGTTTTGGTTTGTCATGTTTCAAGATCAGGCACTGTATATCCACCTGCCAAGAGAGTTGCAGGTCGGCAATGAACTGATGATCTTTCGATGGTCACCGCTCTTTTTGGATTGTACCGTGTTTACCATAATGTACAGACATAGATTTATCTGGTATAGATCGTAATAAGTTGAATAAGACGAGACCAAAAACGGAATACTAAAGTGAGTGTATTATTTTGTTGATTTCTTGGTTGAACAAGTTACATCCAGTTAAATTTAACAATTAAATACGTCGACTAAACATTTAATTATTCTTTAAAACCTTAGATTTTGGAAAAAAAAAAGCGGTAATTTCTTTTGATAACGATTTTGAAAATAGTCTCGTATCCCTGTCTCGTTCTAACATAAACGTATACTGTGCTATTTCTCTTTCGAGTTGCTGATCTATGTTATATTAAATGTATGGGTACAGGATCGTCAGTTTGACACGGTACTATAAAAAAAATCCGACCAACTTATTCTATTGTTATAAAATTGTATGATAAAAAGTTGTTACCAATACGTCCCACGCTCGACCAACAGCCGGTGTTCCTGGCTTGGATAACGAGATAATCCTTTTGGCCATTGTAAGGTACGAATCTGAGACAGGTAAGTCTATGGTAGTCCGCTATCGCCTTCAGAATCAGATCACGCTGATCTTGATCTGTGTAAACAACAAATGGTGTTCGTTGATTTATTTTGATAACATTCTATACAAATAAATAACATTGAAGTGTCTGTTTGTAATGTCAAAATAACAGCGTTTTACTAAATGCATATGAAAGTCTATACGGTGATTATAAGAAAAAAAAAACAATAAAAAAATATTGAAGTCTGTTTTTCTGTTTGTTCCGGATGGACCGATGTTTACGGGACTTTTACCAGCATATAGCTAATTTTATAAGGGGTAACTTAGGCTACTTTTAATAATGAAACTTACTAAAATGTCCCTCGATTAAGTAAGGAATGTGACCATTTGTCCACTTCGACGACTCGTCCCGTATTCCGTTTCTGGTCATTTGAGGAGGCATTAGGATGTCACCTTCCGCATATTCACCTACTTCTTCTGGGTTCATCAGTGATGACTCCGACCAGGATAACAGCGCTTGGCCTATACACACAATTTTAGGTATTTTTAGACAATCCACATACCTACGTAGATGGCCTAGTATTATACACTAATTTCCATATCTTTCATTCTACTTTTGAAAAGTCATACATATTAATTTTATAATATAGTTATAGCATTTGTTTTTAAAAATCAGTTGTTTATTTATTGTCCCATCTTTAGATTTTTCTTCGATATTGTTGTTTCTGTGACCATGAAAAATCGAAATTTGTATTATTTTCGAATTAAATTGCGTTGGGCACCAACGTAATATAGGCGGCACGCTATATCAATGACGTTTGTGGACTAGGTACCGCAAATGAACGCATGTTACGTACTGATTTAAGAGGAAACGCGGACAGTGTTTTACTTATACAAACGTATTCTTGTTACCTTGTTGAGTAATGGTACTAGAGCAAATATTTTTATACCGTAAAATTTATATTTACTACTACCATGTCGCTATGTTTTGATTTTTTGATAAATGAATTATTGAAATCATGTTCAGACGTCCAGCGTACAAATTTGACGACTACAAAAAGAAAAATAAAAACATACAGATATAGCTATAGTCCTTCATATATTATACTTGAAAGAAATATTAAAATCGGTTCAGTTATGGAGGAGGAAACAGGGAAATACGAAACTATGATTTTGTCAATTTTACTTAAGTATTTATAATCAGCCCGAACTGCAGAACTGCAGTTGTCTCTCTCGCACCTATTCAGTGAGGCTTCAGCCACAACGCGACCGCAATAGATTTTAGAAACACCTATTCTTGAAATGTTTCTTGGACCGCGTATCCTATTAATCGCGTTCGTTTTGGAAATTTTGATCCCTACAATGAGTCCCGTGGCCAGCCAGAAATGAAAGTCGATAACAATGAATTGAATGCCGTAGTGGAAGCAAATTTATCTTAAATCACGTCGGAATAAGCAGCAGCCTTAAACGTAAGTGATAAAACGATACTGCTTCTTTTGCGTCAAATTGGAAAGATAAAAAAGCTAGGATACCGTATGAACTTACTGAACAACAACAACAAAATCGCGTCGAAGCTTACTTTAACTTGTTGAATAGACGCACAAATGAGGGGACTCTGAATCGGATTTTCGCTTTTTATTAAAAGTAGATCCTTGTATGATAATCGAAAATGAATATGACTTGATAAAAATGTAGGATTGACAGAGAGAGGAATGATTTTTTACTCTTATCCACAGGGGATAAGCATTAATCATGAGATCACAAATTAAATTAAACTACTTTTGTTATTCCAGCTAAGTTCCCGTGGAACATCAAAAATATTCTCCTATAAACGAAGTCGCGAGTAAATAATAATTATATTTTTATCAATCAGTTTCCATATCAACAAACGTAATTTTAAGGACTACTACCAGGATATCATAGGTTTGTGCATATCAGTTATCAGATACGTCATTAAAGCGTATCGCAACGTAATTTTTAATAGCCTTGTGTGATCGCACTTTCAGCTGAATCATTATAGTTATCGGAACATTTTAATTAATGAATTATTGTTATTAGTATGACAACAACAAATATTATAAGTTAATCAAACACTAGCATCCGCGAGGAAGTTCTTAAATAAAACTTCATTAGAACAAATAGTCTATATCACTCAGGGATAGATTTCTTCGTGTTATAAAATATTTTTTAGAATCAAATTAGTTTTTAGAGAGATTAATTACCAAACTTTACCTTAAAATAACCAAAAACAAAAAATTCTTTATCTATTCAATTTAAGTCTTAAGAAATGATCGTCAAAACACTACTAAAACATCCCAGTCATCGAAAAGATCCCACAAGAAACTTGATTGGGTTTATCTTTTTTTTACTGTGCAAATAATATTTGTAGTTACTTATCATTTTAGTAATTTTGTAGATGCACAGAGAAGGAGTCACTTCCAGACACTACTATCATTCACGGTAATGACCCTATATTTGACACCCTATAATTGTCTTTGACATTTTGATAGTAAAACATGCTTGGCACGATCCTTGAACTTATTATCCGGCAAAAAAGTGATGTCCTTCGGGATCTTATTAAAGAATCTAACACTATTACCCAAAAGACTTTTCTTGGCCTTACTAAATCTAAAACACGATAATAATTAATTTATGTCTACAGTCTATAGAAGTATCTATAGATTTATATGATCAAGTTTAAAAATACGTCTGCATGCAAAAAAAGTTGTTGGTAAATGCTCGTTTATAATACAAGAAAATTGGGGCTTTAGGACTGCCTATTAAAATCTAGAAATTTAAACAACCGTGCGGTAAATATTGAATATCTTTTAAGAAGTATATTAAAGCACTCCGATTCAACTTGATCAGAACCATCGTACATAGGGTGATTAAAACACATAACTGTGGAACACTTCGGCCTAGTGCGTGTCAGAATTAAACAATCAATAAAAATCATATATGCAGTTATCTAGCAGGGCTTAGCACGGGTCTCAAGGTGGGCATTGGTTTGTCACGTTTAAGGATCAGCCGATTTCAGTTGCAGGGACAATCGGAAGTGGGTTGCCGATATTTCAGTGACTGCCGTTGCTGCTGGATTGTATTTTGCTTACTATAAAGCACTGTGTCGACACTTTTACTGTACTATAGTAAACAAACAATCTGAAGAAAATTATAGACTATGGATGCCATTGGTGCTGATATATCGGGACTGTCACCATCGTTACACCCTCTGCCCCGACCAAATACTATTACGTCCTAATTTTCCGTTTGGTCACGGCATTCCAAAAACTCACGCCAAATTACTTTTGACTACGCTGGGGAAAATAGAGTGTAATGTCGAGCGATGGTTGCTTTTAACAATAACATTTGGAAGACAAAGTTAGCTCAGAAGAGTGGAAAGAATAAAACTCTGTAGTAGAGATATAGTTTCACTTTTTAAATGAAATAAAAAATCCTGATTGAAAATGCCAAATGTTTAAACTAAACTAATATTTGTTTGCGTTACCTAACCACAATGCCATCATGGAAAGACTATTTTATTAATATCAAGCCAAAGGGCTGAGGAAGGATATCGACTACTGCTTGTGACCCTAGAGTCAATACTTACCGTGCCAAATAAACTTCAATGTAATTTCCACTGAGATAAAAAAACGTGTATAAGCGCATAAAGAATTATTTTAAAAAGTAAAGTGTTCAGTAAATTAAAATCAAGCTATGTTTACACTGTATACACTATTGAGAGCCTAGCCATTTATTATGGTAAGCCCTTTCTTTTGGAATCAAAAGAACTATAAAAGTTTCACTAAATTAAAGCTGATATAAAAATAAATTAACACAATTGAAAATAATTACAAGATATTTATAAACATACCGCTCTCATTATTAGGTGTTCCATACGCCTCCGGACCCAGGTTAGACAAATCAATTTTATCATTACCGTAAAAATTGTACTCTTCTATACCATTAGAAACGAACTCTTCTATATCTGTGTCTTCTAACGGCAAACATTTGAGACCATTTATAAGGAAAACTAAATAAAATTTGATAAATTTCATTGTTTGGTTTTTTTTTTTGTTAAGTTTAGTAAAATACAATTTTAAATATTAAATAAATAAACTACCAAGCGAACAGAAAACACTTGAAAGTATGTATTACAATTCGCGAGTAGCTTGTATATATATCACGAAGACCTGTCATAGGGTAAACAAGAAAATGTCCGCAAGGTTCGTTACTCCTACTTCCTGATAAAGGATGTTACGACGGAAATATGTAAACTACCTAATCGATAAGCGGAACCTTGATGACTTTGCTTTTTACCTTTATTGTTTTGACATTCACAAAATTATATTTATGATGCGCTGTCAACATTATTTTAACGTGAATTATAATGGCCTTGTTACGATTTATTTATTTATTATAATTCAAACAATAGTTTGTATTTTTTATATAAATACCACGCTGTTTTCGTTAGAGATGCAGGCTAATATAATTTATGGCTATTTTATGTTTACTTAGTATTATTATTTGGATTTTTTATAAAGCCTTAGATATTATGTGCCTTAAATAAAATCATTTAAGTCTTGAAGACAAAATTTCCAGTAACTAAGTATTAATTTTTTATTTAGTTATCTTATAGTGTGTTTTTCTTCAGTTAGGATAGCCAATCTCGTGTTCGTATTTTTGTTTAATAATGCAGGTAAAATGTAATTCATCAAAACTTTTAACCTATATTCGAAAATACTATAAAAAAAACCTTTGTCATGGCGACAAAAATAAACTATGCGTGCTATCTCTTAGAAGTAAGGAATCTTGAATAAGATCTAAGATAATATAGCCAGCCTCATCTGCTAGGAGGACAAGCTAACTAACAATTTAAAATTAAGTTCTATATACTTAGTATTCGTGTTGCAGTGCTTGATTCATTTATAACATACTAGCGATGTACCCACCCACGGCTCCGCACGCGTTTGTTGTTAAAATTATGTACATTCCGTAATTTTATTTTTACTCATATTATTTGCAATTCATATAGCTTATCAATTTAGGAATGGTATATTGCTTCTCGTGTACAATTTTGTGTTCTTTTTACCTTTTAAAAAATATTGTTCACTATCTTCATAGCCTATCAATTATGGAATGACTTACCGTCATATTTGGAAAAGTGGACAGTAAACAGCAAGCGATCCTAAGGACGTAAATAGCAGACATGCGGTAGCAGTTGCCAGCCGATCCGAAGTTTCTTATCACCGTTGTAATTTGAAACTCGATTAAAAGAAAAAGCAACACTAAAAAGAGACAAACACATACATCTGTAGAATTTAGCCTGCCAGAGAAAGGGATAGAATACATTATACACGGTTAGTGCTAGTCTTGAATTTCACGATTGTAATCGTCATCGAATTAGCCTAGCGGTGTGACGACCACACCTATATGCACTGTTGTATTTAGGTCATGAGTGGTCGATAGTTCGAATCCCCGCCTATTTTGGATTTAAAAAAAGAGATTTTATTGAAGATATTTGTAGCACGGGCAACACTGTGTCTGACGTTGTCATAACGGGTTACAAACCTCTCGGCAACTGATTAAACATTATCTGATTCCGAAACGTGACCAACCAAAAGAGAGTAACTTTGATGAATTTATCACCATGCCCATAGCGAGGCCGACCCAGTCGTGTACAGGTCTCTACCATTCCGCTTGAATACTGGATATACATCGGCCGATCCCAGAACGCGACATGCCTAAGCGTGACAGTAAATGATGAGTGTAAGACACCGGGTGTAGGAGGGTCGCGATCCAGCCGAACTGTCTTTAATTTGTTGTTGGAGTAGCTTAAAGTGGAATCAATATGTGTTTAATATTTCTTTTACTAAAATGAATAACAATAAATTCTTCAAATAAAAAAAGACTTTATTAAATTTAGACCCTAATAACCGGCGAGAACCGAGTTTCTTATTTACAACTGTACAAATAATATTTACATTAATAATTTTGTGACTGCACAGAGAGGGAGTCACTTCCAAACATCCTTGTGACAATAAAACCTGCTTGACATGGTCCTTGAACTTATTGCCAGACGAATCATGCGCTTCGGGATCTTATTATCTAACACTATTACCTAACAAAACTTTTACTGGTCTTACTAAGTCTAAAATGCCTTACGACTTATTTACGTATATTTCTAATATTAAAGCTCTGCTGATCTTTAGCCAGAGTTTTTAATAATATACATTAAATAATCAAGGATGTATTTGGAGGACGATAATAAGATATTAAGTACCTGAAAGTTATTCTTTATTTGTTTTTCTATCGGCATTGCCCATTTAGCCCTATTCTAATAATAAAAAGTAACCGATTATCGTTCATTGCCACATCGTTATCTCTATTTAAAAATCAACAAAAATTATCTTTGACATAACCCAAATACGTACTGACACCTATATTATTATCTGCAACCGGAAGATTTTCTGTTTATACAACGTTACCTTGACGGAACCTTCTCAAAAATATTTGTCATAACTTAGTTAACATGATTCATAGGACTGTTTGAAGAAATCGCGTATTAATCTTCTCGAGGTCGAGGTCTCGGGACCGCAAATTCTACCATTATCGGTTCGATTAATAAATAATGTCAAAAATAATTGCCGCATCACTGTTGGACGCGGCGCGGGTGTATGCTAATAGCGCAGGATCTATGCAAAACTGTAGGTCGTGTTTATACAAAACTCATGTTTTAACACTTAAATTAGATTTATTGTCCATTTCGTGTCATATAAACGCATTCAATATAATCTCTGTTACGGCTGTCTGTTCTGACTTTATTAAGCATTGTAATTTATGTGATACTGGCACTACGCACGCGCTGAATGCTCGTCTGCTATATAAAGACCAAAATAATTATTGAGGATGATTCTTAGAAGGTATACATATGCTATCGTTGACTTTTTTTGTAGGTCTTTTAAGATTAACAATTATGTACTCAATTAATTTGATATATTCTTATGATTTACTCAGCGTAAGCCATTTATAGAAGTAGGTGGCAGACTAGGTGGCGACCACCAAAGACCAGGCGTACCACCCGCCATTGTGCCATAGGTGTGTTGCGTTCTAGTGTCAACTGGTGTATATCCAGTAGGGTTGCCCAAAAAATCGATTGTTTTACTTCTCACATGAAAATATTTTAATTTAACGCCTTTTACGAATTCTCACCGAAAAATAAACACGAAAAGGTCGCTCAAACTTTTATTTAAAAAAAAGTAGCTAAGTACGAGTGGGACTCGCGCAGCCAGGGTTCCGTAATTGTAAAGCCACATTCACCAAAATAATTAGGTAACATTACTGAAGAAAGCACGGTACAATTGTAACGGAAAGATAAACTATACTGAGAGACAAACTTAACTTTGCAGTTAGAAAACTGTCAATATACGTCGCGGTCAGATTACCAACTGTAAATATGTTTGTAATCGGAATTTATTTTGTCATGTAAATATAAATTTACGGTTTTCGGATTTCGAATTTTTTCTTTACTTGTGCTATATGACATTTCTTCTTGCCAAATTTCATGATTGTAGGTGAACAGGAAGAGTACCTTAAATAGGTCTTTATTCCCTCTGCGAGTGTTAAAATATGCGACATAAATGTTTGATTTTTTCACAAATTCAAGGGATACAGACCTGAGTATTTGATATTAATTAACACGCGCTCCTGAGAAAAGGGTCTTCACAGACAGACGGAAAACCAACATCCTATAGGGGTTCCTTTTTTACTTTAGAGGTATGGAACCCTAAAAATACAAAATTATTAAAAAATTACAATAATTTTATTTTAATTTGTTTTCTCAACTTGTAATAATATTCTACGGTTGACATTATAAGTATTTTAAAGTTGATATTTTATTTTATAGAGGTCGCCCAAGATTTTCCAATATTAAAGTAGCGTACTTACTACTTTTCATTTTTTCGAGCGAGCTGTAGGTAATTTTTTTTTTTAATCATGATATATACGCTACCACTGAGCTATAAATGCTATAAACTATCAGAGATGGCAAACTCGTTTTCCTAAAGGGCCACCTATAACATTTAGGATGTGTTCGCTGGCCAGAACTAAGATTAAAAGCTAATTCTTAAAATCATTACTTAGTTATGAAGTTAACATACATTTTCATATAATGTTAATAAGAAGGGTAAATTATCTTGAGCTAGAGGGTTCAGATACCTGAGTTCTCTTGTTTTGTTAATGCTAATTCATATTGATGTCGGGTGTCATATTTGTGGTAGTTATTTAAAAAATAGATTTGATAAGAATAGATAGTAAAATAAAGCGCGCGCAATTATAAGCATGCGTAATCGCATCGATTGCCGTCTAAAAATCCTCACAGGATAATTTCTGATTGCGGCCCGCGAACTGTATCTTGACATGGTTCATCTATATGATTTCTGCATATTTTGTACTTGTAATAATAATTGAAAAAATAAACAATGTAGAAATAAAGGTTCAACGTAGAAATAAGTTTTTGTCTAATTCAAGTCAACGTGGAATTTCACTTAAAGTAATAATTCAAGTGAAATCTACAAATACGGGGCCCCTATCCTATAACTTACCACTGTCTTGTTATGTGAGTAATAAATTTAACTATTTTATAAGTGTAATGCCATTTTGAGTTGATTAACCTGCTCGCTAAGAACCATGATAACAGCTTAGAGTTGGTAGTTTTTAATGAGGGACGTAGTATAGGGGGTCTTAGATAGGGAGCCGCGGCCGGGGCGTCTCGTTTCTAAACCTTTAGAGATCATAATGTGAGAAAGGTCAATTGTCTCGTTTTATGGAACACCTAAACTTTATAGTAGATTTTTTTTTTATGTTTTTTTATTTCTTAGGCGCGATCTGTAACCTAAACGGCTTGATGGATTTTAGCATACGAGGTGTCGATAGATTCGTCTTAATCGTGGCAGTGACATACGCTATATAATGTTTAAGTATAATATCTGGGAGTGATATAATCTGATGGTAAGCGGTTACCGTAGTCTATGAAATTTGATAAAATTTTGTTTTTATCATCTCCATGTGACATCTATACCAATATTATAAAGAAGAAAGATTTGATTTTTTGTTTGTAATGGTAAAAACACAAAAAGTACTGGACCGATTTTAAAAATTCATTCACCAATATAAAGCTCCAGTATCAGCGAGTAACATAGGCTATATTATAATTTGAAAAATTAATTTATTCCTCATAAAATGTCGATAGTTTTACACAAAGTATAAAAAACTGCCTACACGGGTGCGTTGGCGATGTCTGTCGTATAAAATTAAAACGGGTGAAACTGTGCGGCACAGCTAGTCTTCTATACTTTAAGTTATCTATTAATTGTATCTCTCTCTATACATTGTTACTAAAAGATTTTTTTTTTGTAACAACGCTATATCTCCTTTATTTCTTCATCAAAATTAATGATACGAACATAATTTTAAAGCTTAGGTTCCTCGCTATTGACCATACATAGATAAATAGTTTAAAACTAACATACATGTGCCTCAAATTATAAAAAAACTGTTTATATGACAGTCGTTAGATTGTTGACGCTACAAAGCAAAGAACTATAATGAAAAAATGCCTAAATATTTAAAAACATTATTTCAATGTCTCCCTTCTCTTTGGAAGATTGCTAGAATATCGCCCATACATAAGGCTGGTGATAAAAAATATATCACTCACTACAGACCAATTAGCTTATTAAGTTGTTTTGCTAAGTTATTTGAAGGGATTATTTAAGGACATATTTTTAGTCATATTTCGAATACATTAAGTAATAAACAACACGGTTTCGTCCGTAATAGAACGACAAACTCTAACCTTCTCGTGTATACAGCTTACCTATGTGATTCATTTAACATCAAAACACAAGTTGACTCTATTTACACAGATTTTCGTAAAGCATTTGATCGTGTCAAGCATTCTATCTTATTGTCAAAAGTCTACCATTTTGGTATTCATGGTAACCTCTACCGGTGGTTAACTTCCTACCTGACAAATCATTCTCAATTAGTTGCAGTGTACGGATTTGAATCTGCACCGTTTACTGCAACTTCTGGTGTACCGCAAGGATCCAAATTAGGTCCCCTGTTGTTTCTGATATATGTTAATGACCTACTCGACATGATGTTAATTGAATGTCTGGCTTATGCTGATGATATAAAGATTTTTCGCCTAATTAACAGTATAGAGGACTGTCACAGCTTACTTGCCACAGCACCTTAGTAAAGTTAACTTACAACAGAACATATTTTTCACCAGGCTTCCTAATTTTAAAAATTCACTCAATATATTTATTTCTATTTAATTGTTAGATTTTCACCGTCCATTTACTATAAACAGTACTTGTTAACAATGAAAGTTGTGCACATATGTCATAGGGTATTAGATTTTAAGAGGTAGGTATTCAGAGTTAAGTTATTATTGTTACTTGAATTTTTTTTTATCTCTTATCTGTATTTGTGCCTTTCGAAATAAAAAAATAAATAAAATATCCATAATAGATAACTAACATCTCCTGATTCTTTAATTTTCAGTATAACAAGTCTTCATACTAACTTCCGCGACCGATCTTTCGCCGTAACAGCAGCACGACTGTGGAATTCCCTTCCTATCAACATACAACAAGCCAACTGTCTAATCGTATTATAAAATATATTTGAAGGTTACGTGTTGAGTTCCACTAGATGACGCTGCTCTGAGAATTTTTCTTTTATATCGCACTGTGCTAGCTCTGCATCGCGATATGGTTAACCGTATAGTAGTCCTCCTGAGTACCAGTTTACAGTGTAAACACTAACGCTCGAGATTCCTTCAAGTATTCGCTACGTAGGTTTTACTTGGAGCAGTTAAATATCACCTAGACTATTTTTTTTTTTTCTAAATATTATGCACGCCTTGCACATAGGTTACTTTTGCTAACCTGGAAGACTTGTAGAGTGCTTTTTAGCATTTAGTTTTCCTATTTTCCTTTTTTTATGTGCAGTACAGAAGAAAAAAAGAAATTGAATGAAACAGTTGAATATAATAACGTAAATATTGTCAGAAAAACGATAGCAGAAGTTTGTGTATAGAATTTCCGACTACATCGATACACATTGGCCACCATCTAGAGATGTAGTTCTTACGAAGATAAATCCAATGAGTCTTAACTCGAAAGGGCTATCTTGTTTGGCTTGGCTTCTAAAAGATTTTGATTTGGAACACTTAAATCCCGATCCAACCCAAATGAAATACAGGCCAGGTCTATACAAAGCAGGTTCTAATGATTTAACAGATATTTATTGGAAAAAAAGGATTAGGGCATGTGTAGACGGCACCGCGGAGGCGACGCCGCGCTTTCACGCCTCTATGCTGTGTACACGCGCTACCGCTGCGCCGCGCCGCCGCCGCCGCTCCTCGTCCGCGCAGACAGGTTTTCCATATCACTGTACATTTTGAGTAATACATTGCTAGCCACGAACATCATATGTGTAGGCGTAATTAAAATAATGAATTTAACTAAACAAAGAGGTATTGTTTGCATACTACATGTAAAGAAATGGCTAAATAAAACTAAGAAGTCAAATAGACGCTTATGGGTTCATACCATTTTAATGCAAATAGAATAAAATGGTGGATTCCATACACTTTATAAAGATGAGTGTAAGTTTTATGATTATCTTCGGATGAATATCAAAACATTCGACAAATTATCAGTTAAACCTATTATATGCCAGCACCAATTTAAAAAAATAATTAAACTCAACATATTTCATTATTCCTACACGTATAATTTTCGTGGCTACCAATATATTACGAAAAAGGTACAGTGATATAGCTAGGGTTGCCACCCGTACTATATTATATAGTATCGTACTATATTTTAGTCAATTGTACTATATATTATAGAAAAATAATATAGTACGAAAAATACTATAAGGTGCATTCGGCTAATTCCGAAATTCGGGATATTCCGATAATTACTAATTTCTACTAAACGCAGCAATATTTTATGCTCTTCCAACATTTACCGGGTACCATTCTTATTACGCTATCCTGCTTTAGTTGACTCAGGTTGTCCCGAGCGAGCAATCGTACATAACGCAAGATTTTTATGAAACAGTGATTTTTCCCGCGTTTTTGGGTTATCAGAATTACCCGAACATCCATATTTAAGAACTTTGGTAAGTTATATATCTGATATTTTTTTAATCCAATAGATTATCGTTTTAGTGCACTACTGACTAGGTACAGAACACTCTAACTCATCATTTTCTCCTTTTTTCAGAATTACCCGACCCGGGGAATTCCGAAACATAAACAATTCGGATTTATCCGATCTTAATTTTCTATAGAAATAATCAGTGGTTCTCAATGTTTCATTTCTTATTTATGGGAATGGTTGAATTTGTGTTCTAATTAGTATAGTTTCTCAATGTACACTAAACTATTTTAAATTTACGTTTCAGTTTCTTAGGCACACTATAAAAAGTGCTGACAACATACATAACTAATCGGAACTCTTTCTGTCTATATAGTCTTCTTAAACAAAAAACATTTATGCCGGAATTTTTGTTCTACAGTTATATATGTATACTTATTAATTAAAAAAATGGTTTCAGAAACATGCCAAATAAATATACTAAAAAGAAAATACCCAAATATACACAAAAAGATATAATAAATGCTGTTAAAGAAATTAAAAACGATAGATTGTCCATTTATGCTGCAGCAAAAAAGTACGGAATACCTTCAACAACTCTTTATGACAGGGTCAAGGAAACATATAGAACAAATGTTGAAGTAGAAAATAGATTGGCCGACGCTATCAAAGCTATGGAAAAATGGGGATTTGGTCTTTCAAGAGAAGAAGTGTTAAATCTAGTCGCGCAGTTTGTAAAAGTCAATAACATAAATACACCATTTACGAATAATAAACCGGGAAAAGACTGGTTTATAAATTTTCGTAAAAGGCACAGACTTTCTATTAAGAAACCTCAGCCGGTTGAGTATGTACGGAAAAAAATGACCGATCCTTTTGTAATTTCTGAATATTTCCAACTACTAGAAGATACATTGACTGATTTGAATTTATTTAAAAAGCCACATTTAATTTGGAATATGGATGAAACATCTTTGTCTCTTGACCCAACAAAGACAAAAGTTGTTGGTGCTGTTAATAAACCATGTTCCAGGACAACATGTAAAAAAAACAACATGTAAAATATCACTGTACTGACAACTGTAAATTGTATTGCCTCATTTTATATAAAACTGTATTATTTGTCGATTATACTTTTATTGCAAATGTCTTTTGTTGTTTGTACAATTACTTACCTACTAAAAGTTTGAGAAGCATAGATTATTTGTCGGGTAATTCCGTAATAAAATATCAATTTTATATGCTTTGGCTACTTAGAGGTCAGTATCGAGAAACATATTTTGCGAGGGTAAATCTGAACGGAAACGAAATATGTAAGCAATGCCGTAACTAAATAAAACCCACTTTTTAATGTCATGCGGAATTGCCCGAACATACTCCGGAATTGTACTGACACGGAGAAAAAATAATCCGAATTTTAAATATTTTTATTAACTAAGTCATGATTTTTATTTAATTTTTTTAAATAAAACCGTAGACTATACATTGAAGTAGACAAAATAATCTAAGTGATAAAGTTAACTCCACCTACTCTGGAATAACTAATGAAAATAGAAATATCACTACAACTCTTCAAAAATCCTTTCGTTATTACCCGAATGCACCTTACCATATAATATTGACTTGTAAATTTCAAATGTATGAAAATTGACTTTCTTTTCTTCATAACTTTTTTGTGTCTCGAGTTGTAAAGCTAAAACTTATAAGTATCGTTACCGGGATAGTAACGAAGCTTTAGGGCCTTTGACCTTGATCCCGGGCGTCCCCGTTCAAAAGATATTAGTTGATGAAAATTTCATCTTAGACGACATTGTATTGAGGTGAAATCATCAATCTGTACGTTTATTTTTTCGACCTTTATGCTACAGCTATCGATAAACCAAAGTTTTATATAAAATTATGTTTACCCCTGATTTACCCTACCGCATCGTTTTCATTAATTTTTACATATACGATTCAGAGTTCGTTTTAAAACTTCAATATACCTACCTATTTTTCTATATTAAAAGTCATACATTACCTATAAACTTGCACTATATACTTAAATTATCACCAATTATCTTTAGCTGCTAATATTCTTAATTGGTTTTGTTTTACATTTGTATCATTGACAGCAGTTGGCTGCAATGCAACAATTTCCCTTTCAACTGCCAGCGTTTCTTTTTTAATATTTAAATTACTTTCCTTTGTGAACTTAAAATAAATAGGTCTACAGTCAAAAGTTAATGATGCATTGAGATTTTCCCATATAATTTCATCCGTATCATCTATCACCAGTTTAAATTGTACATATTAACACATGAAGATACTGGATTCATCCCCAATCATTTTTTGTTTGTAGTTGCTTTGTCCAGATGCACCATCAAAACTCCATTTACTGATGACAGTTAAATCGTTACTACTAACCATTGTTGTCAATGGCAATGTTTTTAAGTCTCTTGACTGTAATGTTCAGATCAGACTGAAGGTTTAGCTTGACTTCACTATCTGTTATCAACATGTCTTCTTTTTCCAAGTAGGACTCCTTTTTCGCGGACTGTATTGCATTATATGATGGAAAAATATCACACCCCATGTATTTTGTACTATTCCTTAGTGTTACGTTTTGATAACTTCAAAGACGTTGATATACCCAGTGCTGCATCAACAGTACACGTTCGCTTTGTAGGATTTAGGCATGCTCGAAGCATTTTTGCGTTATCAGGTTGTTTAATTAAATGCATTAATAATTCAGAAAAGTCAGTGTGGTATTCATTTTCGGCAGCTTTCATGGGCAGAGCGTATGCTAATGTACCAAAATTACTTTCGCTAATAAGATTTTCTGTTCTTCTTTTTTGAAGTGGACTTAGGTCCGCGAATACTTTCCTCGGTATACATGACTTTGTTTTCGTTGACACAAATACACTATCAGGCACAGTGTATTCTATGATGTACTAGGTAGTAATGCTAACGAAACATTTGTTGATGCATCTTCATCTCTCATACCACTACATGAAAGTTCTTCAGCTCTCAACTGATCCATGTATGTTTCATTAAATACTGGCCATTTGATACCTAAGTCTAACCACTCGGCAAACATTTGTAAAAATTGCTTCCTGTATAAATAGCCGATTTACATTTTCGTTTAAAATTACTTGAATAAGTTGCAAAAAACTATTTAAGTTCGGTCTTTTCTTCTTTAAACAGAGGAAACTCACAGAAGTTAACAATCTTTGAAATAATTTGTCTGAATCAAAAGAATTTTGCTTCATGAACACAAAAATGTCGATATTTGATACCAGTCCTTCCATATTGAACAAATCAAAATTATCGCAGGGTAACTTTAGGGTACGGGTTATTAAATTATTATGAAATGAAATATTTTTTAGATCTGACTTTACTGTTAGCCTTAGGGACCCTGAAGCCGCTGCGGCTTTTACAGCTTCCCGAACTTGGTGACGAGCGCAGAAGGCACTCAGCCGCGAAAGTTTTGGACGACTCGCACGAGGGTGCCAGAGTGGCCGAACCTCGGCTCGGGCGGTCGTCGCGCATGCGAATAGGTCGCAATCTAACTAATTGAATGAAATGAAATATAATTACTCATAGTATTTATACCACTTTTATTTAGAATCATAACCGATCTTTAGAGCAAATCTACAATAACAACTACTACAAAAACAACAATAACAATGTACATCAATAAACTAATTGCCCTAATTAGCAAAACCAAAATATTTAGCTACAAATGTGAAACAAAAACAAAAAAAAAAAGTAGTAGGTTATATGTTCATAAAGAACGTACATAAAATTTATAGGTAATGTACGACTTAATAAATAAACAAAAATAGATTTATTGAAGTTTCAAAAGGAATTTTTGATACTAATAAATAAATAATTAATAAATAAATAATAATAAAAAGAGTTCAGTCGACGAATCCAACTCGGTTGGGCAGCGTTCGGGAAACTGCGCGACGTCTTCTAGTCCATAATACCTCAGTGCCTCAAGACAAAAGTCTTTGACCAATGTGTGTTGCCAGTGATCACATACAGCACAGAGACGTTGTCGCTCACTGTGGGCCTCATAAGAAAGCTCAAGGTCGCTCAGCGAGCTGTGGAGAGGGCTATGCTTGGTGTTTCTCTACGAGATCGAATCAGAAATGAGGAGATCCGTAGACAAACTAAGGTCACCGACATAGCCAAAAGGATTAGCAAGTTGAAGTGGCAGTGGGCGGGGCACATAGTTCGGAGAACTGACGGCCGTTGGGGCAGAAAGGTTCTCGAGTGGAGACCACGCACCGGAAAGCGCAGCGTAGGACGGCCCCCCACTAGATAGAAAGACGACCTAATAAAGGTAGCTGGGAGTCGTTGGGTGCAGGCCGCACAAGATCGGTCACTATGGAGATCTATGGGGGAGGCCTATATTCAGCAGTGGATGTCCTGCGGCTGAAATGATGATGATGATGATGAAGTAAATAAGGCGCTGATATGATTTTAAATAACTCTTATTTTATCAATAGCTATACTAGGTACTAAAATTGACAGGTCTACTGGTAGTGGGTTAAATTTCAAAGAAAATGGTGTCTAATTATGCATTTTTCATTAATTCATATCTTTTGAACGGAGACGCCCGGGGTCAAGGTCAAAGTTCCTAAGGGTTTGTTATCATTCCGGTAATGATAGGTATAAGTTTCAGCATTACAAATTAAAACAGATAAAAGTTATGTAGAAAAGAATGTCCATTTTCATTCATTTGAAATTTACAAGTCCATATTATATGGTGTATAAGGTAAAAATAAAGCTTGAAATTGCTAAATAACTCAACAATATGATCGTTTTGATAAAACTGTACCTATACTTAAAACTATCAAATAATACATTTCATTTCTTATGTACTATAAAAAAAATCTACTAACTTAGCAGTTTCCATCAGGAAGTTCCAGTGGCGATCATTCGGCTCCCCCTTTAGAAACTCGTCATCATGTGTAATAGAAAGTCTCATGGCTACAAAACAAACGAGTCCTAATTCGACTGTCGAACGATCAGAGTTCCAGTCCCTACTTCACGACTCCATAATATTGCATTGTCATAGAACTTACATACATATGACAAATTTCATCTCAATTGGATACAAGGAAATGGTTGAAAAATGGTTTGTTTTTTTTTATTTGGTGTTACATAGATACGAACGACCAAAGTTAAATCAAAGAGTTTGATAAAAGAAAATTTAATTTTTTATACATTTAATAAATCGAAGTAAGTACCATTATTATCTATGCACTTTTGCCATTTTAAAGGTAGTTCATTGATTCCATTGCTGAAAAAATTATGGGAGCAAGAATCAATAAAATCTTTGAAGGCAGTTTGGACAGCCTCAACGGAATTGAATTTATTTTCCTTGCAAGAAATTGTCCAAATTCCGAAAAAAGTGGTTATCTGTTGGAGCAATTTCCGTTGAATATGGTGGGTTTCGGAGACATTCCAACCGCAGTTCCTCTAATTTAGCGACCGCCGGTCGTAAAGTATAGGGTCTAGCGTTGTTCTGAAGCAGCAGTGGGCTTGAGATATTGACCAGTCTCGGTTGTTTAACGGCTAGATTTTCCACCATGGTTTGCAATTGTTGACAATACAGATCTGCCGTTATCGTCTGGACAGATCTTACGAAGCTGTAGTGTGTGTATGAAAAATTTAAATTAATATCTGACAGACAGTTCTGTTTTCGACGGGGTAAATCAACGGAGGACGCGGTGTTATTGCTAACATCAACTGTAGCGAAGAAGCTAGACAAGAGACTGTGTTGTAACGGTGTATTTCTTGATCTGGCAAAGGCCTTTGATACTGTGTCTATTCCTATATTGATAAGAAAACTTGAGTGTTTGGGAATAAGAGGCATCCCTTTGCAATGGTTCGCAACATACCTTACTGGACGAAGTCAGTGTATTAAAATTGGACAACTTACAAGTGACTTCAGAGTGTTTCGTTTGGGGTGCCACAGGGTAGTGCACTTGAACCAACATTATTTATTATTTATTTAAATGACATCCATGAGCTTCAAATCATGAATGCTGAGATATTTTGTTACGCAGATGATACTGCGATAATCTTTCACGGTACATCTTGGAATGAAGTTCAGAGGTATACAGAAATTGGCATGACTAGGATATATTACTGGTTGCAGCGTAATCTTCTTACACTTAATACAAAAAAAACAACTTGCATAAATTTTCATAAGACATTCGCTTCAGCTCCACCTACACTACCTGACATCAGAATACACACATGTGCTAGACTTAATGATTTTTGTGATTGTGACAAATTAAGCAGAAATACACTTATAAAGTACCTAGGTGTTCAAATAGACCAGCGTCTTTCATTCAAGAATCATATAGAAGTACTGGCTAGGCGGTTGAGAAGAGTGGTGGGTGTTATGAGGCAATTATGTTCTGCAGCATGCCTTGCCACCCTAAAAACCATATACTTTGCTCTTTGTCAATCTTTGATTTTATACTGCATCACAAGTTGGGGCAGTGCTGCTAAAACTAATATGATAGTAGTCGAAAGAGCCCAGCGCTCAGTAATCAAAGTCATGCTGCGGAAGCCTTATGGATACCCAACCACAGAGTTGTACAAAGAAAGCCGATTTCTTAGTGTGAGACAATTGTTTATACTGCAAGTTGCTCTTAGAGAACATAGAAAGGTAGCCGTCTTACCGGAATACAGTGAAATGTCAGGACGTGGTGTATTCCGTGTGAGAGCTCCCTTGGTGGGCACGGCCTTTGCGCAAAGGTTTGGCCCGTTCATTGGCCCCTATATTTACAATAAAGTACAGAAGCTATGTTCAATTGGAGACTGTTTGCTTTACGAAGCAAGAAGGAAAATGATCGGCTGGCTAAGCACCCTGACATATAACACAACTGAGGATGTACTTACAATTCAAAAATAATTTTACATTTTACTTCTTCTCTGATTACTAAAACTATAAGTAATTTTCCATGATGGTTTTGGCTGTTGCATTTATATTGTTTTATTTTATTTATGATAATATGTATGTTGTATGTAATTATGTTTATGTAGTATAAAATATGTGTCTGTATTGCATACTATATAACGGTATGGTATGTGGTATAATGAATAAGTAATGTGTAATGTAATGATTTGAGATGTTATTATGAGCAAGTATAATATGGTAACTCGTATGTAAGGTTCCCAAGACACAGGCATGCCTAGTTTGGGACCATTGTTAAAATTTAAGTTGTAAATTTAAGTTGTAATAAATAATAATAATAATAAATAATAATAACACCAGCACTGGTCCAACAAACACTCACCAGTAGCTTTTTCTGAGACGACTTTCGCTTGGGACAGGAATTGGCCGGTTCTCCTGGATTCAACCACTGCGATGACCGTTTCCGATTGTCGTAAAGGATCCATTTTTCCTCACAAGTAACAATAGGATTCAAAATTCCCTCGTTATTGTAACGGTTGAGTAATGTAATGCAGAACTCAATAGTTGTTTGTTGGCGTGCTTCAGTCAATTCTTGCGGTATCCATTTTTCGAGCTTTTTCACTTTTCCTGTTTATTAATTCCAATTATTTATTTTTTATCACTCACACCGAAGCCTGCCGCTAACTCTGATGTGGTTTGTGAATTATCCGCTTCAACGATCATCTTTGATTCTTCATTTTCAATTAGGATTTATTTCGAAAGTTTCCAGAACGAAAAAGTTGAAACCAAAAACGTACCGTGTTTTCTTTTACAGTAGCTTTTCCATAGACATCATTAATCATCCTTCGATCTGATTCTGCAGCGCTGATGCCACAATGGAACTTATATTTGTAAATAAGGCGATATTTTGAATTTTCTATTTTGTGAAAAGAACGATGTCAAAGAAAAATAAAATGGTGAGAAAATAAATGAATCACTAAATTCGAAACACAAGTACACAAACCTAAATGTGGAATAAATTTGAATTTGGAATTTCTAACCAGACGCCAGATATTTGTGATCAAAGTGACCAGTTCAACAAAACGCCAATTTCATATGTAAGGATCTAATAAAAGGTGTCCAGAAAGGGTATCGGGTATTTGTTTTCGCGCCATATTCGAAACGGGGCGTCTAAAGGGTGCGGGGAGGGGTTCGTGGCGTCCGCCATTTTGTGGAGTTTTAGTCACGATGGAACAGTACTCGGGGACGCATCGCGCATTTTGCGTACGAGCGTATTATCGTAATGGTGATTCAATAGTGACTGCTCAACGTCTCTATCGTGCGGAATATCGTACACGCCACGCGCCAAGTGACGATAGCATTAGGAAATGGATCAGGATGTTCGAGAATACAGGTGCGACAGTTAAAATTCAAAACTCTGGTCGTCCTCGTTCAGTTCGCGATGAAGAAACAATTGAAGAAGTTGAGGCGTCGGTTCGTCAAAATCCGTCTTTATCCATCCGAAAGCGAAGCCAAGCGTTGAACATCAAAAAATCGTCTTTACATTCGATTTTAAAGAAAGACTTACATCTAAAAGCCTATAAAATTCAATTGGTTCAAGAATTGAAGGATACAGACTATGCTAATATTTGCGAATTTGAATTTTGCGAACGAAATGCTGCAGCGATTTAACAACTTTAACAACATACTGTTCAGTGACGAAGCAAATTTTCACCTGAATTGTCATGTTAATAAGCAGAATTGTCGGTACTGGGCAGTGGAGAATCCGAGACGAAAGCATGAACGACCCCTGCATAGCCCAAAGGTCGTTGTTTGGGCCGCTATGTCTGCTAAAGGCATAATTGGTCCTTATTTTCATGAAGATCAACGAGGCCGAGCAATTAATGTGAATAGTGACCGTTATTGCGATATGTTGCGAAATTTTTTGGTCCCAGAGTTGCAGGAGTTTGCAGGTTTCAACTCAAGAACGTGGTTCCAGCAAGATGGGGCCACTTGCCATACCTCAAATGACTCAATGGAAGTTGTTAACGAATTATTCCCTAATAAAGTCATTTCGCGAAGGGGTAATATCAACTGGCCTCCCAGAAGCCCCGACCTTAGCCCGCTTGACTATTTTGCATGAGGATACCTTAAAAGTAAGGTTTATCAAAACAATCCGAAGAATCTAACCCAGTTAAAGCAAAACATCAGGTCAGAAATGGCAGCAATATCGATAGCTATGTGTCAACGTGTTATCGCCAATCTTCGTTTCCGTTTAGAAGAGTGCCAGCAACGTAACGGTCATCATTTGGATAACATCATCTTTTCCAAATAATTCTCCAATTCATATGCTAATAATAAACAATAAACTTTTTTATTGCATACAAATAATTTTTGTTTCATTGAACTTACAAATACCCGATACCCTTTCTGGACACCTTGTATTTTATGCGATCCGTAAATGAAACGAGTGACATCACAGTTGTCAGTCGTCTACTTGGCTTGAACATATGTATTTTTTGCGATCTGTAAACGAAACGAGTGACATCACATTTGTTAATCGTCTACTTGACTAGGTCATTTTGTATTACTAGTCATTAAAGGCACTGAATACTTACTGTGGTCAAGGTGTTAGGAACAAAACAAACACACCCATTATATATAATTTCTTGTGTATTTCTAAGATATCAGAACTTTATACACTAATTCATTTTTATTTACATGAGCATTTTCGCTTCAAAATATTATTACAATTAAAATAAATTTCTCTCTTTATTATATTATTATTTTTTACATATTTTTTTTTTTATATTTCGCTTATTGATCTAGGCAAAGTGACAAAATACTATACACATCGAAAAGTATCTTTTTGAAATACTGTTTTTTTTTTAATTATTCTATATTGTTAAGGAGCGGGCCTTAGGGTTGTCTTATAATAATAATAATAATGAATCAATCGAGTGTATGCAGGGAGTGTCAAAATAAAATGTAGTACTAAACATCACAGCCAAATAGAAGGTCCGTTATTGATTTAATTTTTTTATTATAATGTTATATCTATACATTAAAATAGGTAGAGTATAAAGAAGTAACATAGAGTGATACTGCCTCTCTGAAAAATTCCAAATTGATAATAATTACCTATGACATTCAAATTTTTATTAGTTATTATTCAAAATAAAGCAAACAGTTGTAGTATGTACCTACGAAATCTTAAAAATGAAATAAGGATCCTATTACAATAATAATTTGTTAGAAACGTATTGAAAGTGAAAATAAAGAATCTGTAATTTCTTAATTCGCGAAATAAGATGAAAATTTTAAAAGGATGTAGTAGCCACTCTATGTTACTTCCTTCCTCGAAGTTCATAGATTTAGTAAAGCATAAATCGGCAATAGGTTGAATAAGGAGAGACCAAAAACGGAATACACTACAGTGCGTATTACTTCATTAATTTTCTTTCTTATAAAAGTTACATCCAGGTACAGTAAACATAAAAACAATAAAACACATCTACTAAACATTCGATTACACTTTAAACCCATAGATTTTGAAAAAATAGACGGGATTTGTTACGGTCACGACAGCACATATGAAAATGGTCTCGTATGCCTATTTCTTTCTAACACAAGCGTATACTATGCTCTTTTTATTTCGAGTTCTAAATCTATGCTCGAAGTTTAAGTAAATATACTCTATCTATTCTGATCTATATTTTACCAACTCTATGGTTTTATATTTTTTATGAAAACAATAATGATTAACACTCCTCTGGAAATATTTTTACAATTTTTTATCTATAAAATATTCAATAAATAAGAATAAATACACTAAATATTTCATGAAGGATCTTTACAACAAATTACATTTCATATCAATTTCTACACAGATATTTGTTTTACAATTGCATACGTAATAAAGTAATTTTAAATTGTATGAAAATTAGGTATAAATCACAGTGCTTACTGAACATGATCCAGAACCAAATTTGTTGTATTTATATTAGTTTGTAATAATTTCGACTAAAATGCTTGAATTCGACGCCTTAACTAGAATTTAATAACTCATAAAGCAGTACTTTTTCCCACGTCACACTTACATATTGCACTAAAAATTGCTGAAATATTTACAAGACATATGTAGATATTTCGTATGAGTAATCATTACATTTGAAGCTCGTTTTTATGATATTTCTTTGCATTCAAACATACACGTTACGATCATTCTTTGAACAAACTTAAGATATGTCGCTGCGCCGTAAACTTCGATTTATCATAACTAGCGGTCGCCCAATGATCGAAATTAGACCAGCGACTTTTTAATCATAGACTATTTTCTGTTTGACATTTACAATGTGAACCTAAACAATGAACATTATTGTATCACTTGTTGTCACTTTTCATTGAGTGACAATGTCAATATTTTGGAAGGTCTAAGTTCAATGGCATCGATCGGTTTAGGATACGCAGTACTATTTTATTTATTTTAATATATTACTAACAGATATTATAGATAAGTTTTAGCTTTCTGCACTTCATCTCCATATAAACTTTAACCATGCCAAGTCTCTAAGACTTCCGTGCACGCAATACACACTTATAAAGGTGTCCCGAAGTTTTCTTCTCACGTATTAATATAATGATATTTTGAATGATTAATAATACAAAAACTACAGACTTGTCGAAATTACATCGCTCGCGTAAACTGCCGTCCAAAGAAAGGGAAAAATCTAAAATTTTCGCTAATTGAGTTTTATTTATATAACTATATTCAAAATGAGAAATCAAAAGGAGTATCTGGTCGCTTTTTGTTTCACCTTATGTTCTTGAATTGCACTTGTCTAAAACTGAAATAGACGTATCTCCCTGGAGATATTTCGACATTCCTCTGGTTTGTGGTTTACCGACTTCAAAAGAAGGAGGTTCTCAATTCGAATGTATTTTTTTTAATGATGTTCAGGCACAACTTTATGTTCATGAACCGATTTAGATGATTCATTTATCGTTGGAAAGGGGATACCTCAATGGTGATCCCATTCTAATTTCATTGACATTGAACCATCGATTTCGAAGATAAACCAGAGAAATCCTCAAAATCATTTAAGTTCGTTTCTTTTTTCTTAAATTCTCCTTTATTTAGATTCATCCATTTTCCTTACGACGGGAATATATCAAGTTACTTTTTTAGTGTTAACATGATTAGCTTCTTGGCACAATGCTATAAATATTGAAAAAAATAATTAAACCAATATATTTCCCTCAAATTGATTATAAAAAGCATTATTTTATTATATAATCATTTAATTTATTTTTTTAATTAGAGAGAGCAATTTTCATACGAAATAATAAAAGTAGAAATGGTCGAAAAGCAAACTTTAAAAATTACGCCAACAATCAACAAAAATTATCCGTATCCGTATCAGCGGATCAACAATTACAAGAATCCGGCACATCACTGATAAACCCCACCACATGACATAAACATACCGCTAAATACTCTTTGATATTGCGAAATGCGTAATTAGGGGACTGTACAGCATTGACACTAAAGAAACATAGCATCGTGAATGAGCGGCAATTACCCTCAGTTCACTTTCGACTTGATACCGGCGTGATCGAGAAGAAACTTTTATCCTTTTTTGATAACAGAGTTTCCGCCTTACGCTGTAAATTCCTATCCTTTTTGTTTCAACATGATAATAACAATATTTATGCAGTTTTCAATTTGCTTTTAGTCAGAGTATAACGGCGTCTATTTATAAAACGTCATTGGTACAAAATAAAACGATAAGTTAAGCTATCGTTTAAAATTTGTGTTGTCAGCTCAAGCGCCCGAGTATATTACATAAGTACTACTTTTTAACAACGATCACTCTTATTCACATAGTATATCTAGGCACAAAGTGAGGACGGCCGCGCGGCCAATGACGTCACACCCGGGGACCAGTATACCAATTGTTTTTTTTTTTCAAATTCTTTAACTAATTCACTAAAATACATTTGAAAATCATATAAATACATTTTATTAAATTATTTAAATTAAATGACTAGTTTTTGATAATAAATTATTTCACCTCGTTCCCTCTTGTGATGATGTAGATAAATAATGACAATTTATGAAGAGCAACTCTCACAAAACTTCTGGTCTCCTGGTGCTCAAAGGCGTATCACAATGGATGTCGGATGCAATAACCGCGACGCGATAAGCCACATAATTTATTAAATCTACCTTTTTAGACACATTTACAATTTCTACACAACTGCTAAAAATTGACCAAACACTTAAACAAGGAATCATTGATTCACTAGACGCGTGGTGTCGTAATGAAAAGTGGTCGCCGAATATAAGTTAAACTTGACAAAATTCAAATAGTCACTTTAATACACGCGACATAAAAATGTCAGAATTAAAAAATACTACAAATTTCATTTATTCAGATTTTAACCAATAACTAATATATGGTGTATTTATCAAAATTTAATATTTAACGTAAATAATAGTAGACAGACATCCCAGTATATTATCTATCTCGCTTATACCGGCCTTAAATTACATTACTGCGAGTAGAACCACTAAATTACTCAATACATTATCCCCTGTGACCTACACTGCAGTCAATTACTACATTATCTACTGTGACCCTCACTGCAGCTAATTACTGCATTATCCCCTGTGACTCTCCCTGCAGCCAGTTACTAGATTATCCCCTGTAACCATCACTGCAGCCAATTACTACATTATCCCATGCATTCCACAATACAGCCGATTATCACGAAATTATTACAGAGTTTATTGTTTGCGGCCACTAGTCTAGTGTATCATTGAATTCAATACACCTAAAAGATGTCTTTGTACAGAGTTTTCACTACAAGTACGTAACAAAGTGCACACAACACAGATAATATAGAAAATATTGTCCTCATAATAGTACTATACATAACAAGTACACTTCTAATTACTTAACTCATTTCACAATAAACAGAAAATAATCAACATATATATGATATAATAGTCCATACAAAAAACTTGCGTCTAATATATCTTTAGTTAATATGCAAATATGATTACATACTTTGCATGAAAATATTATTAAATATACATTTTTAATCTGTCATTATAATTTTAATGGTATACACAAATCAGACAATTCAGCTTAACAACCACAGCATGGACTCTTGTCATAATTATATAGTTACAGAGATGTTTCAGTCACTAAAGGTTTCCGCTCCATTTGTTCCCCCATGTATTAACCGGCTTTAAATTAATATAACACTAAATATTTATTTATTTACAATATTGATAATCAATTTACTACATGGAACAGCAATATAAAGTAGAAAAATATAATGCATTGTACATATATATTATATACACAGACTTTCGGCCGATCCATTCTCCAACTAACGTCCGTTTGTCACTTTGCTATCACTTTAATTTTTTAAATATACCACTAAATAAGTATTGCTTAATAAATACATTGTTTTCTTTTTTTTACAAACGCGCAGTCTTAACATAAGAAGCGCGGACCCTATACAAGTCACACAGCAGCTGGTCACCTCTTTCGCACGATTTTATGTTCATTTTCACTAGGAATGGTCCCAGACACGTCCACTTAGATACACAGACAAAACACTTCCGACTCACGTTCAATTAAATTATGTTACGAATTATTGCTTGATATTTATTATTTTGGCAGTGTACAGTAGATTTTAAATGTTAATAATCAAAACGTGAAACGAATAATTTAAACAGTTACACGATAAATTGTTCACAGTCATTGAATGCACAACATATAACATTTTTTTAATTGTCACACATGACTTTGTGTTTTTGTTGACACACAGATGCCACCCCAGTTTTGTTTTAAGTGTAGTCGGTGCGTCGTCAGACAACCAGGCGGTCAGGAGACGCGAAGAGGTGGGCGGGCAGGTCTCACGTGGGCGGCGGCGGTGTACCATGCGCGCTTGACACAACAACCACCGGCTTCATAATGGTCGTCGCGCTCAAGTACTGCGCGCTCACCGTGAGTGGCGCCACTGTTCCTTTCACCATTTGCGTATCAAGCATCTGCAAAAAAAAAAAAAAAAAACAGTTTAAGAAAACATAACGTTATTGAATAATCGATACAAATAAATAAAATTGAAGTGTCCGTTTGTAATGTCAAAATAACAGCTTTTTACTAAATGCATAAGCGAGTGTATACGGTACTTATAAAAAAACATTTTTTTTCAAATTAATGTCCATCTGTCTGTTTGTTTGTTTCTGCTAATTTCTGAAACGGTTGAACAGATTTTCACGGGAATTTACCAGACAGTTAATTGATGTTATATGGAGTAACTTAGGCTTCTTTTATTTTAGAAAAATAATTAAGGTTCCGCACAAATAAAACTTAATTCCGAAAAACAACGATTTTGGGGCACTTAAATGGCTTACGCTGAGTAAAATATAAGAAATATATCAAATTAATGTACATATTTCTAGATCTTAAAAATACCTACAAAACATCCGAGGAGAGAACACTTAAAAACATTTTTTGGGAGTTGTTTTTGTAGTATTCGTACATGATGGCACGAAGCAAGCACAATAACTTTTAAGGTTCTACATTTTTGATATATTTCTCAATATAATGACGATAATAACAAGATTTAATCGGTTAAATTTCAAAACCCCAGGTATCAGCTGTGTGCTACAATGATTAGAAATTAACATTGTGACGTCACAATGTTCAGGTTTGTTTGGGAGCTGTCGGCGTGTTTTCGGTACTGGATTCAATTTTTTTATTTATTTATTATAACCTTATAATTATAGCGAAAAAAAAAACTAAAAATAGTTTGTTATTAAAACTACGTATGATCTTTCCATTTATTACAAAAAAAATTAAAATTTCAGTAACTCGATTGCAATCCAGTGAAATATATTTTCTTTTATCACTGCTATTTCACATTAGATACGTAAATGTTACGAGAAAGGTACACAATACGCGGTGACAGACTGCAACAAGACAAGATTTCACGCAAATGACGAAGGAGCCTGCTTTCGGAGCGAGTTTTTTTTTAATAGTTATCCAGCCTTACATACAATATGTATTAAATACCCCGTCGGTTCATGAAGGTGTTATTAGGTATCGAGATTATATTCTGTTTATATTATCTATCTCAGATTATTAAAAAAAATTACCCCTAATAAAATTAGTTAAATGAGGAAACTTAATGGCAATACAGGCGACGCGGCGCAGGGTACTTACTGCCTTACGATCAAACGTACAGCTGCGCCGAGCCGCGCCGGAGCTGACGACGGTGTAATCAGGTATAAAAATTTGCTAAATTTTAGGGAAACTAGAACTAAATATGTTAATTTTAAATCGCAATAACATTTTTATTTCCATAATAAATAAAATTTTGATATTTTTTTTGGTAATGTCATTGGGTTACCTATACCCTTTTATATATACCCTTTTCGGATTCGACGGAGTTTTTGAAACATATTGTATAATAACACAATTTTATATTTTCACGTGTCTATAATAATAATTTTTATACCATATGAAACCAAAAATAAGTAATAAAATTTCATTCAAAATTATTATCAAAAGACAATTTTTTTTTTAATTTCATATGAAAAACAGCAGTGATTTATAAAATGCTCCATGGCTGTTTTTAAATTTACCTTGTGTGTGAGTGTGTGCGTCTGTAAGAGATGACTCGTCGTTGCTGTAGGCTGCGACACTACCAGTGGTGTCAGACCGCTCACAACCATGCTGCCATCTGATATTATATTAAAATTACATATTTTTAGTTTATTTTACTAGCTGTGCCCACCAGTTCACAGTTCAGTTCACCCGTGTTGGCAATTTTTTATACTTTGTGTAAAACTATCGACATTTTTATAAGGAATAAATTAATTTTTCAAATTATAATATAGCCTATGTTACTCGCTGATACTGTAGCTTCATATTGGTGAAATAATATTTAAAATCGATCAATTAGTCTTTGACTTTTTCCATTACATACAAAAAAAAATGAACAAAAAAAAACAAACAAAAAATCAAATCTTTCTTCTTTATAATATTGGTATAGATGTAAAAAATACTAATTAAAATGAACGTGTTAAATATCAACGGAATATCTTGAGGATAATTTTTTTTTTATTTAAAAAAATATTTTAGAATGCTATCGTTAGTTATACGCATACTCCATAATATATATTTATAATAATTATTATTCCGTAAGAGAATACGATATAAATAAGTTAACTACTTAAACTAAAGACCCAGTACCGGATCGGATCTTCATAAATAGTAATAGTTAAGAAGCTGACCCGTGCGAATATGTAGCACTTAATAGAATGACTAACACTCTGTCATGTTTGTTAAACAGCTTGTAAATAAATGGCGCCTCGTGTATGTTAGTTGAATAAATTTTTCTGAAAATTATTTGACTTTTATCGATTTTTGTTTATCACTTTGGTATAAAGTCTACAACATACAGTACAACACTTTACGTAAATTTCAAATCATCAGAAACTGAAAAATAAGAGTACTCCTTTTTAGACTTTTTCACATAAATGAAAAGAGCCGAGCTCTCAGTAAAAAAAAACTCAAAAGATAGAAAATAAATCAGTGTATAACATATCAAAACACCGACAAAACATTTTGTAGTAGGTACGTAACTTACTACCGCTTTTGTCGAAAAAATCACTAAATCAGCGTTTTCTCCCAAATCTGATTTTGTTAGTTATCTTATTCTCCCTCTGTGGCACCGAATTATTAAATGTAATTTAGGAATGTTATCGGTTAACAATTTACATAGCGTCTTTGGCTTCTAAAACAAACGATATAAGCCTGTTTTCAACGGTTCTAAAAATAAATGATTTTTCGTAAATTGGTAGCTCAAACCCCACCTTTAAGAAATATAAGTGATATTTAAGTTGTACTGATGAAAACTCAGATAAATCCAATTTAAAATCTATATTATACTAATATACAATACATAAATTTCTTTGTATGGATTTGTACGTATGTACGTTTGAACGTAATTAAATTAAAATATCTATTTGAGGAATTTCAATGAAACTTTTCTTCGATTGTTCCTTATGATTCCAGAAGTGCCATTTTATAGGCTATGATATTTTCATCCTAGTTAGACCAATATAAGTTTTTTAGGTAACAGTGTTAGGTTCTTTAATTAGATCCCGAAGCACAATAGTGATTTACCGACCAATGGGTCAAGGACCATATCAAGCAGGTTTTACTGTCAAAAGGTTATTATGAAAGTAACTCGTTCTCTGTGCATCCACTAAATTACCAATATGATTATTAATTGTAAATTCGACATGTACTGAGGAAAAATAAAACAAGCCCGATCGAGTTTATTGTCGGTTCATCTCGATGAGTGGGATGTTTTCCGAACCGGCCGCGACAGTAGTAGGTAGCGTTTTGATGTTCATATGTGCCTTCTTAGCGCCTAAATTGAATAAAGTACTCTTTGATCTTGAATTTTACATTTAAAAAAAATTATTACGGCCAGCGAAGTGGGCGCTGTATCAACTAGTGTTATTTATTTGAAATATGTATTATATTTAATTTTAATCACCTGTAGAAACGGTTGCAGGCGACACAATACCATTCTCTTTAGGTATTCTATTGCTCTCCCCTGTGGTCACCCCTGAAAAAACCACCATTTACTTCTAAATGTACATTCAATATTATTTAATTAATTTTGTGATTATTATATACAGTTATATACTTTGGCGTATATTGTGACAATAATACCTAGAAATGTGCCTGTGTTTTAACCCGACTGCGACAAAAACACTTAACTAAAAAATGTTTATTTTTTCTATTATTGTTTTTTATTTGATTTCCAGACCTCTTACTTAAATATTACATACCCTCCCACTCCCACAATTAAAACGAATCTAACGACACCTCGTATGCTAAAATCCATTAAGCCGTTTAGGTTACAAAGCGTGCCAAAGAAATAGACATACATACATAGTGTGAGTAACATAGGTTATTTAATATTTAAGTACGACTTCTGGAAATGAAATAAAAAGCAAAAATGGAAAAAATTAATAATTTAGTATTTTTGTCGCAGTCGGGTTTTTGTTTCCTTTTTAATCATATTGCTTGTTTATTAACTAGACGAATTTTCAATTTGGAGACGGTGATAGGAAGGCAAGCTCTACATTCGTATCCACCCTGTACAGATTTCTATGTCGTCGTATACTAAAATAATTTTGATGAAATTCGGTAGAGTTTAAGGTATTTATTGTATATCTCAATTAATCATATACCTAAAAGCCTATACTTAAAAACAGCAACAATATTTAAGGGCCGAACTTCGGTAGTTCCTAGTAAAATTATGAACGTAAAATGTGTTTCAATGCGTTTCTGTTAATATAAGTACTTCAAAAAAAGGAGGAGGTTCTAAATTCGAATGTATATTTTTAATGGGTTGTCAGGCATAACTTCCTTGTTTATAAGCCGATTTAGATAATTTATTTTTCATTAAAAAGGTCCCTCAAAGGTGGTCCCGTTTTAATTTCACTAATTGGAACTCCTCGAAATAATTAAAGTCGGTTTCCTTTTTTGTTAAAAATTGTCTTGTATTAAAAATAAGTGTACAATCTTAATTGCATTATCAAACTGTAAGTTTATAGTATACCATAGATAGCACATTCATCAACACAATAAATATAATTTATATTAATAATAATAATTTATTATAATTTATATATTATGCGAACTCATATAAAAGAAATAATCGCTTTTTTTGTTTGTTACAATAACTTTATAGTAGAAAACGCATAAAAATAAAACAAAAAAAATTGATAACTTATTTGGATACATATTTATATACCTAAATATTAAATTTCTATAATTAAAAATGTGTAAACTGTATTTATTAATTCTAATTAAGTTTACGTGTTAATAAACCGCCAGCACGCACTACATTACGCCTTGTACATAGATTATTTTACTAAGCACATACTTCACTATAGGCCGTAACTACTGAATATGCATTATGCCTATTCAATTTCTGTTCGATACTCTCCACAGGAAAGTTACAAATATATTGTGTAAATATAAGCTTCGCTAAAAACAAATAGTAAAAATATTCTCCATAAATGTATACGGGATACAATTGAAAATTATTAGTGTTTTTTTTGGTAATTGTTATAGGTCAGAACTTGTTTGCAGGTTTTGATTTTATACGACTCGTTTAAATAAATACCTAACCGAAGTGTACCTATCATCCATTGAACAATGGTTTCTTCACAAGTCAAGCTATAGTTTAACTAACACGACATTCGTATTGGCGATTTAAAACGCCGAAAACTCTTATAACTCGTGCGCGATAAGTTGAGACCCGCGCGGAATGCGACTCCCCACCCGCTTCCCCGATGACACTCACGTTGTACAGCGCCCAACGCCATTATTTAATATAGGTTTTTTTAGTCTCTGACTATACTAAGCTAGTTGTGTTCTTTTTTTGTTCACTGTAGAGACCTGACAATAAAGACACAGCGCTCAGGTCTCAACTTATCGCGCACGAGTAGTAAAGTAGTATGTATAAAAAATAAAATGAAAAAGTTGTTCTTTCGAAGGCTGAAATATTGATGACATATACCAGGAAAACATAACTAACCGTTGGTATGTAAGACGCGCAACCCACCGCCCGCCGACAGCAGTTGTAGCGCTGCCGGACCTACAACTAGCCCGCCATTGCCGACAACCTGTAGATTAAAGAGTAATTAGTTTTTAACTAGTAAAATGACGTAAACATCAGCATTTTTAACATAATTCATTTAGGTAAAACTTGCAACTAACTACTATTAACAATTACCTATTACGTATTAACTAAATTTTAAATAGCTCCCTTGCAAAATAAAAACTTAGAGCCTGTCAAAATGGAATTATATAAACCGATGTGGAATTAACCAGAAGCGATAAGTTTAGACCTAGTAGTTTCAGTTCTGTCGGACACATTGGAGATGACGCTTTACGCATTATAGATGCGAACTTTTTCGATGGGATGTGTCCGGAGCGTAATCTCATTCCAGTTTATCCTATGTCCTATTTATCTATGCAAGGTGACTTTAGAGGATGCGGTTGTATCGTTTTGTACCATATTTCTTTGTATCTAGAGCGTTCATGAAAGTATACTTTCCAATGAAAATAGCAGTATTTTTTAAGATATAACATAAATCAAATGTGTTGGTAATCATTTAATTGGAATACCGTCGGAAGATTCATGCCCAGCTAAGAGGTCAGTTCTATCATTCCCGGCTATGTTTATATGAGATGGTGTCTACTGCATAACAATTACTTTAATGTAGGCTATCGGTGTTCCTCGAAAAGTCGAGGTACTTCTAGCTAAATGTTGAAAAGCATTTTTTGAGTCAGTTAGAATAATAACTTCTATACAGTCAATTGCGTGAACGAACGCTAGAACTTCCGAAATAGCAACCAAATCAGCATGCATTAAATTTAAGTTTGATAAATTTTAGAAATTCGCCTCACAAATGCGATGATATTATATATAATAATTGTTTTTTAATAATTGTAGTTGTTAGAACTATGCTTACGACTCACGTATGTAAAGAGAACATTCCAAGAATTATGATGGAGTGTATTGTTTTTTATTAAACTAATATAACCGGAATCCAATAATTGTTTCTTTTTAATTATTTTTTGAAAAGAACTGGATAATTAATATTTTAGCTTAATAAGATTGTTCTTCGCAAAGGCTTTTGATTGAAATAAAAAGTTTCCAGCTAAATATTTTCTTCTAATGTAATGGGCATATCCTGCTCAGTTCACTTTCTATTACGTAGATAGGAAGTACTTAAAAAATCCCAATAATTATCATAGCCTGATTTTGAATTTTATCAGGTTAAAATTAATTAGTTTGAACACTATTATCACAAAGGAAGCTCCCAAAATCAATTCTGACTCCGAATGATGTTGATGTATTATAATCTTATTAAATGTTTTGGGTAGACGCAACTATTAGAACCAGTTGTAACTTTCAAAATATTAAAAAATTTCGAGGCGGTTCTGAAAGTCCATTAATAATATGCTTATGCCAATTTAGAGATTGATCCAAACACAACCCGAAATATTGAACTGCGTCAGTCAATTGAATTGACATACCCTTAATTATTATTTATTTTTATTATATTTTATATAAGACACAAAAACAGGTAAGACAAAAAAAATAATAACTTAACTCTACATATCTATTTAAATCTAGTACCCTATGACATATTCGCACAACTTATATAGTTAACAAGTTCTAATTATATGTAATTGGATGGTGAACATCTAACAATTAAAAATAAGACAAATATATTGAGTTTTTAAATTTAGCAAGACTGGTGGAAATATGTCGTGCTGTGAATTAACTTAATTTTAACGCCGACACATTCTATAAATGGGACTATTTTCCGACACTTTGTTTACAGGACAGAACGCTAAACAATTGTTGTTGACGTCTTTACGGAGCTGATGGGCACCTTTATATTGAGTTTACCCATTAATTCACTACAGGAGTACCGTTTGATACTTTGTGAATCTTACATAGGTCCAACAACATTTCTTCTATTGTCAAAACTTTTACGACTGAACTCTTGACTCTTAATTGAATTTTGACATCTATGTTGTTTATATTTACATCCTTTTTAAATAGTCAAATACTAATTTTTGTTGGTCTTACCTGTGAAATAGGTAAATGTATTTGAGCTGGATGCACTAGAGTAGTACTGAGAGCATTTGTAACACCATTTTCTAAAGGTTGACCATTCTGAAACAAAAAAAGCTAATTAAAAACAAAGTAACAAGCAATTTCCTCCCTTACTACATATAACATAATTATTGAGCATCATATATGTACAAATAAATAAAACTGAAGCGTCTGTTTGTAATGTTTAAATAACAACTTTTTACTAAATGCGTAATTGAAAGTAAATATGGTAATATAAAAAAATATTGTCTGTATGTATTTGACTAGTTTGGGGCACTTCAATGGCTTACGCTGTGTAAATCTTAAGAGATATATCAAATTAATGTAATACATAACATTAACGGCATTTTGTAGTCCACGCGAGCGCAGCTGCGGGCAGAGCTAGTAATAGAAATAAATAAATTGGGAACCTAATCAGGTTAATTTGGGTCAATATGGTACATTACAGCTAAAACACTTCCTATGTGCAACTGCCAAAAGCTGCAGAATAGTTTCTAATCGTAATAAAATTGCCAATAAGTTACAACCGAAAAATTTGACTCCAAAGAAAGAGAAATTAACAGAAAATGTTTATTAACAAAGAAAACTTTGCCAAGTTACAAATCCCTTACCAAAGAAAGTAACAAATTGTTTTGTAAACAATTAGAAGAACGAACATTCCTACAGTTATAATTAAAAGAACAGCTATGGAACTTGGCACCCGTTAGATCTTATCTCTTGTGATAACGACTACCCCGAACGTCGTATCTACCGGAACTTGACTCCCTTTTCATATTTATGTTATTGTTGGGAATGTTGGGATATCATTACTTTTTGGAAAGCTGCACAACATAGTCTATTGGTGAGTGGTTGGTGACGCCGTTGTATTTGATGTTCGGATATATATTGCCACAACGCCATCTTTTGGTGGCAGAATGGAACCGCCGTTAATAAATGAATATTATTCGTTCAAAATTGTATTTGTTTATGTTTTTTGATGTTTCATTTGGATCCTTTGAATATTCTAAATGATTTACCATCATATTAAATTTTAAGTTTCCGAGTCACCTAGAAGTAAACGAGGTTTTTTATGAGTGAGTGAATAATAAAAATGCTACTTTTCAGAACCTAATAACTCAACAACCATAATAGGTTTATTCGTGAAATTTGGTATTCTAGGTGTTCAAGGGTGGTTTATTAAACAAACAAAATTTCAAATCTGTAGGTCGAATAGTTTTTGACTTATGGGGGTGTGAAAAGTATCTCGAAATGTTTCTGTTAGTAATTATAGTCAGAGGAATCGTGAGCTATGTGCCTACTTAGTTATATGTATCATGTATTGATGTTAGTCAGTCGCGAGCCTATACCGGCGTCGTCTGCGCGTGTATTTATTGAACTCTGTAACTAATATTAATAAAACCGTGATTGATGTGAAATATACTGACTATTTATTGAAGTCCCAACAGTTTCTTCCAATACACACTGGCCATTGTCGCCCTTTCCGAACTACGGCTGACTGTGGGTGTTCCTTACAATTATTTTGTATTTTTTAGATCTACAATTATGTACTACATTGATTTTATGTATCTCTTATGGTTTATTTAGCGTAAGCCATTTAAGCGCCTGAAAATCGTAGTCTTTCCGTATAGATTTTTATTTGCATGGAGAACCCTAATTATTTTTCTATGAGTATTAACTTCTTACATGTTGTGTTGTTGATTCGACGGGCGCGAGCGTTGTTAGGGTCAACGTGTTATGTCTCGATCCATACGAGGTCCGTATGACCTGGGAATGAGTTAATTATAATTACAATATTATTAAAAACAATTAAAAGCGTAAATTTTTTAAGTTATTATACTGATGTCTCAGAACTTCCATAACAATACTAATATTTTAAAGCTGAAAAGTTTCTTTGGTTGTTTGGTTGAACGCAATAATCTCAAAAAGTACTTGGTTCGAATGGAAAAATTATTTTAGTGTTAGATAGCCATTTAGCGAGAAAGGCTTTATATAACATCACGCTACGAACTATAGGAGCGGAGCTATTAATGAAAAATGTTTCCAAAACGAGGAAAAATTATTCCTTTTGAGAGCTTCCATTAAGTGACGCTGACGAAGTTGCGTGGGTCAGCTAGTTTATTTTGCTTTATTAAACCATCCTTTAATTCAAATTTTCTTTTTAAATATAATAGGTTGTTTGGAAAGTAATTTCGTTTTTTTTTTTTTTTGTGGAAATGAAAGACAGTTTTCGTATAATAAACAAATACTTTATTAAATTATATATTGGCCGTTCTGGTCCAACACCTTCTGGCATCTTTCTGGTAGTAGCATAAATCCATGCTCATAAAATTTTTGGTCTTTGCTGGCAAAAAACTGATCGAGGTGGTTTTTGACCTCCTCATTTGAAGTGAAGGTTTTACCGTCTAAAAAATTTTGGAGTGACCGGAACAAATAATAATCCGATGGTGCCAGGTCTGCAGAATATGGTGGGTGTGGCATTGTATCCCATTCAAGCTGTAAAAGGTTTGGCGAGTGACCAAACTTGTGTGAGGTCTCGCGTTGTCTTGGTGAAACACTACACCTTTCCTGTTGATTAGTTCTGACCTTTTCTGTTGAAGTGCATCATTCAGTTTGTCCAGCTGATGACAGTAGACTTCCGAATTAATCGTTGTTTTATCCGGTAAAAGGTAAAAAAAAACGATTCCTTTTTCACTTTTTTTTGGTGAATATCGGCTTTGGAAATGGTTTGAGCCGGTTCACCTTCCTTGCTCCATGACCTCTTGCGTTTGACGTTGTTGTATACAACCCATTTTTCGTCCAGCGCTTCAAAAACGGATCATTTTCGTGACGTTTGAGAAGCAAATCGCAAACGTCAATGCGGCGACACAGATTTCTCTCTGTGATAACATGGGGAACCCATACATCGAGCTTCGAGGATAATCACCCAGGCCTTTTCAAGTGGTCATAAACTGTTGAATTTGATAAATTTAACCTCAATCCGATCTCACGTGTTGTTATTCGACGGTTCGCATCAACAATACAATTAAATCCTCTGTATGGAAAAAACTAAATTACTTTCTGAACAACCCAATAGTTTCACATCTGCCAGGCGTCGACCACGGCAATTTTTTTTTTGTTTTGTTTATGGTTATGGAAAAGTTATACGGGGTAGATGGCGCTGTGATGAATTATTGACTATTGGGAAGAACAGATCAAAGTCTGCGAGGCTAAGCTAGCTAGTAGTAATGAATAAATATTAATTATCTTTAACATAAAAGCGTTCTAAAACAACTTTTTTGAAGTGAAACTTCTTTAGGATCGTTGTGATTTCAAACGGGATGCAACGGAAAAAACGACAGGTAAGAGACACAAAAGCTAATATGAATGATATACTGTGTAAGATAAGGGCTACATTCCCATACATTTTTTACTGGCGCTTACGACTGTTTGGAACTGGGTGAAGTTTTTGTCGATTTACTGAATTTCACTTCTATCGTGTGTGAATCGCACACACACCTTTTTTTTTTTAATTATCTTCCACAGATCACACATAATAATGTTCCATTGTTTTGTTTTTTAAATACACAATCATGATTTTAACAAGCGGTTAGTGTAATCCGGCAATAAGCTAAAAAGATTTACTAAATCAGGGATTAAATAGCACTAATTACACAAAACTACCAGGCGAACATACCTGCGAGGTAGTGGGCGTTATTTGTATCGGCAGCGTACGTAACTTTGTGCTGAGGTTTAGTGTGCGTGGTGGTGAGGTTTCCATTTGATTAACGGAACAGGGAGGCGACGAGGTTATCTGGAATTCAAAAATTTTAAATTTACTCACAATTTTCTTTACTCGAATGGTGGGTTACAAATAGTTGAAATAAACATAACTTACGCTAATAGGAATTCCTAAGACTTGACCATTGATAATCTCGTCTCGATCTTTCTCTTCAGCTGACGTGTCTGGAAAAAAGAATAATACTAGTTTAGTCAATGTTACTAAATCATTAAATAATATAAATGTACATTATTTAATTTTTACGTAAAACTTTAATATTTATTATTATAACAAACTTTACGAATTAACTAGTTACTAAAATTACAAATTACGAACACAAAACATTTAAGTACCATTTCTTTAAAAAAGAATTAGTCACGGGACGCCCGCGCCTAGCAGATGTGAAACATCGAAATTAATGTATAAGTTATATGCATACAAGAACAGATTACGACAGGAATCAGATAAAATTTGTTCCAAAAAATAATCACTGTTTATTACATAAATATTCATTTTTATTAAATACAAAATTTAAAAATTTATTTGAAATCACGACAACTCAATTATTTTCATAATAATTGTATATTCATAATTTCATAATTCATAGTACATTTATTCCATCATATAGCGTGGCGATGCGTCGCCATGGCCTGTATCGCCACGCCAACAGTCAGGTTTACCCTCGCCTATAGATGTTTCACATCAAAAAGAACAGCCAAAAATAGTACATACGGAACTTTAATAAAAATATATTCTAAAATCGATTCACGATATCCATAGACGTGAAGCCAATGAATAAATATAATCCTTCAAAACATTCATCCAAACTCACAAGATTCATGACGACACTCTACGTAAGTGTTTTTATTAATAATAATTAATTAATTAATAAATCAGCGAAATGCGAAATATAAATAAATCTAAACGATCTATACCATAACTACCAAGAACACATAAACATGAGAGAGAAACACACCAATACTTCGCGGTCGCACCGTTGTAGTCCGAACCGAGACGTCTCTTTTGAGCGCCGCTAGTCGTTGTTGCGCAGCGATCTTCTCCCGTGCGAGTCTTTCCATTTCATGCTCACATTCCCGTTCTTTACGTCGAAGCACCTGTAGACATACAAATACAATATATGTACTTTATTGCACAAGAAAAAAAACATGTTATATATTTACATTCTTTGTGTACAGTTAGTGTATATTGGTATAATATACTATACAATATATACCTATATTTTACACTAGCTGTGACCTACGGTTTCACCCGTGTTAAATTTGCTCCACCAACTTTCCACTGCGCCGCCGCTAACGCACCTGAATAGCCTACTGCAGTTTTTACCATACTTGACTACAATTTGCCAAACTGCTTGAGTTTCGTTATTGCTTCTCTTTTTACGGTCATATATTTTAACTTACTAACGGTCGCCTAATGATCGAAATTCGACCAGCAACTTTTTAATCATAGACTATTATGTTTGACATATTTTGCAATATGAACGAACCTAAACAATGAATATTATATCACTTGCTGTCACTTTTTATTGAGTGACAATGTCAATATTTTGGGGGGGGTCTAAGTTCAATGGCACTTGTCGGGTCAGGATTCGCAGTATTAATTTATTTAATTTAATATATTAGTAACAGATATTATAGACACATTTTAGCTTTCTGCACTCCTTCTCCATATTAACTTAAAAATAAAACGCTTAAAAAGGGGTACAAAGTTTTTACTTCACGTATTAATGCAATGATGATGACTTTTTCGTTATATAACACTTCTTCGGCTTTGTACCATTTTCTGATATCTAATAATCTCGAAATGTTACTTGATTAGCTCCAAAAACACACTTTGAGACATTGATCACTAATCCATAACGCTGTAATCTGGAAAATATATCTCGTAAATGATTTTTATGTAGGGTCTCAAGTCTAAGCCTCTAGTAAGCTCATCAATGATTCTTTGAAACGTTTGCCCAGCATTTCGAAGACCGAAAGTCATAAATGGGAATTGAAATAACCCAAATGGAGTTGTTATTGCTGGTTTTGGAATATCTTCTTCACTGACAGGTATTTGATTGTAAGCTTTAACTAAATCTATTGTGCTAAATATTTTGCAACCCGCGATGTTATGAGTAAAGTCACGTATGTGTTTAATAGGGTACCTATCCGGGATTGTTCTAGAGTTAAGCATCCAGTAGTCACCACAGGGGCGCCATCTGTTGTCTTTCTTAGGGGCTGATGGACGGATGATGACCATGCACTTTCTGACGGTCTGGCTGTCCCACTAGCTAACATATCCTTGAACTCTTGTTTAGCTATTTTTAACTTAGCGTGTTTAACGGCATGGTGAACTTATATACCGGAGGGCCTAGTGTCGTGAAGTTTAATAGCCTATAAACCATCCTCAATAATTCTAAAGGGTAGTTGCATGGAAAAACTACTCTTTTTTCCATAGATAGGTAGTTCCAAAGATAAAACAAACAAATAAACTCATGAGTTTTAATATTAATGAAAATAATAATATAGATCACCAAATGTGAAATTGTTATTCAAACTTGTGAGTCGGTTCGAAATCAAAACAACAGGAAATTTTTCTTTTGTCCCGAAGTTATTGAAAAAAAATATTTATTACAAAAGTAGTTGCGAAACTCCGAACTGACTTTTGAAATGACATGAAAAACAATTAGGTAGGTGTAGGTATTATATTTTGTAACAACTGCGTTATGGTAAGGTTTCAAACAAAAACTGGTTATTATTTGTAAGTCAAAGAGAAGCTCTAAACGTTCATGTTTGAATTACGAAAAAGCAGTAAACTAAACTGACGAAATTTCCATAAATTTCTAGAAACTTCTATGGAATCTTTAAGACGGTGCGCTCATGAGCTGCTTTAACCACGTGCGCTGGGGTAATGGATAATCATACGTAAACACAATGTTCTAGAAAAATATTTGCCCTTATTATAAAATATGCCTTGTGACAAACATTTGTTAAAGATTAAAAGTGATTTCTGAGCATTATTTTTAAGCAAATTAGGAGAACGTACGAAAGTTGAACTTTACAAGGTATTTAATTACGCATACGTTTAGTTGTTTTATGTATTCTTGTGCAAAGCCACAAAGCATAGAAGTTCTAGCAATACCTAATTATAATCTATACTAATTTAATAAACCCAGAAAAGTTTTTTTTTTGTTTATATTCGAAAAATTATTTTTATATATCAGACTGAGTATAGGGCATGAAGAACAATTATTATGAGGGATAACGTGAGTGCGTTGGCGGTGCGGTATTTGTTGGATAAAATTAACACGGGTGAAACCGTGGGGTACAGCTAGTATACGTATAAAATAAGTTTCATTAAGCGACACATGTGTACGTAAAGTATAAGATATTTAATACCATTTAATAGTATTTATTACTATTATTTAATAGTGATCTAAGTGAGCAATTCATTTAAAAATGGTCAGAGAACACTGAACTCGTATCTCTAAGAGATGGAGAAATTGTTCTAAAGAACCATGACATCGATTTTAAAGATAAAACCTGCATTCACAGATTTTCACAAAAACTGATACACGAGTCCGGAATCGAACCTAATGATTTTTGGAAAAAATGTACTTATATCATTTTATTTCGAATATTTGATAGGAAACACTGTGTCTAAAATTAAAAGAAAATGCTAAATTCAATTATTTTGTTTATAAGTAGATGTTTTTAAATGATTGCCATTATTACAATAACCAACATTTCTATGTAACGATCCCTTTACTGCATTTTGTTTTATCAAGTGGTGAATTTCCATTAAAATTATCACATAACCCTCCTTTTTCGCATTCGGGTAAAAATTAATAATTTCCCTTCACAAACCTGGATATACCTAATCGCCGATCCAAGTATGGACAGGTTGGATGTTTTCTTGTCATCGGATGTGGCGGGAAGTTGCCTTTTGAGAAGTTCGAAGCACTCCTTGAGATGCGCGCGGCGGTTCTTCTCCAGCTTATTGTGAACCTCCCGGATGCCGGCCCGGGGGGTGCTGCCGACGCTGTTACTGCTGCCACTGCCGCTGCTGCCAGCTGACGGCGGTGACGGGATTTGGGATGACCTGAAAATAATTATCCGGGTTATTCAAAAAATCCTTACAAAATTTTGAAACCCCGTTACACCCCTTTAGGAGCCCTTAAAAAAATCCGTTCAGTGGTTTGAGCTATGTGTTGATAGTTCACTCAATCAGTCATGATGTCCTTTTATATATATATTTAGAATATTAAAAACAAGCACAATGAAGGAATGGTATTTAATTGAATTTATGGAAGAATAAAAATGGTTTTTGTTATAAAGTTATGAAAAAATACATTTAATTATTCATTATTATCATAAAAAGTACAAACAAATTATAGACTTACTCAGTACATTTCATTTAAAATACAATTTTATGACCATTCCTTCTTTAACTTAGGTTAAACTACATATTAGCAAAAATATCCATCAGATCTGACACTTTTCCAGTCGGTGTAGCTCCCATCCGTCAAACGCGCCTTACGGCCGTTTTCAATAGCATAATATCTGAGTTAATTATCCCCGATTAGTACATACAGTGTAAACTCTTTATAACGTTATCCTATATAACGATAAACTCCCTATAACGTTGAAGTGAGCCCAACTTGGTTGGTTTGCGTTAAAACCCACATATTGAAACACTCTTTATAGCGATACGCCATTCTCTATTACGAAGAAATGTGTTCATATTTTTCGACAGTAAATATTTATTATCGGTATTATTGTTTATGTTATGTTATCAGGTAACAAAAGACTTTGAAGCCCCGAAACATCCGAGGTCGGTCTAGCTTTTGTTATCCTTAATTGCCTTGAACACGTGCAGTATGACGCATTGTTTTCTCGGAAGTAATAATGGTCTTCGACCAAGCATACTGGGTACCTATCGTATTATCAGTCGTAAAATTACAAAATAGATTGGCAGCAAGTACCAGGTTATTATGAGTTAATAAGAGTATCACATAACGCCTTGATTCAAATGATGCACTCGTAAAACGTACGGCACTGGACACACATATCGAGGATAAATCGAATGATGAATACAAAAACCCTATCTAACTATCAAATGGATTATTCAAAACGCATTTAATATCTGAACCTTGACAGCATTCTGAGGAAAGGTACATATTAAGACATTCCAAGACTCAAACTAATGTAGGGTTGTCCCATATGATTTATATGTGAAAAGTAATCATATCTTAACATAGCTTTATATACTCTCTACAGACATGTGATTTGGACGTTTTTTAAGCATAACCTTTACCTTTGAATTTGTTATATTTTTATGTAGATGAAATCGCTTCGTACAATTTTCTTAAAAAATGCACAAAATTGCTAGTTTCACTTGTTAATGCCTTAAAAACTTACACAGCGTTTTAGACATTGAACTACAGATTTCTGTAGATTCTTATTTTAATTAATAATATTTTATTGCAACCATACATCATGATACAATTTGCTGAAAATAGACATTTTGTCTAGACTCTAAGAGTCTAGACGAATACGTCGAGTGGAATAAAAACAAAGAAAAAACGTCTCTATTTAGGTACTTATATTACGATAAAAAATTACCTACAAATTTTTGAAATATTCCTGAATTATCGAAAGAAGCTCAGGTATTAAGTTCAGTTTATAAAAAAATCATCATACATATACAAACATAGTATATTGATACTAAAATAGTTAATACATAAAATTAAGGCGTACGAGTGTGTGCGTGCCAGTGTTTGTGTTTGTGAGAGTGTCGAGATTCGAGCAGACGAGCATCGTACTCGGCCGGTTTTATAACCCTTTCTCAGACAACCGCCAAATTGCAAAACATTGTACTTTAGGCAGGACCCCCTCAGGGTAGTCACGCGAAATAGGCGCGCGTACAGTAGCTGAATAGTTAAAGGTATTTTGTATTGTACAAACATTAATAAAACTTACACTAATGTGTTCATTATGAATTGGACTAACTGATTTTTAAATAATATTTTACTTTTTTTTTTTATTAGTGACTGAGTAATTTATATTCGTAACTTTGTTCCTGACGACGCGACGGCCGACCGCAAACGTTTTTAAACCGATGTCCCTTTTGAGTCAAAAAATAAATGGTCACTTTACTTAAACCTCTACCAGATTAACTCAGTCAGTTATCTGTGGACTGAAGAGCGTCGCTGTAATCGCTCTGGTGTTGCTATTCTTTGCATATTTCTTATTCATTAAAATATTCTTTCTTTAGTTAATTTCGAAATTAAACCTTCACTTACACATGGAAAAAATAAACGCATGTATGTAAATAAATTTAAGATAAAAGCTTTGCCAGGTATTTAATGCTCATACCTACAGATATTGTGTACAATTCTACTTAAAAATATAAATTAGCCGGAAATTTATGGTATATACCTTGTCACACTCACCGCAACAATAGAAAGCGAGTTAAGTTTTCAACATGGCGGCTATCTTCCATGTTCTGCCATTTCACAGGTAAGATGTTTCTAATAAAGTGCGGTCTTGCCTTGTGTTAAATTGCTTAGGAGAGAGAAGTTCACTCACCCTCTTCTATCAACGCGCGACGTGAAAGTTTAATCAATTATTGTAACTAGAAAAGCATACATCGTTTACTACGGAAACATCCCAGATAAACAACCCTCTTAGAGTTTGTTTATTATTTTATGTCCCATTAAAATAAAATGATTTTTACCAAACAGATGGTAATGAATATAATACTAAATATTTAATTTTGAAAGATCAATAATTATTCACATCAAAACATTTGTCATCGTGTAAATTATGTATAAAATGGTAAACTACATACATATTTTCTATGCGATTAAATTAAAACCTCTGATTAGTTTAAGAAACTTCATATTGTGAGTTTGCCTCATTTATAAAAGAGTTAGTTATTTACATTTACCTCTGTAAAATAGCTCATGGGCAAATGGTAATACATTTATATGAAACTACTGAATTATGGAAATATTAGCAATATCAGGTCAAGCTGTTGTTTTTATTAGATAAGAAATAATAAACCGTATACATTTTTATAAAATATATATTTTTATTAGATACACACATTAATTTGATTTTTATTATTTAAGAAAACGCTGTTTTATTTGCATATTATGTTACGCCTATTTGAACAGAAATAGTGGTAAAAGTAAGTAAATAAAAAGATATTGTTGTCTTACTTAGTTACTCTATTAGGTATCATACGAATAACGTATATTATCGATAGAACTTAGAGTTAATTTAATCATTTATTATTTTGTTCTTATAAGTAATTCACATAAATATGATCGTTTCTAATAAAAATAATACTCATTCACAATGAAAAGAATAAAAACAAAAAATACGTGGAAAATTCCACAGGTTTTTTTTTTTAAGTAGGAAGAAAAGTAAAGTGTAGAAAGAGTAAATAAATATGTAGAGAGTAGTTAGTAGTAGTAGTAGTTAATAAGTAAGAGTTAGTCAATGCGAACATTGTTTTAGCATCAATGTTACTAGGACAACATACCCATGACTATTGCTGGTTGAGCGCGGTCTGGAATGTTCTTGTGCGAAGTCGAGGAGGGATGCTTGAGGAGGCGCGACGGCGAGCGCCGGCTCAGGCGCGGGCGGGCAGGCCGATACCACCGGTACCACCGGTACTGGTGGCGGTGACGTAGGTCTCACGATACCGTTGCTGCGTGGTGTCACCGCCGTTGCTGTTGCTATTCGTACAGGCACCGGCGACTTCGGCTCCTCTTCTGTAAGTAAAACAATATCATTGTTAGCGCCATCATGTCATTTTTTGCAATTTATGTAAAATTCCCAATTAATGACATTATTCATAAGCTGCACACGTTTTTAAAAACAATCACAATCTGTTTGCCGCCATATCGGTTGGATTGTGGACGTCAAACCCGTGTCAAGCGCTCGTCGACGGCTGCAATCCGTGGCGGCAAAGTACTAGGAGAACATAAACGGCGAGAGTTCTACGCTATTGTGAGACAGAAACAACCGTATCTTACGAAACGAGATAACAAGAAAAACTCAATACGACTTCGGGTATAACGGTTATAATACAATGAACTGTATAACGTTGCAAGAGAGTTGATAACACGTAGGTGTACAAGAAATCAGTCATGCTGCAATGTGGAGCGAGACAGATAATAGACGTAAAGTGTGTTGAAAGAGACAGAGGATGAGGCGTGGTTTATCGGTAGAATTACGTCGTGTCGTACATGTGGTCTGGCGCGTGCTCGCAGTTTGTTTGGCGTTCGTAGTTGCCACGCCAAAAATCAGCTGCTCGATGAATTGGTAAAAAAAAGGCAAGTGGCGCGTAACTCGTCCGTAAAATTATTGTTACAGACGTTAGTTAATTTTGGCTGGTATCACGGCCACGAAACAAAATGTTATTATATAAAATGTAACATATATTAACTTTGTGAATTCTCGTGATGTGTTATAAACAGAGTTTAGGCATATTACCACTAGCTTAAATTACCGCTTAAATTACCTAAAATCAGCACCCGAATCTAGAGTGGAAGCAAACCGCGGGACACGACCCGTGCGAAAGTTTCAGGGGTCGCCAAAATCATAATATGGTTGAATAACATCATCATCATCATCATCATTTCAGCCGCAGGACGTCCACTGTTGAACATAGGCCTCCCCCATAGATCTCCAGAGCGACCGATCTTGTGCGGCCTGCAACCAACGGCTTCCAGCGACCTTTATTATGTCGTCTTTCCATCTAGTGGGGGGCCGTACTACGCTGCGCTTTCCGGTGCGTGGTCTCCACTCGAGAACCTTTCTGCCCCAACGGCCGTCAGTTCTCCGAACTATGTGCCCCGCCCACTGCCACTTCAACTTGCTAATCCTTTTGGCTATGTCGGTTACCTTAGTTTGTCTACGGATCTCCTCATTTCTGATTCGATCTCGTAGAGAAACACTAAGCACAGCCCTCTCCATAGCTCGCTGAGCGACCTTGAGCTTTCTTATGAGGCCCACAGTGAGCGACCACGTTTCTGTGCCGTATGTCATCACTGGCAACACACACTGGTCAAAGACTTTCGTCTTGAGGCACTGAGGTATTTTGGTTGAATAACAAAACTACATAATTCACAAAGCGCCTAGCATCAGTAACTCCCAGCGCCAATCAATTTATTCATTTGATTTTAAAACGCCTAGTTGCTTTTTACTAGAGCTTGCAATCGAATATTCGAATACCACAATTTTAATATTCGAATGTTCGCTAAATACTTAGAACTCTGATGACACAAAATATCATAGCTCGAAAGGTCACTTGCTTCGCGTTCAAGTCGTAAGGTACCTTTTTAATTGCATTGCATGTCGTTATAACTTTTGTATCGAAAAGGACTGACTACTCGTTAAGATCTAGTCCAATCACTCGTCAAATCTACGAATGCGAATACATTGTAAACTCTTTATAACGAAACTCAAAGGACTGAGCATTTTTTGTCGTTATAGAGAGTTATCGTTATATGGAGTACACAAAAAAACAACCAAATTAACAAGAATTTTTAATATGTATGTCTTAGATAATAAATGCTTATAAATTATTATTTACACATATAGTCTGATAACTTTGTCTGACGTTTTTTGCTATGCCAGTACTTGTTTTGTATTATTTTATGTATTCTATTCATATCTAATCTAACACTAATCGCTTTCCGTTTACTGGCCATGTTAACAGTTTCAAATTAGGTTTACGACTGATAATACGATAGATACCCAGTATGCTTGGTCGAAGACCATCACTTCCGAGAAAACAATGCGTCATACTGCACGTGTTCAAGGCAATTAAGGATAACAAAAGCTAGACCGACCTCGGATGTTTCGGAGCTTCAAAGTCTTTTGTTACCTGATAACATAACATAAACAATAATACCGATAATAAATATTTACTGTCTAAAAATATGAACACATTTCTTCGTAATAGAGAATGACGTATCGCTATAAAGAGTGTTTCAATATGTGGGTTTTAACGCAAACCAACCAAGTTGGGCTCACTTCAACGTTATAGGGAGTTTATCGTTATAAAGGATAACGTTATAAAGAGTTTACAGTGTATTTCGAAAATGATAAATTATTGTAGTACTATATATTGTATTCAGAACTATAAGTAACTATTAAATTAATACATATTTAAGTAATTTCTTATGTACTTATACTAACATATTAGTTCACCTAAATAATGTTTATGTAAATAAATAATGTAAATAATTATTGTAATATATTTGTAAGTTCTTTCAATAATGTGAAAATGTCGAATTTCGAAAGTGTTCCGTATTATTTGTAATTTTTTAACTATTTAATTCAAATTTTAAATAATTCATGAGATTTCCATTAATTTTTATATACGAAATTGGAATCGATAATTCAGGATTGAAATGAAAATCGAAATTTAAAACGAATCGTGCCTAAAGAATTCATGAATTCTTTGATCGGAATTTCGAACTTTATAATAATATTCGATTCCAGTGCTATTCGCACACCGTAAACATTTTTTACCTTTGATTCCTTGCGAAAACTATTTCCAAAAGTGGATTAAGATCATTTTTACGGTGGAGTTTAGTAACGTCTCCGTGGACTCTACTAAGATCTTGAGACAGGTCAACCGGCAATGCTCTCCTTAATGGAGGCTCAGATTCGCCGTCGGGCTGATACATCTTACTCACACTACCCGGTTCTGGCTACCTGCTTGAAGAAAACTTTCAAGCAAAAGCCAGGAGTTTGTATGTATGGTATGGGGTTATCGCTGTTTGCGCTGAATGGAGGATCCTTTCTTCTCCGTTCTTTGGATAAAAATGGACCTACTTAAAGCCGTATCTACGTGTGGCTCTACCAATCTCATAACGGGGATAAAGAGGCAAGCCGACTGTTCGATTACATCAGCAAGACGACACCCGAAACGTAGGAGCAGTTTTCTATTGTAGAGTTCGTAGTCTTGGTGGATTTTAATATACACCACCAAGTATGGTGGAATTTGAATTAACAGGCCAATACCGGTTATCCTGCTTCTTTGGTGTCGTGCGTCGGGTTTAGAGAGAGGCTAATGTGCAACCAATTTCCAAGAAGGGGGATCGATCGAACCCTAAGACATACAACCCAATTGCCGTGCCGCATGGAGCGGATCATAAACACCCAGCTTATCCGCTACTTGAGGGTCACTCTTTGATTAATGGTCGTAAAAATGGCTTTCGCAGAATCGACAGACGGGTGAGCTTCTAAAGTACGTGTTGCATCGCTGGGGAGAGGCGATTGACAAGCATGCAGAGGCCTAGACTATTTGTCCCAACATAGCCAACGCTTTTGATAGGGTCTGGCATCGTGAATTTCTCTCCAAAATTCCGATATACGGACTTCCCGAAAAGTTGTGTACAATGTGCACTGCACATGGATCTTTGGTTTTCTGCATAAGCGCATGATTTGTATCCTTGTTGATGGATGTGATTCCCAGCTCTTGACAATATATGGTGGAGTTCCGCAAGGCTTTATACTTTCGCCCACTTTGTTTTTTCAGCGTATCAATAATATATTGCTTTTGGGTCACATACATTGGTATGCAAATGAAAGCACTTTTAACCACTCGTATTATATAGTAAGGAGAGATACAGAAAAGAGACCGGAAGAAATTGACATTGAGATTAACCAATTCTTTCATTGCATATCTACAAGTGAAGCAAATATCCTGAGTTGGATATTTGCAGCGACTTTAACCCTAGGTTTTATATCGAGAGTGTCATCATCGCCACTTCTCGGAAACTCGGAATCTTGAATAGGGTGCGATGGTTTTTCACACGCGAACAGCTGTATCTTCCTTAGGGGTACAAGTTCGATCTAATATGAACTATTCGCACCTTTCCCAAAGGACGGATCCGCAAGACTTTTTATCAGACTAAATTTCGAAATTGACCAACAATGCGGATCCATACTTATCTGGCACCTATTTTTCTAGTTAATTTTTTCGACATTGATCAGCAATGTTTTGGAAGCAATGCGGTTTTTTTTCAACGAGCAGCTGATTACATACCTATAAAATGTACGTACCTATAAATTATGAAACATTCGATCTCAAAATTATCCCCTCCAGCCCGGCCCCTTCACACAGGAAACAATCTCATGCAAGATTCAATTCAACTGTGCGAATATTTTTACGGTCACTGTAGGTACATAGAACGAAAATAAACGGACCTAATTAAGTTTGGATAGGTACCCTACTTTCATAATAGATATTATCTATTTTTTTTGTTATTTAGTAGGTCACACAGTTCATTCAGACGCTGATTAAATAAACTTACAATTTTAGAAATTAAAATTTAAATCAAAAATAACAATTAAGTAGGTACCTAATTAATATTATAACCGCATTATTTCACATATTACACACATTCACATTTTTACAATTCACATTTCGCATTAATTATAAAGTTGAGTAGGTATCAAGTTATTATCCTGGTGCCCTAGTAACGTTATTCAGGTATCACACCCGTGACTGCCGGTCATCGGCCTTTCCTTCAAGTCCCCGCTTCTACGAACAGACGCAAGTACGTGCATAATAGGAAAACATACAATATTTCGTGGTTACTGACCGATTAATACAGACGATTAGGTCATGAATTAGAATTGTTTAGTTGAGATGTGACCTGACCGGGCAATCGCCCCGTGACTTTGAAATATTCCTTTACTTTATAATGCTGGCTCGGAACACACGAATAAATTTAACATCTAATAACAACACTGTGAAAGCTGTAAGTATAGTTAAATTTTATTCAATGATTATTGAAATTAATAGTCAATATCGTTACTAATCAGATTTTAGTTGTATTTGTAAAGTTACATAGGTAGTTTGACTTTATTCATCTGTCGGTCATCTGTGTTCCCCTTGAGATTATAAATGTTCCACTGCTGGGCAATAGTTAGGGTTGCCAACACAATTATATTAGGTACATATCAGACAACTATATTTCTAAAAAAAATATAAGTATAGTAAGCGAAACTACTATAATTGTATAGGATAACAAAAACTAGGCAACATTACTTCATCTAAAAATGTTTAAGTGTAAAATGGAAGGCAGGTTTCAGCCTTTATTTTATTTGTTTCTTAACGAGACTTGGTATGTCATTGTAAATTTGATTATTTATGTTATGATTATCATCATTATATGTCTATCAACCAGAAAAAATAATAATTTTAAAATAAAGTATTTATTTGAAACCTACCATGTTTTTTTTTTGCCGTCTATTATATTTTTCAATAGCCTCGAAAATACTATAATATTTGATATAAAAATTGTTGGCAACCCTAGCAATAGTTCTCAAGGAATAAACTAACACGTCTTAATGGCAGGCTTATGTGTTGCGTTCTAGAATCAGTGTATATACAGTGAACAAGGGGGGGTTGTAGGGTACCATTCACATGATTATTAAACCTGTCACGAGACTCTCTTCAGGGTTATCGCGTTTCAGGATCAGACAATCTATATCCAGCTGCCAAGAGAGCCGACAATGGATTGCGGATCTCTCGGTGGTCACCGTTGTATTTGCATTGTCCTTACCATAAGACAGCGCCGTCGCTTTGCTGTCGTAATAATAAAACAACTTGACTAGTCACGCTCTGTTATCTCAAATAATGTTCTGTTTCACTCAAACTTTGGCTCTTTCTCTTAGAAAGAAGGAAGAAAAGAAAGAAAACAATAATATACATAAAAATGAATAATATAAATTGTTCAACTAAGTGTCCTGCCATCAAGAAAGAGCGTCCAGCTCAGCATAATATGTTGAAATGCAACGCGGCACTTAGCGCTGATTTTAAAATACGCGCGGAAATGAAAAAAAAATGAATAAATGGCTTACGCTGAGTAAGCCATAGGAGATATATCAAATTTAATGTACCTAATACATAATTTTAGATATTAAAAAGACCTACAAAAAAGTCAGCGAGAGCTTATGTCTATCTACTAATAACATTATATTCAATTCTATTCTATCACCCACAGTAAACATTAACCGGGAGCGGGATTAGCACGATCCGCACGTATGCCCGTTCGACGGTATTATTTAGTCCATTTGAGGAAAACCGCGGGCACAGATAGTATATAATAAAATTTTACAATCAATTCAACACGTCATACTTATAACTATAGTATCGATGTCGGTGACGCGAACTCATAACATTTACCCCACACAAAAATGACACAACATGCCTATAGAAATGTTCACTTCAATAATATCTCATTGGTGGACAAAGGTCTCTTCCCAAGGAAAAGCGTTAGCATTCATTCTTGAATATTCTATTTCGGCAACAATGGAAAACGAATGGATATAGACATATATGAATGGTTATTATTACAGTCGATTCATATGAATATATTCTAAAGCAACAATAATATATTTGAATCTCCAACGAGTTCGACAGGAACATAGACCGCTCTTCGAATGTGATTATGTGACATTTGTGTGTGTAATGTTACGCTGAAGTTAACACAAAACGAGTAACAGAAGCCTCTGAAGAGTCCATATTAGTCACGGTTTGCATAAATATTATTCTTATAATGCCTATTCAGTAGAGATTACAATATGTAGTAGAACAATTAAATTATTACCGCTATTTATCATATTATTATTTTTATGCCATCACCTACTTGTTGTGGTAATTAAAAACAACACAAAACAACAAAAAATACGGTTCGTTTTCTGTTGTGCCAGCTGTAGAAATTTACGTTAAATTCGAAAAAAAGTTAATTCGCGTTTTAACCCTAACTCTTTGATTATATGCAACATAATAAATACCTTACGTTCACTTTGGTTGTGTCAAAATGTATGCAGTTCTGTCAGTCTTATAGATGGGTTAAAATTTCAAATTTGATTTAAGGTTTTTTTTTTGCTGCAAAAAGGGCTGCACTCTTAAAAATACCTGGGGGTGATGATAACGTTTTATGTCAAAACACTAACACAAACTGTCACCTAAATAGAAAGTATGATTAGTTGACAATTTATGACTTTGATTAAAAATTGTAACATCAATGTTTTTGACTGTACACAGTAGTTTATTTAATGTCTTTATTATCAATAAAATAATCGTTCGTCAGTAAGATGCTTAGTTATTTTCCGCGATACGACGTACTTACAAAGTGAGGTAAAATTAGAAAAAGACTTAGGGTTCCAGGTTAATAGATAAAAACTTGTCTTGGTGAATCAATTCGGGCGCTTAATGGCTTAAACTGAGTAAACCATCTAAGAGGTTTATCAAATTAATGTACTAAATCATTATAGATATTTAAAAAACCTACAAAAAAGTCAGCGAGAGCTTATGTCTATCTTCCTAATAATATTTTATTCAATTCTATTCTACCACAATAGGCATTTTTATATTGAAAACAACCGAGAACGGGATAGGACGATTCGCACGTGTGCGTCGTCAACCGCGACGGCGCGTTCCGTAGTCCACGCGAGCGCAGCCGCGAGCATAACTAGAATTATTATCGATACTATATATAATATTTGAATCTGAAGAATTTGTTTGTTTGGTTGAACGCGCTAATCTCAGGAACTACTGGTTCGAATCGAAAAAATATTTTAGTGTTGGGTAGCACATTTATCGAGGAAAGCTATAGGCTATAATATAACATCTTGCTACGACCAATAGGAGCGGAGCATTAATGAAAATGTTGCAAAACGGGGAAAATTTATTCCTTTCGAGAGCTTCCATTACGTGCGCTACGTAAATGGTTAGTTAGGCAAGAATCATATGTGACAGAATTGTTTCTCTTAAAAAGTTCTAAAAAATATGCGCGATAGCATATATCATCCTTTATTGTTTAACTCAATATAGCCTTTTTTATGGTAATAAAATTTGTTCTAAAATAATGCATTATTTACGAAGGTGTTTTTTTTATAAATATGGCATTAATCCTCATCGAAATAAATATGTTATTCATGAAAAGTATTTGATTTTGAACAAAATTGAACTTTACATAATTTAATTTCAATGAATATCGTAGGAGATATCACAGTTTTAAAACAACTCCGCAACGCGATAATTATCCCGCGATGATGCCCGCGCGCGCATTTTTATTATTCGAAATGATGACGTTTCGGTTATGTGGTGAGAGGAGGGCAAATGGTGCTCAAATGGTTCGTAGATAAAACAAAGAAAGTTTCAACTCCTTTAGAATTGTAATTTTGGTGCCTACGACCCACTCTCTCTCTCTCTCCCTCATATGTTGTGATGCAGACGAAGTTGCGCGGATCAGCTAGTAATATTATAAAGCTCAAGAGATTAATTACCTAGTTGTTCGTTTGAACGCGCTGATCTTTGGAACCGTCAGTCAGGTATGAAAAATTATAGGCTAACTTATAACTTCGTAACTCTATATCACGACCCTGAAGAGCGGGGAAGTAACCACTAACATCAAGCAGTATGACCAACTAGGCAAGTACGAGAAGTGAAAACAACGATAGGCGATACGCCCGGCATTGGCGGAGCGATGAAGATTTGGTCCAAGAAATTAAACAGTGGGACAGCGCTAAGCTGAGATAGGTACAAAGCAAAAACCAAATCGTGCACACTTATTGTACATTGTGTTCAATTCCATTAATTATATGTTAAAACAAGTTTAATTTTAATAATGAATTGTTTTAAAAAGTAAATATTGTATTGTTTAAAGTAATAATTATAATTGAAATAATTAACTGTGGAAACTTACACGGTTGGTGATTTTGACGTTCACAAGAAGTTTCAATTGAAAACAATAAATAATGCTTTTTTTTACTTTTATGCGATTACCTATTTTATTATATCGTCACTCACTGGAAGCCCCATTCATTGCTCCAGTCGCAATTTGTCGATGACAATTTTTTTTACCCTGAATGGTACAATATATCACTACCTTACCATCTCCAAATCAAATTGATTGCATTTTAAAATCGGTCCAGTAGTTTTTAGTTTATCCAATACAAACAAAAATCAAATCTTTCCTCTTTATAATATTGTTATAGAAAAATAAATTTATGAACTTGCGTCTGCAGAAACACATGATAAAAGTGAAACTTCTTAAAAAGTACGCGGATAGCTTAAACTGTGTATTAGATAAGAAATGCATGTTTGTTTGAGTTGTCTTTCTCCTTCTCTCTACATTATGTCTTTCTTCTCTCACATGTAACGAAACGTGCCTAAACGTGACGCTTCCTTGAAATTTAATTACCAATTCTCGCCCAATTATTATCGTATCACCGCCTAAGAAGTTTCACCAAAATAAAAACCATTGTATGATAGATAGACCGCCGAGCGCCGCCATGGTCCTGGGCCGATTGCAACCCTTGTTAAGCTCGGCAAGCAAAATGTCCCTGAGACATATTATGTAAGCTTCACACTATAAGACATGTGTCCGCCCGATCCTAACGTATATAGCTGCGCCGCTTTCACACGTTTGTCCAATTACAACTTAACCCTATTGAAAAGAGTTCAAAATAAATTCTTACGTCACTTAGTCGATGCCCTATGGTTTGTTCGGAACGTAGACCTCCATAGAGGTAAGGAACTTCCTTCGATTGAATCGTAACGTTATGTACCTTGCGAGATCATATTTCGATACCGCGTCGAATCACGCGAACCCTTGGTGAGATCCGCTGCAACTTACACCGCAGTCCCCGACGCGACGCCCTGCGTATAAAACGCCGTCTGCTGAAAATCTTTACCGATCCCGATGACGATATCGACGCATCGAACGCGTACTATACGACCGTCCCTAGAAATCAAGCATGCTCACGCCCACGCCTGCGATGCGAAGCCACCGTTCCTTCCGCAGGGGACGGGCGGTTAACTTCTCTCCCGCACACCCTCTCCTACGCCAACTCAAGCCTAGGTCCGTTCCTTCGGTGTAGCACCCCACACTCGTGCACACCACACAGGTACCTAGCTTCTGTAACAGATTTTTTTCCTTTTTTTGTACTAGTTAATTTAGACAAAAATTGATATATAACTAAATACAATATACACATGTTCCTTCCTTCTTCCCAGGATGCAGAAACATGTATTTATGTATATTTTAGTTTAGATCGAATTTCTACGGATAGGGAATTAGCCAGTTCGGGATATAATTGCAACTATGGCAACAGCCCAAGCCGAGGTTCGGCCTCTTTGGCACCATCGAGCATGTTGCAACGCTTTCGCGTCTGAGGCTCCAGCGCCATCATTGCTAACAGTAAAGTCAGCTAAAAAAATGATAGACCCCGCCGAAATCTGTCTTTTATATAAATAAAATAATTTCAAATCTCCCCCATCTCTGTTGTATAAAAAGGCGTTGACCCTAACTATATAACATAGTACCTATATCGATAAATATAGTTATGTATTTAGAGGCAGCCAAGTTAGCATGTTATTTTTTATATATTTTTATTAGTCAGACAAGACTATGGAAGGGCTCAGCCAGGTTTTATAATGATTCAAAGAATTTTGTTAAATATAATTTTGAATTGTATTTAAATATTTTATTCGTAAATAAGATTAACTTTACAGTCGTAAAACAAACTGTCAGCCATTTTTTTAAATCTTATTACCTAACAAATTAGTTATATAAAATAAAATAAGAGAGGCGAATAAAAAAAAGTGACGAAGGTAACATTTGTCTGCAACAGACGGGCTTACCAGCGGAAAATAAACTGCGGGGTCGTTGTTACGCAACCTCGGAAGGGAAGACGTGCGTCACAAGCTTTCAGGTAGCTTCGTAGACTCATCGGTGGCTGTGACAGGCTGTTACTCTATCCACTTGAGACAATCTAACCTTTGATTAGGTAAGTACTATTTATTAGGAAACGGTAAATGTAAATTATATTTCTTCAACAATTATTCGTATATTTCAACTAACGAAAACTTACAATTTTTACACTTTCAAACAGTAATCAAAAATATCAATAATATTAATTAAGTAACTTGAAACTCGTCGATTTACTAAATTCCGTTGCAAAACAATGATTGGATATTTTGTCGATTAAATTAATGTTGACAATCGAAGGACTGGAAAAATTTGTGTGGGACGCAGGGAATGAAAAACAACCTCATATCCATAGATTAATTACTGGTTTCCGCTGACGCTACAACTAGATGCCGCGCTACCTACGCGTTCATAGATACGGCAACTTCATATTCTAGTGTATAATCACATTAATTACTGCTTACAATTATGCTTGTGTGCGTGAAAAAAATAGTGTTGGGATCTTTTAAACTTTACCCTATTAATAGGGAGTATTTTATACAAACTAATAATCCTATGAATGTAGCTTAAAAATACATAAATGACTAATAATAAATGAATGGGAAATGTATCAATATATTGTGTGTATGACTGGTTATTAAATTAAAAAAACTAAATTGCTATTATAATTTAAAATATTATATTATTGTTAATAAATTTCTAATATATTGAATTTATTTATACGTGTAATAGTGCACGAATTATTAAGTTTTGAGAAAAAAAAGAACACAGAACTTGTGAACGAAGGCAAATAATTTATCCAGCACCGTATTAATTAGAGTACAACAGAATATGATGCCATTCAACGCACAAATATACAGGACAATAGTTATATATTTATATACCAAGTCATATTTTAACCTTGACAGCTAATTTTATTTACCAGTTGTTACTTTAAACATAAAGTAGGTTTTACAATGATACAAATACAATTTCCTTTAACATGAATTTCTTTAAATTTGAATAGGAAAACTAACCTAAGGGCGTGTGCTCTATAGGATTTCGCAGCATTTGAGTATCTACTATAACAGTCCAATGGTCAAAGTAACAAGATCCCTAGGAAACATAAAACATGAAAAATAATAGTATTAACCACAATACTGCCTAAACCTTTGAACCGAGTTTTATAAAATTTGTATGGTGGTGGCTTGAAGTTTAAAAAATAACATAAGGTACATCGGAAACCAACATGCTTACCGAAAAGTAATAAAATAAAAATATTTTTTTAGAAAAACTAAGCCAATCCTTTCCTCGTAAGCGAAGTCGCATGCGTTAACTAGTATAATGTAATAATATACTTTTAATTTACAAAAAAAAAACGATGATAATAATCTTATTGCCCGAAGAAGTTTCATCAAAATAGATTCAGTAGTTCCCAGGATGTAAAACGTACATACTAATAATATAATTTATATGTAATAGAACAAGACATTTAAATAGTGTTATGTAATTTGATCGATATCACAAAGGTGCGCATTTATTATAGATCCTCTTTTACTCGTAGTTCTGAAAGATCCATCTTTTGTTTTGATGTCGGTTAAAAATATAAAAGTCAATTCATATATACAAATATAATTAATAACAGAATAATAAAATCTTAACCATGGGATAACTGGTTTTCATATACGCGATAACACTGAATTCCGCCATTTAATATTTTTTGGTTATTTTATTTTATATCGAAACTGTGACATTAAGCGACGATGTCACCCAAGATGGTAGCACGCTAAGCCTAGTGGAAGACTGGCTCTCAAGTGCAGCTGCCGGAATACATCTATTGGTGTTCGGCGACAGATTTTCAATTTGATGGTTACTTACTGTTGTTATGTGATACCAGCATCTTTATTATAATATTATTTTTACAGTTTCACTATGCATACTAGCATTATTTTTAGATTATTTATTACAATACGCTGCTTGTTAACGTGACAGTGTTGTCGGAATGACACTGATTCGAGTAAGCCGATTTCGAGTTGATTTTATAGTACGCCGATAGCATCGGCATCTAGTTGTAACGCCAGCGGAAACCAAGCATTAATCTGTACTCTTTCATCCTATTAAGTATGCCTGCCTGGTAGCATAGCGCATGGAGGGCGCGCGGTTACAACCCACACGCAAACAAACATCTCCCGCTGTGTCTCTTTCTCTCCTCTGTCGTTCACCCAACACAACCAACCCGCAATCAACAACCCACACGTGTAAAGGTCAATTAAATCAAACTCAGGAACTTGTACGTAATTCTAATTATGTATTAATGTTTATTTTTTCATTTTCGCCTTTATAGTGTTTTTACTTGTGTCATACAAACACATATATGAGCTTTATAGCCTCAAAATCGAATGTTGATATTAGATCTGCATTCATCATTGTCATTTTATTGTGCAATATTATTTATAATTAACAATTATATTACATTGATAAACAAGACATATTTTACGATAAATCTCCTTCGTTTGTGGTTCTATTTTACGTAATATTGACGGAGTTGTGTTTACTTACACACACGTAGCTATTACAAAAAAAAAAAAAAAGGACGATATTAGATCTCTGTGGTTAATATAAATTCAATTGTCGAATTTAATATGTGCATTAATATAGGACAAATAGGTAGGTACTCTGTTTATGTATCATTTTAATAACATTCACCGGTAATTACCTATATTCTCATAGAACTCAAACAGATCCAAGTTAAGAATAATAATTATAATTAACTTGCGTTTTGGTTTTATCTGTTTAGTTTATCTCTGTTATCTGTCTTAGATAACCTTCGTAAACAACAAGTTCCAAATAAAACAATGGCCGTAATATTCTCACATTTACGTTTCATTTGTTATTTAATATAAAATTTTAACAGTTCATTGTGCAAATTGCAAACGGCCATGGGATTAAAGCTTAGAGCAAGACATTATTAAAACTTCTCTATTCAACAATAGCTTTGTGTAACTTGAACGTTAGCGAGAATCTACAAGTATTATAATTATAACATACTCTGTGAATCTACACAAGAGGGCTGAAGAGGGCGACTACGGAGAGCGGGTTGGGGAGACTCGGGGGTCTGGAGTGATAAGCGCGTTGTGTGGCAAGAAGCGAAGGCGGGGTAGTGGGGCGACGGGAGGAAGGCCGTATCGGCACGTGACAAGTCGTCACGCGGCGCGGACTTGCACGAACGCATTCAATGCAAACTGTTCTCTCTCTCTCGCACCGAGGGAAAGGGAAACAGCAATCTAAAAATTCAAGTCACACGTAAGAAGTAAAAAACACGTCGGCATCGCGACATTGGTATAGCGGTTGATGCTAAAAATTTACCTTCTCACAATTATGTTATCCTGGCAAAAGCAATGACTATGTTGACATACTTGCTTAAAAAATGAAGAATAAATTAATTATTCTTCAGAAAATAATATCAATTATACAGTAAAAAAACCCCATAGAAACTGGCAAAACTGCATTCGAAAGGAACATAATAATTATTCATAACGACGCTGAATAATAATCCAATGTTATTTAGATTTTGAGCAGATAAAGCGAAATTTTTGGAAATAATACATAGGAACAAAGAAATGCGATAAATAAACGAGTAGATAATAGATTTTTGGTCAAAATGCCAGTTTCATGTAAGCAAATTACTCAATTAGAGGAAACTTTGCAACAAAAATTGCGATTTCGCACGAGTTACGGTAACACATATCGCGAAGTCAACGACCTCGCGAGCACTCGCCGATGCACTATATACTGTTACAATACGTCATTGTGTTATATAATAAAATCATTGATAAGAAAGTACTTGCCAAGCTCAAAATGTCGAACGTAGGAAAAAAATAATACGATTATAATTTTAATATAATATAAAGTAATATGTACAAGTTTTGTATGATTACTAAATTCACAAGATAAAAGTTACGTAACACGTGATATGAGCGACAGAAACTTCATTATTATGGAATTCTACATGATTGTCCAGTCAACAAGAAAGGTCATGAAAACGAAACTAGTTTTAGAACATAATAATTTCAGACATACAAAATAGGCGAGTAACAATGTGGGGGGCTGGGGGCCACGAGTCGCACTCACGCCCGCCGTTGACAAATAATCTAAGGCATAGAGTACACAATATAATTAGCAAAGCGTAATTACAAGCACAGATAACGCTTGTAAGAGATCGTAAAACAAAAGTAAACTATGATAACATAATATTTTGTTTATAAAAGAAATATTTATTGATAAGAAAATATTTTTGTCGTTTAAACATGAAAAGTTTTCCATGTAAACAAAGCAAGTAAATAGATATATTATAATTTGGTACTGTTGCACTGTCATGAACTTTATACTAAGATCTGTTACGTTGGGAAGAATCATTACTTGATTAGTCAAAAACTAGCCCCTGAATATCGTAAAACCATTGGTTACGCTATGACCAGACAACCGCGTAGGGCGCGCGTGGTTCGGACTTAAGGTTGCCCCCTTTTTTTGGAAGAAAAATAGTATATTTTTCAAAAAATTGCAAAAAATTAGAAAGTTAGGAAAAAATAAAATATACATATTTTTCCTTACTATTAATCAACAGCCCAAAAGAAGAGTGTAACGTATACAGGGTTCATATATGTAAGTTTCTTTATTCCACCAATATTTTAAAATGCCTGAACAAATTTGAAAAAAAAACCTACACAGTTTTGTTGAATACATGTAAAACTGAGACGAAAAGATTCTGTGGTCTGTGAGACGTTATGCAAAATATGACTGACAAAATGAGAATAAATTCTAATGATGATTTTCCCCTCTGTTTAATTTATTAAAAGAATATAAAATAAGAGCGACAGTTGAATTAGCGATGAAAATAATTCGTAGGTACTATATTGTTTTTCTACAATTTATGGTACAATTGACTAAAATATAGTACGATACTATATTATTATAGTACGGATAGCAAACCCTATTCGAACACACCAACGCAAACGGTCCGATTTTGAATTACGCGTTCGGCGTTTTACTATATTAATTGTGTCATCCGTCAGACTACGTAAATAATATATCGCTATTTCATTCTATAAGTACAGATAATAATGATCAGTTGCTATATTGAGAGTATTAAAACTATACTTTTTTTCAATAAAACTTCAATTTACAATAATTCTTACTGTTTATCCCTACAGAGATGTGGTGTGATAATAAATTTGATATATCTCATTTAAGTATAAAATGAAATCATATTATATAACCATAAACTTATCTACCAATCGTAAAACATCAACCATACAACATAATACTTGGGTTTGTTAGAAAAATGCATTTGAATTAAATCTTAATAATACGTAATAATAATAACTAATATATGATATCAGTTATTAGAAACAGAAATAAGGCAATTCTAAATAGTTTATATATTTTATTAATGTACATGTATTCTGTGATTGTAGTTTGTTATCTACACAAATTTATAGTTTTTCATTATAACATGTTACCAAGGGTTGTATACTAACCACTTGATTTTTTGTTATAATACCGAGAGACTATATTCACTCGATAATGGCAGTAATATTTTAGTGTTACCGTTGTAAGGATAATAATAATATATATGAATATTCGGGTAGTTTGCAAGTAAACATATTATCTAATTATTAAATAATACGTATATTATTAAAATATATAAGATGTTCAATTGATAACATTAGTCGTCGACCAATCATTGTAAGGTTAAAATAATATATTAGAATTGTAGGCTTCGACCAATCATACGCGTTGACAAAACATAGAAATGAGGATAAAAAGTGATGCGGGTGGAAGACCGGAAACTTTCATTTGAGAGAGGGGCATAGTAAGAGTGTGAAAAGATACTTAGGGCAAAAATAATGTGATTATAAAATGGAAATACTTTATCAAAAATAGAGGAATAACGGTAAACTGAACCTGAGTTTCATTGCTTCTGATCTGAACCCCTATCCTAAACCATTATATGTGAATCGTTGTCGACTGTAGCAAGTTCATGCTGGTTACTGTTGTCGTCATAAATAATTATTAGTATCTTATAATAAATCTGATAAATAAATAAATAAATATTCAGTGTAAAATTCCAGACTAGAAAATATATTAATAGTCATCAAGCCCTAACCCTATGTGGCCTTGGTAATAAATAATAATATATTTACAACAATGTGAAAATATAATAAAGAAACCTACCACCTACCTACCTTATTAAACAAATTCAGCATTCTATTAGCATTCTCCGTTAGCAAAGGTTAAAAATCAAACAGGATAACATAAAATACCAGGAAGAGTTCAATTCGATGAACGACCACGAGGGCGCAGTGCATGCGCTACTGTGTTGATGTCAAGGTGTACATGTTGTCAAGGCCACTAGAATTATCTTGCGGTAACGATTTCTAATGGTTTCAAAAGCATTCTGATCGAATCAAAATTGTAGAATTTTATTTTATTAAATATATTAGTTAAAATTTCTAAAATCCGTTTTTACTTTCTGGAATAAAATGCGTCACGGAAATAATATAATATTGGTTCCAAGAATTGCGTTAATTAGGTTTAATATTCAAAATACCTGATCGCAATTATTACTACGTAAAACTTACGTTTAAATATATATGCCTGTATAAAAAAAGACAATTCACAAATGGGTATGATTGTGAAGCTTGCTCTTGGTATCAAATTTGCAAATCTAAACAAGGTTAAATTTGAAGGCCAGACGAGGAGTAATCCATTCGTTTGCAAACTGCTAAATAGTAGTCTATCAAATCATATTATAACACGTATAATGTAAAGGTTTTGTAGTTTTGATAAAGTTAATTTATTTATACGGTAATTAAATATTTTTATAATAAATCAAATTGCAGCAAACATACAACAATCGTCCACAAATCGTGCAACACTGCAAAATACTTGAACGTGGAAACTGCTTTGTTAATTGGAATGATTTTAACATCGCCAAATAAAAGCACGCTCAATGACCTAATGAATTGTTGAGATTTGCCCGTAAAATAATAGATGTGTCACAGGAATCACCAGACAATATTAAAACGCTTACCTAAATTTTCTTTAATATTATTAGTATCTGGCGTTCGTCGTCTCCCTCCTCCGTACTGTTTCTTTTTCTTATTACAAATCACACCTAGCCTAGCCAAGCCACATCTTCCGTGAATTGAACTTTTAGCATAAGTTCAACGTTTTGATCAAATCTCCGTTTTTATCATCTCCCTTTGGAGACCGTTTTCATTTTTTTATGATGACAATATATTTCTTCGGAATACTTATTATAACTAAGCGATACATATTGGTGACAGTAAATATTGTTGTCAAAATTAATTACGCAAAATAATTATACAAAAATTGCTAGAAAAGGTTCCAAATAAACGAGTTTTAATTAATGTATGTTTTAATTAATGTATGTTTTAAAAATAATAGCAAATACTAATTCGACTGTTTCACGCTTAAATTAGCTGAAACTTACCCATGTAATCCTTAATCCATTTCTTCTTAGGCGGTGTACGAGATAGTTTCTCACTTTCACTCGGCTCATTTTTCACTGGGCTGGGTATAAACGTGGACGTCGTAGGAATTCCTTTATCAGGCACACGAGGAACATTTAATATCTGCTGATGCGGATACGCGTAACCGTTGGGGTGTGCCCTCGCTGGGTAATGTCTGTACATTGGGATTGGTTCAACGATGCTTCCGAATTCCGTTTCTCTCGTCTTAATAGCGATCGTGTGGATCATTTCGCCGTAATATTCTCCGGGAGATCCCATCTCTAACAACAGTACTTCAGATAAACCTCTCTGATAATTAGTAGTGCCGAATTCCACTTCGGTGGTTTCCATAAGTATACCCATTCTACAATGGGCCAAATAGTTTATTAACTACACCAACTCTTCTTTATTGTCTGTAACACGTTTCTTCCACTCATAATTATCTACAAATTATTTCACTTGACGTCTTTTAACTGTTTTTCTGTGTACTAAATTATATTCACATCACTGTAAGAGAGAGAACTTTAAGCAATCAAGTTTCGAGTACATGAGTGAATGAGCCAACTCTGGTTACTAAAGTTCTCAAATATAATCAGAACATTAAACAACGAATTAAAAGGAAAATACGATAAATTGGAAACAAGGGCAAATAAAGAAATTTTTGTCTAAAGAGAAGGGGAAAAATAAGACTGCTTAAAAATAAACACCGGAATAATTAATTCTGTTTATGGCAAATAAACAAAATTTTTCTGAAATTGGTAGCAGTCTCCTTTGTTTAACAAAATGCCAATAATATTGCTAAGTGAAATCTTTAGCAAGAATGAGGCGCAGCGCACAGCGCTTGAAAGTGTTTAGAATAGATGGATGATGTAAAGCGAACGAGTCAGTGTGAAGCTGCGAGAAGGGAGTGAGGTGGAGGGGTGAGGTCGGCACGCGGACCGATGTTTCGAGTGATTCGAGTTGTTCAACAAGTGCGGGGAGGGCGTCGAACGCATGGCGTGGCTTGCTGGCACGTGGATTCTCCCCCTCTCGCCTCACGCCACTTGCCACTAACAGACTGAAAGTACTTCTACCCATAACATGCGCCCCTGGTACAGCGGCCGACTAAATTGGCAGACATTGTGGATTCTCGGCAAATAAAATTATGAATCAAAAAAACGTTGTGTATTTTTTATTATTGATTGATTATTTGTTCAGTATTTTTAAAATAAGATTTGATTTAATTGATTGAGATAAGGTTCCTCTACGTTAACACTATTTCTTTAATCAATGCGTGTTGTTTTTTAGCATTAATAATCATTACCTAATTAACTAAATGCTCTTAAATGACGTGTATCCCATCCTACTAATAATATAATAAATGTGAAAGTGTGTATGTTTGGATGTTTGTTACTCAATCACGCCAAAACGGCTGAACATATCTCAATGAAATTTGACACACAGATAGTCTATGACCTGGAATAATACATGCGGTACTTTTTATCCCGGTAAAGTCATAGTATAACTAGTGTTATCCCACAAATATAATAAATGGAAAGTTTCTATGTTTGTTACTCAATCACGCAAAAACTGCGATTTCTGTATATCCAATAATACGCAGCAGAAGTCGCGGGTACCAGCTAGTATAAAATAAAACAATAATCATGACTTAATTATTATACCAGATGTTAAGAAAAATTATGAAAAATGTCTTTCATAATAATATTCATGAATTATTTAAGAATTATGCATCGAAAATAAAACTAATTACGAGCTAATAACAATTAATAAGGTGCTAAAATTTCAATTACATTAAATTAGCTATTCATCATAATTCGTATACTGAAATTATTATTGGTAGTAATTATTACGATATAGCCCGCGCTAACAACATACACACAGTACACGTACACGTGTCAAACCGACTAGACTGTAGCAGTAGGTATATTTTAAAGATGTTGTGATACAAAACGAATAAGCTCATAATAACCGGATTGCATCGAAATATTATTGAAGATAGCTAAGACTTTATTGATAAGCAAACGGTGATATAATTCATTGTTATTATTCCTATCTGTAAAAAATTAAACCAAAATATAAATAAAGGAAAAATATTATTTTTATTTACGAGGAAGAAGTAAGTAAGTAAAGTAATGTAGGTAGGTGGTAGGTTACAAACAATGTCGTGACCGTCACGTCTCCTCCACAGTGTAACGGAAAAATAACCAGGATATCATAAAGGCGAGAAGGTCAATCTTGACGGTTCAAAGTAAGATGCCGCAATATCGACGTAACGAAGGTAGGTCTACCAGGCGCTAGTTATATAAGCTATATGAACAACGACACGTGTCTATATTTATTTATATTACATACAGTACATACAGGCTGTATATTGTGTACCCCCACCATTATTTCCACTGGTTGAAGCTCTACGTGATGAAACACCGTGATTAATTTTAAATAGAAATAAAATAATTGTGAAATAATCATTACTTTGAACCGACTTCAACAAAAGACGGGAGGGAGGTTAATCAATTCGAATGTATATTTTTTTTATCGATTTCAGCCATAACATTTTTCTATATTCACCGATTTGGATGGTTCTTTTTTTGCTGGATAGGTGATACCTCAAGGGTGGACCACATTTTACTTTCACTGGCATTGGACTTTGAACTTCGAAAATACACAAGGGAACTCTTCAAAATCATTGAAGTTTTTTTATTTTTTGTTAAAAATTGTGTTGTAATTTTTCAGTTGCAACTAGACGTAGCTATTAGAAATAATTACAAAAGAGCTCCAGAGATTTGTAAAGTTTATTAAAAAAGCAATTTTAATTAAAAACTTTTGTTTTTCCAATATGCCGCTAATAATTGGCAGCCGGTCGATTTATGATTACTTAGTTCCTGGACAAGACTATTCATTGTTATATTTTTTAAATTATTATTGTGAACTATGCAAATAAAAGAGGGTATTGAACGAAGAATTAGCTCTCTTACGCCCGAGATCTAAGTAAAATGTCTCGTGGGTCACCAGTCTATGTTAGCAACTTATTTGAGTGTTTACACTGGAAGCTTTGTACTATAACTAATTCTAGGCCAGGAAAGTTTTCAACCGATATCAATAGTATTAAATAATCGATTAGTAAAGACGGGAAGAAACTAGGCACTAAATTATTTATTCAGCAATCATTGTAATTATAGTATTTCCTCACGAGTTTTATAGATGCTGAAAAGAATGGCTAAGATAATATTCTACTAAAAATAGCTCTGTAAAAATGGACCCGTCCTGACATACGGCTGTGAAACTTGTATACTAACGTTTGAAATAGAAAACAAGTTTAAACGCACAGAATTTTAGTTCGAAACTTATAGCACCATTTAAGAGAGAGGATTAGTAATGAAGGATCAAATAACAATGCGGGGATACAGATCCCCGTAGTTGAAATAAAATCCCTTCAGCTTCTCTAGCTTGAATATCTTGAAATGATTGAAGAGGATTATTATATGAAGAAGGTTTAATTTGGAGAACTGGTCTTGATCCATTTGAAAGAGCAAGATACCAATTGACCGGTACTTTGAAAACAGACTTACTTACTGATTGGCGAGTACTTGCATAGGACAGGAACAAGTAATCAATTTCGGATCACTAAATTAATCGAATAACTGACAATACCAGCTTAATATATCATATTGCTAAAATAGTATTTGAAACAATTAAAAACATACATCAGAATATTTGTAAAACATTAATTCTATCTTGGCGATAGTGTTGCCTGGTACATCACCTTGACCTAGCCGTTGCATGAACGAGGCTATACGGACGACCTAAAAAGATGGATCGAGACGATCGAGTATATTAAGAATGATATTATAAGGGCGGTCTCACTCCGGTAAGCAAAAACGAATTCATGACCTCAAACGATAGACCCAATATTATGTTTTATTGATTGCAGACCTGGATATAAAAAATCATTTCACGAAAACCTATTAGATCATTAACATAGACAGACTATAGACATACTGCTGTGTCGAATAAGATAATTAATAACCTAACTTTATTTTATATTCTCTCAATCCAGGAAATATTTCCCATAAACTTTTTCAAAATATATTTATTCTGTAAGTATAAATATGTAATAGTAATCACCTAATCTTAAAGAACCATATGGAATATGAACGTTTAAAAATTCCCAATGACTTATTCAAAATATAAGAAATTAAAGAATGGCTCCAGTAACACACAAATAACACTGAAGTTCGCAGATTTTTTTTTTAATTCGGGGATAGTAAAATAATATGAATAAAAAATACAAACAAAACAATCGCTGGACCTTTATACTGTAAATTCGCATGTCAATTTTTAAGTGTTAGCCACTTCAATGCCAAAACTCGTGCAGGTCAGATGTTATGTTTGCATATTTTACATAACGCAAAAACAAATTCAATTCAAAACCGATCTACAGTTGCGCAACGTACGGCATAAAAATATACACTTTGACCAACCGAAATATGTCTATAACATCCACTATGAATTTGTTATGATAATAGTTTCAGTTCATCCACTACACGTCGATTGATTGACTGATTTAACATTTTGCTTTCTAGGAATATTTGTACTGTAACGTCGAGTTCGCAAATTTATTTGGCAACATCGGATGCATTATCAATAAAAACTATGAATGCAGTTCAAACTCTCTGGAGGAAAAAAGTAAATACTGGCTGGCACAGCTGGTTACCTCTTCATTAATAAAAAAAATACAGGTTGTTATTAAACAAAGAATATAGTACTCTCTACCGCGAGTTATTAAATATCCAAAGAGAATACAATACTATGTAAGGTAAATATCCATAATTGACCATTTTGACTACGAAACCAGTCAATCGAGGTTTACGGAATACATTAGAGATAAATAATACTAAGCTGAATTCCACAGTTGCATATTGATCGGCGAATTTAAACATCGAAGAATATTCACCATAAATGACCTTCACTTGGTACGTCCTACATTAACAGTAACCGAAGACGTGATTGAAAAAATTATTTTAGTTGATCATCGTGTGACGGTAACACTTTAATGCTGAAGAAACAAAGATTTCCATTGTTAGTTTGTAAGTATAACATTTTATATGAACGCTTGGGTACGTAATAAATATCCGGGCGTTTGGTACTATAATGGTCATAGTTTATTATAGTAATATCATACTTACCGATGCACAAAAAACTTTTCAGACTGAATATTACCTGACGATTTCTGAAATAGGATATTGCGATTCATGAACGCACCATTACAAGATGCTGATCATTTTTTGGCTCAGTTTACAATAATGAGTAAACGTGGCATCACAGAACGAAATAAGAGTCTATGACTCGGAAAAGACCATCAACTGGAAAAACTCTGGGAAAAATAGCGGTGCAAACTCGCAAATGTTGTCTTGTTTCAATGTAACGTCCCAGGCTTACAATGGCTGCAATACGAAATGCCGGCCTCTAAATATCTGAGCACGCTTCATCCATATTCACCAGACATTGCCTCTAGTGATTAAAATTTCCAAGATTGAAGAAGTACTTAGAGGATAGGGATTTGAAGATGACGAAGTACTTGTTGCAGTACAGGAATTTCTAAGTACTCTAGATGAAAGAGTTTTTAACGAAAGGGGGAATATTAAGCTTAGAAGAAAGATATGTATTAAATGAATTACATTTAAGAGGTTTCTATGTCTTAAATAATATTTAGTAAAAGTTACCAGTAACGTACTCATTCTGCTTTTGTATTGAACGCCCCTGGTAATTTAGTACAATCTAGTTCACGTCTATCGATGATGACTTTAGATGCTATGCGTTAGCCGGGCACTCCACCAATTCAACGGGTCAGTTAATTTTGCCAGTGTGACAACCGGTAGGAAATATAAGTTCAGCACATGTGAAATGTGACCAAATACTTCGACTTAAGAACACGTTTTATAATTTTAATAAGGAAATGTTATATGTATGTATTATGTAACTTTAATTAAGGTAATAAAGGTTTATTTTGCTCAATAAATGAACTTTATCAAAACAGTGTAATGTATCCTATCTATACAAAAAATATTTATTTTGAAAACATGGGAGACCCTAAAACTTTAAATAAATAAAAGGTGGTTGCTACATAACCCAGACCTTAGCCTTGTTTATCTACTTCTAATTTATAAAGTTTCTAGGAGGACAAGGCAGCAGAATATTATGCTGGTACGCAATAACACCAACTTTCAATGTCAATGAAGGCCCCAGTATTTTCGTCACCGAGGAGCTAAAAAAGGCGGACGATAGAATTAAGGTCCCTGGCGTTTGCTAAAAATGATCCTCCCCCTGGTACCAACTTTTTCAATTGCCAAGTTTTAACGAAATTTTTACCAGGATTATTGGGCCACTATCCCGGATAGCGAGTGCGTGAGAATGAATCTAAAGATCGTTAAATTCATCTTTAATCAAATATTGAGTTCTTGACCTTGTTATCAAAATGTTTTAAAACATAAACATATATAGCCGCAATCTAGCTAGATTAGATATAGATATTATAGCTATAAGATCAAAACTAATATAATATTAATTTAAAATTTGCCAATGTACTGCTAATTGTTGAGGTAATTAACTTTCAACCTAAATCTTTAAACTTTCTGGAACATTAATCTAATTTCAACTTTTGAATTCTCAATCAAAAATATAACTTAATAAATAAATGATTTTTCGGTATTCACACTAGGTATGTCGTCCTTAAGCGTAATCAGTAAAAATATTTTAAAATACTATAATTATATCAGTTTTATCATATTAATAATATTCCCATATCTCTTTGTTTTACAAGAATTTTTGTATTTTTACTATATTGTCAATAACAAAAATACAAAATTGATATTTATTATATGCAGTTAACAACACTGTACGTGTTTCCATGTCATTAATTTTATTAAATAATTTTTTTTATTTGAGCACTTGCAAATTTCGCCTATTTGATAACTACAACTGGAAACAATAAATTAATTGCTTCACGACAGCGGGATTATGGAACGTCGAAAACTTATTCGAATTGCAAATAAAACATAACGTTAGTACTAGATTTCTGTGGTTAGTTCGTAAGCACATTGTACCTACATTTTTTTTCTTGAAGGATTTTAGGTATCTACCGGGTACACTGACCTACTGAAGAAACATAGTCAGCCATAAGAAAGCCGTCTTTAGTCGGTTAGTGGAGCAAAATCTTACTCTGTACTCTGCACATTACTAGGTTTAGAACTACCATCGTATTAATATTTATTGGTATCTGAGAGATTATTGAAATTAGATATCCTAGTACGTAAGTTGGCTCATTCGTTGTTGAAATACTGTTGCGGTAGCGGTCACACAAACATGAGAGAGATCACTCTGATGAGATTACGTGGACACGATGTAGCCATTGTACTATGTATGCGGTTCTCAAGAGGACTAAAGCACAGAGGGTATGGCGCGGTAAGGTGTTGCCGGACGCGACGAGCGGCGCGGCGCGGCGGCGCACGGCTTGCACGTGGGGTGCACAGCCCAGCGCGGTCGCGGCGCAGGTGCCGCCGACCTCGCACTATCTCGTCTCGACGTTCGAGGTCGCGATGATAACGCACGCTATTTCAGAGCCGCGTCCGTCGTCAGCTCGCTGATCGCGTTCGTGACCGTCGCAAATGCAATCGCGAAACGATTCCAGAAACGGAGGCGACGCGGTTCGCTCGACTGGGCCCAGGGTCGGCGGACCAGCTGGTGACTGGCGAGCGCGACGGCCACGGCGCAGACCCGACTGCCGTCGACGCGATTCGCTCGACGACTGAAGCCGTGAGCGGCCGCCACGGTCTGCGGACCGGCTCTGTCTCGGAGGGCGGAGGAGGCGGGAGGTGCGCGACCTCCGGAGCCCCGCGCTGCGCCGCGCCGATCGCCAGTGAAACTGACTGCGGACGAAATCGCAAGGAGGGTTTGGTAGGGGGTAGGGGAGCGGGGAGCGCGCACGCGGTCGAGCGCGACGCGTCGCCGCCGCTGTACCGTGCTGATGCACCGCGGCCGGACTCAGCGCGACGTTTTACTTGTAGCTTTACATAACGCTGCAAGGCGCATGAAACGAGGTCGCCGCGCCACGCTGCGCCGACTAACGCCCGGACGCGTACAGAATTTAAAAAGGTTTGCCATCACCCGCGTCTGTCGAAACGGAGGCATTAGCACGCAGATGACGCGCACAACTCGAAGTTACTCGGTCGCCGGCCAAGTCAGTGAACCTCGTCGCCGACGAATAAGGTGAATGGAACGTTGCAACCGAATCAAGACGGCGGCGGCGGCAGCAGAAACGGCGGTGTGAGCCGACCTGATGCGTGGTGAACGCGAGTGACAAGCGGCGCATCACATCGTGTCGCTCCTTATGCACAATAACGATTAGCTTTCTAATGAAACGTGGCGATGACAAGCCACGGCCCGTCCGTACCCATGCCCGCACTGCCGCGCCGCCGCCGGTGCATAGTTATATAACAAGTCCAAATGTACTAAACCTTTTATATAAAATATCAACATACAAAATGATTCACAATTACAAGTATCGTATCAACCGCAGAAAACATTACAAATTTTCCAATACACTAACTACATAAATATAATTCTTGCGTCATCAACAGTCAAATCGTAATGAAATCATGGTATGGTGGTAGGGCTTTTTCTAATGTCCGCGTGGCTAGCTACCACCCTCAAGGTGACAATCTGTCGCCAAACATCAATAGGTGTGTTCCACTTGAGAGCCAATCTTTCACTAGGTTTAGCGTGCCACCATCTTGGTCCATATAATCACATAAGATCAGGCGAGATTGAGGTCATAACGTTGAATCTATACCGATAAAAAATCCTTTCTAATAGGATTTCTCTATTCAGTGGGTATTTATCAGGGTAAATTAGGCGGGGTCCCCAGCACAGCGCCACCACTGTCCGGCACATGGCTATGGAGGGTGGGCGGAAGTGAAAATGCCGCAATTCTGATAAACGAAATTTGATTTAATTGTAGCTTACCGATAGTAACAAAGTTGTAGAAATAAAAAATAATACGGATAAACATATCAATCGTATAAAATACATTGAGACGAGATGAAATTTCGAAACCACCACGTAAAAAATAAGAAATCAAAATTATTTCACAACACTTGAATAATGAGAAACCCTACGAACTGGTTACGCGAGTCACAGGAATACGTAAGTACTGGGAGTGCAGGATCCGATAAGGTGTCCACCGACCGGGATCAGGCCCGGGGGACGTTGGAGAGGCGAGGGGGAGGGTAGACGCATGCGTGCGCCGCCTGACCTTGGTGCGGTGCATCGTGCAGGCCGCGCCGTCCGCCCTCCCCACTGTCTTGTTCTACCGCACACCGCGCCCGGGGATCACCACACTTTAACCCCCCCCCCCCCTCTTCTTGCACCTTTTGTAAGCACACCTGCCGGTTTATCAGGTTATTGCAATGCGTTCCACCCGCGCTACCACTAGCACCGCAGATTCTATTTATGTAGTTCTAGACTTCTTGTTGTAACGATTTTTAGTTGTACCGTCACACTAAAAGAATACGTCTTGGTCAACAAGCTCTGTCCGTCGAACAATCGAAATAAAGGAGTGCATGTCGGTTGAATCGATAAAAAAACACTGAACGAAACGGTATTCGAAGTGGAAACACCGCAAACGGGGGGAATCCACCCACCGGATGGAGAGATATGAGCAGTCTTTCATGCGCTGACAGTAGCAATATAATTTATGCAATTTGTCAACATGTAGAATTCAATACATGAACTAAATTTTTTCAACTACATACTCGTGTAAGGAGGAAATTAATTAAAGACAAAGAATAAGAAAGGTAATCGATTAGACATTCAGGAGACGCGGAGACAGCAGACTAGTTCGATAGACGACGTGTTCCAGAGAGGCACAAATGATACGTGCACAGTTTTAAATTGTATCACGTGCAGAATTCGTTAAATATTTTCAATGTCGACAAAATTCGAGCTCATTGGAAATTTGAACAGGTAACGGTTGTCTATAGAAGTACCGTTGCCACTTCTAATACATACGCAATATGTATATTTGTATCAGTAATGTGCACAATATGTTTTCCGTGATCACGACCCCTGCCTTCTTCCCCCTTGCCCCCTTTAAATAACATTATAATTAATCATTAACTACAATAATATTGAGCATGAACTTTTTCAAAATACATTTATGAACATGTTTCAAACTATAACGTGTACTAATATACATAATTATGATTACGCTATATGTATTTAGTTTCTAGTGAAAAAAAATTTTACGTTAAATTTGTTGTCAATAGTTTCGGGTATTTTCCATACCGGATATATCTTTGAAATCATTGCGTGTCAATATTTTGAATTCTTTGCATTTATGTTATTTCACCGTTTCGTTCATTTAATTTACTGGCATGAATAATATTATATAGACGTACAGATAATGTTATCACGTGGAGGGAAGGCGTAAGAGGGGCGAGGTACGGTGCGGGAGCTGCGAGGTCTCGTTGCACAAGTGATCACATCGGAGTGCAGGCGACGTGACGTTTCCTTCGCAGTTCAATATACTACTCCTCAGGCAGTCGCAGATGGCGAGGTCACGCGATCCCTTTCACCATTCTACCGTCACCATCGCGGTGTGACTCGCACACCGACCTTACTGGTACGATTGTTTGCCGCACGACGCACCACACGTAAGTACTCGCACGTATAGATTCGCATTCGGACCAACAATTATACATCTAACTACATATTATGTATAACGTTTTATTATTCGAAATTAATTACTAAGAAAATCTCTTTATTCGCCCATCGATACAGAATTAAAAAACACAATAAACTGTTTTATTTTTAATAGAGAATACGTATGCTCTTGGGCACTATCTTACCTGATGGTAAATGAAGTTGAGTCCGATAATGGATCACGCTTACGTATCAGATGTCACTCTTCACTTGAAGACTATCGAATTATAGGTGGGCCAGGAAGAAAAAGGCTAAGCCGTGCCGTAAGTCCGGATTTGATGTTGAAGTTTTCATTCGCCTAGACAGGTGACAGACCCATACTATACTAATAACGATCTCCATCTCACCGAGCAATAATCAACCGTTTTTGACTCCCATCCTTCACTCCATTACACAAATTCTGTAATAGCGTTATTTAATGGTATTGCTTCACTCAGCAGTGTAACCGCCCCTCATCTTTGGGAGTCCGCCATATTACATTTAGCTAGACATTTAGGTAACTATTGCAAACTAAACAAAATTTCAGCTCAATCGGTAAGGAATAAAACTGTTTGTTGAATTCAGTTGTAAGCTTGTAAGATTTGACTTAAGTATACTAACAAGGCAAGTTATATAAAAGCTCGTAAAAAAGTTTTGTTCCACATTACTCTTTTACAAGAATTTAAAGTCATTGCGTGTAATAAATACGTTTTACAACATTGGACAGGATGCTGAAGATTAATGAAGAAATTAAAATCTTTCAAATTTAGGTATGGCTATTGTGACGACTGGTTTTGTCTGAAAATCAAACGGTATTGTAAGTTTCATTGATAAGCGTCTCGCAAATATGATAACAGATATAACAAGAGTTTCGATGCCGGGACCAGCAAATGCATTACTGCAGAACACTTTCATTATTTCATCAAAATTACTTTGCCAATGAATCCCCGGGATATACATAATATCAATGTTTTGGCGAACTACACGATATTATCATCTAAGTCTTCAGAAATGTTTGTCTTTATCAGTCTTCAAATGCTTATCTTTAATTATTATTCCCCATAAGAACATTTATCTAATATTCTAATATAATAGTTATAATAAAGCGGAAAAGTTTTTTATTTGTTTGTTTGAATACGCTAATCTCTGGAACTACCTGTGGAATTCGAGAAATTCTTTTTGTATATGATAGCCAGATTCACATGGAGGATCTGTCATTAGGCTACAACTCTCAGCTAGCCTTAAACATTGATTTTTGTTTAGTAAGTTGGAAGTGCAAGACCTCCCGAACTGCTTTATCAGTGTGCGCTGGCGTAGGGGTTAATGATACGTAAATAAAAAGTTGTAAAAACATATTAGTTCTTAGTATATATTTAAAAACTCCGCGATAGCATATGCCTATCTCTTACACATAAGTCACAATAAGGTATTTTGCTTTCTTTTTTTTTGAAGATTAAAATTGATTTAAGAGCATTATTTTTAGGCAAGTCATAATATTGCTCCTTATCCTTACGAACAAAAGTTACTTCATCATAAAGACAATTTTATGAAGTTAAATAGGTTAAATAGGAGATAATCAAAAATTAAAATAATTTGTACGTGGAGGAAGTGAGAACAACAATTATGATCTAACACGGGTGCGCAGTGGGCAGTGGGTTGGCAGTACGGTGTTTGTTGGATAAATACACGGGTGAAACCGTGAAATATCTCCAAAGTAATGAAAAGCAGCTCGTTGATACGCGCATCACTTGAAATGGCTGGACCAATTTGGCAAAAAAAATCGGATGTTTTGGAAAAACTGAATTTGTTTTTTATGATTATTTTTTTATTGAACTCACTACCATAAATTCGTTTTCGAATCATGTATATGCGTAAATCTTGTTTTGTTTTGAGCGTTCCTGGAAGAATATTCAGGAAAAATAATCGGGATAAGTGGCGATGTGGTCTAGTTAAATGATTTTATTGAGCGTCGAGCTCGTCGACTTGTTGGCGATGAAGCACTGTTGACGGCAAAAATGCTCAGTCTAGAGCATCGACGTAAAGTAGCTTGACTCTCAATGTTTTACAGGTTACAATTTGGAGTGTGCACAGGAATTGCACGATTTAATTCCGCCCAATCCGTTCCACCATAGGACAACTAAAAACCATCTTATGTTGTGAAAATTCCCCCGATTCGCACGAAGTGGTACGCTTCGTCTTTCATTAGGCGAACGGCAAAGGAGTGGAATTCACTCCCTTCGTCTGTTTTCCCATTCACCTATAACTTGCGAGTCTTCAAGCGAAGAGTGAATAGACATTTAACGGGTAAGCGCGATACATTGTTGGCCTCATCTTTACTTACCATCAGATAAGATCGAGGCCAAACGCGTACCTGTACTGCATATAAAAAAAAAACTATTAGAAAAGACAGAACAACTTCTATGGACTCAGCTAATATCATATAATGATTTTCTTAATTTTAATGGTCGGCAACGGATGGTCGCGACCCTAGTCGCGCTTAGTGCGAGATCAGTTTTAACAGTAGGAACTATAATTGAGAAAAACGACTCCGCGGTCAGATCCTCGAACTGACGCCTTTAACACGAACAACGCTCGTCTCAATCAACTCAGTTACGGCGACTTATCATTTGATTGCGAAATTGTCAGTCAGTTGAACTAGTTTATTTACTAGCCGGTACCCGTTCACTGAGCGAGTCGTATTTACTTTATTTTATTATTAAAATGTATCCCATCTTCTATTCCACGAGATAACCGACTTTTATGCAAAACTTCATTAGAATCTATCCAGCCGATTGAACGTGATTGATGGACAAACGTACTTTCGCATTTACAGATATATATTTATTTATTTATTAAATGAAACAGCAATGTCGTTTGAAAAGTAATATCATTTCAAATGGTATCATGAGATCATGACAAAAAAATATATTTTTGGATTGTTTATCGATTGATTTTGAATAGATTTAAAAATACTTTTGTTCTTTGTAAGAACATTACAATTCAAGAATAAATAATATGCGTTAGTCTATTGACCCTCGACAGAGTTTAAGCAACTGTGTATAATATTTTTGTGTATTATAAATTGGCTGATGCAGACACACGACGCGACGTGGAATGAGACTCCATACAGATTTATCACCATGGACAAGTATGGCGGCGAAGCGATGACGCAATCCTGTCGGGCCTAAGTGCATTACCACCTCACTATCGTTATTTACTCGATTATTGAACAATGAGCAGCATGTAGTTGCAGTTGTGTTTAGGTTACGTTGTTAGTGGGATTTTTTAGGGTGCGTCCAATATACATATATCTAAAATGTATTTTTATTTTCATTTGAATACTCCCCTCACTTTGGTGACATTTGGCAAGAGGTATGGTGTATGGTAGGGTGAGTGCTATAGATTCTAAATAATGAAATTTATTTGATACTAGCTTTGCTCGTGGCTTCACTCGCGTGGACTACAGAATGCCCCGGGCGAATTTTACTCCTCCACTTCCGCCTATTTTAAAAATAAAAGTTCTTATTGTGGGTGTTCCTTAAAAGATAGACGTATAGACTCTCTGACATTTTTGTAGGTCTTTTTAATGTCTACAATTGTGTAGTACATTAATTTGCTATATCTCTTAAGGTTTACTCAGCCTAAGCCATTTAAGCGCCCGAATTGATTTACCATGTCCAGTTTTTTTATTTGTGCGGAACCTTCATTCTTTTTCTAAAATAAAAGTAGCTTAAGTTACTCCCTATATCATCAGCTATCTATCAGTGAAAGTCCCGTCAAAATTGGTCCAACCGTTTCGGAGATTACCCGGAACAAACAGACATACAGACAGACAAAAATTTTAAAAATGGGTGTTTTGTTATAGGTATCGTATATACTTTCATATGCATTTAGTAAAAAGCTGTTATTTTGACATTACAAACAGACACTTCAATTTTATTAATTGTGTAGTTGTCATGTATGCAGCTTCAAGCTAAATACCTTTCGTGAACCAGTCAGGTATTTGGCTTGAAGCCAATACTCATATTTTGTAGGAGAATCCCGGGTATATACAATTTTTAATACAACCTGTTATTTGTATAATAAATATTATTTTTCTTTTAAATAAAAAAAAATTATGTGCGCCTGATAATCATAGTTTAACTTCTGAATGATTTGACCGATTCCGCTCAAATTGCCTTAAGATATATGCTTTATCGCGATAGCCAAGTTAGAATCCAATAGATGCCACTGTTGTCGAGCCATTAAATACATACCAGAAAGAACAAAACAACTTCTGCTGGCCCGGCTAGTAGGTAATAATGTATAGCTCCCGTGTAAGTCATATAACACCAATTTTTACGTCTGTACTTTTTTGTGAGCTTGAGAGCTGAAGGGTAGTGAAATTTCGACGAACCCCTTCCAATTTTCAGCTCACGTCATTATGGACGCTCCGATCACACTAGTGCAATATTACGCCTCTAAATTTATAACAAAGTGTGACAACGTCTCAGTAATAGTTTATTACAACTCATAAAAATTACACTGTCCCTTTTCTGTGACCCTTTATTCTTCTGTGTTTTAGTCACGTTTTCTGACCTCTTGACCTCCCTGTTTGGATTAATTACATAATACTGTTTCAATTTGTAAATTAAGTTTCTGGGCCATATTCAAATTTCAGTAGCTCCTATCGTTGCTTATTAAGTAATAATAATTACAATAGTGTACTTAGAACTTACTCCAGATATACTTTAGTGATATAGTTTACTTACACTTTAGTTTATTAAACTGTTTTACAGCATAAGTTAGTTAAGTTGCCGATAAAATACTTGGTTTGTGAAAAGTAGCAAATAATGTTATTTATTGTGATCTTGGATTGTGAAATTCAGCATTTAGTAGTCATACCTACTAGCTACGTCATAAAATGGAGACAATAATTCAATAATACATCAAATGTCGAAGGAGTTGCATAAACTGATCACAATAACGCTAGGCCAATATAGGAATGGAAATTTTATAAGGGTTCTGGAAGTATGCTAGCTGTTAATTCAAAAATTATCTGTATAAAATCTGCGGGAATCGAAAGATCCTTCAGAATATCTATCTGCTGTTGCATAGTTTTTTTTATAAACCCGTGTTGGGTAGCGTAGCGTCGCTGTAACATTCGATAAGTTTAGACATACACACGGGACGGGTTTGTGTCTAAGAAACACGTGACACGTCGAGAAATAGAAATGCGTTGGGCTTCTGTTATTCAGCCTAATACAACTTCGTTAGTCATCCTTCGTTGATCAATGATTATTAATTAACATTGTCCCTCGCGTTTGAATGTGTAGCATTGTCCTAGTAGTAGGTGTACAAGTATGTTTATTATAAAATGCAAGTGTAAGTTTATTTTTAGGTGCTAAAATCGTAGTAACTATACAATTAATAAAATTGAAGTGTCTGTTTGTAATGCACAATAACAGCGTTTTACTAAATGCATATTATGAAAGTCTATACGATACGTAAAACAAAAAACCCATTTTAAATTTTTGTTTGTCTGTTTCCGGTTTCGAAACGGTTGGACTGATTTTGACGGGACTTTCACTGGAGTAACTTAGTCTACTTTTGGCTTACGCTAAGTAAACTTTAAGAGATATAGCAAATTGATGTACTACATAATTGTAGAAATTAAAAAGACCTACAAAAAAGTCCGCGAGAATATATTCTATCATCTATGGAACACCCACAATAAGCATTTTTGTCTTTAAAATAGCCAAGAGCGGGGGAGCAAGATTCGCGCGTGTTCCCGATCGATAGCATTCTGTAATTCACGTGAGCGAAGCCGCGGGCACAGCTAGTATTTAATAAATACGCGAAGATAATTAACGAGTTACTAATTAATTCTTTTGTTTACTACTTGACGTGTTATCATCGAAATGAAGTTGTATACCTATTAGTGTGGTTACAATATACAGCGAGACGATGAGTTCATCGGCTAGTAAGTAGGTAGGTACTTAGCTACATGAACAATGGGTGTCTATGAAGCAGCAACGCACGCGTCGTTACACAACAGTGCCTTGTGCCAGTTTTTCTTGAGGTAAACAGATTTTAAAACTTCGTATGTACCTACCTACTCATTTAGTTTGAGAGGACGTTGGTTTAAAATTACTTTAAATGCATATATCGAAGCGCATTGGTTGCTTCGCGATGCGTGTGCACACGCCCCCGCCCCCCTCGATCAGTGGGCCGCTGCCGCGCCGTTCCCCGCGCTCGCCAAGCACACGCGTCGATCAGCTGACCGAGCTCTCTAGCGCCCCCTGCCTGACTCATGCGTCATGCCGACATGCGTTGTGTGTAAAGTTGACTAACTCGCTCCACGTACACTATGCTTACACACACCGCTCTATGTACTATTACCACCCAGGAAAGTACGTGATGCTTCTCATGTACATAAGAAACCTTTAATATGAATACCATTCTTTCAGGTATCGTACATTAAATGTTACTATGAAAATAATATTAGCATACGTGGACAATGGAATTGCACGCTGCATGCTGTAAAGACGTTTCGACTTCCGACGCGATGAAAAGGAAAAGCTGAGCGAGGCAGAGGACGCGCGCCGCGTGGCGTTCGACTAATGAGTTTCAGGCTTCCTTTGTTTACGCGAGCGAGACCGGCGCGGCGTGGCACGGCGCAGGAGCGCGAGGGGGGTGCAAAGTTGCGTGCCGTTCAAGGTCAAGAGCGACGGGCGTCGGCTCGCTGCACCGGCGCGCCGGCAACTGGACGCTCGCGAATCGGCGCACGCCCACGGACCGGTTTCACTTAGGACGCGCGCCATCGTCTGGGGCACCGGCTGGTACAGCTCGCACTACTCACCGGCCTGCAGGCGCCGCTCCTGGAGCTCGATGTATCGCGCCGCCTCGAGCAGCGTGTCGAGGAGGCTCATGACGACCCGGCCGGCACGGCCGCGGGCGGTACAGGCGCGCCCGCTGTCACGCCGCGACTGGCCACGCGCGCCGCGCGCCGCTCACGTGGCCGCCGCCGATATGCACCAATAACATATCAGTATAGTAACCACGTGACTGCGAGCCTCGTCCAACCACTGCGCGAATAGCGGCGACGTAGCATGGGGCGTGCGCTGCGCGATCGATCGGCAGCTGTGCAGATTGCAGCTAGGAACGAGCGAGTAACAGAATTTGCAGCATGTAGATACAAATTTGAATGCTTGCCGCCATCTCTGAGCTGGTCGCTGGATACAATTTAACATTATATGTAATAATATTCTAGTGTTAATTGTTCGTTCCTAATATTATGTAATTATTCTGTTTTTAAGTTTCGACTTGTGCGCATCGTATCTTTTACTTTTGTTGTGAGACGAGTTGTGCACGTGCCAAACTTTGACCGACTTTCACTTCCTCGCCCGCCGCTGCATGCTGCCGCGCAATGCCTTGCCGCTTCATAACTTGAGTTTTATGTACTTGTTGATCAAACATCATGTGTCTACATTTTCTGTTTAATTGTAGAAGAATACATTTTAGAGAAAACAGGCTAAAACGATTATCTATATGCCTATGACTTATTTGTCCGAACTCTTACAGTAATTTTTAACATTTTTTTTTGTTCAACAGACATTCGAATATTTTTTTTAATGGATGTTCAGCCAAAACTTCTTTGTTTATGCACCGATTTAGATGATTCTTTTTGGTTAGAAAAGGAATACCTCAAGGGTGGTCCCATTTTAATTTCATTGGCATTGGACCTTCTACTTCGAAGATAAACCAGAAAACTCCTCAATATCATTGAAGTTGGTTTTTTCTTTCTTGTTAACAATTTCCTTGTAATGTAGAAATTTTACAACTTTTTTTAATATTTCTTATTTAGCCTAGGACTCTTTTATTTTTCGTTTTTAGTGCTAAAGGAAATTTATAAATGCTCGAATATTCTCAGCAACTAGTAATAATAATTAATACTACACATGAAGAAGCAAATTATAGGGATCGATGAGTGTTAGGTACGAGTAAGAAGTTTATTCTAAAACATTAGTCAGGCCTTTCTATATTGTCATGTTGAAGTCACTAAAGGTGGTTTGACCCGTTTGACTCATAATATTCTCTACCTATAACTTAAATTGAAGTGTTTTTAATCATGACTTCTGTAACATCACACATTAGAAGATCGCATGGCACATGACGTCATACAATCGCTCGCGATACTTACGGCGCGGCATAGCGGTGGCGACGCTCATATAAAGTTCAGGAAGCCGAGTGGTGCAGGGCATACCAAGCCACGGTGAAGCTGTAAAAGCCGTCAGCCTTCAGGGCCTCAAAGGCTAACAGTATAGTCAGACAGAAAAAAATGGTGCGGGGCATTGTACATCTCTAGTCTTGTACTGCGTTGTTAATTTGTCGACTAGGTCAAGATCAAAATTCTACAGTCTACACTTTGCTGTAAAATATTGATTAGGTACCTTAATCATCATGCCATCAATCATCAAAGAAAACAAAACTGGTTTAAAGAAAAAACATTTATTTAGTTTTTTTATTTTTTTTATTATAGATTATAACTATTACCTACCGTATGTTTATTTATAAACTGTCTTTATATGATGGACATACGCAGATCACAGACTATTTTCTAACATTTATACAAAATTACAATTCTATCTTTATATGTATTGACATTTTTGTAGTTTTAGATAAACCTTAGTCAATTTCGACTACTATACTGAGTTTTATTGATGGAAGAGATATAATATAAAACTACCGGTTACAAATATTTTCAAGCCATACTTTTTAACAAAAAGTATTAATTTAAAAAAAAAAGTTAAAGAAAAAAAATTACTTGGAGTAAAGAATTTTTTTTTAATATGCATAAAATTTTCAGTATAATCAAGTGTTTTTTTATACACAAAATTCTTCTTAAAGATTTAATTTAATAAATAAATAAGGCAAGAACATGCTACGTGTTACTTAGTCGAATAAAGCTCTATTGTATTTATTAACATAATAAACGAACTTTTAAACTTTCAATAATTCAAACTAAGTTATAAGTTCATATTTTCACTAAGCCAGTGTGGATAGGATTGTCACCTGCACTTTATAATCAATTATAATATACCTCTGAATTTATGTGAACAAAAGTACGTGAAACTACTTCATTTGACCCAATTTGATTTATTTTACTTAATCTGACCATACTTCAAGACGACAGATTTACTTACTCTTCTCCATCAATATCTTACGATATACTTTATTTTAATACAGTCTACTTATGCCTACCTTTAAAACTGATAAACTTCATTCGATTAAAATATAGGTGGAAACCCTAAACGCAGAGCCTGTAGCAAATGTAACTAGGAGGACTAAGATTTTATATAATAAAAATAAAACTTATTTTTGCAGGCCGGTATGAGATGACGAGTTCCGATGAAAGTAGTGGCACCGACGGTCGACGTTGTTTGTGGACTGTACCGTACTACTCATAGATAATACACTAATACGGTACTACTCACTATCGGGTATTGCACAGACATTTTGCCGGGTTAGTAGTTTTTTTTCTGTTTTAGGCGCTCAGTTCCTCCAGTTCGCGGGGCTCTTAGCATTAGCTACTTCTATCGTATGGTTAATCCGGATCATTGGAACACCAACACTCAAATAAATATAGTTGGCAATACATAGTTTAATAGATACAGTGAACAAAAAAAAATATTTTTTTTTTTCAAAAAATGTAAATCTTTTTCAGAACGACGAAAACAAAACTGTGAAAGTTTAAGCAGTTATTATTAAAAAGTGGGCCAAACAACTATATTACCCTCACTTTGCACATATTATTATAAATATGCACTAATTGATAATATTTATAAACAAAGTAATATCATAATTGTGTCTAAGATATTAGGCACAACGAGAAACTTAATTACGTTCTCAAAAATCTTTTCATTCTATGAAATTTCATGTTAACTTAGGATACGATATATCTGTTCCGTACAAAATATTCCTGTCCAAAGACCACATTAACTTGTGATCTTTAATTATAAATGAATTTTTACTTGTCACTTGTGAATAGTTTTTATTATAGAAAGAACAACACGGCACGATATAGTTTATCGTGCGCAAAACATAATAGCGAAAATGTATAAAACGTTTACAAAAAAAAAAAAAAAATTGTCCCTTACAAAATACGTAAACTGTGTTAGTTACCTTCAGGAATTTTGACAGAAAACACATAGATGTGGTGTTTTTTCGCTGTAAATAGCTTCCATTCTGTGTGCTTTCACTCGCACGGGTGCGGTGCCATTTTATAGGTCCTTTGATCAGCATAAACAAAAAGTAAAATTCATTTAAAAAAAAAAAAAACTCTAACCTCTCCAAAGTGTGTGGGTATATTCGTTGATTGATTAAGGAATATTATCGTAATTTTTCATTTCCCGTTTAAATGACAAGGGAAAATAATATATTTTTTTTTAAATTTTGTAATTTAATAGCACATAGACAGAATACCTTACAAAAAAAACTAGTATGCTTGTAGGTTAATGAACGGTTAACAAAAAAGGTCTATCTTTTTACGATAAATTTACCTTAATATCCTTTCTAATATAATATCTTTTAATATCCTTCGAAAGTTACTTATGAAGCGACGATGAAGCAGTAAAGCCCATCTCAGGGTCCAGGCTCCCTTATGGCTAACAGTATAATCAGTTAAAAAAAAAGGAAAAACAGAAATTTAGACTTTGTATTTTTTTAAATTTACGAATTCATTGAAACGAGAAAATTCGCCCAGTGTGTTGTTATTCGACATTCGAGACACTAAACAACATACAACGAAAAACGGTGAGAGGGTTCAGTCAAGGCTCGAGTGCCTGAAATTTTGAAAAAACTGTCACAGTGTCTCGATTTTGTTAGGGTCAGTTAATGTATATCATCAGCTACCTAGCGTCCGTACCCGTGTCTACGGTCACCGCTTCTTACCAGAAGGTAAAGTACAATTATGTTTCCGAACTTGATAATTAAAAAAATATTTCATTATAATAACATATATAATTTAGAATCTCCTGTATCTATAGTATATAATGACATAAAAACAAAAATACCAGAAGCTTTTTCTTTCTTCCTTTTTATAAACTTCAAGCATGATTCGCAACTTTTAATACATTTAAAGTAACGCACCAGAAACTAATAAAAAGGCACCGTGGTATGAATATAGTATTTTTTTTATCTCTTTTTTAGTTTATCCCTGTAGTCGATTATAAATTCATTTATATAATCAAAATCATATTTATTAGATCGACAGTAATTACTAATTATTTTATTATTATGACATTAAAAAAAAATACAGGTATATATTCATTCCATAGTCAAAAACAAAAAAAAGTCAAACTCGTGGACACTACATGAACCCATGTATTCAAAAACACTAAATTACATCTAAATGTGAACCTTAAATAGTGAGAAATTTATACTAACATGACATTTTAAAAATTCGACCTATCATTATTATTATTTATAGAAAACATTCAACTATTTATTGCTGTAGTTACGTTCATTAAAATAATGTCAAATAAAACGTTATGTTATTAAATTATGTTTGTATGTACGAATGCATGTATGTATGTGTATGTGTGTACGCGCGCTTGTGTGTGTGTGTGTGTGTGTGTGTGTGTGTGCGTGTGTGTGTGTGTGTGTGTTTGGATGTATGTAAGTAATTGAACTAGTGCGTGTAGGTATTGGATGAACAAGCTCACTCACTACACACTATACGATATTTAAAACTAAACTAAACTTCGTACGACTCGCTGCGCTGCGGCGGTCCCTGTTTCGTCGATAGATGTATTTCGACGTCTTCCAAGATCCTGCTTGCCTGGTGTTACTCCTAGAAATTATATGAATGTTTTTGGAGATATTGAAAAAAAAAAACGGTAAAGTAAGAAAAGCTTTATCCTTCCTCTTTTAATTTATTTACCATGACATATTTTTTATTATTATTTTTTATTTTAGTGATATACATGGTGATCTTACTGCTAACAAAGTACATATTTAATAATATAATAAATGCCGAAAGTGTTTATGTTTGTTACTCAATCACGCAAAAACGGCTGAACAGATCTCAATGAAATTTGGCACATAAATAGTCTATGACCTGGAATAGCACATAGGGTACTTTTTATCCCGGTAAAGTCATACTTTAACCAGTGTTATACTACAAATATAATAAATGGAAAGTTTCTATGTTTGTTACTCAATCACGCAAAAACAGCTGAACGGATTCAGGTGAAATTTGGCACACAGACAGTGATATCCAATAATACGCAGACGAAGTCGCGGGTACCAGCTAGTGTAGAATAAACTAGCAGTTTATTACGCTGTGATTAATTATTTTTGTCTCGTAATTTTAATTTTACTTAATTTTTTGTCAATTCATATAGCCTGTAAATAAACAGAAGAATGTGACATGAAGTCGGTCCAGCCGTAACCGGTCTTTAGTTACACCCGGACATACAAAAAAAAATGGCCACGCAGCATGGTATTTACCAATTCTCCAGGTGACTTTAAGCTTTTCCTTTCATAAAAAACATTATTCGAACTAATGCTAACGTTAAAGAACAGAATTAGCCAAATTAGTTTTCAGGCGTTATCACGTGATGCGTTTGTCAACGAATAATAGGTATTTCATTTCTATAGATAAACTAGCGGTGTGCTCGCGACTCCGCACGCGTTTGTTACGCAGTACTTATTTACATCCCGTAATTTTATTTTTACTCATATTATTGACAATTCAATAATCAATAACGTCAATCAATTGATAAATGACATTATACTTCCCCTGTACAAAATTTCATGAATATTATTTATAACAAATTTTTTGACGTTGCCTAAATGTCGATTCTTATAGCCTTTTAGTTATGGAATGAAGTATGCTTTCCGTCTACAAAATTAGATAACCTTTTCTCATTTGAAATCCTTTTTTTGAAGTGAAACATCTTTGCGCGCATGAGGGTAAAATTTTTACGGATGCAAAGCGTCACGAAAATGTGAAACGTTTTGAGCGAGAGTGAGAAAGGGCGAACGTAGCATGAAGCACGTAGACATGGAGACAATGTGTAAACGGTGAGTTAAATTTATAAATAAACATTTTGTGATAAATTTGTAAATCGTCCTATACTAAACAGTTGTTCAGAGTAAGTAATATACATATTTGTTATTTTTTTGTTAATATACAATTTTTTATGTTAATTCGTTTGAAGGTTAGGAAGTTTTAATATTAACAAATAACATGTGGAATTTTAATATGCTACTCGTCATCTAAGAATTTAATATACCTAATAGGTTAATGACAACTAAATTCATTCAATTCCTAACATATCTTCCTTTTTCCCTCCCTCTAAGTCTCGGAAATCTAAAGCTTTAGGTATAAATATAAACGAGATTTAAAAATTATTTGCCAATGAAGTTTCACTTCTGACCTGTGTGTACTTTGTACGCACGCACTTTTTTTTTCTTTATCTAAAATTAGTATTGAAAATTCTATAATTGACCAAAGACAACATTTCATAGGAATCGGTTAAGCCAGATACAAACAGACAGACGAGAATTTTTTTTAGGGTATATTCGTGATCAGTTTCCCATAAATAGTATGCCTATCGGGAAATTTGGAAGAAAATATTATGTACGACATATAGGTACAGATTTATATAGATTAATGTTTGATATAGCAGGTGGAGTTACCGGGGCGGTAGAAGCGGCGCGGATGTCTCCCAGACCGCGTCCGTCGTCGACTATCGGCTGAGGTTGCTCACGTAGAGACTCTTCAGCTCCGTTTTAGGCGTGTTCTCGAACAACGCCGCCCGGTTCTGCCCCTCGCCTTTCTTCACCCAGTGCCCGTACACGCGGAACGCGCAACCGTCTATCACCTGAAATCACAAAACATCATCTAATAATCAGTCTTCTTCTACTTGGTAAAGTTCGTTTTTACCGGACTACGAAAAAGGAGGGCTATATTTTTCGAGCGTACGTATGTATGTATGTATATTTCTTTGGCACGCTCTGTAGCCTAAACGGCTTGCCGGATTATAGTACAAGTTAGTCGTTAGATTCGTCTTAATTATGTGAGACAATTATAATATTTGATTATGACGTCTGGTAATCAACTAAAAAGCCAAAATAGAAAAAAGATTTTTTTAGTCAAGTGTTTTTGTTGCAGTCGGGTTTTTTGTTTCCTTTTTTAAAAACAATTAAATTACGTGGAGTAAAGTGACGTTTCATGTGTTGTTTCTTCTTCTTAACTTGGCAACTATTTCTCTATATTTAAGATCATTACTTTCATTATCCAGTGTATATAGAGTATCCTGTCTTATGATGATTTCAGTATACTAACAAGATGGTGGCTCCGTTATTAGAGCTTTCTAGGAGATTTTTGTTGCATCAAAGAATTATTGGTTTATAAGTATAATATTATTTCCAACACACTTCACGTGTGCACAATAAACAAGCTTTATTATGCAATAATGCCACACATCTTACACAATATAGAGTCAAATAACATTTTATGGATAAAAAACAAAAACCACAACATGACAGTTTCAAATTTGACATAAATGATTACCAAATTCACCAGCGGGAGTAATAACCGGTATTTTGGCCATTAACCCGTCGACATATTTGTTTTCACAATTTTTATTTTAAGCAACTACTAGCAATCAAGTTGTACGACGAAAGGGCGTTAGTATTATCCGGATGGAAGGCATCCCGATCCCAAATATTGAGACTAAGGCGCCATAGAAACCTTTCCCTCTCTCTCTCTTTTGGACACAATCAATATATGATGCATATTTTTAGCTTTATAATAATCGTTGTAGTAAATAATAAATAAAAAAATATTAGTAATGTCAAGGTGTTATTGATCAATTAATAATTATTTATAAGTATACTAAGCCGTTATTTTACATCGTGCATCAATTTTAATCAATAAATAACTTTCTGTTTACCTTGTATTGAGATTTACTTGCTCTTTTTTAATTCACATATAACTATACCAGATTTTAATACAAATTTTTAAAGGAAATGTTACAGGTAAATAAGGAATAATATGCTATTAATTTCATGAGGCTCGAATAATATTTATCGTATGTCTCAAATTTAATATAATATAATGTAGACTGTAAAGTGTTGTCTAACCTTTCTCAGCACACGCATAGTGTATGGATCCCTTGCAGCGTCGCAGAGCGAGAGAGCGCGCGGGGCCGCGTGCGGCAACCTGCGCAGGCGCACGGCAGCACGCACCGCGACCAAACTGACGCGCATCTTTGCACGTGCATTGAATCCGCCACTTTTTATCGCCTGAGTGTACATATTCAAAACAAAACATATAGATTCTAAACGATTAGAATACGAAATCCATTCACCCGTGCTAAAATGTGGAGAAATTCATTTAAAAAAAGTGTATAAACACTAGTTACAAATTATACTTTCTTTGATCATTCACATATAACTTCGAGTCTAACTATCCTCACTACAATAAAAACTAGAAGTTTAAGTACAAGATAATTTCTAACAAAAAAGGAAACCGACTTCGATGATTTTGTTACCTTTTGAATCTTCGAAGTTGAAGGTCCAATGCCTATCCAAAAAAAAGAATCATCCAAATCGGTTCATAAACCAAGAAGTTACGGCTGAACATCCATTAAAAAAAACATTCGAATTGAGTAACTTTTGTTGAAGTCGGTTAAAAATGGGCATGCTATAAAGTTAAGTTATAAGCGAAAAATGCATGCAAAAGTAAAAAAAGCAATATAAGCATAATTAGTATGTATGTAAGTTTCAATATATGAACTCAAACTCACTCGGCCATGTCAATACTGAATATCAGATGTTATTAAACTGATATTAGTTAAAAGCACAATTATAATATCATAACAAAACAGTTATATTTATCGATGTGTAGGATTGATTTTATTGAATGTATTATTTAACGAATAACTAGGGAGGATGTGTCAGTATTATTTATTTGATTATATTTTATTCATCATAATAAAAAGTACTGCATAAAGTGTTCCTAGGACGTAAATTGTTAGGTCCTGCAAATTATGACATAACCTAAAACATTCATTTCGACTGTCAATTATCATAATTAAAAAAACAAAAAGTTACAAAACTTTTTGCATGAGAAAATCCCACTAAACAATGATTTTATCTCTCGTTAAATCGTACTTATCGAACACCAATATACTTTTAACTTTTATCGGAGCAACACGCAACGAAGTATATTGATTGGAAGAATTAATCTTTTCGTTTGTCATAAGGCGTTTAATAATTCACTGTTCCTGTTACTATCTCAATTGTTGTTGTAATTTAATTTTGCTATTTCATTACGCACCCTATACACCCCTCAATCAATTTAAAGCATAATCGTATTATTGATTTTATTCAGCTCTAAAAATAATCGATAATCGTAAAATCAACTTCCAATTTAAATTATGCTACATCTCTAAAATAAACATTAGACATGTGTCATGCAAGCCTTCATATGATGAACACAGTGTAAATTGTAAACCAGTCTCAAATATATCCAATTTTAAACTGACTAATATATAAAATTAAATCATATATAACTTACGATTTATGTACATTTTATATATGACACAACAAAAGTTATAATTAATTATTTAAAAACATATAATTAAACTGTATCTATACATTATACCACAATTAGTAAATATCCCCTTAGAAATACTTAACCAACTTTCATTCCATGATGTCCACACACTGTATACATATTTTACAATACCCGAGAAATCAAAACATTACTTTTTTCGAATTTTTTGTGAAATACAAAACTTCAGCCATTATCCACTAATTCATAACAGTCACTGAATATAATAAATATAGTTATTATATTATCATCAGCATTAAGTTGAGGATCTTATAGGCATTAATTACCATAGTCAACTGGTCGATCCTAGACATCCTGCGGCTGGCTGTGGAGAAGGTCTGCTTGATCGGCTTCATGTCCTGGTCCCACAACTACCAAGAGTCGAGAACATTGCAGGAGATGTAGTGTTGTACGAGTAATAAGTGATTGCGGTTTATGCGATCCCAATTAAGCATAACAATATTCAATAGAAATAACCCGATTTAAAAAATATGCCTTTTGACGTGACAACGTCTTATAATTCGATGGAGCTGGCTGCACGCACGAATAAACATGACTCATGCGGCGTTACCTCGATCTGAGGCGTTCCATTTAAGGTTTGAAGTGCAAGCGAGAGCGCGGAACGAGCGACAAAGAGGCACAATCGACCTCCGCGTTCGGCCCTTTCATTTCCTACTTTTCCTATCATCATCCTATTCTCAACAGAATAACACAAATTGTAAGAAGTTAAATATCACACATGTTTAAAAGTTGTAAAACAATTGCTCAAAGCACATTCATACTTGTAAAAACTATGTGCATAGTAAAAAAAAAAAAATTGACATAATTGTATTTATGCGTCCAAATAAATGTAACTTGATCAATTCAATTGTCATTTCCATTTACCTCCTTCTCTATATCCATACAAAATATCTATCAAACAAATAAAATTAAAATTTTCTTTTAAAAAATGATACCATTCCATCAGTATTTTCTTATGACGTTGTCACGTTCATCTATCGTCAGTAAACCGACTTTACAGACAACCGATTTTTTTTATAGAACATCGGTGGCTAATAAACTTACGACCCACCCGATGGTAAGCGGCTACCGTAGCCTATGGACACTTACAATACCATAGGTGTCATTAGTGCATTGCCGACCTTGAACCAGGGGGTTGCCACCCCAAAGAGCTTTAGAAACCCTTCTCACCGCAAGAACACAAGACAAGGATATTTGTCTACGATCTTATGTAGGGTGGAAATATTCCACCAGTCGGATTGCCCCAAGTAGAGAGAAATCTCTAAAAAAATATATCTATAGGGCAACTCTCTTGTATACGGTACTCGTATGTATGTACGTCGATAATTAACGATGCTTAAATGGGATTGCATAAAAGCGTAGACATGGGTAACACTGTGCTACGCTGCATAATTGCGTCAACTCAGTTTACTTGCCTTATGTGTTTACACACTTATTTCAAATGCCTTGGCGCATAGCGCACATCAGTACACTTGAGCTAGCTTGACTCAGTCAAAGTGCAGGGTGCGGGTGGCGCGCATTTAGAGACTCATCACGTACCATTTTGCTGCGCCATGGCGCATACTTAGTTCAAAGAGCCGGTGCAGTAAGCTGCGCTTGAGTTATTGAGTTGACGCAACGAATTTTTCCGAGTTACCCATGTCTATAAAAGCGTATTTTACGCAAGAAGCAGAATAAACTTTAATACTGTTCATAGTGCGACACGCATAGTTTTATTGTGCATGTAATAACATTGTTGACAAATGCATTAGTTACTAAGCTGGCGGTAAGAGAAATATTGACAATTAAGCATCAAGAATATACAGAATTATAGTAAAAAAAGAAATTTCAATTAATAAGAGTTTTCATAAACTTTACTAGTTTAAAACACTTTCATATTAAATAAACAAAACTATATTTAAAATATAAAAAGAAAAACGAATAGCTAAAATATGTTTCAAAGTAATACTACCTACCTATATATTATTTATGCGAAATTTTAATCACATTGTTTTCATTTTAACTTGCTCGCGAATAAATATTTTCAAAATGCAATCAATCCCTAAGGGAACAAAACAAATTTGAAATAATTAAAATTACAGATGCGAATCATTTGTATTCTTATATTTTGTAATTTTAATAACAAGTACGCTGAATAAAAATGATAAAAAAATTAACACATGTACAGCTAACAATGTAGTACGAAGATTGCGTTATAGATGGCGTTAAAACGAATCTGACGGTTGACCCGATGTAACCCGATAGCAGCGTGATTTTACCCAACAGCGTCATTAGATGTATCACGTTATGTTTTTTATTTTACTTGTCTGAGGTTTTAGTTTATATGGCCCATATAGCATTTTAGGGCACAATTGATTCGCACATATATACCATTTCCATTTCTTTATTTTCTCGATGACAAATCCTGTGAAAACTTGAACGAGCGTCTTTTTTACATTATGTATGCATTATTTTATAAAAATATGACGTTTACACACGTACAAGGTTATACCAGAGTCGGAGAAACTGATAGGGATGGAGTTATATCAATAAACGTAACACGATAACAGACCCGATATTTTTATACAAAATGTAAGAAACTAAACTACTGCCGGATACTATTGTACAAATTTATTAACTACTATTATATTTCATTACAAGATGTTACACGTATTAATTCTTAATTGATAATGCCAACTTCTTCAAAATTTTCGAAGCTGTTGTAAAATAAGTAGGTATAGGTAGGTACTCGACAATGAAACGAAATAATTATAACGACAGGTAATCTTTATTTATTTATTTTAATCAAAAACTGATGAATCGTCACTACTTATTTCATATCGATATTCACTCAGATCGATATCATTACTTATTTGGTCACAACATTACAAGTATCAAATTAGAACTGTCATTGAGAAAATAAAGAATTTTTTTAAACACAATACTATTGTAATGACTTTATTTTGAATTCCATGAGGAAATAAAAATAAAATTTATCCAGTTCGAAGTTTGAAATAATATCCTAACTACCAGGATATAAGAACAATGAGGAGTGTAACTCACCACAGTATTGAAGAAGGGATGGCCAAGTGCGCCGAGTATATCGATCCTTTCGCTCGGTTCAACGACGAGCAATCGTCTAATTAAATCCTTAGGATCATCTGTACCGAAATGACAATGCTGTCAAAGATGCATATTTAAACGTACAGACATTTGTATGATGTATAAGTTTCGTTTTTGTATAAAATGAAATTAATACGCATTATTTTATTTCCACATATTTTTATACTTTACCTACTTATAATAAAAAAGTAAATATTCGAGATCTGTACATTAAAGATATTGACGAAAATTTTGAAATAGAAAGAAAAATATTACCGGTTCCCTGTGTCACAGGAATCGGAGACATTCACAGAGTGTGAGATACGGTTAAATCGCCGATATTGAATTTCAATGCGGCCTACATACTCGTGATTATTTTTGAATAACTCATTTTCCTATACAAAATTACACATGGACGGAGTCGAGGGCACAGCTACTTATTTTATCTTACCTGATATATCCGCCCACTCAGGGCTCGTGAACGAATATTTCCCCTCCATTATATTCCTAAGCATCACCATTGCTTACGGTGCCAGAAAGGTGGACAACCCACCAACCTGGAAATTAAAAAAGCTAATTTCTAAACATCTCCAGAAATGATATCAATGGAATCGTCGGTTTTACCAGATTAATACCTACTTTGTATTTAATTTTAAGCGACTTTAGGAAGATTTATGTAGAACCTAAAAAAGCCTTTTATTTGTCTTACTATACTATGTTCATCAATACAAAGTGTTGCATGACACAATATGTCAAATGTTTATTTTAGAAATGTTGGATAACTGAAATTGGAAGTCGATTTTAAGATATTTTTTTTAATGTTTTGCAACTAAAAGTACGATTATGTTTTAAAATATTTAAATCAATTGAAGGGAGTGTAAATGAAATGACAAAAAAAAAGATTATAAAAACAATACAGATCGCAATCTGGTAAACATAATTTATTAAATGCCAGACGCAAACCAACAAGGTTAACTCTTCCACTCAATATTCTTCGTTGTATGTTGTTGCAGTAAAAATGTAGGAGTTACGTAAATATATATATTATTATTCGAAATTGAAAAAGAAATCATTTCGGATACGTTCGATTTTATTATTTTGGCCTACTTTAGTTTTAATTTAGCATAGAAAGTAATGCAGCACGGTAATTAGAGATTTATTTTTTACAAAAAACATTATATAGAGTGCAAATAAGTTATTTAGGATTTAGTTTCAAAATGGTTCTCTAAGATTTATTAGTATATTTTTTTTATAATGATAATTGATAATCGAAATGCATGTTTTTAGGTTATGTCGAGCACGACCTAACAATTTACGTTCTAAGGGCACTTCATGCAACCTTTCTTATGATGAATATGGCCATGTGGGATTTGATATTTGATTTTTTTTTCTAATATTGAAATACTGCAAATCGTGCACTAATTCAAAATTATCCAAGTTTCTTTTCTAACATAATAAATATATAAAATTTCACAAGATGTATTTATTCGATCAAATTTCGAATTTTTACAAACCCAAATTTGTTATTATTTCAAAAGAAACATTGCTTAGTAAGTGAAAATTGAACTCACAATGTAAACATGATGACTCCGCACGCCCAACTGGAATTTATAAACATAATTATAAAATATATATACATAGTTAGGTAGTCTAGACACTACTTTTGAATGCTTTGGTTAATTTCTCAGGCTTCACGAGTTCATTGCACTCTTTACGTTTCAAATTACATGGAGCAGCAAATTATTTATTATCGACACAGCCTTTTAAATTTTAAGCAATCTTATGCATACATATTACAACTACTCAAAATATATCTGTCTGTCTATACCTTTATGTTTTTTCCATACGCGAACCACTTATCCGATTTACATGGTTTCCATTTAATTCATAGCTATGTTATCTGGCCAGGTTATAGGACCTATTTCGTTTCAAAAAGTATCGTACAAAATAATCAGTAACCATAATGGTAAATCAATTCGGAAAAAGGACATTTTTGAGACGCTTGATTAGCTTACGCTGAGTAGACCCAAAGGAGATATATCAAATTAATTTACTACATAATTGTAGCTATTAAAAAGACATACAAAATGGTCTGCGATAGTAAATATATTGCTTCTAAGGATCACCCACAATAAGCATTTTTATCATTAAAATAAATCGGCGGGTAACCTTGACCAGGTGGAAGCGGGGCAGCACGGTTCGTGCATGCGCTCGATCGACGTCATTCATAATTTAACATACCTAAGTAAAATTATACTTTATTTATAGTATATAAAAAAATGTAAATATTATGAAGCTCGATAGACTGTTTATACGAATGAGCTAATGTCTGGAACGTAGATTTGAAAAATCCATTTTGCATTTGATAGAATCGTTATTGAGAAAGGTTATAGGCTATGTAATGTCACGCTACGTCACTAAAGAGCTGAGTAGTAACCATAAATGTCAAACAATCAGGTAAGCTGAGACCAACATTACGTGACGCGAGTACGTAAGCGGAGGCGGGCGTGAAGTTAACACGGATAAACTTAAAGTAATTAATACTCACATATCGACTTCCATTCCATATCCAGGTGCGTCATCGAACATGTTGGCTTTGAGCGTCTCCGGTGCGAGATAACCTGGAGTGCCACATAACTCTGCAACATAAGTTATTCAATTGTTACGACACACGTGCAACGTCTTTCATCAAACACGTCTTCTGCGCCCGCAGTACTACTCATATCAATACTGAAATAATGCCTCAACTTTATAATATAGCCCAATTAAAATGTCTAATTGTCTGTAAAACTGTAATGAGTCTCATTGGAAAACTTGACCTCGGTCTAAGTTTCAAACAAAACCGAATTAATTTGTTATTATTAATCGTCTAATAAATCTCAGAATAATTGGCTTTATATTCGATGTTTTCGGAAGCGGTTAAGCATACATTATTATGTACAAAAATACCGGATACTATTCATTTGTATAATCTAACAGAATCTGTTGAAAGATGATGCTGAATTGCCAAAAATTATTCGACTTTACAATCGGAGGATTATTTATGTCTTCTCTGACACCTAGCATTCAGGTAGACAGCCACATCATGATGACAGTTTCATTACACAATTATTACATTGACATTTAGTTACACATGTTAATTATGTAATTATGTACATATGTCAAGGACTGTAGAAAAGCTTACAGAGATAGTCTCCACCGTCAGTTCCAGAACACGTTTTAACTGTTTTGTAAAGGTAACAAGGTAGGTGCACGAATCCAATACATTTTATCAGATGAGTGAAAAAATAATCTCTGGTACTATTATAATATAATATAATAACTATAATAAAATAAAAAAAGAAAAAACGTTGACCTCAGATTTATCCTGCAGCAGAAGTAAATATGTTTAATATTATGAAGGATTTAAGCATAAATTAGACGAGGTCAAAAGCCAAAGTCAGTCTAAAAAGGTTGTTTTTAAATACTGCTAAGGTTTTACCTAGTGATCAAAGCATTATTTTTAAAAACAATAGGGTCTTGTTGCAAATGAAAAGATTCAACAAGTGAGACCAGTGCTTCAAAACCAGATGTAACGTAATATTTGAACACGACAACAACGCGCAGCGTCCGCGCCCGCGCCTTCCTCGTGTGTTGCCAATGGTATTGTTTTTCAAACTACAAAAGAATTATTTAAAAATATATATTACAGATTTTGTAGAGTAGGTTTTCTACATATTTTTCTAATGTATTCTCCTATATACATTTTTTAATATATCATGGAGGGTTAACACTCAACCTTTTCATAACAATAAATATTAGTTCATTTCTTTGAATACTAAACTGAAATATTTAAATAAATCGTTTCTTAACCATTTTAACATTATACGTCTCGTTCTGTCACATAGTCACACAACTCATGTTAAAAAGGAACAGCCCGAGATCACGAGGCGCTACTTGATTCTGACCCTATAAATTTATTTCTGATCAGCTCTACCCGCAGCTGCGCTCGTGTTGGTTACGGAATAACTTCGATCAGGCATACGCACGAATCGTGCTCCCCCCGCTCCCGGTTATTATTAGAACAAAAATGTTTATTTTGAATGATCCTTAGAAAATAGACATATTATGACAATTTTGTATTATTGTAAATAACTCTTCTAAGTTTTCGTCATCAGAAACTGATTGATTGAATTTAATTAAGTCAAAGTTAATCTTAAGGATGCACTAAGCACGTTTTGTTACTTCTTTTACATTGTCAACTCAGAACACAGAAAATAAATAACCATAGCTTCATTTATATATGTACCTAATAATTAAAATAAATAAGAATGTTAAATAATTTTATTAAATTCCCGGCATTGTTATGAACTTTGAACTAAGTACCTAAGTTATTTATCTACCAGCTGTGCCCGTGGCTTCGCTAACGTGGATTACAGAATGCTTGCGCGAATCTTGCTCCCCACTCCCGGCTATTTTAAAGACAACAATGCTTATTTTGGGTGTTCCTTAGAAGATAGGTGTATAATCTCCCAGACTTTTTTGTATGTCTTTTTAACGTCTACAGTTATCTAGTAAATTAATTTGCTATATCCCTTATGGTTTACACAGCGTAAGCCATTTAAGCGCCCGAATTAATTCACCATGACCAGTTTTTATTTATTTGTGCGGAACCCTAATTCTTTTTCTAAAATAAAAGTAGCCTAAGTTACATCCTATAATATCAGCTAGCTATCAGTGAAAGTCCCGTCAAAATTGGTACAACCGTTTCGGAGATTACCCGGAACAAACAGACAGACAACATTTTTAAAAATTGTTTTTTTCTTAAAGGTATCGTATGTACTTTCATATGCATTTAGTAAAAAGCTGTTATTTTGACATTACAAACAGACACTTCAATTTTATTAATTTTATACATATTCTCTTGATTTTATGTACATTTAAACTTATTTATACTACTTTTGTTTAGCATGTCAGAGCAACCTTTAATTAAGACAACACTTAGATTCTAATTTAAGCATATTTAATATTTTAAATTTTAGTGAAGTGTATGTCTTGTTGGTAGCTTAATAAAATAAAATAAATAAATAAACCAAAAAAAGGTTTGTTTTGTGGCTGGCGCTAAGTTCAATGTCCGCTTTTCCGCTTGCCTTACTAGAAACGCATTTCAGTTCATCCTATGTCCGATATTATAGAATTATGCAGTAACAGGAATCAAAACTCACCAAACAGCTTCTCGCCATCTTTGAGGGCCTTAGCGAACCCGAAGTCTGTAATTTTAACGTTGAGCTGATCATCCAGTAGAATGTTCTCAGGTTTTAGATCCCTGTGGACTATACTCTTGCTGTGCACGTGACGGACGCCTTCCAGCACTTGTCTGCAATGTTAAACCTTATGCTTATATTTTCCTAATTTATCATTGAAGACATATTATACTTTCGGTGGAATTCCAGACCACCTTGAGGCAGGGGGTTCAAGGGTTCAAAGCGCTCGTTATAGTTTCACAAGAGTTCATAGGATAACGGTAGCCGATTGCGTTGAGGCTGACCGTAAGCTTGTTAGCCACTTATTTGTATAAAACAAAACAATTTTTTTATAGTCGGCAATCCATAGACCGTCGCTACTGTCGTACCGATCTGCATAAATATGTCTTCACCCTACGCTTAAAGGACTCGATTTCGTTAGGAAGTAAGTAACTTGTCTACAATATTTATATCTGTGGCCCAAAACTGTTATCTTTGACATGAAAATATAATGTTAACACGCTTTAAAAGTGATCCATATAGATTAACTCAATAAAAAAAAAATAACAGGCCACTCATGATTAAAAAAAATATATAAAATGGTAAAAAAAAACTCCACATATAATTTGACACATCGCCATGAAAGTCGGCAGATCTAAATGTTTTTTTCATTAAAAAGGTTTTAAATTTTCAAACTGTCCATTTTAATATTAACGCGCGAAGATGCGGCAACAGCGTCTATTCTAAATCATTCTTGAAAAATAATTTAGTTATTATTAAACATTTGAAACGAAGAAAATTGGTACGTAAGCCGCGAGTTATATTATATGACCAAAAAACATGGAGCTACATTGTATTCTGATTGAACACGTAGTTACATAGTAAAATAGACTTTCACGCGAAGAAAAAGAGGGAGAGAACCTGCAAGTTAAGTTCACCTCTATCCATTAGATGTTTGATAAGTTGTTTTAAACATTTTATATTATTTTGACAATAATACTCATGAATTAATATTTATTTATTATTATTACACTTTTTAATTAATATAATAAATATGCCACATTACGTGACACTAAGTTTATGTGACTGCGAGTGACGTCATCGTTCAATAAATAAAACAGAATGTAAAAGTTATTATGTCCATGTTCAAAGTTGAGTTTACTAGAATTTAAGTTGAAACTTATGAAATTTCTTCAGCACCTATATAATTTTAAAGTCACTATTTTTCCGCTTATAAATTATAGCTTTGCCCCACGGTTTCACCCGTGTAGCCTATCATATCATAATTGTTGTCACCTCCCGCAAGTACAAATTATTTTAATTTTCCATTATCCCCTAAACTATGTGTACAAATAACATCACATAAAGAGCAAAATTTAACTTCATCAAATTATCTTTATGTAAATTTTTGTTCGTAGGATTAATTTACCATGCCAATAACTAATGTTCATAAATCATCTTCATCAATACATTTTTGTCAGAAAATATCTTATTATAGCTCATGTACAATAGATAGATATATACTATCGCGGACTTTTTTTAGATAGACTAATGGATAGTATTTTTGTATAATATTGTTTGTTGAAAATTTTTGTAGACGTATCATTAATGATTAACCATTACACCAGCGCACGCGAATAAAGCAGTTCGGGAGGGCTTCCACTTCCGACTTACTTAACAAAAATCAATATTTAAGGCTAGTTGAGAGTTGTAGCCTAATGTTAGATAACATACTATTCCTCGTGAATCTGGCTATCATATATAAAAAGACTTTTTAGATTCCGATTACTAGTTCCAGAGATTAGCATGTTTAAACAAACACACAAAAAACTTTTCCTCTTTATTATATTATAGTAGATAGTATAGATAATGTATAATGACGTCACGTTTTGTGATTGGCGTTTCCAATCACGTGAGACAAAAATACCAATTTTCGTAGCAAAAATTAAATAAATGAATATTTTTTTCAGATATTTACAGACGATTCAGACATTAGACTTTTTATCAATTAACCAATATTATTAAATAATTAACTATAATTTTTAATCATAGTATAACCTCGTGAATGGTCATTATAATTTAAAAAAATTATTTAAAATACACAACTAATGTAGAACATAAATAGGAAGAACACAGCTGTTTTGTTTATCATTTGATATCATATCGTAATATAATATTTATATAATCGTTTTGTTTGTATTTTTTTTTTATCTAGTAGTCTGTCTATAAACACTTATTGAATAAGGTTATTCAATAGATACTAATTATATATAGTTATAACTGGCTGTGCCCGCGGCTGCGTTCGCGTGGACTAGAGAATGCCGTCGCGGTCGACCACGCACACGCTCGAATCGTGCTGCTAAGCCCGCTCCAGAATATTTTAAAGATAAAAATGTTTATAATAAGTGATCCTTAGATGATAGACATGTGCTCTCGCTAACTTATTTGTAGGCCTTTTTAATATCTACAATTATTGTGGTACATTAATTTGATACATTATATCTCTTATGGTTTACTGAGCGTAAGCCATTTAAGCGCCCGAATTGATTCACCATGACCAGTTTTTATTTGCGCGAAACAACATCAGCTATCTGTCAGTGAAAGTCACATCAAAATAGGTCCAACCGTTTCGGAGATTACCCGAAACGAACAGACAGAAGGACAAAAAAAAAATTCACATGCATTTAGTATAAAGATATTGTTTTGACATCTCAAAATGCATGTTTGCTATTTATATTTATAATCCACTTCACCTATGCACAATAACCAAACTATATCGTGCGAAATGTCACCAATATTACACAGTATAGGGTCAAAGAACCTAAGTTAATGAATTAAAATTTAAACCAAAACATGGTCGCTCAAGATCCCGCCAAAAACTCCCAAGAAAGCTAGTTATAGACAAGTGTCATAAAAAACATTTTTTAAATTCTTATCAGTTTTGTAAAATAAACACCAAAACAGTCTATACAATCAATAGAATTGAAGTGTTTGTTTGTAATGTCAAAATAACGGCTTTTTACTAAATGCATAAGTAAGTATATAAAGTATATACGATACCTATATCATATAACCCATTTTTTAAAAATTTGTCTGTCTGTTCGTTCCGGGTAATCTGAGAAACAGTTGGACCGATTTTGACGGGACTTTCACTGGCCGATAGCTGATGTTTTAAAAAGTAACTTAGGCTACTTTTATTTTAGAAAAAGAATTAGGGTACCGCGCAAATAAAATAAAAAATGTCACCGTGAATCAATTCGGTCGCTTTAACGGCTTACGCTGAGTAAACTTTAAGAGACACAGCAAATTAATGGTACTAAATAATTGTAGACATTAAAAAGACCTACAAAAATTGTCTATCTTCTAAGGAACACCCATAATAAGCATTTTTGTCTTTAAAATAGCCGGGAGCGGGAGAGGAAGACTCGCGCGGGCGTGCTGTAGAGATAAAAAAAAATAGGAAGGGAGAATATATGTCTATCTTCTAAGGAACACGCACAATAAGCATTTGGGCAGATTTTTTTAAAAGTGTACCAAAATTAAGCATGTCTAACAAAATGCACCACTGACTAACGTTTTTAGAAGAATTATTCAGTGGAATGTAACGAAATGCCATTTTCACAAACATATTTGTATTGTAAAATACAGAATTTACAAGGCATTTTTGTTTTTAAAAAATATCCGGGAGAGAGGGGGAGCACGATGCGCGCGTGTTCCCGATCAATGGCATTCTGTAGTCCACGTGAGCGAAGCCGCGGGCACAGCTACTAGTATATATTTTTGTTTGTTATTACATTTTTATCAATAAAAATTAATGGAACATATCAGTAAGTACGTAATAAGATTTATAATTACTTGAACCCACACGTTCTGTGAAAGCCAAATCTCAATAAATCTGGCAATATTATGAATACTTATATATGTCGACAGATAAGTCTTCTAATTTATTATTACTGGTGTTTCCTCGGAGGACAAATGCCCACTTTATTTGCAATGCATCAAAATAAATAATTCATCGTTTTTTTACAAGCCATATTACTAGTACTAGCGATCGCCCTAAACTCGAAATTCGACCAGCGACTTTTTGGTCATAGTCTAATTTCTGTTTGACATTTGCAGTATTCATGAACCTAAACAATGAGTATTATATACATCACTTGCTGACACTTTTCATTGATTGACAATGTCAATATTTTGGGGGGTCAAAGTTCAATGGCACTGGTCGGTGAGGATCCGCAGTATTAATTTAATATATTAGTAACAGATATTACAGATAAATTTTAGCTTTCTGCACTCCTTCTCCATATAAACTTTAACCATGCCAAATCTCAGTCTTCCGTGCACGCAATACGCTTAAAAAGGTATCGAAAGCTTTTGCTTCACGTATTAATGACTAGTATACTCACGTTATTTCATCTTTCCTCGAAGGAAAATGATGATCCGTTACCACGATAACACTCAAAGCCATTTATATATTAATTAATTCTTGCTTCACAAGATTACTTCACCAAAACCTTCAGAGAAACAACTGTCTTCAATTACCACGAGAGAAAAACAAAACAAGAGCAAGTGCACACGACTGGTGTCATCTGTGCGTTTCATGAATTTACGCGAATTTGCGCTTACGAGCGAAGCGCAAGCATAATTATTATTACATTGTGACGCAAATGCCGACATCGCACATTGGCTTTTGTTACTTATTTTAAAGATATATAAATAATTCTTACAACTGGATAAAGACAATCTTTAACTATACCAATATTATAAAGAGGAAAGATTAGACTTTTTATTATTTGTAATGGTTCTTAAAAACTACTGGACCAATTTCAATAATTCTTTCACCAATATAAAGCTACAGTATCAGCGAGTAACATAGGCTATATTATAATTTGAAAAATTAATTTATTCCTCATTAAAATGTCGATACTTTTACGCAAAGTATTAAAAAATTGCCTGCACGGTTGCGTTGGCGATGTTTGTCGTATAAAATTAACACGGGTGAAACCGTGGGGCACAGTTAGTATTATTATAAAAGGATAACTGATTGACATTACATCGCACAGACGAAATACTGGGGCTAGGACAGTTATAATTTGCATGCGGGTTTCTTGTACACTGCAGGTGAGCATTGAGGATTGAGAATGCAAGAAATGTTTTTTAGAAATTCAACCTCTAAGGTGGTGAAAAGGGATGCAAGTTTGTATAAAAATGCGTCATTTTTGTGATTAGATCTATGACAATTTCTAATCAGCAATTCAGTTAGAAAGCGACATAATAACATTTAACAGGTTATAACTTAACGAGAGTGAAGCCCCGGGAAAAGCGCTAGTAACTTATAAGCATTGATCAGTAATGTGGTAACAATAATTATAATAATTAAATATATTATATTTTTATAAATATAATGACAACTACATAATCTGTATTATACTATATTACAGCGGATTATATGCATTTACATGTTTTCATAAGCAAAAAATGTAGAAATTACGTAAATATATTATTTAATTCGAAATTAAAAAAGAAAGCAATCAATTAAATGTACGAAGAAAAAAAACATTGCACAGAGGAAGTTATTTAGGGTTTTGTCGTGCAAAATGTTTTTTTAACGTGTAACCATAGATGATCTATGCGTGCAACAGTATCAAAAAAATTATAAAATGATAATTGATTGGTATGTTTTTAGGTTATGTCACCAAGCCCGGTGAAATCATAAAAGGCGTCTGAGGCTCCAAGGCCTCTATGGCTATCATAATGGCTTACAGTATAGTCTGTAAAAAAAAAGTTATTCGTAATTTGCCCGACCTAACAATTTACATCCAAAGGGTAAACATACTATTCTTACGTTGAGCGAAGGATCGCGTTTTATATACTTATTATAAAGAAGATATTATTATGCAACATGCTCCGTTCGCCAGACTTTGATATCTGATATCATAAAAATTACCAGGAACGTAAATTGTTTTTGTACTTCCAGAAGTCATAATAAATTTCATTTTAAACGTATCACTTTACCGATAACTGTGATTCACTGACGTAGATGGAGTATTTAATGTAAACTTTATAAACCGAGCGAATATAATATTATTAGTTCAAAACAAACAAACAGAGATATCAAAAAGTTATGATTAAACAATAATTTGTATTATCCTGACAAATTGGAGTAAACAAACTCTATGTTGCCCAATAATGCTTCTTGATCAAAGGATTGAAGGCCGATATAATGTAACTAGCTGTGCCCAACGGTTTCATCCGTGTTCAACTGAAACACTCTCCACCACGCCGCGCGTCACCAACACCACCTGCTGCCGTCCTTTATGTAGAAGGCCATCACACGAACAAAAGTAGTTTCGGAGTAAAAGCAAAAAAAAAAAAACAAAACGTGAAAATCGTTCTTCCTAAAAACTATAATAATACTTAAGATTAATGACGGTTATAAAAAGCCACATTGTTGACATGCATTTCCGTGCATCAAATAAAGTCATAATTTTTCAAAAAACCACAACCAGTTACTTTTAAAATATTTTTTTAAATTTATTTAGCTAACCATTTTAGTAAATATTATGTCACTTAACGGCCAACAAAGTGTTTATGCTATAACTTTGGAACTATTATTAATAGAACTATGGTTCCAACCTAGTTATGAAGATAGACAATTTTAAATTCCATACATAACTTTTCGCTAAAAGTCAAAACCGAATATTTAAGGGTTAACTGCCTTCTACTTAAAGGACGGGTTTTTTTTTCAATCAGAACTTACTATTAAGCTGAGAGGCCCTATCCAAAAAAAGAGCCGCTGATGGTTTTTAAAGCTTTACCGGGCTTGGGGGCGAGCACTTAAGGCACTCAGCCGAGAAAACGTGGGCAACAAGCGCGCTAAGGTGCTAAAGTGGCCGGACCTCGACTTGGGCTATTGCCACGATTGCAATTAACTCGCGATCAGACTAATTAAAGGCCAGCAGCCAGTGTTGCCTAACGATGTTCTCACTTGTCTACACCTTGCCAGTTTGCTTCACGTTCATCGTTACTTCTCCGCTCCCTAGGAAAGTAGTATGAAGTCGTATATCTTATAACTTCCCTATTAAATCTATACTATTATATTGTATGTTATAATATAACTAACTGTGCCACACGGTTTCACCCGTGTTATGTTATCCGACAAACACCCCGCCGCCAACGAACCCGTCTATCATAATTGTTCAGCCCGCAAGTACAAATTATTTTAATTTTTCATTATCTCCTAAAGTATGCGTCCCAATAGCATACTCTAAAGAGCGAAATTAAACTTCATAAAATTGTCTTTATGATGAATTAATTTTTGTTTGTAAGGATTAATATGCCATATCTAAAAATAATGCTTATAAATCACTTTTTAATTATCAACAAATCTTTGTCACAAAATGCCTTATTGTGGTTTATGTATAAGAGATAGGCATATGCTATCACTGACTTTTTTTAGATATACTCAGGACCAATATTATTGTAGAACAATGTATTTCCGTATCATTAATGATTACGTCAGCGCACGCGGTTAAAGCAGTTCGGGAGGGCCTCGACTTCCGAATTATATAACAAAAATCAATATTTAAGGCTATCTGAGAGTTGTAGCCTGATTTTAAAAAGCCTATATTATTTTTCAAGAGTCTGGCTATCATAGAAAAAAAGAATTTTTCGAATCCGACTGCTAGTTCCAGAGATTAGCGTGTATAAACAAACGAGAAACTTTTACACTTTATTATATTAGTATAGATAAAGCGGAAGAGTTTTTTGTTTGTTTGTTTAAACACGCTAATCTCTGGAAACTACCAGTCGGATTCGAAAAATTCTTTTTGTATATCATAGCCAGATTAACGAGGAATAGTATAGGTTATTAGCATTAGCCTAGTGGTACTAAGCGCGACTGCTATGCTCGAGGTCCTAGCTTCGATTCTCAAGTCGAGCAAAGTGTTATTAAGTTTTTCTATGAAATTCCCAGTAGCAGCTCGGAGTTTGCCTTCGTGCCGGATTATTGGCAATAGGCTCGCCCCCTATTACATGAGACTTACAAAACATACCCAGCGAACTGTGTGGACATTAGTACACCCTGCCTAACCCTTGGGGATACAGGCATGATAGTATGTTATGTTATCTAACATTAGGCTACAACTGTCAGTCAGCTAGCCTTAAATATTGATTTTTGTTAAGTCGGTAGTGGAAGCCGTCTCAAACTGTTTTATCCGCGTGCAGTTTCAGAGAGAGAAAAAATAACAAACTTTTGAACTATATAATATTATTATGTTTTTGCTTTTTGCTAGAACTTATATGCCAGATGACACGAAATAATAAGTAATAATAATTGTCACTGTTCATAAATATGCCGGCGGGTTATCGTTTATCTAAAACCAGTGATAATTGTACTAAAATAAGCAAATTATCTATCTATGAAATACATATTATGTATTAGCTGTATTATCTGCAGATAGTACAATATATTTATGTCTGCTTAATATCTATAAGTATCAATAAATCTTCTATATTAATAAACCTGTAGATCTGTCTGTACTATTTTCCAAATTTTGTGCTATAAAGCAATTTTACAAGCCTGATCAGCCTGTAGGGCCAGATCTCGAATTTGATTTTTTTTTCTGCCTGTCCGTTTTGTATTCCTGAATTGAACTCAAAAAATACTAGAACGATTTTAGTGAAATTTTGCACAAACGAAGATTGTCTCATTCCTCAATTGTTATAAAAATATTAATAATAGTTTAGAAAATTATAAAATGACAAGACATAAATAATTACTGCGCGTAATAAACGCGAGCGGAGTCACGGTAATAACTAGATTATGAATTGAACTCGTAATTAAGTACTGTTATTTCTATTAAAAACTTATTTCTGAATAACCAATAAAGAGGTTATTAATAAAGACATCCAAAGCAAACATAGGCCTCTCCCAAAGATCACCACAACGACAGGTCCGACTCTATTCGCATTAGCGGTTTCCTGCAACTTTCACCAAGTCCTCGGTCCACTTTGTGGTAGAGCCAACTCACACTGCGTCTTCACCCCTCGAGAACTCTATGACCCCATTGGAGATCTACATGCTCATCTCACTGCCAGTTAAGCCTAGGAATTCTTGAGGCTATGTCAGTCAGTGACTTTGGTTCTTTTCACTGTATTATGAAAGCTGAATATGTGTTCTAGATCTATTAATGTAATCCACATACACAGTAGTTCATTAATTAGACCTTTCCCTGATTCAAATTTAATTTTAAGGTTTTAAATATCACTCACAATTACTCATCATAATAATGAATAATAATAAATTTAAACCTATAAATAATGAATAATTATAAGAGAAAAACCAAAGGATAATAATTATTTAGAGGATAAGAAAAAAAAAACAGACTCACCTCATAATGTACCTAGTTTTCTTTTCGGAGAGTGTAACAACAGATGTGAGGTAGTCGAAGAGTTCCCCATTCTTGCACAACTCAAATACTAAGAATATAAATGTTTCCGATTCAAACACATCTTGCAGTTCAACTGTAATTAAATTTAGACCATTTGTAATAATTTAAATTAATACAATTACAGGCTTGGAACAAATGTAAAAGTGTAGTGAATTGCCACATTTATTCTTACAAACTAACATCATTATGCTTTTGAGGATATACTGTATATAATAAACTCTTTTAAAACTAGTTGTGCCCGCGGCTTTCCGCTTGCGTGGATTACAGAATGATTGTTTATGAAGATATTGTGATAATTTTTTTTATATAAAGAACAAGTCTCTAAGGAGTAAAACAAAAAAAAATGGATCAAAATATATCCAGTAGTTTGCGTGATATGCGCACAATGGTGAACCTATATTATTTTTATTTTTCTAGCGGTTGCCTTAAGGTCGAAAATCGACCTGCGACTTTTTAATCATAGACTATTCTGTTTGAAATTTTCAGTATTAATTTATTTGATTTAGTATATTAGTAACAGATATTATAGATAAATTTTAGTTTTCTACACTCCTTCTCCATATAAACTTTAACCATGCCAAATCAGTCTTTCCTGCACGCAATATACCTACTTAAAAAGGGGTACAAAATTTTTGCTTCACATATTAATATAATGATTATAGATTTTTATAGGTTTAGCTTTTGGCCACAATCTCATCTTATCTTAAGTGACGACATGGAACAAGATGGCAGCACATAGCCTAGTGAAAGACTGGGTCTCAAGTGCAGCTGCCAGAACACACATATTGGGGCTTGGCAAGAGATTTTAAACTTGAAGATGTTAGCTAGCCAGGTGCGCATTAGAAAAGGCCCTACCACCATGCTATGATTTCACCAGAATGTTTTCCTTCATCAATAGCTCAGCATTTGATGTGAGCTCATCAAACTCAGAATTGCTGTGATTGGTTATTCTGCAATATTTTTATTGTGATAGTAAGTGACCACATGATTATAAATGGTATCAAATGCAACTTTCACAGCATACCAATAGGAGCTTAGCAACTGATGTTCAACTTGAGGATAGCTAATTAGGTGAATAGAATAAATACCCTACTCCTATGTCTGCATCACTATCTCTTTCTCTTTTATTCTTGGCATGTTCGTAAATTCAATACTTTGCATGTTCTTTTTTGAAAATAATGAAAATATTTCCATGCATGTTTGAGAAAAAATATTTATTAGTTAACTCTTACAAAAAATCTTTGAAAAGTGGGATTATCCCTACAGTCTCAGTAATGAAACATTTATAGCCTTCAATAATAGAAAAGTTTGTGGAAGACCTTAAATAAAAGAGGCAGCTTTAAATACAATTTCAAGCTTATACATTGAGAGTCTAAATACTAGTAATTATAAGAGCCAGTTGTGACCAATCACAGCATTTCACATTTGGTCACACTTTGTTCATACCTTTTATACTTAGTAGGACCGTTAAAGTTTTTTAGGTAACAGTGTTAGGTTCTACAATAAGATCCCTAAGCACATTACCTATATGCCATACAAATAAGTTCAGGAACCAAGTCAAGCGGTCAAGCCGGTTTTAATGTTTAAAGGCTATTATAGGGTGCAGCATTACATGAATGGTAGTGATATGTAGTAGTGACTCTCTCTCTGAGCATCCACTACATTATAAACATGATTATATTAACTGTAAATATTATTTGTGCAGTTGAAAAAATAGAAGATGAACCTGACCAAGTTTCTTGCCAGTTCTGTTTGTTGTCTGGGATGTTTTCTGAATCGGTGATAGTGTTTTAACATTCATACATGCCTTCTTAGTCCTTAAATAGAATAAGGTATTTTTGATTTTGATTTAGTTCTCCTTCAATTCAGGAATGAACACTTTAATGCATTTAAAGATTATGTAGAGTATAGAATTTATGTTGACCAACATTTTTTATTTTATTTTCTTTTGACACAGGGTTAGCAACTCACTCACTAATATAAGGGTGTCCAGCAACAATCCTCAGGATATGTATCTCCTGTCGAGTCGCATCTCTCATTGTGTATGTGTCAACTCCATCTTGTGACTCTTGACTTAGATCTATTATCTTTGCAGCATACTCTCGTCCTGTCTCTTTTTCTATACATCTTCTCACAGTTGAACTTATACCTCTGTGAAGCAAATAATATATAATTGACAAAAATAATTGTCAAACAATATTTGGACACTTGAATTAAAAATGTATTAGGCTCAACTCTAGATAAGCTAATTTAGATCACATTAAACAAATTTTTTTTATAATAGCTCAGCACATTGACATTATTGTCCCTGATGGTAATCACAGCACAGTTTAAACACAATGGCAACTACCGAGAGATCTAAATCCATTGATGGTTGACACTGATCTTATATTTATGAAGTCCTTCATAATTATCTCTTCATGATATGTTTAAAGGACACAATGTCCTAAGAAGGACGGAAAACACTGGCCAGGAGAAGGTTTCACAGCTTCACGGTACAAGAAAGATTAAGTCATAGAGAACTCTTTAGTTCATGCTGAGATGGAGGTTACCATAAAACTGTGACTACAAAGGCCAGTGCTTGTAGTTCTGTTATAAAAGGGAGAGGAGGTTCTGCAGTTTTTATAAAATTAAACACTGCAGAAACAAATAGAATTTGAGAAATAGACTTTATTTAAGAAACAAATAATTATCCATTGAAAATTTATAAACAAGCAGAGATAGCACCCAAAAAAAAATCTCTCAAAAACTATATATTTGTTTCTGCACTTTTTCCTTCACATGGGGATTACCTCTCCCCTCCCCCAATCCCTTCCCAGCATCAAATTCAGTGGTAGCTAATCTAAAGTCTAACTATATATAATGTGAACAAGTATTACTACTACATACACTACCTACTTATATAACTTTATTGTCAATGATCTTACAAGTAAAAAGGTGTAAATAGGTTATCTACATGATAGTTCACAAAGTAAATGGCATGCTAACCCACAAATACTAATGTATTTGATAATTCATTAGATGGTATGAGGAAGTTAAGTAGGTTGTCATATTTTTAATATCAATAGCAAAAATGAGACAAGTATATATTCCTGTGCTTGAGCCGTGTAGTATATAGTCACAACAGCGCAACGCTGAAGTCTAGGCTTGCTAACTAGCATAGTTTCAACGTACACTCATGGAACGCATATAACTTATCTATGCTTTTTTACTTATAATATCATTATTTATTGTTATTAACTTTGTGACATAGAATACATATTTATTTATATAACATAAAATAATAATAGTCTGGTGTAACTACATGTATGAGACAAGACAGATTTATTCAATAGAACAGTTAAAAGAGATTCAACGATGAAATAGACGACTCTATTGATAATATTTGAGGTATTAGCCGATATTTGCGAAGGAAGTAAATTATTTGACTTCCAAGGGCAAGAAAAAGACTTATGATTAATAGTAAGTTCTGTAATACGAATACTAGCACTAGTAAAACTGAATAGGTACGGTGCTAAGGGCTGGGTGAATGTTTGAGTAAAACATACCTGCCTATTATTTCTTTTGGTTCATATTTCGCGTAAAACTCTTTAGCCGCATCTTTGTCTGGCAAATTGTCGTCGTCCTCCTCCTTCGCCATATTTGTCACTGTTGCTGTTATATTATTCGTGAACTAATTAGACGTAATTAGTCTTTCACAATGCCAAATGGTTACTTTTTTGGATGACTGACATTACACATTTGGAGACGTTTGAGTGACAGTTATTTAAATTATAAAAATAGGATAATTGCCTAATTAAAAAGTGGACACATTTATTTCTGGTAGATATTGGACTTGTTCCAACTTCCTATTTTCTATAAAATATAATTTGAAGTCTTGTAGTCACTTGTAGTTGTAATTACACTTTCAGCAGCTGTTTTTTTTTGGTTTTGGTATACTTTTTCCTTTTTTTCGTGAAAGAAAAAGGCAAAGCCATCTAACCCAAGCAGCCAAGTCAGAAGACGTATTAAAATGTTTAGATATCATGATATCATATAAACAGGTCGAAGCCATGGCCTCTGTTTTTTTTCTTCTTCTGGGTTTCCTGTGACAATGTTTTAAGCCTTCATAGTCTTTTCAAATTTTTAAAGTTAGTTCAAACAAGATGGTGACTCTCATGTTGCAACTAGAGATAAATAACAAATTTGTTGCAACGATCTATTTCTATAAGGTAGTTTTTGTAGTATACCAAAATGTATGTTTCCAGTATATATTTATAATCCACATCACGTATGCACATTAACCAAACAATTTCATGAAAATGGCACCAATATCTATCTATACAATTAATAAAATTGAAGTGTCTGTTTGTAATGTTTAAATAACAGTTTTTTAATAAATGTATATGAAAGTATAAGATACCTATAACAAAATGCCCATTTTTAAAATTGTTGCTTGTCTATGTGTTTGTTCCGGGTAATCACCAAAACGGTTGGACCGATTTTGAAAGAACTTTCACTGATAAATAGCTGATGATATAGCGAGTAACTTAGGCTACTTTTATTTTAGAAGTTCTGCACAAATGAAAAGAAAACTGGTCATGGTGAATCAATTCGGGCGCTTAAATGGCTTATGCTGAGTAAACCATACAATATATAGCAAATTAATGTAGTACATAATCATAGACATTAAAAAGACCTACAAAAAAGTCTGGGAGAGTATACGTCTATCTTCTATGGAGCACCTACAATAAGCATTTTGTCTTTAAAATAGCCAGGAGCGTAGAAGCAAGATTCGCGCGGGCATTCTGTAGTCCACGTGAGCGAAGCCACGGGCGTAGCTAGTTACATTATAAAATTTCAATGGCGTGAGCTTATGAACAAAAATAAACACTACATGAAATTAAGATCCAACCAAAAACTAAATATATTTTCCTTACGGCACAGCGCGGGGCTAGTTGTACGGACTTCTTTATACGTTTCTCCGCTCTGCTTCGTTGCTCCGCTTGCCCTCTCCGCATATAAAATGTATAAAATTTGAATAAATCTCACATCATCATCATTTCAGCCGCAGGACGTCCACTGCTGAACATAGGCCTCCCCCATAGATCTCCAGAGCGACCGATCCTGTGCGGCCTGCACCCAACGGCTCCCAGCGACCTTTATTATGTCGTCTTTCCATCTAGTGGGGGCCGTCCTACGCTGCGCTTTCCGGTGCGTGGTCTCCACTCGAGAACCTTTATGCCCCAACGGCCGTCAGTTCTCCTAACTATGTGCCCCGCCCACTGCCACTTCAACTTGCTAATCTTTTTGGCTATGTCGGTTACCTTAGTTTGTCTACGGATCTCCTCATTTGTGATTCGATCTCGTAGAGAAACACTAAGCATAGCCCTCTCCATAGCTCGCTGAGCGACCTTGAGCTTTCTTATGAGGCCTACAGTGAGCGCCCACGTCTCTGTGCCGTATGTCATCACTGGCAACACACACTTTCGTCTTGAGGCACTGAGGTATTTTGGACGAGAAGACGTCGCGCAGTTTCCCGAATGCTGCCCAGCCGAGTTGGATTCGTCGACTGACCTCTTTTTCAAAGTTGGACCTACCTAACTGGACTGTTTGTTCCATGTAGACATATTCTTCAACAACTTCTAGACAAGAGTTCCCAACTGATACTGGGGTGGGCACCACATGGATATTCGACATGATTTTCTTCTTGTCCATGTTCATTTTAAGGCCCACCTGTTGAGAAACTTTGTCGAGGCCATCGAGCATTGTGCCAAGATCTTCCAGCGATTCTACCATGACTACGATGTCGTCAGCAAATCGAAGGTGAGTGATGTACTCGCCATTGACATATTGACATTGATGCCGAGTCCTTGCCATTCCAGGAGATTGAAGGCGTCCTCTAGAGCGGCGGTAAACAGTTTCGGAGATATTACGTCTTACGACAGGGGTCTAACGCCTCTTTTCAAAGGAATTGCCTTCGTGCACTGCTCCTGTACTCGGACCGACATGGTGGCGTTGTTGTACAAGCACTTCAACACTTCGATATATCGATAGTCAATACGGCACCGCTGGAGAGACTGCAACACTGCCCAGGTTTCGACCGAATCAAAGGCTTTTTCGTAGTCCACGAACGCTAAGCATAAAGGCAGATTATACTCTTCAGTGTTCTGTATAATCTGCCGCAGCGTATAGATGTGGTCTACGGTGCTAAAGCCTTTTCGGAAACCGGCTTGTACGGGAGGCTGGAAGTCATCAAACTTGTGCTCGAGACGATTCGTGATGACCCTCGAAAACAGCTTATAAACATGGCTCAGCAACGAGATGGGCCGATAGTTCTTCAATAAGGTTTTATCACCTTTCTTGAAGAACAGGACCACCACGCTGCCGCCCCACGTTTCCAGCGTTTTACCCTCGAGTATAACGGAGTTAAAGAGCTTCTGCAGGACCTTAAGTACCGGTGTTCCACCCGCTTTAAGAAGCTCTGATGTAATTCCGTCATCACCCGGCGCCTTGTTGTTCTTAAGCTGCTTAAGGGCCATCCTAATCTCGTACAGAGTGATGTCGGGGATATCTTCGGTATAGTGTCGGGTCAGCCCGGCTCTCGGATCTTTAGCCGGGCTGGTAACAAGCTTAGTTGACGAGGTATATAACTGCCCATAGAACCTTTCGATCTCCCTTAATACCTCTGGCTTGGTGGACGCTACGCTGCCATCATCCATTTTCAGCTTCGTCAACTGGCTCTGCCCAATAGATGCATTCCTTGCGAACACTTTGGTGCCTTTATTCCGCTCTATCGTCTCTTTAATACTTTTGGTATTGTAAGACCGGACATCGTGTCGCAAGGATTTATGAATAGATCTATTGAGCTGCCTATAGGACTTAGCGTCATCGGAAGACTGCAGTGCCATACCACGCCGATCCGCCATGAGTTTTCTGGTTTGATCTGATATCTTTTGAGTCCTATTGCTACGGTGAGTTTTAAAGAACTTGGACCCAACCGCATGGACAGTTTTTGCCGGCCTATTACTAATATCATCTACGGAGACGCAACTATCTAGGCAATCGAATTGGTTTTTCAATTCGAGTTGAAAGCTCTCGGGGTTTCGGAGTTGAGCATTAGAGGGTCGGAGCGTAGACTTCATCAGGCGAGACCTTTCTATTTTTAGATTGATATTCAATGTGCCTCTAACCATTCGGTGATCACTGCCGGTTTTCACTCTGTGGATTACAGTGACATCATTGAATATTTGTCTCTTCGTGGTCATGATGAAGTCTATCTCATTTTTCGTGGAACCATCGGGGCTCATCCAGGTACATTTCCTATGAGGTGGCTTCTGGAAGAAAGAGTTCATCATAAGGAGTCCCTCTTTCTCCATAAAATCGGCCAACCTCTGGCTCCTAGGGTTCCGTTGCCCATAACCAAATTGCCGCACTCCCAACTCTTCACCATCTCTTTTGCCCAGCTTTGCATTAAAGTCTCCCATTACAACAGTGAAGTGGGTTTTCGAGGTATGTATGGCCCTACTAATGTCCTCATATAAAACTTCCACTTCATCATCAGGGTGTGCCGAGGTCGGTGCGTAAACCTGTATGACCTTCAACGAATATCTTTTGGATATTCTGAGTATCAGGTACGCTACCCTGCTCGACATACTGTCGATGGTCACGATGTTGTTAATGAGAGACTTCTGGACGATAAACCCGAGACCACCTAGGGACTGTTGGTCGCCCTCCCTGTAATAGAACAAGTTACCGGATTTCATGATTATCGTGTCTTCACCCTCTCTTCGGACTTCTGATAATCCTATAAGATCCCAGTGTAACTTGTCTATTTCCTCTTCCAGCTCGACAATCTACTCGTCAGTCCTCAAAGTGCGATTATTATATGTTGCCAGGGCCAGTTGTCGTGGGGGTCGGTAGCTGGAACTCTTCCGGGGATTCTTAGCACCCCTTGCCCCGCCGTTACCATAGCCGCTACCGAAACTAGGAATAGCGGGGCCGCCGGGGACTGGGGGCCTGGTCGTTCTTGTCGTTTTCATAGGGGGGATTTGCCCATACTCGCCACGCTGGGCATGCGGGTTGGCGAGCGCAGGTATTGCTTTTTGTTATTTAAGTGGGGGATGCTGCTGCCCATCCCCCAGCTTTTTTCCCCTTAGTCGCCTCTTACGACATCCACGGGTAGAGATGGAGGTGTCAATTCTAAGCCGGAACCACCGCGGCATGTATCAATCTCACAAGCCATGTCCAATAGTGCTAAATTTGTCATTTGCTTGAAGTCACCACATTTTTTCAAATACCAAGTTTTAGCGACATCTATACCAGCATTAATGAGCCACTATCTGCTATCCCTGCCAACAGCTGATTTTACTCCTATGGTATGAGAATCGTTTCTAATTTCTATCTCTTTTTATTTTACCTACTAAAAAACAAAACATCATATTTCTTTACTTCTGTGCATAGAACAGACAGTGACGTATATAGTTACGCGAGGACGTACTAAGTTTACAAAAATATCTCCATCTTTGTTACACTTTTTTACTTGATAAATTTGATGTTTTCAGTTGTTTAATCCGTCCCACAGACTATTACGTCCCGATGGTGTTGCATTTTTTTGTTAAATGAGGATTGTGCTTATCAGTGTAGAATCCCGTGTTTAGTATACATGAAAGTTGTTTTTGAAGTTACCTTGGATTTGGACATTTGTATTTTCAAAAGCGGACGTTTTCCAGGTAAGTAATTACGCATAATTCTTCAAGAGTGACATTCTGTTGGGACAGAATAGAACATCTTTTTGACAACCTTGAGCGAATACAAATACCAGTTTGTTGTATTATTTCTTTGTTCACTGGTTACATAGCTTATAGTTTAATAATATAAATGCTAAATATTATCAGAACCCCAGGTAGGATAAACCTCAGTGGCAGATACTTTCACTTTAATTGGTTTGCGTGTGACAAAGAACAACAATTTTAGGACATGTCGGTGTATTGAAAAAAATATTTCCGTCGTAATACACATATCTCTATTTAGAATATCAAAAATAACTATAGATGATTGATACAAGTCGAAATCGATCCTAGTAAATTAAGTTTTATTTATTCTCATGGGCATCTCTCAGGGAAACCTTGAAGTTCACCTTTGAAATACCAACACACAATAAGGAAATTCTTCTCTACAATACTCTGCACAATGTCTTTTAGTATAAGGTTTTATCCAAAAAGATATTTACATATCTACTGTGAATGTTATTCATGTTTTTAATATAATAGTGAAATATAATAATCTTATAATATGGATGTATTATAGATTTTTTTGGTAACATCTAATAATAAATTCTCTTTTCAATGTTTTACATAAAACAAAATAATTATTTTAATTTAAAGTGAAATATAATGGAGGAAAACTTCTTATATTTTTTTTTATCAGCTGAGTAAATATTTTTTACGTTACACTTGAGTAATGGAAGAAAAGTGAATTATTTACTTAAACAAGCATTGTTCAAGGAATTTACATTTCTTAATTATTGTTATGTGAGTAATTCTATAATCCGGGAGTAGACTACTTTTGGAAAATTGTTTTAAACTCTTTATATGTCATAAATAATACCCATGAATTGATATTTATTCATAATTACACCTTAAATATTATAAAAATATATTTTATTATAAATAATAAATTTACTGCAAAAACAACCGCAGAACCACGAAGAATAATATATTATGTGCAAAGTTGAGTTTACTATAGTTTCAGTTTAAACTTATAAATTTCTTCAACACCTATATGGTTTTAGAGCCACTATACCATTTCTATTTCTTTATCTTCTCAATGACAGCTCCTGTGAAAAATTGAAGAGTGTCTTTTTTACTTTATGTATGCATTATTTTATAAAAATATGACATTTACACACATACAACTTTATACCAGAGTCAGAGAAACAGATAGGGATGGAGCTATATCGATAAACGTAACACAATAACAGACCTGATATTTTTTTTACAAAATGTAAGAAACTAAACTACTGCCCAATACTTTTGTAGAAATTTATTAACTAATTTTATATTTCATTACAAGATGTTATACATATTAATTCTTGATTGATAATGCCAACTTTTAAAATTTTTCGAAGCTGTTGTAAAATAAGTAGGTATAGGAAGGTACTGGACAATGAAACGAAATAATTATAATGACAGGTAATCTTTATTTATTTATTTTAATCAAAATCTGATGAATCAAAATATAATAAATATATGAGATTGATATCATTACTATGTGTTACTATTATTATGTTACGTCATAGGGTTGGAGCAAAAAAGACCCATCTAGTTAAACTGGAAAGAGCCCAAGGAATATTGCTAAAAGTAATGGCATTCAAACCATTCCGATTCCCTACAATTAATTTATACACTGAATGGGATGTCTTATCAGTTATCAGTCAGAAAACTATTTATTAAATATGTCATACATGAACAGCACCATAAAGTTCCTTATAGACCTGATTTATTAACAAGTAGACGGTAAAATACGGTTTGTGCTACTAACCAATACAAAACATTTTTTGTAAATAAATTTCAGTGCTATCTTGGCCCTTACCTATACAATAAACTAAATAAAATTCTTGATATATATTCTCTTAATAATCATAAATGTAATATCCTGGCTAAAAACACAGAACTATGAAGAAATAGAAAAATTGTTTGTAATCATAAAATAAAGTAAAGTAATAGAATTGTCCTGGTTGTTCCAAATACTGTATTTCACATATAACAAATATATATATTTTTATACATAAACAAGAAATTCAACTTCATGTCTACATTTGTGTGTGTACCATTTTTTTTTTTTTGAGTTAAATTCACAATATTGTAAGTCTAACTTGCTACGTTATGAATGTAAGGTAGGTAAAATAGATTTGTGATAATGTCATTATGATACAACAGTGTTATACTAGGTATGCCATATGTAGGTACCTACTATGTAATAATATATCAGGGGAAGAGACTAGCGTTTGAGATACAGGCTCGGCCTAGTTCAGGTGCTAGGTTTCATTAGTTGAGAATAAAACTATTGTATTTCCTAGAAATAAGCCTCATATTTTTGTATCTTGTTATGGTCAAATAAAGTTATTATTATTTGGTCACAACACTACAACTATCAAATTAGAACTGTCATCGAGAAAATAAAGAAATGGAAATAGTATATTTGAACTCTTACAACATTTTAAAATCACTTGTCACAAGATAACACTATGTATCTGTGTATGTATGTAATTATGTATTTTCACTGAAGTATGAATTAACTTTTTCCCTGTGGTATTTCCAATCACTTGACCCACAAACAAAATACATATTGTAATTTTCTGAAGGAATAATTTAATAAATAAAGAATATTTTTTTCCAGATTTATATTGTAAGGTTTTTACCAATAGACAGATATTATAAAACAATTATTTTTAGTTTTTGAATGGGTCAACTCCTGGATTCTATGAATAATTTTCATAATTAATTTATCATTATATAATATAAATAGACATGCACAGATGTCAAGTTGTGGAAATAAAGTCCATGTAAACCTGATGCCTGAACCTAATCACAATATAAAAATAAAATTAATGACATTTTCAACAAACATCTTGATATCACTTTATATGTCAATGTAAAATTGATAAAAAGCATATTATTTTAGTAGTTTAGAAGGATAATAAGATTGCATTTCAGTCTTTTCGGTCTAGATTACATGAGTACCCTTAACACTAAAAATATGATCATATGATATTTAGACAGATTGAATTAATTTGATGATTAATATGTGATTTGTCTATCTATATAATCTATATTAGAGAAAGAAAAAACATGTATTTACTTATTCACCACCAGACACAGATATGTCACATACATAAAAACTTTTTAAATTTTTTTATGTGAAGAAATATTTAAAAAATATCTATGCAAAAATTTGTTTGTTTTATGTAAGACTGGTTGTGCTCGCATCTCCTTTACAGAATTATTGTTTATGGAGTTATAGTGATAATTTTTTAAAATATAAGAGCCTAGTATCTGGGAAGTAAAAAAACAATTTGGATAAAAATCTATCCAGTACCTAGTTTTTGTGTGATGTGTGCACAATCGCTAACCTCAAAAATTTTATTTATTTAAGGAATAAAACCGCAACTTTGTTGTATCTGAATACCAGGTACCTATAATCATTTACAATAAATTAAACATAATAATTAACCTTTAATGTCATTCATGTGAGATTAATGCAAAAATAAAATAGTTAAAATATGTTACTAGTGATATAATTATATACATTTTATATTAGTACATAGATGTTGTAATAAATTATTACAATATGCTGTTTTATCAATATTTTTGTTGATACATAAATGACCAGATTGACCTTGCGTTTGATAACGTGGATATCGCTTTGTTGCAATTTGTTCACACATATTTGGTAAGATGGCGCTACTTGTTGCAATTCTTTGTTTAATACGTGTCAGGTCTATAATAGCAGGCAAGTTGATTGCAATGCACCTGAACAATGATAGTCACCAAATAACACAATGTTTTGCTATATCAACATACCTATTTTATATTCCCTTTGGGGCAGAGAGAGGTAGTGCACAGATAAGATAGATTGTCTTTGGATATGACTTGTGGAATGTCTCCAACATAAGAGTTGGGTCCATGCAGTGAGTAAGTAGGGTTTCCAAAGCTTTTTGGGTCAAGAGGGTTCAAGGTTGGGTACACGATAGAGATACATATGGAATCACAAGCATCCATAGGCTACGTTAGCTGCTTACCAGCAGGCGGGCCGTATGCTTATTTGTCACCTTAATAGTATAATTTAAAAAAAAATGTGTTCTATATAAAGATATAAATAAGTTATTACTTATACGAATATTAGCTGTACCTGTGGCTTCGCTCACATGGATTACGGAATGCTCGCGCGAAGCTTGCCCCCCGCTCCCGGCTATTTTAAAGACAAAATGCTTATTGTGGGTGTTCCTTAGAAGATAGATGTATACTCTCCAGGACTTATTTGCAGATCTTCTGAATGTCTACAATTATTTACTACATTATTTTGCTACATGTCTTGTGGTTTACTCAGCATAAGCCATTTAAACGCCCTAATTGGTTCATCATGATCAGATTTTTTTTTGTGCGGAACCCTAATTCTTTTTCTAAATTAAAAGTAGCCTAAGTTACTCCCTATATCATAAGCTATCTATCAGTGACATTCCCGTCAAAATCGGTCCAACCGTTCCGGAGATTACCCGGAACAAACAAACAGACAGACAGACAGACAAAAATTAAAAAATGGATGTTTTGTTATAGGTGTCGTATATACTTTCATATACATTTAGTAAAAAACTGTTATTTTGACATTACAAACAGACACTTCAATTTTATTAATTGTATAGATTAGTAATAAAAATGGGCTCCTAATCTTAAGGTTTATTTTATTAACTAGGTTATCTATAAAATTAATAAAATTGAAGTGTCTGTTTGTAATGTCAAAATAACAGCTTTTTACTAAATGTATATGAAAGTATATACGACACCTATAACAAAACATCCATTTTTTTAATTTTTGTCTGTCTGTCTGTCTGTTTGTTTGTTCCGGGTAATCTCCGAAACGGTTGAACCGATTTTGACGGGACTTTCACTGGTAGATAGCTGAATTTATAGAGAGTAACTTAGGCTACTTTTATTTAAAAAAAAGAATTAGGGTTCCCCACAAATGAAAAATCTGGACAAGGTGAATCAATTCGGGCGCTTAAATGACTTACGCTGAGTAAAACATAAGAGATATAGCAAATTAATGTACTAAACAACTGTAGATATTAAAAATACCTACAAAAAAGTCTGGGAGAGTATTCGTCTATCTTCTAAGGAACACCCACAATAAGAATTTTTGTCTTTAAAATAGGCGGAGCGGGGGAGCAAGATTCGCGTGGGCGGGTAGTCCACGTGAGCGAAGCCACGGGCACAGCTAGTTTTTAAATACGAGTTCGAGATTTTTTTATTAAAGCTCGGCAAATATTATACTGTACTGATACTGTCTTTGATGGTAAGCACAGTACAATTGAAACACGACGGCGACCACCGAGAGAATCGAGATACATCGGCGGTCACCGCCCTCATGCCGCCCTGCATAAATATCTCCTCACGTTACGCTTGAAAGATCCGATGTTGTAATAAGGTGGGAGAAAATTATGTCACGAAGTATCGATTCGACATAGTCCCAATTTCTCTGTCGACTTGCGATATTAATTCCATAGCAAACGCGTTCATGTAACTGGATTTACCTGCGTAGAGTAATCCCGAAAGTCAAGTTGAATGATGGGACTTTCACATTGTGTATGGTGATCGCTTGTATTCGAAGTATGGTACCATGGAATACAGAACTACCGACTAAATACCGACATACTTAATTTATCAGTATTATAAGCACAGTGCATATTTATACGAAACGATATAAAAAAAATTAAAATTAACAACATTTCAAAGCGAGACATAGATTGATTTCCCCCCGTTTTAACATACATAACATACTATCACGCCTGTATCCCCGAAGGACTAGGTAGAGGTGTACTAATGTACACACAGTTCGCCGGGTATGTTTTTATGTCCCATGTAATAGGGGGCGAGCCTCTTATCATTAATCGGGCATAAAGCCAAACGTCGAGCTGCTACTCAAAATTTCATTTCATTTACCCAATAACACTTTTCTCGACCTGGGAATCGTAACCAGGACCTCGACCATAGCAGTCGCATTTACGATCACTAGGCTAAGGAGGCAGGTTTAATATGTATTTGTTGTTTTATTTTGAATTCAGATTACAGTCTAATTTAAAAAAAATTTATAAACCTGTGGTAAGGCGTGTTTGTAAATCTTTTTTAGAGAGTATCGCGTGAGGGTCGGTAAAAGCTGAAACAATTCTGGATGTTATAAAGATATTCACAGATTCTTTAATATAAACAGATTACTAGATGTATCTTGAGCGTATGTTTATTTACTGTTAGCTCTATCTCGGTGTTGAGAGCTACAAAAGAAATATTCCCATCGACTTTTAGAAAAAAAAAATTACTGGATCGGCTTCTCATAAAAAAATATTTAGTTTTAGCTCGGTGTGGTTGAGCTACAAAATAAAGATTTCCATTGACTTTTAGAGAAAAAAAAGAACTTAATCTTGGAAAAAAATTCTATCCTCCTTTATTGCAATCTAGGAAGGAGAGGAATTTGAAAAAAACTTCTGTTTTATAAACACGATATTCCATAGACCCGGGGGGCTCAAACAGTCGAACGTATATTTTGTATGAAATACAAACTTTACTGAAAGTCGTCATTGACAGGATTGTTCGGATATACTAATTTGCGCGAATCAGCATTTTTAGAAATTAAAATAATTAAATCTAAAAATCGCAATCGTCTAACTTACTATAACGGCTGCTCACTTGTAGTTGATAGTACTTACTTGCCTTTGCGATAAAAAATACTCGGATGACATGAACTGCTATGCATCAACTCAACATTTAGAGAAAACTTGTGAATTGCGAGTTCGAACCTTTGTTCGGTGCCTATGTAATGTTTAAAACGCAATAAAAGCCATTTTTTATGATCGTTGTGTCTTTATATCATATGAGTAGTTTGACAGTTGATCACTTGCTGCCTAAATTTGTGGTAGATTGCCGACACTATAAGTTTGTGCTACACTGCGAAATACAATATGTATCTTAACGTGGGTTCCGACGGTCCGTGCTGTTGCGGATTATTACGGACGGCCGACAACCCGGCGCGGTGCTTCCACAAACGACATCTTCCCATGGTGCGTCGGTGCGGGCTGGTCCGCGTTCGTTCGCAGTATCACGTACCATGGGAGACCACCTTTAGGTGAGCGAGATGTTTCAGCCTGTGTCAACTAGTGCAAGGTCATTTCAGTCTGGCAAATATAAAATTATTATCTACATCTTTATTCAAGATTATTTTTTATACAACTAAGTTGTTAAACAACCATGCGACCCACTGGTTAGCGGCTACCATAGCCCAAGGGAATTTGTAATACCATAGGTATGACTGGCGCGTTGCCTATCTTGAACCCCCAACCCCAAGGAGCTTTGGAAATCCTATTCACCGCAAGAGCACATATAATAAACAATACAGGGTCAAAAATATCAAATTTATGAATATAACACCAAAACCAAACTACATGAGAAGATTTCGATTATTTCTTCCTAAAATAAATAGCAGAATATTAAAAAGAAACCTTTTCAATGTTGCTTTACATCTACGGTCTTAGTTACCGCATTCGTTTTATGTGTTGTAGAGATGGATTAGATTCAGTCAGTTATTATACCGTGGTATCGGCTTAACTAATTAAGAAAAATTATTATCGTTTCACTCATGTGATCACTGCACGGAACACTATCTTGAGAATATTTGAAGCGTTACTTGAAATGGTAGACACTTATATTTTAGTGGCTTAAGCAATTCACACAGGTTAAGCTCCATCGTAGCTCGAAATTTTCAACAGTTTCCAAGATGACCCGCAATAGACAAAAAATTATTAATAATTATTTTTTTTTATGTACCGTATTTACTTTCATACGTATTTACTAAAAAACTATTATTTTGACATTATAAACTTCAATTTTGTTTATTGGATGAAATAAATCTATTGCTTATAAAACACTTCTGCTATATTACTAAACGACGTTATTCAAATGCGTTCATTTTATTTTTATCAACATATTGCCGGGACAATTTGAGTTATGACTATTATACTACGGCTTCAATCAGTTCGTTGAACTTGCATTCTTATTCTATTTTGTGTAACTAACGCACTGAAGGCTGATTTTGCATTGCTCTTCATTATATTTCCATCTCGTCTCCAATAAGCTACCTACAGAGCTTTGGACGTAGTGTTCAGTTTGAATACTCTCTTTAGTTTATAGTATCCTAGTATGTAGTCTGGTATCTACTTTTAGAACTTATTATCAAGTTTGTTTATTGATTTGTTTGCCTGTTTATTTGGGACTGCCCCAAGTAGAGAAAAATCTCCCAAGAAAATTCTCGATGCCCTACCTCTCTTTGAACCCTTCTCTTAAACTGCAACACAATTACAGAAATCATCATTTTTGGCGGAAATTGACTGAAGCAGAAACTCCGGCCGGTCATTAATTAAATATATACCAAACTTATATTATTAAAAGGTTGATTTTATAACTTTTAATACTGATAGCGTACCAATAATTCCGTTAAAACAAATAAAACTATTCAATTTAATTTTAAGAAGGTTTTGTTTTTTATCCGACTTACCGACTAAAAAGGAGGTTACTCAATTCGAATGTATCTAATTTTTTTAATATGAATTTTATGTCATAACTTCTTTGTTTGTGAACTAAATTGGATGATTCTTTTTTTGTTGGATAGGGGCTACCTTTTAACTTCATTGGCATTGCACTTTGAACTTTGAAGATACAGAAGGGAACTCGTCAAATTCATTGAAGTTGGTTTTCTAATTTTGTTAAAAATTGTCTTGTATTAACTGAAGGTTGCTAGAATTAAAACAAGGTGTGTAATCATTTGCTCGGTAGTGACATATCTTGACCATACTAATTAACCATATAGGTAGGTATTACATTTAGGGCGTGAACACACTTTACGTTTTGTTGTTAATAGCTTCTAAGTATTGCACCACTATTTTAACTTTATACAACCTCTTATATTTGTACTGGCAGTTGAAGGTGATTTTACCTGTGTAAGGCTCCGCTTGGGAATCACGAGTACCACAAAGAATAGGTCCAAGTTACTATTCCCAGTCAGTGTGTGCTAATTCTCATTCCACTTGAAACTGGTTTTGGTTGGATGTTAAAGTCTATATTAATATTAAATAAAAGTCAGTGATGATCTAATACGAACTAAACAGTGCCCTTATGCTGTTTATCTTTAATGATTGCATGGCGCCATCACGCCTCTATGTCACGATTCCATATTTAATACTATTTACGCGTAAATATGCTAATAATCACGTGCATTCTGCAAATATATACATTAAAGTATCGACTAGGTTGCAATAAAATGTTGAATACATTTTGCAATTATGCGGCTCGAGCTTTCGGTGAAGGAAAACATCGTTATGAAATCATAAGCATGCCGGTAGCGCTTTTTATAATGTCCGCCTGGCTAGCCACCAATGCCACCATCCTCTAGTTGAATATCTGACGTCGAGCACATATAGGTTCAGCTGCACTTGCGAGCCAGTCTTCCACTAGGCTTCGCGTATAATACATCTTGGGCCACATCATTTCTTAATTATTTTTTTAACAGTCCATTATCGTGGCTTTTTTCATTCAAGTAAAAAAAAGTTATTATCTATACAATTAATAAAATTGAAGTGTTTGTTTGTAACGTCAAAATATCAGTTTTTTTACTAAATGCATATGAAAGTATATACGATAGATATGACAAAAAGCCCATTTTTTAAATTTTTGTTTGTCTGTCTGTCTGTTTGTTTCGGGTAATCTCTGAAACGGTTGGACCGATTTTGACGGGACTTTCACTGATAGATAGCTGATGATATAGGAAGTAACTTAGGCTACTTTTATTTTAGAAAAAGAATTAGGGTTCCGCACAAATGAAAAAAAACTGGTCATGGTGAATCAATTCGGGCGCTTAAATGTCTTATGCTGAGTAAACCATAAGAGATATAACAAATTAATGTACTACATAATTATAGGCATTAAAATACTTATAAAAAGTCCGGGAGGGTATACATCTATCTTCTAAGGAACACCCACAATGAGCATTTCTGTCTTTAAAATAGGTGGAAACGGTGAAGCCAGATTCGCGGGGGATTTTGTAGTCCACGTGAGCGAAGCCACGGACACAGCTAGTACTATAGTAATATAGTTGCAAATAGACATCGAAACCAGTATTCAGATGAATGTTTTCTCATTACAGATTCATTGTAACGACCAGTAAAAAAAGCGTAAACGATTGCCAAAGACCTTGACAACCCAATAAAAGATAAAGATGTTATTTAGTTTAATATCGATACTGAGCAAAACATCTTTGTCGATATTATTTGTATTTACGTGAAATAATATAATTTCTTCGGTATAGCATTAGTAAAGTAATTATTTTCCTACTACTTTGTTTAAAAGTGGTAGAATCTGACATTGTTTTATTTCGGAAGTACCACCTCTCAGCGCCACATAATTATATCATTTTTGTCATTAAGATTAAAATACACGGCAACACTACGACACTGGATACTTATTCTATAGACAGAGTGTCGTAGTGTGTACACCGCTGCGACATCAAGTGGCACATAAAGTGTCACTGTCGCTCAATGATACTGTCACTGCTGTGGGGATGACACTTGAGAACGGACACTGACTCTATAAACCGATTGCGACACAAAAACTTACTTGTCGTGTAGACGCTTTCGAAATGTCGACATTTGTGTCAAGTGTTACTGTCGTTGTGTAAATTATTCTTAAAACAGCCTTTTTACGTTCCGATGAATGTTGTTGGTAATACGTACTGGTGTTAAAGCGGTCCAACTCATATATTGATATGCCTCTGTTAAGTCTGTTAGGGCTGCGGGCTTTATGGGTTGGTTACCACTTAATGTCTGGTGGACAACATGCCTGTTTGCTACCTCATGCAATAACAACAAAAAAACTATAATTTTCAATATCGAAGATCTTTTTACCTAATACATCACCGGAAAACTTAGTAAGCAAAAAGAAAACAATGCGATTTGAGTGTTTATATATTCTGCCTCTTATGTGTTTTTATTTGTAGAATCCGATTATAGAGTAATACAGGTAATCAAAAATAGGTTGTATATAATAGTTTGCATCAATATCACTAAATTAGGTTTATTAAAAACTTTGCCTATGATATGCTTATTTACTCCGAATAAAGCAAGATTCTGGCAAACATAAGTCGTTAATCATTTCTCCGAATAATGGTAGAAGTGAAGAGCAAACAAGGCGCCAAGTTTCCTTATTCCTTTAAAAGCCCACCAAATATATTCCACTTTTTAAACTAACATGCATTTAAGCATAACATAAGGAAGCGCAAGAGCCGTATCGATGATCACCGCGAACACGGCTCGTGACGTAGTTGATGATGACTGTTTGTTAACTACCATATCGCTGTCGAAGGTGGATCTTCCACTTTGAATATTTATAAAAGAGTAAAAAAATACTATGGAATGGAATTATATCACAATATAATGGTAAATCTAAAACCTCAGCTCTAGACATCGTCAGGATCAACCTTGCAAAATAATAAATCTATTTGCCATGTTAGGTAAAAATGCAATTTACTGTTTTTTTTTAGTTTCCATATATCTAAAGTAATTTCGCTTTTATCTGCAAGAAGTCTTAAATACCTATACATAATTAAGATTGCATTTGTCTAGACTGTCTAGAGTTATACTTGTTCAGTGATCACGATATTATATTTCTTTAAGGGTATTTTTTATAAACTAAAATGAGATTTGATTATGAATTGGGGTTGTCACTTGACTACACTTATGCAACTAAGTTTAGTTAGCTTAATACAAATACAGGCAATGATTAATGTAGTAACATCATCAAAGCCTTGTATTTCGAAAATAAAAGTTAAATGTGTCAGTTGAGCCGAATCGGGCCTAAAGCCATAAAACAGTAGCAGGTTTGAACCTTCGAAAAAACTGGTTCTCGATTCTGACGGAACCGACTCTGTGTTGGGTTATTTAATGCAATTTAAAACCATCCATAGGCATAATTAAATGTACAACCGTGATGGATTAAGTATGGATAAAAAAACCCTCAATTATCTTAAATCATCAAATTTCTTTGTTTTTGCAATGTATAAACCTACTTATCTCCATCTATTTCTTCTCGTATATAAACAATCGATGTTTGTATGTATGTTCTCTATGGACTCCAAAACGGCTGGAGCGATTTCCAACGAAATTTTCAGACATTCTTGTTGTCTTTAAAATAGCCGGGAGCAGGAGAGGAAAATTCGCGGAGGCATTCTGTATCCACGTAAACGAAGCCGCGGGCACAGCTAATTTTGGTAGGGTTTACAAAAATCTAGTTATTTAAAAACATCTATGTTAAACAGATTTCATGGCACAGTTTCGTGTTCTTAAGGCGAATGTTTTCTTTTCTAGAACAATCTACCTACGTAGTTTTCATAAAACGAATACTATCTACTGAATAACGTATTGAGATTGTTTTTCAAATGAGTTCAAATACACCGTTGTCGATGATAATATATATATAATGAATCATTCATCTGAAAGTACACACATCAAAAAAGTCTAAGCAACATGCGTGATATTACAAATTTTTCCATTTGTATTAGTTAATTTCTAAATATTTACTCAAACAAAGTGCGTAGGTAAGTAAACTTTTTTGTTATTGATGACATACTGGCTGGTTGTAAAATTTTTATTTTATTATGTTTTGTTTTTTCATAAAATTCAAATGACTGCGAATTTGTTTGAATTTAGGTGCGTTTTAATTGCTACGTTTAGTCTTTATTTTATAATTTTACCAACCATTTAAATAAAGTTAGCGACAAAATTGAATTGTTAGATATTCTTTACGTCATGAAGCGACGTCATTTGATGGCAGATGAAATGCAAAGAGCTGTAGGGATGTTGCAAGCGGGAAGTAATCAATCTCAGGTATCTCGACATTTTGGCATTCATAGAAGTGTTATTTGTCGTCTTTGGCAGCGCTACAATAATACAGGAGAACCCGCTGAACAGCATCTAGGCCGTAAAAGGAGTACAACCACTCGGCAAGACCGGTACATTCAACTGACTGCAAGACGCCAGCCGATGTTAACCGCTCGAGAGATAAGTTTGAGGCTACAAATTTCAAGTGGTGTTGATGTAAGTCCTCAAACTGTGCGAAATCGACTGCATGAGTACGGCCTACGAGCTCGACGCCCAATCAGGTGCCCACCGATACGTCACGGGAATCGCGCTCGTCGATATGAATGGTGTAGAGAACGCATAACATGGACCCAGGAACAATGGGATAAAATTATAATATGTTTTCCGATGAGTCGCGATTCGGGTTTAAGCCTGATACAAGAAGGGTGCGAGTGTATCGTCGGCCCGGAAATACTGAAAGGCTCAGGTGCGTTCAGGAAGTTCATCCATACAGCGGTTCAACAGTTATGTTATGGGCGGGTATTATGAAGAACAGGCGAACTGAGCTCGTTTTTGTAAATGGAAACATGAATGCTGAAAATTACATTGAGGATATTCTCAGACCTTATGTCTACCCATTTGCACAAACCTTTGGCTCCGATTTTAGGTTAATGCATGACAATGCGCGTTCACATACAGCTCGGCGAACCAGTGAATACTTTGCAACGGAGAACATCCGAGTATTGCCCTGGCCTGCACAATCGCCATCCCATCGAGCACGCATGGGACATGCTCCAGAGACGTGTTTTGAAGGACTTGGACGGAGCGACAACAACCCAACAGCTGAAGGATTTGCTACAATTCCATTGGGAGCGAATATCGCAAGATGACATAAACAGTCTCATTAATTCAATGAATAATCGTTTCCGACAAGTTCTGAATAGCAGAGGAATCCATACTTTGTATTAAATTGTTCTATTCTTTCACAATAAATACATTTTCTTTAGAAATTTCATTTTGTAAGATAAAAGTTTAGTTTCTTATGTATCTTAGTTTCTACAGTATATTCTAATATTGTTCATTTCTGTTATTAAAAGAACTTATAAAGACAACAGCTGTTATTTTTAAATCATAGAACCCTAAAGATAGTATTTTAAAAATAAAATACAACGTTATAATGTGAAGAACCATCCTAAAATTTAAATTAGTACATGTTGCTTAGACTTTTTTGATGAGTGTATAAATGATATCTAGAAAAAACTGGAGTGTGTTGAATGTTGGGAATCAGTTGAGCATAGGAAGTTGTTGATTTTCTTTAAGATATTTAATTATTACTACTATTATTAATTGTTATTATTAATGGTAACATAAGAACTCCGAACCGGTTGGTTGTTAAATATTATTTCTTTATTTTCTGGGTTAGTTAGATAATATGCTGGATGGTAGGACTCGAAAGTTTTGTGCTATTGGATGTCGATCACCATAATCAGGTGTAACACCCGCCAATTTGGCACGCTTAGGCGTGATGCGTTCTAGAATCGTCTAGTGTGTACCAAGTAATCAAACAGAATGGTTGGGATCTATACCCGACTGGGTTGCGACCACCATAAATAAACCACGATAAATCCAACACAGTTACTCTCTTCTGGGTTGTCGCTTTCGGGATCAACCAGTATATTCTATTATATACCAATCGCCACGATTGGCGATGGATTGTCGATCTCTCTGTGGTCGCTGTTGTTTTTGTATTGTACTGTGCTTACCATAGACCCGACACATTGCCGTGCTGCTATATGAAAAAAAAATTATATGTGTGGGAGAACGGGAGGTAGAATTTAAAAGTACAAAGTTCAACAGTCTCGATACGGCACTCGTACGAGGTGGTCGATTCATTTGTGCATAAATAGTTCCCGCGTCTATTGTTCGTGAAACGGGCCGGCTTACGAGCCCGATCCGTGACCGGTAAGCTGATAACAATGCGCATACGTCACAGCTGCGCTAATGGATAGTAATATCGAGCAAACAAATAGTGAAAACATATTAATATTGAATGACGGGACTGAGTTACTGAGTGAAATTGATATGATTGATATAGAGGAAGACCGATTATGTGAAGTTGAACTAACGCAAATGGAGCAAGAACAAAAAACACATGTAAGGCCGATTAAAAGATTGAGAAATGAAGAAGAAAAAGAATGGACGGTGGTTAAAAAAAAAGAAAGAAAAAAAGTTAAATGACGGTAATAATGTAATTGAAATGTATATATCCGGAAAAGATACAATACCTAAACAATTTACTTTAGCCAGATTATTCATGATACATAAAATTACTGATATAATTAAAGTTAAGTACCTCAATCCATATAGGGTACGAATAGATATCACTAATGAAAATAGTGCAGAAAAATTAGAGACATGTAAGGAATTTATTGATAAGGGTTGGAGAATTCAGAGAGCTTGGGAAAAAAGTTTATCATATGGCGTAATTAAGGATATAGATCTAGATACAACAGAGGAATTGATGCTAAGCAGTATTGAATGTCCTAATTCCGCGGAATTGATTTCTGTCAATCGTCTCATGCGCCGTAGTCCAAATAAAGAAGGATGGACTCCTAGTGAAACAGTTCGGCTCTGTTTTAAGGGTTCTTATTTACCCGCATATATTCAGGTTGATGGCTTAAGAATAGCAGTGGAACCTTATGTTTTTCCAGTATCACAATGCTCCCGATGTTGGAAACTAGGTCATACAGCAAAAAGATGCCCCTCTGGAAAGATAATATGTCCAAAATGTACCCAAAATCACGCTAACTGTGAAACTACAGATTATAAATGCATAAACTGTTCAGGAAAACATATGGCTCTGAATAGATCGTGTCCTGCGTACCTCAAAGAAAAAAGAATCCGAGAATTAATGGCAGAGTATAACTATACATATAGAAGGGCTTTGACTATATATGTATCACCAAATTTACCTTCACAGGAGGAGATCACTTCATCGGATAATTTTTATAAGCTTCTCCCTGAGCCTACTGATTTCTCTGACACTATATATCAGAATTCACCTACATTTGCGGAAGTTGTAAAAGTAAAAGCTGATATCCACAGACAAAATCAGCGTAAACAAACTCTACAAACTACAAAGAAAACTAAGTTTGTACATACAAGACCATCTGAGAATCTCTCAGAAAATATTCATGGTGAAGATATTCCTAACTCGCCTCCAACACCAAAAAAAGGAGTGAAGTTTGAAGAATTATTATTAAGGCTTAAAGAAATTATATTTTTAAGTAAGGATAACATACAATCTAAGGTAAAAAATATTATAAAACTTAGTGTAGAATGGTTGATTTTAGTTGTAGTAGACAATATTGCTGACTGGCCCGTGTTGAATATTATATTAAATTACTTTAATGGATAACACAAAAACAATAGGTAAGCTGAATATACTACAGTGGAATACTCAAAGTCTCAGAACTAAGCTGATAGCATTAGAAAATATATTAATACAAGAAAAAATCCACATTGCTGCACTCAGTGAAACTTGGTTAGTGCCAGATAGCCAATTAAGGATACGAGATTATAATATTTATCGCAAAGACAGGAATGATGCATATGGAGGGGTTGTGATTCTCACTCATAAATCCATCAAGTCGCATCTACAAAGTATTCACTGTTCTAATCCTGGCATAGAAATTATTAGTGTTAAGCTTTATAACTGTGATAAAATTGAAAATATTATTTCTGTATACTGTCCGCCATCTGTGCGCACCTGTCAACGTGACTGGGATCAACTATTTACCTTATTTAACAAGAAAACGTTATTGATGGGTGATTTCAATGGGCATCATAGTAATTGGTCCATTAAAACGGATCAAAGGGGTACTCAAATATTTAATGCCTTGACAGATAGCCAGTTTATTACATTGAATAATGGTCAACATACACGTGTCAAACTAGTTAGTGGTGAATTACAACAGTCTTCTCCTGATATTTCTTTGGCCTCATCTGACATAGCGCTACAATTTCAGTGGGCTATTTTAAATGAAACACTAGGAAGTGATCACCTCATGATAATAATTTCATTCAAATTTGCTAGTAATTTACAACCAGTATTAAAAAAAAATTACAAGAAAGCTGATTGGAATAGTTTTACAAAGTTATTGGATTCTCTTTACTTAGATCTAATTCTACCAAAAGATTCACAAAATGCATACGATATCTTTGTAGATTATATGAATATAGCGGCAGAATTACACATTCCATACCTAAAAATTAGTCAAAACCCAGATAGTAAATTCGTACCGAAACCTTATTGGTCGCCAACACTCTCTCAAGCTGTAGCTCAACGACGTTAAGCATTGTCACTATTTAGACGAAATCCAACTCCAGAGAACCTTGTAGTATTACAACATAAAATACGCATAGCACAACAATTGATACGTGACGCGAAAAGTAAGAGTTGGAATCAGTTTTGTTCTTCACTAGATCAGACTACTTCTGTTTCAACGATGTGGACTAAAATGAGGTGGATTAAAGGTTATAAAATATCCAAACGGTACATTGAAAATGAAAGAGCTTGTGAGCTACTGCATAGTTTGACACCAGATTCTGTACTACCTGATAATCCGATATTTCTATCTCATAATCATAAATTAGAAACTGTGATTACGATTCAAGAACTAAAAAGGTGTATAAAGTCGAAAGATACATGCCCTGGGAGTGATAATATTTCCTACTCCATGATTAAGCATCTGCCAGAAATAGGAAAAATTTTGCTACTGGAATTATATAATCGTTTCTTATTCTCTGGTTTTGTTCCTAAACAGTGGCGCGACATAACTATATTTCCAATACCAAAACCAGAACGTGTTCCAAATTCTTCTTCGTCTCTGAGACCCATCTCCATGATGTCTTGTCTCTGTAAAGTTTTTCATGGCATTTTAGTCAATAGATTAGAATGGTATATAGAAAAAACTGGAGTGTGTTGAATGTTGGGAATCAGTTGAGCATAGGAAGTTGTTGATTTTCTTTAAGATATTTAATTATTACTACTATTATTAATTGTTATTATTAATGGTAACATAAGAACTCCGAACCGGTTGGTTGTTAAATATTATTTCTTTATTTTCTGGGTTAGTTAGATAATATGCTGGATGGTAGGACTCGAAAGTTTTGTGCTATTGGATGTCGATCACCATAATCAGGTGTAACACCCGCCAATTTGGCACGCTTAGGCGTGATGCGTTCTAGAATCGTCTAGTGTGTACCAAGTAATCAAACAGAATGGTTGGGATCTATACCCGACTGGGTTGCGACCACCATAAATAAACCACGATAAATCCAACACAGTTACTCTCTTCTGGGTTGTCGCTTTCGGGATCAACCAGTATATTCTATTATATACCAATCGCCACGATTGGCGATGGATTGTCGATCTCTCTGTGGTCGCTGTTGTTTTTGTATTGTACTGTGCTTACCATAGACCCGACACATTGCCGTGCTGCTATATGAAAAAAAAATTATATGTGTGGGAGAACGGGAGGTAGAATTTAAAAGTACAAAGTTCAACAGTCTCGATACGGCACTCGTACGAGGTGGTCGATTCATTTGTGCATAAATAGTTCCCGCGTCTATTGTTCGTGAAACGGGCCGGCTTACGAGCCCGATCCGTGACCGGTAAGCTGATAACAATGCGCATACGTCACAGCTGCGCTAATGGATAGTAATATCGAGCAAACAAATAGTGAAAACATATTAATATTGAATGACGGGACTGAGTTACTGAGTGAAATTGATATGATTGATATAGAGGAAGACCGATTATGTGAAGTTGAACTAACGCAAATGGAGCAAGAACAAAAAACACATGTAAGGCCGATTAAAAGATTGAGAAATGAAGAAGAAAAAGAATGGACGGTGGTTAAAAAAAAAGAAAGAAAAAAAGTTAAATGACGGTAATAATGTAATTGAAATGTATATATCCGGAAAAGATACAATACCTAAACAATTTACTTTAGCCAGATTATTCATGATACATAAAATTACTGATATAATTAAAGTTAAGTACCTCAATCCATATAGGGTACGAATAGATATCACTAATGAAAATAGTGCAGAAAAATTAGAGACATGTAAGGAATTTATTGATAAGGGTTGGAGAATTCAGAGAGCTTGGGAAAAAAGTTTATCATATGGCGTAATTAAGGATATAGATCTAGATACAACAGAGGAATTGATGCTAAGCAGTATTGAATGTCCTAATTCCGCGGAATTGATTTCTGTCAATCGTCTCATGCGCCGTAGTCCAAATAAAGAAGGATGGACTCCTAGTGAAACAGTTCGGCTCTGTTTTAAGGGTTCTTATTTACCCGCATATATTCAGGTTGATGGCTTAAGAATAGCAGTGGAACCTTATGTTTTTCCAGTATCACAATGCTCCCGATGTTGGAAACTAGGTCATACAGCAAAAAGATGCCCCTCTGGAAAGATAATATGTCCAAAATGTACCCAAAATCACGCTAACTGTGAAACTACAGATTATAAATGCATAAACTGTTCAGGAAAACATATGGCTCTGAATAGATCGTGTCCTGCGTACCTCAAAGAAAAAAGAATCCGAGAATTAATGGCAGAGTATAACTATACATATAGAAGGGCTTTGACTATATATGTATCACCAAATTTACCTTCACAGGAGGAGATCACTTCATCGGATAATTTTTATAAGCTTCTCCCTGAGCCTACTGATTTCTCTGACACTATATATCAGAATTCACCTACATTTGCGGAAGTTGTAAAAGTAAAAGCTGATATCCACAGACAAAATCAGCGTAAACAAACTCTACAAACTACAAAGAAAACTAAGTTTGTACATACAAGACCATCTGAGAATCTCTCAGAAAATATTCATGGTGAAGATATTCCTAACTCGCCTCCAACACCAAAAAAAGGAGTGAAGTTTGAAGAATTATTATTAAGGCTTAAAGAAATTATATTTTTAAGTAAGGATAACATACAATCTAAGGTAAAAAATATTATAAAACTTAGTGTAGAATGGTTGATTTTAGTTGTAGTAGACAATATTGCTGACTGGCCCGTGTTGAATATTATATTAAATTACTTTAATGGATAACACAAAAACAATAGGTAAGCTGAATATACTACAGTGGAATACTCAAAGTCTCAGAACTAAGCTGATAGCATTAGAAAATATATTAATACAAGAAAAAATCCACATTGCTGCACTCAGTGAAACTTGGTTAGTGCCAGATAGCCAATTAAGGATACGAGATTATAATATTTATCGCAAAGACAGGAATGATGCATATGGAGGGGTTGTGATTCTCACTCATAAATCCATCAAGTCGCATCTACAAAGTATTCACTGTTCTAATCCTGGCATAGAAATTATTAGTGTTAAGCTTTATAACTGTGATAAAATTGAAAATATTATTTCTGTATACTGTCCGCCATCTGTGCGCACCTGTCAACGTGACTGGGATCAACTATTTACCTTATTTAACAAGAAAACGTTATTGATGGGTGATTTCAATGGGCATCATAGTAATTGGTCCATTAAAACGGATCAAAGGGGTACTCAAATATTTAATGCCTTGACAGATAGCCAGCTTATTACATTGAATAATGGTCAACATACACGTGTCAAACTAGTTAGTGGTGAATTACAACAGTCTTCTCCTGATATTTCTTTGGCCTCATCTGACATAGCGCTACAATTTCAGTGGGCTATTTTAAATGAAACACTAGGAAGTGATCACCTCATGATAATAATTTCATTCAAATTTGCTAGTAATTTACAACCAGTATTAAAAAAAAATTACAAGAAAGCTGATTGGAATAGTTTTACAAAGTTATTGGATTCTCTTTACTTAGATCTAATTCTACCAAAAGATTCACAAAATGCATACGATATCTTTGTAGATTATATGAATATAGCGGCAGAATTACACATTCCATACCTAAAAATTAGTCAAAACCCAGATAGTAAATTCGTACCGAAACCTTATTGGTCGCCAACACTCTCTCAAGCTGTAGCTCAACGACGTTTAGCATTGTCACTATTTAGACGAAATCCAACTCCAGAGAACCTTGTAGTATTACAACATAAAATACGCATAGCACAACAATTGATACGTGACGCGAAAAGTAAGAGTTGGAATCAGTTTTGTTCTTCACTAGATCAGACTACTTCTGTTTCAACGATGTGGACTAAAATGAGGTGGATTAAAGGTTATAAAATATCCAAACGGTACATTGAAAATGAAAGAGCTTGTGAGCTACTGCATAGTTTGACACCAGATTCTGTACTACCTGATAATCCGATATTTCTATCTCATAATCATAAATTAGAAACTGTGATTACGATTCAAGAACTAAAAAGGTGTATAAAGTCGAAAGATACATGCCCTGGGAGTGATAATATTTCCTACTCCATGATTAAGCATCTGCCAGAAATAGGAAAAATTTTGCTACTGGAATTATATAATCGTTTCTTATTCTCTGGTTTTGTTCCTAAACAGTGGCGCGACATAACTATATTTCCAATACCAAAACCAGAACGTGTTCCAAATTCTTCTTCGTCTCTGAGACCCATCTCCATGATGTCTTGTCTCTGTAAAGTTTTTCATGGCATTTTAGTCAATAGATTAGAATGGTATATAGAAAAAAATAATTTAATACAAAACAATATCACTGGTTTTAGGAAATGTCGTTCTACATTAGATAACGTTACAAGTTTAGTGGCCAGAATACAAACTGGTTTTGCTAATAGACAATGTACCATTGGATGTTTTATAGATGTGGACAATGCATATAACAATGTGGATTTAAAAAATTTAGTATTAACAATGGATTATCTCAAAATAGGAGCTAAAATATGTTCATATATTTGGAACTTCTTAAAGGAAAGAAATCTTAAAATTCAATTACAAAATTCATATATTACAAGACGTACTGGCCGTGGATTAGCACAGGGAGATCCTTTATCACCACTACTTTTTAATATCATAACAATAAATCTAAGCAAGGCGATAAGTAATGTGTTCATCTCACAGTATGCTGATGATTTTGTATTATACACTAGATGTATAAATGTATTAGATGAAACACAATAACTGCAATTAGCTTTAAATACTTTTTCTAAATTATTGTTCAACTTAGGTTTAGATATCTCACCTGTTAAAAGTAAAGTTTGCATATTTAAAACAGGTTATAACAGGGAAATTGTTAATACTAAAATTAATAGTACTCCTCTACAGGTTGTTGATAAAGTAAAATATTTAGGTGTATGGTTAGACCGATCTCTCAAATGGTCTACACACATCAGTGTGATTAAGAATAGCATTTCAAAATTTTTAAACATTTTTAAAATTTTAGTTGGTCCAGGATGGGGTGTTCATCCTATACACTTGAGACGTCTATATATTTCCATTATTCGAAGTAGAATAGATTATGCATGTTTTCTATATAGTGATAGTTGTAAGACACACCTGAAGAAACTAGACTTAATACAGAATCAGGCTATGCGATTAATAGGGGGATTTATAAAGAGTACACCCATACATGTGATGGAGTCGGAACTTCACATACAACCTCTACATATTCGCAGATATTATCTAGCAGGGAAATATTGTCTAAAATTGAAATCATACCAAGATAATGAAGTCATTAGAGTCCTTGATGATTTACATAAGCTTTGTCAAAGTACTTACTGGAGGCGTAAAACTAAACCTTTATTAGTTTTATTACACGAATTTCTTAAAGTAGTACCTATACAATGTAGTAAACAACTAGAAATATTTTCTTTAAACACATGGGTCAGCAATCTGGATTTATCAAACATAGTAAAGCCGCAAATAGAACTGGTTAACAAACCAAAACGGTTGTATAATTCTTGTACTCTGAAACAAATTTGTGAACTATATGTATCTCAGAAGTATAGCCACTTTTATAAGATATTTACCGATGGCTCCAAGGATGAAAATGGTGTTGGGGCGGCTCTGTTTGATATACAATCGAAAAATTTCATAAAACTGAAAATAAATCCAAATGTCTCAATTATTTCTGCAGAACTCATCGCTATTGCAGAAGCTATATTATACGCCGACTCGTTCGAATTTGGTAACTATGTTATATTAACTGATTCGATGAGCGCCCTTCAACATTTAATTCTTTGTACATCTAGTAGACGAGGTATACCTATAGCATATACTATTTTGGAAAGTATTCAGAGCTTAGCTAGTAAAAATAAAAATGTAATTTTACAATGGTTGCCATCTCACATCAGGCTTGGAGGTAACGAAGAGGTAGATCGTCTGGCAAGGGAGGCCATCACTGATGGGATTCCTTTTGGATGTCTGCCGTTTTATTCCGAGGTATTTTATATCGTTAAAAGGCGCTGTATGGATTTGTGGAAGGAATATTTCAGCGAGAGATCTCTCAGTAAAGGCATTTGGTATAGAACAATTGAACCTCATCCTCCTCATGTTCCCTGAATAGATAAAGCTGATTGGACGAGGGCTGAAACAGTTACAGCTTTGAGACTCCGTTCTGGACATATTCCACTTAATAAATTTGCCTACTTAATGAAAAAAATATAGTCACCTCTGTGTACTGAATGCGATTATATAGAGGATGCTTATCATATTATGGTGGAATGTGTCCGGAATGAGCAAGAAAGAAAAAACTACTGCTTAGTAATAAATAAAAACTTACGTTCTATTGGAGTCTGTAACAGTATTCTGGCTTCACCTTTGTCGGAAGAAGCCAGGATGCTGTACAGGTTAGTACAAATAGGTATAGATACAAGATAAAGATGAGTGTATTGTAATAATTATTATGTTTATTATGTGTATTATGTGTGTGCTTACCAATAGGGATGGCATGGTCGATTTGTGACCAAATCCTTTAATTAAATAAAGATGTAAAAAAAAAGTACAAAGTACAAAGTTAATCATTGGTATTGTTTACATTCATTTCAAATAAATCTGGAAGTAGTGACAAAATAATAAACTTATTATCACTTGATAACTAGTGTAGACAGTCCAGAGCACTGTCGTACCGTGTCCGCGACTGTACAACTTCTGTTCTATCAATAATAATAACTGGTGCTTCTCACACCTTTCTGGCGAGGGGGTTCCGCTCCAGGGCATAGCCCTATATCAGAGGTATTCTCCCATATATATATATATATATATATAAATCTTAGATGATCGCGTAGACGTCCACTAAACCTAAGAGTCCCTCAATCTTTAGATATTTTGGTAAAGTGATGGTTGTCAGGATAATAAATTCAGTATCAAGCTTCTTTTTACAAACCAATTTTTTCCATTCTGTATCTATACTTCTGACGATACTAAAAAAAAATGCAAATTCCAATTGACAACCAGATTCCATATGCAGATTCTCGACTATATAATAAAATCAATTATAACGGTGAAACTGATTTTTGGCTGATATTAACTGTATTAAATTACTGATTGATATAAATAAATAATCGCATATTGTGAAATTTAACTTCATTAAAAATACAAAACGAGACAAATTTTAGGTACAATTAAAATAACTAAGGAATTAGTTGGTCGGAAGCCAAATAACAGAATTTATCACCACCATACACGATTAGGTCAAATTTTCTTGCGACGTTCCTTGTTAATATATATGTTGGCTGCAGTTTATGCCTCTTACCAAATTGACCCAATTCTATAAAAAAGTACACAAAAATCTCTAGCGTAAAAAATAGAATCAATTGTGGTACTGTTTAATTTTGAAGAATTCATTCATTCATGAAATGAATTCCGTCATCAGAGTTCCACGAATCAGTTATATTTGGGTCATTCAAGCGAAAATGGCACCCTAGATATAAAAAATAAATAAGTGATTTTGTTATCAAATCCATGTCTAAAATAAAATTCATGAAACAAATTTATAGAAGTGTATATATTTATTTCGGATTTTCGAAAATTTTGCCGTTTTATCTCCTGTAAAAGTACCTAGTATATAGCACGATGGTGCTATGGTAGGTTATTTTTTTCTCTAAGTTGGCACCATTATTTGCCGCAATTACTTTAAGCTACGCTGGAAAGTGATAATTGTAAATGAAAGTATTATTCATGGATTTTCAGCAAGTGGCGAGGAATTACAAATACAGTATTATGGAATGCATTATAATAGCTTCTAAAAAAAATCTTAACTCATGTCCCACCCGTCACTGTAAAACAATGTTTTTTTTATACTACCCTATAAATATATATCCTTAAGTGCTCTGGCTTTCTGAAAGTAATAATTAGACGAAGAGCGACTATTTTGAATGAACAAAGCTTTGCATAATTAAATACGTGAAACTGTAGTCTCTTTTGAAAGTGTATCCCCCCGTCACAGTTACGGGTGGGATAAAATGTATATTTGATAAATGGGCGTTTTTAGAGTTGAAAGCATTAACATTAACGAATTGACAAGTAGGTATGCAGTGTGGACATTTTTGAGAAAAATGATTGAACACAGAATACCCTGCGTTGAGGATAGTTCACATTTTATCTGATGATTGTGCTGCACAAACCAAAAACTGGTATACACGGTCGAATCTTTGCTGGTCACGAGCCACGGAAAAGGCGAGATGGATGGAAAACCAGCACAACTTCCCAGTATTAAGTGATAAGTGTTCTGCTTATGCTCTCACAGCTATTTCTTCACTAAAAAGGCATTATTGTTGCAAGAAGGAAGGCTCAATTATACTACTGATGTTTATAGATATAGCGAAAACGAAGAAACAATTCGAAGACAATTGATGTGGATGATTTAAATCCAGAACAAGCACCAAGTCTTACCAGGGTGATCAATAACAATCCTGATACTAATGGAGCTGCTATCAAAATTGGCACTTATTTTAGTGAAGTTAGAGACTGCTACGGGGAAAAAATTGAAAGGATATAATAAATATGTTGTTGTTTCCCAAAGTAAAGTCGATGACGACGATGAAGTAAAGTTCAAGTTTTTGGAATGCATAAATAAAACTGGTAAAACCGTACGTACGTATTAATGAAAATGACGTTACATACATTAATACAAGTCAATTTTTAAAGATTTTGCCTGAAACTATCATGAAAACCTGTGGGGATAGTATTTACTACCAAATTAAGGAACCGGTTCTCATTGATGAGAAAAAATAATACAGAAATTGTATGTTTTTTTTTCTTCAAAATTCCGAAATAATATTTGTTTTTAACATTTCAATAAAAAGCTCATTTAATTTGAATAAAAAGAGATTTATGAATACATATTCTTCAAACCAATGTGACCCTGCATGTTACTCGTCCCACCCGTCACTAAGTGATGTGCCACCCGTCACAGGCTATGAAACCCATTTTTTATTAATATAATAGCATTATTTTGTGTAAATCATATAAATAACTAATTCATACAATTTCAGAATCAATATATAAAAAAGTTGATTAACAAAAGTTGCATAGTTTGTCATGATTTGCGAAGTGAACCTGTCAACTCAGATTGGTGGGGCCATTTGATGTCCCACCCGTCACACTTGTAATATAATTAATTATAGTAAAAAAATGGCATTTTATTATTTCTTTCAATGGCGAAGGCTGAAAGGAGCATTTTTCTTTATGATAGGATAATATTTAAGACAAATATAGTACCAGTTAAAAAGAAATAAGTTAAAGTTTAAGTAAAAAGGTGTTAGATTGTCCCACTCGTCACAATGGAATGACCCATTTGTAATCGAATCGTTTAATTGTTTGGCTGTTAAACAGTTATTCCTTTGTTAGAAACTTTATTCCTAAATCTTTTCTAAAGCGATGTGCTCGCGGCTCCGTTTGCGTTTACTACTACGCAGTAGTTTGTTATACCTGTAATTTGTCAATAATTAATATTTCAAGTATCCTATCTTTTATGTTGGACCAAATTACAAAATTACAGTAGATTCGGAGTTTATCCCGAATATATTATACATCGTGACACGAGATTTGAATTGATTTGAAAGATTGTAACGCTTACATACACTGGGCTTATTCCGACATCATCAGCAAATGCCCAATGCTTAAAAAAATATAAAACCGATCGAGTTTTTTGCCGAATTTTCTTGATTTTTTCTGAAATGTTAGTAGTATTTTAGCGAAGTTTCGAGCCTAAATTTCACTAAGAATTTTGGAACGCATATAATAAAATAAAGATTATAGAGGAACTTGAAACGATATCCAGTAACTGTCATTATGGGAACCTTTAAGTAAGACGAAGACTTACTCATCAGCAAGATTTAAACTAGCTGACTCTATTCAAAGTGAGAAATTTTTTTTTTACGAAAGATACCAATCATACTTAAATGTAGTGAGATCAATACAAAACAAAAGAAAATTACAATTTTAATAAGTGAAAGAAATACGAAATTGTTTTTTAAATGCTTCTTTAGTTGAGTATATAATATAATAAGGACTGTGGAGACATTATCTGCGCTTACAACATACCTGACTACCTTCCAGTCACCGCAAGCCAGTTATTAAGACGAGGAATTTAAATAACTCCTTTAAGAAGCCGCACATTACGCGAATGGACCGGTTTCTTAAATATAACTCGACGCACCAGCATAACAGCGAGAGACGTGTTAAAGACATACTTGATCAGTTTAATTCGTTTTAAATATTCCCACTGCGTGTTATATTATTTATTTGGAAGATAATCTTATTTATCTTATTTAATATCTACTTTATATTATTCATCATAAGTTCATTTGATTTACCTTATTATTGTTTTGGTGTACCTATTCTTTTATTTCCAGGATACCAATTAATGATAGGTTTATGTATTGATGCGTTTAGATAATTTATAACTTGATAATTTTGGTTTAACAACAGCTTTGTTAATATTTTAGGTTCGTATTGTTTACATTGCAATAATAAGACAATCTCTGTCATTGATAATTCTTTGATAGTAATAGAGCATGCGCAGTTAGGAGTTTCTCAGGTATAGACAAATATTCTATCCAGGTTCTAGTTTAGCAAAATAAATCTATGATTAGATTTATTTTGAATTTTTAAAATGAGAAAAGTCTAGTAAGATGAAATTTTGAATTGAAACAAAAGAGAAAATTAGAAGAGAGAGGATGACAGATTTTTCAGGAGGGATCTGATCATGGGATTCATTGTACAACAGACCTGGGAGTCGAAAAGATAGTTTATTTTATAACATATTTATATAAAAAAGTTATTTTAATTGTTATAATTTATAATTTTAATATCAATATGGGTGAAATACCCTTTATCAAAACGACAAATACCTACTGAACATTGAAAGAACACTACCGGGAAAGTATCACCTGGATTTTGTATTTATAATACAAATAATAACTTTTCCTTTTACATATGAGGAAATCTCAATAGATAAGATATTTGGTGCTGCGTCGTCTGCTTGAGCCAAGGGGCAAATGTTATGATTATAATTTAATTTAGGATAGATATGTATAATTTTCCGGCATACCTTACAATTTTCAAATAATATGGGTTTTACAATTTATTATTACACAATTTTAATGTCCATAACCGAGACGTTCTTCTTGCTCCGACAGTTCAGCGTAGAGATCCTTGCCTAGGATCTAGAATAGAAGTCAGCACGGTGTAGGCCGTATCAGGATACACTGCTCAAGCAGACGACGCAGCACCAAATATCTTATCTATTGAGATTTCCTCATATGTAAAAGGAAAAGTTATTATTTGTATTATAAATACAAAATCCAGGTGATACTTTCCCGGTATTGTTCTTTCAATGTTCAGTAGGTATTTGTCGTTTTGATAAAGGGTATTTCACCCATATTGATATTAAAATTATAAATTATAACAATTAAAATAACTTTTCTATATAAATATGTTATAAAATAAACTATCTTTTCGACTCCCAGGTCTGTTGTACAATGAATCCCATGATCAGATCCCTCTTGAAAAATCTGTCATCCTCTCTCTTCTAATTTTTTCTTTTGTTTCAATTCAAAATTTCATCTAACTAGACTTTTCTCATTTTAAAAATTCAAAATAAATCTAATCATAGATTTATTTTGCTAAACTAGAACCTGGATAGAATATTTGTCTATACCTGAGAAACTCCTAACTGCGCATGCTTTATTACTATCAAAGAATTATCAATGACAGAGATTGTCTTATTATTGCAATGTAAACAATACGAACCTAAAATATTAACAAAGCTGTTGTTAAACCAAAATTATCAAGTTATAAATTATCTAAACGCATCAATACATAAACCTATCATTAATTGGTATCCTGGAAATAAAAGAATAGGTACACCAAAACAATAATAAGGTAAATCAAATGAACTTATGATGAATAATATAAAGTAGATATTAAATAAGATAAATAAGATTATCTTCCAAATAAATAATATAACATGCGGTACTTTTGCGGTAAATAATTTAGTATTTCTGGATAGTTATGGCTTTTATTTGAAACTTCCTTATTTTTGTACTAGGTCTTCTCGATACCAAGGATATTTACTGAACGATAGTAATTTTTTTGAAATAAAGGGGTTTTGCAACAAGAACTTTGTTTTTTTAAAACGAAATAAAAAAGGATTAAGATGAAAATGATTCCAATTTTTATGGTATTAGAAAGAGTAAAGTTTAGCAATTATAAATGAAAAATGATATTTGATAAATGTCCAGCACGACCAACCACGCTTACAGATGTCGATTCTTTCATTAAAATTATTTTCAATCACTTTTTCGTAAAATGGCTGGTTTATTTCGTTAATCACGTCACGGAGTTTGAGTTTTGAAGTTGCAGTCGATTCGATTGGCTCCATATAGATTCTGTGTTTAACATATCCTCACAAAAAATAATCCAGTGGTGTTAAATCACACATGATCGGGCCGGCCACATAATTCGGAATTTCGTGAAATTATGCGATTGGAAAATTTGGTTTGCAATAAATTCATTGTTTCTGTGGCTGTTTGACTTGAAACCACGTCTCAGTGATATCCATATATTATCAATAATAGGCCAAAATTGAGTTGTTAACCTCTCTCTATAGCGTAGTCAGTCCATTGTTCGTAATGGCGTTTCCAGCCGAATTTTCGAAAAAAGACTTCTAGACTAGGGGCCAGCAACCTTTTTGATCAAAGGGCCATTTTATTTTTATTTTTTTTGGTGGGCCGCACATCGTTTAACTCTTATTAATACATAATTTACAAAACTTTATTTATAATAAATATTGGAATAAAAAAAAATATTTAAAAAAGTAAAGATTTCAAATACATCAGGCGCATCACGTCCGTTTGCATGTTTTGAACAAGTCACCGACAAGTGTGTATCTCGTCACAAAACAATTGCGCAGACGTTGCGCGTTTGTATTGAATCTTTAAAAACGTCGTCGACAAGTATTCGTCATAAAAAAATATTTCGGTTTAGTATGTACTACCATTTTATTATAATTAATTTAATAACAATATATGATGAAATAAATTCAATTTTAGAAATGCTTGGCTGACAATTGTGGCCCGCGGGTCGCGAGATGCTCACCCCTGCTCTAAACACCACCGCACCATTCAGTGACACATTGAGCATGCAAAAGCTTCTCAACAATCGCTCTTGGATTTTCAGAAGCCCAAATGCGGTAATTTTCTTTGTTGATGTATCCAGACAAATGATAATGGCTTCGTCTGAAAAAATGAATTTTTCCGATGTCAATGGTCGGCCGACTTCAATTCTTGCACCAGTTGCACCTTGTAAGGCTTTAAAGTCAAATCCTTACGCAAAATTGGACATGTGGTCGTTATGGATAAACCCAATTGTTGAGAACGTTGAGGAATGGGCAAATTCGGATGTGGCTGACGGCTGCGATGTTTTCACTTGAACGACCTAGTCGAACACGCCTTTTTTTTTTAGAACTGAACACTGTTAGCCTTAGGGGCCCTGGAGCCGCTGCGGCTTTTACAGCTTCACCGAACTTGGGGGCGAGCGCTTAGGGCACTTAGTCACGAAAGTTTTAGACGACTCGCACGAGGGTGCCAGAGTGGCCGAACCTCGGCTCGGGCTGTCGTCGCGAATGCGAATAGGTCGCATTCTGGTTAATTCCCTACTCCTACAAATTCGAGTTAACTAATACAGTGTAAACTCTTTATAACGTTATCCTTTATAACGATAAACTCCCTATAACGTTGAAGTGAGCCCAACTTGGTTGGTTTGCGTTAAAACCCACATATTAAACCGCACTCCATATAATGATAAAAAATGCTCAGTCCCTTGAGTTTCGTTATAAAGAGTTTACACTGTATATAGTCATATGCATGCTCACATGCGTATGTGTATTTAGTGATCGGAAAGTTTTTCTACACTAACTAGCGCAAGACAAACTAGCACAAAAAAAAAAAAAAGTTCCCTTACAGAACCCATGTACTTGTGTGGTGTGCACGTGTGTATGTTCATACGTGTGTAATGTTGTATGTGGGTACCTAAGTGTTGCACGTATAGTGTCACTTGTATCGCGCGGGCGGCTGCCTGACCCAAGGGCTTCACACCGAGGAACAGACCTAGGCTTGTCGAACACGCGTTGATGTTGCTATATTATGTACGGAGACTGTCGAGTCAAATTTATCGACCAAATTCTTATTAGCGGTCTCAGGAGGACGATTATGTTGACCGAAAATATCACGATTTTTACGAAATGTAACTATTACAGATACATCATTTTAATAGTAGACTTTTTATTATTTTATTGCGATTTTCGAGCAAAATTGAATGCGTTGTAACAATTGGCGAAGCTTCTACTACTGATATGTCAAAAACATGCTTCCCGTCTACAAAATTTGATCAGAATCGGTTGAGACTTGATGAAAATTAAATTTTTTGGGCTTCTTTTATTTCTTTCTAGAAGTGTTATTGAAAATTAAATTCAATGGAATCACTTATACTTCCCGGGTACAAAATTTCTTCAAAATCGGCCAAGAATAAACGAAAATAGATTTTTTGGAAATAATTTTTTTTTACGCTATCTAAAAGTAATATTGAAATTTCTTATACCCTATCAATTGACCGACGCCATGAGCACCCTGTGTACAAAATTTCATAAGAATCGGTAAGCCGTTATTGCCTTAAATCCGGACATACAAAGAGACAGCCAGACAGACAAAAAAAATTTAATGGCATAATCGTATGTCCAATGCCAATGAAATTAAAATGGGATCACCCCTATCAAACAAAAAAAGAATCGTCCAAATCGGTTCATGACAAAGAAGTTACGGCTGAATATTCATCAAAAAAATATGCATTAAAATTGAGTAGCTTGCTTTGTATGAATCAGAGATTCCTTTCGCTACTTTTGTAATTATTTCCGGACTTTAGCTCCGACATATACATAAAAAAAATTAATGATATATTATAATATATCCATAACCATCCATTGGAAGTGCCCAAGGTCGTACAATGGCCTCATAAATCTGTTGATAATCAACTTTCAAAAGAAATATAGATAAATAACGCATTAACTTTGCTAGTGTGAAGATAAGAGTGTGTAGGGGGAGATTCGACACAATATTGATGGCAATGTGATGTCATAAAGGTGTTAATAATCTATACAAAATCTAAATAAAAAAAAATGTAATAAAAAAAATCTATACAAATTAATAAAATTGAAGTGTCTGTAATGTCAAAATAACAGCTTTTTACTAAATGCGTACGAAAGTATATACGTTACTTATATATAAAAAAAATTTTTTTTTTTCTTTCCGTTTATTTTTTTTCTCCGGGTAATCTTCCAAACGGTTGGACCGATTTTGACGAGACTTTTACAGGCAGATAGCTGATGTTATAAAAAGTAACTTAGGATGCTTCTATTAAAAAACATTAATTAAAGATGACGATTTTGGGGCGCATAAATGGCTTACGCTGAGTAAACCATAAGAGATACATCAAATTAATGTACTACATAATAGTAGATTTTAAAAAGAGCTACGAAAATGTCAGCGAGAGCATACGGCTATCTTCTAAGGATCACTCATAATTAGCATTTAGGGAGCGGGGGATAGCACGATTCGCGTGTGCCGATCGACGACATTCTGTAGTCCACGCGAGCGCAGCCGCGGGCATAGCTAGTTTACTATATTTTCGTTCATCCCCAATGGTTGCGCTCGACGAGTAACTGACGACTTCTGTTTATAATGTTTCTTGTAGTACATTCAGAATCAAAACTATTTTATTCCATTTAGGCTCTAATATAGACGCCAATTACGAATGTACAAGCATTGCCACCGGCAGTTATCGAGGAGTGTGCCTACAAGAAATTCGATCGAGTTTATCAATTATTTTTTTAATGTCCTTCCGTCAATTTGCTTTACATGATTCTCGAACTTACCGTGCCGAAAATCGGTAATGTGCTTAGGATGTTTATTACAGAATCTAACACATCGTAGCTTTGTTTTTTATAGTATGACTAGCTCTTTGCCCGCGGCTTCGCTCGCGTCATAGTTGAGGACTTGCTAAAAATCAATTTTTATAGATAATATCTTAAAAAATGACAGAATTTCATACAAGCTTTCATACCCTTTTTCACCACCTCAGGGATTGAATTTCCAAAAATCCTTTCCTAGTGTTCACCTAAAATGTAAAAGGAACCCTCATACAAATTTTCATTCGTTTGGGCTGTGCGTAGATATGTTATTTCCTGTCCCTTTTTAAAGGTATCTTTTTAATTAGGCGACTTATTTCACGTTACAATTGGCGTGTGCATACATTCCTATGAAGGTTATCATCGCCTTATCTCGTGTCAGACAGCCACGCGACGCGACGCCACCACAAACCTTGCCACTGTAGGTGCAACATACATTGTCGACCTTCACGGTTTCAAGGACGGTACGTATTAGTTTTCATTTGTTCAACAGTTGTGATATCGCATTGCCGCGGCCGTTGTGTAATGTAAGGAATGCCGTTAGTCAGAAGCGATAAGTCTTTTACTATTATCGTTAGTAAGATCGTATAATCACTAATTTTGTAAATAGTAAGTTTACTAACAATAATAGTAATAAGAAGTACAGACTATATAATTATGATAATTACTCATATTAATATTATTATGTGTATTTATTCTGAGAGTAATAGTGAAAGATACGTACCTACTAGCTGTGTCTGCTCGCGTTAACTATAAAATTAATTTTAATTAGCCAACCGCCTCGGCATGCCACATGTTGCAGAGTAAACTATACAATTAATAAAATTGAAGTGTCTGTTTGTACGAGGGCGGCACTGAAAATTTCGGGAAACTAGGAAGTGACACAACATTAGTATTTAAAAATGTATTTATCGCTTTTCGAAGTATTCTCCGCGAAATTTGACACATTTTTCCATACGATGGAACCAATCATTGAAGCAACCATTCCATTCGGAAGTTGGGGTCCCCAAAATGGCCGTTTTGTAGGCGTCCACAGCTTCTTCAGATGATGAAAATCTCTGTCCACGCAATTTATTCTTTATTTTAGGGAAAGTATAGAAATCATTAGGGCTTAGGTCGGGGCTGTACGGCGGATGGTCTAATAATTCTATGTTTTCTTGCTCTAAAAACTCTTTTGTTCTGTGCGTGGTGTGAGAACTCGCATTGTCGTGATGGAGGATAATGCGGCGGTTGCCGTTCTCTTTACGGAGTTCAGAAACGACCTGTGGCAAACAAATGCTAGCATACCATTCTGCATTAACCGTTCTTTGTCCATCAAGAGGAATAGTCGTAACATGACCGGTTTTGGAGACAAACGTGGCCACCATTTTTTTGCAACACTCCGTGAACGAATAATTTTTGTTGGCTTTAACTCATTTTCGAACACCCAAACTCGTGACTGGTTTTTTGTTTCGGGTTCGTACGCGTATATCCAGGATTCGTCACCTGATACGATGTTGTATACAGCATTTGAGGATCCTGCGTGGAATCTTTCGAGAGTTCTGACGCACCAAGTAACTCGAGCCGCTTTTTGCTCTTCACAGAGCGAATGTGGTATCCATCGGGAAAACAACTTTTTTACACCTAATTGTTCATGCAAGAGTATTTGTATTTGACTTATGCCAATGTCTAAAGTTGCCTGAATTTCGCGGTATGTCACATGTCGATCTTCCTCAATCAGCTTACGCACAGCATCAACGTTTTCTTGGGTGACTGCAGTTATTGGACGACCTTGACGAGGATCATCACTGAGCTTGACACGTCCACGGTGAAATTCAGCAAACCAGCGATAAATTGTGGTTTGGATGGGGCCTCATCACCAAATGCAAAAATCATCCGGTCAACACACTGTTTTTGTGTTAAAACACTTCGAAAGTCATAATAAATCATCGCTCTTGAATTTTCTCGAGTCAATTCCATTTTCTCAACGACTAAACAAGTTTGACAAAACCTTGTGACAAGACCGAGAATCTTTTTTTAAAATAAATAAATTGTATTCGGTTTTTAAAACCAAGGAGTTTTCAATTAAAAAGATTTTAATATGACAGGAACAGTGGAAATATTCTATTCCCGATACTATTAGTGCAGCCTATGTAATGTCGAAATAACAGCTTTTTACTAAACGCATATGAAAGTATATACGAAACCTATAAAAAAAACCATTTTTAAAATTTTTGTTTGTCTGTCTGTATGTTTGTTCCAAGTAAAACAGTTGGACCGATTTTGACGGGATTTTCACTGGTAGATAGCTGATTTTATAGCGAGTAACTTAGGTTACTTTTATTTTAGAAAAGGAATTAGGGTTCCGCACCAATAAAAAAAAACTGGTTATGGTGACTCAATTCGGGCGCTTAAATGGCTTACGCTGAATAAACCATAAGAGATATAGCATATGAATGTACTTAACAATGGTAGACTTTAAAAGACCTACAAAAAAAAACAGCGACAGTATACGTCTAATGGGTTTTTTTTATAGGTATCGTATATACTTTCATATGCATTTAGTAAAAAGCTGTTATTTTTACATTAGAAACAGACATTCAGTTTTATTAATTGTTTAGATATATGGTTAGTTATTTTTGTAAATTTTTGCATAATAAAAAAAAAAAATTTTAGCAATTGTTTATAATTGTTTTTTTATGAAACTAATTATTCAAATGTACAACGAAGTTCGATTAATTTTGGATTCATAATATTTTAATTAGTTCTACTCTAGTTTTAAGTAGGAAACACAGACAGTAGCGGCGCTATAGGGACGTAGTAAGAAGAAAAAAAAAAACGAAAATTCATAAAAAAATATTATACAGAGGAACTTATTTAGGTTTTTGTCGTGCAAAAGGTTTTTATAACGTTTATCAGTATTCTATTTTTTTAATAATAATTGATAGCCGCGATGCATGTATTTACGATATGTCGTAATTTGCACGACGCGGTAACAATTTACGTTCTAGGGGCACTAAATGCAGGGTTTTTATGGTGAACAAAGTACATATAACAAATCGAAAATATATACTTTCCAAGGCGACTATTTAAAAAGATAACGTCTTAATTAATAAAAAAAAATGATTAACTGATACGGTGTACGAACATTAAGTAAATACATAGTCATTTATTAACAACACAAATGAGATAACCCAGATGCAAATTTTTATTAATTTTGTAATTTTATGCAAGTCCTCTTGACAGTTGACCAACCTATCGACGCCTTCTACGGAAATATACTTGATGTCTTGAACTAATTCACTAGATTTCTCGAGAGTTAAGTCAATAATTATGATAATAATATGTTGGACAGTTTACGCAATACACATTGGCATTGATAATTGCAAAACGGTAAACATACCAAGTTCTTTAAATAATCAAAAATTGTACCTATAACATAATTTCAGTCGACCCAAGAGGGGTACACGACCTTGAATGCTAATTCAGTCGTGTTTATTGCCCGGCATGAACGTGGACGGCGCGGGGCGACGAACTTGTACTCATGTTCGAGTATGAGGTATTCCATGGGGAGGGCTATTGACTAAAATAAATTAAATTCGTCATCGAACGTCAATACAATTAAGTAGACCGGGTCACGCTGCTTTATCGCTATGAACGAACGTGGTTTTGGTACGGACGTCTTTTTTTTAAATACTACTAAGGTGACTCACCTGATTGTAAATAGATGAACGCATGTAATACCATAGATATCACTATCTTAAACCCCCTTACCTCGAGGAACTGTGGAAATGTTACTAGCCGCTGGAGCCCGACACAAGGTTATTTGTCTGCGATCTTCTATAGGGTGGAAGTATTCCACCAGCAGGACTGCCCCAAGTAGAGAGAAGTCTGCAAAGAAATTTGTCTGTGCTCAACCTCTCTTAGGAACTTAGAACCGCTTTTATTACGAAGGGGCATTGCCTCACTGAACGTAATTTATTTTATCGTTCTATAGAGTTCTTTGACCTTGACAGAATCATACGGGCTGATATTCGAAGCCAAAGTTATTATGGTAGCATTTATCTCGAGAAGACCAAAGATGTTGGCAAATTCTTATGTTTCCCGTAGGTAGTTTGAATTTGTGGAATCGTCTTCAGACCTACGCGAACGTCTTCCCTTCCTCCTACGATATCGGGTCCTTTGAACGAGGTATGAAGAGGCATTCTGCAGGCTCAGTGCAGAGCCATGATGGCTCAGTTGGTAACGTGTACGGACGCAGCGTCATTGGACGTGAGTTCGAATCCTTGCGATGAGCCTGAGCTTTCGGTGAAGGAAAACATCGTGATGAAACCATAGCATGGTGGTAGGGTTTTTTTTATACCCGCCTGGCTAGCTACCACCCCCATGTTGAAAATCTGTCGCCAAGCACCAATAGGTGTGTTCCGGCAGCTGCACTTGAAAGCCAGTCTTCCACTAGCGTGGTACCATCTTGGGCCACAAACCATAAAATAAAAAGTGACGGGAACAACTCCATTGAATGTGAATTTATCACCAGCGGTTGCCATTTGTTCTGGACTGCACCGCACTTTCAATTAAGTACTATGCAGTTATTCTATCATTAATGTACACCACTTTACTGAAATTAAAAAAAAACTGTGCTTAAATTAAAATCTAAGTGTCGCCTTAATTAAAGTTTACTCTGATATGCTAAGTTTAACAAAAACGATAAATTATTATATTAATACGTGAAGCAAAGACTTTATACGAGTTTTTAAGCGTATTGCGTGCACGGAAGAATGAGAGATTTGGCATGGTTAAAGTTTTTATGTAGGAGTGTAGAAAGCTAAAATTTATCTGTAATATCTGTTAGTAAATATTAAATTAAGGGCGGCTTGCGCAACATTACATTTAACTCACCGTTAAACAAAATTAGTTAATTACTATTAACTCATAAATGGATTTATCATAAACGCATTTAGGGTCAACTTGCACGAGACAAAGATGTATGTGATTTAATTAAACAAAATTAGCGAGTCGGTAAAGCAGTCTCTGCGTTCCGTTTCACGTTTTGGCCAATAAAATATCATTGGTTTTGACAAATTTCATAAGACGAAAAGCGCGATGACTTAATAACATATGCATTGAATGAAACGTGCACAGTTCGATGTCATTGTTTGCTGTCTGTCAAATTCAAATAAATAAAATTAAAATAGTGTATTCGATGCGACGACTTACATTTAAAAATTGGGAATATTCAAAGTGTTGACACACCGGTCCTTATGATGTCCCGGTTCCTTTATTCGTATAATTTTATTTATACGTAATTTAAACGTGTTGTTTAGCTGCGTTATATAGCCATTTTTGGCTGTTTAACTTTGACAATTTGTTAATAAATTTTTAGCAACTAATTTTTCTTCGTGCAAAATGTTAATTTTTTAGTCTTACTTTAATCATATTTAAACGTGTTACGCAAGTCGCCCTAAATAAATTAATACTGCGAATTTTGACCCGACAAGTGCCATTGAACTTAGACCCCCCAAAATATTGACATTGTCACTAAACGAAAAGTGACAGCAAGTGATGTAGATAAATACTCATTGTTTAGGTTCATGAATACTGCAAATGTCAAACAGTAAATAGTCTATTATCAAAAAGTAATAATAGTAATACCCGAACTAGTATAAAAAATACATTACAGAAAATTGTAAAATTATCTTTTATTTACACAGGTTGCGATCAATCTTAAATAATAAAAAAAGATTGATATGATATTATATCTCAAATATTTGTCAGTGGATTAGATGATAACAGCTGGCGCCAAGATAAAATGGCATCCGTTGCATCCTCACTTGTGTAGGATAATGCAATTCCGAACAATGTCATTGGTTGTTTTTGTTCTTTGTCCCAAAAAATGTCTACTATCTGCAAAGCCGTCATGTCCCATATGGAGTTGGTAGTTATGTTCATGCGAGCGGTTAATCTTACTATTGTTTCCGTGACTTGTACGGATTTAAACAGGAATTATATCATTCCTACACAGCGTTTCCCTGGGGAACGTGTTGTTATTCTTTGTCCTGGCAACCGCGCAACTAGGTCTATAGAATATAACACCATTTTATTTTTGGAAATCTCTTTGTTTCACTGATCCTCTTTATCATCAGTTGTCTGGTTTTCTTTTTCGTTAAATCTTTAGCTTTGTGGCCACATTCTCAGCTGATCTTCAGTGACGATGTGGCCCAAGATGGTAATACGCTAAGCCTAGTGGACGACTGGCTCTCAAGTGCAGCGCTGGAACACATCTGTTAGGCGACAGATTTGCAACTTGAGGGTGGTAGCTAGCCAGGCGGGCATTAGAAAATGCCCTACCACCATGCTATGGTTTCATCACGATGTTTTTCTTCATCGAAAGCTCAGGCTCATTGCAGGGATTGGAACTCACGTCGATTGAAGCGGAGTCGGTACACGCTACCAAGTGAGTCATCGTTCGCTCGTGTTTGGATTAATCATTGTATTATGTTGCTGAATATGTTTCTTCAAGTTCTATCATAGTTTTGTCTGCACAGTTCCATTTGCTGTCCCATAAATCATTCTAATGATTATGGTTAAGACAGTGTAACCCATAAAACGTGTCGCCTGAAAAGTAATTTCTCGAGAATTATGTTACCATTCATCATAACTGAAAGAAACATTTATTTGTAGTTTAACATACAACACAGTTACATAAATTGTCTTTGTTTTTCATCCAAAACATGGTTGAGAGAGTTTTGTTAAGTTATGATAAAATGGAAGTGTCTGTTTGTAATGTCAAAATACATAACAGCTTTTTACTAAGTGCACGTAAATTGTTTAAGTTACATAAATCAAAAATCCAATTTTTAAAATTTTTGTTTCTGTCTGTCTGTTTGTCCCGGCTAATCTCCAAAACGGTTGGACCGATTATGACGGGACTTTCACTGGCATGTAGCTGATATATAAGGAGTAATTTAGGCTACTTTCTTTTAGAAAAACAAATATAGTTCCGCCTAAAAAGAATAAATAAGCATTTTATCTTTAAAATAACGGGCAGGTGACAGCCGTGGGTGGAAGCGGATACAGCTAGTATATTAATAACTGACTTCACTTTAATTGTTCGTATCTATAAATGTCATTTTTATAAACATTGCCGGTTGAAAATTTAAACACTGGGGTGTTTTATGTAAAAAAAAAAACCTTAAAATACTGTCAAGTGTTAACACTTGTCTTTTTGTTTTCAGGTAAGTTCCCATACGTGACAGGCCAGAGCAGATGTTCGTATTTGGTTGGTATTGTGTATCGGTCACTTCGGTGAGTCACATCTTCTTTGTAGAAGCAGTACGGTTTCGGTAAACAGCTGGAATTAGTTTTTATGTGATAACTTGATAAGCCTTTATTTTATTCCTAATTATTTATGGTGACCACCAGAAGTACCAACTTTACTAAAGTTTTATTAGTGATGTTATTAAACGATAAAAATCGGTTTATATATTACTTTTATCGATGAATTATATCTTTTCATTCTGCCCTTTGTAATTTTTTTGTTTATGCTTTATGATAATTAATCTAGATTTCATAAAGATTTTACTTCGTCATTTCCTTTTTTTCTTAATAAGTATCTATCATCTCTATCTAGAGGTATCTAGATAGTCATTCTGATTTCAGATAATGTAGTGTGTGGGTAGACAATACGACGCAATAGATTTAAGAAAGTCGTAAAAACTTTACTCCGAACTTACTCTCTCTGGTTTCGACGTAGATCATTCAAAAACTACGCAACGGATTTTGTAGGGTATATTTACCTAAAAGTTTCAATACGCCATATATTACACATATAACATATATTATACGCTTATATTACACGCTTACAATTTTTGAGATAGCATGAGTACAATAAAATTATTGGCAAATTTTTGTTAAAGCTAGTTTTTAACTTTTTGTAAACGATAGATAAATTTAATGTTTTTTTTGTAGAAATAATATGTGACTGGTGACCCTCAGATCAACTTAAATGTCAGAAAGATGTTATAAAGTTGTAAAACATGTGTTTATCGTTATCTATGAGACGGACGGGTGTATAGAAAATATATTTGATAAAGAATGACAAATGGACAGATAGAATATCGGAGAGTAACCGAGAGTTTTGTGTTTCAACTTATCTTATAGTTAAATAAATGATAACATAATATTTCATTCATATTGAGATTTACTTTACGAGATGATTCATTCCACTTGGGGATTTTGATTGGAATATAAAAACGAGTGTGGATATTAAGAGAGGTAGAAAACAGGGAATTTTCTTTGGAGATATCTCTCTGCTTGGGGGCAGTCCGACAGGTGGAATACTCCCACCCCACAGAAAATCGAAGCCAGATAACCTAGTGTTGTGTTCCTGCGTTGAGCACTGAGCAGGGTTTCCAGAGCTTTTTGGGGTAGAGGGCTAGTCGTTTACCATCCGGCGGGACGGATTTGCCACCATTGTTGTATAAAAAAGACAGTCCCAAATATTCAGAATTTAAGAAAAATTATTCGCTAAAACAATTAAATCTGGAGACATTATTTTCTATTGTACATATTATTAGCAGAACATTTTTCCTAAGTACATAATGTGTGTTGCGATAAATGTCGTTGATGTCCCATGTGAACATTTCTATTATAATTTATAATTATCTTGTGTAATTACTCTAATATAACTTGTATACATGTTAGAATTGGATCAGTAGTTCCAAATATTACCTCCTACAAACACTCTTACTCATTGATGGCATCAACAGATGGTATTCCTAATTCCGATTGATGTTTGAATCACATTAATAATTTTGATGAAGAATTAAGGGAGATATGGCGTTACCATAAATAAACACCGAGAAATATATACACAATAATAGTATTAAATGTTAGTTTTTATTCTTTGTAGCTCTGAATGTTACTTGTTATTATAAAGTATGCGAATATAATCTGTTAAATCTATGTAAGTCGTATGGTTAACATTTAAGTAACATATAGTAAATGTTGTGCTTATATATGTTTTAATAGGTACCTTTACTCTAGTTATATATGTTTACTATTTCCTATGCTATGTAAACATTGTGCAAATAAGTTTTACAAATACCAACATACCACAACCAAATGGATTATTGAAGTTGTGTAAACTTTTTGTACACTTTTGTTACTGCTTTATGACTTAGTGTTGAAACCGAATCTTCAATATCGTTTTAAAGAATGACAAAATTCATGTATGGTCCTGTGGCCCCAACAGATAATGTTTATCGATAATCCAAAATAAGTACATATAAGGAGTCATCATAAATTGGTTATACAATTTTTGCTAATCAAAAACGCTACTTATAAAATATTTAAAACTTCCGTTTTGAATTTGTAAGGTATTTGTTTCATGAGTATTGTTTTAACTCAGATTTAACGCTCTCGTGGGGTACTACGTCTTCACCCTTTGAATAAGTATTTTCTCTAAGATGCTGGAAAAACGATCCTAAAAAGTTATTATTATACGATATAACCAACCACATTAGCAGAAGCTTTCTTTAAAAAAATTTTTATTTCGAGGTATTTGACTCCAGCTTTCATTAATACATACATTTCACATAACATTTTAGCGGCCTCTTTTAGAAAGTAACACTGCTTCTATAAAGGGTATAGAGACCAATGAATGAGAATCGTTTTACCGCGTCGTAGAGTTCAGCAAACAAAAGCGTAAAAATTAGATTCAAGAGCGCATTACCTGAACACGATTTGTAACAGTTCCTATAGTTCTAACGGTAATGAAACCCACATGGTTCAAAATCGATAATGTTTATAATCTGATCCAGACAGTCCCGCTTTCCCCCGTACCCCTAACCCGGTTCAAGGTCACGTTCGCCGCCATTTTGCCCGGCCGACGCGGGTTTTTATTGCGTCGCGTCGTCTCCACTCAACGGCCGGCCCTCTCCGAAAGGGTGCCTCGTAAAAAGTTCAAAGGATTTATTTACTACGTGTTTAATAAGTCTGCGTACAACCTTCGTTATTTAACCTGGATCTGTTTGAGTTTATAAGAGAAACTTTACTTTTGATGTTATCAATTATATTTGTGAAATTAAATTGACTCCTCATATTACTAATTTTTTTTTATTTCTACTTCTTTTGGCGCCTTTAGTAGAGAGTAAAAAAATGTTACAGAAGTGCGCCATAATGAATTTGCGCCATATTATTCATTGTCAAATGAATTTAAGATGTTCGAAACGCGAGATAAAGTTTTTGGTCTTAGTTTTCTTTTGTTACGCCAAAGAAGTGTGACTACTTACATAAGTACACACAAATTTTTTGTTTGAGTATCTTTTTAGTAAAGCCATTATTTTCTGAGAAGTGTCGTTGGGAAATGTTAGATTCAAGTAAGTCATTAAAGTTTATTGGTCACGTGTCGTACATAGACTTCTCTTTAGGAAAGCTACTGACTTTTAACTCTGGTTTAAAGCATTCATTTACTTTCAGCTGCCATCCATTCTCAGGCTATTGTTCATCTGGTCTGAGGACGTCCTATATTAGCTTCATATTATTTTATCATGGTCACTAATTATTAAATTTAATGACAAAATAATTGGCAATTTTGAGGTTTTCCAACCTACACCCGCTTGCTTCGTATGCCACTGAGGGTTGTTAGCCATACTCTCTAGAGCGGAACATAGCTCCTCGACTATTATTACTTCACGATTGAAAACATTGCTTCTTCAATCAATTAATGCATTGTTTTTACTACCTATCTTGTATTTTATGTATTATGGCCACTAACTAATTGACTTTTAATACATTGTTGCCAAAGATTACCAATCGGTTTTATTGTACGTTGTCATCTAGGTAAAATACTTGGAAAAGTAATTTAATTTTTTACAATTATGCTATCTTTCATGGTTTTTGTTAATGCATTAATAAAAATATGCAATATTTTCTTCTTCAAATAACAGAATTAGTTATACAATATTTATCTGGTCACCGCGCCGGTAGGTAATATGTAATTGTATCATAGTTACCGATAAACACGTGTTAAATCAACGCATTACCAAACAAGGGGCGCCAAGAACTGAATGAAGCCCCGGCAGTGTGTAATTCCAAGAACTGTACCTATAATGTAGACTTGTCAACTGAAGACCCCTCAGCCTCATAACCTCGAGAGGTTAAATATTTGTACTATCCCCCTGTACCAAACGTTTTTATTATATTATCAATGTGGAAAATTAGATTTTATCATTTTTAGGAACGCTGTTTTTGGAAATAAATTGTAGCTTGAGTTAAGTGTGACGACAGGCTTATATTACAGACATATATATTGAACATAAGAATTGTTATTAAAACAGTAATTATATGCTTCAAATAAAGATTAAAAAATATTATAATAATGGATAGAAAATAGACGCTCGAACAGTTCAGTAAGAACGCCCTAATGTTTTGGGTAAACAATGGACCGATACACAAGGTGTCGCTACCATAAGTAGATTATTTATGAGATACATATATATTTCAATGGAAGCGACCGTGCTTGTGGTCCTGTGGCGACTGATAGAAACTTTTTAGGCCTCGAATTAGACTAGCAGTGTTTTGCACCCGGCGAACAAGAAATCTTCTGCGTGAGACATACACTCTGTCTTATGATTTATTTAACAATTAATATAAATTTTTTTTAATTCATTCATGTCGTCATCAAAAAGCAACAACATATTTTGTTGGCGGCCTTGTGCCACCGTTGTATGAACGACGGCCTACGTGACGCACTCCACGCGCTTTTCTATTCCTGCCAAAGGCACGAGACTCGGTGTTCCTTTCTGAAACGTTGGTTTTCTTTTTTTGGGTCAATCAGCTGATGGAACACGTGAGCGTCTCGATAGTGATTGCTGCTCGAAAAATATTTGTGATTCGTGCAGTGATGGTTGTTTGTTTTGTCTGGGTTCTCGTAGATATCAATATGCCATTATATTTTAATGCCAATACTTAATGGTAATATAACTGATTTATATTTTAGAATAAAGGAAGGCAAGAGTTGTAGTTGGCAAATTACCAAAATTTCAGTTGATGATAAGTAAAGCATAGTCGAAGAAAAGCGGCAAATGTCGAGAGATGCGAATCTGATAATAGTATTATACAATACAACCTATTAGAATAAAATATATCAGTTGTATTTAGTATATAAATCAGTTATTAAGGGCATAATAGCTGCTACATAGAAATACTCAATATCGTACCAACAGGTTTTTATAGTTTCGTTTAAAACGTTGAATTCCTGGTAATATAGAAGATTAGGTATGTTTTAAGTATGTAGTTAGGAAATGTAAAAGATATCTAACAACAAAAAATCGATAGATTGTTGATGATTGGTATTGATGTTAGTGTCGATAAACAGTTGATGTACTGTACTGGTTCTTCTTTTGATTTACAAGTTGTTTACAAATTCGCTGAATAACAAGTTTATTTTCAAACTCGATACGATCACAGTATAATTATGAATACCTATTACGTCCTGTCATAATACCATAACTTGTTAAATGAGCAGTTTAAAATGTATGCCGTGTAAATGGTTTGCATAACAATGGATTTATTTAAAACGATGCGTGAGACTGGGAAATGACAAGTTATATTCACTCTTGAGAAGCGTAACTCAATTCTTATAAAATTAATAATAGCGGTGTCCTGTGGTTTCACCCGCGTATAATTTAAAAGAAATCACTGATAATTCATAATACTTCACTATATAAAATATTTTTAGTAATATTTAATTGTTGTAATTCCCCGGCCGAACTTGTGCCTCGTAAAGAAGATACAGCTGGCCGCACGTGAAAAACTTTCGCACTCTGTTCAGGATTCCGAGTCTCCGAGACGTGTAGTACAGATAACACTTCCGATGATCCGCTTAAGATAAAATTACTTGGTGTAGTGATATGTGGGAATTTTGAAAATTGACGAACAATATCGCAGACTGAAATTACTTTACTAAATAGTTTATCAGATATTAAAGATTCTGTTTTAGTATTATACTATTTCCATTTCTTTATTTTCTCGATGACAGTTCTAATTTGATAGTTGTAGTGTTGTGACCAAATAAGTAATGATATCGATCGCATATATCGTGACAGTGACGATTCATCAGATTTTGATTAAAATAAATAAATAAAGATTACCTATCGTTATAATTAAATCGTTTCATTCCTACCTATACCTACGTATTTTACAACAGCTTCGAAAATTTTGAAGAAGTTGGCATTATCAATCAATAATTAATACGTGTAACATCTTGTAATGAAATATAATATTAGTTAATAAATTTGTACAAAAGTATCCGGCAGTAGTTTAGTTTCTTACATTAAAAAAAAAATATCGGGTCTATATCGTGTTACGTTTATCGATATAGTTCCATCCCTATCAGTTTCTCCGACTCTGGTATAACCTTGTACGTGGTAAACGTCATATTTTAATAAAATAATGCTACATAATGTAAAAAAGACGCTCGTTCAAGTTTTCACAAGAGCTGTCATCGAGAAAATAAAGAAATGGAAATGGTATAACAGTCTGTCATCGCTCATCACGAAGATGATTGTCGATGGGCTAACCAGAGCACATAAAAAATATCAATAGATTTAACGCTGCAACCGAGCTGTATTCATAAGTCAATAAATGATTCTTAATTATAAATGGTTTTTTCTTAAATAGTGTTACTAGACATACATCACTTATAGAGACTACGAAATTGTTTAGTTTATAATTCGACATTGTATAATAAGTGGAATGAGTATATAATATTATAAAACTGCTATTTTCTAGTCTTTGACTATTTTCAATTTCCGCTGCAACATCTGTTGTTTTTGGATCAGCACCATGACAAGCTTGAATGTTACTTAACCCATGAATCGTAAACAGATGGAATGGTAATTCATACTGTGTGTAGATTTAGTGAGTAGATTTTCCGATTTAGCCGAGGTCGTTTTGTTTACGGAAGTTGCGATTTAAACCGGTCGAATGCAGTAGACACGATGGCCTCCGACATTTGCACTTGTCGTGTTGGTTTAAAATTTTAATATATTATCTGAGGTGAGTTTTTTGCTTAACCCAGTTGTCACCTCATTGGCAGGCGAGCGTTTTAATAATGTATGCTTTTTCGTTAATTCTGACTTTAGCGCCGACAAGTTAAAAAGTTTGTATTGAATATTTAACTGGGTCGTGTTAAAATTGGAAAATATATTTGACAATGTGGAATTGAGTTGCTCAACCCGAATTGCTTTATATTCTTAACTTTATAAGGTAAATAAATTCAGAGATGATGAATTTTTAATATAAAAGTGACCTAATCCTAGTGTTTGGTTGACTTTTGGGTGCCCATTGATAAGATTACGTTGAATGTTTTAATTTATGTTGGATTTGTTGTTAATTATCGTTTCACAGTCTCTTTAAAGTTATAACGAGAAGGACGTAAACATCGAGCCAAAAAAGGTTTTCACATCTACACTAATATTATAAAGCTGGAGAGTTTGTTTGGTTGATCGCACTAATCTCAGGAAGTACTGGTTGGCAGAATGATTTTAGTCTTGGATAGCCCATTTATTGAGGAAGGCTATAGGCGATATAACATCACGCTACGACCAATAGGAGAGGAGCATCAATGAAAAATGTTGCAAAAACTGGAAAAAATTATTCCTTTTGGAAGATTCTATCGCGTGCGGTACGTAAATGGTTAAAGTTATGCAACTATGATGTGTGTTAGAATTGTTTTTCTTAAATACTCTAAAAAAAAAGTCCGCGATAGCAAATGTCTGTCTTTTAAGGTTGACACAATATAAACCTTTTTTATGGTAATAAAATTTGTTCTAAAATAATTCATTATTTGCGAAGGTGTTTTTATAAACAAGGTATTAATCCTTGTCGAAATAAATATTTCATTTTGGACAAAATTGCTCTTTACATCATTTGATTTCAATTACTGTCTTATGAATTGTTATTTGTCTCTGCCTACGTTCCACTCTCTAACCCTCTCTCTCTTATGTAACGCAGAAGAAGATGCCCGGGTCAGCTAGTTTTAGTTAGAGCATATGCATTCCTTAGTTTGCTACAGCAACGATACAAAAATAAAACATCTACGCTTGCAGATAATAAAAAATCTAATCACAGATCAAAACAAACTCGAGTAATAAACAAAAGATTTAATCAGAAAAAACGTTTGTGTAAACGATAGTTTCATCATTTCATGTAGGTAATCTAAGAGTTGTTAAATTCAAGCATAGGTTATTACGCGAATAACATACTATAAAGCATATCCTCGAGTAATTGTATTAGTAGTTCTCGGTAGATGAACAGAGTAGACTGACCGATCGTCAGTAATGTGTAACAGTTTTTTATGATCATATTTGATTATAAACAGCTGGCAACAACAATATGTATGCAAATTTTTGCGTTCGAAGAAGATAAATTGGATGAGAAACCTGAAAGCAAAATAAAATTGTCTCGTAGTACCGTATCGACTAATAAGATATCTCAACGTCTCTCTGATTTTACTTATGTCTGTTTATGTCTTTTTCACGCGAAAACGACAATTTACATGGTTTTTATTTTAGTTCATAGCTATGTTATCTGGCCAGGTTATATGATATATTTTATAAGTTATAGTAACATACGAGATAAGAAGTGACGAAAGTGGTGAATCAATTCGTAAAAAAAAACGCATTTGTGGCTTGGCTTACACTGAGGAAACCTTATGAGACAAATCAAATTAATGTACTATATAATTGTTGGTGATAAAGACAACCCACAAGTACGTCAGGGATAGCATATGTCTATCTTTTAAGGATCAGCACACAATAAGCCTTTTTGTCTTTAAAATAACCAGTGGGAGCGGATGCCGCATGATTCGTACGAGCGCTCGACCGACGACATTTTGTAGTCCTCGCGAACGGAGTCGCGGGCACAGCTAGTCGAGTAATAAGAAATAATGAATACGTGTAGGGTTAAAGTGATAAATAATCCCACGTCTTTCTTAGAGACCTTCATCAGTTGTGGGACTTTTATAGACTACTAACTACCCTCCGCAGACGTTATTCTGCCCTTTCGAGTAGTCAATAACTCGACAACAGTACCATCTGTTGTATTCAGGGTATAAAAATAAAATTCTTATCCATGTGAAATAACTATCTACCAGCTTTGCAACCAACCAATAATGGATCAGTTGGTAACGTGTACGGACTCCGCGTTGATTGACGTGAGTTCGAATCCCTGCAATGAGCCTGAGCTTTCGATGAAGAAAATCATCGCGATGAAACCGTAGCATGGTGGTAGGGCATCTTCTAATGCCCGCCTGGCTATCTACCATTCTAAACTTATAACGATTAAAAAAACTTTTATGTTGATCGGTCAAACTGTTAGAGAGTTTATCAATATATGTGTTAACTTAGACTGTGACTATGTATATAACCAATCATGTACTACGAATTGTACAATAGCTCGAGCGAGAATAATGTCCTCTAAGTTTTTTTTTATGGCTATACTGTTAGCCTTAGGGGCCCTAAAACTAGAGCCGCTGAAGGTTTTTACAGCTTCGGGCTTGGGGGCGAGTGCTTAAGGCACTCAGCTTGGGTGTCTTCTATGCCTGTGGTTGCCAGCTTATATTATAATGCTTGCGGTCATAAAGCACACCTGTTGCTATTGCGCCCAGTCAATAGTACAAACAGTAGGTCATTAGTACAGTTGCAATATTCACACCGACAAATATCTATCATATTTAATATATCTATACCTACATCCATTTATAGATAACTAGCGACCCGCCTCAGGTTCGCACGGGTGCAATTTACAAAATGGTGTATTTTATCTTCAAAATAGCCTGATTTAGAGTTTATCGCTTTTATATTGATAGATCATAACTTCATATAGTTCCTAAACCCGACTGCTATACTCGAGGTCCTAGGTTCGATTTCCAGGTTGAGCAAAGTGTCATTGAGTTTTTCTATGGCATTATCAGCAGAAGCTCGGAGCTTGGCTTTGTGCTCGATTAATAGCAATAGGCTCGCCCCCTAATACATATAATCTAAAACATACCCGGTGAACTGTGGGTGTACACCTCTGCCTAACACTTCGAGGATACAGGCGTGATGGTTTTTTTTTTTAGAACTGACTATACTGTTAGCCTTAGGGGCCCTGGAGCCGCTGCGGCTTTTACAGCTTCACCGAACTTGGGGGCGAGCGCAGAGGGCACTCGGCCCCGAAAGTTTTGGACGACTCGCACGAGGGTGCCAAAGTTGCCGAACCTTGAACCTTGGCTCGGGCGGCCGTCGCGCTTGCGAATTGGTCGCGATCTAGCTAATTCCTTACTCCTACAATTTGAGCTAACTAAAATATACGCATAAACATGTTCCTTTCCTCCTGGGAGGAAGGAAGGAACCATTTGTGTGTGTATTTAGTGATTTGAAAGTATTTCTACACTAACTAGCGCAAAAAGAGAAAAAAAAGGTCCCTTACAGAACCCATGTACTTGTGTAGTGTGCACGTGTGTAATGTTGTATGTGGGTAGCTAAGTGTTGCACGTATAGTATCACTTGTATCGTGCGGGCGGTTGCGTGACCCAAGGGCTTCACACCGAGGAACGGACCTAGGCTTGGGTTACCACTGGAGAGGGTGGATGTGGGAGGTGTGCGGGACCAAAGTTGACCGCCCGTCCTCTGCAGAGAGAACGGTGGTTACGCTGGCGTGGGCGCTGGCACGCGCTGTTTAGAGAAACGGGCCCCGGTAAGGCGGTAAAGAAACGTATTCTGGATGGTTTGTAACCGTTTCCAATTTGATCTAAACAAATGTGCGAACATAGCGCAACTATATGTCATTATCGGGCGGATACACATCATGTAGAGCGCAAGCTTGTGTCTCGTGGACATTTTACTTACAGAACATAACAGAGGACGCAAACGGCCCAGGACCCATGCGGCCCTGTTCCTAACTTGAGTGCAGGCGTGATGGTATGTTATGCATCTTTATATATACGAATAGCGCTTAGCTCGCAATGTGCAATTCATCATAGGAATGCATGCCAACCGTCCGCGACGGGTTTTGCTGAAAGGCATTTTTATACTATGTATAAATATAATATATTATTAGATAATATAATAGCATTCGTTTCTAAGTATATCCGAACAGCTGTTAGACGTACTAGACATTTGAATTTATTGATTTTCTCGGCCTATATTCTAGTAGAGACGGCTGGAGACGTGGGCTAGATTTACTGGCGCCATTCGCTTCAACTACCTATACGAACAATCATTATTGCGGGCATAATAACTAATGCTTTTCAAAGATCGTTTTCATAAAAGAGGTGACTTCATTGAAGTTTTTTTAAAAAGACTAGCGGCTCCGAACGCATTTGTTACTACGCAGTAGTTATTTACACCCGTAATTTTATTTTTACTCATATTGATGAAAATTTATATGCCGTATCACTTGAGGTAAGAATGTATTTGCTGTATACAATTTTGATCAAAATCGGTTAAAAATTATTATTTTGATCTTCGATTTCTAATGCATTATTCACGTTTCTTATAACCTCTCAATTATGGTATGATGTATGCTTACCGTCCACAAAATTTGATCTGAATCGGTTTTTAAACTTTTTTCATTTCTGTAGCCTCAATTATGTAAATACTTAGATTTCCCGTGTACAAAATTTTATCAAAGTCGGTTAAGAATTAATGAAGTTAAAATTTTTAGGAAATTCTTTTTATTTACGATTCCTAAAATTGTTATTGAAAGTTCTCATAACTTATCATTCGTGGAATGACTTATACTTCCCGTGTATAAAATTTCATCAAAATGGGCCAATAATTATTTAACAAAAAAAATTTTTTTACTACTAAATGTATTATTGAAATTTCTCATAACCTATCAATTGACCGATGGCATAAGCATTCCGTTTACAAAATTTCATAAGAATCGGTCAAGCCGTTTTTGAGTTAAACTCGGACATACAAACAGGCAGACACAGACAAAAAGAATTTAAATGGCATGCATATTCGTGATCAGTATCGTTCATATAGTGTTGTGTTGTATTGTGTAGTGTGTTGTGTTGTAGTGTTGTATAGTGTTGCAAAAATATTAAAAATACAAACAGGGCTATAGTTATTAATATAGATAATAACATTTTGTTGATCGAAACGAAGAAGCAGGGATCGTGAAGGCCAGTAAGATATTCGTGTTAGATCCACAATCCTGATTTTATGAGTTTTTCAGTACTTATGTTGTTTTTTTTTAATTATAACTAGCAACCGCCCTCTTCTTCGTACGGGTTATTTGCAATAAAAAAACTTAATAAAAACAAGACATTTGTTAACAAAAAAAAAACAATTTCAATGATTTTTAAGAGTTCCCTTGTGTATCTTCGAAATTGAAGGTCCAATGCCAATGAAATTAAAATAGGACCGGACCACCCTTGATATATCTCCAACCAACCAAATAATCGACCAAATCCGTTCATAAACAAAGAAGTTATTAAAAAAAAAAAATATAATAGTTTAAAAAAACTAAAAAAAACACGCTTTCATAAAAAATCCAACTAAAAAACAGAAAATAAAATTTAATAAATTTGATTAAGTACAGTGTAAAAAAAAATGAATGTACATTATTGTAAAAAAAGCGTGGGGTGTATTCAAAGCGCTTTTTAAGATATTATATTATCGAAGTGATGATTCTTCTACTCATTATCTGTCAATAAAATGTTTATAATTATTGACACTAAGCACCCCACGCTTTTTTTACAATAATGTACATTCATTTTTTTTTACACTGTACTTAATCAAATTTATTAAATTTTATTTTCTGTTTTTTACTTGGATTTTTTATGAAAGCGTGTTTTTTTTTGTTTTTTTAAACTATTATTTATTTTTCATTTTTTAGTTAAATTTTTTAAACTATAAATTATTTAGTTCGATTTGCTAACTATCAACCGCCCTTAATATGTACAAATGTGTTCCGATTGTATCTTGGTTAAGAACACATATTCAAAGATTTCTATGATGCCAATGTAAACAGCGAGACACATAGAGGTGCAACCTTATTTACATATACAGTCAGTCACATTAATGCTTGAGTATGGAATTTTCAATCCGTAATCACTTTACATAATATTATAATCATGGGAGCGAATCTGTTGGCGGCACTGAGAATGAGGATGAGTGTGAATTTTCACTCTGTGACTGATTGTAGATTTTATGGTTTATCTCGTAATCGAATCATTTCATTCAATGCTTCACTGTTACATGGAGTTCTTCCTGTTAATTTTGAGCAATCAAGTTCTTCAATTCGTATACCGTCCAAGGATCTTCCACGACTAAGTACCACATAAGCTTGCCCAGCAGCAAACAATCGCGGACCCAAATAAATGACTGCATGATCAACTGTACAACCTTGCATGCCCGAAAGAGTAAGTGTGGAACTGCACCCATGCGTAGTTCGCGCACTAGCTCTATCTCTCTTACTCGCATGCAAAGAATGCGGAAAGAAATTAATTAATCCTGGCGAATCTAGATAGGATAATCGGATGCTTTGATCGGATTATTGCATTGTCATCGACTTTTGACAAGTGTGCAAAGTTTGAATTAAATCTGATCATTCAAAGTAGGACAAAATCGAGCTCAAAGGGGTCGGTTACATACATACATACATACATACAGGTGAAGCTAATAAAAGCGTGTTAAAAACATACGAATTGAGTAAGCTTTTGTTGAAATCGGTTCATAAAACATTATCTATAACGGCTATAATCAGATGATCTGAACGTAGCTTTCTCTAACTCTTAGAATCGGTTATTTATCGTTTGTAATTTTAGCATTATGACCACAATCTCGCCTGATGTTAAGTGACCGTGTGGTCCATGACGGAGACACGCTAAGCCTGGTGTCGAAACTGGCTCTCAAGTGCAGCTGCCGGAACACACCTGTAAGGGCTTGGTGACAGATTTTCAACATAAGGGTGGCTAGCGAGACGGGCGTTAGAAAATACCTAACCACCAACCATGCTGTGGTTTTATTATGGTTTCTTACAACTAAAGTGGCAAACAAGCATACTACCCGCCTGATGGTAAGCGGCTACCGTAGCCTATGGACGCTTGTAATACCATAGGTAATCACTAGCGCGTTGCCGACCTTGTATTCCACTACCTCGAGGAGCTCTGGAAATCCTACTCACAGCAGAAACACAACACAAGGCTATTTTTGTGTTTAGGGTAGAAGTATTCCACTAGTCGGACTGCCCCCAAATGTATATATTAATACGTGAAGCAAAAGCTTTCGGTACCATTTTAAGCGTATTGCGTGCACGGAAGACTGTGAGATTTGGCATGGTTAAAGTTTATATGAAGGAGTGCAGAAAGCTAAAATTTATCTATAATATCTGTTACTAATATATTAAATAAAATAAATTAATACTGCGAATCCTAACCCTACAAGTGTCATTGAACTTAGACCCCCCAAAATATTGACATTGTCACTAAACGAAAAGTGGACAGCAAGTGATGTAGATAATACTCATTGTTTATGAATACTGTAAATGTCAAACGTAAAATAGTCTATGATCAAAAAGTCGCTGGCCGAATTTCGACCTTAGGGCGATCGCTAGTGTAGAGAAATCTACAAATAAATTTCTTTATGCCCTACCTCTCTATGCATCCCCCTTCTCTAAAGATCTCTGGATATCTTACCCACAGCAGGAACACAACACAAGGTTATTTGAATGTGATCTTCTGTAGGGTGGAAATATTCCAGCAGTCGGACTGCCCCAGGTAGAGATGAATTTGCAAAGAAATTTCCAAAGGTCACGGTGACTCTCCGTTGGATTGTCGCGGTTCGCGATCAGCTAGTGTTATAACAAAGTGATTGAATTGCCGAGCTCTCGATGGTTACCGTTGTTGTTGGATTGTAGTGTGCCGTCAGTTTGGCCGTTCTATAACAATAGTACATTATTGCAAAGGTCCTGAAATAGAAATATTTGATTTTTAACTTAATCAATTCATTTCCGCCGAGGCATATATAGTGCTTTTCTCAAACATGCATGGAAATATTGACCATTACTTTCGAAAAAAAGAACACGAGAAGTAGGTATCGAATTTACGGGCAATCAAAAGAAAATCAAATTTATTGCTGGAACGTTTTTTGAATTTAGAACATTACAACGCTCCAGCAATGTTGTATGAAACAGGGTGCTGGGGTTTTTCAATACTCATTGATCTCTTATCATTCTTGGCATGTCCGTAAATTCAATACTTCGTGTGTTCTTTTTTTCGAAAATTATCACAATATTTCCATGCATGTTTGAGAAAAATATTAGGTCCTTATATATGAAATTGACGTTTTGTTGAACTGGTCACTTTGATCTCAGATATCTGGCGTCTGGTTAGAAATTCCAAATTCAAATTTATTCCAAATTTAGGCTTGTGTATTTGTATTTCGAATTTAGTGATTCATTTGTTTTCGCACCATTTTATTTTTCTTTGACATCGTTCTTTTCACAAAAAAGAAAATTTAAAATATAGCCTTATTTACGAATATAAGTTCTATTGTGGCATCAGCACTGCAGAATCAGCTCGAAGGATTAATGATGTGTATGAGAAAGCTACTGTAAAAGAAAAAACGGTACGTTTTTGGTTCCAACGTTTTCGTTCTGGAAATTTTGACCTACGAAACAAACCCCGTGGACGGCCGGAAACCCTAGTTGAAAATCAAGAATCAAAGGTGATCGTTGAAGCGGATCATTCGTAAATTACATCAGAGTTAGCGGCAGGCTTCGGTGTGAGTGATAAAAAAAATTAATTCACTTGAAACAAACAGGGAAAGTGAAAAAGCTCGGAAAATGTGAACTGCATGAATTGACTGAAGCACGCCAACAATCACCTATTGAGTTCTGCATTACATTACTCAACCGTCACAATAACGAGGTAATTTTGAATCGTATTGTTACTTGTGACGAAAAATGGAACCTTTACGACAATCGGAAACGCTCATTACAGTGGTTGAACCCAGGAGAACCGGCCAAATCCTGTCCCAAGCGAAAGTCGTCTCAGAAAAATGTACTGGTGAGTGTTTGGTGGACCAGTGCTGGTGTCATACACTACAGCTTCGTAAGATCTGTCCAGACGATAACGGCAGATCTGTATTGTCAACAATTGCAAACCATGTTGGAAAAGCTAGCCGTTAAACAACCGAGACTGGTCAATATCTCAAGCCCACTGCTGCTTCAGAACAACGCTAGACCCCATACATTACGACCGACGGTCGCTAAATTAGAGGAACTGCGGTTGGAATGTCTCCGAAATCCCCCATATTCCCCGGACATTGCTCCAACAGATTACCACTTTTTTCGGAATTTGGACAATTTCTTGCAAAGAAAATAAATTTAATTCCGGTGAGGCTGTCCAAACTGCCTTCAAAGATTTTATTGATTCTTGCTCCCACAATTTTTTCAGCAATGGAATCAACGACATTACCTTTAAAATGGCGAAAATGCATAGATAATAATGGTAAATGTATAATTTCATAAATTTTTTTTCATTTTACTTTTACCATATAAAACGCTAATTTCATATGTAAAGACCTAATATTTGTATGTGTCATCGATCTCTTTGTCACTTCTATTATCTACACATCTTCTATACAATTAATAAAATTTAAGTGTCTGTTTGTAATGTCAAAATAACAGTTTTTTACTAAATGCATATGAAAGTATATACGATACCTATAACAAAAAGCCCAATTTTAATTTTTTTGTCTGTCTGTTTGTTTGTTCCGGGTAATCTCTGAAACGGTTTAACCGATTTTGACGGGACTTTCACTGATAGATAGCTGTTGATATAGGAAGTAACATAGGCTAACTTTTATTTTAGAAAAATAATTAGGGTTTCGCACATATAAAAAAAAACTGCTCATGGTGAATCAATTCAGGCGCTTAAATGGCTTATGCTGAGTAAACCATAACAGATATAGCAGATTAATGTACTACATAATTATAGACATTATAAAGACCTACAAAAAAGTGCGGGACAGCATACATCTATTTTATAAGGAACACCCACAATAAGCATTTTTGTCTTTAAAATAGCTGGGAGCGGGGGAGGAAGATTCGCGCGGGCTTTCTGTAGTCCACGTGAGCGAAGCCACGGGCACAGCTAGTTAACATAAATTATTCGTGTGCCACATAAATTAACCAGCGTGAAGATATAGCCTAGTGGTCGTAAGCACGACCGCTATGATCGAGGTCCTCGGTTCGATTCCCAAGTCGAGCAAAGTGCTATTGGGTTTTTGTATGAAATTCTCAGTAGCAGCTCGGAGTGTGGCGTTGCGCCCGATTAATGGCAATAGGCTCGCCCCCTATTACATGGCACCTATAAAACATACTCGGCGAACTGTGGGTGTACATTAGTACACTTCTGCCTAACCCTTCGGGGATACTGGTGTGATGGTATTTATGTATATATGTATGAAGATGTGTTGTTTTTATTAATATATTATCAGGTGTTCTCGGTTGAGGTCATTTTTATTTATGCACAAACAGTTATTGTTTTAACCTCGGAAATATGTTATCAGATAAATAATGTATGTAATGGTAACAACATATTTAAGTATTTTTAAAACAAGTGTGCTAATATTTTGTGTAACTATGTGCAAAATAATAATTTCAGCGCCGCTTTGTCGTGGTCGTGGGCGAAAGTCTGTGGGCGGCCAATTGTGCCACCGCCCACTTTCATACACGACGAAAACACGTCACCAGAGTCACCAGTTGTGTTCATTTCGACGGTACACATTCATTGCCTTGCGAAACGTTCTTAGATACTGAACGTCAAAAAAAGACATAACGAAAAGTGTGAATTTTCGCTTACTGCGTGTTGTATTTCTTCTTCTCTTTGTACTCGACGTTGTTGTTCAGTAGTTTTGAACCGACTTCAACAAAAGACGGGAGGGAGGCTACTCAATTCGAATGTATAATATGCCAGCTGTGTCCCATGATTTCATCCGTGTTCAATTTTATATGACAAACATCGCTATCGCACCCGTGTAGGCATTTATTTAATACTTTGTGTAAAACTATCAAAATTTTATGAGGAATAAATTATTTTTTCAAATTATAATATAGCATATGTTACTCGATGATACTGTGGCTTTATATTGGTGGAAGAATTTTTGAAATCGGTCCAGTACATAGTTTTTGAGTTTATTCATTACAAACAAAAAAAAATCTAATCTTTCCTCTTTATAATGTTGGTATAGATAATTAGATATGTATTTTTTTATGGATGTTTAACCATAACTTCTTTGTTTATGAACCGATTTGGATGATTCGTTCTTTGTTGCATTTTAATTTCATTGTCATTGGACCTTCAACTTCGAAGATGATACACCAGGAAACTCTTCAAAATCATTGAAGTTGGTTTTCTTTTTTGTTAAAAATTGTCTTGTATTGGTCGTGGTATCATTAAATCTATTTTCAGAAAAAAAAAAATTGGAAACTGTGGACTCATGGTGCTCGTATTTGTTGTTTTTTGTCCTTCATTGTTTGTTTAGATTTCATGCTATTAACACTTATTTAATTATTTGTAGACTGTAGTGGAAAATTGAAGCATCTCTTAGATGGTTGTCAAATTTTAGATATTTTGAATTAAATCTACACAAAATATCAAGAATCATAATATGTCGCTATTTAAAATTATATTCCTAACAAAAGTACCTGCAGGTAGGATAAAATAAATAATTGCATGCCACTAATTCTTAACGAATTGTAAGAGAACTAACGAAACCTATTTGGATATATAATAAATGCGTATGGTTTAGAAACGTCCCGTTACATTTCGAACAATCCAAGTCACGGTGAAGCTGTAAAAGCCGTCTGAGGCTCCAGGGCCCTTAAAGATTACAATGTAGTGAGCTCTAAAAAAATCGAACAACGGTTAACCAAATTACAAATAATTACCCTGGGACAAGATGGCGACCACATGCAGATAGAGAAAAGCCCGACTTACGGCCGTTTTCAATGTCCTATCTATCTTTTGTTTCAGTTACTAAAGATAGACAAATATAACCTTTTCCCCTTACTTTATTTTCAACGACCTATCAATGGATAGTTTTTCGTATAGAATCTACATAATATATATCCATATACTATTATAGCTTGACTAGATAAGAGGGAAGCCGATATCTGTCTTAAGTTAAAAATAGTACTTATTACAAATATGTACTAATCGGGTATAGTAAACTGAGATATGTTATTTAAAACGGCCGTGAGTGAGTTTACGTGCGTTATGATTAGGGATAAACCGGTGCATATCCAGTTTCTATTCATGCAGGCCGGTATGACAGCGGTGACTGCCAATGGATTCCTGATCTCCTAACGGTCGCCGTTAGTTTTAGATTTTACTGCTCTCACCATCAAGCACAGTTCCGTCATATTTCTCTATTGGTAGTGAATTACATATATTCCTAGACTTCAAAGTACTAATAACCGTTAAAAGAAATAGTATATTCGTGTAACCTTCATGTTCTACGTGCAATTTTCAATAGAGTTGATATTGTTCATCACGTAACTGCATTTGGAATTCCAAACATTTTCTTATCGCCTGACTAAGTTGTTTTTAAACGTTGTTTCTATGGTGACATTTTATAGGTTGTACGTGCATATGAATTGTCCATGATACGACTAGTGCTAACAAATGATGTGTAAAATATGTAAAAAGATAACTTTCGAAGTTTGTAATTAACATCAGGGTAATCGAGCTGCACTCGGTTTCTTAAAAAAACATTATTTAAATGCAAAATTTCATCCAAATCGTTGTATCCGTTTCCGAGAAACCAATTACAACTACATATTTGTAACTGCCTCATTTGCCTAGTGGTCGTAAGAGCGACTGCTATGATCGAGATCCTGGGTTCGATTCCCAGGTCGTGCAAAGTTTTATTGGGTTTTTCTATGAAAATCTCAGTAGCAACTAGGTGTTTGGCTTTGTACCCGGTTAAAGGCAATAGGCTCGCCGCCTATTACATGGGACCTAAAAAACATACTCGGCGAACTGTGGGTGTACATTACTACAACACTTCTGCCTAACCCTTCGGGAATACATACGTGATGGTATGTATGCTATGGTATTTATATACAAGAATTACTCACTTTAGTATTAGATATAATCGAGTCGATCACTGTATTAAAATTCACTTAAACAAAGTAAAAAAGAGTTTTTTTTTTAATTATGGTTAAGATTTTGTTGTTAATTAAACCAACTGAAGGGTTATTATACTATTTTAAATTTGTAAAAGGGAGAAGATCCATTAATTCTCGACGAAAGTGTGCGCACTAGGTTCGGTGATTTTGATACTGATTTTTTCCTTGAAATTACACCTAAAAAGGAGACGATCCTGAAAATTTGAGCCCGATATGTGCAAATCCGGCCGCTGGAGATTTTTTGAATTTAAAAAAAAGTCGATTTTTCACTAATTTTCAAATATCTGTATCTCAGCTTCTATATAACTTATAGACTCAGGAGTCTATGAGGAGTCTTAGGAGTATATACCCAGCGGCATTTTTCTCAGTAAAACTTCTACTTTTATAAATAGATCTTAGGTCTAAGCTTATATCTGGCTTAGCTAATAGCTTCCAACTAAACAACTGTTTTGGTTAAATTTTACCTATTTATAAAACACTATTATATTATGTACCGTATTTGAAGTTACCATAAGACCAGCAGCTGATATCTTTTGTCTAGCTAGCTAGATAAGGCTAGCTGAGAGTTATAGCCTATACTATTCCTCGTGAGTCTGGCTATCATATACAAAAGAGAATTTTTCGAAACCAACTGGTAGTTTCAGAGAACAAAATGAAATAAATAATAATAATTTTATGAAATCTGGTAAAGCTGCGGGGTATGATAGGGTGTCTGTCGAAATGCTGAAGGCTGGACAGGGTGTGGTAGCAAGTCAGTTGTACTGCCTTTTCAACTTGTGTTAGAGAAACGGTCGGGTACCGGGAGACTGGCGCAAGGCTGTGATCGTGCCGTTATACAAGGGAAAAGGGTCACAACAAGACTGTAAAAATTATCGCGGAATTAGCCTTCTCGGTGTTGTCGGCAAACTGTATGCTAAGGTAATAATTGAAAGAGTTATGTTAGAAACAGATGATAGAATATGGGATGTACAAGCGAGATTTAGAAAGAGTATGGGATGTACGGACCAGGTCTTTTCCTTAAGATGCATAATTGAAAGACATTTGGCAACAAACCAAAAAGTATTTTGTGCATTCTTGGATTTAGAAAAGGCCTATGACAAAGTAATGAGGAATGAGTTATGGTTGGCATTGTCTAGGCATGGGGTTGGCGGGGATCTGATACAAGCATTGAAATCTCTCTATGAGGATTCCAGTGCTTGTGTTAGAATAAATGGAGCATACACTGAATGGTTTGATATCCAAAAGGGTGTCAGACAGGAATATGTAGCGTCTCCATGGCTGTTCAACCTATTCATGGATAATTGTCTAACAGATTTGAAAGAGAATGATTGTGGACTGAGAATGAACGAGTTACTTGTCAAATGTCTTCTTTACGCTGATGATCAAGTTTTACTTGCATGGTCGGCTAAGGATTTGCAAGCGATGGTGACTAATATGAATGAGGCTTTGGAAAGAAAGGGAATGAAAGTAAATGCAAAGAAGACGAAAATTTTGGTGTTTGAAAAGGAAGAAAACTTGACAGAAGTATGTGTCCGGATTGATGAGGATGAACTGGAGCAAGTAAGTGGGTTTGTATACTTGGGATCGATGTTTACCAGGGATGGAAAGTATGAGAGAGATATAGGAAGGAGAGTAAATGCCGGTAATATGGTGAATGGGGTGTTACACTCCTTTATGAGCAGTCAGAGTATTTCTATGAAAGCTCGTTTGGCTGTGCATAGAGGAGTGTTGGTTCCAACACTCATGTACGGAAGTGAAAGCTGGGTGTGGCAGAAAAATAATGAAAGTAAAATAAATGCAGTAGAAATGAGAGCGCTAAGAGGTATGTTAGGAGTGAAATAGAATGACAGGATAAGAAATAGTGTGATAAGAGTTCTTTGTGGTGTGAAAGAAGATATAGTCACACGAATTGAGAAAGGGATGCTTAGATGGTTTGGGCATATTGAGAGGATGAATGAAAGAAGAATGACTAAACAGATTCATGATGCGAGTGTGAAAGGAATCGTTGGAAGAGGAAGGCCTAGACGAACATTTATCGATCAAATCGGAGACGTTCTGAAGAAAGGTAAGGTCAAGAGTACTCTAAACTGACGAGCATGCATGAAAAGATTAATGAATGTCGAAGAAGCGAAAGAGGTATGCCAGGATCGTAGCAGGTGGAAGGAGGTGGTCTCTGTCTACCCCGTTGGGATATAGGCGTGATTTATGTATGTATGTATGTAATCAAAAAAATTCTTCCGCTTTATTATATTATAGTATTATATAAATAATAAAGGATAGATTACACTTGAAAATGGACAATTCAAGGAGACACGGTGTGTTATTCGTATTTTTTGGGGTTTCCGTCCAGAGTTCATGGCCAGTATTATCTTCGTCTGTAATTTAATTATAATTTGTATTTCTTGCTTATTTGACATTGGCACTATTGCATACAATCGAACATTATAATATTGTGCTTTCAGTAAATTTTTTGCCTATTAATCTTTTAATGAAGTTCTGTTGATAAATTGTTTGGTGATTATAAAATAGATATTAAATATAATTATGTTTTAGAATAGGAATTATTTTAAAAGAAACTGCTATTCGTCTTTGAATTGTAATTAAAATTAGCTATTTATATTGGTCTAGTTATCTTAAAATCTGTTTCAACTGTTAAATGGATGACGACGTTCGTTGTCTCGATTAGTTCAAAATTGGTGATTATAATCAACTGTAAACAATAATAGATATCTTTATGTGTTATTATACTATTTCCCTCACATTTAATTTGCGATCCTATACCACAATTTTTTTAACCATTTTGAAAGTCATGACCTCAACGGAGCGTCCTGAACGTGGTTCGGAAGAAGTCCTTATTCGACCTTTCTTAATTTTTGGAAACCCAATATTTGATAAGTGTAAGTATTGAATATAATGGAAGAGTGTCCTTTTGTGTAGAATCCACTTCTTTATTTTTAAGTGGTGTTAGAGCCTTTTTGAAATAAATGTATTTTATAACCGAATCTACTCTATTTTTTCCAATTTCACATAAGCAATCGAGTTGTCTTGATCATTATGCTCTTAAATGTATACTAACTAACAGGGCAAGCGAACTAAAAATTTATGTACAGGCTAGTGATATATTTTATAAAAGTTGGTAAGCAAACACTGTGAGAGATTATACATTCTTCTACTTGATAAAATTTAATGCGTGACTCAAACCAGAGGGTCTAGAAACGTGAAATTCTATAGGTATATTACCAATTGCAAATCAGATTGTGCACACAGTTCGTATTTAGCCCTTTTCTCTTGCAAAGCACACTAAGTAATTAATTTAAAACTTGTAACCAAAATACGGTTAAAACAATTATATAATTTATAATTGAAGTTAATGGAAACAATATTACATTTTATGAATTGCTCACTTAATTGTTTTAGATTTTCAATTCTATGTATATACTGAATTTCTTGTATTTATGTAACGTTCATCTGGTGTTTTGTTGAGTGCACGGCGTATTTATTTTTGGCGTCCGTCCCAAAATATTGACGGAATTGCACAGTGTATATAAGAGTAACATGTATTTTATTTTCATGATTTAGCTGTTTTTGGCGCTTTGTCTCTGTATTAAGGTACGCGTTATTAACATAACAACAAGTTTTTATCAGTGATCATAAATCTATTTATACTGTTGGTATTTTGATGTCGATTATATCGGTTGATCGAGAAAGGACAGAACAATTATTGTTATATCTTTAATTTGAGCCAGAACTGTATTTGAGGTTTTTTTTTTTTCGTAAATAAAAAGTTGATAGAAACATATATCAGTAATTTCTTATTATCGTTAAAACTTATACTTTAGAACTGTTTTTCTTTGTCTGTTCCTTTTCCTATTACATATTTATTTCTGACCAAGCCAATCTGTTTTGCTTTGTCGATTTTGCCATTTGGGTTTGCTTAAAGATGATAAAATATTTAAGAAACATTAAATTCTATTAAATTATTACGTTTAATTCCCATTAGATAATAAGCCTACAGGAATGAAATAAGAACTTAATAAACAAGACAGTAAACATAATTGTGATCATTTTAGTGGTATCAATACGGAGTTGGTCATACTAATTTCTATTTATTCCATAGCGCGAATATGTGATTGGATTAAAATGCGTATGTATTGGGCAAGCATGGGTTAGCCCTATACTACTCCTCGTAACCTCGTAAAAAGCACGTAAGTACTACATTTCGTATGTAAAAAAGGATCTTGATATTAAGTTATTAAGGCCTTTCCGGCTCTTCTACCTTCATATATAAAGAAGGTTGAGTGGTTGACATGTATTTCCTATTATTATAACTAGCAATTACATTTATCTTCCTCGTTAACCTTATGAATGCCTCTCCAACAAACTCTTCCTAGTCTGATTACATGAATAATCACGTTCGCAGAAACAATGGTTTTAAATTACATGAACTAACCTATTTTCCTTGGTCTACATTATTGACAGCTTTACTGCTTTTTTTCTAATAACACTTCACCTTATAGTCTTTATATATTATCAAAAAGTTTGGTAATATCGCAAACAGTTTCTAACACTTAGCCTTGTTTGATAAACATGTGGCAACATTTGTAAAAAAAAACTACTTTAAGCGCAAGGTAAATAATTTATCGTGTAAGTATGAGTTGTTTTGTATGAATATAATTGGCGTATGATTGAGTGACTGTATAGTCAATAATGTTTTTTTGATGTAAAGTACGTAGTACGCGCTTGCTGACATTGCACAATTACGATGAGCCTCTACTAGCAATGTGGATTGGAGACGCTGACGCGGTTCAGACGCCGCCGATGCCACTCCCTCTTCGCCCCTCTGGGAGAACGTACCGGCGCGGCACGGCACCCCCCGCACGCGCCACACCCGCTGGCGCCAGTTGCTTCGCAGCTGCCGTGTGCGTTTGTCGCATGTTCGATGCGACTACGCTGCCCTTCCATCATAATATGGATATACAGCACATCCGCGCTCTTATCAACATCCAATTCGCATATTTGTGGTTTCGCGAAGTTTCCGATAAATATAAATGGATTATATTGTAAAGTGCGACAGAGAACTATTAGTTTTATAAGGTCCGCATTGGAATTTCTAATATGGCAAACCGTAGCGCGCCGACGTGTTCGGCACATGGCTTTTTAATAATATGGTGCTTGAGGAAATTACGTCACAAATCACCACTGTCAGTGCTATGTGATGCGAGTGTGTGAAAAAAGTGCTTTTGATTGTAGTAACTATAGGTATCGTTAACTTTGTTTATGATCAAATGCGCTATTGATGCGGCATGGCGTACTCGTGGCCACTGGCGTCCACGTTACATTATGGCGGGTTTTTCCTGCTTGTATCTGATACTTTTTCAAGTTAAAAACACCTTGTATATATCTCAATTGGTATCTGTATGCGTGATAATTGCATAAATATTAAAACATGCATAAAATTTAGCTGAACGTATCAAAAATTTTTAAATGAAAAATAATTTCGAGTAAATGCTTTGAATTCTTTCAAGCGTAAAGAAAGAACATTATAGCATTGTTCAATTCAGACTGCGATTTCGTCCGAGGTCACCACCGGCTTAAGAAAAAATTGGTCATACTTACACACTCCCAATTACTTAAATAACACTTAACAAATGATTTTTTTAACCAAGATTAGAGTTTGCGTTTAAACTCCGTGAAACCACTTCGCCCTGTATAAAATGGCGGGCGAATTCTTCGGCCATTGTGCAGATTGTGGAACTGCATTTGTGTGAATCGAGGTTTTGCGAATGTGTGCGCGTAATAGTGCAACGTGGCCGCATACCATAGTTCTAATACAACTGCAGAAAGAATCCTACAGGCTGGTGGTACCCAAACTAAGGCTCATCAATAAAAGTGAAATGGTTATTTGATTGTAGTAATAAGACTTAATATATTTAGCATAACTACGTATAGTTAACATGTACCTGTTCAAAAAGCTAAAACTGTTTCATATAGAAAGAAAGTAATTGTTTGTAAAGACCTAGTCGTAGTGTTTATAATTTAAAAAAATCAATTCAACACGGACCTTGAAAAAGTTTTTCTGTAGAATAGAACATAATTATGGTAAAATAAAACATATCATAATATTATTTCAGTCCATGAGTAGGATCAATAATTAAATAAAATACAGCTAATGGTTTAATAAAAGGGTTAAAACGCATAAGTAGGCTTGGTCTTAAGACCAACTGGAAAAGGTTAGAAAACACTGCTTAAATGCATATCTGCCAACGTTCTTAATTTCTGATATCCTGGTATACGCACTTTGCGTAGGAAGACCAGTCAACAAATTTGAATAAAATTAATACTTACCCAATAGATAATTGAAGAAATATAATGTGGTGGTGACGTTTCAATTTTGTAAATGTGGAAATTAAAGTCTTTATTGTCTGTACTCTAAACAATTCTACGGTTCATTTACCTGCAATAACGAATGACACTATGCTAATAATCCGTGACATGCTAAGCATATCTAATTAACTTTGTTCGACCTTATAATCATATGAAATTCCATATGTTACTTTTTCTTTCAATTTTTAGCTTTAGTACTTCATTATATTCATTTGCTAAACTGAAGGCTTTGTATTTTACTGTTAGCTATTAATCAATAAAATCAGGTACCGGTTTATTGTTTTTGCTATGTGCAGTATTCATTCCATATATATTTGCATTGTTTAGACGATTTAGCTTATTATTGAGCATAGTACTCCAGTATTTTCTGGAAATGCCGGGAACAAAATATTTGAAATAACAATGTGGACGCAGTCGAGAGCTTCTGCCACGTGGCAGTTGATCCTCAACTGCGCATGCTTGTATGAGAGATGCATGTCATTGCACTGATCGTCTTTCTACAAAGGAATTATTTCTCTTTTGTCTTTAATGCCACAAATGTTTTTGAGACAAATCTTCATAAAGCTTTACGAATACGAAACAAAGAAACATAAATTTGACATTCTTGAATGAATCGTGTTTTTATTTGTTTGAATTGCTCCAGTTATCGACCCGAAATACGTAGCTTCCATTTGTAAATTCATTTTCTAATGTCTGAATGTGGAAATATAAATTCAATTAAAAATTACTTGATATGGGATGTGCCCAAGCCACGTGGGGCGAGGACTTGGTGCGCATGTCCACACGTCTCAGCTGTATTCTCGGAAAATCGTTACCAAGTTCGATGCGTCGCGGCGTCTGTGTCTATGCCATGTGAAACATTTGTGATTTTTAATTCGAGTTAGATGCTTGAATTTTTTTCATCTGCCGTTTACATGCACGCATATTTTTCATTGTAATTATTGATTTCAACTCCCAACTTTAGTGCCTGGTTGTCTTTTATAAAATTAAGGTCAATCGTATCTTATCGCGATGGTTAAGTAATTTTAAATATACAATATTTTCTGTACTTATAGCAACAATGACTTGAACTCTACCTGCATATCTATCAATATTCATTAATCTATTCTATGTAGATTGCGAATGTGTACACCTGACTGAACTTCTTTAGAAAATTATGCAATTAAAAAAACCTGTTATATGTTGCAAATAACAAAAAACAATTATTTCAAGCTTAGCTTTATGATTTATAAATAAATTATATTTCACATTACCGTTTATAATCAAGTCCGGTGAAGCTGTAAAAGCCGCAGCGGCTCTGTTTTTGGATAGGGTCCCAAAGGCTAACAGTGTAGTCAGTTAAAAAAAAAACCGTTTATATTTCTTTATGAATTATTTTATGTTTTTTACTGTGATATTAAAACAAGGCGTACTTTTTCATATACTGTTGTTTTTAATATACCTTTGAACATGTTCGCATGCAATATTGTTAAGAAATTTTGATATATTTTATAATCATGAACGTCCCGTAAATTTTATAATGATTCGTGTATAGTGTAATCGCACAACCTTCATTCGGATTTCGGCATTAATCACAGAGTTCATCGTTGTTTTATCATTGCATTTTTAGGTCGAGGCCACAGACATCGCGTGTTTAGTTCCCTAGGCTATTACAAATTTTCTTTTACTTTATTCTCTCTGTGTAATGATGTGTATACTTTTATCACAAAATTGTTTTAATATCATTTCATTGCCTATGACTGCCATCGCCAAATAAGATAAGTAGGTACGTTTATATTTTGAAATAACAAAATGAGACGGGTTGCATTGCCAAATTATGCTTCATCGACCTTCGTGGTTCTTCACGTGATTCCATCATGTTTACAAGCTTAGTGCTATATCGAACCACTTTCCTGAAACATGATCATACATCATATTTCTCTAATACAATCTAAACGTTACATTATTGCTTTGTTTAACTTTAAATGAATATTTATTTTTAATAGGAATTGGACATTTATCGACCGTAATATCTATAGGATTAGTATTTTTTATTTTTTTATTGTTCGACTAAATGATGACGACAATTATATTTTATATTAGCTGTACCCCTAGCTTTGCTCACGTGGACTACAGAATGCCCCGCGCGAATATTGCTCCCCCGACTATTTGGTGTTCCTTAGAAGATAGATGTATACCCTCCCGGACTTTTTTGTAGGTCTTTTTAATGCCTATGATTATGTAGTACATTAATTTGCTATATCTCTTATGGTTGGATAAGCCATTTAAGCGCCCGAATTGATTCACCATGACCAGTTTTTTCTATTTGTCCGGAACCCTAATTATTTTTCTAAAATAAAAGTAGCCTAAATTACTCCCTATATTACCAGCTATCTATCAGTGAGTGTCCCGTCAAAATCGGTCCAACCGTTTCGGAGATTACCCGGAACAAACAGACAGACAGACAAAAAATTTAAAAATGGGCTTTTTGTTATAGGTATCGTATATACTTTCATATGCATTTAATAAAAAACTGTTATGTTGACATTACAAACGGACACTTCAGTTTTATTAATGTAGTATAGATAGACGAGAAAAAGTAATAAGAAAATGAAAACGTATTTATTCTTACTGAAGCTATATATATGAGGACAAATGTATTATTTAGTCATGGATGCTAATGAATATGTTTTAGAGAACAAAATAGCTTGTTTTGTCTTTACAATTATTTCATTCTGTTCATAGACAAATATCTTATTTAATTATCTGACCTTGATCGGTCATATCTAGGCGACCTTGTGTACCAACTAGTAGAGAATGTCAACACCGCCATGTCCGCTTTGATTACTACAATGACACAGACATGCTTGTTAACATTTACGCGGTTTATGCAGGACAACTTTCACAGTTTCGTTTAGTCTCAGCCGGTTACGTCGACATCTCGTTGCATTGCGGAAGCGTTTACCTGATGCGGAAGCGTCGTGCCTCTGCTCCTCCTATCCATAAATAAATTATACAACTGCATTCATTATTTGCATACATAATCAACTACGTAATTGTTTCTATAAAACTTGTATGATTTGCATCGTCTCATCACCGACGCTATGAGCTGTTTGTTCAACGGCCTTGTTTTTTTTCTTCTATCGTTTGTTTGTCTATTTGTAAACCCCATTGAGTTTGACAAAAACACGTTTGACTAATAATGATATAGCTATTTGTATGATTTCAAGCCTGAATTCATTGTTTATGATGATTGTTATTTCTTTTAATGCCTTTTTTTGAACTGTATTCATTGTTTGTTTTTTGCGAGTCTTTAATAATATTTATATTCATAGGTATTGTGTTCGCGCTCATGATTTTGCTATAAATGGCGGGTGGGGTTGCACCGTCAAAGTGCATAATGTACACAGGTGAAGGTCACGGTCGGGTCCCGCGCGCGCATGGGCACTGACTCGCTCTCACATGACTCGCGTTCTCATTGCGTTTGTGCGTGCGCTCGCAGAGTCGTGTGCTAACGCCATTGGTCGCTTTCACACCGCCTTGTGACATAAGATATTTGTATTCTCCCATCGCATGAGCTATTTTAAACGTGAATCGATTTACTAGATGCAAATAAAGTAACGTAGTAAACTAAAAAAAAGAAGCACGGGTTTTCCTTTTGTGGATTTCGTTTTTTCCCTGTACAATTTACTTTTATCAAAATTTTTAGTGACAGCGTTCATCATTATTCAGCATTAATAAATCGAAATAAAGCATATATTGGGATGAAATAAAAAGTGTTAAAATTCGAAATATTTAGTATGGCATTCGTAAATATAATAAATATTTCTAGTATTTACATCTTTCGAATGTGACATGTACTTACAAGGTTTTATAAAATAAAACTCTTACTGGGTACGTCATAGTTGTGTATGCTTGTTAAACTACAAATGACAATGTTACTTAGTAGTAAACGTAAAAAGAAAGCTATTATTTTCAATATTAAGACCTTAAATCAAGCATTTTTTATGTCTACAACAGCATCTAAAACTATTTTCTTTCCATACAGACCACCATAATGAAGACATTCTTTCGAAGATAAGATTATGACGGTATTCCATTTACCATGATAAGTGAAATTACTCAACCTTGTCGAATATTTAACCAAGACATATTGTTAAATGATTAATGTTATGAAATATTTTTAATCAATCACAGGCGAAAATAAAAGCTGTGTAAAATTTTCGTGTTCGTATACTAAATAAAAAACTGCAACAGTTCTTCAATGGTTACATGCAGTGGAGTAACGAGGTTGTAAGAATGACTATCGAAATACATTGTAGAAATTTATATTATCGTAACGCTATCACCTTGATGAACCAATATACGAAGACCTGGCAATAGCGCTGGCACTTTACTAGGTCACAATCATAAAAATATTATTATTAATAACTTGCTTCGGAGCAACGTGACTCTTTTTTTTAAATCTTGATAAGTAGCTTTGTGGCTTAAGTGACAATGTGACACCCAAGATCGTAGTAAACTAAGTCAAATGGAAGACTGGCTCTCAAGTGCAGCTGCCGGAACACACATATTGGTGTTTGGCGACAGGTTTTCAACTTGAGGATGGTAAGCTAGCTAGGCGGGCATTAGATAAAGCGCTACCACCATGCTATCTCATTGCTAGGCTTCGAACTCACGTCGATCGACGCGGAGTCCGTAACACGCTACCAACCGAGCCATCATTGCTTCAATTGCGTCCTAGAGGTTTTCTACGAAGCGCTTGTACGCTGAGATAGGGACGACCTATTGTAACTCAATGAATCACCTACTTAATATATAATTTTCATTTATTTTATAACATTTTTTTATCCTTGTTGCAAGTTTGTCAAATAAATGTTTGTATCTCTTATACATTTACACTTGCATGAAGTTTTTTTATGTAAACAAAACGGGAGATTACGCACCTACGCACCCTTAAAATACTGTGATTAATTTTGTTAAATAAAGCTTTTTCACTTAGTAGCATTTATTAACTAAAACATGATAAATAATAATTAAAATATAGGTGGATTTTAACTTGGCATTGAAGACTTGTATCATTCCGTAGTAATTTCTAACTGCCTGCAAAGGTTGTGAAAACGCCGAACTTAATTGATGTAAGAGTGGAAAGCGAAGCTTCGAGTCACGTCCACACCAAAGGGAACCGGATTTGATCGCACCCACTACGCAAATAGTTTAAAATAATACACTGTTTTGTATTCTATTTATTAATACCTCGTATTACTTACGATTTTAATCTGGAAAAACACGGTTTCTTGTGGTGACATAAAGAATATTAGACCACCACCTAAATTTCTTATAAATATCAAATTGTAGTAAATTAAAACACATTTAATATATATTTATTTTTTACTGAAAGCCTATGTATTAATTTTGTGTATATAATTATCAACAAACTTCTGAAGGAAGCCGGATCTTAGGTTTTTTTTTTACAATAAAAACATAGTGAAGAGTTTTTCCGGAAGAAACCTAAAAATCTCTAATAAGTATGTCAAAACCACTCACCTGAACGTACTGAATTCACGATGCGTACGCGGGGCTCATTACAAAATAATCACAAAAGAATTTTAATTTTAGGCACCTTTTTGTTTATACTATAAAATATAATATTCTAGCGGTGATGATTCAAGGATGAGTGATGCACACGCAATACACGCGAGCATCGTTCAGCGGCAAATCTGAGGCACTAGTGATGTGCCTCAAGACGAAACCAGCTGTCTCGCCATCGTTTAGCCAGGGTATCATCATACCAAATAAAGATACGATAGTGCACTTTGCGTACCAAAGAACTTCAATGTTAACAGGACTGTTCCATAAACTGTTAACAGTATATATTGGCACAGTAGTAACGTTTACGGATATAGCGTCGATCAACGTGAGTTTGAATCAATGAGCCTGAGCCATAGCCTTGCGGTAGGGCTTTATCTAATGCCCGCCCGGCTAGCTATCACCTTCAAGTTGTAAATCTGTCACGAAGCACCAATAGGCGTGTCCTGGCAGCTGCACTTGAGAGCCAGTCTTCCACTAGGATTAACATGCTACTATCTTTGACCACATCGTGACTTAAAAAAAGGTGAGATTGTGGCCATAACCTGTTAAAAAAACTTTCATCCACTGTTTAATTCCCTTTAAATTAGATTTAAAAAATTCTTAAATGTATTTATTACTTAACCACGACATAACAGTTGGAACGAAAATTGGTGAACCTCTTTTTACCATTTTCTTAGATTAAATTCTTGAACGACATAATATTGCCGGTGCGTATCCAGTTTCTATTTACGCTGGCCGACATGACAACGCAACTGGCATTGTTGATCTGTCGGTGGTCACTACTGTTTTTGCATTGTACTGTAAAAAATTAACGCGTCTAATCTCGGAATAATATTTTGGTTTTATAACACGAGCAAGTGATGTCGGCAGTAGACGCTGTTTATCATATACTATATATAAATATTTTCATACTAAATATTATCATATTTACATATTTAATCAAAAGTAACTTAACCTTGTAAAAAGCTGTTTATAAAGATTGGTCCAAAACCTTTAAATTCATAAACAAACTGGTTTATCAAAAAGTATATTTTTATCCCGTTCTTGTTTAATGACTCTGAATTATTTTAAATTTAGATAAATTATCTTTATTTAGTTTTTTATAACTTAATGTAGGTGTCTTGTAAATAAGTACTCGGTAGTATGAAATGTCAATAGTGTCAAGTCATGACTTATGCATAGGTAATAATAGTCGAGTGCTTCGAGCGAAGGAAGAACATTGGTCTACTTCAGCAAAGATCTTAAGCAATTAAAGACTATAATATATCTTCAGTAATTTCCATCACTCAACGCGTTCACTTTGCATTCCTACTAGTTATATTTCTGTTTATTCTTTTCTCTAGCTAATTCTCTAAAAATAATTTAGCTCATATCCTGTTTTTTTGCAGTTTTCTCTGCATCGTGGGTTAATTTTATTTATGGGTTTGTTAACATTCTTTAAATATTGAAAAGAACTGTTTTATTGTATTTTGACAGTAGTGGTCTATATTTCTGTCGACCATGTAATTGAATAATTTACCAATACGAACTTAAGCAGGTCAATTATAAATTCAGAGTTCAGACATCCTCATTGTAGACCAAGTCCGGTGAAGCTGTAAAAGCCGCAGCGTCTTCAGAGCCCCTAAGGCTAATAGTGTAGACAGATCTAAAAAAAAAAAATCCTCATTGTAGAAAATAGAAAAGAAAATTATAGAATAAAATTACACGGCGATATTATCAAATATGTTTAAAATTACAGTGATTAAATGTATGTTGTATAGCTAGCTAGTTATGAATGGTTCACCCTTCAGTGTCATCAAACCAATTAGATAAGAAGGAATTCTTGTTTCATAAGGTTGCATGTTGACGTCACAGTCTAGGGCCATAGCATGATGCTGTAGAGCCATCGATGGTTTTTAAGAATTTAGATAAAACAATATAGTTAGTGCCTTCATATCGGCAACACGTATTTTATTTAGTTTTATTTCAACCCTCATTAACAACATCAGTAACTACTTCGAAATACTTATCAACATAATAATATTCATAAATAAATACAGTTATTTCAAAATATTTATTGCTAAATAAATTCTTGTTTTTTATATTTATCTCAAAATCTTCATGTAAGTAAAATACGATAATAAACTAATTAAGTATTAACTTGGTTTCAGTTACATGTCCAGATTCGGAATATTGCCTGTGTTATTACTTCGTTAAAGGTTCACTTTTGGCAAGTTGGTCTTGTAATTTTTCAATAACGTGGTTCAATAGCCGTCAAGGATTTGTTGCGTTGAAAGCTCTTAAGATAATTTCCCTAGTTAATAAACCGTGAATAATGATTTCACGCTCTGTGGCTATTGTAATGAGATAACTTTTTTAGCTGTGAGGGTTAACCAAAGATAAACGTTTAAGCTATAATAAATATCGTCTGGATAGATACTGTTCGACAGATTGAAGTGAAAACTGACTTTATTTATTTAATAGTGTTTGGCCGTATAAGATAACTGTTCTCGTGAGATCGATGGCTTAGAATATTTTGCTCATCTTAACGCATCAGAAGTGTTTAATGAAACGAATTGATCGTACTCGTGTTCACTTGCAGTATTATTGTTTCAGTTGGGTTTGTAAATAATCTTTTTAAATTTTGAAGCAGAAGCGTGTATATACGAAGTGCTTAAGTTTCTTTTTATCCCATAATTGTCTAATTATGAGTTAAAAAAAACGATTAATATTTATTAACACTTTTCTTCAGTAATTTCTACAATTGATTTTATTTTAACGTAGATTGGACAATATAGAATGTAAACAATCTAACAGCTGTCTAGTTAAACAGATTCTTTAGAGATGGGGCCTTGAATATATTTTCATTGGTATCAACAGATGACATTCCTAATGAGTTTTTTTTTACTATAACATTAATTTAGTGTAACTTTACATATTTAGCTTTAAAATTAATTGGCTTTAAAATAATGTTTGAATTGTTGATTTTGAAGAATTAAAAGAGATATGACGTTGCCAAGAAAAAACACCGTCGAAAAATAATGTATATTACATAGGAGGTAGCTCGAGTCGACAAACACTGATTCGCTCACTAGAGTTGTATGTGAGGTATAAGGAAATATCCTTATATTCTAATTAAATAATATCGCTAATATAAGTTCATTACAAAACAATATTAGCGTTACGAACTACGATCGGACGCCTATTATCTGGCGCCAAAAGATCGTTGACCCGAAAACAATTTACAGTGTATATTTTAATCAAGCCACTCTTGACTATTAACTAGAATTAATTATCAAAGTTGTCTGAGATGAGGTAAAATATTCTTAAAGTACTTACTCACATTTTTTCAAATTCAAACAACATTCTATCGTGTACGTTCTCTGTTTTTTTTTTATGAATAACTTTAAAAAGTGTCTATAAGTTATGCAATGTCTCAAACATGACCTTGACTAATCTGTAAACAGTTTGTTTGTCGAGCAACATTGATGTCTTCGAAGACACACTCGTGTACTGTCAATAAATGTTGTTTGAGAAACTTTTATGTAATTTGCGTATGTCAACGCCATTATGCCCTTGTGAATATGTACTTGCTTTATTATTAGATGCAATTTATTAAACCAGCCGAGTCATTAGACTAGTAGTATCTGTTCACATGTTATTAAAGATTGTGAAAGGATTTGGACACATTCCATCAAAACTCTCTCAAAATCCCTCAAATTCCTACAAAGGAGATCAGCCGAATTTAATTTTCAATTGTGATTCAATAGGGCCGTATAGCTCTAAAGGCATTGCACTGTAAACCACCAGGCATGTCATAATATGTTGTCCAGGTTTTTGTTTAATAGCACCACTCAAAACTCTCCCTCTTAAACACCTCAACTGGTTAAGAAGTACTTAGTTGTTACTTGTAGTTTATTCAATAAGTTTTGTTGATAATAATTGTCGGCTTTTTACGCAGAGTTCTGGATTTAAATTTGGTTCCTTTAAAATCATACACGATAATTACTCAGTACGTTTCCAAGTACATTGCATGTACTAGGTACAACAACAAACAATTAGGTGAATGTAATCAACGTTTCAAGAGATGGCAAAGATTAGATTAACAGTGTGCAATGTGTAATTTAAAATTATATCGATTCAATGTCTTTTATGACTTTTGTTAAATTTTTTCTTTAGTTAATTCGTTTTTTTTTTCTAACGAACAATTAAATCTTAATAAAGGAGAGTCGAAAAAAAGAAAGGAGATATGGTCTAAGCATTCAGTGGTAATAATATCAACATGACTTAGCCATTATTTAGCCAAATTCTGTAATTAATTAAAGAAAGTTTCTATTAATTTTGACTGTTTGTTTTTAGAATAGGTAAAGGTTGGACAAATAAATATGTAAATTGTGAGATTAATTAATTAAATAAGAGCCTTATAAATATACTTATCTTATTGAAATTAGCTTACAGTATTTCTAAGATGAACCCGCCTCCAAATTAGATAACAGGAAAAGTCATTGATGCTATTTATAGCGTATTACGAGCAGTGCAGTACTGTTTTTGCGATTTCGTCGAAAGCTAACGTTGGCATACTTAACTATTCTGAATGTGATGTACTGGACCTATGTCATCTTTGTAAACGGTCGTGGCAAATTCGGTACAACAGGAAAATCTCTTTTAGTTTTCAATGTCAGATTTATTACATTAGTGACGTTATTTATATTGTCTTTGATCTTGTTTGTGTTAATAACAACGTCCCGGTTAATATTTTATTTGACTTTCAGAGCATCCGTGTTTTTGGGAAGTTCAGTTTAAGGTTTATCTCTGTTTTAGGTTTTATTTATTCTTTAAATATACATATGTACTATCAATATCATTGCTTATCATCAAGTGTATGGAAACACTGGCCCATTAATTTTAAAACGAGTAATTATTATGAAAGACTAGCTGGTATCAACGACTTCGTCTTTGTGTTATTGGATATACAAAGACTGATCTCGTAACACGATAAACCAAAAATATCGCTGTTCTTGCATGATTGAGTAACAAACAGAAACTTTCCATTTATTATATTTGTAGGATAACACTGGTTAAACTATGACTTTTACTGGGATAAAAAGTAACCTATGTGTTTTTCCAGGTTATAGACTATTTGTGTGCCAAGTTTCAATGAGATCTGTTCAGCCGTTTTAGCGTGATTTAGTAACAAACATCCAAACATACACACTTTCACATTTATTATATTAGTTATTATGAAAGATTAAGATTCCGGTATTCTGTTAAATCTTGCCATTCATCGATGAATTTATTATTTAATTTTGAGTCTTTAATTGTTAAGTATTTCCGTGACAAAAATTTTACAGTTACTAAGTATTTCATTGATAAAATTCGCAGTAACATAATATGAATTGTAGTTAATAAAATTGTTTATATTTCGAGAAGTTAGTTACTTATCGTTTATAAAAAAAACTTACTAATAAAAACATTATAAACATTCATAAATTAAAAATTATTTTACCAAATTAATAGTATAGTATACACTAACATTTTATGATGTAATAATTAACATTTTAAAACTGGTATGATTTTAACTAAACGTACGTTCAATGACCTAATTAATAAGATTTTTCCTAAAATAATAGATGTTTCACGAGAATCGAATCGTCAAACAATATCAGTAATTCAGTACGCTTACTTAAAATTAAAAAATCTTCAATATTATTAGTATCTGGCGCTCGCAGTCTTCCGCTGTTTCTTATCACAAATCAAACGAAATCTAACACAACCACGTCTTACGTGAATTTATCATCTAGTTTTGGGATTTGATTAAATCTCCCTTTAATCATTTTATTTTAGGAGACCTTTATCATTAATATGATATTACAATAAGGGGATGCATATTGGTGACGAATATAAACTTTGGTGAATGAAAATATTCTTGCCTTTTAAAACTATTCCTCGAAATTATAATAATACTTTGTTTTTGTCTACACTTGATCATCGAATATGCAAGATCAAGTTATAAACGGCTTTGTCCTACCGATTGTAATAAAATACAGCTCTTTCCTTATACATATACCAAAGGATATTTGATATTTCTATATTCCGTGCTATTTATTTCTCAGCTGCAACTGTCTATGCAACAAAATATGAGTATTACGTACGCGGACATAAAACTGCATGTCGATTAGAACGTAACGTATCGCGTTACGTATGAAACCGCGACAAAATTATATTTGCCGTTAAAATTATTTGAATATCGAAACTGTAATGCTGTATTTCTATATGGAGAAGGTTTGTTTTTAATTAATTCGGTCGCAGAAACATCTTGGTCATAAGTAATCTGAGTACGGTGACAGCTAGCGGGCCGACAAGTAGGTACACTAGTTTGCGGTCCAGGAATGTGATATGCGGTCCGCCTTCACTCTGTTTTCCTATCGATTTCACATTTTATGAATTCAGTGACACTTCGTTGATAGGTAATTAAATAGCCCTCCTTTTTCGCAGTCGGGTAGTAAGGATATCGATTCTTAAGCATGTTGCTTCGCTTTCGTGTCTTTTGGCGGTGCTTTTAACCATCACGAAATAAATGTACGTTCAGTTATCTAATTAATGAGATTTATAAGTAACATAATATATATGTCATCAGAATCGAATCACCAAACAATATCAAAACGCTGACATAAAATGTGAATTTTCAACGGCTGACTTGTTTCTGGTTCGTTGTTGTTGTTTGTGGGTTGTTTCTGGCGTTATGATCACAGTTACGACCTAACCTAATCAATCCAGTGAATCCAGTGCGCAACGAAGATTGGCTAAAATATAAACCCATAACAAGACAATTTTTAACAAAAAAGAATACCAACTCATTTATTTTCAGAAATTTCCTGGTGTATTTTCGAAGTTGAAGGTCCAATGTCAATGAAATTAAAATGGGACCGCCCTTGAGGGATCCCCTTTCCAACGAAAAAAGAATCATCGAAATCGGTCTATAAACTAAGAAGTTATGGTTGAACATCCGTAAAAAAAATAATACATCCAAATTGCTTATTTGAAGTCGGCTATAAAAGCTATGATAAGCTTATATAATTGATGACAAAATCAATAATTTTGATGACAAATCGAATTATATGATACGAATAGAATTATTATGTTGACAAAAATTATTGTTGGGAATAGTTATTAAAATTAAGGGATACACATATTGGTGACGAATATAAACTTTGGTGAAAGAAAATATTGTTGCCATTAAATAATTATTTGTTTTTGAAGTTATACATCTTTTGCCGCGTTTAGTAGAGAGTTTTAAAATTAAGAGCTGCACGCGCATGGTGTGACGGAAGTGCGTCATGGTGAAGTTAACCAATTAATAATGTAAATTACATCAATACAATCACCTATAAACTGTACCTTCCGCCGATCGGGTAAAAATTATAGGAGGTCATATAGTATTTATACATTTATTTTATTTATTACTATACGTTCGATATCGGAATTATTATTTTTTATTGTTACATCCCTACTTAAAATTATTTATAAAACGCCAAAATTTTCTTTTTTATAAACTTGAAAAAAAAAGTTCATCATCTGAAAATAATCTATTTCCTTCTTTATAACACGCAGAATATAAATTGTAAACATTAGCTGAATCATATTACCTGACTTAAGAAATTTCCAATTGTTTCCATCCACAATTTATTAAATAGTCTAGCGTGAAATTGATTATCTTTATATAATTATTAAACAGTAAATCCTGTGAATTGGGACACTAAACAATTTTCTATGAAATTTTTTAATAGTTTTACAACCACTAAATATAAGATTGTTTTAATTGAGTTATTGCACGAAAATTCAGTGTATAATATCGCAACTAATTAGCTACTACATATATAATTAACGCAAGCAATATAAATACTGAATACTGCCTTTTACAATCGTGTTTAAAGATTTTAGTAATGCAAATTCTAGATTTTTTGAAATCGATTATCTACGTCTCACGCTACTTGAAGTAATAATTAGCCTACGTGACAGATTTTCTAGAATTAGTAACGGAGGAGTACATATTTATTGTGTATTTTTTTCCGACAAATTTCTATAGTTATTAACCAAGGAGTATATTTATTGTTTTTTTTTATCATTTCGGTTACTACTTGAAACGATCACCATTGTTTGATGTTTTTATGTGGAAATGTATACCAGGGTAGCAACAGCGTAGTAAAGATATGTATGTATTATACTGACTAGAAGCGATGGTGACCGCATTCTTTGCCACAATACGCCGCGCCGCACTGAATGTGGAGCGGGCATCCGTTTACAAGATTTAAAATGTGTGTGTATCACTTGCAACCCTCGCGGATATCAATACTACACTTTTTTAGCTCTATATTTTGTATCTTCATTGCGCCTTATAATATATATATACTTTGAAGTTATATTTCTTTTAACTCGTTTAGTAGGGGGTAAAAATTAAAGCTGGGCGCGCACAGTGTGACGGAAGTGGGTCATGGTAAAGTTAATTATAAATAATAATAATGTGAATTCATATCAGTGACTTTTATTTTATTATAATGTGAAAATAATTCAATTTATTATTTTATTTGAGATTAAATTTTATATTAAATAATGTTTATTTATACGCAGTAAAATTATTTTTACATAATAAAATACTCAGTAATTCAATTTACATTATTATCACTAATGGCTAACGTTGTTGTAAGTTTTTTTGTTTTGTTATGCTGAAGAATATAAGTGCATAAGTAAAAATACACACATTTTTTATGTATTTTATGAATTACTTTACTGCAACAAATCCACGAGATAATTATAGCACAACTTAAGAGGAAATGTTGTCGCAAAGACATTTAAAAAATAGGTTTTAATAGTTTATTGCTGTCAGCATTACGCCCGAACGACCGAATAAAGTACGAGAAATACAGCTGCAGTTTGGACTGATTATACTTATGCAAAATAAATGAAATCATATATTTTCAAAAATAATATATGGGTTTGGCTGTCTATATGATTTTTTTTTTAATACTCATTTGTCAAATCTGTTTGCTAGGAATCTCACAAGGGTGGTAGTAGTATAATTGGGAAATTTTAGTAAATTTAGAAGGCTCTAAAAACTTGTAATAATTAATTAATGTGCAAAATCAAAACATAGAAACAAATGCTCTAGTAATTACCATTCTCCGAGTGTATATCAGAGGAATAAGTTTGTATGGAAAAAACGCCGCTCGCATTTTTCTCCAAACATCTACCGTATGGCATTTATGTAGAGTTCAAAATGAAAGTTTTTATCGAAGTAATCGTATTATACATAACACATAATACGTGTAGGTATCATTCATAACAAGTCGATTTTCATTTAAAGTGTAAATGTTTTGAATTGATCAAGTATTGAGTTATTCATGACGTGTAAACACGACCGTTGTTGAAAACCTATATGCATATTAAAATTCTTGTTACGGTCGCCGACCATGTGTATCGCCACGCGGCCCTCGCGTGATACCTCCGATAAATAATACTCTTTGTACCTAACTTTCAAAAATAACAACAGCTAATTAATTATACTTTAATTATAAAATACGGATCTGGGATTGCGTGGAAAATTAAATTTCTTAAAGGGTTTTTTTTTTAACTTTAAAACAAAACACCTCAGTTACACCTATACTGTCATAAATCCCTTTTTCATGATTCTCTTTCACTCGCACTCTTGGTTTATTCATCTCTTTCACATTGTCGTTCACTAAACATTAATGATAAAACAATACCATAAATATTGTTACTTCTCATTAATGAAATAGGTAAAGATCATTAATTGTTAATTAAGATCCTGCATATACATATTAGTACTTACTTAATAATGTATTTAAAACCTATCGTATTATGCTGGACAAAGTCTACTTTACGAGTTAAGCCATTTTTCTTTTTCTCGCAAGTGCTTGATCGTTTCGGTTTCTTTGTGGTGTTTTTCTTCACCGTCACCTTATCCAGATATTATCACGATTAAATACATATTTGTTTATTATGTACATGTTGTTAGGTCATCTGAACGTCGCGCGTCATTCCCCTAGTCAGTAACATTTAACCAGTACCTTTTTGGCAGTGTCCATGCAATATAAAACAGTTTTATACATTCGTACGAATTAAAATATCAAACAATTGAATGACAACAAACAAGACAATAAAGACTAAACAGTAAATAAAGAAAACAAGAACGGTTTTCGCATTCAACTGTGTGTGACATCAACGTTCGATAAAGAACATGTTTGCATCAAACGTGAATCTTAAGGACCTAATGGTTATTTATACATTAGATAAATCCTCGAACTGTTTTTAAACTAATTCCTATTAAGAATCATGAATACCATAAATGATTACTATGGTAGCGTTAAGTCATACGAGAAACGTTTTGGTGAATTGAACTCGTTGTAGATTACTTTCTAATTATAATTTATATCTAAACAGTTTGATCTCATAACTCGGAATAATTTTTGTATATGTTTATGCATCGTAGTGATTTGAATTAGTGTTTCACGTTTCAGTCACTTATAGTGGCCAAATTGTATTTTGTTGTTTCTATATTGGACTGTATTTTACGGGTTCACCCTTATTAAATTATACCAATCAACTACGTGTACTTGTGTAGCTTATCGTTCTCCTTTCTCGTACTAGCCTGCTTGTCAGGTTGTTAGACGTTTATATGTAGTTACTACTCTGTTTCTAACATTTGTAGCGTGAAGTTTTATAGCCTATTATAACCTTCTTTAATAAATAAACTATAAAATGCAAAAATATGTTTTTCAATTCTGACTGTTCCAGAGACTAACGGTTTCAAAGAAACAAATATAACAATTACTTGAGCTTTATAATAATTTTAGTTAATACATACATTGTAATAAAAACGTTGGATCATATTACGAAGATCATTTTCGGTAAATTGAGCTCTCTTTAAATAACTTTTCAAATATTCTTGTTTAATTTAATTTCATATTCCCAAATAAAATTTCAGTATCTGACTATCCGTTTATAGCGCAAACACGTTTCAGACATACGCAGTGTATCCAATTTGTATTTTGTCGTTCAATTTATATTGGATGTATCTTTCGCATCTGTAGTGGTATAAATAAAAAGCACCATATTATTACGCGTTCAATTGATTGTAATGTGTGTATGTGGTCGTCGTGGACATGACCTGGTTACACGCCCGTTGTATATTTCAATAAAAATAAAGTCGTGACGCCGCGCCACTCGTGGTTTTTTATCGGTGATTGCGTCTACAATGACCACACGAGTGGAGGCTGATTGTATGCAATCAACTCTCATCTATCGCAATAGACCGCGGGCCGGGCGTCGCATAGCGCTTAGCCGCCAACCTCCATGAGACGATTATTCTCCCGTCTGCATATCGTCGCGATTTCTGAGGGATCACCGCGCAACCGCAACGACTAGTCGCCCATCGCGACAGATTCCTGCATGTCCACAGGATTTTTTTTTATACAGCTTAATTTGGCGAGAGAGCGAAATCAGAAATGTCAATAGTTTGTGTCGAGCGCACAGCAAGTAGTTGGTGTTTTCCTCGTCAATGTAAGTCGTCGCATCGTCGCGATAGTATCGCCGCGATAAAGTCGTTCGTGGAGGTGGCGCCTTAGTTTTGTGTTCAGTTTATTGGTGAAACGTTGTTGCAACGTTCAATGTCAGTCGATACGATTGTGTGGATTCGTTTGGAAGTTCACACTAGAATGGGTATTAGTACACCTTAAATTTATCTCCTAAATTTCATTTCCAGTGATATAATGTCGAATTTAGTAACACGGTATAAGTACAAGCTTCGTTCCTGTTGCTATAATACTATTAATGAAAAAATAAAAGTTGGTAGATCTAAGTGATTTTTCATAGATAAGGTTTTAAGCTAATCTTGATAGGTTAGTTGACGTGATAGGTCGCGCTGTGTTAAAGTACTAACCATTGAAAAGGGCAGAACAACTTTTGCGGGGCCGGTTAGTATTGTATAAGTTTAAAATAATATTTTACACCAGTTAACAGCAATGTCGCTGTCTGATTCTGAAATTAAAAATAACCAGTTTTTGTTTATCATGTTAAATTTTTAAGCTATATTCATATAAAGGAAAATAAAGGGAAAACTTGTTTTATATAATGTTCACAAAGAATATTTCTGTTTATAACCACAAAGGCTAAGTATATTTACTGTAAATTCGATTGCCTCTGTATAAATAACAAATTTTCAATTTCAATTTAATTAAAATATAACCCTTATAGATTTTTCTGGAGTGTTTAATACTGTGGACATTATAGCTTAATTCTCCAACACTAGAAAGAACATTACATCTACCTAAATACCGTACTTCAGTGACCTTGAAATCATGGTGAAATCCTTTACTCTGCGCAACACTGACCACACCAAGGTTTTTCGTGAAGTTAGTAAGATGGCTTTGTAAAGTATGCAATTTGAAGATCATGTTGCAACCAAGTATTTTGAAGCTATCCGTGTAATTTTATGCTCTCGTGTATTACCGAGATTTTTTTTGTCAATATTGTTGAATGCAAGCAAGCAAGCATTGTTCTGAGGTTCTGTCACTATTCAGATGAAATATTCGACTTTAACGAGCTACCGATACTGTGGACTTCAAACATACCGGGGCCTTTATCTTTTTAAATGACAAGCTATGAAATTCTGAAATGATATACTCGAAGCAGTCCCGAGGAGTATGCTCACATTCACATAAAATGACAAAAACTTGACGTGGCAGAAGATACCATTAACTCGAATTTTGAAATCAATATGCTTATTTTAATCCTAAAACAACTCAACACAAATTGTATTACAACACAACGGGCTATCAAACGCAATTAGTTAAAATGTATAGTTCAAAATTAGATTAGTTTTACTTTTAGTAATTTATTTGGCGACTAGCTATGCCTCACGGTTTTACCCGTGTTAAATTTATTCGTACGACTCCCCATCACACCGCCGTCAAAGCACCTCGTCTTTCTCTCTTCATGTACTCATTGCAGATAGCTTGACGTTCATGGTTACTGCTTCGCTCCTTAGGGTCGTATCGTGATGTTATATAGTCTATATATCCTTCCTCAATAAATAGGCTATAACATTAAAAAAGGATTTATCAAATCAGACTGGTAGTTCCAGAAATTAACGCGTTCATATAAACACACTCTTGAGCACTCAATAGTTTTTTTTTCGAACTGACTATACTGTGAGACTTAAAGGCCGTGGAGCCATCAGCTAAGCTGTAGGCGTCTACTGTAGATGATATTTATTGTAACGTGCTTACGTATCTTTGAATGCGTCACCGATAAATGATAAATGCGTCCTCGCCCACATACGATAACTAATATTACGCCCATTTTCATAAATGGGACAACATGACAAACAGATTTTTTTTTCTCAGTTTACAGCAGTGTGCGTTTCGATGTTCCGCGCAAATGTGACTTATAATTATATACATTTGTGTAGTGAAATAGTTAATTTATTATATAACATAATTTATTCAAACGGGACAAATATGGAACGTTTTAAGTCGTTCGTATATCGATGGCGTGCTTCCTAAAGTGGTGATTTAAAAAATAAAAAATCTAGTGTATAGTGTCCGTAAAGTCTGATATTATAGACTGCGTTAAGTTAATTATTAACTACGTGTTTGTATACTGTGGATTATGCTGATCAATACGTTTTTGGACACGGAAGATTTCGTGCATCTATACTATCCCGAGGATGAGCCTGCCGCTGCGCAGGGATGCGGAGCAGGGGCGCGCATGGCCTCTAAGTACCCAGCGAGACCCCCTTCACCAGAATACTCACAGGTTTGTGTACTACCATCATCTAACCATCACTTTAAAAAGACATTAGTACTCGACTACGGTCAAACTAAAAGCGTATGTAGTTCATCTGTTCTCGCATATCTTCTTAACTACCTGTCATAGTTTCACAAATAATATGTCGTTAGAAGCGTTTTGACCGTCCGTTAGTTATAAGCTTTGGACGTCATACTGAATTAAATATGGCGCCCTCTAGAGGATATAAAGTCCTGTATACTAAAAATATCTTTGTAATGTGCCGTGTTGGGTATCAAATGAAATGGCTTAATCAATCAGCTTAATCTAAAAATATAGCTCGTACTTTTTTGAGTGCGATGTTTTCCATGGTCGGGTTTTCGTTTTTAAACTTATCTAGTATAAATACATATATTTTTAATGTTAATAGTAAGTATACAATTATTATTATATGAGAAAAAATTGCTTCTATTTATAATCATTATAATACCTATACTATTATCACCGTTATCATGAATCACAGTTTGCATTATACTATGTAATACTATATATAAATATTTTAATTTATTTCCATGTATGTTGAGACAACACTCGATCCCAGGCTGTGAGTACAAAATAAATAAGTAATACATACCTAAGGAGAGACTGCTCCGGCCGACCTTGATTTTAGTTATCTACGCTCGACTCGTAGAGCTAGGTACATAAAAAAATATTGATATATACTTATTTTAAATCAGTACATTAATTATTAAAGAACGTTAATAAATTTGGTTATAAAACCTTAGTTCATTTCGGTTTCATGTATGTAGGTTGGTATTGAAACAAGGAAATATATAATATCGTTTATTAGTTGTCACTTCAGAATAAATTTAGATTCTATACCTTGTCCACCAGGTTAACCACGTTTTGACAGTTATTAAAAGATGGAAATAGTGATTGCAACAACGTGACAATGCCATTATTGATCCGATTATTGATACTTTAATTAGTATCGATTATCGACTTTTTATTGTCGATTTGGAAATGGTGCGGTTTCTATTCGTATTCAAGTGTATAGTTTATTTTTACATATGTGGTTAATTTTTACTATGAGTAAGTAATATGTAACATAAAAATGGGGTAAACACACCGTTTTTGTGCATAATATTTTATGAAAGTTTTAAAATATCGAAATAAAACATTAACATCCTATTTATGGAGGCAAATTCATGTCCTGGCAATACTAGCATAATGCTGCCGCCGCCATTTTGTTTGCTGACGTTTAGCACTCTCCACTAGGAGTAATAGTGTTCTGTGGTTAACACTCAGCAACAGTCGCAACGAGAGGTCCGTGCTTACGTGCTAGTCACTTTTCTGTATGCTGTTTCCCATTTTTAATACGACAAGTTGAGTACATTATATATTCCTCCGTGTTAACTTTGTGCCTGTGTAGAACTTAAGTGTTCGCTGTATAGATATCGCATATATTTGGATATTATAATATGCCAAAGGGAAGTGTACTAAGAGGACAGTCGAGGGAATTGGTGATACGCTTCCGTGACTACTTTGAAAGAGAAAATCAAAATGGTAGACCCCTTTTGCCTGTGTCACAAGTGCGTGATCGTGTTCAGTCTGAGTACAGTAACAAATATTACTAAGGAAGTCTATGGCAAAAGTGGCACAGAGCTAAATAAGCCCTCAACGCCGAAAAATAAAAAAAAACTGTACGTAGTAACCAATGTGGACGGATTTGACGCTGACGCAATACGACGTCACATATATGACTGTTACTTGAGAAAGGAGTTTCCAACATTAAGGAAGTTGACTATTTCACTCCGCGACTGTGGCTTGTTTCATGGACAGAAGTCTTCACTGGCGAAGGTATTGAAACGGATATGATTTTTATTTAAAAATGCGGATAAAAGAAAAATATTATTGAAGCGCTTAGACATTGCTCTAGCCCGGTGTACCTTTTTGAAAGAAGCTAAAACGAAAGAACGAAATGTGGCTTAATGCCAACCACACTTTATTGAAGGCCTGGACTTATTATACTGCTGCGTCTACCTCTTAAGTGCCTATAGGGAAAGGAGAAAGATTGATCATTTGTCATGCAGGAAGTAAAAAAGGTTTTGGTGAAGGAGCGTTGCTGGCATTTAAATCGAAAAAAAAAAACAGTCGAATACCATGAAGAAATGAATGCTGAAGTCTTTGAAGGTTGGTTTCAAGAATTACTGTTGACACTAGAGAAACCGTCTGTTATCGTCATGGATAACGCACCGTATCACTCTCTCCAATTGGATAAAATGCCTGCGTTGGCCAATAAAAAGTCTGATATTGTAAACTGGATTCGCAATAATGGCGAAAGCATAGACGAATGTATGTTGAAATGTAATCTGATAAGCATTTTAAAAACAAAAAAAAAAAAAAACCCAGATACGTGGTGGACGAAATGGCAGCAGAACATGGCCATACAGTTCTCAGACTTGCACCATACCACTGCCAATATAATGCTATCGAAATGATATGGGCACAAGTCAAAGGATATTTTTGCCAGAAATAACACTGGTCCGTCATTTACAGCTAATAAGATGCTTGAATTACTAAAGGATTCTAGTAATCAAGTGACGCCTGAAAATTGTAGTGTAGTGGAAAGGACTGTACGACTAATATTATCGGATTGGGAAATAGATGTGGCCTTCGACACCATTATAGAGCAAGAACCAATCACAATAATTTTAGGTGAAGACGGCTAGTCTTCAGATGAAAGTTCCATGTCGGAAGACGATTAATTATAAATAAATATGTATAAATATTCATCTGGTTGTTTTGATTTTCGTATACAAAACCTTTAATATAGCAATTGATTTATTTTGAAAAAGATTCTGTTTAATTTATAATATTTTATTGATATTTGATTAAATTCGATATACCGATACTGATTTATATATCATGTATAAAATTATTACGGCGAATACATACGATCCCATCACTAGTTACGATAGAATGTAACTAAATTTAATAAGATTAACAATTTTTTTTTTTTTTTAGAAAACCTGTTACATTTACGGTAATATAATGTTTGTAAGAAGTCATAATTAAGATAATGTAATAACATAACGCAGTTAGAATATTTATTTTTAAACTCATTTTAAAGTTATCTTTTACGTAATTTGGAACAGTTACGTTTTAAAGCAGCTGTCAAAAAGTGGTTAACCTGGTGGACAAGGTATAGTGTTACACACAAAATAATAATTACGTATATCGTGTGAGTGCTGACACTCGCGTTTGGCTTTCGATCGACTTGATCCGAGATCCTAGTACGTACTGGAATTACTGGACCTATGTACCTACTGGTTTTTTATATTATCTTTTTGTGCTATGGATTGAAAACCCGGTAACAAGTTTAGACAAATACTAGAAAGTCTAATATTTATAAATGATCAACAAAATGTACTATAAAAAATATTTTTTACTTGGTTCTTGATGAGTTCGTTTGTTGCATATTTAAGAAATTAACCAATAATCAGCAGGCTCTCATAGTAGAATTAAGCCTACACTCTTGCAAGTATAACTAGGTCAGTGCTCAATAGTGAAATCGTAAAAAAGCTGACAAATGCTAAAATTATTCAAATAAAAATATATATTACTGTACGGTATTACGTCATATTATTTGATATACATGTTAAATTATCGTATTATCGTATCTTGATGTTATGAAACTTATGATAAAAATGTTCACAGCGTTCAGTTAAACGTAACTGTAGTAAAATGCATGCTAAAACGAGATACGGTACGCGACGACGCGACGCAACGCGACGATTCAGTACCGGTATCCTTCACCTTGAAAGGAAATAATTGTTTACAGGAATAGGGCTGCCAACCGTACTACTTTAAATATTACAAAAAATTAACTCATTAATATTATTATAAACTTTATCATAACTAATAAATATGAGAAAATTTATTTCAATTGATGCATCAGTTATGTAGTTCATAAATACGATGGTCTTTAAATAGATCACTAGTTACGCACATACATCATTACACAAAATATATTCTTTTTTTTTTTCGATAGTTTCGACCATGATTACAGATCACTAAATACTTCCTCACAGGAGGCAGGGACATGTATATATGTATGTGTTAGTTTAGCTCGAGTTCTTACGGATAGGGAATTTGTCAGATCGCGACTTCTTTGTAATCGTGGCAACAGTCCAAAGCAGAGGTCCGGCCACTTTGGCATCCTTGCGCGCATGTAATCCACGCTTTCGCGGCCGAGTGTCATAAGCGCTGTAAAGCTGTAAAAGCCATCAGTGACTGATTTTAGGGACCCTCAGGCTAACAGCGTAGTCAGTCTTGAAATAGGTAAGCAAATAATAAATTCTTTTGTAAGGGCGGCGGCACGTGGTTTTATGAGAAATCGTTGTCCATACTTTCAAGAAACGCGACTAAAATACAAATATCGAGAAACACTTATTAGACGGTCATACGCACTTCCATTTCAAAATCTAAAAGTGTGTATGCTGTATAATATATGTTAATTAGTCGCTTTTGACCTGATATTTGTTTTTTTTTTTATGCAGACATAATGCTGTCTTCTCTAGGTGGTCATTAGCTGTACTTATACTTTCTGCTTCAATGTATTTAAGATACCATTTAAAAAAATATGTCAGCCCTACTAAAATGTAATGTGCATCCGGCTTAGTTGGCTTCCATTCATTGGTCGGAAAGACGCGAACGCGACTACTGCCATCTCGTTCACTCAGGACCTAATCATAATAATTCTGAATAAACGCTTACTCATTCATTACAATATTTATCATTCCAATATTTATCATTACTTCACTAGTTTCAGCCGCCGGCTTCATACGTGTTCGCATTTTGATATACATCATGCTTTACAAGATATTAGTAAAATAGATGTTATTATACGTAAATCAAAAATTTTATACATACTGAACGAAAAAAACCTTTATAAAAAATGTAAGCCGTCTAAATATGAAGGAAATAAAATAAAAACGTGTGTCACATTTTGTTCAATTACTTCTTTGTATTTATTGGTCTATTTCATTTTGGCATACACTGACGTCTGCCAGCGAGATCATTATTTACAATATCATCATCTTTCATATGATTACTTCAGTCATTATTCAATTATAAAACGATAAACGTGTTGTTTGGGCCAAATAGTGCGTGGTTGTCAGGGTTTCCTATCCTGGTAAGGGTTGGCTATGAGCTCGCTCAAATGACGCGCATCCAGTCGTCGGTATGCGTGCGCGTGAGAACCCCGGCGTCGCGCACCGGACTACTACTAGTCGTCGTGGAGTCGAGTTTACCGCTGCCGCCATTTTCGTTCGTGGTGTTATAAGAAAAAACTGCCTTTAATTATTATTAAGGTTAATACTGCGATAAAACAAGGTGTAAAAAATTATATACTAGAGAAGCGTCGGGACAAACGTTTTCGGGTGTGAGTTGCGAGTGGAAAAGAGTCGCCGGCCAGCTACGTGACTATCGACTCGGTGCAGCGCTGAAAACCTCCAGGTGAGTGGGCTTTACTGCTACATTCTTGCTGGGGTAGGTGAATCCGCAACCACGCATAAACAGTGCACTCAAAACCCCAGGCGTCTGATCTGGGAATATTTTACCCATCCGGACATCGGTAGGTTTAGCCGGTGGCCGGAACAGTGTATTCCAAGTATTATTAACCAGTTAAAGTAATCGACCCACCCTCTCGTGTGTTTCGAGGCCCAATTATCAATAATTTAATCATCAATACAAACTGCCACAGAATAGAGTCGTTTGGACGGATTGACAACCTGCTTGTAATATAACTCAAGTCTACAATGTATCTACATATAACGACGATGAAGGCACTACTATAATTTCGTCGCTATATTCGGAAATTGCTTTAAACACAGGTAGAAAGAAAGCAAAAAGAAAAGACAATAATTATTGCCAGACAATACAGTAACGCAATGCGCATATATCGCCTAATGTCTACTGAGTCATTCCATTATGACGGGTGGGACATTCTAACTCCTTTTTACTTAAATTTTAACTTATTTCTTTGTAATTGCTATTTGTCTTTAATATTATCCTATCACAAAGGTAAATGTTCAATTGAGCCTTCACCATCGGAAGAAGTAATAAAATGACACTTTTATGAACATAATTAATTATATTACAAATGTGACGGCTGGGACATCAAATGGTCCAACCAATCTGAGTTGACAGGTACACAATACTGTACACATGAGTTTTTTTAAATCTGTAACATTGCATTTTTTCAGTTTAGATTTCTGTGCTTACTTACACTTACTTACGTGCTAGATTTAACTGCTGACCATTTGTAGATGAAAAGTAAATAAATAAGAAAGCGTTATGATTCTATGGATGAATCTTTGTGTGTTGTGGGTATGTATGTATGTGTTTTGGGTCTTTGGCTGTAGCGGTCACAATAAATGCAAGGGTTTTCTAGGTACTTAGGGATTTCTTATATCAAAAGGTTCATTAAAACTAGTCACTGTACCCGAAAACGGCGTTACATCCAAAGTTGCTATTTCCAAATAATTTTCCTCTAAAAGCATACTTTAATACAAGGGACTTAAGTGTTTCGTCGCTTTAACCAAAAAGTCGTTACAACCGAGCTAGTTATAAATGAAAACCACTGTATATAAAACACTAGCCGTAGCCTTTTTTGCTAACTTTACACATGCTGGTTTTGTTTCATTGCATATTTTGATACTTTTCATGAATATTTCAAACTTTTTATGTTGTTTATAAACCGGCCTCTATTTACTGAGAGACAATGAATTGGCCATTGATCACTTGTAGACAATCTATGCGATGGGTTCTTTTTGCGTTTCGTACCACACAAAGCAAAATAACACTCGTGAGCTACATAGAGCTATATATAAAAACCGCATGCTTGAACGTCACCATGTAATCCCACAGCGGTTTCTAACTTTAGTAATCATAATGTTATAGTCATTGCGTCGCGTCGCACATTGGACTGAAATCGGAGCCTCCCTTTCATAGGATTTTAGAAAAATTAAATATGTTCTTTCATAGTTTTAAGTATACAGTTTTGTCAAAACAGTCATATCATTGTATAATTTAGCAATTTCAAGCTTTATTTTTAATTTCTACACTATATAATATGGACTTGTAAATTTCAAATGTATGAAAATGGATTTTCTTTTCGTCATAACTTTTTTGTGTTTTGAGTTGTAAAGCTGAAACTTATACATATCGTTACTGGGGTGGTAATGAACCCTTAGGACATTTCACATTGACCCCGGGCGTCCCCGTTCAACAGATATTTGTTGATGAAAATTTCATACTTTGATGACATTGTATTGAGGTGAAATCATCAATCTGTAGGTTTATTTTCGACCTGAATGCTACAGGTATCAATTAATAAAGTTACCCCTGATTTACCCTACCGCTTCGTTTTCATTATCTTTCAAAAATACGATTCAGAATTGGTTTTAAAAATTCAATATACCTATTTTTCTTTATTAAAAGTTGTACATTACCTATAAATTTGGACTATCTACTTAAATGAACACCAATTACCATTAATAAATTACCAATTTAGCAATTTCAAGCTTTATTTTTACCTTATATACCAAATAATATTGACTTGTAAATTTTATATGTATGAAAATGAACTTGCCTTTCTTCATAACTTTTTTTGTTTTCAATTATAAAGCTGAAACTTATACGTATCGTTACCGAGGTGGTAACGAACCCTTAGGCCCTTTGACATTGAGCCCAGGCGTCCCCGTTCAACAGATATAAATTAATTGTTGAAAGTGGAATTGCTGCATTGCAGCCAACTGCTGTCAATGATACAAATGTGAAACACAGACTTCATATGACCATGATATATGGTAAGATAACTTCATATCTTTCAGATACCTCAACAGCAGTACGTGATATTTGTAAAGCGAAGCCGTAAGATATGAATGCCATCGACTTGATATCGCGAAGAACTCATTCTGAGGATATTTTTAAGTATGGTCTGACCTATCTGCCCTCCACGCCTGGATAAATGCATGGAATGCTTATTGCATATTGCGTATCGCCTAGATTTCAAAAAATGGCAAGCCAAAGGAGACGATTTAAAGCAACTAGTAGATAACAAGAAAAATATTATACAAGAAAAGTTTCGAGATGAAATGGGACTGACTGTAGATATAGTTAAACAAGTTGCAGGAACGACCAATGATGGGAACACCGCAAGGTTTCTTGCAAATCCTCAAGTAACTGCACAGATCACTGATGTTGATGAAGAACTCATCAGGAGATTTGCGGTGATTCTTCAGGTAGTCTCATGTGGAAAGTTTGTTGATGTGGAAAAGTTCCGGCAATATTGTTCTAAAACAGCTCATAAATATCTCGAGTTATATCAGTGATATTATATGCCTTCTAGCGTGCATAAATTACTCATGCATGATGCAGACATAATTGAGCATAATAACTTTATCCCAATTGGCAAACTTTCTGAAGAGGCTTCTGAAGCACGCAATAAAGATTTTAAAAAATTTAGAGTATTCCACTCGAGAAAAATTAGTAGAACTGCAACAAATGAGGATGTTATCCATAGTTTGTTAATAACTTCTGACCCATACCTGTCCAGCATCAGACCTAAGATAAGTCAACTTAGCCATAAACCGCTGTCAGATGAAGCTAATTTGTTATTGGTAAATTCTACATCAGATAAAGAAAATATAGAGTTTGTAGATGTAAGAAATTTGTGTGATTCTGAGTAATATATGAGTGTAATTAAGTAGGAATCATCGGAACTACATGTATATCATAATTTATAATATCATAATTTTGTTATAAAATATTTTTATATATTTGGAATTTACATTTACATCATCTATTTAGAGGTACTGTTGAAATCGATAAGTTAAAATGAATATAAGATCTCATGTTATTTACACTGCTTTCATTTAGAATCCTAATCTAGCCCCAGAAATAACTGTTTAATCTTTTATGACAAACATCAATATCAACGAAACAAATAAACTAATTACCCTAATTAGCGAAATCAAGACTTTTGGTACAAATGTGGAACAAAAACAATCAAGAATAGTATCAGGTAATGATAATTGGTGTTAATTTAAGTTTATAGTGCAAATTTATAGGTAATTTACAACTTTTAATAAAGAAAAATAGGTATATTGAAATTTTAAAACTAATTCTGAATCGTATTTTTTAAGACGAAGCGGTATGGTAAATCAGAGGTAACTTTATAAATTGATACGTGTAGCATTCAGGTCGAAAATAAACCTACAGATTGATGATTTCACCTCAATACAATGTCGTCAAAGTATGAAATTTTCATCAACAAATATCTGTTGAACGGGGACGCCCGGGGATAAGGTGAAAGGTCCTAAGGGTTCATTACCACCCCAGTAACGATATGTATAAGTTTCAGCTTTACAACTCAAAACACAAAAAAGTTATTACGAAAAGAATATCCATTTTCATACATTTGAAATTTACAAGTCCATATTATATGGTGTAGAAATTAAAAATAAAGCTTGAAATTGCTAAATTATACAATGATATGACTGTTTTGACAAAACTGTATACTTAAAACAATGAAATAACATATTTAATTTTTCTAAAATCCTATGAAAGGGAGGCTCCATTTTCAGTCCAATGTGCGTCGTGTCGCTCCCGTTGCTAACTTGACTCACTTATCAGCTTATGCACTATGCACTGTGTCTGCTGCAATGAGGCAGCCGGCTGACTCACCACATGGGCATGTTTACAAACTGTTGTGTGGTCAGATTGTCTTTATAATAATTATGTTGTGTATATATTTTTGTCGCCTGTTTACACAGTTCGTTGTGTTCGTTCAAATCACCTATTCACTGTAATGATATTTATATATTCATTGTATTGTATTTTATGAGAATGTATTGTTTTTTTTTTCTCGATCTAACGTTAGTATACTTGTCCAATAAAGCGTCATCGAGAAAGAATCAATGCTGTTAACAAATCAAGATAAGATGATCATTATTAAAATGTTAGTTGCAATCTGTTTTTAATGTCTGCTAAATAATGTTTTGTATTACAAAATATTCTTTCATTCTCGAATGATTAATAAATATTTTTAATTAGCAACCCTCGCGACCTCATTCGCGTTAATTTATTACTAGTATATTATAATCCCCGCTTCTCCAAGACATAAAAAACACACCCCTGGACCGTAGGTAGGTTTCTTATAAAAATCTTAGTTTCTTAAAACTTTAATAAATTTTTATTGAATGGAGATATCGTGATAAAAAAAATTTACATTGTTAGATTTATTAAGTAATTTTTTTTAACTTGATTAAAATATATCCAGTGAATTTTGCGTATCGCGAGCACCATGGCAAACCTTTATCATTTTATTTAAATAGATTTGAATTGTAATGTAACATTTTTTGTATGACTATTTACGTCGTAAATTTTTTAAATCTTACAAATAAGGTTTGGCCTTGAAATATAATAAATAAATGAGGTATATATAATCAATTAACGGTATCATTAAGTAATCAGGAAGCTAATTTTATAAGTATATAATCAATTAATCAGTCAGTATTACGTAATATTATTATTATTAAATTTAGATTACCATAGTTTAAGGCTATCAGGTGAAAAAAGGAAAACAAAATCGCTCGTCTGATAATTGTTGATAAACAGATAATGTGCAATGTTTTCAACATTTAACGCTAAATGGAAATAAACGCACCGTAACATGATCGACGAAAAAAGAAACTTAACAAGTTTATTAACTTAAGTTATATAAGAACTAGGTACACATGTGACTTTTAATTCATGGTATTTAAAAGTGAAAACAGATACAGTTCCCGGCAAACCTTGAATGGGCCTTTCATTGCACCAGCGTTCGGCCTCCAAGCTGGGTGAATGACTCGAATGACAAACACAAACGAGAATTGAATGTCCCATTCATCGCTGCCGTGACAGCGTACTCCCAACAACTCGAATTATCATTATAGTTTCCATAAAACACTACTACTATCCTATCGTTTCTACGTTTAGGAGGGTCAAGAAATAAGGATATCATGAGTTCGTTTCAGTTTTATAATATTACTCCAGTTCACAATAGTTGGTTTCCTATATGGTCGAAAAAAATTAATAAGACAGAATTTTTTCGATTTATAGAATAGCCTAGTCCACAAGTTTTATTCATAACTTATGCATTAAAGTATAGTGTACCTACTTGTTTACTAGAACAATTATGTATTTATTTATTATGTATATCAGACACAGTAAGTAGTACAAATAGCGCTCGTAGAGAAACTAGTAGCGTATTTCTGCTTTCATAAGTTAACCAAACAAATGCGAAATGTGAAATATATTTTTTTACCCGACAGTGAAAAAGGTGGGGTTTTCGTTCTGTAATATAAACGGCTTGATGGATTTTAGTATACGAGGTGTCGTTAGATTCTTCTTAATTGTGGGAGTGACATAAGCTATATAATATTTAAGTACGACACTTGAGAATAAAAAAAGCAAACATAGGAAAAATAATTTACTGAAGTGTCTTGTTGGAGTCGGGTTTTTTGTTTCCCTTTTAAATTACTAACAAATTTTACTCTATGAGGTGTGGTACGAATATCAAAGACACTTTTTTCGCAGGTATAAAAATAAATACAGGAGATTAATCTAATTATAATAATTATCTAGTTGGCCTTAGTGAAACTGTAACCCGCTGCTTATGTCATTATTACGACGGTGTAAGTAGTAACTTAAGAATTAGATGAATCATGATACTTTAGTATATTTTGTTATGTTTTATATTATATATACATACGTATATTAGCTGACACCGCAAACTTTGTTTTACTATTTCGATTTTGGAGTAGTGATTAACTCGACAACAGTGCCACCTATCACATTCAGGGATAGATAGCTTAACATAATTCTCCTTGAAACAAAACCTAGATTTATCAACTTTCGCGGTGATCGGTTAAACGACGTTGGAGTTTATCGATCTCATATATCATTATTAAAAACAATTAATTTACAAAACACTACAATTTACACATTATATTTGTGTATATAAGCCTAACAATAAGACTCAAGTGATACTATATGATGTGGTATTATGACCACACAGCGCTAATTTTCACTCTGCCCCATAACTTTATTATTGATTAACATTACAAGCGATCAGCTCAGCTCAGCTATATAATAATAAAATATTTAGGTGTATAATGTATAACCAAATTCCATTTTATATAATGTGTGGTAGGGGGTAGCCAAAAAAATAAACGATTTTTTTACTTGTCTATAAAATGAAATATCAATTTTAAATTAACAGAATACTTATAATGTCAACCGTAAGACTATAATTACACGACGAGAAAATATATTGAAAAAAAAATCATTTTTTGCCATATTGGAATTTTTAAACAATTTTGTTTTTTTTTTTTTTTTTTCGATTTGAATTTTGGTGAGAATTCTTAAAAAATTTTACATAATATTTTCACGAGAGAAGTAAAAAGAAAACCTTTTTTCTCTACCATAATATATGTACATAGAAATAATTGTATACAGGTACATTTTTTTTTTAAAGCCCTGAGCTGAATTTGGGAACAACAACTAAAAACTAACTGTCGCGATGACATTTGGTTTTATTTCGATCGAGTTGAATGCGCCGCCTACGCATTTAGTTGAAGGTATACGCGGCCGGTGGCCTCTAACGTCCTCAATATTAGATCTCGTACACCTCGAACATTTGGATTAGTCATGCTATGTGTTATGCAAGCGACACGGACGCCGCGCCGCGACGCGAGGGATTGCCCCAACCATGGTATCCGGCATGGCATTAGTTCACAGCATCGCGTGTTTGTACGTAAGAATCGTCCTCGCTTACGAAGTTGTGCGTTCACATCGCTTTCTTTCTCACCGTACGCTCGCGTGCTGTTATTCTTCTGTTTAACCTATTGCTAGATTTATTGCATCTTTTGAAATCTGTAAAATAATTATTTATCTATACACTTCAATTAACGTATTTTTATGTTTTGTAATGAAAATTTATTACGGCTTTAGGGTCACATCATGACTTTTATTTTAACGTTTTATAAATTTGAAGTAGTTATCGAAAAATCTTTTTAATAATTATTATATAAATGCGAATATAAATTGTATCTTCCAATTCCTAATTTTATTCCTTGCTAGTGCGGGTCCCTAATAAAAAATAATTATGTTGGTTACTCGCAACTGCCTAAAAACTTCATATACGTTTTACAATATAAAACTAAAAACAATTAAAATGTAATCCTGTGAGAGCTCGCACTATTATACTTAAATAATTTATTCATTCATTTATTTATTAGCAGTCATACTACTCTGTCAAAAAGTACCTACAGGGAAAAGATCTATAATACACATTATGTTAGTTCATCTATAGTATTCATCCAAATTTATTTTATCGCCTTCAAAGTATGGTCTTTCAGAAACGACACACTTACGCCAACTAATAATCCAATCATTAAAACATTTTTTCTGGAATTGAGTTAGTTCTCGTCGCGAATTCTCTTTTATGTCTTCTACCGAATAAAAACGGGTGCCACGAAGTGGTTATTTGAATTTAGGAAAAAGAAATAAGTCGGCTGGAGTCATATCTGGTGAATAATGTGTTTGCTCTGTGTAATTTGTTGAGTTTTTTTTGTCAACAATTTGTTCACAATGATGATGGCCTTGTGCGAAGGCGCATTATCGTGGTGTAAAATCCAAGAATTTTTTTCCACAAATCTGGCCTTTTTCGTCGAATTTGCTCTCTTAAACGCCGCATAACGTCAAATAATATACTTCTTTATTTACCGTTTGATCTTCAGGAAAGGTAAGAATTCTGAGTGCACAACACTGTGATAGTCAAAGAAAACAGTCAACATGACTTTGACTTTTGATCTACTTTGGCGTGACTTTTTTGGTTTCGGTTCAGTTAGAAGGTGCCACTCCGAAGCTTGTTGACTAGTTTGCGGAATTGACTCGCTATGGCATGTCCTCAGCGACTCTTGTGCGATTGAGTTTTTAGAGAAAACTCAGGTCTTTTGGGACTAGCCGAGCGGCAACATATTTCGTACCCAAGTTATTATTATTAAATAGTACTTCACTTTTGTGTTTTTAATTTCAGTTTTCAACACAGAAAATAATTTATTAAACAAAGAAGTAATGGCTTAACATAAAAAAAGATCATTCGAAATGAGTAACCTCCCGTCTTTTTGTGAAGTCGATTAAAAATATTTGTCTCCTATAATTAGAAATTGCGGTTGTCGTTTTTGGATTGTACTATGCTCACCAATAGGCAGGTTGCCGTCGCTTTACCGTGGTGCTACAACAAAAAAAAACGAAACGCATTTAAATAATAAAGACATAATTACATATTGTGCAAAGTGAATGACAAATAATAAACTCAAGTTCAACTCAATTCGATGATAATGTTCTCACAAGATGGAGAAGCTAAGTTGAGATACCTATTGCAAATACGCGAGTTCAATGACCTAAGAATAAGACTACCCATGTTATGTATATACATTAATAAGGTAGGTAGTTATCGCGAACGGTCGCGCACAATGGTTTTCATTAATGCAGATAATGTTATTAACATGCAGTGATCACACTTATCACAAGATCCGGTAAAGATATGAATGAAATATTTCGTTATTTTATATGAGTTGGTGTTTCCTCTAGGTTTCATGTTATTGTCGGCATTTAAAAAAATATCTATACTCATATTATAAGAATAGAGTCGAAATCTGTACATTTAAGAAATTGATAAAGATGCTGAAATAGTAAGATATTGGTCGTTCGTTGTTTCGGGGAATTAAATTTATTCACAAAGCGTGAACCTATGTCTTTTTTTATAACTCTTATAATCAATGCCATGCGGACGAAGTCGCGGGCTCAGCAGTCTATATATAAACATATTTGTTCTTACTGACCAATGCTGCCATATGAGGAAGTTGAAAATATAATGTTTTGAGTTAAAAATACAGTGTTCAGGAAAAAGACACATTGTTTGTTACAAAAAAACCGAGCCTTTTAAAGTGCATATAAATTGAAGTGATTAAAATTGTATTTATTATTTTCCTATACTAACCAAAACATTACCATTATTTTAGTTGATACAAAATTCAGGCATTAATAACATCCGAATTATACAATCACATGCATACGATTTTTTCTTATTTAATACTATCTATATAAAATATAATCCAGAGAACTATGATCGAGGAATATTATACTTTGAAAGAAAGTTAAAAATCACTTTCGTCATGTGATAATTAATACATACAAGACAATGTTTAACAAAACACAAAACCAACTTCTATTTTGATATGTACCCTGGTGTATCTTGGAAGTCCAAGTCCCAATGCCAATGAAATTAAAATGGGACCATCCTTGACATACCCCCTTTATAACAAAGGAAGAATCATAATCGTATTAAGTAGATGTTACAATTAAATTTCAAAATCTTTTAGTCAGAAATATGCTATTTACATAAAATGATTGAGGTTTGCTGTTGTGCGCGCATCACGCAAAAACTACTTACTGGATATATTTTGTGCATTTTTTAAAAATTAACTCTTTAGATATTCGTCCTTATAAAAAGAATTATGTGTACAATTCACACGTGGTAGAAGTGAAACCTTCACATCTATGTTTTTTTTAAATCAGAAAATTATCAAATACACACTAATTTAAAGTTTATGAAAATGTACATACAAGTCCACACAATCATTATTCACAATATCATTTTCAATTAATGCACATTTGAAATATCCATGGTAACCTAACACAATATCAATCAGTATCAGAATGTCATAAGTGTTGTTTAAAAAGTTTTTGTTTCGTGCCCTTTCGGGGAGTTAATAAAATTCATTATTGCGTAGCTTTTTCGTATCGTTTCATCGACTTTCAAATCACAACGATGCTAAAGAAGTTTTCACACCAAAAAATTACAATATCTTAATTCAATAAAAAGTTATTAAAGTTTTAAGAAACTACGATTTTTATAAGCATTACGCGTTCTTCTAACGTCCACGCGAGCGAAACTGCGGGCACTGTTAGTGGAAAATAATGTTATTCAGTTCGGATTTATTTCAAATTAGGTATTAATACATTCCCACAAGCATTACCTATAATAAAATACCATTATAATTATATTTAATTGAATATATTATGTCACGTGGATTTTTTTTAAACGTAGATTTAATACGATGACTTGCCGTTTTAAGAATGCTTGCTTATTCATAAATTAAGTCATGAACACGTGGAGAATTTCACTGGATACCTACCTACCTAATGACGTCATTCGTTCCTGGTATATTGATCTGCAACTGATACCGTTATGTTTCATTCATGTTTCGACGTAGGTATCTACTGTGGTAGTTAGTATAAGTACACAAATATAGTATTGTGGCCAACAAGACCCGGTAATTATTGTTTTGCTCGTATTTATTGTTTCACTTAGGTTTATTAAGGTGCGTGCTCCTGTAACTGGGTTGTCTATTTATGAGATATTATTGTTTATGGAACCCTTTGTGCATAAAGACATCGTTTTGAGAATCTTTTCTTTCGACGTCACGATGTACAATAATAGTAGACGACTGACAAAATGTATCTTACATTAATTTATTTATCAGGTCAGTATTATGTTTGTCTAATTTAATTGGTTTTTGTGATTATTTTACTTTTTTTATCGAATATAATAGTTATTACACTCGTCCGTGTGTTATTTCTACAGTACACCGAAAATTTGGCAACTAAATCCTATAACGTGTATTTAAAACACTTGACATTGGCGAAATTGTCTAGCTAAACTTAAAAAAAAAAGTTGTTGGCTGCGTCAAGTTGTGAATAAATTCAATAACAAACTTGCTAATCAGATTTCTAGCTTGTCTAAAAGATAAAGATGTAATAAACAAAGTTTTAATGAGTTTATTTGATTGACGATTACTTTGCGGAAATCCATCAGAAATAATACAATCAAAAGTTTATTTGCTAGTTCCGCCTGCAAGCGCCTTTCAGGCGGAAGTAGCGAAGAAATTCGTGGATGAATTTTTAAAATTTAATCTAGTTACCAAAAAGTTGTTGAATGCAATGGTTTTTAATTTTAAATACACGTTCACAGATTATCAACACATTTTATGTAAAATAAACATAAATATATAATGTGATGTGTTCATAAAGTCTTCCTATAACGGAGCTAAAAAGAGTCGTGACCTCCGAACAAAACCGAATGTGAGGTGAACGAACCCCATTTGAAATTTAACTATTACCCTGCTGATTTATATTGTGTTCTTGTTTAGTAGAAGCTCATTACGTGGTTAAGCTTTTTTAAACAGTTCGATTAAATGCTAGGCGCCAACCCACCCGCACAGTTCTCATGATTTGATTTAAAATGTTTATGTTTAACAACTTTGGATGCTTCAAATTGAATTCTTTGTTTATACACTATACATATACAATTTTATATAAAGGAACCTCGTTTTTTTTACTGTAGCGAAAAATGTACGATCCTCGCAAAAAAAGGAACAATGAAACAGTATAAAGTTGCATTTCAGTGAAAAAAAAAGAGATTTGATTTCAATCTTGTTTTTTTTTTTAGCTAAACCTCAGGTCGGTATGTCCACAATTAGAGTAGCTTATTTACTTCGTCTTCTTTTTTTTTAATTGCAGCTGTATTAATCCATAATTCTGCCAACGTTATGTGAATAGAATTTCCTCGTTTAAACTATTCGGGGAGTTTATGTGACATCTTAAAATGCATGTTCCCAGTTATTATGTACTATCTGTGCCCCACGGTTTCACTCGTGTTAATGTTATCCGGCAAACACCGCGCCGCCAACGCACCCGTGTAATCTATCACAATTAATTGTTCTTCCCGCAAGCGCAAAATATTATAATTTTTCATTATCTCCTAATCTATGTGTCCAAATAGCATATTCTAAAGGGCAAAATTTAACTTCATAAAATTGTCTTTATGATGAAGTAACTTTTGTTCGTAAGGATTAATATGCCATGCCTAAAAATAATGCTTATAAATCACTTTTTCATTTTCAACAAACCCTTGTCACAAAATGCGTTATTGTGGCTAATGTAGAAGAGATCCAATATTTTTGTAGAACATTGTATTTCTGTATCATTAACGATTACGCCAGAGCACGCGGTTAAAGCAGTTCGGGAGGGTCTCGACTTCCGACTTACGTAACAAAAATCAATATTTAAGGCTATCTGAGAGTTGTAGCCTAATCTTATATAGCCTATACTATTCCTCGTGATATATTTCGAATCCGACTGGTATTTCCAGAGATTAGCGTGTTTAAACAAACAAACAAAAAAAAAACTTTTCCTCTTTATTATATTAGTATAAATAATCCACTTCACTTGTGCACAATAACCAAACTACCAATTAAAATGCCACAATTTACGACCAAATAACATTAGTCTAAGAATTAAAATAAAAAACCACCAAATGTCACATCAAAATCCCAAGAAAAACTCCATCTTCTACGTAATGTGCAAACGTTGAGGACTCGGACATTCGAGCTGTTGGCAAAAAGCAATGACAGTGCTGCTTGCCTCCGGTTCGCACCTTTTTTGGTGCGCAAAATTAGATTCGTTATACCCGAGGTGAATGCGCTGATTCGTCTGGTGGGCGAGACTTATGTGCATGTATTTGTACCTAATTTTAATACAAGTAGTTGCGAATTAGACACTTTTTGTGATAAGTCCGACATCTTGTTTAGTTTAGCATCATTTTTGGTCCTATTTATAAGAGGTATTTTTTTTACTGTGTTATATATCGTAGCTACAACCAACTAAATTTGTTGTTATTATTATGATGAAAGCGATTTATATATACTTATTTTGAAACGATGATGACTGCGTGTTAGCTTGCTAGGTCCGTTTCCTCGGTGTGAAACCCTTGAGTCTGGCAGCCGCCCGCGCGATACAAGTGACACTGCACTTGCAATCACTTAGCTACCCACACACATCATTACTACTTACATATATTCATACATACGTGCACACTACATAAGTACATAGGTTCTCTAAGGAACCTTTTTTCTTTTTCTTTACGCTAATTAACGTAGATTGTATTTTCAGATTACTAAATCCATAATATACACATGGTCCTTCCTTCCTCCCAGAAGGCAGGGATATGTATATGTTAGTTTAGCTCGAATTTTACGGATAGGGAAATGGTCAGATCGCGACTTTTGCTATCGCGGCAACAGCCCGAGCCGAGGTCCGGCCAAGTAACCATCCTTGCGCGCTTGTTGCCCACGCTTTCTCGGATGAGTGCCTTAAACATTCGCCCCCAAGCCCGGTAAAGCTGTAAAAACCATCAGCGGCTCTGTTTTTGGATAAGGCCCCTCAGGCTAACAGAGTAGTCAGTAAAAAAAAGTGTTAGCTTTTTCTAATCTGAATTAAATTGAGCTTTCAGTGAAAGAAAACATCATGATGAAACCATAGCTTGGTCGTAAGGTTTTTTGTAATTCCTGCATGGCTAGCTATCACTGTCAATTTGGAAATCTGTCGCTATCACATCGTAATACATTAAGTGAGATTTATGAAATAAATGATGAAAAATTTATACGTGAGTGAAACCTATAAAATAAAATTACCTTTCATTTGCTATCATGGAACATTAATCGTCTTAAAGTTTTTGTTTATATCCCTGTTAAATATTCATTTCTGACGAGCTGTGCCCGCGGCTCCGCTAGCTCCATCGGACACCATAGATTGTAAACTAGTATACACACTTAGATATTGTGAATAGATCTTTAGAGTTCACATTTTCCTGCTAAATAACTTTCCTCTTTTTAATTTATTTGCGATCATATTTTAGTCCTTATTATACATATATTAATTATTATCCATATACATGGACCCTGAATAGGGTAAATTAGACAAATTATTAAATTTCTTTTTTTCACTACAATACTATTTATACATTTTGAGTTCTGTTACTTAATTATTTATTTATATATCATACTTAATCTATTTCGTTGTTAGCAATTATTTGTGTGTTGTTTTCGTCTCTTCTTCTTCCTAGCTGTATTCCACTTTAGATGGGGTCGGCTCAACTAATTTTTTGACGCCAGGTCAATCTGTCCTGGGTTGTCGGGTCGGGCAGTTCTTTCTCCAATAGGAGTTTCGTCATGCTAGTCCACCGCGTAGCCGGAGGTCGTCCTCTACCTCTCCTTATATTCAGGTAGTTGCAATGCTTTCTTCACTACATGCTCCTCGTTTTTTCTCATCACGTGACCTTTTTCGTATATCTAGAAAATGGTTTACGCAAAATATTTTAATTTATATATCTAACACGCCAACAGAATGATTACAAAAAGAGAAAAATCACATAATTATCATTCTTATAATTATATTAACACAGTACACTGTGTATCACTTACATCATAGGGATACATGATTTTATAAATAAATTTTAACTATAAAGACCATATTAACGATATTTTAAAAGATTTACAAAATTTGACAAAAAATACATTAAAATTGCTATTAAAAACAACATATAATTACAGGAAATCACTATATTAAAACACGAACACATGAAAATTCAATTATATTTGAACATTAACTTTATGCACTTAATTATACTTTCATATATTTCATAGAATAATTTTATTAATGACGCAAAATTATCAAAACGAATTAATCAAGTAATATAACTGAGCTTCAATAGAACAGAGTGAAAAACCGCTTCGGTATTACACAATACAGAGTTGTATTTTTCCTAATGCGATGCCAGCACGTGTTTAAGCATGCTCACTTGTATCAAACGCACATAATTACAAGCTGTACTTTGAGCCGGCAGCGACCTCGAAACACGCTGGCGAGTTTGTTCAATCAAATATAAAAAATACATAAACACGAATCATGTAAGTACAGCATTATGTCAAACAAAAACCAACAAAATAATTATGGTTGCTGATAGCTAATCAATTTGTTTGTTATGTTCATCTTCCTATATAACATAGATTTAAAGGAAATAGCAGGGGAAAAAGGGCCCAGGGACCATTAAAGGCTACACAGCATCACCGTGCTTGGGGACGAGCGCACAAAAATACTCAGCTGCGTAAAAAGGGCAACTATCGTACTATATCGTAAGGGTGCCGGATTGGCAAAACCTCTGCTAGGGCTGTTGCCATGCATGCAAAAGAAGTCATGGAAACCATGGACGAGGACAGCGATAAATAGAAAATAATGAAATTATATGAAAAGGCCTTTGCCAACGTTGGGCAAACACAGATGAAGTTTTCGATGTCGATTTACTATAATAGTGTTAGTTAGTACATAATACATATTCATTAGAGCATATGTTGTACTATGGTCCACAATCTAGTAAAGATAATGAGAAGGTCCAAATCCAACTCAGGAACATAAGTGAGCGTCTAAAAAAACACAAAGTTTGTGAGTACACGTATTTATTAAGTCATTCAGCATACGCAACATCGGTTTCGATGAAATTCTTGCAACATCTCTTGTTTGCTATGCTTTCCTGGTACTCAATGCCGAGATATAAGTTTCCAAACTTTTTATTTGCTTTAAAATGTCAGAGTTACCTTCCTATATTGTTAAATGTAAAAATGTTATTTGTCGTAATTAAAATCACAGAACTAGTGAGCTCAATTTCCTACTAGAATCTGCTTTTGAATCGGCCTTTTTTTATTTGTAAAGGAACGCGATTACTTATTATCATTAATAAAAAAAAAATATCGATGATATCATATACAGAAGTACGGAAAATAGTAAGAAATAAGTAAGACAAGGTCGCTTTCTAAAATTCTAACACGTCAGTGCCATCTAGCGCGGTCAATGCGCGCGCGAGCATGTGGTCATGGCCGCTATCCGGCATTCGATCGAGCTAAATATGAGAACTACAGAAGTTGAACGTATAATAGTTTCCTATTCCTTACGTTAACATTATTTCGATTATCCTTTATTTCAAAAAGACTGAGTAAGATTCTTAACAAGTATTCTTCTATCATCTATAAAAACATAAAAGGATAATAAACTGACTAGCTGACATATCAACGCACATCCCAAATTACTGGGGTTAGGGGATCAATGATATTTTATAACTAGATACGGCATTGACGGTCTTTACGTCATCGTGAATACTAACATTTTCAAATTGCTTTTAGTGAGAGTATAACGCGACTATTTATAAAATGTCATTGGTTAGGACCTTGACAATATTCATGCAAGTAAGTTCCTTTTACACCGTAGGTGAGCATTATGGAAAGATTTTTGGAAATTAAACAACTTAGGTAGTGAAAAATGGGATGACAACTTGTATGAAAATGAGGCATTTTTGAAGATACATCTATGAATATTATAGTATTCAGCAGTTCTGTTAGAAAGGGACATAGCTTAACCTGATTATGAATTACATTTCAATATTACTAAAATGTGAGAAAGAACACGCAGGCGGCAAAAATTAGAAACAGATAATATAATGCGTTTACGAAGACACCTTGTTATGTATTCCTAAGGAGGTTTTATAAAAACCCCTTTAAATTTAACATTATTTAACAAAAATAAAAACTGGTCTGGAAAAGCTTCAGACGCAATCTTAAATTTTTACAATAGTTACTTAGATTTTGGGCTTGATTTAAAAATATGTCAACTTTGCGCATATACCTACAGAGAATTAATTTAATATTAAACAAATTGTTGATGATCTATACTTCCGTTAATATGTAGAATACGAGGGTACTAAGAACCAAGACCAGCATTGGAAAAATTTAAGATTATGTCTGAAGCTTTTCCAAAGCAGCGACTCGCATTCAAAGGTATTATTGCAACGGAAATAAATAATTCATAGTGGGTTGTTTGCAATGCACTTGTAAAGCGTGCATCGACAACAATGATGACAATATTATTATTGGGTAAGTTTTATCAATGCTGGCGGCCGCGGCGCATTCCTTCACGTAACATCGTTTTACAAGAGTACTGTTGTACTGGATTTTCCAAGAATTTATTTACGAAATGTTATTTTTATCAACTATGATTATATTCGCGGTTCTTTGAAATAAGCACAGTTTACTTTCAGTTCATTTGTATAATATTTTTATTGTAATAGAATTGAATCATGGACAAATTTATAGGAACGCAAAATAGAAAGGTATACAACTAAATATCATGAATACTTGTGACTATTAAAGTTTATTAATTTAGATTTTACATATTATATCTTAATTGAGAATAACCAAACGTAACCATAAAACGTAAAAATCAACCAAAAAAAGAAAAAAAAGACGGAAAAGAAACATTTTTAACTTAATAAAAAAAAATTAAAGCTTTAAGTGAACGATGAATCGCTTGGACTATAATAAGTGTTGCCCTCTTTAACTCTTCGAACTGCATCCAGTCTCCTTGGCATCCATAGCCTAATCGATTCCGTGAGTGTAGTTCAACAGGAAGTGAAAACAATGCAAATTTTACTAGGAAACTGAATATAAAGCACGGATTGTTAACTACATCGCATTTTCCTTAATTACTTACTGTAGTTAAGAATCAGTTGGTCAGGAATGCCGTGAAATTCCCAAGTATATCGTATTGTTATCGAAAAAGATAACTGACGTTAAACATAGACTTTGAAATGTACAAACACATGACACTCTCGTAAACAGAAACACAAGTGAATACACAAAACATCATTATAAAATATTTTATTTTTGTCATTGTTCATTTATTCGGTTTGTTCTTTCTTGTGATTTTCTTTGTTTACATCAAGAATTAAACATTGTATTCAATAATATGGGGGGGACGACACACTTTACAACAAAGGTTAAAGTTAGTTCAAGTGTCAGGGGTTTCACCCGTGTTAATTTTATACGACAAACATCGCCAAGTCAACCGTGTAGGCAATTTTTTATACTTAGTGTAAAACTATCGACGTTTTTATGAGGAATAAAGTAATTTTTCAAATTATAATATTAGGTCCTTACATCTATCTGGTTAGGAATTCCAAATTTAGGCTTGTGTATTTGTGTTTCGAATTTAGTGATTCATTTGTTTTCGCACCATTATATTTTTCTTTGACATCGTTCTTTTCACAAAATAGACAATTTAAAATATCGCCTTATTTACGAATATAAATTCCATTGTGGCATCAGCGCTGCAGAATCAGCTCGAAGGTTTAATTATGTGTATGGGAAAGCTACTGTAAAAGAAAACACGCTACGTTTTTGGTTCCAACGTTTTCGTTCTGGAAATCTTGACCTACGAAACAAAGCCCGTGGACGGCCAGAGACCCTAGTTGAAAATGAAGAACCAAAGGTGATCATTGAAGCGGATCATTCGCAAACCACATCAGAGTTAGCGGCAGGCTTCGGTGTGAGTGATAAAAAAAATTATTCACTTGAAACAAACAGGAAAAGTGAAAAAACTCGTGAAATGGGTATTGCATGAATTGACCGAAGCACGCCAACAAACACCTATTGAGTTCTGCATTACATTACTCAACCGTCACAATAACGAGGGAATTTTGAATCGTATTGTTACTTGTGACGAAAATGGATCCTTTACGACAGTCGGAAACGCTCATCACAGTGGTTGAACCCAGGAGAACCGGCCAAATCCTCTCCCAAGCGAAAGTCGTCTCAGAAAAAGGTACTAGTGAGTGTTTGGTGGACCAGTGCTGGTGTCATCCAGCTTCGTAAGATCTGTCCAGACGATAACGGCAGATCTGTATTGTCAACAATTGCAAACCATGTTGGAAAAGCTAGCCGTTAAACAACCGAGACTGGTCAATATCTCAAGCCCACTGCTGCTTCAGAACAACGCTAGACCCCGTATTTTACGACCTACGGTCGCTAAATTAGAGGAACTGCGCTTGGAATGTCTCCGAAACCCATCATATTCCTTGGACATTGCTCCAACAGATTACCACTTTATTCGGAATTTGGACAATTTCTTGCAAGGAAAATAAATTCAATTCCGATGAGGCTCTCCAAACTGCCAAATCAATGAACTACCTTTAAAATGGTGAAAGTGCATAGATTATAACGGTACATACTTCGATTGATTAAATGTATAATTTCATAATATTATTTTCATTTTACTTTTACCATATAAAACGCAAATTTCATATGTAAGGACCTAATATAACCTATGTTACTCGCTGATACTGTAGCTTTATATTGGTGAAAGAATTTTTAAAATAGGTCCAGTAGTTTTTGAGTTTATCCATTACAAACAAAAAATCAAATCTTTTCTCTTTATAATATTGGTATAGATTACAATGACGATTTAAAAATAGATATACGCGCGTTATACTCTCACTAAAAGCAATTTGAAAATGGCACAAATTTTGTTATCAGCATGTTGTAACAAAAGAGATAGGAAATCACAGCGTAAGGCGGAAGGAAACTCTTGTCAAAAAAGGATAACAGTTTCTTCTCGCGCACGCCGGTATCAAGTCGAAAGTTAACTGTAGGCAATTCCTCTACATTCACGATGCAATGTAAAGGAGCTTCAATGTCGTATCTACTTATAAAATATCATTAAATAATTATATACATATGAACATATGAAAGTACTTGTGCAGTCATTATTACATGGTGTGCCTTATCGAACAAATCAAACAAAATGTATTGATAGTCCTGTCTCTTTTACACTTGCATTTACCTTGTTAGCGGGAAAGAAATATAAAACTACAAGACACTCTTATCTGTGTAGTAAACAGACTATTTAACAGTTTGACACCAAATCTTTATTGTGGTGAACGTTTAATGTGAGCTCGATACGAATTGGTTTCGATTAATTTAAAGTTTTTTATATCTATTTAATTTTACTTTTCGCTTTGTCACTCTATACAGCATCCGAACGAAGCGGTGACGTGTTTGTTGTGTTTTTAGCTTCGCGACTTGCGTCCCAAGTTTCATCAATAATTCCAAACCCATTTGATACGATGTGCGGATGGCTAGTAAATATTAGTTTTCTTTATTTAAATATTCAGCCATTGTATGTCAAATAAAAGTTTTTGGCAAACACAGAACCATTGTACTTCGAATACCATTAGTAACTCTATTAGCAATGTGATTTTGATACTAAGTCAACATGTATTGATTTAAAATAAGATTTAACATATTTTTTTACCACAGCAATTTGATTTATAAATTGTAATTGATGGGACCGTTTAAGTCCCTAAGATAAAAATTTGAAGTTTTTAGGATAATTTTATGAAGACAAAAATTTAACTAAAAATATTCCTATTAGGATTAGAAATAAAAGTGAAACTTCGTTGTACAGAACAAAAATCTATCTGTATAATTAAATATAAATTGTATATACATAATTCAGACAAGCTCTACATGTTATATCGGATCAAAAAGTCTAAGTGGATTTAGAAATTTCTGCAAATGGGGCCTTAAAATAATTGTTGAGGTGGCGTTTTATAGGGGAGTTTTTGACATGATCTTGCTCTTCATGTGTTGGTCATCAAGTTACCTCATTTTGGCCCTATATTATGTAATTTTGATTGTATTTTACGTAATGTAGTTCGATTACTGTGCACAAGTGAAATGGATTATAAATAATAACTAGGAGCTTGCATTTAAAGTTGCCACAAAAACTCCCTGGAGAGTTTTAACAAGGGAGCCGTCATCTTGTTTTTAACTATTTTTAGTTTAGGGACTTGACTTCAAAAAGAACATGTCAGTCCTATCATAACCTAAGCAACACACAAATATCTTAGTTCACTAATGAGAAGCTTCCACAAAATTTTGGCTTCCTCGATTGCAGGTGTAGCCAAGATCCTGTGAAAGATGCTTTGGTCCACATTCAAGTTAAGTTGGCAAAATTGTGGATGAACTCATTGTAGCCAATAAATGTAAAGAAGAAAACATTTCATTACCAAGTTTGAATTAACTACTTATTAAAAGTTATGATGTTCTTTAACGTAAACACCAGGATAGCATGAATTGAATTAGTAATACATAGTGTGTATATTTGTTATCAGGTGTCAGCGGCATCATCAAGCGAAATGAGCGACCGCGAGCGCTACCGAGCGCCCCCGCAGCCCGAGCCGCCACCGCACAGGGTGCGCGCAGCGGACCTCTACCCTCGTCTGCGCACGCACTACGACGAGCCCGGTCTCGATGTCGACTTCACCCCTATATGCGGAGAGTTCGTACAGGTAACAGAAAGTCTTTCGAACTTTTCTTACCTCACTGGTTTCCAATCAGTGATCCTCGCAAAGGCTAAAGTATGGTTTTTTTTTTAATAATAGCTTGGCACATTGACGGCACTGTCACTGATGGTAAGCACAGTACAATCTAAACACAACGGCGACCACCGAGAAATCGTAATCCATCGACGGTAGCAGCTGCCATGCCGGCCTGCATAAATACCTCTTCACGTAACGATAAAAGAATAAGAAGGACGTCAGAAGTAGGGAACACAATGGCTAGGATATGGTTCCACGTTGTCACGGTACGACAAAGATAAGTCATAGAGAACTTTTTAGTTCGTGCCAAGATGTGGAGGTTATCTTTAAACTGTGACTTCGAAGCCCAACGCGTGTGCTTCTGGTGTGGAAAGTAGAGGAGGGAATTAGATTGAGCAGCTCTTCAGAACACTCACCATGATACAGACGATAGAACACGCTCAGCGAGGCGATGTTGCTGCGCAGCTGAAACGGCTCGATGTATTTGGTAACGTCTGAATCATTAATAATGTGAACAAACAGCCTGCGTATGATTTAAAATTTCAAACTTTTATTCGTTTCATATAATTAATCGTCAATACGCTGGTGATACAGCGCCCCGGGTGGTCGGGAGCAAAACAAGTTATGAAATATTATGTTAAAAGTTTTGATTAAATCATATTTTTAGATGGACACAGTTTACTTTTCTTAAAATCTGTGGTGCCAACACATAAAACAAAGATCTTACACAATTATGTCAAAGTCACGTATAATATTGAATATTCATCCAATTATTATTATTATCTTGCAATATTCAAACATGGCTTCAACAAGATGGCGGCTGCCTTATTTAATAAACTTTCCAAGGAGTTTTTGTGGTAACTTAAAATGCATGTTGTTGTTATTAATAACTAGCTGGTACCCGCGACTTCGTCTGCGTATTATTGGATATACACAGACTGATCTCGGAGCACGACAAACCAAAAAAATCGCCGTTTTTGCGTGATTGACTAACAAACATAGAAACTTTCCATTTATTATATTTGTAGGATAACACTGGTTAAACTATGACTTTTACCGGCATAAAAAGTACCCTATGTGTTATTCCAGGTCATAGACTATCTGTGTGCCAAATTTCATTGAGATCTGTTCGGCCGTTTTGATTGAGTAACAAACATCCAAACTAAAACTCCCTAAGATAAAGATATTAAAGTGGTTCCTGGTCCGACAAAGTTAGGAATATATATAGAGCCTTATAATACATGGTAAATTCTAGCAAATATAAACTTCATGTCAACGTCAAAACGAGTCCTTCCAAAAAATAATGAAATCGTTACGCATAATTATTATCTGATCGAAGATTGATAACCAAAAGCTGAACTTGGTGTGATTCACTTTCTAAATAAAGCAATATGACTCTAAAAAACAGATCTACTCATATTTTGCTTTTATTTTAAAAGTTGCTCGCCCGGCAGATGTTGATTTACACTTAAACTGCAAAATAAGAATTACGTATATCCATCAAATCAATTTCAATTTTTTTTTTCATAATTTCCTATATAACTATTAAAATTTACTTAAAATCTTATTCGAACCAACATTTAAAGAAAACGTACCAAATCGGTCTAGTCATTCTTAAGTGATATGCTTACCAACAATTTTTTTTGATTACTGATAGAAATACAAATGTGCATTGATGATTAATTGAATAATTAAAAAATAGTGCTTACAGTACCGTAAACCTGATAAAAGTGAAACTTTTTAAACACGGAGACGTGGATAGCCTAAAACTATGTATTAGATATACAATGTATAAAGCTGTCTTTCTCCTTCTCCCTGCGTTTTATTTTTCGTCTCTCTCTAGTAACGAAATATGTCTAAACGTGACGCGTCCTTGAAATTTCACTCTCAATTCTTATCCAATTATCAAACCGCCGTCGCGTCGCCACTTAGAAGTTTTACTTTAATAAATTCTTATTGAGCCCCGGGCCCCGTCTGAAACTCTATTTATTATCACCTTGATAATAACCTAGACGTCTTTAAAATATGCTTGAGTAACCAAACAATATTTGTACGTATCGGTACACGTAATAATAACAAAGCTATATAGTACGGGTACAAATTAATTACTTAAGAGATTTCAATGTAGGTACTCGTACTTAACTGGCCTTCGGGGTCACGAGTCATAAGGCCGTGGCCGATGCGACGCGTATCGCGTCAGACAACACTTGGCGAACGAAACACAAACTGCTAGGGATGTCTTACCAATAGTTCCGAATGGAATCACAATGCATTCGCAATAGGTACTATTCAGTTAATTGGTCGTAGATTATATGAGTAAACGAATTATGAGGTGTAGTGGTAAGGAGAAGTATTTCATATAGATTTATAACTGGAAAAAACTCCATTAAATTGCATAAATAAGGTTCCAATAAATGACCAAAATGGCACTAATACATATTAAATGAGTACGGCCTCAAATTAACGGTAGATGATGAATAAAATTAAAATACATAATTAGTTTTAGAGTTTTTTAAAGTTTTTAAATAAAATGTTTGTAGAAAAAAACACTTAAAATTAATATTTCAATCCCAAATGAAGTTTTCTTAAAAACTGAATAATTTTCGAAGGACACTTTTTTTAAAAAGAAACTGTTGGATGGAAGGCCTCCATCCTCCATTGAACGAATAAAGACCCATTCCAGATGAGTGAATGACTAAACAATTATTTTCTTTTGTCAATTATTATTGGCATTCGCAAATAAAGTTTACTTGTTTCCTAGCGGTTTTTTACCCAACTGCAAAAAAGGAGAATAATGTTTTTCGGACGTAGGCATGTATGTATGTTTATTTCTTTGGCACGCTCTGTAGTCTAAACAGCTAAATGGATTTTAGCATACGAGGTGTCGTTAGATTCATCTCGCTTGTGGGACTGAGATTAGCTATATCTAATACTATTAAATGAGCAATTCTTTTTTAAATATATATGTAATTGGTTTCTCGGAAACGGTTCCCAACGATTTGGATGAATATTTGTATTTAGATAATATTTTATATTCCAACTTTACCTAGATAGATGTTTTTAATTTTTTTTTAATGTCCTCCCAGATATTTAAGTACGACTCAAATAAAAAAGCATGAATAAAAAAAATATATTTCTAGTCAAGTGTTTTTGTTGCAGTCGAGCTTTTTTTTGTTTCCTTTTTAATGATTGGGCTTGCTATATACTTTTTTGTGATCTCGGTGAGCCTAAAAAAGTACGACTACGATATTTTGATTTGTAAACATTTATTTTAACTATTAAGTTTGTGGAAACTATGTAAGTACATAAAAATAGTTTATTTGTAATTAACGCACATTTTATAGTAAAGTTAAAACATAGATACGGATAATTTTTGCTCGCATTCATTATTAAAAAACATCGAATTGTATTGAAATTATAGGTCGATGTTTTCTTGGCGACATTTTTACATCGGTGTTTATCATACCGATGTTTGCATCCTTACAAGCTTCGCGATACTGCGCTTAGCATCGGGTCAGTTTGCATTCTTTGCAGTGCGATGCACTCTGCGTTATCATATACGCACTGGTCAAAGGTAGCAAAGACGTCATAGACCAAAAGTGTTTGATTATATTATGCGTATTATACTGCTAGATTTGCCCGCGGCTACGCTCGCGAAGACTACAGACTGCCGTCGTTCGCAAATGCGCGAAACGTGCTACACCCGCTCCCGATTATTTTAAAAACAAAAATGCTTATTGTGGGTGATTTATAGAATCACTTTGAGCAAGTGAGATATGTGCTCACGCTGACTTTTTTGTAGGTCTTTTTAATGCTTACAATTATGTACTACATTAATTTGATATATCTCTTATGGTTTACTCAGCGTAAGCCATTTAAGTGCCCGAATTGATTCACCATGACCAGTTTTTTTTTGTGCGGAACCCTAATTTAAAAAAAAAATTAATAAAAGTAGCATAAGTTACTCCCTATAACATCAGCTATTTATAAAGTTCCATCAAAATCGGTTCAACCGTTTCGGAGCTTACCCGGAACAAACAGACAGACGGACAGACAAAAATTTTAAAATTGTTTTTTTTTGTTTTGTTTTTTGTTTAAGTGTCGTATATACTTTCAAATGCATTTACTAAAAAACTGTTGTTTTGACATTACAAACATATACTTCAATTTTATTTAATTGTATAGATCAGTTGATATATCAATAAATCAAATATTTTCATAGTTACTTTTCGTATTGATAAGAGATGGCGCTGTCACGATTTTCTACTGGGTATTGTTTGATTTTTACATCGTATTTAAGAGTTTGTTTTTATAAACGAATTGTATAGATTAAATGTAATATTTTTTCCAAATTTCCCGGTAGACATACCTCCTATATTATGAAGGAAAAAAATTGTGTTTGTATGTTCAGATTGTCTGACCGATTCTCAAGAAATTTTGTACATGGGAAGCACATTATATCATTGGTCAATTGATAGGCTATAAGAAATTTCAATATTACTTTTAGAAGTAAAAAAAATACGCTAATTCTTATGTGATTTTCATAAAATTTTGTAAACGAGAAGCATACGTCATTTTAAAATTGATAGGCTATTAACATCAATAGTAATAGTTTTTGAAATTGTAAAGAAAATAATTTCCCAAAAAATATTTTTTATTCTTTCAAGAAATTTTGTACTAGGGGAGCATGTCAATTCCATGATTGATAAGCTGTAAGGATTGTCAAAAATACTTTTATAATTAAATATTAATTAATGATCATCCGCGTTTGATAAAATTTCCTACTGGGATGGGATGCATACGTGATTTCATAATTGATAGGTTAGAAGAATCGTCAACAATTATTTCAGAAATATATTAAAAAAAAAAAACATTTTTGATAATTCCTCTTTCCTCAAACAATTTTCATGAAAATTATATACGGGAAGTAAATGTCATTCCTAAATTGATAGGCTGTATTACTTTCAATAAATGTAAATAATTACTGCGTAATAACAAACGCGTGCGGAGCCGCGGGCTCTCCGCTAGTTCGTATATATTTCCGTACGCATGAGTAGTACAGTGGCCGGCTGTAAATAATGCACATCGAGCTAAAGAGGGGAGATAAACAACCTTTTATTAGCAATTAGCACTATTTATAATTTTCATTCTGACTGGGAAATGAAAGGGGCCTCGCAATCACGATGTCGCCGACGTATACATTCGGTCTAGCGCCGTCACTGTTGTTGGGCTTATTACTATGTGTATTGTGGTTGCGATCTTTATCATACTTATCGTAACTTTTTTTCTTTTTTTGTGTTCAATGTAATATTAATTTTTGTAAACTGCAGTAGTCACAACAGTGTCTTTTTTCTATAGGTAATATTTTGCTTTATTTTAATACATTATGATCGTATAAAATTGTAATATAATAAGGAACCAATTGAAAATCTGTTAGTATAGATTGTTTTGTAAAATTAATAATTAAATATATGTTACCGCTAACATCACACATACGACTGCTCTCTGTGCTCGTCACGCGGCGACTCAAGCTAAACTACATTAAGGTGTGAAAAAAAAAATTGATTTTTAAAAAAATCGATAAATAATCGTTTTTTTTTTGTTGGAAAAATCGATTTTTTAATCAAACTTTTAATTTAAAAAAAATGATTATTGAATAATCGATTTATTTTCACTGTCGTTTTTTTTTATGAATCTAATGTCATTTTTTTGTGAACGTAGGTATTTAATAACCCTTCTGTACTTTTAAAACAGAGTTAAATTTACCAAAACTGCTATTTCTAAATTCTTTGCCCACAGAGATGCGGTAATTTGTTTTTAAATATTTGTATACTTAATTGTTGTTGATTTTATTACTGACTGATGATTATTTCTGTGATAAACATTGATTATTTGATTAATAAAGTGATGATTTTGAATATTTCAGGCGTATAATTCAATTTTTTAAGAATTTATGAATAAAATCGATTATTTAAAACAATCGATTATTTTTTGAATAGAAATCGATTATTTTTAAATTGGTAAGCGGTTTGATCGGTAAGCGTCACTATAAAATCAGCGATCTGTTAGGAGGCCGTACTCAAGTCCGGTGAAGCTGTAAAAGCCGCAGCGGCTCTGTTTGACGATAGGGCCCCTAAGGCTAACAGTGTAGTCAGTACAAAAAAAAAAAAAAAAAAAAAAAAAAAAGGAGGCCGTACCTGGTTGTCTTTTAAAAAAAACTACACTTTTACACAACTCATATATCCTCAGTCAGACAAACTGACTCCCGAATTTTTGTTGAGCGGTTAGGACCGTGCTCCGCGATGTCTTAATACTGACTGACTTGAAGGAAATTTTTAATAACTAAGTAAAAATTGTAAATTGCTGAATTGCACATGTGATAAAACAGCGTCATATGCTAAGGCGCTGACTGTGCTATGTGTGCATAGAAATAAGGGTTGTAACAGATCGATGAACTGATGCTCGGACGCAGCGCGTTTCTTAAGCATTTTTAATTTGTATGAATTTACAAAGCAGCGCTGCAGCCGAACGGCACTTAGAGGCAAATTTGAAGGCACCCTTAGAGCTATGTCGGTGACTTTGATTCTTATGCGGATTTCCTCATTTCTGATTCGATCACGTAAACAAACTACGAGTATAACCATTGCTCTTTGAATTATATTGGGGTCTTCTTACGAGGCTTATAGTTAGAGAGCTGCCGCGTTCACATTGTGTACATTGATACTTATCCTACTTAATATAATAAATACGAAAGTGTGTAAGTTTTTGATGTTTGTTACTCAATCACGCAAAAACGGCGATTTTTTTGGTATGTCGTGTTCCGAGATCAGTCTGGGTATATCCAATAATACGCAGACGAAGTCGCGGGTACCAGCTAGCAGTAAAATATTTCTTATTTAAGTTTTAGGATCGTCTAAATTACCATTTGAATTCTTTGATAATGTATATAAATTTTTCTCATATTCTCTTTGTAACATGTCCATCCAAAGGTTGCCTGAAAGAAAATGCTGTTAACAATAAAGCCAGTATTGTACTAATCACATAATTTTAACGTTCGATTGTATCTGTAATTAACGGTGTACAATAAAGTGTAAATAAATTAATTTATACAGTGTATACACAAATAAATTTAAAACTTTGTAATCCTTGGATTATATCAAATGAAGTAATAGGTACCTACGTTTCTCGTGTTTGTTTACATTTCAGTTTTACAATGAGCTATGAAACAAGCAAATTTAACTTATCAAGGCTTTTATATATTTTTACAACGTCTATCCGTTTTTATCTTGAGATTAAATGACTTGCCGATATGTTATCACTTAGTGTGGGCTCTTGAATTTGTTAATATTTGATTTGTTTTATAAGGTAGGTATGTGTAGTACTACTTAGATAATTTTCTTCAAAAATAAAAAAATTAATCTATCTATGTTTTACGGATGAACGGAAGCTAATTGCGAACTCTTAGATGGCCTCCCATGGTCCGTGATTTTACGGAGGATGCGGACCAGCCAGCACTGACGCACCATGAGAAAATGTCGTCTGTAGAAGCGCAGACAAGTCCGTTAGCCTTGGTGTGCGGTGCGTGCCTGTCCGTGCTCGTCGGCTCTGCGTGATAATCAGCAATACCACGGACCGTGGGAACCCAACTTTATAAAAGGAAAATAGAAGAACTTGACAGCATTTTATGTTTCATTATCGAATTTCAGTGATGAATGATAGAAAAAATATTTATTATGTAATACTTAATTTATTTTTAAAACGATGTATGTGTAGGTATGTATTATGCTATTAACTTATGTAGTTGCACTAAAAAGATATAACATATTATTCTATTCAGCGCGGGACGATGCCAATTTAATTAAGGTTGAATCAATTTGCTATATCTGAACATAGAAATAAATTTGAGGAAAACAGATGCATAAAGCGTTTTGCAGTCATCATGTTTTTATATCTTTTAAGTACGTGCCGAGAGAGAAAAAACGTTTAAAGGATATTACAATTTAATAATCACGCTTATTTGAACTAGTATGTTGTAGATTCATATTGTTATTTACCTGAAGAACTCGATTTCGTAAGAAAGGGACGACATACTGGCTGTGAGACTGATTCACGGTGTAACGCCAAAAATACGGCATTGAACATTTTTAGTTCGTACTGAGATGGAAGTTACCGTAAAAGCTGATTTATATGTATCCATTCACTGGTGCCAGTCTCGTTGGCATGCCAGCACTGGTTTTGTGTAAACACTTTTTCGTGCCAGTCCAGTGGTGATCACAAGCCGCAAATAGTGTTTATACGGAGCCAATACCTTGATACGTAAAAACAGCTTTAAAAATGTAGATTCAAAGCCCTTGCTGTTATTCTATTATGGATGGGAGAGAATGGAATTAAATTGAACAGCTTTTGTTTGATTGAACAGATGTATATGATCTACTCGTATGAGGTGTAGTCGATCGTCTGTCATAGTTTTTATTGTTGTCTGTACATATTATAGTACATAGTGACGCACCGTCTTATTTGTTCGTCGCCGTGATGGCGGTGATTGATTGTTACCACTCTGCGGTAACCTTGGTTTTCAATAGGCGTGAAAATTATTACTATTCTATAATAATTTCATAGCAGTGAAATTACTTTTTTATATAACTGCTATTTCACGTGTGATATATGAAAATTTGCTCTAAGTAAAGAGTTTCTCAATTTGGAGCTATGTGTAGATTTCTGACAGGCTTTGGTCCAAGCGAGCATATTTCTTACAACTTAGATTCATATTTTCATGTGTCTAATAATTATTTTCCTTACCGTATCAATATGATATAATACGAATGTGTTTTGAAATAATAATATATAAAAAAATTGATGGGTTATTCACAATTGTGATAATGACAAATAAATTTTCATACCATAACAAAAATAGCAATGATGCATAACATGTTTTGTCTAGTTTTCAGATCAATCCTCTAAGAGACTACCGGGTTAGGTACAGTAATTTCCTGAGCTCGTTGTAAATATAACTATATTATATTATTGGAATAAAAAAGATTACTAAAAAAATGTATACAACACAAGTATACTTATTTTTTAAATTAATATCTGGCTAAAGATAAGCACAACAATAATTACTTCAAACTCCTTAGGTTTCTTAAGAGCTTATTAAATTCAATGTCTCAGGCAGATAAAGAACACACGCGGCTAGAGTTGCCGCCGTTTATTTGAGTAAATGTATGTTACATTGGTTGTTAAAGGTAGAAAAAAAAACATTGAATTAAAATAAAATATGTCGTAGGATATCGTTGGAAACAGAAGAGTAATTAGTTGTTGCCTTATATAAAGATTCAACTATTTTTGTAATTTAATTATTTACGTAAAAATAATCCTAGAAAAATCAAAATCAAACTACCTATAGTAAATATTTTCACATTCTTTATTGATCACATAAAGTTAAAAGTATAATTCTCGAAATAGCGTACAATAATTTATTATATAGTATATGTGGCAACCCTACATACGAGGTGCAGTATTATTTATCAGATGTTCGTATCTCAAAGATGGTTCGTTCCTAACTCCATTCGTAATTACTGTTTTTTTGTTTCGTTTGTACTACAGTATCTCTCAGTTGATCTCAATTCATTCATAAATTTTATAACAATGGAGTATACTGTCACGTCCACCGGCCACGTCTTCTAGATCAAATAAATAAAGAAGAAATAACACTTTGACCTTGTGGGGTTTTTGTAAAATATACTAAAAATTATTTTCGTCGCGTAATTTATTGGTTACTCATATTATTGACAATTTCTATTATAGCCTTAGCGATTGAGGAATGCCATTTATGTTTTCCGTGTACAAAATTTCATTGTAATCGGTAGATAATTAATAAATAAATATTTTTTATACTAAAAATCTATCGACAATTCTTTTAATCCATCGATTGTGTATTCCCGAGTATACAATTTCATAAAAATGAAGCCATTTTTTGAGTTAAATCCGGAAACAATTATTTTTAATGTCATTTTTGTGATCAGTGGCTTTTCTAATACATCTCTATCAGGAAATTGTAAAAAAAATACATGTACAGACAGAACTAAAGATTTATTAAAAAAAAAAAACATAAATCGTTGGTCTAATATGTCTAAAAAAACATTTACTATTATAGGCCAAAGTATCGGTCTTTGCAGTATGTTCTGTCATATCTTCACTGTTAAGGATCAGTTCAGTGTATATTAATATTTCCCTCTCGTCCCAATAAATGTACAGATGTTACGGCAGACACTATTTAATTATCCGAACTCCAGAAATTCACAATAGTCCTTACCAATGATGAGATTCGCTTTTAGTTATTTTTGTACTGTGCTGGATTCCGTCCATCTTCACAAAAGAAAATGATCTATAATAATACCTAATAAGTGATTATGATAATACTAGGAATATAATATGCAATCTATACAAATAAATAAAATTGAAGAGTCTGATTGTAATGTCAAAATACAATTACATTTTTACTGAATGCATAGGTATCAAAGTATATAAGGTACCCATAAGAAAAAGCAATTTTTAAAATATTTGTGTCTGTTTGTTCTCTGTTATCTCGGAAATGGTTGGACCGATTTGGACGGGACTTTCACTGGCAGATAGCTGATTTTATAATGATTATCTTAGGCTACTAACAATTAGACTTCTTCGTAAATTTAATAAAACAATAAGCTTTTTTATCTTTAAAATAACCGGTGAGCGGCGGCGAGGTTGGATACAGGGTCACCGTAATACCGACAACATACAGTCGACGAGCATTGCTAGTCGCAAAAACTGATTTGAAGCGTTTGTTTGTTCCCAGTGGGTTGGCAGAACGGCTGATGGTGGCACGGTAGCGATGTCGAATTATCGTCTTCATACTCAACCCCGTCGACAGAACGGACAGGGGTCCTCCGTACCCGTCCGTCTCATCGATGCCGTGGAAATACGTGATCTGCTGCATTTAGTGGTTCTGTGCAAGAACGGGCGACAGCTTAAGTGAGTGAGCTTGTTTGTTTTTATGAGCTCCTAGTATCCCTTTGAACTAGGATTGATACTATTTTGGTCTGCGAGCGCAAGTATTTGAGTGAAAATAATTAATAATCATCATTATATATTATTTCTTGAAGTTGTTTTTTTCGTAGCAGCACCATGTGTCCATTAAAATTCTTCATCAAATGAATGATTTAAACATCATTTTAAAGCATATGTTTAAACATATATTGTACAAATAGTATTTAATTAATGTTTACGTTAAATGAATTGATTTAAAAAATCCTATTAAATGACGAATCTCTATGTATTATTTCACAAAGGAGTTTTTAAATATGGTATTCCTAATGATAATAATATTATTATATTCAACTACATGCAACATGTAGCAGGCGCAGGCGCCATGTTAATTAATGCTGAGGATATTATTTTAGAGATATTATACCGTATGTTATGGCGCGACACTCTAGGCTCTAGGTCGGTCTAGACTCATTCATAATTGCTATGTAACTCACAGTTCTATCATTTTAAAAGGCACTATGTTACGCATTTTGGCAGATCATTTCCCATATATGTAGTTTGCCTTGTCAATATAACTAAAATCCAATAATATAAGTATATAGACATTTAATAACAAGGCCTCATTAGAAGCTTTATAATGTAAACAGAAGAAGGTATATATAAACTATTATTTATTTGTTAAATTTTAATACAAATTGTTACATCGTATACACTACACACTATACATACCATACACTATACAATAAATTATTAAGTTTATCCGTAAAACTGTGTACATTTCACGAATATCATCTGCAAAGTTTTTAATTTCGCAACTATTAATTATTATATCCGTTCGTATATTGGACTACTTTTTGATAACGCACTTGTTTTCATAAAACATATTGGGGTTATCGACAGATAACAACAACGCTTAGCGACTGAATAAAGAAAGTCACAAAATTTTCCTTCAATATTAAGATAACTATAAACACAAGTGTTTTTTTTAAATATTGTTTTATGTAGTGTTTCTGCTTTATTCGTATTGAATGGCATATGTATTTAAGTTATATAATAAGTATATAAATATCTGGGCGACCGAGCTTTACTTGATATCTTAAAAAAAGAACACCTATCTAGGTAAACTTGGAATTAAAACATTATGTCGGCCCTAACTTAGTTTACATAAGGCGCCGATTAACATAACATAACATACTATCACGCCTGTATCCCTGAAGGGTTAGACAGAGGTGTACTCATGTACACCCACAGTTCGTCGTCTACGTTTTTTAGGTCCCAAGTAATAGGGGTCGAGCTTATTGCCATTAATCCGACACAAAGCCAAACTCCGAGTTGCTACTGACAATTTCATAGAAAACCCCAATAACACTTAGTTCGACCTGGGAATCGAACCCAGGACCTCTTGATAGAGGTCTCGATGATTAGCATTCGCGCTTACGACCACTAGCCTAGTAACAGCACGCGATTTCGTTCGCTTTAATCACAATATAAAAAATAGCATTCAACACCACGGACAATGTTGTTTCTAAAGAATTTTCAGAATCGGATCAGTAGTTTCAGTGAATACTTCACCGATTTCTTTTTCTCTTATGTAGGGTCCACACAACATTTTATCGTCTTTCACACTATCTACCTTTATCTTAGTATACCCACCTTTTACAAGCAAATTCCTCATATAAGCCATCCATACATTATTGGGTCTGCCTCTACTCCTATATCCGTCCACCTTCACACTTAACTCTTCTCTACTACTATTATTTTTATCTCTCCTAATGACATGCCCATACCACTCTAACCTATAACTCCTCGAATTCTTTGTGACTGGGTACTAATTTCCTTCACCGATTGTATTTTAATACTTCTGTTTCAGATTTTCGTTCAACACTGGCGACCAATGCGTGGAATGGTGGCGAAGGTTGAACACTGCGATGTCTCCGATCGGGTCGATTCAAGAAACGTTCGCTGCTGCATACGCCGCCTGGGCGAAGGAACAGCCCCCTACCTCTGTGCACAGAGCGCTATTGAAAGCGTCGCATTCACCGCAAAGGCACTGGTTCGGACCTGAGGTAATTAAAAAAAAAAAATATTTATCCTGTAGTGTATCGTGTAATGGAGATTGTTAACATCCTATAGAAACACCAAGTTTATTAAAACTTTTAGTAATAAACTAGCTGTGCTCGCGGCTTCGCTCACGTGGACCACAGAATGCCATCGACTGGGCACACGCGCGTTTCTTGTTCTCCGCTCACAGCTATTTTAAAGACAAAAATGCTTATTATAGGTGTTCCTTACTCTATCTGTCATATACTCTCGCTGACTTTTATGTAGGTCTTTTTAATATCTAAAATTATGTAGTACATTACTTTGCTATATCTCATATGGATAACTCAGCGTTACCGAATTGATTCACCATGATCAGTTTATTTTTATTTTTGCGGAACCCTAATCCTTTTTCTAAGATTTCTTATAACATTAGCTATCTACCAGTGAAAGTCTAGTTACCCTTTTCGAAGATTACCCGGAGCAAACGGACAGACAAATGGACAAAAAAGGGGTTTTTGTTATAGGTATAGTATATACTTTCATACGCATTTACTAAAAGTTATTTTAACATTAAAAACAGACATTGCAATTTTATTAATTGTATAGAACAGGGGTTCCCAAAGTGTGCGCCGCGGCGCCCTGGTACGCCGTAGAAAGTGTAGAAGGGCGCCGTGAAAAAATTCTCTTTACCCGTCCCCGAAACCGAGCAAAATATTTGTGTGCTATCTACCTGTATCATTGTATCTATCTATTTTTACCAGCTAGATAGGTTAGGGCGCCGAGACAAAATAGTAAATACATATGTATGTGCGCCGGGGACTGAAAAATATTGGGAACTCCTGGTATAGAAGATAATAGATACTAAGCTGAGCGAGGGCGACGACTAGCCTCGTGGACGGCGGGTAGGTAGTAGGTAACAATTAGAAAGAAGAGCTGCCAGTTAACGTCTGAGGGTTAGCGGAACCTTAACGGGACTTTGCCTACCTGAGCTCGGACTGCTCAGTTTTAACAAACATATTTACATCTACCCGTTTATAGATAATCTTAACATAAAAGCATTACGTTAGTATAAAATATCAACGCCACATTTGGTGGCCAAACCGGATTTCCACAATCCTTTTATATATTTTTTATACTAGCACGGTATAGTAACTTGAGTGTAAGCACAATACAATAAAGGATCTAGGCATCTAGTATAAGGGGGCGTTCAAGTATTACGTAACGTAATTTTGAAGATTTTTGATTCTTTCCCCCATGTAACGCGCCGTAACAGTTTTATGAACCCCCCCTCCTAAAACGTTACGTAACACCCAAGTCAGCAAATCAGCATGAGAGCTTTTATAGGCCAAGAACAGCTGATGATACAAATCCGCTTGTTTTGAGGACATTACAGAGTATGAAGTCACTTTAACATAACTGACTACCAATACAGTCGAGGGATTCCCCCTAAAACAAACGAAAATAGTTGCCAACTTGGGACAACAAAATAAAATTACGTAGTTACAATACAATCGAGGGATTCCCTATAAAGCATAAACGGAAAAGGTTGCAAACTTGGGAAAGTTATATTGCCTAGTTTTTTATTTAAATTAAAAAAAAAACGATACGTCACGCGTTGTCCGAACTCTTTCCCCCCAAATTGCGTTACGTAATACTTGAACGGTCCCATACCTACAAACCTAACCAGAATCACTTTGACGGGTTCTGCATAGTAGTCCAGTCGAGGACAGATCTCTACTATGCAGCTTGATTAACACCTAATAATATCTAGGCGACCGAACTGTGCTATTGAGCTATTGAGGAAAAATTCGCACAGCTTCACTCCAGTATACAGGCAGTCTCAGCGTGCCACTATGGAGGGTGTTAAACCTGGTATATGGTGATCGCGATCCAATCAGACGTAATTAACATGTCCTAATAACCCAGCACTATTGAATTTCTAGTGTATTAAACTCTTGGTACTTGAAAATTTACTTTTTTAACGAAATATGAAAATTTCTTCGGTTCTATGGCAAACACTAAGCAGATTTAGTTAACTCTAAAATATGACTCTTTATGCACGTTTTCTGCATTATTTTTATAATTATTGTTACCAGCGGTCGACTAATGATCGAAATTCAACCATCGACTTTTTAATCATAGACTATTTTCTGTTTCACATTTGCAGTATGAACCTAAACAATGAATATTATTATAGCTCTTGTTGTCACTTTTCGTTGAGGGACAATGTCAATATTTTGGGGGGTCTAAGTTCAATGCCACTGCCTTGTTTAGGATTCGCAGTATTAATTTATTTTATTTAATATATTAGTAACAGATATTATAGATAAATTTTAGCTTACTGCACTCCTTCTCCATATAAACTTTAACCATGCCAAATCTTAGTCTTCCGTGCACGCAATACGCTTAAAAAGGGGTAGAAAGTTTTTGCTTCACGTATTAATATAATGATGCATAGGTTATATATAGTGTTATTAATTTATCACATAACTATAAACTAGAACTCGCAATGATGTGGCGGCACCATGCACCATGTCATAGTCACGTTTCTATTATCTATTTTATGTTTTCCTAGTATCTACTTGGTAGTTTCCAAGACGATAATACAATATAACACTCGACTTTGTTAAGTTTTGTAACACCAATTTACTGCCAATTTATCACGTTTTGCAATAAATCATAAAATACATAATATCTCTCTATATTTATTCCTCAAATATATTTTATTTTTATTTACAACTAAGGTGGCAAACAAGCATACGGCCCGCCTGATGATAAGCGACTGCTAGCGTAGCTCACGAATACTTATAACATAAATATATAGCGCGTTGCCGACCTTAATCAGACCTAACCAAAGGAGCTCTGAAAACAACAGAAGGTCATTTGGCTGCGAACTGCCACCGGGCGGAACGCCCTAAGTTGAGAGGACCAAAAAATTTATCTTTGCCCTACCACTCTTTTGTGTAATATGTATGTATTTTTTTTTGGAGGGATCGACATTAAAGTGTTCATTCTTCTGTATAATATCATATTTTATTATCGTATACACAAGAAAATATGTAAGATATACTTTATATTCAAGCGATATCTCACATGGCTCAGCTCGCCTACCGTTGTTCCCACTGGAAGAGTTTCAACACATTTAGAATAAGAAAAAATATGTTTAGTTTTTAGTCATTCTAAGATCGACGAGTCAATGATATAAATGTGAAATAATTAAGAGGTATAAAATTGACTAATTTAGTTTTTTTTTTAATAATTTAAGAGCTCCCGAAGCTAAGTAACTATCTCCTAGCTTTGTAAATGTTTGAAAAACATTGCGGTGGTTTATGTAAGTTTTTATTTTTATAACGCTCGGGTTTCACTCATTTGTTACGCCACCGCGCCAGTGTTTCACATTATACTTGTATATACAGTCGGCAAAAGAAGGAATACTGGTTTTTATAAAATTATTTTTATGCTTGTTTCAGGTGGAAAGACTAGGGTTCACTACGAAAGGTGCGTGGCGCGTCACAGCCGCTAATGCTGAGTACAAGCTATGTCCGTCATACCCACCGTTGCTGGTCGTACCGGCCGCTATATGCGATGAAGACCTAGATTCTGTTGCAAGGTCTGTTCATAAATATTCGTAGGATAAGCATATTTATTATTATATGCATATGTAAGAACTTGGTTACCAATAGAAGGTCAAATGAAAGATGTATTTAAGTATACAATGGAGTCACATCCGCTACACGGACTGCCGTGGATAAAATACCGTCCAATCATAAATGAGAGCGCTCGTTCATGGTACACGCGGTCGTAGGAATGAAATCGCGCGGTGCGGGAGGCGAGCTCATTCCGATGCGGCTCATGTCACCGCGCGCAACAGGTCGTCATATAAAATTGTATGCGTTTGGTCCGTTTGCGACGACGCGACGGCGCTTGTAGCATAGGTACTTCTGTCACTGGGTCAGTGTTGTTCAGCTTCTTCTTCCTAACTAGTGCTCTTTATTGAACACCATTACTGCGATTGTGCAGTAGATATAGAGTATCATGTTTTAGAGTGATTTCATTATCCTAACAAAGTGGTGCCGCTCTTGTTGGAACTTTCTAGAGAGTTTTTGTGGCGTCTCAGAATCTAGAGTCCATGTTATTATTTGCAATCCGCTTCACATGTGCACAGTAACCAAGCTTTATTATTATGCAATATGCAAACCATACACAATATAGGGTCAAACAACAAAAATTTAAAACCAAAGCACAACATGACAGTTTGAGATTCCGCTAAAAACCCCAAATCACTATTGTTACTTCAATGTTATTTATTGTTACCATATATTTAGTATATAAAGCAATAGGTTGTATAAGATGAGGCCAAAAATGGTATACATTATTGTGCGTACTAGCGTGCGTGTGCGTGGAATAGTGAATGCACTTAAGTTACACTCACGTTAGGCCGATATCACTTACGAAAATGGTTTTGTATTCCTATCTCGTTTTAACATATGCGTACACAAAACTCTTCCTCTTTCGAGATGCCGATGAATAACTATATTAAATCTTATGACTGTTGCTAATTATTTTATTTGTACTACCTATTAAAATGTGTTTTGGCATTAAGCTCCCCAATTTACGAACTAAAAAGTGCGTAAATTCATTCAAACATTATAAAATAAAATTACGATATACAATATTTATCTATCTATTCAAATAATTGTCATGTAGTCAATGTTGCCAAGCCTCTCGCGAGAGTTGTAATACAGACGTCGCATATAATTGTCTTATTATGTCTACTTTCTTAATTGGCGCACGTAGAATAAATAAATAAAATCCATGAACTGAGAAATATAATATAATAAAACAATTATTATGTTTTTTTCAATTCCATCCTGCATATGAATAGTTTATTTTCCGGCAATTTTGAATACTCAAGTGGCCGAAACAAATGTTTGCGGATCCATTTATGAAATAAACTTATAAGCGGCTCTTTTGTTTCATAAAATTATTAAAAGTAAAATGATTTCTGTAAAATAAAAAAACAATAAAAAAATTACCTCGCTTCGTAAAAATATTTGCAAATATAATTAAGTTTTTATTTTATTTAATAAAGTAGGCTCATTTGATAAGATAATTATTATGTATATAAATTGGGTATAATTTTAGAAACAAAGTACTATTAAAATAATAATAGTTTATTATATTAAAAACTGGATTTCATCAATTTCTATGCTAGTTTTGGTCGTGTGTTTTTTTTTCCACGTGTCTGTTGACATGTTTCCTATACATGTATGATGTAGTATTAAAACTGTTTTTAGCCGACCTCAAAAAAAATTAAGCCCAGTTAGTGAGAAAAATTGGCTCTCAAGTACAGTGAACAAAACACACCTACAAATAATAAATTAATATGGCGACATAATTGAACAAGATCGTTCAATACTTAATATTAAGCATATCTTGTATTATAATAAGTAATTAGCTGATGTAAAATACTACATATATACGTATTTAATACAGACATACAACTGATAATAATGTTCATCACACAACAGTCAGTCGACCTCTCGGCTCAAGAATAGAGCTTACTACCAATGCGCTAAAAGGCCTGTCCTATAGGTGCTTGGTAACAGATTTTCAATCCCTACCACCATACGATATTCGTCCTTCATGCTTGCGAGATAAGGATGTATATTGAATAACAATATTTTGTTTCATGTTTTTTATAGATTCCGAGCAATGCGTCGAATCCCGACTGTGGTGTGGCGCCACAAAGGTAACGGAGCTGTGATCGCTAGGTCGTCACAACCCGAAGTCGGTTGGCTGGGGTGGCGCTCGAGCGAGGATGAGAGGCTTCTAGCCGCTTTCGTCACCGCTTGCAACACTGACAGAGGCTTACAACCGCCTAACACTAATAAGGTATGGTATCCTACTATCAAAAATATAAAATGTGTAATATTTTTTTGTATATACTATAATAAAATTGATTCACTCTTATTAAAATTTTCCTAAAAAAAGAATAAATTATAGAACTGTAAAAGCCGCTATATTAAAAAAATGCGAGTATATCCTTCACGCCCGTTTCTAGTAGCATTTCTTTGTCATTGATTATTAGATTGATTGCGTTTTGGAGAATTCTTAGCTATGATTCAAGATAATCTGTTCAGCCGTTGAAGATTGTAAAGCTCTTTTCTAGTTGATAAATAGATGTGAGCATCTTCCACAGGTCTGATTGAGCCGAGATATGGTATTCTGTTACTTCAATAATATTAGAAAAACCTTGAACTCATGCTGCAGCGTGATCCGGAATGTACAGGATACCTGACTCCTCGCCAACTTGAAGCAGAGATATCGTGTTTGGGCTCATTCGAATGGTCTTAATGAATTGGTTGTGTTGGGGGTTTGTTATATTAGTGATCGAAGCTTATGGTGAAATTCATTCCGTTTTAGCAATTGAAACTGCTGATCGTGGACGCTCGCTCGTACGCGTCTGCGGTGACGAACCGCGCCCGGGGAGGTGGCTGTGAATGCCAGCAGTACTACCCTGCCGCCGACATACAGTTCATGTGCCTGCCCAACATCCACCACGTTCGGAGGAGCTTCCAGCAGATGCGAGCCCTCGCCGCTGAACCTGGAGATCAAACCAAGTGAGTTACCGCCATCAATAACAGGAGTTGTTCCATTTTATTCAATGGCAACTTTCTTCATCCACTTTTGCCACGATTCTGGCTCTGTCGTTAAAACTGTCCAAGGAGTTTTTGTGGCAACTTAAAATTATCCGTGCTTCTAGTTATTATTTATTTATTTCTAGTTATACAACATCACGGAAGCTTGTGTCATTGGTTTATTAATAGCCTCAAAAATATTAAAAAAAAAAACGACCGATTTTGATAAAATTTTGTACACGGGAAGTATAAGTTATTACCTCAGAATACAGAAAAAACCAGAAGCCGCGTTCAAGAATAATTACATACGCTGCACTGTGTCCAAAAACAATACGTACGTCCCGCACCTGCCCCACTTCCCATACGCATAATGTTGCTAGCTCGGAAGCGGTTTCCCACTTTTCGGGATAGTCTTATAACACTAAAAAAAAATATTTATTTATTTACATGGATGACTATAAATAGAATACGGCTTAAATAACGTAAGTTAAGATTTTATTAAGTTTAATTTTTTAATATACTTTTTAAAGATTCGTACTTCTTGGCAAGTCTGTTGTATTTTTGTTGTAATGTGTTTATTCGTCGAACATGTTGTTCACAAAATATTTGTTTTCGTCGTAATTGAGATTTAAGTTTGACCTTTCTCGGCGTATCAAACACAGATTCCAAATCAGAAATATTGACATCACCGATCTCTGAGTTCTATCGCGCAGGAGATTGTGGTTGTGTAACCTGAAATGAAAAACCTTAAGTTGTATGTTGTTGTTGTATCATGTAATAGATTAACAAAAACTTTAATTAAATACAGAATATTTCTGCCGTACAAGGCATGACATTTCAGTCCTCACGGATGGAAACGCATTAGTAATAGCACTTTGTGCCTGAGCTTGCAAATGTCCATGGGCCTTACTTAGTTTATTTTACATTTATTACTGTTACTACTAGTGTTTATTTACTACATTAGTTTACTTGTAACTATGTATATCGATTAAGTGCTTTGTTTGCCTTTCAATATTATAAAAAAAAATTAAACATTATTATCATAGGTGGGTACGCACATTGTCCGATGTCGAAGGTTTAGACGTTTCTATGTGTAACTCGGAAAATTCTGGTGTCAAGACCAAACACTGAAATAGAACGTTAGTATTAGATTATTTATATATTTAATTCACCGAAGTTTTATTAGCCCGGAATCTGAAATTTGCGCCCGGTTTAGGCTCGCCCCTTATCACGATGAGGGACGAATAAGCTCGACGAAAAGTGGGCATACTTGTTATACCTTTGCATACTCCTTCGGGGATTACAGGCGTGAGCATATATATATATATATATATATATATATATATATATATATATATATATATATATATATATATATATATATATATATATATGTATATATGGACCAAAATCTTACTTCAAAATACATGACAAACATTTTCACCAGGAGGGATACAATATAAATATAGTAATTATTATGACTATATCTTCCTTAGTTGGATTAGCTGCTTTCTTCAGTCTTTTCAAACCACCTTTTATATCATAAAAATATTGCGCTTCAAAGTGAATTGAGCAAAGTACGCTCCGGCTTGATGGTGAAGGGTTATGACAAAAATAATGTACGATTGAACTTTAGATATAAGATTTAATATAGACAAGATGAAGGTACAAGTTTTACACAGTAACAGTCAGTGTTGCCATATTACAATTGTTTTGATTATACCAATCTAACACCTGCCCTTAAACTAAACAATCTGTATACCAAGATGAGAAACACAATTATAGATTAGTCGAGATATGGTATTCTGTTACTTCAATGATATTAGAAAAACCTTGAACTCATGCTGCAGCGTGATCCGGAATGTACAGGACACCTGACTCCTCGCCAACTTGAAGCAGAGATATCGTGTTTGGGCTCATTCGAATGGTCTTAATGAATTGGTTGTGTTGGGGATTTGTTATATTAGTGATCGAAGCTTATGGTGAAATTCATTCCGTTTTAGCAATTGAAACTGCTGATCGTGGACGCTCGCTCGTACGCGTCTGCGGTGACGAACCGCGCCCGGGGAGGTGGCTGTGAATGCCAGCAGTACTACCCTGCCGCCGACATACAGTTCATGTGCCTGCCCAACATCCACCACGTTCGGAGGAGCTTCCAGCAGATGCGAGCCCTCGCCGCTGAACCTGGAGATCAAACCAAGTGAGTTACCGCCATCAATCACAGAAGTTGTTCAATTTTATTCAATGGCAACTTTCTTCATCCACTTTTGCCACGATTCTGGCTCTGTCGTTAAAATTGTCCAAGGAGTTTTTGTGGCAACTTAAAATTATCCGTGCTTCTAGTTATTATTTATTTATTTCTAGTTATACAACATCACGGAAGCTTGTGTCATTGGTTTATTAATAGCCTCAAAAATATTTTAAAAAAAAAGCAATCGATTTTGATAAAATTTTGTACACGGGAAGTATAAGTTATTACATAATGATGTAATAATCAATTATAATTGATGGGCTATAACGATTTTCAATAAGATCATTTGTTAACCAATTCTGAACTAATTTTGTAAACGGGAAACATACCTTATCTCATATCTGATATGCTATATGAATCGGCCATAGTAAAATTAATAATCGTTAAAAACAACTCAACCTTTTTGCATGAAATTTTCTACACCGGAAGTAGGTATATATTATTACCAAATTGATATATTAAATGAATTGTCAATGATAATATTAAAAAAGAAAATAATTACTGCATAATAAAGGCGTGCGGAGCCGGGGCACACTGCTAGTGTAATTTATATGTAATAGCTGTGCTCCATGCTTTTATTTGCGTTAAAGTAAGGGTTCTGGGTAATAAGTATTTCAGAAATATAAACTTTCCATTTTCATAATATTAGTAGGTAAATAGAGTTTCTATGTAAATTTTAGTCGCATTTGATCAAAATGAAAAGGTCTAGGATATTAAAATACATAACCGAGACCGGTTTCGGTTTTGTTCTCCGTTATCTGTTAGAACCATTGAACCGTTTTCAAATAGTATCGTAGCACGGAAACACTTCACAATCATGGTAAATTGATTTTAAACGCTTTTTAATTTAGCAGATGATCTGTGACGGATTTTATATCAAATTTGATAGTCACGGACTAGATTATAACTTTCAACGAATGAGAATTGGTTTTTAGTTAGTTTAAGACTTAGTCAAACTTGTGACTAATTGTCGTACTGCAATTTTTTTAGATGTCGATATAATGAAGACCATAGGCATTTCCAAGCGCATGTTCGCTGCTAATATAATTATTGAGTTGTTCGTTTTCCCAAGTTTTCTAAGACCAGATTAGCGCAATCACTTTTAAGTACATTAGTCAGAGCCGCGATGTGTTTAACTGAAATGACAGCTGATAGAATGCTTACATTCTTGTTCATCTTGTTTTGGCGCAAGCACTTGCGAGTGTCAACGTTTTTAAGCTTTCATAATAGTAGGTACTTAATAGATATTTTGTATTCAAAGTGGCGTCTAACTAGATGATGTCTCCCTTGTTATAACGATTTAGCGAGTTTTTGTGACATTTCGAAATGCATGCTTCGCGTTTATATTTACAATCCACATCACTTACGCACAATAATCAAACTATATTATGAAAAATACAGCCAATATTACTTAATATAAGGTCAAAAACCTAAATTCATGAATTGGAAATAAAACCACAACATGTCACTTCAAGATCCCACCAAAAAACTCTGCTTAAGCACATTCTATACAGTACATATAGTGTGCAACATATTATAGTATATTGTATTTGTGATACAGTTGGCACAGTAACCTGGAGCGCACGCTGTGGCTACAGTACGTGTCCGGCGTGTGCCGCGCCGCGAGCGTGGTGGCGCACGCGGTCGCGTCCGGCCGGCCGGTGCTCGTGCACTGCTCGGACGGCTGGGACCGGACGCCGCAGATAGTCGCCGCCGCTCAGCTCATACTCGATCCTTACTACCGCACGCTTGAAGTGAGTTCTCATAGCTTAAATATTAGCTTATTTTTGTAAAATCGTTAACGCCACTGGAAACGTGTCTTTTAAGCCTAACTTTGTAACAAAATTCATGTTCCGTGTTATTATTTCTAACTCAATTCACTTGTGCACAATAGCCAAACTATATTACGCAAGATGCCTCCGTTATTACACTTTATAAGTTTCATTTTTAAACAAGTTTATAAAAAAAAAGCTCTACATAATCCGACCGAATGCTAGTATCAATTAATTTGTACAACAGTTATATTAAAATTGTTCCAAAAAAGTTGGTAAATAAACATGGTAAAATTTTAGTGTATTTTCTGCTGCCGTACTTATATACAATTCGATTTCTAAGCGTATCTATTATCATTTTCGATAATATCTCCACTCATACCAACTGAGATTTTGATCAAACGCAAAACTAAGTTTAAAAAATACCATAATATTGGCTATGATAAGTACTTTATTACGTGAAACTGTACCAAAGTTCCGGAGGAGGCATTAGGTATAATCCGAGAGTAGGAATTACTTTCATTTTAAAACAGTTTAAACACCTTTTCAGAAACATTTTAAAGCCAGTGCTATTTCCACGGTAATGATGTTAGAGTCACTTATCAAACGATACCCCCCAACTGTGTATGTATATTTATTGAACGATGACGTCACGCATTGTGACTAGCGTTTCCGATCACGTGACTCACAGACAAAAAATAAATGAGCAACGAAATATACTGACGACTCGCGGATTTAGCTAATAAAATAATTTTCGTAGGGCTTCCGCGTGCTTATCGAGCGCGAGTGGTTGGACTTCGGTCACAAGTTCGCCGACCGGTGCGGACACCAGTTCGGACCGGAAGATCCGAACGAGAGGTCCCCTATCTTCTTGCAGTGGCTCGACGTTGTCCATCAGATTATGGTCCAATATCCATGCAGCTTCGAGTTCAACGACGCTTACCTTGTGAGTTTATCATTACATTTTTTTTTATCACCCATCCCATTTCTGAGATACACACATAAGTGGGAAAGTTCCACCCACTCCATACATATTTGTGTCCGACAGGTCCATTGCAAATAAAAATTAAATTATAACTGGAATAAAGTCTGCGAAAGTTTTCGTCTTACACGCCAGGTTTCATAATTTTATTAATAGTCAACATGTATATTGTATAATAATACCAATGTACGATAATCACAGACACTATGGCTGCGTATCCATCAGAGATGTGTAAGGTTCCGTAGCAAAGCTGTGAAACTGTGCAGCTGAGTGTTGCGAACACTCCTGTAGCTCTAGAACCCGACACCGTTTTGCATACATTCCTCGCTTTTTATATGTACAAACACCTATTATTATTACTTATTGTAGTTATGTGCGCGCTGTCTTTGGTATCTTAAAGTACGCTTACAGATCGCTTTAATACTCAAATGATTGGAGTCCACCAAGTTTTGTTACAATAAAAATATAAGTTTTTATTCACCGCCGAACACGGGAAATGGAGGAAAATGTATTTCATGATGATTAAATTTCAATTATTTATATTTCCAGTTTGATTTCTCTGCGTGGACTAATTGATAAAAAATGTGTGATAAACTATTATTTAATTATTTTTTATTATTATTTTAATCAAGATGTAAATGTTAAATTTAAAACAATGTTGAAAATTTATCGATATCAATAATTCGAGTGAGATCACACCACTATCGAATTCCTTAGCTCTGCATTAAACTCGCGCGCTTATTATATGAATGTCATTCTGTTTGTGTGTGCGTATAGATAAAGCTGGCGACGCACGTGCACTCGTGCATGTTCGGCACGTTCCTGTGTAACACGACACGAGAGCGTCTCGACTGTCGCGCGGCCGAGTGCAGCGCGCACGTCTGGCATCTATTGCGTGCGCCGGCTTACAGGAACCATCTCTACTCACCACATCACCTAGAACAGGTACTCCATCTTTACAACCAGTAGGGAGAGGTGGGCGGACTATGTTAGACAACTTACACGCTCAAATATGTTACATAAAAAAAAAATACTTTTATGGTCTAGAAAAAGTACTACTTAAATCCGTCAGGATCGAAATTAAAAAATCATAAACGTATAAATCATTCATGAAGAACACCGATGTAAGTGTTATATATGTACCATACAAAAGAATTGATAAACCATTTATGTAATTACTGAACGCACGCGAGACCACCCTAAGGGCTCCTGCCTCAATATGGCGGTCGCATAAGACAGTAACGCAGTATAATCCTTATACTGTTGAATAAGAATGCGCATCCTGTAGTGACATAATATTGCTTACGCAATAGTGCATTGAAGGGGTAGCCGATGCGTTGGTCGTATGATTACATATCATAGCGAGTGCGTCCCCGAGTTACCGGACTAAAACAAGCATACGACCCGCGTGACGGTGAGCGGCTACCATAGCCTGTGAACGCTTATAATAAATACCATTGGTATCACTAGCGCGTTCCCAAACTACAACCCTCCTACCTCAAGGATCTCTAGAAACTCTACTCACCGCAGGAACACAACGCACGGTTATTGAGTGCGATCTTCTGTACGGTGGAGGTATTCCACCAGTCGGACTGCTCCAAGTCCTCATTGATCGCTCTTCATCAGAATGTAATATAAATTGATGTACAAGGTGATATGGCCGGAGTGCAGCGCGAGGAGTATGCAAGTCTGGGGCGGCGTGTTCGGAGCAGAACGAGAGCTGCAAGATCAACCGCCGCCCAGGAGGCAGCAGCCGCAACACGCTGCCAACGGTAAGTGTTATTTTACTTAAGCAGCAAAGGCTCATGCCGTACGCATGATTAGTCACTATGGCCAGGTAGACCATTTAAGCATCTATTACTTATCTGAAGTTTGTAACTGATTAATCATCAGAATTAATTTGGAACAGATCGATATGTTAAAAGAAAGAAATTATTCATAGACAACACACAGCGATACACTACATACAGATTTAACATAAAAAGAAACTGCGAACATAATACTACTATGTACTACGTAACTAAAGCAATCTATCAACTAAAATTATAGTCCGACAAGTTCGTGCGTGACCGTCATTATATGGCGACAGACGTTGGCGGGGACGAAGTAGTACGACACTACACTAAAGTAAATAGTATGTTGTCTCGGCAGTGTGTTGATGAAATAATAATTACCTACAACCGCTATGTAGATGAACACGGACTATGTATGGGTAACTATGTTTCTTGGGTTACCTGCTTAGTTATTTGATATATATTATATTTTCATTATTATCTGTTCACCAAAATATATTACTACAAATTTTGTATCTTTCTAATTAAATTATTTATATTGAGGTTTTATTTCTCGTTTCAAAAGTGATTGTGAATTAGTAAGAATAGAATGTACAAAATGTTATTAAATAAAAATAGTATTTTTGCTTAGTTTAATAAAACAATTTTAAATTATTTTTTGTTGTTTGTATGAATATGTGATACTGTTTACTTTAGTGTACTGTGGACTGCGCGGCTATGACACGCAATTGGACGCGTTTCTCTTACCAGCTACATTACCCGCCTCCGTTATCGTCTGTCGTCATATAGGAAGGTCGCGCACGAACTTTTCCGACTATAAGGATGCAACATTATCAATAAAAACATCGATGTTTTCTAAAAGCAAAACCTTGATGTCGAAAATATCGCAGTTGTATTCATTCATCAATAATTTTTGGATGTTCAAGAAAATCATTTAGGAAATAAATAAAATACCTATGAATATTACAATGCAAATATGTTTCACAGGTCTAATGACGAAAACACGATCCTGTGATAACTTATTGAACGAAGGTGAAAAGCGAATGACACAGAGACGATGCAGCGACCCCAGCATCGCACCTGACGTCATGTAAGTACCAACCAGCCTTTAAGAGCCTTTTCACTAATTCTACTGCAAATAAATACAAAAGAGACTATAGTTCTATATGTAGCTTATACATAAATACATATAATAGTATAATCAAATCAATTTGGAGACGTTTTTGCGTTTATAGTAGTGTACGGTCAGCATATAAATTAATGACTACTTTTTAATTTATTTACTTTTATAGGTAGATTACTTATATACACATTAAACGTAATTTTTAATCATAAATTTCTTCAACACCAGACATTTCGTAGTCATCCAAATCATCGCTTTCAACCGATTAATCATTTATTTGTTCTGATATTGTGTCTAAAGTCTCGAGTCTGGAATTTCTTTTCTCCTTCAATAGCATGTAGACAAACATTTCTCTACAGTTTGGGAAGTTCAACTTTTTTATTTTACAAATTCAAATGATTAATTACCTCGACCATGTTTTAACACCGGAGCCATTTTTTATATCAAATTACAGTTAGCATAGAATATAGTATATAATAACAATAAACAACAAATTAAATCAATAAACTAATAAACTTCTTATAAGCGACTTATGTTATAACGACCATATGTTATGTTATACATAGTTTAATCCAAGAAAAGAATCATGAAAATATACTAGGAAAAAGGGGAACTTTCTTTTTTAACCCACTTAAAAAAAAGACAGGTTACTAAATACGAATGTATATAAAAAGTAAATACTTTTTTATGTATGTTCAGCCGTAACTTCTTTGTTTATGAACCGATTTGGATGATTCTTTTTTTGTTGGATTGGGGATACCTCAAGGGTTTTAATTCTATTGGCATTGAACCTTCAGCTTCGGACATACTATATATTAGGGAACTCTTCAAAGTCATTGAAGTTGATTTTCTTCTCTGTTAAAAATTGTCGTTTTAAGTCACTGAAAAAAAATTGATGAAAATGATGTTTGTAGAGTTGTGATTTCGACAGGAAGCTCTCGCTGGTGGTGGGGGAGTGCCGGGCCACACTCACCGACAGCTGCGTCGACTCGCTGCCCTTCACAGACAACACTACTCAGGACCAGGTAACATACCAGAATATTCTTATTAACCCATTTCACATTTTAAAATATGACAGAGATTCTTTCGTAACTAGCTCCGCCCACGGCTCCGCTCGCGTGAACGACAGAGGAACGGCGTAGTGCTTATAAAAATTCTAGTTTCTTACATCTTTAATAACTTTTTATTGAATGAAAATAACGTGATAATTTTTCTTTTTTGATAAGGACCAAGTATGAAGGGATTAAAACAAAAAAAAATGCTCAACATATGTCCAATACTTTTTGCGTGATGTGCGCACAACGATAAACCTCGATCATTTTACTTATGTAGATATTCAATAAAATACAATAAATTATCAATCCAACTGAAACAATATTATACACTATGAGATATATATGAAAAAAAAAATTATGGTAGGGAAGTTTTTAGTAGGGATGAGCGATATTATAAAAAGACATCGATGTTTGATAAATAACGAAACAAAAACATCAATATTTTGGTGCTGTCGAAGTGGGCGACAATTTTTTAAAGTGAAAAACTTCTTTAGGTACCATTGTGATTTGAAACGCGATGAAACGAATAAACAACACTAAAAAGGGACAAATACACACCGTTCGTTCTATAGGCTTTAGCCTACGAGAGAATGAGATAGAATACATAATACACGGTTAATGCGAGTCCTCATTTTCACGATTACGATCTTCGTAGTATTTATTGGCTTAGCGATGTGACGACCAGACTTGTACGAACTGTTTTATGTACAGTACGCGTGGTCGGTAGTTCGAGTGGTGCAGATGATTTTTAGAAAGAGATTCTATCTTCTATCGCTCGTGAAACTGCACACATTTCTTTCATCGTTTTTATTTTGCTTATTTTTACAATAAAAATAGGTTAAACCAAATATTATAACTGACACAAGGTCATCGTCCGTCATGCTTGCTTATCCAAAACACACTAGCGCACTCGCATGCCTATTTTATTGAAGCGTTTGTAGAGGTTGTTTGGCAAGCGGCAAGCGTGTGGATCCGGCATTACCTATCTAACGGAAACTCCGTTGGAGGAAGTCAAATGAGCTTTTTGGAAGTACTTGTTGGGTAAATGTAGTGTATTTGAATTGGCAGGTGGACGGTTTACATCCTGAGCACTTTGAGAACAGCAGCCGGTTGTCGCGCGACATCGCCAGCGGCTCCTCCTCGCTGGAGCGCGAGCTGGCGGACGTACGTCATACCGACCACGTCCAAGACATCACACATGTTGCGGTCACTACCCCTGTAAGTTCTTATTTCCTATTTTGGCAGATGAACCTCAACTACCCGCGCAACTTCGTCTCAGTCACATAATGGAAGCTCTTAAAAGGACTAAATTTTTCTCCCTTTTTGCAACATTTCTCATTGATGCTCCGCTCCTATTGGTCGTAGCGTAATGTCATATAGCCTATAACCTTCCTCGATGAATGGGCTATCCAACACGAAAATTATTTTTCCATTCGAGCCGGTAGTTTCTGAGATTAGCATGTTCAACCAAACAAACAAACTCTTCAGCTTTATAATATTAGTATAGATTATTACTGCCATTATCAAGTGGATTTATACGTTAGTGTCTACTGATGATTAAAGTGTCCTAACAAGATTATGATTCCCATAGAGGGAACGACTAAAAGAGTAGGGGATATTTTTTACTCTTTTACTACGAATTAAAAGAGCGATGTACAAAAAATATGACGAGCAAAAGAGGAAGGGCTATTGATTTTGTCTCTATCGCTGTATCCGCTTTTTTGATGCTAGAAGCGCTATATGATAAAACTAGTCTAAAATATTGCTATCTATTTGTCTATTTCCTTCTCTGTCTACGCTTTATTACTTTCCAGATAGTTCAGGTTCGTGTATTGATTATGTACCAACTATACAAAAGGACTAAAGTCACTGATATAACCCTCAGAGTGACTTGGGTTTGAGTGGGCGTGGCACATTACACGTAGAAGGGATGCCCGATGGCGCTAAAAAGATTCTGAGTGGCGGCCACGCAGCATGAGAGAACTACGAAAAGGTGGCCCAACAACCTGATGAAGGTTGCGAGGACATTAACGATCTTTGAGGGTGGCCGTGGGCGTAGTGAGTAGGGCGGGGCAGTGCTCAACTTAGAAAAATCTACATTATTGAAGGAATACACAATATTTATTACTTTCGTCTTGAAAAAAAATATTTTTAGCTTATAGTAGCTGACTCCTTAGAAAAATTCACTAGCCACTCCATGCCAGTGAGGTACGCCATGTCCATTAATGGAAGTCTTTCGGCTGAATTGATTGAAATGCTACGTGTGCTGGAATTTAAATATAATAAATCTGTGTATAGGTGGATTGCCCGGTACTCCCGAGTCCTGAGGGTGGTAGGGGAGGGGGGGTGAGTGCGGCGCGGTCTCCGGACGGTGACACGCCGGAGGAGCCGCCCATCTTCCTCTGCGACACGTACACAGATGTCGTCGGGATACACGATGTTAGTATACTATACTCTGTACTGTTATTTTTTCTTTTCTTTTCTTTTCTTCATCTCTTATTAGAACGATTCTATCCTTATCCTTCAGTAAAGTGCGTGTTTATATAACTACAATGTGTAGTTTTTTTATACAGCAAAGGTGGCAAAAAAGCCTTGTGGTAAGCAGTTACTCGAATCCCCTTTCCTCGAGAAGATCTGGAAACCCTACTTACAGCAGGAGCACTACACAAAGGTTATGCGGCTACGATCTTCTGTAGGGTGGAGTTTATACAGTAAAGTAGAGAAGTAGAGAGAAATCTCAAAAGATATTTATCTGTACTCTACCTCTCAGGCATATCGATTGTTTGCTTCTTTATGTATTGCAAAGTACCCACAAATGTTTAAAAGTGTTTCTTTTCATTTATGTCTAACTTGTTATTTATTTCTTAATATAATTACGCCTGTTGGTAACTAATAATGGCGTGCATTGCGATTAAAGTATTTGTCTTACACACAAACACAATACACGCACACTTGTTGCTTATTATTCGTTCCTATTAAATTAAACTGTCGGGTGCTCGATCTGCGGTACGTTTATATATCATACCTGTTTTGTAAAAAAGACGAGAAGTGCCTAATAACTTTATCGCTACTTTGAAGCTGCAGGAGCTTCACCTAATTACTTTATAACATCCCTATTGTTACCCCTTCAAGAACCTTCATAAAGTAATCAGAAAAAACCACAACAAAAACACTTGAGAATAGCATCTCTCGAACCTACCAAGTACCTGAATTGCTCTGGTAAAAATATCATTTATCAGTATTTATTAATTCTTTGTAAATAAGCTATACTTACATAAGATTTAAGAAAAGTTAAACGTTTCAACACGGGTGTAACAAGGTGCTTGCTCCCAGAAGGGGCAACTGTCCCTCCCTCTCCAGGGTGGTGTTGGTGGGACGCCCCCTCAAACGAAGCCTGAAGAAGCATCTGTCACTGACGGTCGACGTTGTTTCTGGACTGCACTGTACTGTTATCGTAGTTTTCCTTAACCTGTCCCGCCCCTTGATGAAAATTCTACCTAAATATAGTGTAATACAAAAATATTGTATTAATAACATAGGCAGCGAGAGACGCCGGACGAACGCGAAACATAAGCATAACGTGGAGATCGATATCGGAGTCGAGCAACCAGTCGTCGACCGGGTTCGACATCGAGACGACGCCGCAGAGCCGCACCGACCCGAGTCCGCCGGTCGACAACCACAACTCGACTGAGGGAGATGAAGCGAACCACAACCGAGACACTAGCGGTCTCACTAACGGATCCAACAGGGCCAACGGGTTGCTCAACGGTGTCGAAGATGTCGCCGCTAAATTCTTGGAAGTCGATTTGAATGGTCAGTTTTATTCATGTTCCATCCGTATGCTAGAATAGTGTTCGTAAAATAAACCATTACTCAATAATTGTAATGCAGATGTGAAATTACTTTATGACGCCCTTATGGGGCGTTCAAGTATTACGTAACGCAATTTTTGAAGATTTCTGAGCCTCCCTCCCCGCCCATGTAACGCGCCGTAACATTTTTCTCTGCTTCCCCTCCCTCCTTAAACGTTACGTAATACCCAAGACAGCATGAGAGCTTTTATAGGCCAAGAACAACTGTTGTTGCAAATCTCCCTGTTTTCATTTTAACAACACTGACTACAGCAATACAGTCGAGGGATTCCCCGTAAAACAAACGAAAAGGGTTGCCAACTTGGGAGAACAAAATAAAAATAACGTACAATACAATTGAGGGATTCCCCGTAAAACGTAAATGAAAATACATAGTAACATACAATGTTACGTAACGCGTTGTTCGAACCCATCGTAACCTTTTAGAAACCCCCTGCCCCCCAAATTGCTTTACGTAATACTTGAACTCCCCCTTACTCACCATATTGAAAACTAGGGTTGTCAGCATTTTTACGGTTAATATTAATAGTATTTTCGGAGTAAGTGCAGTTTCTTAGTAAAAAAAAAAATATGAAAAAAAAAACTATACGTGCTTTTTAGATCATTATTTGTTACTTATTATTTTGTCTACATTTAAAGTGTCATGTGGATGCGCAGTCTGTTTATATAGATTTATACTATCTCGGTAAAATGACTGCAAAGCACCTAATGGAAAGTGCGGTACAGCTCAGCTACAACCCCGACAGCCAATGACATAATCCATCGATGTCACAGAAACAAAAAACAACAACATGTCTCTGCAGAAATGCCTCTTCACGCTCTATTTGAAGGATCCGATATCGTAGCGATTGTATTTTTCACGGATTCGAAATACAATACAATGTTATATATTATTATGGTATGATTGGCACCCTTGAAATACGTGTTAATTATCGTGGGACAGGTCGTCGTGCGACACGCGCCTGGAGTAGCGCAAGCTCGGACAGCGACTGCGAACTCGCTGAGGACAGGGGGAGCGGTGTCAGCGCTGGGGGGAACGGCGGCGGAGGGGAGAGGAGTACTCGCGGCCGAGTGCCCAGTCAGTTGACCCTGTGCCCAGCCTCCCCGCGGCGACTGCCCTGTTGTCACTGTTCACGAGCGCACGGTAATTGCATTGTTTTTTAATCTTTACTTTTAAGGTCTTTTGTCCAAGAATATGTCAGTCCCATTACAATCCAAATATGGCATTTAAAGAAAGATATTTCACAGTGAATTTTTTTTTACATTCAAAGTTGCCGTTAAAATTCTTATGAAAAGAAGTATAAGAAACCCACCGCTTAAAATATTTTATTTTAACTTTTTAAAATTGAATAATGACCGTCGACATTGAAGATACACCAGAGAACCCCTCAAAACAATTGAAGTTGATTTTCTGTTTCGTAAAAATTTTCTTGTTACCTCTCCGCTTAACTTGGAAAACTCGTAATGAATGTTTTTTGATATTGATATGAATGTGAATTTATATTGGTGTAAATGTTTATTGATATTTGTATATGGTATATCTGTATTGGTGGGCAGGTGGTGAAGGCGGTGCGGAGGCGTGCTGGTGCGGCGTGTGCGGCGGCGAGGTGGGGGGAGCGCGCGTGCGCTGCGTGTGCGGAGCGCGCTCCACGCAGCCGGACCCGGAACCGCTGGACGGGTTGCCACCAGCGCTGGATCCGCTGCAGGCGCGTCTGCATCAGATCATACTCTATCAGAAGGTAAATAACACAATTACGATAATCTCTATATTATGTTATTTCTCAAACGTGTTATTTGTGGCAACGTCATATCTTGTTTAAGGCTGCCTGGTTAACCAATAGAATTGCATCTCTGGCAAACATCAACCAATAGAATTTCATGAATTTTTTATAAGAAGCATAATATTATTTTGTTGTTGATGACATTCCTAATGGATAATGAAAATAGGGCATACAAATCGTTTGTTTTTTTTTTCTTCTTGTTTTGCCAAAATAACATTTGCCAGTGTCAATGTTTTTAAACTTTCGTAGTCTTTTCTAATTTTCAAAGCGAGTTTAAACAAGATGATGGCTCCCTTACAGAAAGTCGTGGAAGAATTAAGTGGGCAGCTGAGGGAGGCGCGTGAAGCGCTCCGACTGTCGTCCCCGCCTCCCGCGCGCGTCCCACCAGCGCCACCAGGGGCGCATGCCTCCCCCGCGCTATCGCCTTCACAGGTTCATATAATAAATAATTACAATCAACTTGTTGATTAGTAAATAATAACACATGAATGAAAACAAACTTTTAAAACAAAATTTTATTCAATATTTCATTGAAGTAAATAACCCGTAAAAAAATTATTAATTAAAGATATTTTCCTCTTCTTCTCAGTGAACCTTTTCATTTCATATCCATATCATGGGGGTGCATAGAAAATGATTGTTCCGTCATATTGGATTTAGATTGAGGTCACTTAGCTAACCATGCATTGTCATCCAAACCGGATGTGTAGGTATAGAGAATTTCAGCTCAATTGGTTGAGGGTAACGTTTTCAAAATTCAGTTGCAAAATTTGAACCATTCTAACAAAATCGCATGATGGTCGAGAGTGGTTTTGAGTGGCGGAATATCGGAATTCCTGTTTCGGAAATCTAATAACGAAACCTGATCTGTGTGGCCGGTCTAATAATTGTAAATGCCCTAAAAACCGTGCAATAAAGTTGACAAACCCTAGTCGTAGCTTCGTTGTATATGAATCTTTTACTGATATACTCTCGTTGTTTTTAGTAGGTTTTCTAAACTGCTTTTTTTATTCCCACGTAGTGAAATTATATTTTATGTGTTGCAAATTTACTGTTTTTAAAAAAGTGATTCCATCAATCGGTACTAATTGTAAATCCGTATGAGTTATTATTATATGTATTGATAAGTTTTTACCAAAAAACATTGAACTCTTCATACGTGAAGCCCAAATAACGGAGATAAATTCGCATCTCTCGTGGGTCAAGCATTATTTTTTTAGTGTTTTTTTTTTCAGTTGTTCGCTATGTTAATAGTAAATGATCGAGTATTTTGAATAACACAAAATAATAAATTAAAATCATCAATTCAATATTTAAAATCTTGCGATTCAAATAATTGTTTGTACTGTAAAATATATGATTAGCACAATACTACAAGAATAAATGTGATATTATTTTTAACTTTGACATTAGTGATTGTCACTTCACCCCGTGGGAATAAAACAGCGCAGTATAGAAAATTTATTTGCGTACCCAATCGGATTGAATGAGTAGTAATGTAGTGTTCATGTGTGCGCAGAAGAGCCACAATAGCGCTTCCCGCAGCGGTAGCGGCAGCGCGTCCGGCAGCCGCAGCGGCTCGGGCAGCAGCAGCGGCAGCGCGTCCGAGGTAGAAGTGGGCGAGGAGGCGCGCGGCGTCGTCTGGCTCCCGGACAGTGCGGCACCGCGCTGCCAGCACTGCAGGAATCACTTCTGGCTCGCGCGCAGGCGGCATCACTGCAGGTACGACGCACACACTGACACACCCGAGCTATTACACCTTTTTTAACCGACTTCAAAAAAAGAGGAAATTCTCAATTCAAATGGTTTTGTTTTTATGGATGTTGTTCAGCCTTATAACTTCTTTGTTTATGAACCAATTTGAATGATTCTTTTTTCGTTGAAAAGGCGGTAGATACCTCAAGGGTGGTCACATATTGAGTTCATTGGACCTTCGACTTCGAATATACATGAGGGAACTCCTCAAAATCATTGAATTTGGTTTTCTTTTCGTTATCTTTGTTTAAGGGGGGAGTAGGAAACACTTTCTACAACATGGGGTATGTTACACAGTATCACAGTACGCTAAAGACATGACATAGAGAACTTTTATGTTCGTACCGAGATGGAAGTTACCTACGTCTAATTTTTAACAAGGTTTTATTCATCGGTGAATTTTTAAAAAAGATTTCTTCCTTCTGGTTCAGATCTCACCTTTTAATCAGAACCTCGCCCGGTGCTTTTTTAAGGACATTTTTTTTTGAGTAATTTTTAAATTCAGGCCCCCATCGTCGATCGAATACTCGTCTCGGTGTTTCTTTAATGAGTTTTATATGTAATTTTGTGTTTGTTTTGATGCAGACGGTGCGGTGGTATATTCTGCGGCTCGTGTTCGGAGATGAGCTCGTGGGGCGAGTGCGGCGCGGTGCGGGTCTGCCGGCGGTGTCGCGCGCTGCGGTGACGAGCGACTGGAACCGCACCCGCAACCGCATCTACTCTCTCGTCCGCAACGGCGGTGCACGCGCTCTCCCCAGGCAAACCAACAGACCCTCAACTAATTTATATAGCCTTAAGTCAGTAATGACGCGGTTAAACCTGTAATTATATCAATATTTATCATACTAGAGATCGGATTGCTTGCATTGTGAACCGTCTGAGTTACTTTTGAATGAGATTTATCCGTTATAGGCACGTCCACTAACTTCTCCTCTTTATGCGCCTAACACCCTAACATATAGATTTATATATTATATTACTCAGGCGCGGATATAGAATTTAAGTTTAAAGGAGGATATATAACGAAGTTTCTCGAAGATTCGATATTCGAACAAACCCTAATGACCTCCAATGACCCGGTCTGAACGACTATAGATCCACGCCTGATGTTATTATCGGTTGTTGAAACCTCGAATGTTGACTACTTTTAGGTAAAGTGACAAAAAGAAAAACACCTTTTCGAGAGATTCAAATATATTATAATTATGAGAGATTTTATACCTTCATATAATATATAACATTTCCTCTAACTGTGCCTGTTGTAAGATGAAACAACGAAACTTTTAGACTATTGGAAAATATGGTGTTTTTCCATTGTTGCAAATAACAAGCGATTTTTTTAGACTATCTCGAAACAAATTAAACACGTACACTGCACCGATATTTAAGTTATAAGTCAGTCCGTCTGAAGGTCAAAAAGACCTCATGCATATTCTAACTTCACTGTGACGTCGATATGAGAGAGGCGTTATCCGCCCCATATGCATAATATGATATCAATTTTGACTATATCCCTTTCATACTTTGAATATTGCCCGAGTTGTGAACTGTTTTTGATAGGGAAAATTGTTTTAGCCATCATGGGTCATATCGACCCCCTGCCGCAGAGAACATGTTGACTGCAAATCTGTATTTAATATTAACGCGTTATTCTAACCAACAAAATACACTGTCGAGTTCAGTTTAAATGAATTTCGTATTGAAACTAGTCATACCGCTTCGACAATTTGCTGAATATAAATATCATTATCTACTAAATAGGTATTAGAATTTGATTTTATTTTATTGCGTTATTATTGTTTCATCAGATAAGGTGACGAGACAAAACTATCGACGTTGTACAAATGTCGATAAATAGTGACAGTTTGTAAATCCATTTTAACTTTTTATCGAATATGTGATAGGAGTTTGTGCTAACTGTATAAGCGATGAAATATTTTCCTTACATTTTTATTTCTTTGCGGGAAATATAGTAGAAATGTACTACTGCCGAATATCACGACAGCGGATATTTTTTTATAACTCTATCGACAATAGTTTTATAATCGAAATCGTTATGACTTAAACTTTTCCAATTAATTTTCAAGCCTTGGAAATCGCCATCTAATTTCCTAATTTGTGCATCCTCGAACAATAACAATATATAAAGAAGAGTGAAATTTCGGTGAAATTTTACTACTAAGAAAATATATGTAACAAAAACGTTTCGTCAAAAGTTACATGATTACGCATTGGAGCGTAATTACGATGTTGAATAGGCAACCTGACAACTGTTCAAAAGGCGTTAATTATTTAATCAAAATAGAGGTATAAAGCTTAGAAAAATATAATGTCACATAAATATAACACATTATAAGTACCTACTTAAAATAACGTATACATTTTTAAATTACAAACGATACGGCAGAGTATGTGACGTCATACGTAGAATCAGCACTAAATAAACGCAGACAATTATCAAGAAATAACAGATGTCAGCTCAATGCACCAATTGCGTAACGTTTGCTTACACACGAATGACGTCACGCGCTGTTATTGGCGTTTCGTTTGACATGAAGAACAGCACGGAATGTTCGGATTTTATTTATTCAGTTAAAAATATAAAACAATGTTATATAATATTAGGGAGATTATTTTCAACTTTTTATTTTTGTGTTTACTGTTCGGTTAGCTATTGTGTCGAAGTATGATCTAGTCTCTGGGCTTGTGGTACTGCCGATTGCGAAGGGGTTCTGACGTGCGCCCGTTGTTAGGAAATACCGTAACGAGTTACAGTTACGCGAAGGCTGAATATAATGATAATATTTAATTTCTTGTATAAATGTTTTTTTTTTTGTTGTTACTATAGAACATCTTATATTGTGTTTATTACAAGAGAAAAAAAGAGAGAAGTTTATTTATTTCTTTGCATAAAGATGTACAAACAGACGATACAGAGACTTTGTATAAACTTTAATTTTTATTTTATTTTGTATTATAGCGTTTCTTTATTTTTAGTTTTATAATTACTTTTTGTACAGTAAACGGTTTTGTTTCACACTCAGTCCCGAAGCGTGTGTCCCTGACGCGAGAGCGAGAGAGACACGCGTACGCATACGAGTGAGACGGCGATAGACGACAGAATATTTAGAGACGCGCTAAAAGTAACGACAGTCGACGAGAGTTCCCGATTAAAAATGTATAAGATACATTTCGCTAATTATTATAAAATGACTGAAGCTTCTCATAAGGATAATTATGGATTTTGTATCTATGATAAACTAATTCCAAGGTTTATTAAAGCATTGATTATTTTTACGTTGATAAATTAGCGAAATTTTTCATTCGGTGTAATTGAAATTGTTGGTCCGGAGGTTCGTGTATTTAATTTTGTGATATTGATTGATAAACTTTTGTATATGTAAGAGTTTAATAAAATGTTGTTAGCAGTTACATTTCACTTGTGATTATTTTCAAATTACCCTCGTTGCGCGTGTTCCTTCCTTACTATCTCTCGTTCATATTTATTTTAAGGCTTAAATTGCATTAAGTGGAAAATTTCAAAAACTTTGAATATAAGTATCAAATTATTACTTGTATGTATTATCGTAATTAATTTTTATCATTGTTGATGAAAGTTTTTTATATAGTATAATAAATTTGTATGTTGTAGAAACTTCTGGTAACACTGTTGAATATTTAGTTTCAATTCATTCTTCCCTGCATATTATAAATATACAACATTTATTCATATTAATATGAACCCTCATCATTGTTATTGAATAATGAACAATTTCAGAATATTGAAGTATCCTGAAATTGTCTCCTGTATACCATAATTAAATGACGAGAAAAACAAAATTTGGAATTTAAAACAGTTGACCTGCACGGGACGCCCGGCAGATGTGAAATATCTTAGTAAATATTTAAAAGAGTAATCAGCTGGTAATCCCGAAACACAACAAACCAAAAGAAAATCACTGTGAAGAGATGTTAATTTTATTTCTATGTGTACAATGGTCTTGCGTGACCCCTACCACTCCACTCTACTTGATTGCTGGATATACACAAGGTGATCCCGAAACACGACAAACCAAAAGAAAGATGTTTATTTTATAACTATGTGTATGGTGATCGTGATCCCTACTAACCGCTTTTAATCCATGCATATTTTATCATGAAACTTTAAAATATTCCTACATAAGCCTCTCCCAAAAATCGCGACAACGAGCGGTCCTGTGCCGCTCGCAACCTCCACCAGGTCGTCCTAACACCTTATGGAGGGTCTGCTCACGCTTCATATTCTGATTCGCGGCTGTTGTTTACACTAGCCATACTATATCTAAAAAACAAAGAATATAAACTTCTGCAAACATTTATTTCATCTTCTTCTACATATTTCCAAATATACTTAGTAAATACATAACATAAAAACATACTTATTTCAAGGTATAACAAAGGTAAATTAGAAACAATATCACATACTATTAAAATATTACTCAAATGGAATAAATCTTTTGTACGAGTTAATGGATAAAAAGTTAATAAGTACTCTGTAATCTATACTAAAACTATTTTTATGAAAAGCACATGTGGGCTGGAAGAGCATTTGTGGTAAGACTGCGACAAGCCAATTGGCCAGGTTAAGATGTTGGCAAGCTCTCGGTCGAAGTGCTGCCGAAACGTAGAGAATTTTGTGAAATTAGTAAACAACAAATTATTTAACATTAGTTGTCCCTAATCTGCTCCTCCCTGGGCAAGGATTTTGCGACAAATATGTATGTTCATTGTAAAATCCGTTAACTTCACTGCTTTAGCCATTAGTGTAGCTAGCGGATTTCCGTTTGGAGGGCAGTAGCCAGCTTGGCTTATCATCCATTATATGCAAAATATTTGGGTGGTCAACGAGTTTTGTAACTACGTCCATTGGCTTCGACGCGTCGTGCTTCAGTGTATAGTTTTTGGTGCCGCCATGGTATTTACAGGTCCACGTGGTGAACAACTGTTAATGGGTCTTCAAGCTTTTGTAAACACTATTGCTAAGTGCTATAAAGGAACAGTAAATAACATCACATTAAAGAGAAGATGCTTAGTTAATTGTATTATAAGTTTCAAATAAGAAAATAATTGTTAAACCGCCATATTGCTTCGCTAACATTGTACGATCGGAAAAATAATAACACGTGTAATTTATTCTTTGTTACGTGAGACCCGGACATAGATTTAAAAAAGGCAAAGGCTTATTTATATTGTTATAAAAAAAAAAAATTATTAAAAAATCATACAATAATAAATAAATAGTGCAATATGAAATTATTATGCGTTAAAATTAGTAGCCCATTTTCTAATTGTTTGGCTTTAAACCGTCGAAGTTGTTTATTTGCTGTCGGAGTAATCTAATTCTCTTCTTGCCTTTGCAAATATTTTATTCACTATACTGTTCTTACTTAAAATAAAAATATTTTTTTAACTGTACGTGTATGCTGCTGGCTGTACAATTCTGACAAGTAGTGAGTGATATTGATGCGGACGCATTACATTCTCATTTGAAACGCATAGTAAATACATCTAGTTATTGATTGATGCAAATCCGATTATTTATTTTATTTGTTTAGAACGGTTTTGTCCTTTATTTGTTAGCAGAAAGTGGAAATTCCTTTACAATCCTTTGAAATCTCCGCTCTTGAACAAGAAAGGAATTTTTATCGCCAAGTTATGTATGTAGAATATAACACGTATTTGTGAAATTCTTACTCCTACATGTTTAGGCTTTACATTATAACTACTATTCGTTAATATTAACACTTAAACTACTATTTTAATATACATTATTACTATATTTACTCAGCAGATAATAACATAAGACGAGACATTTTGACTAGAATATTAAATATAGTAGGTCAGAAAGTTATTTTAAAATAAGTTCTTAAAAAAATTAAATATAACCCACAAAAAAAATTCTTCGCAATGTTAATATGTAGTTCGAAATGTCTAATATGCATTTTTAACATTTTAAATTTTATTGTTAACAATTATTTAGGCCTTTAATATAGGAACGACAGTGAATAAATAATAGTTCTAACTTTCAATATCCTTGAAATCTTTACTTTTTTTAATTTTATATTTTTTTTATTCATATATTTATTATCAATAAAGTTTCGTAAATTATTAATAAGAGTTAATATATGTGCGGCCCGCCAAAAAAATTTAAATTTAAATCGGCCCTTTGATCAAAAATTTGCTCGCCCCTGGTCTACTATATACTACTACTGACTATATATCGCGTGACTATATGAATTCATTTCACTTAATAACAAATTATACCAAATAAATAATATCAAAAAAACATAGTTTTTTGTTGCACATATGGAATTCATTCATCGCAAGTGAAATAACAGTGATAAAAATATAATTTCAGAGCTGTGACAATTATTTTTAAATAGCAGTAATTTCAATGCTTACTCTAGAAATAGGTAAATCAGCAAAATTTCTTGCGTCACCTCAAAACATGAGCGCTGCTTACTGCGCCGGCGCACTGAGTTAACTCAAATTTGGGCCATGACGCAGGCGCAGCGAAATAGTACGCATAACACAAGCGAGTTAAGAAATGTATGAGTCAGATGACCGGCACGGCGCGCGAGGCGCGGCGCGGGTGCAGCGGTGCGGCTCGACGCTGTGCCATAGCCAACTTGCTGCATTAAAGTGCGGTGTGCACCAGCACATTTGAAATGTAAGTGAGTTAAAACTCCCGGCGCAGTAATCTATGTTGGCGCAATTGTGCGTCGTAGCGCAGTGTTATCCATGTCTAGCCTAGACAATACTCATATTTATTGATAAAGCTTAAATAGTAATGACCAATTGAGCGAAACAACACATTATTTTAAACCGCAATAAAGTAAGTATGACCTGTATGACATCTTGGTGGATTAAAAGGATCAAGATTTAGTACAATATACAATGATCTTTAATCAAAATGCACATTTAGGGAATGGCATTAGTGTCATTATAAAATACAAACTTACTTTTGAGATGAGTGATAAGCGATATTAGAAAAACTTCGATCATTATCGGTAAGTAAAAATCGATGCCCGACAAATCTATATAAATTACAAAATTAAATGCTGTTCCTTGGAATATGTCCGGTGAAGCTGTAAGAGCCATCAGCGGCTCTATTTTTGGATAGGGCTCCTAAAGCTAACAGTATAGTCAGTCAGAAATTTAAATGAAAATGTTGTTCGCCGGTAAGCGCGTCACTATTTTCACCCGACTGCGAATCAAATAAAAAGCAAAATTTTTTTTGTTGCTGTCAATTTTTTTTTCTTTTTAATAATTTAGCCTTTTTTTAAATGCTCCTTTTTTTTTTAGCGTGGGGAAATCCTGCATTGGATCCGCCTCCCGAGCCGGGCCGCTCAAGGGAGGGGTATGTCAGACTCTTACCGACTAAAACCCCACGGTGTTCTTCTCGCACCCGATGGCTGGGGAGCGGGAACTGTTTGCACATATCATCCGCTCGACCCGGCAGGTGTGGCCCTATCACGGGGCCCCGTCGCGGTCGGAGGCAATCGGTACTCCAACGAGCCTCGGAGAGCGCACGAGCACCAGTGCGCCTCTTCCATCTCGGGCCTGCATTTACGCGGTGACGCACATGCCCAGGTCCGCCACCTGCAGATCCATTTAAGGCGGCCGGAGATCATCCCGTTCTGGAAGTTCTCCTCATGGAAATAACACAACGTCTACCGGACTACCTATACCTAGTATCCAAATAAACATTTTGACATGTTGACGATTGATTGTTTTAGTGATATCTCTATCGACCTTTATTCATTTATTAATATGCATTAGAATTCGCGAGTTAACTGTATGTTAAAAAATTAAAATAAATTATTGAGTAATATTTGTTTATAGATAAAAAGCCCAAAACAATACAAATCTTGAAAAGTTATTGTTTATTTATCCCCTTTGGATTTTTTTTGTCTGAGTCACGCGATTTGAAACGCCGATTAGTAAACGTGACGTCACAATTCAGGAAATATGAACGTAGACTCATAGACAAATAACCAAAGGGTTAGGCCCCGTTTACGCAAAAGCAACAAACGTGCGGCATTGTAACATGCCGCAGTGCCGCATGCAACAAAAATTAAAAATACATAAATTTCGTTCAACTCCCGGATTTACATGTTTATTTTTTCTTAAGAAAAACTTTTTTAAATACATATTTTACTTGTACGGACCCACGGACTCTATTTACAACGACATAATACCGATGTTCTCTGTGTTTTCGTTCATAATATCGATCATCCCTAACATTTACGAATAATTTCAATTCGCTTCCAAGTTTACTCGCATAGTGTCTAATATACCGACATAACGACGCTAAAATGTTAAAACCTTTTTCTTATTCTATTAAGTTAGGGTCACGCTGGAGTCTAGAAAACTTAACAAATTACTCTTACAATATAATTATTAAGTACTTCAAATACATAGGTATATTTGTACGTTCAATAGATATCCTAGCTTCACTAAAAGCATTAACTTATTTTAATACACTTTACTGTAATAAAAAAATAATGTAGTATTTAAATACGGAATTAAACTTAACTTGTAATTGATTCGATGTTGTAATCATATCCTATTTGTTTAAATCCCCAATATATTAATGAAAGAGATATTAAATAACACAGATAACTAAATAAATGATGTAGGTAATCGAAGTCGTTGGGACGAATTGAATGGGTAACATATTTATACTAAGGATTCCACAACTAATTTAATATTTTTTATTTACGATTAGCAAATCCGGACACGCGTTGCTGTGACGTTTTGGAGTTCATGGGGAATATTGAATGCGATCGCTACCGAACTTTATTTAGGATCACCTGCTGGCTTCATAATAATGAAAATTGTCTGAAACGGGGAAAGGAAATTTCCTCTTAGAGCTTCAAATCTTCCTGAATTTTGATTGCGAAACTACTTTATCTAGCAACATTGCATATTACACCATTTTTTGCTACAAAGTTCCATTATTTTTACTATGTTTATGACAGTATAAGTGACAATAAAAAAAATTGCGAAAAATTGGAAAATTCGCAATCCAAGGGAACTGATGTGTTAACGAATAATCTTACGTTATTTGATCCGATATTAAGTAATATTGGTGACATTTTACGTCCTTTAGTTCAATGATTATACACAAGTGAAATCAATTATAAGTAACTAGATGTGCCCCACGGTTTCACCCGAGTAAAAAAAATCCATACAATTTTCGAAGCCCCGTTACACCCTTTTAGGGGATGACTTTTTAAAAATCAAACTTAGCTGATGTCTACGTATATATATATATATATATATATATATATATATATATTTAGATAGATAAAATCACTCATTATGAGTTGCCACAAAAAATCCCGGTCAGTTCTAACAAGGGAGCTACTATCTTGTTTGAGCATCGTTTGAACTTTTAAGGTTAGAAAAATATTATATGATAGTGACATTGGCATAATCGTATGTAAACACAAGTGACCATTAAATAAAAAAAAGAATAACAAGTTGGTTTCGGTACGCAATTCTTCAATCGGCGAGCTCAAACGTGATCAATTGATCATAATGACTGCGAGGTTTTGACAAGTAATTTAATTTAATTTGGAATTTTTTGACGATTATAAGAAAGAACCCATTCATTTTATGCGAACGTCATCAACTTCACTCATCGTGTTATTAGTTCAAGAAGTTACTAATTTTATACGGAACATATTACACACATAGAAATATCTTTATTGTGGCCACCGGAGGACGGCGCGACAGGGTATTTTAAAACCAGCGTAAATTCGTGCGTATCCTATGCAATGCTAACAAGATATCATAAAAGAGGATTTCTCTCTGCGGTATTGAAGAACGTGCTGGAAGATACCGCGGCTGGATGCGACGGCATGAGGCGGGATGTGAATGCATGCAGCGGGATGCGATGGCATGCGGCGGGATGCGCCCGAGTCCGCTAGCATACGATCGCGGGGGAGAGGCAGTGCAAGCGGGGGCGCATGCCGTAGCCTCCAGAAGTGCGCCAGCGGACACTGTAAATCCTCCTTGGTGCCCTCCCCCGCTTTAATGACTTGACTTAATGTTGTTAATACTTAACGAGGTCAAGATTTCTGACAATATTAATCACAAAACGCGGAGTTATTCCGGCCTAAAGAAAAGTAAAATTAGAAATAACATAAAACTTTAAAAGCTGCTAACCGTCACATCTTCACCGGTAAATATCATTCAGTGTATAAAAATATGGCGATTTTTAAAGTTGAATCTTTCAACTTGCCGAAGATTAGCTGCCAGAACACACCTATACCTAAGGGTTTGTTGAGAGATTTAAATTTAATTATCCTAAAATACTGCTACGTAATAACAATCATAACCATTTTAATTCTATGATTGTCAACAGCTAAATACTTATAGATACCCTTTACTGCGATTAGTGTTGTGTTTTCTCCTATAGTCTAATACCATATTAAGAACTCTGTTACGCACTTCATCCAGTGCCACCTGCATCTCCCTACTAAAGGGATCGAAGTCCTGGTGTTTCTTCTTGCGTCTGTAGATGCCTTCTTTGTTCGCTATTGCGCATTCCATGCTCTCCTGTGAGATTTGAAAATTTAGTATTAGGTACTATAGTAATTAACACTAGCGGTGTGCCCGCAGCTCCGCACGCGTTTGTTACTACACAGTAGTTATTTAAATTGCGTAATTTTATCTTTACTCATATTATTGACAACAATAATCTATCAGTTGAGAAACGACATACTTATATTATTATATTTTATATATTTTTTTTACATTATTATACTTCCTGTTTACAAAATTTCATGAAAAACGGTAAATAACTTTTTTAATTTTTAAAAGTAATACTTATTTTAAAATCGTTATACCACACCAATTATGGAATAACTTATTTTACCCGTGTACAGAATTTTATCGAAATCAGTTACGAATTTTTGAAATGGTTTTTTTTTTACGATTAGTGAAAGTATTTTTAATAATTATTATAGCCTATCAATTGACCAAAAGCTCAGCGGCAAGCTTCACGTGTAGAAAATTTCATATGAATCGGTCAAGCCGTCTTTGAATTAAATCGCGACATACAAACAGACAGAAAACAATACATGACTATTTATTAATATGAACACGTTCTTTATTGTTCAATCTAGCATATTCCTATATTTATAAAATTCAACATCCTTTTGTATCGATTTCTGTAATGACCGCATATAACATCAGTTTTGTTACTTCTATTATACGGGGTTAGTTAATTATTGTCTAAATAAACTGAACACTTGGCACTTGTGAGTTTTATGAAAATAGGACTAGCTAATAAAATACAAACTTCAAAATGTCCGCCTTGAAAAGTAACATATTTATTCGTAGTTTGTATTTCCTCTTAACTCACGCATGAATATTGATTTCATACATACCTTTTATTATGTAAATTTTTATTTACGATGAAATTTTTACGATTTGCATTTATAACTTATGTATATACTTTTATTTATACATATATATGTATGTCTATGTTCTTGTATATATTTATTTATATTTATTTAGTATACAATTCCATTTATGTATTACTTTGTACCTGATTGCGAAAAGGAAGGTTGTTTTTCGAGCGTATGTATCTATGTTTATTTCTTTGGCACGCTCTGTAGCCTAAACGACTTGATGTATTTGCATACGAGGTGTCGTTAGATTCGTCTTAATTATGGGAATGACCTAGGCTATATAATATTTAAGTGCGATGTCTGAGATTCAAATAACAAGCAAAATTAGAAAAAAAATTATAGTAATTTTGTTGCAGTCGGTTTTTTTGTTTTTTTTTTTTTTTAATTATTACTTTTCTTGTTTGAAATTTTTCTGTTACCACATTTTTATTTTATTTTCTTATTGTACTACCGTAATAATTTTTTTGTCACATTATCGCTGGTTAGCTGAAAGAAAATGCTTTAAAGCATTAAACTTTCCAGTGTACAAACTAAATGTGCAATAAAGTATTCATTCATTATGATGTTACTAATTAACGAGTTTTTAATAAATTGTTAGATCTCTCACCTCGCTGACGGTGCGGTTTAAAAACTGCAGTATCTCTTGGAGTGTGCGCTTCGTGTCTCGCACCAGAGGTTCATAAAACACAATGTGTATAGGTGCTGGAAAGCGCGTCAACCACAGTCTGTGCAGAGACTCCCAGACCGTCAACTGCCTTGACACATACGTACTCCAATCTAAGCACATTATATAATATTATACAAGGATTCAGTGTCTGGTTATTACTTTATAGATGACCAGGAAATCTATCTCAGAATATTGAAGAAAAATGCTTCACCAATTTTAAAGCACGGACGGCTCAGTGGTAGCATGTATGGACACCGCGTCGATCGACGTGAGTTCAAATCCTCGCAATGAGCTTGCGCTGAAGGAAAACATCGTCATGAGCGAAACGTGAAGAGATATTTATGCAGGCGAGCATGAAAGCATTGACTGCTATTTCTCAGTGGTTGCTGTTATGTTTAGATTGTACATAATTTGCTGAGCAACTATAAAAAAGTTAAACCATAGTGGCGGTAGGGTATTTTCTAATGGCAGCCTGGCTTGCTACCACCCTCAAGTTGAAAATCCGTAGATGTGTTCCGGCAGCTGCACTTGAGAACCAGTCCCGCCAATAGGCTTTGCATGTTACCTTTTTTGGCCAAATCGTAACTTACCATCAGCTGAGGATGTGGCAAAAATGTTAAAACGTATAAGGAATTTTAAAAAATCCAATTCACAAAGAACCTAATATGAAAGAAACTAAATCTCTTTTGTATATTAGGTCCTTGCATATGAAATTGGTGTTTTGTTGAACTGGTCACTTTGATCTCAAATATCTGGCGTCTGGTTAGAAATTCTAAATTCAAATTTATTCCAAATTTAGGCTTGTGTATTTGTATTACGAATTTAGTGATTCATTTGTTTTCGCACCATTTTATTTTTCTTTGACATCGTTCTTTTCACAAAATACAAAATTTAAAATATCGCCTTATTTACGAATATAAGTTCCATTGTGGCATCAGCGCTGCAGAATCAGCTCGAAAGATTAATGATGTGTATGGGAAAGCTACTGTAAAAGAAAACACGGTACGTTCTTGGTTCTAACGTTTTCGTTCTGGAAATTTTGACCTACGAAACAAACCCCGTGGACGGCCGGAGACCCTAGTTGAAAATGAAGAATCAAAGGTAATCGTTGAAGCGAATCATTCGCAAACCACATCAGAGTTCAGGCTTCGGTGTGGGTGATAAAAAAAATTATTCACTTGAAACAAACAGGAAAAGTGAAAAAGCTCGAGAAATGAATACCGCACGAATTGACTGAAGCAAACCAACAAACACCTATTGAGTTCTGCATTACATTACTCAACCGTCACAATAACGAGGAAATTTTGAATCGTATTGTTACTTGTGACGAAAATGGATCCCTTACAACAATCGGAAACGCTCATCACAGTAGTTGAACCCAGGAGAACCGGCCAAATCCTGTCCCAAGCGAAAGTCGTCTCAGAAAAAGGTACTAGTGAGTATTTGGTGGACCAGTGCTGGTGTCATACACTACAGCTTCATAAGATCTGTCCAGACGATAACGGCAGATCTGTATTGTAAACAATTGCAAACCATGATGGAAAAGCTAGCCGTTAAACAACTGAGACTAGTTAATATCTCAAGCCCACTGCTGCTTCAGAACAACGCTACACCCCATACTTTACGGTACCCTAAATTAGAGGAACTGCGCTTGGAATGTCTCCGAAACCCACCATATACCTCGGACATTACTCCAACAGATTACCACTTTATTCGGAATTTTGACAATTTCTTGCAAGGAAAATAAATTCAATTCCGATGAGGCTGTCCAAACTGCCTTCATTCATAATATTATTTTCATTTTACTTTTACCATATAAAACGCTAATTTCATATGTAAGGACCTAATATATAATGATGTAAACACACACAAAATACCATAAGTTATATTCAAAACTATATGTGCTAGCTTAACCCTAAATATTATTTTGTAAAACATCAAGTCACACACATGGTATGTATTATTACATTTGAACAAAAAATAAAAAATATTTAAATATAAAGAATGAGATATTTTACCTGATTTTCTATTTTCATGTGATTTTTTCATGAAAGCTGATTTCGGAGCAGTCCCTATATGACCTTTATGGAGACGGTTAAAATCTGCCTGTAAAATACAATTTAAACTGTTTATAGCAAACATTTACAGTACGCTGATATTGATAATGATATTTTAGTGATAGATCATTGAAAAATGTTCAAATGTAAAACATCCAAATAATACTTGTTACTGTATAATAAAATAAAGTGTAAAGTAAATATTTATTTTTTAAACAAATGTTTATTCAGACTATTGGGTAAACTGCAAACTTGCATTAGGTCAAATCAAACATTTCAAGTTTTCAGCTAAGTAAATTAATTATAGATGATAATTAATTGTATTGGATCTTATTTTGACAATTTTTCAGAAAATGGATATTGTTAAATATGTCAGTAATTTGTAAATAGATAACACCTAAGGTAAACTAGCATAGTGTTGGGAGAAAATTCGTTACCTATCATGACTTTAAAACCAATTTTATTTTATACTAGCTGTGCCCGTGGCTTCGCTCACGTGGACTACAGAATGCCCGTGCGAATCTTGCTTCCCCGCTCCCAACTATTTGAAAGACAAAAATGCTTATTGTGGTTTTTCTTTAAAAGATAGACATATAATCTCTAGTACTTTTTTGTAGGTCTTTTTAATGCCTACAATTGTGTAGTACAATAATTTGCTATATCTCCTATAGTTTACCCAGCGTAAGCCATTTATACTATTTCCATTTCTTTATTTTCTCAATGACAGTTCTAATTTGATAGTTGTAGTGTTGTGACCAAATAAGTAACAGTGACGATTCATAGATTTTGATTAAAATAAATAAATAAAGATTACCTGTCATTATAATTATTTCGATTCATTGTCGAGTACCAGGTAGGTATAGGTATACCTACTTATTTTACAAAAGCTTCGAAAATTTTGAAAAAGTTGGCATTATCAATCAAGAATTAATATGTGTAAGATCTTGTAATGAAATATAATATTAGTTAAAAATTTGTACAAAAGTATCCGGCAGTAGTTTAGTTTCTTACATTTTGTAAAAAAATATCGGGTCTGTTATCGTGTTACATTTATCGATATAGCTCCATCCCTATCAGTTTCTGGGACTCTGGTATAACCTTGTATGTGTGTAAACGTCATATTTTTATAAAATAATGCATACATAATGTAAAAAAGATGCTCATTCAAGTTTTCACAGGAGCTGTCATCGAGAAAATAAAGAAATGGTATAAGTGCCCAAATTGATTCAACATGACCAGTTTTTTTTAATTTGTATGGAACCCTAATTCTCTAACCCTCCATACAACATCTGCTATCAAACAGTGAAAGTCCCGTCAAAATCGATCCCAGAAGATTACCCGGAACAAACAGACAGACAAAAATTTTAAAAATTGTTTTTTATTATAAGTATTGTATATACTTTGATATAAATTTAGTAAAAAGCTGTTATTTTGACATTACAAACTGACACTTCAATTTTATTAATTGTATATTAATGAAAATTAATATACAAAGTAAAAAAATAAAACAGAAATGTATAATTACCTAAACATTCAATATAAATGGCATAGAGGCAATGAAGCTTCATTATCATACACAGCATGAAGTGATCAAGTTATGTTCATGATAAGAGCAACTGAATGTTAAAAATCATATTCATTTTAGCATCATCACAAACTGAAAAAGCAGACACAACATAAAAAGCATTATATGACAAAAACTGGTTTCATTCACAAGGAAATTAAACTTAATGTATAAACCTAAGAAAAGATTAAGACCTACTAAGATTTTCAAATACTTTATTTGAAAATCTATTGAGTCCTTTTTCCAATTTTTACTCCACATAGTAATACACTTTGAAATTTCATATCTGATAGAAGATATATAAAATTGTGAATTATGGAAATAAAAGAAAAAAGTGAAATTTTGTAAAGTAAATCTAAAAATAAGTTTCAAAAAATGGTTCAAAATACATTATTTTTCCTCAGGAGTTTAATATTTTCCTTTCTATTCACAGTAATAAAATATAATTTAAATCTTTCTATTATATATTAAACGGGATATTAAATTATAAAGAAACATAGGCATAAATAATATACAATAAATTTAAGAATTCATTTCTATATATATATATGTGTGTAATAACTCACCAGAATAGCATCCCTTGGATTTCGTATTAACAATATTGCAGATTTGAACTTATCCTGTTCAATTGGGGGTGCTTCGTGCGTTTTCACTACAAGCACTGATCCATCAGTTACATTCTCTCCAGGGAACCCATGCACTCGGAGACCATAGTCCATATAGATTGAACCAGTAATAATACCTGAAATTAAACATTATGAAATAATTATAATAACTAAAACTAACAACATAAATAATATTATTAACAATTATGAACTAATAATATTTACTCTCAAAAAATATTATAGGTAATAAAACTAATTGAGTGGCCTTTAAAGAATATTTAAATTCTTTTAACACAGTAGTGTTAAACAATGACCACAACTGATATAGAATCCTTAGAAGTCTAAAAACCGATATATGGATGCCAAGGTACCATTTTAATAATTATGAAATATATAAAAAAAATTATGCTTAATTCAAAAATTTTCTACTATAAATAAATACTATATAAATATTGTAACTACAGAGACTATTCAATATTTAGTATTATACTATTATAATCTAATCACTATTCATTACAACTGCAGTCACAAGTTATTTGAAGTTGGACATACAAAGAATATTTAAATTACTTTACCTGTAGCTTGCTGCAAAAGGTATCTCAACCATGTGTTACCACTACCAGGGAATGAAACCAAAGCAATCGCTTTCGTCGTTGGTGGAGACTGCCAATGCAACTCCTTACACCAATTCACAGTCGGCACTTGACGAAATCCGAAATTATTCATATAATTATTCCCATAATATGCACCTTTAGTCCCATGAAGAGGACTAAGCATAAATATAATTATTGAAAAATATAACGTCACAACGGCCGCAGCGAGCATAAATATTGATCTGCGAGACATTGTCGTCGTTCTAACTTTTAATTAAATAATATAAATGATAATTTGTTTCATAATTATATATAAATAATTAACATCTCAATTACAATAACTGATTTGCCACTTTAGAATAAAAAATTTAATAAACATAAATAAATATCCACCCTCCACGAAACGAAAATATCAAAACAAGATTTTAATCTTATGTACATAGCAGTCCTCTGATTATTGGTCTATGCATAGCAGTAGGCGATCCGCGATTATTATGAGAAAAATCATCTATTATACTGTCTACCATAGACCAATAACCAGAGGCTGTCTACTTGGTCTATGCTGTCTACATAATGCTTAAACCAGAGCTTAAAGCAGCTTAAACTCTTACAACCATAGACCAATAACCAGATGTTTACAACCAGAGCTTACAACTCTTATTTTTTTAAATATCTAAGGTAATAAATACTAGGGATGTAAAAAAAAAACAATTATTTAAAAATAGATTTTTTTCCCCTGGCTATTTTTTTTTTATGGATCTAATGTAATTTTTTTTTTGACAGTAGTTATTCAATCACCCTTCTTCTTACTAACTTGCCAACTAGTCCACTTTATTGAAAACCATTACTGCTATTATCAAGTGAATATAGTGGTAAACAAGATGGTGGCTCCCTTGTTAGAACTTTCTAGGGAGTTTTTGTGGGAGATCAAAATGTATGCTTCCAGTTTATATTTATAATCCATTTCAAATGCACAAGCTATATAACACAAAACCCTACCAGTATTATATAATATAGGGTCTAAAACCTAAGTTAATGGATCTATTACTATTAAGCTGAAAAGTTTCTTTGTTTGTTTGTTTAGTTGAACGCTCTAATCTCAGGTACTACTTCTACGAATGGAAAAATTTTTTTTGTTGGATATCCTATTGATCAAAGAAGGCCTATAGGCTATATAACATCAAGCTACGACCAACAGAAGCGAAGAATCAATAAAAAATATTGCAAAAACGGGAAAGGATTATTGCTTTTGAGGACTTCCATTGCGTGCGCTGCGTAAATGCTTAAAGTTACTCAACAATCATGTGTGACGGAATTGGTTCTCTTAAAAAGTTTTAAAAAAGTCCGTGATAGCATTTGGCTATCTTTTAAAGTTGACTCAATATAACCATTTTTATGGTATTAAAATTTGTTCTAAAATAATGCATTATATGCGAAGGTGTTTCTATAAAAATGGTATTAACCATATTGAAATAAAATACTCATCACAAGTATTTAATTTTGAACAAAGTTGTCCTTGTCATCAATTGATTTCAATAAATATCTTAGAAGATATCACAGTTTTAAAATAAATCCGCAGCAAAGTAAAGAAAGTTTCAGCACCTTTAGAATTGTATTATAGGTGCCCACGAGCCAATCTTTCTAACCCTCTCTCTCTCTCTCAGTTGACGCAGACGAAGATGCGTGAGTCAGTTAATTAAAAATAAAAACCAAATACCAAAACATGTCATTTTAAGATCCCACCTAAAACTTCAATCGCCCTTAAATATCACCCATAAACATCGTTGTTTATAATTTAGTAATGAGTTGCTTTTTAATTTAATATTGTATTTTTGTGTTCATAAGGATTGTAATACAAGTAATGGAACGCACCACCCGCGTCTTTGGAACTATTTAGGCAGTGTATAATGATTTTTTGTTGTGCCCCACGGTTTACCCGTGTTAATTTTATACGACAAACATCGCAACGCCAGTGCACCCGTGTAGCCTATCATAATTGTTCTTCCCACAAATAAAAATTATTTCAATTTTTCATTAACTCCTAAACTATTTGTCCAAATAACATACAAAAGAGCAAAATTTAACTTCATAAAATTGTCTTTAAGATGAAGTAACTCTTGTTCGTAAGGATTAATATACCATGTGTAAAATAATGATCTTAAATCACTTTTTAATGTTAAAACATTGTTTGTTATATTATAGCTTATTGTGGGTTATGTATAAGATATAGGCATATGCTATTGTGGACAATTTAAAGATGTACTAAGGCCCAATATTTTTGTACAACATGTATTTACGTACAACTAAAAATTATCGCAGCGCACGCGGATAAAACAGTTCGGGAGAGCATCGTGTTCCGACTTGCTTTACAAAAATCAATATAAAAGGCTGGTTAGGACATGTATCTTGATGCTAAATAAGCTATACTATTTCTTGTGAATCAAACTATCGTACACAAAAAGATTTTTTCAAATCAGACTGGTAGCTTCAGAGATTAGTGTATTTAAACAAACAAACAAACAAACAAACATAAAAACACTTCCGCTTGTTATATTTGTATACATATAATATATAGTACAGATAATACTTTTAAAAGTTTAAAGAATTTTCCTACTTTGAAAACCAAATTCCGAGGATAAAAGGTCGTAAAATAATATTTAAAAAAAAAACATTCTTTACTTTTTATTCAACCTAACTATACAACAAAATTTGGTACAAGAATGGGCATTCTCCATTATTAACAAAATATTTTGTCTTTTTATTGTAATATGTTAATTTAAATTAATTATGAAAGTTATTATTCTAAATATTTCAGGTTTTAATTTAATTTATTAATTAATTGATTTTTAGAAAATCGTTTTTTTTTAGAAATTCGCGTCCCTAATAAATACATCGGGAATAGAGAGCCTCCTTTGATTTTTTTTTGTCGACAAATAATGTCAAAAGATTGCGCCCTCTCTTAACACCATTCAAAACGAATTGACGCACAGAAGAGTTGTACTAAGTATGTATGAGTGTATAAATTATATACGTGCCTATCAATATATAATTATCTACTTAATTGTACCGTGACATCAGAAGCAAAGCTGTTTTCTACTTTATCAAGCACTTGTATTTCTTTTCAATAAAATGTGTAATGTGTAACTTTGTGTAAAAGTATCGAAATTTTTATGAGGAATAAATTATTTTTTTCAAATTATTACAGCCTATGTTATCGCTGATACTGTATCTTCTTATTGGTGAAAGAATTTTTAAAATTGGGCCAGTCGTTTTTGAGTTTCTCCATTACAACCAAAAAAACAAACAAAAATGAAATCTTTCCTCTTTCAAATATTGTTACTATTTAGGGGTATTCTCACATGTTATTCTACAGTACACCGAACATTTGGCAACTAAATTCTGTAACGTATATGTCACACTTGACATTGGCGAAATTGCCTACATAGGCAGAAAGCCCAAAAATACAAAAAATATGTGTGCAATTCACACGGTAGAAGTGAAACTTTCACATCTATGTTTTTTTTTTCTTCAAGTCCGGTGAAGCTTTAAAAGCCGCAGCGGCTTTAGGGCCCCTAAGGCTAACAGTGTAGTCAGATCTAAATAACTATGTTTTTTCTTAATTCAGAAAATGATCAAATACACACTAATAAGTTTATGAAAATGTACATACAAGTACTCACAGTCATTTTCTATCAACTAGGATGAAAATCACTGCTGCAGTGCTGCCAGCTCCATTTGAATGTTGGGCGCTAGATCGCTTCAAGAAAAGCGCTAGATTCCGCTAAACAAGTGTGATTAAAAAAGCGCTAGATTATAACACTGTTTTTAAATTAGGAGTTAAATAGATACGTTCCTACCATATAATAAATATATTGTTTGATTGACCAAAAAATTAGTAATTGTAGGTAGGTACAGTTTAGTTTTCGTAATTTCAAGTACCTATCGTTTACGTTCTGAACAAAAATGAGTTTACCTATGTATAGCGCAGGGCATGGTATTGGAATTAAATAATTTTTCATTTCTTAAATCATCTAAACAAAAATAAGACAAAAAAAAACAATTTCAAGGTCATCAACCGAATCAACATCCTCTGCGTCGTCAGTTGGAAATGTTTGTAGAGTCCCAGAACCAGATGGACCTGGCTGTGGCTCTGTGATTTCGACATATCATTGGGCTATCCCTAATCTATATTTTTCGTTACTTGTTACGTTACGAGATCACTTTGATTTGATTTTGCGAGTGCTAATATTTCTATAGGTACTTTTTTGCCGTAGAGTAATTATGGAAAAACGAAGAAACCTAGGCGCTCGACGTTATAAAGATTACTATCCAAGTTTGCTTCAAATAGCCATTGATTTAGTGGCGAATAAAAACTTGACTCTTATGAGGCCGAAAAGGCCACTCTGAACAATCGTAACAAAATTAAAAAAAAATACACCTTAAAAATGTGGGTTCGCCTACACGGTTAACTGAAGAAGATGACCTACAATATATCTGACGTTACGCGTCTTGATATTCAGGATGTTTTATCCAAACCCCAGGTTGGGCGTAGGGGTGCATTAAAATTTCTTCTTAGTCACTTAAATGTTAGGCACATTTAACATACACTAGCTGTGATTTAAACTTTTTTATAACTTTATACTTAAGAATACCAAATTACTTTTACTTTGAGACTGAGCTTTTACATTTATAGGTACCTTTTGTAATTTAATATTAATATACTAATTTTGATATCACACTGATTAGTGCCAACATGTTTGAGCTTGAATAGTGATTTCAGTTTTAATTTTTGCAAATTATATGATTATATGTTCATACTTTAAACATGAATGAAGATGAGAAAATGTTAAGCTGATAAAAATTATTAATAATTACAGATAAATAAATACTTAAATGATTAAAAACTTAATCCTGTTTTCTGTGTCAGCCCTATACGTTATTGGTTGAATGTATGAAAACTTGAAAAAATAATGTAACATTGCCCTGTCGTTTATACGGAGAAGTATGTATTTCATAATGACAAGGGAATTACAATCAAGTATTCTAAATGTTAAGGTTCATTTTAGCTTCTAGTTTTTTGAGAATCATAACGTTTTTAGCTCATAAACGGAACTAGGCAAAGGCAAGTGAACATATCTTTGCCTGCTTATAAAATCAGTAATAACGTAGAACTCATCAGAGATTTATTTAAAAAAATAAGCAGTATTAGGAAGACCCTATTTAAAACTTTATTTCTCATGTATTAAAATTTAAAAGTAATCAGTCAGTTTTGAGATATAGGTCAAAATGTTCCAAATTCAGGCAAAGTTGGGGCAGTTTACGGTACCAATGTCTCAGCCACAGAAATATCTATAGTATACGAAATACCAGCACTTTGTTCATGCTGTTCTTGAAATGGCACACTTGAAGTCGTAGGCTCGTCTTGAAATATGCTTTTTATATAAGTAATTAAGAATCTTAAGACGTTCTTCTCTTGCTTCTACCTGCTCTGAAACTGGTTTCTCGTACCATGAGAAAATAGAAAGTACCTACAGCGGGCTTTTTAAGAAATTTGTGCTAATGACTAACTCCTATAAAATAAAATAATACAAAATGTTTGCCACTTTGATGTATTACGTTATATGTTGTAAGTGTATGGTGTTTATCATTGAAATTGTAATTTATTTGATCAACAGGAATACCTATATCCTATTTACCCACTGATTATGTCATACAAAACAAAACAGGTAGGTAGTTACCTACTTCAAAGATTGTTTCTTGTGATTCGAATCATAACATAAATGTGATTTAATTACATTGAAACATACTTTTAAAATATTTACCTGTATATTTGCTAATCTGTATATAATCGCTTTCTTTAAAATGTTTTCGACATAACATAAAATCAATGTGACGCAATAGCTCTAAGCCAAAGTTTCATGATATTTTCCTTAGGAAAATTATGAGTTGCAGTTTCACTGCAATTTGGAACACAACAACGCCTCATTTTTATATATTTTTTACAAATGTTATATTTTTCATACAAATGGGATCTATCTCAACTAACACCAATCTTACAGTTGCCCGCCCCATTGCTACACACAAAAAATGTTTACTTTTCATCTGGACACTTTTAGCCAATCTGAGGAAACCTGGATCGATAGCAGCCCTAGTCTAGAAGTATGAAATTATGTACATATGTTCCTTATATAACAGAGGTGTAATAAGGACATTTAAAAATTCCCTTTTATATTGTCCCATGGTTGATATTGTCAATGGAAAATCCAGTGGAAAAAAGTAATAAAACAATAATATCCAAATCAAAAACTTTTATTTCTTTAACAATTGAGATCAGTATACTTAGAAACAAGTATCATTATGGGAATGTCCTTACATTCAACAAATCAAAAAACATACACTAGGTAATTTAGTAAACATTCAAATACTTGTAAATAATCAGAAGGTACAGACTTTTAGTATGAACAGTACTGTATGAAATCAACATTGAAAATTATCAGATGTTGAGATTTTTTCAACAATATTTGGATCCCCTATAGCAATAATTTTAATCCAAGCTTCATATCCTGGGATTATATTTTGTGGTAATTTGCTAGCTACTTCTACAGTCTCTTTAAAAGTGCACTGAAAAGCTATTCCTGGAGATTTAAAGTATTGCAAACTTTGTATCTCTTTCATCTGATCAAGCACAGCTTCTATCGTGTCTCCTCTGTCTATAAGGAATATTAATGCTTTGTAGCCTGTTACTACTATGCTTTTTATGACAGCTCGCTCATAATATATATCAAACTGTAATTTATATGCAACAGGTTTACCAATTTCAAAGCACTCAATAGGCAGCACTCTCTGGTTTCGACAATATTCAGTGAAACTGTTACAGTTTTTCATATAATTTTTATAATCATCAACAACTGCTACATAATATGTTTTTGGATACAAAGATTTCGCTCTTAAAATACGAATGTGAAACACATCATTTACTTTGAGATTTTTCATACAGAATTTTAGAGTGGCAGGTTCAGTAAATTTCATCCTACTAGCAGATATTATATTCATGCCGAAACCGAAACTAGTGAAATGTGTCATAGCCAGGGTTGTAGCAATATCATCAGGGCAACTATTATTCAATTGAACAATCATTTTATCACCATTGAAAGCTTTAACTATCATTAGACAGCATTCATTATTAATATAGGTTTCCATGGCTTCTTTAACATCATCCGTGAATGTACCATCAAGGGGTTCGCAGTTTGCAAGCTGACAATGTTTCGCCAAAGGCGGCACGTTCACAGAAGTTTCAGACATAAAAATCTCTTTTATATCCACAGACTTATCTAAATGACCGTAGTCAATAGCCAATACTTGGAAAGTCTGACCATCTGTCTTGTTTAAGCCAACGATATTGCCTCTGACATATTTATTACAAATTTGCGATCTGTACACAACTGTCGATCCAGGTAAGAGGTCAGAAGTTTGGATAGTTTTTCCGCATCTTTCTAATGTTTTCAAATAAGTACAATACTTAATGGAACGAACGTAAAAACTGTGAGGATTATTTATACATGTTACATCTACTCTATAGCACTTGCCTAATCCATAATCTTCGATAACAATATTTTGTAAAGACTTGCATTCCTTATCTTCCATGTTTTATCTTCCAAAGAATATATTACTCTCTACAGTCTCTACCGAAAGAAGTGTATCTGTCAAATAAAATATAGCGACCATAGCTTTACACACCTACTACACTACCGCTATTGCGGAATAACAATTAAAACTCAAAATGCGGCAAAATTCAAAACGGTCGATTCCAGTGAAACTTCCAAATTTCGAATATAGCTTAAAATAAAATCCATAATTTACTAGATTATTACATTAACAGCATCTTAAAGAAACTATTTGATAATGTTATACTCTAGTAAATTACAGATTTTTCTTCATGCTCTTAATATTATCCATAATTGTCAAGATAATTAAAACAAACTGTCAGTATTGATTATTTATTTATTTCTTAAAATCTGAAGTTTTCTCTCCATGGCTTTCCTTTTCTCGTCGTCTTGCATTTCCCTATTTTTTCACTTTTTACTATTTTAATACAAATATAGAAGGTGCTTCTTTTTACGTGTTGTATGTTCGTGTCTAAATGAATTATACATTTATTTAGAAATGTAAGTCCACGTGATCTAACGCAACCATTATATTTTGTTTTATTTGTGGTTTCCAAGCTTCTGTTTTCAAATAGTTATTTATAATTGTAGCCAAAGTTTCAACACATAGGACTACACTTTTATTTATATAATTAAACTTTGGAGTTTGATCGTATTCTTTAAAACATGTGAATATGTGTATGGATTCATTAGTTACGGTTAAAAATGCTTCACGACATTATAGGCAATTATTATTCCGAAGTTTTTTGTAAATAAAACCACACACATATCGGCAAGCCTGACTTTCAGGCGTCGCTTGTTCTATGACCTCCACTGCATCAGCTATCAATGAATCTATAAAATCGTCATTAAATTCTTCTGTAGTTTCTACATTATTAACTGGGTTATCTGAAGTCAAGAAGCTTGCTAAATTATTTGATAAAATGGCAGTGTCGTCTTCGCAATTCTTCCTTTGTCCCGAGTGCCGTAAATTAGTTATAACAGCTGTTTTAACACCAGCCACAAATTGCTGAATAGTGGGGTTATTGTTTGATCCACAGTTATATCTAACGCAGTTGAAGAAATTTTCTAACGGATCCTGATTTAGGCGACGTGTGGAAAGGCTTTTAATGTTTATAGCCTGTAAATTTTTCCACAGCCTCTCTATTGCATTAATGGTGTGAATCCATCCTTCTTGAGAAGGAGGCTTTGTTCTACTGCCCAGATATTTCATTGATGAAATGAATTGCCTCATTTCCCAGAAGAGTGTTATATGAGAACTGCGGGAGGTGAGGTTTGTAGAGTACTTTTTTCCTCTTCGCAGGTCCGGACTGTCTGCATTGACGGCATCAAATAGCTCGTCAAACTTTTGGACAAAAGTTGCAGTGGCATGGGCTTCAGCTGGCAGTTCATCTGAAAAAAGAAAAAAATATTCTAAGCAATACATCAAACATTGTTTTATTTCAAAATGAAATAGTTAAAAATATTTACACTTGCATATCACCTATGACTCTAACATTAACAGTAGTTAAAATTCCTGGCCAAAGACTAATAAAATAGTTTCCTACTAATTATATTGCTGCTTAAATCTATTAAGAACCATCTGTGGAACATAAGCAATACTAATGTTTGCTTTCTAAGAACCAATCTACTATATAAAAATAAGTTAGGTTTTCCTTTCTGACGCTATAACTCCAGAACGCATGAACCGATTTCCACGGTTTTGCATTCGTTGGAAAGGTCTCGGGCTCCGTGAGGTTTATAGCAAAGAAAATTCAGGAAAAATTTCAACAGAAAAGCGGGAAAATCATTTTTCACATACAGCGCCATCTCTGATACATAGTATGTACTACAAACCAATATTTTAAGTAGATGGCACCGGTGCGTGATACATTGACTGACAGCTACTCATTGTTCTCTGCTCAGTTAATTTCATGTGACAAACCGGTATTGTGTTCACTGTGAAATTGTGAAAAAAAAAGTAAAAAAAATAAGTTATTCGTTTCCTAACATTTCAATTGGAAACCATCAAATCAATCACGTGTATTGTGCAAATTTTTATTCAATTTCAACAGTAGGCATTTGTCTTTAAGGTGGTAAGTTGAACTGTGTAAATTATGTGGATCGTGCATTTGAGGTTAAATTCCCCACTCTGTCCATAGTCCAAAATGCCTACAGGACGACGTGCGAACATCGGCCGCCGCACAAGACATGCAAGCCAGCAACAAGTGTATTCACAGAACTTAAGCGAAGAAAGACAAAATATAATAAGAGAAAATGCCCGATTGAGACAACGCGTGAGCACACGAAGATCATTGGCATCATACAATCGCTTGGTATTCCAATATGATCCCACTGCGAACTACAGTGATGATGAAAATTTAGATATTGGACCAATGACGACTACATGCCGATATTGCAATGCGTTAAAGTTCAAAAGAGAAACGGCTGGATTGTGCTGCGCAAGTGGAAAAATCAAACTGGATCCATTACTTATACCACCACAGCCACTTAAACCATTGTTCGATGGAAGTGATTCCGATTCCAGCCATTTTCTTCAACACATCCTTGAATACAATAACTGCTTTCATATCCATTTCATTCATTCCTTCATTCATTCATTCATCATTTCACTCATCATTTCATTTCATTTCATTTGGAGCTAATATCATTCGAGAAGGCGGCTTCATGCCGACTTGCAAGGTAAAAGATACAACACACATAACCAATCACTCACACCAACACAATGAATTGCACCACATAACAACTACATATACACCACACACTACACCATCATGATCAGAAGTTACACCGTATTCTTCAACAAATGATTGTTTGCAATTACAGATACAAGGACAAATATATCATTTGCATGGTTCAATGGTGCCAACACCAGATGAACCGCATCAATTTCTGCAAATATATTTCATTTCATCGATGGTCGATCAGCTGAATGTGCGGTGCAATATACAGGGAACACAACAGTTAAAGAGACGAATTAATGAACAGTTGCAAGCATTTTTTCACGCTAATAATGCACACAAATGTTTCCTTATTGATATTTCATCAAAAGATAAAAAACATATGTTATCTTCGTCTGTTTGTTTCTGGGCCATTTTTTGGAGTGAGGTAAATATGTGTTTGTTTACTCCAGGATTCAATGGTACTCTATTAAGCAATTTATTTAAACTGCTTTGGCATGGCAACGCAAACATTCTTCATAGTAGCCGGTAGCAAGCCGGAGACTTTTTGTAAATTACTAAAGCAATAATTTTTTGATTTAACATGTATCTTCTCCCTTTTGGTGTTCTAGGGCAATTTTTCATCTGACTTTGTAGCAACACTAGAAACGAGTTACTAATATTCATATCACATAACTTTTGCAAACTATCATTTTCAGAAATCGCTTTGATTAAATGTTTGTCTAAGTCTCATTATTTCTTTGACACGTTTTTTACAAATTTTATACATCATCATCTCATCACACTCACTCATCTCACTTAGTCTAGACACATTAAGTGAACTTAAAATTCCTTTCCTTTTTTGAGATTTAGCAGAAGGCACTGAAGAAGATTTAGTTAAAGCCATTACAATGTCATTTGATTCTGTTCTCGAAACTTCCACAGAAGATTGCCGTGATTCTGCACTTGTAGAAGGTTCATTTTCAATTTGTGATAATTTCAACTGCACTACAATCTGTAATTAATGAAAACCTCAAATTAATTTATCAAATCATACTTCTTTGATTAATATTATATACATTAAGCTATTTTTTAAATGAGGTATCTCGACGTAATGTCGCTACCTGACCGCTATTCTTGCCAGGGGCAGCTCTAGCAAGTTTTTCAGGTGGTGCTAGATCTCATTTCGGCACCCTAAAGGAGCAATTGCGTATTTATGACTCAGTCTCTATGACTGGTATAACATACATTTTTACATAATACATCCTAGTATAATATCATAAATGTGTAAGTTTGTGTGCTTTGATGATTGTTACTGTTTCACCATGAAAAAGCTGAACGGCTTCGTATAAGTTGGGCAGAGAGCCAGATTATGATCTGGAATAACTAATAGATGGAGTTCTTAATACCTATTAATATTAACAACTGCCTCATCCCAGTTTTTTGTACTGAGACTTGTATAGTGGGTGCCGGAAACACAACAAACACACAATTACGTTCAGAAGCTTGTGTAAAATTTATTAAAAATTTATTATTAATTAGAGCTATTCTAGTTTATTTACTTCGGTTGACTCCAGATCAGCAAATTTGCTCAGTTTTTGTCTTTTATTATCATAAAATTGAGATGAATTAAAGTGCCTTCCACATAAAACTTTGTTTGTAATATAGAGTGAGTGTAAAGATTCTATAGAAGTCCAGTTTTCATTTTGCCAACAATATTTGGCCCACATACGAGACCTGAAAAAAATAATAGATTTAGACATATTATTTGTAGATTAAAAAAAAAAAACAACAGCTTTTGCAAAATTGCTTAATTATAGGTTGTTTTACTATTGTTAAGCTCTGCTGAGATACTATACAAATACAGATCAGTCTAGGCTCTTGCGTTTCGTTTTTTAAGTTTTGTTTTGACAAAGCAGACATAAAAAAAATTTTAGTAGAGTGATAATACGCCGACAAAATCGTAATTTTCTGTTTCATTTTAAAGTCTTTATTTTGGCATGTGACATTTTTTAGGTTTTGAGGTAAGAATTGTTTTTATATTTTCAAAAATGACGAATTACCTTGTATTGATAGTAGTAGCGTTATAATCAGAAACCTATTCGCTATCAATTTCAACCCCCAATTCCGAGCCAAATCATTTCAAATCTAACCTTACAATTTGTATGAGATTTTATCCTTGGTGTATCTGTGAAAATTTGAGCCCAGCAGTCCTGCATCGGTTCGTATTCAGTACTTACGAAAACTTAAACTATATGAATGAAACAAATATCTGAAATGAATCTATGATAGGTCACGGTCATATCTTCAGCACGAGTTCTTCCGCACTTGGCACATTTTCTATAATCATTAGCGGACATTTTATACGAAATACCCGTAAGTTCCATAATAACGATTGTAATAAAAGTATTCAGAAAGTTTCATGTATTTCAACGGCCATTCAATCTAATCAAATCTAACGGCAAATTTTGCATTAAAATAAGTAATGACAGACTTGACAGAAGGCAGTCAGTGTGACCAGTTTATTGTTGTACCGTTCTTATTTTTTCAGGTAGTATACAATATCTACAACTACATGTAACAAAATGAGCATGTGTGCAAGAAAGGGCAAAATCAAGTTTAAAGAAGACAACAGACCCTGTTTTCCTATTTGACATTTCTTTCCAGTAGGGATCTCGTAAGACTAAGGAGAGTACTTCACACCACTGCCAACTGCCAAAGAGAATAGAATACAAACAATACTACGTAAGAGCTTTATGATTAAAAGATATAAGATATACTTGCACATTTGAAATATCCATGGTTACCTAACAAAATATCAATCAGTAACAGAATGTCATAAGTGTTGTCTAAAAAGTTCTTGTTTGATGCCTATAAATAAGGTTATAAAATTCATTATTACATGGCAACAACAAACTTTCGCTTTTTCGTTTCGTTTCATCTACTTTCAAACTATTATACAACGATGCTAAAGAAGTTTTCACTTCAAAAAAATAAATAAATACCTTGTTCTTAAACTATTTCCACAATTTTTACAACAAAATGGCTGCAGAAATAATGTAACGTCACTGTATTTTCTATAATTTTAATAATTTCCAATATGCAAGGTTATTAATGAAAACATGAAGTAAGAAGTTTATTTTGTCTAAAACTATCTTCTTAAATTTTCAAAGAAATGCACGTGTACGTTTCGGCATACCTACTAATTGCACGTTAAACATAGATTATTAGTATCATTACTTACTAGTCCTGGTAGTTTTGTTTCGAACTAACTGTTTCCCTAGATAATAACAACAAGTTTAAAAACGAACGCGACTGTTTTTGGTAGAACAGTTCTACAGTAATTGTTTTATGGACTTTAATTGAATGAACAGGAAACTTTTACAAGAAACTACTTTAAATTTGAAGTAACGAATAAGCTACAATGAATCTTATTAGTTATGATATACAATACAAATTCGGTTGTAAAAAAAAAAACAATAATGAAGGAAGGAACAAAACAGGTTTTTTGGTTAAACGTCAAATGTTCGTTTTTTCAGTACAGTTTGTTCTCAAATTTAAGAAAAAAGGAGTTTTTTAATACCGTTTCTAAGAACGCTTCCTTGAGTGTAAAAAAGCGTTTCGTTTCGTTTTACGTAAAATCAGAAACGACCCAGCATTAGCCCTGACTACCAGAGTAACCAAATAAAGAACTTTTAAGTAGATTTACCATAGAATTTCCGGTAATGAATGGATAACCTTAAAATGACTTAAAGCAGAACTTAAGGCCGTTCAGAAAAAAATGCGAAACAAAATATATCCTAGGTAAAATAAGAAATGTTTAAGCTTCTGGGGTATAAAAAAAAAGTATGAAAACATGAGTGACCAATAATTTTAAAATAATGTCGGTTTTGAGTAGATTTCATAATGGTATAATTCGTTACTGTATCTTATGTAAATAGTGAATTATTGCTATTAAAGTAGAAAAGGAGCAAATTTGATTAAATAAAAAATATTTAATATGGGAATTGATAAGGTCTGGCACGAAGGATTAGTCTATAAGCTGTACTGTCGCGAAGTCCCCGATAGATTAGTTAAAATCATCCGCGATTATCTCAAAGACCGCACCTTTCGCTACAGAGTGGAAGGTGAACTATGCACACCCCATCCCATACGCTCAGGCGTCCTCCAAGGTTCCATCCTGGCTCCTAGCCTCTTCAATCTGTACGTCAGTGACCTACCAAAACTTCCCGAGAAAGTCGAGGTAGGGCTATGTAGAATTCTACCGCTTCTCCAAACAGAGCGTGCCACCGCCCACGCCCGCGTAACCACCGTTCTCTCCGCAGAGGACGGGCGGTCAACTTCGCTCCCGCACACCCGTAACGTCCACCCTCCCTAGCGGCAACCCAAGCCTAGGTCCGTTCCTCGGTGTGAAGCCCTTGGGTCAGGCAGCCGCCCGCGCGATACAAGTGACACTATACGTGCAACACTTAGCTACCCACATACAACATTACACACGTATGAACACACACACGTGCACACCACACAGGTACATAGGTTCTGTAAGGGACCTTTTTTTTATTTTTTTGCGCTAGTTAGACTAATGCGCTAGTTAGTGTAGAAAAACCATTCCGATCACTAAATACACATACGCATGGCTCCCTCCTTCCTCCCAGGAGGAGGGGAACGTGCATATGAGTATATGTTAGTTAGCTCGCATTTGTAGGAGTAGGGGATTAGATAGATCGCGACCTTTTCGCATTCGCGACGACCGCCCGAGCCGAGGTTCGGCCACTCTGGCACCCTCGTGCAAGTCGTCAAAAACTTTCGCGGCTGAGTGCCCTAAGCGCTCGCCCTCAAGTTCGGTGAAGTTGTAAAAGCCGCAGCGGCTCTGTTTTTTGGATAGGGCCCCTAAGGCTAACAGTGTAGTCAGTTAAAAAAAAAAAACAAATATACTTTATATTCAACCTTCTGATTGTACGTTTCATTTATACCAACTACATAATCTTAGAGTGGCACAGTAGTGAGTAGACCCTAAACTGTGGTTGATTGAATGCATGTAGCATGTTTTAATAGATCTTATGGCTTGATCTTTAAATTTCAATACAATCGAACATGTCTTCGTGATGTCTTTAATAAAACTTTCGGGAATTATAGAATTCATTCTAAAATTGATTTTCTTTGAAACGAATGTGTGTGATTCATTGGTCTGTCATTATAAAATAAAAATAAAATAGAGCAACAATATCGTACCTATATAGTAAAAGGGAAGAAATTGCATCACTTTAATTTAAGAATAACAGCAAAGCTAAAAAAAAGTCTTTCGTTTTACTTATTGCTTTTAAAATTTGAAAATGATGCTTAAATAAATTCTTAGGTCCTTTTTTGGATGCAAAAGCAATCAAAATTAGCCAAAGTAATATAAAATGGATTTATTAAATTTTTATTACTGTGCAACATAGTAGTATTTTTAATTGGATGCTAATAGAAATCAGCAAAATTTTTTGTAGGATCTCAAAATAAAAAGTGGTCACGCTGCTGAGTGCCCAGACCCATAGATAATACACTAATACGGGCATAAAACACAGGGCCCAGACTTATCTAGTTTGTTTATTGGATGGATTTTTTTAAAAGTGTACCTAAATTAAGTGTTCCATTGTGTAACGAAATGCCTTTGCACAAACATATTTTTGTAAATTCTGTAATTAGAAGTACAAATATATTTGTGAAAAAGGCATTTCATTACATTCCACTGAGTAATTCTTACAAAAACGTTAGTCAGTGGGACATTTTGTTACACAATGGAATGCTTAATTTAGGCACACTTTAAAAAAAATTCACACTACTATCAGTAGGTACGTAGGGCATTATGGAGGACCTGACTCGCACTACCACAGAGATACTACTCACTTCAGTGTATAAAAATTATAAAGTACTCTTATAAATGTATGGTCATTATTAGTTGAATTTAAATTGTACAGATGATAACTTGATTAAATTTTACATTCTTTTTGTGGTACTTAACAGAATACTAAAATGGTCAAAATTAATTCAATACCATTTTTCTCTCTGTAGTCATTACAATATAATATGTACATGACTTGTAAGCATCAAATAGTTTGTTTTTGGCATGAATAACCCCGTATTTTTAATAACACAAATTTATGCTTTAAAGTAATTCGTAATTACCATAAAGTTAGATGTTTTAAATATATAAAAAAATTAGAAGCTATAAGTAAGAATGATATAAACTATAAAGCATAAGGTTGATAAAAATAAAATAAAAATTAATAAAGTTATAAATTTATTCCAATATACAAAAGGCTTTTTATGAAGGATTTGTTAACTTTAATTTTCTTAAAATTGTATGACAATTTTCTATATTGCCAGTACAGATTTCCAAATACATTTGAAGGGGCAAAACACGTGGAGAATTGATTTGTAGGAGAATCTTTCTGGCTGTGACCAAGTCTCCTCTTAATATATGGCATACGGCAGCCTTGGCCCACACTGATACTGCTATCATGTCACTCATCTGATATGGGAGTACTGAAACTAAGTCGTTAATCATAGGAGGATTCAAATGTTCAACTGCATCACCTATCCTATCTAGATTTATAAGGGCCTCTGCTGCATATATATGTGCCCAGGCTTTATGGGAACTTGACACATCTACCTGGCTTAATAATTCATTTGCACTTACAAGGGCTGATAGAGGGTCTTGTAAATTTAAAAGTATGTAAGTTTGCAGCACTAGTGCAGAGTTTTTTAGTTCACAACGCTGCTTCCAGTTGATAGGGTGACCAGGTGGAGCCTGGATAAGAGGTAATGTTATATCAGCAGGTGGATCTTGGTTAGGCAGTAATGTCATTACATTTCTCAAACATAATGCAGCAAATTCCAAAGAGAGAGATGGTATTGCATATGACTCTCCTGCTAGAGAATATCTTTCTTTACCCTCTTTTGCAAATAAAATACGAGTGTGTGAGCCACTTCCCAATTTTTTAACTGTGTATTGTTGATTGTCCTCATTACAGCATTTTTTAACACAACACTCAGCCAAATGCAACCAGACCTTGGGGTTGTTTGGATAGTGACGTGCAGCTTCTACTAAGCATTCAAATGATCCTTCACAGTTGTTTGTTCCAAGTAAACCTAATCCTAAATTGTACACATAAAGTGGTCTATCTCGACAAACTATTAACCTATCACTGTCTTCACTTTCCATGCCTCTAAAATGTTCTTTGACGGCATGTTGGAAATATTTCGAAGCCAGATAAGGTTTCTTCATTGAAAAATATATTACACCTAGATTATTATTTATAGCTGCCCATATGTCTTCACCTTGTGTGTTCAGATTGTAATTGTGCTTTAAAGTTTTATAAAGGGCTAGAGTATTCACTGCTTCTTTCACATCTCCATTAATATACTGTTGTTGTGCTAATATAAAAATATTTTCTATTGAGTCTGCTTTCAGATTTATTTTAATTTTTTGTCCATTTAACAACTGAGCTCTATTCACTAGTCTCTCAAACAATTCACTGCATTCGTTATTCAATTTCATTGTATCAGCATAGTTCTTTGATATCTCTATAGTTTTGTCAAAAGTACGTCTACATAATGTCGCCTCTAACAATAATAATATAATTTGTTGCATCAGTTTACTGTCTTTAATATTTTTCAAACTCAATAGCCGCTCTAAAATGACAACACACTGATAATAATAACGGGAGTGATACAACAGTACAGCGTAATTGTAGAATAAACAGGTAGAAGTAAAGTCTTTTACATCGATGTCAGGAAAAGTTACTCCCGCCAATTGAACTATTGTATTTTTAAATTTTTCAACATTTTTCATGTCTCCAGCCATAAATTCTACAACAGCTTTATTATGTTGTACTCTCTTGTTGGAGTTTCCGACCAGATTTTCCAATTCATTCAAATGCTGTAATGCTCCAGCGTAGTCTTTGTTTAGGTAGCACTGGTGAGCAAGAGTTACCGGTTCCTCACGATCTTTGTTGCTGTTCATAGTGATCACACTGTTTTGTAACTATATAGATATCAGTATATGATTTTTTAATATAAAATGTTTATTTTTCGTACAATTTGATAACAATAAAACAAAATTACACTACGAATCAATCGTATGTTGACAACTCAAATGACAGATAATACATTTGTTGTCAAACTTAAATGTCAAATTGACTTTTGTTACGGTACACTTTCTTAAAAATATAGCAAAGGAAAATTGACCATGCCGCCTAATAAAAAATAGAGAATACCTACAGATTTTCAGATAAACCTTTTTGGAAGTAAAACCCAGATTAAATTGAGTTGAACTTGTATATTGACTTTGGGAAACATAATAATGAAAGAAAATCTGTATTTCTTGTCAGCATCTCAATGAGTTTTAATATAACTATCACATAGTTACAGGTGCTTGAATTTGTAGTGGACCTTGTTATTCATAGATTTATTTTTATGAGTAAGAATAATTGGGGATTCAGGAAGAGCATTCACTAGGTTTTCAAAAAAAAACTATGCAGTACACATTGTCTCTGACTCTAAAATCGTAGTTATAAATATACAAAATACACTCATCAAAAAGTCTAAGCAACATGTACTTATTTAAATTTTAGGATGGTTCTTCACATTATAACGTTGTATTTTGTTTTTAAAATAATATCTTTAGGGTTCTATGATGTAAAAATAACAGCTGTTGTCTTTATAAGTTCTTTTAATAACAGAAATGAACAATATTAGAATATATTGTAGAAACTAAGATACATAAGAAACTAAACTTTTTTCTTACAAAATGAAATTTCTAAAGAAAATGTATTTATTGTGAAAGAATAGAACAATTTAATACAAAGTATGGGCTCCTCTGCTATTCAGAACTTGTCGACAACGATTATTCATTGAATTAATGAGACTGTTTATGTCATCTTGCGGTATTCGCTCCCAATGGAATTGTAGCAAATCCTTCAGCTGTTGGATTGTTGTCGCTCTGTCCAAGTCCTTCAAAACACGTCTCTGGAGCATGTCCCATGCGTGCTCGATGAGGTTGAGATCTGGCGATTGTGCAGGCCAGGGCAATACCCGGATGTTCTCCGTTGCAAAGTATTCACTGGTTCGCCGAGCTGTATGTGAACGCGCATTGTCATGCATTAACCTAAAATCGGAGCCAAAGGTTTGTGCAAATGGGTAGACATAAGGTCTGAGAATATCCTCAATGTAATTATCAGCATTCATGTTTCCGTTTACAAAAACGAGCTCAGTTCGCCTGTTCTTCATAATACCCGCCCATAACATAACTGTTGAGCCGCTGTATGGATGAACTACCTGAACGCACCTGAGCCTTTCAGTATTTCCGGGCCGCCGATACACTCGCACCCTTCTTGTAATCAGGCTTAAACCCGAATCGCGACTCATCGGAAAACATAATTTTATCCCATTGTTCCTGGGTCCATGTTATGCGTTCTCTACACCATTCATATTGACGAGCGCGATTCCCGTGACGTATCGGTGGGCACCTGATTGGGCGTCGAGCTCGTAGGCCGTACTCATGCAGGCGATTTCGCACAGTTTGAGGACTTACATCAACACCACTTGAAATTTGTAGCCTCAAACTTATCTCTCGAGTGGTTAACATCGGCTGGCGTCTTGCAGTCAGTTGTATGTACCGGTCTTGCCGAGTGGTTGTACTTCTTTTACGGCCTGGATGCTGTTCAGCGGGTTCTCCTGTATTATTGTAGGGCTGCCAAAGACGACAAATAACACTTCTATAAATGCCAAAATGTTGAGATACCTGAGATTGATTACTTCCCTCTTGCAACATCCCTACAGCTCTTTGCATTTCATCTGCCATCAAATGACGTCGCTTCATGACGTAAAGAATATCTAACAATTCAATTTTGTCGCTAACTTTATAACAATAGCAATTAAAATGCACTTAAATTCAAACAAATTCGCAGTCATTTGAATTTTATGAAAAAACAAAACATAATCAAATTTTTTTTTACAACCATCCAGTATGTCATCAATAACAAAAAAGTTTACTTACCTACGCACTTTGTTTGAGTAAATATTTAGAAATTAATTAATATAAATGGAAAAATTTGTAATATCACGCATGTTGCTTAGACTTTTTTGATGTGTGTAGTATGTAATCTAAAACAGATAATCAATAATCAGTTATCAGAGATTATATTCTGGACTGGTAAAATTTGAGAGAACCCAATGGATGCAAACAGCATAGGAACGCTCATTGTGGCAATTATTGGGAAAGGCCTGAGTCCAGCTGAGAATGTCTTTCGGCTGAGATGATAATATTTATATTTAGGACAATTGTCCTAAATATTGATTTATACACAAAAAATGTTTCGTTAAAAAATTTTAAATTTATAAATAAAATATGTATAATGTATTCTACTTAGTTACACTTTATAGAAAAAAAGACCAATTAACTTTTAGTTAAAGGCATATTTCTAAAGAGCATAATAATTGTAATAGTTTAAAACTTTAAATTGACCATTAAACTTTTTAGAATTGTAATATTAAACTGGTTAGCAGATTTTGTTAATATACCTATCTAATTAATATTAACTGAACAGTTTATACTTCAAAATTTTTCATTACTTATTTTAATTTTAAACAATATAACAATTGCAAGTCGTTTTCAATAATCCATTAAAAGAAAATAAAAAAGTAAATGAACAGATTACTTTTATTAAGCCGGTTAAAAGATATTAAATTTATTTCTATATTTCTACTCTAAGTCAGGATGAAGATGACCCTTAAGTTTCTTTGTTGAACGTTCAGCTGGTCTCACACACATTAGTTTACCGAATAAAGTTATTTTTACATTTTTCAAATAAATTTCAAATACACTTTGCTTTTTGGGTATTGTTACAACAATATTATCCTTTGACAAAATTTTGAAAGTATTTCTAGTATCCATTATGCAAATACCAGTTTTACCAACATAACTGGGGCATTTTGATCTCACCACTCTTATAATACAACCATGAAAATCAGCTTTGTATACCGATTGACTGAAGCTTTCCCAATTTTTATCTGTATACTGTGGTATATTTTTATCAAGCTCTAAAATTTCGTTTATATATTCATTCCATATCTTATTCATTGGTAGAATGTCATCGTACTTTAAACTGTTTCTTGGTATGTTAAAAAAACCTAATTTTTTTTTTTCTTTCCGTGATAAATACTGGGTTTTCTTTTTATTTGGTTTATGTCGCATTTTTTTACCCTTCTTTTTGGCGAGAACAAATTCATTCTTCAAAGCTGTTTCAATATTTTGTATTTCAGATTTAGGAACATTAGCTTGTAGAAAAGTCACAATTGTTTTGGCAGCTTCATCATTATAAAGTTTTTCATTGGACATTTTGTATATCTAATCTCTCGGTAAAGAGTAAATTTGCTTATTCTTTGTATCTTACTCTCAAAAACTATAACAGTCCAACAATTTTGAAATTATTTTTTTAGCTAAATTTATACATCACGCTAAATAAATATGTAAATAATTGACCGATTATATCTGGAATCCGCATCACCATGCTATGGTAACTTAAATCTAAATCTTTAATTGAAAATAGCACCACCTATCTTTTATATTTTTACATTGATAAACTAAAATTTAGTGTGTTTCTATAAAGAAATATTATAATAACTCGATTAGTATTTTTGTAACTTCTAATACAACTATTAACGCGCAGATATGAGCAAAAAAATAGATAACACAATAATTTTATAAGAATATTAATATTGAATTATTAGAAGTAGCAGTAAAGTGTTAATTTATATTTTTTTAACACTCTTGGCCATAAAAATGGGCTGCTTTGAGATTTTATTTTTTTCTATGGTATCATTGCAAATGCAAATGGTTGCGCGTGAGTGTTAGCTATTTGTGTTTCTGATTAATTTCTGTTTTAATACGTTTGTGCATCTGCTATCAACGTCGAGTTGAGCATCTGTTCCTCCGTTTTGCCGTGCCATCGTATTACATTCATCGTTTCGTACTTCTATACCGAGTTGAGCGTCCTCCTCGGTGTCGCCGTACTTAACCTCTTCTGAACTTAGTGAAATTACTGTGTACTAGGCATAGGCGCTCTTCTTGTAGAGTTGGGACCCATTATTGCAAAAAGTGAACAGTGAACTTCAGTTATGTCACAAAACTCTTGTTGTGTACCTGGATGTGAAGTGACTCGGAATGATGGTATGTATACAAATTGGTTATTATACTATATATAGTTGGACTTAAGATTACATGCCGCTGAATTTGATGATGTGAAAGGGTGAGAACAAATCCCCCGTGAAGGAAAAAGTATGGAAGATAATAATAGTGTTTGAAAACTTATTATTTTTCCAATTTTGAGGTTATGTCTGTCTAGGACTTGTATAGGAATTTTAAATGTTTAATTATTTATTTTTGCATCAGAGTTCAAACCTAAACTAACCAATTTTACCACCACAACGGCAAAATGAAAATTTCTAAATCAAAACAAAACGAAAGTAAGCCATATTTGACGTAAACAACACAATAATAGTTCCAAATCTATCAAAAAAATGTATGGAAAAAAATTACGAACTTGAAACAAATTTTTACGTCTTTTAAAAGTGAACTTTATAACAACTACTTAAAACTGAAATTTGTATAGTCAGATTTACAAAAAATGCTATTAAAAAAAAAATCTCAAAAACTAATTATTTTCGCAGAGTAAAATTTTCTATTTAGCCTAAAGTTTATTAATTAGTTCTATTTACTTTAAAGTGTACAAAAAATTTGGAGTCTAACCTCGAAGGCATGTAATTTAAAGCTGAGCCCTTTAAATTTCCATTGATACTAAGCGTGGGTTGTATTTAAAATTGTTGTAATGATTTTGTACTTGAAAGAGGTTGAAATAGACAGAGATTAGGTCCCTGATTATAATGCTACAACATTCATTACAAGGTAATCTGCCATTTTCGAGTAAATTTATATAAACAATTAAAACCACAATACCTAAATATTTAGCTGCCAAAACAAAATCTGTGAAGTAAAATAAGGTAAATAAAGGTAAATAAACTGTAATGTTTTTATTAGACTGGCTAAAAATCTGGAACTTGTACATTATTTATCCCAAATTTATTTACTTCTTCCATCTGAAACATATTTAAAGCTGTTACATCTTTCTGCGACAAGCAATGGTTGTTATTAATTGTCCTTTTGGAACTGAAAATTTTAAATCTGAAAGTAATTATGGTAAAAAGAAAAAGGTGTATTTATTATATAGTTTAATAACAATCAAATCTACAGGTTGGACTGTAGTTCTTCAGTTACTAAAAAATTACCATTTTATTATTTTCAATTATTAGTTTCAGATTTAAAATTTTCAGGTCCACATCAATAATTACAAATGTTTTTGTAGCAGAAAGACATATACACGCTCATACATAAATCACATTTATCTCCCAACGAGGTAGGCAGAGACTACATCCTTCCACTTGCTACGATTCTGGCATACATCTTTCGCGTTTTCAACATTCATCAATATTTTCATGCATGCTTGACCTAACTATTGACGTATCCGCTGTTAATCTGTTTCGGCGGAGGTAGAAAGTGTTACAATTAAAATAAAATATACAGATCTGAAGCAAAATGTTTTCTTTATTAATTTACTTTTACAAGCCACAATATGACAGCTACACGCTAACACACCAGAGAGAGAGGTCATATTGAATATTGACCTATAAAACTTTATCTTTATTATGGATGTAATTACATTGCTATAATACTAATATTTTAACAGAAAGCATTTCAGATAAATTATTTATGATGAATGTCACGCATTGTGATCGTTTTAGTGATCCTAGGATTATATAGCCGGATTAGGATTGTTTTTGAATTTTGTTAACAGTTAATATAGCTATTGTAGTATCAGATAATATTTGTAACTGTTATACATTCATAATTAGATTTTATATTACGTTAATGAAGGAGAGACACTTTTATTCATACAATAATTAACAATTGTACTGTCAAAACTGTTAGTTTAAAAGTTAGATCACAAAATGCATACTAATTTATCTGATTATTATTCGCTTGCAATGTCTTCCTTTGTAATAATCTCTTTATGCAGTTTTAAGTAAGTAATCAATATCAAGTAATATTTAATAAATTGTTTTAGATTTGGGAGCTTTGGAAGAGGAGTGCAAGGATACCCCGCTGACTTGTTATACTTTTTTGACGAATTATTCGACAGTGTCAATAGTAGTTTTAGCAGAATAAGGGAAGGGAAAGTTTATAGAGCAGCAGTAACTCCAACCTCGCCTCACCTTCGATTATGGAATGATAGTCTTCAAACTCTAAAAAGTATGCGTTTTTTAAATAGAACAGAGTAGTGCACTCCTTACCGAGTTGGATAAAAACCATAGATAATTTCAGAAGTGTTCTTAGATATTTATTTTCTAAAGGTATTGATTCCCTCTTACTGCGAAAATTCTATCAAGATGCATTGGAGAACTTTTTCGGGGCAGTCCGGTCACATGGATGCAGTAATGTTATGCCGACAGCATCTGCATTTGAAGGAGCTTTTAAAACTTTATTAATTAATAATATCACATCTTCACATTCAGTGGGAGCAAATTGTGAAAGTTATAGAAAGACTTTTTGCACTCAGTCATTAAAACGTTTTTTACTTACGGGACAGAGCACAAAAACCACTGAATGTGAAGATGAAATTGAGAGTAACATCTAATGTTAGATGTTTTAAATACAGACGATCTATTAAAAAGTAATACTCCGATGCATCTTGAAAAATGTGCAGCAATTGCTTACTGTAGTGGGTGGTTAGCACAACTAGCAAAAAAAGTTGTGTACACTAGCTGTTGCATATGCAAAAAAGATTTCGAGGAAGAGGTAATTCAAACGTTTCATAAATATATAAAGATGAAAGAATACCAAAATAAAAATTGGTTGTGTTATCCAACTAAAGCATTGTTTGATTTCTTTGCCCAAGTGGAACATATTTGTATTGAAATTTTAAAAGAATATGCTAATAAAATAAAATGTATCCAATTATTTAAAGTTAATAATCAATGTCAATTTAAATGTATCTTTTATAACATGTGATGTTCATCAAGATCAATTAAAAAAAATTATTATTGATATAAGTGTGATGTTTTTTATTCACAATTGGTGCAAAGATGTAAATAAGGTTCTCAAAGGAAAAACAACGTTTTGGGACATCAATGACCCAACGAAAATGAAAGCGAATATCCACTATTCTGCAAATAAAGGAAGGAAAAGAAAAAGATCCAATTATTCTTCAGTCAATAATGATTGAGATAATAGTTATATCTACTTATGTATTGTATTCTTTAGTTTTGCTTAAAGTGTGTATCCGGATGTATGTGGAAGTGTTGTATAATTATGATACTTGTTTTGGGTATTAATTATTAAATATATAAAGACACTACTATTCTTCTTTTATTAATGTTATTACTTCCTTTGTTTTTGCTGCACCCACTAAAAGTGTAACAGAATTTTATTGAGTAACATATTTTATAATTTGATGACAATAAATCGAATTAAATATTATCAGAAGTTTAAAACAAGACAGACAAACAATTTATTATTAAAAATTCTGTTCAAAAAATTTGTGTTTTTGGAAGATGTGTATTTTCAGCTTTAAAATTGATTATTTTAGTAGATCCCGTCTTCCAAAAACTCAATTCGAATTTGGCGCTATAAACAGAAAAGCCTTTAAGTGCCTTTAAGTTTCGTTTATTAATGTTATTACTTCCTTTGTTTTTGCTGCACCCACTAAAAGTGTAACAGAATTTTATTGAGTAACATATTTTATAATTTGATGACAATAAATCGAATTAAATATTATCAGAAGTTTAAAACAAGACAGACAAACAATTTATTATTAAAAATTCTGTTCAAAAAATTTGTGTTTTTGGAAGATGTGTATTTTCAGCTTTAAAATTGATTATTTTAGTAGATCCCGTCTTCCAAAAACTCAATTCGAATTTGGCGCTATAAACAGAAAAGCCTTTAAGTGCCTATAGATACACCTATAGATACAGACATTTATTAACTAACTGAAAACCAGATGACGCTACTTCAAATCGCTATCGAATTGGCGAGTTGCCTGTCTATACCTATATTAATCTATGCGCATCACATCTAGCTTCTAGGGCACTGGTACTCAATAAAGTACTCTGTGCTAAGGATGTGAAAAAATAATTTTTTTTTTTAAAAATTGATTAATAATCAATAATTTAAAAAAAATATATATTTGTTCTTTGCATAAAATCGATTATATAAAAATTGATTTTTTTTCATGGGCGATTTTTTTTGATGGATCTAATGTAAATTTTTTTTGTGACAGTAGGTATTCAATCACCCTTGTTCTTACTAACTTGCCAACTAGTCCTCTTTATTGAAAACCATTACTGCCATTATCAAGTGAATATAGTGGTAAACAAGATGGTGGCTCCCTTGTTAGAACTTTCTAGGGAGTTTTTGTGGCTTAAATGGTTTATATTTATAATCCATTTCACATGCATCACATAGCATCACAAAAAACGCTATCAGTATTATATAATATAGGGTCTAAAACCTAAGTTAATAGATCTATACTAGTACTATTAAGCTGAAGAGTTTGTTTGTTTGTTTGGTTGAACGCTCTAATCTCAGGAAGTACTTCGTCGAATAGAAAAAATAATTTTTGTTTGATATTCCAGTGATCGAAGAAGGCCTATAGACTATATAACATCATGCTACGACAAATAGAACAATACGATCAATTAAAAATATTGCAAAAACAGGGAAGGATTATTGCTTTTGAGAGCTTCCATTGCGTGCGTTGCGTAAATGCGTAAATTACTTAACAATCATGTGTGACGGAATTGTTTCTCTTAAAAAGTAAAAAAAAAGTCCGTGATAGCATTTGGCTATCTTTTAAAGTTGACTCAATATGATCCTTTTTAAGGTAATAAAATTTGTTCTAAAATATTGCATTATTTGCGAAGATGTTTCTATAAATATGGTATTTACCTTATTGAAATAAAATATACATAACAAGTATTTAGTTTCAATAAAATTGTCCAAATTGTCAATAAATATCTTAGGAAATATCACAGTTTTAAAATAAATCCGCAGCAAAGTAATGAAAGTTTCAGCTCCTTTAGAATTGTAATATAGGTGCCTACGACCCAATCTTTCTAATCATCTCTCTCTCTCTCTCTCATGTGACGCAGACGAAGATACGTGAGTCAGTTAGTTAAAAATAAAAACCAAATACCAAAACATTCCATTTTAAGATCCCACCAAAAACTTCAATCGCCCTTATATATCACCCATAAATATCGTTATTTATTATTAAATAATGAGTTGCTTTTTAATTTAATATTGTATTTTTGTGTTCAAAAGGATTGTAATACAGGTAATGGAAGGCAACACCCGCGTCTTTGGAACTATTTACGCAGTGTATAATAATTTGAGCTGTGCCCCACGGTTTCTCACGTGTTAATTTTATACAACAAACACCGCAACGCCAGTGCTCCCGTATAGCCTATCATAATTTTTCTTCCCACAAATACAAATTACATATTTAAATTTTTCATTATCTCCTAAACTATGTGTCCAAATAACATGCAAAAGAGCAAAATTTAACTTCATAAAATTGTCTTTAAGATGAAGTAACTCTTGTTCGTAAGGATTAATATACCACGTGTGAAATAATGATCTTTAATCACTTTTTAATGTTAAACCACTCTTTGTTATATAATAGCTTATTGTGGGCTATGCATAAGATACAGACATATGCTATTGTGGACTATTTTAAAGATGTACTAAGGCCCAATATATTTGTTCAACATGTATTTACGTAAAACTAAAAACTATCGCAGCGCCCGTGGATAAAGCACTTCGGGAGAGCTTTGTGTTCCGACTTACTTTACAAAAATCTATATTAAAGACGTGTATCTTGATGCTAAATAGGCTATACTATTCCTTGTGAATCAATCTATCATATACGAAAAGAATTTTTCAAATCAGACTGGTAGTTTCAGAGATTAAATATTAAACTAAAAAAAAACATACAAACACTTCCGCTTTGTTAAATTAGTATACATATAATATATAGTATAGATAATATTTTTCAAATTTAAAGAATATTCCTACTTTGAAAACCAAATTCCGAGGATAAAAGGTCGTAAAATAATATGGAAAAAATAATTCTTTACTTTTTATTCCACCTTGCTATACAACAAAATTTGGTACAAGAATGGGCATTCTCTGTTATTAACAATATTTTTTGTCTTTTTATTGAAATATGTACATTTAAATTCATTAAGAAAGTTATGATTCTAAATATTTCAGGTTTTAGTGAAATTTCTAAAGAAAAAATGAAAGAAAAATCGATTTTTAAAATAATTGATAATTTTTTGAACAGAAATCAATTATTAATTAATTGTTTTTTTTTTAATAATCGATTTTTATTAAATTAATTTATTTTTAGAAATTCACATCCCTACAGTGCTATTTATCTCTGGTGCTAGTACATCTATGGCTGGTACTGAGCAAAGATAGTACTGCAGTGTTGCCAGCCTTGAAATCTGTCTGATCGTAGAATCCAACAAAAAATACGGTAGATTTTTCAAAATTATGTTGTAATATTTATTTTAAATACGGTAGAATTACCTTGTTTTTTTTAACAGATATCGTAGTCTATACGTATAGTAAAATTGTAGTGTCTGTTTGTAATATCAAAATAACAGCATTTTACTAAATGCATATGAAAATATATACGACACGACACCGTTAACAAAACGCCTATTTTTAAAATTTTTGTCTGTCATTCTGTTCCGGGTAATCTATAGGGAGTAACCTAGGCTACTTTTATTTTAGAAAAAGAATTAGGGTTACGCACTAATAAAAAAAAACTGGTCATGGTGAATCAATTCGGGTGTTTAAATGGCTTACGCTGAGTTAATTATAAGAGATAAAGTAAATTAATGTACTAACATAATTGTAGAGATTAAAAAGATCTACAAAAAAGTCCAAGAGAGTATACGCCTATCTTCTAAGGAACACCCACAATAAACATTTTTGTCATTAAAGTAGCCGGGAGCGAGGGAGCATGATTTTCACGGGTATCTTGTAGTCCACGTAAGCGAAGCCACGGGCAGAGCTATTTGAAAATAAAGCTCATACTAATTAATCAGAATCAGACAGTATAATTGTTTCGCAGTTTTTATACATATCGATATTATGCTTTTGAATCATAGCATTAGTGGGATTAAAATCAACACAGTTTTTTCCGTATCGCTGTATGGCTTGCTGCGATAAAATATTTCCCTTGATGGACTTCATAAGCAGTTTATTTCTTTTTTGGTTTTAATGTCGTTGATTTTGCTGAAGACTCTTTCGCATTCAGCATTCGAGTGTGGTAGGGACGAAATAACCAACATAAACTTTGGTAAGTGCATGAAACAAGCATTCCTTTCTCGATGCTGATCGCGCAGTTGTGCTACCTGAAAAAATTAATTATGTGGCTGCAGTAACGATACATAGGTATCATACATACGATACATATTAAAAGTATTATTTGTAAACTTACTTGGTGCCAAAACATGTCAGGAGGTTAACTTAAATCCAAATTTTTGTGATAAAAGGGTAACTTCCGCCACTCATCATCTAGTTCTTGTTGATGTTGGATTGAAGTTGGGGTAATTCTTGGCAGTAAAGGAAATAATGGGGAAACTGACTCTTTTCTATCATTGGAAATAACCCTCTGTATATCAAATTTTGCTATTTCTGTCATAGTTTTGTCGTTAACAGAATATCGTTTACGAATGCCAATACAAGCTCTAACAATAAAAATTTTACACATCTTTCTCAGTCTTAACTTTCTTTCTTCGTTTCCAATTGAATCTAGTTCTTTCTGGACACCTAAGCCGAGATATATGTCTTTCAGTCCTTTTTGATTTATTTCTGCCGTTGGATCTAAAGTTTCTATTGGAGCGGAATTTACATACTTCTATGTAAAATCAAAAGTAAAAGCTCTTTATAAAAGTTGTATTTTTCTCATCTATTTTTGTAATTAAACAGATTCGCTTTGAAAATAGCTATTTAATGTTGTGTACTTTGGTAACATCCAATCCAAAATATAATAATAAGCCTTGATAATGGGATCATTCAAGCACTCTGAATCTTCTAGCCGTTTGCTATCGAAATATAAACGTAATCCCATTGTTCAAGAATCCTTTGCACTACTGCATTTAAAGACAACCATCTAGTCTGAGATAGTCTAACAATTTTGTGCACATCCACTTCAGCAAAATGCTGGAACTCCTTGAACTCACTCTGCCTTTTACTACTAGATTTAAAATAATTGTAAATATTTCGGGCCATTTTTTCTCAATTATGAGGAAGCTCTTTGCATGCGTCAATAGCGCAAAGACGTAGCGAATGGAAAATGCACTTAATCACAATTATACCTGGACAAAGTTGTCGAAATTTACTTGAAACAGAGTTGTTAGACCCCATCATTGTATTGCATCCGTCAGAACCGAAACCTATGATGTTTTCTGTAGGAATTTGATACTTTGGAAATGAATTGTAGCGACATCTACATAGCGACACACAGCGATATCCATCGAGCCACATACGACGCATCCTACATCGCGCAATAGAAATTAACTCTTCAATTGAGTCTATATACAAGAACCCGACTACAACCGTTGGGCAGCTGCCCGCCAGACATAACACCCGTCTGGTCGGAGGATCCTCCCTTTGCAATAGTTCTTCTACAGAATATATAACAGATGTAAAAAGTTTTTCAGAATTTGCAATATGTTCGGTTGTTTTGTCATCAAATAATTGGATTAAATCCCAAAATTGAGTTAATACTTTTTCAATAATTGGATCAAAATACCTGACCACAACAGCTATTGTCTTTACTACAGCAATATCTGTGCTTTCGTCTATCAAAATTGAAAACATTTGTAATTTCAAGTTATAATCAAATTCTCTTTTTCAGTTACACCAATACAGTTATTTATCATAGCCCTAACTTTAGTTCGTTTTAACGTAATATCTTTGGCTATCTGAGAATCTGGGAACAACTTGGGCAACAAATCCGTTAAATGATTCACGACATTATGAGATATTTTATGATCAGCAACGAAAGCAGCTAATTTTATTTCTGAAGTCTTTAACAGTTCCTTTTTAGTAACTGTCATGGATTTAAAAGCACTCATTATTGATTGTTGCTTTTGGGATGTTGAAGCACTGCATCTTTTAAAATTATCGATATGCCTATTTCCTTCTTTCTGGCGTTTTATTACACTAATTTCGGCTGTGAAAGATGTACAGCAAACATTGCAGGTAGCCTTCTTCAAATCTCTATGACCTTTTCTTAGCCAATCACAAAATTCTTTGTTATGCAACCATTCTTCCCGAAAATTCTGCTTATAACGTTTTCTCTTAACCGGGGGGCGTTTTAGCCTATCTTCTCGTTCAGAACCAATGTCGCTATCACTCTGTATATTCTAAAAGACTCGGACCATCCACATATAAACACAGCACTAAGAACTCGTACCTCGTACTGCCTGCCTACGTAATATTATGTATGAAATGAAAATATGTTTGGTAGTCAAGACATATATGATACCAATAAACTAGATAAATTAAACAATTCTAAGTATTCATCTGAATTCAAATGAAATTGCACCTATTGAATTTGTACGCGTAATAACTCCAAGTTAATATCCTTCTATTGGGGGAATTCCCGAGAATTGTGTTGCTTTTGTTTAATGTTGACAGTAGAACAAAACAAAAATACCATAACGTAAACTAAATATTTATTCCAATTTACAAAAAAATATTACATTAACTAGAAATATGTGTAATATTTACAAGATTAAAAAAAAAACAGGATCGTAATCAGGAGGTCGGCCTCGTCATCGTGAATTACGTTGTTTTTTGCTACCGTAACTATAAGTCTACGGTAAGTGGTAGATTTATGCAGATTACGGTGTTTTTACCGTAATTACGGGGCACTTGGCAACACTGCTGTACTGTGATCATAGACTGTGATCCTGCTATAAACAAAAGTACTCTGTGCTGTGAATTAGGGTCTAGTGATGTGATATGAAAAAGAAATCTGTTTACGCCTCTTTATCGTATTGTGAAACGATGTTATAATGTCCCATCCCTTAAATCCCCCCCCCCCCCCGCTCCGTCTATTTTCCTACCGTTGGCTTGTACCTGTCGTCGTACGCGCCAGTGTCTTCGTTGATTTAGCATAAAACGAATCGTATCGCTCCGACAAAATCGTGCCGTTGAGCCTGACCACGTGCACATATCAAAACCCTTGTAATTTGGAAGAAAGTCACATTTGTACGTAACAACATTAAAATATTATATAGGACGCAACCTGACAATCGTAAGTTGTCGAACAAATCGAACGCAACTATTAATAAGAGTAAACCTACACATGTTTATGTGAATACTTCATCGTCGTCGTCCCAACATAGAGATAAATGTTCACTGTGTAACTCGCATCATGATCATTTGTATAATTGTCCCGAATTTCAAAAATTGTCACCGGTTGAACGTTTTCGGTTCATAAAATCAAAAAATCTTTGTTTAAATTGTTTCAATAACAATCATCATTCTACCGATTGCAAGTCAAAATATAGTTGTCATAAATGTAATAAGAGACATCATTCTATGTTGCATTTTGAACCTACAACCTCCGATAAAAATGAAGTAGGATCGAATCAGCCTAGGCGCGCGGTTGAGAATCATCATAGTCAAGTAAATAATCAGAGTGGGAACTCAACCTCTCCACATACCGAGATAACATTGTGTAATTTATCTAGTAGTGAATCGAACTCGAGAAAACATAATTCGTCAGTTTGTGAAATGCGCGCGAGTCCCGCGACCATGACCGCGACCGTGTCCGCGACCGCGACCACGACAACGACATCGACCGTGTTGCTGGGTACCGCTATCGTTGTCGTTATTGATAATCATGGGAGGAACCATAATGTTCGGATTTTGTTAGACAATGCTTCCCAGAGTAATTTTCTAACTCTTGCTTGTTATCAACGTTTGTGTTTGAATGATTTTAAGAAATTAAATAGTTTTACCGTAAAGGGAATTGGGGGTTCAACTAAAATTATACAAGGATCGACTAATTTAAAATTCTATTCTCGTTTTGATCGTAATATTGACTTCAATATAGAGACACTGACTGTCGATAAAATAACGGAATGTTTACCGACCACCGCGGTGGAGAATTCGATTATGTTGAATTTCAAAACGTTGCCACTGGCTGACAATACTTTCGATGTGCCAGGTGAAGTTGAGATGCTTATCGGAGCATCATTATTCCCGCACCTTTTATTATCTCGCAAGGTTTATGGTCACCCTACTCATATCGCACCTGTTGCTTTGGAAACCGTCTTGGGTTATGTTGTTGTCGGTTCGGGGCCCGCTCGTTTGGATTATAGAAGTTCGTCAATTTCGTGTTGCTGTGTCGACGATCCTTTGGAATCTGCGGTACGCTGGTTCTGGGAACTAGAGGAAGTCAACATGCCGCCGTCAATCAGTTCGGATGACGAGGACTGCGAAAATTTGTATTTACGAACTGCTACGCGCGACAAGAACGGTCGATATGTTGTCGCGCTGCCATTTAAAGGTGATGTGTTCTCATTGGGAGACTCGCGTCGAGTGGCGGAAAGACGTTTCTTATGCTTAGAGCGTAAGATGCTAGCTTCGCCTGACTTGAAACTCGCCTACGATGCAGTAATTCGAGAATATCTGGAAAAGGGCTATTTAGCGCTCGCGCCTCAAGAAACGGACGCTACTCGAGATTTACCTAGCTATATCATACCTCATCATGGAGTCATTAGGGAAGAAAAGGTTACAGCTAAATTACGCATTGTACTCGACGCTAGCGCTAAAACTAGTTCATCGGTTTCCCTTAATGATATTCTATATAGCGGTCAAAATCATCAAAGGGATTTATTCGACGTTATCATTAATTTTCGTCTTTTCGCAATCGCTCTTTCTGCCGATATTCGGCAAATGTTTTTGTGCATGGGAATTCGCGAAAGCGATCGTCGATTCCAACGCATACTGTATCGTTTTTCGTCGGACGAACCGCTTAAAACTTATGAATTTAATCGTGTTTGTTTCGGACTGAAGTCGAGTCCCTTCCACGCTCTCAGAACTATTAAACAACTTGTCGAAGATGAGGGTGAAGCATATCCTACTGCGAAAAATATTATTAACACTGGACTTTACATGGATGACCTGGCTTATTCAGTCCATAACGAAGCTGACGCCGTAGCTACCACGGCAGAAGTGATCGCGCTCATGAAGTCTGGCCAGTTTGATATTGTAAAGTGGAATAGTAACTCGCAGGCAGTGATCGATTCAATTCCCCCGTCGCATCGTTTGTCATCAGTTTTGGAATTCAACGAGTCAGACCGGCATAAAATTTTAGGTCTATGTTGGTCTCCCACCACAGATTTGTTTGGTCTCAGTATAAACAAGCCTGCCGAGATTTGTACTAAACGAGGCATTTTATCGTGTGTTGCTAGAATTTGGGATCTAATGGGCTTCGTAGCACCTGTTGTATTATATGCTAAACTTCTTATCAAATATTTGTGGCTGTGTAATTGTAATTGGGACGATCCGCCCCCTCCTCGCATCGTTGAACTATGGACTCGTTTTAAAGAGGAGCTTCCCTTGCTTTCGCGATTCAAAATACCTCGTCACGTGGGTATTACACCGGATGCCGTCGTGACTATTATTGGATTCGCCGATGCGAGTGAGAAGGCTTACGGGGGAGTCGTATATTTTCATGTTTGTGTCGACGGAAGCAATTCCATATTCTTGGTAAGCGCAAAGTCAAAGGTTTCGCCTCGCAAAGTTGTATCGCTCGCTAGATTGGAACTTTGTGCTTGTCTAGTACTGGCTAAACTCATTCGTAAAATAGTTAACACCTGTGGTAGTCGTTGTAACATGAATAATATTTACGCCTTTTCAGATTCGACTGTATCACTTTGTTGGGTTCATTCGTCGCCCCACCGTTGGGACACATTCGTATCCAACCGAGTGGCTAAGATACAGTCGGACTTGTCATCGGATAAGTTTTATCACGTATCGGGGGTCGATAACCCAGCTGATTGTTTGTCGCGCGGTCTTACACCTGCACAACTGCTTAATCACCCGCTGTGGTTCAGTGGTCCGTCCTGGGTTAAATCGAATCCAGATCAGTGGCCAGTTTCGAAGTTTATTCCTTCCACGGTAGCTGATCCACCCGAAGAGAAGAAGCACACCTTTCACGTTTCGTCGTCTAGTGAACCGATTTTAATATCGTTAGCTAGTCGTTTGTCGTCTTGGTCGAAATACCTGCGTTGCGTAGTTTATATATGTCGTTTTTTGAAATTATTACCTCGAAGGGACTACGTAGCCGCATCTAATCTTGATTACGCTGAGTTGATGGTATTGCGTCAACTTCAGACTTCGTGCTTCGCCACTGAAATCGCAAACTTACAAGTAGGTAGACACTGTAGTCGTAAATTTCAGTGTCTAAAGCCATTTTTGGATAATGGATTGATCAGGGTAGGTGGTCGTCTGTCAAACGCGGAATTAGACTACAATCACAAACATCCTATCGTTCTACCGAGTACAGGTCATATATTAAATCTTTTGATTGACTATCATCATAAAATTAATTGTCATGCTGGCCCTGACTTATTAAAGTCGATTTTGCGCCAAAACTATTGGATATTTTCTGCACGCAATATAATTCGTAGTAGAGTACATAAATGTGTTCCATGCTTTCGTTTACGGCCTAAGCCAATCTACCCTGAGATGGCAGAACATCGTTCGTGCCGTGTCGTTCAAGCCGTGAAACCTTTCATTCATACTGGCACCGACTACGCGGGACCTTTTAAGGTCACAATATCACGAAGTCGCGGTATTAGGTCTGTTAAGGCGTACGTTTGCTTGTTCGTTTGTATGACCACTAGGGCCGTACATATTGAGTTGTCTGGCGATTTAAGCACCTCGAGTTTTTTGTCAGCTTTTAAGCGTTTTATATCCCGCCGCGGTCCTATAGGTCGCGTATATTCAGATAACGGAACTAACTATATTGGAGCTAAACGTTCGCTTACCGAATTGCATTCGTTTTTGCGTTCTAAATATTTCAATACAGAGTTCGCCCAAGTATTAGCTGAAAACCGTATAACGTGGGTATTAAATACTCCAGCTGCTAGTCATTTCGGAGGCAACTGGGAGGCTAATATAAAAAGTTTGAAAACTCATTTGTATCGCGTTATCGGTGAACAAATTCTATTGTTCGAAGAACTGTCTACAGTTCTCGTTCAAATCGAAGCCGTGATGAATTCTCGGCCCTTATGCCGCACCCTGTCGAGTGACCCATCTGAACCCCTCGCCCTTACTCCAGCACATTTTTTGAATACCACGCCTTTAAAGTATTTTCCTTCTAAGGAAATTACGGAGGATAGGCTACATCTTCTGTCGCGAATAGATCTTTTAGATAAACTAGTACAGTCGTTTTGGAAGCGTTGGAGAATGGAATATTTACACACTCTGCAGTCGAGACAGAAGTGGAATACCCCTAGCGAACCAGTTGCTGTGGGCACAGTGGTGATTCTTGTTAATGACAATGCACCTCCTCTGCATTGGCCGATGGGCATTGTTGAGGAGGTATTTCCTAGCTCAAATGGAGTCACGCGTATTGTGAGAATTAGGACGGCCACAGGTTCATATCTGCGGCCTGTTATACGCCTCTGTCCCTTGCCAAACCAATAGTGGCGTAATAGTAGTTTAGAGATATTATAGTACATTTTAAGTTTAGTATTTAGTATCATTTTGTTATAAAGTTAACTTTGTTTCGTTTCGGTTTGAATTTTTTACTTTAGATTAGTTTCGTTTGTTTAGAAGGAACGGGTTCCTTCTAGCTGGGGGGAATGTTTGCGCCTCTTTATCGTATTGTGAATCGATGTTATAATGTCCCATCCCTTAAATCCCCCCCCCCCCCCCCGCTCCGTCTATTTTCCTACCGTTGGCTTGTACCTGTCGTCGTACGCGCCAGTGTCTTCGTTGATTTAGCATAAAACGAATCGTATCGCTCCGACAAAATCGTGCCGTTGAGCCTGACCACGTGCACATATCAAAACCCTTGTAATTTGGAAGAAAGGATCCATCTTCGGGCAGTTTGTGACTCAAAATCGTGAGTACCTTTTTTCCTATCCTACCTATATTTGTTCCCCATTATCGCATTCGTAGGTACATAAAAATCTTTAATCTTTAATTTTTAATCCATACAGTCCACTCATTATCGCGCAAACAAAATCAATTTTATTGTTATTATTATTAAATTATTATAAATAAAAATTATGAAAAATCTATTTGTTTTTCACTGTCTTTTTTTGGTAATGGATATATCGTCGATTTTTTTTTATAGGCTGTATTCAATCACCCTTCTTCTTACTAACTTGCCAACTAGTTCTCTTTATTGAAAACCATTACTGTCATTCACAAGTAAATATAATATCCTGACTTAGAACGAATTCAGTATCCCCACAAGATGGTGACTCCCTTATTAGAATTTTCTAGGTAGATTTTGTGGCACGTCAAAATGTATGCTTTCAGTTTATATTTATAATCCACTTCACATAAGCACAATAACCAAGCTATATCACACAAAACACTATCAGTATTACATAATATAAGTTCTAAAACCTAACATAATGAATCTATTATGATATTTTAAAGCTGAAGAGTTTCTTTGTCTGTTTGTTTGGTTGAACGCGCTAATCTCAATAACTACTTGTTTGAATGGAAAGAAATATTTTTTTTGTTAGATATCCTATTGCTCGAAGATATAGCATCACACTACGACCAATAGGAGTGGACTATCAATGTTTTAAAAACGGGGAAAATTTATTGATTTCGACTTTTTCAAGAGCTTCTATTGCATGCGCTGTGTAAATTGTTAAAGTTACGTAACAACCATGTGTGACGGAATTGTTTCACTTAAAAAGTTCAAAAAAAGACTTTGATAGCATTTGGCTATCTTTTAAGGTTTACTCAATATAACCTCTTTTATGGTAATAAAATTTGTTCTAAAAATGCGTTGATGGTGAAGATATTTCTATAAACATGGTATTAATCCTTATTAAGGCCCAATATTTTTGTACAACATGTATTTACGTACAACTAAAAATTATCGCAGTGCACGTGGATAAAGCAGTTCAGGAGAGCTTCGTGTTCCGACTTAATTTACAAAAATCAGTATTAAAGGCTAGTTAGGACGTGTATATTGATGCTAAATAAGTTATACTATTCTTTGTGAATCAAGCTATTGTACACAAAAATATTTTTTTTAAATCAGATGGGTAGTTTCAGAGATTAGCGAATTTAAACAAACATAAAAACACTTCCCTTTTGTTATATTAGTATACATATTATATGGGGTGCGGTGTCAGGAACCTCCTCGTGGTGCACCCCGGGCAACGTCGACTAACTCTTGGTCGGCGGCTAATACCTGACGTGGGGGGGACTATGTCTGGCATCCCTCTGAGTATCAGAGGGAGCGAAAGACGTAGCGCGGACGGGCTCGACATACACTCACACTGTTGTCGGGCAGGTTGGTAGGGCAACTGGCCTAACCTACCACCGTCAGTCTCGTAATCCCAACGAAGTGTCGTGTTCATGTCTCGCGACTTCGTATGGGACCGAGGGTCTTGGCTTAACCGCCCGGACCACGAGGAAGAAAACCTCTATAAAAAATTACCTCAATCCTAAGCGGCGGCGCACCGCGAGAGGATGCATGGCTGATGGGTTGATCAGTCCTTAGTGCAACCCCCGTTAGAGAACCGGCCGACTCTCTTAACGGGTTATGCTAGGCTTACCCAGGTACAGGGGGCACTGCCTGGGCAGACCTTTATTTCCCTCCTACTCGTGGGATCAGAAATGAAGAAATCCAAATCCAATATGGTTTTAAGTAGTCTTAATGGTAGCGATGGTGGTACCGGCGATGGTACTACGGGGGATTTACTGCCTTGTAGGGCAAGAAAGGCATTGATGCTCAGTCTGAGACAGATCTGAGTACAATTTTGTCAAAACGTGGGTCGAGTCGTAAGCGACCCGTGTTGACGGTTACCACGGCACCTGACGTGGGAGAGACGGTAGCTAAATCCTCGAAGGTAGAACTAGACCGTAGGGGTAGAGCACAAGATCCTGGCTGTTCGGCAGGTTCAGAACGATCCGCCGCTGGAGACGCTGGTGGATCTTTAGACCCGTGGCCTTACCAGAAGGTCATATTGAAAGGTGGCTGATGCGGGGATAGAAGATCTGGAGATCTACCTTAGATTTTGCGACCCTGTATGCAGATAGGTTGAAGACCCTAGCAGAGAACAAGGTGGCCAGTATTTATGATGTCTGCCGTAAATCTGGTAACTTAAAGGGCACCTGCATAAAACAGCTCAAGGGTGCAGCCAGGGCCCTGAAAGAAGTTGTAGATGCGCTCGTTACGCGTACCGAGGCAGAAGAAACCATTCGCCTACAAAGGGAGACTAAAAATCTGCGCCGACAGGTTGACGATTTAAAGGCCTCTGCCTTGTCATGGCGACGCGAAGCCAATGAAAAGAGGGTAGTCCTGCATCCATCGCAGCCACAATCTGAGCCTTCGCAGCCACCTTGGCAGGAAGCACTTGCAGTCGCCGTAGAGGCACTCGGCTCTTCTCTTCACAATTCCCTAGGCAATATGCTTATGGCCCGCTTAGAGAACATCGAGAACCGTCTACCTCCTGAGAAGATTATCCGCCCGCCATTGGCGGCTGATAAAAGATTGGCCACTTTTGGTCCTGCACTGCCAAAACCAACTAAGCCTATGCCTGCTGCTAGGAATGTGTCGACAGCTATTACCACTCCTCTGGAAATGGAATGGGTTCCTCTCTCAGCCTCAGCTCCTGCTGAGGCCCAGTCGGTGTCGGAGGAGGCAACGTGGACAACAGTAGTACGTCGCCCAAAAAACAAAAAGAAGAAGGATGCTTTGGTTTCTGTTAAAAAGGGGATAAAGGCTAAGCGCAAGTCCCCCGCCCTCCCACGCTCTGCTGCAATTATAATAACACTGCAGCCAGAGGTGGTGGAAAAAGGGATCGACTACACGTCAGTCCTCTTGAGGGCGCGGAAGAGCGTCTCCTTGACAGAGTGTGGAATCACAGATATATCTGTCCGCTCCACCGCGGCGGGAGCTAAAATATTAGAAATACCTGGTGCCCTGGGACCAGAACGAGCAGACACCTTGGCCCATAAATTGACGACGGTGTTGGCAGATGTCGCCACCATTACGAGGCCTGTTAAGAAGGCTGATATTCGAATCGTCGGACTGGACGAATCGGTATCGAGGGATGAAGTGGTGGAGGCTGTGGCGGCTAAAGGTGGGTGCGAGCTAGCCCAAATAAGGGCTGGAGAAATACGCACCTATGGGAGGGACGTTGGTGCAATTCACCTTTCTCTACCAGCTGCTGCGCCCAAAGTGTTGTCAGAGGCCGGAAGGCTACTAATTGGCTGGAGTGTAGCCCGCATCCGATTCCTTGAGCCCATACGCTGTTTTCAGTGTATGGGTGTGGGTCACACCCGCCCTCTATGCCCTTTAGCAGTCGTTAGAGGGGCACTATGTTTTAAATGCGGGGATGCCGGACATATGGCGGCAAATTGTGCAGCAGAAAAGTTACGTTGCGCTATATGTTCTGATGCTGGAAGGTCATCAGAACACGTCATGGGGGGAGCAAATTGCAAGCCGCCTCCCTCCAAAGGTAGAGCTGCTCCTGCACCTATTGCTAGGGCCATGAGTCCCATCCTGGCGGTAACTACTATGATTCACTAATGGATCACGCCAATGGTAGTTACCTTCAGGGGAACTTAAACCATTCCGCCGCAGCACAAGATTTATTTGTTCAGTCTGTGGCGGAGTGGAACATTAACGTTGCGGTCGCTGCGGAGCCGTATTATGTCCCTGATCAGCCTCACTGGGTAGGGGACCTGGATGGCTGTGTGGCGATCCATAGTTCCGGACCACCCCTCTCTGTTAAGGAGAAAGGCGCTGGGTTCGTGGCAGCCGCGCGGGGAGAACACGTCGTTATTGGTGTATATTTCTCCCCAAACCGGGCCCTGGTGGAGTTCGAGGCGTTCCTCGACTCCCTGGGGCTAGCGGTAAGGCGGCTGTCACCGCTTCCCATCGTCCTACTTGGAGATCTTAACGCTAAGTCGAAGGCATGGGGGGCGGCGAACACGGACCCGCGAGGGTCGGCGGTTGAGGAGTGGACAGTTGAGGTTAAACATTCCCTCCTCAACAGAGGTACTAAGTACACGTGCGTGCGGCAGAACGGAGGGTCTGTGGTGAACGTATCGTTTGCCACGCCGTCTGTCGCACGCCGCGTGCATGGATGGCGGGTTCTGGAAGAGGTGGAGACCTTATCGGATCACCGATACATTCGGTTCGAAGTCTCCACCTCCCCAGGGGAGCTGGCGCTCCGCGGCACGACGGCAGTAGCAGCGCTGCCGCCGGCGGCGAACACAGCAAGCCGGGGAGAAGGCCCGGCTGTATGGTGCCTACAGGGAGTGCAAAAAGTCACTGCAGGTAGCCATCGGCCGGGCCAAAAATGAGAGATGGGAGGAGCTCCTCAGGACCCTGGATGGGGATCCGTGGGGGCGCCCTTACCGAATGATTAGGAAAAAGTTCCGAAGGCAGGCGCCCCCTTTAACGGAAACCTTAAATCCAGAGGTCCTGGCGAGGGTCGTGGCCACATTGGTGCCCGACCCTCCAGAGCTCCTCCCATCTCCCATGTCAAGTGGGGGCGTCTTTGTGGAGGAGCAGTTGCTGCCCTGCCTCATCACTGATGAAGAGATGAGGCTGGTGATGAAGCGCCGCCGTAATAAGCGTAGGGCACCTGGCCCGGACGGAGTACCGGGCCAACTACTTGGCGTGACGCTGGGCCACATGAGGGGAGAGCTGCGGGAGCTGTTCGACCGTTGTTTATCAGCCGGACGGTTCCCGAAGCTCTGGAAGGTGGGGCGGCCCTGCCTTCTTGCGAAGGGGGGTCGTCCTCCGGACTGCCCGTCCTCGTACCGGCCCCTTGTGTTGCTGGATGATACAGGAAAGATGCTGGAACGCATAGTTGCCTCCCGTGTCATCCGGCACATGGAGGAAGTGGGGCCGGAACTCTCGGACCGGCAGTTCGGCTTCCGGAGAGGTCGTTCAACTTTGGATGCCCTCTCCACCCTGAAGGCGTGGTCCGCGGAGGTGACCCAGGGGAGAGGTAGGTTGCTGGCGGTGTCGATTGACATCGCCAACGCCTTCAACAGTCTGCCGCATGGTGTCATTCGAGAGGCACTCAGGTTTTTCGGAGTGCCGTCGTACCTGCGGCGGCTGTTGGAGGTCTTCGCGAACGGCCAAGGAGTTGTGGCCTGGCGCCATGTAGGGTGCGGTATTCCACAGGGGTCGGTGCTTGGGCCGCTCCTGTGGAACTTGGGCTACGACTGGGTGCTCCGCGTTGCGCTCCCTTCGAGGACGCGCATAATCCGTTACGCGGACGACACCCTTGTCGTGGCCCAGGGGGAGAGCTGGGGAGAGGTGGCACGCCTGGCCACAGAGGGCGGCCACGGACCGCGTATAGTGGGAGCAGCGGCGGCTCTTGGTCGGCTCCTCCCGAACTCGGGTGGGCCGGGCACGAGCTGCCGACGTCTTTATGCGGGAGTCGTGCGGAGCATACTCTTTCTGAGTGTGCTGCGTGGGATGAGCAGCACCGCGCTCTAACCGCGGTGGTAGGAGGGGACCTCTCGCTGCCGAGTGTGGTGAGATCCATGCTTGACAGTGAGGGGTCGTGGCATGCGATGGCCTCCTTCTGCGAGGACATCATCTCGCAGAAGGAGGCCGCGGAGAGGGTTCGCGAGGGGGATCCCCTAAGCGACCCTCTCCGACAAAGAAGAGCGGGTGGTCGGAGGAGGCGATACATTCGCCAACTTCCGCCACCCTAGCCGAACCAGGGGAGACGGGTCGGGGGGCCTGTCTTCCCATTGCACAGGTTCGGCGGACGGAGGAGACGGCTAGGGTGTACTGAGCTGTCTCCTATTTAGGCCGGGGCCTGGCAGTGCCGGGCCGGCCGTCGGGGCGACGCGGTAGTATGCTACCTACAGGACCCGCGTCCCCCCATCGTGGCAGCGGATGGTACACCGTGGAGTTTTAGTGAGTAGGAATCTCACATAACCACTCGTCCCCCCCGGGCGGGTGTGTACCCATGACGGGTTCCTCCACGTTAAAAAAAAAAAAAAAAAGTATACATATTATATATAGTATAGATAATACTTCTAAAAGTTTAAAGAATATTCCTACTTTGAAAACCAAATTCCTAGGATAAAAGCTCGTAAAATTATATGAAAAAAAAAACATTCTTTACTTTTTATTCAACTTTACTATACAACATAATTTATGAATGGACATTCTCCGTTATTAACAATATTTTGTGTCTTTTTATTGTTATATGTTAATATAAATTGATTAAGAAAATTATTATTCTAAATATTTCCGTTTTTAATTAAATTTCTCAAGAAAATATGAAAAAAATCTATAATAAAAAAAATTGATTATTTTATGAACAAAAATTGATTATTAATAAATCGGTATTATTATATCATATACTAATTGATTTTTAAAAAATCAATTTTTTTTTTATTTTCACATCTCTACTGTGGACCAGCTGTGCATAGACCAATAACCAGAGGCAGTTGTGGACGCTGTTTACCATAGACAACTTTTACACCCGCTGGCCCGAACACACTGTAGTACATAGAGTAAAGCATAGACCAATATGGAGTAAAGACTGGAGTAAAGCATAGGAGTAGAGTAATACATGGATGTTCCACAGACACAGGTTATGTAGAGATCCACAGAGTACTTTTGTATATAGGAGAAAAGTTAACCTTTACTTAGTCTGTGAAGTTGACGCTGTGGTCCAGAGATAAATACTGTGTTCAGTGTGGTCTATAACTTCTTAGGTTATTGGTCTATGGTCTATAACATTGGTCTATGTCTATAACCTTGAACTAATGCTCTGTGAAGTTGTGGAAATTTTGAATATTTGTTATCACTGTTGATAACTCTGTTCTTGTCAAAAAATATCGAGAACTGAAATAAAATGCTTGCGAAAATCCCTAAGATCAAGTTATCTAATGGATACGAAATGCCAATGATTGGGCTAGGAACATATGCAGTAAGTAATTGAGTACCACAAAAAAACTGACGTTCAATTATCTGTCTTCAGACTTTTTTTTTCCTCTTTATTTAAGGGGCTTTTACAGTTGGTGTATGCCAGCCCCATCGGAGCATATCCGAATTCAACAAAAGTACAATCAAATTTCTACAGTAAATAAAACTAAACTAAATAAAAAAACTAATACAACCTACATACATTTATCCCTTATACTATAACTATTAGCAATAAATTTCCACAGCATACCAGCCGAGCCTTCAGACTCTGGTAGCCCTAATACAAATCTCCTTTTCTGTATACTTTCCTTCCTTCCTTCCTTTTTCTTCGTCCTTCATTTTCTGTATACTCCACACATCAATTGTCTTGGCTTCACAAAAAGAAATAGATAAGGTAGGCAACAATTTTTTTACAGAGGAAAGCCGAACCTGGACAATTTAAACAGGCCGTAGAATGGGCAATTGAAGCTGGCTACAGAAACATAGACACTGCTTCATGCTATAATAATGAAGAGGAGGTTGGTGAGGCCATTCAAAATAAAATCAAAGGAGGTTTGGTCACCAGAGAGGAATTGTTTATCACAACTAAGGTAGTTTGAATATTTTACTCCAGTTTTTGTTAAATATACAGATGTGGGACTTAGATAATAATTTACATATTAAAAAACAGACAATTTTAAATGTTGGATATTCACCGTTTCCACCCTAAAGCAGTAATTCTTGCACTGCTGTGCTCCTTTTTGTAGGTTTGGTTGGTCACACATACTGGCATATGATATGACTCAACACAATTCTTAGGAACATCTTATAAACTGGCCTTAGTGTAGGTCTGCAATCCGGCCAGGTATCCTCGTATTGGTCCTAGTTTGAAAGACTGCACAGGGTTTCTAAAAGTGTCTTAGTAAAACCTGGACAACTTTTGTGTCCAGGGAAAATGATTTTAACTGATTATCAAACAAATAAGAAAACTGAATCAGTAAAAAACAAAAATTGAAATTAAGATATTTTATTTTTGTTTAAAAACATTTCTTTAAGAAGTCCCTGGTATAAGAATACTTTATTTTACTCAAATGTCTCAGAATTTTCCAGTGCATTTGATATTAGTTATAACATGTAACATAATAAACGCACACTGTGAAAACAATTTGTTCAGAATCGGCTACTGAATGATTTCAGCTATTGTTAATATAGGTAATTTTTTATCCGAAAAATATTCAAAAAGAAGTAAATTAATCACCCCCTGGTCGAACAATTGAAACAAAGGAAAATGACACAAAGTGATGACAATTGACACTGTTCACTGAGTTTGTATTTTTATTGTTTTAAAACACTTTATTCTCCTTGAAATAAAGTTCATTCTTAAATCAATTTGTTAAATAACATTTTTCGTTTCCAATTACATTGAAAAAAAAAAGCGTTATTTTTTGGATTTGTTTCAACTGTTGGAGGAGGGGGTAATTAATTTACTTCTTTTTGAGTAATTTTACGGATAAAAATTAGCTATGTAAAAAAAATTAATTATCTTAAATTTTAAAGATTTCCACTCACCAAGCGTCATCGTGTTAGACCGCGACATAGACTAATACTAGTCGCTCTGTAAACTTTGGTCGAATGATGACAGTCTATGAAGCATCTAGCTAGCTAGCTGTCTTTTGAAAATTTATAAAAAATAACATTTTTGTTTCCCAGTTGTGATTTAGGAATTGATATTGTCATTAATAACATTACATGTCCTTTCTTTAATTACAGGTAACCTTTTGTTACTAAACTGTTTTATTTATAAGTGGATCAGAATATGTAAAATTAATACAATAAAACTTTTATTACAGGGAAACTCAATTGTGTTTTGAATAACTTTGTCGCCAAATCATAAGAAAATACCTTATACCTATATTAAAAATAACTGAAATCAATTCAGTAGCTGATTCTGAACAAACTGTTTTCACAATGTACGTTTATTATGTACATGTATTTTACATGTTATATATAGTTGCTAGCTGTGCCCTGCAGTTTCACTCGTGTATAATTTAGAAAACACCTACAAAAAAAAACCTTAAAAGTAGCCTATGTGTTAATCCAGGGTGCCAGCTACCTCTATACCAAATTTCAGCAAAATTGGTCTATCCATTTGCGTTTGAAGGAGTAAAAACATATTAACTCACTTTTGCCTTTATAATATTATATTAGTAGGATAGGCTGCAGAGACCACTTAATGGGTATGCTGTATGTCTGTTAATTAATTTGAACCATAAAAAAAGTTACAGTGTAGGCTTGAATCAAGAATGGATTTGTTAGTATAATAAATCAATATATAGTATAAAGTAAAGTTGCTTCCCGCCTTCTGTCCCTCTTTACACTGATATCTTTTAAACTGTGCAACAGATATTAATGGTATTTTCACTATAATTTATAAAAGTTTTTATGGAAGGTTTATTATATACCGTATTTACAATACATTCCAATATAATAGGGAAAATTCAATGTTTTATAATCAAGTAATCAAAAAATTATTTTCGGGCGCTTACATAGCTAAATATTAAGTTATTTGCAAGCTATTTTCTCCAATTCATTATTAATCTTTATCCAGATAAATATGTTAGTAAACTTAGGATTTTAATGTAGATTAAAATTGACCTTTAAATTATATAATTTAGATGATTACCATAGAAGATATAACGGATTAAAATTTACGCGCAACCAAAGAAATCATTCGCAGCGAAACGGTTGGCCGGCACTCTGCACCTATGATGAATTGCGCGTCGCGACTTAAGCGTACTTTTCGTAGCTATGAAATTATTAACTATCAATACTAAAGTAATTCATTCTAAATCATGATTTATAAATACACTCATGCAAGGCTGTGCAGGTAGGTGGCTAGTGATTGATAAGAATGATTTTGGTCTTTTTCTCGACTACTGGATTTGTGATTTATTTGCACTCCAAAATAAATGCTAATAGTAATTTTCCTTATTTTTGCAGTCCAGCAGTATTTTTTATATAGATAATAATTTTAAAAAGTCCTATATAAAATTTAAGTAATGCTAAACTACAATTAAACTAATAATAATACCTAAAAATCTTTTATAAATTATTTCGTTTATTTCTATTCTTTAGAGCAGGGGTGAGCAACCCGCGGCACATGGGCCACTAATGGCCCACCAAGCATTTCTAAAATTGAATTTATTTTATCGACTTTCTTTCATCAATATATTGTTACTAAATTAATTATAATAAAATGGTAGTACATACTAAAGCGAAATATTTTTTATGGCGAATACTTGTCGACGACGTTTTTAAACATGCAATACAAACGCGCAACGTCTGCGCGATTTTTTTGTGACGAGATAAACACTTGTCGGTTACTTGTTCAAATATGCAAACGGACGCGATGCTTCTGATGTTTACGAGAAATCTTTACTTTTTTTTAAATGTTGTATTATTTTAATTCTAATCTTTTATTATATTTATTATTACATTTATATTTTATTGTTACATTAAACCAGGACAGCCATTAATAAAGTTTAAAGGGTTTTATTTATTAGTTCTGGCATCTAATGTTATTTTACACTACAATAATGTACTGATACCAGAATCTCTTGTTGAATTTTTTTAGCTGTGGAATGATTGTCATGCTCAGAAGGATGTGATACCAGCATTAAAGAAATCACTGAAAAGGTTGAAATTGGATTATGTTGATTTGTATCTGATACATTGGCCAGTGTCAGTTAATGTAAGTTTCATATCATTTAACAGATTCTAGAAATGAAAGTCTTTATACTTAATATGTTTTTTCTGTATTTCTGATAGTGCAGGTGTTTTGTTTATCTCTGTTAACTGCATATGCAATTATATCTAATTTTAATAATTCCATGTTTTTTTATTGTAAATATTTTACAGACTAATATATTTAAAATTTATTTTAAATTAAATTCATTTAAAATTTATCTTTAAAATATACTAATATAAGTTTTTGGAGATATCTGTCATTTGGCGTTTATATATTTTGTTCACTAGCTGTGCGGTGCCGGTGCACGTGTGGACTACAGAATGCCATGTGACATTGGCAGAATTGTGTAAAAACACAAATGTTGCCACTAAATGAGAACAAAAAGAACTTATTAAGGTATAAAATAATTGATTGAATGGATTTAACTTAAATCTGTATTAGGGACTGATGAAATTTAAAAAAATTTCTTCATGCTTCCAGAAATGTTATAATCTATTGATATACATAATTTTATAAAAAGTACGTCCAGTGAGTTGTGACAGAACATTAACTGGTATATAGTAAAATGTATTTTTAAGAGCATTCAATATATGTATACTGATATGCTAATAAGTCTTATATGCATTTTTTAGGCGTCACCTTCACGAGCGATTGTATCGCCACTATTCCGCCCTAATATAGTTAGATGATCTCCACGAGACGATTATTTTTCTGCCTGCGTATCATCGCGATTCGTGATGGACAGCCGCGTGTCCGCGACAGCTCATTGAAGACTTGTTTTGTTGAATAGAGCTCAGTTCGGTGACAGGCAAGAGCGGAAATCAGTAGTGTCAATGATTGACACGCGCTGGTCGGAGGTTAGTGGAGCGAGAGCGTTTAACGTTTCACGAGTCTTCTTCTACTTTTTCCTAAATTGGCAACTAGTCATCTTTAATGAAGACAATTACTGCCATTATCAAGAGAATATAGTGTCATGTGTTAAGGTGATTTCAGTATCCTAAAAAGATAGTGGCTCCCTTTTTAGAACTTTCTAGGGAGTTTTTGTGGGATCCCAGAATGCCTGCTTTCAGTTTATATTTATAATCCACTTCACTTATGCACAAAAACCAAACTATATCACTCAAAACGCCACCAATATTACACAATATAAGGTCAAAAACCTAAGTAAATGAATTAAAAACAAAAACCAAAACATGTCACTTCAAGATCCCCCCAAAAACTCTCGTTTAAATAGTCGTTAGCGTTTTCCTCGTCAATGTTACGCGCATCGCATCGCTGCGATACACTCGCTCTTGGAGGTGGCGCCTTGTTGTTATTAGGTGTTGCCAGCAGTTGCTAGTCTTGTTAATATAAAAGGTGCTAATGATATTTCAGGATCATGGTGATGATGCAGGAATAGATCATGTCGATACATGGCTAGGAATGGAGGAAGCAGTTCGTTCTGGTCTCACCAAGTCTATAGGTGTATCTAATTTCAATTCAGACCAATTGAAAAGGATAGTACAAGAAGCAACCATCAAACCAGCTGTGAATCAGTTTGAAGTGAGTTATCAATTATGCTGACTATATTACATATTTAAATAACATTTTAGGGATGAAACGAATGTTCGCTTTCGCATTTACGAAAGATTCGCATCATTTTAAACATTTACTTCAACACTTACATTTGCATCGTTAAATGCGAATGATCCTGAATTCCACAAGCGATGACGACTCACACATGCAATCTGGACCTGCAGAAACGCTACTGTGTGAAATCAAAGCTGAATTGAAGGCATATTTGAAAGAAAACCAAGCCTCTCTCGAGGAAAACACTCGTGACTGGTGGAAAAACAAATGTAAACAAGTCAAATTGGCAGATATTGCTTGCAAGTATCTCAGTGCTTCACATGCCAGTATACCGTGTGAGCAATTTTTAATGGAGCAGACTTTATATATGAGCCGGAGAGAAATCGCCTAATGGGGAAGACAGTCAAGTTATTAGTTTTAAAATATATAACTAATAATTATACATTTAATTTGATTGTGGTTTAAACATAATAACAATGGTAATTAAGGCCAAATTTAGATTTTTATGCATTTTCTGACTTTCGCACTCTCATCCGCACATTCGCATTCGCATTCGCGTTCGCGAATGTCTAAAATATGACATTCATAACATCCCTGTAATATAAATAAGTAGGTAATGAATTTGAAATGAAGTACTTAAATTTCTATTTACCTTAAACATTTTCTATACTAACAGAATGTATGTGCCCCAGTGCTGGGAAAAGGCTTCAATAAATAAAATTGAAGTGTCTGTTTGTAATTTAAAAATAGCTCTTTACTAAATGCATATGAAAGTATTATAATACCTATAACAAAAAACCCATTTTTAATTATTTTTTGTCTGTTTTCGGTCTGTTTATTTCGGGTTGTCTCTGAAACGGTTGAACCGATTTTGATGGGAGTTTCACTGGCAGTAGACAGTACCGTCGCTTTGTCGTACTACAAATACAAAAAACATAATACAACAATATTGTAGATATTAAATCTATCTAGTAGATATTTTTCAATTATTTTTATAATAGCTTGGCGCATTGACGGTACTGTCCATGACGGTAAGCACAGCACGATCCTAACACAACGGCGACCACCGACAGATCTCAACTCCTTCGGCGCGGCTGTCACCGCTGTCACGCCGGCCTGCATAAATATTCCTTCATGTTAATCTTAAAGGACCCGATGTCGTAAGAAGGAGAGAACACACAGGCCGGGAGAAGTTCCACAGCTTCACGATACGACAAAAATAAGTTATAGAGAACTTTCTACTTCGTGCCGATATGGAGGTTACCGTATAATTGTGATTCCGTCGCCCAGCGCGTGTGGTTCTATTGTGGAAGGGATAGGAGGGTATTAGGGTTATGCGCGTACAACGTCAAACCTCGAATCATTTTTAGAAGATAAAATACAATATTAATTATAGTTTTGGAATGTTTTTAACATTTTATAGTGCAAAATTACTGTAGCTGTAATTTAAATGAATTGTAAATAAATAATCAAATGAAATTGTTTCAGATCAATCCAACATTAACCCAGCACAAACTGGTAAATTTGTGCAAGGATTATTCAGTAACGGCTGTCGCTTACACGCCTCTCGGGCTGATATCTGAAGCCAGACCAGAATTTATTGGCAAGGATGTAATCAAAACGGATCCGATGTTAGGCAAGATTGCGGATAAATATCAAAAGACACGGGCACAAGTCGCTTTGAGATATTTGGTAAGAAGATTTATTTTAACTTATGCCAACGTTTTAGTCTCATATAAAGGTCGGCACTCGCATATCAACCCGGCACTCGAACGCTAGAGATGGGTTAATACCGATATTTGTCAGTATTTGGAGCATTGATATTATTACCACATATAGTATTGGTATTAACAAAGTTGATAAACAAAAAATAATATAAATATTGAATCATGTCACAGTTGGTGAGTTAAATAAATATTAAGATTTAACAGAGGTCAATGAACTCAAAAATAGGTCAAGACTTTGTAAATTTCATTAAGGGCAACTTACAGCCAAAAAGTTAAATTCAGTTTTAGCTTATATCGGCCGTTTTCAATTGAATTTCACTTACAAAAGATAGACAAATGTAACCTAATGTCTTTACTTATTTTTTCCATAACCTATCAATGTATAATTTTTCGTATCTAAATAATATATATCCATATCCTATACTTGATTAAATAAGAGGGAAGCCTATATCTGTGTTATGTTAAAGATAGTAATTATTACAAATATGTTCTAATTGGAGATAGTAAACTCAGATATGTAGTTGAAAACGGTCCTTAGGTATGCGTCAAAAAAATTAAGTTGATAGCGTAAGGTATATTATATGTGCAAAATTTCCGGAATGTCAGCCTGATGTTTTTTTTTTCTGACTGACTATACTGTTAGCCTTAGGTGCCCTGGAGCCTCTGACGGCTTTTACAGCTTCACCGTGACACACTCAGCCAAACCGTTCAGTATTTTATACAAAAATTTGATTTAAATCATAGGGCATGGAATTGTAAAGTTATTGTTTCTTTCAGGTACAACGCGGCATCCCCGTTCTTCCAAAATCATTCACAAAGTCGCGTATTGAAGAGAATTTAAATATATTTGATTTTAAATTAACTGATGATGAAATGGCGGTCGTAGATAACTATAATATTGATCACAGATGTGTTCCGGGGAACATTTTTAGACACTTAAAAAATTATCCCTTTTAAACATTAGCCCATAATGTTACAATGGGCCATGAATCCATGTTAGACCTATTACATTTTGCATTTAGTAAGGATTGAATGTTCCAAACATTCACTTTAAATATGTCTTAATATTTTGTTCTGTTATGTTTTTGTATGTAATTCATTAATATTAATTTGTTAATTGTATAATATTCTGTTAATAATTTTTGTGTTAAAAATGTTCTAATATTGGATCCCATTCAAAATTGATTTTTATTTTATAATATTAGTAAATTAATTGAAAATGTTTCAATCAAAAGTTTTAAACTGGTCAGTTATAGAAATGGTTAATTTAATTTTTTCAGTGTTATGGGTTGTTTAATTAGATGCATAAAAATATTTTTGTAATTTGTGATATCTACATTCTTGATAATAAAATATGGTGTAAATGGATTTATTTCTTTTTTTTTTTCATTCTGGCAACAAAAAGTGATTTTATTGTAATGGTTCTTTTTTTTTTTTTGGTACGTTTTATCGACTGATGTTGCAGAAACATTTGCCAGTGTCATTGTTTTTGAAAGTATTGTGGAATCAGAGTTTAATTCAGTCAGTGTCGGTATTATTCTATTGGTTTTTATGTTTTTCTATCTTACAACTGTTTACTTACTCCGTGGAGTTACATTTTCGCTACTTAATTAAAACTTTAAGATTTAGAGTCAACTCGAAGTTCACGTTTAGAAAACGTCACTTTACATAATATTTAAACAATATCATAAAAAATCGTAGATCCAGAGCTGTCCGATGTTAAATATTCAAATAATGATGTTTTTTTTTGTCATTATAAGTTTAGCGTTACGACCAGTCTGACTTGATCTTAAGTGACGATGTAGCGCAAGATGGCAGCATTCGAAGCCTAGTGGAAGACTAGCTCTCAAGTGCAGCTGCCGGAACACACATATTGGTGTTTGGCGACAGGTTTTCAACTTGAGGGTGGTAAGCTACCTAGGCGGGCATTAGAAAAATCCATGCAATGCTATATAAGCAAATGGCGCCGCTTATAAAACCTATAAAGTAAATTGTATAATCTCAGAAACATATATTTTTTAAAGAAATATCACCTCTAGAAATAATAAGTAAAAAAAACGGTATAATTTGATCACAATTATTTTATTCATTCACAAAACAACATAAAAAATATAATAATAATAATATGTCAAAAGTATATTGAAAAAATATATTGTATTGTACATATTGTAAAAAAAAACACCAAAAAGAACAATTAAAATAATGGAATGTCCCTTCAATACGGGCTTGTCAAAATCTTTTGAGGTATCTTTATTACGATGTCCACATCAATAAAAATTTATGTACATTTGCCTCGGCCTATGATATAATACATACATGACACAAAAACATACATAACACAAGACGTAAATATTTATTGATGTGAACATTATTTTAAAATAAATAAGGAATTTATTTATAGACATACATATAAATTAAATGATTCGAACTACACATTCGTTTGATAGCTGAATATGAAACAATCTTATTTTAGATAATTTATACCTATCTACACCTACTTAGATATACAACACGAGTTAGGCCTCACGTAATTAATAGAAGACTACTACGAAGGTAGGTTTAGATATAGGAGGAGGCAATTATCTTCAATAGATTATGTTTAATTTATAAATGTAGAGACAAACAAATAAAACACGGCGCCGTAGCTAGCATGAGTGGAAGGGTATATCATCGTATTTAAAAAATAAAAGTGATGAAACAACCCTAAAAATTAAATTTTCTTTTCATAAATTAAGTATAAATGTCCCAATACCTTCTTTAGGTACGAAATGTTATCCATATATAACCCACAACCACTAGATGGCGCTATTTGCGTATATTAGAAGTACCTGCGACGCGACGTGTTTTAATATTGTATGAAATGAAAAAAAAAAACATGTTTCAGATTTTTTTCGAATCAATTACGTGTACTCAGTATTTAGGAAGGACGAAATATAAAAAAAAAACTATACCGTTTTAAAACAATATTTCATAAAATTGTATTATATGAAAAAAATTATTAAATTTGCATGAATGAAGTCGATGGAGAGATATTTTGACTGTTATATATCTACAACAGTTTAACTAATGTCTCGGCCAAGGCGAATGAATTGAGATAATTCTATATGATGTTCAGGTAACCTCTGACACTTGATAAAGAAGACAACTGTAGGAATCATTTTTTATAAATCGATTTCATTATATATGACTGACTGATCGACGGAGTAAACACAAACAATAAAATCTTATAAACCATGGAAATGTCTGTCTTATTACAATAAAACATCATATTGTTTAACTTTAGAAACAATGGCATACATAAATAAATAAAATTAGAAGTGTTTGTCTATTATTTGCACATTAACAAAACTGAAACACGCCCTTTGTTCAAGTAGTCTCCGAAACGGCTGAACCGATTTTGATGGAACTTTCATTGGCAGGTAGAGGGCTATCAACTTTTACATATAAGCCAAGTTATAATGACAAAATTACAATTTAAAGTAAAAACAGATAAGACACTTAGTTCTCGTAAACAAAGTCAGAGACGGAGCTAGTTTAGAATAAAATTCCGTTCCGTTCTGATTAATATAACACGTTTTTCAAAAACTACTGGTAACGATGTAGATAAAAACTGAGGAATCCTTGACATTCCAGAAATGTTCACTTTATAACGTCAAATAACAGAAAAACAACTGTTATAATCGTTACTACATAGTACTTTTACTGTTTAGTTCTCCCTCAGAAAGTGGCAGTTGCCTAGTGACGGGTAACTCACCAAAACACACTGTTTTGGCGCACTGCGATAACTCAAAAATTACGAAGCCAAGGAACGCAGTTATAATGCAAATAGAATTGCACAAAAAAAGTCTATTCAATTTAGGTTTTAAGAAGGCACATATGAATATCAAAACACTACAACCGGTTCGGAAAATATCCTAGCCATCGAGAAGAACCGGAAAGAAACTCGATTGGGTTTATCTTCTCTTTTTTTAACAGTATTAATATAATACAATAATGTGCAATGCATCACATTATAACGGCCAATATAACAAGCAAATGTACAATATACATTATACTCAAATAGCATTATAGTGGTTCCTGAGACTGAGACAGTAAATACGCTTACGAATAAATCTAGTGGATGGTAATAATACAAATAATAACTTTCGTTTATTTAAAATGACTTTTTGTTTTAATGGGTAAAGTTAGAAGCGAGTTGTGGTACATTCAAAAATGTGAAACTCAACTGGCTCAGTAAAATGAGTCAAGTTGCCCATCTTTAATAAATATAATCAATTCATTCAATAGTTTATACATAAACATACAATAATTTGAAACGCGTTCAATATGTTTTTACACATTCAGAAAAGACCGAGAGTAAAAACCAAGATAAAATGCAAATAAAAGCATAAAGTCACTGTGTAAAAAGATATTCGGAGGTCTCTATAGCTTTATTCAATAAAGTCATTAAATTACCTGAATTTGTAGACGTCTCGTATATCTATTTTTTATTGTTTAAAATATAATTACATAGAAAATTAACATCGTTGTATCAATATGAAACAAACACAAAAACAAATAAGAAATGTCGGCTTTCTTTAAAAATAGCAATAAATACTAGATTATTATTAATTAGTACTTAACACATCTTTGTTGTAAAGAAATTTTCGGATATCACGATTCTATTCACTAATATTAATTTCACATTTTCTCGACTCTATAGCTTCATAATGTTAAAATGTTTTGCCAAGTTATTTCTATTCAAGATATTTTATAGGAAATTATATACAAAAATAAATAAAAATAATACGTATAAACAAAAAACCATATAAACTCTATAGTTATCGGAAAATTTTCGTTATATATCATAATTACACTTAACATAGAATTATTATTATTATTAATCAATAAAATCAAGCACAGCTCAAATTATATTTTGTACCTAAATAAACAGTACATTTTCTGTTTGCAACATTTATAACATGTATCACAATAATTGAATAGAAATATAATTGAAAGTATAAAATAATTACTCTTTTGTTTGTCCTTAAATACTATAGCGAATCGGCGATAGTTTCACGAAAATAAAATAATGCCGTATTTGAATATATTTGCATAATATGTTTAAAAATAGCTGTACATAATTTACATGTATCTTTTAATTTTAGTACAGCCTTTGGTAAAGCATTACCACAGATTAAATGAAGTAACAAATCGAAAATTCGCGTAACAAATATTATTTGGTTTCTTATACAATAACAGTAAAAAACTACTAATAGAGTAAAAATTGAAAAAATAATCTAAAGTTCTCATAGTATTCAACTATGATTACTAGAGTGCGTTATTTTTTTTTTTAAACGAAATCTAAAAAAAAACCTGTTTCGAATGCCTCATCTCTAAAGCTTCAATTATATTCAAATGTCAAAAAAGTATTTACATATTATATCGATAGATTAATAGTGATAAAATTCGAAATTTACTCGCAGGTAAACATAAAAACAAAGTTTTATGAAATTAAATAATAATATAAATTTGTTCCATATCATAACCGTTATCGATAGTGACTCTAAAGTCGATAATCGAATGTCACCATAAATAAACCCAGTCTTCAGAGGTTACATGTTTTTTTTACTTCCAGACATAATTAAACACGTCCATGATACTATCGTATATTGTGAACGTGATTGCCACGTCGAAAACTACTCTACTTAGCCGGGGCACTGTACCTTTGTAGAACGCGAGCGGACCTTCGTGTTTCCAAGTCTTTAGGAAGCAATCCCACGTGTTCTTATATTTCGCTGCTTCGAGACCTTGCATACGGGTTTTAACGACATCTATCGGTGTATTACCGAAAACTGATGCGGCACCTAGAACAAAAATATTTTTATTATTGACTCTCCACCTTAATAGAAATCGTCAATAAGTTCTTTCATGATTAGTAGTATCAGTTAACTACTGGACATAGGCTTCCCTAAGATTCGCTACTGGACTTGATTTTTGGTCTTCAGAACAAGAAGGATGCAGCTCTTTGTAAAGTTTGTAATTTCAGAATAATTCTGAACAGTGTATCCTTTTTTGTACACCGCCATTAATCGGCAGTTAAAGACTGAATAACTTATTCTTTCACTTTACCAGGCTGTTTTTATTTATCTTTAAGATCTACATGATATATTTATCAAGCGATATCTATTCAAATAAATAAAATTGAATTGTTTGTTTTTTTACTGCTTTTTACTGAATGCATATTTACAAAAAAGAATGTTTATTCCGGATAATCTCCGAAACGATTGAACCGATTTTGACGTGACTTTTACTAGCAGATAATTTTTTTTTATGTCCTTACGCGGCAGTGGCATAGGGTTCGACGGTATTCTGTAGACCACGCGAGCGCAGCCGCGTGCATGGCTTGTGTAATATACAATATCTTTACACCAGACACCATTAAGAGATACTGACACTGTTATAGAAACGTGAACTTACCAGCGATACCGCCAAACAATCCGACGATATACTTAGGCACATGTTTATCTCTGTCACCGCCTTTGTACCAGTCCCTTAGCGACTCCATCACGAAAAATCTGATCGCTTGATTGCTGCCCTGTTTCATTATTGTTGCCGATACACCTTTATAAACGCCTCCAATTCCTGGAACGCGTAAATTGATTTATATTCTTGGTAATAATGTGATCGTTTGATCGGATGCCACTTTGAAGGAGGTACTTTTAACTCTACAAACTCGCAAATTGCAACTGCGACCATATAATCACCTGATGTTTGTTGAAGTTGTAGCTGAAGATATAAAAATAACATGCTAAACCTACAGGAGAGAACTGGATGTCAATTGCAGCTAACGGAACACACCTATATTTGCTTCGCAACAGATTTTTAGCTTAAAGATGCTAGCCAGTCAGGCGAGAATTAAATAGTGCGTGGTTTCCTCACGATGTTTTCCTTGCATGTCGATCGACATAGTATCTGAACATGCTACCATTAGCCATCATGGCCTTTATAGTATTGAACAAATTGATGCCGAAAAAGAAAAGAGTCACTTTTGCCCAAAATGATAATCAATGGTATTTACTTTTAAACTGATGATATATGAATTGGATAATGTAACTAAGATTTATTATCTACATTACTAAACACAATGTCCTGTCGAACCCACCTTCTTCTCTAACAATAGTCCTGACGCCGTGGAAGAAACCTTTAAAACGTGGTTTATCCATTCTCATATCGTTGATGAATTTCACCTTGACCGTCTCCATTGGGGTGACTGCGAAAATAGCTTCGGCCACTCCTGCTGCCAGACCGCAAGCCAGCTTGCCCGTATTTGATAAAGTTCCATTTTCTGTCACCATATAGAGTTTTGCTTGTTCGAAGACGCCAAATCTAATAATGAAACATTTGTGTTATATTGTAGATAAATACTGAAAATTGGCGACCATATTTCCCCATAATTAACACACACATCTGAACACAAAAATAAGAGCAAAGATTTGTAGTAGTTACAAATTGGGTAGAACGATGTAGCCAAAAACATAATTTCTAAAGTAAGTACAGATCGTAGATTTATAAGCAACAAGTTGAATAAGACGAGACCAAAAACGTATTGTTTTGTTGATTTCTTTGTTATACGAGTTACAATACACGTAACCGCAATTAAACGCATCTACTAAATATATTAAGTTACGTTTTAAAACCTTAGCTTTTGCAATAATAAACAGGATTTGTTTTGATTTACGTATGCCGACAATACTTAAGAAATTGGTCTCGTAACCCGATCTTGTTCTAAAACTAGGATTATGCTATGGTCTTTCTCTTTTGAGTATACGATCTATATTATATCTATCGTAGAGATATACTCATGCCAACTAAACATGAAATTTTAAATATCTGCTGAGCTGATACGTCTCAAACAGCTGTCTAAGTATAATGCACAATAGTGAGAAAACATAAAAGTAGAGAAGTTCCAGTTGGCAAAGAGACGAGATTTGCAATTTTAAATAGACTAGGTTTAACGGAATTTCTTTTGTGGTGATTATTTGGCACTTTTGCGACAAGGACATTGGTTTGCGAAAAATACTCAATAACATCACAGAGACTTAAGCGATTCTTATTAAATTAGCACGTGAACAACGTGATGAAAGGAAAGATATGGAGAAGACACTTGTCAGATCAACTGCGGTGATTTAGAATTTTTGAATAGGTATGTCAATCAATCCTGCCGCCGTTTATCGGACACAATTATTATTCAATGCCTCGTTTAAAATGTGGTCGATGCGTGACATCGTCAGTGAAGTGGAGCTAATGACTGATAACGTGGGTTCATTATGTCACTGACGTGTTCATGTGATGTGTTCAAAGTGAGAGATCATAATTTTACTTACATACATAAATCACGCCTATTTCCCAACGGGGTAGGCCGAGACCACGTCCTTCCACCTGCTACGATCCTGGCATACCTCTTTCGATTCTTCGACATTCATTAATCTTTTCATGCATGCTCGTCGGATTAGAGTACTCTTGACCTTACCTTTCTTCAGAACGTCTCCGATTTGATCGATAAATGTTCGTCCAGGCCTTCCTCTTCCAACGATTCCTTTCACACTCGCGTCATAAATTTGTTTAGTCATTATTCTTTAATTCATCCTCTCAACATGCCCAAACCATCTAAGCATCCCTTTCTCAATTTTATGTATATTTAAAATGTTATAAAGATATTTGTAATGAAAGTAGAATTTTATACAAAGAAGTTTGGGTACTTCGTTAAACCTTGTAGTTAAAAAGGGGGTAATTTTATTAAAAGATAAAATGATAAATTAATTACACTTGGACTTTTTCAATAACACTAAAATAATATTATGATATTAAGTTAACATAGGAATGGCCTATCACATAGATGTATTATAGGTATGTCCTATTAATTATATTTCAGGAAAGTTTCTTAGGGCGGCTTGCACAACATTTCATTTAACTCACCGCTAACCAAAATTAGTAAATTACATAATTTTATAAGTAGTCGCTTAAACGTGTTTAGCTGCGCTAAATAGCCTGTTTTGGCTGTTTAATTAACTTTGACAGTTCGGTAAACATATTTAGCAAATATTTTTTCATTGTGCAAGATGCTAATTTTGTTTAACCACTTTAAATGTGTTTAGTCTTACTTTAATCGACGCTTAATGATTTTTTGTTATTTATTTTTGTTTCTAGAGATTTTAGAAAGAGAATCTTTAGAATCGCGGAAAGCCTCAAAACGTTTTATATTGTAATTAACGTGTAAGAAGCCGCGGGCGGTTGCTATTATAGTAATGCAATAGAGAGGTTTAACTAGTTGTTAAAAAGTTAGAACGCTAAGAACTGCATGGGTGCAATCGGATACAAGGACATATTTCTCGATGCATTAATCAAACTAGTATAACTTACGTCGTTAGATAAGAAATATATTTTATCAGTTTAAATACCAAATATAATCTATTCCACGCAGACATTATCTGTTATTATGATGCAATGAAGATTTTGGCATAACCACTTTATATTTCTTAAGACAATACACCGGTACTATTAATGCCCGGTTCCTATATCCAACGAATCGTTATTGTACATTCGCTACCATTCGTTTTTGCATTTATCGCAGCGTGCCGTTACAGACGTCCCTGTAAGTTTTTACGTCTGTTACCTGCGACGAACGGTTGTCGGTTGGCCCGCATAACGAAGCCATCCAAGGCGTTCGCTGCGTTTCGTTGTTACAGACAAGTTTATTTTGAATACAAATGAAATTCACGCGAATCCGTTGATCAAAGCCGCCGCGAGTAAACCCCAAAACCGAATGTCCCCCGGGAAACAACGTCGGCCGCGTATTATCTCTACCGATCCCATTGATAAAATCGAGGAAATAAACAAATACTGCTCCACCGTCTCTCCAAACAGAGCGTGCTTGCGCCCACGCCCGTGAAACTACCGTTCCCTCCGCAAGCACGGGCGGCTAGCTTCGGTCCGCACACCCACCGTCGCAACCTCCCTCTCTCGCGGCACCTCAAGCCTAGGTCCGTTCCTCGGTGTGAAACCCTTGAGTCTGGCAGCCGCCCGCGCGATACAGGTGACAATGCACTTGCAATCACTTAGCTACCCACACACAACCATTACATACAATATGTTCATACATACGTGCACACCACATAGGTACATAGGTTCTCTAAGGATCCTTTTTTTTTCTTTTTTACGCTAGTTAGTTTAGACCATATTTCAGATCACTAAATACATATACAGTGTAAACTCTTTATAACGTTATCCTTTATAACGATAAACTCCCTATAACGTTGAAGTGAGCCCAACTTGGTTGGTTTGCGTTAAAACCCACATATTGAAACCCCACTCCATATAACGATAACGCATATAACTTAAGCGCTCGCCCCCAAGCCCGGTAAAGGCCATAAGCGGCTCTGTTTTTGGATAGGGCCCCTCAGGCTAACAGTAAGGTCAGATAGAAAAAAACAATAAATGAAATGTAATGTAAAAAATTTTATATTTAAGCAAGTACATATGCATAATTTATGTAACAAAATTACTTTCTTAAATTATTTGATCATTTTACTGACGAAAATATAGTTTTAAATAAAAAAAATACTACTTTCTGGCACTTACACTGAAGTGACCGAAACGCAACAATGTTCAACCAACTAAACGAATTTTTTTCTTTCCTGACACTAATTACATGTACCTACCTAAACATTTTTGTAATCTTCATATTGCATTGGTAGGCATTTCATTGGTAAGTAACTACATACATATCTAATTTAGTCCAAAAAATTTCAAGTAAATTAAATACACAATCAATTGGATTGATATTCTATTGTATTTGTTAATTAAATTAAGTATACAAAACTTAAAAGTGTATGATCAAATTAAAGTTGCTTTGCTAGTGGATTTAATACAAAGCAATCTAATGTTTACTCGTAAGAACTCCGCCACCTACAAAAACATAAAAGATACCGACATGGGACCGAAACAATGGGAACTGATGTATTATATAGTTGAGTCACATTGTCTAAAGAAAACAAGGGTTTTTTAATGTGTTTCAGGTAAAAAGAACGCAGACCGAGTACCTATACACTTTATTAGAGTTTATTCCAATATATTGTATTTTATTTAATATAATAATTATATGCAGGATAAGCATTGCGCAGTCAACACTACATGATGCCAATAAATGCTAAATTCTTGTTTGGTAATTTAATAACTAGAATCACTCGAGTCAGATAACATTTATAAATCACTTCCCATAATATCTAAACCAGAAATTTCCAAATATAATTTATAAATATTAACGAAAACACATGAAACGAATAGTCACCCGGCCGATTTCGGTCGGTAACCAAATCATAAACGTCTATCGGTGAGGCGAAATCACAAGATTTTACCCATCCAAAAAGTCAAACACGCATATGATACAATTGAGTATATGCAATGATTAGTATTTAAGCGTATACAAGTACACAGACCACTATACTACGCGTCGCTAGTCTTCCGCAAGCGCAATACGTCACTAGCATGTCGAGGTCATCAATAACGCGAACCCATAAGTTATTCCACTACCTAAAATCGCTCAAAGCGGCTAAAGAAGTTTTCACTCCAATAAAATAAATTATCAATAACAAAGTAGGTACCTACATATTTAGTGTTCAGCTGGTGAGCTGTATTATCTATTTCGTAACACGATTTCAAACACATCTGATAAAGCGGTTTTATTGCGTCAGCATCAGTATTACAAATAATAATCTCTTATCACGTTTTGTTATATCGTAGGTAAAAACATATGCAAATATACTTTGTCATGCTCTATGCTAATATTGCATTCATAGTAATTCATAACCCTTTTGGGTTATATAAACAAAACAATTATTTTACACCGACGAACACTGGATTAAAAAAAAAATATATATATTTTTATTAACTGCCTCATTACCATTAGCCTAGTGGTCGTAAACGCGACTGCTATATTTTCGAGGTCCTGAGTTCCATTTTGTTATTGGATTTTTCTATGAAATTCTTAGTAGCAACTCGGAGTTTGGCTTTGTGCCCGATTAATGGCAATAGGCTGCCCCTATTACAATGGACCTAAAAAACATTCCCGGCGAACTGTGAGTGTACATTATTACACCTCTGCCTAACCCTTCGAAGATACAGGCGTGATGGTAGGTATGTTATATTTATTTATTAGTTATGTGAAGTAATAATACTAGTACATCGCAATTATATCGTACATGGGTCGTTTACAAATGGCCCAAAATTTCATAGATTTTAATCAGGAATTCTTTTGGACCACTTATAGAGTCAGTGGGCTGTAATTTTTCAGTATGAAGACAATTTTTTATTCGCTATATTGCTTATGTAACCTCGCTTAAAAAACAGTAAGAACATTCTTTAGCGCGCTTTTTATTCCCATGGAGTAAAATGACATTTCATGTGTTGCATGTTTACTGTGTTTTCAAAATAGTGATATCAGCAATCGGAACTAATCGAAAACCGTAAACTAATTATACCAATTGATAAGTATTTCTGAAAAAACATTCAACCTTCCAAATATAGAGGTCAAATAAAACAGTTAAAAACGCGTCTCTCGTGGGCAGATCGAAGCGCTATTTTTCTTCTTTTTTTTTTTGGAATTTTTTCGCCATATATACCTAGTTTTTATAGTTTGTTGATTTAAATAATGATAAAAGTAAATTATCGAGTATGTTTAATAACATAAAATATTTCAATTATTAAATAAAAACACTCAATTCAGTATTTAAAATCTCAGGATTCAAATAATTGTAGCATAAAAAAAAAATGGCAACATTGTTTTTAAGTTTTACACTAGTGATTGTCAATTTACTCCTTGGGATTAAAAAACGCAGTATAGATTTTCGTAACGTATATATTTTATTCAAATTTTATAAGATTTCTATATACCAACTGCGTCATAATAAAAAGGCTTATAGACTAACGTGCAATTCAAATAATGGAAAACATGACTTTAATCAATACTAGTTTATATAAGGCTGATATTTGGAACATACTTGTTTTGGTATATAAGCGAACCGTGTTTAAAGCCAGGACAGTACTGTTTTGGACAACGAAGTGGAAATAACAAGCGATATAAAGGAAGAATCTGCAAGAGGACCATAGAGAGAGACCGTAATAAAGAAAAGATCCAGTATAGTGAATCTGTTTGAATTTTATTTCACTGAGTAGAAATAGATTATATACGTGAAATATAACGCCATTTTCTTTAAACACGGACGTAACATGTGAACACTGGAACAAACTACGACTTATTAGACCTACACATACCTGACAGCGGACTTTGGTATAGAACCGTAGAGGAGGACGCTTAGTCCTCTGTAGAGACCAAAGAAACCGTGTCCCTTCACGGTCTTCTTGACGCAGTCAAATATACCGGTGTACTTCTTCGTACCACCTGAAAAAAAGTGTATATTCACCTATACAAATAAGATAAAATTGAAGTGTCTGTTTGTAATGTCAAAAACGCAGGCAAACCCATGTTCACCAGTGTTAATTTTATACAACAAACACCGCGCTGTAAACGCGCCCGTGTAGCCTCAAAATATTTTATTTTTTCCTAAACAATGTGTCTAAATAACATGCTATAAAGAGCAAAATTTTACTTCATAAAATCGTCTTTATGATGAAATAACTTTTGTTCGTGAGGATTATTAATATTCCTTGCTTAAAAATAATTTTAATAAATCTCTTTTAAATTTTTAACAACTGTTTGTCACACAATAGCTTATTGTGGGTTTTTAAGCTAACAAATAAATAAATAAAAAAAACTCTTCCGCTTTATTATATTACATATTAATATAGTATAGATTCGTATTCTTTGACCATGAAATATGTAGGTCAAGTTTGCCCACTCCCGTGTAATTGTCGTCACGTAGAGGTCAACACCCTTTCATAACGAGATAATATCAACAGGGTTACTATAAAAACAGCTGTGTTTGATTGATGACTTAAATGAGTACGTATCATGTTGATAACAAAATTACAATAACTTAACTTTATCTATTATATTTTTCATGTGATATAATAATTATTGTATTGCAAAAGTAAAAATAAAGAAATTTAATTTTCAAGCATATATTTATGTTGTTATCACTTTCGGCAAATATACGTATTATCATAGAAAGAACAGGAGTACTTATTTAGGATAAAACTGAGTCAAGCTCGAGTCGATTTAAGAGAAGTAAAGGCACAGAGAAATTTCGACTGGTGGAATTCCTCCACCCTACAGAAGATCGCAGCCAAAAAGCCTCGTGTTGTGTTCCTGTGAGGAGTATGGTTTCCAGAGCTCCTCGAGGTAGGGGGGTTCAAAGTCGGCAATCCTAAATGATGACTCGGTAGCGTGTATGGACTCCGCGTCGATCGACGCGAGTTCGAAACCAGGAGCCTCAGCTTTAGGAAAACATCGTGATGTAACCATAGCATGGTGGTAAGGCTTTTTCAATGTCCGCCTGGCTAGCTACCACCCTCAAGATTGAAAATCTGTCGTCAAGCACCAATAGGTGTGTTCCGGTAGCTGCACTTGGAAACCAGTCTTTCACTATAGGCTTAGTGTTAGCGACGCGTAGGCCTAAGCGTAATGATACGAGAATAACAATTGTAAATATAAGTTGTAGGGATGAATAATTTGCACGAACAATCAATAATTTAATGTTTCTAATGTCTTGAATATGATATTATAACGTGTAGGTATGTAAGAACAGTATATAAGTTATGAAAATGTTTGTAGTTTAATAAAAATAATCACTTAAAGTACTAAAATCATATATTGTCAATAATTCATATTTTATAAAAGTTGTACGTAATGTTTTGTGTTATATAAGTAAAATGGCCTTCTGTATATGTTTTATAATGTTTGTAACAACAAATAGTGTGTATATAACGAGTCACAAGACGTTTTAAAGTTGCAATGTTTAATGCTTTGTATCTCCCATGTTTATTAACCTATAATGTTAAAGTTAGTGTTTTTGGATAGGTATTTGTGTCTACATTTATGTGAAATAGTTTTTATTGTAATTGAGTAATTGTAATTAGAGATATTAACGATTTATTGTATTCTGTATACAAGTAATAATAATAATAGACAGAGACAGCGATAGTGCAACCACGACGCATTACCGCGGTTACCGGACCACACCCAAGTTTGGTAATGAGCAGTACAGATAGAGACGCCATCGTCCGTCTCGCTCTCTGGCAAACAATATAAAAGGCGCACTACTGGGGCCAACGAGCGGGGTTCCGATTTGGTCACTGTTGCGAACGGACGTGTCGCTCCGTTTTCAATTTTGACCATCACGTGACTTAATTGTTGCGATCTTATATTTAGAATTTATTTCAAATATATTGTTGCAATTACGACGTAAACCAACTGGTGTCTAACGCTCGCGTGGTAAACCGCACTTTTCGGTGCGACTTGCTTGTTTTTTTTTGTAAATCCACGGTTTTGTGGTCACTTGCTGGATACCTGACGGTGCCAACGAAGGCAAGTGGGGCGTGACCCGAGCAGCCCGCTGGTTGTCTCCTTCAGAGGCAAACAGCCAGACTCGGACGGGCCTGGGAATCTAGGCCTTTGCGGTTATCGCATAGTCTTGCCCCAGGTGTCTCCTGCCAAACCTTCCGATCCTGCACACTCCATCCCCGGGAACCTGTTTGGGCCTAGCCCGGTTTAATTACCGGTCTGCGTCCTCAGTCCCGGGCTTGCTAGGGTTCCTTAGGGCCGATAGGTTCTTCCTGTGTGTCATTGCACCTTGACCACAGGACTCTTGCCCGACTCGGATAGTCGTATTTAATTTTTGGCGCACCCCCCTGCCCCTAAGGCAGGGAGGCCTCAATTAAAAACATGTCCCAAACCCCACCCAATGCCGCCGAAATGGCAAAAAATATGCAAGACCTGGTTGCTTGCATTCGCGATCAACAGGACAGAATACAAGCGATGGAACTCGCACACCAAAAATATCGGAACTTTATGTTCGTGCGTTACCCTACGGCCGAAGACGAGTTTTTCGACTCGTTGACGAAAACTCCGAATGTGCGTCGCACCGCTGCGACCACAGCCAATAAGGGGGCCGCTTATGCGAGCGGTGCGCCCTCTGCCGGGACAGCCGGGCCGACTGGCGCCGCGCCAGTAACCTCCGCGCCTCCACGTGTCGCGTCGTGGAGAGACGCAGGCAGCGTCGCGCGTCCGTCCACCACGACCAATCAGGGGGCCGCTTCTGCGAGCGATGCGCCCTCTGTCGCAACCGTCAAGCCGACTGACGCGGCACCCGTCGGCGCCGCGCCTCCACGCGTTTCGTCGTGGAGAGACGTAGGTAGCGTCGCGCGTCCATCCGTCGCGTCATCCGGGGCCGTAGCCACGCCCCCAGTCCCGACTAACCATTCGCGCGGGTCAAGTCCCGCGTCCGTTAGGCGAGGGCCGCGCAATTCGCGGTCCCAATCTAGGTCGGCTAAAAATAGCCCATACGTCCGTCCCGCGCGTTCCACAGAAACCGCGGTGAAAACAAACAATTCTTTTTCGGCCCTTCCGGTCGAATTAGACTCGCCCGCGTGCCCGGATTCGTCTCCGGAGATGGATACCGCGGCCCCAAATGACGGTTTTACCGTTGTCGCGTCGCGCAAACGCCCGTCGCGAATTAGTCCTACTGCGCAACCGTCTCGCGCAACAAAAACCGTGAAAACGGTCAGTGGCGCCGTCGCCTCCGCGTCCTCCACGCTCCCCGCACCCGCTGTCGGGAAAAAAGAGCGCCCCCCACCTCCTATTATCGTCCGGGACAAAGCGGCCTGGACGATTCTGGTAAATGAGTTGCGCAGGCTTAACCTGCCATACCACAAAGCTCGAAATACCCTTAATGGTATTTCCGTTACGGTGAGTTCGTCGGATACTCACCGTAAATTCACTGCCCTCCTCCGGGAGAGAGGGCTTCAATTTTTCACATACTCCCTTGCGGAGGAGCGCGTCCTCCGCGTGGTGATCCGCCGTATTCCGGTGGAAGTCAGCCCCGCGGAGGTGTGCTCCTCGCTCGCGGAGCAAGATTATCCTATCAGAGAGGTACATAGAATGTACAACAAGGAGAAGCGGCCTCTACAAATGGTAGTGGCCATTCTAGACCTTTCCCCCGAGGGAAAGGCAATCTTTCAGTTGGAAAATGTATGCGGGCTCTCCGGCGTCACCGTCGAGCCCCCATACAAAACCCACATGCCTTCGCAGTGTCACAACTGCCAGCTCTACGGGCACGCCGCCCGTAACTGCCATCTTCGTCCGCGGTGCGTCAAGTGCCGAGAGGATCACCCGACTAGGGAGTGCACGCGCGAGCGTGACTCCACCACCCCCCCGAGCTGCGTACTGTGCGAAGGGGAGGGGCACCCTGCGAATTATCGCGGTTGCCCCAAAGCTCCGCGCACCACGCGGCCTCGGCACCAGAGGCAGGCGGCCCTCCGGACGGCGCCTCCCGCCTCAGCCCTCCGAGCGCAACCCCTGCTGGCGCCAGGGGAATTTCCTGCGCTTCCAGTCCCTCGCCAGATCCCGGCCGCCGCCGGCCCTCCCGCGCCTCGCGGTCAATCACAACCCGTGCGTTCGGCTCCGAACGCATGGGGGCCCCGTCGCCCTAATCCACAGCCTCGTATGGCTATGGATAATTTCGCGCCCCGCGCTCCCTCCAACGTTGCGAGCAATGATATCATGATCTTGCTCCTTCGTGAACACGGCATTCAGGAGGTCATTGATTACAATGACCACCTAGAGCGCTACGGTCTCGTCAAGACCATATGCGCCTTCCCCCGCCTCGTTGAGACGTTACACCGTCTCGACTCCGAAACACGCGACCACCCGGCATAAACACCGGCCGCGCAAAAAGTTTTATTCTCATATGTACAATAAAATATATCGATTCGTCTCTCCAAACAGAGCGTGACAGCGCCCACGCCCGCGTAACCACCGTTCTCTCCGCAGAGGACGGGCGGTCAAATTCGCTCCCGCACACACTCCATACGTTCACCCTCCTTAGCGGGTGACCCAAGCCTAGGTCCGTTCCTCGGTATGAAACCCTTGGGTCAGGCATCCGCCCGCGCGATACAAGTGACACTATACGTGCAGCACTTAGTTACCCACATACAACATTACACACGTATGAACAAACACACGTGCACACCACACAGGTACATAGGTTCTGTGAGGGACCTTTTTTTTCTTTTTTACGCTAGTTAGTTAGCGCTAGTTAGTGTAGAAAACATTCCGATTACTGAATACACATACGCACGGTTCCTTCCTTCCTCCCAGGAGGAAGGGAACGTGCCTATGTGTATAATTTAGTTAGCTCGAATCGTAGGTGTAGGGATTCAGTTAGTTCGCGACTTATTTGCGTACGCGACGACCGCCCGAGCCGAGGTCCGGCCACTCTGGCGCCCTCGTGCGAGTCGTCCTTATAACTTTCGTGGCTGAGTGCTCTCCGCGCTCGCCCCCAAGTCCGGTGAAGCTGTAAAAGCCGCAGCGGCTTTAGGGCCCCTAAGGCTAACAGTGTAGTCAGTTCTAAAAAAAAAAAAAAAAAAGGCCAACGAGCACACACGGGTGCCACAAGCTGAAGAATCAAGACTCAAGACTCAAGAAACTGGAAGAAACAGTACCCAGAAGATAGTACCTATAAATTGTATTGTGTCTTGAAGAATACAGCAAATTTTATTGTGGTGCCTGTGTGTCATTTTTGCATCTTCTAAGTGTTCAACCCGCCAGCGACCCAGTCCATTTCGCTCCGTGCTACGTCATCGCCGCGCCTACCAGCAGGCACCTCACTACGTGTGTGTACCTTGATGTTTCGCCCTCTTCACGCCTAGTAGTTTCGGGTGTGAGTAGGGTTGGTCGCACGTAGTGAGAGGGGCTCGCACGCACTGGTTTCCAGACAACTGGTTACCGTAGCGTGTTATCCGCCGTCGGTTATACAGAGTTCGAGGGAATCGTCTCCGTCGCGTTCGCGCCCTCGGTGCGCGGTCCCGCTCTGTATTTTGTTGACGTAGCACATTTGTATAAAGGCATATTACACATCCGTCTCTCCAAACAGAGCGTGCCAGCGCCCACGCCCGCGTAACCACCGTTCTCTCCGCAGAGGGCGGGCGGTCAATTTCGCTCCAGCACACCCGTCACGTCCACCCTCTCTAGCGGTAACCCAAGCCTAGGTCCGTTCCTCGGTGTGAAACCCTTGGGTCAGGCAACCGCCCGCGCGATACAAGTGACACTGTACGTGCATCACTTAGCTACCTACATACAACACTACACACGTATGAACATACACACGTGCACACCACACAGGTACATAGGTTCTGTGAGGGACCTTTTTTTTTTCTTTTTTTACGCTAGTTAGTTAGCGCTAGTTAGTGTAGAAACATTCCGATTATTGAATACACATACGCACGGTTCCTTCCTTCCTCCCAGGAGGAAGGGAACGTGCCTATGTGTATATTTAGTTAGCTCGAATCGTAGGTGTAGGGATTCGAATAGATCGCGACCAATTTGCGAACGCGACGACCGCCCGAGCCGAGGTCCAGCCACTTTGGCACCCTCGTGCGAGTCGTCCACAAAACTTTCGCGGCTGAGTGCCCTCTGCGCTCGCTCCCAAGTCCGGTGAAGCTGTAAAAGCCGCAGCGGCTTTAGGGCCCCTAGGCTAACAGTGTAGTCAGTTCAAAAAAAAAAAAAAAAAAAAATTGTATAAAGGCACACGCACGCGCCTCATTTTACTTAGCGTGCTACCATCTTGGGCCACATCGTCACTTAAGATCAGGTGAGATTGTGGCCACAACGCAATTTAAAAAAAAAATGGCTACGGTAGCCGTTTCGTGGTGGGCCGTATGATTGGTGTATAAAAAAATAATTTCGTTCCACCATACAGTAGATTAATAATTGTGTTACGTATATACCAAGAAACAAACTCTGGAACTACTAGTCAATTCTCGAGTGTCGAGAAAAAATAAACCGAGAAATCAGAAACCCTGAGTTATAATACCGATTATGTAGGTACATTGCTTTCTAGGTATATTTTAGATTGGGATATTAAGACAATCTATAATATTTGTATGACGTTAAGTCCGGTGAAGCTGTAAAAGCCACCGGCGGCTCTGTTTTTGAATAGGGCCCCTAAGGCTAACAGAATAGTCAGTCAGAAAAAAAATTTGTATGTCGCGATCTGACTAATGGTCATTTTCAATACCATATCTTAGTTGACTATCTCCGATTAGTACATATTTTTCATAATTAGAACTATCTTTAACTTAAGACAAATATCGGATTCCCTCTTATCTATTTAAGCTATATAGGATATGGATATATATTATATAGATACGAAAAACTATCCATTGATTGTGTATTGAAAAAAAGTAAGGACATTAGGTTATATTTGTCTATCTTTATTTAGTAACTGAAACAACGGATAGATATGTTATTGAAATGCGCCTTAAACTTACACGGATAACATAGACTTACACATAAAGGTATATGTAAATTACAGGACCGGATTAGACAGACAAGTAGCAGAAGTAATAAATGCTACAGGTCTCGCGTTGGCTAGCAAGATTCGGCTCTGAAAAATTATATAACACTAGCTGTGCTCGCAGCTTCGCTCGAGTGGACTACAGAATGCCGTCCATCGGGCACACGCGCGAATCCTGCTACCCCGCTCCTGGTTATTTTGGGCGTTCCATGGAGGATAGACATGTACTCTCGCTGACATATACTCGTTTACTCCGAATTGATTCACTATTACCAGTTGTTTATTTATTTGCGCAGAATTCTAATTCCTTTTCTAAAAGTTGCAGACAAACATTTTCAAAATTGTTTTTTTGTTATAGTTACCATATACACTTTGATACGCATTTAGTAAAAAACTGTTATTTTGACATTAAACTGTCACTTCAATTGTATGAATTGTATAGTTATACGATATATAGTCAATTTACACAGAATTTTCAGCGTGGTTACGTTGCTAATAAATTATTATTGAAATATAGACACAGTCAAATTGGAACTAATAAAGAGCATATTGTTGTGTTGGTATTATTTGACCTTTGCACCGCTGTTAACTATCCCAGTATATATCAAGACACAAACACATTGATTTCTATCTATACTAAGTATGTATAGCATATCAGTTGGTTTCAATAATGTTTGATATTATATTGTATACTAGCTGTGCTCCACGGTTTCATCCGCGTTAATCTTATACGACAAATACCGCGCCGCCTACACACACGTGTAGTCTATCATTTATTTTTTCTTCTCGCAAGTACAAATATTATTTTAATTTTTTATTATCTCCTAACTGTGTGTCCAAAATAACATGCTCTATAGGGCACAATATTATTTCATAAAATTTTCTCATGATGACGTAACTTTTGTTCGTAAGTATTAATATGCCATGCCTAAATGTAATGTTTAAAAATCAATTTTTAATCTTCAACAAAAACCAATATTTAAGGCTAACAGAGAGTTGTAGCCTAATCTTAGATAGCCTATACTATTCCCCGTGAGTGTGGCTATCATATACAAAAAGAACTTTTTGAAATCCGACCGGTAGTTCCAGAGATTAGCGTGTTTAAACAAACATACTTTTTCACTTTATTAAATTAGTATAGATTTGTAATGTGTTTGCATATTATGCGTATGCAGAGCAATCCTAACGAAAGGGCCCAAAGGTCTAAATAGCCCCGCAGCGCAACTTTTTGGGGAGCGGCAATTTTAATACAGTTTTATTTTATTATTAGTTACTATAATTTAAAATCTTTTCATGAAAAAACTAACCAATAGGTACTATAAATGTTGGAAATGAAATAAAAATATCATATCATTGTAAGAGAAGCGCATTATTTTTAGAAGTCCAAGGGCGCGGAGTATTTCAGAACGGCCCTGTTATGTGTTTATTTGAAGTTGAAATCGTCGAGGTCTTGAGCACGACTATTTAACATGTTCAATAAATTTCTCGAAAGATTATCACGGCCGTCTTTTCATTATGGTATCTCGGGAAATTGAAAAACTAAATACCTACGTATTAGTGATTTTTATAAGCAGTGTAAATTTAAGTATTTACAAAATAATTAATACTAGCGATCGCCCTAAGGTCGAAATTCGAACTGCGACTTTTTGATCATAGACTATTTTCTGTTTGACATTTACAGTATTCATAAACAATGAGTATTGTCTACATCACTTGTTATCACTTTTCGTTGAGTAACAATGTCAATATTTCGGGGGGTCTAAGTTCAATGGTCGGATTAGGATTCGCAGTATTAATTAATTTAATTGAATATATTAGTAACAGATATAATAGATAAATTTTAGCTTTCTTCACTCCTCCATATAAACTTTAACCATGCCATAATCTCAGTCTTCCGTGCACGCAATACGCTTAAAAAGGTACTGAAAGCTTTTGCTTCACGTATTAATATATAGATGTCAAAGAGAATGACATCAGGACCGACTATCGGAGATTTTTCTTGATATCTTTATTGCGGCATCACAAATCTTGTGTGCGTAATCATGGTTAAAAGCAACTAATGTAGAGATGTGCACGGTCCGACGATCCTAGTGAGAATGATGTCTGCTTATTTGGGGATGCCCCCAGTGGCCTCCCTCCAACCTGCCCTATCACTGTCCGTAGGTGACCTGGTAACTAATCTTGAACGACCTCACTATGCAGTAAACTCCACCCAGAATGATCTTCTCGTTGGGTTCTGACTTAGTGGGTAGCCTCGAACAATCTTGATCCAATATTTACAGAGGTTTTCACGATCCGATGCGGCTCTAGCAAGAAACATCCTCCAAGGCCGTCGTCGTCGTCTGGACATGTTACCGCGCGGCGTCTCTACTTTCTTTTTCATTTTAGTTTATTTTTCACGTATTTTGAGTGAGTACTTCAGAAAACCATTATCTCGTTGCTATGGACACAGAGTATATATGTATATAGGGGAGCTATGACACCCCTTTTCTTTTTAAATAATTACATAGACACGATTCTCTGATAAATATTATCATTACTACAAGCATCTATAAATTTTTAATTTTGGAATGCTAGTACATATATGCATACGGTTACATATTTATAAAGTTCTAACAAACATTTAAAATTAAATTAGCTTCTTTTCTTTTCAAACTTCATTATCGTACGAAATTCGAAATTTAAATAATTTATAGTCTTTTAATCTTATCATAATTTTTTAAATATTATTAGTCGTAATCGCCAGCTGTGTAAACCTTCACTTATGACTAACGTAAATAATTTTCTTTTTCGAGTTTTATATAAATCTAATCTAAATTCAAACAGTGTCAGCTTATGAAATGATCACCAAATAATAAGATTAGGTATAGGTAATTATTTAGTTCCGTAATGATGACAGTCATTATAAAATAATAATATAGATAAGTAAATTTCGTGATAGGTATGATGCGTGTTGTTCGATTTCTTGTAGTGACAATCCGCGTGTATGATAAAAAATTTAATTATTAAAATTAAGGTTCATGTTAATTTTCCCTGAGAAAAAAATTTTGTTGGTCAGCCGTTTTGTTCTCTTTATATTCATATGTATATACTATTAAATAAATAACAGAAAAATATACACATTATAAAAATTTAGTGTATGTATTTTAAAAAATACGTTTATGTGAAACTGGTCGTTTTTTAGTCTACTACTTTATGTAGTATTGTTTTTTTTTTATCGTTATAGATTTAGCGTTGTGGCCACAATATTTGAATATCACCTGATCTTAATTGAAACTGTGGTCTAAGATGGTAGCACGCTAAGCGTAGTGTGAGACTGGATCTCAAGTGCCAGCTGCAAGATCGTAAAATGCCGTGTCACTTTGTTACCTTTTCTGCTCTGGCCACCCCCAGAATTATGATTTCTTTAATTAAATTAAATTTAATGTTAATAAAAATACAATTCAACTATTTATTTGTCTAATGTAACTACAATACTAGAGAATTATAAAGTGATAAGTAATATATTATACAATAAGTATACCGGTTTCAAATTGATGGAGGAAATATATTGAGTTTATTTAAAGCTGACATATAGGTAGCATCGTAACCTTGAATATACTGAATGGTTATTTGTTTGATATAAATAATCAAGAGGTACGAAGTCCAGTCCAGTTACAAAAAAATACTCATACTAAGAAATATTGTACATTATTTTTAATATTAAGCTGTTAATATGAATTGATTTGTGCGTAAAACTTTGTATTTAGAAACATTCAATAAATACAATTCGGTTTATTTCCACGATCAGACGATCACGTCCACAAGTGACGCACTTTGCTTTTTTTTAAGGAAAAAAATGTTTTAAACAATAAATTAATAAGATAGATGTTTATTATATATTATTATAATAACTTTCTCTTTATAATGATTGTTGAATGAAAGTGCAATTATTTATATTATAACGTCGTACACTGACCTTTTTCATCAAGTTGCAGTTGCGTTTTTACGTATTCAGTGGGGAATGTGATACAAATTTCAATGCCTCCTGTAATGCCACCGGCAACGACGCCTTTTAAACCAATCGAACCGGAGCCCCCTGCCGCAGCTGCTGCACCTGTTTCCGACATCCATGGTCTGGAGAACGGATTTCTAAAAGTTCCTTGTCGGTTAGACATACTTAAATTAATTTAATATAGGCAACAGCTGCGACACACTCCACACGTCAAACCTCTTAGTTCTTTTCTTACTAGAGTAAAGTGATTAGCGAATCAATGGCATTCAGAACAATAATGAATGAATTTAAATATTCAATGAATATTGAATGCATTTCAGAATGAATGATTTCATGACTTGACTCAGTGACTGACAGCTGAATGACAGTTTGACGGAATGATTGAATGAACAAGTGTTGATAGAGTTCTCTCCAGTTCTCTCACTTGGTAGTTTCACAAATTAACACAATTTCACATTTTCGTTTTTATTTGTTCACGACCCATGTGGTATTATACCACAATTTTGCCTGTGTTATGTAGAAACTCGTCAATCCGAATGAAGGAAGTGATCATAAAATAAGCTATCGAAACTATTAATACCACCAGCTAATTTCTCAAATAAAATTATACTCCTAAAATAGAATAAATTTATGGTTTATCCAAATTTTTATTTTACTCTGATTGAAACTTTTAAATTCAGATTGTTAAGGCTAAAAGGCGCTTACGAGGATCATATGCACAATGATACAGCACCTATCCTTTTTCCTCGTATCTGTCTATCCTTATCTACCCCCTACCTTTCGCCGACGTCAGTTCGCCTTTAAAATTGCAACGGAAAACACAGAGTGACTGCGGTATTTAATTAAAATAAACTTTACTTCAAAAAACTTGAATAAATTATCGTGCATGGTGCGTGGTGACACAGAAGTGAACACAAGAGGAGGCCTCCAAAGTGCGTAAAAGCTGTTGTTCGGTGAGTCCCTTTTTTCTCCATTCTATAAATTCTAGTATTCCGTGTCATTGTGCATATATTGTAATCGACCAGGGAAATTGCCCCCAACCAACAATCCGGCTAGTTTTATGAAAGAAAACGAACCAGCGCTTACATTTGGTCCTATCGAACGCGAATTATCCACATAAAATTAGTCGTGATCATTTATTGTGTGCGGGAGGTAGATAAACTTATTTTACAAAATGCCTTCTGAACCACGAAACGAACGTAAATTGCAAAAATTGCAGAATAAGATTACAGTTTTGTTTGAGAGGTTACAACAGATATATGATTTAATCGCGGAAATTGGTAATAATGATGAAAAAATTGAGGAGTTTTTAGCGGATAGTTTTACGATTGACACCTTACGAAATGATTTTATAGCAGCCGTTGAGGAACGAAGTGATTTTGAATTAACGTTATCGGATGGTCTCACATCTTCTTATAAAGTCGTCATTTCGTTTGAACAGTTATACGCTAAAATAAAATATAAGTCACATCAACTGCAGTCGCAAATGGCTGAAAATACTAGCCACGATGAGCAGGGTACCGTAGTGAAATGCGTAAAACCGTCGTTAAAATTACCACGATTAGAAATTTGTTCATTTGACGGTGAAAATGAGACTTGGCCTATTTTTTATGAGACATTCAAATCTGTTATTCACGATAACCCGGATCTAACCGACGGTGAGCGAATTCAATATTTAATTGGTAGACTAAAGGGCAAAGCCTTAAATATTTGCCAAGGTATTTTACCCACTGTCGAAAATTATAGTGTTGTGTGGAAAGCCTTGGTGAATAAATGCAATGACAAAAAGATATTGGCCGCTTCGTATTTAGATAAATTACTTAACTTGCCAAATGTAGGTGAAAATTCTCCTTCACAATTAGAAGAATTTATAGATAAGTTTTCATCTCTGTACTCCGCTTTGAAACAATTACACTTGAAAAGCTTGGAGGATTTCATATTTATTCACCTTGCGTGCAAAAAAGTGGGGTTTGAAACTGTAAAATCGTTTGAGCTTAAATTCGACGATTCCGAAAATAATTCAACTTGTACGGAATTCATCGATTTTGTTAGAAATCAATCTCACATTTTACAACGCGCTCATAATGTGGCGGGCGCGAGTACAATCGCTACAAATACGAACGCGGGTCGGACTCAGGCACGTAAAAATAATAATACGGCATCGTCGCGGTCGTCAAATAGATCGGGAGCGCGCACCTCCTTTAATAATGTTAAAAGTTTTGTAAATGTACAGGAACATAATACGTGCTTATGTTGTGGGAAGAGTGATCATTATGACTTATCTCAATGCCCAAAATTCTTGTCTATGATCCCTAATGATCGTTACAAATTAGTTAAATCAAATAAATATTGTGTAAATTGTTTAAATAGCAAACACATAATCTTAAATTGCAAAGATCCCAGACGTTGTACTGAATGCAATCGCAGTCACCATAGCTTGTTACATTTTCCTAATAGTAAGACAGTATCCACTAATATCGCTATGGAACATACAAATACAGCGATAGTACCACGGTCGCGGTCGGGGAGTGCGGCTCGCGCTTCTGTACACGCCCCTGCCGCGAGCGCCGTCTCGCTCTGTGCCGTGGGTGAGTGTACTGCCGCCGCACCGGAGGCCGTGAATTCGAGTCCCTCGTCTTCTGTCTTGCTCGGTACCGCGCAATGTCACGCTGTAGACTCCGAGGGAAATATATTTGTTTTGCGAGCGTTGATAGATAGTGCGTCGCAAAAAGATCTTATAACGAATGAATGTTGTATAAGATTAAATTTAAAATTAAATGTGTCGCAGAGTAAATATGTGTCGGGTGTTGGTGACGTCACCAATCCTGTATTAGGAGTTACCTGCCTGACCATTCGGTCTCGCTTCGACGATTCGGTTAGGTTCACTATACAACCGGTGGTCGTCAATCGTATCACCAATGAATTACCTACCGCGAAGATAGACACGGCGCGTCTGGATTATTTAAATAATATTCCTTTGGCTGATTTTAATTATTACACGCCCGCGAATATTGATCTCATATTGGGAACGGATTTATTTGCTCGAATCTTAGGTCCGAATTCGATATCGCGTGCGTCCGATGAACCTGTCGCGATTGAAACCTTATTAGGTTATATAATAATCGGTCAGGCCCCGGTCTTTAACCCCGTGTGTAATATTGTTCGTTCGTATTGTACTATGGACGAATCATTCGAAAATTGCCTGAATCGATTTTTCGAATTGGAAGAGGTACCTAATGTGCCTAATTGCCTAACTGTAGGCGAACAAGCTTGCGAAAAATATTACTATGATACCACTCGCCGCGAGTCGAACGGGCGATACATCGTATCGCTGCCGTTTAAAGACGATACCTCCGTTTTAGGAGACTCGATGCGCGCGGCCGAACGTAGGTTCTTATCTTTGGAACGTAAATTATTGTCTAATACCGCCATGAAATTAGAATATGACAATATTTTTAAAGAATACCTTCAGAAAAATTATATGTATCCCGTAGGTAGTATTTCTGATATTGGCTCTAATAATAATCAATACGTGATACCTCATCACGCGGTGATACGCAAAGATAAATCGACCACAAAATTACGCGTAGTTTTAAATGCTAGTAATCAAACTAGTACTGGCACGTCGTTAAATGATTTATTGCATACTGGTTTAAATCTACAAAATGATTTATTTCAAATAATATTAAAATTTAGTTTGTTTCCTGTGGCCCTAAACGCTGATATACGGCAAATGTATTTACGCGTTTTAATAGACGAAAATGACAGAAAATTTCTTAGGTTGTTGTATAGGTTTGACAGTAATGACGAAATTACCGTTTTTGAAATGTCCCGAGTACCGTTCGGCCTGTGCTGTAGTACATACCTAGCTATACGTACCATACGTCAGCTCGCCGCCGATGAATGCGAGCGTTTTCCGACTGCTGCTTCGGTAGCCACCAAGGATCTATACATGGATGATTTAGCAACTAGTTGCTCATCTGTAGCTGAGGGTGTCGAACTTTCAAATCAGCTGATCGATTTCTTCGCGGCTGGAGGGTTCGAGTTAGTTAAATTTTCTAGTAATTCACCTAAAGTTATGTCTAGTATCCCCACGGCCAATCGTGTTAGTGAGGCAGTGGAATTCAGTCCGGAGAGTCACCTAAAAATACTTGGTCTTTTTTGGATACCGGTTGACGATATGTTTACATTCAGTGTCAATTCAGAGTCTCGCGAGTGCACTAAACGGAATATCCTATTAACAATTGCCCGACTATGGGTTGTTATGGGATTCGTAGCCCCAGTAACGTTATTAGCGAAATTAATTATAAAATCGCTACGGTAACCAGCTGTCTGGAAACCAGTGCGTGCGAGCCCCTCTCACTACGTGCGACCAACCCTGTTCACACCCGAAACTACTAGGCGTGAAGAGGGCGAAACATCAAGGTACACACACGCAGTGAGGTGCCTGCTGGTAGGCGCGGCGATGACGTAGCACGGAGCGGAATGGACTGGGTCGCTGGCGGGTTGAACTTAGTGAAGATGCGAAGAAATGACACACAGGCACCACAATAAAATTTGCTGTATTCTTCAAGACAATACACTTTGTTAATACTATATCTTCTGGGTACGGTTCCTTCCAGTTTCTTGAGTCTTGAGTCTTGAGTCTTGATTCTTCAGCTTGTGGTACCCGTGTGCGCTTGTTTGCCCCGGCAGAACGCCTTTTATATGGTTTGCCGGAGAGCGAGACGGACGATGGCGTCTCTATCCGTACTGCTCATTACCAAACTTGGGTGTGGTCCGTTAACCGCGGTAATGCGCAGTGGTTGCAACATTGCTGTCTCTGTCTATTATTATTATTACTTGTATACAGAATACAATAAATTGTTAATATCTCTAATTACAGTTATTCAATTACAATAAAAACTATTTCACATCAATGTAGACACAAATACCTATTCAAAAACACTAACTTTAACATTATAGGTTAATAAACACGGGAGATATAAAGCATTAAACATTGCAACCTTAAAACGTCTTGTGACTTGTTATATACGCACTATTTGAGCTTACAAACATTATAAAACACATACAGAAGGCTATTTTACTTATATAACACAAAACATTACGTATAACTTTTACAAAATATGAATTATTGACAATATATGATTTTAGTACTTTAAGTGATTATTTTTATTAGATTACACACATTTTCATCACTTATATACTGTTCTTACATACCTACACGCTATAGTAACATATTCAAAACATTAGAAACATTTAATTATTGATAGTTCGTGCAAATTATTCATCCTTACAACTTATATTTACAATCGTTATTATCGTATCATTACGCTTAGGCCTATGCGTCGCTAACAGTCCCTATGGAATAGGATAGAATCTGAATTGCCATTATTTAAGAATATTAAATTGCCACGATATATAGGCGTCGATGACAATTGCGTTGTCTCAATAGTAGGCTTTGCGGACGCGTCAGAGCGCGCCTACGGTGGCGTGGTATATCTACATGTATATACGCCGAATGAACATCGATGCGTCACTAATTTAGTATGTGCAAAATCGAGAGTAGCACCTTCTAAAACTGTTATTAGTCTAGCTAGGATGGAGTTATGCGCTAATGTAATACTAGCCAAACTGATGCGTATAGTTATCGATACCTATGCTGATCGTTGTCAGATATCCAATATTCACGCGTTTACTGACAGTACAGTAGCACTCGCTTGGATTCATTCGTCTCCTACCCGATATCAGACCTTTGTGGCCAACAGAATCTCGAAAATTCATAATGAGCTAAATCCGCGACACTTCCATCATATTAGTGGGAAAGAAAATCCAGCAGATTGCCTCTCTAGGGGACTAACTCCCTCTCAGTTACTTGAGCACCCCCTCTGGTTCAGTGGGCCCTCGTTCTTTCGACTGCCTGGCACCGAATGGCCGATAAATCGCTTTGATCCCGCTAATGTAGAGGATGAAGTACTCGAATTGAAGGTCAATGTCCTCGCTACTACAGACAGCGCCTCTCCAACTTCTACTCCGGTCTTTTGTGCTCTCGCGACTAGAGTGTCCTCGTGGTCTAGATTACTGCGAATAGTGATCTATGTCCTTCGGTTTGTGAAAAAGATTCCTAAAAATTTTATAATTTCTCATTTTAATCAAGCCGAAGAATACATAATCGAAGACCTTCAAAAAATTCACTTTGCTGATGAGATCAAAATGGCACAGTGCGGAAAGAAGTTGCCTCGCGCTTTTATGAAGCTTAATGCTTTTTTGAAAGATGGCATCTTCAGAGTAGGTGGTCGACTGGTTAATGCGGCTTTGAATTATGACAGCCAACATCCCATATTGCTCCCTCGGAAAGACCACATACTAAACTTAATTATTGATTATTATCACCAAAAATATCTACACACCGGACCTCAATTATTGATGTCTTTATTGCGACAGAAGTATTGGATTTTATCTGCTCGCAATATTGTACGTAAATGAGTGCAACAATGTACAATCTGTTTTAAGGCTAATTCAAAAAATACTGTGCCTTTTATGGTGGATTTACCGGCTGCTAGGGTCCAGGAAGCTAAAGCGTTCTGTCATACTAGCATGGACTACGATGGTCCCTTGTATATATTGCCATATCGTCGTCGTGGTGTGCATAGTATTAAGGCGTACATATGCTTATTTGTATGTCTCGTAACAAAAGCGGTACATCTGGAATTAGCGACAGATTTAAGTACGGAGGCGTTTTTAAATGCATTGAAAAGATTTATATCGAGACGCGGTCCTGTAGCAGTTCTTTATTCGGATAACGGCACGAATTTCATAGGTGCAAAGTCATACCTTGACGAAATGTACCCGCTGTTAGAGTGTGAACATTATAAAGACAAATTCGCTAACGTGGCGCGTGATAATAGAATAGAAATAAAATTCCATCCACCACTGAGTCCACATTTTAATGGTTTAGCAGAGAGCAATGTCAAAAGTGTTAAAACGCATCTCGCTAAAGTGGTAGGAAAAATACTACTAACGTCCGAAGAAATGATTACCGTACTCACTCAAATTGAGGCAATTCTCAATTCGCGTCCGCTATCAGTGCTAAGTAGTGACCCCGCGGAACCCTTAGCATTGACTTCTGCGCATTTTTTAGTTATGACCCCATTAAAGTCATTACCGTCGGAGGATTTGACCAATGAGAAAGTTCCGCTTCTTCAAAGAAAACGCTTAATTGACCATTTAGTTCAATCCTTTTGGAAACGGTGGAAAATCGAATACCTGAATACTATACAGGTTCGAAATAAATGGTTAACTCCGAGTGCGCCCGTTCAGTGGGGGGCGGTTGTTCTGCTTAAATCAGACAACAGTGCTCCGTTGGATTGGCCCTTAGGTGTAATAGAACGGACGTTTCCTGGTAAAGATGGCGTTTCTCGTGTCGTAGACGTTAAAACTAAATCCGGAATCTATCGCCGACCCGTGGTGAAAGTATTCCCCTTGCCTAATTAGTAATTAATAATATTAAACCATTTCAATACAGTCCACTAATTTATAGTTCGTTAGATTATTATATTTAAATAAATATTAATTGAATAATACACAATAATGGTTCGTGTAGACTAAGTTAAATAAAATACTTATATTCTACTGTTAGATCTTGAAGGATAATTATCCTGTCAAGCCCGGGGGGATGTTAAGGCTAAAAGGCGCTTACGAGGATCATATGCACAATGATACAGCACCTATCCTTTTTCCTCGTATCTGTCTATCCTTATCTACCCCCTACCTTTCGCCGACGTCAGTTCGCCTTTAAAATTGCAACGGAAAACACAGAGTGACTGCGGTATTTAATTAAAATAAACTTTACTTCAAAAAACTTGAATAAATTATCGTGCATGGTGCGTGGTGACACAGAAGTGAACACAAGAGGAGGCCTCCAAAGTGCGTAAAAGCTGTTGTTCGGTGAGTCCCTTTTTTCTCCATTCTATAAATTCCAGTATTCCGTGTCATTGTGCATATATTGTAATCGACCAGGGAAATTGCCCCCAACCAACAATCCGGCTAGTTTTATGAAAGAAAACGAACCAGCGCTTACACAGATCAAGATAGAAATATATTTTTTAAAGTAGTAACATTTCTTCTGACGCTTCAGGTCTCGTTTACCAAAGTGCGGCATTGTAAGCATGCCACAAAAATTGAAAAATGACGCATGTTATGGCAAGACTCGTGCGGCAAAACAGCACATTGTGGCATATGGCAGGATCTTGCACATGTATCCAGACTCGACTGATTCCGTGCGACATTTTCAAGCTTCAACAGGGTTGCCAACCTCAATTTTAGAAAATCACTGGCTTAAGTGCTAAAAACTGGTAGGAAGCAAAATGAAATTTCAGTAGATTTACCTACCTACCATATCACACAAGATCATTAGATTTTTAAAGATTATATTATATATATTTGTTATGGAGTGGTCTAATTAAAAGTATATTTATATTATTAAAGAATATTGAAAATATAACGTGCTGTGGGTTATACGAAAATTCAAAAAATTCAAATTTTAAAAACAATAGAGTGTAACATAATATTGTTGCAATGCGTGTCCTTGTTGCCGTTTGTAACATGCAACAAGGACACGCATGCCACAATTTGTATTGTACTTATTCACCAATATGACCTTTAAATCTAATTATTTTCAAAATATTGAAACGCATATCAAAGTTATTTTTTACTAACCTTCAAATTGAGCCTTAATTGTAGATTGTAACAGAAAAGGAGTTCTGCTGCCAGGATAGTTTTGAAAAGTTACTAGTTTTACCTTTTAAGTTTAGAATTATTTTTCATTATGGTTTAACTGATACTTTTTGGACTATGCTCAGATAGCATTATCATATTGAACCTAATATGAAGAAAAATGACCTTTCCCTTCACAGATAGAAATATGGATTCTAAATCTGAATAATTCTGAAAGCATATTTCATCTGATCAGTACCCAATGTTCCCCTGAAATGTAAATTTGTGAGAAAATGACTCATATAAACTCATATTACAACATAGCAGTGTCAACGTTGAGCCTTAAGAGTATATTTTCTTCTAAAAATAATATAAAACCTGTTAGAGAAATAGATTTCTCTAGACGGATTGCTGCATACAGTTACTAAAACATAAATTGCAAGAAACGGGCAACCTAGCTCCGAACATTTAAGTAAAACTTATTTAATAAACAAATTCTTCTAGAGTAGTTTTTAATTTACATAATATTCTTACCCTTCGAAATCTACTCAATTAGGGTTAGTAGGTAGATCTACCGAATTTTCATTTTACTGTCTACAAATTTCTACCAATTTTTGGTACTTCACCTACCAATTTTCTAATTTTTAGGATGGCATCACTGGGTGATTCTTTCACCATTCGTTCCATCCATTCATTCATTTCATTCAATAATAATCAGTGGAATATTTTTAAGTTATGTCTAGCATTTAGTTTTATTACTCGATTTGCTTTCTGTATTTTTTATTCGGGGGAAAGCATAGAACAAAATATATAAAAATGGCTTTAAGAACATACGGCGATAAGCCGATAAGTTTCCAGATAGAAGAGGGAGGAGAATTTTACTGTGTCGGTTCTGAGGTATACATTTGTAAATCTGACACCAATTTTTATAAAACTCTTAGTTGTAAATTATGTCAATACTTTTATGATATGCAGGTTGGTAATTATTTACGGTTGTTCCGAGGTTCACTCTACAAGAAATACCCGGGCATGTCCCGGCGTACGCTGAATAATGAGGAAAGGAAACGTTTGATAGACAACGGTTTAGGACCGCATGTACTCTCCAGTTCTGTATCATTGCTGAAGGCATCCGAAGTCGAGGATATTATTGAAGGCAACGATGATAAGTATGTGATTAGAACTAATTTTCTTTTATTTTCACCTTTATTTGTTGGTGTACCTCTAATAAGTCATGATATATGTTAAAACCTGTATGATTTTCGGCTTCAGCAGCACACAGCATTGCACCTACTCCTATTATTTCATCACAATATTTCTATTAACCAAAATCTCAGGTTTATAGTAGAATTCCAGCTGATGTTGCTTATAGCAATGTCCAAACATGCTCCTGCTAAAGCAATTGTTACTTCAAATTTCCTCTGCTTATATTCATGAGTCAATCAACTAATAAACACACACATAAGATGTCAGATTATTATTTATTTTTTGTAACAACTGGCATTTGAGTTTTGTCACTGTACGTAGTTGTAAAACATTTTTAATTGTTTTTAGTCTCTATTGCATTTGTTATAAATAAATCTTTCTTTCTTTAGTTATTTGAACAAATAAATTTTATTTTTCGTTTATCTGATCTGAGACCCTATAAAAGGGCACCTTCACACTCTTTATTAGTGAAGACAAATAGTATGGAAACTATCTATAGTAAAAAAACCCATCCATGTGTTATGTAATATGAACAAAATTCCTGAAGGTAACTCTCAGTATACCCATTTTGCAAGAGACAAGTTTTTTTTGTAAAAGTGTTTTGCCTTAATGCTGTTTTGTATTAAACACAATAAACTATCTCATACTGGCTTGTTCTATAATAAAAAATAATTATAAGCTACCAGTAAAAGTTTGTTTATAATGAAAGTTTACAAGTTAATGTGGTCTTTGGGTAGGAATATTTTACATAGAATGGATATTTTATACCATGATTATATGATGGTTGTGTTTATGTATGTTATATATGATTGTATAATGATTGTTTGTTGGTAGCTCACTATGAAATTTCATGGAAATAAAAGATTTTTGGGAATATGATCAAGTTTCCCATTGTGCCTAATACATTTTAATTTAATTTTTAGATAATATGTCAGGGAAAGCAAAGTGTGGGTAAAAATGTTGTTTGACCCTTATATCAGTTATTTATTTTTAATTTTTGGTATTACATTTTAAAATATTATGTATTTTGGAAGTTAATACTTCAAAATAGCCAGAATAAAATTCAGAATAGGTGTCTTCTGGTGTCAGCACTTGATAGCCTAAAAAAGGCTTAGCGGTTTAATTTTTTCAACTGCATTATCACATAACCATTGTTTTTTTTTTTTTTTTTTTATTGTTGGGGTAGTAAACCCCCACCCCCCTAAAAGCCTCTAACACAAATCAGAGAATGATGGTGCTATAAATAATTTCTTATAACTACTTAGAAAATTCTTACAATAATTCCAATAATGTCAAATATAAATTTAAATAAAGTAAAATTTTGTACAACAATAATAGCTTAACCCAGTGTTCAAACACTAAACCTTTTTATTGAAGCCCGGTAAAGCTGTAAAAGCCATCAGTGGCTCTGTTTTAGGATAGGGACCCTCAGGCTAACAGCAATGTTGGGGAAAAAAAAACACCTTTTTATACTATTATTATAAAGAGGTAAAGTTCGTAAGGTTGGATGTATAATAGGAGGCAATGTTTAGGGATTACTGATCCTATTTTGAACATTTTTTTACTAATGTAAAGAAACTTCTTTATTTCTGTGTGAATAAACTATTTATTTCTGTTTTTATACTGTAATGAACATGACCAAAGTTACAGCACAAGAGTGGAACAATAGGTTGATCCAGACGTTATCATGCTTTATCACACCATTGCAGGTATAAAGCTGTGTCAATTAGTCAAGAATTGGCCACACCAAGAGAAAGCAAGAGTAAGAAGCCCCATAATCCATCATGGTTGCCGGTTATGCCAAACTCTTCACATTTGGATGCAGTACCGCAAGCTACACAGATAAGCAGAACAAGAGTTCATAATAAAAAAGTTAGTAATTATTGATATATTAATATTATTGCCCAACTGCTTATTCTGAACAAAGATTTATAGGTATACAATTTTCTAGTTATGCAAAAAAAAGATATTACAGTAAAACTAGATTTTTTTTTGTATATTATTTATAATTGAAAATAGTTTGTGGTTTAGGTTTTACAATGTAATTTAATTATTAGTGAAATCAAAAATTATGACAAACCATAACATGGGAGTAGAGAGTTGTTCAATGCTTATCTACTTAACTATCATTTTCAAGTTGCAAATATGTAGCCTAGCAATTATGTGTTTTGGCTTCTATGCTTGAGATACGAGTTCTATTTGTATATTAAGTATCTAACTGTGTTTTATCATACTATCACTCAATATACCTTGTGATTGTGGTTAAACATTTACCTATATTTCACTAATAAAAACACTATTCTCTACTATAGTGCGGTTTTCTGTAAATTGACAATCACCAATTTCATATTTGAAAATATATTGTGGTGCTGCCATATATTTTATGTTCTGAGAAATGTACCGGTTGAACATTAATTCTTTACTTACTATCCTGTTAAATTAAAAATATATGTACATTTTTAGGTGCGTACATTCCCACTGTGTTTTGATGATACTGATATGACAGCGATGCTGGAGAACGCATCCCAGAAACAGATCCTAGTACCCATAAGACTCGACATGGAGATTGAGGGGCAGAAATTACGAGACACATTCACATGGAATAAAAATGGTAATTGTTTTACACTTGGCCACTAATAATTTTTTTAGTGATATTAGTGTATGATATAAGAAGCTGAAACATATTTTGATAATTAGACTAGCAATCACTTGACTGCATTCACAACAGTAGGAAAGTGTTGACACTGGAGATCTAAAGATGTACTGTTTATCTAGCAAATATTAATTACTGAAAATTTCAATAGATTTTTGCCTACTGTAGTAGTATGTAAAAATACAATTATGATCGGATTTTGGCTACTCTAGTATCATGTAAAAAACCAATTATGATCCATTTTTGCCTAAACTTAGTATTATGTAAAATTATAATTATCACCGGCTTTTTAGCTACCGTAGTATCATGTACATTGCTTCCTGTCATAGTATTATGTAAAATTACAATTTTGATTAATTTTTTTTGCCTACACTTGTAGTGATACAGTTATGTATGTTGCTAATTGTAAGAGACATTTTCAATAGTATGCATTAATGATTTCATTTAAATATTGAATTTTTTTACAAGACTGTACTATGCATATAAATAGACACTATTTGAGTTGTATTTCATCCCTTATTGTAATTTTCTAGAGTCAATAATAACGCCGGAGCAGTTTGCTGAAGTTTTGTGCGACGATTTGGAATTGAATACAAGTACATTCATAACTGCAATAGCTACGTCCATCCGGCAGCAGATAGACGCGTTCCCGAGCGAGCCGCCGGCTATCCTCGAGGAACAGACAGACCAGCGGGTCGTTATAAAACTGAATATACATGTTGGAAATACTTCTCTTGTTGATCAGGTTAGTTTGGTTAGACCTGAAGTATAAATTTTCTTTAACTAATGAATTAGACGAATTAGAAGTCGTGGAAATAGGACATCTGTAATATATACTAAATATATTATGTTATCTTATTTTCCTATAATATCCACTCAAGCGTCCGGCCCACGCGACTATTTATTCTCTCTAACGTCCAGCCGCGCGTGGCTCCCGATCTGCGCGCGACGTCGCAGGTCCGTTGTAACAAAAACCTACATAGCTACTTAATCGTAAAAGCTATAATAAAGAAAAAAATACGAAAAAATGAATAAAAGAATACAGATCAAACTTATCTAATTTTTTAAATTGTTAGTTTGCAAAAATAAAATTTGCCGACACAAGAGAACGGCCATTTTTTTAGAATCAACAATATTTTGAAGTTAAAATTACATTAGATTTATCACATACAACTGTGATATGTCAAAATCATCGTGAAGCACAAATATTCTAGTTTATTTTGATGTATAACACTTGTAAGATAAATAAAACAAAACTGTAGTACTTAAGACATAATCACTGACACTCGTACGTCACACGAGTCAATTGAAGTTAAAAATTTCTAATTTTTTTGTGAAAATATCGTACCCTGCCATCTCGTGTTTTTTCATCGAATTATTTAATCAGCTATTCATATAATCTATAATTACATACCAAACAAAATCGCATATTAAACTAGATGGAGCTAAAGACAACTCGTCGCTGTGGATACTGTAGTATCCGTGGACGTATGAGGCAACTTTTTATTTGGGTACTATGGTATCCTTGGAAGCTTGAGTGGATAACTTAACTAAGCTACTTGTCTAAAAAGCAATGATTTTTAAAGTGTTTAATATGGACCCTTGATATGAGGTTGACAAGCAATACTACATACAATATGTGATCTAACCAATTTCATTTCATCGATTTAATTTAAGTTTTTATAAGATAAATTGCCATTTAAAAAACAAATATTAATAAATAAATGATTGATTACGATCTAAAAAAAAAATTATATGGCTACTAAAAATACAGTGTTTTCAAAGGTGGAGTGGGACATGTCTGAAAAGGAGAATAATCCAGAACAGTTTGCGATGAAACTATGCTCCGAGTTGGGCTTAGGGGGTGAGTTTGTGACCGGCATAGCATACAGTGTTCGTGGTCAACTTGGCTGGCATCAGCGCACGTATGCGTTCAGTGAAGCACCCCTACCGGTCGTCGAGGTGTGTATACATGATTTTGTATTAATATAAATTACATAGTATAGGGCTAAATAACAAAGCTTCTGTCTCGTCAAAAATTCAATGTTAATATTATAGAAAGACTAGCCGAGTCGTGTGAATATTTCGTACATAAATGTAAAATAACTAAAAGCTGTTAGTTAAACAGGTTCTTAATAGATGGCGCCTTCTATATGTTATAGTTCGGTAAGCGCGTGCGTGACGTACTTTGGCCGAGCGAGGTACTAATGACGATAACGGGGGCGGGTTGTGTAGCAGAGAAGGGAAACTCGTTTTATTGCGTGACGTAGGCGCGCAGTCACAGCACACTAAAGTAAAAAGTATTAAAGTAAAGTATTTCAAAATCTCGATAAACTTCGGTACACAATAGTCGTGAGTGCACCACTGTTACGTAATTTATATCTTATGACGAAATAATACATGAAATACTTCGTAGAATTGAAAATTGTTTTTGATTAATTAAAGAAACCAAAAAATTGTACATAAAAAAAAATTGTACATCCCTTCTTACTTACCCACGATCACTTTTGAAACTATAAATAAGACCCAAGTGGAAATAATTTAAATTAAAACTTACTAAATTTGCACTAATATATTTATTTTGGTGATAATGACAAGTTAATATAAAATTATCAAAAAAACGTAAATAGGTAACCCAAAAAACACAATTAGAGGTCAGTTAGTGTATGTTTATCTACTGAGCAGTTGTAGGTAATTATTTCAAGAACACTGCCGAGACAAAATACAGTTTACTTTAAATGTTTATTAAAACAAACTACAGAGTTAGTTGTGTCCTGGATTCAATTGGCTTTTTTTGATTTTCAAACACAATCATATTTATAAAGCCGCATACAGACATCGCGAGGCATGCGCCGTGAATAGTTTTCCATACATGGCTCAGACTGAAGCATAGGATGTATAAAAAAGTTGACCGTCACGGTACGCTCGGCAGACGTGAAACTTCATAAGTACATTACCGATTTGCCAGATAATAAGTTCAAGAATCACACTCTCTGTACATCTACTGAAAATGATAATAATTGTATACATTTTAACACTGTAAAAACTAAATAAATAAAGAAAATAAGATGCTAATAAACCCGAGTTTTTTGTATGAATTGGTTCGCAACTTATAAATGGGGAGAATGCTACCAGTGAGTTCCTCGTCCATACAGCGTGAAGGCGCAGACCCCGCGATGTCTGTATGCGCCTTTCTTTTTAATCGTTATAGGCTTAGCATTGTGGCCACAATCTCACCGGATCTTAAGTGATGATGTGGCCAAAGATAGTACCACGCTAAGCCTAGTGGAAGACTAGCGTTTAACTGCAGCTACCGGAACAAATTGGTGCTTGGGGACAGATTTTCAACTTAAGGGTGGTAGCTACCCGATCGGGCATTCGAAAAAAGTCCTACCATCATACTATTGGTTTTGATTCGAACTCAAGTCGATCGGCGCGGAATCGGTACACGCTACTAACTGATCCATAATTGCATATAAAATGTTTTACAAAACAACATGAGAACGCTGAATCAGAAAGAGCCAATCAGACGCAACGCTGGTCGAAAGGCACGTCTCGACGTCCCCACCAGAACGCGTTTATTCTCGTCTAAACGCGCCATTAGACGTTTCACATGAAAATCTTTTTCAGACTCCGTACCGTCAACCGTCCGATGCGGAACAATGGGCGCCTCATCTCGAGACGCTCACCAACGCCGAGATGGAGAAGAAAATACGAGACCAGGACCGTAACACGAGACGTATGCGTCGTCTCGCCAACACTACGCCCGGTTGGTAAAATAACACTTATTTCAATGAAGACTACATACAATCAGATAGGAAAAGTCGCAATCACGTACAAAAATCACTATGTTCAAACTTTCCTTGTTCCTACATATTCGTAGTGTAAAAAGTTGTAAAATTACAGAACTTTAATTACAATTTTTAAAATGTATAGTTCGGCCGCTGAGAGAATGCGTCACAACAGAGGACCAGGTGTGTGTTCGATATTCTACGATTATGAGGTTGAAAATATCGATGTTTCAAACCGATGTTGGGCTCTGTAAAACATCGAATCATCGATGTTAGGAAAAAAAACATCGAACATTGATGTTTGCAAATTTGTGTGCTGTAAAATAGATTTCGAGGATCCGATGTAGCACCTCTTGGCTAGCATCAAAACATTGATGTTAGGAAACATGATGTTTTGTTTAGTTTTTTATCGGACGTCAATGTTAATATTGATGTTTCTCTAACATCGCCCATCCCTACAGACAACTGTTTCAGCGACACAAAATTGCGGCCCGTCACACCATTTGGGGTTGCCATTTTTTCACCAGAGATATAAAAGTATTGTAGCCACTCATATTTATGGTTGGCAAATTTTCGTACAAGAAATAAAGTTTATTAAAGTCGGAGAAGAAAAATAAATAGTATTTTAGAAAAATAAAGTTTATTTATGTTTTTATATTTCTGGTAAGACGTGGCAATCATAAAAGGCGTGATGGGCTGCCATAGACGTCTGGAACGAATTCTCTCTGCGGCTGAACTGTATAATCTTTTAAATATACAATATAACTTTGTATAAAAAGTCTTCACCGTGAAATTGCTTGCTAAACCTCTCGTTTTATTGTAGTGAAGATATTCAAACTCGATCTTGTGTCGCAAAGATCTGTAATTTATAACTCGCCTACATAAAGTACACACATACCACTTTTTTATTGATTACGCTAACATTTGTCCTTATGACCGCTTTTTTACTACTTAAGTATTTCTCGTCGCTAATAATACCTTGAACTCGTTTGAGAACCATCACAAAAGTATCTAAAGGGACTTTTTCATACAATAGTTGCAAAAATTCAACAGTTCTGTACCGAATCGAAAATAAGAATACCCAGTTACCAATACAAAGGTAATAAATATTACCTGCGAAGGTCATAAATATCCATAATAAATTTATTACTAACAGTGTAATTACTAATGGCACCATCTAGTCATATTAATAATTTTAATAACTTAACAATGAAAAACTTAGGACTTTATTATTTACACAATTAATCTAAACAATGAAATACCACTAATAATAATATATTGAAATACAGTAATTAAGTTACAGATTAATAATTATAATATATAATTTCATAAAGCAGTTATAAATAAATTATATAAAACTATTTAAATATTAGTAATAGAAAAGTATAAAACACGTTATACGATATTTTATTATGTAATGAATATGTTGGCCATTTCTTATTTTTGAAGTAATACATTTAATTGATAGATGGCGGTATGCGCATGCCGGATTTAATATAGGGCATGTCCATAATATATTCCATGGTAATATGAACACAGAATAGTAACAACTGCCATATATTACGTTTTGTGATTAAAAGTGCCTGATACAATAATATTAACTTTCACATAAAATAATAATATAAGATTTTTTAAGTCTTTGAACGTAGATTGATTCTTAGTGAAATTTAAAAATCGTGTTTTTTTATTGGTAATACATTTACGCTATTATGTTGAAATCTGAGCACAACACCCACCTCGCTAAACGGTCTAGATACGTGCCGGAAATTTAGCCTTAATATAATTAACGAATCAATTATTTTGATATAAGCCTATATAAATTGAAATGGAACATTTTAGTTTTTAAATAAACTGCAGTTTTCTTTTCTGACGTCTGTCACAACAGTAATGACAGTTTCATTTGTGATTTTAATTATTTTGTTCTAAAATACTATTTATTCTCATTCTCTGACCTTATACTTTATTTCTTGTAAAAAAATTTAGGTAACTCTAAATAAGAGTATGAGTAAAGCGTGATGAGCCGCCATTTTGTGTCGCTGTCGTGACAGACGATAGGAACGCATTCTCTCAGCGTATAGTTTTTGGTTCCTAAAGCGTTTTCATACCTTATTTCTTATCAAAAATGCTTATCTGAAAATAAAAATATAAAACAATGTAAAATAATAAACATAAACTAAAAAAAAAAAAACAAATTAAACAAACCATAATATGTATAATGCACATATTCCTATTATGATGTGGTTTTTAAAATTTTCTATTTTTGAGGTAATTTTGTTTGTGAGGGTATTAAACGAGTCACTTGAGTACAAAATACGAATATAAAATTAAAAGAACACTATAATGGAGATATTTCTAGTTTTTTAGTATAGTGTTTAAAATAAGATCACAGATATTAAAACTGAGAACATTTTGCTTGTGAAAGGTTTTTAATTTAGATTATGTAATTTTAAGTAAATAGATAAAATGTTATTCTGTTGGTATTGCGAAGGTTTTGGTTGGTATTAAAAATTGTTGCTCATAAAATAGGGGTAATATATATATACATAGGTAATTAAGGTTTATGGTTGGCATATTTAAAATTTTATTTTGTTTCTTGTAAAAATATCGTTAGGTGTATTTATATTTTGTTGCGGTCTGTTATATAATTATAAATTATATTTGAAATATTGTTACAATCGTAGATAATAAAAAGCCGTGTACAGACTGGTTAATAATTTATTCGCATAACAAAACAAACCGAATTTACAATTACACTCTTCACAGGAATTCTTTCTTTTGTCTTTTCTAGTATTTGCTTTAGCCATTTAAAACGAGGGCTGTAAATTTCGAGTCAATTTAGTACTTGTTTTTTTTTTTCTGTTAACTTTTCAATGTGTGCGTGTTTCACGAGTTGACGTGCAAACATTTTCCTACGTGTGTCTTAGAAAATAATTGATTTTGTATACAGGTCGTAACAATATTACTTTTATGTTGGAATTCAATACAAATTAACATCTTAATTATATGTTGGAAGTCAATACAAATAGTCTGAATTTAAGGGTCCCACCACCGGAGAAAGTACTTAATAAGTACATGCAATATTTCAGTCAAATGTAGTTATAATTTGTTTTTATTTAAAATAGTTTACTTTATAATATTTAATACTTTATGAAGTATACATTTATTTATAATTTATTTACCGGCACCGTGAAATGAAATTGTTTTTTTTTTTTTTTTAATATAAACTTTGTCTAATTTCAATGAAATAACTATGCGTTTCAAATGAGAAAATAATCGCGACTGCATCTACTACGTTTTTTTATTATTACGCTACCTACACCTACGCTTAATGCATGCCAGTAACGAAGAAATTTTTTTTTTTTTTTAAATAATAAAACAAAATTAACAATTTACATACAACAAGGTAGTACCTACTTACCCAAAAAAAAAACGTAATACAAACAATTATTTGAAGTAAATGTAAGTAGAAACATTAAACATTCTCTAACACTTATTACTGCATAATTGATTTTCCTCTTATCTATTTTTCGTTTCTGTTTTTAATCTACAACGTTCATTTTTTTTAATTGAAATTGCATTCGAAATACGAATCGAGATGGTAGTTTGTTGCCAGTTATCTTCTCATTTGAAACATATAAATTTATAGTAAAAATGTGAAAGATAAATATATTTTTTTAGGTAATGATATACTGAATTTTTGTACATATATAGTATTGTTTACATTGCATTGAAATATAATTTAATATACCTTTTAAAGTAATTCAATACAAATTATGTAAAAAAACCTACTATATTTCATTATCAAATCATCTTCGGTTTATTATATCATATAATTTATTATTAAATATGTACTTAAAATCAGTAGAGCAGGAACGTTTCTAATTAAGTAATACTTAGGCATTGCAGTAGATACGTATTTTTTTTAGTTTTGTAGTAATTAATTTCGGTGTGATTAATAATATGGTAGAGGCTTATCGCAATTTTAGGTTAGACAAAAAAAATATGAAATTGGTTTATTTGGTATTGGTTCGATTTAAATTTAACAGGCCTTGTGTTTGTTGTCATTCGCGTGAACACTTAGGAATTGTCGTGGTCAGTTAAATTGTATACCTTTCTTTTGAATGTGTACTATCGATTAATCGATTGTGTTATTTACTTTCGTTTAATTTCTAGACTATCGATATACATATTTCATGGACACGAACTAATTTGTCGCGCAATCATTTACTACTTCTGCAGTCATATTGAGCCAAAATGTTACGGGTTCGTTTTCCTCAAGGATTGACTTTTGTGTGATGAGCATAGTAATTGTCAGTTCTGTGTGTGGGTAATAAATATTCTATTTATATGTATATGTATGTAAGCTGTTCAGTTACCATAGTACAAGCTATAAAACTGACGTATTTTAAATTCTCCTTCCAATAAGAAAATTACATTCTGTACGTTTTATTATCTTCAATATGCCAGTATATACATACTTATATTATATAACACGTATTCGATATATTTATTTATTTAAACGATTTTTTATTTATTTCCTTTGTACTATAGCGATGAACCATCAGAGTAGGCAGATTAAAAATAATACATGTCGCATGACAATATAATTTTTTTTACCTATTCCGTCAACACTTGTCTTTAAAGTTCGGTGCTAACGGAAAACTCAATAATTACTTAATATTACTAAATAATATAAAGGTTAAATATTAAGTTTTCTTTTGTTAAAATATTATATATATATTCATTCTTTTTACTTTATCTCACTTCTTTTATACATATTTTCCCATACATCTCTTTACATACATTTTTTTTTCATACACGATACTTCTCTCTGAACATACGTTTTCCAGTAGTTTCTTTATTAAAATAGTCTGTGTTTGTATGAATCCATTTGTAAGAAAATAGTAATAATGTAGGGGGCTTAATACAAATGACTGTACTCACTGTAATGTTATAATTTTTTTTTAAACTGGAAACATTGTTGCCTTGATAAGTAAAATTTGGCTATTAATATAATAAAAATTGAGGTAAATTTTTTATGAAGAAATAATTTAGAACCGTAATATATCGATAACTAAATTTGAGTCAGAGTAAATTATAAATTATAATATACAAAAAATTTATACCAATTTTTTTTCATGTATGTTTTACAAAATAACAGAAATATTTAACAGTGTAAGTGGACTGTTTGAATTTTATCACATTAAATTGTTTTTTTTTCAATACTGTTTACAATTGGTTTTATTTTTATAACAATAAACGATATTAAAAACTAACCTTAGTTACGATTTTGAAATGAGTGATTCAATTGACACAATCTGCTTACCACAATCATGACATTTTTTTTTTATGGTATAATTTTATAGCAATACTGAATAACACATTTAAAAGTGTAGTTTATAATATTGTAGTTGTATTTACTCTGTGATCTTTGTCATTTTTTCACAATTAGATTAACTATTTTGTTTAATAATTTAATTGATTTTTTATACATATATTGTCATCTAAATAAAAAATCAGTAACAGTCTATATAACATGAAATTATTTTATTTAAACAACCTTAATCATGTATGATAAAATTTAAACGTCTTTTGTAGATATTAAACAAGAAAAAAATTTTTTTTGTACATCAACTTGTATTCTAGTATTGCTATAATTGTAAGTTAGTTGAGATACATTTAAAACTTTAATAGTTAATGATTGTGTTATTGTTCGTGCAGATGTGTCGTTGAGTCGCGCTGTCAACCGGTTAATACGCGCTGACGAGGCCATGTTTCCATCGACACCGGATAAGAGGAGGAAAAAGATCTAAGCAGATCAAATCAACACGCAGAGAAGAGTTCGTCTCATTGGTTTATTATTATTATAATAGATTTAATTTGTATAGATCGCCAAATCGAAAGAGAAAGAGCATAGCATACGCCTGTATTAGAACGAGATCGGGATACGAGACTATTTTCATATGTGCTATCGGTCTGTAACAGCTTACGTAAATCGTGCCCATAACAAATCCAACTTATTTTTGCAAAATCAAAGGTTTACAGTTTAATGTTTATAGTCGTACAAGATCGTGCGCGACCGTCCTATGTTTATGCTGAGTGAATATACTGTTTACTTTAGTCTACTGTAGTGACGTAATGTCGTGCTACCTCGTCCCCGCCAACGTCTTTCAACATTGGACTGTTGCCCACGAACTTGTTTGACTGTAGTAGACGTGTTTAATTGCGGTTACGTGTACAATAACTGAATGTAACTCGTATGACAAAGAAAATAAACAAAATAATACGAAAAGTAATGTATTCCGATTTAATCTTGTCTTATTCAATCTATTGCAGATCTATACTGTATTAAATCTATGGCTTATATGATTTGTCCCTTTGAATATACGTAATAATAATATAATCAATAATTTGAGTGTGTGAAAACACCTCGCCGTGCCCTGCCAGTGCTTAGTGTTAGTTTAATCGATACAAATGTGAAAATATAACTGGTCGTGATTTATCACCCGTGATATATAACGCGATATAAAATTTCACGACGTTCTCGTTATATTAAAGTAGCTATAGTTTTCACACCTAGTCTGATCCTTCAAGAGATGATAACATCAAACATCAGCTGGACAGGTAATGTTGATAAAAATATCCGGTACTGTGTGTGTGTGTAAAGCCCTAAGGATTTTTTTTATAAGCTTTTTTTCCCAGACCAAACTTTTCCCCTACGGACTTTGATAAATAATGGCTTTAGCCTAGTGGTCGTAAGCGCGACTGTCGAGGTCCTGGGTTCGATTCCCAAGTCGTGCAAATTCTCAGTAGCAGCTCGGGAGTTTAGCTTTGCGCCCGATTAATGGCAATAGGCTCGCCCCCTATTACATGGGACCTAAAAAAACATACCCGGCGAACTGCGGGTGTCTCTCTGTAGGTATCTGTGGGTCTTCTGCCTAACCCTTCGGGGATGCAGGCGATTGAATATAACTGATTAATACTGTAATTCAACAATTTTTCTACTTCTATGCAGGAGTTGATGCAGAATTTTATGAGTTTAAAGTAATTCAACAGCTATCTACCAGAAAATTAGTTCTTAATAAAAGGATAATAAATAATTATTGATTTGTTATACATGCAATTCTTGCGTTATGAAATGAAAAAAAACAGAGTTAGGGAAAGGGAAATACGGTTTTTAACCCACGACACAAAAGAGGGGTGTTATCTGTAGCATCGTAACCCCACAAACGGCTGAACCGAATTATATCTACTTTTTTTTGTTTGAAACGTGACTTGATCGAGAATGTTCTTAGCTATTATTCAAGAAAATCTGTTCAGCCGTATGAAAATTATCAGCTCTTTTCTGATTGATAAATAGATGTGAGCATCTTCTACGGGTTTGATTGCCAACGATATTAGTAAAACCTTGACCGGATGCTGCAGCGTTATCTTGAATATGCAGGATACCTGTCTCCTCGTCATCTCACAGCAGAGTTATCGTATTTGGGCTCATTGGACCATTCCAATTAATAGGTTAGATAGTAATACCGGGGCTTTATTGAAATTCCAATTTACCTTGTGAAATTATTCAAAATAAAGTGTTTCGATCGTGAGTCTGGGTGAGGGGTAAATGCACCTCTTATCCCGATCCTGTATTCGCTCTTACTTATATGATATGATTATTGATATAATTTTAGTATAGTAATATTAATGACAGTAGAATTAAGTTTATCTATATAAAGATCTTTTAGAAATATCACGATAAATTAAAACAAATTTCTAAGAAACATATAATTTCATAATGTATTTTAGTACATTCCATATTCAGTTGTCAGTTGCATTATATAATTGTTTTAAATCGTATTGTAATATGCTTGAATTTGTAGTATAAAGTATAATATGATTCCTTTATGTAATTTCATTTTTTTTAAAACAGAAATGACAATATTTTCCTGGTTTTTCATCTATGCAATTAATAAAATAGAAAGTGTCTGTTTGTAATGTCAAAATAACAGTTTTTTACTAAAAGCATATGAAAGTATATACGGTACCTAAAACAAAAAGCCCATTTTTAAAATTTTTGTCTGTCTATCAGTCTGTTTGTTCCGGGTAATCTCCGAAACGGTTGGACCGATTTTGACGGGAATTTCAATGATAGATAGCTGATGATATAGGGAGTAACTTAGGTTACTTTTATTGTAGAAAAAGAATTAGGGTTCTGCACAAATAAAAAAACTGCTCATGGCGAATCAATTCAGGCGCTTAAATGGCTTATGCTGAGTAAACCATAAGAGATATAGTAAATTAATGTACTACATAATTATAGGCATTCAAAAGACCTACAAAAAGTCCGGGAGAGTATGCATCTATCTTCTAAGGAACGCTCACAATAAGCATTTTTGTCTTTAAAATAGCCAGGAGCGGGGAAGCAATATTCGCGCGGGTATTCTGTAGTCCACGTGAGCGAAGCCACGGGCACAGCTAGTGGTAAATAATATGCGACATTTTTGTGTATTTTAACTGCAACAATAGGTATAGACCTATGCACCTATGCGCTTAGCCATTTTTTTATTTTATTAAAAGGCTTTTATTATACTATTTCTATAAAATAAACCATTTTCAATATACTTCGTGTAGGCGAATCTGTGTAAACTATGTTACATTTTATTGATTTGCTTAATTTTATAAAATAAAGATTAATTTAGATCCTTATTGCATTTTTATTTGAAACACTTTGAAAGAGACTGATATACCAAACTAACTAACTAACCTGAAACTATACATATAGGGATAGAGAATACAATATGTTCCAAAGAACCATGATATCGCTTTTAAAGATAATAAAAACTGCATTCATAGATTTGCAAAAAAGGTACTTACCTACATAAGTCAGGGATCGAAATTAATTATTTTAAAAAAACCTATAGTATTTTATTATGATAGACGATTAGATTGTATGTAGGAATAAAAATTAATACCAACGGCGTTCACTCGAAATAAAAATAAAAATCTATGTAAAAGTAGTCATGTATGAATGTTACCGCAACTTGTGATTCGTATTAAAAACCCTTTGGTATTTTGGCGTGTCTGGAGGATTTGTGAGCATGTGGATTATAGATAAGCTAATTATTCTTGTGAAAAGGTGGACTTCAATACTGTTGTATTATTGTTAACATTCTGAAAAGTGAGGAAGGAAGTGTACTACCGGTCCAGACAAGCTTGGTAGAGTGGTGACGCTTTACACTTACATACATATTCACTTAACGTAAAAAAATCACTATACATACCTACCTACCTACAAAATTTTACATGGTCAACGGTAATTGTGGCCTGGAAACCGCCGAGGCTTGAGGTAAGCTGTTTTAGTTTGTGTAAGTGTATTGTGTATCACAGTTTTTACATAAAAAGTTGATTAATAACTTCACTTTGAATATTATTGATAATCGCAGAGGACACACTTGATACAATCGCGAATGCGTTGATGTTATAAGAATCAAACCGCATGCATATCGTGATTGGATCGGAGATTTCGCAAACAAGGATCCTAATATCTATTCCCTTAAAATAACGTATAATTTTTCCATCAAAGCCAGCCTACAATAGAGCAAATGGCCAGTGCATTGCGCGACTAGGTCATGATCTCGTAGGTCAACCAAACTAACTGGCGAGTCTACTGGATTCTGGCCAAAACCGTGCAATTCAATGTCTGTCGTTAAGTCGCTGAGGTACTTAGATCACTGCATTATGAGACGCAAGAGAAAGCGACATTACCAGCTAATTCCCCGCTCGATGTTCAAGGAGTTGACAACTTTTGGAAAATTGTTTTAAATACTATATATGTTGAAAATAATACCTATGAATAATTTTTTTTCGTTAAGTAATACATTATAAAAAGTTATTTAATATCTTTTATTTTAAATAAAAAACACGACACGGAAACGCGCCATTATGGTCCCGTAACGTCATCATTCATTTCGTATGATAACAGTGACAAAGGTGACAACTTATGCAACTTGCGTTCATATTTACTGAATGGTGACGTCACATTTTCTAATCAGCGGCGTCTCAAATCACGTGATTCACAGACAAAAAATATTAATTTTCCAAAGAGATAATTAAAATAAATAAACAATTACTTTTTCCAGATTTGTATTGTTTTAGGCTTTTTATCTATAGACCAATATTACTCAATAATTTACTTTAATTTTTAAACATAGTACAGTCAACTCGCGGATTCCTAGCTATGGTATCACAATATCTGAGTTAAGTTCCAGGCAATGTGATGTGCTTAGGGAAATTCGATCTCCCGATGTCCTGAAGTCCAGTCGGTATTTTATTTATTTATAAAAGTTCGTCTACAATTGCTTACACTAATCTGTACAATTAATAAAATTGAAGTGTCTGTTTGTAATGTTAAAATAACAGCTTTTACTAAATGCATATGAAAGTACACACATCAAAAAAGTCTAAGCAACATGCGTGATATTACAAATTTTTCCATTTATATTAATTAATTTCTAAATATTTACTCAAACAAAGTGCGTAGGTTAGTAAACTTTTTTGTTATTGATGACATACTGGCTGGTTGTAAAAAAAAAATTAGATTATGTTTTGTTTTTTCATAAAATTCAAATGACTGCGAATTTGTTTGAATTTATGTGCGTTTTAATTGCTACGTTTAGTCTTTATTTTATAACTTTACCAACCATTTAAATAAAGTTAGCGACAAAATTGAATTGTTATTATTTTTTACAACTTAAATTTTAAAAATGGCCCCAAACTAGGCATGCCTGTGTCTTGGGAACCTTACATACGAGTTACCATATTATACTTACTCATAATAACATCTCAAATCATTACATTACACATTACTTATTCATTATACTACATACCATACCGTTATATAGTATGCAATACAGACACATATTTTATTAACATAATTACATACATATTATCATAAATAAAATAACACACAATATAAATGCAACAGCCAAAACCATCATGGAAAATTACTTATAGTTTTAGTAATCAGAGAAGAAGTAAAATTATTTTTGAATTGTAAGTACATCCTCAGTTGTGTTATATGTCAGGGTACTTAGCCAGCCGATAATTTTCCTTCTTGCTTCGTAAAGCAAACAGTCTCCAATTGAACACAGCTTCTGTACGTTATTGTAAATATAGGGGCCAATGAACGGGCCAAACCTTTGCGCAAAGGCCGTGCCCACCAAGGGAGCTCTCACACGGAATACACTACGTCCTGACATTTCACTGTATTCCGGTAAGACGGCTACCTTTCTATGTTCTCTAAGAGCAACTTGCAGTATAAACAATTGTCTCACACTAAGAAATCGGCTTTCTTTGTACAACTCTGTGGTTGGGTATCCATAAGGCTTCCGCAGCATGACTTTGATTACTGAGCGCTGGGCTCTTTCGACTACTATCATATTAGTTTTAGCGGCACTGCCCCAACTTGTGATGCAGTATAAAATCAAAGATTGACAAAGAGCATAGTATATGGTTTATAGGGTGGCAAGGCATGCTGCAGAACATAATTGCCTCATAACACCCACCACTCTTCTCCACCGCCGAGCCAGTACTTCTATACGATTCTTGAATGAAAGACGCTGGTCTATTTGAACACCTAGGTACTTTATAAGTGTATTTCTGCTTAATTTGTCACAATCACAAAAATCATTAAGTCTAGCACATGTGTGTATTCTGATGTCAGGTAATGTAGGTGGAGCTGAAGCGAATGTCTTATGAAAATTTATGTAAGTTGTTTTTTTTGTATTAAGTGTAAGAAGATTACGCTGCAACCAGTAATATATCCTAGTCATGCCAATTTCTGTATACCTCTGAACTTCATTCCAAGATGTACCGTGAAAGATTATCGCAGTACCATCTGCGTAACAAAATATCTCAGCATTCATGATTTGAAGCTCATGGATGTCATTTTAATAAATAATAAATAATGTTGGTCAATAATAATCCCATCTATCCCTGGTGCTTTACCATTTTGTAGGTTAATAATCAGTTTCTCTACTTCTACGTTGTCAGTTGGTCTCAGGAAGAAGGATTCAGAGGCTGTATTATTGATTTTAACTAAGCTTGTTAAGCTTTTTTCATCTGTATTTATATCATGAAGAATTCTAGTAGCAAGCTTATTTCCAACAGATGTAAAGTGTTCATTGCACATATTTAGTGATTGCTGACTATCATTGGCATTTTTAAGCTTTAAGAGGTGCACAGGATCCTTGTTAATTTTATTAATACTGCAGATATTTTTTATATTTACCCAAAGCTTTTTAGGGTTATTTTTATTAGATTCAAGTTCTATATTTTTATATTCATTTTTTAGTTTCCGTAGAATATTATTACAAAATATTCGATATCTATTGTATATAACTTGTGCAACTGTATTATCAGGATCGCTCCTTGCTCGTAAGTGTAATTTATCTCTATGCCTCATACAGCGTATTAACCCAGGAGCGATCCAAGGTTTAATATTATATTTGGTTTTACTTAGTATTATTTTCTTTGTATATTTACTTACAGTATTCCCTAATATTTGCATAAACGTGTTAGTAGCTTCATTTACATTATTAGTATCTAAGATATCCCAATTTATGTCGATAATATCCTTACAAACAGCTTAGTTAGATATTCTTTACGTCATGAAGCGACGTCATTTGATGGCAGATGAAATGCAAAGAGCTGTAGGGATGTTACAAGCGGGAAGTAATCAATCTCAGGTATCTCGACATTTTGGCATTCATAGAAGTGTTATTTGTCGTCTTTGGCAGCGCTACAATAATAAAGGAGAACCCGCTGAACAGCATGCAGGCCGTAATAGGAGTACAACCACTCGGCAAGACCGGTACATACAACTGACTGCAAGACGCCAGCCGATGTTAACCGCTCGAGAGATAAGTTTGAGGCTACAAATTTCAAGTGGTGTTGATGTAAGTCCTCAAACTGTGCGAAATCGATTGCATAAGTACGGCCTACGAGCTCGACGCCCAATCAGGTGCCCACCGATACGTCACGGGAATCGCGCTCGTCGATATGAATGGTGTAGAGAACGCATAACATGGACCCAGGAACAATGGGATAAAATTATGTTTTCCGATGAGTCGCGATTCGGGTTTAAGCCTGATACAAGAAGGGTGCGAGTGTATCGTCGGCCCGGAAATACTGAAAGGCTCAGGTGCGTTCAGGAAGTTCATCCATACAGCGGCTCAACAGTTATGTTATGGGCGGGTATTATGAAGAACAGGCTAACTGAGCTCGTTTTTGTAAATGGAAACATGAATGCTGAAAATTACATTGAGGATATTCTCAGACCTTATGTCTACCCATTTGCACAAACCTTTGGCTCCGATTTTAGATTAATGCATGACAATGCGCGTTCACATACAGCTCGGCGAACCAGTGAATACTTTGCAACGGAGAACATCCGGGTATTGCCCTGGCCTGCACAATCGCCAGATCTCAACCCCATCGAGCACGCATGGGACATGCTCCAGAGACGTGTTTTGAAGGACTTGGACGGAGTGACAACAACCCAACAGCTGAAGGATTTGCTACAATTCCATTGGGAGCGAATACCGCAAGATGACATAAACAGTCTCATTAATTCAATGAATAATCGTTGCCGACAAGTTCTGAATAGCAGAGGAGCCCATACTTTGTATTAAATTGTTCTATTCTTTCACAATAAATACATTTTCTTTAGAAATTTCATTTTGTAAGAAAAAAGTTTAGTTTCTTATGTATCTTAGTTTCTACAGTATATTCTAATATTGTTCATATCTGTTATTAAAAGAACTTATAAAGACAACAGCTGTTATTTTTACATCATAGAACCCTAAAGATATTATTTTAAAAATAAAATACAACGTTATAATGTGAAGAACCATCCTAAAATTTAAATTAGCACATGTTGCTTAGACTTTTTTGATGAGTGTATATACGACACCTATAACAAAACACCCATTTTGAAAATAAAATTGTTGTCTGCCTGTCTGTTTTTTCCGGGTAATCTCCGAAACGGTTGGACCGATTTTGACGGGACTTTCACTGGTAGATAGCTGATGATACAGGGAGTAACTTAGGCTACTTTTATTTTAGAAAAATAATTAGGATTCCGCACTAATAAAAAAAAACTGGTCATGTTGAATCAATTCGGTCACTTAAATAGCTTTCGCTGAGTAAACCATAAGAGATAGCAAATTAATGTACGAAATAAAAATACCTACAAAGAGTCGGCAAGAGTATCTATACGTCTATCTTCTAAGGTACACCCACAATAAGCATTTTTGTCTTTAAAATAGCCGGGAGCGAGGGAGCAAGATTCGCACGGGCATTCTATAGTCCACGTGAGTGAAGCCTCGGGCACAGCTAGTATTACAATAAAATAATGTGACTTAAGAACTACGCTAAATGTAACAATTTTTTACATACAAACGCCACATGAATATTTTGTTTTACAACAAATTTATTAATTTAGATACCTACATTTAATACACTCAAAAATAAAAACCAAGATGGAAATACACCTTTCTGGCACACCCTGTGTTACACTATATTATACTAATAACATATTATATTTAAACGGATTAATTTTGATATTAAACTTTGAAATAAATAAATGTACCTATCTGAATAAATAAAACATTATCATTATAAAAATAACATTCGTAATTTCAAAGCCTTTAACAAAGCCGTCTGAGACCGATGGAAAATCTTTTTCCTCTAACGCAAAATTTCCTCATATTAGGTACCCTACGCTAATATATTTTGATTCCGTTTATAACTAAATGTATATATACTATTCGTTGGGGACAATGCTTTTTAAAATCTTAACACTTTTTCAATTGATCTGAGTCAGAACTGAACATTAAATTTATCTTGATCGGCATGTTTAAAAAAATTGTGCAATTCTGAATTAGCTTGGATAGTGTAATTCTTGACTTACCCACATATTACCAATAATTACCGTAAAACCCGGGGGTATTACTGTATATTATGTTCATACTCGTGCTGCTTTGATTCATGATCTCTTTCGAGCGAACATTGTGAATTCTGTTTGATCTTAATAATATATCATAAGAATATAATTCTAAATATGTTAATAATTGCATAAAGATCTTTTTTTCTGACAACGTCATATCCCTTTTAATTCTTCATCAAAAGTAATGATTCAAATATTATTGTAAAACTTATATTCCCCGATATTGATGAAACATAGGCAAATTATTCCGTGTTCTCGTCAAAACAATAATTTGAAAACTTTTACATTAGGACTGCCATCTGTCGATGCTAATGGAAATATTCAAGGCGGCATCTGTTAACAATGTATTTAACTAACATGACAGCAGTTAGTAATTACTAATTATATAGTTTAAATTCAGTGGCGGCGCTAGACCAAATGTGGACGTCGGCGACCTCCGCATTGCGAGGCCTCTTCCATTTCCCTGTCAGAAAGAAAACGATAAATAGAATGATGCTAATTGCTAAGCGGATGATTTAATTTTTTTTAATATTTTTGACTACCTTTATAGCTTGTCAATTATGGAACGACTTAAACGTACCGTGTACAAAATTTCATTAAAATCGGTCAAGAATTAATGAAAATTATTTTTTTCGAAAATGTTTTTTACGATTTAAAAAGTAATTTTGGAAATTCTTGTAACCTATTAATTGACCAATAACATAAGTATCTCGTGTACAAAATTTCATAAGAATCGGTCAAGTCGTTTTTTAATTCAATCCGGACATACAAACACAGATAAAAAATATCATATTTGTAAGCAGTATCGTTCATATAATATGTCTATCGGAAAATTTGGAAAAAAATTAACAGGACAGAACTACAGTTTTATTAAAATAGACTAGTGGCGAATCTGCGGCTCCGCACGCATTTGTTATTCCTCAGTTTAAGTATAAACAATTAAGAAATTAATAAAATAGATTCATAAAGAGGAGGAAATTTTCAATAACAAAGTCAATTTCGAAATACGGATACGAATTCTAAAGTGAGTATGTACGTACCCACTTAAAATAAAATACAGTGTAAACTCTTTATAACGAAACTCAAGGGACTGAGGATTTTTTGTCGTTATAGAGAGTTATCGTTATATGGAGTGAACAAAAAAACAACCAAATTAACAAGAATTTTTAATATGTATGTCTTAGATAATAAATGCTTATAAATTATTGTTTACACATATAGTCTGATAACTTTGTCTGACGTTTTTTGCTATGCCAGTACTTGTTTTGTATTATTTTATGTATGCACGTATCACACAAACTTTTTCGTCAACACTAATAATCGCTTTCCGTTTACTGGCCATGTTAACAGTTTCAAAGTAGGTTTACTACTGATAATACGATAGGTACCCAGTATGCTTGGTCGAAGACCATCACTTCCGAGAAAACAATGCGTCATACAGCACGTGTTCAAAGCAATTAAGAATAACAAAAGCTAGACCGACCTCGGATGTTTCGGAGCTTCAAAGTCTTTTGTTACCTGATAAGAAACAATAATACCGATAATAAATATTTAATGTCTAAAAATATGAACACATTTCTTCGTAATAGAGAATGGCGTATCGCTATAAAGAGTGTTTCAATATGTGGGTTTTAACGCAAACTAACCAAGTTGGGCTCACTTCAACGTTATAGGGAGTTTATCGTTATAAAGGATAACATTATAAAGAGTTTACACTGTATTTTTAAGATTTTTTTTATTATTTTAAAGTAGTTAATTTGTTTATAAAAAATTTGTAAACACCAGGCGGAAAGAAAAATTGAACTTAATAAATGTCTTTCTTTAATACAAAACCGGAGATATCATAATAAAGGATAAAAAAATATTTACGTTACTTCGATTTTTCCATTTTCGTTAGCTTAAAAAAATATTATAATAAACAAAGTATTTTAAAAATTTCAACTTTTATGATGTGATCTTATTAATTAAAAGCATAGAAAAAAGTCTTAAAGTGAAAATTTTTTTGGACATTTTTAAAAAAAAATTGTTGCAATTAATAAAGTCGTAGGGTCCGTAAAATTTTGTTAATTACTAATCGCCTTGCTTATTGAAAAAATCACTTTAAGATTTATTTCCGACGGGAATAAATTCTTTGAGGTGTTTAGAATACACACTGTTTTTCAAATTAATATTTCATAATAATTAAAAAAATATGTGAAGTACCTACTACTCGCTTCGGATGCTGCATCCGTTTCTCGAAACTGTCGCGCGGAGGCCTATTTTCAGCGTTAAATTAAAATTATTTAAAATAGATAGTTTCGGTGCGACCTTTTTATTATAAATTTCCTCCTCTTTAATCTTATTTTTTTAATTTCTTAACTTTTTTAGTTTTTAATATATTTGCAAAAAACTAAACACCTTTTTTCATCTTTATTTGTTTTTAATTTAGCAATTTTTTATGTGCTAAAAAACGGTTTTAATAAATTTTTTTAGACATCATTCCGCATCGAATAAGCTATAAGAGCACTGCCGAGACAACATACTGTTTACTTTAGTGTACTGTAATGACTTAATATCGTGCTACCTCGTCCCCGCCAACGTTTCTCACATGGGACGGTCGCCTAGCGTTGCCACTGTTTAAATTCTTTATTGTGTGAAATATTTGCATGATTCATTTCTAGCGAATCCGCGGGCACGGCTAGTAGAGATATATCGGTATGGTCAGCAGCATTAACGTTATTTTATTTGTCAAGGCATTGTCATTTAAACAATGTTGCTTTGTTTTTAATTTTTTTCTCATGAAGTTTTGTTATTATGGTGTTATTTTATTAAGGATAGAAAGTACGTCAAGAAGTACAGGTAAGTGTAGTGAAGTGAGTTAAAAGGCGATCAATGTTTTCGGGTTGGCTCCAAAATTTAATCGACCGTTTTAATGGAATTGCTTCCGTTTCACATGACCGGACAGCATTCTCTTGAATACGAAAGAGAAGGGATTGGTTACGACAATAAAGAAGGGCGTTCAAGAAAACCCTGCGCTTTCTTTTGTAAGTTTGTTCAAATATCTTGCTGTAGATGTATTGTGTATTGTGGCTATTTATGTAGCGATCGCGAAACGCTAGAAAAAAATAACTAATTTGAACGTGTTTATTACCATGTGCATGGTCGACGCTAAAACATTCAGTTGAAATTGTTGTGTCCTGGCACCCAGTAAACATGAAGTCTTGATGCAAACTGGATTTACTTTATGAGCTGAAAACCTTTTTTAATACTTTTATGATTTGAAACCCGATGAAACGAATAATCGACACTAAAAGATACAAACACATACATCTATAGGGAATGATAGTCGTCGAATCGGCCTAGCGGTGTGAACACCAGACTTGTACGCACTGTTGTATGTACAGTTACGAGTGCTCAATAGTCCGAGTTCTCTTGATTTGTGAGTTCTAAAAACAGATTTTAAGGATGATATTCTGAAGGTTTTTGCTTTAATAATTATGATCCATAGTTTTGTAATACATCTTTTACTTCCTATTCATAATTGATACACCTTACAGATTACAAGTATCAAAACTGTCTGGACTGGAAGCAACGCGACGTGGGTATTTTTATACAAAGTTTTTTATCTGAATAATATTCTATTTTAGTTTTTCGTGGAACAAATTTCTTTAAAGGGGTACACGGCTGTCTGGTAGACGATCCGAGAATCGATGCTCATAACGAGTGAAAAATAATATAATTCGTAGAATAATAAATGAGTAGTATTGTATGAATAGAAAGTCTTAATAAATAACAGTTAATAATGAGAAGGTACGCTGTTGTTGTTTTGTATTTTATGGCTAATATTATGGTGCTGTTTTTCTCGGGCAGGCGAACTAGGAAACAACTGGATTTGTCTGTGAACAGAGGCATCGCTAGATATTGATATGATTGAAAATGGTTGAATTTTTTTTTATAATATTGATGAGATGAAAACTTTTTATGAATGGTAATATTATACCACGGAAAATATCTACAATCAGATAACAAGAGAAAGTGAAACAAGATAAATGGACAATAAAAAAAACCGATACAATAAACACTGTTTATTGAGATCATTCCAATGAGCCCAAAAACGATACAACTCATTAATCGACTACAAAAGAGCTGATAATTTTCAAATAGAATCAAACTTCCTAAGCACGTTATCGATTTGCTGGATAATAAGTTCAAGCATCATGTTAAGCTGGTTTTATTGTCGAAGAAGTATTATAGGGTGGCTGATTACGTGAATGATTGTGATGTCTGGATGTGATTGCCTCTCTGTACATCTACTGAAAATGATAATAACTGTATAAAATTTAATACTTTAAAAAGTAATTAAATAAAGAAAATAAGATGCTGCTAAACCCGATCGAGTTTCTTACCAGTTCTTCTCGAAGTCTGGGAAGTTTTCCGAACCGGAAGTAGTGTTTTACATTCATATCTACCTTTTTGGGGACTAAATTGAATAAAATACATTTAAAAAAAAAAAAGGAAATAGATCAAAATCGGTTTAGCCCTTTGTAGCTACGATGTCACATACATACATTGTTACTCGCGTTAAACTTATGACAAATTCAAAAATTAAATATCAAAGATTTAATTCGAAAATAATTATCAGCCAGAGCTACTTTGCCGCTATGGATTTTATACGACGAATAATAATAATAACTAGCGATCGCCCTAACATCGAAATTTGATCAGCGATTTTTTGATCTTAGACTATTTTCTCATGAACTTAAACAATGAGTATTATATACACCACTTGTCAATGACAATATTTTGAGGGGTCTAAGTTCAATGGCACTGGTCGGTTCAGGGTTCGCAGCATTAATTTATTTAATATCATATATGTATTAGTAACAGATATTATAGATAAATTTTAGCTTTCTGTACTCCTTTATATAAACTTTAACCATGCCATATTGCACAGTGTTCCCCGCACGCAATACGCTTAAAAAGTACCGAAAGCTTTTGCTTCACGTATTAATATATAGATAATAATAATAAATGTTTTTTCTTAAAAAGGAACGAAAATAAAAATACAGCATGCCCTGATACCCAAATTTGGAGATCCCGTATCTTGGGTAACAGGTTTTTTATACAATCTCATAGAACACAAATAAAGAAAAGAAAAAAGAAAGACGTGCGGCGTAAAAAAAAATTACAGCAAAACATTATTCTCTAAGAATCTACTTATTTTTAATATATGAACTGTAATATTATTACGCTACGGTTCTATTTATTTAAATTAAGGATTAAAATATTAACGAGGATTCACATGTTTCTCAATTCTCTTTATTTTTCTAACAACAACTGTTGCCAACGCAACCACTTCAAAAAACGAATACATTCGGATTTCACAACATCCTCCGCACACCGAAACAAAGTATATATCCGAATGTTATATTACTGAAGTACAATTATATTATATAAAAATTTAACAATTTACAACTTTCCTCGAAGCTCTATCACAATATGAAAAAATTACAACCATTGCCATTATTAATTATAATAATAGTTTTACAATTATAAATTAATATAATGTATCATATTTGTCTGACAGATAATTAGTAACAAAAAATAAACTAAATATGGAGATTGCTATAAAAGACAGTTTAGAATAAAGAATTTAAACATATAACTTATACTCACTTGGCAGTTTTACCACCCTACCGCTGCGAGTCTTCAACTGTGGTTTCTCAGGACTCATTGATCTTTGTTGATCTGCTGAATTAGAGTTTAATAAACTATCATTACCTGTTGGGCTATTTTGATCATCAGAATCTGTCTTCAAAAAACTAAAATCAGTACATGTGATTTCTAGTTTGTACAGTCTTTGAAAAGGACGAACCTTGTACCCTACAGATGTTCTCACGCGTGCAGATCTGCTAATACCATCTCTTCCAGGGTAAATTTCTTCGATTAATCCTAAAGGCCACTTTATCCTTTTATCTCCGGTTTCAATTAAAACAATATCTCCTACTTTCAGACTATCAGCCTTTTCTCTTCCTCTTTGCACTAACATTGTTAAATATTCAGTCTTGAATCTATGTCTAAATTGCTCTCGAAGATTTTGTAAGTATCTTAGACGTTTATTCATGCCTTTTGCGTCAATCTGATCAATATCAGTTACATCTGTGTTGCTCAAAGGCTGTATGAAATGTGCTGGTGTCAATGGATCCAATGCTTCAGCTTTATCGTTGTTAACATATGTCAATGGACGGCCATTCATTGTGGCTTCACAGTCACAAAGAATAGTTTGAAGCTCATCGTATGATACAGATGATTTTCCTAAGACACAACGCAGTAAATCTTTCATTATTCTTATCAGACGCTCCCAATACCCTCCCCACCAAGCAGCAGAAGGTACATTCATTTTCCACGTTATGCGTTCTATCATCGAGCGTCTTTGGATTTCATCCCAATCTAACAAGGTAAGTAGATGTTTAATTCCTTGAAAATTAGTGCCTTGGTCTGACATAAGCGTGTCGATGCGACCACGTCGTGCTATAAATCTCCTTAATGTCATTATAAATGATTCTGTGGACAAGGACTTAGTCAATTCTAGATGTACTGCACGATAGACAGCACAAGTGTAAAGCACAATCCAGCATTTCTCTCCATTTTTCAAATAAAGAGGTCCAGCGAGATCAACTCCTGTTGTTTGAAACGGTGCTGAACATGTTACACGTTCTGTAGGTAATGGAGCAGTCGGTGCTTGTACTGGTTTTGATCTATGTCTTATACATATGATGCATTTAGATATAACTGATCTCACTAGGCGACGAATTCCTATTATCCAGAATCTAGACCGGATGTCTGCAATTAGCTGATTGGTGCCTGCATGTTGTAGCTGTACATGTCTTTGTCTCACTAGTGCAGTCACAATAGGATTATTCGCTAAAAGTAGGTAAGGAGTTTTTATTTGTTCAGGAAAATCTGATAGCAGCAATTTTGTTTTAACTCTTAATATTCCTTCTTTATCATAAAACTGTGTCAGACTTTCACTCTTCTTTTCAATCAACTCCATATTTTCATGTTGTATAAATTTTATTATATGCTTTTCAGCCTCGTTAAATTCACTGTATGCTATTTCACCAATCCTCTTATTATTTTTATTACGTATATTATATATAAATCTCATTACCCAGGCCAACGTTCTTACAATCTTTGTATATTTACTGAAATAGTTTTCCAATTGTTTTAATATACTCTCATTTAAACTAATGTTTATATTGCATACAGTTTTCTTAAGTTCGACATGTGCCTCTTTTTCCTCAATCAGCAACTCCGACTTAGGCCACTGATCAGGTTCCAAGTGCAACCACTCTGGACCCTCCCACCAATGCATTTCGGCGAGAACTTTTGCATTGCATCCTCTGGAAGCTATGTCGGCCCAATTCTGCTGACCTGGAATATGATGCCAATTATGTGAATTAGTATTTTCTCTAATTTCCTTTACTCTGTTTCCTACAAATGTGTTCCACGCTAGTTCTCTTTTTATCCAGTATAGAACTACACAAGAATCTGACCAGCAATATATATCATACTCAGTAAGCTGGAGACTTTTTTGTACATTTGTAAGTAATCTTGTCCCTATCAAAGCAGCAGTTAACTCCAATCTGGGGATAGTCATATTCTTTGGTGGTGATACTCTAGCCTTCGCGGCTACTAATTGTACTGATATTTTATTATTTTTCTGCGCCCTCAAAAAAACACAAGCTCCATATCCATCTTTACTAGCATCGCAAAACATGTGTAGACCCAGCTTGCATTCTTTAATTAATTCAGTAGTCAAACGTCGAGGAATTTTACAAATATTAAGGTATGTTATATATTTATACCAATCTTGAAATTTATTCAACAAATCTGTGGGTAATATTTCATCCCACACAAGCTCCCGACGCCAAGTTTCTTTTAGTATCAACTTAGGCGTTAACATAGCTGGACATATGAATCCAATAGGATCAAATATTTTCTGAGTTATTGACAATAGATGTCTCTTTGTGATATTTTTGATATCTTCATATGTAGGCAGATCTTGTGTATTACAGCAAAGTTTGTCTGAAACAGTATCCCACACAAGACCGAGTACTGATATTTCAGATTCATTTGTTTCATTAATATGCATTGGTGCTGTAACCCACTGTCTTAAGTCAAACTTAACCTTATTCATGATTTGTTTAGAGTCATATATAAATTTACATACCTCCGATTTATAGTCTAAGCTGGTTACACAATTATCTACATAGAATGACTTTTTCAGTAATTGTGCTGACTCTGTATATTCATCCGTTACCTGCCTCAAGTGATGCTGAATAGTTGCAGACAATAAAAATGGGCTACATGTTAGTCCAAATACAACTCTGCAATGTCTGTAAGTTAAAACTTCAGTCCTTTTATTATCTTTCCACCACAAAAATCTTAAACACTCTCTATCACTGGGCATAACAACAATTTGTAAAAATGCTTTTGCTATATCAGCTGTTATACCTATGGCTCTTTTTCTGAACTGTGCAATTAATGTAGGAATTTGCTCTAGAAAATTCATCCCTTTCTCTAAACAAGAGTTTAATGACCTTCCGTTAATATCACATGCAGAAGCATCAAATACTGGTCTTATTTTTGTTGTTAAACTCGAGTCTTTAAACACTGGCTTGTGGGGTAAGTAATGTGATTGACTTTTATTTCTTTCAGAATCTAACACAAGCTCAACTATACCTGATTCTTGCCAATTCTTTATTATAGCATCATAACTATCAAAAGTACCATTAGATACTAATTTCTTAGTCATTGACTCTAATCTTCTATATGCTAAATCATAATTATTTAATAAATTATCATGACCTGGTTTCCAAGGAAGCTGAACTTCATACCTGTTTTCAGAATTAACTTTTATGCTCTCTTCAAACCTCATAATCACCTCAGCCTCTATTTCACTCTTGGATTTTACTTCAACAGGATCTCGAATACCTAATGTCTCCAACAACCAATAACCTGTTAAATCATTTTTATTATTAATACAGAATAAAGTTGTAGTTATAATATTATTTAATGTAGAACTCACCTGTGTTCGTTGTAAAGTCCAACCTAGTTTAGTTTTTATACCTGTCATACCATTCTCCAATTGTATTACATTTGGTGTCATTAAAACACCTGAAAAATCTGAACCTATCAATAGGCCAATCTCTGTTGAACATTCTACATTATCTGTCAGAGTTATACCATGTTGTTGTAACATATTATAAATCTGTGTGTCACACTTATTGACCCTTGGAATATATTTACATATACAAGATTGGCTTAAGGCTGTTATATTAAATATAAATGTACTGTCCAAATTCTCAACATTAAAACTATACACTCTGTGTTCCTTAGTGTTAACAGTCACTCCACCAAATAAAGAATGAGTTAAGAATTCCTTACTGATAGCTGGAATTTTCAGTTCTTGTACCACATCTTGTAGTATGTATGATCTCTGAGACCCATTGTCCAAGAGTGCTCTTACTGTTTTCTTCTTTCCATTGTATACAATGTTGACAGTAACAGTTTGTAGTAAAGTCTCCTTTTGTCCTGACTGACTCTGTGCTGACAATGATGTTGATAAATCATTATTCTCAGTTTTAGATCCGGCCTTTTGTGTGTAGCATAACACTGATGAGTGTCTTTTTCCACATATAAAACATTTTACAAAAGATTTACATACTTTTGCATAATGTCCAACTTTCAGACAAATGAGACATGCTTTCTTCTTTCTTAGATGTTCCTCTCTTTGTTCAACAGACATTTTCGTCATCTTGTAGCATTCCATATTTGAGTGTGTTTCCTTATCACACCATATACAACTCTTTGATTTCTTCACTGGTGTTTTAGACTGTGCTATTAAACAACTAGCTGTTGGTTCAGAATTATTATTTGTTTCTGTACTAAAGGTGTTCTTGGCCATAGCAATTCTTTGTTCACTTTCCACTTCTTTCTTGAGAAATGATAATAGATTTGTCAACTCTTCCTCCATATTTATAGTATGTGTTGTAGAACGTTCCCGCGCTTTTAGTATATCATGTGGCAATGAAGATTCAACCATTGGTAAAATAAATGCTGAATACTTCTCTTTTGTAACACCTAACATCTCAAGAGCTCTAAGCTGTGCATTCAGCTTGTCATATAATGTTGTAAGATCTAACTTACCTCCTTCAACTTTGAGCAAGATCAGTGACAACAACTCTCTGACATATACTTGTATTAATAGCTCATCTCGGGCATATCTAGATTTTAATTGAGCCATACACTCCTTATAATTATCACCATATGGTGGGTAACTTTCTACTAATGCACGAACCTCTGTATTGGGTGTGATAGATTGCAGTAGATAATAAAATTTGTCATCATTATCCATTGATAGGTCCTCGTCTATCTTTTTAAATTGACCCCAAAAGGATAACCAATTTTTCACATTGCCATCGAATTTCTTTAACTCAATGGGAGGCAATTTTAATTGTTTGATGTTACCTTTCATTTTTATACTGCTGTTATTATAATCCTCGTATTTAGCGTTTAGAAGCAGCCATCTCGTCTGATATTTTTCACAGTCTTCCTCTTCTGACTCTAAATCACTTTCATTCCAATCTTGTGTAGACAAAAGTAATTTTCTTATTTCTTCATTTTGACACTGAAGCCTCTCATATAATTCTTTTAATTTTATCCAGTGCATTCTCATCTCACACTGTTCCGGTTTTTCTTTATTTGTCTCATAATGCCGGCTCAATGTGGATTCCATATTATTCGCTGCCTTCGTGAATAATCTACGCGTCACAGTTCTCTCCTTAATTTTTGACTTCATATTTAGTATCGTAAATTACCACAGTCACGGTCGCCACAATGTAATATTATTACGCTACGGTTCTATTTATTTAAATTAAGGATTAAAATATTAACGAGGATTCACATGTTTCTCAATTCTCTTTATTTTTCTAACAACAACTGTTGCCAACGCAACCACTTCAAAAAACGAATACATTCGGATTTCACAACATGAACATTTAATACAAATATGCTAATTATAAACTAACTACAAGAGTGTGCGAGATGTGTATGTGTGCGTGGGTAAATATGAATAGGAGGATGATTGTAAGTTAGAAAAGCTCTAATTGCAAGAAATGAGAGTTTGAATGATAGGTATTGATAGGTATATTAATTGGCTAACAAGAGCTATCTTGTGTCATTATAGTTTAGTGTAAATAACTTATATTACGAGGCAAAGTAGTCTGCTACGAGCTACAATATGTCTGCTACGAGCTTCAATAAACTGGCTACGTTTTTCTACACGCTACGGTTTCTGCACTCGAATACACGAGTAGCTCTACGCGCGATCTTTTAATGTAACTATAAAACGTATGGTAAGCGTGCTTATTTCATTTAAAGTTTTTTGACCAACTCGCCACCTCCAACGCATCCGTGTAGCCTATCGCTCTCACTTTCCGTATTCGCCTATATATTTGTAGCGGAAGCGAGGAACAAAATGTAAAGTTCCTCATCCACCATAGAAAAGGGAGGATCCTCCGACCAGACGGGTGTTATGTCTGGCGGGCAGCTGCCCAACGGTTGTAGTCGGGTTCTTGTATATATACTCAATTGTTGAGTTAATTTCTATAGCGCGATGTAGGATGCGTCGTATGTGGCTAGATAGATGTCGCTGATGTCGCTATGTAGGATGCATCCATATATTGAAAGTTGTAGCGTAAAGTTATTTATACTAATATTATAAAGCTGAAGAGTTGTTTGTTTGGTTGAATGCGCTAATCTCAGGAACTAGTGGTTCGAATGAAGAAAAGTGTTTTAGTGTTGGATAGTCCATTTATCGAGAAAGCATCAATGGAAAATGTTGCAAAAACGGAGGAAATTTGTTCCGTTTAAGAGCTTACATTGCGTGCGCTGCGCGAATGGTTAAAGTTACGCAACAATCATGTATGATGGAATTGTTTCTCTTAAAAGTTCTTTTAAGGTTTTCTCAATATAAACTTTTTTATGGTAATAAAATTTGTTCAAAAATAATTAATTATTTGCGAAGGTGTTTTTATAAACATGGTATTAATCCTTATCGGAATAAATACGTTATTTATCACAAGTGATTGATTTTGAAGAAAATTGCTCTTTACAGTAATTGATTTAAATGAATATCTTAAATCACAGTTTTAAAATAACTCGAAAGCAAAATAATGATCAAGTACCGCGAGCGCATTTTTGTTATGCAGAATAATGTTTGAGGCGGGCGGCACCTAATAACACAGTGCCTACGACCCACTCTCTCTAACACTTTCTCTCTCTGTCTCATACATGATGCAGACGGAAGTTACGTGATTCAGCTAGTACGGTATATGTATAACCGTAAAGGTTGTCAAATAACATCTTTGAAGCTGAGACGCCCAAGTCAACCTCACCTGCACGTGGTGCACCCTGCTGAGTAACGAACGAAGAAATGGCGATAGTGGGGTGCTAAGGCTTTTTTGCCAGACTGGGTCGCGACTACAATGCATGTGGTGAAAAGTCCGTCAGAGTGACTCGCTCTTGCGTGTCGCGTTTCGGGATCAGCCTGTGCATATCAAGTTAAAGTAATGCAGGTTGGCATGACAGCGGTGACCGTCGATGGATTACGATCTCACGGTGGTCGCCGTTGTGTTAATATTGTACTGTAATTACCATCAGGGATAATACCATTAATTTACCGTGCTATTATAATAACAACTTTCCTCAATAAATATAGTATAAAATGTAATTTTTTATTTCAATGTGACTGATAGTTCCAGGGAATAACGAGCTCAAACAAACTAAGAATTTCTTTATAAAATACATGCTGATTCTCAGTTAATCTAAACTGAAATAATTGACTCTATTGATAATTCATGAAATAAGCATTAGTAATATTCAGCAGCATATCTCAAATACCTAGGTACATCTGCATGGCTCTGCGTAAAGCTGCGGATGCCTCAGCTCTGAAACGAATAGAGGAAAATGAAATCTATAAAAGATTCTACTTGCATTACTTACGTCCCAACAACCAAACTCAAGTCAGCCTGTACTCTTAATGACTGTATCTTTCAGAAGGTCTGCAATGTACCTTTTGAAATAAGCTCCAATTGCAAAAGCTCGAAACCCAAACGTCGAGTGTACCGATCAAGAACTCTCCCTTCATCTACGCATCAACCGTTTCCTTTTTTATACTAACGTCAAAATGTTTATACAGCACCTTATGATAAGTATGGCAAAGTCCACAAAAAACAACGACCGTGTGCGTTTTTTTAAATAAAACACAAATCTGCGGGACTCTTGGTCCACAGCTTTTTTAAGTAGGTGCTTTTATAATATTAAACATTAAAAATTGCTATGGAAAAAGATGCAGCTATGTACTCTAACTAAGTGAGCCTTATTTTAGTATAACTATTAATGAAACTTATCACTAAATTACATATAAATTGTTATTATACACTGTTGCTTATTACTATTACATGTGATATAAATTTCATCGGTAGTCATGGATGTGATGCCGGCCTATTAAAATACCTTTCCACGCCTCGTTTGAAAAACCGACCATCATAGGAAGGCGGGATCATGTTGGCTGGGAGCCTATTCCACATCTGCACGGAACGGTAAAGGTAAGAATTAGTCCATTTTTACATTACGGTACTCACAGGCGACGATAAGTATTCTAGACTAATATCGCACATACATTTGTGTGGAGTTTCGCACACTACGCTACCGGTATCGTACTTTTTCGCAACATGTATTGCGATAACCGTCGTGTTGGTCACCGCCGTGTCGCGTCTCTCACTAGTCTTCCCAAAATGGAGCGCGAACAAGATAGGTATAATTAATTTGTGCAAGAAATAGGTTACAATAATTTAACAAAATGCTTAGATATGTGATTGTTTTGACATCCGATAAATTGATAAAAATTTCAAATCATTTTGTTGTTCTTGTGCAGAATTTTTCTTTCGACGTATGGATGAATATATAAATATCATCTCTTCTTCCTACGTATATTTATTTCTATAAAATAGAAAAACTACTAGTATCATTCGACATAATTAAATTTCCATTTTTTTACCGTCATAACACAATAGTCTAGTGACAAATGATGACATTTTGTTCATTTTGAGTACCTAGCCTAATGTACATACATCGAGTCCCGATAACGTATCCTACAAGTATCTTCGCATACACGTATCGTGATGTAAGAGGGACCTCATAAAACTTCTTCGTCCGTGCAATGATAGGAGCTACCGTGTAGATACAGCTCCGTAGTCAAGACCGCGTGGTTCAAATATGTAATTTGAATTTTTTCATTGAACACACTGTGGATTCTAGTCATTAATTTTAATACTATAAGCTAGTCACAGATTAAACAATGAGTAGGTTAGAAATGCTCATGTGCCAATACGTGTCGCAAATTACTTCCTTCAGACTGAAAAACAGCAGCGCAAATACTGTGTGTCGAGAACTCATCAGTTTCATCGCTTTAAATTTTTATTATTCACCAGTTATAATATTTGTAAAATATCGCAAATTCATGATGTAAATAAACTTTTTACAACACTTTATCGTTAGAAGATTAAAACTTCTTTTACATTAATAATTTGCTACTCTTAATAATGGTCTTATTCTAATTTAACTATATTAATATCCATCCATTCGCAAAACGTCCATTGCTGAGCATAGAGCTCCACAAAGATTTCCACAACGACCGTATTCGTCACCAGGTTGTCGATCGATATAATTAATAATCTATATATTAATACGTAAAGCAAAAGCTTTCGGTACTTTTTTAAGCGTATTGCGTGCACGGAAGGAAGACTGTGAGATTTGTCATGGTTAAAGTTTATATGGAGAAGGAGTGCAGAAAGCTAAAATTTATCTATAATATCTGTTACTAATATATTAAATAAAAAAAAATAATACTGCGAATCCTAACTCGACAAGTGCCATTGTAGGTACTAAGACCCCCCAAAATGTTAACATTGTCACTCAACGAAAAGTGACAGCAAGTGATGTAGATAATACTTATTGTTTACGAATACTGTAAATGTCAAACAGAAAATAGTCTATGATCAAAAAGTCGCTGGTCGAATTTCGACCTTAGGGCGATCGCTATTATATATAATTCTTATTACTAACTAATACAATTAGATTACATAAGGTGAACCCGCCACAAGGTATACCGATGACCGGGCAAAACTTGCAGGAACCTAGTACGTGGTAAGTCGATGCTCGCTGGAAGCTAACAGTGCAGGACCTCTCATTGTGAGCATTATTGGGGTAGTCCTATCTCTAATAGTGAAGGTTTTTCGAATGAGTTGATGATGACAATTACATAATTTAACGTTTATCTCGAATTCCATTTTAGCATTTCTTTAACTTTTTATGTGGTTTAGATAACGGTTTTCATATATTTACTAGAATCTCATATATTATTAATATTTAACAGGAAACCTTGTATTCATCTGTAATTGGCTGGAACAAGAGAACTTTAAATTAAGCCGTTTTCCTATATTTACCCATTAATATTGTGCTATGTACCTTTGTTCTTTTTTTAGGAAAAACTGAAACCATCACTTTTCATACGAAAAAACCCCGAGATTAATGTCGTAAAATATTTTTATTACGAAAATAGCGCGTTGGTAACAAAAGTTCAAATTAAGTTGTCGCCATTTGTCACATGGGCATCGGGAGAGGTAGGTACGTTCAACCCCGAGACTCGTATACTTATGTTCATGTTTTCGTTCACAAAACCGGCGACATCCACACAAATGGGCCTTTCGTCTCATCGCTCGAGATTTATAGGCATACAGTAGACAAGTAAAATTCAAGTTTCCTCTGAAAAACATGTTTTACGCATGCGTCCAGTCGACCAATAGCATCCTTGTCTCGGACAGTGCCCTAACGGCTGCTCTCGGGATCATTAGGTATGAGATGTGCTTATCGATGTTAGTTTATCGATAGTCGATATTTGAACTTTTTCGGTTAAAATAAACGATTTTATTCTGGGTGAAATAATAAATTAGTATTTGATTATGTCAGCTGTTCTAAAAACTATACGATTTTCTTAGCCATTCATAATTGATTGATACAGAACTTAGAGTGAATTAGGTCAATAAATATTTTAAAAAAAACTATTCACTTCAGAATTGGATTCTTTATGTCAAATTTCATGCAAATCCATTTAGCCGTTTTTTCGTGATTGAGTAAGAAATATCTAAACACACATGATATGATACATACACACAAATACATAATTCACGCCTATTTCCCAACAGGATAGGAAGAGACCACATCCTTCTACCTGCTACGACCCTGGCATACACCTTTCGCTTCTTAAAAATTAATTAATATTTTGATACATGCTCGTACTCTTGACCTGACATTTCTTCAGAATCTTTCTTATGATAAATACACGAAAGATATAATCCTGTATTTATTAAAGATATAAATTTCCGATTATAAATTAATATTCATACATGTTTTACTTTTATAATGCATCCGACTATACTAAGAAATTTTCTAATTTAATACATTTAAAGGTCGTCAAATACAGTTATATTAAAAAAAAAAATTATAAAGGTCATATTGCCCTCACAGTTTTATCCCTTAGAAAACCAAGCGGTAAAACCAAAATGAAAACAATAATAGAAAAATGGAGTCCCGTATTTATTGGCATTGTTTATTTGTGTCATATAAAGCATAATAAAAGTTATTATTTTCGATAGCTACATTATAGCTAACAATAAAAGTCGACCTGGAGAACGTCTCTAATTGTAGATTTCTGAATGCTCAGTGTGATAAAATGTTTGGTACAGGCGGAGGGAAGCGCGCGGGCCCCGTGCCCGACTCCCGCCATCGTGATATTCAAATTTGCTGTCATAAACGCCAGATTAGAAAACTAAAATACTGTTTTATTACATATTAAATATTCATTTTTTTTTCAATATTAATAATAAAAGCTCTTGAAGTTGGTTTTAATTTATTCTTTGTGAGATTTTCAGAGTGTTTTTAGTTTAAAAACTATATATTATATAAAACGGTTTCTGGTGTGAAATGTGGAAGTTTAAGATTTGTCTGTTCATGGGCCAGTAATGAATATTTATCAGGTAAGTCAAATAATTATAGCCTCGAATATTATTCTTTTTTGTATTAGTATATGTACTGTTTTTTTTATATGTTTCACTTATGAAAATTTTAAACTTTTTACACTTTTTTTACCTTTCGTCTTTTAGTGGTTTCAATGGTTATTTTTAATTGGTTAATCTAATGTATAATATAGGATTACAAACTGAAGTTTTAGTAAACTAAGTGTGGTTGAATATTATATATTTTCTCTATTATTTAGAAAAAATATTTACCAAATTCTTTTACATGCTAATTATTTAAAAATATGGTAATTGGTGAATACGGTCAACAAGATTCTTTTTCATCAGGTGAATATTGGATAAGATGTACTTTCTTACCCTGTTTTGACACAATACGATGAAGAAAAGAAAAATACATTTACACATGATACGAAGGTGTAATAAGGAATGTCAATCAAATATTACGATATGGAGTTTTTAACGGTTAGCAACCACCTACGACTTTTTTAACGTTTACAATGTACATTTTAATAAATTAAAAATAACATATTATATCTCAGGATTAATCTAGCTTCTTAAAAGTAAAAGAATTTCTAGGAACGGATCAGTAGTTACAGTGAAAATTATAGTAGAAACAAACTAATTTTAACTGTTTATGTCAAAGATTTTATTTCATAGGAGAGGTAGGATGCAGATATATTTCTTTAGGGATTTCTCTCTATTCGGGGGCAGTCCGGCTGGTGGAATACCTCCACCCTACTGAAGATCGCAAACAAATAACCTTGTCTGTGTTCCTGCGCTGAGCAGGGTGTCCAGAGCTCCTTGGGCAGGTGCGTTCAAGGTCGGTATTGCGCTAGTGATACCTAAACCTATGGTATTTCTATAGGCTACGGTAGAAGCCTACCATAAAAATATCTAGCATTAGATTTAAGGCCTAAACTCAGAATTTAATTTGAAAGCGAGATATGTAAAGGTTTTATCTAAGTTCTAGGGAAATACAGAGCATAGACTCTTTGTTCTTTTTCCACTAGCATGAAAGAAGAGACAAACGAAATCAATAGTTAAGTTACTTTTATTTCAACATTCTAAAGGAGATGGATACTCTTTCATACAGACATGAGCCTGGGTAAAAAAAGAGATGTAAAAATATGAAAACGGTGTAAGTTAATAGCTAATGCATTATCAAACAGTCACTGTAAAAAAGCGGTTTTTTTGCAATCTAATAGCAGAGATTTAGGATATTTCGTAAAATCGAAGTCATGTAATAAACTTCAATTAAACTATTTTTGAAGTTAAATTAGGTTATTTGAATATTAAAAAAGGCTTATGTTTATTATCTTTTAAATTTATTATTTTACTTATTTTGTTGATTGTGAATTTTAATGATATTGTACGATTTTAAAAACAAAAATATATTTGATTTTATAAACAATATTTCAACTGATTACTTTCTGGGCCCAGAAATACCCGTCGCCTTTGTTCATATACTATTTGAGGCTTAGTAGATAATTGTGGAGAGTTTCCCGATCGAATAGTTGATATACATAGAGTTTCCTAGAAGTTTCTTTTACTGGAAGATCGCCATATTGACGATAAAAGATACCTATATGTAGTGGAGCTTCTTATTCTTATATTGTAAAACAAAACATCTTGAAAGCTAACTTGTAGACAAAGCAAGGTAATAGTTTTTTTATATTAGGATTTATCATTAAAATAACGCTAGATCGCATCATTGCTTATCTGTTAATTTCTATCTTTGTCGTACCGTGAAGCTGTGGAACCTTCTCCCGTTCAATGTGTTCTCTCCTTCTTACATTTGGTCCTTTCAGCGTAATGTGAAGAGGTATTTATGCAGGCCGGCGTGACAACGGTGACAGCCGGTCGGTGGTCGCCGTTGTGTTTGGATTGTGCTGTGCTTACCATCTGGAACAGTACCGTCAATGTGCCGAGCAATAAAAAAAATAAATAAGAAAGTTAGATAAGTGTCAGTGGTTCTTAGGTACGATAATCTTCTCTGACTGAATGCCGACCACCATATACGCAGAGTTACACCAGCTATATTAGCACGCTTAGGTTGTTGGATATATGCCGTCCCCAATAATCGCCACAATGAGCGGTCCTACGTTGTTTGCATCCAACGGGTTCCTACAACTTTTACCAGGTCGTCGATCCGCCTTGTGTTGGGTTTGCCAACGCCGCGTCTTCGAGTTCGTGACCGCCACTCTACTAGAACTCTTCGGTTCCATCGTCCGTCCGTCATACGAACAATATGATCCTTAAAATGTCACTTAAATCTAGCAATTCTTAGAGCTCTATCAGTTACTTTAGTTCTTATACGGATGTCTTTATTTCTGATTTGATCACATAAAGAAACTCCATGCATAGGCCCTTTGAGTGACCTTGAGCTTTCTTATGAGTCTCATAGTTAGCGACCACGTTTCAGCTCCATAGGTCATCACTGGCAACACATATTGGTAGCTTCAGTGTATATCCAATGATCAAACGGGTCGTTAGGTATTTTTACCCGAGTAAGAGTCTAGGTCGCGACAACCATGCACGGTGCGCCATACAGTGACTCTCTGTTGGTGTCTGGTCTCTGTGGACAGGCTTACAGGCTGGATACGACAGCTACGACAGCTACGACAGCCGGTGAATTGCCGATCACTCAGCGGTCACCGTTGTTCTAGGATGGTACTTTGCTTATCACCAACCATTATGCTGATAGATTGTATAATATTGACATTGCGTAAAAAATCTATACAATTAATAAAGTTGAAGTGTCTGTTTGTAATGTTAAAATAACAATTTTTTACTAAACGCATATGAAAGAATATACGGTACTTATAACAAAACACCAATTGTAAAAATTTCTGTCTGTCTGCCTGTTTGTTCCGGGTAGTCTCCGAAACGGTTGGACCGATTTTGAAAGGATTTTCACTTGCAGATAGCTGATGATATAAGGAATATCTTAAGCTACTTTTATTTTAGAAAAATAATTAGGGTTTCGCGCAAATAAAAAAAAAACTGATTATGGTGAATCAATTCGGGCGCTTAAATGACTTACGGCGAGTAAACCATAAGAGATGTATTAAATTAATGTACTACATAATTATATATATTAAAAAGACCTACAAAAAAGAGAGCATATTTCTATCCTTTAAGGATCACCCATAATAAGCAAATATGCGCGATCGACGGCATTCTGTAGTCCATGCGAGCACAAAGACAAGTTTTTTTTTTTAGATCAGACTTCACTTTTAGCCTTAGGGGCCCTGAAGCTGCTGCGGCTTTTACAGCTTCACCGAACTTGGGAGCGAGCACAACCGCGGGGACAGCTAGTTATATATTATATATCGATCTAGCGATAACATATTTGTTCTACAATACGCCGATATAATTTGTAAAATGTGTATCCTTTGTTAAAACGGTACATGTTTATCTTAATTGTAAATCCGTTGAAATAGCCCCCCTATTTGGGTGGTCCTTTGAGGCCGGTTATCGTGAACCAATCACTTTGCATCAGCCTCCGGGTAACGTTTCAATACAATAATTAGGCAGATTGGAGTATTGTGATTAAACTACGGTGTCCATATTGCGCGATCATATTATCAGAATTGACCGAACAGCTGATTAATGGGTATAATAATATTATATTTATATCACACTAGCTGACTCGCGCAACTTTGTCTGCATCATCTAAGAGAGAGAGGTCTAGGTGCCGCGCGCCTCCCACATTATTCTGCATAATAAAAATGCGCTCGCGGTACTTGATTATTATTTTACTACGGAGTTATTTTAAAACTGTGATATCTCCTAAGATATTCATGTAAATCAATTACTGTAAAGGGCAATTTTGTTCAAAATTAAAAACTTGTGATAAATAACGTATTTATTCCGATAAGGATTAATACCATGTTTATAAAAACACTTTCGCAAATAATTCATTATTTTGGAACAAATTTTATTACCATAAAAAAAGGTTAGATTGAGTAAACCTTAAAAGATAGCCATATGCTATCGCGGATTATTTTTTGAACTTTTTAAGATAAAGAATTCCATCATACACGATTGTTGCGTAACTTTAACCACTTACGTAGCGAAAGCAATGGAGGCTCTCAAAATAATAAAATTTGCTCGATTTTGCAACATTTTTCATTGATGCTACACTCCTATAGTTCGCAGCGTGATGTTATATAGCCTTATAGCCTTCCTTGATAATTGGGCTATCAAACACTGAGACATTTTTTCCATTCGAACCAGTAGTTCCTGAGATAAGCGTGATCAACCAAACAAACTCTTCAGCTCTATAGTATTAGTCTAGAATTGACATCGAATGTTGTTATAATCTCGTGGCTAATTTGTTCCCTCCTTCTTACAACATGGAGTCTTTTAAACGTGAGGAAGCATTTGAGCAGGTTGGCATGTCAGCAAAGACTGTCGATGGATTTTAGGTCCCTTGGTGGTCGCCGATGTATTTGGATTGCAACGTACTTACCATCAGGTATAGTTCAGTTACTTTGTCGTGCTACGATTAAAAAAAATTGTGCAGGGAATAAAGTAAGCAGTATAAGGACTCGTATAAAGCCTGAAGTTACATGTTTTTAAGGACACGTAACTCTGAAATCAAAGTGGTTCTTTCTACACCTAAAAATAGCAGTAACAGTCCTTGTAGAGGACTAGGTTGCCAGTATTGAAAAGACATGAAGAAGGCAGCATAGAAAACTAAGATTTTAATAGTGTTGCAAAACATACTGTCGCCATTATTCAGTGTTTTCCAATAAATCTATATGTATATTAAACGTGAAGCAAAAGCTTTCGGTACCTTTTTAAGCGTATTGCGTGCAGGGAAGACTGTGAGATTTGGCATGGTTAAAGTTTATATAGAGACGGAGTGCAGAAAGCTAAAATTTATCTATAATATCTTTTACTAAAATATTAAATAAAATAAATTAATAATACGAATCCTAACACGACCAGTGCTATTGAACTTAGACCCGCCAAAATATTGACATTGTTACTCAATGAAAAGTGACAGCAAGTGATGTAGATAATACTTATTGTTTAGGTTCATAGTGTAAATGTAAAACAGAAAATAGTCTATGATTAAAAAGTCGCTGGTCGAATTTTGATTATTGGGCGACCGCTAGTATTATATAAAATGGTGTATAATTGTATAGACTCGTTACAAACTTAGTGTCTGGATGATGGTTGGATACCGTACTTGAGATAATTGATCGGAATGCAATCATCCCGGCCTTTATATTGGACCAATAAAAGGAAACGTGTTAACGTTAACTGGTTATTGAGAATAAGGTCACTCTAAACTTCCTCTTGAAATTAGACTACAATTCTGCAACGTTTATGATTTTTTTCTTTTAATTCGCAAGGCGTCATTTCCAAATCTGCTGGTGTAATTGTTTTGACATTTTCAATTAGAAACTGACTATTTAAGACTTCTTCGATGTAGTTTTTGGTGGGTCTGATCTGTCATGTGGTGGTTTTTATTTTATGTATTTGCCTCTATATTTTAATTAATTTTATCGCTATTTTACGTGATGTAGTTCGGTGATGGTGCACGAGTGAAATGGAATATATATAATAACTAGGAATATGCATTTTAAGTTGCCACAAAAACTCCCTGATCAGTTTTATCAGAAAATATTCTATTCACGTGCCGTTAGGATTCAATGTGTGCATGTTCCGAGCAACTGCGACGTCTTATCTACGAGCTTAAACAAAGTACGTATAGAGAATTCAAGATTTTTGCAGATATTTCATTAGAGTTCAAAAACAGTACATTATTTACACAGATCATAATATTATTTAATAAACACATATGTTGGGTACTTATAATGGCAACACGGGTATACCCGGGTATGCAACTCGCCAACAGCTATCTCACAAACCATAAAGGAGTCGTATAGTTCTCCACAACTTCCGTCTAATTGATCGCGCGCGTAAACTATTGATAAAATACAAAACTAGGGTTTTGGCAGGATCTTAAAGTGACGGTTATTATTTTTAATTCATTACCTTAGGTTTTTTGACTATATATTGTGTAATATTGGCGACATTTTGCGTGATATATTTTGGTTGAAAATATATAAAGTGGAAAATATGCATTTTGAGATGTCACAAAAACTCCCTAGATAGTTTTGACAAGAAAACCACCGTCTTGACAGAAGGCCCCCCCACTTTGTATATTGGAAAAATTTACGAAGGCTTAAAAACATTGAGACAGGCAAGTGCTTTTTGTGGCGCCAAAGTAAGAAGAAGAAGAAACACAAAACTAGATTAAACTGTGCCTCTTTAATCACCTCTGGAGCGAACCCACGTTCCGGGACACAGAATCCGGTCCACAACGAACAAAAGTGAGCGTAACCGAGCATACACCATTTACAATTTTAAACTGTAAGTGAGCTATCGAACCACACAATATATGGGAAAATTTATTTGATACGGTTCAAAAAGATACAGCTTGTCTAAGTCTACAGTCTCTTGTCTAAGATTTGCTTTGTTCCATTTCATCACTTACTATAAGGTAACAGAAGATATCGTTAGCTAACATTAACATAATAAAATTATTAAAACAAGTACACAAGTGGAAGAAATACTATATCATAATGAAAGTGAACAACGATCTAATTAATTTTAGAACAGGTAAACTAAGAAAGAAAACCTTAGAACTTACGAGCATTGTCATGAAGTTCCCAGTACGAACTTAATAAGAATCGGAGAAACCTTTGTTTAGTGAAACACGAGTCTCTTTGTTATTGTATTTCCACTTAGTTTTGTTTGTAATAACCGATCTTACTTTCTAGGATATCTGTTCCAATTACTTTCGGGTATAATGTTCTCTTATGTAACAATTGAAAAAAAGACTAGTTGTTCATTACGTTGTGTTTTATTTATTTATAGATACCATAAAATATCTTAGAATTGATTGCAGGATGATGGATGAAAGATTTTTGAATTATTGTTTTTGTTATGTAGGTCGATTTAGTCGTTTTTGTATCACGAGGTAATTAACCCAATTCGGATATTTTTTTCTTATAAATTTTAAAGGAATGGGATTAAACTTAGACTAAGATTTATTATTTATTGCATTATGTTCAGTGTAACTCCTTTTAAATTAATCCCGCTAATTACTTTCGGTGTTTCTTATCCAACAAACCTGAGATTTCAGAAGCTACGTTCACAATATTTTTTTATAGATTCTACGCGTCCTCAGACTTAAAAACTTGAGTATTTATTTCTCCTTTCACATGTATTCCCATTTCTCCAGTTCTCTGTGTATATATCTATATATTAATACATGAAGCAAAAGCTTTCGGTACTTTTTTAAGCGTATTGCGTGCACGGAAGACTGTAAGATTTGACATTGTTAAAGTTTATATGGAGAAGGAGCGCAGAAAACTAAAATTTATCTATAATATTTGTTATTAAAATATTAAATTAAATTAATTTATACTGCGAATCCTAACCCGACATTGCCATTGATCTTAGGCACCTCATATATAAAAGTACTCTGTGGGCCACTCAAAATATTGACATTGTCACTCAATGAAAAGTGACACCAAGTGATATAATATTCATTGTTTAGGTTCATACTGTAAATGTCAACCCGAAAATAGTCTATGATCAAAAAGTCGCTGGTAGAATTTTGATCTTAGGGCGATCGCTAGTTTAGATAAATCCTTAATTAATAAGAATTCTATTACATTTTGTTTCTTGTTCTAAATTCATGTTTTATTTTATTACTAGCTATGCCCGTGGCTCCGCTCGCGTAGATGACAGAAGAAGGCGTAAATTCTTACAAAAATCGTAGTTTCTTAAAATTTAAATATTTTTTATTGAATGAGGATATCTTGATAATTTGTCTTTTTGATAAGGATCAAGTATTTAAAAGTACCTAACACCAATTATCAAAATCTATCAAGTAGTTTATAGTATTTATATACAGTGTGTATTCAAATCCCCGTCGGATCCGTGAAGGTGTTATTAGGTATCGAGATTATATTCTGTTTATGATATCTATCTCAGATTACAAGTAAAAAAAATACCCGAAAAATGTAAAAAAAATTACTTAAATGAGGAAACTTACATGGCAATACAGGCGGCGCGGCGCAGCTGTTGCGCCACGCGTCCTTTGTCTAACATCAACATCATGATGACCCTAGTTGACCCCGGGCTCCGTTATCACAGTAATTGTTATTTTTCTGTAGCTTTGAAAAGAGTGCTTTATTTGTCGTCCGAGTTTGAATATGTTCTTCCATGTTCCTACCACCAACAGTAACACAAGTCTGACACCGTCTCAAAAGGTTTGCACGGACACTTCGTAACACATTTGTGTCGAATTTAATTTTTTCAAAAGCTGCTACAATACGCAAGTGCATTTCGGCTTCGGTATTACAGATTTGCGTAAAGACTGATTGTTTTAGCACGATGTGTTTCTTGGCCGTGAACACTGAACACTGCCCGTAGTGAACACACGGTTGTGCAAACGTTGAAACCCACGGTCTTCTACCCAAACAAATTAACTTGTTAAAAAACCTACTCTTGGTTAGAATACGATTTTTCGCCCAAAACAATCACAACAACGCAACCGAACATAACTACTCGGAAGCAATTTTTTTGCGAAACTGACCTATTATTAAAATTAAATTAAAGCTATACAAAGATAGGTATAGTTCGTCAGGTAGGCTTAGGGATGGTAGACAATGTCGCATTAATCCTGGTACAAAATAGCCAAAAGTAGACCAGTTAAAAAAAGTAGGTAAAACTTATGGGGGTCGCCCCGAACGATCTTTTCTTAGTGGTGGGCGATCATCATTCACATAACCAAGAAATTTACTTATTACTAATATTGATAATCGATTATGAAATTAGTAATCAACTAATTTTCATAATCGAATAATGTTACTAATTATTAGTACAATTAATTCTTGTTCAGTAGTAAATCATAATTCCATCAAAAGAAGTTCTATCTCATAAAACAATTATCTGGTACTTGGTACAAGTCTGGTACATGTACCATGAAAGTCTTACGTCTACCATCCCTGCAGAGTACGGGGGGCGCAGCGCCAGGAAAGGCGACGGTGTTATCACGTTTTAAAAATTTTTTAAACTTTCGGGAAACTAAATACTATATATACATACTACACTATATATATATATATATATATATATACTACTATGTTAATTTTTTTTTTTGGTAAAGTCATTGGGATACATATATACCTTTTTCGGATTCGACGGGGTTTTTTATACATATTGTATATATATATACTTTTTATTTTCTGTATTATTAAGTATATATAACTCTCTTTACTTTAACTTCAGTAACTTTTTAATTATGTTATGTAATTCTTAACTGATTTCTCGCGATACAGGCGAAGCCTAGTGAGAGGACCCCAGGCAATATTGTTTTAAATTGTGATACCTAATAAACGTTATCTTTATCTTTGGTTGTTTGCACAACGGCAAACCTCTATCATTTTATTTACACAGATACTAACTCCAAATCATATTATAGTCCATAGTAGTTAGAGTAGGTACATCCATCTTTAGTCATTTCTCTTTTCTTTGCTATTAGAATTAAATTTTCAGTCATTTATTTAATAATTCCCTAAGCTAATGCTAATTCACCTTAGAATTACGTCCACTCTATTATACTATTACGGTTTATCTTGGGTTAACAGGGAGTAGGCAGTTCTGATGATATTATATAAAATCAACAAAAATTTAATGTTAGCAAAATTAAATCATCTGTAGTTAATCGGAGCCTCTTCAATACAGGCGAAACCACATGCAGATGTTAGTTTATTTACAATTTTTTATGTTATAAGGTTTATGTACTCATTTTAGTTTAGTGAAACTGTCGACTGACTGCGAAGAAAAACAACGTGAGGAAACCGGAACACTTGAGTGATGACTCTACACTATTAAAAGTAGTGGGAAAATATAGATTTATCGATTTCTTAAGAGGAAACGCGGTCGGTAAGACATTTGAAGAATATTTTTTAACTGAAATCTATTGCTGTCATGCTATGCACGAAGGTTCGAATAGAGAGTGAGAGAGACAATTGATTACACATACCCATGTAAAATACACGAAATCATAATTTCGTATTCATCGGTTTTCTTTTTCCAACTTCAAAATACGACAGATTTTTTTTTCAAAATAAGTGGGATTCGTTTTGATAACGATTTACGTAGGCCGATGATACAGAGCGATAAGTTCGAGTTGCCGATCTAATATAATATACGTGTCGTGTAACATCGCCGACAAACATCGCCAACGCACCCGTGTAAGCAATTTTTTATACTTTGTGTAAAACTATCGAAATTTTATGAGGAATAAATTAATTTTTCAAATTATAATATAGCTTATGTTACTCGCTGATATTGTAGCTTTATATTAATGAAAATTTTTATATATTTTAAAATCGTTTCAGTAGATTTTGAGTTTATCCATTACAAACAAAAAATCAAATCTTTCCTCTTTATAATATTGGTATTGATTATAAGGACTTTAGCTTTTTTTATGATAGCTCGGCACATTGACGGTACTACGGTATATACGATAGTAATCACAGAACAGTCCAAATATAACGGCGACCACCGAGGTATATAAATCAATCGGCGGTGGCCGCTGTTCTGCCAGCCTGCATAAATATCTCTTCACGTTACGGTTAAAGGACCTGATGTCATAAGAAGAAGGTAACACACTGGCCGGGAGAAGTTCCACAGCTTCACGATACGACAAAGATAAGTTGTAGAGAACTTTCTAGTTCGTGCCGAGATGGAGGTTTCCGTATAATTGTGATTCAGACGCTCAGCGCGTGTGGTTCTGTTGTGGAAGGGAGAGGAGGGTATTAAATTGAATAACTCTTCAGAACATTACCATGATACAGACAACACAGCCAGACGGCTTTATCTATATGTTTTTATTTATTTATTTCATACTAGCTATGCCCCGCGGTTTAACCCGCATGTAATTTACAAGAAATCGCTGATGACTTATAATACTTCAGAGGGTAGGTATAGACAATATTTTTATAGGGTGGCCAGCTGATGATCACATCACGGCATCGCATTGCCCGTTTGCGCCACTTCTGCTACAGACATAAATCCGAGCAGAGTGCTGAATTATTTTATTTTTGCATGATCTCTCAAACTATGTGTCCAAATAACATGTTGTAAAAGACGGAGTTTATCTTCATTAAATTGTCTTAATGATGAAGTGACTTTTGTTCGTAAGGATTAATATGCCATACTTACAAATAGTGCTCATAAATTAATTTGTAACCTTCAATAAACACATTTTGCAAAATACTTTATTGTGGCTTATCTATAAGAGAGATATATATATATATGCTATCAGTAATTTTTTTTAGATATACTAATGACCAATATTTTTGCGCAACATTGTATTTCCGTATCATTAATCATTAAGCCACCGCACGCGGAAAAATCAGTGTGTGAAGGTTTCAACTTCCGACTCATGTAATAAAAATTAATATTTAAGGTTAGCTGGGAATTGTAACCTATTATATATAGCCTATACTATTCCCCGTGAGTCTGGCTATCATATAAAAACATAATTTTTCGAATACAACCAATATTTTCAGAGATTAGCGTGATTAAACAAAAAACTGTCCGCTTTATTATATTAAGTAGAGATTTCTTAAATTTGCGCAATTTTAGCCATTTTAAAAGGCTCTTAGTTGTTATAATAATAAAAATTAAATATTCAAAACACAAGAACGTGACAGTATGTTAATAGATATGAATTGAATGTTATAAAGATATTTGCCTTAGTGACAATATCTACGATAAAATAGAGGAATAACTTTGTATGGTAAAAACGCCATGCACATTTCTAGATAATGCTTGAAATCGCATATACTTACGTCGTGGGATTCTGGACTATTTATGTTCATGATTTACTTTTGGGAAGAGGACTTTGCCCACTATTATTAGTACGTTAATAGATCAGTATTATTATTTTCATAAACCTGAATCTTTAGATTTTATCTCGGCCAAAACCGTCTTTAGGGTCTCGCCGAAAGGAATTAACCGGTTTTGAATAATAAATGATTACTTCAAACCGCCCTCGGGGCACGTTAAATGAATACCGAGTGATATAATTTATTCTGACGGACCAAGCTCTGTGAACCCGGATCATATAACGATAGGCCTTGGAATAATTTTACCTTGGTTTCCGCATTACCACACCATCAACGCTTATAAACGATTGGTTTCATGGGTTTTATATTATAAAGCACAGATAATATAATCATTAAGTATTTTAAATAATATTTTTTCTATATTTTATCCGTTCTAAGTAGTGTCACCACTTCTACATTTTTACTAGCTGTGCCCGCGTCTTCATCTGCATAGAATATAGCCATTTAAGAAGGTAATATTATATGACATCCCTTTTCTAAACATATCTCGAGTACCTACTTTTACTTAAATACATATGATCTAAACTATCTCTCCGACAAATATTGAAAATCTGCCAACGGATTAATATAGTCTATGGATGCAGAGATTAAAAATAATTGAAATCATCCCCAACTGTAACGCCATGAGGGATGATTTTTCTTAAAAAATGCATAAATATGAATTTTCACATTCTTAATTTGTGAAATGTTTGATTCGCCATAAAAACTTTCATCCCCTTTTTAACCCTTACAAGCTTTATTTTATTTTTTATAGTAGGTCCACTCTATATCTATACCAAAAATCATACATATTTCTTCAGCAGTTTAAGCGTTAAAACGTAACAGACAGACAGAGTTCCTTTGGGAATTATAATATTAGTATGGATATTTATTTATTTATTTTATTTATTACAACTTAAATTTTAACAATGGCCCCAAACTAGGCATGCCTGTGTCTTGGGAACCTTACATACGAGTTACCACATTATACTTACTCATAATAACATCTCAAATCATTACATTACACATTACTTATTCATTATACTACATACCATACCGTCATATAGTATGCAATACAGACACATATTTTATACTACATAAACATAATTACATACATATTATCATAAATAAAATAACACACAATATAAATGCAACAGCCAAAACCATCATGGAAAATTAGTTATAGTTTTAGTAATCAGAGAAGAAGTAAAATGTAAAATTATTTTTGAATTGTAAGTACATCTTCAGTTGTGTTATATGACAGGGTACTTAGCCAGCCGATAATTTTCCTTCTTGCTTCGTAAAGCAAACAGTCTCCAATTGATCACAGCTTCTGTACGTTATTGTAAATATAGGGGCCAATGAACGGGCCAAACCTTTGCGCAAAGGCCGTGCCCACCAAGGGAGCTCTCACACGGAATACACCACGTCCTGACACTTCACTGTATTCCGGTAAGACGGCTACCTTTCTATGTTCTCTAAGAGCAACTTGCAGTATAAACAATTGTCTCACACTAAGAAATCGGCGTTCTTTGTACAACTCTGTGGTTGGGTATCCATAAGGCTTCCGCAGCATGACTTTGATTACTGAGCGCTGGGCTCTTTCGACTACTATCATATTAGTTTTAGCAGCACTGCCCCAACTTGTGATGCAGTATAAAATCAAAGATTGACAAAGAGCAAAGTATATGGTTTTTAGGGTGGCAAGGCATGCTGCAGAACATAATTGCCTCATAACACCCACCACTCTTCTCAACCCCGAGCCAGTACTTCTATATGATTCTTGAATGAAAGACGCTGGTCTATTTGAACACCTAGGTACTTTATAAGTGTATTTCTGCTTAATTTGTCACAATCACAAAAATCATTAAGTCTAGCACATGTGTGTATTCTGATGTCAGGTAGTTGTAGGTGGAGCTGCTTATGAAAATTTATGTAAGTTGTTTTTTTTGTATTAAGTGTAAGAAGATTACGCTGCAACCAGTAATATATCCTAGTCATGCCAATTTCTGTATACCTCTGAACTTCATTCCAAGATGTACCGTGAAAGATTATCGCAGTATCATCTGAGTAACAAAATATCTCAGCATTCATGATTTGAAGCTCATGGATGACATTTAAATAAATAATAAATAATGTTGGTCCAAGTACACTACCCTGTGGCACCCCAAACGAAACATATAGTTGATAGTTCACTATTTTTTCAAGTAATTTTGAAAATATCCCAAGCAAAGAAATCGGGCGATAGTTATCGGGTACATCTTTAGCTCCACCCTTATGTATAGGACAAACAGCCGCTATCTTCCATGTTTCAGGAAATACATCCATAGCCAGACTGATATTAAAGATTATGGTGAGTGATTGAATAATAGCATTTCGTATAGCTTTAACTAAACTGTTAGTGTACCCATCTATCCCTGGTGCTTTACCATTTTGTAGGTTAATAATCAGTTTCTCTACTTCTACGTTGTCAGTTGATCTCATAAAGAAAGATTCAGAGGCTGTATTATTGATTTTAACTAAGTTATGGATTTGTGTTTCATGGATTTTCACTATTGTGTATTTGTTTAGTTCTATTTCCCTTGATATTATATTTCTATGTATCAGGATTGAACGACGATTTATTCAGTGATATCTCGAAATGAAAATAAATGGTTCGCACCGCAACATATCGGATTTTAGTTGCGAAGGAAAATTGTATCATATGTTATCGGATAACGCGATGGCGCGGCAACGAGCGTGTCTCCCTGAGCGATGTCTCTACGTAGCTATGATAGCCTAGTACTTTGTGTCGTTGTTTATTTTATTACACTTTCTGGGTGACAAATGTGGTTACTGTTTTTAATAATTTTGTTAAAATCACATAATGACTTTAAGCCTCGGTCTATTATCGCCTATGCGTTTAAGTCCCTTAAAACTTCTTTTCTGACCTCAGTTATTTCCTATTTCATCGAATAATTTGACTAACATCGTGTCCTAAGTTGTTTTTTGTTCATCTTTGTGCTAAATATCTTAATTTCAAACAATACCACAAAACATGAATTGATTTTGATCAACAGACAAATAATATAGGCGACGCTTCGAATATAAAGGCCTTCCGGCACAATATGCGTTTTATTGTGTACAAGAAGTTTTGTTACAATATTATGTTTGCTGTTTCTTTGTTCGGTTTTCTTACTTGTAATCGCTTCATTAATTTAACTTAGTAAATTATATTTTCATTATAAATGATTAATTTTCTGAATTGTTTGCTACACATGTATCAACATCTTTATTATGGTTTTCGACGAAAATAATCTTCCGTTGATATTTCTTCGTAATCTACTTTAAATGAACCCTTTTTCAAATTTATCACATCATGTTTTATGTATTAGTTGCACATTAAAAAGTAAATCTCCTCGAAAAATTATATCAAATTTGTTAACCAGGTTAATATGTTAATTATATTGCCTTAGTTGGTACTTTAATTTGATTAACGGCAATAGGCTCGCCTCCTATTACATGGGTCCTTAAACATACCCAGCGAACTGTGGGTGTGTATTAGTACACCTCTGCCTAACCCTTCGGGCATACAGGCGTGATGGTATGATATGTTTTTATTAGTATTGCTGTACATAGAACAGTGTTAGTTCCAACACTCACGTACGGAAGTGAAAGTTGGTGAAAGCATGAAAGTAGAATAAATGCAGTTGAAATAACAGCGCTCAGAGATATGTTAGGAGTGAAATTGAGTGACAGAATAAGAAATTGTGTGATAAGAGAACTTTGTGGTGTGAAAGAAGATATAGTCAGACGGATTGAGAAAGAGATGCTTAGATGGTTTGGGCATGTAGAGAAGATGAAGAAGAACGACCTAACAAATTTATACGGCGTATGTGAATGGGACCTTTGGAAGAGGAAGGCCTAGACGAACGTTCCTCGATCAATTCGGGGACGCTCTGATTAAAGGTCAGGACTAGAGCAGTTCAAACTGATGAGCATGCGTGAAAAGATTTATTAATGTTGAAGAAGTGACAGATGTATACCAGAACCGCGACCGTAGCAAGTGGTAGGATGTTCTCTTTGCCTACCCCGTTGGGAAAGAGGCGTAATATATGTACGCTTTATAATATATCTTATCTTGAATAATATTCAATTTATGTTTAATAGATTTAAGTATATTTTGTGAGAAAAAAAAATTATTTTAACGAGGCTTCAGTACATACGTGATGACTATGCCAGCCTCATAGGAGAAGTCAATTTATTAAATAATATTGAAAAAGTTATTTAAATTTAGGAATCAATGAGGCAAATTTATAAACTATCCAGGCCGCATTTTCATCACTCCAATATGTGATGGTATCCATTGAATTTTAATGTTAATTTTGCGAAAATCTAAATCATATAATAATTTTAGTGACTCATAAGCTTCTGGCATTCCATGACTCGACGAGGCACTTGGAGCTAGATGCTCTAATGCACTTTTTGTGCCAGATAAAATAACTATATTTGATACATTCATATTTTTTATGTAATGCAAAGCGTCTTTAATAGCTACTAATTCTGCCCTCATAATACATGTGTCTTTAAATAGTTTAAACGGATTTTTAACAGATTAAATATTTAATTTAATAAACATGGTTTACTAACTATTACAGTAATTTTACTGACTCAAGCAATGTAAAGCTACAGCCGACCCAAATACTAATTTTCAAGAAGATTTGTATAGAAAATAAAATGTATATTGGGTTTGCAACACATAAAACGCTGTGCTAAAGATTTTTGTGTAGCTTATTTTAAAGCATTACTAAGAAAATATAGATTAAATATGTACCTATTCTAACGCTTCATCGATCAATAATAAATCAAATACACCACATCAGCTTTGAAAGTTTCTACGATTAACAAAGAACTACGGATACACATAATATTTATAAAATATTCCTCAAAATATGTTTTTATGGCAAAGCCATCATATCACATCTTCCTTAATTCTTCACTGCAATTAATTATTCAAACATCATTTTAATGCTTATATGCTCCGTTATTAACGAAAAATATGTTCAAGTAATATCGATAAGACGCCATCGATAAATGGTTTGTTTGTCAGCTGTTTCAAAGAGAGAAGAAAGACTCACTTTTTCATTATGTATGTTTTGATGAAGCTTTTCTTCCCTGTCGAACAATGTTGTAAAATACCTAAGTCTAAAAACGTGCAAGTAATCGGATTTGAGCCACTAGTGTCAAACACTATTACCAGAAACCATGGAGACATCAGACAAATATCACAAGAATTGATTAACCCTCATAATGTTTTTAAATAGTTTCGCTTTCGGTAAGCGCACGCCTAATTCAACCCAAACAAAGTGTAAGAAAATAAAACTGCGGCGAGCGTAGTCGCAATGTGAACGAAGTAGATAACGGCCGAACAACCGGGGCGAGTTGAGAAGACCTTTCGTGACCTTCACAATTTGTTCGGATTAACTTATTTGATCCTTGGCCCAATATTACCGAAGTTCATTATAGAATATTAACTGTACTTATAATCCTATAGCCTATAATCTAACTCAATAAACCTATACTAATATTATAAAGCTGAAGAATTTGTTTGTTTGGTTCAATGCACTATTCTCAGGAACTACTGGTTCGAATGGAAAACATGTTTTAGTGATGGATAGCCCATTTATCGAGGAAGGCTATGGGCTATATAACATCACGCTAGAACCAATAGCAACGGAGCATCAATGAAAAATGTTGCAAAAACGGGGGAAATTTATTCCTTTTGAGAGCTTCCACTACGTGCGCTATGTGAATAGTTAAAGTCACGTAACAACTATGTGTGACGAAATTATTTCTCTTAAAAAGTTCTAAAAAAAATCTGTGATAGCATATGGATATCTTTTAAGGTTTACTCAATATAACCTTTTGTATGGTAATAAAATTTGTTCTAAAATAATTTATTATTTGCGAAGGTGTTATTATAAACATAGTATTAATCCTTAACAAAATAAATACGTCATTCATCACAAATATTTATATTTCAATAAAATTTCGTTTCATAGTAAATGATTTAAATGAATATCTTAGGAGATACAACAGTTTTAAACAAACTCGGAAGCAAAATAATGATCAAGTATCGAGAGCGTATTTTTATTACGCAGTATAACGTGGGAGCCTACGATACACTTTCTCTAACCCTTTCTCGCTCTCTTTTATATCACGCAGACGAAGTTGCGCGGTTCAGCTATAGTAGGCTATAAAGTGTATAAAGTACTTTTTAAATCTGAGTGGTGGTTCCAGAGGTTAGCACGTTCAAACATACAAACCAATAAACAATCTTTTCACCAGCGATAGAAGATAGGAAATTAACCTGATATGCTTTTGCAAAAGGTATCTATTATTTATTTATTAAAAAAAGGCTTTAATAGGATTTTGAAATCTAAACTGGATAAGTAGATATCGATAAATACTAAATTATTCAAAGGGTTTCACAGGTGAAATCTAAGGTCATAAAAGAGACATAATTAAACCGGGACAATCCCATTTACGTAAATGGGGAGAAACCGCCGTAAATCTGATGATACCTTCCGAGATTGAACATTAACCTTTCTTTGTGAGTGAGAATAAAACAGTCTTTTAGGTGTTGCAGATAATCTTATAGATTTTTTGTTAAAGTTTTACTACCTGAAGCGCGTTATGAAAAATACTGGCTGACCATTACGAATATTTCAGAAATTGTTATAATTTAACAAAAAGCTCTCATGTTAGTTAAACCGATTGCTTATAGATGACGCCTTTTATCTGTTAGTTGAATATAATTACATTCATTGAGAATACCACCTTTGAATCATTTTTTTCATGAATAATATTATAAATCATACCATCACGCCTGTGTCCCCAAAAGGTTAATCAGAGGTGTACTAATGTATAAATTGTACACCCACAGTTCGTTGTGTATGCTTTTTATGTCCCATGTAGGGGCAAGCCTATTGCCATTAATCGGGCACAAAGCCAAACTCCGAGCTGCTACTGAGAATTTTCATAGAAAGACCCAATAACACTTTGCTCGACCTGGGAATCGAACCCAGGACTTCGATCATAGAAATCGTGCTTACGACCATTAGGCTAATGAGGCGGTGAGGTGTGCCACCTTTCTTGTATTATATAAAAAAAATTTACTGAGAAATAGAAGGTGAAGTGTAAAATATTAAATTAAAATACACTAGTAGACGCTAGGGTAATGCGATTAGGCAGTAGAAGCCACATAAAGGCGACAATTATTGGAAACTTACGGAACTATAGTACTGTGTTGTCTTGAAAACAAAATGTATATTTAAATACTATGTAATCTTTACCGGTCGGCTTTGTTGTCTAGTGATTATCACTGGGATTAATAGTTTTTTTTTTTAAATTATGAACTGGCTTTGTCGAGAATCATGTCTTCTAGTAAATTACCATAATTCATAAAGTCTATAATAATTTAAACACATTAAATGGAATTTTTGCGCGCACACGTCGTGAAGCCCTCGACATATACAATTAATTGTTTAAATTGGGTACCTAATCAATAAGTTTCATCTCAATGTTTTTCTTCATCGAACGCTCAGGCTCATTGCAGGGATTTGAACTCACGTCGATCGACATCGATATAACAGACTATGGACGCTTGCAACACCAGAAGCATCACATTCGTGTTGACCCTTTAAAAACCTATTGTGTAGTCAAAAGTGTAAGGATGAACTTCTTGCCGATGGCGAGCAGCGTTATGAAGGAAGGTAACCATTTAAGTACATTTCATATTTTCCCCAAATTTCTTCTTTTTTTTTTTTTTTTTTTGTCTGTCTGTTTGTATGACCGGATTTGACTCAAAAACGACTTGATCGATTCTTATGAAATTTTGTACATGGGATACTAATGTCATTGCTTAATTGATAAGAATTTTCCATTTTAGTTATAGACGTAAAAAAAATAATCCTAAAAATATTTTTTTAAGTCTTGTCCGATTTTGATTAAATTTTGTTCACAGGAAATATAAACCATTCCATGAATCCTGGGCCTGGGCTATGAGAATTTTCAATAATAATTTTATGAAACGTAATAAAGTATTGCCAAGAATTTAAAATTTCATTAACTCTTAACCGATTTTGATAAAATGTTGTATACGGAAAGCATAAGTCAGTATAAAAATATTTTAAAAGGAAAAAAAGCACAAAATTTGTATTTCTTGAACGACTTATATTAAAGGTAAAAACAATTTTGATAATTTTCAACAAATGATGTCAATTGTACACAACAGGTACATGTAACTTCTCATTTGATAGGCTGTATGAATTGTCAATAATATGAGTACAAATAAAATTACAGGATGCCATATTATATATAATGCTCATTATGGGTAATGTACCCAGTTCCCAGACTATTTGCCAGAGCACTTGGCACTACCACATGATCGGTAAAGTTAGTGATTATTAAATTAAATTATGACCGATTTTTCAATTAACGGATTTTATAAAGAATATTTTTAAAATTACGAAAGTTTTTCTGTACATTATCCGTTAAAACGTCACAATTATTACTCAAATAAAGTTATCTGACGATTGAAAAATCGGCATTTTGAGTAATTTAAGCCTTGCAACGATTTTACCGTAAACGTCTATGTTATTCATATTAATTCTAGCTTGTACACTGTAAATATAGTGTTCTTGTCAAAAACAATTTTGTCTTTGTTATTCCCAGTAAACACGTGTATAAGTCTATCTTAGGAAAACAAACGTGGGAGGCAGAATTTAACACCTTCGAAATAGCGAGTTTATTCTAAACGATGGAAAATCAATCGTGTGTGGGTGGATACATCCATGTGTAGTAATAACGTACCATCAAGGATTCTGAATAATTTGTATAATTGTTAGAATTCAGTTGAAATTAAACAATTTGATTTTCTAAGAACCACCTTTGTATATTTATACTTAAACTAGTTGTGCCCGTGGCTCCACTCACTTCCATTACTCACCGGGATTATACCCTATGTCTTGATCCGATTAGAAGCTATCTGTGTGTCAAATTTCTTCGAAATCCGTTTAGCCGTTTTTGCGTGATCGAGTAACAAATAAATAAACAAACTCACTTTAGAATTTATAATATTATTAAAGTTATAATTTATCCAAAACATATGACGTAAAGATAATAAACGTTTGTTATATTTTTATGTCTATTTTGAATATAGAGATTTTCAATTTGATGGGAGACAAGAAAATAATTTCCCACTTTGACATGGTGCCTACATGATGTTTTGCTTCACGATACGTTTAGAGTTATATTACCATTCGAACTCAGACTCCTCGATGTGGTTTCCGAGCTTACTATCACTGAGTCATGATAGTATCTAATTGTTCCGTTCTGAGTAGCCACGGAAATTGGCTCTGCGAATTGCGGTACGGCGGACGGCGTGGTGCCCATATATACCACGTGAGCTTAGTAGATTTTTGCTGCAACAAACGAGTTGGACGTATTTTAGATATGGTTTTATCGAAATCGGCTCTTCAGTGCCTCGAAGGAAGCACTTATTTTGTGCACGAGGGAAGGAGTGTATGCTGTAAATAAATATCGGCATAAATATGTTGAATTCCATCACTTACCTATATATAGAATGTAGAAAGAATCTAGAATTTTTTTATGAGTGTAGAAAGAAACTTTAGATTACATTCTTCGTCACAGGAGTATATTTCCAATATCACATCAGATTGTTTATTTTCTTCCCGATAACTTTTAATAATATTTTTACATTTATATGTTAAGACATATAAATTTATACATATACATTTATATATTTCGACATCCATATGTATGCAGTTTATTAAATAATTTATTTTCTTTAATAAATGCTTCTGTGTTCACTTTATTTCGCTAAACCGCCAAAAACCGTTCGAAATATTTTGTTTCACAAGCCGCTGTTCACTTCGTCTCCTATTCGCTCGTACATTTGTTTCCGCAAACTGACTATTCTGTTAGCCTTAAGGGTCTTAAACAAATAGAGTTGCTGATGATGACTTTGACAGCTTCATCGTGGCTTGGGGGCGAGCGCTTAAGGCACTCAGCCGCGAAAGCCTTGGCAACAAGCGCTCAAGGGTGCCAAAGTGGCCGGACCTTGGATTGGGCTGTTGCCACGATTGTGAAAAGGTCGCGAACTGTTCCCTACCCGTAGAAAATTCGAGCTGAACTAACGCATAGTTGTCATGTCTCTGCCTCCTTGGAGGAAGGAACATGTGTATATATATTTAGTGTTCTGTAAACATGGTCGAAACTAACTATCGTAAAAAAAGAAAAAGGTCCCTTAAAGAACCTTATGTACTTATGTGGTGTGCTGCACGTATGTATAATACGGTTTCATATGAATAAATGATTCATATATGAAATGTCGGCTGGCGTTAAAATGATGAAATATCGACGTCCATACTATGATATTATAAATACGAAAATAATTCTGGCGGTTACGTTTTGAAGCCTAAACTACTGAACGAATTTCGATGAATTTTAGTATAGAGAAGAAATGGATCTTATATGATATATCTTGATATATCTTTCTATCTTCAGTAACAGAAGCAGTGGATAAATAAAATATTGAAAACGGCCATATAGCGGTAATTTCTAGAGGTATCAAATTCTTATATTATCTTTAAAAAAAGGACTTTTACATCAAATAAGAACGGTATTTTTCATATCATATTTCAAACTAAGAAAAACTGTCCAATAAACAATATTATATTGTTGTTGTATTTGTTTCTTTCATTCGCAACATTTACCGAGTTTGATATTATATTGTATCGAGTAACCGAATTATACGAAGATAAGTAGCCCTCGGCGGTTTCAGATTCTACGTTCGTGAAGACAATAAACAAACTTTATAACTCCAATACCTTTTGATATCAATTTATACCAGAGTTTCCAAAATTGTTTGCATTATAGAGCACTAAAAAAATATTTTGTAGTTCATGGAAAAAAATATGTGCGTGGATTTTCACGATGCCCGGTGCACATTATAACCATAGACAAATAACCTATAACAAAATAACTTTATAGCTTTAATAATGGCAACTGTGTTCTTGCACAATTCTGCCAAAGTCACGTATGTAGAATATATTCAAATTATCATGCAGCCAAGTAAGATGTTGTTTTTATAATTCATGTTTAGGTGTCATTTATATACAGGCCAAAGTCATCTTTTTAACCCTTCATAGTATTTTCTAATTTTCAATGTTAGTTCAAAGAAAATGGCGGCACCCTTGTTAGATATAAGGAGATTTTGTGGCACCTCAAAATGCATGCTTCCAGTTTATACTTATAACACACTTCACTTATGCACAAACATTAAACTATATTACGAAAAACGCAACAAATATTACGTAACATGTCGCTTCAAGATCCCGTCAAAAATTCCATGAAATTGCTTGCTAAGACTATTGTTAGTCTTGGTTCGTGTGACTATTTAATAAATATAGTGTTACAAGGACTGGCCTTCTGTACCACCCAGTGCGTCATATTAAATAATATACCTACTATTTAATATACATATGTCAAAGGATCGTCGATGAGATTATGAAATACGATTACGAAAATAGTCTCCGTACTATTGACCCGCACCCTACTGTTTTTTTATTGTTATAGATTTATCGTTGTGGACATAATTTCACCAGATCTTAAAACACGATGTGGCCCAAGATGATAGCACGTGAAGCCTAGTGGAAGACTGGCTCTCAAGTGCAGCTGCCGGAAAACACCTATTGGTGCTCCACGACAGATTTTCAACTTGAGGATGGTAGCTAGCCAGGCAGGCATTAGAGAAAGCCCTACCACCACGCTATGGTTTCATCACAATGTTTTCCTTCACCGAAAGCTCAGCCTTAATGCAGGGATTCGAACTCACGGCGATTGACGCGGAGTCCGTACACGTTACCAACCGAGCCATCATTATTAGGCTCGATAGCAACAGGTGTGCTCAAAGAACACACGCGATTTTCAAGCAGATCACGATTAGCATGAAAGTACATATTTATTTTCGCTTGAGCTATCGGATAGTGAAGACCTCAGTTATTAAGTCAATTACAATGAATGCCGTCTCCCTTGCACATCTCGCAGCTACGTATAATGTATATCCCACCCACCACCATATACCCCACACCCACACATCGAAACATCAAACAGTCGCATGCACACACAAACATTTATACACTCATGATACTCTACAATTCTAAATATTACTCATTTAATGGAAGAATGTACAATTTTTGCTGTATTTTTCATTATACTATAGGTACTCGACGCATTTTAAACTGAGTCGACGGGCAATAAATGCCACTGACAGTAGGAATGTGTACGCAATGCAACCCGTTATCGATACTTAGCTACCTGCGCACGCGGGGTCGATGCGTCATCGTGACCTTCATTAGCACTCTGACTCCTGATTGGTCGTTACGAGTAAGGGTTGTTGTTTTTTTAGAAATATAAGATTTTTTGTTATGACACTCCTACATTACTTACGCTTCGTTACGCAATAAGCACAATGGAGAATTTATTTTATAACGTGGTTTTGAAGAAATTAAATGGTGACATCACCGCTCAAGCTCGGGCTGTAATTCACAACGTGTTCCTGTTTTTAAAAGAATTGAAAATTTAACGTTATCGATATGCACCTCTATAATTCTTACGCACATCACTACACCTCTCCATAAGACCTGTAAGTGCGAGCGAGACAGACAGATAAATATGATTTATGACCCGAAGCCTCAGTTCATAATGTGTCGACTATCCAAATGATGAAATTCAACTAGCGACTTTTTAATCATAGATTATTTTCTGTTTGACATTTGCAGTATGAAACTAAGCAATGAATATTATATCACTTGTTGTCACTTTTAATTGAGTGACAATGTCAATATTTTGGGGGTCTAAGTTCAATGGCACTGGTCGTGTTAGGATTCGCAATATTAATTTATTTAATTTAATATATTGGTAACATGTATTAAAGATAAATTTTAGCTTTCTGCACTCCTCCATATAAACTTTAACCATGCCAAATCTCTAAGACTTCCGTGCACGCAATACACTTAAAAAGGTGTCTGAAGTTTTCTTGTCACGTATTAATATAATGATTATGGAACGCAGACCCTATTGTTATGCTGTCTGCAAGTGGTCGCTATTGGCTGCGACACAGTCTTCACTAATGTACCTGGTATCGTACAGTTTTGTTTTGATTTATGGTTCCAATAATTTAATATTATTATTAATAATATACTACAATAGCTTCTAACGTGCCTACACAATTATACGGATTTTTTTGGAGTTTAATAGGAATAAGAATGGATTTCCATATATAGCTCGCGGTACGTAAGTAAGATGAGGAGCAAAATCGAGTGTTATTAAAATGTGAAGTCGTTATGTTATCCCTCCGCGCTACACATTCGCGCATCTTATACTCAACGCGAGCTCAATTTAGTTGTACACGGAAGTACCTCAAAATGTGATATTTTAATAATTTAACTTTACCTTTTGAGGCAATGTATAGAATGCTTGAAGCTAGCCGGCAATATATGAAGTGATTCATATTTCATACATCGTCTAGGCATTCCATAGAATGCGAAATGAGAAAACGGCAAAGTATGAAATACATCTCCGATTCATTTCGAATATTGCATGAGATTTTGGCGGAATCTCAAAGTATCACGTGTTAATACTTTCATATAAAGTAAAAAAAAGCACTCATAAGTTTTTCAGAATAACTTTTGTATTTTGTTCATGAATGTCCGTTATTTATAATATTTCTTAGATATTCTGTAGAATGCCTGCATTTCGTACATTACCTGATAATATACATACATCCCAAAAGCATCGTTGTCAAAGAGTGAACTCCAGTCACGCGGGTTCTTTAAGTCTCGCCCGATACTTGTTTTTTCCGTGATTGTCACAAAAAATAGGTCGTTAGATATGATCCGCAAAAAAATGGCGACGTGAAATTCACAAGGAGGTTAAGTGGTCGGTCAAAAATGGAATATTGATAAGCCCTGGCAAGCTGTTATTGACACCTGGGGGGTCTATAAACGAATCAATTTCGGAGTCATTGATCTGTATTAATGTATGAGATGTAATTTATTTGTAACCTATCAGCGAGAACTTAATTGTGGCTGTCTCTTATTGTAACTTCAAACTTATCCTTGTTGATTATCCTTATCCTTATCCTTGTTGATTTAACAACAACCATAAATAAATAAATTAGTAGAGATGGATATAAAATATTTGTTTTACACGATGAAGAATATGCTAACCTTTGATTTGTCGCTTTCAAGATTTCATATAGGCCAACATTGCCCCATATCTACTGCTTTCTTTTTGTAATAAGTTGATTTATTGGTTTATGATTATCTGGCCGAAACTAGGAATCTCTACAATGAACCCGAGCTGACAATGAAGGACAACATCGTTATGAAATCATAGCATGGTTGTAGGGTACTTTCTAACGATCGCCTGAATAGTTACCACCTTTAAGTTGATAATCTGTCGCCAATAGTTTATAAGTGTTCACAGAATTAGGCTTTAATTATAGCAAAATAAATTGCGTATCTTAAAATATATTATAGAATCTATAATAAATCTAATAAGCGCAAGTACTTATATCATTTAGGTCACACAGAAACATTGCTGACAAGGGATTTATTAGAAGCCTAGTGCTTTGGCCACGGCTTCGCTCGCGTTTAAGTTGAGCTATGTCCGAATATATGTTTTTAAGACCCGTTTTTGATGAAAGTCTACGATCGGCTAAAGTTTGGTTGTCTTGAATTCCAAAAAAAACAATTTTTATAGATTTATCTTCAAATATCAACACGTTCTTATACGTGCTCTCATTCCCTATTACACCACCTTAGGGTTTGAATTAATTCTTCATCAAAATTAACTATTCAAACATTATTGTAAAACTTATATTATGTTCCCCGCTATTGACAAAATATAAAAATAATTTAATGGAAATAGTTTAAAAAATTAATGTTTTTGTTTAATCAATTGTTTAAAAAGTCCTATCAATTGTATTCCTACCTTTATTTAAACATTAATTTTCAAAAATATTTTAAAATGAATTAATTAATGGAATTCCGAATGAAAACAAGTAAGATGTAGGAGGCGACATCTTTAAAAATGTATTTAACTAACATGCCAACTGGCATTTTGTTATATTCTATCATGTGCGAAATATCCACACGGGTCACATTATATATTTTACTAGCCATGCCGCGCGGCTTCACGCGCTTATGATTTAAAAGAAATCAAGAACTGATAATTCACAATCTTTCACTATAGACAATATTTTTTGTAAGATCTTTTTATGGTATTAAAATATATTGGTGAAAACCACAACCTCTTCTACCGAGACGAGTGTTGATTTATTTTAATTTTCTATTACCTTCTAAACTACGAGACCAAGTAACATGCTATAAAATGTAAAGACCACCTTCATAAAATTTACATGCTATGCCCAATAATAATGATTGTAAATCACTTATAAATTTTCAATTAAGTTTTAACACAAAATGCCTGATTGTTGTTTATATATATATAAAAAGAAAGAAAGAAAAGACATTTATAACAAGTAACACAAACAAAACAAAAGAAAATTACAAAATAAAAAAAAAAAAATAGTAAAAAGTTAAAAGATAAAAAAAGAAATAAAACTTAATAACATGAGATAGGCATATGGTAATGCGGATTTTTTTTAGATTTACTAAAACAAATATTTTTATAGAACATTGCATTTGCGTTCACTTAACTATTGCGCCAGCGCACGCGAATAAAACAGTTCGGGAGCGCTTGGTTTACCGACTTTCCTACCATAAAATAACGAGAGGTTTAGCTTCATTCTAGATGACTATTCATCACGAATCTGGCTATCATATACAAAAAGAATTTGTATAGGTGACGATATACAACGCATCAAATCATTTTAAATTACATAGAAATTTCATGCGGTGACCATTAATTTAAGTAACTTGTGGATTATATTATATTAAAAGAGGCCTGTAATGTGCATTTTACACGGTTTCCGATCAATTTAGTTATGTACCAGGAGTACAGAGCGCGACAGGCAGTCGTCTTCGATAATAGCTCGATAGGATTTTCTCATTTTCCATCGTCTCTCGAGATTGCCTCGACGACTCTACCACGGAAATAGATTATTTGCTATTGATTGAATTGACGAGTTAGTTCGTGAAGTAAATAACAGTGACAGTTCAGGGCGATGTGTTTACTGGTGCCCTAGTAGTTTTACTATTCTAAAGTTCAAATTAAATCTTGATAACTTAAGGGTTTTTTAATGAATATACAAGGCGTGCCACGCGGCTTGGCACATGTTTATCACGCAGTGATTACTTTTGTTTCGTAATTTTATTTGTATTCCTGTTGATTATAATTATAACATACTGTTTCACTGTTAAAAATCGGTTAACAATTAACCAGAATGTAATTTTATGAACTTAGTTTTTACTATTTTTAACTAGATTATCGACATTTCATAAAGCCTATGGATTATGAAATTACATAGTATGCTTCCCGTCTACATAATTTCATAAAAGTAGTCCAAGCAGGTTTAGAGTTAAATCTGATAATTTTTTATATACGTGAGCAGTGATACGTGAATATATATATATATATATTCATCAGGGAATATGGTAAAAAATTACATATACAGACATATCCACAGATTAATTAATATAGGTAAATACATTACAATATTTTTGATTCTTTTTAAATCATTCTGAATTAGTTTTTATTTATTAATCATAAAGCAGGAAGATATTTTCTTTTAGCTTTTATACATATAGAGTGATAAATACAGAGAGAGAGAGAGAGAAAGAGAGACAAAGAAACAGGAAAACACATTTATATATTGAATTAGTACTTAATTAGATTGTATGGTTGAGTGGATATAGCGGATGTAATATTGCGATTATTGGAAGGAAGATTGTATCCGGAAACATTGGAATAAGGAACAAAAAAAAAATGTTTTCAACTTGTTATGCTCGAGTCGTTTATAAGTTACAAAAATACCAATAGATGCACCATCCTTTATATTATATTTATAAACATTTTTCATGTTTCAATTTTAATATTATATAAACTTCATTCATTTTAAATATTATACTATAATATATTGGAATTTAAAAAAAATGTTTGTGTTTTATGTTCGCCCCCGTATATAAAGTGATACTTCTTTGGCATAACAAAACGGAAATAACTATCTTTAACTAACTGTAACTATTTACTAAACTAACTGTTCCATTTTGCGTGGTAAAATGTTTTAATTTAAATATACAACGTTAAATTATTTTTACGCGATTAAATAAAAATCAATGATAGTAAAATGGATTTACGATATTATCATTATGTGGCACTTCCGTCAGACGATGTGCTATGGATTTACGATATTATCATTATGTGGCACTTCCGTCAGACGATGTGCTCACAGCTTATTTTTCCGAAGCTTGTAAATACAAGCAATACTTATAATATGTACTTACAATATATAAAGTGTATTCCGTGTGAGAGCTCCCTTGGTGGGCACGGCCTTTGCGCAAAGGTTTGGCCCGTTCATTGGCCCCTATATTTACAATAACGTACAGAAGCTGTGATCAATTGGAGACTGTTTGCTTTACGAAGCAAGAAGGAAAATTATCGGCTGGCTAAGTACCCTGACATATAACACAACTGAGGATGTACTTACAATTCAAAAATAATTTTACATTTTACTTCTTCTCTGATTACTAAAACTATAAGTAATTTTCCATGATGGTTTTGGCTGTTGCATTTATATCGTGTGTTATTTTATTTATGATAATATGTATGTTGTATGTAATTATGTTTATGTAGTATAAAATATGTGTCTGTATTGCATACTATATAACGGTATGCGGTATAATGAATAAGTAATGTGTAATGTAATGATTTGAGATGTTATTATGAGTAAGTATAATATGGTAACTCGTATGTAAGGTTCCCAAGACACAGGCATGCCTAGTTTGGGGCCATTGTTAAAATTTAAGTTGTAATAAATAATAAATAATAATACTTGTAAGTTAAATAACTTGCTCAATTTTTTCAAGCTGTGTTCACTTTTTTAAGGCAAACACTGCAGTTTTTTTTTGCATACCTACACGTTTAGTTTAGATGACAATGCATGATTTAGCTATTTGACGTCATTCTAAATCCAATATGGCGGACTCCCAAATATGGCGGACCAGTCATTTTTATGCACCCCCATGATATGGGTAGCAAATGAAAAAGTTTGCTGAGATGAGTAGGAAATTTTTTTATTAATAAAAACTTTTTAAAAACAAGCTTTTATTTTTTGCATATTTCAAGTAAATTCAAAGGCTTGTAGCGTAAATAACAAAAGGGAGAAAAGGGAATTTAAAATAAATAAATAAATAAAAGGTTATTTAAAAAAAAAGTGTTTTTAATAATATTTTACCCTCTTAATGTATAAAATAAAATAAGTGTATCTTAAAATATATAATACCTATAAAACATATCACATATGTTAGGTATATAAAAATAATACAAGAGCGGAAGAATAAATATTCACACAAAGTCGTAGACCGCGATCTTTGGCCGGCCAGGGCGATAATATCACAGAATTTTTTAAAGGATTGGTTAAATCTGCTTCAGTACTCCTAGAAAATTTAACAAAATTACCTTAATTTTTAACCCCCTACCCAAACAGTTGGGTGTCTGTGTTATCGTAGCTCTTAAACGGTTGGACCGAATTTGATGTAGCATTTTTTGTGTTTAAAGTGACTTCATAGTTCATAGTAGAGTGTCCTTAGCTATGATTCAAGAAAATCTGTTCAGATTTGAAGGCTATCAGCTGATCGAGTCGTGGTGATAGAAGGATATTCCAACCTTGATCTGATGCTGCAGCATCACCGGGAAGCTGCAGGATACCTAACTTTTCATCAAATTACAGCAGAGGTATCGTGTTCGAGCTAATTAGAATGATTTCCATGAATTGGTTACTTGGGAAGGAGGTTTTTCAAATTTTGAATTTGTCTTCTCCTTTAGTTGAATATTCTTGGGGTAACAAACGACATCGACATATCGCTTTTTATGAAAATTTTCATTTCAAATCAGAATTACCGAAGAAACAGAAAGCGTAGTTGCTAGAAATATTGTTTGGGAATCAGGGTTACGAAGACTCTTATAGTCTGAATTAATTAAATTACCTAAAAGTTTCTTGTTGTGCTTTAAACTTTATTAAGGGCATCCTCGAGATAGCGAACAAGGATGCGAACGAAGTTACGGCCACGTACATACTATAAATTACTTAGGTTTCACGCCCTTGTCTACTTATGAGATCTGGTATCGTCGACTTTTATTTCGAAGCTTTATTTCAAGAAGTTTCAAACGGGTTTTTTTGAACCGACTTCAACAAAAGACTACTTTACTTTACTAAGGTTACTCAATTCGAATGTATATTTTTTTATTAATGTTCAGACATAACTTCTTTGTTTATGAACCGATTTGGATGATTCCTTTCTTGTTGGATACGGGATACCTCAAGAGTGGTCCCATTTCGATTTCATTGTCATTGGGCCTTCAACTTCGGAGATACATAAGAGAACTCTTTAAAATCATGGAAGTTGGTTGGTTTTCTTTAATTTTGGTAAACATTGTCTTGTTATAATTTTAGATTAATCAGGGATAATATTAAGTATGATCTTTTTTTTTCAAACTGACTATACTGTTGTTCTTAAGGGCTATGGAACTATTAGAGGCTGTGACAGCTTCACCGGGTTCGGATATTAATGTTGTATGCAGTTGCTGATATAGTACATTTAACTAGAAATACCACCATTTGTTAGGAACGTGGGCAAAACAAGTATCCGTAATATAGCTTCTTAATTCAAGAAACATTGCCTTCGCCGTCAGTTGTCACCATGTATCTATAAGGATCGCGAATACATAAATTGTATGGTATAAAATTATTTATACTAGCGATCGCCCTAAGGTCGAAATTCGAACAGCGTCTTTTTGATCATAGACTATTTTCTGTTTGACATTTGCAGTATTCATAAACCTAAACAATGTGTATTATCTACATCACTTGCTGTCACTTTCAGTTGAGTGACAATGTCAATATTTTGGGGGGTCTAACTTCAATGGCACTGGTCGGGCTTAGGATTCGCAGTATAAACTCATTTAATATATTATTAACAGATATTATATATACATTTTATTTTTCTGCGTTCCTTCTACATATAAACTTTAACCATGCAAAATCTTACAATCTTCCGTGCACGCGATACGCTTAAAAAGGGGTAGAAAGCTTTTGCTTCACGTATTACTTATATAGATACTAGCTGGCTTGTGCGAATATTTGGTATATTAATATAAACAATGTAACCAACTACTGTCATGATTGTTAATAGATAATACCTCGTATGAGTAACCTGTATAGGTCAGTTGAATTTATATTAAGTTTTGTAAAATTAATTCTAAACTATTATATTTTTGCTAATAGCGATGAATTTAAACTTTAAAATGATTCTCTGATCAATTATTTGAATGAAGAATTGAGAGAGATATGTTATTGTCACACGAAATACCTTTGAAAGATAAAACGTAGAGTTGTTTGTATGAAACTGTCTCTATTTTTAAACAAATAAATATTTTCATAGGCGTTCTTAGTTCATGTATATCTGTTTTCTCTTCTACACGAATGTTTTGATAAAATATTTTTTAGATGGGTCAATCAACTATTTTTTTAAATCACACTTTGCTGTCCGTAATAAAATGTACTATATAATAATACTTAGTTATGAACAAAAGTAATAATACAATTGTATGTCAGAATATTAGACATAACGGGAAACTTAATTATGTATCTTTAATATCTTTCTCTTCTATGAAATTTCATTGAATACCCATTGTCCCTTACAAAATACGTATACCGGGATACCTTCAGGAATTTTATGAGAAAACACATAGATGAGTTTCGCCGTATGTAGCTTCATTTCTTTTAGCCATCAATAAAAGTAATTTGAAAACGACACAAATATTGTTATCAGCATGTTGTAACAAAAGGGATAGGAAATCACAGCGTAAAGCGAAAACTCTGTTGTCAAAAAAGGATAATAATACATTCATTACAATTACATTTATTATGTAGTATTGGCGTGCCGGCCACTGCTATGTTATTCTTTTCCTCTTTAAAGAAAATACAAGTTCGTTCTCGATTACTCCAGTATCAAGTCGAAAGTGAACTATGAAATAATTGTCCCTCATTTATGATGTCACGTAAAGAGCGTCCATTTCGTATCTAATTATAAAATATCATTGCCTGTATTTATAAATACAACAGCTAAAAGCCAAATCTCGTGAATGTCTTGATCAATAATTTAAATAAAATGTTTTTTCCACATAGTGCGCAAATCTCTTAAAACAACGTTCGGCATTTAGCGCGACTCGCATTCGAAATAAAAACCAGTCGTCAGCATAGTACGTCACATGACCTGAATCCGTTAAAGTGAGACGTGTGTAATGGGACACATTGCTTACAAGAGTTATAAACCAGTCGTCAGCATACGTAGCGTCACATGATCGCTGAATCGGTGATAAAGTGAAGAAAAGTGTAATGGGACACATTGCTTACAAGAGTTATAAACTTTTTTGGAACGTAGCTCCTGAACGCGGAATGGGAGATAAACTGAAAAAAGTGTGCGACACCTTAAAAAAAAAACAAGCAACGGACAACCTAAACTGTCGTAGGTAGTTTTTTATTTAATTCAAAATTTTTGAAGTGAAAACTTCTTTAGCATCATTGTGATTTAAAAAGTCGATGAGACGAAACGAAAAAGCCAAAGTTTGTTGTTGCAACGCAATAATGAATTTTATTATCTCACCAAAAAGGCACGAAACAAAAACTTTTTAGACAACACTTATGACATTCTGTTACTGATTGATATTGTATTAGGTTACTATGGATATTTCGAATTGAATTTTATTACCTCACTAAAAAGGCACGAAACAAAAACTTTTTAGACAACACTTTATGACATTCTGTTACTGATTGATATTGTGTTAGTTACCATGGATATTTCAAATGTACATTAATTGAAAATTATATTGTGAATAATGGTTGTGAGTATGTACTTGTGTGTACATTTTCATAAACTTTAAATTAGTGTGTATTTAATCATTTTCTGAATAAAAAAAAAACATAGATGTGAAGGTTTCACTTCTACTACGTGTGAATTGCACACATAATTTTTTTGATATTTGGCTCCATATTATTTAAGTTTAGCGGGAATTTTGCGTCATATATTTTGGTAATTATTTGTACAAGTGAAAAGGATTATAAATTATACCTAAATTAAACACGCATTTGCCGACCTAAACTCACTGGCCAGTTTAAACAATGGAACCACCTTCTTATTAGAGCTATGATTGAAGATTACAAGAAGTATGATTTATATTCTATTCACCTGACATTGGCGGAATTGTGGATGAAAAAAGTTGCCATTTATAAATAAAAAGAAAAGTACAAGTAGTTTTATACTAATCAGTTTACATTGCAAACCATTTATTTATCCCTTTTTACCCTTATTATATTCCTTATGATATTTTATGTTTTATGTTATCTGCTTCATTTGCCTAGTGGTCGTAAGCGCGACTGTTATGATCGAGGTCCTGGGTTCGATTCCCATGTCGAGCAAAGTGTTATTGGGTTTTGCTACGAAATTTTCTGCACCATCTCGGAGATTGGCTTTGTGCCCGATTAGTGCTCTTACATTGGACCTAAAAAACATGCACTGCGAACTGTGGGTGTACATTGTAAACCTCTGCCTAACCCTTCGGGGATACTGCCGTGATAGTATGTTATGTCATGTTTAGGATGTAATATCATATTTAACCGAATCACGATAACCTGATATTAGATACTAACGTATGATTAAAAAAAATTTGCTAATTATCGGTTCTAAATCAGTGTTGCTTAAAATCTCCTACTGCAGTGTGTCTCAGAGACACGGAAGTCGCCAAACTTAGTTCCGTTCAAATTTCCATGTCGCACCTGTCGACACAAATTGTTGAGTTTAAGTAAGCAATTCATTTAAATAATCATTAAAATCTTAGTGTTTAATTTTAGAGCCGCTTTCGTACCATAACGAACTTTGTCTTATAGTTTACCTCAGGATACATAGCATGATCATACCGCGCGTACTTACAAATTTACGCGCACATTTTACTTATGAATATGTTGTATGTTTTATTTTTCAATGAATAATCAAACGTAGGTTTAAGTACTTGTAGAGGTTACCGTATCATCGAAAATTAATATACCTGAAGACCACACGATAAAAATGAATAAATATTAACGACCTTAACTAATGAACTTAACCAGAAACGGCTATGCGGTTAATTTATATGCAGGTAGAAGTGACAGCAAGAGGTATACCAGCGAAATCATTTTATAACTTTACTAAAAAACCTTGGCCTGTCGAGAACTTGCTGTAAGTTCTATTTTAGAACGAGTATCTAAAGCTGTAGTAACGGGTTCTTACCAAATCTGGCTTGGCAGGGAGGTTATCGCGAGCAGTCAAATTGAGCACTGATATGCATCATAAGGGGGGCCCCTAAATCTACACCTGGGTCGCAAGTCCTGGAGGCTGCTCGTGTTTCCCTGTCTCTTCCCCACGATGGACCCAGCAACCGCACGGTGAATCCATGGAATGCTAGATGTTTGTCTCTCTCTTGGTAGTGAACGTACCTAAGGAGAACGTGCTGAGAAAAACGACGTCAGAGCAAATTACTGAAGAATTAAATAATCGCGAAGCAGTCCCGTAATATTAAACGTCTTTGTTTAAGAAAGAACAGTAAAAGTATTTTAAACCAATCTGAATAATGAAAATGAAATACGAATGGGGAATAATATATTTATTGCTTATTCGTGCGCAAACAACTGAATTCTCCATGTGGCGACAAAATAGAACTAGTTAAAATTCGTAGAAATATATAGACAAAATTTACCGTTGCTTTGTCTAGTCTTTATCTCTCGTTGTACAAAGTTTTTATGATGTGAAATAATTTTTAAAGTAATTTTATTTTGTAAATTTCATAGAGTGAAGTTCATGCTACTCGTAGTGGGTGAGTATAGAATATTTTTGCATTACGGCGATGATAATAACTCTGTTTATTTCTATAGCATCCTCTTAATCTTTTCGGAAGAGTTTAAAGAATGAGGTACACTTACACATTAAAACTTTACATCAACTTTCATCGTGGCATTTGAAGGCATAACGTCAAAATTATATGTATATATTTGCTTATCGGCGATGACCTTTGATTTAATTATACGTGCGAAATAGTGCGATTTCTTTGCAGAGTTAGCATGTAAAAATAAAGACGTATTAAACATTCGTTTACAAATTAAAACGATTATTTCGATAATTCCGTTGGAATGTTAAAAGAGCTCATTATCCGTCCGGTGTGTAAATACCAGAATTCGATTTCCTATACGTCGACATCGAGGTACATCTCATGTAAATTCGTATAAACACAATTTGTCGTCGTGTCGACGAATGCGGGCGGATTCGTCTAGCCTCCGCGGAGTATTCGGATAAATTGTAACCGAAAAAAAGACATTATTTCGGTGAGAAATAGCTGATATGTGGGTTGTTTGAAATGAGTGTATCCTTAAATAGCTTACAACTCGAAAACCATTACATCGATGATGTGTATTCTCTGGCGAGGCTTAGTATCGGTTCGACTTTAGATTACATGCCACTGAATTTGAGGATGTGAAAAGGTGGGAGAGGGTGAGAGGTACATCGCCATGTGAAGGAAAAAGTGCGGAAAAGTTTGTGAGAAATTATTTGAGGTTATGTTTGTTTAGGACTTGTATAGAATTATTTATTTGTGGCTAAGGATTTTGTGAATTTGTGGATAAGATCGCTGTTCAAATCTAACCTTACCAATTTTACTACCACAATGAAAAAATGAAAATACCTCACTCAAAACACAAAACGGCACAAAACGCTAAAGTAGATCATATTTGACGTAAACAACACAATAATCGTTCAAAAACAATACATATACATATAGAAAAAATAACGATCTTCGTAATGTTTTACACGTCATTCAAAAGTGAGCTTTATGCCAACAACTTAGAACGGAAACTTGTATGGTCAGATTAAAAAAATATTTATTTACGTAGTGTGAAAATGTATATTTACCCTTAGTATAAAGTTATCTAACTGTAAAAAAAAATGGAGTTTCAACTCGACGGCATGTAATCTTTAGAGCCTTTCGTATCTGTTTTGTTACATTAAGTAATTTAAGGAACAAGTTATGATGATAATAGAAAATTAAGATATGGAAAAATTAAAACTTTCCAAGTTTGAAATTCCCTATCAAAGAAAATTCAGGTACTGCTTTGGGCGACGCAAATGAAACGTCGAGACTCCGTTGCGTGTATCTACACTCATCAAAAAAGTCTAAGCAACATGTACTAATTTAAATTTAAGGATGGTTCTTCACATTATAACGTTGTATTTATTTTTAAAATAATATCTTTAGGGTTTTATGATGTAAAAATAACAGCTGTTGTCTTAATAAGTTCTTTTAATAACAGAAATGAACAATATTACAATATACTGTAGAAACTAAGATACATAAGAAACTAAACTTTTTTCTTACAAAATGAAATTTCTAAAGAAAATGTATTTATTGTGAAAGAATAGAACAATTTAATACAAAGTATGGGCTCCTCTGCTATTCAGAACTTGTCGGCAACGATTATTCATTGAATTAATGAGACTGTTTATGTCATCTTGCGGTATTCGCTCCCAATGGAATTGTAGCAAATCCTTCAGCTGTTGGGTTGTTGTCGCTCCGTCCAAGTCCTTCAAAACACGTCTCTGGAGCATGTCCCATGCGTGCTCGATGGGGTTGAGATCTGGCGATTGTGCAGGCCAGGGCAATACCCGGATGTTCTCCGTTGCAAAGTATTCACTGGTTCGCCGAGCTGTATGTGAACGCGCATTGTCATGCATTAACCTAAAATCGGAGACAAAGGTTTATGCAAATGGGTAGACATAAGGTCTGAGAATATCCTCAATGTAATTTTCAGCATTCATGTTTCTATTTACAAAAACGAGCTCAGTTCGCCTGTTCTTCATAATACCCGCCCATAACATAACTGTTGAGCCGCTGTATGGATGAACTTCCTGAACGCACCTGAGCCTTTCAGTATTTCCGGGCCGACGATACACTCGCACCCTTCTTGTAACAGGCTTAAACCCGAATCGCGACTCATCGGAAAACATAATTTTATCCCATTGTTCCTGGGTCCATGTTATGCGTTCTCTACACCATTCATATCGACGAGCGCGATTCCCGTGACGTATCGGTGGGCACCTGATTGGGCGTCGAGCTCGTAGGCCGTACTTATGCAATCGATTTCGCATAGTTTGAGGACTTACATCAACACTACTTGAAATTTGTAGCCTCAAACTTATCTCTCGAGCGGTTAACATCGGCTGGCGTCTTGCAGTCAGTTGTATGTACCGGTCTTGCCGAGTGGTTGTACTCCTTTTACGGCCTGGATGCTGTTCAGCGGGTTCTCTTGTATTATTGTAGCGCTGCCAGAGACGACAAATAACACTTCTATGAATGCCAAAATGTCGAGATACCTGAGATTGATCACTTCCCGCTTGCAACATCCCTACAGCTCTTTGCACTTCATCTGCCATCAAATGACGTCGCTTCATGACGTAAAGTATACCTAACAATTCAATTTTGTCGGTAACTTTATTTAAATGGTTGGTAAAATTATAAAATCAAGACTAAACGTAGCAATTAAAACGCACTTAAATTCAAACAAATTCGCAGTCATTTGAATTTTATGAAAAAACAAAACATAATCAAATTTTTTTTTACAACCAGCCAGTATGTCATCAATAACAAAAAAGTTTACTTACCTACGCACTTTGTTTGAGTAAATATTTAGAAATTAATTAATATAAATGGAAAAATTTGTAATATCACGCATGTTGCTTAGACTTTTTTGATGTGCGTATTTATTTATTGCCTGAAGTGCCATAAGAATTAGAGCCTCTATCAGCTTTTACAGCTTCACCGTGGCTTGGGGGCGAGCGCTTAAGGCACTCAGCCGCGAAAGCGTGGGCAACAAGCGCGCAAGGGTGCCAAAGTGACCGGACCTCGGCTTGGGCTGTTCCATCGATGGCAATGAAGTTGCTTTCTGACTAATTACATGTCCATATGAATTCGAGCTAAAGTAACACATACATATATACATGTCCCTGCTTCCTGGGAGAAAGGAAGGAACATGTATATATGTATTTAGTAATGTCAATATGGTCGAAACTAACTATCGCAGTATAAAGGTCCCGTACAAAACCCGTGTATCTGTGTGGTGAGCACGTATGTATTATATGAACACAGTGTATAATGATGTGTGTGGGTGGCTAGTGATTGCAAGTGCAGTGTCACATGTATCACGTGAGCGGCTGTCAGACTCTAGGGCTTCACACCGAGGGATTGGATTTTCCGAAAGAGAGGCAGGACGTGACGGGTGTGCGGGAGCGAAGTTAGCCGCCCGTGCCCTACGGAGGGAGTAAACTTTCCCTACAGAAGTAACAAATTGTTGTGTAAATGAATTGAAAACGTACATTTTTACACCTGGTATGGAACTTGACACCCGTTAGATCACAGCTCTTTTATCGGTGACGACTACCCCGAACGTCGTATCAACCGAACTTGGCACCTTTTTCACATTTACATTTTAATAGGGATATCATTACTTCTTGAAAAGCTTCACAACGCTGTCTATTGACGGGTGGAAACGCCGTTGTAGTTGATGCTCAATAAGAGTATTATTTCGTTTAAAATCAATAATTGTACATTTTGGAGTTTTTCCAGTAGTCCCCTTTTTATATGCTTAACGATCTATTTTAATGCCAAAGTTTAAGTTTCTGAATCATAAAGAAAAGGTCTAGGTTTTTTTATGAATGAGTGAGTCAGTGGAAATGGTTCGTAAAAATATACAAACAAGCCCAACCTGTCCATCACTCAAACTTGGATAACATACTGCCCTGTATCTTGACTTTTATTATGTTATAACAATCTAATTTAATTTTGAATCAAATATTAATACGTGTGAAGATAGTAAGACGTCAATACTAGAAAACATATTGGTTTTCAATCTTTTCGAATACCTACACCCATAATTCTTTATAACAGGTTTATTAGAACTAGCGATCGCCCTAAGATCGAAATTCGACCAGTGACTTTTTAATCATTGACTATTTTCTGTTTGACATTTGCAGTATTCATGAACCTAAACAATGAGTATTATCTACATCACTTGCCGTCACTTTTCGTTGAGTGACAATGTTAATATTTAGGGGGTCTAAGTACAATGGCACTGGTCATGATAGGATTTGCAGTATTAATTTATATAATCTATACATATAAAATGCTTTGTCCTGAATGACTGACGGATCAACGCACAGCCTAAACCGCTGATCGTAGAGACCTGAAACTGGAGGGTGTGTTCTTTGTATGACGTAGGCATCCGATAAGAAAAGGATTTTCAGTAATTCTACCCCTAAGAGGGTGAAAAAGGGGGACAAAGTTTGTATGGGACAACGTGATTCCTTGATCCAATATACTTCAAATTTTGCATAAAGCTTTTTTAACAGAATCGATGGAAAACGTGTTTCGTATTTTATTGAAATTCATCCCCTAACGGAGTTAAAAAGAGGTAGGAAGTTATTTCGGCGGTGATTTGCTTCAAAGTTGATATCAATACTCCTTAGTGCTTTTGATTTAAATTACATTTTATTTTCACAGATGTTTGAAAACTCAAACCGATTTTATTCAAAAAAGGTTGAACTCACTATAAAACATAAGCAAATATTCTTTAAAATTGGAATGTCGTATAAATCGTAATAGTCACTGTACTATATTAGTACCTCATTTGAAGGTTTCTAAGCTTAAAGAGGTTATATACTTCTTCTTCCTAACTTGGCAACTGGTCCTCTTTAATGAAGACCATTACTGCCATTATCGAGTGAAATATAGTGTCATGTGTTATGACGATTCAATGTCCTAACAAGATGGTGATGCATTGTTGGTGCCTACTACTTACTATTCCGTAGACTTACTCTATCTCTTATGTGACACAGACGAAATTGCGCGGGTCGGCTAGTTTAATATATTAGTAACAGATATTATAGATAAATTTTAGCTCTCTGCACTCCTTCTCCCATATAAACTTTAACCATGCCAAATCATCACATATTAATATAAAAATGTTTATCGGTAGGTAGGTATAATTCTTCATCAAATTACTGAAATAAATTCTACTTTATATTCTACAACACTATGTTCAAACGATTTATTACGTAGAAAAATATGGGTAGGCATTAATCATTGATAGATTAATCTATGTTAAGCACATTTATTAAACATGTCATCTGATTTCTACTGTTAAGATACGTACTATTTGTTTCCTTTATTTTCTAAAAATTAGCTAATTGCAGACTTATGGAGACCGTAATTTTATAGGATAATAATTTGTAATATATATCTTTATTATCTGTGTACCAGTGGGAAAGTTTTGCAATCATCGTTGGCAGAGCGAGTTGAAAGCTTCCGTTCTCGATAAATCTTTGAAACTTTAATAACTTTCTACCATACGTATATTATTATAATAAGTACGCACTTCTCGTATTAGGCAGCCGGCTTTGCGATTCCGATTTATGTTTAATTTTTTTTTATTTGCATAATGCATAATAAACATATTTAGTTAAATATCTACATCAAGGTAAGCATATCGGTCGAATTCTATGTTAAGAAAAGTTATAAAAGAACTAGCTGTGCCCGCGGCTACGGTCGCATGGACTGCAGATTAATCCCGCCGATCTAGTTTCGCTAGAAATAGAGACAAATTAGTCGCAACGTGTTTTAGACTTAGTAAGAAAATGAAAGTTTTTTAGGTAATAATGTTAGGTTTTATATAAGATTCCGAAGCACATTACTATTTGCCGGACAACAAGTTCAAGCGTTTTACTGTCAAAAGATTATCATTAACATATAGGGTGGATCATTATGTTAATGATAGTGATGTCTGGAAGTGACTCCCTCTGTGTACATCCACTAAATTATTATTATTGTACCTGTTATATTAACATTTGTACAGTTGACAAAAAAAGATAAATCCGATCGAATTTCTTACCGGTTCTTCTCGATGTATGTATTTTCCGAACCGGCATCAGTGTTTTGACGTTCATAAGTAATACTTAGGGGTTAAATTGAATAAATATTATTTTGATTTGATTTGATTTTGATCAGGCTCACACAAGAATCGTGCGACCCCCGCTCTCGGTTATTTTAAAGACAATATCCTTAAAAGATAGATAAATGCTCTCGCTGACTTTTTTGTAGATCTTTTTACTATCTACAATTATGTAATGAATTAATTTGATATATCTCTTATGGTTTACTCAGCGTCAGCCATTTATGCGTCCTCAAAAGTCTTCACCATGAACAGTATTTTTCATTTGCGCGGAGCTCTAATTATTTTTCTAAAATAAAAGTGGCCTAAGTTACTATTTGTAACATCAGCTATCTGCCAGTGAAAGTCCCGTCAAAATCAGTCCACCTTTTCGGAGATTATCCGGAACAAATAGACAGACCGACAGACAAAAATTGTAAAAATTGCTTTTTTGTTATTGGTTCGCATATACTTTCAAATGCGTTTAGTAAAACCTGTTATTTTGACATTATAAACAGACACTTCAATTTTATTATTTGTATAGATATATCTCTGACAATCTCTCTAGATTTAGAAAACGCTGCGGCGATATCAATCATACGAACTGTCGCGGCCACGGTCGCTCCTCCCCCTTTAAAGAGACATTGTCGTATGTTGTTAGTGTCAGATCGTCGATATTATATAAAATTTGTTGCTAATTGGTTAATAATAGAAAATAGGTTACGTCAACAGACCAGAATAGATCAAATTTAAAGAGCAGCGCTTAAATCCAGTCATCTTTTATGCCTAGTATATTACTGGAATAAAGCCGTATGTAAAAAATTACAAGTTTACAGGAACATGAAAAAGCTGTTCTACAAATGAATTTGAAGACAAAATCAAAATCAAAAATATTTTATTCAGTTTAGACCCGGAGAAGACATATACAAATAATAATAAGAAAACTCAAATAAGAAAATCTTCGTTTTTCGTTCTCAATTTCTTTAGACCGTTTCGTTCGTGATACGTGAACGCCTCAAGTTACTAGATATGGATATTGGCAGGGATCTCAAAACCAGCGTTATCTCGAATATATCTCTAAGACTCGACATCCTGAACAGGTTGCGACGACCTTTTATGCTAATAAGTCTCAAATTTGGCTTTAAATGCCATAATATTCGTATATTAGAGTAGTGCCATTTAATATGTTTTCGATACCTCAGATAGGTCGTAGTGAGGGACTGTGCCTATTTGTGAATAGTACGGCCCAATCTCTATGTATTGTTTCTGAAAAGTTATTTTTTTATATATATCTATACATTTCCTTATAGAGGTAAAAATTAAGTTTATAATTAAGTTAATTTTATAATATTATAATGTTTACATTATAAAGATTGATTAACACTGTTATTCAACTAACGTGTGAGAGGTACCATTTTTCAATCTTAAAAAAACAATAACAACTGATTTATCAAGGCGTATGGGAAAACTATTCCTAAAATCTTGACCAGACACTTCAACGATCGTACATCAATCAATACAGATCGCGACTTTTTAAGAAACTTCTACCTTTACAGAAATCCTTATACCAATTATTTCTAAAAAGTTATAATCCTAAAAACGTTCCTAGTAATCCGAAGTGTCCATATGTTTAACTAAAATGACAGCTGTTAGTTAGATTGTTTGCGAAATATGTGAAATATTCGCACGGGTCTTCTAGTAACATAAATAAACTTGATCGTCTACTTAATAACTGTATCCGTTTCATCTTTCCTCTTCGAAAAACCGAAATGGCTATCAATTCGGCAAAGTAGGAATGTAAGAATTCGTTGTCTTCCTTTCTCTCTACTTAATAATCACAAATCACCTAAATATTTAAAAACACTATTTCAGTCTCTCATGCATACGCATAATAGACAGCTAAGATTTTCTGATTTCTTAATTATTAGTAAACCATGTATTTACAGTAATTTTCGGGACCAATCTTTCGCCGTAACAGCAGCACGACGTTGGAATTCGCTTCCTATCAACATTCAACTAGTCAATCTTGGGATTCCTTCAAGTATTCGCTACGTAGGTTTTACTTGGAGCAGTTGAATATCGGCCAGACTTTTTTTATTAAATATTATGCACACCTTGCATTTACCTTTCTCTTGCTCCCCTGGAAGACTGGTAGAGAATGATTTTTAGTATTAAGTCCTCCAATTGTACTTTAATGTGCAATAAAGAATAAAATAATAATTGTTCGGAATACAAATTCATTAGCCGCATCGTACGATGCCGCGATCGCTGTGATTGGCGAATTGCACGGTAGGTGCATCGTTCGGCTCACCCCGGCCCCTAGCTTCGTCCGATGGTTTTGCTGGTACGTGGGCCAGTCTGCTTCCTGTTTTGGCCGTGAACTCGCATTTTATTTGTTTTGTATACGCTACTTCATTCCGGACGTTATATGTGATTTACGGTGGTTGAAGTTTTTGCATTGTATAACTTTGATTTGGTGTCCCAGGAGGGTTTTGATGAACAGTTGCTTGCGTGATAGTGTCCTGTGGGATTTGGGATTTGAGGCTGCACACATACTTACACACAGTCACTTTACACACACATACTTCACAATCTGCAGTCCATGTCGACGGGGCAAGGTCAAGCTCACCGCACACTCCTGACGAGGTGAGTCTCTTTTGTTTATTGTTAGAATAATTACTGTGTATCGCAGCAATAGCTTCGAGAGGGATTTATTCGCGATTGATTGAATTAAGGGCCCAGCACATATTACGCGAACCTTCTCGAACAATAATGTATATCGTTGTTTTGCTGAACGTGTTATTTCGCTTGTAGTAATTCATGTCAATGTTCTGATATATCTTTAAATCTTATCATATTATTTACAGTTTTTTTTGCTGTCTCTTCTTCTTCTTTTTATTTAAAGGCAACTGTGTTTATTAACTGTTTGTAATGTCAAAATAACAACTATTTACTAAATGCTTAAGGAAGTATATACGATACCAATAACAAAAATAGACCTTTTTAAAAATTTTTGCCTGTACCTACGTCTTTGTGTTCCGATTAATCTTCGAAATTATTGGACTGATTTTGACAAAACTTTCACTGGCAGATAGCTAATGTTATAAGAAGTAACTTAGGCTATTTTTATTTTAGAAAAAAAAAAATTGCGGCTCCGCGCAAGTAAAAAAAAAAAAACGCTGGCCACGGTGAATCGATTCGGGCGCTTAAATGTCTTACGTTGAGTAAACCATAACAGATATATCAAATTAATGTACAACATCATTATATAAATTAAAAAGACCTACAAAAAAGACAGCGAGATTATATGTATATCTTCTAAGGAACATCCACAATAAACATTTTTGTGATTAAAATAGCCGGGAGCAGGGGAACAAAATTCGAGAGTGTTCTCGATCGATGACATTCTGTAGTCCATGCAAGCGAAGCCGCGGGCACAGTTAGTTATCAAATAAAGCTTTAACAAGATGGCATCTTCCTTATTAAACCTATCTAGGGAGTTTTTGTGGCAACCTAAAATGCATGTTCCTGGTTATTATTTATAATCCAATTCACTTGTGCACAACGACCAAACTACATCACGTAAAATGCCACTAACATTACATAAAATAGGGTCCTATAACATAAGTTTATGAATAGGAACAAAACTCATAATATGATAGACAAAATCCCGCCAAAAAACTCTGTTTACTGTCTTGAATATATTTCCTTTGAAGGAAAGCCTTTAAGATAAGTGAATTTATAATCGATTTATTTTTTATTTCAGGTAAATTATGAACTACATGACTAAGGTAATTTTATAATGAATTATTGATTACATATAACGTACTTAATACTTTTAACATCAAAGGAAAGCAGAATGAGATTAGATATTGCATTAGAAGATTTGTATAAATTTATTTTATCTTCAACCAATGAAGCAAACTATTACATCTACACAATTAATAAAACTGAAGTGACCGTTTGTAATGTCAAAATAATAACTTTATACTAAGTGCATATGAAATTATAATATACCATACCTATAACAAAAAGCCCATTTTTAAAATGTTTGTGTCTGTCTGTTTGTTCGGGTAATCTCCGAAGAGGTAGGACCGACTTTGACGGGACTTTCACTGGTAGATAGCTGATGTTATAAGGAGTAACTTAGACTACTTTTTTTAAAAAAGAATCAGGTTCCCTGTAATTGAAAACAAAACTGGTCAAGGTAAATCAATTCGGGCGCATAAATGGCTTACGCTGAGTAAACCATAAGAGATATATCAAATAAATTTATTGCATAATAAAATTGTAGATATTAAAAAGACCTACAAAATCCTTTACTTGTGCATAATAACTAAATATATATCACGCAAAAAGCCAATGATATTAAATTATATTTAATATAGAGTCAAATAACGAAGTTTATGAAATAAAAGTAAATACAACATGTGGGTCATATCAAGTTTTCGCTAAAACCTCTGACGGAAAAACTTCTATCACCATCGGAAACGGTTTGACCAATTTCCGCTTTAATAAACCAACATATTATGCCCTTATCAATATCTGATTTTTGAAAGTAACTTTTTATGTATTTAACAACAAAAAACTTGTATAAGCTTATCCCTGTCCACGGGTATCAGGCACGTTCTTTAAGTATTATATCGCGGGAAAAGTTAATTTGAGGGTTCTCTGTATAGCCGGCCCCTTATAAATGGAGTTCAAAAGCCTCGCCTGAGGCGAGTACGTAATGATACTTTCTTAATTTTTGTTTTTTATTTTATTTTATTTCTTGTAATAATTGAAGAAAATTATCGCTTTAAGTTCAAGTTACTAGCGGCCCCCTAAGGTCGAAATTCGACCAGCGACTTTTTAATCATAGACTATTTTCTGTTTGACATTTGCAGTATGAACCTAAACATGAATATTGTATCACTTGCTGTCAGTTTTCGTTGAGTGTTATTTTGGTCGGTTTAAGTTCAATGCCACTGGTCGGGTTAGGATTTGCAGTATTAATTTATATAATTGAATATATTAGTAACAGATATTTTAGATAAATTTTAGCTTTCTGCACTCCTTCTCCATATAAACTTTAACGATGCGAAAACTCACTGTCTTCCGTACACGTAATACGCTTAAATAGGTACCGGAAGCTTTTGCTTCACGTATTAATATATAGATACTTTTAGCAGAACGTAGTGTGACATTCAATTTTTATTTGTCCGTTCGCGATCCGTCTAAGTGAATCTATCTCGCCCGCAATTTGGTTCAATTCAGTCGGCAGTATCCCTCATTGATGCTAGAATTTGATTTTCCGCCTCCCATACCATTCTGGCGCTTTAATTAAAAGGCTTCCAGATTCAATGAGAGGTGATATCGGGCCGTTCGGAATGAAATATTAGATTTTATTTTCGTGGTTAAGAAGCTATGAGAGTTTTACCTTTTATTCAGTCGAATCATTTTCAAATATTATTAAATTTCTGATTTATTTTCATAGGTTTCATAGACTTCAATAGAGTGCTCTGTTGTTTATGTTATTACGAATATAATTGTTTTGGGAAAATGTTCTTTTAAATCTCTATCACAGTTTTTTTCTGGAGTATACCTACTATAGACTAGTATAGACTAATATAGACTACTATAGACTATTATAGACTACTATCGTAAGGTAAAGTGAGTGCACTGTACCTAATGGGAAGCAAAAACAACGGCGACCATTGTGAGATCGGCCGCCATCACTGGTAGCCGCTGTCATGCCGGCCTGCAAGCCTCTAGGCAATTATTTGAATACAACTAAGATGGCAAACAAGCATACGACCCGCTGATAGTAAGCTGCTACCGTTGCCTATGGACGCTAATAATACCAGAGGTATCAGTAACGCGCTGCCGTTCTTGCACCAACCTACCCCAAGGAGTTCTGGTAACCCTACTCACTGCAGGAACACAACAGAAGGCTATTTGGCTGCGTTCCGGAGGTATTCCATCAGTCAGACTAACATAAGCGGAGAGAAATCTTCAAAGAAATTTCCTGTATCGTACCTTTCTTTGAACCCCCCTCCCCTTTCCATTTCCCTCATTGGAAACCTTACACAAAATAAGGTTATTAAATATGAATATATGAGGACACAAATTCACACACGGCCATTTAATTCCAAACTAAGCAAAGCCAAGACACACAACTGACAATTATGCTCATCACACAAAAGTCAGTCATGGGCGGGGATCGAACCCGCGACCTCTCGGCTCAATAGTAGAGTTTACTACCACTGCGCCACGAGGCCTGTTGGATGCAATTTTCATTTGCAGTTGTAGTATTCCACCAGTCAAAAATCTCCAAGTACAGAGAAATCTCCTTCAAATTTCTTTGTGCCCAACCTCACACGCGGCTTCAAAACGTATTACAGTCACTAAAAAGCCATCAGAAATTAGTTGATTTAATGTAATAATATTAGTCCAAACATTCGTTTTAAATGTGTTAAAGAATGAATGGTAATTTCATTTCTAAAGTCATCAGTGACGTTTTTTGCTTTTGTACTTTTTAACAGAGTTGAAAAAAAGACGGGAGGTTACTAAATGCAAATGTTTTTTAAACGAATTTTCAGCTATAAGTTCTTTGTTTATGAACCGATTTGGATGATTCTTTTTTTGTTGGATAGGGGATACCTTAAGTCATTCGACCTTCAACTTCGAAGACATACAAAGATGCTCTTTAACTTCATTGAAAATGCTTTTCTTTTTTATTAAAAAAAGTGTTTTGTTACAATTTGTTTTGCATTCACCATTCTTATTAATTTGACACCCCTTTGATGTTTCATTGCGAATTAATACTGAATTTAAATAACGCCACGGAAAATAAATAATTTCATTGCATTTCTCCCGTCTACGAGGTCCGTGTCAAGTTGGAAAGTTTGTTATTAAAAATTCAATATAAAAGTTGAATTGGGTTCCTGTTGAAGTATTAAATATTGGATTGTGTCGAGAACCTCACGCCGCGGGATGATTGGCTGATAATGAAGTTTCGCCCTCATGTACTGGGAAACTGAATATTTTTGTATATTTCATAAAATCTCCGGTTCGATTGGCTCGATTTTTTTTTGATGTTCTCTTATCAATATTTTATTATTGTGCGTTATGTTGTTGTTTATGGTATAGAGATTATGCTGGCTTAGTGGTAGTATGTAATGACATGGCGTCGATCGATATGAGTTCAAATCCCTACAATGAGTCTGTTTCAGTGAAGGAAGATACCGCAATGAAACCGTAACGTCGGTCTGGCTACCTTCAAGTTAAAATATTGTCACCAATCTCCTATAGGGGTTTTCTGGCACTTATACTTCAGCGTCAGTCTTCCTAATGGCTAATGGCTTAGCGTGCTACTGCCTTGGGATACATCGTCACTTAAGATCAGGTGAGGTTGTGGCCGCAACCTAAACCTGTTTATGCTAATATTATAAAGCTGAAGAGTTTGTTTGTTTGGTTGAATGCGCCAATCTCAGGAACTATTGATTGGAATGGAAAAATTATTTTAGTGTTATATAGCCCATTTATTCAGAAAGGCTATAAGCTATATAACATCATGCTACGACCAATAGAGGCGGAGGATCAATGAAAAATGTTGCAAAAATGGGAAAAAAAAATTTACGCGTGTCAGCTAGTAGTAATAATATAAAATTTGAAATGCGATATTATTATTAGGTATTAAATTCTTCAACGATTGTTACTTTTACGTTAAGAATGATACAGAAAGGATCATTTAAACACAATAGTGCCATAATTAGGTTTTCAGAATACAAATGAATTTAATACAAAACAATTTCAAAGCAGAAGCGGCCGGATCTATTCGGATCAGTTTGTAATTAAGGCATGGAATAGATATCAAGAATTATACGACTAGGTAATTAATCTGGCAATAATTTGGAGACTTTGACTCTTCTATTTTTTGATAATTCCTTGGACGTATCATCATCAGCCTTTATGGTAATTTGTTGGATGTGTGGATTTAGGCTTTTCCCTATTAAAGACACATCACAATAAAATTACAATTTCGAATTTTAAAATTCTGACGCAAAAAGGATGGAAAATAGGTACTTGCCGAGAGAGAAAAAAAAAAAAGTATAAGTCGAAAAAGATTGATTAAAAAACCGGCTAAGTACGTGTCGGGCCACGTGCAGTGTAGGGTTCCGTAGTTGCCTTAGTAATTATTATTAAAGGTCTTACGATTTTATTTTTCCATAACTTTACATGGTTGATGTATGTTTATGAACTACTACTTACTACCTTACTTTACACAACTAAGTAATTTTTCAATGAAATTTATACGAAATTTTCTTCTCCAAGTAGTTTTGATAAGTTTATCAACTATTACTCGTCAATTTGTAAAGCCTGCTTAGCTGTAACAGTTTTCCTGTTAATTTTTTAAGCCTCAAAAATAACCATTCGGTAGAAAATTAGCACTTTATAGTTTAACATTTTGCAAACGTATCCTTGAACCGAAAAATGGTTTTACCACAATTCATTTTCATCATTTTTGAACAACCTATCCAACGACGTCCCACACCATGGAATATACTAGAACATTTTTATGTTCACATAACGTGTGGGGTAGTTACCCTAAAAAAAAGACAAGGTAAGTTTGATTAATGTAGGCGTTACTTTGCGGAAATACATCCAGACGAAATAACCGTTTTTCTAGTCAGGCGGAAGTAGCAAAGAAAATTTGGATAAAGTAATTACCAAGGTATGTTATTTTATTAAAAGTTTCACTTCTGTCAAGTAAAGTGAATTTCACACGCTCTTTCTTTTAATTGGTTATCGCTTGTTGTTCTCGTTTCTTTCTGTTTCGCCTCTTTTAAGCGACAATAAAATTTCTAAAATTCTAGAATTTATTAACCGGAAAATTTTATAAACGATTTTTAAAGTATATATTATGAAACAAATTACTCATACTCCTTCAATGGTTTGACCATATTAATTATAATTTTGCTACTATTAGAATAATTTACTGGAGTAAGTAAAGTCTTGTCTAAAATTACGACCAACATTTTTCATGTAATGATTTACGATAGAATGAAAATACGTCATTAAAATTTTAAGTTTTAAATGTTTAAATATCCGAATTCAACTCAAACTGTACGGGTATTCATGTATTTATTAACTTAATTTCACGAATCAATATACAAATATAATTTTTATTTATCTTAACTCGGTGTTTTCGTTGTCATTAAGACTGTTTCCTTGACCCGCCGTCGACCCCGATCGACTGTCCCCTGCAATCCCCGGGGTGTAAGTATTTTCGCGTCGGGAACCGGCAGTGACTCCTCCGTGATCGATGAGTTTATTCATATAGATATAACACTGAGATAATGTCTTAGAACCTAATACTCAATTTGACCTTGGAAGTGTAATACTATAGTTTTAGGAAGTTTCTATAAAGGTCAATGACTTGTAAGTAATAATAGCAATTTTATAATAACTAATGATAGCCCTAAGCTCGAAATTCAAACAGCGTCTTTTTGATCATAGACTATATTCTGTTTGACATTTGCAGTATTCATGAACCTAAACATTGAGTATTATCTATATCACTTTTCGTTGAGTGACAATGTCAATATTTTGGGGGGTCAAAGTTCAATGGTACTGGTTGGTTTAGGATTCGCAGTATTAATTTAATATATTAGTAACAGATATTATAGTTAATTTTAGCTTTCTGCACTCCTTCTCCATATTAACTTTAACCATACCAAATCCCACAGACTTCCGTGAACGCAATACGCTTAAAAAGGTGTCTGAAGTTTTCTTCTCACGTATTAATATTATGATACTAGTTGTGTCTCACGGTTTCACCCCTGTTCAATTTATTCGACAAACTCTCCGCCATTGCATCCGTCTAGCATATTCTTGTTCTCACTTCCCTCAGTTATATATTTGTCATATTGCTTGATGTTCATGTTTACTGATTTATTCAACTCAGCTTCTTCGTCCTTCTTTCTTCGCTTCGGCTATATAGCCTATAACTAAAAGCCTATAGCCTATAAACATTCTCAATAAATATAATATAAAATACATAAAGAGTTTTTCAAATTTGAATAGTAATTCCAGAGATTAACGCATTCAAACAAACAAAAAAAAATCTCATAACTTTTGTAATGTTATTATTATGCATGCGAATGAGACTTGTATAAAAAATTTAATTGGTAATAAAACCATAATGACACTTTTTCTTGCTTCATCAAGGGGCATAAAGCGAAATAATAGACTTTAATAATATTACTAGTTTTGCCTGCGACTTCATCCGCATGGTACATTTCGCGTATGAAAAATATCAACTAAATAAAAACCTCCTATAACCTTAGTATCACCTTACAGTATTTTACCGACATAAGGTTTGAAAATAAAATAAAATAAATAATTATGTTAAATGTTAACCGTTATTAACTAAAAGACATAAAGGCTAACAAAAATGTTAAGTTTTGCAATCCTTTACGAAAAGTTTATTTCATAACTTTATTTTTATTAACCGTTAATATCCAGTAATAATAACGCTATATAGTATGTCTCTTTAGCGTAATTTAATAAAAATCTTGATAGCACAAAAACACCAAACAACGACATGTATTGTAGAAAATTTAGATCGAAATTATAAATTATAAAAGAAATTAATTATAATTTTTCCAAAACTTTTAAAAATAATAATAAAAGTTTAGTTGTAAATTATTAATATAAGTGGATACAGAAAATTTACTTAAGTGAGACAATAAATACCAAACCCATTTCATGATAATTTAAACCAAGCCGTACAGCGACATCTATGAATTCTGTTGGAAAATAAAAACAAATACTTTTCCATTTATTGCTTTTAATGTAAATTATATAAAGATAAAATAATTTCGTATCTTTTCACTTTATTTTAGTAAATATTTTAATATATTACAAAATTACATATACATAGACTCTCTTGTTATATGTACATAATCTAAACGCAATTTATAGACCATACAAATTTCCATACGTATAAAAATTAATGCTAAATGTACCTTCAGACTATACGCTACAATCATACCAAATTTCATTAATTTCGGTCTAGTCGTTTTTGCGTAATTAGCGTACAAAGATACAGACATATAGTCAAACAGGCAAAAATATCAAAAACTAACGAAATGTGTTCTGTCCATTATTCTAAGACCCCCGTAGTATTTTTTCTCTTAAATCTGCAGTATACAGATTTCGACTCTTTATACTTTTATTATTAGACAAGTATAGATTAACAATTATCAGTAAAAAGTGTATTACAATAATGATAAATTATTAAAATGATGTATTATTATTAAAATTAATTATTGTTATTATTAAAATATAAAAAACAGAGGTAAAAAGAATATCAATCAGGAATTAAATTAAAATTATACTTCAAACTACTCGCGGTATAACCCTTAAAAAAGATAAGGTACGAACACAAACGGTCTAATACACCCTGGTCAAAACTGACGCACAGAAAATACATGAAGAACAAGAACCAAACTCCTGTGAAGGGGACAGCATAAAAACACACTTGTAATGAAAATTAACCAACAAAAAGTCTCAGACTCACGTCGTAGAAAATGACTGGCAACAGGAGCCTTTTCAGGCCGCTACTTAAAAAAAAAGTTTTTTTTTTAATTTTACTGGATTAGGGAGGGGTTGTCAAGTGCATCTGCCGGAACATACCTATAGATGTTTGGTAACAGATGCTCAATTTGAATGTGGTCATTAGCTAGGCGAGTATTACAAAACTGTAGTAGGGGTTTTGAATTCACGTCGATCGATGCCGTGTTCATTAGAAATACCCTTAGCGTTTATTACTCGCTTATTTAAACTTATTCCTTTATTTAAAATTATATGTTTTTCTACCTTTAAACCGAATAAACATGCAGGGTGCGTCGTTCAATTTATAAAGTTCTAAGCACAAAGATCCAATAACAAAACTTCATTAGTTCTAACTTAATTAAATATCTCGACTGCCTTCGGCTATAGATTTTTCAACCTCTTTATTTATCAACTAATAAAAGGTATGTTTTTTTCTGTTGTTTTGTTAAAATAAATGTCGATACATATATAAAGCTCGTTATACATACACGTAAATCCATACTTTTGCAAGTACTTTGTATATGTAGAGATGTCTTATATTTAGTTACGTGTATACCCAGCTTAAGTTTGCCATTTTTTTTATTTGTCGAACTGTGAAGATGTGTAATCGCCTATCTGTTAGGAGTGAAGTTTATTTATCGAAACTGTTTAAAAGAACAGGTATTTACAAGTAACAGTTTGGAACTGTTAAAAATGTATACTGAAAAAGCACAAAAGTAAACTGTTTTAGTTTGGAACATGCTCTTCTCTATTTACGCTTAAGTATCGTTACTTTGTTACAGAGAGATACAAACAAATACGGCTTGGAACAAGCTCTTTAGTACCGTGGACCTTATACATGCACTTTGCCCCTTTGCTTAGCATTTGTGGACTACGAGAAAGCCTTCCATTTGATGGAAACTTAACCTGTACTATAGTCTCTTCAGCGGTGTTAAATTGGCTACCGATTCATCAAAGTGTTGAATTGCTTGTATGAAAAGACCACTATGCTAGTCCGACAATAGGACCAGACCTCAAAATCTATCTTACTACAGCGAGGAGTTAGACAGGGAGATGTTATTTCTCTAAAAATGTTTACCGTTGCACTGGAAGATGTTTACAAAGTTCTGGACTTGGAAGAATTAGGCATCAGCATAAACGGCGAGTACATCACTTACCGTCGATATACCGACGACATAGTAGTCCTGGCTGAGACCATAAAGGACCTCAGTGCAATGCTTCACAACCTTAGTCTCTTAGCCTTAGCCTCCGAACGAGTTGGTCTTAAAATGAACATGGGCAAGACGAAGGCCATGTTGAACGCCCATGTAGCATCAACTCCCATAAAGATCGGAGACTCTACACATAAAGTTGTTGATGACTAGTTAGGCAGGTCCAGAGGTCGATCGTCGAATCTAACTCGGCTGGGGGCAGTGTTCGGGAAGCTACGTAAAATCTTCTCGTCCAAGATACCGCAGTATCTCAAGAGGAAACACTTTGACCAGTGTGTGTTGCCAGTGATGACCTATGGCACTGAAACGTGATCGCTAACAATGGGCCTCATAAGAAAGCTCAGGGTCACTCAAAGAAAAAATCAGAAATAAGAAGTTCCGCATGAGAACTAAAGTCACTGCTATAGCTCTAAGAACTGCTAGACTTAAGTGGCAGTGGGTGAGGCCATTGCTCGTAGAACGGATAGCTGATGATGCCGAAGAGTTCTCGAGTGGCGGCCACATAGCGGAAGATGCAGCGTGAGCAGACACATCACAAGGTGGACCGACGACATGGTAAAAGTCGCATGAACTAGCTAGATGCTAACAGGACAGAACCGCTCATTGTGGCGATTATTGGGGAGCCGTATGTCCCAGCAGTGGAAGTATTTCGGCTGAGATAATGAAACTCTTTTACTCTTTTTAATTATAGTAATAGAAAGAGATATGGCATCATGTAACAGGATGTAACTTTGGAACACATTTTTTAATGCTTATTGCTCTGGAACAGGAACAAGTGTAACAGGTTTCTTATTTCAGCTGTTTCAGCGCATCACTACTCCCGGTCAGAGTGTTCCTACGATTTCTGTTCATTCAAGCGAGGCCTGAAGAGTTAGTTCTACAGGCTGGCAAGTCAGCAACGATAGTCGATTGACTGTTGCCGTTGTTTCTAGACTGTTCTTCATTTACCATCGGGTACTGTGCAATCATTTTATCATTAATATTATATTAAAACATACTTTCACACCAGAATAGAGCAATGCAAAAACTGATTTTGCAAGGGATCAATATATGGCTTGCAGGGTTTTTTTGTATGGTAAAACGTTGCCACAAATAACTAAGATCCCTTTTGTACGTACCGTTTGACGTAATTTATGGATGAATCCTAAAACCAATGACATCTAAGTGCCCTTTTGTATTAAAAGTTATCTCACTAACCGGTTGGGACTGGATAAAAAGAGCGAATGGGTGAGAAAATAAGGCCGAACGGACAAAGGGAAATGGGTCATCGAATTCAAACATACATTAGCAGGGTTAATAAGCGTTACTGAATTGGCTTTAGATTGTAATAGATATTGTATTCGCATTTTTATTAAAAATTCGTCTAATATGAGCAGTCCAAAATAATACAAATGATAATTAAATAACTTTCTAAACATTCGTTGCTGTAATCAAGATTCTCCTGTTAAACTGTCTTCGTGTAATGATTCAGAAATGGAAGAAAAAAGGAACTCTTTCATTTCTATAATTGACGCCGCAAAATCAATTGCCAGTTTTGTGTTTCATTTTAATGAAAGTAGTAATTTGAATTCAGTTTGAAATCGTTGTTATCTTCTACAAGTGATGGATCTAATTCTCTCTTATCATCTTCTTATTGAGTTATTGCTTAATCTTTGAAGTAAGTTTTTGAGGTATTCCAAGTTTAGGTTTTTTTTTTTCGAAATCCCTTGACTTTTGCACAATAACTGGTACAGTGCCACCATGTAATCTGAATAATGTTTAGATTTGTTATAAAAATGCTATTTGCACGCAAAAACATTATATAGATTTTATAATATATTTAATTGGATTGTTTTGTATTTAGTAACTTCCATTGTTTATATTTGTTTTTTCATTATTACTATAATATTTGTAAAATGTTGTGCGCAACTATAATAGGACGACACATTTACTTCTGTAAGTTATTATTATTAATATGTATTTTTTGTATAATTAGTTTGTTTTCTGTTGTTAAGCCAGAATTAATAAATATATAAAACATTACATTTATAAAGCTAAACAAAATAGTATGTTTTTATTTAGGTGACAATCGAAATAATTTCATCTATATCACTTAAGATTACAGACTAAGTTAACGAATACATCTCTTCAACAAAAATACGCAAAATTACACTGAATTCCAAAAGGACAGACAATAACTCAAATGGGAGAAAAAAGCCAACAACACGGACAGGAACAATGCCAAGCGGACAGAGATTAAGACAGTCATTAGTGGACGGCTGGCAATAAAGTCGGCAAAGCGTTGCTTGAATGTTATCTGAGTGGATGTAATTATGTCCGTTACAATGTATGTACACATAAAAGAGTCCTCGATATTAAATTGAATGCCCCTATTAATTATCATAACTAGTGGTCGACCAGCGACTTTACATATTTTTTTAATATGAGGACACAATTTCACACACTGATATTTAATTCCAAACTAAGCAAAGCTTGTAATATGGTAACTAAACAGCTGATATACATACATATATAGTTATTTAACACTCAGGCACATACAAATGACGTCTATGCTCATCACACAAAGTCAGTCACGGGCGGGGATCGAACCCGCGACCTCTCGGCTCAATAGTAGCGTTTACTACCACTGCGCCACGAGGCCTTTACAATATGAACATAAAGAATATAATATTGTATCAGTTTCTGTCACTTTTCACTAAGTGTCAAAAAATCAAGGTTTTGGGGTCTAAGTTCAATGGTACCGATCAAGATAGTATTCGCTGTATAATTTTTTTTTAATATACAAAATAGGTGGCAAACAATCATTCGGCTCGCCTGATGGTAAGCGGGTGCTGTAGCCTTTGGACGCTATTAATACATACCAACACTCCCGTATTCCCCGAAGGGTTTAGGCAGAGGTGTACTAATGTACACCCACAATTCGCCGAGTATGTTTTTAGGTCCCATGGAATTAGGAGGCGAGCCTATTGTCTTTAATCGGGCACGAAACCAAACTCCAAGCTGCTACTGAGAATTTCATAGGAAAAAGCCAATAACACTTTGCTCGACCTGGGATTCGAACCCAGGACTTTGCTCAGAGCAGTCGCACTAACGACCACTAGGTTAACGAGGCAGCTCATCTGCAGGGTGGAGGGAGGTATTCCGCCAGTCGGACTGCTCCAAGTAAACGGAGATCTTTAAAGAAATTTCTATGTGTCCTATCTCTCTTAAAAGTTTACCTCTCATACACAAGTCGTGTTTTCTTTTTTATACACGCGCTGTATATGTATTTGTAAATATGTAAATATAGCAAAAACATTGTTTCAATTTAAAATTAAGTTTTTATAATTAGTCATAAACATAACATGTATATGTCAAGTCATACACACAACATATTGATACGAATACGACATACTGAATGGAAAACCATTCCTTTATTGTTAATTATTTACGTATTTTAAGTTACAGTTAGTTTGTAAGTTTAACATTAATCGATTGTTGGTTATTATCAGGGATGTTACGTATGTTATATTTTAAACATTGGCGAACGTCGCGAACGCGAATAGTCAGAAAAAGCATAATAAAACTTAGTATGCTCTTGTCATTTATAGTGTGTTTCAATAAAATTAAATATCTACCTAATTATTAGTAATCAAATTTTAAAAGCGACTAATTGTAGTTTAAAAGTGCCTGATAACTTAGCTGCTTTTTTCCTCATAAAGCGTTTTTTCAATGGCCCATACAGTTCATAGGGTTTTCTCAAGAAGAGGCTCGTTCTTTCAAATATACCTTTAATTCAGCTTTGATTTTACATAGCAGCGTGTCTTCAGGTCCAAATTGTAATTCAGGATCCCTCGCAACTGTATTTTATAGTAACATCATCATCATCGTTATATTAATACGTGAAGCAAAAACTTTCTACCCTTTTCAAACGAATCTCGTGCACAGAAGACTGTGAGATTTGGCATGGTTAAAGTTTATATGGAGAAGAACTAAAATTTATCTATAATATCTGTTACTAATATATTGAATAAAATAAATGAATACTGCGAATCCTAACCCGACAAGTGCCATTGAACTTACACCCCCCAAAATATTGACATTGTCCCTCAACGAAAAGTGACAGCAAGTGATATAATTCATTGTTTAGGTTCATACTGCAAAATATGTCAAACAGAAAATAGTCTATGATTAAAAAGTTGCTGGTCGTAGACAGGTGTTTTTTTTTTTGTAAGACCCCGAGCATAGCTTGGTCGCCCAGGTATCTATATATACAGGATGGATTGTTGAAATGGGCCAGTAAGGACCTTAACCGTTGTAGCTACACGAAAACTTTCCGAGGAGACTAACATAAACTTTACAGTAACAGTTTATTTAAAGTATCAGCAAGGAAATGGGCAATTTACACAAAAACTTTTTTGATGCAAATCGATACTGTTTCTTATAAGGATCAATAAACTCTACAGCATCCACTGAGATTGATAATGAAATTCTCAATTTGATTGATAGACTATATGAATTTATAATAATAAAAGTAAAAATAAAATTACTGTATGAAATTAACTAATTCAAAGAAACGCGCGCGAAGCCGAGGGATCGTCACTAGATATATCTAAAATTAGTAGAAAAACATGAAATATGTATATAGTTATTATAAGTAGATTCCATAGCTTAGGAGACCAACCGTAAGTCTATTCACGACGCTTGTGGTGAGTCGTCTGAATTGAAGTACCCGACATAAATATCTAGGTAGTTATTTAAATGCAAGGGATGCATTTAGAACGTATAGGGAACACAACCTCCTTATTAATTTAATTTAATATGAGATTATTTTTGGAAATGATATAGTAAGCGAATATACAGTCCACCTGATATAAGTGGCAACTACTGTATATAACTCTACATTCAATCTTAATCAGGACTGGAATTCCTTTCGAGGTCAGTCACAGAGATATTGCTATTCTTGAGGAATTACTTCAAACTGCATGAGCTTTATTCAAAAATTATATTTAGAAGCACATCCGGATTCTAAACATTCATTATGTATATTTTTAACACTGAAATCATCTAAAGTAAATACTAAGAAGAATTTTTTAATGAATAAAAATTTTCGTGTAATTTTAAACCTTTTATGTTCTCACCGACAAAGACTTTAAAAACGCGGAATCTTAATATGAAAGTCCAAAAGACTGGTGTGTGTTGCCAGTGATGACTTATGCTGCTGAGACATGGCTATATGCCTCATAAAAAGCTCAAGGTAACTGAAAGAGCAATGAAGAGGGCTATGCTTGGAATTTATCTACGTGTTGAAATCACAAATGAAAAGATCCACACAAGAACTAAAGTCACCGATATAGCCCCTAAAAAGGCTAGACTTAAATAGCAGTAGGCGTGGCGGGTAGATCATAGAACGGATGGAGGATTAGTTCAAAGAGTTCTCGAGTCAGTGTTGCCATCTCGGCAAAGTATCTGGTAGCTAAACCACAGTGAAAATATTGCTTAATTTACTAAATCGAATACCTGCAAAAGTAGCTAATAGTGGCTAAACATAGAAAGTAATTGAAAATAACAAAAAAGGGGTATTGAATTAATTTTTTAATTTTCATACAATTGTATTTAAAAAATAAAAGACTATACTAGTTCTTTTAATTAAATAGTCAAATACAACTGTTGACGTCGAAGGTTCGAGTTGGTGGAGTTCTTCGGAGGTCTCTGAAATTAAACCTTAATAATTACTATTACTACTAGTACTAACTACGTTAATTTTTACAAATAGCTAGAAAAAGTGGCTAAACTATTTAGCTAACGATGTATTTTTTGATAGCTGCAAAATCTCAAAATCTGGCCAGATAAAGCCAAAAAGTGGCGAAAGTGGCAACACTGTCTCGAGTGGCTTCTTGGAACCGGTCATTGTGGCGATCTCGAGGGAAACTTATATATATCAGTAGACATCTTTCGGCTGACATTTGACCAGTTGGTAGATATACTAATATAAGCTGAAGGTGACATAGATAAAGCTGACGATACGATTTATAATTGAACGTCCTCTGTACCAATAAATGTGAATTAAGTTAGCTGTGTCTAAACAACCGGGCTGATATAACAAACTAACAAAAAAATTTAGAGAAGAAACCATCTAATGATTATGCCTCTCATAAAAACAATTTCATTCCATCCCTTGGAATAGTCAAGCATTTGTAGGAATGCAAATGAAGCTTTTGCTTTTGGGGTTAAAGGTTACATTAGCACTTAGCAGTGGTGCCGAATGTCGTAGCATAAACAAGCATAATCCAGTAGCTATTTTCACTAAAAAATATTGTTGAATGTTATGGCAATTAACGCGCACGTAGTAGTAGTCAGTATTGTAACTTGAGTTTAAAATTAAAAATTTAATTAGATCGATAAAATTTATTTTTTTTTTTAATGATTTTAACATAATTGGGTATTTTTTTGGGTTGATAACACTAATGTCCTTAATTAGGAAAGCAAATTGTCTCTGTCAAAAAAAAAAGTTTGATAAATAAAATCAAATCGTTTTATACTAAATATTAGTATGGATTATTTATGCTTTATGTGGTATTCATTTAGTTTTTGGTACTGGACGCAGTCTGGTGAAAATAATAATAAAAAAAATAAAATAAAAGGGATTGTTATGATTTGTTGAAATGTTATTCTGTTTTAAAACACTAATTTCTTTAGTAGTACGTACGGAAGTAAATTTTCCTACACAAAAAAAAAATGTAAGCTTAAACAATAAAGTCAATTATTTTAAAAACTAAATATTAGTATGAATTATTCACGCTTTATGTGATCTGTAAATTCGATTTTCCTTTTTATTCACAAGCATATAAAATTGATTCGGCCTGGCGTGGTGCTAAACAAAAAAGTTTTAACACAGATATATTGAATTCTTTGAACTCATACATTATTCAGATTTGTGATACAGCAAGATCTGAAACTGTCGGCGACAAGCGTAAGACAAATGAACGCGTCTCGCCGCGCAAACCGTCCACAGATAATGCTGTTATTGTATAGTCTACCAAGTCGTTACGATGTTTTGTTCTAAAGCACTTGTGGTGGATATGTGTTATTGTTTAGAGACAATGCAATGTTTTATCATCACATTTCTTTAAACGAACAACTGAGATAAAGTGTATTATTATTTTATATCATTCCTGCTGTTTATTCAGAGATTGAATTTGGAGTGTCACAGATATCTTAAATTTGAAGTTTCATTATTTTACTTGATAGGTAAAGGTATTGGGTTTTCATTAAACTCGGTTTCATGAAATTGGTCAGCTAGATGCGCAAATTTTGTTGTTTTTTATTCCTCCTTCTACAGTAGAACGCTAGTCGCTTGATGTTTCTGAAGAGCACAGTGCAATCCAAACACACCAGCAACCATCAAGAGATTGAAAATCCATCCATCCAAGACACTGTTTGTTTTATACGATGTTGTAACTCATTAGATGTATTATTGTGTAATTGGATGTATATACTAGCTGATCTCGAAAAGTGATAAATTGATAGTCATTGTGACGTATTTCTATCACCACGCTTGAAACTGGATATACACCGGCTGTTCCCAGAACACGACAGTCGAAACACTTAACACCTGGTGTATGGCAGTTGCGATCTGGTCAGACAAAATTGTCGAGCTATACTACTCAGCAATTTCTAATGTATTATGATAGAATATTCGTTAACCGTCCTAAAAGCAAAATTTAATACGGTCTATGAAAAGTGTATATTTTTTTTCTGAATTAACAGCAGCAGGTCCCGGACATTATAATGTAACGTGACCCTAAACCTTTTTGTCCTTCGCGCTGGGACGATACGAAATGACAAATGACATGGTGGGAGCGGACTGACATAACGCCGTGCTCTTATATTTGTGGCGATAGTTATAAGAGGTAGCGTGTAGTCAAAGATTTTTTTGAGTCGAGAATACGCGATAGTGATGCAACTGACATATTATCATATTGTTGGAATATTCATCGCTACCCTCATCAGGAATGGCCGAGTGGGTGTATATTCATATTGTGGATAATCATAACTACCCTCCTGTTCGACTTAGTGGAAGAGTATATAAGGAGTAGCGCATAAGCGTAAGTTCGGTGAAGCTGTAAAGGCCGCAGCGGCTTCAGGGCCCTTAAGGCTAACAGTAGAGTCAGATCTATAAAAAAAAGGAGCGACGCGTTCTCAAACTGTCGTCTAGTCACTTATTTGTAGTCCGTGAATTATATTTGTAGTCCATGAAAAAACATCTGTAACTTTCCATCCTTCCTTCATTGTAACCATCCTTATACTGTACCTACATCAAATATAGCCAATTCACTATGTTTGATTTTTTGTTTCTGCGATAATAAAAATGCTGTTGTAAATCCGAAACCAGCTGCATTTACCAATGGCAGACGTTTAAGCGAATTATTAGAAAATGTAATACAATTAAGTTGATCGATTACAGTCCTTAATAAATATGGATTAAATATGTTACGAATTGTGGACAGTTTAAAATATAAAAATACTAGTTGGTTAATAAAAATATTGGTCCATCGGTTTCAGTGAGCATATTTTTTGTATACAATTGCTAGTTACAATTATTTTCATCCCTTAATTTTATTTTTGCTCATATTATTGAAAATGCATGTAGCTTATCAAATGAGGAATGACATGTACAAATTTTTAACAAAATAGATTGATTTTTTTTTACAATACTAAAAGTATTTCTGACGATTTTTATAAATTACCTATCAATTATGGAGAAACATATTGCGCTTTCCGTATACAAAATTTCATCAAAACCGGTTAAGAATTAGGCGCGTTAATTGAAGCACGTGAACTAATTTGCTAAGGTGACTTTTACAAGGAGCTATCTTAGCATGGAGACGGTTTAGTGTCCTTCTGGAAGGCTATGGCTATTCTTGCCCTGTGAAGAGCTATTCTGAAGGTCTGAAGAGACAGCACAGTCTGCAAATTTCACTTCGCACCTTTTATGATGAAAATTTCCCACTCATAAATTTAATACAATCTCTTGTAATACATACCAAAAATTTAAGGAAAATGACATAGTCCCATCGCGTCCTGGAATTTGTATTTAGCTGTACCTAGTTACGTACATATTTTACTAAATTGGCATGTTATCCAATATAGTCCAATTTCTAGATATGTTTCTTATACCTGACCAAAAACCGGCTTTCGTTTAAAAAAACATAGTTATGAAATCATGGCATAAGATCGTGCAATTACAGGATGATATTTCACCGAGTCAGGTAGTCTCTTGTTATATAAAACTGCTTCTGCCTGAATAAAGCATGGTCATGACTAGTCTTCCCAAAAATCGGGTATTGGCGAAGAATATGTAATCTGCGCTACGTCTACGTTGCCATTTCCGTCTCCGATTGAGTCATTATTTAATATTTGGTTGGATATATGACATAAAAAATTATTATAGAAATTCGGAGGTCGGTACACATAAAAATGGGCACTTATAAAGATCACGTCAGGTGGTCACCAGTTTGGAAGATTACCCTCTATATTGGTTGGAGATGCAACGAAGGACATCAGTAAGAACGCGTACATTGCGTGTGTCAACCGAGACCGGACTCTCGGTGCATAAAATGAACAAATACAATAATTATACTCTTACTAGCGGAGTGCCCGCGGCTCCGCACGCGTTTGTTATTTAAATCCCTTTATTTTTACTCATATTGTTGACAATTCATATGCCGTATCAATTGAGGAGTGGCATATATTTCCCGTGTAAAATTTGATCAAAATCGGTTAAGAATAATGAAATTATAATTTTTTGAATTTTTTTTTACGGCTCCCAAAAGGGTTATTATAATAAAAATTCTCATTACTTAATATCATTATTGGAATGACTTATACTTCCCGTGTACATAATTAAATTAACGAAAATATATTTTTTTTACATTTTCTAAAAGTAATATTGAAATTTATTATACCCTATCAACTAATCGATGATATAAGCATCCCGTGTACAAAATTCATAACAATCGGTCAAGCCGTTTTTGAGTTCAATCCGGACATACAAACAGACATACTGACGGACAAAAAAAAATTTAATGGCATATTCATGATCATTATCGTTCATATAATATGCCTATCGGGAAATTTAGGAAAAGTACAGAGAGGTCTACAGATTTATTAATATAGATAGCTTTATTTATATAATAATAAAAAAAAAAACAAAAGAAAATCATAGATGGGTATATCACTATGTGTATTGTGGTCGTAATCCCTACCACCCAGCTATATTACTGCATATGCATCGGCTGATTTTGAAACCAACAAACCAAAAGAAAATCATAGATGGAATAATTCCTGTTTGTATAGTATTGACATTATAGGCCAATATGAATCCAACGCATTAACCGTTCCAATAAAACTTCAAAAATAATTAAAATCATACCTTATTATACCGACATAAGGGAAATTTTTTTTTTTTAAAACGTGAAACCCCTTTTATTCCTTTCTTACCAAAATCATAAATATGAATGGGTTCTTCATACAAACTTTCACCCAAGTTTTATTTTCACCACATGTGGAATAATAACACAATGAAATAAATCACTTGTAGCAAAACTGTACAATCCAGATAATTTAGAATAGGTATATCGCTTAGAATATATTAACCTCCGCGAGCCGCGATTGACAGCGCACGTCATATTCCTATCATAAAATAAAACAGTAATTATGCCGTACTGGGTAGTTAAAGAGTAAATGTATACTTCATCCAATCCTAAAAATGACTATCGTTCACTTACAAATCACGTTAATATTCAAGTTGTGACCCTGTGTTATTTTTTTGTTTTAATAATGACTGATCTGTGTAACAAAATAAAATGGCGATGAATTAATCTGATGATGATTATGTTGCAGATATTTATTTGATTAATTTAATAGGTTTTAATTGAACCTATTACTTTTTGCGATTGACCTATGAAATTGCCGTTTTGCAGTACTGGCCATTTCAAATCAAAATAATTTTTTGTTTGGCTAAGAATTCTAATTTCAAATTAATTTCATTTTAAAAACATGGAATTCTTTTTCCAAAAGTAGTCATTTGTTTATTGATTAGTGTTACATTTTCATCGCATTTAATCTTTTTTATTATCATGGATACGTTAAAAATTCGAGTAATTATGGAATATGAGTACCGTCGTGGCAGCAACGCGGCACAAGCGGCACGCAACATCAACAACGTTTACGGAGCTAACACTACAAACCAACGCACCACCCTGTTGTTGGTTTGCTCGCTTCCGTTCTGGGAATTTCGATCTGAAAAATTAACCTCGCGGTCGTCCGAAGACTTTGGTCGACAATGACGAATTAAAGGCGATTGTGGAGGCTGATGATATACAATCTACGGCTGAATTAGCAGCAGCTTTCGACGTTAGCGTCAAAACAATATTGGTCCATTTGCGTCAAATTGGCAAGGTAAAAAAGCTTGACAAATGGGTGCCCCAAGAACTCAATGATCGCCAGCGCGAAGTACGCGTCGAGACGTGCCTTGCACTGCTCAACAGACACACAAATGAAGGAATTTTGAACCGTATTGTTACCTGCGATGAAAAATGGATTTTGTTTGATAACCGCAAGCGCTCAGCAATTTGGTTGGATTTTGGTTCAGCACCTAAACAATGCCCTAAACGAAAACTTACCCCTAGAAAGTAATGGTCACTGTATGGTGGTCTAGCGCCGGTGTGATTCATCACAGCTTCTTACCAAACGGGGTGAGCATTACTGCAGATGTGTACTGTGAAAAACTGAACACAATGATGGAGAAGCTGGCACATCTCCAACCAGCATTGGTCAATCGCTCGACTCCACTGCTCCTGCACGACCTCATACTGCACAGCAGACGGTCTCCAAGTTGCAAGAACTGAGGTTGGAAGTTCTCCGTCATCCGCCCTACTCACCAGACCTTGCGCCTACAGACTACTACTTTTTCCAGAATTTGGATAACTCCTTGGCGGGAAAAAAATTCAATACCCGAGAGGCAGTACAAAATTCCTTTGAAGAATTTGTTGCCTCCCATCCAGCTGATTTCTTTAAGAAGGGCATGAATAAACTGCCACTGCGCTGGCAAAGATGCATTGATTGCATGGATGATTACTTCGATTAATACAAATAAAAAATAAATGAAAAAAAATCGTTTAAATTTATTCATACACAACGGAAATTTCATAGGTAAAGACCTAATATAACATTAAAAAATGGCTAGTAGATCACAATCTTGAAATAAATACTAAAAAGCAAAATTAATACAATTTCGGCCCTGTCATAGGAAACCCATAGACCTGTAAACTGTTCAGTATAGTATGTAGTAGAGACGAATTAGAAGAATTTAATTTATTAGGAATAAACATATAGATACACATATTAACTGGAAGAAAGAGCCATCTTGCAAAATTCAAAGTAAATTGTTGGCTCGTATGGCGTAGGGATTTTAATATCTAATACGAATATGGCGTGCGCTCTAACTGCATATTATGCATACGAGTATTCGTGGCTCAGATACGGTGTTCTATTTTTGGAATATAGTACAAAATCACACCAGGTATTCGTCATGCAAAAAAAATGTTTACGTATTAAATAGTTAATTAACATCAAAACATCGGATAGCTGCAGACTTTATTTTAAGAAATTGAAAATGTTAACCTGTGAAATAGTAATATTGGTTAGACAGCACCCAGAAATATTTAATGAATATTATAAAAGCCATCGTCGGAAAAATAAGCTTATCCGCCCAGGACCCGAATTAGAAATATACAAGAACAGTCTTTAATACAAAGCCATTATTGTGTACAACAAAATTCCAGACCATATTAAAGAAGAAAAAAATGCGTATATATTTCAAAATAAATTGAAAATGCATCTGATCAATAAATTCCCTACTCAATATCAGAATTTATGAATGAATGACATATCTAAAATGTTAACATTAATTTAAATAATATGAATAGTAATAAGTTATATAATAAACATTTGACACGATAATTAAAAAGATAAATGACTATATAAATAAATGTATGACAATGACACAATTATGTATAAATAAATAAAAGTAAATAAAATGTGTAAAATGTATTTTGACAAATGTAATAATTTGCATCCATTCAGTCCATCAATTTACCAATAAGAACAAATGTACATACATGATGCAAATGGATAAATAAATAAATAGAAAATTGATAGATCATTCAACTCACGCGCTTATTATAAATGTATTAACCAGTTTCATCCTTGTGTCTATTTTGTTCGAGTTCGAGTAGGCTATTTCTATTTTATAAAGTATTTTCGCTTCAAGCCAGTCAATCATTGTACGTATTTTGCAGGGTCATTATATATACACTGTTTTCAATTTAATAAACAGTGTGTGTGTATATGGAAGTTTGCTTATTTTTCAAAAGGACCCACAGACTCGTTCTAAAAGGTTGCAAAGAGAACTGGTAATAAAAATAAAAATAGTTTTTGCCCGCGAATAAAGACTCTTCCACGTTGACTGGTAAAAAGAATAATGTTGAAAGGACGTCTAATTCACATAAATAAAGTCATTAGGTACCGGACGACGCGACGCGACGCAACGCAGCTCGGCAGCGCGCCGCTTTGTGAACAGAATACTGATGCAGGCTCTAATGATTTCAACTTAATATTTTAAATCGTATTTCACCTGGACTCTATTTTGCTTTCTATTCAAACGTTTCAATAGAAAATTAGAGTTCATTTTTTAACAATAAGATTGTTATTATATAAGCACTTTTTAAAGTTAGAAAAGTCAAATCTTTGCAAAAATAGATACCAACAAATAATTAAGAATTAATTTCAAAACACTTTATTTCTCACCGAAAGCGTAAATATTAATTTTCATATGCCTAATTTGAGTTGAATAGACTTTCAATCCCTATTTCACCCCTTCAAGATTTATATAAGCGACAAAAGGTACATCTTGAAGTGCTAATCTATCTCTGTACCAAAATTTATCGAAATTAGTTCAGCGGTTTCGGCGTGAAAGCGTAACCAACAGATAGAGTTACTTTGGCATTTATGTACTTTGTTGGCATACCAGCTGTGTACCGAGATTCCCCTCGCGTTTAATTTTTAATATTTTGAAGTACTGATAAAAAGACTTACAGTAATTAGGCGCAAACAATATTTTTAGTCTTGGCATTAACATTACGGCACTTCTCGTATAATCTTTGGTTCTTGTCGGAGGCCAACCTGCCTTTGACCCTCAACAAACCTACGGCCCTTTCGCACTATTTCTTCGTGCTCGTTTAGCGTACTTTTTAAATTACATTTTGTATGGTAATTACTGAGCTCTGAAGGGTCGTAGCGTGATGTTAGATAATCTACGATGTTCATCAATAAATATGCTATAAAATGTAAAAACAATTTTTCATATGAGACTGGTAGTTCTACAGATTGGCATATTTCGAAAAACAATCCCTTGATGTAATTTATGTTTTAATAAAACCCTATTTAGAGTTTATCGCTTAAATATTAATAGATCATAACTTAATAACTGCCTCTAGTCTGCTAACTCAAACGCGACTGCTATGCTCAAGGTTCGAGGTTCGATGCCCAGGTCTAGCAAAGTGTTATTGAGTTTTTCTATGAAATTATTAGTAGAAGCTCGGAGTTTGGATTTGTGCCCGATTAATGGCAATATGCTCACTCCCTATTAAATGAGACCTAAAACATACCAGGCTAATATTAAGTATAAATGACTAAATAGTACCTTTAAGATACTAATTAAAAATGAACGCTAATTGACAACCTACAACACTTTTTATTTGCTTACTAAACGTACAAAGTTTAAATCGGTAATGTCTTTTGCAAATTCGTTTGTTTTAGCTGATAAGATAGCTTTTAAAAGTACCTAAGTAACGTTACTTAGAAGTGGTTTTGTCTTTAAATGAATATTTACGTTTACTTCCTGTAGATCTCGACGTTTATCCGCAATACTACCTACCGATATTTTAAAGCCTGAGGACATAATTACTGTCCAATGCGGTATAATATATACTATGCTCCAATCTTCAGTACTTCTGTATATATATAAACTAGCTATGCCTTCGTCTCCACTTCCTTGGACCACAGAATGCCATCGGTCGAGAGCACGACCAGGCACGGCGGTCAACGACCGGATTTTTCATAGACAAAAACGCTTATTGTGGATGATTATTAGAATATAGATATATGATATCGCTAACTTTTTAAAGGTTTTTTAAGGTGTGCAATTAATTATGTAGTAAATTAATTTGATTTCTCTTATGGTTTACTCAGCGTAAGCCATTTAAGCGCACCAAAAGCGACTTCTTTCCAAATTTATTCAACTATCGCCACTTCTTATTTTGTTTGTTACTTTATCTTACAAACTATATTCCACATCCTGGCCAGATAACATAGCTGTGAAATAAAAAAATGCCCATGTCAATCGGATAAGCTGTTCTCGCGTGCAAAGAACATAAATTGACAAACAGTAAGAGAGATGTTAAGTTTTATAATATGCATAGAAAGATGGATGGATATTGGTATATAATTATGAAATGGATAAACTCCGACACCGTTTGACCGATCACCATGAAAGTGTGTGGATCTAAGGGTTTTTCCTGATGAAGGTTTCAAGCTATCTCTGAATGCGATATGTCTAATGGACAGAATAGAACAAATTTCAGTGAAGCTAGCTTGCAATTGTAAATACGAGGTAAATTGAAAATTCAATAAGTAGTTGACACAGGTAACCTATTAAATGAGACCAATCCCATGAGCCCAAACACGATAACTCTGCTGTAAGTTTGTGAGGAGTTAGGTATCCTACGAGTTCCACATGAAGCTGCAGGCATCAGGTCAAGATTTCTCTAATATCATTGAAGTAACAGAATACCATATCTCGACTCAATCAGACCTGTGGAAGATGCTCACATCTATTTATCAACTAGAAAAGAGCTTTACAATCTTCAACGGCTGAACAGATCATCTTGAATCATAGCTAAGAATACTCGTGATCACCTTGCAAACACAAACAACTAGATCAAAATCGATTCAGCCGTTTGTGAGAGCTACGATTCCGCAGACAGACACACATATACATTATACACACAGTTATAAAAGTTAAACTTATAACACTCTTCTTTTTGTGTCGGAGGTTAAAAATGAACGTTTATTTGTTTGACCCCTATGCGTTAATTCGATTGCGGTGAAACTTCGGTGATTTGTTATGCGTACACCCTTCAAAGTTTATAAATTAGAACAAACATTGCATAGTAAATGACGCGCGAGTCGTTTCACCATGAAGAAAACAGGAACGAAGTCGCGGGAAAAACTTAGTTTTTAAAATATTGCACTCATTAAGCTTATTTAGTATTCGGAGTGGTATAAAGCAGTAATATAAACTACTAGCTGTGTCCCACGGTTTCACCCGTGTTAAATTTATCCGACAAACACCGCATCGCTAACACACTCCTGTAGTCTATCATAATTGTTCTTTCCGCAAGTACAAATTATTTTTCATTATCTTCTAAACTATGTGTCCAAATAACGTGCTACAAAGAGCAAAATTTTACTTGAAAAAAAAAAACTCTTTATGACGAAGTAACTTTTGTTCGTAAGGATTAATATTCCATGTCTAAAAATAATACTTAAAAATTACTTTTTAATTTGCAACAAATCTTTGTCACGAAAGACCGTATTGTGACTTATGTATAAGAGATAGACATATGCTATAGCTAATTTTACTAAGGTATGGTCTTCTACTAAGGTACAACATTTTTGCACAACATTGTGCTTTCATATCATAAACTATTACGCCATCGCACGCAGATCAAGCAGTTCGAGAGGTCCCCGACTTCCGATGTACGTAACAAAAATAAATATTTCAGGTCAACTGAGAGTTGTAGCCTAATGTTAGATAGCATATACTATTGCTTGTGAGTCAGACTATCATATACATAAAGAATTTTTGGAATCCATCTGGTAGTTCCACAAATTAACGTGTTTAAACAAACAAAAACCTCTTCCACTTTATTGTATTATAATATATAGTATAGATATAGAAAAAAAAGATTACTTATTTTACTTCTTACATGAAATAATTACGATTTAAGGAAATATACATTTTATGGTGCAATAAATAAATTAGTTGATTATAAAATGTCATGCGCTACGAAATGCATTTATAAAGTTTTAAGTTAACAATTTTTATTAATAGATGGCGCCAGCTGTAAATTGAATCACGCTTTTGTTTCGTTACCGTTAAAATAATAGAGTTAGTAAATGTGTTTGCCTGCTATGATTTATATATATCACTAATGAGTTAAGTTAAATTTTTGTATAGTTCTTGCACATTGCACTATTGTGTATTGTGTTTTTGAACTTTATAATAAATTAATAATTGTCTTGTTAACATCAATATAGGTACCTAAAATCATTTTTTTTAATCAATTATTTTGAAAAGTAATGAAATAGATTAAGATTAATCGATATTTTTCATGTTTTTTTGAGATATTGAATTAAACACCTGAAATAATCATAACTTTGTAGTTTATTAATAAATTAAAAAAAAACATGTTTCATATAAAATTATAATATTAGATTACGTATTAAGTGAAAAAGAGGGAATTTCATTCGAGGGACTGAGTTGGATCACCAGAGCAGCGAAGGATTCTAAAGTAAAATCCTGAGCGGAGCGAGGGATAGAGGGACCGAGATTAAATATTTTTAAAGTGATAATTTCTCTTGAGAGGTTACGGCGCCATTAATAGTAGCATAGTTTCAGTTTATCCTGCAAACATACTCGTAGCCTAGCGGTTATAAGCGTGACTGCTAAATTGCGAAGTCTCCCTAGGTTCTAATTGAGAGTTAAATTTCAAGGACACGTGAGGTTTAGGGTTATCTCGTTACACGAGAGAGAAGATAGCTATTATATAGAGTAATAAGGCGGTGTGGTAAGGATCGCAACCACCATACACATAGTGATAAAACTATTACTAATTTTATTTTGGTTTGACGAACTTAGGGATCAGTCAGTGTATATTCGGTGATGAAACGGGTTACAAAAAAAGAAAGAAAGAGAGAGAGAGAAAGAAAATACATTTATTGCACTGAAAATAAGGGCATTAAGTTTTTACAAAGAAAATGATCATTACATTGAACATTAAAAATTAAAGATAAAAAAAAGTAAACATAAAGATGATAAACGTTGCGGCAACCATACACATAGTAATAAACCCATCACTGATTTTTATTTCAAGAAAAATACGTGCAATTTTATTATAGGTACATAATTTATATAATTCGAGCTTTTTCTAAATTTAAAAAGTTTTTATTCTCGTGTGAGTAAAAGAGTGTTTTATTCCCTGTTATCGATGAATAAAATGTCCTTTTTCGAGTGACAATGGTAAAAAATTTTTGTTAACGGAGAATTTACCAAATTTTGTCATACGCGTATATTAAGGTACTAGCTGTGGCCGCGACTTCGTCCACGTGACATATTTCTTGAATGAAAATTAGTAACTAAATAAAAACCTCACCTCACCTCACCTCAATCTCACCTTATGGTATTTGACCCGTACCTATAAGCTTTGATACTACCCAACATAAATCATTTTAAACGTTAACCGATATCACAGTTTAACAATCATACAGATATTAAGTAAAAAATATGAAGACTGACTGCTATGCTCGAGAACCTGGGTTCGATTCCGTCGTCTAGCAAAGTATTATTGGGGTTTTCTATGGAACTTTCAGTAGCTGCTCGGGGTTTGGCTTTGTGCCCGACTAATGGCATTAGGCTCACCCCCTATTAAATGGGACTTAAAAACACCTCTACCTAACCCTTTAGCGAATAAATTCGTGATGGTATTTATATATATAAATATAAAGAGAGAAAAAAAAAAACGGGAAAACTATATTATATTTTGAAGATCATCATAAATAAATGTTTGAAGCTTCTCAAATGTGGAGGCTTTTTAATTATCTGTTTTATTATATATTCTATCTATTTTATACTGATATATTAATCTTTGTTATTTGATTGACGAAGGTGTTACTTTGCGGAAATCCATCGCTAATAATTTACCTGAAATTTCTTGGCAACTTCCGCCTGCAACAGATCAACAGCAGGTTTCGTCTTCCTACAACATAAAAACGTACATATACATAATAAGTAAGACAATGATACATAAGATTATAGGAAGTAATAATAATCTTGCCAATTACTTTATGTACAAATGATTTAGTTGAGAACTTTTAACAGATTCTACACACATTATCTTTTCTTTTATTTGGGTACCTACACTCGGCGTTGAATTCTAAGAAAATTAAAATAACTTTTACATTTATAAATAACATCTTTAATAGTCTCATTTAATTGCCTAGTCTAGTCCTTATCAATTAGTGCAACAACATAGTGTAAGTCGGTATTTTGCATTTTTTTTGTTTGTTCGATTCCCGCTATAGGTAATTTTTTTTTAGAAAATCTGATAATGCAGTTATTATTATTTAAAAAAAATAAAAGAATGTTTCCTTTGCGTAAAATTTGATATTTTCATTGTTTAACATAATTTTCCTCCATGCCCCGTTCGTTTTTTCCACCCTGTATACATATAAAGGAATACAAAAATTTTCAATTTTGCAATCCTTTACACGAAAAGATAAATTTATTTAATATCTTTTTAAATTTATAAACCATTATATTCCAGGGAATCATAACGCTTTATACAAGGTGTCCAGAAAGGGTATCGGGTATTTGTAAGTTCAATGAAACAAAAATTATTTGTATGCAATAAAAAAGTTTATTGTTTATTATTAGCATATGAATTGGAGAATTATTTGGAAAAGATGATGTTATCCAAATGATGACCGTTATGTTGCTGGCACTCTTCTAAACGGAAACGAAGATTGGCGATAACACGTTGACACATAGCTATCGATATTGCTGCCATTTCTGACCTGATGTTTTGCTTTAACTGGGTTAGATTCGTCGGATTGTTTTGATAAACCTTACTTTTAAGGTATCCCCATGCAAAATAGTCAAGCGGGCTAAGGTCGCGGCTTCTAGGAGGCCAGTTGATGTTACCCCTTCGCGAAATGACTTTATTAGGGAATAATTCGTTAACAACTTCCATTGAGTCATTTGAGGTATGGCAAGTGGCCCCATCTTGCTGGAACCACGTTCTTGAGTTGAAACCTGCAAACTCCTGCAACTCTGGGACCAAAAAATTTCGCAACATATCGCAATAACGGTCACTATTCACATTAATTGCTCGGCCTCGTTGATCTTCATGAAAATAAGGACCAATTATGCCTTTAGCAGACATAGCGGCCCAAACAACGACCTTTGTGCTATGCAGGGGTCGTTCATGCTTTCGTCTCGGATTCTCCACTGCCCAGTACCGACAATTCTGCTTATTAACATGACCATTCAGGTGAAAATTTGCTTCGTCACTGAACAGTATGTTGTTAAAATTATTAAATCGCTGCAGCATTTCGTTCGCAAAATTCAGTCGATTAGCATAGTCCGTATCCTTCAATTCTTGAACCAATTGAATTTTATAGGCTTTTAGATGTAAGTCTTTCTTTAAAATCGAATGTAAAGACGATTTTTTGAAGTTCAACGCTTGGCTTCGCTTTCGGATGGATAAAGACGGATTTTGACGAACCGACGCCTCAACTTCTTCAATTGTTTCTTCATCGCGAACTGAACGAGGACGACCAGAGTTTTGAATTTTAACTGTCGCACCTGTATTCTCGAACATCCTGATCCATTTCCTAATGCTATCGTCACTTGGCGCGTGGCGTGTACGATATTCCACACGATAGAGACGTTGAGCAGTCACTATTGAATCACCATTACGATAATACGCTCGTACGCAAAATGCGCGATGCGTCCCCGAGTACTGTTCCATCGTGACTAAAACTCCACAAAATGGCGGACGCCACGAACCCCTCCCCGCACCCTTTAGACGCTCCGTTTCGAATATGGCGCGAAAACAAATACCCGATACCCTTTCTGGACACCTTGTAGTATGCCAATTTAGTGTCATTTAATAAAAATCATAATTTTACAAAAAACCAAACAACGACATGCATCGTAAAAATCAAGATAGAATAGATATTTTTACTTATTTAAATATTTAAAAATAACATTAAAATTTATATAAAAATAATAATAAAAATCCATTCTTAAATTATTAATAAAAATAAGTTATATTTCTATCTAATGATTTTACTGAAAATTATGTAAAGATTAGATAATATAGTATCTTATCACTTCATTTCAGTAAATAGTTTAAATATATTACAGAGTTACATACACATAACATAACATGTACATAACCTAAACGCAATTTATAAACCATCCAAATGCTGATACGTATAAAAATGGATCCTAAATGTACCTTCAGACTATAAGCTACAATCATACCAAATTTGATTAAATTCCGTCCAGTAGTTTTTGCGTGATTGGTGTTCAAACACACCGACAGACATGCAGACAAAAAATTCAAAAACTATCGAAATGTGTGCTGTCCATGATTCTGAACACCCGAATTATTTTTTCTCAAATATCTTCAATGTACAGATTTCAACTCTTTACCCTTTTATTATAAGTATAGATTAAGTGATTGTGTAAAGTGCGATTTTTTTACCCACAGAGTAAAATAAAATTTCACGTTTTGATACTTTTCTTTATATATACGAGATATTATTCCAATTGATGTTGTTTTTGAAAAATACATTGAAAGGTGAATTCCGAATAAGGCATACAAAATCGCCTCTCTCGTGGGCCAACAAAGCATTATTTTTTAAAACTTTTTTTATTTTCGTCCTTTATACAATTTATAGTTTCCTGAATTATGTAATGATATAAGTAAATTATCGGGTATGTTAAATAGCACAAAATATTCCAATCAGTAAATAAAAAACTGTCAATTCTGTATTTAAAAGCTTACGATTCAAATTCAAATAACTCACTCATCAGTGAAAACTGTGGAATGAATTGAGACTTGTCAAATTTACTTTGGACGTCTGCGTTCTTATATATAGAGGCCCCTTAGTCGAAACTATTACCATGGTTAATGTTTTTTTTCTAAAAAACTAATGCTACGCTACATTTACAATATGTTGACAAGGTGCGAATCTCTAGGTTTGAATTTAATTATCCTAATAAAACATTCATATACCTCAATTATAAAGAGAAGCCGAAGATAGCGGCAGTCTGTTTTATGGAGATATTAAAAAAGTGATTCAAAAACTTTACGATCGTCGTTTAAGAAATTTAATGCCACTTCGCAATGTCGAGAAAATCTGTAGGCCGTTGGTTGAGTAATGATTTCCTCTCGGAGTGAGTACATTTTGTTATAGTTGCCAAGTAAACCGAGACGTTATTGTAATTTCTCGCTGGTAATAACCGAATATCATTTAAGCTTTATATACTGAAGCATATTTTATATCACCGGCTGCATCAGATAGTACAGCACAATTCAAAGACAAGGATGCAACTGAACGACTAATCTTCTAACGACTTTGAGAGTATGTATCTTGGAAGATAACTATTTATTGTGGTATATAAAATAGGGAGTTTGATAATAGTGTTACGATCCCTATTAAAAAAAATTAAAACAGAGCGCGCATTAATGCCTATGAAAACAATGCAGGTTCGTGGAAGGTTCGAGAGCTGCTTTCTCAAACATTTTTTGTTTTGATTAATATATGAAAGTTCTCGGAGCGGGAACAATAGACAGGTCGCAGAGGAGTTATAAATTAATGAATTGGAACTATCTAAATATACTAATAAACCCATCGAAATTGACCAAATAACGCAATTAGGTGCTTCTGAAACTTTCATTAAAATAGGTATATAAAAGGACCCCAGATCGACTATCGATAGTCCTGTTCAGTCTAAACAGATGAAACAAGAAGCGACAAATGGAAGTCGTCGACGTAGTACTTCGATGAAGTGCACATTGCAATATTGTTCTAGTGTTATACGAGTGTATGTATAGTGTTTTAAAGGTTTAGTGAGTTGAATAGTGCTTGTGTAGTGTCTTAAAATAAATTTCTTCACAATTATTTAATTAGTTCAGTGGGTATTTACAATCTTTTTTTAAATTTCTTTATCCGTGAGGATGATAACTTACCTTATTATTCTTCTTTTTCCTACTTAGGCAACCGATCCTCGCCATTGAAGATCATTATTGCCATTATTAAGTGGGTAATTATTTCGTCCCCAAAGTATGTGGTAATGCCATATCGCGTTTCACCTATCACCTACGATCTCCCTCCACAGTCGTGTTCGATTTGTTACCGATATATTGTTACTCACAGCTTTCGTCACGTGCTCTCACAGCGGTCGATGTTTTATTGCTTCCACGCACCCCGCGCTCCCGCTGAAAATCGCCAAAAATCACGAATACTTTCTCGATATATGTTTAAGGACGGATGTACGAGACAGTCTAAAGCAGATTTTAAGGACCTGACGTCCTTTTTTCCCTCCTATCGCATCCCCGCGCCATTGTGGCATACTTTCAGGCAATTCACGTGTTCGGTATGTAATGGTGGTCCCCTTGGAAGAACATCCCAGGGTGTTTTTATTACATCTAAGAGTTTATGGTCCATGGTATTATTTCCAATCCCCTACAGTTTTGCACAATAATCTAACTATATTCGTGAACATACTACCAATAGGACACAATATAGGTTCAAATAACGCAAAAGAAGATAAAAGAAAGTATCATTATTAAGGTTAAAATGAATACCTAAGTTCAAGAGTGCATTCATTCTAAATAGCTTAATCCGTCTTCATCTTCTATCACCTAAAAAGGCGTATGAAATGGAGCGATAATACAAGAAATAATTGAGTTCAGATAGGTTTTCTTTTACATTTCATATATTTATTTTCAAGAGAATCATTAAACACGATGATTTTGAATTAAGTTCGAAATAACGTTGATTTAAGTAATGAAAAATTTTTACTAATGATCCAAGGCTCATTAAGCGTAAACCGCCATAGCATTATTATATTTTTTCGCTTTTTTCATTCAATATAGTTTATGGTGTTGTCTAAGTTTCGCTCTCAAGTGCAGCTTGCGGAACCTACGGATACAGATTTTCAACTTAATGGCATTATAAAAATACCCTACCATTTTGCTATGCTTTCATCACGACGTTTCCCTTTACCGGGTGCTCAGGCTCACTGCAGGGATTCGAACTCACGTCGATCGACACGTTTTTCATACAAGCCACGACTGAGCCACAGTTGTTTCAAAAATTAAGCTTCGTTTGTGTAACGCCCTTAGTAATTTACATTTGGGAGTTATTGTAAGCGGATGATGAATTGAATGTTTGGATGGACGTGTTAGAAGTACTGATACTAATATCTATATTAATAAATCTGTAGTTCTGTCTGTACATGTAATTTTTGCCAAATTACGCAATATACATTTATTATATTTTTTATTAAAAAGGAAACAAACAACCCGGCTGCAATAAAAACGCTTTACTAGAAAAATATATTTTTAAATTTTATTTAATTAATAGACGTTGTATTAAATTATCAAATAACCTATGCCACTGCCACAATTAAGACGAATCTAACGACACCTCGTATGCTAAAATCCATTAAGCCGTTTAGGCTACAGAGCCCACCAAAGAAATAGACATACGCTCGAAAAACATAGCCATTCTTTTTCGCAGTCGGGTAAAAATAAAACTGTAATTTTTTTACGCGACCGCTCATTTCAAGTACAGCTTAATAACTAGCGAATAATTTAAGACCAATTGGTCGACTACCAGCTAGTCAGCGAGCTCATCACCAATCAGATTGTATAGTTCGCTCAGAGTGAGCGTTAGCAGCCCAACCAGACTTAAAAATCGGCCGATAAATAGTTCGTAGTCTGCGGGGACTCTAAGAAAAATACTTTTAAAAATAACAAAATATAAAAAGAAATAAAGTGAGGAGATGAAGAACTTACTGAATAATAAAAACGTGCGAGACCGTGAGCAAGCTTCTGCTAGCAGCATCTTCTACTAACATTGATGTTAGTTGTAGAATTGTACCAGTTATGAATCGGATGTAACACTTTAGATATATTTATAATTATTATAATTATATTTATAATGTATTTTTGTTTGCACATTCAATAACTATGTTTGCGTGATGAAGTTTGGTTTTTGTGCTTATGTGAAATGGATCATAAATAATAACAAGAGACATGTATTTAAGTTGCCACACAAACTCCCCGGGCAGTTTTAACAAGGGAAACCACAATTTTGTTAGAGCCATGTTACAAGATTCGGATAACAGTACGAAGTCAGGCTCAAAGAACGTGTATCCAGAGGCTTTTAGAGTTAAGATAAGTATGTTTTATTTGTAAAAAATGAAATTATTTGTACAGAATAAAATAAAATCAGTAAAATGAATTTAAATGACCTTTACTAAACGCGCCAACTTGGCTACTAGTTCTCTTTATTGAAGACCGTTGTGCCATTATCAAGCGAATGTATTATCCTGTCTTATGACGATTTCAGTATCCTAATAAGATGGTGGCTTCCTTGTTAGAACTTTCTAGGGAGCTTTTGTGGCATCTCAGAATGCATGCTTTCAGTTTATATTTATAATCCATTTCACTTATGCACAAAAACAAAACTATATCACGCAAAACGCCACCAATATTACATAATATAGGGCCATTAAATCATGTGTTAATGAATTAAAAATAAAAACAGCAACACGTCACTTCAAGATCCACCCAAAAACTATGAAGTATGACTTATAAAAAAAAAATCAGGTATACAAAAAAGTCAATTTTTCAATGAATTTACCGACTAAATACAACAAAACTGATCGAACAGGAATGCACGGTATTTTTATTTTTTCTCTTGACCTAGTCTGTCCGATGTTCGATTGTATTCCCTTTCAGTCGCGGTGAATGTGATTATGTTGGTGAAGAGCACTGTTCGACCTTTTGTTCATCCAGGTACACTACTGTCCTGGAAAAAGCTTTTTATTTTTATTATGTGTGAAATTAAATTTATCTCTGTACATCCACTAAAATGTTATAATTAATAATGTAAACATTATACACACATCAAAAAAGTCTAAGCAACATGCGTGATATTACAAATTTTTCCATTTATATTAATTAATTTCTAAATATTTACTCAAACAAAGTGCGTAGGTAAGTAAACTTTTTTGTTATTGATGACATACTGGCTGGTTGTAAAAAAAAATTTGATTATGTTTTGTTTTTTTCATAAAATTCAAATGACTGCGAATTTGTTTGAATTTAAGTGCGTTTTAATTGCTACGTTTAGTCTTGATTTTATAATTTTACCAACCATTTAAATAAAGTTAGCGACAAAATTGAATTGTTAGATATTCTTTACGTCATGAAGCGACGTCATTTGATGGCAGATGAAATGCAAAGAGCTGTTGGGATGTTGCAAGCGGGAAGTAATCAATCTCAGGTATCTCGACATTTTGGCATTCATAGAAGTGTTATTTGTCGTCTTTGGCAGCGCTACAATAATACAGGAGAACCCGCTAAACAGCATCAAGGCCGTAAAAGGAGTACAACCACTCGGCAAGACCGGTACATACAACTGACTGCAAGACGCCAGCCGATGTTAACCGCTCGAGAGATAAGTTTGAGGCTACAAATTTCAAGTGGTGTTGATGTAAGTCCTCAAACTGTGCGAAATCGACTGCATGAGTACGGCCTACGAGCTCGATGCCCAATCAGGTGCCCACCGATACGTCACGGGAATCGCGCTCGTCGATATGAATGGTGTAGAGAACGCATAACATGGACCCAGGAACAATGGGATCAAATTATGTTTTCCGATGAGTCGCGATTCGGGTTTAAGCCTGATACAAGAAGGGTGCGAGTGTATCGTCGGCCCGGAAATACTGAAAGGCTCAGGTGCGCTCAGGAAGTTCATCCATACAGCGGCCCAACAGTTATGTTATGGGCGGGTATTATGAAGAACAGGCGAACTGAGCTCGTTGTTGTAAATGGAAACATGAATGCTGAAAATTACATTGAGGATATTCTCAGACCTTATGTCTACCCATTTGCACAAACCTTTGGCTCCGATTTTAGGTTAATGCATGACAATGCGCGTTCACATACAGCTCGGCGAACCAGTGAATACTTTGCAACGGAGAACATCCGGGTATTGCCCTGGCCTGCACAATCGCCAGATCTCAACCCCATCGAGCACGCATGGGACATGCTCCAGAGACGTGTTTTGAAGGACTTGGACGGAGCGACAACAACCCAACAGCTGAAGGATTTGCTACAATTCCATTGGGAGCGAATACCGCAAGATGACATAAACAGTCTCATTTATTCAATGAATAATCGTTGCCGACAAGTTCTGAATAGCAGAGGAACCCATACTTTGTATTAAATTGTTCTATTCTTTCACAATAAATACATTTTTTTAGAAATTTCATTTTGTAAGAAAAAAGTTTAGTTTCTTATGTATCTTAATTTCTACAGTATATTCTAATATTGTTCGTTTCTGTTATTAAAAGAACTTATAAAGACAACAGCTGTTATTTTTACATCATAGAACCCTAAAGATTTTTTTTTTAAATAAAATACAACTTTATAATGTGAAGAACCATCCTAAAATTTAAATTAGTACATGTTGCTTAGACTTTTTTGATGAGTGTATATACAGTTGAAAAAATAGATAAGGGCCTAAATTGAAGTAAAAAATAAATAAATAAATAAATTGAAGAATTATTTATTTTCATTGGTATTTCTCGAATAATAAAAAAAAAACAGATGTGTCTCATCAGATTAAAACATATAACAGTAATCAATATAAGTATGTTTTTACTGTAAGATTTACCTCTAAGTATTATATGTAGATGTGAAATCTATGAAAACTGTACATATAGTGGTTTTTCTTTGTTTACACATACTAGCGGTCGCCCAATGACCGAAATTTGTAGCGTCCGCGCCGAACCGAAATAGCGGTGGCTTTCAGCTACTCTTGGAAGTTTAAAACTCGATAGAGCTGAATCAAATACAATGCACTCACGTACCTTGGACTGCTCCAATACTTACGATGACACACCGACACGATTCAGATTACCACCAGACGATTTTAGATAGATATTTTTGCACAGGGGTATTGCGTGTCTCGCGATCAGAGCTCCGATATTCGACGAGTACATAATGCAAGACAGCTGTCAGCTGCGTTTGCCAGTCCCATCGAGTATTGTAAAAAAGTTTTTATGTGATTATGAAACAAAATTTGATCAACGACTTTAAAATCGTAGACTATTTTCTGTTTGACATTTGCAGTATGAACCTAAACAATGAATATTATATCACTTGCTGCCACTTTTCATTGAATGACAATGTCAATATTTTGGGGGAGTCTAAGTTCAATGGCACCGGTCGGGTTAGGATTCGCAGTATTAATTTATGTAATTTAATATATTAATATCAGATATTATAGATAAATTTTAGCTTTCTGCACTCCTCCATAAAAACTTTAACCATACTAAATCTTAGTCTTCCGTGCACGCAATACGCTCAAAATGGGGTACAAAGTTTTTGCTTCACATATTAATATAATGATGATGATGATTACATGCCCTAGTTTTTAAAAATGTCATCGCATTAATTGTATTGCTACTTTTATTTTGTTATAGGTATATGTAACTACGAAAGAGATAATGAAATGTTCAATAACTGTATTTAAACTCGTTTAAAATCGCACTAACCTTTCATTTTTTGGCGTATAATCCTAAGTTTTTACGTAGGCACGTGCTTGTTTGCTGGGGACTCGTTTGTCGAGGCTATATTTTAAAGGTCGGCAAGATAAAAGAGTATTTTCTATATAAACAGCGTAGCTATTTTCTTTTACTATCAGCTATTTGCATTTGAATACTTGAAAGGTATCGTAATAAATCTAAAACATTTCACGCCTCTAGTATGGTGTTTTTTCATATATTTCTCATTGCCACCTTGGTTGTTAGACCCGTTTAGTGATAAATGTCTTCACATCCGCAGATTCCATTCGTGTTATAATATACATTTTTCTTTTCATATGTAATGATACGCCATTTGATATATTTATAATGTTATAAATGTTTTCTTTTTATTTTAAATATTTAAAAGGAAAACGTGCATGTTTTATAATAAACCTAGTTTTTATAATAAATAGGAAATTTTTATTAAATTACTAGTCATCTATAACATAAAAAAGATGCCAAATACTTTTATTGCTCCTATTATGACATATATAATTTTTTTTTTACCATTGTCATTCGAAAAAGGGCATTTTATTCATCGATAACACTGAATAAAACACTCTTTTACTCACACGAGAATAAAAACTTTTTAAATTTAGAACAAGTACGAATTATATAAATAATATATCGCGATTTTTATCATATTTTTCTTTAATTTTTTTATCTTTAATTTTTGGTGTTCAATGTAATGTTAATTTTCTTTGTAAAACTGTGTGCCCGTATTTTTATGGCAATAAATGTATTTATTTTCTTTTTTTCTTGCTTCCTTTCTCTCATATTTTTTATCGTTATAAGTTTTAGCGTTGTGGGCACAATCTCACCTGATCATAAGTGGGAATATAACCCAAAATTGGCGGTACGTTAAGGCTAGTGGTAGACTGACTCTTCAGTGCAGGCGCCGGAACACACCTATAGGTTCTTGGTGAAAGATTTTCAACTTGAGAGTGGTAGCTAGCCAGGTGGGCATTACAAAAAGCCCTATAACCATGCAAAAACATGCACATTTAACTAACTAATAACCATCACCCCGTTTTCTTTTTAAATCTATATTTTAACAGATTGGTGGTCATGTCAATCTATTGTTTCAATGTGCAGTTGTACTGGAAAGTCTTTGTAAGACGCCTAATCCTTTTATAATGATGATTGCCTTGAGGATCGACCTTCGACATCTGGTAATGATCTAACAACAAGAAAACATTAATAATGTATGTGAAGTTCCTATTTAACATTCTTCACAAATATTACAATGTGCCAATTAATTAATAAATTTTTTATTCAACTAAAATGACAAACAAGTATACGGCCCGTCTGATGGTAAGCGGCTACTCTAATTTAGGTATCATGAGCGCGTTGCCGACCTGAAACCCTCCTAAAGTTGCCTGTTCACTGAAGCGGAGTGGAGTGGAGCTGTGAAAATTTCGACCATTAGAATTCTGGAGTTGACAACTTTTGGAAAATTGTTTTAACCACTTTATATGTTGAAAATAATACATATGAATATTATTTTGTCATTAATACAGCATAAAAAGTGATTTAAAAACATTTTTTAACCTAATTAAAAAGTACGCAACAAAAACGATGCGTTATGGTCCCGTGACGTCATTATTCATTTTATAATATGTCATTTTGTATGATAACAGTGACAAGTTTGACAGCTAACGCAAGAGTCTAACGTTCACATTTCCTGAATGCTGACCTCACGTTTTCTAATCGGCGTTTCCAAAGGGAAAATTAAATACATAAACGAGATTTTTTCCAAATTTGTATTGTTTTGGGGTTTTATCTATAGATCAATATTACTCAATAATTTACTTTAATTTTTAAACATACATTCAACTCGCGGATTGCATCTCTAGCAAATCTTGAGCATCTCTAAATTTTTATGAATTTCTGTTGGTCGAAATTGCTACAGCTCCGCTTTACTCCGCTTCAGTGGACAGGCAGCGTAACCTAAGGAGCTCTGGAAACCCTATTCACAACAGGAACACAACACAGCAGCAAATTTCTCTTTGCCCTACCACTCTTGATAGTTTATATACCATAAAATAAAATTAAATACGTCGTATAACTACCGCCTTAATACATCTTACTTAATACAGTTTGTAAAAAAATCCCGAGTACAAATTGGCGTTTTTTTCAGCAACTCGAAACGTTGCTGTGGTAACTAGTCGGGAAGTTTTAGTGATAAATAACTTCACATCCGGATGTTCCACTCGTGTTACACGAAGTTTTACCGCTAGTAACACATCTTATGGCAAATGATTTTGGTGGCAACATTTTTTTAAATTCATTTGTAATTAACAAATAATGTAATCAAATTTTAGTAGTCAATTTTAACCTACTTCTGGTTGTAGTATCGAAATGAAACTTTGTATATATATGCAGTTCGGATGATGAAATTATAAATCGGTATCTTGGAGCTAATCTGATGATGAAGCCAAGAGGTTGATAGTGGATTTCTTCAGTGGCTACTAGCAAACCCCTCAAGTTTAGACTCATAAGATTTGTTTTGACGAGTCCAATAGACGGGGCTTAGAAACGAGGGTCTGGTGATGGACCCAAGAGATATTTAATAATTGTTTGTGCGTGGTAATAGCGTTTTTTTAACTGCATACTTTTATTAAAGTTAATTTATGCTTAAATCAAATTTTTTCGACGTTTCACTGAAAATACATGAAGTTACTGTAAGTGAAGTAAATGAGATAAAAAAGCTTATGTGCGCATGTTGGGGTGTGAGGGGTGTCGAATTAAATCTATAGAACCTAGAAAACCGGCCAGCCTCAGCTGCACGTGGTGCACCCTACTGAGTAACAAACGAAGATATGGCGATAGCGGGATGATAGGGTCGTTTTACCCAACTTGGTTGCGACCAATGGTTGGTTGGTTGGTTATGGTGTAAAGTCCGTCATAGTGACTCGCTTTTGTGTGTCGCGTTTCAGGATCAGCCTGTGCATATCCAGTAAAATGAAGCCCGTAATGACAGCGGCGACCGTCGACGGATTACAATCTCTCGGTGGTCACCGTTGTGTTAGGATTGTACTGTGCTTACCATCAGGTACAGAACCGTCAATTAGCCGTGCTAATATAAAAAAAGGTATATTACATTGGCAAAAAAAAAATCCCCCTAAAAATTTTGTACCGTGTGCCGTCAACTAATGTAATTTTACTAACTTTTGAGTTTAACGTACAGATAGGCAGACAGACACACACATTTTTGAAAATATTATATTCGTGATCAGTACCCTATAAAATATATACAGACAGAACTAAAAGTTTGTTAACATAGATTACGTAATATTTGTTTGAGTGTTCGAAACAATTAATATGTTCTAATGAATTAACGTTTCGGGATCTATCGGAACTAATTCCAATGAAAACTTGTAAACTGTACAAATCTAAATTGACATTGAACTTATAATATAATTATTTTGTTATCAACTTAACGTGCTATGTTACTTCACTTAATTGACCTTAAGTGGACATATCTGAAGATAGGATAAAGTCGTGGTGGTCGAGTCTTTCGAACCCCTGGTCTGTATCAACAAATATTTCGGAATTGGCTGCCGGTGAAGGATAACGTCGCGAAAAATATATAGAGCTGTGAATTTATCGGCGTTTGAAATCGTCAATACATCGTGCTTTGGCCTAGTTGTTAAGCTCGCACTTCCGCTAGGGAAGAGGACTTTGTCCGCAGTCGGACACTTATAGGCTGATATTATTATTATATCTGAAGTAAATAAAAACATAACTTATTTTCCCTACACTCTGTATATAAACCGAGTTTATTTGTCTCGTTCTTCCAGATATGAAACGATACATGTTAAAAAGAAACGACATGAGATGCTACTTATTTATCAATAGAGAATGCGTTCCTGACGTCTGTTACAATAGACGACTGTTTTAGCGTCACAAAATGGCGGCCCATCACGCCATTTGGGGTTTCCATTTTTTTTACCAGAAATAAAAATCATCAATAAAGTTTGATAAAATTAAAAAAGGCAAAATACTATATTATATCTTCCTTCTTCGACCTTTAACTAATATAATATAACTAATAATATATATAATATTTATTAACTATTTCTTGTAAAAAAGTAGGCATCCCTATTTATGAGTAGCTACAATACTATTATATTTCTGGTAAAAATGACAATCCCAAAAGGCGTGATGGGACGCCATTTTGTGTCGCTAAACCAGTCGTCTGTTGTGACGGACGACAAGAAAGCATTCTCTCAGCGGCCGAACTGTAATGCATTTTGTTCGCATTTGTTAATCTAACTTGCCCATATTTATTTCGATGCGAATTTTGAATTGCAAATCTTGTACAAAGAGACTCGAAATTTTTTCAAATGTAAAATAAATGATAATGCGGAGCATATAGGAAAATACGATCATAAATCACCCGTCATCAGTTCTTTATGTATCTTCTGCGAGCTCGTCAATCTGTTATGAGCGAAATGCGGCTTCACTATCCATCATAAGCTTACGAATTTATTCTTAAACACTCGATGATGTTCCTACTTATTTTTTCACGAATTTTTAATACGAAAGTAATAATATTATTATCATTGTGAGTTATGTTATATTGTTTACTTGAAGTTGGCTTTTGATTTTCTGTTTTTTTTTTACATTGTTTCCTTAGGCACTTCATGTTCAGAAGTGGGAGGTTCAATAATACTATTATATCTGCCACGTAACAGAATTATTTTTTTCTTCAGAATATAGCATTTCCTGTACCTACTAGCTCGGTAAATAGACTGAACTGGGTATATGCGTGAGAAATTGAAGAAAATAATATTTGTTAATCCCATCTTATTAATATTAAATGCTTCTAATACTAGGAAAAATTGCAAGACTTGCAGGACTTTACGAACTTTCTTCTTGTTTATGGATCGTAGGTATATATTTTTAATAGGCACGAAGGAGATCGATTAGACAAGCCTTATTCAGATTTAACTGACGACATATCTATCGGAACCTGACGTAATTTTTATAGTAAAAATCACAATTCTACGGACTCTTGGTCCACACCTTCTTTTAGGTGGTTGCTTTTATAATAATAAACTGCAGCTGTGTACTAAAACGAAGTGAGCCTTATTGTAACTGTAACTATAACTAATAACTGTGGGGATGTACTCAGAGATAAAATAAAGATGTCTTTAAACCTTAAAATATTTATTACATAAAACAACAATTTATACGTCCTACGCTCTAATCGTCTTGTGCGCCATCTTAGATTTTATTTATCCGTCCTTCTCATTCATTCACTTCTTTCATTCCGTCTTACGTTCCATTTCCTACATAACTATAACTATAATGTTTTTTTTTTGTTATTAGAATGTGGGGTAGCAGGAGGGCGTGTAAATAGCCCTCCTACGGTGGGAGAATGTAATGGGGGTTAGGGTTTAACGCCTAAAAATATATTGCGGTAAACTAAAAGAGATATTAACTAGACTAGAGATAGAAACTAAATACACATAGGCGAGGGTGCGGGTGAATGATCTCATGAAAGCAGCAATAAAATAGCAAAAGTTACAAGAACGTATACTTACCTGTGGACCTTGCTAGTGACTGCGGTGCGGGCGTTGGCGATGGCAGCGCGAGGGCGGCGAGGGGTGACGTAGATCATGCAGTTTCTACGTACTACATACACTACATTACGTAATGAGCCGCCATCTAGGCGGCTAGCGGTAAAACGTTATCGAGCGAGATACGCGCTTTGGAAACTCGCGGTTATTAGTTACTAACAAACTCCCCAGGTGGCGCAATCCCAATAACTCACTACGCATAACATTACTATTTCCGCGCGCAACCAGAATGTGTATAACATATTATTATTTGTGGGTTGTGGGTATTGGTATGAATATAATTAAATAACCAATACACTGTTACTTATAAGTATATTTTGTTACACTAATTTTTATTATTACCTTAATACTTATCACTAATATTGTTAATATTTCTCTTACAAGATTATAACTATTACATGGATAACATTAATTCATATCACTAGAAGTATTTTGGAGTTGCTTTAGTGTTAGTGTGTTTGCATAGAGGGTGAGGTATTCGAAATAATGGTCTAAATTACGTTCTCGTCACTATTCGACTTGGTGTAATTCAAAACCCGACGCCTTTATAGTTTATCGTATTGCTAAACAACTATAATATTGGAACACTAAGAATGCATATGCACCCATATTGTAAAAATTAAATTAAACATTTTTCAGTTTAAATTCAGAGAAGCTATTTGTAAATTAATAATCATCAAATTAGGTACGTTGTCATATTTACATGATCTGTATTTCATACGATAATTAAAAATTACGACAGTAATCTAAAGCTTCAACCTCTGCGAATTTAGAGAGTTATACATTATATTTGTGACGCAGACACGTACTATGGGAGTATTTCGAAAACGAGTCGCAAAATAAATGAGTGTTAGTCTCGCAAGTTTTAAAACAGATATATAATTACGTGTTTTAGATTTTGTTTAAAGTTAAGAAAGTAAAGACTTTGTTACCTTAATAAATATTGAGACGAGCAAAGTCGCTGGTGTAGACGTATTAAAGCAAAACAATTTTTACATAGCACTTCTTCAATATTAAAGAAAATCTTAAGCAAGCATTAGAGATTTTTTGTTCACAAGAAATTAATAGGCGGTAGACTGGAGGGCATTAGATGGAGACAAGGGCTGTTTGAGTTTTTAAGTACCTCTCGAAATACTTTGGAATACAGCGTACAATTTTTGATCTCTCCGTTTATTTTTATCTCTATAAATTAAGGTGTTTTTATGGCCACGCAATGTCTACTTTAATTTTTATCAAAATTAATGAGTCAAACATCATATTCCCTGGAATTGACGAAAAATAAACAAACAGTTCTAATTTTTTTTTTTTGTAAAAAATTAAAGATTAAAACCTTTTTATGTTACTTTTGCTTTTAAATGTATTTAAATATCATGTATGTAAGAGGCGCAATTTATTATCAAACTGTTGATGAAGGGAAGTACTTATACCAAAGGCGTTTTTGGCGGGATCTCAAACTGTTTGTAGTGTTTTGTATTTAAATTTTGTGTTGTTTAACCCTTTATTGTATAATACAGGTGGCATATTGTATGCAATATATATAAAGCTTGGATATGAAGTGGATTGGAAATAATAACGTGGACCATGAATATTAGATGCCACAAAAACTCCCTTGAAAGTTCTAACAAGGAAGCCACCACCTTGTTAGGATACCGAAATCGTCATAAAACTGGACAATATATTTTCACTAGATAATGGCAGTGATGGTCTTCAAAAGAGTTGCCAAGTTAGGTAAAAAAGATGAAGAAGAACAATCTGTTCCAACATGACAGCTGTCAGTGAGATTGTTTAAATTCTACAATGTGTGTAGTGTAGTGACAGTTTCAACATAAATTAAACTCTACTAATAAAAATAACTTATTTGTATATAAAATAACATCTATGATGACTTTCATTACCAACACTTATAGTGCTCACAGTTATGGCACATGGCTTACTGTTAAATATGACATAGAAGATAATATCGACGGTGGAGAAGTGAATTGACTAAAGTGTAAAGTTTTTCAAATGCATGATAGTCAATTAGATCCTGTCGAAATACAGCGAGAAACAACAGAATTTTCATATTTAAAATTTATGATATTCGTCAGCAACTCTCTCTCGGTCCTGTTTTTGATACTCTATTTAGTAAGTGATGTACATCAACAATCTTTATACATACATTACAACAGTTCGGGAGTTCTATTTTTCTCCTGAGATATGCAAATCTTCCTGATAAATACACCTTAAATGAAGTCCTAATGCTATCTTTATATATTGTCTGTTTTAATGAAACGACATTCGCTCAAACAAGGTTTATAAAGAGTCTGAGGATATATTGTTTTATATCAAATATCTTTTTCTTTATTTTTTCATCAAAATATTCTTTAAAGTTCTCATATCAGCTTTTCTTCAATATTAATAAAATTTCCCAATAATTTACTTTCATTTATTATTATTCTAATGTTGCACGACGGTTTGTAGCTTCACTTCTATACTTAATATGCTTACTTTAGATGATTTGATTATTATGAGACTATCCTAAAATAATTATTATAGTTTAATTAGGTAAGTCTATTAATATTATTTCATCGGGTATAAATTACTGAAAGTTCTTATTAATTTATCTTATATGTATTTAATCTTCAAGCGAAGCAGCGGCTCAGTCACGTACGATAGCACTGACCTGATCGTTTATTGAGTTTTCTTCACAACGCCAACGTTTCAAATAATCTTATTTTATTAAAGATTATATGTGAGATTCTTCATTGCTTTTGTAGAACAAAAATACATAATATTCCTTTATTAATAAGCGGCTTGTATCAGGAATCACACCTGCGTAAAGAAATTATTTCAAAACTATTATTTTATCCCCTTTAACTACTTTGGTGTTATTATTTTAAACGAATTCAAAAAAGAAAGCTTCTCTGTTTCCATAGTGTGTTTCTAAGATTTCCTCGTAAATTTTTCAGATACAACATGACCGATTTTTATGATTGTTTTAATAGGGTAACCTGTATACTTTCGAGAAGGTATTATTTAGTTTGTAAAATATATACAAGTTGTATTCTTATGTACAGAATTATAAATAGAATACTTAATAGTGTTTATTATTGAACTTCAACACAGTCGGTACTTTAAAAAAAAAAAAGTTATATTTTTGTCTGTAAACGAAAGCTTCTATACAAATTTCTCAACTCAAGCTAAAAAACAGATGTACGTAATAGTAAAAATTATACCTACAACATTTTTAATGGCAAAAGTCACTAATTAATTTTTTTTAGTCTAGACATAGTAAATTCTAAAGAATGGAATTTTAGGTGTAAAAGATAGGCCAAAATTTAGATTAAGCCAAAATTTCTTATATCCACCTCCTAGACTTGGTTGTTTATGAGATTTCACTACTTTTTATAGACAAATCATCTCAATCGAGACGTGGAATATTTTTTACAGCACGTTATTGTTGGGATGTGGTTTATATATTTATATTCCATATAAGTAATATAAACATGCCATACCAGCGAAGACATAACTCATAAAAGTTTTTGCATATGTATAGAGTAATATCTTATATGAAGATATGCTATGTTGATACTGTCAAAGCAACTGTCTGTAACCCGGTGACGATGTGTAACGAAGATCGATGACGTCGTACATTAGTTCAACCACCGCTTCCCAAAGTTTGTTGTACCCGCACTAACGTAATTACTGAGTGTATATAACTTACTTTCGATTTAGATTAAATGACTTTCGAAATCATTATACTTATTTACGCAGTTACTACATATTTTAACTCCCGACGCAAATAGGTGGATGTTATAGGTATAACATGTGTGATTTGACTATACTGTTAGCCTTAGAGGCCCTGAAGCCGCTGCAGCTTTTACAGCTTCACCGAACTTGGACATCGTAGCTCCCAAACGGATGAATCAGTAATTAGTTTTTTTTAATGAAAGATTATTTGTAAAAAAAAAATTTGTTCAGTAGTTTGCAAAACCTCAGCTCTATTCTAGTTCTTGAAGATATATGGATAACTCCTACAGGTCTGGGGCCCTAGCAAAGTTGCTTTTCTACAATCGTTAATGCTAATGAAAATGTAAAATAAATATATATGGGTTTGATATGTCAATTTCATACATATTTTTTTTCGTTTTCATTAGCGTTAACGATTGTAGAAAGGCAACTTGGCTAGGTCTTCTGATCAGTTTGAAATTTGGTATTCTATTACTCCAATAATATTAAAAATATGGTAATATTGATCTCATGCTGCACCATCATATGGAATCTGCAGAACACTCAACTCTTCACTAACTTACAGCAGAGGTGTCGTGTTAGGGCTCATAGGAATTGTGTCAATGAATAGGTTATTTTTCTGTTTTTTATTTTATTTAGATTATCCTTGCAAATATTCAATTCGCAACAGTAATATATATGTAACAAGATTTAAAAAAACTTTTTTGACCTTTTTGCTCCTGTATCGTTTATATTTTCTAAAACTTGTATTCCTTTGGCCAATGTTTTGTAAAATTAGTCGCCTTTTAAACAACACAATTTTTTATTGTGCTCAAGTGAAGTCAAAATAAACTTTGTTATGTGAATATCGACTTGCCACGAAAAACTAATCAGAAAAGTTTTAGTACACAAAAGTGACGGTTCGATAAAGTTTGAGTATCTTTTAACAAGTACATCTGGCAAACTAGCCCGGGTCCACGGAACTGTCGGTTCGTTGGGCGACAATCATTTATATACTTTCTATCGGAGGAAATATGAGGGGCATATATTATATCCGTTAGACGTTCTCCCAGCTAATGATACTTAGAATAAAATATATTATGTAAGATAATATAAAATAATCAGGAATCGAATGTTTATTCGTTATGAGGCGAATTACCATATCTTTAGGCACTGACATAGGGGGAAGCCTCGGAAATCCCACGCTGCTATATTAATTAAGTTCTTCATTATCCAACTGATCCAACAGCTCGAGCGAAACTAATTTTTAAGCTTTTTTTCGATCTGACTACAATGTTAGCCGTAAGGTACTTGAAGGCTCAGAAGGCTTTGACAGTTTCACCGGGTTTGGTGGCGAGCATTTAGGACACAAAAGTCGGGACTGGAGCACGTCTGGTTTCTAAAGGACGGTGCCACTGCATATGTAACTCGCGATTAAATGAACTTATTGAATTTTACCTTTCCAGGTCGTGTTATCCCCTGATTTGACAATTTCCATTGGACCGCAAGGCCGCCTGCTCTGACATTTTTCTATGGGGTTATTTAAAGTCGCAGATTTACGTGAAAAACCCACGAAGTTTAAAAACCAATCTTCGTCTTGAAATTCAGAACATAACACCGAAAATTTTGAAATGCATTGTAGAAAATTTTGTAAAAAGTGCTCAAATTTACATTGACGCTGGAAGCCGTCATTTGAAGGGCGTCATATTCAGAACCTAGTAGTATCTAATAATTAATTACACTGGTCTATTTACATGCATTTCATAAACAATAATGCATTTGATTTATTAAAAGTTATAGCTTATTACTTCTGTGCCACCCGTTATTATAAAGAGAGAATTTTTTATGTTTGTAATCTCTAGAATTACTAATACGATTCTAAAAATTATTTCACTAACAGCAAGCTACATCATTACCTCAGCGATATAGGACATTTTTATTCTTAGAAAGTTTTAAATTGTAATCAACGCAAACGAAGTCGCGGGTACAGCTAGTTTAAAATATATAGCGGAAACTAATAAATTATTTGTTTTATGTTTTTAATAGTCTTCTAGGATCTTGTAGCGGAGTTTGTATGACTTCAGAGACTAGGTTCAAGTGGAATTGCTTTTCGAAGCCTTGCATAGACTTAACTTTGATTAACCATTGCTAGGAAACGTACGTACTTTTTTACTATAAATGCAAAGGGATTAATAGGTTATTTTTGTAATATAAAAAACCAGTATCAGAGATATAATATGTAATCGTAATATATTTTTTATATGATGAAGAGTTAAAGGGGCATGTCGTCAACAGTTTGTGATATAGAGGTTATTTTCGAAAGGTATTTTTTACCATTGTCACTCGAAAAAGAGCATTTTATTCATCGATAACACTAAATAAAACACTTTTTTACTCACAAGAGAATAAAAACGTTTTAAATTTAGAATAAGCACGAATTATATAAATTATGTATAAAAAATTGCACGTATACGTGATAGAAATGAAACTTCTTGAAATAAAAATCATTGATGGGTTTATTACTATGTGTGTGGTGGTCGCAATGTTTATCATTTTTATATTAAATATTTTTTTCTTTAATATTTAGTGTTCAATGTAATGTTAATTTTCTTTGTAAAAACTGTGTTCCCGTATTTTCAAGGCAATAAATGTATTTTCTTTATTTCTTTCTCCTTTTATTTTTTTCTTTCAATCTTTCATTTTTTTTCTCTTTATAACCCGTTTCATTACCGCATTTACACTTACTGATCTCCAAGCGCGACAAACCAAAAGTAACACCGCCTAAGAAGTTTTCTCGCAGTAAATGGTAAAAAGTAGAGTACATAAGTTCGTGAAAAAAAATTTAATCTCGGGCTTGTATCCGTTGAATGAAATTCCCTCTTTTTAACTTCTTATATAATCTACACTTAGGTAAATAACAATATATCAAAATGACAAACGCATATATTTTAAATTATAATTATCTGGACATTTTATATATTGATTTAATTATCTTATTATATTAAGTGAGCAATTCTTGTATATATATATAATTGATTTCTCGAAAACGGCTTCAACGATTTCGTTGAACCTTTGTATTTAAATAATGTTTTACATTCCAAGTTTACATAGATAGGTGTTTTTCTTTTTTGTCTATAAGATACCGACCACAGCTCGGTCGCCCAGATATTTATTATAACATTAAGATCGCGTGTGTGATATGTAACTAGAATAAATATGTTTATGAATAATTATATCAAAGGAAGCATAGAAAGTAGCATCAGTGACAGAGAAGTTAAAGATTGATGGGTTTGAGTGGTATGAATATGCCATGAGGAGGGATGTAAGTCATATAAATAGAAGAGTGTTAAGTATGAAGGTGGACAAATACAGGAGTAGAGGAAGACCGAAGAAGTTATACATGAATTGTGTAAGGAATATCACTATGAAAGGTGTGAATACTGAATGACATTTGATAGAGGAAAATTGGACAGGAAAACATGTTGTGCCAACCATACATACTTACGTGAGAAAAGGCCAAGAAAAAGAAAAAGGAGATAATAAAAATACGCAATAATTTTTGCAATAAAATTGTGTGTACTTACGAGAATGTACGTACGAAGACGTGATACTTCTTTAGCGTTACAAATTTAACTTGATATAAATAAATAGGCCTCGTGGCGCAATGGTAGTAAGCTCTACTATTGAGCCGAGAGGTTGCGGTTCGATCCCCGCATACGACAAACATCTGTGTAATAATTATCAGTTGTGTGTTAAATATCTATCTATATATCAGGTATCTGGGTCAGTGCATATCTGACGGAAAATGCGTGCAGCGTATTCATTCGGTCAAATTATCACTAACGCAAAATCGGTTGAGTTTGAAACGTTAAATGTTTTATTATAAATTTGTCTGTCCTATCGTTACGCGACCTATCCATACGCGACGTATTTTCCGTCAGATATGTACTGATCCTTTAACTACCATATGTAATAAGGTTTGTATAGTTATGCTTAGTTTGGAATTAAATGGCCATTCATAAAATTATGTACCCATATTAAAATTTATTTAGTATTTCATTTTACTGACTTTGTTTTTAATTATGTAAAAGTAATATAATGTGATTTAACTAAACATTATTCCAATTTGGAATTATTTTTACATAATTTAAAGAAGTCAGTTAAAAGAAAACACATCATCATCATCATTCTCAAATAGTACGTTTTAAAATAAAAGTAGGTGATAACAGCGTATTTTCCTTTGACGAGTTTGTCACACGGGATCATATCCTCCGAGTTAGGTACTCACCCAATGTTCGTCCGTGAAAGTTGAACGCATCGTTGAACAGAGTCATAATATGCATTGTGATTGCAGAGGAAACATAATAAACTTGTTCAACTATGTCTGCGTTATATCCATTGCTTTGTTAACATTAGTTCAAACGTAAGTTATTCGATATTTCGATGAATTGTCTTGCTCTGTTGCTACTTGAACTTTGGCCTCGGAATTTGAGTATAATTATTCGATATATTGTTACTCGGCTTTCTATTTATACGAAATCTATAGTTGTCTTACTTTCACAATGAAGTTCTTATTAAGTTTATTAAATAGATTAATGATTATTCCTACTACTAAATATTATTAAGTAGTTTATACCAATAACTTTAAAACAACACTAAAGACTTCCGAGTCTTCTATATAACAAAAAAACAATTTTTAAATTTTTTATCTGTCTCTTTGTTCCGTGTAATCTCCAAAATGGCTGGACCGATTTTGACGGGACTTTCACTGGCAGATAGCTGATGTTCTGCGGAGTCACTTAGGCTACTTTTATTTTAGAAAAATAATTAGGGTTCCGCGCAAATAAAAATAAATAAATAAAATTGTATTCAAAATTTTAAAATACTTGAGCCTGACTAACAAACAACGTAAAGCTTAATAAGAATATGCGTAGAAGCATTAAATGTTATATAGGAATTCTCTACTTTACGTAGTTACCTAAGGTTTTTATAAAATTCATACCCTAAGGAGCTAAAAATTGAATTAAAAATGGGACGATTCTATTCGGATGGTTATTGTCACATACTGTGAAATCTGCGTGTTTATTTTTTTGGTTTAAATAAAAATACTAAATATGTCTTCACTGTGGCTATAATTGTATTTTGCACTAATATTGATAATACAGTTTAACATAACGAAGATTACAGAAGATGTTAATCAGGATATAACAAACTACGTACGGAAACGATTATGATAAATTAAGCAACTGTCACTGGTTATCAAATTATGAAGCTTCTTCTTCTTCCTAACTTGGCAACTAGTCCTCTTTAATGAAGACCATAACTGACATTATCAAGTGCATATAGTGTCCTGCCTTATGATGATTTCAGTATCCGAACAAGATGGTGGCTTCCTTGTTAGAACTTCCTAGGGATTTTTTGTGCGATCCCAGAATGCATATTTTAAATTTATATTTATAATGCACTTTACTTATGCACAAAAATCATGCAAAACGCCACTAATATTACTTAATATGGGGTCAAAAACCTAAGTAAATGAATTAAAAATAAAAATCACAACATGCACTTCAAGATACCGCCAAAAACTCTAAGTCATGAAGCTGTCAATCTATCACAGATTATTTATTAATATTGCAATGCAAAAAAAAAACCATAGATTAAAACAGCTATTTAACAGTTTCTTGAGATATTGTTGACCGGAAATTTCGCTAGGCACACGATTACCCGTTAAATAAAGGTCTTCCATATTGGGAAAATTTTATCTTATCGCAATCCAGTTATAAAACATACTATGGCGCCTGTATCCCCGAAGGGTTAGGCAGAGGTTTACTAATTTTGCCTATTGCCATTAATCGGATAAAACGCCAAATTGTAAGCTGCTACTGCGAATTTCATAGAAAAGCTCGATAACATTTTGCTCGACCCGGGAATCAAACCCAGGACATCGAGCATAGAAATAGCTGTAGAAAACAAAACAGCTAGCGAAAAGTTATAGAGTTTAACAAAGAGATACTAAATCTGGTTTATGCTTGTGGTTAGTTCGGTCGCACAACGATTTCCACAAAAAAATGTGGAACAAAAGGTGAATGTTTAGAATAAATTAATTGTCAAGACAATTGACTTTAAACGTGTAACGTCTGTTGATATTATGTAGTTCAAAAATACTAACAATAAAATATGAATTGTAAAAAAATATCGAAATACATATAATATTTTAAAGAATTTGGAAGGAAACATAACACTATGAATTATGAATTGGAATATAACCATCTTTAACATTCGGCAACTGAGCGAATGCTGTCCTGACATCGGTAAAAATGACTGTAATGTCATATAATAACGGCTTATCACGATTTTTGGGGTGGCCTTTTTTTAATAGAAATATGAAGCTACTGATATTTTAGTTAATTTGTACTTTTGTACAATAAATAAAATATATTAAGGTAAAGGAAAAAAGAAAAATAAATAGTATTTTTGAAAAACTTAGAGTATTTTATCTTTTATTAAAGTTTTAAAAACTTTATGTATGTTTTTATATTTTTGGTAAAAAATGGCAACTCCAAAATGGCATGACGGGCCGCCACTTTGTGTCGCTAAAACAGTCTGTTGTGACAGATATCACGAACGCATTTACTCAGCGGCTGAACTGTACTACGAATATAATTCACGAACTACGTACGAATGGGCGACTAGGCGATGTGAGCGGTCTCTCTCTCTCTCTCTCAGTGTGTGTGAGAGACAATTGTCGTGTCCTGTCATCCATCAAATGTATTAGACGCTGTTATCCAACTTATAATACATGTCTACATTGAATGTGAAATTAGTTCCTACTTAATTTTTTAGAGGCGATTAGGTTGTCATGTTTAGCATTAGTGGACCTTCTTAAACTTTCCTTTGTTTGTGTGAAATGGGACGAGAAAGCCGTGAATTGGAAACTTTCCGTTTATGGTTTTCCTTTCTCGTGTATTGTACTGAAGTTTTCAAAACTTTTTTACTGTTTCGCTGCTTATGTATGTTAAGTGTCCAACTGTATTTGTTTATGACAAGTTTAGTATTTATTTTTACTTTTGTTTACTTTGGCTACAAAACCAGTTAGTTGTATATACCTGAAAGCATAACGGCAACCAGTTTTATCTTCATCTCTAGTCAACTTATTTAGAAAACTGGTATGTAGAACAAATATGATTAAAGAATTACTACGCACAGTCATTCTAAGGGACATTTCTCTTCAGTTATTGCCTTTTGTCTGTGTCATGGCAAATGTTCTGAAGAGTTGTTTTATCTTATTCCATCATCTTCCCTTGACCACAGAATTACGCGAGCTGGTATGCATCTATCTTAGCAAGATACCGTACTCTGTAAATGTGGAATCTCCTCCCGACCCACTGATTCCCTCCCTTTTATGATATCGGATCTTTCAAACGAAGCGTGAAGATGCTCTTTGCGGTCCAGCATAACAGTGACGCCCGCCGATGTTTATCTATTAAAAGAAACAAGAGAAATTTGTAATAAAAGTGCTGTTGCCAATTGTCATCTGTATTGGTTTACGTCAACGCGATAACTTGTCTGAGTTTATGGAATTTATACTTAAATACAAAAATCACCAAATGATATATAAATCAGAATATGTTGAAGTATATTATAATGACAGTCGCCTTCTAATATCATTTAGTGAAGTCATAGATTTTTTATCATAATATGTTAATGAAGTGCTTTACACTTGAACTAGATATAAAATTATTACGCTTATAACAGTTTATTACTTAGAGTAACTTCTTCAAAGAATGGTACATCATACTGACAGGTTAATAACGTCCGAATCAGAATACAAAACGAGAATGCTCACACAATCTCCCGGTGTATTTAAAGGCATATTCCCCGACATAATACGAGTGGTATTTCGACGTCACAGTCCTGACGTCACAGTTGGCGAGAGTTAATTCAGCGACTTATAATATTATGGCGTTAACATGCGCATTCCATATTTAATCACACGGTACAATAAACATACTTAAAAGGAAAAGATTTAGGTAATAAGGGACAAAAATAAGTTCAGGTAACAAGAGAAGAAGGTATAGAATAATGGCACAATATAATTATGTCGTAATGTGCATACAACATCGGCAACATTTCTTTCTCGATATATCGTCATTCGAGAAGATCACACGTCTTGCGGTCGCTATCAGCGATAAATGCAAGCAAATAGTAAAATATTGTTTCAAAGTCACGGAATATAAACTCCACGGTGCACCGTCCGCCGCCATACTGGGGCGACGCGGGCACTCCGCTGGCATTCAGCCGCGCCGCCCCGGCGGCAAGGCCCGGAAGGGCCGCCCGCTGACGGAGACAGCCCGGTGACGAACTGTCTCCCCGTCCGCCAAACCAGTGCAATGGGAAAACAGGCCCCCCGACCCATCTCCCCTTGGTTCGGCCTGGCAGGAGAAGGAGGCGGATGAACCACCACCTGTCCCCCACCCACCCGTCGTTGGGGTTTTTATAGAGGTTTTCTCCTCTGTCCCTGCCATAATGTTTGGCATATGGCGGGGGTAAGGGGCGAATGAACGCACCCCCACCCCGCTAGCCCGGCCATGATTTTTACCGAGGTTTTCTCCTCTGCCGTCCTGTAACGGCAGGAGAAGGAGGCGAATGAACGCACCCCCTCCCCCACCAGTCCGTCGTTGATTTTTTATAGAGGTTTCCTCCTCTGCCGTCATTAAGCTCCCGTCCGTCCTTGTCAAGTCCGTCTTTGATTTTTTAAGAAGGTGCTCATCCTCAACCGTCCGGTTATTTTTTTAAGTGGTTTCCTTCCACTGTCCGTCCTTGATTTTTTATACTGGTGGTTTTCTCCCCCTCCGTCCAGTAATTTTTTAAGGTGGTTGTCTTCCACCGTCCGACCGTGATTTTTTAAAGGGTGGTTTACTCCACCACAGTCCGTCCAAGGTTTTTTAAGGTGGTTTACTCCACCGCCGTCAGCGATTTTTTAAAGAGGTTGTATCCTCTCAATTTTTTAAGGAGGTTTTCTTCCTCCGCCGTCAACGACGAGTCCGTCCGTAGTGGACGAGCCGAAGCAGGTCCACTCTTGCCCCATCCCCTGTCTCCTCTGATGAGCAGAGGGGTACAGGGGAGGAACGCCGTCGGTCTGGTATTAGCCGTCGGCCGTGAAGCGGCCGCCGTTGCCCGGGGCATACCACGAGGAGGTTCCAGACATAGTGCCCCACGTCCACCCTCTCCTGCAGCAACTTAGGCCTAGGTATGTTCCCTCGGTGTGGAACCATTGAGTTTAGCAGCCGCCCGCGATAGCGATACAAGTGACACTGCACTCACACACAAGTACATAGGTTCTGTAAGGGATCTTGTTTTTTCTTCTTTTTTTGTACTAGTTTAGACAAAAATGGAGGTAGGAACATGTATATATGCATATGTTAGTTTAGATTGAGTTTCTACGGATAGGGAATTAGCCAGTACGCGACTTAATTGCAACTACGGCAACAGCCTTGTATGAAGACTATCACTATATTGATAATTTATTAAAATAACTCTTTAAACTACATAGCGGATATCCCTCAGGGGTCAGGACTGATGGCCATTTGAGTATGCGAAGACTTCTATCCATGAGTCTCTTTTATGATCATCATTATATGAATACGTGAAGCAAAATCTTCGTACACGTTTTTAAGCGTATTGCGAGCACGGAAGACTGTGAGATTTGGCACGGTTAAAGTTTATATGGAGAAGGAGTAATATTTATCTATAATATCTGTTTGCGATGTAAAAATGATTTAGTTCCTTTTTTTTGTTAATACTTTGAAATTTATTAGGATTAACCTTTGCATAGATATTACAATTTTGTTATTAGTGTAGCCATATACAAATTTTTTCCCCTTTCGAAATCTGTGTTGCCGGCTCATCATGGCCACTCCAACATCCTGGCCCCCTGGAAGAACCTTCTTCCAGACTAGTTAGCTTGTGATGAACTCTGCACTGGCAATGGGACAAGCCGGTTTACGGCTCGTTTTTCTAGCCGATTAGGTCCCCTGTCGGTGAGCAGCTCCACCGCTCTGATGATCTTGTCCGGGCCGGGGTAGAGCTTGACGACACGACCAAGCTTCCACTTAAGCGGCGGTAAGTTGTCGTCCTTCAATAACATCAAATCTCCAGCCTGAACCATCTTGCTATTAGAACGCCAATTTGATCGAGTTTGAAGCTCGCCGAGATATTCTTTGGTCCATCTCGTCCAAAATGCTTGCCGCAACTTCTCAATTAATTGATAGCGATTAGGACGTCTTGCTTCGATTAATTCGGATGGTACTGTCATCAGAGGCCGTCCAATAAGAAAGTATCCAGGAGTAAGCGGGTTAATGTCGCTGGGATCGGAAGACAAAGGGGACAGAGGACGGGAGTTCAAGATTGCTTCTATCTGTACAAATAAAGTAGTTAATTCTTCGAAAGTTAATGAAGCGTCGCCTGCTATTCGTTTTAAAGGAAATTTTGAAGATTTTATGCCCGCTTCCCAAATTCCTCCAAAATTGGGTGCATAAGCCGGAATGAATTTCATAATGATACCCTCGTTACTAGCGTAGTTGCAAATGGGCTGACGACTTGATCGAAGTATTCTACCCAATTCATTGTTTGCACCTACGAAGTTAGTGCCATTGTCGCAATGTATAACATATGGTTTGCCACGCCGAGATACAAAGCGACGTAAACATAGAATGAAAGCTTCGCTACTGAGGTCACTTATCACCTCTACGTGAACTGCCTTAGTTACTATGCAAACAAAAATGCAAAGATAACATTTTGTATTGAGATTGCCACGTCCTTTTTTTGAGGAAATCATGAATGGTCCGCCGAAGTCAGTACCACACGAATAAAAGGGGAAATTAATATTAGTCCTCTCGACCGGCAAGTGCCCCATAATTGGTTGCAAAGTCTTGCTTCTGAAACGTGCACAAATAACGCATGCTCTGGAGACATTGCGTGCCAAAGCCCGACCACCTAAAGGCCAAAATCTCTCCCTAATAGAAGCTAGCAATAGCTGTGGTCCAGCGTGAAATAAGCGCTGGTGTTCGTACCTCATTAATAATTTAGTAAAATGATGTCGACTATTTAAAATGATTGGATGTTTTTTTATTGCATCCATAATGTGAGAATTTGAGTCGACCGCCGACTCTTAGCACGCCATCTGCGTCAAGAAATGGATTTAAAGGTAGTATTTTTGATTTGTGATGCAATTTGCCACTATTTTGTATATTTCCTATTTCTACATTAAAAGACTTTGTTTGACATAGTTTAATTAAATGTAATTGAGCCTTATCAAGTTCCTTCACTTGTAAGGGACCTGACATTTTGTGGTTAATTTTATTTATGTTATTGATAAAACGCAAAACGTAGGCAAATGCTCTTTTCAATCGAAGAAAATTTGAGTATTTAGTAAATTCAATAAATTTTGGACTTTGAATAGTTAAATGAACCTTTAGTTCAGGCACATCTATAGTTACATTTTCTATCTGAGGCCACTCTGTGGACTCCTCCTTTAGGAATAGAGGACCTTCCCACCATAGGCAAGATCTTTGCATTAGATCTTGAGGTTCAACTCCTCTTGACGCCAAGTCGGCAGGGTTTAAATCAGTAGGAAGTGCCTCCAGGTGTAACCCATTGTGAGCTCGCTTATCTCTTGTATTCTGTTGCGTACAAAAGCCTTTAGTAATTTTTGTGGAGTTCGAATCCAACAGAGAACAATTGAGGAATCAGTCCAGAAAATGATACGATTAATATTAAAATTTAGAACCTTTGTTACCTTCGAGCATAAACGAGCTCCCAACAATGCACCACATAACTCTAGGCGTGGTATAGTCATTGGTTTAATAGGCGCTACCCGTGCCTTGGCACATAGCAGCTTAACTGAAATTTTGTTGTTAGGATCAACAGAACGTACATATACACAGGAACCGTAAGCATCCTGTGATACATCCACAAAACAATGAAGCTCAACTAAATTTGGTAAGTTACATATGACATTACGAGATATTTTTAAATTGGATAATTTGTTCAAATTTGTAGCAATGTCAGATCACTGCTTAGATAGGTCGTCAGGTACTGAATCATCCCAATTTAATTTTAAATTCCAAAGTTTTTGTAAAATGATTTGTGCCTTGATGACACATGCACATACCAAACCCAGTGGATCAAAAATTGTACATGTTGAACGTAGAATTGATCTCTTAGTTATTGGGAATTCAAATTCTATATTTATATCAAACGTTAAATTATCTGATTTAGGTGACCACTATAGACCTAGAATACTAGACTCCTTGTTTAATAGTGGTATCTCATGAGTGTCCCTTTGATTTAAATTAGGGGCGTTGGACATTATTTTATGTAAAGGGAAACAGCCTGTTCTCAAAACTGTTTTCACCTTGTCATATTACCATCATACCTTCCTCACTTGAGGATCCAGTGGCCAGATTATCCACGTATATATCATGTTCTATGATATGCGCTATAATTGGATCCGAACATTCTCGGGATAACTGAAGAAGACATCTAGTACTGAGAAAAGGTGCAGAAGCTGTACCATAAGTGACAGTATTTAGCTGCAAGACCTTTAATGGTTGAGATTCATCGTCCCTCCAAATTATAAGTTGTAGGTGGCGTTGGGATGGATTTATATCTATCTGTGTATAATGTTTTTGAATGTCAGCGATTAAGACATATTTATGACAACGAAATCGTATTAAAATTGATAAAAGATCATCTTGTACCACTGTTCCGATTAATTGAATATCATTTAGAGATTTACCAGAGGTTGTTTTTGCCGATGCATTGGAAACAATCCTTAGTTTGGTGGTTTCACTTTTATCTCGAATGACAGCGTGATGTGGCAAGTAATATCCAAAATCTGGCTTATTTACCTCACATAAATGATTTAGATTAGAGTATTCCTGGATAAAATTTATATATTTTTGCCTTACCAAAGGTAATTTGGATAATCTTTTTTCTAAATTTAGAAAACGTATTTTAGCTTGATTATATGAGTCACCGAGAGCCCTTTCTGGCTCCTCCTTAAATGGAATTTTAACACAAAATCTACTAGAAGGTAACCTACTCATGTTCTCTACAAAGTGAGTTTCACATAAATTCTCTTCAACAGTAGGAACAGCCTTCTCTGGGTGTATTTCTTCTATTTCCCTGAATAACTTGAGTGTATCACGTATTTCCTGACTAAAGTTACATTGTATTCGAGTTTGTTCTTGTTGTACATAACCTATAGGCCCAGAAACAAGCCATCCAAACTGTGAACTTTGCAAAACCGGTTTTTGTACACCTAACTTAATTCTATGGAAACCGACAATATCCCAGAATACATCAGCCCCCAGAAGAATGTCGATATTGGAGGGACAATAAAACTGAGGGTCTGCCAGCTCAATGTCTGTAGGAAAATTCAGATTATTAATATTAACATTTATAGAAGGTAATATGCCAGTGATATTAGGTATCACAAGGCACTTAACCCTTATATTAAATGAGGAAACACAAGATTTTATATTAAGATTACAACTTTCCTTGATATTAAATGAAGCATTGTTTATTCCGGACACACTAATCATGTTTATGTTCTCAGTTGAGAAATTTAACTTTTGTAATAAATCTTCTGTTACAAATGATGATTGGCTGCCCGTGTCTAATAGAGCACGAACTCTGTGAACCACATTATTATGTTCATTAATTATATCAACAACCGCAGTACATAGGAGCACTTGCTTGACCAAGACGGCTGAGAGAGAAACAGGTAATGAAGGAACATTAACATTTTCCACAATGTTTGCAGAATTTATAGTATGGTTTGGTTTGTATGTGTGTAGTAAAGTGTTGTGTTTAGATTTACATAAGCGACAAGACCCCTTGAGGCGACATTGTAAATAACGATGGCCTTTACGCAAACAGTTAGAACATAATTTCAAGCGTGAAACTTCACTCTTTCTGTTTTCTATAGACATATTTTTAAATTGAGTGCACTCATGAACAAAATGATTTTGATTACATATAATACAACAAGGATAATTGGTATATTAGTGGAGGTGGCAATAGCATTACTAGTTTCCTCAACAGATAATGCAAATGATTTCATAGGGTTGGCCTTGGGCAAGGCTCCCCTTTGACAATATACTAGTTTTTCATTATAGTTAGCTTGAGTAGCTTCTAAAATAGATGCTCTATTTCTTAAAAATTGAAAAAAATCCTTTAAAGTAGGCAAGCTAGATAAGTTACATTTGCTCTCCTCCCACTTACAGTTTGTCGTTGCATCTAGTTTAGAACAAACTAAATATATAACTATGGCATCCCACCCATCAGTTGGTAGACCTAAGGTGTTCAAAGACCGTAAATTTTTTGCGACAACATCAACAACAAAACGCAATGACTTGTAAGATGCCTTGTTCATGGATTCTAAACAGAATAATGCCTTTAAATGATTATTAATTAAAATATTTTTATTGTTGTATCTCTCACATAGCAACTCCAATAATAACAATAATTTTTTGAAGTAAATTCAATAGTTTTAATAACTACAAGAGCACTACCTTCGAGGGCTGACCTTAGATAGTGGAATTTGTTAATTTCAGGTATTGAATTATTCAGATGAATGAGTGATTCAAACAAGTCTCTAAATTCAAGCCATTTAAGATGGTCACCGTCAAAGGACGGTAGCTTAATAGTTGGCAGTTTAATATTATGCTCATTTCTATTAGAATGACTAGATCGTGCATCATTTTCGGAATCATGATCTGGTTTTGCGTTCTCAATTAACTGCTGAATCAGAGATGTAACTGAGATGATTTGAGTTTCTATTAGATCACGAGTTAATAATTGTTTATTCAAATCCTCACACTCATCTTCAATATTTGTCTGAATCTCATCAAATAATGAAGACAACTGTTGACATTTTTCTAAACGCAAAATCAATTCATTTAATTTAGTGTCTCTTATCACACTAGGCTCTAGTAATTTTATAGATTCAACATGATCTTTCATTTTTGTTAGACGGCCCTTTAGAGCAGAGCGTTTTCGCATATATTTGGCTAACTCAGGTTTAGATTGCATGTCATCACTATCGCTGGTCATTTTCACCAAATGTAAATGAAATAGGTAGGTATTAAATAGTTCAGATCAAACCAGGTTATGTTGTGTATGCAACATGCGACTAGTCGTAGCCCAGCTGCAGCCAGCTTGTAGTCACGCGCACGAATAGACTGCCCTGTAAAGGCCTTAGACGGCTGCTTACAAACAGCAGTAGCCGACAGGCGCAGCTCGTTGCGCAGTCACGTACTCACACTACTTCACAACCCCGTTCCGCTGAAATAGTCGACATACAACTTTAATATCAGTATTTGAACAGATAGATCGCCTGAACGAAATTTAGGAACGTAGAAATGTAGGTAGGTAATAGTGTAAAGAAACTGGTACTTTCTTGTCGTAAGTTTCAATCCAAATCCGATTTCAATTTCATCCAAATCCAAGTTGTCCGCTGCGCATCTTGTAGATTGCAGGTTCGTAGTTACGGTCGCCAGATGTTTGCGATGTAAAAATTATTTAGTTCCTTTTTTTTGTTAATACTTTGAACTTTATTAGGATCAACCTTTGCATAGATATTACAATTTTGTTATTAGTGTAGCCATATACAAATTTTTTCCCCTTTCGAACTCTGTGTTGCCGGCTCATCATGGCCGCTCCAACAATATCTGTTACTAATATATTCAATGATATTATAAAAGACACTTATAATATCATTGAATATATTAAATAAAATTAATTAATACTGCGAATCCTAAACTGTCCAGTGCCATTGAACTTAGCACTCCCAAATAAATGTCAAACAGAAAATAGTCCATGATCAAAAAGTCGCAGGTCAAATTTCGACCTTAGAGCGATCGCTAGTATAAATAAATATATGTTTAGTCTAGGCACTGAAGGAAGAGGGAGGTACTATGAATTTCGGTCACCATCTGTCTTAAAATATTGAGGCCGGGTTTTGATTAATGCTTGTATTCTGCTGGCAGATGTTTCGTGCTTATAAAGCGCCTATTAATATATTGCTATTTTAGAGACGATGACACTAATTGTTAAATTATTATTTGTGGTTTTCTAAAATAAATCTATTTAGGTTTATCTATTCTTTAATATTATAAAACTCCATCGTTATCTTTTTGTTTGTTTGAGCGCGTTAATCTCTAGAACTACTTAATAAATCTGAAAAATACGTTTTGCATATATTAGCTTATTTATTAAGGAAGGTTATAGGTTATACAAGATTACGCTACGACCTTTAGGAGCGGAACAGTAACCATGAGTGTCAAACAATCTGGCAAACAAGAAGGCTAGTACTGGAAGTCAGAACAAATATAGACTACACGAGTGCGTTGGCGGCGCACACTGGAACGAAACTCCAATTTGGGGGACTTAGGATCAAACAATCTTAGTTCATTCTTTGCTTCATGCCAATTGATAGAAATAAATAACTTTAACAATAATTGTTCTTACTCATTTTTTCGTGAACCTTTGGGGGGAAAAAATATTTCCTGTTTTTTTTTGTATGCAGTTCCATACTTTCCATTTATTTATTTGGATTAACAACAGCCATTCATTAAAATTATATAAATAATAGCAAATAAATAATAATTTTAATGAACAACTAATTACATCCAATCTCAGCGTGCATGAAATCAGTAAAGTAATGGTTATAATTGGAATTAAATTTACTAACCTAGAAAATTATTGTATTATAAAAAAACATGCTGTTTTTAAACATAAACTAGGTACACTATTTTGTAAATGGCACCCATGCAAAGCTGGGGAGGGTTTAGCGAAATACAAACTTAATATGTCATAATAATAAAGAAACGTAATAAATTCTTAAAAAATAACTCTTATTAAAGAATGAAGAAATAAAATTTTAGATGAAAGTAAGTTAAAGTATATAAATAGTTAAAATACAATTGAAATTATTGTAAAAATAAATAAAAAAAGTTCACTCAACATAATCATTAAATAAAAATCATGATAATCTTATAGAAGTAAATTCCTGCTAGTACTACGTCATTTTTAATCGTTGTTTATATCGTTTTTTTTAATCCTTGTCTACTCTACTACAACTCTGCACTATGATCATGTGCATTAACTTGCAATTCTTTCAGATAAATGAATCAGAAAAATGATAAAAAATTGAATTTTTCAAAGTTTAGTTTTTATTGTTTTATGATATTGTTAGGTAAAGTTAACACAGAATAATATGTAAGTAAAACTATATAATATCACTATTATTAAACCTTTAAAAGTAATATATTTATTCACATTTATTCATATACTCACGAATATGCGTTTGGAACATGCATGCACTATAGCTGTAATATAATCCGTTCTTCTGTTCAGAGTATATCACTGTGAATAGATGAACGGATTTAATATACAACCGAGAATCCTTTGACGAATAAAACCGTGTTTGTGAAATACCGAAATGAAATCAAAATTGAAGTTGGTGAAGTTCACACAACAAATTATACATTTCAGATTGAAGAAATTACATATTTATAAATAAAAACACAAAATTGTAAAGGTGTGGTACAAAAAATTACACAAAAGTGGAATCTCTGACCTATAAATTAGGTATACACTTGTATCAGGTATCTTGCAAGTTATTGACCTTCCGTTCATCATAGACATATTATATTATCTTTGCTGACTAATTCACCGTTTTTTCATTATTACTCGTATTTATAGGTTTTAACTTTTAACCGATATGCCCCAAGACAGTAACACATTAAGCCTAGTGGAAGAAATGGCTCTCAAGTGCAGCTGCCGAAACACACTTATAAATGCTTGGCGATAGATTTAACGGCGAACTTAAGGGTGTGGTAGGTAGCATTAGAAAATGCTTTCGGGATTCCTTCAAGTATTCGCTACGTAAGTTTTACTCAGAAAAATTTAATATTGGCTAGATTTTTACTCGACTGCGAAAAAGGAGGGTTATGTTTTCCGAGCGTATGTATGTATATATGTCTATTTCTTTGGCACACTTTGTAGCCTTAACGGCTTAATGGATATTATTAGCATATGAGGTGTCGTTAGATTCGTTTTACTTATGGAAGTGACATAGGCTATATAATATTTAAGTACAAAAGCAAAAATAGATAAAAAAAAATTATTACTAAAATGTTTTTGTTGCAGTGGGGTTTTTGTTTCCTTTTTAATAAAATTTATACTAAATATTATACACACCTTGCATATATCTTTCTCTTGCTCCGCTGGAAGACTGGTGGAGAATGCTTATTAGCATTATGTCCTCGAATTGTCCTATTTCTTGTGCAATAAAGAATATATATAAAACCCCTGTGATCATGCTATGGTTATATCGCCATGTTTTCCTTAACCGAAAGCTCAGACACATTCGGATTCGAACTCACGTCGATCGACGCGATTTCTTTTCACGCTACCAGCTGAACCTTCATTGCATCAAATTGAATTATTTAAATAAGTAGAAAATACAACATAGAGAAGAACAGTGAAACTGTCATCATGAATCTATAAAAACAATTGCGGTGCCTTATGTGGCTCTGCACGCGATTATATCGCAGTAAGTTTTTTCATCTCATTATTTTATTTTAAATTTTTAAAATTTGTATGTGCGATTAAGTATACTTTGTAATAGATACCAATCGGGAAATTTGAAAAAAAAATCATATGTGAACAAAATTACAGATTTAATTACACTAGCGATCGACCAGTGCGGCCAGTGACTCTCTGATCATAGACTATTTTCTGTTTGACATTTACAGTATTCATAAACAATGAGTATTATCTACATCACTTGCTGTCACTTTCGTTGGGTGACAATGTCAATATTTTGGGAGGTCTAAGTTCAATGGCAATGGTAGGGTTACGATTCGTAGTATTAATTTTTTTTTAAAATATATTACTAACAGATATTATAGATAAATTTTAGCTTTCTGAACTCCTTCTCCATGTAAACTTTAACCATGACAAATCTCACAGTCTTCCGTGCAAGCAATACGCTTAAAAAGGTACCGAAAGCTTTTGCTTCACGTATTAATATATAGATATATTTTTTTATTTTACTGAAATATCCTTTACGCCCTTTGTAATTTAAAGAGCCGATTAAAAAAATTATACGATTACATAGCTGAAAAACTATAAATACCTGAATAGGTAAGTTTTCTGAATAGAACCTCGTCCACAAAAAGGGTTTACGTGAAGCCTGTCAATTCGATCGACTGTTTAATTAAGATAGGACGAAGACTGACAGCCAAATTGGCGCCTGAAGCCCGCATTCTGTATTAATTTCAATTTTTACTATTTAAATTGTATCTCCTCCCCGTAGCTCTTCGAGGAAAGATAAACGCAGATTATACTTCAGTTCATTCGATAAAATAAGGAAGAGATTATTTTGATTTCATATAAGTTAGTGTTATAAAGAAATTGATTGAATTTTATAGTCGAAATGAATTATTTTAAAGCGCAAATTCTTCCTTATTAATAGAAATTTCGAAAAATCGTTTGACAAACAAAATGAAAGTTGGGACAAAATGAAACGATACTGATAATATTAAGATGTTTTTTTTTGTTTGCTTATTTCAACGCGCTAATCTTTGGAACGACTCGCTACAATACAAAAATATATTTTCACATTCTATAGCCTATTTATTGAGAAGTGAGTGAAAGGTTAAGTTTTGTTAAGCTATATAACTTCACGCTAATACTGTTAGGACAATCCTTGAAGGTTAAGCAATCTAACAACCTATAGGCAGGTACGGAAAGTGACAGCAAGGAAGAGTTGGTCAAACAATTAATTTAGTACATGTGAAACTGTGTAGAATGGCCGGTGTAATACATTGAAATAAACAAATATTTAACAAAACAAACATAATCTTTTATATAGTTTAAAGGTCGCAAACAATCATACGGCCCGCCTTAAGATAAACGGCTACTATGGTAGGTTTATATGCTATGGCCTATGGACGTTTGTAAAACCCTAAGTGTCATTAGCGCGTTGCAGATCTTGAATCCTCCTTCACCAAAAAGTTCTCGAAATCCTACTCACCGCGAGAACATAACACATGATTATTTGGTTGCGATCTTTTATAGGATGGATGTATATTAGAGAATAAATACCAAAGAAATTTCTTGTGCCTTACCTACTAGTACTGGGTCGTTCCTGATTTTTTATAAACGTTTATAAGAAAAACGGGTTTTTTCTTAAGTTCCAGAACAAACTGTACTGAAAAAACGAACATTTGACGTTCAACCAAAAAACCAGTTTTTATTCGTTCCTTAATTTTCGTTTTTTTTTTTTTTGTTTTACGATCAAATTTTATTGTATAGCTTTAGTAATAAGATTCAATTGTAGCTTATTAGTTACTTCAAATTTAAAGTAGTTTCTTGTAACGGTTTTACTGTTCATTCAATAGTAGTACTTATAATAATTACTATAGATCTGTTCTATCAAAAACGGACTACCAATATAACGTTTGAGAGGTGTCTCGTTCGTTTTAAAACTTGTTATTGTTAAATAGAGTAACAGTTCGTTCGTTTTTCATAGAATAACTGGTTCTTAAAAGCGTTTCTAAACAAAACGCCGAGTACCTACACCTAAATTGCACCTACCCTGTCACGTGGCGGCGAGTCCGGAACATTAAATTAGTTTCTTATTGTTATGTTTCCAGGTCTCATTATTAATGCAATGGTCGTTTACATCTGCACATAATGCAATATTTTAACTTTCATTATTCCTCTCTTAAAATCACGGCTCTTTCAACAGTTACAGTATTCACCACCAGATTCACTATATGGTTATTTTACTCAGCTAGTTAAGAAAATTTATGTTATCTTTTTTTAAACTAAATTTTGTCCAGGTTCAATATTTGCCAGCGATATACAATTAAGTCGGTTTGGCATCGTACGACTGCAAATGTAGTTTTTTGGCACCAGCCCCGCTAGCCTCGCATTGTGTTGTCGGTGAACCGCTGAGGTTTTTCCATTATTATGCAGTTTTAAATGGATCGCATCATTATTTTGTTTAAAAATTCGAAAAGCGAGCCTCTCGACCTACTTATTGCGTTGTCTGGAATTCAGTAAACTTAGGCTATATAACCACCAGACATGTGGGATGTAGCTAAGCGGTGCGGAGGATAAAATCCACAAATTGGATTACTTCATCATCCTAGCCTCGCTTAGCGCAGCTCTGGTGGAGAAGGGCTAGCGGAATTAGGTATTTCGCGTGCAAAACGGTATAGAGATTTAGAGCTAATGTGACCATCCTTGTACACAGCTACATACCGGTTCACAGCGCCGCTACACATCCTCACACATCTCTGGTAGATACGAAACCTTAAGTTTCCAAGTTACCATATATGGAACTTAAGGTACGCTATATAGGCGTCCAAAATTTGCATATTGTGGTGAAAAGCCTTTCATAGTAATTCGATTATGCACGTCGTTCGGAATTAGCCGGTTTGCATACTAGTTTCTAGTTACATAGGCTGGTAAGGGACCTTTTTTATTCTTTGACTAGTTAGAACTTAAACCAAATTATCAGATTACTAAATGCATATACGCATGTTTTTTCCTTCCTCCCAGAAGGCATAGTTAGTTAGATCTATTATTCTATATTACTTATTTGTATATATGACCATTTTAGCACCCTTGAGCTTGGTGCCCTCTTTTTGAACCCAGTGAAGGTGTGAAATCCTTTGATAGTTCAAGGGCCCTTAAGGCTAACAGTAGCAGACAGTTCGATTAAAGTTTTTAATTAATGATCTCTCGGCAGTCGCCGTTGTCTTTGGATTGTACTGGTCTTACCATGAGGCACAGTTCTGTCACTAAACCTAGAAAAATTATGGATGATACGTGAGCACGTGATAAAAATAAAACTTCTTAAAAAGGGAGATGCGGATAGCTTGAACCTGTGTATTAGATATACAAAGTATTGCTGTCTTTCTCCTTCTCTCTACGTTATATCTTTCTTTCTCTCTTGTAACAAAATGAGCCTAAAAGTGACGCATCCTTGAAATTTCGCTCTCAATTCGCGTCCAATTATCGATTCACCGCCTATAAAGTTTCACTACAAAAACAAAGTTGATTAAGTACTATCTTAATTCAAAGATAAATATAACATAACATACCATTACGCCTGTATCACCGATGGGCTAGGTAGAGGTATACTAATGTAAAGCCACAGTCGCCTGGTATGTTTTTAGGTCCTATGTAATAGGGGGTGAGCCTGTTGCCATTAATCGGACACAGAGTCAAACTTCGAGCTGCTACTGAGAATTTCACAGAATAACCCAATAACACTCTTCTCGACCTGGGAATCGAACCCAGGATCTCGCGCTTAGGACCACTAGGCTAATGAGATACATATACCTTAAAAATGTATTTAAAATATTTTTCTTAAGTACTCGCTCAATATAGTTTTGAATAAACAAACTTTGAGATGTTTTTTGTAATGACATTTTTCATTAGCGAGTCTCGCCTGCTTCAGACGAGTATACAATAGCTTCTTAGTACTAAGGAATTCTCTATCCCGTCGATTAATTCACAGAGTAATTAATCATGACCTTTCTCTGTCGTTAACGGGCTGTTTGAGCGAGATAAATGAAGAGTTTAAATATAAAAATGTCTGTTATGATATTGAATTATTTTTGTCAGTTTCAGCGCGATGCGCGATATCTACTACACTGCCTTGTCTTGTAGATAGTTCGAGAATAATACAGTTTAGAGAAGCATTTGTATCAGTTTAAACTGTGTATCTGTCTGGGGTATCGTAATTACCAAATGACAAAAGTAATTTTGATTTACTTCTTTTATTTGAAAAGTGACTCGATCGAGAGTGTTCTTATCTATGATCCAAGAAAATCTTGTTCAGCAGTTAAAAGATTGTACAGATGTTATCGTCCAATAGTAGATGTGAGCATCTTCCGCAGGTCTGTTCGAGTCAAAATTTAGTATTTTGATATCAGAAAGTAATGCCAACATTAATCGAAGTGAAGTTTTAATTTTGGTGATCATTTACTATTTTTGGAAATAACTACCTTTTCTTGAGATTGTAGTTTATTGTATCTAGTTATTAGTTAATCACAAGACAATTCTTTTATATAAATAAATAAATATAGTAGAATATTGTAAGTTTACAGTAAAACCCGGGTTTTGAAATAGGGATAAAATATGTAAAATATAACTAAATTGGGATATTGAGATGTAACTAAATTTTGTTAGTGAATAATAAATAATTTGCAATTCCAAACGTCGACTAATAATATTGTCGACTGGCTTTTCGAGATTTGTGTACGATGGCCTCGGGGAAAAACAGGAAACTCATTTCACAGTCCAGGGGATTGTGGTTAAATCGTTCTATGCCCCCGCACTGTTATTTCGTTCTCGCTTAGTGTACTTTATTATCTAAACTTTGTATATTAATTGCTCGACTCCTAATGTTCATAGCGTGATGATGCGTTAACCTACAACCTTCCACAATAATTAGTATATATAATGTAAAAAAAAATCATATTTGACGGTTTATATAACAAAGGCAGCGAGTAAGCGTATGGCCCGCCACAGCGGTTACCATACCCTATGGACCCTTGTAACACTATAGGTATCACCATTTTTTTTTTCTGTCTGACCTTGCTGTTAGCCTTAGGGGCCCTATCCAAAAACAGAGCCGCTGCGGCTTTTACAACTTTACCGGGCTTGGGGGCGAGCGCTTAAGGCAATGAGCCGCGAAAGCGTGGGCAACCAGCGCGCAAGGGTGCCAAAGTGGCCGGACCTCGGCTTGGGCTGTTACCGTGATAGCAATGAGATCGCGATCTGTCTAATTCCCTATCCGTAAAATCGAGCTAAACTAACATATACAGATATACATGTTCCTCCTACCTGGTAGGAAGGAAGGAACATGTGTATGTGTATTTAGTGATCTGAAATAAGTTCTACAATAACTAGTGCCAAAAAAGAAAAAAAAAAGGTTCCTTACAGAACCTATGTACCTATGAGGTGTGCACGTATGCACATATGTGTGTGTGTGATGTTTGTATGTAGCTAACTAAGTGTTGTACGTTAATTGTTAATTGTATCGCGCGGGCGGCTGCCAGACTCAAGGGTTTCACCCCGAGGAACGGACTAGGTATCACTAGCATATTGCCGACCTTAAATCCCCAAAGCTCTGGAAACCCTACTCATCGCAGGAACTCAACACTAGGTTATTTGGTTGCGGTCTTATGTAGGGTGAAGGTATTCCACGAGTCGGACTACCCCAAGTAGAGAGCATGTCTGAACAAACAAAAACCAATCGTTTGTGATTTAGAGTATTAGTTTAGATAAATAATGAAGAAGTAATGAAATTAATTAATAAAGCAATAAAAAACTTTAATGAACGTAATTATACCAATTAGAGGTAAAAAAGATAGATTTCTTTGCCATTAACTCGGGTTCGTCGTCCTATTTTTTTGCGTAAAAAATACCATCTCGGTTATTTGTAGCTGTTAGTTAATTTTCTGAATGTTCTTGGGAATGTTTTTTATTACAATTATTTTTAGGGTCAAGTGTCTGATTTTTTGTTATTATATAGGCTTAGAGTTTAATTAAAAGAAGTTTTTATAAGTTATTTTAAAGGGATTTCTTAAAATTCATCCCCTAAGATGAAATAGATCGGCAATCGTTGCCTTGAATTTGATCACAGTGGAGTTGCAACTGTTACACTCCAATTTTTGGTGTTAACTTGAAATCCGTTTGTGAGAGAATTGTGACGTCACTTTGCAGTACAATTTAATGTCAATTTCCCAAAATCATTATTGGTGTGTTGTTTTGTACCCTGGCACGCGGGGAAATAATTTGGAAAAATAGGAATGTCGCCCACTCATCTCGGTTTCGCTGATGATGTTATATTTTGCTTCAAGGCACTGCATCTGACGCACAATGGAACCCCGGGGCTTGTAAAGTCCGAGCTCAATGATTGTTTATATTTTTTCTTGTATTTTGGTAACTTTCTATGGGAGCATGATAATTCGTTGCGCTCCGTACGGCGACGTGGTTTTGTCTATTTTATAACTGACACTCGTCGCGCGTGAGTTTTTGTTTTGTGTCTGTAGATGGCGCTAAGTGTGGCCGAGGTAGGAAAGATTAGGAAGGAATATGCATGCTCTAACAATTGGGGCTATTTAAAGTATGAGGGTTATCCACCACTCACCTATCTACCCGGCACCCGATCAGCACCGCATCGCCTCGTGTGGTTGACATTTCGTAGTATTGAGTAACGTCACCGTATCAAATCGCACGCAAGCAGTCTATATGTGGACGGGAAGTTAACCGCGATTTGTCAACGAAAGGACGATATGCCGTTGGCGCGGTGCGAAAGCATGTACACCCCGATGAAAATCGCTCAATAAATACACGTCAATTCATTGACACGCGGTGTTTACCTGTCGTCAACGAGTGGACGTTGAACGTTGAGGCGGTGCTGGTCGGGTGCCGGGTGGATAAGTGGAAACCGTAATTCTACGCATGTTAGCTCCCCTTGATGTATGCTTAAAACGTAATATTCGATTGTTTGTTTATTTCAATTTTGTTACACATTTTTGATTAGCATTATAGCCACAGTCTCATCAGATCTTAAGTGACGATGCGGCCCAGGATGATAGCACGTTAAGCTTAGTGGAAGACTGGCTCTCAAGTGCATCTGCCGGAACACACCAATTGGTGCTTGGTGACAGATTTTGAACTTACCCCTATCGTCATGCATTCATTCATCACGATCACGATGTTTCCCTCCATCAAAAGCTTAGGCTTCTTGCAGGGTTTCGAACTCATGTCGATCGACGCGGTGTCCGTACACGCTACCAACTGAGCCATCATTGATTCAAAACACAATTATTATAATGTCACGTAAACATATAGAATATATTTCTAATCTTCACAGTTCAAATAAAGTTGTAAACAGAAGGTTGTTAAAACTGTCAAAGAAGTTTCGTGGCAATTTAAAATTAATGCTTATAATTATTGTTTATAATTCACTTCACTTGTCCACAATATCTAAACTATATCACGCAAAATGCCCCCAATGTTAACTACATAATTTAGGATCAAATAACGTAGGATAAATTTATGAATGAAAATAAATATCAAAACATGGCCGATCAAGATCCCGATAAAACTCTCTTCTGTTCTATTTCGCATAAAACGAACATTGTTAGGATTGTCCTAATAGTTTTTATCATTACGAAAATGCCCTTTGTTTATACGAAGGGTGTCGCGACAAAGGAGTTGGGTGACAGCTCTCCGACTAGGTTCATTAGTGCAGTCTCTCTCGAGGTATACGTTGTCTAGTGTCGCTGTACCAACGCTCTCCGTCTTGAGTGGGTTGCGATTTGATAAAAAAGCATTTTTTATGTTTGCAACTTTATGTTTATAGTAAGTAGGTTCTTCGAATGGCTGTGCAATGAAACCAAAAATGTTGGAGGTCGTGTACGCTCTCAAGTTTGATTAGTAGTCATTTCTAGTTTTACTCCAAATTCATGAACTGGCTAGACAAACTTGAAGGATTTTTTAATGAATTTCACTTTATAAAGTTTAAATTTTGTTTCTAAGATGTTTTCTTAAAAGATTTTATTATACGTTATTTTATTTATTATTTAATACGAGTTTAAAACGCATCTACACTTATTAAATAAGCTAAATTATTAAGAAGGAAACAAAAAACCCGACCGCAATAAAAACCACTTACTTAATTATTTTTTTTATATTTTGCTTTATATTTTTTTCCAGAAGTCGTACCGACATATTATTTATAGTCTATATCACTCTCACAATTAAAACAAACCTAACGACACCTCCTATGCTAAAATCCATATAGCTGTTTAGGCTACAGAGCGTGCCAAAAATATAGACATACATACATACATAATATATACATTCAGTCAAAAAAGTATCGGGAAGGGATAATTTGTTTTATGTTTCAAATTAATTTTTTTTAATTGTTAAATCCTGCTATGACCTTGAGCTTTCGATGACAGAAAACATTATGATGATACTATAGATGGGTGGAAGGAAATTTTCTAAATACCACCTGGTTTGCTACAATTTTGAAGTTAAAAATCTATAAACCTATAAACCTTGGATAAGATAGGTTATGAGACTCGAGAACAAGTCTCTTTAGGCTTTGCGTAGATAACCAAATATCTTCGGAAACATTGTCACTTCACATCAACTGAGATTGTTGACAAAATTTAAAACTAAAAAACATACTTTTCTTCTTTACTTTTCTTTGTGTTCTATTATAATTTTGAAATTTTCTTCTCATTAATTAACAAGAAATAAAGCTTCTATCAATGTCAACCTATTGTTGAACCAGTTTACATTTATAATTGATCTTTTTTTTTCAAATTTATTACATAATGCCTAGTGAAAAAAATAAAAACCTGAATGTAAAAAAAACAATCTGGACCCTAAATAAGTTCTTACTAAATTTATGAAAAAAAAAGTAATTTATTTGAAACTCCCAGTTTCCTTAATGCTTGGATAGGTGAAACGACAGGTACATACATATTGGGTGTTAAATCGATCGCAAAGCCATACGTTTGTCAACCTTTTCTGGACACGGGATAATCCATACCTCTCTTCCTATAAGCGCTGATAGAGCAGGACGGCGAAAGGAATATCGTCGAACATCTGATTCACATATAGGGATTCAGTAGTACTATCTGTTGACATTTTGTTTCCGAGGGTGTACTTTTAGAGGGCCACTTTGATTTCTTTCCTAAGAACGCTTCGAGTTATTTTTTCGATCAACTTTCCCTTATACACATGACGAGAGTTGGAAAAGTTGTTGCAAACGGTAATATTTGTTTATTATTTATTTATCATGCGTATTTAGTAAATGTGATTGCATTGTTTTACCTTTTGGTAAAGTATTAATTAACTATAAATGTATAATTTAATTAGGAAATTTATTTAGTAATAGAAAAGCGTGGAAGATTCCCGATTTATTGATCTTATAGCAAGAGATATTAAGAATAATTCAGTGGTATAGTTCAAGAAAAATAGTTCAGTGGTAGCGTGCATGGACTCCACTTCGATCGACGTGAGTTCAAAGCCCTACAATGAGCCTCAGCTTTGAAAACATCGTGATGAAACCACAGCATAGTGGTAGGTATTTTCTTATGTTAGCTATCACCCTCAAGTTGAAAATATGTCGCCAAGCACCTATAAGTGTGTTCCGGTAGCTGAACTTGAGAGCCAGTTTACCGACTAAGCTTAGCGTGTCACCACATCGTCACTTAATATTAGGTGAGAATGTGGCCATAACACTAAACCTACAAACGATAAAAGATGAAATTGCAAACCAAGACAGAACCTTTTCGTACAACAGTGAGGAAATTTAAACAGAGATGATGGTACAAGAAGAGAATACAATGGAGTTAATGTACAAGGTGTCCAGAAAGGGTATCGAGTATTCGTTTTCGCGCCATATTCGAAACGGGGCGTCTAAAGGGTGCGGGGAGGGGTTCGTGGGGTCCGCCATTTTGTGGAGTTTTAGTCACGATGGAACAGTACTCGGGGACGCATCGCGCATTTTGCGTACGAGCGTATTACCGTAATGGTGATTCAATAGTGACTGCTCAACGTCTCTATCGTGCGGAATATCGTACACGCCACGCGCCAAGTGACGATAGCATTAGGAAATGGATCAGGATGTTTGAGAATACAGGTGCGACAGTTAAAATTCTAAACTCTGGTCGTCCTCGTTCAGTTCGCGATGAAGAAACAATTGAAGAAGTTGAGGCGTCGGTTCGTCAAAATCCGTCTTTATTCATCCGAAAGCGAAGCCAAGCGTTGAACATCAAAAAATCGTCTTTACATTCGATTTTAAAGAAAGACTTACATCTAAAAGCCTATAAAATTCAATTGATTCAAGAATTGAAGGATACGGACTATGCTAATCGACTGAATTTTGCGAACGAAATGCTGCAGCGATTTAACAACTTTAACAACATACTGTTCAGTGACGAAGCAAATTTTCACCTGAATGGTCGTTAATAAGCAGAATTGTCGGTACTGGGCAGTGGAGAATCCGAGACGAAAGCATGAACGACCCCTGCATAGCCCAAAGGTCGTTGTTTGGGCCGCTATGTCTGCTAAAGGCATAATTGGTCCTTATTTTCATGAAGATCAACGAGGCCGAGCAATTAATGTGAATAGTGACCGTTATTGCGATATGTTGCGAAATTTTTTGGTCCCAGAGTTGCAGGAGTTTGCAGGTTTCAATTCAAGAACGTGGTTCCAGCAAGATGCGGCCACTTGCCATACCTCAATTGACTCAATGGAAGTTGTTAACGAATTATTCCCTAATAAAGTCATTTCGCGAAGGGGTAACATCAACTGGCCTTCCAGAAGCCCCGACCTTAGCCCGCTTGACTATTTTGCATGGGGATACCTTAAAAGTAAGGTTTATCAAAACAATCCGACGAATCTAACCCAGTTAAAGCAAAACATCAGGTCAGAAATGGCAGCAATATCGATAGCTATGTGTCAACGTGTTATCGCCAATCTTCGTTTCCGTTTAGAAGAGTGCCAGCAACGTAACGGTCATCATTTGGATAACATCATCTTTTCCAAATAATTCTCCAATTCATATGCTAATAATAAACAATAAACTTTTTTATTGCATACAAATAATTTTTGTTTCATTGAACTTACAAATACCCGACACCCTTTCTGGACACCTTGTATATTGGAAATATTTGATTTATAAGAAGCATAATAAGCCCTTTGAAAGCTTTGCATTAGGTTTAATATAATGCTCTAAAATAAAAGGCAATTTTTATCAGCCTAACACTTGACTGTCAATTAATATACTAACAATTAATCCATATTACTCATGGTCGTCATTGATCAGAAGTTTATTTTCTTGTAAATCAATGATAAAACCATCGACGGTACTAACTGTCCTTGATGGTAATTACAGCATAACCCAAACACAACGGTGACCACCGAGAGATCGAAATCCATCGGCGGCTGCCTTTGTCATGCCGGCCAGCACAAATATATCTTCACGTTACGCTTGAAAGACCTGATGTAAAAAGGAGGAAACAAATTGGCTGGGAGATAGTTTTCACAGTTTCATGGTACGACAAAGATAAGACAGAGAATTATTTAGTTCGTGCTGAGATGTGGGTTACCATAAAACTGTGACTTCGAAGCTTAGCGCGTGTAGTTGTTGTGGAAAAGAGAAGAGAGAATTAGATGTAAAAGCTCTGGAGAACACTCGGCATGATGCGGATGGTAGAACACACTCAGCGAGGCAATGCTCCTATGCAGCTGAAGCAGCTCGATGTATGTGGTAACGTCTACATTATTAACAATGTCATACCGTCGAGGAGTGGTAAAATCTGTGATTTCGTAAGACACCACCATATCTACCTCTGACGCAATGCAAAAGTTCTCACACTGCTGTGTTTCATAGGTTGCAATGACTATCAATATTAGGTGGAGTAGAAATTTGTTTTGACATTTCATAATATAAACAAGGTAAAGTGAAAATTCAAGAAATTCTAAAAAAAGTATCTTATTCATTGAGACCATTCCAATAAGTACAAATACAATATCTCTGATGTAAGTTGGTGAAGAGTTAGGTATCCTGCAGATTCTAGAAGATGCTGCAGCATCTGATCAAGGTTAATTTCGGTTCGATCAACCCGTGTAATATGCTCACATCCATTTATCGACTACAAAGGACTGATAATATTTAAACTACTAAATAGATTTTCTTAGAACTCTCTTCGAATACTCTCGATCAAGTCACCTAATCAAACGAACAAAAAAACTAGATCAAAATCGCTTCAGCCGTTTGGGAGTTACGATGCTACAGATAGATAGATACTCAGATCAACAGATACACGAATATACAGATACGGACGTTAAACTTATAACTAGATCCTTCTGCGGCGGAGCTTAAAAAATTACAGCAAATGGTTCAAAAAATGTAGATGAAATAAACAATCGGAAGGAAGATTTATTCGGGTTTTGCAAGGTCTAAAGAGAAAAGCAAATTTAGTTTTAACTCTACGACTACCGTTTTATTGGTTTACAAGTAACATGAGGGTCAACAAAAGTGCTAGTGTGGATCGCCGCATCAAAGAGCTTAGAGTCGAGCGGTTTGCGCGTCATTTGTTCCCGAGGCAGGATCGGAAACAGTTCGTGTGGAAAATCGACTGTGCGAAGCTTGAGAGCTATTAATAAATACATTGGCGCTTTAATTAAAGGTCACTGTAATTAATAGTCGACACTTTTACCTATGTATGTTGCTTATGTTATGTTTACTGTTGTGACGCGCTCTGCAAGGTATTTGAAGAAAAGGGTTTTATAGAAACCTATTGCTGTTCTGCTTTGCCCGTACGACCGAATAGAGCGCGAGAAACAACTGCAGCTCAGACTGATTATAACTGTGTAAAATACACGAAACCATTATTTTTTTAATTCTCTTGTTTTCTCCTCCAAAAATGAATGGGTTCTTTTTTTCAAGAATGATTGAGGAAGGACTTTCGCTAGGTATGCTTATATATTCTTCTTTTATTTTTTATATTGTTCTAGTTTGTTTGCTGGATGTCTGATTACAACGGTATAAATGGTCAATTTTAGTAATATCAGAAGGCTCCTAGTTCTTATGATAATTAATTTGTGGGAAAAAATTAATATCTGGGATCATGGCACCGATAGATATACGTTGTATGGTATAATAATGTTTGGAATGGCGCCATTATCCAAAGGTAAAACAGATGAATACTTTTGTATGGACTAAACGCTACCTGTATTTCCTCCTAAGTTCATGGCCTGATTAGTAGTAATCCTGGGGTTTTGTTTGTACAAATGGGGCTACAGCTATATGACGATGCGGAAAGTGAGATTTTGAGAGATACAACAAGTGTTAGGTCCTAGTTTATTTTATAATAATTGTAAAATATTGACTGGTCTGTGGATATTTCGCTGACGTTTACTATAAAGAAATCGCTCAACCAAAACTACAATGATATAATTACAAAAAAGCCGAAATTGTCATTTTGGTGTCATAAGTTCCTGTTACAAAAACTGTCTATAAAAAAAATATTACAATTGTTCTTACAAAAGTCTATGATAGAGGGAGGGAATTTCGTTAGGAAATTGGCTTAAATTAGCTAAATATTCATCAATTCTAAACTTCTGAATGTTTCTACTGAAAAATTACTTAAATGTAATTACGTCGTTGTTCTATTGTATGAGCGAAATGTATATAGATAGGTAAACCTAGAAATTGAAATAGTTCTTTACCGATTCTATTTACGTAAGAAGGTTTAGAATTCAGGAATTAGACATTGGTACCGTGGAAGAAAATATACCGTATGAACTAATAAATTTAGGAAATAGGGGGGTATCTGTTCCATTTCTATATATTTTTTTATGATTATAATAAATAATAGAATCGGCACTCAGTTTTTCTCCTGCCATTGCAGTATTAGTACCATTTCCAGATATACGACTCCAATGGTAACCAAATTGATATTTCATTGGTCTTATCCAAATGGCGCATCGTCCGAATAATGAAGATATTATTTAACCATTGATTTAAGAAAGTTAGCCCCTCGTCGTTACTCTGAAATTCTCTTTATATACATATCTGTATAATATACCTATGTGTTTGTAGGAAAGGCTTATCTTCATTTACGCGTTAATGAATATATAATAACAGAAGTTCTTACAACCCTAAATTATTTTGAAAAACATGATATATTGGACGAAGACACTCTAAAAATCTACAACTAAGTAATGGTTTGTATGTATAAGATAGTTTAGATAGTTGCGGCATCGTAAAAGCTGAAATGCCCTTTCATGGCTCATGGCCAAAATTCAAATCTGAGACACTAATCTTATGATTATCTCAAGATAATCTGGAAGAACCGTTCTTGTGGAAGATAATTCTATCTTAAAGTTTTGTTATTACTTTTTCTGCCCTCGGTGACCTACAAACAAATGGAGGATCATTGCCTGTCTTATAGTACGATCATGAAACATCGTATGGCGTTGTAAACAATATTACACTAATCTGTCAAATATATATGGCACCAAACTTAAATCGCATTCCATAATATAGACGAATATCAAATCACTTATTTCAAACCTTCCTTGCCTCGAGTCCTACATAAAATTCACTGAGAAAATAATCACAACCTTAAAAGAATTAAATCAAACTTAATATGACCACAACCCCATCTTAATACAATTCAGTGACAAATACATTATGACATCAGACAAAAACCATCAGTCATAGAACCAGTCATAATGTGTAAATCTCATCAATATTATTTGCGAGTAACCGTAAAAAAAACTTAAATCGAATTAAACTTAATATAATATAATTAACTCATTTCGCAGTTCATGCCAGTAGATGCAAGAGTTCCATAAGGTTTTGTACATTCGCCCACCTTTTTCTTATGTATATCAATGATATCTAAGCCTCTGGTTGCATTCATTGCTATGTAGATGACAGCACGATTCCTAGGTGTTGTGTCGGGTCGAAACAGATTGGATACGGGCAGATCATGTTACTGAGCTTAACCCGTTTTTGGACATCGTATCTTCAAGGGGTACAAGCAAATTGGTTGTGTTCAATACCAAGAAAACCCAAGTTTACGTATTGCCATGCAAAAAACCTTCGTTCTCCTCTCTCCCTACTCTTCAGAATATCTCACTCGCAAAGCATGACGACATCAATATACTAGGATTGAGAATTCGTTGTGACCTCAATCTTAAGGATCTCATTGGAAGGGTTATCTCCGCAACATCTAGGAGACTAAGCATCTTGAAAAGAGTGCAATGCTTTTTGACGCTTGACCAACTGTACCTTCTTATAAGGCTGAGGTTCGGCCGTGCATGGAATATTGTTCACATCTCTGAGACGGATTCGCCCAATACCTGCTCGATGTCGTAGGCAGGTTAAAGCGATGGGCTGTCTGCATTTTAAATGATACAGACCTCACTAAGTATTTAGAACCGCTTCAGCTGCAAAGAGACATCACCCCCTTTAACCGTGTTTTATCGTCTGTGTCATGGTGAATATTCTGAAGATTTTTTAAATCTTATCCCATCATTTACCTTTGACTTCCGAACTATGTAATCTGGTCTACGGAACCACATATACATGTTAGCGCCCATCACGGCACGAAAAAAAATATGTGTGTGTGTGTACCAGAGTACACAGGTAAGAAGTGAAACTTCTTTACGACATATCATTTTTCTACTATTTGCAATTTCACGAAAATGGGGTAGATAAGGCTTAAGCCTTAAGAAAAACATTTTTTTCCATATTAAATGAAAGCAATTTTATTATTATAGACATGCATACAATTAATGAGTAATTTATTTTATCATTGTTCTTATTATAATATCATTGCTATTTATTTATTGTGTTATATTTACAAGTTATGAATAAATAATTGGAATTATCTTTTCAAAGTAATACAATTATATGATGACAGAACATCTTGTAGAAATGCAACGATTTTATAAAATTAAAAATGAATAAAAAAATCATTAAAAACGAATAATTAAAAAAGATGTACGTATACATATTTTTATTTTCTAATCGTGTTTTGTTTTATTTTTAAATTATTATTTAATTTATATTTTTTATTGTTTTTAGAATTAATAATGTTCACTAGATTTACAGTCATATTTATTAATACTTGCTAATTTTAACAGATTTATATACATTCACTGATACTTACAATCAAAAAGTGAGGTTAACCTCAAATAAATATTAAAATCATGCTCATACGTGTTGAATTTATAAAACGAAATATATAATCACTCTCACTTTTCTTGTAAATTCACTTAAATTTGAATAAGTCTTTTTATTTTATCACTTTCAAATTAATATATTGTTGTTATTATTATAATATATTACATTATATTCTTTACGTCACTATACTAAACTTTGATAAAAAAAGCAACATGGCGCGTAACCGAAAAACGTGACGATTGCTACAAAAATTTCTCCCATACGTCGATAAAGAAGTTTCACTTCAAAAAGGTCGCTTATTTTTGCCTTTGTTATACCGTGCAGATGCAGAATATTCTTCCAGCCAACGTGTTCCCTCCTTGGAATATTAGGCGTTTCAGCAGGCCGGCATGATATCATTGTGGACTGTACCGTACTTTCCATCAGGTGTTGTACAGTCGTTTTGCCGAGCTAGTATAAAAGTTACTTTGGAGTGTAAGGGGTGTCGAATTACATCTTTAAAGATGACACACCCAAGTCAACCACCTAGGGTTGTATAGCTCGACTGGTTCGTGACCACCATGCATGTTGTGAAAGTCAGTCATAGTGACTCGCTTTTGCGTGTCGCGTTTTTAAATCAGCCTGTCCATATCCACTTAAATTATCGACAGCGGCGTCCGTAGATGGATTACGATCTTTCAGTGGTCACCACGCGTGTATTAGAATTTTACTATTCTTACCATCAGGTACAGTACAGTTAATTAACCGTCCTCCAATAAATAAAAAAAAATCGCACTTGTGAAATTATTTACCATTTTCAGAACAATTTAAATTATTGTTAATGTTTTAAATTTAGCTAATACTTTAAGTCTCTAAATTGTACCGACTTGTGTTTTTAAGGCTAAATGTTGGATCGCAACAGAAAGGGAATAAGAATTTGGAATTATACGAGGAAAATCTTGACCAATCGGAGGGTCATTTGTAATAATCCTGTTCATAATTAACGCAACAGTGGGGACCGGGAGAGAAAGTGCCGCAAGGGAAACGACTCCCTGATTGATCCTTTCACTTTGCCTTACACCGTGTTGTGTCGAAAAGTATCCAATTTGTCTACAAATTATATCGGTAATAAAATATAAGCGTTTCTTGTGTATTATACATATTAGAAATGTATACATTTAAATCTAATACATACAAAAATCACTTGTCACGATGTATGTCCGGGGTAAACTCCGAAACTACTGAACCGATTATGATAAAATTTTGTAACTATCTGCAATTTGGTCCAACTTAAAAGATAGGACAGTTTTTATCTCAATTATTGGTAAATTACGAGATGTAAATAACTACTGCGTAGTAAGTTATGGATGCGGAGCCGCGGGCACATCGCTAGTAAATATATATGTATACTAAAAGGAAAATTTGACTGACTGACTGATTTATCAACACACAGCTCAAATCACTGAACGAACCGGGCTGATATTTGGCATACAGATAGTTATTATGACGTAGACATCCGCTAAGAACGATTTTTTTTAAAATCAACCCCTTGAAAGGGTGTGTCGGAGGTTAGTATCAAATATTTTGGAGTAAAACAGTGTGACATTACTAGTATTGTACATTTCGATATAATATATTGTAAGGTACAAAGAAATGGAACGTATTTATTTAAGAAAAGGATAGTTTATTTAAGTTTTGCAAGTATGAAAGAGTAAACGAATGAAGAGAATGACAGGAAGTGTGTAAGTGAGATAGTTTATATATATTGTAATTAGTGTAAGAGGGAAAGAGAATAAAACGAATATGGTGTCAACCAAGTCTTTTTTATTTACAATATAATGTTGTATTTCCTTTGACTTTTTTTAAAACTAACTAACTATACGGATCACTAATTACAGAGATTACTTGCTACAATCATCATCAAATACTTAACCTTTTTATAATTAAACTATCTGTGTCCGCGGCTGCGCTCGCGTGGACTACATGATTCCATCGATCGGGGATTCACGCAAATCGTGCTACCCTCGCTCATTTTAATGACAAAAATGTATATTGTGGGTGTTCCTTAGAAGATAGACATATACTCTCCTTGACTTTTTTGTAGGTATTTTTAATGTGTACAATTATGTAGTATATTAATTTGATATATCTCTTATGGTTTAATCAGCGTGAGACATTTAAGAGCTTGAATTAATTCACCCACAACTTATTTTGCATTACTTTATTTTATTTGCGCGGAATCTTAACTCTTTTGCTAAAATAAAAGTAGCCTAAGTTACTCATTATAACATCAGCTATCTAGCAGTGAAAGTCCCGTCAAAATTGGTCTATATTTTTCGGCAATTCACTGGAACAAACACACAGACAGCTTGATAAAAGTTTATAAGTACCTATCGTTAAGTACTTTCTACATATTGTGTATCGCACATGAATTTAGTAAAAAAAACTGTTATTTTGACATTACAAAGAAACATTTCAATTTTATTTATTTGTGTAGATAGTTAGCTTTAGAAGTCTTGTGGAGTTCATGTGATTGAAACGACTTTATTAACTATTTCCTGACATATTCTGTCGATGTAAGCCAAGTGAATCTACAAGCTGGCGGCAAAATACAATGTCTCCGAAACGCAATATCTCAGAAACCGCATCTCCTCTGCCAAGTGGGTCAATAAAGTGCACTAAATAGTAGAAAATATTATAGGGCATAATATCGACACCCAATATAAATAAGATCGTCACTTTAATTCCAATAATAATAATAATAATAACTTTATTTTGACCATAACAAGATACAAAAATATGAGGCTTATTTCTAGGAAATACAATATCTCAAACGCTACCTAGTCTCTTCCCGTGATATATTATTACATAGTAGGTACCTACATATGGCATACCTAGTATAACACTGTTGTATCTTATTAACATTATCACAAATCTATAATTTTAAAAGAGAAAACAAGGTACTCTGTAATTTTTTTTTGTTCCTTTTTACCTACCTTACACTCATAATGTAGCAAGTTAGACTACAATATTCTGAATTAAAAAAGTAAAATAAACTACAATACTACTATATGTTAAGCAAATACAGAAAAAGTATTTATATTTGAGTTCTACAGCTATCATTTTTACTTGATTACAATTGTAATTGTATTTTTTTTAAACATGTGTATTATTATCGTTAATCAATTAATCATACTGCGTTTTTTATTCCCACGGAGCGAATTGTTTCTCTTCTTTTTGTCTTAGCACATCATCGAAAGATCGGTATTTCAATGCCAGTTTGCCGGCTTGTAGGCCTATCTGCAGCTGTAAATACACCGGATGAACCCAAAAATACAGTAAATAAAAATGTTATGCATATGCATCTTTGGAGGCCGTGTAGTAATAAAAAACGGCCAAGAGCGAGTCAGACTCGCGCAACGAGGGTTTCGTAATTGTACAGCTACATTTACCAAAATAATTAGGTAACATAATTGAAGAAAGCACCGAAAAATTCTAATAAAAGTAGAAACTGGATTGTGGGACAAACTTAATTTTGCCGTTGGATAACTGCTGTCCCCACACATCGACATAGGTCGCCGTTAGTTTACCAACTGGAAATAAGTTAACATTCGCAATTTTTTTGTTATGTAACTACAAATTTATGGTTTTCAAATTTATTCTTTCACTCGTGTTTTATGACATTGCTTCTTGACAGATTTTATAATTCTAAGTCAACGGAAAGTATCCTATAGATTTTGATTCCCTTTGCGAGTTTTAATACATGTTAAATATATTTTTATTGAGTTTTTATTATTACATTGACGGTACTGTCCATAATGACGGCCACAGAGAGATCTAAATCCATCGGCGGTCACCGCTGTCACGCCGGCCTGCAAAAATATCTCTTCAAGTTACGCTTGAAGATTGATTTCTTCACAGTTCCTAAGGGCTCCTTTTTTCCGTTTGAGGCACGGAATCCTAAAAACAGAAGTTCATTGATGCTCTGTTGCTTAATTTAGGTGACTAAACTTAAGCCTAAAAGCTAAACAAACATTACAAAACAAATGGCAAGCCGTGTCGAACAGAACACCTTTTAAACGTGATATTTTCTTTTGTCTTGTTTAAATTGCGTTTTATAAATGTCCATGTGTATGAGGCCTTACATAGAATAAAGCATATACCACTAATATGATATTATTATATCACATTAACCTAGGATTAGGTTACGTTATTAGAGTAAGTACTAAAGTAAGTCATAATATTAAGTTAGACCACTTTATGTTATGGGATAATCTTAAAGATAAGTGTCTTCTTAAGAAAATTAGTTGTCATTATGTACATTTAGTTTATCTAGATAATATCTAACTGGTTTAGTACGTAGTTTGGTACCATTCAGTTAAGTATCAATTTAATTCATAGATAAGTGGGGGGTTTAAGGGGTGTCGAATTATATCTTTCGAATCTTTAGAATTGCTATGCCCAAGCCAATTTCACCTACACGTTACCTGCTGAGTAACGAACGAGGAAATGAACATAGCGGGTTGTTAGGGCTGTTTTGCCTGACTTGGTCGCGACCACCATGCATGTGGTGAAAAGTCCGTCATAGTGACTCGCTTTTGCGTGTCGCGTTTCGCGATCAGCCTGTGCATATTCATTTATTTGTGCAGGCAGGCATAACAGCGGTGACCGCCGATCGATTAAATCCCTCGGTGGCGCCGTTGTGTTTGGATTGTACTGTGATAACCCTCAGGAACAATGCAGTCAATTTGCCAAGCTAGTATAAAATAATAATGATAATAATACTTGGATAAACTTGGAAAGGAAAACAATATGCTAAATAAGTAAATGATAATATAGAAGCAGAATTGTTCGCTCAAATTAGTAAAAACAGTTTGCCCGTAGTGAGCTGTTTATATAACAAGGTCGAAATGTCTACTAAATTAACATTGCTTTTAAACAGATTTTCTATTCGTGAGATGAAAATTTTAAACTAAATTTATATAATCTACATAAATAATAAGCAAAAGTTACAAAAATGAAACAAAAATCCCGACTCCAACAAAATCACTTGATTACTTTTTGCTTTTTATTTGATTCCCACACGTTATACTTCAATATTGTATAGCCTATGTCACTTCCACAATTAAGACAAATCTAACAACACCTCGTATACTAAAACCCATCAAACCATTTAGGCTACAGAGCATGCCAATGAAATAGACACATATATACTTTATATATATTTATTTAAAAAAAAGCGGAAGAGTTTTTTGTTTGTTTGTTTAAACACGCTAATCTCTGGAACTACCAGTCAGATTCAAAATATTCTTTTGGTATATGATAGGTAGACTCATGATGAATAATATACACCACAACTCTTAGCTAGCATTAAATATTGATTTTTGTTAAGTAAGTCCTCCCTAACTGCTTTATCTGCGTGCGCTGGCGTAATGGTTAATGATACTTAAAAACAATGTTACACAAAAGTATTGGTCCTTAGTATATCTAAAAAAAAGTCTGCGATAGTATATTCCTATCTCTTATATAATACGACAAACATAATAAGACACAATAAGCTATTTTGTGACAAACAATTGTTAAAAATTTAAAAGTGATTTATTAACATTATTTTTAGACATGGCATAATAATAATCTTTAAGAAAAAAGTTACTTCATCATAAAGACAATTGTATGAAGTAAAATTTTGCTTTTGATAGCATGTTATATAGACACATAGTTCAGGAGATAATAAAAAATTAAAATAATTTGTACTGGCGGGAAGATTAGTTATGATAGGCTTACACGGCTGCGTTGGAGTTGCGGTGTTTGTCGTATAATATTAACACGGATGAAACCGTGGGCCACAGCTAGTACATACATATATATATGTCAGGGATTACAAAATATCCGTGGTTATTTTATTTATTTATCTGCAACACATAATAACATCATAGACAGCCGAGCTATGGATAGACTGTGACACCACATCTAAGTTGTCAGTTTTGAAAAAATGATAAAAGCTGTCAGTAGTGCGTTCGATTGAGTTTGACTTACTTCATCTCGAGACAGCGCCCGCGCCAGGTGTGCGCACTGACTAAATAAAAACCGAAATGGCGGATGCCTCCAGCGAACACATAGAGGCCAATCTTTTCCCATCTGCGACATATATATATATATATATACATACGCTTGGAAAACATAACCCCTCTTTTTCACAGTCGGGTAAAAAGATAAATATATTTTTTTTTTCATTTATGAACTTGGTAAAGTTACCAGGAAAAAATGGAAACAAAAAGTCTACACCATGTAGTTTCTGACTAAGCCTCTTGGTTTATTGTTGTGAATATGGTTACATTCCATTTTATGCATCACATAAGATCGATAAAATGCAATATAAAAAGGCAGATTCAAGCACTCGGTATACATATTTGACATTAACGGTGGGCTTTACGCTCCACACATCAAATAAAAATCTAAAACACACGGCCCGTTGAACACATATTATGCAACATTGTCAGCAAGATTGCAAGTTAAAAGGATCAGAGTGCGGGCTGTTTTACTACCTGTTTTATTGCAACCGAAAGCAATAAATACCAGACAGTGCTACCGAGAGATGCTCACAAATCCTTCGACTATAATCTGTGAATGTATCACGTTCAAATCTACATAAACTTTATGTTATTGTTTGTTTGTTTAAATATGCTAATCTCTGGAACTATGAGTTGGATTAAAAACATTCTTTTTGTTTATGATAGCCAGATTCATGAGATTTCTAACATTAAGCTACACCTCTCAGTTAGTCTTTAACATTTTTGATAGGTAAGTTGGAATTCAAAGCGCTCCTGAAATGCTTTATACGCATTCGCTAGCATATTGGTTATAATAATAATAAAGCTTAAATAATAAATGAAAATTAGTGTTAGTATTATTAGTCATATAAAACTTTTATTCTTAATGTATAAATTTATTGTTAGCGTGTTAGTGATATGGATCTCTTTTGGGTAAAAACCTCCTCTAACCCATGCCATTTATCTTTATCCTGGGCAATACTCATCCAGTTTGACCCAGCTATTTCAATAATATCATCAGCCCACTGTTTCCGTGGTCTACCTTTGCTCCTCTTGCCTGTAAGTCCTGGCCATCTTGTTACTTGTAGCGTCCATCTCTTTTCTTTGTACCTTGAAAGCACATTGGTTAGTGCTACGTAAATACAATGTTTAACAAAAATATTAGTCTTTAGTATATCTAAAAAAAAATCCAGGATACCATATGCCTATGTCTTGTACATAAGCCACAATAAGATATTTTGTGCCAAAAAGTTGAATATTAAAACTATTTATGAGCTTTATTTTTAGGTATAGAATATTCATCCTTATGAGCGAAAATGACTTCATCGTAAAGACAAATTTATGAGGATAACCTTTGCCCTTTATTGCATGTTATTCAGACAAATAGTTTAGGTGATAATGGATAATGACTATAGTACTGTAGTAGTAAGCAAATTGAAATATTTAAGAAGGGTATAAAAAGTGAGGCGTGGTGTTTGTCGGATAAAATTAACACGGGTGAAACCGAGGGGCCCAGCTAGTAGGTAATAAAATGACAAAGTGAATATCTATCTCATTATCAAGAAATAATATAATAAACTTGTTAGGCAAAAAAAATAATTTAATACATTCTCAAACCTTATATAAATCATTGTATCAATACGTGACGCAAAAACTTTGTACCCCTTTTTAAGCGTATTGCGTGCACGGAAGTCTGTGAGATTTGGGGTGGTTAATGTTTATACGGAGGAGTGCAGAAAGCTAAAATTTATCTATAATATCTGTTACTAATATATTAAATTAAATTAATTAATACTGCTAATCCTAAACCGACCAATGCCATTTAACTTAGACGCCTCAAAATATTGACATTATCACTCAATGAAAAGTGAGAGCAAATGATATAATATTCATTGTTTAGGTTCATACTGCAAATATCAAACAGAAAATAGTCTATGATTAAAAAGTTGCTGGTCGAATTTCGATCACCGCTAGTAATTATTGATATCTGACTGATTGATATTTTGCTAGGCTCAGTTTCTTATAAAAAATCCATCTAGGTAAATTTCCAAGAACCAACTAGCTGTGTATTTCTCCCGTGTACAATTTATTAGACCAACTCACTACCGCGCCGTCAACGCACCCGTGTTAGCCTATTGTTATTTTCATTTCCTGTACTTGCTGACAGTTTGACATATTGTTTGACATTCATGGTCATTGCACCGCTCTTTAAGGTCATAGTGTAAAGTTATTTCACCTATAACCTTCCTAAATAAATAGGTAATAAAATGCAATAATTTTTTTGCAAATCTTAGTAATAGTTCCTGAAATTAATGTATTCAAAGAAACAATCCCTTAAAGATTTATAAGAATTGTTTACTTATAAAAAACCATATTATTAGATCATACGTGGGTTTACTCGAATAATGCATTTTTATTTTTTTGCTTCTAAGTTACGTAAGGATTAGGTACCTATTTTTATTCTAACTAGCGTTCGCCCTAAGGTCGAAATTCGATCATAGACCATTTTCTGTTTGACATTTGCAGTATTCATGAACCTAAATAATAAGTATTATCTACATCACTTGTTACTTTTCGTGAGTGACAATGTCAATATTTTGGGGGCTCTAACTTCAATGGCACTGATAGGATGAATGAATGGATTCGCAGTATTAATTTATTTTATTTAATATATTAGTAACAGATATTATAGATAAATTTATCTTTCTGCACTCCTTCTCCATATAAACTTTAACCATGCCAAATCTCACAGTCTTCCGTGCACGCAATACGCTTAAAAAGGGGTACAAAGTTTTTGCTTCAAGTATTAATATTTTTATTCTAATAAAACTATATAAGCGTCTAATACAATAAATCTGTATCATACTAAACAAACCACTACCCCGTTGTCCGGCAATAGTTTTATATTTGAAGCACATAATTTTTCCCGGGTCCTACTTTATCAAGTAGGATTTATTGCATTTTATCTTAAAGGCTTTATGCAATATATCTCAGGGATAAATCGTTTTATACCGACTATATACATCATTATCTATCTATGAAAACTATCCAATTAGGTGGATCCAGCTTCGAGAAAGAGGTCATTCTTCAAACCCAACTCGGGTGGGCAGCGTATGGGAAGCTACGTAACATCTTCTCGTCAAAGATACCGCTGTGTCTCAAGGCGAAAGTCTTTCACCTATGTGTGTTATCAGTGATTACAGACGATGCTGTGACGTGGTCACTAACTATGGGCTTGATAAGAAAGCTCAAGGTTACTCATAGGGCAATAGAGAGGGCTATGCTTGGAGTTTCTCTAGGTGATCGAACCAAAAATGAGGAGATCCGCAGAAGAACCAAAGTCACAGCCACAGTCCTAAGAATAGCTAGACTTAAGGACTTAACTCGCGGGGAATGTAGCTCGTAGAACGGATAGACGGTGGACGGTTATTGTACAAAAACATTTAAGTAGTTCAAATATAAGGCGTAGATTAAGACCAAAGTTCTTACAGTACCTGACGGCATAGACCGCGGTACTGGAGTCGTAGAGCTTCCAAAATTCAACTGCGGCGCAGTTAAGCTCCAATACAACCTGCCACGATAATAATCTAAGTCAAGACACGTACCTTCAAGACGTTGCTTCATGCAATTTGTCAATCTAATAAGGTGTACAGCGTCTTATGTATTATCCACTATAGTTCGATGACGCTGCGAGAGTTATTGAAAAAAAAAACCCACTTGAATCTTGTGGGCTTAAACCATAAAATAAGAGGTTTCAGTCAAGATTTTTTTTGATTTTTAAACAATTACATGGGGTTCTCTAATCCAAGAGAGTATGTTACCGTTGGGCTAAAAATCTGTCTCCAAGCACTTATTCGTGAGGGTCGTCATCAGTTGGCGAAATCCGGTCGGATTTTAGATAAATACTAAGGTTTGCAAATAAATTTAATATAATCAATGTAGGTACTTACTTTTATCTAGGGAGTATTTATCTGTAAGAATATTCTAGTCTCATCTTAATTTTATTACAAGCAAGTAACAAAATTATCGGGAAATAGAGAAAATAGCAAGTAATTTATTACTCGATATCCGTTCTGGCAGAATGTTAAATCATGTTATTAAAATCGAAGGCAAACTATGCTACTCCAGTAGTGTTTTAAAAGAACAATTAGTTTTAATGATAGTTTTGAAAAACATTTGTCATAAAAATCATTTATTTGTATGTCGGGAACCGGCCATGATTAATAAAAGTTTTTTAGATTTTGATTCGATTAACTTAGTATATAACAACAGAGGGCAATACTGGTAAATTATAATCAGCGTTTTAAAGAAACAAATAGATGGCGATTAAGAGTGAAATCGCTAAAAACTGATTTGAACCTACACGCATTTCACCACTCCATAATGCAAGTCAAAAGCTTTAGTTACAAAGTAGTCTATAATTGGCTGTAAGTTTAGTTAATAAATACCAAAGTTTAGCTTCAATGAGAGCTGTATATTTTTGTGAAACCCATAAATTGAAGTAAGTCGGCAAATAGCGATCAGAATATGACCTGTTTTATTTATGGTTCTTACACATAATGCTTTTCATAACTCACTTTATCCTGGAAGATACATTGCGTCTCATCTCAAAAGCTTTAAGCAATGTGTTGTAGGATGAATGCGCTGCTACCCGGTAAATCCATGACCGAGGAACATGTTTAAGGTTTTTTGTTTTGTTCCCATTTATGAGTAGGTACCTACCTTAAAAAGGGATTACGCAAGATATTTTCAGAGGTTATATTAAATTTATAATTAAAACATAAGTATTATATTAAAAAATAGGGGAAGGCAGCTATAGCGTAGCAGTCAGAGTAAATGACTAAAACCACAAATCAAGAAATTGACTTTCGTTGGTGGTCAACTAAATTTGAAATTTTTTGAGTTTGTTTTAATTTCTTCTTCGTGTTGAAATTCTTTACTTGATGTACACGGCATTTTAATAACCACGAACATAACAAAATTCCATTTAGTATATTGTTTTTTATTTGTTTATTTTATTGTTAATATATCATATTACAGTGAATTAGGAATTTTATTACGTCATTCAATGTGATAGAGTTGACAGGTTATAGTCGGACAATTTGTGAGCACTCGTCTGTAGCACTTTCTGGTATTTATTGCTTGCGGTTGCAATAAAACAGGCAGTAAAACTGACCACACTTTGATCCAAACAATTGCAATCTGCTGACAATGTTGCATATGTGTTATACAGTCGTACATGATAATTTTTCGATCGTTGTTTGAGGTGTGGATATTGAAACCTTGTCTTTAATAAGAATTTTTCGAAGTGTCGGGATGTTTCAACGTTATTTTACCTCTTCTCAAGAAATTTAAACAAAGAGTAAAATGAAGTTGTTGAATTTCTATTGTTTTAGTGTGAAATTATATAAAGTTTCTGCCTTTCGTATCGAAGTATCCGGTATAAAATTTGATACTAAGTCAATATTTTTAGGTAATTCATTAGATAGGGTACTGAAAATGTTTACTTATGTCTTACGTTATTGATTATTAGGCACTTTAGGGTGAGAAGACTCGATAAATTATTATGTTTCGGAATCAGTCCGTGCATACCCCAGCAACCTATAGCTGATTCTTTGATGGTAGTCGTTGCTTTTTAACTGTGCTTACCATCCGATACAGTGACATCTAGTGGTTTCAACAAAAAAAAAAAAAATTTCAGATTGTAATGTTTAATTTTTATTTTTTAACCGACTTTAACAAAAGACGGTTGGTTACTCATTTCGAATGTATATTTTCTTAATGATGTTCAGCATTAATTTCTTTGTTTATGAACCGATTTGGATGATTCTTTTTTTGTTGTATATAAGATCCCATTTTAATTTCATTGGCATTGGAACTTCAACTTCGAATATACACCAGGGAACTCTTATTAACGTTTGATTGCGTGTAATATAAATTACAAATATCATGAACATTTCGGATCTTATTCAAGGATAATGTTTTAAACTTTTTTGATGTGAAATATATAAAGCGGCAGGTCAGACCGGTTATTGGCGTGGCGAAGCTGTGGTCTCAATGTTGGTGGTGTGAAGCCAAGTTCGTATTATTTAATAGACAGATTGGATAATTTCAAAGTTTCACGTTAAAACATGGATAGTTTAATAATGCGGTTGCTAGGGATCGCAACCACCATGCACATAGTAAGTAATAAAATAAACATCTTCATAGTGACTTACTTTGGCTTTATCGTGTTTCGTAGCACCCGGTGTATTTAAAAAAAATTTATATCAACTAATATATTTCACATCTGCAGGGCGTCCAGTGACGGCCAACTTTTAAAAAGAAAAAAATTATGATTACAGTATCGACTTGTTGTCAATATTAACACAACGAAAACTTATTTTTATGATATATTTTTTGTATATCTACTAATCTCGCAAGTACATATATATAAATAACGTCCAATATGTTATGAATATTGTGAACTAATCTTTACCTACACAAACTATGTACGTGCTGAAGCGGACGCGATTTAATTTACTGTGTAAACATTTCATCGGAAATTACCGGGCTTGTCATGTTTACGTCCATAACAAAAATAATTAAATATTATATTAATTAATGTTTAGACAATAAACCGTGATATATTGTTAAGAAAAATTACTTCATATACTATTAAAAATATGATGTCGGTTATAATTTAAACAAAAGTTAATCACTGAACAGAAGGCAAGCCATTCTCTATAATTATATTTTTATTTATTCAGCATGATGACAGCGGCTACTTTCCACCATCACACCACTCGCCATCGGCAGCCATCATTCTCACACTTTGGAGTTTAAATGATCGCGGACAGTCCGGTTTTAGAGAAGTTTCCTTCCGCGAACGCTTCGGATGTGAAATGAACTCCTTGCTGAGGTATTTCCATTGGAGAGAGAGGAGAAGAGAGAAGTGAACAAGTTTTTAAAGGGTCGGCATCGCGCTTCTGGTATTACAAGTGTCCATAGGTTACGGTGACCGCTTATCATCAGGCGGACCGCATACTTGTTTACCACCGTCGCGGTATATAATTATTTTTTATTTAGCTTTGTTGCACTTCTTTCACATGACATGCGCGCAGGTTTCATTTTACCCTCTAATTTAACTAAACGCGTCAAAAGAGGTACGCCAAAAAATATATATTTAAGATATCTTAAATAAGAGGTTACCGTAAAAATCTAATACTATTAAGAGATCAAATCTCGTATATATACAAATGTATATATGTAATTGTTTTCTCGGAAACGGCTCCAACAATTTGGATGAAACTTTGTATTTAGATAATGTTTTACACTCCAAGTTTTCCTAGATAGGTATTTTTCTTTTCAACAGTTCGCGCGATGCCCTCAACGTTGCCAATTCGTACTAAATCAGCGCCAAGTGGTGGGCATTTAATACGACTGTCAGGCACAGTTTCGCTAATACGTAGTTATTATTTATTCCTATCGTAATTAATACACCATGACTATTGAGAAAATTAAATCCCGTCATGAGATATATGGATTCCAACAATTTTTCAAATGAAAGCCTTTTTCATATTAAAATGATTATCTTTTTACCCAGCGACCGTGGTGATGTAGACGAATTCATATTAAGATTTGCATATTTTTCCGTTTTCCTTTCACAATTTTCATAAATATAAATAATCCTGTGTAAATTTAGGTCGGATTCACGCCCTCTTCAGATCGAGAAGACTAATGGAGGCTGTAAAGTTGTCACGATAACTTTATTTATAGGCACTTCCAGAAATAAGGTAATACGGGCCGCGACGTAGCACGCCAGTGACGCCTCGCTCCAAACTATACCGATTAGTTGAGACTTTTGATAATAACATTAAAGTTTTTCTTTTATGCGTTAGTTCATAACTATTTTCTCTTCATGGATTTTCTTACTTTAGAAAGATATTTCATCTATCATAATGTTTTTTTTACAATTATATGTTTGGAAAGGCGCTTTGGCGTGTTGATTAAGACTAAGTTATTTTACTAACGATTTTAGAAGTATAAATATTTAAATTAAAATAATTTATTCACATTATTAAATAAACTAGGACGAAAAGGATATACCCGGCGAACTGTGGGTGTACATTAGTATACCTCTGTCTAACCTTTCGAAATATCCCCGAAAACCAGTATAGGCGTGATAGTATGTTATGTTACTTTGTATACAAACATATCTGAAGCCAGTATCGTTCAGTGTTAACATCCTGTTCGGAACCGGGTCAACGCAAGTTGTCTATAATATTTTCCCTATATGTAAAACTCTCGTTTTCAACGCCCTGTCACTACTGCGTCCTTGATTGTCTTGAAGGTCAACGCCGCGCCGGTCGTGGTTGCGCGTGCGCCGTGATAATTTTGATAAAACTCTGCAATTTTGTTCTTGAAATAAATTTGAGTCACGAGACAAGAGATCCCCTCGGTGCGGCCAGTTGTGATATTGTATAAATTTGTAACCTCACTGCGGGACGAATTGGTATGAGAAGCTGGTGGATGACGACTTGACTTTACTTTCCCTCGTATTCCCTTGACTGTTGGTTGTGGAGCTTCTCCCGGCAGAACGAACGCCTATGTTGGTGAGTTGTTTGTATTGTTAAAAAGATGTTATAAATTTACCAGCCCTCCGAAGTGAAGGTAATTATTTTGTCCCTGAGCCCTGCTTAGACCCACAAAACATGCTTAGACCCTTTGTCATATTACGTATATTTGAATGCGAATTGTCAGAAAGTGTAATAATGTTTTATAATAATGACAAAACTGCTTCAGTTGAACATGTAACGAGAAGTATGCTTTTTTACCTTATAAACAGGAATGCTGTGCAACTGATGTGAAGTGGTCAATGTAGGTTATAGTAATGTATAACCAACCCCAAAAGTACCGAAGCTCTAAGGTCAATCAAAATCTCCTGAGGCCCTTGAGGAATCAATTCGAACGCCGGTTTTGGTAAACATAATAATAATACAATACTTTATTGCACACGAAATTGTATTACATGTTATAACTATTAACATTATTTGTGTACTAGGCGGTCTTATCGTTTAGAGAGATTTCTTCCAGGCAACCTTTAAAAATAAATAAATATAAATAAAAATGGTAACAAGTTTCATGGCGGCAAATACATATATTACAAACATAAACATTTTACAATCGAAGATAGGTTTCAAGAAATAGCATATGTCATATCCTCTACATAAACAATAAATTATAAAGTTTCCACACATTACAAAAATACTACAAGAATAATACTAAATAATAAAATGATAATAAAACACACACACACACACACATACACACACACACACACACACACGGTATCAATAACGCAATAAGTGCAGAAAAACAGTTTCTATTATAACAGAGTGTTGGGTACGCAGAACGTCACACGCGTCGATAGGGCGAGTGACGTCAACCCGGGTTGGACGGGTTTGTTAATCTTATAGGATTTCTAAAAAATCCTAGAAGACGCCGGATGCCCGCCTCGTGGCGATTATTCTTGCCGATCCGGAGTGCTTGGTACGGGGTCCTGAGGTGTGCGATACCGCACAAGCTCACTCGAAAATGAAACACAAAACTTGTAGGTACTAACAACGTAACCGAGCCGACCGATCTGCTATGTAACCGCAAGTCTTCAATATGTCCCGTAGTGGCGCTAGTGTCGATGGTTTTAGGTTCCGATGAAATCCGTAGTGGCGCTAGTGTCGATGGTTGCCGGTTCCGATGAAATCCGTAGTGGCGCTAGTGTCGATGGTCTTCTTCGTAGGCGGTCGGAGGTCGGTCGGTTAGTGCCCAGCAACGCCGCGGGATTGAGAATGAAGACTTCGGCGTTACCGTAAAGGGAGCCCCTTGCGCTCGGGCAAAAGGTGCTCCATTTCTATTTGATTTTCATTATGGTCGGCTCGGTTTTCCGTCTATATTTATTTAATTATTAAACCTATGTACAAACTTCTTATGCCTAATTATTCTATATTGTATTCCCTATCTATAAACATAACTTATTCTATACTTAATCCATACTACGCGCCCGTATAAACGAAATACCCGGTCCCGAACACAGATCGATACATTCTTTACATAGTTTCGGGACGCGGGCCGAGCGCGTACTTATATAAATTATTATTCTATCTTAAATCTATGGGGAATAATTAGACAATTATGTACAATATTTATTTCAATGTCCTTATAGCTACTTATCATCTATTCTACGCTAAATCTATATATATTGTCAATATTCTATATCTATGTGTTCTTTATTCCGTAATTCTATATATAACATTCTGTATTCGATAATTAATCTATTCTATAATCTATAACATAATATAACAATTCTATATAAATCTATTTCTTTATGTCTTGCATGGGGCGACGCCGCTGTCGCCAACACAGAGTGAGGAATAGTAAAGTAGTGCGAGATTTTTTTTTTAAATCCTCTTACCCCTTAATACGTATCAGGTTCATTGTTATATCTACTCTTGTCTTTGTCATACTTCATTCATTGTCAAACACTTCTCACTAGTTTACGCATTATGGTTTGCAACAGAAATATATACGCGGACAGGCTCGCGGCCACCTTAAATAGGGTGGAACGCCCGGTCGTAGTCAAACGCTTAGACTTATCGCATTTTGGGATCGGCCGCGCTGTCTATCCAGTAATCAAGCGGGGTGGTAGGTATATGTACTCGACTGGGTCGCGACCACTATGCACATGTTTCAAGAATTTACTATCTTAACTTTGCCTTCCCAATACATCTTGGAAAATAGCATGTATATTCGGAAAAATTAAGATAATTTTGAACTTTTAACCAACAGGCACAATTTCAATACTAGAAATAAAATTAAATAGTCATTCCATCTTTTAGACTTTGAAAACCAATAAATTTTTTTTAGGTAATTGTATTAGGTTCCACAATAAACTTCCCAAGCACATTACAGATTTGCCGGATATTGAGTTCAAAAATCATCTGCAAGTTTTATTGTTGAAAGGCTATTTTATAGGGTTGCTGATTACGTGGATGATGGTGATGTCTTGGTGTGATTCCCTCTCTGTACATTTAATGAAAATAATAATAAGTATATATAATTAAATACTGTAAAAACTAATTAAAAAAAGAAAATAAGATGTTGATAAACCCGATCGCGTTTCTTGTCGGTTCTTCTCGATATCTGGGATGTTTTCCGAACCGGTGGTACAGTTTTGACATTCATAAGTGCCTTCTTAGGGTCTAAATTGAATAAAAAATATTTTGGTTTTGATTTGATTCGATGGTGATAAACCCGTCACTGTGGCGCTATCTTTTGGTTTGTCGCGTTTCGGAATCAGTTTATCTATATTGAGCTGCCGACACGCTTACATACTATGTATCACACATGTATCCTCGAAGGGTTAGGCAGAGTTGTACTAAAGTACACCCACAGTCCGCCAAGTATGTTTTTGGCCCCATGTGATAGGGAGCAAGCATATTACCATTAATCAGGCACAAAGCTAAACTCCGAGCTGCTACTGAGAATTTCATAGAAAAACCCAAGAACAATTTATTGATCTGAGAATCGAACTTATGACCTCGAGTATAGCAGTCGAGAGGCTTACAGGACGGCATAAGAACTAACCTTGTTTTTGGATAGCTAAATGATATTCTAAGCCATCATCGGTATGTGGTTCTGATTTAAAAAGACTAGCATATGAAAGGTTATAATGATAATATCAACCGGTAAATGTTTCACTGCTGACGTGATTCTGATTTAAAAAGACTAGCATACGAAAGGTTATAATAATATTATCAGCCTGCAAGTGTTGCACTGCTGAGCAAAGGCCTCTTCCCAAGGGAAGGTAAGGCATCAAACACCAAAAATCATCAGTTATATATTTTATCATCACTACTCAAGCGTTCAGGTTTCTTCTCGATGTTTTACCTTCACAGTGATAGTGTTACCAATTTGAATTAGCAAGAGTACTCGAATTCAGATAAATTCGTTGGTACATGCCGGAGTTATAAACCTGCGGATATAGAATCGATATTCCTCCGGTCTAAACCACTAGACCAACAAGTTTATTCAACTAACAACATATTCATAAATTTGATCTAGATCCATTATATTTTTACAGAGAAACAGCCAATTAAGTTGTGAGGTTCTCGAATAAGGAAACTGCTAACTTGATTTTCCGCTTATATTAACTACAATTAACCGGGCCCCAGTTCTAATTAACATTGTTTAGTTAATTTTCTTACAAACGGTACGGAAATTTTATTATTGTGCTCAGTTTGTTTTATGAAATTTAATTTTAACAGGTACAATTAATACCACAGACTACTCATGGCTAGACATGAATTATCGGGTAAAAATCTCTTTGGAAATTTCTCTCTATTTGGGCAACCGACTGGTGAAACATATCCACCCTACACAGATTAAGGTAACCGTCTGCTTTCAAGCGAGCAGTTATGCTTGATTATCACCTTATATATATAATGCGTATTATCAATCAATACCAAAGTTGTAATCTGTAGATATATAGATTACAAATGAGAAAAGACATTGACAGATTGCTGGTTTCGTTTCTTTTGGTTACCTATATATTAATACGTGAAGCGAAAGCTTTCTATCCCTTTTTAAGCGTATTTCGTGCACGGAATACTGTGAGATTTGGCATGGTTAAAGTTAATATTAATACTGCGAATCCTAACCCGACCAGTGCCTTTGAACTTAAACCCCCCAATATATTGACATTGATATTTTTGTAGGATATGGCTTCATATAGGAATTTTTTAAATAAAGCAAATTTTTTTTTCTGATTAAGGCTAATTACTTAAACCAAATAATAGAGGGTTTCAGTTTAAAAGTTCTTTTATTCCGTCACCATCATAATTCATGCAATAGAGGGCTAAAATCACAATGTCACGTTTCGAGGTAAGCGCTATGCAGCGTAATGTCTGTTTTGTTATTTATGAATAATCTCGAACCCGGAATAATGGATAAACCAACAAATTGTGTAACAAAGCAGTTAAGTGGAACGAAACAAACAAGTCAATAAAACGATTGAAAGACAAACAAGCCCTTTAGGCTCTCCTCGAAGTTTCCTTTAAACTGATCTCAGATCATTTACATACAGTTCAATTTTAATCGCAGGAAATAAAAATCGTCAACTAGAAGCGGTCTATTAAAACTATATTAAAATATGGTAGACTTTTTTAAATTATAATTGTTTTATTAGTATTAACTCTAACTGAAAAACATAAGATACATTCTAATCTAGAACTTTCCTCCACTTCAGTTCTATATTAATCTGAAAGCTGCATTCAAGATACTAAAAACCGTGTGAAATACATTCCCTTGTTAAAAAGGCTCACGCGCCATCTATTGTACGTAGATGATACCAGAAAAAATCACGAAAATGTCAACAATATTTGTACAAAGTTGAAACCAAAACACAGTCTGATATAAGCGAACGCATAGAATACCATTAATAAACTTTAATTTTTATATGCAATATGTTTTAAAAACCCCGTCGAATCCGAAAAGGGTATACAGGGTATTAGTAGACCGCTCCCGAAAATGAAGATAGACTATAGTACTAATGACACCTTTGATGATGGGACGGAAAAAAAATTGTTCCTGATAAAAAAAAATCATATTATTTAAACTTTTTATTAGCATTATTTACGCTCCATCATGTTAGTACAACTTAATGAAACGAGAATTTTACAAAAAAATACAATACTTTACTAAAAAAAAACCCAGCAATGAACACCAAATTAAATACAGCTGATTGCTCGGGTCAAATAACGCGCAGGCGCGGCGCGGCGCGTCGCGGCGCCAGTCCAGCGCGAGCGCGGCGCGGTGCCATTCTCGCGCGGCCCGCAGCTGGCGATCGTACAAATACTTATTTACAATATTGTCTAAATACCTAACTTATCTACTTTGCCACTGTGCTAGTGTCTACCTGGCCACTTTCATTCGAATTCTCCGGTTGAATTAAAAAAGTAACGGGTTCGATTCCCCGCGAATGAAAAAAATACTTAAATAAAATTTTAACAAGCATTGAGCCATGTTTTTTAATCCATCGTGTAAGAATGTTTATTATTCTGATGTATTCAGTTATGTACCTATTCATATCAGTTCAGGGTCAATTCAGGGTACAATTGACTGTATAAATGTATAAAAAAAATTGAATTATAACTTCTAAATTCCATATGAAGACTAGTCAGTAGGGATAACTAAACTTATGAAATAATAGTCGTGAATGTAGGTATAACGGTTTATCGATCTGCGGAAAAGATCAAAGTGCCGCTTTCGACGCTAACGAGGGGCTACTGCAAGGAGGCGGCCCGCGGCGCTTTATTTCTTTTGGCGGGGTTGATTATTAAGTTTAGTATTTTTAGTTCTTGAGACAGTTACACTTTGACTTTCATTTCATGTGCGCGTGCGTGGGCGACAGATATTCGTTCAATCGTATTGTTAACTAAGTTCTTGTCATTATTTTATTGTTACGTTTTTTGTTTCTTTTTAAGATTGTGTTGATTTTATGAGAGTTTTTTTTTAATAATGCCTAACGCATACGTTTATAGTGTTCGTGAATACGGTAGCATGTTAATGAATAATGTGCCTTGGAGAAGCTCGCGGGAATGCTTCGCGTGCATTGCGAATTTACCGAGAGAGATTCCCGACAGCTCGACATCCGGCTGACTCTCGTCTGATAACAGCAGCATTTCAGCGAGTGTTGGAAAATCGACCCATTGCTCCAGTAGCGGCAGGAGGTGGAAGTCAAATGGCAGTTCAGGCCGAGGAGCGCATTTTAGATGTCGTTCGCCAGTATCCGAACTTCGGTACACGAAGTATTGCTAAATTGTTAAGGTGTCGGAATGGAACAAGTGTGTCGTACTGGACAGTTAATAAGGTGTTTAAGCGTAACCGAATGGGCCATACAAAGTGCACAAAGTACAAGCTTTGGTACCCGGCGATCACGACCGCCGGCGAGTTTTCTGTCGTTGGTTATTATACCAGCAACAACGTGTCCCTGATTTCATTGAACACGTCATCTGGACGGACGAGTCAACATTTACCAGAAACGGGTTGTGGAACCGAAGAAATACACACGTGTATTCCGAGGTGAACCCGCACGCAGTTCTATAAACCGGGCACCAAACCCGATGGTCGGTTAATGTATGGGCAGGTTTATTTAAGGATCGCATACTAGGGCCAGTATTTCTGCCACAGCGACTTGACGGACAGCGATATTTAAACATTATAAATGAACAAATAGTGGACATTTTAGACGACCTATCATTGACTGAATATCGCCGCACATGGTTTCAGCATGATGGTGCACCTCCACATGTGGCAAGGTTCGTCCGTGAGCGCCTCACCGAGCTGTTTGATGATCGCTGGATCGGCAGACTAGGACCACACGCTTGGCCACCTCGGTCACCCGATCTGACCCCGTTAGCTCAAATCTGCCTCGAAATGAATGGGGCACAATTTGAGCCGCATCTCATAAGGCCACGGAGGATTTAGATCGGTAAGCTGTTTCATACCAATTTTTTTTTATAACTTATTTTTGAACTGATCTGAGTAGATCGTACATAACTGAATACATCAGAGTAATAAACATAATTACACGACGGATTAAAAAGCATGAATCTATCCTTTTTAAAATTTCATTCAAGTATTTTTTTCATAAGCGGGAAATCGAACCCGGTACTTAGCTTATTCAACAGGTGAATTCGAAAGAAAGTGGCTAGGTAAAGACTAGCACAGTGGCAAAGTAGATAAGTTAGTTATTTATTTATTAAGTATTTATTTGATTGTTAGTTACGTGCAGCGCAAGATTGACGCTGCGCCCGGGCGTTCGTTGATCCGAGCATCAGCTGTTTTTGATTTTGCGTTTCATTGCTGGGTTTTTTTTTAAGTAAAGTAATGTATTTTTTATGAAATTATCGTTTCATTTAGCTGTATTAACACGATGGAGCGTAAATAATGCTAATAAAAAGTTTAAATAATATGATTTTTTTTTTATCAGGATCAATTTTTTTTTCCATCCCATCATCAAAGGTGTCATTAGTACTATCGTCTGTCTTCATTTTCGGGAGCGGTCTACTAATACCCTGTATAGGTACCCCAATGACATTACCAGAAAAAATATCAAAATTTTATTTATTATGAAAATAAAATGTTATTGCGATTTAAAATTAACATATTTAGTTTTAGTTTCCCTAAAATTTAGCAGATTTTTAAAACGTGATAACACCGTCGCCAGACCCGGCACGGCGGCGCGGCGCAGCGAGCGGTACGTTTGATCGTATGGCGGTACCCTGCGCCACGCCGCCTGTATTGCCATGTAAGTTTCCTCATTTAACTAAATTTTTTACATTTATACATTGATGATATAGATAACATAAACAGAATATAATCTCGATACCTAATAACACCTTCACGGATCCGACGAGGTTTTTAATACACACTGTATAACATACAGATTTATATATAGTATTTTGTTAAAAATAAGTAACATTGCGTCTCAGAATATCGGTAAAAGACTTGTGAATAAAACATACACTCATCGCGATGGAAGCACTTTCAAAAACAAAACCGCTTTAATAGAAAATAATACAGGAAGAGATAAGCAAATACATTTAATATTTTAATTTGCCTATCATACTTTTGCTTGTTATGTGATAAAGTTCATTATTAGTACTAAGCAATGTGTTACCACAGATACGTCTGCGCCTTACGTAATCCTGTATCTTGTATTCAGTGCCAGGATTGAAGGTACAACTTTCGAAAAGGTTAACTTAGGTATTCGTCAGGCTGTCTCGTTCCCGGCTGTGATCTGATCCGTTTCCGTACAACTAAGAGTCAAGCAAGCATGCAGCCCGCCTGATGGTAAGCGGCTACCCAAGCCTATAGACGCTTGTAATATCATAGATATCACTAGAGTGTCGCCGACTCGGAACCCCCTACCCGAAAAGCTCTGGGAACTTTACTCACCGCAGGAATACAAGGCAAAATACTTTAATCCTTTATACAGTGGAGGTATTCCATCAGTTCAACTGCCCCAAGTAGAGATAAATCTACAAAGAATGGTCCCTACATCTAAATACAATTATTAAGACAAATTTCTGTGCATTACTATTCGGATGAGTGAAAATACCTTACAAACCAGCAATTTCCTCTTGCCTTTCTCGGACGAAAAGTACAGTTGAAATGACATGTTTCCCTCTTCCAATCTCTACTATCTCTACTTCGAATCTCAGGTCTTCCTCTACTCCAGTATTCGTAATAAATAACACTCTTCTAGTTAGATGATATTCATCTCTCTTTACGACATGGCCATGAAACGGGAATGTTTTTTGAAATCTGAAAATATCTGTCCATTTAACTTACATTTCTGTGGCACTTATATTATTTTGAATTATATAACTCGCAAGTTCTTCTCAATTACAGAACTAAAGCATTGTATTTGTATTGCGATGTACAGGGCTGTCCGCTCTGTAAAAGATGCAGATGTTACTAAGTTTATCATTACTCCCTCTCTGAGCGTTTTCTAGTGTCTGTATCATGGTGAGTGTTCTGAAAAGCTGTTCAACCTAATTCCCTTTTCTCCATTTCATAACAGAACCACACGCGTTGGGCTTCGCAGGCACAATTTTACAGTAACCTTCAATCTTGGCAAGAACAAAGAAATTTGTTACGTTTTGTCTTTGCCGTACACCGTACCTACTGTGAAACTGTTGAAAATTCTCCGCCAGTGTGTTCCCTTGAGGATTGGCGATAGATTGTAAATCCTACGATAGTCGCCGCTGTTGTTGGATTGCTTTATGTACACCATCAGGTAGAGTCTCGACTCTTTGCCATGCAACGTTGAAAGCAAGCAATATAGTTTGTGAAAAGGATGAATATATCTATTAGTAATACTGATATTTCTCATAACATTCTCAGAAAAAATTCGATACCTCCGAGAGGTCTGTAACTAAGTGGCGATGCCATTTAGTATCACTGATCACGTATTCAGTGCCAAGGCGAATGGTAAGAAATATGATTTAGGCGGATATTTGTGAGTTGCGCAATTTATTCCTTTCACTTCGATGCGGAGCTATATTTATTATGGTAACTTATATTCTATCTAGAAAATATTCTACGAGATTTTCTGATTTTATACAGTATTTATTTTGGAGTGTAAGGGATGTGTCTTGAGGCTGAGATACTCAAGTCAAACTCACCAATTATACACATGTGTTTTATTAAAGTAGTAATTTGAGATTTTCAATTATTTTGAAGAAAAATTAAGACTGAATATAATATGATATTTTAGAAGTTTCCTAGGATATCCGTACCTAGAATATCCTAGGATACCGGGGTTTTCATAAACTGTATATTTACATAAAAATAGTAGATGGAGATTATACCTAATATAATTCTAACACTGACTGAATGCTAGATAAGGTAAAGCTTAAACTGGTATGTTTAGAAACATGAAATTATGAACAGAAATTTCTAAATAGAGTGAATGAATATTGAAAAAGACTTTTAAAAATTTATCCCTTACCAGTGTTAAATAAATAATCTATACTTATAATGAAAAAGTAAAGAGACAAAATCTGTACATTGAAAATATTTGAGAAAAAATAATACGTGGGGGCTTAGAATCATGGGCAGAATACATTTCGATAGTTTTTGAAAATTTTGTCTATATGTCTGTTGGTATGTTTGAACACCAATCACGCAAAAACTACTACACCGATTTTTATGAAATTTGGTATAATTGTAACTTATAGTCTGACGGTACACTTAGGATACATTTCTGCACGTATGAACATTTGTATGGTCTGTAAATGGCGTTTAGGTTATGTACATATAAAAAGGAATGTATGTGTATGTAACTCTGTAATATATTTAAAATATTTAATGAGATGAAGTGAAAAGATACCAAATTATTTTATCTTTACATAATTTTCAGTAAAATCAATAAATGGAAGTGTAAGTATATTTATTTTCCAACAGTATTCATAGATGGCGCTGTAAGATGGCTTGGTTGAAATCACGTATATATTTTCTTCAAGCACGTATATTAATAATTTAAGAATGGGTTTTTATTATTATTTCTAAATATTTTTATGTTATTTTTAAATATTGAAATAAGTAAAAATATCTATTCTATCTTGATTCTACGATACAGGTCGTTGTTTGGTGTTTTGGTGCAATTATGATTTTTATTAAATGACACTAAACTGACTTACTACAAAGCGTTATTATTCCCTGGAAAGTAACGGTTTATAAGTTTAAAGATATTAAATAAACTTATGTTTTCGTGTAAAGGATTGCAAAATTGAACATTTTTGTATGCCTTTATGTGTATACAGGGTGGAAAAAACGAACGGGGCATGGAGCAAAATTATGTTAAATAATGAAGATATCAAATTTTATTCAAAGGATTTTTTTTTTTTAATAATAATAACAGCATTCACAAATTTTCTACCTGTAGCGGCAATCGAACAAACAAAATAATGCAAAAAAAACCGACAAACACTATGTTAATGCACTAATTCATAGGGACTAGACTAGACAATTAAAGGAGACCATGAAATTTAACAATTTATAAATGTAAAAGTAAATTAATTTTCTTAGAATTCAACGATGTGTGTAGGTACCCAAATAAAAGAAAAAATAATGTGTGTAGAATCTGTTAAAAGTTCTCAACTAAATCATTTCTACATAAAGTAATTGGCAAGATTATTATTACTTTATATAATCGTATGTATCACTCTTACTAATTATACGTTTTTATGTTGTAGGAAGACAAAAACTGCTGTTGATCTGTAGCAAGCGGAAGTTGCTAAGAAATTTCAGATAAATTATTAACGATGGATTTCCGCAAAGTAACGCCTAAAAGCTTGATCATTTGAGATGCTTCATAGTCATTTATATATAACGATCTTCAATATTTCATATACTTTCCCTCCATGTCCCTTTTTTTCCCCCACCCTTTATATTTATATACTAGCTGTGCCCGCGACTTCGTCCACGTGGAATATTTCCTGAACGAAAAACAGCAAATAAATAAAAACCTCACCTCACCTTATGGTATTTGACACTTATATGCTTTGATAATACACAACATAAATCATTTTAACCTCCTGAGGCCTGGTAGGTTAAATACGTTACTCGAATAAGAATTTTTTTTTACATAATTCAGAAACAATTAGAAACATTATACGTAAAACGAAAAGTTATTTCATAGGCAAAAAAAAATTGACATTGAAAATTTTTCATAGTTCTAGGACATACATTATACATATTTCAGTTCAAAAATTTAGCAGTTGCACGTAAATATGGGAATTTTGAATTTTTACGTCTAGTCCTTAGGAGGGTAAATGTTAACCGATATAAAAGTTTAACAATCATACAGATATTATCTAAAAAACGTAAAGACTGACAGTTATGCTCAAGGTCCTGGGTTCGATTCCCAGGTCGAGCAAAGTGTTATTGGATTTTTCTATAAAATTCTCAGTAGCAGCTCGGAGTTTGGGTTTGTGCCCGATTAATCGCAATAGGCTCGCCCCATATTACATGGGACCTAAAAACATACACGGCGAACTGTGGGTGAACAATTAGTACACAACATTAAACATATTACATTTACAGATCAAAGTCTTAAATTTGAATGAACTGTTTACAATCACTTGTATAAACATGTAAAGGCTTTTAAAAATGATAATATAGGTAAAAGTGATTCCTTATAATATTTATTTATTAGGTAATTCATCATAGCGTTTCATAAACAAAAGATAGCTTTTTACGTTGACTAAAGTACATAATATTGTACCATACGACATAAATCCAGAGAGATCTGAATTGATTAGCTTTATCTTTCTCCATAGGACTGGTAAAATCTAATCCAGTTAAAAGCTATATAAGAAATTGATATACCTACCAACTATATGTTCATATAGACGTCCTATATTTTTGCTTGACCAAATATTGTCTCTGTTAATATGAGTTATTGAGACTTCTTAGAAAACTTTGACATTGTTCTTCATACAACATTTTTTTATCATATATTATTTCTTAGTGTTTTTTTATTACTATAAGTATATTTTTTGTGTTCATAGGACCCCTAGTACCTAGTTCAAAGTTACCTCAATTTGTTTATATATTGTTCCGAGTATGGATCATATATCTTAGAAAGTTAGAAAGATTTTGCCTTGTTTATTCATTTTAGGTTTAGCGCTTGGCTACAATCTATCATGATGTTAAGTGACGATCTGGTTCAAGATGATAACACGCTAAGCTTAGTGGGAGGACTGGCTCTCTTAAGTGCATCTAAGTATAGACGACCTTGGCGACAAATTTTCAACTAGAACCTGGTATGAGCTTAGTTCCGTCACGATGTTTTCCTTCACCAAAAGCCCAGGCTTATAGGGATTCGAATTCACGTCAATCGACACGGAGTCCGTACACACTACCAACTGAGCCATCAATGCTTGAAATAATATTCCATATCTAAGTTAGCTGTGCCCGCGGCTTCGCTCACGTGGACTGTAAAATACCGTCGATTGGTCACATGCACGAAACCTTACTACCCCCGCTGCCGGTTATTTTAAAGAGAAAAATACTTATTGTCGGTGTTCCTTAGAAGATAGACATATAATCTCGCTGACTTTTTGTAGGTCTTTTTGCTGTCTCAATTATGTACTACATTAATTTGATATATCTCATATACTTTACTTAGCATAAGCCATTTAAGCGCTCGAATTGATTTACCATGACAAGTTTTAATATACTAATTTACGCGGATCCCGAAATTTTTTCTTCTACAATTAAAGTAGCCTAAATTTCTTCCTATAAATTCATATATCTACCAGTGAAAGTCCCGCCAAAATCTTTCCAACCGTTTCGGAGATTACCAGGAATAAACAGACACACAAACAAAAATTATAAAAATGGGTGTTGTGTTATAGGTATCGTATATACTTCATATGCATTTAGTAGTAGTATGCATTTTGATATTACAAACAAACACTTTAATTTTATGAACTGTATAGATATGTAATTGGTTTCTCGGAAACGGCTCCAACGATTTCGATGAAACTTTGTATTTAGATAATGTTTTACATTCTAAGTTTAACTAGATAGGTGTTTTTTTTGTTTATAAGACACCGAGCACAGCTATAGAATTACATCTTAAATATAGATGGCATAAGTGACACCCATTTTTTGACGTAATTAACGTATTCCAACTTTGCAGAAAAAATTAAAAAAAAAACCGTATATTTATAAAGTATACATTTATATTTTTAGTTTATTACTAGTTGTTAGGCTATGTACGTTAATTTCAAATATAAAAATACCTAAATATAAGTCAACTGCGAGCTTGGCTCGTTTACGCTTCCGTTTTTTTATTCGTTAGGTTTTTAAAGTTTAGACCACAATTTCAACTGATATTAAGTGACGATGTGGCCCAAATTGGTAACACGTTAAGCTTAGTGGCTTCACTATTTTATTTCGCTGTTTTTTTAACATTTCTATTGTAAACATAAGTTTTGTAAGCATAGTTACTTACCTTTTCGCGATATAGACGCTCACTTAGAACGGATTTTAGAAGAAAAAAAAAAACAATTACTCAGAAACTATTTATTTCCGCAGTGTGAAAATTTAGCCTAATTATAAAGTAATCTAATTGTAAAAAAGTAAAAAAGTCTGAACTCAACGGTAGCAAATCTAAAGTAGAGCCTTACATATAAATTATTTAATTAAATTTGCCATTAGATACATATTAATAACCATTTAATGTTATTAGGCAGATCATGTTTACACAAATAACAAACATTAGATGTATGAATATTTAAAACACGTGAATGTCAACTAACAAATTAAAAACGAAAATGTTTCTGAATAAGATTTTTTATACCCCGTTAAACCGGTTTTTCTTGTTAAATCCGATTTGTGGAATGAAACACGTGGAAAATGTAACCTTTTTTAGTTCGTGAACCGCGTAGGCTTTGACGTCGGAAATAAACTTTTGTTTGTTATTTATATTATTACTAACTGATCCTCACAAATAAATCGCATAAGTATCTTATACTATTAAGTAAACAATTCTCATATATGTTTATATTGGTTTCGGCTTCAACGATTTGTATAAAATTTTGTATTTAAATAACGATTTACATTCCAAATTTACATACATATGTGTTAAAAAAAAAAAAAAAAAAAAACTTTGCAAAGCTCGGTTGCCCTGATATTGACGTGTAAGCAATCTAAGTAATAGCTTTCGTTTAGTTTAGCAGATAGCATCTTGAATATATTCTCATTATTATCAACAGATGGCATTCTTAATTAAAAAGTATTAATTTATTTTTAAAAAGTAAGTGTTTATTTTAAATTACTTGTTTATATTTTATCAATAACAGGAAATATAAGGAATCATAAATTTTGATGAAGAATTAAAGGGGATATGGTGTTATCAGGAAAAAACACCTTTGAGAAGTAACATATACGATTTGGAAAACTATTTACTACACAACACAACATAAAACAGTCAATAAATTTATACATATTACTTGTTATGTTCTCATGTTTTATCTCCGCAGAGATACCTAATATAAAACTACATTTATGTTAAACATATATATAAAGCATAACTTTAATCGATAGAGACACTTCGCAAACTTTATAAATAGCTGAATAAGAAAAGTTGATAAAATACCCGAGTACCGATGTAAACCAAAATTTATTACGACTAGCTTAGGATTTGTCCACAATTTCACCTTTTATGTGATAACGTTCTCAAAGAGCGTAATACGGTAGGTACGTCTAGAAAAGGGTCCTGCTTTCGGATGCAGTTGCGTGAACATTAGGTGTTAGGGGTCTGAATTATAAATTGAAGGTGGTAACTAAGTGTGTATTAAAAAACACACAACCTATTGGCAGACAAGTCTGGAGACCGTTTTGATGGAAAAAAAATAATATTATCATTAAACATAATAGACTAAAAAGATTTAAAATTTACTAACCGCATTGTTATTTATACCAAAAAAACTATATTTATGAAAAAAAAAATTGGTGGTCTACATCAGCATGTGAAAAAAATCGTAATAATATATCATGGTATACGGTTTTTGGTTTTATTAGGGTCATCGATTCTGTAGGTACTGGATTCTTCTTTATTTTATTTTATTTGCGTGGCGTGTGTGTGTGAACAAAAGTAGCTTAAGTTACTCCTTATAACGCCAGTTATCTATGAGTGAAAGTTCCGTCAAAATCTGTTGAACTGTTTCGAAAATTAGCCGCAGCAAACAGACAGACAGGCAAAAATAAGTTTTTTTTTATAAGTACCATAATATATACTTTCATATTATCTTATTATATTAAGTGAGAAATTCTTGTATATATATATATATATATATATACCTATATGTAATTGGTTTCTCGGAAACGGCTCCAACGATTTCGATGAAACTTTGCATTTAGATAATGTTTTACCTTCCAAGATTATCTAGATAGTGATTTTCTTTGTTTTGTTTATACGACGCGATGCCGAGCACAGCTCGGTCGCCCAGACATTGAATTTACAAAAGAGCTGTTATTTTGACATTATATACATACATAAATCACGCCTATTTCCCAACGGGGTAGGTAGAGACCACGTCCTTCCACCTGCTACGATCTTGCCATACATCTTTCGCTTCTTCAACATTCATTAATCTTTTCATGCATGCTCGTCGGTTTAGAGTACTCATGACCTGACCTTTCTTCAGAAGGACTCCGATTTGATCGAAAATGTTCGTCTAAGCCTTTCTCTTCCAACGTTTCCTTTCATACTCGCATTATAAATTTGTTTAGTCATTCTTCTTTCATTCATCCTCTCAAAATGCCCAAACGATCTAAGCATCCCTTTCTCAATCCATGTGACTATATCTTCTTTCACACCAAAGTTCTCTTATCACACTATTTCTTATCCTGTCACTCAATTTTACTCCTAACATACCTTCTAGCGCACTCATTTCTGCTTAATTTTTGACATTACAAACAGATACTTCAATTTTATTATTTGTATAGATATATCTCTGACAATCTCTCTAGATTTAGAAAACGCTGCGCAGAGCGGCGATATCAATCATACGAACTGTCGCGGCCACGGTCGCTCCTCCCCCTTTAAAGAGACATTGTCGTATGTTAGTGTCAGATCGTCGATATTATATAAAATTTGTTGCTAATTGGCTAATAATAGAAAAGAGGTTACGTCAACAGACCTGAATAGATCAAATTTAAAGAGCAGCGCTTAAATCCAGTCATCTTTTATGCCTAGTATATTACTGGAATAAAGCCGTATGTAAAAAATTACAAGTTTACAGGAACGTGGAAAAGCTGTTCTACAAATGAATTTGAAGTCAAAATCAAAAACAAAAATATGTTATTCAGTTTAGACCCGGATAAGACACTACTGCCGATTCGCGGAAACCATTCCAGTCATCGAGAAGTCATCAACTTAATCGGGCTTTCTATAATATGTTCCACGATATGTATTGCTCATAGACATTATAATTTTTGATGGATGTAGAAATGGAGTCACTTTCAGACGTCACTACCGCGTCCATAAAGATCCACCATTTCGACAATAAAACTTGCTTAACATACATTTTGAATTTATTGTTCGACAAATCGGTACCTAATATGCTTAGAAGTTTATTGTAGAGCCTAACAAAATTATCTAATAACTTTTGTCTTACTAAGTCTAAAAAGAAAATATTTCTATTTTGTGATTATTTGTAGTATTGAAGACGTGTCTCTAAGTATTTCAGAATATTAAATTTTCCAACATGCAGTAAGTGGGCAAAGTTAAGACTCTTAAAACTTGTCTTTTTCATCATCGATTCGCGAAGTCTCATATCATAAATTGCTCGAACTACTCGTTTTAATAATAGACATGGTACGTCGTCTACCTCAACTGTTGATGAACCACATAATAAAATATTTAAAGACATTCGCACTTCCGACATCACTCACACTGACATGATGATCCCCCTTTCGACAATAAAACTTGCCTGACATGATTTTTGAACTTATTACTCAAAAAATCGGTAATACGCTTAGAAAGTTTATTGTAGAACGTAGCACTAAAAACTAATGTACCTAATAACTTTTGTCTTACTAAGTATACTTATTAAGTTATGGAAGTAAGCGAAGCAGAATGAAGTAGCAGTGGCAATATCTATTAACTGATGAATTTTATGCACTGCGAAATGCATAAAATATACATTTTTAATAGAAAACGCAACCTGAAAGTAACTGCAAACTACGTATATAATATATTTATTTGATGTACTTGGTTTTAGAAAATCTTATAATGGAGAACTATTTTCTTGTTCATAGAAACACATAAAATACATTCACAATTACGTTAGGATGTTTTAGCGAGGTTTTAATCTATCGTGTGCAAGTTTTTATTTTAACGTATGTTCTTTTGTCCTATGTCTACCTAAGTATAAGTGAAATACCAATTTTATGAGATCTCCAAAATTATAAGTTCAATTAACTTGATATTTAGCATAGTTATTCCTGTCACAATGTAGACGCTCACTAAGAACGAATTATACTCAAATCATGTATTTTTTTTAACACGGGTGACGCCGTAAGTTATATCTAGTTCTGAAATATTAGCCGCATTTAGGGCGAAGTGGATTATAAATAATAACTAGAAACTTGCACTTTGTGTTGCCACAAAAATTCCCTTGTCTGTTGTAATAACCACCATCATCTTAAAACGTTATTTGAATTTTAAAGATTAAAAAATCCTATCCACATATCATTGGAAAATTTTTGTATAAACACACAATGCCTCTAAATCAACGTAATCAACCGTTAGTCTATTGTTACAAAACCATCATCTTTTACTAACAAGTCATATCAAATATACTATATAATATATATTTGAAAAATCTCGTGTCGTTGTGATTTCGTATGGATACGATGGAATCCGTATTATTGACTTTACTGATGACCCGGACTATTGGCTGGGCGCAATAGCAACAGCAGTGCTCCGTAAACGCACCTTACAAGCAGGCAACGACTGGCTTGAAGACAATGAAGAAATCCTCGCTTGAGTTGTTTGATAGTGAAGGCGTCGGTAAATAAGTTGACTTCTATAAAACTGTTCCCGAGTACCATTTCGCTTCTTTTCCGATTGCATATTCCACTATGTAAAAATGATGTAAATACAACTACAATCTTTATACTAAAGGCAAATGGTTTTAATTATCAATTCATATTTGAACTAAGTCATATCGTAGTTACACAAAACTTGTAACACAGTATAGAAGGGTTGCCTTTTCGTGGCCTTCACTATTTACATGGGTCGATTTAAGGGAAACTGCAGGCTGTATTTGGTTAGATTGTTTAGTTATGTCTTGGACGTCATTGTGTTGAGTCAGGCCCATTTATATCCGGGATCCGAGATAGCTGTTTAGATAACAAAGATTATTTTTACGATATGTATCTGTATTTGTATTATTTGTAGGTCTATGTATTGTAGATACATAAGATAATTATTATAACCAACCTCCAAAAATTCAAAAGACTGCAATTTTAGCCGAGGCTAGTGATAATAGGTTGCTTCTTTTAAGGACTGAGTTGGAACACTTTGTGTGCTAGTGCGAACTAGAAGACTATTAAGTTGTATGTTGAAGACAGACGAAGATAGTAATTTTAATAGATAAAAAACCCGGCGTGTGGCTTTGTCGGAGACAAGACCGTGTATTTTACGTGAATACCTGTCCATTCGGACGGTTTTTTACATTCTCAGCACCACTTCCCTCTATCATATTATGCTTTATGGGTATCACTTATGGGTAACAGCAATGTTGAGAATCCCTTGACTGTTATACAATCTTTATATTTGTGTTCACTTTTTGACAAGTAAAGGCCGACATTGTATTAAGTTTCCTTAATTTTTAACAATACATAATACATTCACAATAACTATTCCACACTAAAGTTTTATCTACGCAGTCGAAAAATCTTTACAATAGTTATCGATTGATAATTTGAAACTAAGTCGAGCTTCGTAACTTCTTATTTATACAAAATGGGAATTATGTGACGCAGCGAATCGACTTCAAAATTGTTGTGCGTTCCTCTCTTCCTCACGCAATGAGTCACAGTTTTCACTCTGTGTAACGAATTCTTTGATCCTTTAACTATCGGGTGGTGTAATTAAATTTTGAATGTAAACGATAGATATAGCTGTAATGCCAAACTGACCTGGCTATGTTATCATTACTATTTTTAATTGACTCTCACTATTGATGTTTTAAGGATGCATTAACGTCAAAATCATCAGAATATTGAATGTCGACATAGCTGTTTTTGAAATTATGTAAAAGAGAGTTAAAATATAGCAGTAAAACTTTGTGAGCTTCCAAATGTCACATACGTCCTTGCTGTCAGCGTCCGAATGAAAGAGCACTTAATCTAGCCCGATTGTTTGAACATTCACTGTAGGTAAACAACTCACAGTTAAAATAGAATAATAGATAAAATTGAACGTTTTAGTTAGAACATTAAATGTTTTTTGTTAAAAACTGCTCATACTTTTACAAATATCCAATAGACGTGCCCCGTGTTTATTATTTCCATTAATTATTTTCGTTTTTTGTTTTATTTTTACACATATTCTTAACGATTCTTATAGCATATCAATTATGGAATGAAAGTATGCCTACCGTCAACAATATTTTCATCAAAATTAGAATTAGATTGGATTGTTATTTTAAAAAAAATTACGGTTTATAAAAGTAACATCAGTTCTTATAGGATATCATACGATGGGTAAATATAAGCTTCCCGTATACAAAAGTTCCTAAAAAATGGTCAAGCCTATATATCATATTTGTAATTTTTATCGTAGATCTATTAGAAAATTCGTAAAAAATTACAGACAACTACTTACTTATTAAATATAGATTTAAAACATTTTTACCGGCATACAATATCACACTGTAGACGTTTTCTACATCTGGATTATTAAATTGCATCTTGGTGCTGGACGCTTGCCAACTTTAATCTACCCAGTAATAAAAACGTAACACACCTTTCAACTTAGGCATATAAAAGATAGAGATATAAGATGTTTTCTCTTAACTCTTTAAACATTAATCACTGCGTCTAGAGGTCAAAATATCTGATTAAAAGCATTAAGATACCTGTTGGATTTCTAAATAAATTTTGTTTGATCTGTTTCTGCCATATTTTTAGGAATGTATACCAAATTTTTATATTACAATAGCTGGGGTCGATAGAAGTTGTTAAGCTCTTTCCGGTAATTAATAGCCCGATCGACAGTGCTGTGCTGCCTGTCCTAAACTATCTATAAACCATCGTCTCGATAAAAGATTTCAATATGTGCTTGTTCCGCGACGCCTTCTCTTATCTATGAATATTCAGCCCTATCTTCTTTGTTTTTGTTGGATAGGGGATACGTCAAGTATGTTGTCATTTTAATTTAATTGTCATTGAACTTTCAACTTCGAAGATACACCAGAGGCCTCTTCAAAATGGTTAAAGTTGGTTTTCTTTGTTGTTAAAAATTGTCTTGTTGTAGTAAATTCTATAATTTTTCATATATTTCTTTAGTGTTCGAGAACAGCGATTTTTTTTAAACAAAGCGTAACAATATAAAGTGTAAGCATTCGATTATCGATGGGCGTTTCGACCGCAAAAGCATTTTGAAACCATATTCTATTTCTTACTTAAACTAAATTAAGATATGCAAGTCATTACAAGTTTTAAATAAATTTAACTCACAAATTACAAAGTTGAGAATTAGATTGTTAAAATGCATCCGTGTGTTGAAACCGAGCCAATTATTTAATCCACCTCTTCTGTTCATCCAATAATAAAGACGTACATAATATGTGATCTACGATTTAGCTTTGGAAAGGTATCGTAGGTACTGCGTTCATTCATAGTAATATGAGAATTTTTTTGAGGCAGACTTAAATTTAATAGCTTCAAAATGAAAATAATGTAAATTTTATCGTATGAGGAGGTAGTCTATTAAGCACTACTGCCATCTGTGTAGAGGAAATGACGAAATTCGACCAGCGTCTTTTTAATTTGACTATTTTCTGTTTGTCATTTGCAGTATTCATGAACCTAAACAATGAATATTATTTCACTTGCTGCCATTTTTCATTGAGTGATAATGTCTATATTTTAGGGGGTCTAAGTTCAATGGCACTGGTTGATTTAATTAATATAATGATTAATTATAATAATTTTGGTGGATGCATAAAGAGGGAGTCATTTCCAGACATCGCTATTATTCACGTGATTACCCACACTATAATTTTACTTTTAAATACAACCTGCTAGACATGGTGTTTGGTATTTGGAAAATTGGTATGAACTTTATTATCGGGTAAATCGGAAATATGTTTTGGAACCTTATCTTCAAAACTAACACTATTACAAAAAAAAAAATTATTGGTCTTAACAATATGAGGCTGCATGTGTTCTACTGCTTGGTATAGGCCTCTTCCCTAGAGAAGTTACAAGCTTAATTACCACACCAGCCCATGATATTTTGGACCACTCAACTCAAACATGAAAACTAAGTACTTAAACGTAAGTCCTTTCCTGACATACACTGTATATTTATTTTTAATATTTTACCTTAGTCCTCAGTATCAGTTGCATTACTGGAGAAGCTTAGTGACTCCTCTTTGTTTCTCTAGTTTCATTCTATCATAAATTAATGTTCTTTAAGGACGGTAATAAAAAATAACTATCCTCAAATATATTTCTTCATGAAAGGAGATGACGAAAACACAAAACAAACCTGTTCTCTGTGATGGAGGCTTAAATATGCCTTTTAATATAATATTATGTTTACGGTTTCGGGCTAGCCGAAAAGGTTTTGTCATTCGTAAAAGAGATTCGGTATTATGATATATATGTAACTATCTAGTAAAATCACTAAGAGTGCTGGTTCTACTTCAGTAGTCAAAATAAGGCTAAGCTTTTCTGTTAATAAACGTTTCGTATTAAAAATACGCAAAGAAAAAAGTCGGAGTAAATATGGCGACATAATTTCATAAATGAACAGTGACACATAATATTAAATAGTTCATTATATCTTATGAAATGAGAGTTGTTATGAACTTTCTTGTCTTGTCTTGTAGTGCAATGGTAGTAAACCCTATTTATTGAGCCGAGAGGTCGCAGTTTCGATTCCGGTATACGACTGAAATTTCGTCGTCGTTATTTTGAAGATATGCTCTTGTTAATTTTTTTGTAGGTCTTTTGAATGACTACAATTATGTAGTACATTAATTTGTTATATGTCTTATGATTTACTCAGCCAATTAAGCACTCGAATTGATTCACCATGACCAGTATTTTGTTGTTTGCGCGGAGCGCTTATTATTTTTCTAAAATAAAAGTAATCTAATTTTCTTTTTATAATATCAGCTATCTGCCAGTGAAAGTCCCGTCAAAATCGGTCTAACCGTTTCGGAAATTACCCGGAATAAACAGACAGACGTACAAAATATTTTAAAATTGGGTTTCTGACTGCCTCGATAGCCTAGTGGTCGTTAACGTGACTGCTATGAGCGAAGTCCTGGGTTCGAATCCCAGGTCGAGCAATTTGTTATTGGGTTTTTTCCTATGAAATTCCCAGTAGCAGCTCGGAGTTTGGTATCGTGCCCGATTAATGGCAACAGGCTCGCCCCCTATATTACATGGGAACTAAAACATACTCGGCGAATTGTGGGTGTACGTTTAGTACACCTCTGCCTAACCCTTCGGGGAATACAGGCGTGATGGTATGTGTGGTTTTTTGTTATAGTTGCTGTATATATATTCATAAGTATTTTGTAAAAAACTGTTTTACATTACAAACAGAAACTTTAATTTTATTAATTGTAGACATATATTTATTAATATAGTACTTTTTTATATTTAATACTTTTCTAGGTCAGTCACAGACCTTCTGAGTATTAAATAGAAACCCTTTATGTGTCACATTTTTTTATAGTACCACGGGAAAGTGACTGCTCTGTTTGATGGTAACCACAGTACAATCCAAAAATAAAAACGACCACCGAAAGATAGACAATCGAACCGACCGATGTGTTCCCTCCTTCAAGCGTAACGTGAAGAGAGATATTTATGCAGGATGGCATGATAGCGGCGGTTGCTGATGGATTTCGATCTCTCGGTGGTCACCGTTGTGTTTAAATTGTACTGTCCTTACAATCAGACTATACCTTTAATATGTCGAGCTATTAAACAAATAAAAAAATATTATCGCTGTTATGTCGAACTGCAAACCTCTCGATAACTATGTACACGACACGACAAACCAAAAGAGAGTAACTGTGATCCCATTGAAAACATAAATGTGAAATGAGAGCCAAGTTCAATATTATAATATATGCCTTGGTTATTGACTTCAACGACAAAAGGAGTGAGATCTAAATGGGTGCCAAGTTCAATGGTCAGTCCTGAAATTTATTTATAACAACATAAAATATCATTTCTTCTTATAACTTAGGATAATATACAGAAACCTAAGGTCTGATTTTGCTAGTTCGAATATACAAATTACATTATAGCCTTCGCAAGTTCTAAAACTGTAAGTTCTTATTTTATTCTTCTGAAAATTTGGTTTGCTGGTAGAAACTAGCCATCGAACATAGGATTTTCCATGACTGTTTTAGTAGGTACTTAATAATAATTCGTATATTCATTGTGTATGGTGGTCGCGACCCAGTCGAACAAATTAATGTGCTCTGTCACCCGTTGTGTTATATCGTGTTCTAAATTTCAGAATAACATAAAAACAATAACACGTTTTCAAATTTGTTATTTGTTTTGAATTTTTACTATTCAATACGGTATTTTTATGTAATTTTATAAAACAGCTTAAAACCGACACTAAGATCATATTTCAAGTTCGATATAAACTATTTTATGGCTGATTCGCGGCGTTTTATGATCTTTCAGAGTCAGTCAAGTGAAAGAATCTGATAGACTGTGTGCAATGATGAACGAGGCACGGAAAGCGGAATAAGGTCGTTAACCCCACGGAGATACAAACGCAGGGGGAAAATTTCTATGAAGATAAATTATGTTGTTTTTTTTTTTCTAGTAAATTATCTTCTTTTCAAATTACTTAATGAATCGAATTTGCCTCAGTGGTCGGAGATTAAGGATTGAATTATGGCTTTGAAATCGAATTAGGCTAGGCGTGGTGATGGTAGATGAAAATTTCAATTGAGCTGTATCCTAGTAAACACTGCAAGTGAAAGCAATTTCTCCTCGACCGAGGATGACGGTATTAACAGAGTATATAACCGTAAGTGAGTGAGATTAGGCGGCAATTAATAATTATGATGATCAAACATAATCCTTTCTAGCCGCTAGCTCTTTATCTAACTTAATACGCAGTCACCTTCCTAGCCTTAGTCAAGGACGTAGTCTAACTAACTTACGAATCTAACTAATATTATATCACGCATTAGAAAACACTCAATTGAGCGCGCAGTGGCACGGACCGTGCGGTGGCGATGCTCCTATAAAGCTCAGAGAACTGAGTGATGCAAGGCATTCTACTTTTAGTGTTGTATTGAGTCGTTATGCTGCCAGATTATTGCTTGGCTAATATTTGTGGTCATTAAGAGTAAAAGTAAAAGTAAGAGAACCACCTTTGAGGTATCTCATTTCCAACAAAATAAGAAGCATCTAAATCGGTTCATAAACAAAGAAGTTATGGATGAAGGTCCATAAAAAATATACATTCGTTTTTCCAACCAGAGTGTTTGGTACACATAATGCTTGGAGTGTTTACGTCGCGTGAATGTCAAGTCAGTCAGCACGCTGGGAGGAAAGGCCAGCAGCAGTCTTCCTTGCCCGTACCTGGCTACGCTCTTGGGCTTAGCGCTTCTTTGACCAACTTCAACAGATTTTATAATCAAAACATAAAATAAACAAGGCGTTAATTTATAAAAAGTTTATAATTTATATAACCAATTTGGAATTTTGAATAGACGAAATTCTTAGTAAACAACAAATAAACAGTGTAATAAGAAACATAAAAATAAACCAATAAACAGGCGATAAATAATATTCATCGTAAGATGTTGAGCTCTGTAACCTTTCCTACGGGACTTAGATCGAATAGGGTAGGGTAGGGTAGGGGTGACATTAAGAGCATTTTTCAACATCGGTCCCATCAAATATTTAATGCTAAATATATAAAGTATACTATCAAAATAAACAGTGATATTCTCAGATGGACATCCATCATAAACATAATGTATTTTACTATAATTATTTCGTATTCGCTTCCGTGAAAGCCATTGAATTAATTAAAAGCAGATTTTAATCATTTTTAATAGCTTAATTAAGTAAATCTTAAATGAAAATGTTTAAATCGTTATTTTTTAAAACAAAGAGTTTTGTATGTCATCCGTAACCAGAATCGGTAAATACCGGCCGTAATTTTTGACCCTTAAGGATATATGTACTATCTAATCCGGCCACGTGTCACTGTGCCATTTTAGAGTCCATAGGGAACATTTATATACAAATCTCTTTTTAAAATTCCTAAATCAGCGGGACTCGAACTATCGACCACTCGTACTGTACATATAATAGTGCGTACAAGTCTGGTCGTCACACCGCTAGGCCAATTCGATGACGATCATAGATATGAAAATTAGGACTTGCATTATTTCTGTATAATGTAAATGTATTTTATTTCATTATCTCGTAGGCTAAATCCTATACATGTGTGTTTGTCTCTTTAAAGTCGCTTCAGTTCAAAAATATGATGTACTGTTGGCGATTTTAATACATAAATAACTATGAAGGAAAGAGCACATTTCTATACCGGATACTCGTGTTACCTAGGAACGACACGATCGCCACGACAACGCAATTATAACAACTAATTTATTTCTCTGATATATAATGTAACTTCATCTGAAACTATAAATTATATTATTAATACATGTAAAGTACAATATAAAGCAGTATTACAATAAAGGCTCCTTTTATATATATCCGTCTCCGACATGCATTTAACACGAAAAAACATATAGATGAAAAATATAGCGCAATATTCCGAGCAGAATTTCGTGTTTGTGTCACTGTGGTTCGAGCGAAAGTTTGACAACCATGATAACACGCTCGGCGCTGCGTGTCGCACAGTTGAGTGTGCACGATTTGTTATGGCAGCTGTAAACCACGATTTCGCCATTCATTTCTGTAACTAGACCAATATGGGACAAGAGAAATACTTATACTTTGTAGGGGCTATTGGATACCATCGAGGTAACAAAATCTTCTTCGAATGTTTCTAGGTGATTATCTCGGGAACTGGAATCTGGGAGTTGACAAATTTTGGAATATTATTTAAAACACTTTTTATGTTGAAAATAGTACTTATAAATATTTTTTTATTTAAATAAAAAACACGTCACAAAAACGCTCCATTATGGTCCCGTGACGTCATCATTCATTTTATACCTCATTTTGTATGATACGAGTGACAAATGTGACGACATTCGCAAGATTCTAACGTTCATATTTCCTGAATGGTGACCTCACATTATCTAACCGGCGTTTCAAATCGCGTGAATCACAGGCAAAAAAAAATCAATTTTCCAAAGAGAAAATTAAATGAATAAATAATTATTTTTTCCAGATTTGTATTGTTTTAGGGTTTTTATCTATAGACCATTATTACTCAATAATAATACTTTGATTTTTAAATATACAGTCAACTCGCGGGTTATATGGTATAACTTACACCCTAGTGATATACGCTATTTTTAAAATTTTTATTTTTATTCAACTCTCAACCCGTGTAATCTGCGATAGCTTCTCACCTCCTGTACTTGCTCTGCTTAGTAACCATGCATGCTACTTTAGTGTTATAGCGTAAAGTTATATAGTATATATTATCTTATTTAATAACCTAACCTTTCTCAATATTTTAAAAAAATGTAACCGATAGTTCTAGAGTTTAAAACAAAAACAATCTCTTGAAATAATAGTATAGATTAAAGCTAAGGAAGTCGCAGGCTGTTGCTAGTATTTTATAAATCGGTTTTGATTCAATTTATACAATCAATGTTTATACTGTAACATCGTTTATGACATCAAATATTCAAATTTATCATGTGTACTTCAACCGAAATACAGTCATAAAGTTAAGTCGAATGATCCTTCCCGGATCTTAATTCATAAGCTAAAGCGATTATTGCATTTACTTTTTCCTCTTGTACGGGTAGGGCTTACTTCTTTACTGGTTTTTTTTTTATTAAAAAATATTTCTTGTATCGCATATCAATGTAAAAAGTATTGTTGCATCTAAATTTATTTTTATTTAGTTATCGAATAGGCAAATGTTCTTTACAATTTCATAAAGCATTTTTTTAGTAGCACAACAAACAGACGGCATTTCACCTAATGGTAAGCAAAGTGCTGAATAAACCAATAGCGACCCTCGGGAAACCCACAATCCATCACCTGTCATCATTGTTATGCCTGCTCAAATGTATCTTCATGTTATATTTGAACGATCCGATGTTGTTGAAACACAGTGGTGGGAAGACGGTTCTACAGCGACAAAATGCGGTAAATATTTAAATATTAGTTTACAATAAGTGGCGCATGGATCGTTTCTTTTCGCGTACAAAAGATAGTAATTTGAAAAAAATGCGTGAGTGTCGTGGAACACTCAGTTGGAACGAAGTTCGTAGCCTTAAATCAATAATTGCGCCGTACCGTGGAATAAGGACAATACATACAATAACTTACGTGTGTTAATTGGAAAAAAGTGCGTGCGTATAAAGTACACAGGTCAGAAGTGAAACTTCATTGGCAAATTAATTTTCAAATCTCGTTTATATTTATACTAATCTAAAGCTTTAGATTTACGAGATTTAGAGGAAGGGAAAAAGGAAGATATGTTAGGAATTTCATAAATTTAATTGTCATTAAAGTATTAAGTATATTAAATTTTTAAATGACGAGTGGCAAATAAAAATACAACATGTTATGTGTAAATATTAAAACTTCCTAACCTTCAAACGAATTAACATAAAAAATTGTATATATTAAGAAAAATATAACAAATAGTATAGGATGAATTACAAGTTTATCACAAAATGTCTATTTATAAATTTAACTCACTATTTACACATTGTCTCCATGGCTACGTGCTTCATCTTACGTTCGCCCTTTCTCATTCTCTCTCAATCGGTCTCAATCGCTCTCTTCCTCTCTCTCTCAAAACGTTTCACATTTTTGTGACGCGTCTTCGTGAAGCGTTGCATCCGTAAAGATTTTAACCTCATGCGCGCAAAGAAGTTTCACTTAAAAAAAAATTATACACGATATAAAAATGACTATTTCATGACACTCAAACTTTTTTCTTTTTTATATAAATAAAACGATTGAAGCTTGCACAATATGCTACTCAATACTGCTGTTGGTGACAGAACTGTTATTTTCGTGTCTTGTGTTAGGTGATTACGTTATATTATTGTGTTTATGTGTTATGTACTATGTGTCATGATAGAATAGATCGATATAGATAAAATTATAGAGAAATGTTAGCGACTACGCTACATTATAAGTTGCATGTTATGTACTAAGTTGTATATAAATGCTTATGTATTATGTATTACATATATGAAAATGAAATTATTATAGAATAGGTAAATGCATAGAATAAGTCAATACAGTAGGAATATTCAATGTTATATAAATTTTACGAACGGAAAGCGGTGAAGCCGCCCGTAAATTGCATAGTTTTTGGCTTATGTACGGAATATGTACTTAATGTATATAATATGTGAATGTTTAGTGGATAGGTAATACGACAAGGAATATTTTGATATATAACATGTATACACAACATATATAAAGAAAGAAATATAGAGCGATTAACTGGGCGATCAAAGTGAAAACTAAAATAAAAATACGAATTAAAGCGGGGCTCTCCTTACGGTTACTCTCCGAACTACTTAAGCTCGAAGAGGCGCCGTATGGGGCACGGCGCAAATCATCGAGTACAAGTAACTACGAGTAACTACAAGAAGAAAGCTATGGTCGCCCTGCGAGCAGTATATTGAAGGGTTCGACTTTCATTGAAGACCCGGCACCTCAAGCGGTCGTACATTATTGCACCCCCCGGAGCCCCTCACTACTATCGCGTCCTACTGGCATCCGTACGGCGTCCACGAGACGGGCATCCAGCATAACAAAAACGCCCGTCCAAACCGGGGAAGCGTGACCCCCCCCCCCCCCTCACGCAGAGGGGAAGTGACGCGTACCCAACAACTACTGAATAGATTTAGACTAAATTTTATTTGTTGTACTCCTTAGATACTTGGTCCTTAATAAAAAGAAAATATATCACAACACCATCAGTCAATAAAAAGTTATTAAAGTTTTAAGAACGTACGACTTTTACAAGCACTACGCGTTCAGCGGTGTGTTTTCTTGCCGTGTAAAAGTGGGGTTTGTAATATTCGTATAGATTAACACAAAGTCGCGAGCGCTTATTAGCGTTCTACAAAACATGTGTCTGTCTGCCCGTTAGTGTGGTTATAGATAGATAACCTTTTGTCCGCTTTCCGTGATTATTAAAAAATTTAGTATATTATCAGATATGTTAGGAAAAATTGTTGTAATTAATTACAAGGTAACATAATTTTCCTAACATCTAAAGTCCTAATATTCTAACACTCCCACTAACACTCCCTAAAATGTTATAATAAAAAACGGTATTATCGCCAATTTCTTTTAACATAGACGAAACATGTTCACGACTTTATGTCGATTATGATTTATGAACCGTCTTCGGTAGATTAGAATGTTTCGTTGATATTGCTGTGTATGGATTTCAGAATATTGATCGGTATTTACTCTCATGGTACTCGTATAGTATGAAGTTTAGTATAAAATTCGCAACATTGAGTTAATATGTTACTAGATAGAACGCGATTCTTTTATTATTCTTAAAACAATAAAATACAAATTCCCTTACTGCTCACCAGATTTCTTTCAGAAAAGTATTTATATTTCCTACGTATAGGACAGTCGTTTGTATTTGTCGCTAGCAAAAACTAACATAGGCCTACATTGTCCCATGAGTCTTGGGCCACGACAATGACCCATATGCCGCATACTTTCTTTAAGCTTGTGTTTAACTGATCATTAGATATAGTAATCAAAAAAGTGCTCATACGTCCAAAAATAGTAAACGATCACCAAGATTAAAACCACATTTTAATATAAAATTTATAACAGACAATTCCATTATTGTAAAAGCAAATATTATTAAATGAAAAATAAGAAAAGGACCAGCAAAATTACAATATTAGCCATCTTAAACCTAACCCAGCCATAACGTTCGATAGATATTAATAGCGCATTAATTTATATAGATATGGAGATCATTTACCATTTTCAACAGTATAACTTACTTTTCTGGTAAGAAAGCTTAGGGTAGTAATAGTATTATTTGGTAGGTATTTTATTTAATTCCCTTTCTTTTAACAAGCTCTTATTTAACTGGCAATATTCGTATATTAATATTTGCAAACAGTTTTCAACCGACTTGAACATAAGACGGGAGGTTACTTAATTCGAACGTATATATTTTTATGGATGTTCAGCCGTAACTTCTTTGTGTATAAACCGATTTGGGTGATTTATTTTTTGTTGGATAGGGGATACCTTAAGAGTGGACCACCTTTGAATATCATGGCATTGGACTTTGAAATTCGAAGATACACAAGGGAATTCTTCAAAATCTTTGAAGTTTGTTTTCTTTTTTGTTAAAAATTTTCTTATTCAATCTTTTGCTGGTATTCGATTGAGATGAGATTTGGTAAATGTGTGTAAGTTCGGTGGCAGTGCAATATTATGGTACCATGGAGCTGCAGTTAGTGAGTATTAACAGAATTTTAATGTTGTTTCTTGTTTCGCGCACGCAGTGTTCATTAATACTCTAGCGATCGCCCTAAGCTCGAAATTCGACCAGTGACTTTTTGATCACAGACTATTTTCTGTTTGAAATTTATAATACAATATGTACCTAAACAATGAGTATTATTAACATCATTTTTCGTTGAGTAATGGCACTGGTCGGGTTAGGATTCGCAGTTCGCATTTAATATATTAGTAACAGATATTATAGATACATTTTAGCTTTATGCACTCCTTCTCCATATAAACTTTAACCATGTCAAATCTCACGATCTTCCGTGCACGGAATACGTTTAAAAAGGTACCGAAAACTTTTGCTACATGTATTAATGTATAGATAGTAAGTAAGGTACGATTATAATAAACTTAATATCAGAGGCCTTCCTCTTAACAGTGATTTGAATTGATTGAACCATACAAATAAATATATATTATTTACTTACCACAGTAGAAGAATAAACGAAATAATACTTCTTATGGATTTCTTAATGTACGTATGAAAGCTAAAATATTCCACGCTAGTCTCCCGAGCGCCATCTGTAATACATCTTTCTTTTTAATGTCGTTTTGAGATTGATAATTTTACGCTAATACCATAGGAATGTTTTAGCAACAGATGACAGACGGATAGGTTGAACGATCGAGTCCCGGGATTATGAGGATAAGTACGTTTTCGTGTCTGCGCGTAATAAGTCAAGTTATGATTGATTCGTTAATCTGAAGGATTTATACTGAACCCATTTAATACAAAATCTTTATTAATAAATGTATGATTGAGATAATGTGGTTGTAATCGCATCATAATGAATATTTTGAGAGCTGAAAAAAGCTGAAGAGTTTGTTTGTTTGGTTGAACGCGATAATCTCAGGAAGTACTGATTGGAATGAAAAAAATATTTTATTGTTGGATAGCCCATTTATCGAGGAAGGCTATAGGCTATATAAAATCACGCTGCGACTAATAGGAGCGGAGTATCAATGAAAAATGTTGCAAAAACGGGGGAAATTTATTCCTTTTCAGAGCTTTCACTGCATGCGCTGCGTGAATGGTTAAAGTTACGCAACAACCGTGTGTAAAAGAATCGTTTCCTATAAAAAGTTATACAAAAAGTCCACGATAGAATATGTCTACCTTTTAAAGTTTACTCAATATATACTTTTTTATGGTAATAAAATATGTTCTAAAATAATGTAAAATGTAATTCTTGCCTGGATTACTATAATTTTTCATCAAACATAATAACGACAGATGGGATGGACACCTTAGATTTTGACGAAGAAAGTGTATTTAAAATTCTAAACTCTCTCAGAACCAACAAGAGTCCTGGCAGTGATAAAATTCCACCCCTCTTTTTTAAAGAATGCGCAGTATACCTGGCAAAGCCTGTAATGGCTTTATTTAACCTTTCGCTTAATAAATATTGTTGTTCTCCTACAAAATGGAAAGAGGCCCTTATAATACCAATGCATAAAAGTGGCACTAAAATGGAAATTAAAAATTATAGACCTATATATATTTTAAATACTTTAGGCAAAATTTTTGAAAAGTTAATTTTTAAATTTGTTAGTCTTCTAATCTATAAATTGCCAACTCAGCAACACGGTTTTAAGAAAAAGCGTTCCACTATTACTAATTTGTCTCTGGTCACAGATTATATACTGGTATGGATAACAAACAGCAGGTCGATGTCATATATACCGATTTTGAAAAAGCGTTTGATCGTGTGGATCATATTATTCTGATGCAAAAACTTTATTTTCTTGGTATACGTGGCAACTTACATAGGTGGTTTGAATCTTATTTAAGAAACAGGATGCAAGCTGTTGTAGTGGGTGGTTCTTGCAGTAATTTTATCAAAATACCCTCTGGGGTCCCGCAAGGATCAATCCTAGGTCCGCTACTTTATAATGCTTATCTTTTTGACATATGTGATTGTTTTAAGCACTCAAAATTTATAATGTTTGCTGACGATAAGAAGATTTATTTCAGGGGTAAATCGGAAACTGACTGCATTAATATCCAACGTGACATTAATACTCTTGAGGAATATTATAAAAAGAATAAAATTACTGTTAACGTAAATAAGTGCGTAAATATCAGCTTTACACGTAAATCTAAAGTTATTAACTTTCAGTATTACATAAATAATGTTCCTATTAGAAAAGTTGACAAAGTTAGAGACTTAGGTATTATTTTTGATTATAAGCTGTCTATGAGTGATCACATAGATGTCATCGTTAGTAAAGCATATAAACAATTAGGCTTCATCAAACGTATATGCGAACCATTCACAAATATAGAGTGTATTGAAATGCTGTACTTCGCGTACGTAAGAAGTATTCTTGAATATGCTTCAGTCATATGGTCGTCTCAATATAATAAATACATAGATAGTATTGAATCTATTTTTATGCTATAAAGATTTTAAAGAATTTACGAACTATGGTGAACTATGTAAGTATTTTCGCCTAGACTCTTTAGAAGTGCGGCGTCGACAACATGAAATTATTTTATTGCACTCTATACTATCGGGCTATATTGATTGTCCCGATCTTTTGGGCTCTGTATCACTGCGAGTACCAAAATACTGTACACGCAAAGCACCATTGCTTGCTGTCCCTTAAGCTAAATCTAACTATGCTCAAAATTCAATACTGCGTCGCATTGCCCGATCCTATAATGAAGTATACGATACGGTAGACATATTTCGATATTCACGGAATACATTTAAGAGTGAAATAATAAAGTTACAACGCGGAATTATACAATTATAATATAAAAAAGATAAAGCACACAAGTCAGAAATACAGACATACGCTCACACACACACATTCCGACACACGCACACTATACTAAACGCCAGTAAAGATTACATGTTTTTCTTTTGTCTACTTATGTATATTTTTATGTATCACTTACTGTAATTGTGAAATCCTGTTTTGGCTATAATTGTTACATACTATAAGATATTATATAAAATATTGTATGCTGTTGGATTTCCAAATAAATAAATAAATAATAATAAATTATTTGCGAAGGTGTTTTTTATATACACGGTGCTAATCTTTATAGAAATAAATACGTTACTCATCACAGTATTTAATTTTGTACAAAATTGCCCTTTACAGTAATTGATTGAAATGAATATCTTACGGGATATCACAGTTTTAAAATAACTCGGTAGCAAAATAATGATCAAGTACCGCGAGCGCATTTTTATTATGTACAATGATGAGGGATTTTTTTTTTTTTTTAGAACTCACTACACTGTTAGCCTTAGGGGCCCTATCCAAAAACAGAGCCGCTGCGGCTTTTACAGCTTCACCGGACTTGGGAGCGAGCGCTTAGGGCACACAGCCGCGAAAGTTTGTGACGACCCGCACGAGGGTGCCAGAGTGGCCGAACGTCGGCTCGGGCGGTCGTCGCGAATGCGATAAGGTCGCGGTCTATCTAATTCCCTAATCCTAAGAGAATTCGAACTAACTAACATATACTCATATGCACGTTCCCCTCCTCCTGGGAGGAAGGAGGGGACCATGCGTATGTGTATTTAGTAATCGCAATGGTTTTTCTACACTAACTAGCGCATTAGACTAACTAGCGCAAAAAAAGACAAAAAAGGTCCCTTACAGAACCTATGTACCAGTGTGGTGTGCACGTGTATGTGTTCATACGTTTGTAATGTTGTATGTGGGTAGCTAAGTGTTGCACGTATAGTGTCACTTGTATCGCGCGGGCGGCTGCCTGACCCAAGGGCTTCACACCGAGGAACGGACCTAGGCTTGGGTTGCCGCTAGAGAGGGTGGACGTGACGGGTGTGCGGGAGCGAAGTTGACCGCCCGTCCTCTGCGGAGGTGATGAGGGAGGCGGGCGGCACCTTTAATACGTTGCCTACGGGCCACTCTCTCTAACCCTTTCTCTGTTATATGACGCAGACGAAGTTGCGCGGGTCAGCTAGTTATATATAATTATGATTTTTTTTCTGCTTACTGTCACCACGTGGGTTAACATCAATTATCGGCTTGATGTTGATTGATGGAAACCTTCTATACCTATATATAATTCTTAAAAGGTATTTATTTTAATAATTAACCGACTTCATCAAAAGGCGGGAGGTTACTCAATTCGAATGTATATATTTTTTTAATGGATGTTCAGCCGTAACTTCCTTGTTTATGAACCGATTTGGATGATGTTTTATTTGTTGAATAGGGGATACTTCAACTGCAGTCCCATTTCAATTTGATGGGCATTGGACTTTCAACGGCTTGGAAATAAAGCTATTAAATAAACTTAGCAAAACTTTAATCTTTTTTAATTAAACTACTCAAGCACTTATGTCTTTTGGATAAGATTAGTTATTATATAAAATGATTTTACTTGGATATTCTCAAAGGCATATTGATCAAATACTGTCAGGTGAGACTGAGTTGAGGTTTTTGTTAGTTGCTGTTTTTATACACGAAATATACTACACGGATGGAGTCGCAGGCACAGCTAGTATAATATAACCAGAGATATATAGAATGTTCCATGCGTACTAGATATCGACCAGGGGTCTAGAGTAAGAGGATTAAGTATGCAGTGTATTGTATAACACATTTATGTAGATATGTCTAATGGTTAAGTTGTCGGTGCTGACCTAATTTATAGCTTACATTCAGAATCGGGTTTTGAATGGATTATTGTAAAGCCCAGTCTATTTCTGGTAATAGATTAAATGATTAATCAAATAAATGCTGAAATATAACTAAATGACAATTTATATTAAAAAGTAACTGTTATCGAAGTTCACATAAGAATTAATATTGGAAACACTGAGGATTTCAACCAATAGTGTATTGTTGTTTGTCTACGTATGGTAAACTGGTAGCAAACAAAAGTAAACCAGCAATTAACGATCGAGTCAGTAATTATTAATTAAATGGTAATTTTAATTAAAAAGTTAAAAGTAGCTGTTCCTGTTTGAGTGCAATTTTAGATTCCTGTTAACGCGAGAGTTTCAGAGTGTTTTTAATCTCATTAAACGGCGCGTACCCTCTGAAGTCGGTCAACTGATTACATTTGTTTGTTGAGATAAAACTTTATGCGCATGTTATTGTTTGTTAGGGTCTCATACCGGGAACGTTTACGGTAGTTTTATATGACGATATACGACGATTACTTTTTAGAGAGTATTGTGTTGATTGAATCTGATAATCACGTTTAAACGAATGATTATTTTGTTAACAATTTTTTAGTTTTTATTTTTTATCATGTTCGGTTTTTTGTTTAGCAAGTATAAGTAACAATTCTCTATTCAAATAAAATAAAATAAAAATCTTTATTCAATTTAGGTCTTAAGAAGGCACTTATGAACGTCAAAACACTATTACCAGTTTCGAAAATATCCCAGTCATCGAGAAGAACCGGTAAGAAGCTCGATCAGGTCTATTTTCTTTTTTTCCCAACTGTACACGTGTTAATATAATTTCAGACATCACTATCATTCATATAATGATCAACCCAATAACAACGTTACGACAGTAAACTTGCTTGAAATGCTCTTTAAAGACAATACTTTTATTCTTCTTACTAAGTATAGAAGACGATATGACTAATTTATCTCTATTTTCAGTTTTGAAACTGTGCTAATTTCGACAAAATCCATCTTGTCCAGGTTATTCCGAACAAACATTAAATTATCAAGGATGTATTGGGAGGGCAAAGTTAAGATATTAAATTTATGGAACTTGTTCTTTTTTATTCGTAGATGTTTTAGATTACTCGAACTCTCCACTTTTGTAATAAAAATATTGTAACTCCGTCAGCCGCTGGCCTTACATAGCCTGATTCATTTTTTTTGCCGTCCCTAGTCGGTTGCCGCCTGGGTACTGTACACCTCTTGGACCCCAGCACGGTTCTGACCTGGCAAAGAATCTTTAAATAAACAAAAACCTCGAGAGTGCCGTGGGACAACCAGTAGGAATGAAGTTCCTTTCGCTGTACATGGTGGACTTTTGAGATGGGGTAGTAAGGTTAGATACCTTAACAGTTGGCAAAAAAAGGGCAATTTACAGAAAAAACTTTTTTCATTCCTATCAGTCCCATTTCTTATAAAAATCAATAAACCCCTTACATCGGGGTACCTTTACCTTACCCTATCATGGTGTTTAAAATCCTTAGATACACGTGTTCGACACTTTTTCCAGTTTAGCTCCCATCCTACAATAAGGACCTTCTTTCCAAAAAACACACAACAATGAATTTGATTTTGATTATCACCTTGATAAATATTAACACAGTAAATTCGCTGTCAAACAAAATTACCTTCATAAACAAACAAATGTATTCATACCGTTGGAAAAACACAGGATTATCACCTGTTCTTCGAATTTCGACTTTGTACATTTGAGATTAAGGTTCTGGTTAAACAGTTTTTATAAAGAGGAATGTGTTTGACAGTTGTTTAGTGTGTATGTGAAAATAGGATGTCAAGTTCATTTGCGGAATCGGCGAAGTAGAAAATAATAATTTAATGTTGCTTGAAGAGGTTAAATAAATTAATGGCCTCATAATCTTTCTATTTTTCTAGCCGATTTAATCACTTATAGTTAATTATAAATTGTGATATGATAGTAACATTAATGTAATAAATGAATTCTGTGTTACTTGTAGCGAAGTAATTCTATTAGAATCGCGGTGCCACAGTGAAAAGGTTTGACAATTTAAATAATTTCAAACAGTCGAAACAAGAAAGTTTCTGCATGTTATGACACCGTCATAGTCGGAACTATAACATAATACTATGTAATATTAAAACATTGTATCTATATTTTGCGTAAACTCGGTTAATATCTGTGAACTAAGATGTTTTCATAAGTGTAGATGCGTTAGCCGCGCACTATTTTGGCGATATTAAAGTCAGGTAATTGCCTGACATTCTCTTAGTCACGTATTATCCAACGTTACGGTCCTAGTCATTACAACTCAAAATACATATTTATTTCGTTCTAATAACAAAAATAACATATATCGTTTTACGTATTCTTTCCTTTTCTTGCGTACTATATAATAGATAACTGAAGGCATGTTTAATTACGCTGTGTTTTAGTACACTGATGTTGGCGTATGATGCGTCTATACGTCTCTAAGTATATAAAATGTCACATTGAGTGTGTATGCTAAAGACGATAAAGGGGCGACTGGCTCTCAAGAGCGGCTGCCCGTACACACCTATAGGTACTCGGTGACAGATGTTTAACTGAGGGTTGTAGCTACTACGCTACCCACGTGGGCATTAGAAAATGGCCTACCACCATACTATGTTTTTGCCTTTACCGAAAATATCATCAGACTGTCGGATTCTAACCTAATAACAAAATATCAGTTTTGCGGGGTGTGAATTTCTCTTATGATATAGTATTCCATACATAATGCCAAAGAGTATGCTTTAAAAAAATAAAAATTATGTGCAATTCACACGTGGTAGAAGTGAAACCTTAACATCTATGTTTTTTTTAATTAAGAAAATGTTGAAATACACTCTAATTTAAAGTTTATGAAAATGTACATACAAATACTCACAATCATTATTTTCAATTAATGCACATTTGAAATATCCATGGTAACCTAACACAATATCAATCAGTACTTAACAGAATGTCATAAGTGTTGTCTAAAAAGTTTTTGTTTTGTGCCTTTTTGGTGAGGTTATAAAATTCATTATTGCGTGGCAACGAACCTCTTTAGTACCATTTTACCATTGCCTAAAACTTAACTATCTCATTTTCTCCCACGTTCAATCTTATGAATTTATGTGTCTGTCTCTTTTTACTTTCGCTTTCGCTTTTTTGTTTCATCGACTTTCAAATCACAATGATGCTAAAGAAGTGTTCACTACAAAAAGATAACATAATTACAAACAATCAATGTGTTTTTATTTTATTTTAAATATACACGGTTCTTATTGAAAAATCCTTTATTTATCCGTTTTTGATTGTTTGCTTTTTATCTATCGTATTATATCTAACGTAGTAATAACCCAGTGTGTAAATTGTGTTAAATGCGCAAGCTTTATTATTTCAATCTATGCTATAGTCAAGTAAAAAACTTTTCCCCGAGTACGTGTAGCATTACACATTATTTATAAGTTTTGTATACAAGTTATGAGGGGAAATCGGAAATACGTTGCGGCTGTGCCAAGATATTGCTTAGATCGAAGGTGACAAGCCGGAAAAATGAATGCGAAACGGATATATTATATTAATGATTTTTTTGTTTTCCTTTTTATATTCGAGTTTTCTCTGGAATTTTTAGGTCTGCACGATGCCAGCGATAAATGATTAGGGACAACCCATCTATCCATTCAGTCCAAAGACATCTACAGTTGGATATGAGCTTCCCTCAAAGATTACCACAACAGTCCTACGTTACTTTTATCCAGTGGCTTCCTGCAACTTCCTCCAGGTCATCGGTCCTCCTTGTGATGGATCTGACGCATCGTCAGACAACAAAGTGATCCTGTAAAGGTTTCGTTTTTATTGTGTAATATGTCCTAAATTAAATAAATGAAATTGTATCCGCTTTTTAGAACTTATTGTGTTGAAATGTTTTGCATTTGCAAGAAAAGGTATCCAGGTAATTTTATTCTGAATAGTGAAATTTTAATATGAGTCGACCGACCGGCCTTTTCCGCCTTACAAATGTCTTTCCTAGATCACGACCTTTCTTTCACGGTATTTACTTCCGTTGTTCTTATATTCTTTAAGTAGAATAAGCTCAGAATAAATCTTTTTTTCACTATATAATCTATTAGTTACATTTGTTATATATTAAGAGTTTTTTTATACCACAACGGTGGCAAACAAGCATGCGATCCGCTTTATGGTAAGCGGTTACCGCAGCTTATAAACTCTTGTAATACAAGAAGCATCACATGCACGTTGCGACCCTTTGAAAACTTGTTCAATCCCCTCTTGAGGGACCCCATATTGCAGTCCAATGGGAAAACATCAACAGGGAGCTCATTCCACATTTGGAGCGATCGCGACATTGAAACTAGAAGAAAGAAAGAATTAAAAGTTGATCAACAGTTATAGTATAATGTAACCTCAAAAATCTATACTAATATTATAAAGCTGAAGAGTTTGTTTGTTTGGTTGAACTCGCTAATCTCAGAAACTACTACTTCGAATGGAAAAATCATTTTAATGTTGGATAGCCCATTTATTTAGGAAAGCAGAGCATCAATAAAAGTGTTGCAAAAACGGTAATTTATTCCTTTTGAGAGCTTCCACTGCGTGCGCTGCGTGAATAGAAGCTACGCAACAATTGTGTGTGACAAAATTGTTTCGTTTAAAAAGTTCTAAAAGAAATTCCGTGACAGGATATGGCGGACTTTTGAAGTTTATTCAATATAACCTTTTTTTATGGTAATAAAATTTGTTCTAAAATAATGAATTATTTGCGAAGGTGTTTTTATATACATGGCATTAATCCATATCGAAATAAATACGTTATTTATCACAAGTATTGAATTTTGAACAAAATTGCAGTTTACAGTAATCGATATAAATAGACGTTTTAGGAGATAAAACTGTTTTAAAATAACTCGGCAGCAAAATAATGATCAAGCACCGCGAGCGCATTTTTATTATGCAGAATAATGTGGGAGGCGGGCGGTACCTTTAATACAGTGCCTACGACCCACTCTCTCTAACCCTTTCTCTCTCTCTCTTACATGACGTAGACGAAGTTACGCGGGTCAGCTAGTATTAAATAATCACCAAAATTTCAATAATATTATCATCTCACTGTTGTATTGAATGTTTTCTAGATATAACAGTATAAGACACCTTATTGATATTTTGAAGTGAAACTTCTTTAGAATCGTTGTGATTTCAAACAGGATGTAACGGAAAAAAACGACAGATAAGAGACACAAAAGCTAATATGAATGATATACTGTGTAAGGTAAGGGCTACATTACCATACATTTTTTACTGGCGCTTACGACCGTTTGGAACTGGGTGAAGTTTTTGTCGATTTGCATAAATATGTGTAATTTTGCCGGTGTGAATTCTGGTTTGTAAACCAAACCTATCATATTATTATCGTAGCTTACAACAAACCAAACCTTACTTAAAACTCAACCACAACGTTTGATAGGTAAAACAACGTAAAAAAAAACAACTTTTAATCCAGATAAAACACTCAGTTCCCGTAGTTAATCAGACGAACGAAGTCGCAGGTACTAGCTAGTTAATAGTACATTTATTTATTTAATCTCAGGATCCAAAGTCATATTTCCATTAGCTCGATATTTCTTAAAGCTATATTCCATTTCTACTTTTTATTATTATGACAATTCTACTTTGACTTCTATTAATATCATTTTACTCTTAATGTATCTTTACTTTTCCTATTTTCCTACCCTCGATTCATATTTCTGTTTATTCGCTCTAATTCAAAACAAACTCTATCTTTACATTTGCATTGTAAATATAACAACATTATATAAGGAACGCGATAACCACTCTCTTTAAATGTAGGGAACCCTTCGTTATTCGAATCTAGTATAGTATTTCGAAAAAGGTTTGGAATAAACTGACTCTATCCAGGGGCGAATTAAGACGATGGTCCAATTTTTTTTTGGCAGGATTTTGAACTGTTTTGTGGTATTTATTTTAATTCATAATCTGTTATTTGGTCTTGTATTATTTAATTTTGGCGGCATTTTATGTAATGTAGTTAAATTATTATGCACAAGTGAAGTGGATTATAAATAAATAATAACTGGGAACAAGCATTTTAAGTTGCTACAAAAACTCCCTGAACAGTTTTAATAAGGAGCAGCGATCTTCTTAAAGCTATGTTGAATATTCCAATAATAAAAAGAAAAAAATTGTAGAATTGTAGATTTACACAGTTGTTGAAAACCTAAAGAAGAAAAAGACAGAAAATATTAATTTCATTAATAAGGCCATAAATACATTCACTGCAAAAAAATATACTGACAGGGGGTTAAGAAACAAAAAATGTGTGCAATTCACACGCAGTAGAAGTGAAAACTTTAGAAAACATAAAAATATTCTATAGGCTATGACGTCTTTTCCCAAGACTTCATAATACGCAGGCGCACACACACGTAATAAGACATCTATAAAGAGGAGACCGAGATAATGAGATACACCGTGTAATGTATTCAATCTCATTCTTTCTCCGGCTAAATCCTATTGATGTATGTGTTGTCTCTTTTAGGTGATACTTTTTCATTTCATTAAGTTTCAGATCACAATAGTGCCAAAGAAGTTTTCACTTCAAAAGTGAATATAATATTATTCGTTAAATTTTTTTTTTACGTTTTTATATAAAATATAATTTTATTGAACCACTAGTTATTAACATCATTATATTAATACGTTAAGCAAAAACTTTCTACACCTTTTTAAGAGTATTGCGTGCACGGAAGACTTTGAGATTTGGCATGGTTAAAGTTTTTATGGAAAAGGAGTGCAGAAAGCTAAAATATATCTATAGTATCTGTTACTAATATATTAAATGAAATAAATTAATACTGCGAATCCTAACCTGTCCAGTGCTACTGAACTTAGACTCCCCAAAATATTGACATTATCACTCAATGAAAAGTGACAGTAAGTGATATAATATTCATTGTTTAGGTTCATACTGCAAACGTCAAACAAAATAGTCTATGATTAAAAAGTCGCCGATCGAATTTCGATCATTGGGCGACTAGTAGTATTTATTAATAATAGTGTGGACGTTGGTGCTATAATATACTAGTATATCGACCACATTAATTTTCTACAATATGAAACGACCTCATCATGAACTATTTGGAAATAAGGGGTCATGGCTCCCGAGTTAATTCCCTAAATATAGTCCCATCCCGTCCGAAACGTAGCGTAGCGAAAAGGTGGATGATCTATCACTTATGATGAAAGAGTAGAATGAGGAGGCAATCGTTTTCACGTTTCCACAGCTTTGGCATTCAGGAAAAGGTTCGAAGATCCATGAGTTGGTTTATCAAGTCCATATTCGTAAAAGCTGTAATGTATTTTAGGCAAATGATTACTGAACTGACTACTGACAGAGTTACTTTTGCACAATATTGCCCGACGTTTATTTATTTATTAATTAAGGCAGCGTCAATAGTGTGCATATTATACATTGACAATTTCATTTTATAATGTAAAATTGGTATGCGAACCAATAACAGGCGCTCTCCACATACATACAACACAAAGTAATTACAATCAAGCATCATTAAACAATAATATTAATAATATTGACCTGCGAGTTATAAACACAGAAAATGTGAAGCGGAATAATTTGACTACTTCGGTACTTAAGTTACAACTCACAAAAAGAATGCGACTTTGAGTACGCAAGTCACTTCGAGCAAGAACTTTAATTGAGCTAAATTACAAAATGTCTTAATTGTTACTTATTGTCAATTGTTATTACTACTAAACTGTTACCGGTTCTAAATGTTATTTTAAATTTGTATTTTTTGTTTTCATTTAATTATATGGAAATTTTAAAGACCGACCTTAAGTTTAGTTCGAATACGAATTTCCGCCTGCTTCCTTTGTGATCAATTTTTTTTTCAGATTCTTTGAAATAAGTTCCTATTTGTTAGACATTGTTGGAGAGCTAAGAAAACGGTTATATTATTAAAATAATCTGCAAGCCAAGTTTCATAACGTTTATTTTTTATTTTTAAGGAAATTTAGTGGAAAAACATCTCAAGAAAAAATTGAAATAACATCATTTTTCGTCTCGCATTTTTAAATTTGGACTAATAATTGTTGTTTTAATATTGATAAATATCTAGTGTTTCATCGTTTTAATAAATCAGAAGAAAAAATGAGATTTAAAATGGTACTTTTTGAAATACATTGTTGTTGTTGCGTTTTTGACTTACTTTAAAAAAAAGCTAAAACACATTATAACTGAAAAAAGGTTCACTTTTGCATAATGCATATGGGGTTTAAAAATATCGCAAATAGTCACCCCTGTCTTCTCCTAACGGGAATACGACGAATTACCAATAACCTGTATATCTGTTAATAACATTCCTAATGGAAAAGTTTTTTTGATCAGCCTTTATAATATGAATTTTAAACTATTTGTCTATTTTTCCTCAATAGCGAGTAACATAAGTGAATAATTAATTTTGATGAAGAATTAAGAGAGACATTGCGTTGTCACAAAAAATACACCTTTTAGAAATAATTTATAGTGATTTCCGTGTATCATATTATGTAGCCGTGCTAAGGGAAATATAACAAAAATTAACAATGAAAAACAAAAAAAAGTTTCACGTATAAAGTTACAAATGAAAATAAGTTACCAGGAACGTTAAGTAGTATATTATGTAATTTTACTCACGTACGTACGTACATACGAACTCGACATGTTATTTGGGTGCCGCAAAAAAAGTGTACACAGTAACATGTTTCCTTTTATTACAACGTAATCAAATAATTCAGTCTGAACTCTGTTCTTTATTCTAGCTTTGTATTGTTTGGATACAAATTTATAAAACAGTTCGTGTTTTCTTTACAAAAAAAGGATGATGTAACGTGAATTGATTTAAGTAAAAAATGACTTGATCTATTCTTATAAAACGTATGCGGGAAACTTTTGTCATTTGTCAATTGATAAGCTATAAGAATTTTCGATAATTATTTTAGAAATTGAAAAAATATAAAAAAAATCTTAGTCGATTTTGCTGAAATTTTGTACTCTGGAACCATATGTTATTGTGCAATTGATTAGCTATAAAAATAAACGATAAAATTTTTGAAAATCGTAAAGTATTTAGCAGATTACACAACTAGTGAAAAAAGTGTGAATTTAATTCGAGGTACTGAGTTGAATCCCGAGAGCAGCAAATGGTTTTAAAGTAGAATCGTGGATGGAGCGAGGGATACAAGGACCGAGATTACATTATTTTCACGAGTTATGAACTCTATTTTTTACCATTTACTGCGAAAAAACTTCTTAGGCGGTGATACTTTTGGTTTGTCGTGCTTAGAGATCAGTCAGTGTAAATGCGGTAATGAGACGGGTTATATAGAAAAAAAAAAGGAAAGAAAGAAGTACAATGAGAAAAAAAGAAAGAAATAATGACAAAGAGAAAGAAGGAAAAAAAAGTAAGAAAATAAATTTATTGCTGTGAAAATACGGACACACAGTTTATACACAGAAAATGAACATAACATTGAACGCTAAAAATGAAAGATAAAGATCGCGACCACCTTACACAGTAATAAACCAAGCACTGATTTTTATTTCAAGAAGTTTCACTTCTATCACGTGTACGTGCAATTATTTTATACATAATTTATATAATTCGTGCTTGTTCTAAATTTAACAAGTTGTAGTCTCTTGTGAATAAAAGAGAGTTCTATTCACTATTATCGATGAAAGTAAAAGTACCCTTTTTTAAATGCCAATGGTAAAAAGTAATTTTTATTATGTCATTTACAACCGATTTTCATGAAATTTTGTACACAGTATAAGTCGTTCCAAAATCGATAGGTTATAAGAATTGTCATTATCATTAACCATCATCATTTTAGCCAAAAACGTCGACTGCTAGACATAGACACTCCCCCCCCCCTCAAATCGTTGCAACGACCGGTCGTGTGCACCGACATTGAACTCCAACCTTTATCAAGTCGTCAGTCTACCTCGTGGAGGGTCTGCTCACGCTACGTCTTCCGATACGCGGCCGCTACTCGAGATTTTTTTGGCCCCATCGGACAACCGTTCTACGAGTTTCTTGCCCTCTCACTCCCAGTTAAGTCTAGTTATTCTTAGGGCTTATATGACATTAATATATGTAAAAATAAAATTACGAGACGAAACCAATTACTGTATAACAAACGCGCGGAGAGCTCCGAGGCACGACTAGTATAGATATAAATTAACAGAATCATTACAGTTAATGATTAAAACCACTTTCACCCGAGTGACTATTGAAAACTTTTTTTATAACTAAGTGCGCGTTCTAAGATCAATAAACCAGTTCTAATGTTGACTCGTCATTCGATTCACTCTCGACACCGCGGCGCCTCCATTAAGGATTCCATCAGTCGATGCCGTTATCGAGATTTTGTATTCGTAATGTGTCGCGTCACTATTTTGACATTCCATTTTCTCTATGCATGCTCATTCGTATAATATTCTATTATAATATTTTACGAAAGGATAGGTACCTGATAGTCATATAACTGAAACGTGATTTTTAATAATATTTTTAAAATAGTTTTTTGTTTGTTCTGTAAATTTAAAATATTGCGATCGTACTTTTTTCTTTTAACTAGTGCAAACAAATTATCTATGTAATGAAATTTTGACTAAGCCAATTTGATAAAGTTTAAAAGACCTGACTGGCTACAAGCTAGCTGTATTTGTCTATGGTAATATTAAAATTGTGCCTGACCCTAAGTTCAAAGTAATCTAAGTTTTTCCGAATATACATAAAAATTTTCAAGAGTGTTTTGAATTCTATCGTGTATTACTTAAAGCTTAACATAAAGCTATTATTTTAGAGGATTATATTTCAAACTATGAATTTAGATATATACATAGAGATGTTTTGAAATTTGAAATTCAAAAATATTTTATATGTAGATCGATAAATATTATCGACAAATCGACATCTAATCCTTGAAAGATAAGGAAGAAAAATGAAATTAGTGATTGCCGTTGTGTTTTTGGATTACAGTATGCTTACAATCAGGCACAATGCTGTCACTTCACCTATCTATTACTTAAAAAAATCGAGTTTGTATGTATACCAATATCTTTAAAGAGGAAAGAACTGATTTTTTGAAAAACTACTGGGCCAATTTTATAATTTTTTTCACCAGTATTAAGCTACAATATAAGCGAGTAGCATAGGCTATATTATAATTTGAAAAAAAAAAAAATCCTCATAAAAATGTCGATAGTATTCCTCATAAAAGTGTCCAGATGTTAGTAGCATTTTATAATTTAAAGAGGGCAAGAGGGGATGATATGAATTTAATCGGAGTGAATTGTGCTGAGTTGGAAAATTTAATAACTGTGGTTTAATTGATGAAACTGCAGTATATAAAATCTCAACTATTTACGTAGTCCAACATAATTTAGTAATGCGTGCGTGAGAGTGATTTAAAATTGAACATTATCTGGAAAAGTTTATAGAGTTAAGAACTGTATATAAGGGAGAAAATAAAACTTTTGGCATTATCTTTTAAATTTACCCAATTGCTTTCGTGGCGCCACCTTCCATATTTTTACATTGTTACAAATACATGCATTTAGGAGTTAAAGTCAAAATAATTCTACAGAGATCCAATCAGTTACGCTGTTAATTTTTACAATAAATAAGCTAAGGACATAATATGCCGTTATCAATGGAATTTTAGAATTAAACCATTAATTATAAAGGCTTAAGTTATTCCCGTAATTAAGCTCAGAACGTCCCTGTAATTTGGCCCGTTGAGTTTTCCTCGAGCCCCTCACACCTACCGTTTAGGCGGCGATTAGTTATAATTGAGTTCCGGGTAATTATTCTCGTGATATTTCGGTCAGCTTTTCGAAATATTCGCCATTGTTTCATAAACTACATTAACAAGGATTACTTAAATTTAAAATTAAGTTATTTGTTATGACCTTATATAACAGTTATACCTACTGTGTTATATATGTAGGTACTATGTGTTGTTGTGTCATGTTATATATATAGCAGCACGACAAATTGTCGGCACTGTAGCTGGTGGTAAACACAGTACATTACAAAAACAATGACCGCCATCAAGAGATAGGTAATTCATAGCCAATTTCAATTAAGTTAATTAAATTGTGTTATATATTGTTATGATATGTTATGGAAGTAGCCACTGCAGTCTAGAAATAGTTACAAATACAATACAATACAAATAATAAAAATAAAAAATAATAAAATACAAATTTTCTATTGTTTCAGATTCTTTTACGTTCCGGTGAATAGATAAAATTAATATAATGCAATACAATATTTTTGTGTTTAAAATGTGCTATAAAAATAAGGACATAGTTCCAAAGGTGATTATATATATTGTAAATACTGATTATAATTGGTTACTACAATTTTAACAGAGTTTAAATTTTAAAATTAATGTGATAAGTTATACGAATGTTGTGTTAAAATGAAACTGAGCGTAAGCGCATACCGCGCGCACGCTTCCGCGCACAAGAAGATCCTGACGTCATCGTATCAGCAACACTATGGGAGCACCGCGGCTCCGCCGTCGTGCAACCCTCCGACTAACTTTACACCTCAACAGGTTAGTTCACTAATAACTATTTTCAACAAAATACTTTATTATAGTCAAACAACTCTCGGAGCCGTAGAAATGCTGGCCTACGTAGTCCAATACTTAATTTTTTTAATAATAGCTCGGTACTGATGGTAAGTAAAGTACAATTCAACCGCAACGGCCACCACCGAGAGATTTAAATCAATCGGCGGTCACCGCTGTCATGCCTGCCAATAAACCTACTTATATGGGCACGATGTTAGAATAATCTTCTTTTTTTTTTTAATTAGTGCTAGATAATAAATTATAATATATTTAATTGAAAAAACCTAAACAAAATGGTTTTGTATGTAACTATATTTTTTTTTTAATTATAAACCTTTTTTATTATTGAATTATTTTAGATAAGGGTGCAAAATTACAATGCTATCTATATACATATATTATTATTATTGCAAACATTTTTAGGGGTAAAGGACGAGTCTTATTCCAACAAATGTTTCGTAGCTCGTTTGTGAGAGATAATGTTTTAAGTTAGGTAATGTCATTATTTATATTATTATGAGCATGCTAATAATTGAGCAATTGGCGCCTCACGGCATGTGTGTCGAAACCATTGCTACTATCAAGCATGCTAATAATCATAATTATAAAAGAATAATCTACTATTTCGATTACTTAGTAAATAAGAATAATGTATTTTAATTAGTAGAATATGTTGCCGTTCAAAAGGCAAAATGCATTATGTGTTTGCGCGATAATGAGTGGACTGTATGGATTTATAAAAATTACAGATTAAAGATTTTTATGTACCTACGAATGCTAAGTGAATATCATATGTGAACCGATGCGATAATGGGGAACAAATATAGGTAGGATAGGAAAAAAGGTACTCACGATTTTGAGTCACAAACTGCCTGAAGATGGATCCTTTCTTCCAAATTACAAGGGTTTTGATATGTGCACGTGGTCAGGCTCAACGGCACGATTTTGTCGGAGCGATACGATTCGTTTTATGCTAAATCAACGAAGACACTGGCGCGTACGACGACAGGTACAAGCCAACGGTAGGAAAATAGACGGAGCGGGGGGGGGGGGGGGGGATTTAAGGGATGGGACATTATAACATCGATTCACAATACGATAAAGAGGCGCAAACATTATGATTATTATAGAAATATACGTAGGTGTCTAACATTGATACGGTCACTATAAATGTAGATAGTTCATTGATTTAATTACAATTTATAACAAAGTTATTAAATAGGTGCTTCTATAGACACTAACTAAAATAACTGATTTCATTTTACATGAGATCTCACGACTTTTTGTAGTGAAGGCACTGTGTTGCGAGACTTTGAAATGGTTTTCATGGGATCATATAGATATGCAGTAAGTATGAGGAATCATATACGGAATATTTAGTGCGTTAGTCCGACTCGCACTGGGCCAGTTTTTATAACGTAGTCTCTTAAAGCTTTAATATTGTTTTATTGAATGAAGATATCGTAATAGTTTTTAGACCATTGTGGTTTTGTAAAAGTGCATTTTTATATTATGAATATGTTAAAGGTTAATTAATCGAAAAAAGCAGATAGGCCATTCTAGTTCTCGTGCCCTCAATTATATTATGTAGTGGCCTATTAACAGTTGCGACTTACCAGATAGTGAAAATAGAAAACAAAGAGAAACAACATTGTTCTGCCGCTGAAATTGCAGACTAAAACAATTGTGTTAATTGTTGTTGTGTTAATATGTAACAAATGTGGGAATAAAAGTTTATGTATGCTAATAACAATAAAAACGGAATTAAAAAGAAATAAATGCAAGAAACTCAGACTTAAGTACCTACTTTTTTAAAACTAATATCTAACAATTACGTTAAAATTTGAAATTTTTTAAATAAAATTGCGAATCCAGAGTTTGCAATGTGCGCATTTTTGTGAATAAAAGAGGGTATAATAACAGTGCACATTCATAATAAGTTAACTTAAGGTGCCTAGTAATTGCAACTAATTGATTATGTGAGCAATTCTTGTATATATATTGGTTTATCGGAAACGGCTCCAACGTTTTGTAGGAAATTTTGTATTTAGATAATGTTTTACATTCCAAGCTTATCTAGCCTCCCTACTTAGGTGTTTTTGTTTATTTCTATGAGACCGACCGTCGCTCGGTTGCCCAAGTATTTAATTTAATATGCCGATCATTTTCTACTTTCTACGCATCTCGAAAGGAAGTATTTTTAGTTTAAGGCATACTATTTATAAACTTATTTAAATATTGCATTTGCTCAAATGATCGAGGAAATCGTTCAATAAGCGTTTACAACGCCATTACGACGGTCGATAGCCTCCGTTGAGACGTGGCTGCTCGTGTATTTATGGAAATGGCGTATTTTGCACATTCGAGCTTATTTAAAACCTATATAGTAGATACTTCCAGTTGACCTAGAATCATTAAATTTAGCAAGAAGCAATATCTTATAGCACAGGTAAAGGAAAAAGTCTGAAAACCGAAAATGTGTAATTACATGTTTATACACTGACCGTGGCATATATTAATGTATTGGGACAGCAGTTTTCCAACGGCAAAGTTAAATTTGTCTCTCAATATAGTTTATCTTATCGTTAGAATTGTTCGGTGCTTTCTTCAGTAATGTTACCTAACTATTGTAATGAATGTGGTTTACAACTACGGAGGCCTCGGTGCGCGAGTCCAACTCGCACTTGGCTAGTTTTTATATAATTATGAATATTGCATATAGATATCGCACTTTTAGAACGAAAACAATACAATTCAAACAATCGAAAATTGAGTTATCGTCATAAAATGACTTAAAACGAAATTCTCTATCTAACAATTGCTCAAAAATAGCCTTATTCGAGCGGGAACGGGATAATATTATCTTATAGGTCTCTTTTTTACGTGGCTAAATATGGAGCTGCGTCGAAGAGAAAACGACGCAGTTAGTGTTGTGTTCGCATCGTTAAGTGCGCGACATCGTGCAGACAGCCGAATAGTGACCCAAAGATTATTAGATCCTCTTCATTCATAAACAATGGGTAAGTTCTGTTTCAATTTTTAGTAGGGAAAAGACAAATTTAACTTTATGATTGTTTTCTTCCGATTTTTAAGGTAATATTAGTGAAATATTTTGGGACTAAATGTGATCTATTAGAAATCATGGCGTTTTTATATTTATCAAAATATTATTTATTGTGTCTCATTGAATATTAGGTCATTTATTTATTTATTTTTAGGTAAAGAGGAAGGCGTATTGTTAAATGTGTCACTACATAATTACTGAGACAGCAAGTTTTTAAAGAAAAGGCCATTAATAAAGATTATAAAATGAAAAGATGGAAGTACAATATAGTGTATAATGCGTTAGAAATGTGAAAAACTATAAAGCGAACGAACTCGAGGTAAAAATTATGTTTCATTTCATACATTCATTAGCATACACATCTTTAAAATACTTTATACTGTGAGATTTTCTTTTATTTTAAAATTTGAAATCGTCACGGTGTGTATCTTTCTTCAGGAACAGCCGGATAGCAAAATAAAAAGAGAACTTGTCTCAGAATTCCACAAATATTATCTATTTTTTAAAAGAAAAGTCTGACAGTAACAACTTTCATGTCATCAATCAGATTGAAATCGTAAGAAATAATTTTAGGAATGCGCCATGCCGTATGTGCGCCTGTTAAGAATAGCCCCAACCTATCTCATCCTGTGGGTGTCATAAAGGTAACTAAGGGATAGCAGATAACGGGCAGTAGTGTCTTAAGTATTATTTTAACCAAACTGCGATCACCAACACGCCTGCCAAGCATGGATTAAGGCAAATCTCCTCTAAATATGACGAAACAAAACAAACTCAGACCCCTAGTCCCTGGCAGCTCCTCTATTCCTATCAAACTATAGCGGGCATGGTAACAGCGAAGCAGGAGGTACTTTAGTTAATCTCCAGTAGAGACCCAGCTACCACTATCGAAGAACATTGGCCCTAACAATTTAAATCACGCGCACACTGCGGACTGAGGAAAAGAATCAGAGCTGGAGGAAGAATTGAGCAAATTACGGTGGTATGTTATCAGAACTTATCAGGTAGGTATCAAGATATAAGTTAAGGTTATCAGAAGTTCAAAGAGAGGGGAGCACACGATAATTCTGAAATCTGGGAATGTTATTTTTCCCGAAGGCGCCGAATTCATAGTCCACAAGTCCCTTTTGAACAACGTGGTGAAGATCGAGAGTATATCGACTAGGGTAGCGTGCTTATTACTCAGAATAACCAAACGCTAACGGAGGCGAAACAAAGGCTTCAAAGTATTCACAAGAGATTTGTATATTGGGCAAGCCAACTAACGAAGCTGAAAACTGAGGGCAGTAGAATTTTCTTAATCTTCAGAGAGGTCGAGAAGTTCTATGGACAATTATACATATCATCGGAGAAACCCGTTACAAACCTAGCTAAAGACTCAAGAGCTAGGATAGATCCGACACTACACAGAAGAAAATCCGAACATCAGCTTGTACGAGATTAGTATGGCTCTCATACAGCTTAAAATCAACATAGCTCTCGGAGATGACGAAATTACAGCCGAACTATTGAAGGCGCACAATTAAACAGTACTTAGAGCCCTTCAGACCTTATTCAATTCCGTGGTCAACGAAAGTAGAACTCCGCAGGCATGGAACAAAGTATGATGATACTATTCTTCAAAAAGGGAGACAATATCTTATTGAAGAATTATAAGTACATCTCACTTTTGAACCATATTTATAAGCGGTTTTCAGAAGTTGTGAAGAAGTGAAAATGTATTCAAAACATATCAATTTTTAATCTTGCAAAATAAACTTTCAAACCAAAGATAACTATCGTCGGTTAAATATCCAATCAGCATAGATGTCTATTTTTTCTTAACTTTAAAATTCCTCATCGTGCTTTTGAAAACTCTCCATAGTGTATAACAACTATTAGCAGGAACATCTTTAATTTTAGTTTAACGTCTCTAATGGAAAAATGTCTCTTAATCGTACTTATTACTATATTTTCTGCTTTAATATTAATTTATTTTAAATACGTACTTGGCGCTTTAATTCTTTTTTCAGCAACGGAATCCTCACGTCTAACAATGAAAAAATTTAAACCTATTTAGGAAAAAATGGTACCTATCTTCATCATTACTTTAAGTAGTATATAATAGTTTCAAGAATCTTTTCAAATACAAAAATATCTATTTATTTTAAGTGTCATTTTATCTATTGTATTTTTTATTACAGATTTCTATTATGAAATTATGATTACAAAGATTTTGGTCAATTTATTATAAGTGTTGATGTTGATTGAATGTTACTCCTACGTAAGCATAATTATTATGAAAATTTTCGTTTACTTTTCAATTTAAAACATTTCATATTAATAAAAAAGTTTAAAAATTTCTTGTTTATTTTTTCTGCCCTAAAAACACATTTTCTACTTTGGTATTCCATAACGTGCTATTTATAAGGAGAAAACAGACCTAAGCTGGAAAAAGGTAAAAAAAAACGTAATGTTATAAAAACAAAACACGACGTAACTCTTAAACTTTCGCATTTATGACATTTTTTCTGCCGAAGAAAGACACAACTTCTAATTTGTCAAATTTTATAATTATTCTCGGACCAAAAATGACTTCCAAAATAAAATACGTTTTATTCTATATTATTCTGTTTAATAATTGTAATTTTCTATGTCACAATAGTAGTTGGATGACCTTTGTACAATTTGCAGCACAAACATAGTAACTAACACAAACAATCACAAAAATAATAGACGAAAGATTGCGAAGTGACAAAATTTCAAAACTTTTTTTGCTGTTTTCCCAAAAAATTCCTTTTTTGAATTACGTCGTTTTCGTCCTAAAGGTGCGATATGTTTTATTGGAACTGGTTTCTCGGTAATGGCTCAAATGACTTGGATAAAATTTTGAGTTGAGATACCCAGTTTGCCAATTTTTTTATTAAGACACCGAGTGAAGTTCGGCCACACGGATTTTCTTTTCTAAAAGGTAAAAGACAAAAGGAATTCTGTTTATAGCATACATGTAAGATGTTATATACTACATCTATAGTTTATAGTATAGTCAAGTTGACCTATATCTAAGTTTATTAATAAGTATCAGAGAGTCAAGTAACCGATAATAAATACTTACGGTGTTTCTTAACAAATTACCTTTACTCACGCCTTTTTATTTTCTAGACAATCCATCGTGCGATCAAGTTTTGCTTTTTTATGGTAGCACGGCAAATTGACGGTACTGTCCCTGATGGTAAGCACAGTACAATCCTAACTCAACGGTGATCACCGAGAGATCGTAATCCATCGACGGTTGCCGCTGTCCTGCCGGGATGCATTAATATAACTGGATATGGGCAGGCTGTTTTTGAAACGCAGACACGCAAAAGCGAGTCATTTTGTCACATTTGGTGGTCGCGACCCAGTTGGGAAAAACAGCCCTACCATCCCGCTAACTAACGTTATCAATATAGAAAGATTAACAATCATATTTATACTAATACTAATCTATACAATGATAAAATTGAAGTGCCTGTTTGTAATGTCAAAATAAGTTTTTTACTAAATGCATATGAAAGTATATACGACACCTATAACAAAAAGCCCATTTTTAAAATTTTTGTCTGTCTGTCTGTTTGTTCCGGATAATCTCCGAAACAGTTGAACCGATTTTGACGGGACTTTCACAGATAGATAGCTGATGATATAGGGAGTATCTTAGGCTACTTTTATTTTAGAAAAATAATTAGGGTTCCGTACAAATAATTAAAAACTGGTCAGGGTGAATCAATTCGGTCGATTAAATGACTTGTGCTGAGTAAACCATAAGAGATAGGGCAAATTAATATACTACATAATCATAGGTATTAAAAAGACCTACAAAAAAGTAAGAAAGAGTATACATCTATCTTCTAAGGAAAACCCACAATAAGCATTTTTGTCTTTAAAATAGCCGGGAGCGGGGGAGAAAGATTCGCGCGGGCATTCTGTAGTCCACTGAGCAAAGAATCTGAAAAGCAGTAAGGCAATTACGGGACGTAAAAACCATGATGTTTAGCGTGGGTGCGTCGGTAGAGGTGCGGGTGAAACCGCGGAGAGCAGCTAGTATAATAAAAGAATATTATACTTCGTTTACGTATGAAACATTTACCCTTTCCAAGTGCAGGAGTCAAAAACTGTTTCAAGAAGTATGTAAATATCTTTCAGAATTCATATGTGGATTTCGTGTTCCATCGAAAGTACATACTCGACTTTCTAGGTAAAAAGTTGAAGAACAGTCGATGTGAAAACTTTCATGTATTGTTCTGAACAAAACTCGTATTGAATTCTTTTATACATTTTCTAAGGTATACCGGTATAGACCTATAGACAACGTAAAGATTAGATACATATTATTGATACGGTCTGCACCAGAATAAAAGTCGATTTTAATATTGCATCGTTTATGTTGTATTCTGATAAAACGTGTCACATTTTACCAGGTGTTCTACTGGTGAAAATGAAATTGCCCTTATTAAATCTAGTCACTTAAAACATAAAAGGTCTAAATTTATAATCGAATCGGAAAAAATCCTTGTCAACATAGATTAGAGATATACATCAATATAACTCAATATTAAAGTATACTGTTAAGAAATAGTAAAATCAGAATACGATAAAAAATGTAATAAAAAAAAATCGACTTCAAAATTAATTAACTCAAAATTATGAAATAATATTTTTATATATACACGAAATTAACCAACAAAACGAAATCAAAAGTAGGTACGAAACAAATTAAGGGCATAGAAATTAATTTAGTGTACATATAGTATATAAAAATATGATTTCATTATTTGAAGTTAATTCATTTTCAAGTCGATTTTTTTATTTCCTAATTTTTAGTTTAATTACATGCACTAGAATTTGATTATGGTTTGAGGTGTTTTCCATTTGACATTTTACCCGTAAATCGTATCAATAAGGTAGACTGTTTAGTCCATATCTTGAAAACTACTGAACTTAACCAATTTTGATGTTACTTGCACTGTTCTCTAAGTTGAAGAAAATGTAAGCCAATAAAAAAAGAAATGGTCACAATCCGACTGATAAGTTCGGAGAAATGCGTAGACAAACATACATACACCTATAAAATTCTGTAAATTTATTTGGAAGCCATAATAGATCAATTAACTTTCTTGCTTTTAGGTAAACTACTAAGATGAAATGCTAAATCGAGACACTAGTTTTTTGTATATTTAAAATTTAAATGTTTTGGAATAAGCTCTTTTCATCAGTTTCATCTGCTAATATTTTTTTCTGTCAGTTAAATGACTAAAGGACACTTATTGTGGCATTACAATTCAAAAAACGTAGAGTACAATACAGTGTCACGATATCCTATTTTTATCGCGCGTTTGGTATCAACAACAAAATTAACTACGACCGCATTTCTGATTTTTTTGTTCAGGAAATTGTGACGCGTACTTTCTTGGATGTCTGCGATCAAGGTATAAATTCCTCAAATTCCGAAACCCTAACGCAATTAAATGAAAAATCCTAATTAGATTCATACATAATACGAATTGATCTATCAAAAATGATATACCAAATATATCGTATTCATTAAAAGGATGGCCCACAATACATCTCTTGCCGTGCCTCGACGACGTTTTCCAATTATCTACCCGCGCAATCTTACCTCTTAGTCTTTATTGGAAAAGCTACTTTATTTCACAGATGTTGAGGCTGTGTATCGATTGTCAGTTACGTATAGTTTTATCAGAAGGCCTTGTCCTCGTTCCATAGATATAACATTGGCGATGAGACAAGTCGTCGACGCGGTGGAGAGGGACCATTGCACACGACCTATTCGCTTGTTGGATACTGGATGTAATTTCTTTTAAAGAGTTTGACAACTTGGGTAGTAAACATCGAAAGGTTTTTTTCCGATAGTAATAATCCCGTTGTATCAATAATGCGTGATCTAATCAGATATAAGGCATCCACTGAAGACGGTTCCTCTGTCTTCATCTAAATCCATCTGCGGTCGCCGCCGTCATGCCGGCCAGCATAAATATCTCTTCACGTTACGCTTAAAGGACCCGATGTCGTAAGGAGGGAACATAATGGCTGGGAGAAGGTTTCACAGTTTCATGGTACGATAACAGAGAACTTTTTAGTTCGTGTCGAGATGGAGGTTAGCGTAAGTGATGATGCATTAAGATGCGAGGAGCGTAGAACTGGTCGTTGTGGTGATCGGCTTATCCCCAGCTATGGAAGTCTTTCAGCCGAAATGTTGATGATGATTTATTAGTTAAGGCCTCAGCAGACTTGATACGGTTTTATAACAACATCTCTTGATTTACGAGAAAAAATAGCACAGCTGAAATTCTAGAAGATATTAGTAATAAATATGGATTCCAGCTTTCTTTTGTGACATAATTTACAATGAGATTTTGGGATAATCGAATATTTAAAGAATGAAATACGATATTAAGTTTCGTCCCGTCAATCTAAAGTCTAATACTAACCTCTTAATAATAACAAAAAAAGGTGTATTTTTCAACGACAAGTATCTATTGCTTTTTCTTTTGCTTTTGTGTTTTTCTAATCTTTAATAATCGTTTGTCCTACTTGATTAGTATTAGAATTATTTGTCAAAAATTCTGTACTTTGAATATTAACATTTGTTGGAGAAATCACCTCTATGTAATATTTTTGAGTTGTTTTACTTCACCAACTCAATAAAACGTGTCTAAGTTCAAGCGAGTACCGTAATCTGCATATAAACTGCAAATTTGCTCAAGGCTTGTATAATGCTGTCCTTAAGCGTACCACGGCTAAGCGTTTCAAGTGTCATTCGCTTACAAAGGGTATTGTCGAGGCTGGAAAGTGTTTAAACGTGCATTTATTGTTTACAAGGGTTTTGCTTTAAAGTTCTTTGAAAAATTGCTTTCTCAGTGGGTTATCTATTTAGGCATATATCAACATTAATAATATAACTAAATAAAAATAAAATTTATTATAAAATAGTTACAGTAAAGCTAGAAAAAGAATTGACTTTCAATTAAGTAACTACAAATTTATGTTAATTTTTAAGAAAGCTTTTTTGAAAATTCACGTATGTCACTGACTTGGAAAATACTCTGTCACGAGTAGACCTTGCAAAAAACTCAAGGATGATATTTTAATTTACAACATAAGATTTAGGTTTCATTAAAATAAATAATAATAAATAAATTTGCCTGTCTTTTCAGTCTAACTGTCACATCACGCAGTGAAGTTTGATTGTTAGCTAGACCATTACTTTAAAATTTATCAATATCAACAGGCTATAGTTGCATCAAAATATTCATCATACTCATCGAAATTTTTAAGCATACGTTGGCTTTGAACTGACACTCTTTGGTGTAGCTGACTTTGTCGTAAATGATCATCTATCTATTAGCGTTCTAAATTTAGAAAAGTTTATGGGGATCCAATGACACACAGGGCCATTTAGTTCCAAACTAAGCAAAGCTTGTATTATGGTAACTAAATTGCCGATATACATATATAGATAAATAACATCTAGACATACAACTGACAATTTTATTATGCTCATCATAAAAATGTCAGTCGTATGCGTGGATCGAAACCGCGTCTCTCGGCTCTTTAGTAGCCTTAGAGGTACGGTTACTTGCATGAAAATTTTGAAAAAATATGTTGGTGTTCTAACGAAAGCTGGCTTATCTCATACAATTTCTTTCGTGTTCAGTGTTCCGAGTAGAATTGCTTTAGCCACAAAAAACCTTAATAAAAAAAAATTCTGTATAGATTATTAGCGTGTGGCCTTAATCTTACCTAATATTAAGTGACAAAACGCTTTGTCTAGTAGGAGAATTGGCTCTCAAAAACAGCAGCCGGAACACACCTTTAGGTGCTTGGCGAGAGAAACTTTAACTTGTGGGTGATGACTAGCTAGGGGGGTATTAGAATATGGCCTACCATTATGCTATGGTTTCATCACGATGTTTTTCTTCACCGAAAACTCGACTTATTGTAAGGATGCAAACTCACAAACCAACGCCGAGTCTGTATACGCTACCAACGAGCCATAGCCCTGATGGTAAGAACATTACAATCCAAACACAACGGCGATATCTAAAGAAGAACCAAGAGATCTAAATCCACTGGCGCCACCACTCTCAAGCCAGCATAAATAGCCCTTCACGTTACGCTTGAAGGACCCGGTGTCATAAGAAGGAGGGAACACACTGGCCGCTCCACGGTACGACAAAGGTAAATCATAGTGAATTCATGAGAGAAGAAGTAGAGAGAACGAGTAGAGAAGTAATGGATTAATTCTTGATTTGTAATACAAATAAAAATATAACTGTCCAAGACATAATAGGCTTATAAAGTAATAAAGAACCATAAAACGTTTTCCGAGAAAATGAAGCTGAAAAATTGAAATCATATTTCACATTTTTATTGTTAGTCACATTGGCCGTTAGCGCACATACAAAGGGCGCTCTTTCAGTGCACAATGCACGAGCAGTAACAAGACTCTTGGCAAACGTGAGGTGTGGCCTCAGTTATAGAGGTGTATCAGTCATAAACGGATTCGAATTGGCTATAATATGTTCAGAGTTTGAATGGTTTATATAAATTAAGTATTTATTACAGCGTTGGATAGTCATAATGAATGTTATATTAAGCTATAGATATTATAAAACTCAACGTCTCTCTGCTTTTCGGTCATTCTTTCTGCCATTATTTTCATGCAAGAATCAGTCATCAGATTTACATAATTGTTTCTTTAATTCATAGCAATGTTATCTGGCCAAGCTATTACATAAAGATAATGTACGACATAATTGTAGATTTTAAAAATAACAATACAAAACCAACGAATATAATATGTCTATCATCTAAGGATCATGGTTTTCGCGCGAAAAGAACATAAACGAACTGACAGACAAAGAGACGTTCGTTTTATAATATGTACAGATTAATAATATATTTAACTCAGTCCGCAACATGATACACAAAGTACCTAGATCATTATGGTGAAAATATGGACACGTTTATTAAGGTCGCGATTTAATCGAGCACGAATACCCTGTCTTTTCACGATTATTGTAGTAAATAATATAAAATACCACAATATAATGTTGATTCGCAATATATTTTTCTTAAATTCAAATTATAAATTTCATATATATATAGACATTAATCGCTATCATTGGAGACATACTCCCTTCTATAGATGTGTACTTGTGTCAGTGCTGGCTACAGCTTGATGCTTGTGTAGAATAGAATGGGCTCTACACGTAGATAGTTTTGTAGATATGTTAGCGGTGTTCCCGCAGATCCGCACGCGTTTGTTAACGCAGTAGTTATTTACGCCACGTAATGTTATTTAAAAAATTATCTTTTTTGTACATCTTATGTGGCAAATAAGTATACAGCCCACTTGATGATAAACGGCTGCAATACCATAGGTATCATTAGTGGGTTGTCAAACTCTAACCTCTCTACTCCAAGGAGCGCTGGAAACCCTCACCGCAGGAACACAATACAGGGTCATTTGGCTCCTATCTTCCGTAGGGAGGCGATATATTCCATCAGTCGAGCTGCCTTGTGTAGAGATCTCCAAAGAAAAATCTCTGTGCCCTACCTCTCTTAAAATTCTGAAAATATACCAGTTAAACAATTATTTATATGTGTTTGTATTTTTTTTTTCTAGAATCTATTCTTAGTATTAGTATTGGTAGCATTATTATTATTTTAGTATTTCTCTCTTTTTTTGTATCGACACAACTTGTTAGTAATGGGAACGAAATCCATGAATATATCTATTTTGTAGGCAAACCGACTGCCAAGATACACGGAACCCTAGTTTGGCAGTCAGGAACTCATGAAGGTGTTGTTTTATGTTTTTTTTTGTTTTGTGTGTCTAAATATAAATGCAAATTATTTGAAATATTAGAGTTATGTTTCTTTTGGCGTGTTTAGTAGAGAGTAAAATTGGGTGCCGCGAGCGCATCTCGTCACAGAAGTGCTTAATGAAGTTATCCGTCAATGATAATAATATAACTTAACGATGTATAAATAAACATTACATTTAATTTTTAATATAATCAAAATATAATTATAGATCAAGCAAATATTGTTAATTTTAGCTATTTAATTCTTCTGACATACAGGACATTTTTCGTTTTGGCTTGGACATCCACTAAATCTTTTCAATTAAGTCAACATTATAATTTGTATGATATATATTTTTGCTTTTTACACTGTTATCCTATGTACCACTGTATATGATATGTTGTACATATGGTGCTGAGACGTGGTAGCTAACTATGTGCATCATAAGAAAGCTCAAGGTAACTCAAAGGGCAATAGAGAGTAGTATGCTCGGAGTTTCTCTACGTCATCAAATCAGAAATAGGAAGACGCCAGCAAAAAGTCCGGTCGTCGTGGTGATCTTTAGGGAAGGCTTATGTCCAACAGTGAACGTCTTTCATTTAGATAAATATGACTATGTAATTAAATTCATTAAAATATTAGTTGCTATTGTACGTTATCACTTATCACAGTTTAAGTGTTGGAAAAGTTTTCTTGTTAGTGAGATAAGACTTTCCTCTCTGTAAATAGAGTAAGTACAGTCAAGAACGTACTATAACATGGACCAGTTTAATTTCACTCGGAGATTCATTAAGAAGTTTAACTTCGTACACGTCAAATAAGTTCCGCAATTAACTTCATCATCTGAAACCTAGTCTTCTGATATAATAGTTAACTATCGCGCCATCTTTAAGCAAATATAACAGAAAATAATCAAAATAATACGTATATATTTTAGAAGTAATAAATACGTCGTTGCTTACTTGACAATTCGTTAAGACGCGATGTTGACTACTTGGCCACGCAGCGTTCACCCGTTGACAATAAGTGGATGTCGAGCGAGGAGGCGGTGCTGGTAGGTTGCCGGGTTGATAAGTGAGTGACGACCTTTAGCCTGCAAGATTGTCGGCAGCTGATATAAACTATTTGATCTCGAAATGCGACAAACCAAAAGATACTCACTATGATGTATCACTAGTGTATTGTATTGTATTGCATTGTATTATATTATATTGCAATGTATTTTATTGTGTTGTGTTGTATTGTAATGTCGTGACATAAATAACACAACGTGGCACACTAATATAAAAAAAAAAAAAAAAAAGTGAAAGTAGAAATGTGAGACATATGATTTAAAAAAGCTTTCTATAAATACAAAAATAAGAGTTGTAATTTAAGAAACAAAATCCTATATGAACACCAAGAGGAATAGCACACAAGGCGAGTAAGTTTTAAATTATAAAAAATAAACTAAAAAAGACAAAAACCGACTTAATTAGGTTGCATTCATTTTAAATACCACTATATAGTGTCATGTCTTTGATATTCTTGGTTGTTGTGGTGTTCAAAAGTACACCAAAATAGATATGATAGAATGACCTATCATTATGGTGGGTTTGTGATGGTAATTAATGTCAAATTTGGATACAATTGTCGCGTCATACCTCCAGAAATTACTACTATCACATTGAAAATCTGTCCCCAAGCGTAATACATTCTCACCATAAGGCTGCGGGGCTCAAGTGTCTCTGGACAATTGAAGCAAAAGCAAAATGTACGGGCAATAAGTATTGTATGACGTCACGGTATCCACAGCTTAGCGGATATTGCAGTATTTTGTTTGAACAGTACACAATTACGAAACGTCTTTATGGTTTCGCATATGTATAGCCTAGGGATGTGCCGGATATCCGTATCCGCGGATATCCGAGGGGCAAAAGTTATCTGTGTTCGTATCCGTATCAGATTTTTTTTTTGCGGATTTCAAGCCGTTTTTTTTCGAAAGGTAACAATTTTAACAGGTGTTTGATTTTAATTATTACTAACATAGAATAGGCATATAACACAAAAATAACAAAATTATACAAAAACTAGTAGTGCTCGTGGCTTCGCTCACGTGGACTACATAATGCCCGCGCGAATCTTGCTGCCCCGCTCCCAGCTATTTTACACACAAAAATTGCTTATTGTGGGTGTTCCTTAGAAAATAGACGTATACGCAGATTTTTTTGTAGGTTTTTTTAATGTCTACAATTGTATAGTACATTAATTTGGTATATTTCTTATGGTTTACTCAGCATAAGCCATTTATGCGCCCAAATTGATTTACCATGACCAGTTTTTTTATTTGTGCAGAACCCTAATACTTTTTCTAAAATAAAAGTAGCCTAAGATACTCCCTATATCGTCAGCTATCTACCAGCGAAAGTCCCGTCAAAATCGGTCCAACCGTTTCAGAGATTACCTGGAACAAACAGATTGACAATAAATTTAAAAATGGGTGTTTTGTTATAGGTTATATACTTTCATATGCATTTACTAAAAAGCTGTTATTGTGACATTATAAAGAGACACTTCAATTTTATTAATTGTGTGTATAAAGATACGTTTGCTACCAGCAAAATATACTTTACCATATTTGTATTTAAATCAATTATTTCACCGACATAACTGACGTAGTAAGCTACACTGTACCCACGCTGTCCTTTGGGCTTTGTCGCACAATGTAAACAGCTCATAATTTCACTTACGCAAAGGGATCGCTAACTATCAATACGAAAGTTAAGACCCTTATCCGTATCTCCGGATCAAGATAACAATAATCCGTACCCGTATCGGCGGATCCACATTTTTAAGGATCCGACATATCCCTAGTGTAGTGCCTTTAAGGTTATCGTGTGGTAATCTTCGTCCAAATCGTCACTTCATATGAAATGAAAAAAAACCTACAAAAAATAACAAATTTTAAGGAAAATTGTTGTATTACGAAACAAAAGTTATTTTAAACTTGAATATATAACAAGGTATATAATCAATAAGTTAAAACTAACTTAAGTACAATCTAGACCATCTCTGAACCCCTCGGTCCTTCCCATACGATTTTTTTTTTTGTAAGTTTATTGCCATCTTAGGCCATCCGTGACCTCCATAGGATCTACAATCCATCACCAGTCGCCGCTATCATACCGGCCTGCTCAAATGTCTCTTCAAGTTATCCTTGAAACATCGAGGAAGGTATTTTGCGGATCCGTCCCAAAGGTGCGAATAGTATCCCATTCCATTTATTTTAACACTGGCAGACTCACGCAACTTCGTCTGCGTCACATAAGAGAGAGATAGGGAGAGAGAGTAGGTCGTAGGCAGAGACAAATAACAATTGTCGTAAGCACCTATAATACCGCCTGCCAATTCATTCCGCTAAAATGCATGCGCGATAATTGATTATTATTTTGCTACGGAGTTATTTTAAAACTGTGAATCTCCTAAAATATTCATTTATATCCATAAAATTGATATAAAGGCCAATTTTGTGCAAAAATAAATACTTATTATGAATAAGGTATTTATTTCGTTATTAATACCATGTTTATTAAAAGCACCTTCGCAAATAACTCCTTATTTTACAACAAATTTTATTACCATAAAAAAGGTTATACTGGGTAAACCTTAAAAGATCGAAATATGCTTATCCCGAACTTTTTTTAGAACTTTTTAAGAGAAACAATTCCGTCACACATCAGTTTTTATAAAAAAATTCATAGATACTCCGCTCCTATTGTTCGTATAATGATGTTATATAGTCTATAGCATTCCTAGATAAATAGACTATCCAACAGTAAAATAATGTTCCCATTGCAATCAGTAGTTTCTGATATTAGCACGTTCAACCAAACAAATAAACTTAGTATAGATATGAGCTAACCAAAAAAATTTAAATCGGTAGTCCAAACAACCTTTGTGTCTACGTAGATACATTCTTGGGAACAAGTGCTACGAAAGTACATGCCACACTGTAAGGGTTAAACCACAAAAACAGGCCGACCAAAGTTATTCAGTTCGCGTACAATTCACCGAAATAAAATTCCAGCATATAACAATAGCATCGAACCGCGTCGGAACAGAAAATTCACAATAGTTTGTTACATGGAGCAATTAAGCCTTATGAGAGTCCACCGGAGGTCTAAAACTTTATGGTCCATCGGCTGTTAAATAATTTTCATTGTTTTAATTTGACTGTGTATAGTTTTATCTTTTTAATCGACTTCAAAAAAAAGACGGGAGTTTACTCAATTCGAATGTATATAATAATATATATATTTTATGAATGTTCAGCCGTATCTTCTTTGTTTATGAACCGATTTGGATGATACGTTTTTTTTTTTTTTATAGGGGATACCTCAAGGGTGGTCCCATTTTAATTTAATTGGCATTGGACCTTCAACTTTAAGATACACCAGGGAAATCTTCAAGATCATTGAAGTTGGTTTTCCTTTTTTGTTACGTGTACTACAGGATGCCCGCGCGAATCTTGCTCCCCCGCTCCCGGCTATTTTAAAAACAAAAATGCTTATTGTGGGTGTTCCTTAAAAGATAGATATATACTCACCCATAATTTTCTGTAGGTCTTTTTAATGTCTACAATTGTTTAGTACATTAATTTGCTATATCTCTTATGGTTTACTCAGCGTAAGCCATTTAAGCGCCCGAATTGATGCACCATGGCCAGGTTTTATTTATTTGTGCGGAACCCTAATTCTTTTTACCTGAACCAAAATTAGCCTAAGTTACTTTCTATAAATTCAGCTATCTACCAGTGAAAGTCCTGTCAAAATCGGTTCAACCGTTTCGAAGATTACCCGGAACAAACAGACCGACAAAAAATTTAAAAATGGGTTTTTTGTTATAGGTATCGTGTATACTTCTATACACATACATACATACCGTCACACCTGTATCCCCGAAGGGTTAGGCAGAGGTGTACTAATGTACACCCACAGTTCGCTGAATATGTTTTTTAGGTCGCATGTAATAGGGGCGAGCCTATTGCCATTAATCGGGCACAAATCCAAACTCCGAGCTGCTACTGAGAATTTTCATAAAAAACCCAATAACACTTTGCTCGACCTGGGAATCGAACCCAGGACCTTGATCATAGTAGTCGCACTTACGTCCACTAGGCTAATGAGGTAGGCATACTTTCATATGCATTTAGTAAAAGGCTGTTATTTTGACATTCATTAGAAACAGACATTTCAATTTTATTAATTGTAGAGATATAAAAGATATATAATAGAATGGCCGTCTATCCTAAACCATGCTACAGATATAAAATATCTTGTAAAATTTGAATGGTCCATTTGATATATAATTTGAATTTCAAAATTTGTCACCTGGAATGGTACTATCGATATCCGAATTTCAACCGGACGCGTAAATTTAACGTTATATCTACGACAGGCATCCTATGTAGCGACGACCGGCATCCTTCCGTTTGACTGGGCCTTCCACAGTTGAATTATAAGTAGCGTTACAAATCAATAAATTATATTACGATGCATTACTTTCATTATTCGAAAGTTTGTTTATAGCAAAGATTTTAATGTACTACGTACTCCATTAAAATTTTGAAATAATTACAATGGTTTATAAAATTCAAATGTGTTCTCGAAACTATTACTTGACCACGGCAAAGTCAAAGAAGGGTTATGATTTTAGCCGTTATGTATGTATGTTCATCTATTCCTAAATTTCTTCTAAATTACCCATCATAATTTGACAAATGAGCTATTGTTAGAAGCGATTTTGTCGTTCGCTAGTTAAAGGCTTATCTGGCGTTACACTAAATTCAATACGACGCCTCCTACAGGAAGTGAAATGAATGAAAAAAGCGTAATCAGCACATTTTGGAGATAGTATTTAGATTATTTATTTATCATTTATAATTAATAAATGTAGGTGTCACGTATTGAGGGAACTTTAAATAAAATCTTTGTAACCCTAATGCCAAAAATATCAAGAAAGATATACGTAACATGTTAAAATTACACGCACACATCGAAACCGATATTCGAAATTATAGAATGAGTAACCAAATTATGAAATTAACTTAGCAAGTTGAATTACTTATCGTAATTACACTGTGGCAATTTAAATCGTAACGGGGTTAAACATTAGCCGGCAATACGCTTCAACGCCAATTTCTTTGACCAATAAATACGAAATGACAGTTTATTTGATCAGTAAGTTTAGTATTTCGAATTTAGTCGATCTCCATTCTACCCTCTGAATATTAACTTATTTATTTAGATATTACGTCATCGCTTTAATGCGTGATTGTTATTATTCTATCATTAGTTGATTGTGCTGTCTTAAGTCAACCACTCAATGGAGAGTTTGGAGTTGTAAAACGACTACGTCACGGTTTTTAAGTAATTCACGGGATGCTATGCCTTACAATACATTATGAGAGGAACCTTGAACAATATTTTTAGATATATTTTGGTATGAATATTGAAACCGTACTAATGACCAGCACTATTCACGGGGTGCGATAGGAACAGGTATGCTCTGTGGCCGCACGTATTATATAAGCCAGCAACAGCAGGTCTAAAGATCAATCTCGCTCGAACTATCGGACGATTAGTATTTCGTAATTTATAATACTTAACTGGAATTCTTTTATAAGTAATCAAACAGTATAAAGTTAAATCTATGTGTTATAGTCTTATGATTTTGATTTGTCGGGTAATGAGGTCAAAGACAATGTCAAGTATGATTTACTGTCAAAGGGTGGATTATTACGTGAATGATAGTTACCCCTGGAAGTGATACCCTCTCTCTTATATCTACTAAAAATAATTATTATAAACAATAATTACACTTAATACAACAAACATGTGTGCAGTTTACATGCGGTACAATTGAAACCTACAGTAACATAAAAATATTCACATAAAAAATACACGTGAACAATACACCACGCTGGCTATGACGTCTTTATCTACGGCTTCATAATACGCAGACGCATACACACGTACAAAAAGGACACTGTTTCCACCTCACTCTCATGCAGGCTACATGCTATAGATGTATGTGTTTGTCTCTTTTTAGTTTCGCCTTTTCGTTTCAACGCGTTTCAAATCATAACGGTACGAACTTTTCACTTTGAAAAATAGTTAGGTTATTATTAAATTAGCTGGCTTTAAAATATACAGCATACATTATGCCTCCCACCCTGCAGAAGATCGCAAGCAAATAACCTTAAGTAAACGAGGAACATCTCGGTGAGTAGGGTTTACAGAGGTTCCCTGGGGAAGGAGGGTTCAAAGTCGGCAAAGCTTGATTGCCAACTTATTCGTGTCAAAAAATTAAAGTAATGTATATGCTAGGTATAATGAGATTTTAAAATGTAATCGAAAATTACAAACTGGTTCAATAAATCCGTTCATATCCCTACCGTAGAAAATTCAAGGGGGGACGATAAAGCAAATCCACCCTCCGCATAATTCGCTAATCAGCCGAAAGCGGTGGATTTCCACAACGTTCCACTCTAAGACAATCTCGTTTTTATTTATTATTCCTACTCAATAATCCCGCCAAGACCACCCGTGAAGAAACGTAAACGCGAGTGCGGATGGATTTCACGGTGTCACAGTTCTATTCGTTAATAATTTTTAATTTACAACTATCAAAGTATTGTAACAATTTCATTAAATCTTTCAATTCTTCAAAATTATGAGAGTAATTCGCAGATGTTACGGTACTCTAGGTACATATCATGTAAAAAATAAACATGTCTAAAGTATAATTAAACTCGTTCAATTATGATGTATACTCGTCGTCCATGATTCTCTTTTTACCCGACTGCGTAAAAGGAGGGCTAAGTTTTTCGAGCGTATGTATGTATATGTATGTCTATTTCTTTAGCACGCTCTGTACCCTAAAGGTCTGGTCAAACAGCGGACGGGGCGGGACGGCGACGCGACGCTGGCGGGACGTGAAGAGTTGTAATATATTATTTATACTATTTCCAATTCTTTATTTTCTCGATAACAGTTCTAATTTGATAGTTGTAGTGTTGTGACCAAATAAGTAATGATATCGACCGCACATATTTATTATATTTTGAACAAAGACAAATACAACAAAAACATTCAAATAAAGATTACCTGTCGTTATAATTATTTCGTTTCATTGTCGAGTACCTACCTATACCTACTTATTTTACAACAGTTTCGAAAATTTTGAAATAGTTGGCATTATCAATCAAGAATTAATACGTGTAACATCTTGTAATGAAATATAATATTAGTTAATAAATTTGTACAAAAGTATCCGGCAGTAGTTTAGTTTCTTACATTTTGTAAAAAAATATCGAGTCTGTTATCGTGTTACGTTTATCGATATAGCTCCATCTCTATCAGTTTCTCTGACTCTGGTATAATCTTGTACGTGTGTAAACGTCATATTTTTATTAAATAATGCATACATAATGTAAAAAAGACGCTCGTTCAAGTTTTCACAGGGGCTGTCATCGAGAAAATAAAGAAATGGAAATGGTATAATGTAGAATATGTCACATGAAGCCGTTGCGCTCGGCGCTCGACTAGCGGTCGCGTCACGTCGCCGCCGCGTTCGGCCGTCCGCTGTTTGACCAGACCTTAAATGGGTTGATGGATTTTAGCATACGGAATTCGTCTTTATTGTGGGAGTGACATAGGCTATGTAACATTTAAATACGACGTCTCCGAATCAAATAAAAACCAATAAAGAAATATATTTTTTTCGGTGCTTTGTTGCAGTCGGGTTTTTTTCTTTAATAAACAGATAATTATTATATGCCAATGGCATAAAAATTTGCTGCCAAAAATTGCAGGCCCCTAATTTGTTTCGTACATACCTACTTTTGATTTTGTTTGTTTAGTTCATTTCGTATATACATAAATATTATTTCATAATTTGAAGTCGTTTTTTTTTTTAATTTCCAGTCTTGTTAGGCTGCTACTATCTAGGTATAAAAAAACAAAAATATTTAATTTAGGCCCTAAAAAGCACTTACGAACGTTATAACACAGTCATACCTGTACGGAAAACATCACAGTCGTGGAGAACAGCGGGAAAGAAACTCAGTTGGATTTAATTCAAAATACACAATCAATTATCTCAAACTTTACACACAGAGTACATCTTACAATCATAACTTTATGAAATGGCACGTCGCAACGTATCATTAGAAAGTTTTCCTAGCGTTCAAAGGTGTCAAATAAACTACCTCAAAAATTCAGTATTTGAATAGTATGAATTCGCTGATCTCGGTGATTTGGTTGTCATGGCTTCGCAACTTGCCACATTATAATATATTGAAATAAATAAATAATTATCATATACGACGTATACAAAGTGCAGGCCATTTCGAGACGAGGCGACAATGTCGTTTACAAGCGAGCGTTCACGCGTTATTTGTGTCTTGCTTGTAAATGCATCCGAAGATCGATGTGTGAGAGAAATGCTCGTATATACTTAAGTGAATGCTTTTGTGCACAAATGTTTGCGCAACTTTGTCTCGATGCAAATACATTTCAAGAGTTTTTTTTCTTCAACTGAAGTCGTAGAATTGCTTGCCAGTGTCAACGTTTTATTTTCTTGAAAGTAATCATTCTGGATTGTTCTTGTCTCATTCAATCTCTTTCTTGTTTGTTTATATTCAACCTGATCAAGTCTCGTTATTATAGTAAAGTGGTGGATTCATTAATAAAACTTTTCACAGAGATTTAGACTTAATTTGAAATTTACTCGAAATTTTAACGTTATTCTAAAATACAGTGTGTTTTTTATTTCCACGGAGTAAAATAACATTCCGTGTGTTGCTAGTTTATTGTGTTTTTAAAATATTGATGTTATCAATCGGTACTAACTGTATAACCGTACGAGTAAATATAAGTTTTTCTGAAGAAAAAAAAACATTGAAGCTCCAAATATCAAGGCCGAATACGGGAGACGAAATCGCGTCTCTCGTGGGTCAAGCGCAGTGTTTTTTAATAAAAAAAATTATAATATGTTCTCCATAATACATTTTATATTTTCGTCAATTATGTAATGATAATAGTAAATTATAGGGTATGTTCAATAACACAAAATATACCCTCAATTCGGTATTTAAAATCTTACGATTCAAATAATTTTTACGTATATTACGTGTATATGCACAACACTACAAAAATAAATGTGGCAAAATTATTTTCAAATTTGACATTAGTGATTGCCAATTTATCCCCTGAGACCATGAGACTAAAAAAAATATTATAAGTATTAGTTTTAATTTTTTAAAGATTTACAGTAAGGCCAAAGTCTTAGCTAATGTTATAATTGTAAAACGCTAAGCCTAGAAGGAGAGCTGGCTCTCAAGTGCAGCTGCCGAAACATACCTATAGGTGCTGGCGATAGATTTTCAACTTGTGATTGGTAGTTAGCTAGACAGGCAAAAGTAAATGCCCTACAACCCTAAGATGTTTTTATAAGTGTAGATACGTTAATCACGCTCAAAGTCTGGTAATTGCATGACATTCTCTCAGTCACGTATTATTCCGTGTTGTGATTGCCATTCAAAATATATAATCATTTCTTTCAATAACAAAAATGGGATACAATGGCATTCATATTCATTCCCTTTTTGCGTACCTACTTTATAACTGGAAGCATTATTTATATTTTTTTAAATGCAATGATGTTGTAAAACAAGTTGTACAACCAAAATAGTTTCATAACGATGTATTCCATCACTGAAAACACAGACACATTGTAGGGATTCAAACTCAGGTCAATCGATGCGATGTCCGTATACATTATCCATGTGTCATCATTGTAATCATGCATGTATTTTTTCTATATCGGTTTAAAATGTATCCTTCGTTAATTTCCTTAACATAATAATGTAAATCTATGTCAAAATTCATTGAAATCATTATACTTATAGAATTATATTTTGTGTAAATTAAATGTCAAGGTCAAGGTGATGTACGTCGACATTGAAGAACATGGTGGCGGAAGCACTGTTTCTCAGGCCCTGTAGGCGAAGGAATATGTGCAACCCATGGTGTACTCTCTCGCCTTCATGACCTGAGGAACTGGGCTAAATCATCTGAAGATCTGACTCCTGAGGAACCTCACTATCACCGAAAACCCATTATGGTGGTTATATTATAAAATTAGCTAGTCTACATATTAAAACTTTAAAAGAAAATGCAGAGAGTTATAATTGTACAGTTATATTATATTAAGAATTATTGTATAAAATTGTATTTTATATAGACCTCTGAAGATAGAAGTCGTAAAAATAGTTCTCATGCGCGCCCCCATCGTAAAAGTCTTCCTATGATGACGGTCTAAGTTATTGGCGAAAGCGGAATAGTATTTAATGTAAAATTATTTCATTACCGCGTGTAATTGCTTTACTATATAAATTATATTTTTAAGGATAAAGCGCATCCAGGATTAATAAGAACATGTAACTTTTCTTCTGTTTTCAAGATATTCTGGCTTGGCTAGAAGAATATTTGATCTTTATATTCGCAAGTTAACATGACAAAATCGAATGTCACTTGACATTCGTATCTAATATAACATTAACCAATTTGAAAATACACTCATCACGAGGTATAGTGAAACTGAGGTGATAATAAAAAATACAAAAATAGGGATAAGCAGCAAAAATTAAATAGTAAAAAAAGTTATAAATCTCTGCCAACCAATCTTGCTATAACCAACTGCCAATCCATACAATTTTTAAATAAAAAACAAAATTCGCAATTTTTAAAATAAAATTAAAATTATATCACTTTACAATAGCACGCTACTATCCTCACTGCTTCTCAGTACTCCTCACCTCTCTTCACACGAATTCATCTTACCACTACATAGCAACAATATTGCCGCATTTCATAGTCACAGTGTTAGTCAAAACAACTCCCGTTTAACTCATAAGTTAAATGAAATAGTTGATTTTTAAAGTAATTTGCCAATTTGTAAATCGATTAGTAAGTACTTTTTAGCTGTATGTGACATAAATATTATTTTTGAAATACTAATATAATCCTAGAAATTAAAGAAGACAAACATTTTGTTTAATTTTATTAAAACGCTGTATTTTCATGACAAAGACCAGTACCCGGTGCTCGCAGCATTTTATTTAAATCTCGAACACTGCGTTATTCTTTTTTTATACGTATAGAAAGAATCCAGATATTGGATTTACAAAGAGTATAGAACGTCTCTATATTTCCTAGAATATTTAAGTATTTCTGAGATTTGTGTTTTCTGATATATTCACTTTGTGATAAAACATACTGTTTAAAAATAATGACCACTAAAAAATAGACACTGTGTTCAATCGATATTCGTATTTTTACATAATTTTTTTCTTCTGACCTTACTGTTAGCCTGAGGGGCCCTATCCAAAAACAGAGCAGCTGATGGCTTTTACAGCTTTAGCGGGCTTGGGGGCGATCGCTTAAGGCACTCAGCCGCGAAAGCTTGGGCAACAAGCGCGCAAGGGTGCCATAGTTGCAGGACCTCGGCTTGGGATATTGCCGCGATTGCAAAGAAGTCGCGATTTGACTAATTCCCTATCTGTAACATTCGAAATATCAATTCGTAACTACGTCACATCCCGAAGCAATAATGGTTCAATTGGTAGCGATCAACGTGAGTTCGAATCCCTGCAATAAGCCTGAGTGCTCGGGGAAGAAAAACATCGTGATGAATTCATAGCATGGTGGTAGGGCTTCTTGTAATGCCCACCTGGCTAGCTACCACTCTCAAGTTGAAAATCTGTTACCAAATACCAATATTTGTGTTCCGGCAGCTGCACTTAAGAGCCAGTCTTCCAGTAGGCTGTAGTAAGTGAATGAAAATGTAAAATTTGGCAGTCAATTTGTCCATTTGTGTGTCTGAATTGAGCTCAAAAATAGCTTAACCATTTTCAATGAAATTTAGTACACGGGAAGTATATTAAGTATGTAATTCCGAAATGAATAGGCTATAATCATTATCAATAACAGTTTCAAACTTCATAAAACATAAATAATTTATGTGAAAACTTTTATAGCACCGTAGTGGTGGCAACCATCACCACACACCGGGTGTGATAATCTACTTTTGTAGAAAGAGTGGACTGTATATTTTCAAACTGGCTGGAAGTAGATACCACACAAAATAACCGCAAAATACGGTATACTATAATCGAGATGAAGGCTCATTTAGCTTTCGCCGCCGATGATGTTTATCCGAATGTGTAGAATCCAAATGCTTTACTCATTACTCCAACGCCAATACCGAAATATGCACAGCACCTTTTCGTATGCACTAATACTGCCGTTACTTTAACAACTGTGTCGTGAGACGTTAGCCGCCGCCCCGGTATCGGTCCGAGTTCCACGCGCAAGTGACCAGTCATCACCGATTTTCAATTGTAGGGGTAATGAAAAAAAAATTTTTTTTTCACCCAACCAATTTATGAGCTCGAACAACCGTTAACCGAACGAAAAAGCGATACTAAAAAGAGACAAGATCTATAGGATATAACCTGCGAAAGAATGAGATAGAATACATTATACACGGATAATGCAAGTCCTGATTTTCACGACTATGATTGTCGTTGAATTGGCGTAGCAGTGTGACAACCAGACTTGCACGCACTGTTCTATGTACAGTACCAGTGGTCAATAGTTTTAGTCCCACTGATTTAATATTTTTAAAATGAGGTTTTAAAGAAGACTTTTTTATGTTATCTAAAGGTCCTCACTTGTACCGCGTGTAAACTGTACGCATGTTTTTTATGACATGTAAATAATTAATTAATATGTAATAAACTCGTGCGGAGCAAAATCGAGTTACATCAATTGTTAAATTACACGAATCATTACAATTACAGCATTTAATTTACAGATATCACAATTGGGATCAAACATTTACTCCCTTTATAAAATATTTTATCTTTCAATATAATTGATGTAATTATATTAACTATTTTTATCAGGTATTCTTTGATTACTCTTTTTTAAATTAATAACAATAATTTAATATTAGAACCCATGTTACATTAAATTCTTGATGGAATACCATATCTACTATTCTCTATTTTCCAGTCATTAAAATAAAGAATCTCAAAATAAATAATAAATGTTTAAGTGCTAAACGTAAACATGTGCCAAAGGATATTTATTTAAGTTCTTGAGAATTTCATAAAACGCCATGAACCGGTGTCGGAATTTCTATAATGTCACACGCCATACCAGGGTGGTTGTAAAAAGTTTTACGCATGTGAAATATGAGGTTTTTTTGTTAGTGACAAATATTAAAATGACATTTTTTTTAATCTACGTTATGCAAGATTACTTAGAGTAAAGTATATTTGAAGAAAGACGACAATTGCCGAACGAATATGCTGGATCAAAATTCATAGATCCATTGTAATTACAAGTATGAATCCTATAAAGCGTGACTAAGCTTTTGGTAAAGGAAACCATATAACATTGACACTTGAATGAGTTCTATAAAATTAAATTAAATCAATAATGCTTTATTCAATATAGGCCTTAAGGAGGCACTTAAGACTAACGTAACCAAACAAGTTATTATTAAATTAGGTAACCTACGAAAATGTAACCGTTTGATACATTACAAATTTTAGTTCACAATGTATCGACAGTTTACAACATACCATCACGCCTGTTGCGGACAGCGAGCGGGGCGAGCGAATAACAATAGTCTAATAGTATAGAATGAACAAATAAATGAAATAATACGTGTTAGGAATAAGGTTTATAAATACGTGTTAGGAATAGATATAATAATATGAACTGAATATGTGTGAATATGTGTATTTTAAAACGATTAGAATAAGAATATAGCTAGTTGTAAGTTTAAATGTATAAATTTCACTAGTTGTAAGGATGAACCATGCCAGACTCGGAACATCTGGCATGGTGACTCATGGTACTGCCGAGAGCGCGCACACGGGGCGTGCGCGCTCATTGGCTGAGCGACGCCCCGCACGGAATCCATCGCACTACCGGTTGCGAGGCAAAGGGCGAGGTTAAATATAGCGGAGAGGGCGGCAGTACTGCGATCAGTTCGAGAAACACTACAACAACAGCAAGCAGCGAATCTGCGATCAGTTCGAGAAACACTACAACAACAGCAAGCAGCGAATCTGCGATCAGTTCGAGAAACACTACAACAACAGCAAGCAGCGAATCTGCGATCAGTTCGAGAAACACCACAACACCAGCAACAGCAAGCAGCGAATCTACAAGCAAACTACAGTCAAGAACGTTATTAAGAATCAACATTGTTACTACGAACTACTGTAACTTTGTAAGAAACAAGAATAAAGCAAGCGCTATTAACTTAGCACACATTAAAATATTGTGGACATCTTTTATTCACAATATTATCTGGTCCTTCGGAAGCCGGATCGGAAGAAAAAAGAACAGAACATTTCGCCGATCTACGACAACGCTTGAAGAAGAAACGACGTGTTATCAAGACATCTGTATCCACGAACGGCGTACCTAGATCAATGGTTGTTACGAGAAGCCAGGGAGACGCAATGGAATCACAAAACAGAAATAACACAGTCCGAGTATTCGAAGAATCGCCGCTATCGCCAGACACACAGAGGGCAACTCCAATTGTAATATATTGAAATAAATAAATAATTATCATATACGACGTATACAAAGTGCAGGCCATTTCGAGCGTGGCGACAATGTCGTTTACAAGCGAGCGTTCACGCGTTATTTGTGTCTTGCTTGTAAACGCATCCGAAGATTGATGTGTGAGAGAAATGCTCGTATATACTTAAGTGAATGCTTTTGTGCACAAATGTTTGCGCAACTTTGTCTCGATGCAAATACATTTCAAGAGTTTTTTTTCTTCAACTGAAGTCGTAGAATTACTTGACAGTGTCAACGTTTTATTTTCTTGATTGTTCTTGTCTCATTGAATCTCTTTCTTGTTTGTTTATATTCAACCTGATCAAGTCTCGCTATGGTAAAGTGGCGGCTTCATTGATGAAACTTTTCACAGAGAATTCGACTTATTTAAATTCACGGAAAGTACGTGGTTCAAAATACGGAGTGTTTTTTATTTGCACGGAGAAAACTAACATTCCGTGTGTTGCTAGTTTATTGTGTTTTTAAAATATTGATGTTATCAACTCGTTACTAACTGTATAAGCCGTACGCGTAAATATCAGTTTTGAACAAAAAAAAACATTGAATCTCCGAAATGTTAGCCAAATACGGGAGACGAAATCGCAACACCGGGTAAGCGAAGCATTTTTTAATAAAATAAATAAATAATATGTTCTACGAACTAACTTTTATTTTGTCAATTATGTAAATAATAGTAAATTATAGGGTATTTTAATTAACACAAAATATTGCGCAATTCGGTATTTAAAATCTTACGATTCAAATGGTTTTTACGGAAAATACGGTAGCACAACAGAACAAAAATTAAATGTGGCAACTTTTAAAAATTTGACGTTTATGATTGACAATTTATCCCATGGGACCTAAAAAATATTCAATATAAGTATTAGTTTTAATTTTTAACGTAAGGCCAAAGTCTTAGCTAATGTTAATTGTAAGATTCGAAGCCTGGCCGATCGCCAGACACAAGAGGGCTGCGGGAACCACCGGAGGTGCTCGCTGATAGGTACTTCGCTGACAGGTCAAAAGTACAGGCCCTTTACCCTGCCACGTTTTCATAAGTGTCGATACGATGACATGCTCACACTCTGGTACTAGCAATGAGAATCCTCAGCCGCAATTCTCCGTGTTGATTCCGTATTCGAAGATAGAATCATTTCTTTCAATAACAAGAAATGGGATGAAGTATCGTATTCGTTCCTGAAGGCGTACCGTACTTTATAACTGGAAGCATTATTTATATTTTTTTAAATGCACGATGTTGTAAAACAAGCTTACAACCAAAATAGTTTCGGGGGGATGTATTCCGTCACCGTAACGACAGACGCATTGTAGGGATTCGAACTCAGGTCAATCGACGTGCCCGTTACATTATCCATGTCGCATCATTGTAATCAATGCATGTCTTTTACTATAAGGTTTACGACATACTATCCTTCGTTAATTTCCTAACCTAAATGTAACCTGTATGTCAAATGGATCGAAATCATTTCTTAAAGCAGCTATTTTGTGTAAATTAAATGTCCACGCAAGGTGATGTACGTCGACATTGAAGAACATGGTGGCGGTAACACTGCTTGGGGCCCCTGTAGGCGAAGGAATATGTGCAACCCATGGTACTCTCTGCCTTCATGACCTGAGGAACTGGGCAAATGTTTTGAAGGCCGGACTCCTGAGGAACCTCGATATATGCGAAAACCCATTAGGGGTAATTACCGTAGCTATGAACGCATTAAAATTTAAAAGAAAATGCATAGAGTTGTAATTTTACAGTTATATTATATTAAGAGATTCTGTAAACCCGTATTTGGTCGGGACCTCTGAAGATAGAAGTCCAACAACCTAGTTCGATGCGTGCCCCCATCGTAAAAGTTCGATGAAACGGTCTAAGGTTTGTTATCGAATGTATTTAATGTGAAGTTATCGTTCCGCGTAAATTGCTATCTCTCAATTCTTTTTAAGGATAACGCATCCAGGATTAATAAGAACATGTAACGCTATTCCCGCTTAAAGATATTTGCTTTGCTAGAAGAATATTTGACACAGAAATCCGCAAGTTAACATGACAAAATCGAATGTCCCATGCTTCGTGCCGAATAACATTAAGGCAACTTTGAAATCACTCATCACGTGGGATAGTGAAACAAAGGTGATATTAAAAAATATACAAAGGCCAGTCGTGTAACTGCAAAGGAAAAAAAGTTATTAATCTCTGCCAACCAATCTTGCTATCACCAACTGCCAATCCATACAATTTTTAACCAAAATAGCAAAATTCGCAATTTTTAAAATGAACATTAAAAGTGATACTTTACAATGGCACGCTACTATCCTCATGACTCAGTACTCCTCACCTCTCTAAACACGAATCCGTCTTACCACTACATAGCAACGATATTGCCGTATTTCATAGTCACAGGTGCTCGACAAAACAACCCGTTAAGACATCGGAGCAATAGTTGTTTTCAATATTTGCTAATTTGTAAAGCGATTAGAAGGGCTTTTTAGCTGTATGACATAGAAATTGTTTTGAAATACTAATATAATCCGGAGGTAAAAGAAGACGAAGTTTCGTTTAATTTTATTAAAAGGCTGTATTTTCATGACAAAGACCAGTCCGGCTCGCAAGCATTTTATTTAAATCTCGAACTTGCGTTATTCTTTTTTTATACGTATAGAAAGAGGCCAGATATTGGATTTAGAAGGACCATGGGACGATCATATTTCCTAGAATTTAGTATTTCTGAGCTGGTGGTTTTCTGATATATTCACTTTGTGATAATGGTGTTTGAAAATAAGACCACTAAAAAATAGACACTGTGTTCAATCGAAGTCCTTTTTACATAATTTTTTTCTTAGACTACTGTTAGCCTGAGGGCCGGAACGAAAGACAGAGCAGCTGATGATTTACAGCTTTGGCGGGCTTGGGGGCAACCGTAAGGCACTCAGCCGCGAAAGCTTGGGCAACAAGCTCGCAAGGGTGCCATAGTTGCAGGACCTCGACTGGTCTATTGCCGCGATTGCAAAGCCGTCGCGATTTGAGTACTACCTAATCTGTAACATTCGAAATATCAACTTCGTAACTACGTCAGATCCCGAAGCAATGATGGTTCAATTGGGGCGATCAACGTGAGTTCGAATCCCTTCAATAAGACGGAGTGCTCGGGGAAGGGAAAACATCGTGATGAATTCATAGCATGGGTAGGGCTTCTTGTAATGCCCACTTGACTGTTCAACCCGCAATCGGCAAGCTGTTACCAAATACCAATATTTGTGTTCCGGCAGCTGCACTTAACGAGCCAGTCTTCCGAGTAGGCTGTAGGTAACGAACTGAAAATGTAAAATTTGGCAGGGGATTTGTCCGTTTGTGTCTGAATTCCGCTCCAAATGCTTAACCATTTTCAATGAAGATTTAGTACACGGGAAGTACGTAAGTATGTCGCCAAAATGTATAGGCTAGACATTATCGGAACAGTTTCAAATAAATAAAACATAATCGATTTGATGAATACTTTTAGCACCGTAGTGTCAACACCGTAGTGTAGCTACCACCGTAAAAGCATGTAGTACACCAGACGTGATAATCTATTGGCAATAAGAGTGGACTGTATATTTTCGAACCTGGCTGGAAGTAGATACCACACAAAATAACCGCAAAATAAGGGATATTATAATCCGAGATGAAGGCTCATTTAGCTTTCGCCGCCGATGATGTTTATCCGAATGTGCAGAATCCAAATGCTTTACTCATTACTCCTACGCCAATACCGCAAAATTGGCAGCACCTTACTAATGCAAAATCCTGCCTTTACTTTAAGCTACTGTGTATGAGACGTTAAGCCGCCGCGCCGGTATCGGTCAGAGTTCCACGTGCAAGTGACCAGTCATCACCGGTTTCAATTAAGGGGTAATGAAAAAAAAAGTTTTTTTACCTAACCCGTTCGGTTCTCGAACAACCGTTAACCGAACGAAAATCGATACTAAAAAGAGACAAGATCTTAGGATATAGCCTGGGAAAGAATGAGATAGAATCATAGACGAAGTTATTCGATTTTCACGACTAAATTGTCGCTAATTGGCGTAGCCGTGTGACAACCAGTTTGGCACGCACTGTTCTATGTCAGAAGAGGTGGTCAATAGTTTTAGCGCATAACGCACCATTTTAAAATGAGGTTTTAAACAGACTATTTCGTTATCCGAAGGTCCTCGCTAGGGGGGAGGGTAAACTGTACGCATGTCTTTGGACATGCTAACATTCTATGGTAATAAACTGGGAGGTGCATGGGAGGTTACATCGGTGTTAAATTACACGAATCTCAATTACAGTATTCCTAAAAGAGTGGTCCAAACCTTTCGCGGTTCAAATTTTTAACGCTCGCATCATAATGCATGATTTAACTATTTTTCCAGGTATTCTTTCACTCCTCTTTTTTAAATTAATAGGAGTATTACTGACCCCATGTGATGTTCTTGATGGAAACCATATCTACTATTCTATTTTCCAGTCTAGATTAAAGTACCTCAAAATAACACTAAATGTTTAAGTGGAACGTAAACATGTGCCCAAGGTGTGATTTAAGTTCTTGAGACTTCCTAAAACGCCATGAACCGGGTCGGAATTTCTAGTCACAACCATACCAGGGCGGATGGTAAGGAAGTTTTACGCATGTGAAATACGAGGTTTTTTTGTTAGTGACAAATATTCAATGCCTTTTTTAAATCGCCGTCCTGCAAGATTATGAGAGTAAAGTCTTTGAAGAAGGACGACAATTGCCGGACGAATATGCTGGGCAAAATTAAAATCATAGTAATTAGAAGTATGAATCAAATAAAGCGAATAAGCTTTTGGTAAAGGTTATAAATACGTTTGGACTTGAATGATAATATGAACTGAAATTAAATGAATAATGCTTTATTTAATATAGGCCTTAAGGAGGCACTTACGAACTAACGTATAAGCTTTATTTTAAATTTAGGTTACCTACGAAAATGTAACTGTTTAATACATCGGAAATTTTAGGTTCTCAATGTATCGAGAGTTTACAACTGGCCATACCATGCGAGCGTATTCCCCGTAGGGTAATCCATCGGTACGTGCAGCCAAGGGCGGGTTAAGTATGTGTTTTAGGGCCAGTATAATCGTGAGAAGCCTATTGCTATTAATCAGGCACAAAGCCAAACTTCGAGCTGCAGTTGATTATTTTCATAGAAAAAGCCAAAGCAATTGATCGTCATGGGAAATCTAGTCCAGGACCTCGATCATAGCAGTCGCGCTTACGACCACTAGGCTAATGTAACGAGGCAGTTTCACTATTGGCTAATCTAGTGAGATTGCTTATAACATAAATAATTCGTACGATTATAGTTTAATTTGGTGAAATTTACATTTTGTAAGAACAATAAGCAAGATTAACTTGCAAAATAACATCCGTTTTAAAATACGGTTTAGCCACATTTTCTACCGGCTTCCGTTACATACCAGATACCTACAGGTTAATATTATTACCGGAAGTAATTTGTGCTAAAGTTTACCTACAGAGTTTCTGAATAGGGCGTAGCCACTGAATTTATCAGGAATGCAAATTCGATTTATTAATTGAATTCATTTAAAAACCCTAAATTCACCAGGTTTTTTACGAACCAATTAAGAAAGTATCATACATCACTTAACACCATTTTTTATTTTTGTTTGGCTGTCTGTTTGTTTGTTCCGCGTAATCTCCGCAAAGGTTGGACCGATTTTGACAGGATGTTCACTGGCAGATAGTTGATGTTATAAGGAGTAACTTAGGTTACTTTTATTTTAGAAACAGAATTGGAGTTTTCACGCAAATAAATAAAAAGACGGGTTATGGTGAACCGTGATGAGTTGTGAATATTGGGTGATTTTTTTTGAAATTCCGCTTATTCGAATGAAATAAAAATAATGAAGTTGTTCACTTATTTAATTATAAAATAAAAACCGTATTTAAAAGAATTTACAATTTACTCGAAAAGTAAACTAACTTGAATTAATCCGCAAGGGAAAATCAAGCTAAAGAAATCTCTCAACGCTACATAAATAATGTAATCCGTAAAAAGGCTACTTACTACTTACTTTAAAAACACTTAAGGTTAGCTCCTATTGGTTTGTTGAAAATGACACAGTTTGCAACCAAAACGTAAATAAGAACCATAAAAAAATATTAATAATAAAAAAAACACAAACTTCAATTCAGTTGTACTAAAATAAAAATAATAATTGTATGCAACACTATGCTGAATATTATTTGTATAGGTAAATAAGTTATACCTTATATGATAATAATTTTAAAACCCTGTATCGCGTTTTTATTTCCTAGCCCTTTCATATTACGCCATCTTTGGGTGTCCGCCATATTGGATTTAGAACTATGGTTATCTCTAAAACTACCGATCTGATTTGAATTTTTTTAAATCTATTTTATAGCTAATTTATTGAAGAATATTATAGGCCATTTCCAGCTATCTCGAAGTTATTGGCAAGTACGAGAAGTGAGAACAAAATGATGGGCTACACGGGTGCCCTGCATGTTGTAGAGTTGGTTGAAACAGCTAGCGGATAAACAAAAGAACATTAAATCTGTACCTAATCCTCGAGTTGACTGTATTATTAAACTTATTACACTAAAATAAAATATACTTACTTAATTTTATTTAGGCCTTGAGAAGTTACTTAAGGTCGAATATAATATTAATCTTGAATAAAGGCTAAGATGCATAAAAAAGAGTTAACATTGTGTAAACTACTATTTATGAAATTTCTAATTTAGTTTTTGTAACCATGAAAACAATACTTTCATACTAGTAGACGCGCAAATCACGCTTTGTGAAATAAGTCCAAGTTTTTAAATGCCGCTTTCTGATAGTGATGTAGTAATCGTTTTAAGGTTGGTATATAAATTTAACGCACATTGAAAGGACGTCCGTGTGTTCGGGCCTAAGTCGAATCGTTATCGGTTTCTTTAAGCAGAAGCTACAATTCAAGATTGATACATGGATACTATCAAACGCGATTTACGAACAAAATTTAAATTAAGTTTTATCTTGGTGATCTCTTTCATGTCAAATTTCTTTTTGAGTTTTTTATCTGATTTATAATTTAATAATGTTTCGGATAATCAAGTTGGTTAATTTAAACGGTCAGCAGAAGTATCGAAAATAAATGTCCAATTTCGTAGAATTACTAAAATAGGTTATGATTATCTATATTAATATATCTTCTTTAATATAATAAAGCGGAAAAGTTTTTCGTTCGTTTGTTTGTTTAAACATGCTAATCATTGGTGTCACTAGCGCGTTGCATCTTTAAACTCTCCTTTCCCCAAACAGCTCTAGAAACTCACAGGACCACAACACAAGGACCGCCTCAGGTAAAAAAATATCTTTAAAAAAAAATCTTCGTGCTCTACCTCTCTCTAGAAAATTCTTATAATTATAATTCCATCAGGATGTTTTCCTTAATCGAAAGCTCGGACTCATTGTAGAGATTCGAACTTACTTCGATCTACACGGTTTCCATAGACACTATCACTTGACCATCATTGCGTAATGTATTTTAAGTTAGCTTAACAGAATAATTAAAATTAATATAGGTATCCCTGTAAACAAAGAAGACATTTTGTAAACTTAGCGGTTAGCACACATTTTTTAACTGACTTCAAAAAAAAAAAGACTGCGGTTTTTCAATTCGATCATCAAAGTTGGTTTTCTTTTTCATTTAAAATTGTCTTGTTTATATTATGTAGGCTACTTTCTTTATTTTCCACACAGGGTATGCATGTCTTTATTTAGGCCGTACTATTTATTAACCAGTGTAAGGCGATTAAATGTTCTGTAAATATTGTTTTTCCCTGTTTCCCTCGACTTGTAACTGCCTTCTCGGACCTACTCGTTTGTTTTCTAAGTATACATTGTTTAGGGTGTTTTGTAAACAAGCGCTTTAATCGTGTTCCCCGCTTTATTTATTTTTACTAACGTTATTGTTATGTATTTATTTTAATGGAAGCATCACAATTCCATAATTAAGTATTATTAACCTATAGAATTGAAACTCGGTAAGAGAGGTAGGGTAGAGAGTAATTTCCTTACGGATTTCTCTTTACTTGGAGCAGTTCAACTGGTGGACTACCTCCACCTTATAGAAGACCGCAGCCAAATAACCTAGTGTTGTGTTCCTGCGATGAGTAGGGTTTCCAGAGTTCCTTGGTTGAGTATAAGTGGGTATATAGAAAAATAACAGTTATGTGGGGTGACGGGTAAATAGTTTTAGTATGTAATAAATCTCTGACAGTGCAAACGTGTTTTAGTTTATTTCTTGAATAACGGAATATTACAAAACCTACGGTATTACTATATAATTATATATATATAATTAATTATAGGCCACGGTAGCTTCTTACCATCAGACGGGCCGTATGCTTGTTTGCCGAATAAGTAGTATAAAAAAATTTATAGTGACTTGTCACCAATTTCTATTATGTTAATCGCCCTGAGCTCTTTAATCAACGTTTTTTTTTACTATCTAGCACTGTTTCTCTTTGGATTAACAAAATATTAGAAGAGAGTTGAGGATGCGATTTGATACGAACCGCCTGCCTTTCCGTTAATGATTCGCATTATAGTGTTTTAATCTATACAATTATAAATGAAATATTGTTCGTTGGAAAGCGCATCACTTTAGAACGACTGGAGCGATTAGAATTTTATTAAATGTTAGTGATAGTCCGTATAATGTTTTTAGAGAAAGAAAAATTTGTAAAATTACCTGGAAAGTTGGAGAATTTTAGAAAAACGGCTTCATACTGTTTTTTTCGTTCACGAGAAAATTTTCAGGAATAAAAATTCCGGATAGTTGGTTGTTGACTATGGGAAAGGGAAAGCAAAATCTGAAGAGGCCATTCAGTATCACACGGAGTTGAGTCCTATGGTCATACTAACTAGGTATATGATTATAGTGAAATTCATTTCAAAGTCAATTGAATAACTTATAGATTAAATACAATATACCTTGCAACATCATCAAAGACTTGATCTGATTCTTTGGTCGATAAGTCTGAAAAATACAAGAGAAACCCGAAGGATGATTTCGCAGAGCATCGAATGACTTAATTCTCTTTGAACCAAATCTGGGACATTTCTTAAGCAGGTGTTCAAAGTTTGCCCAGAAATATTATTGCAAGGGCAGGTATTAACTTCTATCATTATAAAGCGTGTAAGATATTGTTTACAATGTCTACGTCTTGTAGTAGGAATCCAGTGTACGCAATTAATAATTCTCTGTTTTAAATCCCCGGCGTAAACATAGGGATGTTATTAGCCGTGGGCGATTATGAGATGTATTAATTTAATTTATTTATTAGGACCCCCAGTGGTCAGTGTATTAAATGCAGTCACATAACAAAAAAAAACAATTTGAAAAATAAAATACACTTGGCCTTTTATGGTAATCACAACATGCACTGTGTAAACAAGAATATTGGTATTTACCTATGAAATTGCCGTTTTGTATGAAATAAATGAAATGAATTTTTTTCATGTATTTTTTATTTGTATTAATCGAAGTAATCACCTATGCAATCAATGCATCTTTGCCAACGCAGTGGCAGTTTATTGATGCCCTTCTTAAAGAAATCAGCTGGACGGGAGGCAACAAATTCTTCAAAGGCATTTTGAACTGCCTCTCGGGTATTGAATTTTTTTTCCGCCAAAGAGTTATCCAAATTCTGGAAAAAGTAGTAGTCTGTAGGCGCAAGGTCTGGTGAGTAGGGCGGATGACGGAGAACTTCCAACCCCAGTTCTTGCAACTTGGAGACCGTCTGCTGTGCAGTATGAGGTCGCGCGTTGTCGTGCAGGAGCAGCGGAGACGAGCGATTGACCAATGCTGGTTGGAGATGTGCTAGCTTCTCCATCATTGTGTTCAGTTCTTCACAGTAAACATCTTCACAGTAATGCTCACCCCGTTTGGTAAGAAGCTGTGATGAATCACACCGGCGCTAGACCACCAAACACTGACCATCACTTTTCTAGGGGTAAGTTTTCGTTTAAGGCATTGTTTAGGTTCTGAACCAGGATCCAACCAACTTGCTGAGCGATTGCAGTTATCAAACAGAATCCATTTTTCATCGCAGGTAACAATGCGGTTCAAAATTCCTTCATCTGTGTGTCTGTTGAGCAGTGCAAGGCACGTCTCGACGCGTACTTCGCGCTGGCGATTATTGAGTTCGTGGGGCACCCATTTGTCAAGCTTTTTTACCTTGCCGATTTGACGCACATGGACCAATATTGTTTTGACGCTAACGTCGAAAGCTGCTGCTAATTTTTTTATTTTATTTATTTTTTTTTATTTTCTTTTTTTTAAAGTACATATCTCAATTTAGTCACCATTCATAATCGTATTTCATACACATATTCATATTTCTCGATTATGAATGATCATTCATCATCGTAATATTTCAATTAAGTATGTAAAATCGAATGTCTCGATTACGCAAATCATTTATAATCGCCCAACTCTAGATGTTATACGTGTTAATTTTAAAATTTATATCTTTCTATGGTATCGTAACTCCCAAATGGCTGAACCGACTTTGATCTATTTTTTTTTTGTTTGAAAGATGACTTCGAGAGTGTTAGCTATGACAAAAGAAAATCAGTTCAGCCGTTTCAACATTATCAGATCTTTTCTTGTTGATAAATTGATATGATGAGCATCTTCAAGAGATCTGATCGGATCGAAATTTGATGTTCTGTTACTTCTGTCATAATAGAAGAACATGATAACTTTCACCAACTTACAGTAGAAGTTTTTCGGGCATTGGAATGGTCTCAAAGAATAGGTTACATGTATTGGTTTTTTTTATATTTTTAAACAATTTTTAACCAATCTAAAATCTATGGTTACATTGCTAATTTACAAAACAACAAAAACATACGATTTAAAACTATGAACGGAAATTCTAGTTACGTACTGACGTGATGTGCGACACAAAAAGGCATTGAGCACTGATTTGTCCTTCCAATGAAATATAACACTATATATTACAATAACTTTCTATAAATAAACGCGTTATACTCTCACTAAAAGCAATTTAAAATCGTTATAAATTTTGTTATCAAATGTTGAAACAAAAGAGATAGGAAAACACGGCGAGGTGGAAACTTTATTGTCAAAAAAGGATAAAGGTTTTCTGTCACTCACGCCGGTATCAAGTCGAAATTGAGGGCAATTGCCCACCCTTCACTATAGCATAAAAAGAGGGTCAATGGTTGTAACTAGTTACAAAATATCATTGATTTATTACGGTTATTCTATCAATTTTTCATAAGTATAGGTTCGATCTTACTGTGTTGGAATGGATGAAGTTTTACCGCATTATGTCACTTTATTTTCATACCTACTAACGATACCTGAATACCTATTTTTCCACACAACCTGAGGGCGAATGGTCGCGTCATCGCTCATCAATTAAATGAACGGCAGTCACGTTGGCCGCCATTAATCTCCAGAACGAGTCACAGGGCCATACTCAAAGATCTGGGGTACTGGACCTCCCACCATAATATATTTTACTTATTTTATTAGTTCAGTTATTTGTTAACGTAGTAGCCGCTTATGTTTGTTTGACACCTTTGTTTTATAAATACAAGACAATTTTTAACAAAAAAGAAAATCAACATCAATCATTTTGAAGAGTTCGCTTGTGTATCGTCGAAGTTGAAACTCCAATGCAAATGAAATTAAAATGGAACCACCCGTGAGGTATCCCCTTTCCAACAATAAAAAGAATCTTCTAACCCAATTCATAAACAAAGAAGTTATGACGGAACATCCATTAAAAATATATAAAATCGAATTGAAAACCTCCTCCTTTTTGGAAGTCGGTTAAAAATGGGTTAAATAGAAAACTTAAATACATATATAGTATAGAAAAGTAATTTTTAGATTTTTTCTTGTGGGCTCAAACTGTTCCACTATGGAACTCACTTCAAGTAGATATAGGAAAAGCGAGATCTATACATATTTTTAAAAGACTACTATGTCGTCGTCAAATCGGGTCATAAAGAATGAAGTTATCGCTGAACATCCATAAAAAATACATTTCAATTGAGTAACTTCCATCGTTTTTTTGTAGTCGGTTAAATTCAAAAAGATTTTTTTGTTATCTCATTAGTAGTTCCAGAGATTAGCGTGTCCAATAGTAAACAAGTAAACTCTTCAGCTATAGGTATAATATTGATGAATTAATATACATGAATCTTAAAAATAACCCTAAGTGCTCACCTGTTCGACCACAATGGCATATTAATTAGTTTTCGGTAGGCTAGCTTCGGTTATGTAAATATGAACCGACTCTTTGTAATTTTACATGTTCATTCACATGGAAAACACACAACGTCATAATTTAATTGACGCGCCGCGCTTTACTGAAGCACTGTGACGTATTTTATATAATACTAGCGATCCGCTCGGGCTTCCACGGGTGTAATTTACTAAAGTGTTTAATTTTTGTTACGAAAAGTACATTTAGCTCGTCGCCACTCGCTGTTCATAGGTAGGCCTCGGCGTGAATTGCCGGACAACCGTTTCATTGCGAACCTGCGTATGATTTTTTTTGGTTGTGTGTAAATTTGAATCTGTGATATTTTCTATGGTATTAATTTAAATGATATTACGTATAGGGAAATTTCAATCTATATTAAATGCTCAAGGTAAGTCATTTATGTGAAAAAGGATTATTACCTAATTGGAGAATAGAGCTTCGGAAATAATCTGATATTTTTAATTAATATTTTTAAAATGTAAATGGGCAGTGTGCTTAATCCTTATGAGATAGACATAGCCATTGTAGACTTTTCTCTAGGTTTTTTGTAGGACTATAATTCTATAGTACATTTTGTTGGTGTATCTCATGAGGTCTGACCAGCGAAATCCTTGTAAGCGCTCGAAATTCGACTTACGACGATTTGATTACTAAACATTGAATTTTCTCTACTATCCAAAAACTTAATTACAATGTTCTAGCTGTGCCCGCAACTTTGTCTGCGTGGTATATTACATGTATGAAAAACAGCTACTAAATAAAAACATCCCCTCACCTTACGATATTTGACAGATATAAACTTTAAGAATACTCAATTAAAATCACTTTAAATGTTAACCGAATTCAGTTTAAAAATCATACTGATATTATCTAAAAGACATAAAGTCTGACTGCTAAGCTTGTGGTTATGTGTTCGATTCCCAGGTCGAGCAAAGTGATATTGGGTTTTTCTATGAAATTCTCAGTAGCAGCCCGATTAATGGCAATAAGCTTGCCCCCTATTACTTACATGGAACTTAAAACATACCCAGCGAACTGTGGGTGTACATTAGTACACCTCAACCTAATCCTTCTGGGAATATATATACATAAAGGCATACAAAAATGTTGAGTTTGTTTATGTTATTTTCCAGTGTACGCTTTATACTATAGAGATTATAGTATGTCTGTTTATTGTAATTTAATAAAAATCTTGTTTGAGTAAACAAACAAACAACAACATATATCGTAGAAATATAGATAGAATAGGTATTCTTATTCGTTTAAACATTTAAAAATAATAATAAAAGGGCATTCGTAAATTAATAATATACTTGCTTACAGAAAATATACTTAAGTGTGTACCTTCCGTAAAAAAAAAAAACTAAATGACAATGAAAACCATATAAAATCCGTTGTGTCATTTTGATGTAGCAAGCAGACAAACAAACAGTCGCGGACTGTGACTTTCTTTTATACTTTGTATAGACTATCTGTTACCGCGGCTCTGAACGTTTTTATTAGATAGTAATTTCTGTGCCTCGTATTTTTGTTTTTACGATTTCTAAATTTATTTTTGACAATAACTGATATAACCTATCAACTGAGAAATAACACATACCCGTACTTCCCATGTACAAATTTTATTCAAATTTGGTTTAGTAATTTTTGTTTAAATCCAGACATCAAACAGACAGACAGAAAAATTAAAGTCATATTCATATAAGTGGCTTTGATGTGGATGTGAAAAATTATTTTAGAAAACGGGGTTTTTTTATACAACTAAAGTGGCAAACATGCATATTGTCCACCTGGTGGTAAATATATGTATATGTAGGCATCACTAGCGCATTACCGATCTTAAGCTCCCCACCCCGAGAAGCTCTAGAAACCCTACTCAACAGAAGAACACAACATAAGATTAGGAGCTATCTTCTGTAGGGTGGAGGGGAGGTATTCTATATTCTTAGTTCTATACATCTTCTATGTGTCTCTATATATCTTAGTCAAGTTAGATTTTGTCAAAGATCAGCACAATGTTAATACTAGAAATAGAGATAAATTAGTCGTATCGTGTTTTAGATTTAGTACGACTAATAAAAGATTTTTAGGTAATAGTGTTAGGTTCTATAACAAGATCCCGAAGCACATTACTGATTTGCCGGACAACAAGTTCAAAGATCATGTGAAGCGGGTTTTACTGTCATAAGGCTCTTATAGGGTGGATCGTTATGTGAATGATAGTGATGTCTGGAAGTGACTCCGTCTCTGTGCATCTACTAAGTTATTATTATTGTACCTGCTGTATTAACATTTGTAAAGTTGCAAAAATTACCGATCAAGTTTCTTGCCGGTTCTTCTCGATGTCTGGGATATTTTCCGAACCGGCAGTAGTGTTTTGACGTTCATAAGTGTCATCTTAGGGCCTAAATTGAATAAAGATTATTTTGATTTGATTTTGACATAATTTGATTTATATGGAATACTGGAATTAATTAATAATGGAAAGGTGTAAAACGGCATAACAGAGACGACAGACAATTAAATATTTCAACCGCGATTAACGCTGATTCTGATTTGTACCGTACGTAATGTTAACGTCACGTACTTTACAATATTTTGCTATGATAGCAACCCTGCTATAAATAAGCTATATCGAATTATTTGGAGTTTTTGGCGGGATCTTGAAGTGACATGATGTGGTTTTTATTTTTAATACATTAACTTAGATTTTTGACCCTATATTTTGAAATATTGGTGGCGTTTTGCGTGATATAGTTTGGTTTTTGTGCATAAGTGAAGTGGATTATAAATATACGCTGAAAGCTTTCATTCTGAGATCCCACAATAACTTCTTAGAAAGTTCTAACAAGGGAGCCACCATCTTGTTGGGATACTGAATCGTCATAACACATGACACTATAATTCACTCGTTAATGGCAGTAACGGTCTTCAATAAAGAGGACCGGTTGCCAAGTTAGAAAGAAAAAGAAGAATGACCTATATAAAATCGAGACTCCTAAACAACCTCACCTGCACGTAGTAAGTACACCTTGCTGAGTAACAAACGAGAAAATAGCGATAGCGGGGAAGTAGGGGTGTTTTGCTCGACTGTGTTGCGACCACCCATCATATAGTGAAAAGTCCGTCATATTAACTCGCTCTTGCGTGTCGCGTTTCGAACGACGTGTTGCCGATCTCGATCTCTTTGTGGTCGCCGTTATGTTTAGATTGCACTGTGCTTACCATCACGAACAGTAACGTCAATTTGACGAGTTAATATAAAAAAAGAAACGATAAAAAATTCAAAAAATTGTGACATAAAATGATTCATGAAATAATATTTCACGTTGAAGTTTCTGAAGTCACTCTCAACAGTTTTTAAACAGCAATTAGCTTTTAAGTTGAGATAACAGCCGGTTCCGAGTGAATCATGAAAAAGTTAAAAAATAATTATTATAATTATTATTCAACAAACTAAGTTTGTAATTGGTTTGGGTTTTAAGGTTAGCTTCGTCGATCTTCTTTGAGCGAGTTATGAAAAAAAAAAAACAATTATCATTCGCTCACACACTACATAAAAATCTTACACAATAAAGTTACATCAAGGCCTCTAGTTTTAATGTGGTGAAGATATTCACAATCCATGTTATTCACCAGTAAAGCTTGCGGTAGATTTTTATGATTCGAAAATGTCATTTAACAAAATTTTACATTTGTAGTTTGTGTAACAGCAAAAATTAACTATTTCAAAGTAAGAAGCACGTAATTAGTCTGGTTTAATATATTTCTAATTCCAAAAGATACTAACTACTTTGTTATATGTAAGTAATCACTAAACACTAGCGATCGCCCTAAGCTCGAAATTCGACCAGCGACTTTTTGATCATAGACTATTTTCTGTTTGATATTTCAAACAATGAGTATTATCTATACCTCTTGCTGCCAATTTTCGATGAGTGACAATATCAATATTTCGAAGGGGTCTAAGTTCAATGGCATTTGTCGGGTTAGTATTCGCAGTATTTATTTATTTTATTGAATATATTAGTAATAAGTATTGTAGATAAATTTTAGTGTTCTGCGCTCCTTCTCCATATAAACTTTAACTATGCCAAATCTCATAGTCTTCCGTGCACGCAATACGCTTAAAAAGGGGTAGAAAGCTTTTGCTTCACGTATTAATATATAAAGATACTAAAACGAAAAGAACTGACTGCAGAAAAGTAACCTCGTACATATAATACAGATAAATATTTACTGGATTGGATATCTGTTATAAACTCTAAAATTTATAATGTTTACACAAAATATACTCAGTTAATATCTTGTTTGCTTCCAAGTGAATCAAAACTGACAAATCAGAAATTTTATTACTATGCGAATATCATCGACCATTTTAATAGCATATAAACTTACGTGATTGCTTATTTTCTACATACTTATTCATTGATGCTTGGCTGTGTGATCGTACATCTACTTTGCACTTTTGTTTAGGTACTAGTATTTAGTAACATGATAACACTTTTTCGGTGAAAAATTATTGTTTAGTAAAAACTTAGTAAAAATTTACTACTGTTCCCTAACATAAAAATAGCTTTTTCGACAGTAGTGTTTAGGTTTTTGTTCCCCTCTGAACTTGATAGATTGACTGAACAAGAATCTGTATGTTAAACTGCAGTATCCAAAGAAATCGCTAATTAGAACTTTTTTATAGTAGGTCTCGGCAAATTAACGTCGCTGTCATCATGCCTGTATAAATACCTCGGACCCGATGTCATAAGAAGGAGGGAACACATTTGACGAGAGATGATTTTACAGTTTCACGGTTCAGTAAAGATAGAGACAGAGAGCTTTTTAGTTGGTGCCGAGATGTTCTGAAGTGTAGGAAAATGAGAATGCGGGGATTTTTTTAAAAAACACGCTCACCTCAACCAAGTTAATTACCCAAGTAGATATGTAGGAACTAAGAAAATCTCATTTTATTTGCAGTATTCAAAGTCAACCGACAATAAAATTTGTCACTCACATCAATAAATTTGCGAATTTAAATCAAAAATAATTAATTAACATTTCTGCGGATGAACTGTGGTAGGAAGCAAATTAAAATTGCAGTAATTAAATCTGTAATTCACTTCACATACGACTGCGTAGCGGGAAAGTATTATTTCAAAATGTATGAAATTATATTTATAAATAGCTGTGCCCATGGCTTCGCTCAGGTGGAATACAAAATGCCCGCGCGAATCTTGCTCTCCCGCTCTCGGCTATTTTAAAGACAAAAATGCTTATTGTGGGTGTTCCTTAGAAGATAGATGTATAACATCCCGGACTTTCTGTAGGTCTTTTTAATGCCTATGATTATGTAGTACGTTAATTTGCTATATCTCTTATGGTTTACTCAGCATAAGCCATTTAAGCGCTCGAATTGATTCACCATGACCAGTTTTTTTTTATTTGTGCAGAACTCTAATTCTTTTTCTAAAATAAAAGTAGCCTAAGTTACTCCCTATAAATTCAGCTATTTACTAGTGAAAGTCCCGTCAAAATCGGTCCAACTGTTTCGGAGATTACCCGGAACAAACAGACCGACAGACTGCCAGAAAGATAGACAGACAAAAAATTTTAAAAATGGGTGAGTTGTTATAGGTATCGTATATACTTCATATGCATTTAGAAAACAGCTGTTATTTTGACATTACAAAACAGACACTTAAATTTTATTAATTGTATAGATTAGCAAGTATATAACACGGCAATAAAATTGTTTGCGACATAACCGGAGGCGGTTCTTTTTGGAGTAACAGTTGTTTTTGGATTATTCTGTTTTACTAATAGGGACAATATGACAGATACTTATTATTAAAATAAAAAGTCGAGTTTTTTTAGACCGGCGGACTATCGATTAGATAATACGTGAAGCAAAAACTTACTTACTTACTTCGATCGGTAATCAACAAACTATGTCGTTTTTAAGAATTTAGATTATGCAGAGAACGAATACTGTAAATATGAGTGCAAAGTTTTATTTGCTGCTCGCAAGAGTTATTTCTATTTTAGTACAGAAAATTATTAGAACTACACATTTATAAAAAAATCAAATGGTTTGTTATATTTTTATTATCTTACATTAAATGTAATTCAAAAATTCGTACATGTTATCTACGGTGACATTCGGAACTAAGATTTTGTCAATATTAACTACACTGTAATACTAAAATAACCTCCTCTTTTTCTTTTATATGTCGCAACTACTACGAACCGAAGTTTTCATATGTTTCCAGAAATATCTAACAGATGGCGTTGTTAAAAAATATTATTTTCGTAATACTTCGTTTTTTTTTTCGTTTCATTAACTCTACATTTATTTTTCACCAAAAGACTTACTTCGAATATATATTTTTTTATAAATGGTCAACCATAACTTCTTTGTTTATGAACCGATATGGATGATTATTTTTTTGTTGGATAGAAGATATACAAGGGAACTTTTGAAAATCATTACATTTTTCTTTTTTGTTAAAAATTAACTTGTATTACCTTTATTAGTTTCTTTCTTCCTTAAAATATAAGCCAAGGTATAGTTTAGTAGAAAGTTTATTACATGAGTTCTAAACGCGTTTTTGGAAAAAATACTTTATCTTATTAGGTACCTACTCAAAGTAAGTCTTTAGGTTTTTATATAAATATAAAAGCTGTATAATTTCAATAAATATATACAAGTAACTTTCAACAACGTATTTATTTTGCGTATAACTAATATGACTTTAACGTGATCCTACACTTAATAATATTCAAAAGTCATTAATATATAATTAAAAATACCCGAAAGTTATACAATTATTTAATTAAAGGACGATGCTTACACCTTGTTTATATTAACCATACTTTTGCGTATAGCGTGTGAGCTTCGTTATTAATCACTCTTTGTGATCACTTTGAGCGTAATGTGTAAATATTTCATGTCATCTCGTCATATCGTTTCATGTTTAGCGAATTTTAACCTACTTGGAATTTAACCTAAATAACCTTTTATGTGACTTCAATAAAATTCGACGCCCTCAATTCGAATGTATTATTCGATTCGATTATTATTGTTTTATGGAGGTTCAGTCATAACTTCTTTGTTTATGAACCGAATGAAATTATTATTTTTTCATTTAAAAGGGGATACTTCAAGCCCCATTTTAATCTCATTAGCATTGTACTTTTGACTTCGAAAATACACCAGGGAATTCTTCCAAAATCGTTGATTTTGGTATTCGTTTTTGTTAAAAATTGTCTTGTAACATATAATACCATCGCTAATTAATTTATATAGTTATAATTTACAATCATGGAGTAAAAATAACTTTAAAAATAGTTATCATCTGATTTACAATTGTACCACGGTGGCGAAAAAAAAAATCATGAAGTAAATTTTTTTAAAGAACTCTACTGAAACAATGATTAAATGAGTTACAATGTTATTTAAATTGGGTATCAATTTTTTTTACTATTATTACACGAATATATCACGGGATTCATAATTCCGATGTTATCCTGAAAAAGTTTCAATTATAATATTATGTGATATTTTAGTATGATCTAGAAAACAGGCCGGATAGTGACTGAAACTTATAAATATTTATAACAAACCACAAAAACAACTGAAGTCTTAATTAAGGTTAGTCAGTAAGTTACATATTATATGTATTTTAACAAAACAAAGCGTGCATACTGCCTTTTAATAATGTGGTAGTCTTGTTTTTGTAGTCGATCCTGTCATAAATTGTATGATTCTAGGCAAATATTTCATAAAACATATATGTTGGTATAAAGTAAATTGGAAGAAAATGATATCTATATTGAGGGAAGGAGGTACAGAAGCATTATATTTAACCTTTTTAGAGAACAAGAGACAGTAATAGAAATAGAAGAGAGGAGTAAATATAAAACAAGAAATGCGTCAATGACGTTTAATTTCATCACCATTAATTATTCAATCTATACTTACACTTTTCATTTATTATAATAAAGTTTGTTTGTTTGTTTAAACACGTTAATCTCTGGAACTACCAGTCTGACTCGAAAATTTATTTTTGTATAATATGATAGCCAGATTCACGAGGAATAGTATAGGCTATCTAACAGTAGACTATACCTCTCGACTAGCTTTAAATATTGTTTTTTTTTTGAGTAAGTCAGAAGTGGAAGTATACCCGAAATGCTTTATCCGCGTGCGCTGGCGTAATGGATAATGATACGTAACTACTGAAGAGAGAACTGTTCTACAAAATATTGGTTCTTAGTATATCTAAAGAAATCCGCGTCTCTTAAGAATACCTAAGCCACAGTAAGTTATTATGTGACAAAATGGTGGTGAATGTTAAAAAGTGATTTAATAGCAATGTTTTTAGGAATGGCTTAATAATCCTAACGAACAAATTACTTCATCATAAAGATAATTTTATGAAGTTAAAATTTGCCCTATAAAGCATGTTATTTGGACATATTTAGGAGATAATGGAAAATAAAATAATTGAACACAGGGTTCGGGGCTCCCACTATATTACTGTAATTATAATAGTGGCGCGAATAAACTGTTTGACTCATAACCCAACCAGATCCAAGCAAAAAACATTTTTGTATTTCATAGCCTATTTATCGAGGAAGTTTATAGGCTATATAAGTTCACGCTAAAGCTCTAAGAAACAGAGCAGTAACCATGAATGGAAAGCAATTTGGAAAGCTATATGAAAGTAGGGGAAATGAGAACAATTATGATAGGCTAAACGGGGCGTTGTTTCTTGGATAAAATTAACGTGGGTGAAACCGCGGGACACAGCAAGTTTTCAATATTTTTATAGAATATTCTATAAACAAATTATAACATCAGTAAAAATCGGGTTAAAATTAACGGGTAGAAACTAATTAAAACATATATATGTATGGAGCGTAGCTTTGAAATGTGAATTATGATAAAGAGATATGCGTAAAGGCGTTTGAAATGTGGAGGATGGCGGGAGGGTATTACTAAAAATCAGTGAATATAGGAGAGGAAGTTTGGTGAGGCATTTGATTCGGAACCACGACCTATTAAACTACAATAGACGTAATAATTGAATGGAAGAGGAAGAGAGGAAGACCAAGAACGACATGCATTCAACAAGTGAATGAAAGAATAGGCGTCATGTCGTATCAAGGCCTGAAAAGGAAGAGTAAGGAGTAAGGAGAGCTTCCCTTCACTGGCAAGAGCAGTACCACTCGTTAAGTTTTGTATGTATATAATATAGCTCCATAACTTTTTAACGCTTTAACGGTATACTGAAAAAGGACTTGAGCTTTCAATTTTGACTTGAAAGTTGAGCTATTTCATTAAAACTGAGCACCCGCCAATACCCAAAAACTTAATAAAATCATCGCTTGAGTAAACCTTAGGCAATGTTGTTATAGATGTTATATTAGACATATGAAATATATTACAACGATAATATTACATTGATTTGTATGATTGATTGATGTATTTATTTAAATTCATGTAGGTATATTATAGGTATAATGACTTGCATTCTCTTCAAATTTAACAACTAAATGACATCACCCAAATAATATACACTGTATAAAGTTAATGATTTTATTATGAAGAGTTCACTAGTTTGTTATAGTTGTCAAAGTATTTAATAACATAGTTTATCATTTACAAAAATGACGAGGTTCGACAGCATGCTATAATTATAATCATTATAATGTATCTATTAAATATTTTAAGTATAATTAATTATGATACAGAATTATAAATTTGTAATTTCAAAAATGTGATTTACTACTTAGGGATATACAAATTCGCAAGGTTTTCTTAGAAAGGACATGCTTGAGTTTTTATTATAGTTGAACAAAAAAAAATATAACACTCGAGAATTTAATTATAATGAGTGCTAGTTTTAATTTAAATTGGATAACTTTTCAATTAATATTGTGTGATCTATATTTATGTATGTAACTTAAAGATCTTTTATAATAATAATATATACCCCACCTTTTAACCAATGTTGAGAGACTTGAGAAAATTGGGTTTTACGTTTATTAAATTATGTTTGGACGTCTGATGTATCATGCTGACCTGCAAGCCTCTCGCAAGCAGGATACACACTGGCTGATCCCAAAACGCTACAAAATAAAAGAGAGTCGACTATGACGAGCTTACCACCATGCAAATGGTGGTTGCGATTCAGTCGGGTGGGAAACCCCCTGCTTGGTTACAAGTCAGGCACAATAATTATCTTGTCCTATCCCCTAATGTAATGACTTTACTCTAAATAAATTATCAACTTTTCGAACAATAATTAATTTAAATAGAATGTCAATGCTGAATTTATATCTTCACTTGCTATTTGAAACCATCTGTGTTGAACTCCAGAACTAACCTACACTATATGGTAATTATTTATATTAACTCCAACCATGGCTAATAGATAGCGTAGTACTACCGAAGCTTGTCATTTAAACACTCGGCTCCTAAATAATCCATCAAAAATAGGTCATAAATATGATAATAATAATAATATCAAACAGTGACTTAAATTTAAAATATATTCTACTCGATACCAACATTAAAATACAAAATCCAGAAGGAATAGAATTTTTTTATTACCTAAAGGATCTTTTTAATCTTTACTCAACTTAAATTGCCCAAATTTTAGAATAATAATTTAAACAGAAACATAATGTCAATGTAATCTTTAGGTCCCCTGTGGCCATTTGAAACCAATCTATGTTGAATTTCAGCATTCATTTACACGAGCTGGCAATTATTAGTAGCTCCGACCACGGCTAATAGATGGCGTGGTCTGTAATTTAAATTGCTACTGAACCATCTGATTGCTCTGGGCTATGTAAACCAATTACTCGACTGTGGTAAGATTAATCAAGAAACAAGGCCATTGTGATCCATTTAGAAATAAGAAAAGTACTTATTTTCTTTGAATGTATTATCTCTTGTACATTTGTAAAAAATATTTATGTTCATTCATTATTATTTCTACTGGACAGGCTTGCATGATGACCACAATGGTCTGTAGTGTGCGTTCGCGTCCGCTCCTATTTCACTCGCTATGGTTGGGCCTTATAAATCTATTTAATGATCGCCTGTGCCAAATATTTACGTGTCGCTTGTGGTCTGTTTTTCACGTACCGTGTAGGCCGCGATTTTGTTGAGAGCAGAACCTCTTTCTGTATAATAATGTTTTCTTTTTTTTTTTCTATCTTATGACACTTCGTTTTAAATTAATATTGTCACTGTCTTCGGTTCTGCTACAGTTATAATTATTGTTTCGTTGTTTTTTTTTAATATAAATTATTTTATCGCTGAGTCACGATTATTATCATCGCAACATCATTACTCGCTATATAATATAGGTCGGAGAAAAAGTTTCTTCGCATTTTTACATGAAAACTCAAGACATTTTTTTTTAAGTTTAAATTTTGAAGAGACCGACACAGGTGAAAATCTGAAGGTGCAAGTTCAGGGCTATATGGTGGATGTACTAACACCTCCCAGCCAAACTCTCTTAATTTTTGCTGGGTGGCTAAAGATGTGTGTGGTCTAGCGTTATCGTGATGAAAGACCACACTCTTCCTGTTGATCAATTCCGGCCGCTTTCTCTCAACTGCTTCCTTTAATCTCATCAGTTGTTGGCAGTACAGATCTGAATCGATGGTTTTGCCAAGCGATAAAATCTCACAATGAACAGTGCCATTCCAGGCCCACCATACACACAGTTTCACCTTATTTCGAGTTAGCCCAGGTTTAGCAACAGTCTGTGAAGCCTGGCCGACCTTAGACCATGACCTTTTTCACACGTTCTTGTCGTACGTGATCCACTTTTTATCGCCAGTTGTCAATCTCTTCAAAAACGGCTCGGTTTCATTACGTCTCAATAATTAATCGCAAATGAGTACACGGTTAATTAGATTTCTTTCAGTGAGCTCGTGTGGCACCCAAATATCAACCTTTTTAGTATAGCCAGCTTTCTTCAAATGGTTTAAAACTGTTTTGTGGTCAATTTCCAGTTCCTCAGCTACATCGTAACTACTGATATGCCGATCTTGCTCCACTTTTTCAAAAATGGCGTCCTTTTTATTAGTAACAGGGCGACCAGAGCGAGGTGCATCTTTAACATCAAAATTTCCGAACTGAAAACTTTTGAACCAACTTTGTGCTACTATTACTGACACTGCATTAGGTCCATAAACATAATCAATTTTTTTTGCTGCTTGAGTTGCATTTTTCACTTTTTTGTAATAAGATTTTATAATGTATCGGAATTTCTTCATTAGATTCACTCATTTTTAAAGAAAAAAACAAATGAAAAATAGCGGAAAACAACTTTTTTCCTTTTTATTTTTAATGTTACCAAAAACAGCCAGATACAAATAGTACACTTTTTCTCCGACATAATATTATAATTTATTTATCTCCGCTCTCTTTTCCCTCAACTCTTCGACTATCAAACGGCGCTGAGTGACAGGTTAGTGGTCTCATTTATTTATTTGGTGTTTGTTGGTATTGGATTTATTTATGAGGCAAGACCGCATACGCAATTCGCTCCTATTAATACCATTTGTTTTTAATGTCTCTGCATATTTATTCTTCCGCATACCCATCCCTGGTGGGAACTATTTACACGTTCCCATCAACCACACTACTTGTGAAAATAGTACCGCCAGCAACAAAAGCATAAAACATGAAAAATGTTTTTACTTTAAGTGTAAATTTATATTTGCTAAGACAAGAAAAGATTTAGATTGCCCGGGCAGCCACTACGGTGAATTAAGGTCAATCAACTACTTTCTGAATTTAGAAAAAGTGCTAAGAATTCTAAATTCTTTGGTTCCATATCGTTAAACATTTTTCGTTTTGTTAATCTTTTTTTTGCAAAGTAGAGGTATATTTTTAAAAATAGAAATATAAACCATTGTATCTAATAAACTTAGAGTCGTTCATGTAACATACAGAATAATTTACACATAGATTATTAAATTTATAAATTTACACATATTGTTTTTCCTATCATACATTTTTACTGAAGTTGTGAATTTTGAAGTAAGATGGTAGTTTGACAGTCAAATTCTTATTTGAAACGTAAAGTAACTGAGTTTACCAGACGTGATGGATGTCACCAAAGGCGGACGCTGATTGGTGGACCTGAAGACCCTACTGACACCAAACCATGTGGTCGAAGTGGTAGTGAACTTAGCAGACCATGTAGTCGAATTTCGGGATGGATGCCACAGCTCTAGACGCGTATCAGCAATCCCTGGCAGAGGCCTTTTAAGCCTTTCATTATTTGACTAATTCATCACAGAGCTAGCTGTCTATAAAAAAGTTTAGTTACATTATTAGTACATTGTGTCTTAAGGGCGGTATTTAAGGAATTACGAACGAGAATCTATTAGAAGACTGAAGTCGAAGACTGAGGGTTTTAATGTGTCGATATTCGTAATTCCCGTAGCGCCTATTTTTCATCATCTTTGCGGGCAAATAAATAAAATAATGTCAATTTATTTATTGAATTTTTATCCAATTCGTTATTTAATAGAAAGCGAAATTGTGGTTCATCGTTAACTTATATAGAACACAAAAAATATCTCAATAATTAAAGCCATTACGCCCTCGGGTGTTAGCGCAAAAAATGTCGCTCGGGTTTTATGTAGAGGGTAACACCCAAGATAGCCTATGTATTATGACACTATTTACGTACAAGTTCGATGAAAATTATTTTAACTACTACCTACCAGTCTCAGATATTTCTTTCATTTGATAAATTGGTTATCGTAGTACCTACGCCGTAGCGTCTATTACTACGAATAAAAAGCTGTAACTCTATAATATGTATTTCTAATATGAGTTTGAATATTACAGATAATATCACTGAATCTGGCCTAATCTCATCTGAACTCTAAAAATAAAAATTGAACTGTTTTTTTTTTTAAAGAAATTGTAAACATAATTAATGCCAGAATTTTGTAGTTTCCCGAAATAGTTAGATTACAGAACAAGTGAAGAAAGAGGGAATTTAATTCGAGGGATACAAGGCTAGAGATTAATTTTTTTTCATGAGTTATGTGTTCTACTTTTTATCATAGACTGCAAGAAAAATTCTTAGGCGGTGATACTTTCGGTTTGTCACGCTTAGAGATCAGTCAGTATAAATGCGGTAATAAAATGGGTTATAAAGAGAGAAAAAATGAAATAAGGAAAGAAAGAAAGAGAGAAAGTAAGAAAGAAAAGAAAGATAGAAAGTAAAAGGTAAGATAAAGATATAAAATTCGCGACCACCATGTACATAGTAATAAACCCATCAATGATTTTTATTTTATTTCACTTCTATCACATATGCGTGCAATTTTTTAATACATAAATTATACAATTCGTGCTTGTTCTAAATTTTACACGTTTTTATTGCGTGTAAAAAAGTGGGTTATCCACTGTTATCGATTAATAAAATGCCCTTTTTCGAGTGAAAATGGTAAAAATATATTTATGTACTTAAATTCATTTAAAAAACTACAACGAAATGAAACTTACACAGTAACAAATTTCTGTAATAATCTATAGTAATAAATCTGTAGTCATGTCCGTACAAGTAATATTTTTTTCCAAATTTCCCTATGGGCATACTATAAAGAGAACACTGATCACGAATATGCCATTTAAAAAAAAATTTGTCTGCCTGTCTGTTTGTATGTTTATATTTTGAGTTAATGAAAATTAGCTTGACCGATTCTTATGAAATTTGTACAGGGGAAATTTATGTTTTTGGTCAATTTATAGGCTATAAGACTTTTCAATATAATTTTAGAAATCCTAAAAATCAAAAATAAGGGCTGCCGACAGAAGTGAAAACTGGATTTGAATTTTTAAATCAATTATAAACGGAATTATTGCAGCACGCATGGTGGCGCGAAATCACAAGATTTACCCATCCAAAAAGTCAAACACGCTTATGATACAGTCGAGTATATACAATGTATTCGTTTATATATGCGTATATATGTACACTGGCTGATATACGTCACGAGCATATCGAGGTCATCGGTGACGCCAAATTTACACGAACCCATGAGTTTTAGTCTACCGAAAATCGCTCAACGCGGCTAAAAAGTTTTCGCTTCAAAAATTTGTCAAATTTTTTTTTACCAATTTTGATAAAGTTTGTACGTAGGATGTACATACTGGATTTAACCGCACGGAACTAGTAATAAACATATTTTAGAAACTGTATTAAATCTAGAATTTTTAATTTCGTGAGTCATATGAAGCAATTATTCGATTAATACAGTGTACGTAGTAGCTACGCCGTAGCACGCAGTAGTTTCTGCTACGAACTTGTAGCAACTTTGCCCGAGATTCAAAAATTATTCTGTTAGTCTGGATATATCGGTGACCGTGGAGTTAAAACTATAAATATAAACGGTTGGAAGGATACATCTCGCTTTTAGGCCATGACTAGTGAAACTTAAAACTAAGTGAGAATTAATAGTTATTTATGATAATAGTGCGGCAAGTTGGTTTTTACAAACGAATAGCCATGTAAGCCAAAGGCCAAGTCGAAGTCTTATCATAGTTACGAGTTTGTACAAACCAATATCCGCATGCATGTCATATAACGTTTTTCAACACATTTGTTGAAAATATTACAACATTTTCCATGCTTGAATTTATATTAACTTCTGTATGAATATCAGTTGGAAAGTCCGAACAATCTTTGTGTTTCTAATATAAAAATGGCACGCATTTGCAAATGGCGTATACGTATACGTATACGTATACTCATTTTCTCTTAAGTATTAAAGTGAGACAAATTTATTGATCGAAATCGTTTCCAAAGAGGTTCGATCATTCAGCGTATTTATTCTGTTAATGTGAAACTCCTTTTGAAATACTTTTTTTATGGAAATAAAAAAAACCGTAAAAGATACGCACGGCGCTATACAAAAGAGTATGCGGTTAAATAGGTAGTTAGGTGAAAGTACCTATTTTACCGCACGCTCCGATGTACGGTGCGTAAATTTTTACTTTAACTATGTATAGAATCTTCGTAAATGCATTTCTTGAGCAAATGTGTTGGAAAAACAATTTAATCGATTACAACAGTGGACTTAATATATTAACTAAGGTAATAATTTTCAATTGAAAATCTTTATGCATATTTGTAGACATTATTTCAGTTGAAAATCTTAAAAGTCGGCAGTTATTATCTCTACCTTCGATATTAGATACTAAGTTATATGCTATAAGTAAATATGTCGTATTTTATATAGACAACTTTATGTGCAAGATTTCAAAGTTCGTTGCACCCAATAGCATACGGTTATCCTACAAAGTTTCTATTTTAACATCCGTATTCTATACGACCAGTTTGAATTTCTTTAAATAGTAACTATTTTTTCTAGACTTCGTTCCATTTTGTAGAATATTTTGACAAGTGTGTCTTTTTCTTTTCTTTAAAATAAATAGATAAGAAAAATTTCGAATATTAAAAACATTCCATATAGGTATATTATTCAGTTTGAAGCTACGTTCAAAGGGAATCAGGAGAAATGAATTAATTTAATAAATTGAAAGGAAAACCAAATAATGAACACTATGAATGAATTTGTAGTTCTGCCTGTATATATTAAACTTATTTACAAATTTTTTGGTATGTAGCTTTCTTTAAGAGACTGATCTCGAATTTGACTTTTTTTTTCTCTTTGTCTATATGAGTGGGTTAAATTTAAAAATGATATGAACAATTTTTATAAAACTTTGTACACGGGAAGTCTGTTATTTATCAGTTTATAAGTTACAAAAAATGTTATTTATACTTCGAGTCAATAACAAATAGATGATATTTCAAAGAATTCAATTCTTTAATTACAGATTATTATAAATAATTATATACAGGGAGAATATTTTATCATTTCGAAATTTGAAGTTAAAGGAAGGTGGGGAATGAATTTTCTCAAATTAATACCAATAACAATTAAGGTAAACACAGAATGGCTTTACACAGGATCTTTTCTAGAAATACCCTTTCCTTATTCACCAAGACGCACCGTCTAGACGCAGTTTGAGATATACCAATGCGTCTCGTCTTAGATTTTATCAGAATGTACTTCGAATGGTAATTTGAGGTCTGATACGATAAATGTCTCAATGTCTGACTGTCAGTCCGTTAGTGTACTTTTAACTGTAGAACAACTTGGTTCTTATTATTAAATAGATAATATTATGATAAAGTAACATAATATACCTAATTGATTGTACAGCTATTTATGTTTTTTTTATTTAAGTTCATTTTCAACCGACTTTAAAAAAAGCCTCCTCCTTTTTCAATTCGATTTTATATATGTTTTTTATGATGTAAGTACACATTCTCTTTATAATGAAAATAAATTTTATAATGAAATAAAAGTATTTTTTTAATAATGTATTCGACTGTACGAACATTTAAGTTGTTTAAATTACGCATTCTGAGAATTTATGTTAAACTATTCCGAGTGTTTCGTGTGCACATATAAACTTTATTTTGATGTTGTTATGAAATTATTTTGACAGCTAAGTTGTTACTAGGAATAGTTATTATTTTAAGGTGATCTTTCCACGTAACCATGTTAATTTAATATTTTAAATTTAATTAAAAGTAATTACAGTATTGTTGGCCTATACACATTTATACTGTTTTTTCTTATTACTTAATGTAAGTCAATGCGGCAGCTGATTTTTTAGTGTAATTTAATAAAAATCTTGATAGCGCAAAAACACCAAACAACATCTTTTCTAGAAAATTTAATTATTATTAATTTTATTAATTATTTTACACATTTAAAAATAATGTTAAAATCTATATATAACATTTCAAAACGATAATAAAAGCTGAGCCTTAATTTATTAATATAAGTGCCTACAGAAAATATACTTAGTGTGGCAATAAAATATCGTACCAATTTTATGATAATTTAAACCAAGTCGTAAAGCACCATCTATTAATATTCTTGGAAAATAAAAATACATACCTTTCCATTTATGACTTTTTATTGAAAATTATGTAAAGATGAAATAATTTGAATTAATTTGGTATCTTTTCAATTTATTTCACTAAATATTTTAGATATATTACAAAAGTACATACACATACATCCCTTTTTATATATATATGTAACCTAAACACAATTTATAGACCATACAAATGCCCATATGTATAAAAATACATCCTAAATGTACCTTCAAACTATAAACTACAATCATAACAAATTTCATTAAATTCGGTAGAGTAGTTTTTGCGTGATCGGCGTACAAACATACTGACAGATCAAAATTTCAAAAACTATCGATATGTCCATGATTCTGAGAACCAATAGTATTTTTTCTCAAATATCTTCAATGTACAGATTTCGACTATTTACTATTTTATTAAAAGTATTATGATAAGCAAAGATTAACAATAATATTACAATTCAAAGCACGTCTAGTATTATAACTTTTAAAAATTATGTATATTTATGATTTTCACAGAATAAGTTCGTAGGTAGATACGGGTTACTCTAATCCTATTTGCAATCCTGTTTTCCTGATCCGAGAAATGCGATTAGAAGTAGATTTCAGAGAGCAAAATTATATATTTTGTGAGATCTCACTTAAGATTTTAATTGAAGAGGAAAATAAGCTTATTTCTACTAATAAGCAACAAATAAGCATCAGCAAGAATGCTGTATAGGAAATAAGTTTTAATCAATTCTGTTATACAAAAGTACTAAATAAACCTTTTTATTTTTTAATCGTCTTCAAAAAAAGAGGTTAGCAATTCTAATGTATATTTTATTGATGTTCAGCCAACACTTTTTTGTTTATGAACCCCTTTGGGTGATTCTCTTTTTATTGGAAAGGGGATACCTCAAGGATGGTCCCATTTTAATTTAATTGGCATAAGATATTAGAATTCGAAAATAAATCAGGGAACTTCTGAAAATCAATGGTTGTTTTTCTTTTTTGTTAAAAATTGCCTTTTATTATATTAATGTAATTTATCGCTGTTACGAGTGAAGTCAGTAAAGTGTATTATAGGAAACCAGAGATACGTATCCTTCACCTGGCAACCGTTTGATCCGTCATCCATCTTCTTGACTTGCTAATCGAGAATAGCCAGTCTCCAATGTAACCCCGTGATTCGTTTTTACCTTTAGTTGTAAGAACCATATAGACTAACAACTTATTTAGTCAACTTATAAATTTTTTCTTCAAGCTACTAAAACTTACGTTTCACAATTTTCCTCTGTGGTCTCCTATATATATTTATATGTAATAGAATGAGGCATATAATTTACAAAGCACTCCCGTTTATTGAGGCTTATTCCTACCTTATTAATACCCAATCTCGTTAATGGAATTGCTATAAAAATGACAAATAATAATGCCCAGCGGGATATAAAGGGACGTGTTGTTATTTTTTGGATCTCTTATTTTATTGTGATTTAAGTATAAAACCCACATGTTTCGGTTTACTGAAACCATAATTCTAACGTATATTCCTAATAAAGTATTAGAGATTAAAATCCATTTTTTTTTTTTTTTTACAATTTATAAAAGTATTATCGAAAATTCTTAGAGCCTATTACATGACCAATGACATAAGGTTCCAATGTACAATATTTCATACGAATCTGTCTAGCTATTTTTGAGCAATATCCGAACAAATACACAGATAGACATACAGACAACAAAAAATGTTTTAAGGGTATATTCCTGTTCAGTCTTCTCCATATAGGATATCAATCCGGAAATTTGGGAAAAAATTACATATACAGACAGAATTTCAGATTTATTAATATAGATTCATACAATATCCGTTCTACCTAAAAACGCAAAAATACTTTCTTAGTGGGCAATCCATCATATTTCGCTCGAATAAAGGTTTTTGCATAATTTTATGCTGTATTATATGAATAGATGAATCAGAATAATAAATCAGGTACCTACTTTCCTATGGAAATTATCATAAAACAATATTTTGTATCATTTTTTATTCTGTAACCGATGTACACCAAGCATTCGAATTTGAATTCCTGGTAAAAGTCTAAAATTAAAATTATTTACATAGATTCACGGACTCGATATGCTTTCACGGTCTGTTATACGCAAATAACGTTCTGTTTCACTCAAACTTTGGCTCTTATAAAAAGTAATCTAAGAAACAATTCAATACGTTATACTTAGAGCTAACAGATATACTGTTGCATGTCGGTAACGGTGGCACGAGGTGACGTGAACTCATAAGTTTTACCCTATAAAAAAATCGCATGTGCATATAAAAAAATATTTAGGTTTATAAACTACATGACAGACTAAAATGAAGTCAAGAACTGCATCTGTCTTTTCTTTTTCAATCTCGTTAGAACAGCTTATCAACCATGACGCGGTCATCTAACGATTTTTTAATCAATTTACGCGCTTAACTAAAAAAAACGACTTTCGAAAGAAAAAAATCATAAGACATAAATGCATAAGTTACGCTACATGCATAAATTTTACCTTTACAATACTAAAATCCTATCTGATACTTGTATCTTTGAAATTTTTTTCACACAGCAAATACCATAGTGTGTAAATATCGCATAAATATATTCAACCGATATCATCAGACAGCCCGAACCTTCATTCACACGACCTTTACTAAAACCGAAATAGCTAACCCCAATTCAATCTCGGCTTCAACATTTATAGAATCGACATAATATATCTAATCTATCCACGACGTATGTACAAGCAATTGCACAAATGTGACCTCTTTGGTCAAATAAGTATGTGGTTTGTATAACCTCAAATTTCCAACAAAATCTTTAGTCATCAACTGTCATTATTTGTGGAGGTACTAATCGCAAAGAGATGCAAAGAGTAAAGAGAGACATAAATTTCTTTGGAGATTTCTCTCTAATCGGGGCAGTCCGACTGGTGGAATATTTTTTTCTACCTTACAGAGGATCGTGGTCAAATAACCTTGTGTTGTGTTCCTGCGGTGACTAGGAATTCGAGACCTCCGTGGGGAAGAAGGGTTTAAGGTTGGTAACACGCTAGTGATACCTATTAGTATAGACTACGGTAACCGCTTGCCATTAGGCGGGCTGTATGCTTATTTGCCGACTTAGTAGTGTAAAAAAAAACTTGCACTCATACAGTAACATACTGGTTGTTATTGGTTATGTATTAAAGATATATATATTTCACTTCCTTTTGTAATCTGATTACTGCATAATACGTATGTCGAATATATTATAAAACAAGGTGTTAAAATTACTTTTACTTGTAATAAACTACATTGCTCTCGGTTGTAGGTTTCAATATATCGTTACGATTTGAGTGAAAATAGAAAAAAAATCACTATTCTCGAAATATCTCGAAACATTGAGTATATATTCATTTACACATTCAAAACTTATCGAATCCGGTTACGTAATCGTAATCGAGGTCGTAAATTTCAAGGTGTTTTAGTGATTTCGAGACTCGTTTTATTTTAGTCTAATCGAGCTAAGTTTCGATCTAGGACCACAAGCCCGGTGAAACTGACAAAGCCTTCTGAGGCTTGAGGTCTCTTATGGCAAACATTGTAGTGTGTAGTAAGTAGTCGTAGTCAGTACGAAAAAAAAGAGCCTGGACAGTTCTGTTTTGGACAACCAAGTGAAAACAACAAATAAAAGCAAGAAATCAGCAAGAGGGCCATAGAGTAGTGTTAACTATCAGATGAATTGTTTGTAATTTATACTAGGAATGCGTGAGGTTCCTGGTATTACGTTGTATTATGCCTTTTAACTATTTTTAAACAACAAATACAATTTGCAATTCATAGTACCAATGTATAACTTTTTTAGTATGAATAATAAATTATTTATTTAGACGAAACCACCACCTGCTTTAGGGAGAAAGTATTTCGGCTGTCTTCTGAGGACGGAGCTGATGCGATGTGGAAAATTTATGTTAGGGAAAATATACTGAACTTCCGCTAAGTTGGTTTGAGTGAAGTCAATACACACTGATATTTAGTTTAATTAACTGTATTTAATTGACAACTGATATGAGAAATATTTGCCATAAAAACATATTTATGTTCATTTGAATTTTTGCCATATTACATTTTTAAGAGAAACTTAGGGTCTTACTTATAACGTTAATGAAATAATATATGTGCGACCGAGCTACGCTCGAAGTCTTTCGAATACAATAGAAAAACACCTATCTAGGTAAATTTGGAATGTATGTTTAGTTGCAATCAACTTTAAATTTAATTAAATTAGATGTACACTTACGCTACTTCAACACACGTTTGTTAACCTTGGTTTAACCTTGGATGGCACCGACTCCAAAAATAAGAATATTTTTATATTATTATTGTTCTAATAAATTAAATGTGGCAGACGCATAGTTTGTAAGAATATCAAATTGAGTTAAAAAGTATGTAGATGACCTTGGAATGGTTTCAATGTTGTGAAACCCCAAAATTTTTAGTTATTGTGTACTATTGAAGTAGAATACAATTACAATGTCAATGTCAAAATAATAGCTTTTTACTTAATGCATATGAATATATATACAGTATCCATAACAAAAACCCGATTTTTAAAGTTTTTGTTTGTCTATCTATTTATGTAAACCGATTATGATGAAATTTCCATTGGCAGATAGCTGATGGTTCTGATGAAATTAAAAAAACTGGTCATGGTGCATCAATTCGGGCGCTTAAATGGCTTACGTTGAGTATGTAGCGACATCTCTTGCCACAACTGAGGCTTCCTACACATAGCAATATCTCCGCCACAACTGACGCATCCTACATCGCGATATAGAAATTAACCGAACAATTGAGTATATATACAAGAACCCGACAACAACCGTGGGGCAGCTGCCCTCCAGACAACACCCGTCTGGCTGGAGGAGCCTCCCTTTTCTATGGCGAATGAGGAACTATACACTCTGTTTCTTACTTCCGCTAAAAGTAAACCATAAGAGATATAGCAAATTAATGTACTACAAAATTGTAGATATAAAAAGGTCCTACAAAAAATCTGTGAGAGCATATATATATATATGTCTATCTTCTAAGAATCACCCACAATAGGCACTTTTATCATTAAAATAACCAGGAGCGGGGTTAGCACGATTCAAACGTGTGGCGATCGACGGCGTTCTGTAGTCCACGCGAGCGCAGCTGCGGGTACAGCTAGTCTTGTAATAAATGATTCATTATTTATATGAAATCTATATTTTTATATACTCATATTATTAATAATATTTCGGCGACCGAGCTTTGTTCGGTGTCTTACAAAAAAAAAACACTTATCTAGGTATACTTGGAATGTAAAATATTATCTAAATAGAAAGTTTCATCCAAATCGTTGGAGCCGTTTCCGAGAAACCAATATACAAGAATTGCTCACTTAATATAATAAGATTATACAGCTCAATACAAGTTTTCTACCAGTACTTAAAATTTTTACAAGAAACGCGAGTGAAACAGTTTGGTATAGTTACTAATAATCTATATACCATTATGTAAAGTTTTTATGTTTATTGGTGGTAGTCGCTAAAACTACTGCTTCGGTTCTATAAGTCATTTCAATAATAGAAATCTACATTATTCCTGACTGCTATAGATATTTTGAATTCTTTTTAAATTGTATATTGTAGTGTATATAAGCTACAAATAATTAAATAATTATTATAAACCCTGAGAATAATAATTACCAGTTCAAGTAGTATTTCATGCGTAAATTTAGAAACATAGCGCTCTGAGTCTGACGCGGCTTGAACAGCCATCAGTTCTTGCATTCATAATTCGTCACACCTGTTTGACACTAAAATTGAAGCACAATTCCGTTTACTTACAAAAGGGAATTATTTGATTATAATATAATATCCTATTATGTCTTTGATTTTTAGAAACTATCTATCAATCTCAAACTACGTCCAAACCAAACAAGATAGCCCTGAGACAATCTATTCTCAAAGAGTTACGTCAATTCTCTCCTCGGACGTCATTCTAGCCGATATGACTTTCATCATGGTCCGACAGTCATCACCGCCGTAACAATTTTTTTTTTTTCACTTGACTTCGAGATGTAATACGTCGTTATCTATCACACTTCTGACCTGTAAGAAGCATAAAACCACCGGCTTATTATCAGAGAAACAGCGTAACGTCTTTACGCTTTTATTCCTTGTACCATATTGTCTTCAGTAATGCTTTATATTACAATTCCTGTTTATCTCTGTTTATCGAAACTATGCACTGATGGCGTGCCGAAACAACTTCCGCTACAATATAATTCAAACAGAATACACCGACAGATAACGGAAATAGTTAGTATTTAATAGGTTTGATACGAAGCCAATAATTATATTTATGAAAAGTATAATTAAAAAGATATATTTAATTTTAATAAGTAATTTTATTAGATAGCCATCGATAAACTTTTCAGTATTTAATATAAATTTAAACTTGATACTTCCTCGCAATCCTGAGAAAAAGTGGTTTGACAACGAACTCGGCTTCACGCCGCTAACGTTGCGGCCAAAGCGTCGCCTCGCCAACAACCGGTCTGACCCGTGTACCTAGTGTGAGTTTTTAACTATCAATATCACGTTTGCGTTAACGTGACATTTGTATGGAGAAACGAACAACGCATTTGGGGATAGTTTACGAAAAATAATATGCGAGTGCAAGATTTGTTGTTTACTAAATAGTCAGCGACGAACGAAACACTTACTACGTAGTTGACGTTTGCATATGTACTGCAATGATATTGCGAGTGTGATTTACAAGTTGGACACATTTTGACAGTTCGAAATAATAAAAAGACGCTGACGCGATATTAAAGTCATTCACTTGGGTTTTTGTAGTGAAAGAGGCCAAAAGTTGTTATACTGATTAATTAAAATGAATGGCAAAGATCACTCGGAGACTTTATTTTTCTTGGAGGCTTCTTTCTATTACCCGTGCTCATGAGGAACGCATTAAATACTTAAAATTATACGCGAAAAATTTTTTCGTGCGATATTTGATCCAATTAATGAACTCGGATACATGGTTTAGAAATTGATATCTTTGCACAATGTGTTCTACTTATATTATATTATTTGTGATTACAGTTCAAACCTAACTTAAGCAATTTTACCGCTAAATTTAGTTATAATTATATTATATAGTTACTTATATATTTTATTTATAATTTATATGATTATTATAATTATATTAAAATTATATGTAACACTTAAAACGGCACATAATATTGAAATCGTATTTATATCTATCGAAAACAGTCGTAAGACGTAAATCAAACAATAATTAAAACAAACTAACAACAACACGTAAAGAAAAATAAAACGACATTTTAAATTAAATTTTATATCTATAGAAAAAATAAGCAATAGTTTATCTATTAATAAAAAAAAAAATTACGAAAATAACATACATAAACATTTTTACCTATATTCATTTTATTACAACTGTTTAGAACGGATATATAATTATGTATTGTCATATTTAAAAAAAAACCTATTAAAAAATTATTCAAAAACTATTTGTTTCCACATCGCGAAATTTAATATTTAGCCCAATTATAAAGTTATCCAAATAAAAAAATACTCCATAAAAGTCATCACTATATCAAGTTGCGATATGCTTGTCTTCATTATTTAATATTTTTATTTCCACGAAACACATCAATAAAGTAAAAAAAATTAGACATGGCTATCTAAAACTCAACCAAATTCAGTATTCATCAACCCAATACGTGAATACTGTTGAAGTCGGTTTTTGAACTTGGTCGTATATTCATACACGCTGCAGAGTAGCCAACATAAGAATTGTAATAATAACTCATGTTTATGTGTATAAACGCGTTTCTGACAGTATGCAGTGAAGGAACTCGCACTCGCGAAATTAACCTTGCCGGACAGTTTGGCGTTTCTAACGCTGACGAAAAAGTTACGTAAACTACAATTAATTGAAAAACTCACACTAAGCATACTGCTGCATTACATGTTTCACAACAATAACAATGACTAAACACAATGAGCTTACATACATAACATGTATTGTTGTATGTATTGTTTACAGTAGTAATAAAATATAAATAAGGGAATAGTGTATGTACTAAAAAAATTACTTAATTTATCTGACGATATTAACAACCATTATTGTGGTAATTGTGTGTTTTTAAAATTTTACTTCTAAAAAAGAAACTAAAGTAGGCGGTAGGTATAAAAAGTTTGACTACCCCTCCCCCCCTCTTAAACGGTAGTTTTATGCACGGTTATATCGGTGCTTAGTGACAGTTAACATACTTTCGCAACGACGGGATTATTATAATTCTCTAAACAATTATGGACACCCTGCAGTATAATTAACGTAATAAGTACAAAACCGTGACATTAACCAAACCAAAGGCTCCGAGAACGTCAAACCGCTTTGAACAGATTTCGTAACCTACACGTGAATAATTAATTATTCACAGAAAACGTATCTACATACGTATGTACGTATTAGGATCTTTGCCACGAAAACATCTCTACATTTCTCTCACAAAGATATTATTTTCATTCCGTAATTTTATTTTTACTCATATTATTGACAACTGCCTGCCTGACCGGAACTGAACAAACTGAACTGCCTCGTTAGCCTAGTGGTCGTAAGCGCGACTGCTATGATCGAGGTTCTAGGTTCGATTCTCAGGTCGAGCAAAGTGTTATTGAGTTTTTCCTATGAAATTCTCAGTAGCAGCTCGGGGTTTGGTTTCGTGCCCGATTAATGGCAATAGGCTCGCCCCCTATTACACGGGACCTAAAAACAACTTGGCGAACTGTGGATGTACATTAGTGTACACCTCTGCCTAACCCTTCGTGACATACAGGCGTGATGGTATGTTATGTTATTGACAAATATCTGGGCGACCGAGATGTGCTTGGTGTCTTATAAACAAAAAAAGAAAAGCCCCTATCTAGGTAAACTTGGAATGTAAAATATTGTCTAAATGCAAAGTTTCATCGAAATCGTTGGAGCCGTTTCGGAGAGACCAATTACATATATATACAAGAATTTCTCACTTAATATAATAAGATTCATACAGCTTATCAATTGAGGAATGGCATGCACCTCTCGTGTATAATTTTCATCAAAATTGGTTGAGATTTATCAAAATTGTGTTTTTTTTTTTACATATTTCTGTAATTATTGTTGATGATTCTTATAACCTATCAATTATGAAAACATGTATGCATCCCGTGTACAAAATTGATTCATAAGAATCGGTTGAGCTGTTTTTGAGTAACATCCGGACATACAAACAGAAAGACAGACAGACAAAAAGCTTTTAATTAAATATTCGTGATTGGTGTCGTTCATGTAGTATTGATAGAATTAATAATTAATTAATTAGTAGAAATTTTGAAAAAATATTGACTGTATAGACAGAATAACATATTTATTAACTTAAATAGTGAAAGAAAAATAAGGAATTCTATATCTCCATCCTGGGCGAAAGAACTTAATAACCCCGAAAGTATCACGCCAGTGGCAGAACATTACACAAGACATTTAAGAAGTTATAAAAAATATTTACGAGCGAAATGTATGTTATATACTTTCTTACAGTGCGGATAACTTAAATGTTATAACTCCGCGTTCGTTGCTTACGTATTATAAACACTAAAAGAGTCTAAAGTAAGTATTAGAGATACTACAATTCTATGAAAATTATTTAAGTTGTGTGTACGATTTCGCTCACCTTTGTTTGTTATGAACCGGATTTTGTGTCATGGGACGTGTATTAGCTCCTGAAGTGATTGGGCACAATTTTGTGTGTTTTATTAGTATTTATTAGTAGCTTTTTAGTATTTATTGATAGTTTACGCATGCGATCAATTGAGTAGTTGCGAACGACTATACAACTCTTTTGACTCAGAAGTGTATCGCAAGATTACGCTTAGCGCGTCGCATGCTCGTGTGCATAATTTAAGGAACTTGAACCATTTTAAAAACCCAACAAAAAGGGGCGGATTTTGCTATACATTGTGTGGTTCGTTAACATACGTATCAAAATCATGTGTTTCAAAGAACTATATCGTCTACACGCATCCACTTTTAACAATACTAAACCTTTATTTCATTAAGAAAATGTCGATGTCTGTCTTTGTGTAAATACAAAAAAAACACGTAAAAACTTATTTAAAGAGAGATCGTTTCATGTCTCATATATGTACGTAGAAGAAAACAACTGCGTTTTATTGTTACGGTACGACTCTCTTAAGATAATTAGCTACAGGCTTAAGACAAATTGTTAGGGTTGTCTACCGTCAACAGTTAAAACCTTCGATTATATAAACGTCTAGATACCATGTCGCCTTGAGACCAACGACATTTTTATGGCTCGGCATCCCTAGCCTAGTGTGCGTAAAGGCATTGTTGTACACTCGTGTCGGCTATTTTTGTCTGCTGTATATGGGATACCAAGTTAAAACATTTTACTTTAAATTGGGGGAAATTGTGCACAGAAGTTGAACGGTTGTATTTATACACTTCGGTCTACCTTTGCAGGTACACTTGAGAGGTCTCTGGTAGACCGTAGTGTGTGTGATCGGCTTAAAGGTAACTGCGTTTTCGGCTGAAACATTAATTGTAAACAAGCTAAATTATTAAAAAGGAAACAAAAACCCGGTTGCAACAAAAACAACAATTTTTTTTGTATTTTTGCTTTTTATTTGATTTCCAGACCTCGTAATTAAATATTATATAGTCTATGTCACTGCCACAATTAAGACGAATCTAATGACACCCCGTATGCTAAAATGCATCAAGTCGTTTAGGCTACAGAGAATGCCAAACATACACACATACGCTCGAAAAACTTAACTCTCCTTTTTCGTCGTCAGGTAAAAAAATATATATATGAAAGGAAAATGTGCTGGGTAATAGGATTGTGTCTGACTGGATCGTGATTACCATATACCAGCCATAGTGGTACACTTAGATAGATATACATCTTGTATGTCGCGTTCCGGGATCAGCTGATGTACTTATATCCAGTAGTGAGAATGGTAGAGATCGCGACCACCCTACACATGGAATTAAACCTGTTACCAGTGATTTTCTTTTGGATTGTCCCTAATGAGTACAAACTCAGTGATTTTACGTAAAGGCAGCGATGTGTTTATTTTTCATGCTTATGAAAATAACTCCTTTAAAACCTAGAACCTAGACGTTTATATAATCAAAGGTTTAAGCATAGATCCAATCTATATCTATCTATACAATTAATAAAATTGAAGTGTCTGTTTGTAATGTCAAAATAATAGTTTTTTACTAAATGCATATGAAAGTATATACGATACCTATAACAAAAAGTTAATTAATTTTTTTTTGTCTGTTTGTCTGTTTGTTCCGAGTAATCTTCGAAACGGTTGGAACGATTTTGACGGGACTTTCACTGATAGATAGCTGATGATATAGGGAGTAACGGAACACCCACAATAAGGATTTTTGTCTTTAAACTAGCCGGGAGCGGAGGAGCAAGATTCGCGCTGTCATTCTGTAGTCGACGTGAGTTAAGCCACGGGCACAGCTAGTAGATAACGCCATCCAACGCTTCTAGAGTCAAATCAAATCGTGCTAATTAAAATCGCCTACCTTGGCTTTTAGCTAGTTCTGTCCTTTCTCTCCGCGTCTAAAGTTATGATAACGCAGAAAAAAAATCAATTAATAGAACATAATTTAGATATATTTACAAGGCGATGGAAAAAATACAAAAAAAGTTCACATTTTGTAAACAGTACAGTTTTTTCAATTTATAAATGCTTTGATTAAACAATTAAAATTACAGTAAACTAGTAAATACCCGTGAATTCGTTCACAATAAAATGCTCTAGATGTTCCACGGAAACTTCGTGCCTTTTCAGGCATTAATTACGTGCTATCTCTTATTTTCTTTGATTGTGATTTTTTAACATACCATCACGCCCGTATTCCCGGAAGGGTTAGGCAGAGGTGTACTCCCATGTAATATAGGGGGTGAGCCTATTGCCATTAATCGGGCACGAAACCAAACTCCGAGCTGCTACTAAGAATTTCATAGGAAAAACCCAATATCACTTTGCTCGACCTGGGATTCGAAACCCAGGACCTCGCTCGTAGCAGTAGCGCTTACGACCACTAGGCTAACAATTACTCCTTAACCCCCATAGAAAAGCGAAATAATAATATGTATTATCAGATCCTTCTTCGGGTTTAGTTCTATAGTGAGTTCAAAATGAATCAAAGCTATATGAAATACACACATTTGTTGAAAAGACTCACACGCCACCTATTATATATTGATGGTATATTCCTAACAATGATTTGTACAAAGGTGATAAAATAAGATCATGTTAGAGATGACAGTGATAAAAGCATTGTGGATACGCCTTCATTTTGATTCCATAAAATCAGAATGGAATAAAACAGTTGGCAACCCTGAACAATTAGCTCAACTCGACACTTGTAACCAGGGGGTGTTTTGTTCACAGCGTGATTCTTCTTGGGGGAGGTCATTAAGCACCAACTGAGTTAAATATACATGATATACTTGCTTCTACAAATCTAATCATTTCGATTAATAACTAACGATATGCAGTACAGAAACTTATAATAATTATTGTTATTGTAATATTTGTAGATTTCTTAACATAATTTTTTTATAGAGTTATAATAGCTAAGCTTTCTTTTTTCAATGTAACTCAGAAAAGTGACTAGTTATTTTGAATGAGCTTTAATTAGAATACGTTTAAATAGGAATATAATATCGACACTTCGGATTACAATGTGCGTAATGAAATAAACACAAATTTTCCTGAAAAGCGAAAAACTATAATTAACAAAGGTAGGATTTCTTTGAGGAAGAATTAACTTAAAAAGTCACGATCTACATTACTGTGACGACTGTGCAACTGTCTGTTCAATAGTTTTATAATAGATGTCTGATACAACTAAGACAATAATTAACAAGCGTACGATCCCCCTTATGGTAAGCGGTCACTGTAGCCATTGGACGCTTGAAATACCATAGGATCCCTTGCACCCAAGGATCTCTGGAAACCCTAATCACCGCAGGAAGACAACACAAGGTTACTTGGCTGCGGTCTTCTGTAGGGTGGAGGTGTTCCACCAGTCGGGCTGCTCCAAGTGGAGAGAAATCTCCAAACAGATTTCTCTGAGCCTCTAATGTTCAATATAACACGGTAAACCATTTCAAAATTTTATGGCAGTTATTGTGGTGCAGTTTTAATAGAAACGGTATTAATTAGCGTAGATCTATACTTATAAGAATGAAAAAGTCTAAAGAAATATAATTGAAGTTAAAACACTTGATCTTATCTTATATAGGTACCGTATGTTTAAAAATAAAAGGAAAAATAATCTTGTTTATTTATCAAGCGACCGTTGCCCAAACCATTAAGTTCAACAGAATAAAAAACAATCCCAAGGTACTGTCCTTTTTCACTTAGGAAATTGCAAAGCCGCACAAGTTGCTTCATTACGTGTTTGTACAGGCGACGTCACAAGTTTTTCACTTTATAAATTATATTTTTTATACTACGTTCCCTACCTACTACGTACTACGTCCCTACATATAACTGACTTTTGTGTGAACAGCATAACTTGTCAGTTGTATGTCTGGTTGTCAGATATCAATATATGTATGTATTACAGCTATTTAGTTACCATAGTACAAGCTTCGCTTAGTTTGGGATTAAACGACCGTGTGTGAGATTGTATTCCCTTATTTATGTTAGACTGTTTCTCAAACATGTTTATTTTTAGTATTAAAACTATGACCGTCGTTTACAGCATATACTTTTTAATTCCTGTGATCATACATTAAATGATCAAGGATGTATGGAAGTTAAGATGGGTGTATGGGGTGCCGAACCACATCTTTAAAACTTAGACATCAAAGCCCACCTCACCTCCAAGTGGTGCATCTTGTTGAGTATCGAACGAGGATATGCCGTTAGGGGGGTGGTAGGGTTGTACAGCCGACTGGGTCAGGACCAACATGCATGTGATGAAATTTCGTCATAGTGACTCGCTTTTGCGTGTCACGTTTCGGGATTAACCAGTACATATCCCAGTTAAATTAATGAGGACAGGTATGACAGCGGCGACAGTCGATAGCTACTTTAAAAAAAATGGTTTTTAATCTCGAAAGTTTACTGATTCGCGAGTTCCAATGCCAATGTTGTAGATTGCCCGTTTTTGTAATAGGTCACTTCCTACACTCGCTCATTTCTCTGTCTAAATTTACAATGAACTATCAAAACTTATCGCATTAATAAGCAAATTTTATCAGTCCGTAATATACATAGTTTTGAAAAGTGCCAATCATCTGCGAAATTTGAATTTAATCCAATTACAAGGATGACGCGTGAGTAAACTATACGAAGTTTCGTAATAAGCAAGCGTAGTGAGTGATGTTCTCATCAGTTTTGCAAGACTAAAATGTCACTTTTATTTGTCTAATTTGGTAAGAAAATCCTAATATTATCGTGAAAGTAAATTCTTGTTGGATAATAACATTTGAAAGCAATTAATTTTTCCGAATTTTCTTTGCTAATTCCGTTTAAAAACTGATTAAAGATGGTTTCGTCTTTCTGTAACAAAAAACGTTTGTTATTAATTTTTTAGGAACAGTATTTCAGTTATTAGACGGATGTAGCAAAGAAAATTCGGATAAATTAATTGCTTACAAATGTTATTGTCCAACAAGGATTTACTTTAACAATAATATTAGGATTTTCTTACCAAATTAGACAAATAAAAGTGATATTTAGTTATTTTTGCAAAGAACGTCTACATCAATCAAATATTTGTTCGATAATATATATATTCTCTGTATATTTATTATATATATGTAATTGGTTTCTCAGAAACGGCTCCAACTATTTCGATCAAATTCTGCATTTAGATAATGTTTTACATTCCAAGTTTATCTATATAACATATCTTTTTCTTATTTTGTTTGTGAGACACCGAGCACAGCTTGGTCGCCCAGATATTTAATTATTAAACAAAAGAAACCAGTTTAACCACGCGAATATTTCACAATTTATTGAACATAACTAATCAAGTAACTGTTACATTAGTAAAAAACAAACAAAGAAAAAAAACTTATCATAAGTATAGATAGATAAAATGATAGAGATTTTTTTTTAACGCGCATCACGTAAACACTACTTAGATATTTTTTCCTTATAAAAAACAAATTATTTAGATATCTTCATTCAATAAATTACTAAATAAAGTTTTAAGAAACTACAATTTTTTAAGAGTTACTCGTTCTTCTGTCCTCCACACGATCAAAGCCGTGGTCACAGATAGTTTAATATATTATAAATAGTTCAATATTTATAGTGTAATTTTATTAAATATATGTATATATGTATGTACGTGACGATACTCTGTAATATTTAAAAAGACTCTGTACCCACTTCCTCGCTCGTACGTATAAAAAGGTCAAAAGCAGAGATTGACCGTATTCTGTGTACGATAGAATAATGAGTAAAATTAATTTAAAATATACCAGATTAACAAATGAAAGTAATTATTAATAACAAATGACAAAAAAATTACAGACATTTTAGGTAACTTCGAATCGTGTTCTAACTTTTGAACAAATATGGGTGAAAGATTTATCAATTTCAATGAATATCGAAATTGCGTTTCACTTTGAAATTTCTTCCGTATTTTTATATTGTAGTAACAGAAGAATAGAAATATGTTACATTAATACTCTAAAATACATAAAGTTTTATATACTGTTATATCAAAGAATATTCATATTAGAAGTTAGACAAAATTAATTATAGATATATTTTAATGTGAATTTGAGGACAGTTTCGTTGTTATACTAGTAAATTTGCTGTTGAATAAAAAACGAAGTTAAAAAAAATTAATAAAATAAGCTTCAATAATTATAATTCTATTAGGAACTTTAAAAACATTACAAAGTCTATTCAAAGTTACCTAAACTTAGTATACCTATTGAATATATTAATACAATACTTCGTTATTTAATTAAAAAAAGAAAGTTAAACATGAGAAGATGACATAAATCAATGCGTTTCTTTCTTGTTTCACTAACTATTTTTATGTTGCTTGTCTGTGTTTAACTTTTTTTTAGTTGTCTTGAACCATAGAGGCGAAAACGATTCTAGAAAACATTTTGAACAGTAGGTAGTTATGTATTATATTTATTTATGTACGCATAAATTTATTATATTTGTAGCATACGAAGGTAGCCATGAATAGGCAATGTTGAAAATAATTTCATACTGAAAAACTTGATTACCACATGTAGGATCAATAATAACACTTATATGAAAATAAAACACTGACATTGGCAAATATTACTGCGGCAATAATTAAAAAAAAGAAGCATATATGAAGTTTTTATTCAACGTATTCATACAAAGTGTTTTAAACCCTCTCCATTACTTGCCAACCGACTAAACAAGACTTAATACATCTTCTTGTAAGTTTTAATTAAAAAAAGGAATTGTCTCTGGAGTAACCTTTTTTTTAATTTTCAAGGTGCTCCGTAAACTAAGGGGTAAACTTATTCTTTTTAAAACTTTTTCAAGTACCTAGCGTTTGTTTAAAACTGTTGTGTGAAAAATAGCTATTATCTATCAATATTAATAAATATGTAGTTGTCTTCTGTTAATTTTTTTTTCCTAAATTTCTTGATACACTTCTTTTACAACAGACGCTGATCAGGAATATAATTTTTTTATGTTTGTCTGTTTATGTATCCGGATTTAAAATAAAAACGTCTTGACCGATTTTGATGAAACATTTTACATGAGAAATATACATTACTCCGCAATTGATAGTCTATAGAATTTTTCAATAATACTTTTAGAAATAGTAAAAATACTGTATAAAATAATATATGAATTAAAACTTGTAGACGTTCCTCAATTGATAAGCTATGAACATTGTCAATAATTTGGTCAATAGTTTTAGAAATCATAAAACAAATAAAATAAAATATGAATCGAAAATAATTATTGCGTAAAAATGCATACGGAGACGCGGCCACAACAAATTTTTAATAATCAATAATACAATACAAATTAAACCATATTAATTACTAAGCAAATTGTGATAGTGGTGATTTTCAACTACATAGTAGTAGGGTTTATAAAATAAAGTGTAAAAAATATACTCATCAAGTTTCTCCTCGGTTTTTCTCAATGAATATGAAGTATATATTTTGAACTGATGATAGAGATTTTAACATCCTTAAGCGCCTTTTCAGGATTTTGAATAAATTGAACAAATTAACTATTATTTAACAATTTTAACATTGAAGTATTGATAATATTTCTATTTAACATTTCATGTATCTAATTATCTTAAACAAATGGAAGTGTTTATAGTCGCGTACTATTATAGCAATTTAAAAAAAAATTGTATAATAAATATCATTACAAACACAACAGATTTAATTTAATTTGGGTTTTCCGGAAAGTTCGTTCTATTTTTGGCTGAAAATTATATACTACTCTTTGAAAAAAGTACCGGGAAACGATCAATAATACACAAAATGTTAGTTATTCATCCAAATTTATTTTCTCGCCTTCAAAGTATTGTCCTTCAGAAACGATACGCGATTATGATAACGATAAACTTAAGCCAATGAATAATCCAATTATAAAAACATTTTTTAAACGCTTTTTCCGGAATTGAGTTTTTTTTTCATTGCGAATTCTCCTTTTCGTCTTCTACCGAATGAAAACTGGTGCCACAAAGTGGTAATTTGAGTTTAGGAAAAAGGAAGAAATTGCTTGGAGCCATGTCTGGTGAATAAGTTGGCTGTTCGATGGTATTTGTTGAGTTTTTGGTAAAAAAATCGTTCACAATGATGGTCTTGTGCGAAAGCACATTATCGTGGTACAAAATTCAAGAATTTTCTTTCCACAAATCTGCTCATTGTAATTTGACGCTCAAATGATATACTTTATTTACCGTTTGTCCTTCGGTAAGAAATTCGAGTGCACAATACCGTGATAGTCAAAGAAAATAGTCAACATGGATTGACTTTTGATCGACTTTGGGGTGGTTTTGATTCAGTTGAAAGGCGCCACTCCGATGCTTGTTTATTTATTTATTTGAACCGCCAGTGGTCAGTGCATTAAACACAATTACAAAAAAAAATAAAGTTTCAAGGTTTGAATGCACTAGACCTTTTAAAGCAATCACAACATGCACTAGTAGATGTGAAGACATATTTGAACAATACAAAAATTTAATAAATTTCAGATAACGCAGAATTATTACAAATTATGAATAATTGAACAAGGTAAGTATAAAAAAAATATTGTTGACTAGTTTCCATGTCTAACTCGTAAGCCCACATCTCGTCACCAATATCAATGCGTTTCATGAATGTTTGGTCTGCATCGACTCATTCTAGCATGTCTTCAGCGACTCTTATGCGATTGAGTTTATCGGAAAAAATTCAGGTCTTTAGGAACTAGCTGAGCGGCAACATGTTTCATACCCAAGTGATTACTTAAAATGATACGGATCGACTCGTCAGACACAAAAAGTTCAGTGGCTATACCTCTCAAACTTGAATGAGGATTTTCAGTTACTATTTTATTTACTTTTGCGATGTTAACTTCAGTTGAATACGTTGATGGGCTACCAGGGCGAGGACAAATCTACCAGTATATCTCGACCACTTTTGAACGCTTTCTACCACTCATAAGCATATGTTTTTGATAAAGACGATTCAACTTAAGCCTTTTTTCAGTGTCTCCGAACACGAAATTCCATTGGTGATGCAAAATTTAAGACAAACTCTTTTTTCTATTTAGTTGTTGATTATGAAATTCGCAATACACACTAGATATGATCTAACTGAAAACAACTCTATTTTAATCAATTTTGAACCACATTGCGCTATACAGTAAATGGTTTAAATAAATATTTTAGGAGATTTCACAGTTTTAAAATAACTCGGCAGCAAAATAATGATCAATACCGCGAGCGCATTTTTATTATGGACTATAGAATGTGGGAGGTGGGCGGCAACTAATAATACCTTACGACGCTACGACCCACTCTCTCTGACTCTTTCTCTTTCTCTCTTACATAATGCACACGAAGTTGCGTAGGTCTGCTATATTATACAAGTGATTAAGAATCCCGTATTGTAACCAAACTTTTTTTCTGTCACCTATTTTCAATCGCTCTGATATATTTAGATCTGCTCTGCCATCTACCTAAATCAGCACGAACTTTCCAGACAATTTTTAATACGGTTTCTAACAAACTTATAATATTTTAGTACAAGTAAGAGTAATATCTAATTGTATATTTTACTGGCTGGCTCCGCAGACGTTGTCTTGCGATTTTCAATAGTCTACTTAACTTGACAAACAGCGCTATCGATCACTAATTTATTCCCCTGAAAAAATTTCCAGGGCTATAACGAACAAAACAAAATAACTAATAAGAATTACGCATATCCATCGTTCACATTGTATGACTTATGATCTTAAGTTCATAAATAACTCTAACAGAAAATTACGGCAAGACTTTTTCTAAAAGTCCAGTTTTCGGGATAACTTTTCATATTTTTCTTTTCTTTTTAAATAAGAAATCGTCAAATCGGTTTAGATTTTCTCAATGGATGCACTTACCAACGAACAGCATTTCATTTTTATTTATATAGATTTAGTATTCTCATATAGTTTTGGTTTTTAATTGATTTTCAAACAATCATAAAAAAAGTTTTATATTACTTAAAAATAATTAAATATTATTTATTTAAAGGAATAAAATACACAATCAAAGTTCAAGATATTAAAAACCGATATCAAAACCAATTGAAACTCTCGAAAACATAAAACACTTGTCCGCCCGACAGTACGAGTAGGCTGTCGCAACTTCGCAACTCAGTTCTGTTACGGAGTCCACACGGATGACAGTCTGGCGCGACCTCCCGCGGCAACCGTACGAAACCTGAAATCAAAACAATACGCGAAACCCGAAAAGTGAATTCAGAAAATACTACGTGTTTGTGAATTGTCAATGAGATTAAATAAAGTCGCCAGTGTAATTAATGGCAAATAAAAAAAATAGCGTTGTGCGTTTGCCCTCGGTGGTACGTAGAACGATAATATATGGAAATGCACAAAATGGAATGAATAGTGGCATGTTTACAGGTTTTTACATGACCAGCTTAGGTATTGCTTGGCTTCTTTCGTAGCGTTCGCTTGCTTAATAAAAACTTGTGTTGGTTATAATTAAATTATTACACTCATTTTGATCTTTGTAATAAATTCAATTGTATTTCATATAAAAACAATTTTATTTCAATTAGAAATTCATATTATTACCTGACATAATTATTTTCCATAAAATATAAAGGAGTTATATTTTTTATTTTTTATTGTAATATTTGCATGCTTTGTAATTTATGCATAATACATTTTACTAGCTGTGGTTTCATCCGTATACATTTTTTAATAGGATTTTCGTAAAATCCGCTTTTAATGAGCATCTACATCCGATCGCGAAATAAGTAACTATGCTAAAGTTCAAGTCAATCGGACCTATAGTTTCGGTAATATCGTTATAAGTGGTATTGGGTTCTGTTATATAACACATTTCTATATTTATTACAATCGTGTTAAGATTTCAATTTGTTTTGTTTCTGTGTGATTTTTGGATAATTTATTTATCGTTTCCTATTTACTAGTAGTCGATATTTTAAATTAAACATGGGGTTAGTCATGATTAGTAATAAGAGTTAATTGTGATTAGTCAAATAATTATCGGCTAAATCAGAAGGTTTGGCTGAAAAACAGTGTCGTCTGATAATCTTCTTCACAAGCGACAAAAAGCTGATGCCAAATCTGTTCTCACATCGTTTTTTTTATTTATTGTATTTTTTTCATGTATTGTTTTTTCTTTTTATGTTTCTTCTGTGACAATAAACACACATGACTAAAGTAATACGCAATAAATTATAAAAAACTAATCAAGTGTATTTATTGGCATCATAGCTTACTTGGTGAGAGTCAAATTAGATTTTGTCAAAGATCAGCACAATATTAATAATAGAAATAGAGATAAATTAGTCGTACTGTGTTTTGGACTAAGTAAGAAGTATTTTAGGTAATATTGTCAGGTTTTATATTAAGATCCCGAAGCATGTTACTGATTTATAGGACAAGTTCAAGGACCATGTCAAGTGGGTTTTACTGTCAAAAGGTTAAGTAATAAGTGTAATAATAAGTATATAATAATAGTAATAATAATATAAGTAATAGTATTAAGTGACTCCCTCTCTGTGCATTCACAAAATTATTATTATTGTTTTATATTAACACTTTTGTATAGTTGAAAAAAAAACATAAACCCGATCGAGTTTCTTACCGGTTCTTCTCGATGTTTGAAAAATTTTCCGAACCGGCACTAGTGTTTTGTTTATAAGTGCTTAGTGCATTAGTGCTAGTTCTTAGGGCCTAAATTGAATAAAGATTTTTTTATTTTGATTTGATAGATGTTTACTAGGAAATACCGTACTCCCATGCTACAGTTTCATAATGATGTTTTTCATTCCACGAAGGGTTTATGAAGTTCGCTAAATCGTTCTCGTTTTCAAGTACTTTGCCGTATCGCAAGCAAGTCATATCGAGTCACGTATTCAAACAGCGTATTCGACCGTCGTTCTATTATCCTTAATGCATTGCCGAACTAGAGCGAAAAGTCATTGAATTCATTCCGAGAATGTGATAAAATTATCATAAACCGGATTGTGTTTTTTTTTTCTATAATCCACATTTAATCAACCGGTTAATCAAAATTTCTCTGACGTTATATGATATTGAGATCTCTATATTGACCTTATTTTGTAATTTTTTGTCTTTATTTAAATTAAGAAAGAAAAAAAGATAATTAAACATAAACTCGATCGGGTTTATGTTTTTTTTCCAACTATACAAAAGTGTTAATATAAAACAATAATATTAATTTTGTGAATGCACAGAGAGGGAGTCACTTAATACTATTACTTATATTATTATTATTATTACTATTATTATATACTTATTATTACACTTATTACCTAACCTTTTGACAGTAAAACCCACTTGACATGGTTTTTGAACTTGTCCTATAAATCAGTAACATGCTTCGGGATCTTAATATAAAACCTGACTATATTACCTAAAATACTTCTTACTTAGTCCAAAACACAGTACGACTAATTTATCTCTATTTCTAGTATTAATATTGTGCTGATCTTTGACAAAATCTAATTTGACTCTCACCAAGTAAGCTATGATGCCAATAAATACACTTGATTAGTTTTTTATAATTTATTGCGTATTACTATAATCATGTGTAATTATTTTTAACAATCATGCTCAAATATTCATCAAGAAAATTCATGTTAAACACATGTTAACTTGTAACTTTTCCTTTTTCATAGCGGGTGGTAGGACACGAGTAACCGCGACCGACCACCATACACTAGTACGTTCAGGTGTCTCTTATTCCGGGATCAGCTGGTGTATATTCTGAAGTCAAGAAGTATGGTAAAAATATGTCCAGGATAGTGTCAGGTCCACCAAATATACACCCAACGCAGTGAATATTATTTATAATTTTAGATTTTTCTATATTTACCAAGTAGCTTTTCAATTTTTTCTTTCCCTAAAAACCTTATTCGGATGTTACTAAAATTAAAAACAAACTTGTAAAATCGGTATTTAAATTTCGGGACCGCTACCGAGGGTTTTTAAAAATTAAAATAAGATTTATTCATAATAAGCTTTACCTTAGAATGTATAATTTTGTTACAAAGATTTTTAATCTTAAGTTATATAACACCAGATGGCTGTTTGCAATGAATAACAAAAACATTCGATTATCCGTCTAGTCAAAACACCAGATGGTTATCGCCAATTCGTAGACATAATAAATGAGTAAATATGCAACGTCAGCATCTTAACTTATGTACTGATTAACAAGACGTAAAGTGATGTGCGCTTACCAACGAACAGCATATAATTTTATTTATATATATTTTAAAACATACCACCACGCCTGTCTTCCCCGAAGGGTTAGGAAGAGGTATACTAATATACACCCACAGTTCGCCGAGTACGTTTTTAGGTCCCATGTAATAGGGGACGAGCCTATTGCCATTAATCGGGCACAAAACCAAACTCCGAGCTGCTACTGAGAATTTCATAGGAAAAACCTAATAACACTTTGCTCGAACTGGCATTCGAACCCTAGACCTCGCTCATAGCAGTCGCGCTTACGACCATTAGGCTAACGAGGCAGTTTATATATGTATATAAATTGTCACTATTATCAACAAAAGAAGATGTTGTATAGGTGAAGATATATAGTATATTACCGGTATCATGTCCAGAGAAAAAACCATCAATATAAGTTGAAACTCGTTAGTTGTCTTTAATCGGCCAAGCGAAAATACCGTAATAATAAAACAAAGGATAAAAGAAATACATAATGGAACTTTCCATACCATATAAAATGGATTTCACTTACAAATGAAAGTTTATGCGGGAGATTTTCTTTTCGTTCATTCATTTCGTTTTATATATTAAGATTATTCAATCTATATAATCTTTAGCCCACACTTTTCTCGATGTAAGGTATATGGAGCCAATAGTGGGAAGTACAAAAATAATTTAGAAGTTTTTCTTCTCACATGTATACCAACAAAAACATGCTGTAAAAAATGTACCTAGTCTGGATTAAGATGATTTCTCCATAACAAGTAGTGAAATCTTATAAACAGCCAACTCTAAGAGGTGGATATAAGAAAACGAGTATAATACAAGGTGTCCAGAAAGGGTATCGGGTAATTGTTTTCGCGCCATATTCGAAACGGGGCGTCTAAAGGATGCGGGGAGGGGTTCGTGGCGTCCGCCATTTTGTGGAGTTTTAGTCACGATGGAACAGTACTCGGGGACGCATCGCGCATTTTGCGTACGAGCGTATTATCGTAATGGTGATTCAATAGTGACTGCTCAACGTCTCTATCGTGCGGAATATCGTACACGGCACGCGCCAAGTGACGATAGCATTAGGAAATGGATCAGGATGTTCGAGAATACAGGTACGACAGTTAAAATTCAAAACTCTGGTCGTCCTCGTTCAGTTCGCGATGAAGAAACAATTGAAGAAGTTGAGGCGTCGGTTCGTCAAAATCCGTCTTTATCCATCCGAAAGCGAAGCCAAGCGTTGAACATCAAAAAATCGTCTTTACATTCGATTTTAAAGAAAGACTTACATCTAAAAGCCTATAAAATTCAATTGGTTCAAGAATTGAAGGATACGGACTATGCTAATCGACTGAATTTTACGAACGAAATGCTGCAGCGATTTAACAACTTTAACAACATACTGTTCAGTGACGAAGCAAATTTTCACCTGAATGGTCATGTTAATAAGCAGAATTGTCGGTACTGGGCAGTGGAGAATCCGAGACGAAAGCATGAACGACCCCTGCATAGCCCAAAGGTCGTTGTTTGGGCCGCTATGTCTGCTAAAGGCATAATTGGTCCTTATTTTCATGAAGATCAACGAGGCCGAGCAATTAATGTGAATAGTGACCGTTATTGCGATATGATGCGAAATTTTTTGGTCCCAGAGTTGCAGGAGTTTGCAGGTTTCAACTCAAGAACGTGGTTCCAGCAAGATGGGGCCACTTGCCATACCTCAAATGACTCAATGGAAGTTGTTAACGAATTATTCCCTAATAAAGTCATTTCGCGAAGGGGTAACATCAACTGGCCTCCCAGAAGCCCCGACCTTAGCCCGCTTGACTATTTTGCATGGGGATACCTTAAAAGTAAGGTTTATCAAAACAATCCGACAAATCTAACCCAGTTAAAGCAAAACATCAGGTCAGAAATGGCAGCAATATCGAGAGCTATGTGTCAACGTGTTATCGCCAATCTTCGTTTCCGTTTAGAAGAGTGCCAGCAACGTAACAGTCATCATTTGGATAACATCATCTTTTCCAAATAATTCTCCAATTCATATGCTAATAATAAACAATAAACTTTTTTATTGCATACAAATAATTTTTTGTTTCATTGAACTTACAAATACCCGAAACCCTTTCTGGACACCTTGATAATATAACATTTATATATATATATATATATATATGACGCTCATGCCTTGCAAGATGGGCCAGCCCTTAGTATGGGATGCAACGTGCGTGGATACTTTGGTACCGTCCTATCTTCCAGCTACTTCTTCAAAGACTGGCGCAGCAGCTGCCTCAGCAGAGCACCTCAAGCAACGCAAATTTGCATCCCTTGGTGAGCTACATATCTGTGCCCTTTGGAGTCGAAACCCTAGGTACATGAGGACAAAGTGCACGCAGCCTCTTTAAACAACTCGCAAGTCGACTGGTCGACACATCGCGAGACCAGAGGGCTGGCCAATACCTCGGTCAACGAATCAGCATTGCTATACAACGAGGTAATGTGACCAGCCTTCTTGATACTCCTCCTTCTGGCGGTGATTTGGATGGTATCCAATACTTATAGTAATTTTACTTTATTTGGGTGTACTAATATGTTAGTATTTATCGATTATTATAAGTATGTTATATATACTACTATTCCTCGTGAATTTAACTATCATATAGAACACGAGTAATTTTGGCTAAAATCTGACCTATCTTTTACTCGCTAAATTTTCTTTATTTAGAGATTACTTTGCTTAATTGTATGGTAAATGTTTTATAGATCATAATTATTGACAATAAACTGGGTAATACCTACTTATTATATGTTGAGGAATTTAATATAAGACTTCGCGGTCGTTGTTATAAAATCACCTTTGTAACAAAAAATAATAGATCAAAAGCGGTTCAGCCGTTTAGGAGATACGATGCCACAGACAGACACACAGAAACACACGTTAAACTTATAACACCTATATTTGTGTCGGGGGTTAAAATATCGCATGTTCAGTGTTAACTGATAAATTCATATTAAGTCGGGGCAAAAGTGTTTTCGCATAACGTAAGTATAAACTTGTTATAAAATTTCTTTGACTGTACTATTTGTATCTGGCTGGTTTTAGTAACATTAAAAAGGTTACATTAAAAAAAAAAAGTTATTTCCCGCTATTTTTCATTTGTTTTTCTTTCTGTAAAATGAGTGAATTTAATGAAGAAATTGGATACATTTTAAAAATTATTACAAAAAAAGCTATAATGTAACTCAAGCGCGAAAAAAAATTGTGATGTTTATGGATCTAATGCAGTATCAGTAAGAGTAGCACAAAATTGGTTCAAACGTTTTCAGTCCGGAAATATTGATGTTAAAGATGCACCTCGCTCTGGTCGCCCTGTTACGAATAAAATGGACGCCATTTTTGAAAAAGCGGAACAAGATCGGCATATCAGTACTTACGATGTAGCTGTAGGACTGGAAATTGACCACAAAACAGTTTTAACCTATTTGAAGAAAGCTGGCTATACCAATAAGCTCGATATTTGGGTGCCACACGAGCTCACTGAAAGAAACCTAAAGAACCGTGTACTCATTTGCGATTCATTATTGAGACGTAATGAAACCGAGCTCTTTTTGAAGAGATTGATAACTGGCGATGAAAAGTGGATCACGTACGATAAGAACGTGCGAAAAAGGTCGTGGTCTAAGGTCGGCCAGGCTTCACAGACTGTTGCTAACCCTGGGCTAACTCGAAATAAGGTGATGCTGTGTGTATGATGGGCCTGTAAGGGCATTGTTCATTATGAGCTTTTACCGCCCGGCAAAAACATCGATTCAGATCAGTACTGCCAACAACTGATGAGATTAAAGGAAGCAGTTGAGAGAAAGCGGCCGGAATTGATCAACAGGAAGAGTGTGGTCTTTCATTACGATAACGCTAGACCACACACATCTTTAGTCACTCAGCAAAAATTAAGAGAGTTTGTCTGGTAGGTGTTAGTACATCCACCATATAGCCCTGAACTTGGACCTTCAGATTTTCACCTGTTTCGGTCTTTCAGAATTCTTTAGGTTCTGTAAGGTTAACATCAAGAGAGGACTGCCAAAACTATTTGTCGCGTTTTTTTGATCAGAAGTCCCAAAGTTTCCACAGCCAACGGGATCATGTCTCTACCTATAAAATGGCAGAAAGTCATCGAACAAAACAGCACATATATACTGTAAATAAACTTTGAAAAAAATGTCTTAAGTTTTCATATAAAAATGCGAAGAAACATTTTCCCCGACCTTTTAATTAAGTGTTCGTATTGTGAAAATTAGTGTATTTCTGGTCATTCAGGTCATGCAATCAATTAATTCAATACTTTATTTAGAATCGTATTTCCGTGATCAAAAAGTTATTCCATTTAATTAATAATTTACGTATTGTACATACATGATTTGAACTTTGTGAATAAGTAATTCATTTACTTCTTTTCTACATAAATAAAATGATAATGGTTTACCGTTGTATGCGCATCTCGCAAAAAATTACTGGACAGATTTGATCAACATTTTTTTTTTGCTTAACTCCCAGTTTCCTCTCATAAAACAAAAATGACGATATCTTCATTCAATTTAAATTTATAAAAGTTTTAAGAAACTATGATTTTTATAAGCACTAAGCTTTCAGCAAGGCGTATCTTGCCGTAAATAAGTGTGGATTATAATATTAGTATAGACTAACGCGAAGGAAGTCGCACCGGTTAATAGTTTTTTTAATATTATTTATTAAAAAATAGAAATATGGAGGCTATCTCGCTTACTCTTTTTAATAAATTTATTTTAATACGTATAGTATCGTCAATTAATGTTACATTCTTGCCCTAGTATCCCGTTAAACTGCTAAGCCCTTCGAATTTGTGAAAATTTTACATATTTTTACGGTGTGAATTAGTAAAGATGCATGCAGTGGACTGCTGCCTGTAGCCATTTATAACCAACCCCAAATAGGATCGCAGCCCTAATTGTAAAAATTAATATTAGGCTGATACTATACGTGAGGACTGATTACTGATTAGAGACGCTTCGGCTTCTTGGTCAGCCCCTTATTACGTATTACGTAAAAGTAAAGAGATAGCAGAAATCGTTAAATATTGGCTAAAAAATGGGCAAATTCAGATAACATTTGTTATATTAAGGTTGGTACTAGGGATGCAACGATACCGATGTCGATATGATTTTTCGGCCGATATATCGTTATTGCCGATTGTTGGAAATTTAATTATTAAATATTGGCAGGTGAAGTCATGCGCTTTGTGTTGTTATACGTTTTTTTAATAATTTTTCTTTTAAATGGTAGGTAGGACTAAAAATTTGTATGACCGGCTTTCGCTCGGTAGTTTCATCTTCAGTCTTGCAAATCTACCGCGATGCGTGGGTCTTGATAAAACCGTTTTTTGTAATTTTGAGTGTTTCTTGGAGATTCTTTTGGGACAGTAGTCCACGGTGGCGACAGTGCCGTCTTTACTAAGCGTTGTATTGCTTCGCGCCCGTAGTGGCGGTTGCGACGGCACGCTACCGATTTAGTGGACGTATAATAAAAACTTTATTGCATTAAATAATATAACTTTAACTTGAACAATATTTTTTTCTATGAATAACTGTTAACGGCTGTGCGCGTTAAAAAAGCCTTCAGTCGAGTGACGTTCGTGCGGGAGCAACTTCATTTCGAATTTCGTTCCGAAACAGCGCCTATATATAATGATTGTCGCCAGTATTGTGCATATTAGAGAGATATATAATCACCCAAATATCTTTACCCTCCGCCAGTCGTGTAAAAATGTGTAGGAGCTTACGTACTTCATTATTTATTTTATATAATACTAAGCCTTCGATATCGGTATCGTATCGGCAAAATTATCTATCGTTACCTCTCTAGTTGGTACATACCTACTGTAATTACAGCGAAATACGTAATTACGGGGCCAGTCATATTAGCGCGAGTATTGTTGCTTTACGGCAGAAATCTAATCCTAGTTTAGTGAAAACATAGAAATCGTTTTTAGCGATGAGTTCTCTGTTTAATTCACTAATATATCGAATAGACACTTGAGATTACTGTGATAAAATCCTATAGATTGGATCCTTCCAGTCGAACGCATTGCAATAACTCTACGTCTCGCATTCTTGGTTCAGTGATTTAAGTAATTAATGTTTAACGAAACTTTTCCAAAAGTCGATCAATCTTACTTTATACAAAGTGAAATAATTTTCATGTCCGAAGTTTAATAAAATTGTAGATCACTTTACAAGTTTATGAATATTCACGTAACTGTTATTTTATAATAGTTTTATAAAAGCCAGTTTATTTATTGTTACTGCACTTAGTAAGGCAAATAAATTTTATTTTAGGTAATAATGTTAGGTTCTGTAATAAAGAATCATGTTAAGTAAGTTTTATTGTGGAAAGGTCGATTAGGGTGGATCATTACCTGAATGACGGTGATGTTTAAAAGTGATTCCCTCTCTGTATACATACATACATACACTGAAAATGATAATAACAGTCAATAATAAAAATACTTTAATTACATAAAAACATATTATGTAGATAGGTCGTTGCTTGTGAGTTTTAACACTCTGAGACAAAAATGACCTCAAATTCAAAATTTACACTTAACGGAAACTTATAACTTAATTAATAAAAACACTTCAGCTGTATTGCAGTGATATAGATTAAATTCCCAATGTGACTAAATTCTAATTAGAAAGGTTATTATAAATGACATAGTTAAATTATTATTTTTACACAACAAATTTTTTTTTAACGAAATGGGAAACCAAATTCAATGTTTTTGAGGAGTTCCCTGGTACATCATTGAAGTTTAATGTCCAATGCCAATGAAGTTAAGAGGTACCAACTTTAAAAAAAGAATCATCCAAATCGGTTCATAAAGAAAGAAGCTATGGCTGAACATACACAAAAAAAGTCTAAAAGAGATGTTCCTCCTTTTCTTAAAGTCGGTTAAAAAAAGTTAGTAAAATGAATTCACACTTCGATCATTTATTGCTAACTACATCATGTCGCACTTCCGTTACATAATGCGCGCGCAGTTCTCAATTTTACCCTATACTAAATGCCACAAAACGAGTTTTAGTTGTACAAGTTAGTTAGTTTGGGTCTATTCCACGCTAAGATTTGAAAATCACGTACATTTGAAGGTACGAAATTATGCAGAAACGTAAATAATAAATAACGGTTGAAACACAAAATATTTCTTCGCGTTTAAAAAGTACGTGTTCTTTATTTTGTACGCTTCGTTGAGGATTTTTAGTTGACCTTATAAAAAAAATGATTTATTTGAATAAAGAATAATTAAGTTATTACATTGGGTGGATTACTACATAAATATATTTTCAGTTCCATTTTAACTTAGATTTTCGTAATTTTGTACAATATTTTATCGGATATGATATATTTTCGTGTTGTGGATTTTATTTTAACTCATAAATTTAAGTTATCACACAAATATTGAAGTGGATTACAAATAATACCTATATATTTGCCTTGGCACAAAAATTCCCTAGCTCTAACAAGGGAGACGCTAACTGTAAAGCGATGTTTGAGTATTAATAAAACAGTACTAAGTTAGGCTTAAAGGGCATGTATCTATCGTTTTTACGGTTTATATATAAAAAAGATCTGTAGGTTGGAGTTTTTGACGGGATCTTGAAGTGGCAGGTTGTGGTTTTTATTTTTAATACATTAACTTAGGTTTTTGACCCTATATTTTGTAATTTTGGTGGCGTTTTGCGTGATATAGTTTGGTTTTTGTGCATAAGTAAAGTGGATTATAAATATAAGCTGAAAGCATTCATTCTGAAATCCCACAGAAACTTCCTAGAAAGTTCTAGCAAGGGAGCTACCATCTTATTAGGATACTGAATCGTCATAACACATGACACTATAATACACTCGATAATGGCAGTAATGGTCTTCAATAAAGAGGACCGGTTGCCAAGTTAGGAAAAAGAAGAAGAAGATATGTAGGTTTATTATAAGTCTATTATATTCTCTTGTAAATTGTAAATATACAACAAAATATTTGAACAACAATAATGGCTATTCGTTGTCGGCAAAGAGTGGGTAAACTGAATCATCTTAATTAGGCTTACATTTATTAAATGTTAAAAAAATGAAACTTTTGACTTAAAAACTTAATCCGTAACTGAGCCTTGTAGATCAGATGGTAAAATTTAAATTTAACATTTCGTGAAGATATCATTATGAAACATTATAAGCCTTGTTATGGTATATAAAACCAACAGAGCTTTTGTTAAATTACCTATATTAGGTTTTATTTAGATTACGAAATAATATACCTACATAAATTTAAAATAATACTTTTTAGGAATATAAAGGAAATATTTATTCATTGTTATTATGTATTTAGGTAAATAGATTTTTGTATGAAATATAATCTCTATATTGAAAAATAAATAATGGAAAAATAATGGAATAAAATAAATGGAATGTCTTTCGCACTGCATGTTAATTTTAATAGGCAATTAACTTGTATCGATTTCTCAAAATTACATTTTACTGTAGTCAAGGGCTTTTTTTATACCAAAATTAGTGCAGTATATTCGTCCTCCTTTCCCCATATGACCACCTGCCTCCCACATCATTCCGCATAATAAAAATGCGCGCGGTATTTGATCATTATTTTGGTGCGGAGTTATTTTAAAACTGTGATATCTCCTAAGATATTCATTGAAATCAATTGATGTAAAGGGTAATTTTGTTCAAAATTAAATATTTATGATCAATAAACATATAAGGATTAATTCAATGTTTATAAAAACACCTTCACAAATAATGCGTTATTTTAGTAAAAATTTTATTACCATAAAAAAGTTATATTTAGCCAACCTTTTTTAACCTCCGACGTAAAAAAGGGATGTTATAAGTTTAACTTGTTTATCTGTGGGTCTGTTTGTGGCATCGTATCTTACAAACGGATGAATTTTCTTAAGGCACTTTCTGCCTCGCACAACCACTCTGTAGAACCAGCTGTCGCTTGAGATCTTTCCGAGCCGTTATGACCTGGTGACCTTCACGAAGAGAGCTTATTCTTCCCTAAAAGGCTGACAACGGATATGCGATCTCTCGGGTGTTACGGATGTTTGTGGGCGGCGGTGATCACTTTCCATCAGGTGCGTCAACTACCCGTTTGCCCCCTTTTTATCATTAAAAAACCGATTTTGTTCTAGTTTCTTTTTGATTGAAAAATGACTTGATCGAGAGTGTTCTTAGCTATGATTCAAGAAGAACTGTTCAGATGTTTGAAGATTCGTTTTCGAGCTCTTTTCTAGTTGATAAATAGATGTTAGAATCGACCATAGATATGATTTAGTCGAGATTTGTTATTCTGTTACTTCAATGATATTAGTAAAATCTTGATCTGATGCTGCAGCGTCATCTGGAATATGTAGGATACCTAACTCCTCACCAACGTACAGCAGAGATATCGTATTTGGGCTCATTAAAATGGTATCAATGAATAGGTTATTTATGTCAAATTAAATTTACAATTTACTTTGTTATCACTAGTTAATTCCACTTTGTTGCCCAAAACCGTTTTGGCTCGGAACACGGGCTCGCTTGTATACCAAAATAAAAGAAATCACTAGAAATGCCTCTAACTTCACATTATTGTTTAGAAGGGGAAGTGTTATATTTTTATACTATTGCTTATTGGATCACGCTATCGGAGTTATAATCTTTGCATGTGTGAGTAACTACAGTGTTTTTAGTACCTTTAAATACATACTAGATGTTTTAAGTGCATTCTAGATGATTCCAGAGATTTCGAGGATAGTGATTTTTTTTCAATTTTTCTTGTATTGTAACAATATGATCTCAAAATACAGAAAGCCTCCTGAGTATACGATAAACTGACCAATGTTGAATGAAATTGTTGATGAAATACGTATGTATAATATCTGAGTTTCTGGCTCAGAGCCTAACTTCTCCCAGCGTATTTCGTTGCTTCCTTAAACCGACGAATTGTATCCGTTAGTCTGATAAATATATTTTTGTGGCCGTTGAAATTTAATTTAATTTAATATCAATTCTTAATTAAGGTACGTCACATATAATAAACCATTTATAATGAAAGCTCGGGTGCTGTTTCTTACTATAGCTACTTATGTATGTATTAATATATATTCAGGAATGGTAGTATACATTTTATAAAACTCTTTCGAAACTTTTTAATCGGCTGTTGAATGACAGTGGCACAAAACATCATCAAAAACTCTGAATATATGAAAAATGTTCTCGTAGATCACCATTTATAATAAATATACTGAACTATCACTCCTACGAAAGGAGATATTTACCTAGTAACATTTTAAAGCGGGTAATGGTTTATCATCATCTCTTCAGCCTATTGGCCATCCATCTTACGAGCAAAATGCCACATCCACTGCCACATAAGTCTCTCCAAAAATCAAAATAAAAAAATTCTTTATTCAATTTAGGCCCTAAGAATGCAATTATGAACGTCAAAACACTACTGCCGGTTCGGAAAACATCCCAGTCATCGAGAAGAAGTGGTAAGAAACTCGATCGGCCCCTATTATTACGTATTTCGCAATATCAAAGCGATAGCAGAAATCGCTGAATATTTGCTTGGAAATCGTAAATTCGTATTATGTAACATCTATAATATACCAAACACAATCTGATTTTGCCATTTTGAAGCAGCGATTTCTGCTATCGCTTTGATATTGCGAAATGCGTAATAAGGGGGCTGGTTTACCTTTTTTTAACAATAAATTTGTGGATGCACAGAGATGGAGTCACTTCCAGTCATCACTATCATTCACATAATGATCCACCCTATAATAACCTTTTGACAGCAAATCCAACTTGACGTGGTCCTTAAACTTGTCCTATAAATCAGTAACATGACTCGGGATCTTAATATAAAACCTGTCAATATTACCTAAAAAATATTGGGCGACTGCTAGTAATAAATAATTATTTATATATTTATTTATTTTTTTACCAAAATTATACAACTCCTGTGTAGCCTATATTAATCATGCAATGACATATTTCCCTTGTACAAAATTTCACCAAAATCGGTTAAAAAATAACGGATTTTTTTTAGGATTTCTTAAAGTAATATTGGTATTTCTTATAGCCTACCAATTGACCAATAGCTTAGGTGTAAAACCTTTAACACTTACAGCAACAACAACTTTAAAACCTTTCCGTGTAAAAAAATTATATGAGAATCAGTCAAGTCATTTTTGAGTTATATTTAAACATACAAACGGATAGACAAAATTAATGACATATTCGTGAGCAGTATCCTTCATATAGTATATTGATCGGGAAATTTGGAAAAAAAATTAATGTACAGACATAACTACATTTTTATTAATATAGATAATCTATTAGATAATGTACGTCATAGGGAAAAGAAAAAAAATGAAGGCTATATTTACATGATCGGTGTCGGAAAACATTCACGTAGAAAATTTTATGTTGTACCACTTATTCTTATTAAATAACCTATCTTTCAATAACCTATTTTCCTCAGTTTACGGCGTCCAATATAAAAATATACCTCGACACCTTTTACCTCGAATAGGGATGTCACTTACTAAGATTGGATGATAACAGTTTGATGCTGACGCCCTGACAGCGCTCTTAGAGGCCTCCTAATAAGTGATAGAAGTGCCCATAAGATGAGTGTAAACTTTGTCACCACTTATACTGTGTTGATTCTAGCAAATTGCTGAAATTTAAGAAGGCAATTGTAGAGATAAAACCACTGGGTTTTGAGTCATTTTAATTGTATATTAATATTGTATTGTTTTTTGAAGTGCAAACTTCTTTAGCAACGCTGTGATTTGAAAGTCGATGAAACGAAAAAGCGAATGCGACTGTAAAAAGAGATAGACACATAAATTTATAAGATTTAACGTAGGAGAAAATGAGATAGGAAAGTTTTAGGCTATGGTAAAATTGTATAAAAGAGGTTTGTTGCCACGCAATAATGAATTTTATTACCTCACCAAAAAGGCACGAAACAAAAACTTTTTAGACATTACTTATGGCATTCTGTTACTGATTGATATTGTGTTAGGTTAGGTTAAATGTGCATTAATTGAAAATGATATTGTGAATAATGATTGTGAGTACTTGTATGTACATTTTCATAAAATTTCAACTAGTGTGTAATTGATCATTTTCTGAATTTAAAAACACATATATGTGAAGGTTTCACTTCTACCACGTTTGAATTGCACACTTTTTTTTCGTGTTTTTTTTTCTAAATTCACGATAGACATCCCCTTTGTAGGAAACCGATCATAATTATCCGGATTGTTATGAAATATTGTGCACAGGATGCTCCTGTCATTGTCCTAATGATAAGCTATAAGGATTTTCAATAACACTTTTAAAAATCGTAAATCCCTCTTGTGTTAGAGTAGAGGATTAATCTATTAGACCAGTAAGGCTGCCCCAAGTAGAGAGAAATTTCCAAACATATTTCTCTATGCCCTATCTCTCTATGATGTAATAAATATATTTAAATGATTATGAAAATTATTATATTATGACAAACAAACAATTTATTCGTACTCAAAAACACAAAGCAAACTCATATTACTGCTCTTGAAATGTTGGACTGTGGTATATTACAGTTTCGCCTTCTTTTTTCTTCGCAATTTTTTTAACGCTTGTTGTTTTCACTTCGCTTTTAAAAACACAACTATCTTGGCTCGAGAAACGTCCCTATAAGTATACACAAATAAGATGTTCACGAAATCACTAGAAGATCCTTGAACTTGTGAACAAGTTGTAAACAACATACGTCATCGTTAAAAAGGGGCCCCCGTGTTCCGTGTTGGATTACGAAATCAAAGTGATGATAAACTTTGAATGTGTGAGTCAACTATTGTGTTTTAGTACCTACGAATACGTTAGTAAGTACGCGAGTTGAATGCGGAGCTAAAGAATTCGATAGTGCTTTGATCTATGTAGAATTATTGCTGTCGATAGTGAGGATGTCGATAAAGAAAGAGAAATCCGACTGAAAAAAGAAATAATTGAAATCTAATCAACATCAGATTCATTTTTCTCAATTTTTTGTGCTTGGTGATTAATATAAACATGTTTTTTTTTTCATTGGCCATTATTATAAAGAAAAATATATCATAGGGTCGCAATTTAACTATTAACGCGATCAGTAAACGTAAAATAGTTGTCATAAACAGCACTCACATCACTACAGTAAGGGCGTATGAAGCGAGACGTGTGAGCGGCGCGGCGGCGGAGGGAGATTTCCCGCTCATCACCTCAGGCCCCGACTGCATTCAACTCGCGCGCTAACTATCTCGATGTTTCGAGTACATTCTAGATGATTCCAGAGATTTCGAGAACTGGAATAATTAAAGCTCTTTTGATTCAATATTTGTGAATGATTGTAACGTATTCATCAATTGCAAGTATGATATTAATATACATAAAATTTCCTTTTATTTACAACGTGAATTTTAATTAAGTAAAAAAGGATCTATTAGTGTTAGAGATAAGGCCATAAAATTCAAATATATCGTTTTTTTTTTCTGTATTTGCTTAGCATAAAGAATAATTCGTAGGAATAAGAATAAAAAGGTAGTAGGCGGGGCCCGTACCTCGTAGAATAAATGGCCGATTGGGCCCTAGAGCGTGGGCAGACCCACCACAAAGGAGACTGAGATCCTGGTAAAGGTTGCGAGGACTCACTGGATACGGGCAGTAATGGACCGGTCGTTGTATATTATATATTTATTCATAAAGGCAGTGCCAATAGCGCGCATATTATACATTGACAATTTGATTTTAAAATCTGATATGCGAACCAATTACATGCGCTCACTACATGCATAAAACACAAAATAATTACATCTAATTAGTAATATTAATAGCTAAAACAAAATTAACACAGCATGGACAATAAAATAATGCTTTGCTCTGTAAATAAGTTCATAAAAACAACATAAAAGGTTAAAAAAGGTGATTATGAATGTCAATTCATTATTTTGTCTGATTGAAATAACTATTGATCTTTCAAATAAAAGCGATGATGATGGTAAAGAAAGCTACGAAGTTATTCTTATTAGATATCGGTTTTGTGGTTTATTCCCATATACAGTATCGTCCAAAATCTCGTATTTCGAACATCAATCATCCAATTTATGTCGTAATTGACTTCTCGCGATGTTAGTAAACTTCACTTTTCCATTTACTTCTCTATCTATACGAGTATAGCAGACATACATATATATATATATATTTAAGTGGGAGAATAGAACATTCTAACACAGCAACATTTGAGTAATATAGGTATTTTTAATTTTTTCCTGGCAACAAAAACAGATCTTTCAAGTTGGTTGAACAATGAATATGTGTTTTTACGATTTCGATTATAATTTATAAATATTAAATAAAAGAAGATTTAAAGAATTACAGGATCTTTATTCTGAGCACTTTTGACACACGTCCCACAATTTGGGGGCTCGTCCGGGATGGTGAAAAAGTGTGAAGTTTGAAGAAGCATTACGAACGAAGATTACAAATTTATGACTTACCTACCGACAAGTCGGATTCGGAAGAACTTTCTCGAAGAACAAGAAAAATAACAACGAAGTATAACTAACTACGAAAGAAGTTGAAAGTGTTTTCCATTTTATGAGAAAGATTTACCTGTTTAGTGATAGTAAGAGAGTAAACACCGAAAATGCCGCCTAAAAAAATCATAGAAGAAGAAAATGCTCAATTATCAACTGTAATACCGCCACGTATCTCGTTTAACGATCTGGAAAAATCAATGACACCGTTTAGTGGAGACGATACTTATGGGATCGAATCCTGGATATGTGATATCGAAGAAACAGGCCTTTTAATGCAGTGGTGTGATATAGAACAATTAATTTATGCAAAACGTCTTCTCGTCGGTACTGCAAAATTATTCCTAAGATCTTTACGTGACATAAAAACTTGGAGTGATTTGAAAAATACCCTTAAAGAAGAATTTCAACGAACGTTAAATAGTGCTGCTGTTCATAAAAAACTAGCGGCACGTAAGATGAGAAACAGTGAAACATGCCAACAATATTTTTTGCACATGAAGGAATTGGCTATGAATAGTACAGTAGAAGATGCTGCTTTTATGGAATACGTTATTGACGGTATTAGAGATATAGAATTAAACAAAGCAATGTTGTATGGGGCTGCTAACATCAAAGATTTCAAGAAAAAGTTAGATTTGTATGCTGAAATTAAGAATAAGTCTTTATTTAAAACACAGTACATACCTAAGCCTATGTCTTTACCTAATTCATTTAAAGACCGTAGACAGATACCGAAGAAACGATGCTACAACTGTGGTGAAACCGACCATCTATTGCCTGATTGCAAACATAAAGAGAAAGGAACTAAGTGTTTCAAGTGTAATGAATTTGGACATATTTCATCGAAGTGCACTAATATACCTCATCATAATACAAAAATGGCTGTAAAAGGTCTTAATAATAACATGTGTTACAGTGACATCACTATTGGTAATAAAATTATAAAAGCTATGATTGACACTGGGAGTGATGTTAATTTAATAACAAACAAGCAGTTTCAAGAACTACAAATAACTGAATATGATGGGAGTAATACAATAAAGTTGACTGGACTAGGAAATAAAGGAATAGAGACTACAGGTACTTTTACAACTTTTATTAAGATTCAAGGCTACAGTTTTCCAGCTCAATTCCATATTGTGAATAATAATGATATACCGATAGAAGTTCTGTTAGGAAGACACATACTGGCGCATGTGAACCTGAATATTACAAAAGATGAAATCCAAGTTTCTCCAATAACAACTATATGTCTACCTATGGAATATAAAGAAAATGATTATGATATTGGAAGTACTAAATACACAAACACTATTAAGAAGATGATAGATGATTATATACCAACCTTTAAGAAGAAGTGTCCCGTTGAGATGAATATAATTATGTCAGATGAAATGCCGGTTTTTCAAAATCCAAGACGTGTTGCTCCTGCTGAGATGAAAGTCATTGATCACCAAACTGAAGAATATGGACTACAAATAAACTAGAAAAAATGTCAATTTTTGAAGAAAGAAGTTGAGTATTTAGGCTACCATATTGGGAATAATGAAGTCAGACCCTCAGAAGTGAAAATTAAAGCCGTAACCAATTTTAGAGTTCCAAAGACAGTAAAAGAAGTTCAATCCTTCCTCGGATTATCAGGATACTTCAGAAAGTTTATTGAGAACTACTCTCTAATAGCAAGACCCTTAACTAATTTACTAAGGAAAGATAAAGAATTTAATTTTGATCAGGACTGTTACAAATCATTTGAAACATTGAAGGAAAAATTATGTAGTTAGCCTGTTCTACAAATATACAATCTGGACGCCGAGACAGAGGTGCATACTGATGCAAGCATTGATGGCTATGGAGCAGTCTTAATGCAGAAGAACAATTCAGATGATAAGATGCATCCTGTCTACTACATGAGTAGAAAGACTCTGAAAGAAAATATGACAGTTACTTTCTAGAAATATTAGCTATTGTAGAAGCACTAAAGAAGTTTAGAGTTTATCTCCTAGGAATAAAATTTAAGATTTTAACTGACTGTTCAGCTCTAACATTAACACTTAAAAAGAAGGACTTACCACCCAGAGTAGCCCGGTGGGCACTCTTCCTTGAAGAGTATGATTACACAATTGAACATAGACCAGGTTCATCAATGAAGCACGCAGACGCTCTCAGCCGCCACCCAGTGCTAATGATCACAGAAATTACTACAAAATTACAAAAGGTACAGAAAGAAGATGAACGATTAAAATTAATTATCAAAATATTAGAAACAGAACCATATGAAAACTATAGTATGATGAACAATATTTTATATAAAGAAATTGGTAATAGATCTCTTATTGTAGTACCAAAGAAGATGCAGAGCGAAATAATAAGAAGAAATCATGATAATGGTCATTTTGGAGCTAAGAAAACAGAGCATCTAATTCTAAGAGAATTTTACATAGAGAATCTACATGAAAAGATAAAAGCTCATATTAACAACTGTATAAAATGCATACTGGTGTCAAGAAAGACTGGCAAGAAAGAAGGATTTTTACACCCATTAAATAAAGGAGACAGACCACTAGAGACTTACCATATTGACCATGTGGGCCCTATGACGTCTACTGCTAAAAGTTACAAGTATATACTTACTATTGTTGATGCATTTACCAAATTTACCTGGATCTACCCGACGAAGACACTAACTACTGAAGAAGTTCTACAGAAGCTACAGCAACAGCAGGCTATATTTGGCTCTCCTAAAGTAATAATATCAGACAGAGGAACAGCATTCACATCAGAAAATTTTAAAAAGTACTGTGAAGAAGAAAATATTATACATCACGTTATAACGACTGGCCAACCTAGAGCCAATGGGCAAGTGGAACGTATACACCAAATTATTATTAACTTACTGGCTAAACTCACTGTACATAATTCTGCCCAGTGGTACAAACATGTTTCCAAGGTACAAAGATGTATTAACGGTACATATCATAGAAGTATTGGAACTTCACCGTTTCAACTGATGACTGGTGTACAACTTCATGATACAGAAGATATCCAGATGCAAGAAATTTTGAGAGAGGAATCAATTGAATACTTTGACAGTCAAAGAAAATCTTTGAGATCTAGCGCTAAGGAGCAAATAGCCAAGGTACAAGAAGAGAACAAAAGAAATTATAACAAACACAGAAAAGTTGGAACTTCTTATAAGTTGGGAGACATAGTAGCTATTCAGAGAACACAATTTGGAAGAACTAAGATTGGCTCAAGATTTTTAGGCCCTTATGAAGTAACAAAAGTTAATAAGAATGACCGGTACACTGTCAGCAAGCTAAGTGGAGAGGGTCCTTTGCAGACAGCAGTGACATGATGAAGATGTGGTGCCTGGATGATGACTCAAGCTCGCCCGGGTCGGACGAGGAGCAGGATAGCCGTGTGGGAGAATAGAACATTCTAACACAGCAACATTTGAGTAATATAGGTATTTTTAATTTTTTCCTGGCAACAAAAACAGATCTGTCAAGTTGGTTGAACAATGAATAGGTGTTTTTACGATTTCGATTATAATTTATAAATATTAAATAAAAGAAGATTTAAAGAATTACAGGATCTTTATTCTGAGCACTTTTGACACACATCCCACATATATATATATATATATATATAAATGAAATGATGGTTGACTTTTCATTACTTTGTTATATAAAGGTTTAGCATTTGCCCACAATCTCACCTGCAGTACAGCTCTAGATGGTGACATGCTAAGCCTAGCGGACTGGATCTCAAGTGCAGCTGCCCGAACGCCCAGTACTTGGCGATAGATTTTCAACTATATTGCAATATAACTCATTGCAAGACCGCTGAATTAATGTGGCTTTTGTAAGCTCTTATTGCGTTTGAAGTGCGGTTTTCAGCATACGCAGTAATTAACCCAGCTATTATTAATGGATTGTCAATTCAATTACCAGGTCTAATCACAGTAGTTCATATCTCAAGTGGCAGACTTTTTTCTCGACCACGGTAAATCCAAAAGAAGGGTTATATTTTTAGCAGTCTGTGTATGTTTGTGTCTACAAATGTTCCAACGTAGCGCGTAAACTGCTCATCCAATTTTGATGAACGTGTTGTTTAACCAATTTGTTATTACGTCCCGAGTGACATAAACTACAGTTTACATTCAAAATAAGTGGGGATCAATGATTATTTTGCTAACGTATCGAGTGGAAGTTAAAGAGGAGAAAATTCTGAATTCATAATAAATTTATGTGATACATATATATAGATAAAATATATCAAGCGAATTCTTTTTACAGCCACTACTACTAAATACATTCGGTGTTTATAAATACTGCTACTTAGCACTATCAGTCGGCAGTTTTCAATATAAATCGTGTACTATTAATCGTGTATGTCGGTGTTGGTGGCCCGAGGTGACGCGAACTCATCAGTTTTACCCTCATACAATAATACAACGAGTCTATCAATGATATTTTATAAGTAGATACGGCATTGACGCTCGTTACATACCATCGTGAATAGTGGGTAATTACCTTCAGTTTAATTTCGTCTTGATACCGGCGTGACCGACAAAAATCATTTGTCCTTTTTTGACAACAGAGTTTCGGCCTCAAGCTGTGATTTTCTATCTCTTTTAATTCAACATGATGATAAAAACATTGTAACGTTTTAAAATTGCTTTTAGTAAGAATATAATGCGTTTATTTATAAAATGTCATTGGTGTCTATAGAAGTTTTCATTTACTAATGAATAGCATTTTAATTTGATTTATACAGATTATAATTATTTATTGCAATAACAAAAAATAATTTTATAAAATGCTTTATTTCGTACAAAAACGTATCTACGTAATTATCGAGAAAATTCAGATCCTTTATTTCGTAAATGAAAGTACAGAAACCCAATTTGTTATCAACTCACTCACTGATGTGAAAAGCCATTAAGGAGGCTTCATCGAGTAATTAGTTGTTAGAATATTTCCTTAGCAACATTATTAACACGAGAAGTTTGTTAGTGAATACCCAATTATATCTATATTTCTGTATATCGGAGGCAAACTATCATAAGTCACATTTTGCTATTTATTCATTATACATGTTTAAAGTCCCATTTGAACATTATGCACATACTATGTCAGTGGTCTACAGAATTTCATGAATGCGTGTGCAATTCTGAGAATTTTTTTAGATTTTATTTTGGGATAAGGATAATAGGTTATTTTTGATATTATTAATTAATTAAACAATGGACGTAGGATAGTGTACCTTCGGTATCTATATAAAATTAGGAAATCAAACTACAAAAATATGCATAATATGTTATTAGTATGAGAAAGTGATCCAAGAGATCCGAGAGATCGATAATTCATCGGCGATTGTTGCTGTCATTCCAGCCTGGTCAAATATCTCTTCACGTTACGTTTGAATGACCTGATTTCGCAGAAAAGAGGAAACACACTGGCTAAGGGACGATATCACAGCATTACAGTATAGAAAACATTTAACATAGAGCTAAATTGGAGATTAAATAATAGCAATAGCAATTACTATCATATTTTCAAGGCTACTAATTACAAGTTACATATGAATCCACGAGAACCAGAGTGGCCTATAAGCTTTTTTCGATAAATTGACCTATTATCATATTCATAATCCAAAAATGTACTTTTATTAAACCACAATGCCCTAAAGTAATTAAATTATTGCTGCCATATATGTTAGTATCATATAAATAACTTTAGTCCATTGTGGTGTTAAAGAAGCGCATTTATAGATTACAAATATGTTAATAGGTCAATTTATCGAAAAAAGCAGATAGGCAATTCTGGTTGTCGTGGTCTAGTACTGGACTCGAGCTACTATATTGTGATTCGTGAAAGGAAAGCGAGAGCGTAAATCGATAAATATGTGTGACGAAGTCATTATGATCGGTAGAGGATACTTTATGGCCAGTACGTAATCTGAACTAGCAATTCTCTAACCAATATTTAGTCACTTCTGGTGTCTGTTCGCTTTGGCAATAGTCGAAATTGGGGGGGGGAATAATCTAGATATGCACGGTTTTTTTCACCACATGTATGCTGGTCGCGACCCAGTCGGGCAAAACAGCCTTGCTATCGCGCTATCGTCATTTCCTCGTTTGTTATTCAGCAGGGAACCACGTGCAGTTGAGGTTGGCTTGGGCGTCTCAGCTTTAAACATGCAATTTGACACCCCTTACACCTCAAAACTACTTACTTGCTTCTGAGATTGATTCTATATAGTTTTATATTGCAGTGACTATTAACACTAGGATTGTATGTTTGTTTGCTATTTATAACATTAAAACAACCTAGTAGTTAAAATCGTGAGTAAATAAATGTAAAGAAAGTTAGCTCGTAGCCTGGGTCCATTCGACTACGGTAACGAGAAAATAACACAAACATTATCTGGACTTTATTACAACGTTGTTAAAATTGTAACGCTTGTAATATAATATTTTCTTTACGGTTAACTCCCGTTTTGTTATAAGAAACCGAACATAAAATAAATTATATTAGTTCGTAACTCATGTTTAAATGTAGCGAGAATGTTAAACAATGTAGTTTTTTTAATCAAAAAGTTGAAAATACATAAAGTTTTTTATTCTATTTATTTTCCTTTATATTTATGAATTCTGTTTTTTTTATTTATTAGTAAATCACTACATAGTTTTAGATGTTCTAAACACAAGAGGCTATTTTGTGTTTACTTTGTATTGTAATTATTGAGTAAAAGTGTAATTGTAAACAAAATCTAACGAGTACCAAGTTTCATGGCTGTTCCTTTAATTATAGCTGTAGAAATGTACGTTCTTCAATTCATTTGAAAAACAATTCGTTACTTTCTTTGATAATATGGGTTTTCTAGCTTGTCAAGTCTTATTATATTAAGATAAGTATTTTATGTGTATCCTTATTTTCTAAGACTTCTTCATAGCTTACACACATTCAAAATAGATAGTTTAGTAGATTACAACTTTTATCTTTTGTTGCATTGCGACACGAAAAATCAAGAACGGAAATATTAAATCTTTTTTATAATCATAAACTATGTAAATCCCAAACAAGTTGCTTGTTTTAAATAGTTTTTTGGTCCTCAAATATTCTGATAGTAAAGGATGTGTTTTATATTGAAAGCTTTGGATACAAGACGCGGTCGTCCCGAAACTGTAGCGGCAGGTTAAAGAGATTCAATTTTCGATGTAATTTACGCGGAATAATACATGGAAGGGATCATCTGGGGAAATTCAAGGGATGCTATTTCATTCCGAAAAATTGCGGTAAATTAGAACAAATAAAAAAGTTCCTTCGTTATTTTATAGTTTCTCGAATATCTTATATTAAGAAAATCAATTCATGTTAGCAATTATTGTTAGTCAACTATTAATTATTAAGTGAAATGCAATTAGCTAGGCTAAAAAAAGACAGCGCGTGAACAGAAAAGCATCTATATTACACGACGAGTAAAAAGGAACAGGAAATTAATAACAATGACAAGACAATTTTTAACACAAAAGCGAACCAACCTCAATGATTTTGATGAATGCCTTGGTGTATCTCCGGAGTTGAAGATCCAATGCCAATGAAATTAATTTAATGGGACCACCATTGAGATATCCCGTATCAAACAAAAAAAGAATCATCCAAATAAGTTCTTAAACAAAAGTTATGACTGGAACAACCATAAAAAAGTATATACATTCGAATTTAGTAGCCTCTGTTTTTTTTTAAATAACAAATCGACAATAGTATAGGGTTTTTCATTAAGACCGCTCAAAATTTGAAATTAAATAAAACAAACAATTTAAGTGAAATTGCCAAAATTGATTTTTTTAATTTTAATATGCATTCGATGACATTATGTGTAAAGTGTAATTTCGGTCAAATGGCCGCCGTGGCTCCGGTGTATGTGGACGGATTTTTTTTTAAAAGTGTACTTAAATTGTATAGGTAAGTAAATTCTGTAATTAACAATACAAATATGTTTGTGCAAAGGCATTTTGTTACATTTCACTGAGTAATTTTTCCAAATACGTTAGTCAGTGGAGCATTTCGTTACAAAATGGAACGCTTAATTTTAGGTACACTTTAAAAAAAATCCGCCAGATGCATCCATCCATGTCGATCTCAATTTTGGATGACACTTTCGCTTAAATGGAGCTCAATTTCATGAATAATGCAAGTTATGTGGGCATTCACGTTGGCAATTGTCTGTGATTTGTCTGCTTAGACCAAATATTTCAGGTAGCCCCACAGAACATAGTCAAGGGGTGAGTCACACGATTTCGGTCGCTAGTGAAGCCCTCCAACTTCTCATCCAATAAACTTAGTGTTTCCCGTGTAGTATGGCAAGTGGTACCATTCCCTTGGAACCACATCTTTAGGAGATCAACATCATCCATCCTAGGTCACAAATAGTTTATTATCATCATCCGATATCAGACGCCATTGTCAGTAAGTGGGGCTCTTTGCGCATCTTCGAAGAAATAAGGGCCGATGATGCCACCGGGCCAAAAATCCACACGAAACAGCGACTTTTTCTGAGTGTAGAGGTTCTGATGAATCTGTCGTGGAATTTCGTCGTTCCAAATCTCTCTCTTTCACTGCAGTACGGCCGCGAAGAACACAAATTGGACGCATCGCACGGAACGTTAGGCGAACAGGTCACTTATTTATTATTTACTTTTAAGAAAAAAGAAAACTAAGGTATCTTAAAATCAAATTTATTTCAATAACATACTTTATATTATAAGAAACAGCGAAATTAGTGAATATATTGTATGTGTTAATATGTACATAATTTGCAAAATGAACGATGAATATTCATACCACGAAGCGTGGATTGTTTTTCCCGTTGTAATATGAACGTTATGGTAATTTGAGAATGCATTTAGATTCTATTATGGTAAATTACTCGGTCGAAATTGAGAGGTATTTTTGAATTTCTTTGACGGATTGAGGTATTTTTGAAGCGATGATGGTGGTAGCTTGTTCGGAGAACGCGTCGATCGAACAATCAGATGAAACTATCGGTGAAGGTTAATTAACATAGAATCTACATTATCGCTGATACGTAATATGAACTTACCATTTTGACAACATTTCGCGTTACTTTTGCCAAAGACGTAATCAGGGGCGGTTTGATTATACTTACTCGTACGTAAAATTGACGACATCATAATTTCGTATTCCACTGTTTCCTCCAGCAAAAATAATACATATGAATATATTTTTTTTTAAAGAATAAATAACATAAAAATACTTTAGCTACCTATGCGCTGTCCTTTTCATTTTTATGTTGGATAATTCAATATACACTATTTCTTGTTTGTCATTATGTATTTTTAAACTAAATTCATACCATTACTTTAATTATTAAGATTGTTTCTTTATTAATTTGAAAACCCAACAGCAAACATGTTTCTCTAAAATAATATATATATATTCTATTTAACACCTAAAATCAAAAGAGGATTTCTCAGTTATAATATAATATAGTTATAACAGTTTTTAACTGAATGTATATTGGACAGAATAAAATTTGAATGATTTTTATTGGAAAAGAAGAGCTAACTAAACAAATTGTCAGTACGTGTCAAACCAAGTGACGATTGGAATTATACAGATCACCGGAGGATAATAACTCGACGATCAGTACAAATATTTGACTTCGAACGCTGTCGAAAATTTAAATTGTTTTCTGACAACTTTTGGTAGGTTGATATACAGTGTGATAATAAAATTTTAAATCTATATTAATAAATCTGCAGTTCTGTCTATACATGTACTTTTTTCCAAATTTCCCCATAAACATAAATTGAAAGGCAACTGACTGATCTCTAAAAAAAGTCTGTTTGTAAGTTCGGATTTAACTCAAAAATGGCTTGACCGATTTTTATGTTCTTTTTTAATTGTTCAATTGACAGAGTATAAAAATTTTATAATAATTCTTTTAGAAATCGTAAAATGATAAAACATTTTTTTACCCAATTTTCATGAAATTTGATTTGTACACGGGAAATATAAGTCATTTCATGCTTGATGGGTTAAAAGAATCTTGCTATATTAAGTGAGCAATTCTTGTATATATGTATATGTCATTGGTTTCTCGGAAACGGCTCCAACGATTTCATTTAAACTTTGAATTAAGATAATGTTTTACATTCCAAGTTTACCTAAATACGTGTTTCTCTCTTTTTTTTTTGTTTATAAGACACCGAGCACTACTCGGTCGCCCAGATATTTATTAATAATATGAGTAAAAATAAAATTACGTTATGGAAATAATTAGTTCGTAACAAACGCGCGAGGGGCGCGGGCGCACCGCTAGGCTATTAATAAAGCTAATTAATATGTTTCTAGATTAACTTTAACATATTTAATTACTAAGATAATCTTTCCAATTCACTGGTCAAACCAAATTCAAATGAAAATTAATTTATAATGTTTTCAAGAATTACGTTATATATAAAAATTAAGTATTTTATATTTCAGTTATTATGATTTACATTCAAATATTTCGTACGTTATAGAATGTATGTGAAACATTTTCTTTTTTATAATAGCTCAGCGCATTGAAGGTATTGTCTCTGATGGTAATCACAGCACAGTCCATACACAACGGTCACCACCGACAGATCTAAATCCATCGGCGGCCGCCGCTGTGATGCCGGCCAGCATTAATATCTCTTCACGTTACTCTTAAAGGACCCGATGTCGTAAGGAGAGAACATACTGGCTGGGATATGGTTCCACAGCTTCAACATACGACAAAGATAAGTCATAAAGAACTTTTTAGTTACTGTCGAGATGGAGGTTACCGTAAAACTGTGACTCCGAAGCCAAAAGCGTGTGGTTCTGTTGTGAAATGGAGTTTATGGATTTAGATTGAACAGCTCTTCAGAACACTCACCATGATACAGAAGGTAGAACACGATCAGCAAGGCAATGTTCCTGCGCAGCTGAAGCGGTTCAAAATAGGCTTAGGAATAGGCAGCCCGACTGGTGGAATACTTCCACATTACAGAAGAACATGGCTAAATAACCTTGTGCTGTGTTCCTGTGATGAGTAGGGTTTCCAGAGCTCCTTGGGATAGGGGGGTCAAGGGCAGCAATGCGATAATGATTCATATAGTATATGTGGTATACCCATGGCTTACCCTCAGGGACAGAAACATCAATGTGACGAGCTAATATAAAAATTAGGCTACGGTAGCCGCTTACCATCAGGTGGGCCGTACGCTTGTTTATATATATGATAGAATTCGATAGATTAATGTAATCGTTAAAACAAATTCTATATAACATGCCATCACGCCTGTATTCCCCGAAGGGCTATGCAGAAGTGTACTAATGTACACCCACAGTTCGCCAAGTATTCTTTTAGGTCCCATGTAATAGGGGGCGAGCCTATTGCCATTAACCAGGCACGAAACCAAACTCCGAGCTGCTACTGAAAATTTCATAGGAAAAACCCTATAACACTTTGCTTGACCTGGGATTCGAACCTCGCTCATAGGAATCCATCCAAGCTAATTCCACAGCTCAAGCGAAAATGCTACTCTTTCACGTCTGAAGCGATAATATTAATATTAATTAGTCAATTATTTAATATGACATATAATACTAATTTTCATTTTACAACAATCCTTTCTACGGAGTCATGAAAACAAGAACTTAACCGAAAATTAAAATAAAACGATCTCAATAAAAATCCTAATAAAACATTAATCAGCACGAACATACGTTTGCCAATTGTTAAAATAACAATAAAGAAAAATAATTCCATATTATTAATGCGGAAATACTGTCGTCGATAGCAAAGCAAACACAGTCAAGAGCACACGGTAGTCGACAGGTTGAAATTGTGGGTGACCTATATTGCGGTACCAGCATTATGGTGTTTCATTTCTCTCTGTAATTAAAAAAAAATGTCATAAATAACGTCAAAGGGAATTTAAAAATATTTATTTATGCCTTTAAGAAGTTATAATTATATGGCGTAACAAAACAAAAAAACATTCCGCGTGCCAAAAATATTATAAAGCTCCGTATGATAAGCCATTAATGATAATAATGTAAATTCAATATGGCCACTTTTTTTAACTTTATAAGAATAATTGAACGGTGTATAAATTAACATTACTATTTTTTATTATTTTAAATTAACACTAAATGCCCAAGTTAACTAACATATTTACCTGGATAAAGATTAATACTGAATTTATAATACTAACTAATAGCTTCGCGAATAATCTAGACTTTTAAATTATTATATTGAAGATAAAAAGGGTTAGTGTGAGTCAGCCTTAGGAGAGAGACTTCACGGACTTATGTCTAGGATTTTTGAAGAACTAAAATTCTTTAGAACATTATTTTGATTTATCTGTTATTGTTTAGCCAGCGTAAGCCATGGAAGCGCCCGAAAATCGATTGATTGATGACTTGTTTACGAAACTTTAGATTTTCTGTAGGAAACAAAAACTTAATTGAAATGATTCGAAATTTTCTAGTTTCTTCCGCGTGCAATAGATCAATATCATTTTTCGTCTTCTTGCAACATAAAAACGTACAATTAGTAATACAATGATAATAATTATTAAGAAAAATATCTTAATAAATAATCAAATTATATAATAATTAAATAATCATAGCAATAAAATAATTATGATACTTAAAAATTATAAATTTTATAAATATTTATAATAATGAAAGTAAGGATAAATAAATAAAAAATGGGAATTATATTTATAAAATTATTAAAAACGATGTTGCAGATGAGACTTGAAACGATCACAGTCGAAGGCACACGTGTATTGCCCCATAATATTTCCTTAAAATGTAACAATTTTGTAATATCTTAATTTAATAAGAAACACATAAAGAACACTTACTTAGGTAAGTGTAAGTAACCACGAAGTGTTTTCATTCGTTCAAACGAATGTAGTCTTTCCATTTGTCGTATAATTAAACTAATAAAGTGTTGTATTTTTATAAGGTGAACGTGCTTGTCGTTGGCACTACCCTATTACGTAACTACATTTTGGAACTTACATAATAGATTGAGCAATATACATTATTGAATGTTTAACTAAAAAAGTTCAACTATTATTATATACGATGATATTTATACATATAATCATACTTTGTCGTGGTCGCAGATAATTAACTACTGCCTGCGATGCCTTAGATGCTTTTATGTACCAATACATAAAATTCGTAGCGACATAACTGCTTATATGGTTTCCGTTCGTATACCTAATCCGCCAGATGCATCCATCCATGTCGATCTCAATTTTGGATGACACTTTCGCTTAAATGGAGTCCAATTTCATGAATAATGCAAGTTATGTGGGCATTCACGTTGGCAATTGTCTGTGATTTGTCTGCTTAGACCAAATATTTCAGGTAGCCCCACAGAACATAGTCAAGGGGTGAGTCACACGATTTCGGTCGCTAGTGAAGCCCTCCAACTTCTCATCCAATAAACTTAGTGTTTCCCGTGTAGTATGGCAAGTGATACCATTCCCTTGGAACCACATCTTTAGGAGATCAACATCATCCATCCTAGGTCACAAATAGTTTATTATCATCATCCGATATCAGACGCCATTGTCAGTAAGTGTGGCTCTTTGCGCATCTTCGAAGAAATAAGGGCCGATGATGCCACCGGGCCAAAAATCCACATGAAACAGCGACTTTTTCTGAGTGTAGAGGTTCTGATGAATCTGTCGTGGAATTTCGTCGCTCCAAATCTCTCTCTTTCACTTCAGCACGGCCGCGAAGACCACAAATTGGACGCATCGCACGAAACGTTAGGCGAACAGATCACTTATTTATTATTTACTTTTAAGAAAAAAGAAAACTAAGGTATCTTAAAATCAATTTTATTTCAATAACATACTTTATATTATAAGAAACAGCGAAATTAGTGAATATATTGTATGTGTTAATATGTACATAATTTGCAAAATGAACGATGAATATTCATACCACGAAGCGTGGATTGTTTTTCCCGTTGTAATATGAACGTTATGGTAATTTGAGAATGCATTTAGATTCTATTATGGTAAATTACTCGGTCGAAATTGAGAGGTATTTTTGAATTTCTTTGACGGATTGAGGTATTTTTGAAGCGATGATGGTGGTAGCTTGTTCGGAGAACGCGTCGATCGAACAATCAGATGAAACTATCGGTGAAGGTTAATTAACATAGAATCTACATTATCGCTGATACGTAATATGAACTTACCATTTTGACAACATTTCGCGTTACTTTTGCCAAAGACGTAATCAGGGGCGGTTTGATTATACTTACTCGTACGTAAAATTGACGACATCATAATTTCGTATTCCACTGTTTCCTCCAGCAAAAATAATACATATGAATATATTTTTTTTTAAAGAATAAATAACATAAAAATACTTTAGCTACCTATGCGCTGTCCTTTTCATTTTTATGTTGGATAATTCAATATACACTATTTCTTGTTTGTCATTATGTATTTTTAAACTAAATTCATACCATTACTTTAATTATTAAGATTGTTTCTTTATTAATTTGAAAACCCAACAGCAAACATGTTTCTCTAAAATAATATATATATATTCTATTTAACACCTAAAATCAAAAGAGGATTTCTCAGTTATAATATAATATAGTTATAACAGTTTTTAACTGAATGTATATTGGACAGAATAAAATTTGAATGATTTTTATTGGAAAAGAAGAGCTAACTAAACAAATTGTCAGTACGTGTCAAACCAAGTGACGATTGGAATTATACAGATCACCGGAGGATAATAACTCGACGATCAGTACAAATATTTGACTTCGAACGCTGTCGAAAATTTAAATTGTTTTCTGACAACTTTTGGTAGGTTGATATACAGTGTGATAATAAAATTTTAAATCTATATTAATAAATCTGCAGTTCTGTCTATACATGTACTTTTTTCCAAATTTCCCCATAAACATAAATTGAAAGGCAACTGACTGATCTCTAAAAAAAGTCTGTTTGTAAGTTCGGATTTAACTCAAAAATGGCTTGACCGATTTTTATGTTCTTTTTTAATTGTTCAATTGACAGAGTATAAAAATTTTATAATAATTCTTTTAGAAATCGTAAAATGATAAAACATTTTTTTACCCAATTTTCATGAAATTTGATTTGTACACGGGAAATATAAGTCATTTCATGCTTGATGGGTTAAAAGAATCTTGCTATATTAAGTGAGCAATTCTTGTATATATGTATATGTCATTGGTTTCTCGGAAACGGCTCCAACGATTTCATTTAAACTTTGAATTAAGATAATGTTTTACATTCCAAGTTTACCTAAATACGTGTTTCTCTCTTTTTTTTTTGTTTATAAGACACCGAGCACTACTCGGTCGCCCAGATATTTATTAATAATATGAGTAAAAATAAAATTACGTTATGGAAATAATTAGTTCGTAACAAACGCGCGAGGGGGCGCGGGCGCACCGCTAGGCTATTAATAAAGCTAATTAATATGTTTCTAGATTAACTTTAACATATTTAATTACTAAGATAATCTTTCCAATTCACTGGTCAAACCAAATTCAAATGAAAATTAATTTATAATGTTTTCAAGAATTACGTTATATATAAAAATTAAGTATTTTATATTTCAGTTATTATGATTTACATTCAAATATTTCGTACGTTATAGAATGTATGTGAAACATTTTCTTTTTTATAATAGCTCAGCGCATTGAAGGTATTGTCTCTGATGGTAATCACAGCACAGTCCATACACAACGGTCACCACCGACAGATCTAAATCCATCGGCGGCCGCCGCTGTGATGCCGGCCAGCATTAATATCTCTTCACGTTACTCTTAAAGGACCCGATGTCGTAAGGAGAGAACATACTGGCTGGGATATGGTTCCACAGCTTCAACATACGACAAAGATAAGTCATAAAGAACTTTTTAGTTACTGTCGAGATGGAGGTTACCGTAAAACTGTGACTCCGAAGCCAAAAGCGTGTGGTTCTGTTGTGAAATGGAGTTTATGGATTTAGATTGAACAGCTCTTCAGAACACTCACCATGATACAGAAGGTAGAACACGATCAGCAAGGCAATGTTCCTGCGATGCTGAAGCGGTTCAAAATAGGCTTAGGAATAGGCAGCCCGACTGGTGGAATACTTCCACATTACAGAAGAACATGGCTAAATAACCTTGTGCTGTGTTCCTGTGATGAGTAGGGTTTCCAGAGCTCCTTGGGATAGGGGGGTCAAGGTCAGCAATGCGATAATGATTCATATAGTATATGTGGTATACCCATGGCTTACCCTCAGGGACAGAAACATCAATGTGACGAGCTAATATAAAAATTAGGCTACGGTAGCCGCTTACCATCAGGTGGGCCGTACGCTTGTTTATATATATGATAGAATTCGATAGATTAATGTAATCGTTAAAACAAATTCTATATAACATGCCATCACGCCTGTATTCCCCGAAGGGCTATGCAGAAGTGTACTAATGTACACCCACAGTTCGCCAAGTATTCTTTTAGGTCCCATGTAATAGGGGGCGAGCCTATTGCCATTAACCAGGCACGAAACCAAACTCCGAGCTGCTACTGAAAATTTCATAGGAAAAACCCTATAACACTTTGCTTGACCTGGGATTCGAACCTCGCTCATAGGAATCCATCCAAGCTAATTCCACAGCTCAAGCGAAAATGCTACTCTTTCACGTCTGAAGCGATAATATTAATATTAATTAGTCAATTATTTAATATGACATATAATACTAATTTTCATTTTACAACAATCCTTTCTACGGAGTCATGAAAACAAGAACTTAACCGAAAATTAAAATAAAACGATCTCAATAAAAATCCTAATAAAACATTAATCAGCACGAACATACGTTTGCCAATTGTTAAAATAACAATAAAGAAAAATAATTCCATATTATTAATGCGGAAATACTGTCGTCGATAGCAAAGCAAACACAGTCAAGAGCACACGGTAGTCGACAGGTTGAAATTGTGGGTGACCTATATTGCGGTACCAGCATTATGGTGTTTCATTTCTCTCTGTAATTAAAAAAAAATGTCATAAATAACGTCAAAGGGAATTTAAAAATATTTATTTATGCCTTTAAGAAGTTATAATTATATGGCGTAACAAAACAAAAAAACATTCCGCGTGCCAAAAATATTATAAAGCTCCGTATGATAAGCCATTAATGATAATAATGTAAATTCAATATGGCCACTTTTTTTAACTTTATAAGAATAATTGAACGGTGTATAAATTAACATTACTATTTTTTATTATTTTAAATTAACACTAAATGCCCAAGTTAACTAACATATTTACCTGGATAAAGATTAATACTGAATTTATAATACTAACTAATAGCTTCGCGAATAATCTAGACTTTTAAATTATTATATTGAAGATAAAAAGGGTTAGTGTGAGTCAGCCTTAGGAGAGAGACTTCACGGACTTATGTCTAGGATTTTTGAAGAACTAAAATTCTTTAGAACATTATTTTGATTTATCTGTTATTGTTTAGCCAGCGTAAGCCATGGAAGCGCCCGAAAATCGATTGATTGATGACTTGTTTACGAAACTTTAGATTTTCTGTAGGAAACAAAAACTTAATTGAAATGATTCGAAATTTTCTAGTTTCTTCCGCGTGCAATAGATCAATATCATTTTTCGTCTTCTTGCAACATAAAAACGTACAATTAGTAATACAATGATAATAATTATTAAGAAAAATATCTTAATAAATAATCAAATTATATAATAATTAAATAATCATAGCAATAAAATAATTATGATACTTAAAAATTATAAATTTTATAAATATTTATAATAATGAAAGTAAGGATAAATAAATAAAAAATAGGAATTATATTTATAAAATTATTAAAAACGATGTTGCAGATGAGACTTGAAACGATCACAGTCGAAGGCACACGTGTATTGCCCCATAATATTTCCTTAAAATGTAACAATTTTGTAATATCTTAATTTAATAAGAAACACATAAAGAACACTTACTTAGGTAAGTGTAAGTAACCACGAAGTGTTTTCATTCGTTCAAACGAATGTAGTCTTTCCATTTGTCGTATAATTAAACTAATAAAGTGTTGTATTTTTATAAGGTGAACGTGCTTGTCGTTGGCACTACCCTATTACGTAACTACATTTTGGAACTTACATAATAGATTGAGCAATATACATTATTGAATGTTTAACTAAAAAAGTTCAACTATTATTATATACGATGATATTTATACATATAATCATACTTTGTCGTGGTCGCAGATAATTAACTACTGCCTGCGATGCCTTAGATGCTTTTATGTACCAATACATAAAATTCGTAGCGACATAACTGCTTATATGGTTTCCGTTCGTATACCTAATCATATTTAAGTACCTTATTATAATAACAATAGTATGCCCGATAGGATTTCCCGTTAGCAACATTTAGGAATCATTCGACTTTTCTCGAATATTAGTTTGTGGTAATTTTTTTACGTGGGAATCGCTATCATTGTTACCCTTCTGCCTAATTTAGTTAAGTGAAACTCCTACTCTCTAAAGCACCACGTCGTACCATCCGCCGCGGTTATGAGATAAGATATGTTACGCCACCAAGCCAGGCCTCACGCTGACGGAGATAGTCCGATAAAACCTTAACTGTCTCTCCACCCGCCGAATCAGTGTAATGGGAGATAAGTCTGTCTGGATGATTAATCTCCCTGGTTCAGCCTGGCGGATACAGAATGGGTTTGAACGCCTCGTCCAACTGTCAGTAATTTTTTCACGAGGTTTTCTTTCGTAATGCTTTAAAGAAGCTTTCTTCCTCTTCCACTATTAATTTGAAACGTTCCTATAACCAAAATAACTGAAAAATGTAATTAGATCCTAGGGAGATGATTTTTAAAGTTTCAGTTATTATTAATTGTATATATCATCATTATATTAATACGTGAAGCGAAAACTTTATATCCCTTTTTAAGCGTATTGCATGGAAGACTGTGAAATTTGGCATGGTTAAAGTTTGTATGGAGATATTAAATAAAATAAATTTTTACTGCGAATCCTAACCCGACAAGTGCCATTGAATTTAGACCTCTAAAATATTGACATTGTCACTCAATGAAAAGTGACAGCAAGTAATATAATATTCATTGTTTAGTTTCAAACTGCAAATGTCAAACAGAACGTAGTCTATGACTAAAAAGTCGCCGATCGAATTTCGATCATTGGGCGACCGCTAGTATTATTAAATCTCTCTTAACTATTTATCAAAATTAATGATTCATACATCTTTTATGTTTGTATAAATACACTTAAGTATACACGTTACTATTAAATAATTAGAAGAAAACAAAGGAACTTGGTAGTGGTAAATTAAGATTGTATCGTAAAAAAAATATGTTCTCTTGTGACAAGGGATGTAACAGAGAAAAATGTTTGTATCACAGAGCAAAGATTGTATAGACTTCATGCCACGCTGTTGCGCCGCCCGCTTTTCCTCTGTTTTAACAAATTTACTTCTATAAAATTTAATCTCTGCTATAGAAAATATTTGTAGTATAATAACGAACCCACTGAAAGAAACATTCAAAAGGATAACCTTTGTAAACTATAAAGTTTACTGAATGATTTAAAATTGCCGATCGGGACTTTTCTCGCATCACAGTTATCATGTTTCATTTAGGCTTGGATATTGAAGGTGTTTTGTGACGTTGTAGCTTATTAGTAAATATTATGTGTTAATAATTCGCATTAATTTGTAAGCATATTAATAAAATTGTTCATTCATTTCTATCATTAATGTTGGGCTTTCTTCACATTTATTTTTCTGTGATATTTAAATACGTATTTTGAGGTTATATTTCTTTTGGCGCATTTAAAAGAAGCTAAAATTGTGAATTGCGCGCGCTTCGTGTGACGGAAGTGATAGATGATCAAGTTAGCCATGAATCAAATTAAAATAATATATATTTATACACCATAAATTTATTTCACATAATAAAATAGTAATCCTACAACCTGGTAAAGTATGCGGGCAGCACAGGAACGGTCATTGTGGCGATCTTTTGACGTCACTCGGCGACAATGATGATGATGATGATGAGTAAAATGTCATTAAAATGAAATTATTGTCATTGATCACTAATTTGAATCTTATATGTTTTGTTTTGTTTGTACCTAATTTATAAGGACACAAGATTATTTGTTTTCATTATCCCGACGTATTAAATAAAAATCATGCATAACGTTAGCCTAAAGACTGCGATAGAATTAGAAAAAAGTCCCAAATAAAATCAGCTTCATTCGCCTTAAGACGCTTGTAGATGTAATTCCCTTTTATTATTTAGCATGTAAATTCCTGTAAAGAAAATAAATCTTTGTCTAAATGTATTTAAATGTTTTCGCACTAAAGTGATATTTATTAAACACAGTATTATTATGTATAAAGAGGAGACGGTACCGCTGATAATAATACAGGTAAGTTAATCTTCCACATATAACCATTTAAATAAGCAGAAAGTAAAACAAAGTAAATAGAGTTTTTTTTTGTTTAATAGTGCCTAGGCAAAGTGACTATATTTTGCCTAATAGTAAGCACAGTACAGTCCAAAAACCAACGACGGCTAGATAGCAGCTGCATATATTGGCTGACCCCTAAACGTGACAAAACCAAGTTCGGTGAAGCTGTAAAAGCCGCAGCGGCTTCAGGGCCCCTAAGGCTAAAATTATAGTCAGTTCTAAAAAAACGTGACAAAACAAAAGAGAGTCACCGTGTTAGTTTATCACTATGTATGTTGTGGTAGGGAACCAGTCACTTACAGATTCTTATTACCTCGTTTGATTACTGGATATACACCGGCCGATCCCGGAATGCGAAATGCCTAAACGTGCAAATATGCACGTCCTATCATGCAGTAATTAATCTACATAAAGTCACAAACTCTTTTATTTACCTCATTTTGAATTAAAATACAATTTAGTTCATAATCGCCGTGCCGTTAAGTGGCCACTTCAGTCTATATGGATATTTATAACTAACCCCAAAAAATATTAGGTACAATACTGACGCTACTGCTGAAAATTGGACTGAAAAGCTTTTTATGCAAGTATTTATAACCAAGTAAAAAACCTTTCGGACAGAAGCACAGAAACCTGAGAATGTTTTATTTTACATACGTACTGAATAATTTTGTAACCCTATTCAAAATACATTCATAAAACTTCTGACTACGCCTTTAGTCATTTATAAGGAACAAAATACATACACTTGTAAATACGCACGTGTTATATTAATAACTTTAGTGTCACTAATTTGTCGCATGAAAGTTGCACCACTTTTTTGCATGATTGTTCAATATGGCTTGCAGAGAATTAAATCACTTGCTAGAATTGAATACTCCCTTGAACTAACTGTTCGGGAGTTAATTTTAATTGTAATATAAGTTATATTTTTGATTGTAATTTAAAACTTATATGATCTTCTAAAATCATTTTTATATTTATCTTATTTTAGACTGTTTTTAATATTAACCTATCAACATATATAAATAAAAATAAAAAGGAAGTTCTGTTCGTTGAAAAGCGCATCACTAATTACTGAGAATGGTTGGACTAATTTCAAAAATTAACTATTTTATAATGTTCGAATTAGGTTTTTATCTAAATAAAAATTATAAATTTACCGAAAATTTTCTCAAATAACTGAACTTCTTTTTTCCTATCGAATTTTTGTATGAACTTCAGGATGGATATGTGTATTTTTTTTTTTTCATTTCTAGCATTATTTTCAAAATTGTAATTTAATGAATATTTATATTGTAATAAAAAGGACGGTTTGAAATAAAAAGAGATATACAACGTCACTAAAGTTGTACTGGAATTATTATTAACAGAGAAAGATAAAACAATGCTAATTTTTAAGTTATTATTTACATATATTTTTGCTTATATTATATGAAGTTTATAAAAATAATTTATATGTTTTCAGTATATTTAGTATGCGTAAAATAATAAACATTTCTATATACCAAAACACAGATTTTTTAGGCAAGCTGGATTCGAAAAAGAACTATACGATGAGAGAGGGATTTTTATCTAAATGTGGGGCAATTCTAAATATAAATATTTATTAAAATAAAGACTGTCTGCAACTCTATACCAACCAAATCAATTTGTTACCAATGAGTGTCTTTATCAATTCTATTACTTAAACTAAAACTCTAAAAAAAACAATGGACAAATTAGTATCGAAAAACAATTCAAAGGGAAAGTAAAAATGTACTCAGCACAAATTAGTTTTCGTGGAAAAAATCCCGACGTATAGTTACCTAATGTAGATTAAATCTAACGCAGTGCTATCAAGTAAATAGAGTGGTACATAATGAGTATAAAAAATTCAATTAGTGAGTTAGGTTTAATCAAATATATTGTCTTTTATCGTGCCATCTTATACTGTAATAAGCAAAAGTAGGTAAAGAGGTTACAGTTTAAAAAAAGTTACATTTCTCGTGACTTAATTTCTTCACTTACGAAATAGGCAGTTAAGTTTGTCTTCTTAACAAAAGTAATTACATAATAAAGCTGTTTAATTTTGCCATTTTTATCTAAGAATTTATTATTTTACGTATTATTCGAAATAATATTTATATAAATTTTTGTATGTACTTCCCGTACATGTATTTTTTTTCCAAATTCCCTGAATGGTTGTCTACTATCGAGGATGCTTATCACGAATATGACATTGAAAATTTTCTTGTCTTTCTGTTTGTCTTCAAAATTTAAATCGTGCAATGACATATTTTGCTTCCCTTCTAGAAAATGTCATAAAAATCAGTTGATAATAAATAATAGAAAATAATATTTGGTACAATTTTTTTACGATTTTAATATAATTTTTGTTAATTCTTATTCAATGATATAAGATTTCCGTGTACAAAAAATCATTAAAATCGGTCCTTTATATAATGTCCCTATAGTCTCTCGACTACAATCATTGTCATTATTACTTCCAGAATTTGTAAAATTTTTATTAATTCTCAACTGGTTTTTATGAAATATTGTAAACTGGAAGTATATATAATTCCTCAATTTATAAGATATTAGAATTGTAAATCATGTGAGAATAAATTAAAATATGACACGGAAATAATTATTGCTAAATAAACGCATACGGAGCCGAGGAGCTTCACTAGTTTTTATTATAAAACAATAAAGAAACGAAATCTGTACTTATAGCAGAGCATTGAACTATATGATAGATTACTTTTCTGTCTGTCTGTTAATGTTGAGTCCAATCACGCAGAAACTAGTGGACCGAATTTGATAAAATTTGCTAGGGTAATAGTTTATTCTGTAAATGTATTTTTATTGTATTTATTTAGTATGTAACTTTGTATATAGTTTTTTTTTTTTGTTGTTTTCAAAATAGCCCTAAATACAGTTTGCTTAATGGCCCCCACTTAGCCCAATGGCCTTTCATAACTAAAATGTTATTATACCAATAGTGAAATATAAATAAATAGTGTATACGAATAATATTACATATGAAATTATGCAAAATTTCTGTACCTATATATATAAAAATAGATGATGGTTTGTGAGATTAATAAACTCCAACAATGTTTGACCGATAATCATAAAAAGGATTTCAGGCAATTTCCATACATTGTTGGTCTAAAAAATTAAGTGACTTGGTCAGACCCTAAACTATTTCCAATAGCTAGCTCATGAATAGATTTTTAGAAAATATTTTGTACTTGACACTGTAACTGCATTTTCTAAGTAACCTACATTATTTACATTAGTTTGAGGTTTTAGGTAAGTAAGTAATAACTTTTAGTAATTACACAGAAAGTGGAGTTACAGGGTTAAGTCCAAAATATTTATTAAGGTTTTCATACGAGCTAGCTGTTGGGAATAATGATATATCTGGCCGCGTAAGTGTTTTTATACCAGATTGATTCATGCTGTTTGTAGCTCTATTTTTTAAATGTCAAAGTTTTTATGCTATCTCTGAATGTTATAGATGGAGTTATCATTGATTTATTGTCTAATAATAAGGGCAGAACAACGCCTGCGTGGCTATCTAGTATACTATATTTCTAAACAATTTTTTTTAATTAATAATCTTCATTTTATTTAGGGACTTTTTTCGCTAAGGATATGCGAGTTTCATCATAATTTATACAAACAAGAACTATGAACTAAAAATAAAACATATAAATAAGACTGTTCCAATTCCACGGAAAGAAGATATAATTCATTAAAAGGAGAACTTAAAAGAATTATACAACATTCTGGAAGCGACCGATGTCGGTTCTGACAGAGTGCTGTGATAAACATATGGGATATCTTATAATTATTATTTCTGAAATACTCCATTAAGAAATGATGGATATCGTCCCAAAATTAATTTAAATTGTATTTTACTTCAACTGTTAATGTTGGTTAAATTGCATCTTATACGAATTTACGAATTTCTTTCATTTGTAATATAGGCAGAAGAAGGCACGACTAGGACATCTGAAGGTGAAGACAATGACGGGAGTGAGGTCAACGCCGGTTCATCCAGGATACTGTCTGCAGCCACGTCCAGAGATGATGACGATGACTCCAGCATCAACGCTAGCAGTGAAAGCAAAAGTCCTGGACAGAGGTTAGTAGTATAAGCCTTTTTGTCCAATTATTATGCTTTAAAATACTTTTTGCAACATAAAAAAGAATAATTCCAAGATTTCTATACATTTTTACAGTGCATATTCAATTACTTTCTAAGATGTAAAAAAGAATGGAAAACGTAATAAATTTTTTACTGAAAGATACAAGATGCTTCTTAGAGAGTACCTGAAAAGTAAAAGCGTAATAAAATACAAATGTGTTATAATGCCGACAATGAGAATAAAAATAAAAATAGAAGAAGAAAAGTTAAACAACACTTATCGAATAGATAAACGGCCTATTTTTATAGTTAAGTTAAACAAAATTTAAGTAGAGTTTATCTTACTATGTTGGTGTGTTCAAAAATGCAAACAAACTAAACTTAAAACATCATCTCGCCAACATTATATATAACAATTGTGTCATTGTCTTAACCTACTCAGCAAACATTTTACAAGTAATATATTTTCTTATAGATTTAACTTTCATTGTGGTAATAATTTATTATGTTATAATGTAGGTAAAAGCGTGAAATAACGTCAAATATTTATAGGAAAATTGATATTCCTTTATTTACTTGTACATTTATTTAAATGTCTTTTTCGACTCTGAATTATATTTAAAACTACCTTTTGCTCGGAACTTCGTTCCCATTATCTTCAAAACCTATTGTAAATTCATTGTAGTAATACAAAACATTCGCAGGTGTGGACACGACTAACAAAGTTTAATTGTAATCGGACGAGTTGTATAGAAATGCCTATGGGGCAGAGTCAATAAAAAAAAAATACGGTGATATTGGAGTGAACTTTCGAAACAAATTATTTTACTTTGACAACAAGATGAAAGCTACTTACGGTATAAAAATCCATCTACGTTCTTTCTGGCAAAATTCCTAAATGGTAACTCAGTATACGATTTTTGCCAAGGTACAAATAAGTTTTTTTTAGTGTTTGCCAGGCGATTTACTATATATATCATGCCGTCTTGTCCTATAATAAACATTAACGGCAAGTGACAAGTTATAGTTGTTAAAAAATAATTGAGAAAAAATATTTTGTATGGAATGAATATTTTGTATCCTGTTAGTTACTATGATTCATAAGCAACTGTTTTGGACATATCAAACCCGCTGTGCTACACAATTGTAGAATGAATATTTTGTATCGCGAGTTACCATGAAATTCCATAAAAGCAAAACATTTTTGGGAACATAATCAAATTCCTCGTTGTGCCTAACAATCTTAGATACAATTTGATATTACTTTTTTGTATGACGAATATCAATTACTACTTATTTAAAATAAAACTACTTCACCCAATAAACTTTGTCCTGAAATAAATTATAAATTATTATCTAACTTCAAAAAAAGGTGGTGGTTATCAATTCGAATGTATTTTTTGTTGCGGAGGTTCAGCCACAACTTTTTTGTTTATGAATTGATATAGACAATTATTTTTTCATTGGAAAGGGGATACCTCAAGAATCTCATTTTAATTTCATTATTGGCTTTGGACTTTCAACTTCGAAGATACACCACGGAACTCTTGAAGCGCGCTTCTTTTGGCGCGTTTAGTAGGGTCAAATTGATACCCGCTCATCGTTTTAAGGAAGAGCGAAATGATGGAGCTAGTCATCAATAAGAAATATGTGAATTATTTTACTGAGTTTTCTATTAATTATGTAAAAATAATTTAACGTTGCAATTATCATCAACCTTTAGAAGTCCATTGCTAGATATATGCCTTTCCTTAAGTCTGCCATCAGATCCGATCGCCGGCTTTCCCCATCCAGTCAATTTCAGCAGCCTTCCACATATCGTTGCTCTATCTGGTTTGTGGTCGTCCTGCGCTACATTTGCCAAGACGTAGTCTCCACTCAAGGTCTTTTCTATTCCCAGGGTTATCAATTGTTCTCACTGTCACTTTAGCTTGCTTACTTTCACAGCTATGTCGTTGCATAAATAAATATTATTTTGAACTGATTAAATTAAAAAATCAGTAAAGTATATTTACATTATTATCATTGACGGCTGCATAAAAATTTTGAAATTATTTTTGTTTTCTTACGCTAAACAAGTATAACTTCTTACGTGCCTAGATAAAAGTACGCACAATTTTTTTTAATAGTATATATTAAGAATAATTTATCTGAAGCAATAAAAAGCGAAAATTTGATTCCTTTCATTTCCCTGATCTTTAATTCAGAACGTGTCGTTCGGTAGGCGATACCGAAATTGACAAATTCATCTAACTGTGTGGATCTTTACCGATGAAAGAAATAATATGAATGTAAATTTTGAAGGTTATTGTAGCGGCAAATATATTATTAGAGTTGTATCGTTTTTTATCCTCAATCTTATATCCACAAGTACCTATTAACCTAGTAACGTGATAAAATAGAATTACTTAAATAAATAAATAAAATTGCCATAATATGTATAAATAATAATAATTACAGTATTAATAAAAGTATGTAGGTTACACAACATAAGATATAAATACAATTCGCAATAATACTGTTCATAAAAAGTGGGATAACCAAATAATAATTAAAAACTAAACACCAAAAGTTGTATTCAAATACTAAATATAGTAAATGTGATCATTCAAATCTTAACTAGTAAATTAACGCTCTTTAATACATCAAACGTTGTGGCTATACCAGCTTGACTTGTGATAAGAAACAGCGGGTGATAGCGAACGCCAGACAATAATAACATAGATTTTTTGCATTTACTTATTTTTGGGGCCTTTTACTATTTTTGGTTTAACAATTATTAGTTTGTAGTCATTTACTTTAATATGATAGCAATTTCACATTAATACAATACTAAAATGAGGGCTTTAATTTTGGTGATCATTTACTATTTTTGGCAGTATACAGTGCTTTTATGAGGTTATATTTTACTTTACCTGATAATAATCAATTAAACGTAAGCGATAAAAAATTATATCTAAAATAGTATAAGTTTCTTGTTTCTTTAGCATCTTCAAGCGACAATAACAAATTAAGTATTCACTGTTATCTGTACTTAATATATGAGGTCAAGAGACTGATAGTTTTTTATTTATTTGTTTGAACGCGCTAATCCGTCTAATTACTAGTCATATTAAAAAAAAAAAACATTTTATAGGCCATTTATCAGTGATGTTTTATAAGTAGATACGACATTAACAGTCTTTACATGCAAACGTGAATGGTGGGTAATTACCATCAGTTCACTTTATCCCTTTTGTTGCATGCTAATAGCAATATTTGTGCCGTTTTCAAATTGCTTTTAGTGACAGTATAATGCGTCTATTTATAAAACGTCATTGTTGACGACAGCGCGGTGGAGAGTTTGATTGAATACAACATGAGTGAAACCGTGGGTCACAATTAGTCTTTCTATATACCAATGTCATATAATAAAATTCTGTAACTTCTAAATTTATAGTACCTACATAAATCTATAGAATGCCCTTAAAATAAAGGTCATCAGATATTGTACTAACGAGACATGACGGCGATAAAGGACAGAAATTGAGTAGTCGTTACCTAAGGTAGGCTGACATATACTGTCAATGCCACCGGACACCTCGTAATCCAAGAATAAAACAATCGATACGTCGAGTCTGTCGGACATATGCCGGCTGCCGATCGATTTCCCCTACCATGGTATTGAGTCGATTTAAAAAATTGTACTTCGTGAACTTACGAATTTCACAGTATTTTGCTTAACTATTTAATATATTTTTGTTCGAGAAGAGGTCAGTATCTTTTGAAAAGCAGATCACTATACCGATCAAATGATGAATATTTTTTTAACTCTTTATTTCATTCAATAATATGTATTTAAAATGTATCTTGTTACCAAATCGAAAATTTTATTCATTCTTAGTGTTATAATGTTGCCAACATTTGAGTAACAATTTAGATACTAACTTATTATTTACCTATTTACATACATATATTAAGTAATTTATAGTTTTCAATTATTTCGGTAATTTAATTGTAAGATGGCAAATATTAAGTTCTCTAAGTCGTAGTACTCGAGTAGTTTAGATCAGTGAATTATTGATTCCGATTTCTGCAAGTTTAAGCCGAACGATTTATTCGGAATTCGAGTACATTTACTCATTTAAACTGGTGACACTATCTGCTGACGGTGAAGGAAGATATCTTGAGGAAATCTGAACGCTTGAGAAATGTGTAGTCCACCGTGTGTGGAAAAAATATAGAACTGTACATTCCTCGGTGATTCAAATGGACATGAACAGGCTTGGTAGTTAAGCCTTTGTTTTCCTCGGGAAGAGGGCTTTTTCCCCAGCAATGGGATACTTACAGGCTGGTATTATTATTAATTTCTTGTAGCTCACATTCTATAAGTTTAATTATAAATTTGTTAACTATTTAACAGAATTATATGTATTTGGGTTGAAAACAGGTAGAATAATATTAAAATTCATTTAAAAAACGAAACTTCTGAACAACTGAAGTTTATCATTTGAAGCAATGATAACTCAGTCGATCAACGTGATTTCGAATGCCTGCAATAAACCTGAGATTTTGGTGAAGGAAAACATCGAGATGAAACTATAGGATAGCAATAGGGTATATTCCAATGCCCACCTGGCTAGCTACCACCCACAAGTTGAAAATATGTCGCCAAGCACCTATAGGTATGTCCCGGTAGCTGCACTTGAAAGCCAGTCCTCCCACTAGGCTTAACGTGATACCATCTTTGTCCACATAGTTGCTTAACAGCAGTTGAGATAGATGATAAACGCTAAACTGACTGCCAAACGGTCAATACTTATTCTGTTCTTTACTCTCTTTACTTTTTATTCTGTGCTACGACTGTAAATTATGCGATCCACAAACATCTTTATAACTTCCGATGCAAAAATAGGGGTGTTATAGGTTTAACATCTGTTATCTGTCTATGACATTGTAGCTTCCAAACGCGTGCACCCATTTTTATCTTGATATTTTTAAATGTGAATTGATCGAGAGTGTCCTTAGTTATGATTTAAGAAAATCTATTCTGCCGTGTAAAGAATATTCGCTCTTTTCTAGTTGATAAAGTTGTGAGCATCTTCCACAGGTCTGATCCAATGGACATTTGGTTTTCTGTTACTTCAATGAGATTAGAAGAAAATGACAATCTTGACCAAATTCTACAGCATAATCTAGGATCTGCGAGATACCTAACTCCTCACCAACTTTCAGTAATGATATCAAGTTTTGGCTAATTGGAATAGTTCCAATGAATAGGTTACTTGTGTCGGAGGTTTCTTAAATATTCAATTTGCTTTGATTCTGTCTTAATTCTATTCTGAACTTCCTTAGTGGTAATGTATTTGAAACAGACGAAACATAGATTTATCAAAATAAAAACTCCGGTGATTTAGTCAGATACATTGATCATATAATAGTTCTTAAGTGACTTTAAACTAATTATAGTAATAGTAAACAAGCCCAAAACATAAGCAACAAGTAATTATTATCTATTAAGTAAACATCCCAAAAGCAACAATCATTAATTAAAACAATGTCCAGGGTTCACTTCGTAAATTAATCTAAATCATGGATGTTATCTATCTAGCTTTACCCGGATTTGTCTGAGGGTACAAGCAACCAACTATTCATCATTAGATTAATCAAATGGAGTTCTTGAAAGAACTCTCTCCGATGAATTCCAATTTTGTTATTCTAATTTGTTCAGGGAGTTTTAGCGTGACTTGACCTGTCATACAGTGTCCTTTTCCAGTATCAATTTATGTCCTTTGCCATTTAGGCGGACTTTCTGTGATTTAGTTTGGTTGTTGTGTAAGTGAAATGGAATATAAATAATAATTAGGAACATGCCATAAAAAATTCCCAGAATCGACTTAACAAGGGAGCCGCTATCTTGTTACAGTTATGTTTGAAGATTACAAGAATAGTTATAACAATACTCTATTCATGTGATTGGCAGAAGTCTGGAGAAACACAGTTGCCATAAAAAAAGTAATAGTAAATTGGTCAAACTTTTTGTAGTTAACTTATACAGTTTTTTTTTTTTTTTTTTTTTGAGAAATTAGGGCTTCTAGTTTTTATGAAATTATATGAACTAGAAGTAATGAACTCATTATGTGTCCGGACTTTGGAGCACTAACTCTACATAATATACATAGACAAAAAAAAACTCACTTATGTGCGTAATGTCCTCGATTAGGGAGCCTAGTACGAGCTTTGAGAGCTTCCACTTGAGATCAAATATTACGTTTTTGAAAAAAAACTTCTTTAGGCGTATTTTGTGGATTTCGTTAAAGGGCAAATCGATACTTTGGATAAGGAATATACATGTAATTTAAATATCACTGAAATATTTTTTATTTAAAACCTTTATTAATGTATAATTACATTTACAACCAAAGATTAACGATTCGTTTCCACGCCGCTACAACCAGATACCGTCGGTGTGCTATAAATATGCGGCAATCAAAACTGCACCGAATCGGCCTACTCGAGTTGACAAGTTTCTATGATATTAAGATGCCGTGTTCTAGGAGCTCTTGTTTGTAGGTAGCGCAGTATCTAGTTAAAGGACTAGCAGAAACCAATCATTAATCTGTGCCTACAATTTTTTTTTTTAATTTGCTTTTTTATAGATTCTCATTACTAAAAAGTGTTAAAAATACGAGAGAAATTTGACCTAACCTCTTCAGCGATTGTAATTATATTAAAGTGAAACCCTTTTTTTATTAAGATGTTAATTTGAGATTGTTAAATTGAGATACTAGTTCGAGTATTGTGTTAATGACATTGATTTGACAAACACCGTGAATGAACAAAATAAGGCCGTTTACCTTATGCTGAGTACTATACTTTGAAGCAGAAATTGGCGTATATATATAAATCTTGTATGTCTGTCTTTTCATGGTTCTCTAACTTCTGAAGGATTTGACTGATTAAGCTCGTATTTACATAATATATTTGTTTTATTGAGACTATGCGGTGAGTCGATCATTACCGAAAAGGGCAAAACAACGTCTGACAGCCCAACTAGTTAATCTATAAATATTATCGGTCTGTATGGTATTTATTTATGGACATCATAGCTACCACGGATCGGAAAGTGTCCGAAAATGGTAACGGTAATTTTTGGTGACGCGTAGGAAGTAAAAACGCATCTTGATGGATTCGTTCATTAAATTTATTGAATTATGGGCGTTACAAATAATTACTCTTATTATATTAATTATCTGTAATACTGCGATAATATACCTAATACATTGCGATGAAATTCATGCGAAAAAGCTTCGTCTTCATCTTATAGCGACTGTGCATGGTCATAAACGTCACGCGATGAATTTTCGCAATTAAAACAAAATGGATGATATATCCACTCTATATTTTATTCAAACGTGGCTTTAAAAAGATGGCGACTCCCTTATAAAAACTATCCAGGGAGTTTTTGTGACAACTTGTAGTGCAAGTTCCCAGTCATTATTTATGATCCATTTTATTTGTATACAATAATTAAACTACATTACATAAAATTTCGCCAAAATTTCATAACATATGGTCAAAATATCTGAGCGACCGAGCGGCGTTTGGTGTCTTCCAAAGAAGGAAAAACACTTACTTATGTAAACTTGTAATGTAAAATATTATCTAAACACAAAGTTTAATCGAAAACGTTGGAGCCGATTCCGAAAAATAGAAATTATTAAAATGGAAACAAAAAACCCGACTGCAACAAAAACAACACGACTAAAATATTTTTTACTTTTTTTATTTTGCTTTTTATTTAATTCCTAGACGTCGTACTTCAATGTTACATAGCCTATATTACTGTCACAACTAAGACGAATCTAAAGACACATTCTATGCTAAAGTCCATCAAGCCGTTTAGCCTGCAGAGCGAGATAAAAAAATAGACATACATACGTACATATATAATACATACGTTCGAAAAACAACCCTCTTTTTTCGCAGTCGGGTATAAACAAAAACCATTACATGACAGACTAAGAACCTGCCAAAAACTTTTTTATGGTTCTTATAACAACTAACAGCGAATACAATGACTTGAACTTAATTTATATGCCATATTATTATTCTGTATTTATTATACTTTCCTACTAACAAAGGGTGTTTAGTTCCCTAGTCGGTAGTATATTTAATCACGATTTGGTCAGTGTCAAATTTGATTAACAATTTGTCCTCCGTCATACTAAAGGTTCGCTTTATATAGGTGTCTTGTTCAAGAATACATTAATCTAAACCCAAAGCTACCTTCATAAACTAACCGTAATCTATTGCAGTTATGTTTATAATCGAATGAGGACTGTGGTTGGGGTAATTTTGAATATAAATTTAATATTTAGATTTAAATTGTATTGTTTCATGATATTAATTTCATTATTAATAATAATTCATAAAATATTGTTTTCGAATAACTATACGAAACTTAAAATAATACTTTTAGAAATCATTAAAAAAAACGTAATAATTCTCAACCTATTTTTGTAAAATTTTATACACGGGAAGTATATGTCATTTCTCATTTGATGGATGATATGAATCTTATCTTATTATATTAAGTGAGCAATTCTTGTATATGTATATATATTATATATGCAATTGGTTTCTCGGAAACGGCATTAACGATTTCGATGAAACTTTGCATTTAGATAATGTTTTACATTCCAAGTTTACTTAGATATGTGTTTTTTCATTTATTTATAAGACGCCGAGCACAGCTCGGACGCCCTATTTTTATTAATAAAATGGGTAAAAATGAAATGACGACATGGAAATAATTATTGCAAAATCACGCGTGCGTCGACGCAAACAAAACTTTAGTTCACAAATCATGTTAACTAAACTTATTTGAGTCATATAACTTCAAAGACAGGAAATTAGCTTTAGGTGAAGTTAAACTAAAGCTAATTGAGTTATATAAATTCAAAGTCGGGAAATTAGCTTTAGGTGAAGTTAATAGTAAAATATTCGCTATGTAAAGTATTCAATTGTATCTATTGAAATTTAGTAGTTTTATTTGAATTACCAAGTTATCTCTCAGACTTACTTTGCTCTCTTAATGATTTTATACAGCTCATTTTAAATAATCAACAAACAGAATGGCAGTCTTTACAAACACATTCCATTATTCTGTTACCTTGCCAGCGTTGTCTGCAACGAGAAGTACCATTGACACGGTATTGGAAAGTCAAGGATATTGATTTTCAAATTGTTAAATATTCATAAGTTAGCTTGTATATTAATACATGGTGATTACACCATTCGAACGATAAAGCTATATTGTATTGATGATCTCGAACTATGTAAGAAGGAATAAAGAACCAAAATATAAATTATTTACCTACCTACTTACAGAATTCGATACAGTTGTAGGTAGTCCAAATAAAGAGATGATTATCTTTTCAAAAATTAATCTAAATTACTTATTAAGACTCGATTTGTAATAACAATCTAATCGGAAGACAACAATCGTACAACAAATAAATTATTATTTGATTAATAAATTATTATTATTATTATAATTGACAGTTCAGTTGCCAGTTTTGAATAATTTTGAAATTTGTTGCAAGTCGACTTGTTAACCTATTCACACCTTGTACGGAATCATCATTCGATATTAGCATGTCTCCAATTTTGAATCTTGAATGGCCCTTTATTTACCGTATTTAGCATGAGAAAAGCAAATCAACAGAAATCGCTAAATATTAGCTGCGAATTGCCAGAATTTGCCATTTTCAAGCCGATATTTAGTCATTGCTGCATTTGTGAAATACGTAATTAAGGGGCCGTGTTTACATAAAATCATCCAATTGTTCATAGTATTGTTTATAAGAAAATCCTTTTCCTAACCTGTCTAGGATATTGGGCAAGGTGACTCCATTCACGCCAAATGCAAGACCAGACGATATGTAAGTCGACAGAGTGTAGCATCCAGTCGCTTTGGATTAGCTTCGTCCCTAGCAATGAGCACGATTCGATACCAAAATGCTAATTACGTATACACCCAATAACAATCGGTGTGGCTATCAAGTGACATACGAAATAGCTATCATATTATTATTATTCACAAGACCTCGTTTATCTCAGTTCACGTAACAGAAGTGGCATTTCTTTGACAAACCAAAATAGTATCCTTAGTAAAATAACTACTTAGTATATTCATTTTTATTAATTAATAACACACCTTGTCCTTTTCTAATACTTTACCCGTCTTTGTTATTGGATTTCGCGTGAATACACTTGTATTATGCTATCTGGTTCATATATCTTTCTTTCTCGTAATTCTTTATTTTTCTTTTTCTAACCAAATAAATACATTTACATTATATTCCCTCCTTTTTGCAACACGTACTTAATGCTGCTTATAAAACGTTACACTTAAAATTGTACTGTAGTCGAAATCAAAGAAGTTTCACTCCAAAAACATAACATTTATATTTAGTGACGTAACATATAACATTGTTCTAATTTCTAATTGAATAGCTATTTTGTAAGTGACTTTATAGCTGTATTATATTTTGCGATAAACAAACGATACGTAAATGGTGTCCAAACGCCTTTACATAAAAATTAATGTGCATAATGCCATAGAAATCGTTTCAAAATTAGAATTCACGACCCTGCACAGCTCAACAAATAGCTGTCACTGTTATGTTAATATTAAATATTGGTACACAGTAATTTGATTATAAGTAATGTACTGTCCGTGAACGAGATTAGTGAGACCGTTGACTTTATATTATGCATGTTCTACTTTTGTGGAGTCTCGTTACTAATGGTTCGTATCGAGGAACTGTGGGTTTCGACTTATATCCTTTGGTAAATGTATTTCTAATTACGTATTAATAAGTAATAATACAGCTCATTTGATAGTAAACATAAAAGAAGCATGTAAGATTGGAACTCACGGTAGGGGCTTCCGCTATTATTACACCACACGACACAACTGTATCAGTATAACACGGTACATCCCTTTATAGGCGACCGATCATTGCATCGAGTTCGTCAAGCTCTCGCAAGTCCATGCAGGACACTGAGAGACCAGGATCAGAAACAGACAAACGCGGTCATAAATGGAGGCACGTTCAAGCTGTCATGGCATACTACCAGGCTCTCAGGAAAATAAAAAGGTTCGATCTAAAACGGACGTTAATGCCGAAATCGTTGTGGATTTGTTATTATAATTGTATTATGATTGTTTATTATTTCCCACTAATGTGCTGCTACCTTCGTCTGTTAGGTAACTTCGGGAATGAAACTTTACTCACTGGATCTGTGTGTTTTTCTTGTGAATATTGTGTCTTTACTAGTTCCTCTTTTGAACATTCTATTTTCCTATTACTTGGGACATAAATTTTGAGTGTTATTAATTATTTCATTTCATTTTTTAATGTTTTATTAAAGAAATATACTATTATAAACTTCTTCGAATAGATGCAATTTTAGTATTAGTTATAGAAAATTTTATAGATTTAACTTACAGATATATCACTCTACAGACTATTATGTGTATTATGGAATTTTTCATTTTGTTTTATATAGTATGAATTTGCCATGCCGCATGTCGATAAAGGTAGATTTGTTTGTTTGCACGTTTCAAATTGTATTTATTTTGTTCACATAACGTGAAGTGCACACCAGTTTTAATGGGCCATAAACCACTACTTAGAAATACAATCAATCTTTGAATAAATAATAAATTAATTTATCCTGAACCTAAAAAAATTGATAGCATGGCTACTTTTGTTTAAAAACTCCCTAACTACTCAACTTCAAAGTTTCAATAAAAACTTTATTGTAATGACAAATAAGAATCGTTTTCCTTTATATTTATGCTATTAATAATATACGACCACTTTTATATACTAATATTTAGTGGGTGACTGATGCAGAACAAAGTCGAATCAGAGATGGATGAAGCTACGTACCACGGTGCAGTTAAGTTCGGCGATACAGAAAAAACCACCACTGAAGAGGGAGGATTCGTTTTTGAAGCGGTTCTCGACAAGGCAAACTCCGGCAACGCAAGAAACTGTGAGTAGCGTTTATGATAGTTATCATCAATTTTGTCTTCATCTACTACTATATTCGTTCACGTTTATACTTAAAATTGTTTCAGTTACATAACTTATTTATTTATTTACTTATGACATAATATGATAAATCGTTTATTTACGATGGTCTTATAATTTAATAATATCTGAAACATTTACATCAACAGTGGCTTTTATACAACAGTTTGTCAATTACTTCATCCTGATGAAACCTGAACTCATTACCATACTAGATATGTCGGTAGCTGACAGTGCTAGTTGATAAATAAATAAATTATCCAACTCTTCTTCATTTTTTAATAGGTGGAAGACACTGGGTCTGAAGGTGCTACCGGGGAACATAGAACAACGAGCCGGCAAAGACGTAGGAAAGTCCGCGTGCCACGTACAGTTGTCAATCCAGACGAAAATTTTTACTTCTACTGGCTCTGGTTGATCACCCTCTGTGTGCTCTACAACCTGTGGACGTTGATAGTCAGACAAAGCTTTCCAGAATTACAGGTGAGCCATTTAAAATGTAACCACAGAAATATTTTATGCTCTTAGTGTTTAGCAAATGTTTGATCCTTTTGCGTCCGGTTCTGGACAGTCTGCTAGTTTTTGAGCAGTTTTAGCCTTGGTCGGATCATTTTTGAATTATCCAAGTCCCAGTAATGTAATGCAAGTAACTAGTCACTATTTAATTAGATGATATAACCATTAACCGTAGACCGTGTGTCAAAGTTGACCAAATCTTCACCACTATTGTCCACGGAAATCTCAATAGAGTTTATATGTGAAAACACCGTCGTTACGTATTTTTCTACTGTAAAACAGAATTGTTTAAAAACCTGTATTCAAAATAAACACAATTGCAAATTCTAAAAGATATTTTATTATAACGGTTCAATAAATACAATTCAAGATGAAATTTAGTTATCCTCCGAATTTGTGTGAAACAAAAGATTTTCTGATTGCCTTGATAATAAAACAACTGATTTGCAAAACGCTTCCGTCCGTTAAAATCATTCTAGAGTTGGAAAATGTTATTTATTATTAACATAAATATCGTTTTGAAATCAAATTTCATTATAAACGTTTGCAAGATACTAAGAAACAATGTTTTATTGTTATACTCGTATACTTTATCGGTGAATTCAATTCCCATGGCCATTTCACTGTTTATGTAATTTAATTTTAGGCAATCTTGTATTTCCTGCGTCCTTATTTTAATCTTTATCAAATAGCAAATGTACAAAAATAGCTTGAACAATAGATATAGTATTTAAATAAATGGTAATATGTATATTTTTATGAGAATCCTCCTGTTAAGGAATTGACACAAGAAGACCAATGAAATCAAAATTCGTCATATTGAATGCCAAACTAGGATTTTATAGATATATATCTCCCAGCTCAGTCAAGATTTTCGTTAGTTGATAACAATACCGAACAACAGTTTTTACTAGCCTATAGTTATCTGTAGGAGTATAAACAATCCTGAAAGTGTGCATGATTTATTTTTAAATAATTGATATTTTTATGTAACTTACAGCCCACTCACACGTACTTCCATCATGAATTATATCGTCATTCATAATGATTTGTGATAAATGATAATTATTTAATGGCGAATGTTCACGTTTATTAAGCATATAAAACAGAAAGAGTTAGATTTAAAACTGAGAGAATCCATGGACTTATCGTTCAGTGAAATGTGAATACACGAATAATATTCCCTTGCCCCATAAAAACGCAAGAAAACAAAAATGATCCGTCAAAAAAGAATAATCCTTCAGATGATTTAATGATAATTCGTTATGACGGATACATATTTTTAGGACGTATCGGTGATTTTTCACGGTTCGTAAGACTGAATGCAGTCTTAAGAGGCTATGTACTACTGAACTACTCATCATCTTTTGTTATTAATCAAAAAAAAACAAAGTAACTCTCCAGTTAGGTACCTAATTCAATAGTTTTCACTATAATGAATTCTACACCACACTGGGTGAACGCCAAAGGGAATCTAGACAATTTGTGGTTTCGGAACATCTGTTCAAAGGAACAGAGTGATTATTTTCCTTTAGCTCAATCTTATACGTACTTATTCGTACATTTGAATTCTTAACGACACAATATAACGTGGTTCCTTCTCGTCGTCAGCTATTGGATGTTTATTATTGCACTCCGTCTTCGCGCTGAATCGACGTCGATTTTACTTTTAAATTGAACATGAAAATGCATTTCGCTGAGGAATACTGAAGCCATCGAATCGTTTCGAACGATTTTTGTTTTTGTTACTTTTGCAATAAGTAAATTCTTTCTAAGTAGATTTAATACTTGATTACACAAAAAAAAAAAAAACAGATGTGCCATAAATTACCGGTGAATCAATAGGTATTAAGTTTTCGAAATTCATCCTGTTCTTCTATAAGCAAGTATAAAGCTATAATTTCAAGAATTACAGACTTTACGAGATTGACCCTTTTTGCAAAATTGTGAAATATTACTATTCCAGTTTCACTGCTATAAATAAAAAGCTATCATCACCTTTATTTTTTTTTTGTTGTTTTATAATAATACGAAAATTCAAGAATACGATATGTTCTCCTAAAGTTAACGGAGGAACCCTATCCATATTCAATAAGTTAGTCTCGTAAGAATGTTGGTAGAAATACACCTCAAGGTATTGCCGTTACTGTTTGCTTATTCATAAACAATAAATTGTTAGTGGGTAAAGTTTCATTGGGAAAGCAGTTTCTTATGAAAGGTTATAATTATTTTCTAAGTTCGCCACTTTTATTGTAAACGAAGCGTTAAATTTTTTTGTTGTTCGATATACAACTAGAACTTTGTGGACCGTTTTTAGTTCAATGGGGTCGTTCAAAATGGTTCTTTGTATGTGCTTTATAAGTTTATATTCAGTTTAAATTACTTTATTTTAACTGAAAGTTTCAAAGCATGTCGAATTGCTTGTAGATTCTTCTTGAAGATAGGCAGGTTTTCAAAACCGGTAACAGCTTTGACATTCACGAGTGCCTGTTTAAGACGTAAATTGAATGAATTTTATTTAATTTTGTTAGAAAGAACAAGCACTACTTGTTTGCTATTTGGTTTTTTGTCTTCAGCATCACTTAAAATCGTGTATGACGAAATGTTTTAACTTTATTTTTACTTTAACTTTGTTTTCAATTAAATTTCATTCAAGCCTCATATCCATTCGATTTCGTAAGCCTTTTAATATCGTCTTCTATGTAAATGGAAATTGATAAAATTGTAGAAGCTTTTCTAAGTCACTTTCTTCGATCGAGTTTGAAGCTCTGAGTTCAACCAAATGATGAAAGGACTTAGTTATTGGTCATTCAAGAATATTACTTTATTTGTGTGTGATCATTTTCCAAGACTTCTTTCTGGTTATAAAACATTGCAAACGTAAAAAAGTAGAATATAATGAATTCAACAACTCCTGAAAAAAGTATCATAATAATTAAAGTACCTTCATGCTTCGAATTATTACAATTTTCACTCTTTGGTATTCATTAAGAAATTCTGATAACGAAATAGATTAAATAAATTATGTAAGGTGTCAATGGCATAGTAAATTATATTATACGCACTTATCAAGTTAATGCAAGCAAACCTGCAGGCAACAGCTAGTAATATATAATATTTTTGAAATGTACTAAAACCCTTTTATTTAATACCCAACACGATACAATTCAACATTATTTTTTTTTAAATGCAAGATTTCATGTCCTCTAGAGTGCGTCATATTGAATTCAGTATGAAATTATATATCCTATAACCAGCTGATAATCAAGATGCTTCTAACGATATCTCATTTATCAAATTATATTATGTGGGTTAGAAGAATATCGCGTACAGATGAACATACATACATACATAACGGTGAAAATCATAATCCTTCTTTTTGCTTCGCCGTAGTCGGGTAATAAAATAAGGTACCTAATTAATTTAAAACGAGTAAATACCACAAGTGAGATTTAAAAGTTTAATTGATATTAAGAAAAAATAATACAAAAGAAATTTCAAACACAACATTACAAATTTAATAACATTTATAAAATATAGATGTTCAATGATGATGGTGTTTGGGTACGATGTGATGAGTGCTGTGCTTCACCGGGGCGTGGAAACTGTGATGAAATAATACATACTTAGCAATTGTATAATATTTTCAATAAGTTCAATTGAAATGCAAAATTACCATCGTCAATAAAGAGTTGAAATTACCAGCGACTCAATATAAATTGGTATTTGGATTTTGAAGCAATTAAATATTTTTCGTTACTGTCTCAAATTATTACTTATAGAATTCTGCTAATGGTTTTATGCGTTCCTAGTAATTGTACTATTTTTCTTATTTATCGGTCATTCGAAATTGGTAGATGGATTTTTGCTGCTATCTTTGCAAGTAACTTTTATGCATTCCTAAAACTTGTATTATTTTAAGCTTACCCGGAATGCTTATCAGCGTGGTAGGGCACGTGTCTGAGGGTGCCGTCAGGGTCGTGAAGCTCGTAGTAACCCTTCACGGCATCGTGTTCGCGGTGCTCATGCTGGCTCTTATAGTCGTGGGTGTGAGGATCCTTGATCTTATATTCGAACTCGTATTTAGGGACGGTCTGAAATTCACAACATTATTTATAAATACGCTGACCCGTGCGAAACTTCCCACATTATAGAATCTAACCAATCTAACAGCTTTATGCTGATTAAATAGATTGTTAATAAATGGCGCCATGAACATATTGCTAATGGTATCAACAGACAACATTTCTAATGGTTTTTTTTACGAAAACATCAATTTTATACTGTCTACGTTTCTTCAATAGCGGCCAATATAAGGTTTAAAATGATGTTTGAATCATTAATTTTTATGAAGAATTAAGTGAGATGTGGCGTTGTCACAAAAACACCTTTGAAAAATAACATAATAAATATAGGAACATAAATTACCTCTCTTTACCGATATAGGTGGGTTTTACAGAAAAGTAAGGTGCCTATTGAAAAAAATTTTTTAGGACATTTTACCACTAGGCACATAAAATGGATATATAGAAGTCAGACCTTTGAAGTTAGTGAAGTAAAGATTTGTATTTAGGCACTTTAATAGAAAGTGATATACCTGGAAATTGATTATACAAGAAAATGCGTTGATTTTTCACAGGAACTATGTATCTTATCTAAATTTAAATTAGGCTATATTTTATTGTTTTTATGATTGTAATTTTATAATTACTATGATCTCTATGAAAATGCTTAATGTTATGTTGCCTAGAATACTTATAGATTTTTCCTGTCCTATATTCTATATAAACTACATCAAAGTTAGTTTAATAGCTTACAAGTGGTTCGCGTTCTAACACGGAAAATTTAATCTTATATTTAACTTTGTTTAACAATCTAATATAGTAGGTACCAAATGAAAAAAAAAATCACTAGATAAGAAATAGTTGTTTTAGAAGCTAGTATTATAACATAAGTTGAGACACTTTGGTTTAGAACAAGATAACCAAATTACTTTCCCCTACCACCACGTACAACGACTTCATCACAATCTCTTCATTCGCCGAAGTTTTAAGCTTGTGAGTATTTTCGAAACCTCTTTTGATTCGACAATCGACCGCCTCAGCCCCTACAACATCATTCCTTAAAATATCTCCAATGTAAATCGTATCTTACATAATAATCATGGTGTTCGTGCTTGTGACCGTGGGTGACCAGCTCGTGGTGGCCGTCGTGTTTGTGGATATGCTGGGAGGAGTGTGCATGCTCTGCCGCTACTGCTCCAGCCAGCACTACAATGATTAGAACCTGAAAGAAGCATTTATTATTTACTTTATCACCACACTATGTAACAAGTGGGGCAGGCAGAAAGAATATAATGGCTCACATTTCTTGTTTTTATTTTCACTTTTCATATCGAAATTTTCATATTTATAGGTCTAGTCTATATATTTGTCTGTGTATTTCGTAGTTGGTTAAATGCAGCTAACTATTATTAATTACTAGCAAACCCGGCCACGCGTTGCTGGTCCTTTTTGGAGTCCATATGGAACGTACATACAAACATCGATTTTTATATATACGAAGCAGAAGAATTATTTGTATTACCAATATTGAATAAAGTATTTATCTATTACCACAATAATTATCAAGTGGAGCATACATAAAGAATCTAACTTACTTATCTCTTTCCTTGCATTTTATGCTTCTCTGTCAAAACTTTGTTTGCTTTATCTAAATAGATACCACATTGGTCCACCATGCTTGTTTTTTTTTTTAATTATTATTATTATTATTTATAGTTACTTAGAATTCCTGGATTTCTGATAGTAAGGTTTTAAAATGTATTATCAAAAACGTACTAAATATAACTGATGCCGAACTTCGAATATAAAGTGCCATCTGACTCCAAGGCACTCCAAATCCAAAAAATAAAACATAATTCAATGATAGAAATATGACTGTAAATTTCAATTATTCTGGATAAATCAATACAAAGATTACCTGTATTTATCTGTGTATAAATAAACCGATTCAAAACCTTTGGAATGTTTCATGGCTATTCTAGAATCCGACAGGTGGCGTTATAGTCATTATTAAAAAATTCTATACCTATAGACGAAAATAAATTCTATTAAGAATATATTATGTTTTGTGGCAAAAATTTGAACTCTCTTCCACCAACGTCTATCGTGCATACTATTACAGTTTCATAATAATTTAATATAGTATTCTAAAAACAAATTTAGACACGACCGTTTGACTCCATACTAAGCATAATTGGTGTACCGAATAACCGACATCTAACATTTTATTATATAAAGGAAAAACGATCAAATTCAAAATTTAATTGTTTCCTTTATGAAGATCGAATTTACCTGTCGGCAAATTAATACAACTACGTCACATGGACGGTAGTAATATTAGAATTTTTTTTATAGTAGTAATATTGTGGTTTGCTGTTGTGCGCGCATCAAGCAAAAATTACTGGATAGATTTTGATTTTTTTTATTAACCCCTTAGATAGTCGGTCCTTATCAAAAAAAAACAATAACAATAAATAGTTATTAAAGTTTGAAGAAACTACGATTTTTATAAGCACTACGCAATCTTCTGTCAGCCATGCGAGTGAAGCCGGAGGCACAGCTGGTAATACATATTCTTGATATTTATAACTTTATAGTTAACTATACTAATCACTGATAAGCGGTCTAATAATAACAAGTGAAAAAAAAACGTAAAAAATACAAAAAAAAACAATAGCAGTAGTTAACCATATTATAAAAAGCATAACTCGAATAAATTACCTTAGAAAACATTTTTTTTTTCTTTTAAAACTGTTAACTGTTGACCTGTACCTTGGTACACTGATACATTTAACTTAAAACTATCGACTTATATGTAAATCTTAATCAAATATAATCAAGGTTATATTGATTTCTCTATACGTTCTATCGACGGAGAAAGCCATTCATGTTTTCTAGACACTGTATTTGTAACATACTATGTGTATGACGCAAGATGACACTCAATGCGTGTATCGCGTGTCAGTTCACTTTATTGTTATGTTATGAAAAAGAATTTGTAAATATGTAATAAATATAGTTCACGTTTTATTTTTTATATTGTGTTTTGGAATATTAGGTTTGTCCTGACAATTAAGAACACGAACAAAAATATCAGCCAAATCGGTCTAGCCGTTCTCAAGTGATGATGTTGCCATACACGCGGAAATTAATATTTCGATCAGCGACTTTTTAATCTCAGACTATTTTTTGTTTGACGTTTGCAGTATGAACCTAAACAATGAATATTATATCACTTGCTGTTACTTTTCATTGAGTCACAATGTCAATATTTTGGGGGGTCTAAGTTCAATGGCACTGGTCGGTGAAGATTCGCAGTATTGATTTATTTTATTTAATATATTAGTAACAGATATTATAGATAAATTTTAGCTTTCTGCACTCCTCCATATAAACTTTAACCATGTCAAATCTCACAGTCTTCCGTGCACGCAATACGCTTATAAAGAGGTACAAAGTTTTTGCTTCACGTATTAATATAATAACGCCGCTCGCGTGGACGACAGCAGAACACATAATTATTATAAAAATCATAGTTTGTTACAACTTGAATAACGTTTTATTGAATGAAAATATCGTGATATTTTTTTTGTAAGTATTTAACGTCTAAAACAAAACAAAAATGGTCAAAATCTATCCGGTAGTTTTTGCGTGTTGCGCCAACAACGGCAAACCTCAATCATTTTATGAATTAAGATTCTCATTTATGATTTTAAAATAAAGGAGAAGTGTATCAGCTGTCAACCAAGAGAGTTTGAAAAGCTAAATGAAAATATTCACGTCGGCGCGCGGCGCCTTTATGACGCTCCCTCGGCGTGAGCGGATGTAGAATGAAAGGATAGGGGGACAAAAAAAATTGTTTGTTTTGTTGTTGTTGACAGTCTCTTCACGAGGACTTGTTCTGAAGCATTTCCCATATGTGTATCAATATCATCACACATTCCTCTCGCAAAATTACTGTAAGGCTTTTTATTTTGGACAATATCTGAGTTCAAAAAGTCAAAGTAAAATCTAATTAGTTTAAGACCTGTGAAAGGAAAAATTAGTTATCTATCGACACCAATATAATAAAGCGGAAAAGTTTTCTTGTTTGTTTGTTTAAACACGCTAATCTCTGGAAGTACCAGTCGGATTCGAAAAAATATTTTTGTATATGATAGCCAGACTCTCGAGAAATAGTATAGGCTATTTAAGGTTAGGATATAACTCTCAGATAACCTTAAATATTGATTTTTGTTACTTACGTCGGAAGTCGAGACCCTCCCGAACTAATTTAACCACGTGCGCTGGCGTAATCGTTAATGATATGGAAATACAATATTCAACAATAATATTGTTTCTTAATATAACTAAAAAAAGGCAGCAATAGCAGATACCTATGTCTTATACATAATCCACAATAAGGTACTTTGTGACAAAAATTCGTTGAAAATTAAAAAGTGGTTTATAAGCATTATTTTTAGATATGGCATATTAATCCTTATAAACAAAAGTAACTTCATCATAAAGACAATTTTATGAAGTTAAATTTTGCTCCTTAGTGTATGCTATTTGGATATATAGTTTAGGAGATAATGATATATTAAAATAATTTGTACTTGCGGGAAGAACAATTATGATAGACTACATGGTTGCGTTGGCGGTGCGGTGTTTGTCGGATATAATTAACACGTGTAACACGGGCCAAGGACCGTGAATATTTGCATGCGTGTTCCTTTCACACTGTAGAAGAACACTGGGTATAACAAAGAAATATACATAACTATGTTTGTTTAATGTCAATGTGTACTATAAATTTAGTATAGTATAGATCAGCAAGCGGTTGAATAGGACGAGACCAAACGGAATACACTGATGTGCGTATTATTTTAGTAATTTACCGAGTTAAATCCATTTACAGTACCTACACGTAAGCATAATTAAACGCGTCTACTAAACATTAACATTACAATTTAAAACATAGGTGTAAGGGTTGCACGTTGTGCACCCTGCTGAGCAACGAAAAGGGCTATGACGATAGCGGGTTGGTAGGGCTGTTTTGCCCTACTGGGTCCCGACCACCACGCATGTGGTGAAAAGTCCGTCATAGTGACTCGCTTTTGCGTGTCGCGTTTCGAGATCAGCCTATGCATATCCAGGTAAATTAATGCGGACCGTCGATGGATTAGGATTGTACTGTGCAGTCAATTTGCAGTGCTACAATAAAATAAAATTCAAAAATATGCTGGATTTGTTTTGTTATCGAAAATGGTTTCGTATCCCGGTCTCGTTCTAACACAAGCCCATACCATGCTCTTTCTCTTTCGAGTTGCCGATCTATATATATTAAATCTAAGGTATGTACTAACTTGAAATAAGTATATAACTTTACTAAGCTCGCATTCATAAATTTCCCACATAAAAGGACTTTGTCCGGATTAAAATACCAGAACTACCGCTTTTACTAGTAAATCGATCATAAAAATACAATAACACGTAGTCAGTACACATTTCTACAGAAAATACCGTACTTAAATATGACAGATAAATACGAGAGAGATTGAATTAAATACGTAAACAACCAGGGAGGTAATTGCGCATTGTGTATAATCTAACTAATAAATAATTTAGTATATCTATATTAATAAAACTGTAGTTCTTTCTGTACATATAACTTTTCCCTCATCTCCTCATAGACATCTGCTATATCTATATCTATACATACTTATTATAAAATTTAATGACTTTATGTCTGCCTTTCCGTTTATGTTCTTTTCGCGCGAGAATAACTTATCCGATTTACATGTTCAAGCTACGGTGAAACTCTAAAAGCTGTCTGGTCTGGTAATGGTGAACCGGTCCGGTAAAAAGACGCTGAGTAGCTGAGTAATAACTAGCGGGTGACCGCCATGGGAGCGCTCGGGCGACGACATTATAGTCCACGCGAATCGAGCCACGGGCACAGCTAGTTCAAAACAAATAGCTCAGGTCATAAAACTACTGAGTACATGCCTGTTTTTTGTCGAGAAACTCCTATAAAGTATTATAAAGTTTGAAGCTCGCGTCCGAACTTGTTATAATGTTAAAGTATTATAATACAAAATTTTGAAAACTGCAACTAAATTTGATGACAATGTGAATTCAAACTATTTAAAAATTCCACTCTGAATAACACAAAATACCTAGAAACATATTTCATTTTAATATTTGTTCAAAATCAAAAAAAAAATCTTTATTCAATTTAGGCCCTAAGAAGGCACTTATGAACGTCAAAACACTACTGCCGGTTCGGAAAATATCCCAGACAACGAGAAGAACCGGAAAGAAACTCGATCGGGTTTATCTTTTTTTCTCCAACTGTACAATAGTGTTAATATAAAACATTAATAATAATTTAATGGATGCACAGAGAGGGAGTCACTTCCAGACATCACTATCATTCATTCATCGTGATAATAAAATATCATTAGAACATCGACGTAGTTGCTAGATAGTAGGAAACGACAATTATTTTTGGGTCGATCACGCCACCATGTTTCAGGTGTAAAACCCGCCATAGTGGCACTTTTAAGGTACGTCCAAACAACGCGTTCTGCTTGCAACCGCGGTGGCGTCCACGGTAGCGATCAAATACTACAATGGTAGGTATTTGTATTACTGCCATTGCGTACATTTTGCGCCAGACTCAGCCAAACTGAATGCGTATTATTGGGTGAGAGTTGAATTCAGAATTAAGGAATTCGATAGTGCTATGGCCGAATTAGAATTATTGCTGTCGATAGTGAAGATGTGTAGATAAATTTTAAGGTTGTAATTTTTTATATTTTATGTAAAACTATCGACATTTTTATGAGGAATGAATTTATTTTTAACATCTATTATAGTATAGTATGGCCTATGTTACTCGCTGATACTGTAGCTTTATATTGGTAGAAACTTTTTAAATCAGTCTAGTAGTTTTTGTATATATAAATTACAAACAAAAATAAAAACTATCCTCTTTTTTAATATTGGTATAGTTATACAGATGACAACAAAACAAAGTATACAGTAAATAGATTACAAAAGTTGTAACAAAAATAATATCTCAGATTACAACATTATCTGCCACAGATAAAAAATAAATGAAAAATGAAACGTGCCAGTACTTTAAACAAAAAACAGAAAAGTACAATAGTGATAATAATAATGGAAAATTAGCTATATAAATAAGTTAACAACATCAATAAAAATCATGAGGTATAAACATGAATTGTCATATTATTATTATTATTAGTGACTCTCTTTTGTTATTGTCACGTTTCGAAATCAGTTATATATAGCCACGTGACTGAGAGGCTTGTAGGTCTGCATGAGGGATTACCGATCTCTCGGTATTGACCGTCGCCTTTGGATAGTACATTTCTCAATTTCAGACACAGTGTCGTCACTTTGTCATGCTCCTATAAACAACAAGGTAAATTAAAATTTTACTAGACCCCCGACACAATTAACCTATTCATGAAGACCGTTCCAATGAGCCTAAACAGGATATTTCTTCTGTAGATTGGAGAGGAGTTAGGATCCTGCAGATTCAAGATTATGCTGCAGTATCAGGTCGGGGTTGCCATAATCTTCGAATATTATTGAAGTAACAGAATTCCAAATTTTGACTCGATCAGACCTGTGGAAGATGCTCACATCTATTTATCAACTAGAAAAGAGCTGATAATCTACAAACGGCTGAATAGATTTTCTCAAATCATAGCTAAGATCACAGTCGGTTATATCATCTTACAAAGGAAAAAACCTCGATCAAAATATATGAAAGACACTATAAATTTATAATAACCTCTCTTTTTGTGTCGAGGGTTAAAAATACTTGACCAATTATTACTAAAAAGTCCTTTCAGGACTTTTGAAGTGACAATAAACCTCAGCTATTGGTAGCGAAAAACATCGTTATGAAATTCATAGAAAAAATCGAGTAAAGTTTATCTTATTTGACATATTCATGTATATATCTGCAACCATAAATCCACTAAAATGTCTCAGTTGATTAGGAAGTATTTCAGAACAATGCTTTAAAAACACAGGCGGTATTTATTCAAGGAGAAATCAATTGCAGTGTAAGCTTCGTTTCCTTTCACACCCTTTCGCTTATTTCCCAAAGCGTCTGGACTCGGTAAGTAAATAGAACGCGCTATAGACAAACTATTACAGAAGGTACATTAAATCGTTATCGCTAAATGTAAAATATAAAGGAGTAACGAATTTACATTCCAATACTAAGTAAAAAAATAGGAGGGAAAATATGGTAGGGCATTTGATTCGAGAAGACAACCTATTAAAAATGATAATAGAAAAAAAATTAGGAAAGAGGAAGAGAGAAAGACCAAGAAGGATATGCATTCAGCAAGTGAAGGAAAAAATTGGAGGCGTCGTGGTTTATCACGATTTCAAGAGGAAGACACAGTGTAGGGAGAGCTAAAGATTGCTCCACCGACAAGAACACCACTGCTCTTAAATTTCATGATGACTAAGTATTTAGATACGCTTACTTGTCTAATGGCTTATTTGGTAATAGAGATATTAACTACTTCGCAAGTCGCAATATTATAAAGCTTAGAAGATATATTTTATCTGTTTGAACACTCTAATCTCTGAAACTACCACTCACATGTTTTTTTTTATTTTTCATTTCATATACTTATATAGAATATTTTATGTAAATCTGGGAGAACGTATCTTTTTGTTAAAAAATAATTTTTAGTTGGCGAGATTACTTCCTGCAACTACAAATAACAAAATTACTTCATAGTATACCTACATTAAAAAAAATTGGTAAATCTCATATGTTTAAATAAACATATTCTACTTTGAGGATATCTTGTACTATGGTAGCCAAACATCAGGTATGCATATCTCTGTAGTTCTCTATACACATTAAGCGTTTGGATATAAAAGTAATCATCACATTCCTCATATAAAGTATTGTTACACCCGTAGGTATTTGAACTGTCTCGGCACCGCGCCGCGCCTGAGTCGCTTAAATACCTACACTAAACGATCGCAGAAAAATCATGAATCGTCGCTAACTTTCTCGACGTTTAGTTTCTACGTTACGTTACGTTACGATGACGTAATCGAGGCGACAAGCCCTATATATATGTGTGTAAACTGCGATGTTTACACAAATATGCGCCGCGGTTGTTTACGACGCGAACATTATTTCGAAGTCCTGAGAAGTATGTAGTTGCTATGAGATATTTCGGGAACAGGATTTTTCTATCTTTTTAATCGGGTTGTAACAGGTCGTAACAGGATGTTCCTACGGAAACCGGCAATATTTCAAATGAAAAGTGAAGTCTTCACTATTCACAAGGTTTGAAAAGATAAGGATGCATGATTGACCTTCTGTGACATTTCATCTTATATTGTATCAAAGTAGTATTACTACAAATGCCCCCGAGAGATTGAATCGATCCGATTCGAGATTTGTAAAATAACTATCGATTTGGGATTTCGCTTTTGAATAAATTTTACTCGAATTCTGTGGACGTCCATATTTTAAATCTTTAACCTATAACTAGATAGTATCTATTTAATTTTTTTTATCCTTTTAGATTTAGCTTTGTGGCCACTATCTCACCTGATCTTAAGTGACGATGTGGCCCAAGATGGTAGCCCGCTAAGTCTAGTGGAAGACTGACTCTCAAGTGCTCGAATATTTCTTTTACATCGGAGTAGGTGTTTATTTAATTTGACAGTACTATCATAGAGAGAGACAGAGTATTGTTTTAAGAGAAATAGGGCACAGAGAAATTATTTGGAGATTTATCTCTATTTGATGCAGTCCAACTGGTGGGATACCTCCGCCGTAGAGAAAATCGCAGCCATATAACTTTGAGTTGTGTTTCTACGGTGAGTAGGGTTCCCAGAGATCCTTGGGATAGAGGGGTTTAAGGTCGGAAACGCGCTAGTGATACTTACGTTATTACCAGTGTCTATAGGCTATAATAGCTACTTACCAATAAGCGGGCTGTACGCTTCTTTACCGACTTACGGCCATTTTTAATAACCTATCTATCCGTTGTTTCAGTTACTAAAGATAGACAAATATAACCGTTTGTCGTTCCTTTTTTTTTCAATAACCTTTAAATGGATAATTTTTCATATCTCATAATATATACCCATATCCTATAGCTCGAATAGATAAGAGGGAAGCTGATATCTGTCTTAAGTTAAAGACAGTACGTATTACAAATGTGTACTATTTGGGGATAGTAATCTCAGATAGGCTATTTGTAAACGGCCGTAAGTAGTGTAAAACAATAATCTGGGATCGATATTTTGCGTGTGGTTGCTGGTCGCGGAATCACTATCTCGTTGTTCCGTGTTTGAGTTGGTAAACGACATCTCTTACGGTCTAAAATCGTCCTAATTAATAAATACTATTATAATGTAGTAATAACGTTTATTATATTTTATTATCAGATCATGTGCCATTATTTTTGGTTGACGTGCGACGGGCTCAGCGATATTGTGTTCGCGCTGGATCTCGTAGTTCAGCTTCGAACTGGATATTTGGAACAAGGGCTTATGGTAAGATTTTTTTTTTCTCATGTTTTCTTATAAAAGTCGATATTTTTGAATATCTGTTTTATTTTATTTATTTCTTATTATATATTACTTTTATCACGACTGCTATGATGGAGATCCTGGGTTCGATTCCCAGGTCGAGCAGGGTGTTATTTGGTTTTTCTATGAAATTCTCAGTAGCAGCTCGGAGTTGGGCTTTGTGCCCGATTAATGGCAATAAGATCGCCCCCTGTTACATGAGACCTACAGCATATATGGCGAACTATGGGAATACATTAATGCACCTCTTCCTAATCCTTCGGGGAATGCAGGCGTGTTGGTATGTTATGTTATGTTATCACTTCACATTTTCAATTTTTTGATAGACTATTAAGTGGAGCCTGTTACGTTATAAACGCAATTGACTAACGTGTGATGGATCGATTTATAAGAAGCAGAATGACTTGGAATGAATTATTTGAAGCAAGATAGCTCAGAGTTAGCGTGTACGGACACCACCCCGATCAACGTAGGTTCGAATCCCTCCAATGAGCCATTTTCCAATGCTCGCCTGGCTACGTTGTAAATCTGTCGCTAAGTCGTTAAAGCTACACTTAAGAGACAGTTCTCTCACTACGCTTAGCGTGTTACCATCTTAGGCCACATCGACACTTAAAATCAGGTGAAGTTTTTGCCAAACGCTAATCCTATATATTATAAAAAAATGTAAGTGTATGTATTGTTTTCCAAATTATTACGCGTGTAGGTTAAAATGTAGATGGTCATATAATATTTTAAAAAAATCTGCTTCCTTGTTAACACTATATCTAAACTTAAAATAATTTAAGTAAATAGCATAGAATACTATACTAGTGACTGGATACAACACATCATCATAATTAAGCAACGGCCATAGGACAAGGGAGACCTATCATTCAAAATATAAATAGATCCAGACACTAAACTCACATTATTCCACAGGTTTACGACTCAAAGAAATTAGCAAAGCACTACCTTACTTCCCGTCCATTTCTTCTGGATATCGCTGCGCTGACACCCCTGGATCTACTGCAACTAAAAATTGGCACAAACCCTATCATCCGCTTTCCGAGATTCTTGAAGGTGAGTTACAACAGAAGTATGAAGAGTTTTCTGTGTTATAAATTTGCGTTTGTTTGTGAAATGTTGGGAGGTAATATGTTGGCGTGCAATCATGAAGAGGCATGAAAATTATATGATTCGAAAAATGTTCTTCTTCTTTTAGCGCCGAAAAAAGCATTTGCCATTGTCAATGTTTTCAAGCCTTTGTAAAAAAAATTCAATAAATAATGTGAGGTCTTTTGGCTAGATGGAGGCTCCCTTGTCACAACTATCTAGGGAGTTTTTGTGATAACTCAAAATGCATGTTTCCATTTATAATCCACTTCACATATGCACAATAACCAAACTATATCACGCAAAACGCCACCGATACTACATAATATACAAAAAACGTAAGTTAATGAATTAAAAATAAAAACTGCAACATGTAATTTCAAGAGATCCCGCCAAAACATTCCAAGAAGAATGTTAAATATGAAAGTGAACAGATAAAGGCAAGAAGAAAGACCGAAGAAATGGATGGATGATATAAGAATGATATTTGTGTCCATCCTGCAGAAAATCGCAGCGAAATAACCTTGCGTTGTGTTCATACGGTGAATAGGGTTTCCAGAGCTCCTTGGGATAGGGGGGGTCAAGGTCAGCAATGCGATAATGATACCTGGTATTACAAGCGTCCATAGGCGACGATAGCCGCTTACCATCAGGCGGGCCGTATGTATGTTTGCCATATTAGTTGTATTAAAAAAAATTAAACTCCGTCTTCAGGAATCGCAACTTTTTGTTACTGCGATCATTTTTGAGCTTGTTAATGAATGTTACTTGCTTACCAAAGAAAATAGCGTGACCAGAAATATTTTCCATTTCTAGATTGCTATTAGAAATGGAAGCAATCCTTGTACTTTATTCGTTAATGGGGCTTAGGCAAGTTCTTGCTTCACGTGGTGAATTGAAAACAGGTGGTAATATTGTAGCCATTAGCGTGATGTTAATTTGTTTATTGTGCTAATGTGAAGTGAATTATAAATAATAAATAGATGCGAGCATTTAGAGTTGCCATAAAAACAAACCAACATCTTGTTAGACTAAAGTTTTAAGATTAGAAAAAATAGTACGAAGAATTGAAGAATATGATGTGTGCAATTCACCGTCAGAGGGTTTACTGCCTTATAAATTACGTTTGTAAGTCAAATAATCATCGGAAATTGTATTCAATTGTTTCTTAAATGATAAACCTGAACAAACAGAAATCACTCTCAAAGCTGTACAATTTGTAAATCTGGTTAAATGGTTTTAGTAATTCTCTCAATTGTGTTTGTTCCCCTTTACAAATCTTAGCGTCCAATTACGCCGGATCTTTCGGATCCAATAAATCAAGACGTAGAATTCATGATTCCAAATCTTAAGTTCGTTGGTTATATTAATCATTATCTTTTGAAAATTTTCTACATACCTATTTAGATCAACACCTATGTGAAAGAGAATATATGATAGAATATTTATTTATTTAACAGCTAAGTATAACATATAAATAATTATGTTAACGACAGTATATCCGAATTCCATGGTTCATTGCTAAAGAAATTAAAATAGGCCGGCCCACCCTTGAGATATGCCATTACCAACGAAAAACGAATCATCTAAATCGCTACATAAAAAAAAAGTTAGTTATAGCTGAATATCCATTTAAAATTAATACAATCGAATTGAGAGAACTCCTCCTTTTTTGATGTCCGTTAAAAATATATATAGAGAGAGAGAGATAATAAATAAAATTACCTACGATATTAAAACTGAAAGAACCAAGAATATGTGAGAGCTCGTGTGTAAGCGTGTGCGCAAATTTAGTATTTAATTGTATATGATTATAATTAATGGTAAGGATTAGTAGGTATTTATGGTAAATATTTCGTCCCTCCATTTTATCTTTTTGATTTTCAAAACATGGTATAATTGGAGTTTATCCATAAAAAATCTCAACGGATTCTTGATACAATTAAATGAGTGTCAAATTATATAAATAATAAATTACAGCAATAGTTTCCTCGTCTCATTTAATTGTTAAACCTTTTAGAAGTCATTTATTACCAAGAGATCTAAAGCTGTTCCTAGAATAATTTAAGAGTTCAATTAAATTAAATAACCATTTCTTGATAACCAAGCCAAGCCACGTTAGCTATCTAAACTTGAACAGAAACGTTTATACGCTGTTACAGTACAAAGCATACATGTAGATTTGACATTTGGCCGGGAAAAGGTATTTGGTTCTATTTCACCCTTGTTCCCTTAATCTAATCTACATAACTAAATCTACCCAACTAATCTTGCTTAACTGAAATTAACTCAGCTATTGAATAATAAACGCAATGTCATTAAATTTATAAAAGATGAATAATTGATGATAATAGATTTGACATTTGGCCGGGAAAAGGTATTTGGTTCTATTTCACCCTTGTTCCCATAATCTAATCTACATAACTAAATCTACCCAACTAATCTTGCTTAACTGAAATTAACTCAGCTATTGAATAATAAACGCAATGTCATTAAATTTATAAAAGATGAATAATTGATGATAATTATTTATGAGCTTTCGATGATGGAATACACCGTGATGAAACCATAGATAGCATGGTGGTGAGGTACTTTCCAATGCCCGTCTTGATAGCTTCACACTCTAGTTGTAAACCTATTACCGAGTATATATGAATGTTTTCCGGCAGTTGCACTTGAGTGCCAGTTCTCCAGTAAGTCTAAATAATCATCATATTAAGCCATATCGTGCGTGAGATTGAAACCTATAAATACATAAAATAAAATACATAAATACATGTTTAGTATTTTGGCAGCTACTCTTTAGAATTATTATTTCCATTTAAAATTTGTTTAGTATCTTTAACCCCAACATCAATTAATATTATAATAGATGAAGGGAAACGAATGCAAGACGATTTTTAACAAAAAAGAATAACAACTTCAATGATTCCCTTGTGTATCCTCGATGTTGAAAGTCCAATGCCAATGAAATTAAAATAGGACCACCCTTGAGGTATCCTCTATCTAACAAAAAAAGAATCATCTAAATCGGTGGATAAACAAAGAAGTTATGGTTGAACATCCCTACATTCGAATTGAGTCACCGTCTTTTGTTAAAGTCGGTTAAAAAAAATATCAAAAATTAAAAGTAACTGTTCGAATAACAACAAAATGTACGGTTAATTATTTACCCAAAATATTTTAGCTACTTCCGTCTGCAACAGATTAACAGCAGTTTACGTCTTCCTACAACATAAAAACGTTTAAATATTCAAACAATGATAATAATTTAAGATACTTGTTGGTATGAATATTGAAACCGTTCTAATGACTCGCACTATTGACGGGTGCGATAGCAACAGGTGTACTCTGTGACCGTAAGCATTATATAAGCCGGCAACAACATGCCTAAAGATCTTTCGCAGCTCAGTGCCTTAAGCACTCGCCCCCAAGTCACGGTGAAGCTGTAAAAGCCGTTTGAGGCTTCAGGGCCCTTATGGCTAACATTGTAGTCAGTCGGAGAAAAAAAAAGCCTAAAGATCATTCTTGTTCGAACTATCGGACTGGAACTATACGTGACTGGAGGAAGTCTATTAAGCGTATTTAAAAAAATAGGGTTAACAATATTAATTAGGAAAAGTAGGTAATAAATAATAGTAGTAATGAAATAATACTACCTAAACATTAAATTTTCTAAATAATACATAACGAATAATACTTGAAAAAATTGTAATTTTTATAAATAATTGTAATAATGAAAATAATTAATAAAAACAAAAATAAGTATAAATAACTAAAAAACACGAATAAGATGAGACGTGAAACGAGCACAATCGATGACACGTATTTCAACGAGGCATCCTTAGATCGATCTTGACTTCTCCGAAGTTAGCAGGCGGGGTAGAACAAATATAGTTTACATTATATTGATTCAAGCTTTTTTAAGCTATATTTTTTTCAAATGATCAATTCAAATGTTATAGGGATAACGATGTTATATTCAAATGTTAGCCACATCGCGATTTATTTCCATGTACGGCAACAGCCCAAGCCGAGGTTCGGCCACTGGTACTCTTGAGCTTGTAGCCTCGCTTTCGCGACTGAATTCCTTCCATAATTGCTCTTAAGCCTGGTGACGCCCTTCTAATGTCTCCAGGACCCTTAAGGCTATAGACAATGAAAAAAGTATATTTTCATAGGCAAACTAACTTTCCTATTACTTAAAAAAATACATATTGTGTATTTTCCACATTTCATTACCTAATCCAGTCACGTCTTATATTAGTTCTAAAAGCGTTTGTCGAAATGTTTAGGAGATTTCGGTAACAAGTTGAGCCGATGACTTTTGGTACAAACTACAAGGTCCGTTCGACACGTAAAGCGTATCGCGGATTACTAAAAGGAATTTCGTTTACAATTTGTTACCGTTTGATAAATACATTCCAAAGTTGCTATGACCCGTTACTGTAAATAATTCAAATTCTTGAACTAAGCTATTTGTACAACTATATTTATTCGTTGTAGATTTAGTGGTCACTATAGCCCCCCGTGCTGTTAGGTTAACTAGCCAGGCGGGCATTAGAAATAGCCTTACCAGCCTGCTATGGTTTCATCACGATGTTTTCCTTCATCGGGCACTTAGGCTCATTGCAGGGATTCGAACTCACGTCGATTGACGCAGAATCTGTACAATTGAAATTATATTTTCATCACTTTTATTTTTTACTCATTCATAAAATCAACGTCAAACTTGATGTAATTAACACAAACTCTCAAGTAAAACAACGAATAACAAAAACCGTACAAGTGAAAGTCAGGCTTGTAGTTGTAAGGAATCCAAATGGGATCAAAGAAAACACAAATTTTTGGTAAATATTTATATAACACAAAGGTTTTCTGTGGTGAAAAAACCCGCTTTGAGTAAGTATGGTATTGTAGGTAGGTAGGTATACCTTGGTCATGACCAATTTCCATAGCATAAGGAAGGACAAAGAGTAAAGACGCTCAAAACCACCACTAAATTTTAAATCTAAGTAAAAACTTGAATTATGCGTGGAAGAATAAAATTATTTTAAATTATTTAGATTTACGAGGTACAGTTGTTTAAGTAATGCTCTCTCCTACGAATGACCAGCCTTTTTGACAAACAAACCGTGGTATAAATACGTTGGTAGTCTCAAGGCAGTTCAACCTGTACATCTGGAAATCTCGACAGCTCAGAAGTTGTTCAGTCGCGATCACGGCTCGAAAGTGGTCTGACAGTCTACACAGTTCATTTTACGCTCTCACATATAATCAATGAGAAACGCCTATTGGGCACAAAATAAAAAATTACATGTCTCGTGCCCTGAGATGAATTACTGGTCACACTTATTTTTATAATTAGACACAATGGTAACAAAAATAAATACCTGAAGTGTATGCAATAACTAAAATTGATGTTTTTTTAGAGATTTAACGATAGCGATTTGTATACGATATGTCGGGATCGCTGACTATTTATCGACCGATATGTACAATTTGAAAAGCACGCTAAGTGAAGAGATTTCGTTTTCATAACAGGCGAAAAATCCGCGCGTGGTGCTAACGGCGACAATGCCATCTTTATTGAGCATTGTATTATTTTGCGCATACTTTAAATATCAAACACCTACTTATCATTAAAAATTTTATCCCCAGTTTTCTACATAATAGAGATACATGTAATCCACCAGGAAAAGTTTACCTTCCGCCAGTTGGGTACAAATGTGTATGAGCTTAGTCGCCACCTCCACAAGCGAGTATATCTCGGCGATATTATCATCCTGCACTTCATTGTATAACAATTCTATGGACGTGTCTCTATAAAGCGACACAATCGCGGCGATGCGACTAGTGTCAGTGACAAGGAAAACACCAACGACTCGCTGCAATCGCCGCTCGCTCGCCACGATATGCGACTTTCTCAATAGCGCACTCCCCGTAAAAGTAAAACGCTCTCACTCCAATATCCTTAACCCAATGGCAAATGTAGCTGTTGGTTGTTAAAAATATTTTTTTCTTTTATTATTAACAACAACTTCATATTTACTAGCGCACTGGGGCAAACATCTCGCAATACTATATCCATAATATATAAGAACTGTCACCACTTCTGATTTCCCTCTTGCCTCACACTGAACTGTGCTCTTTTCAATAAAACAACCGTGCAACGAGCTGTTGCGGACACGCGGCTTTTTTTCGTTACTCGCGACAAATCGTTGCAGTCACGCGGCGATCCGTCACGAGTGGCAACTATACGCAGTCGGAATAATAATCGTCTCATGGAGGTCGCCCGACGATAGCAAGGCGGACTTCTGGCGATAAACTCGCTCGCGGAGGTTGCGCCTTACATCTGTCATTATTGAAGTGATAACTTCTTATGGGAGGGTAAACCGCTTCGTAACGTTACGCGTTACGGCGCCACTCTGTGTAACTTCCCTTTTCTACTCAGTGTTCTAATATACATATTCAAGAATTGTAACTGTAGCGACATCTCTCGCCACAACTGACGTATCAACGCATCGACACAACTACGTAGCGACACATAGCGACATCTATCGAGCCACATAGGACGCATCCTACTGATCCTACATTGCGCTATAGAAATTAACTCTATCGTTGAGTATATATACAAGAACCCGACTACAACAGTGGGGGGCAGCTGCCCGCCAGACATAGCACCCGTCTGGCCGGAGGATCCTCTTTTTTCTATGGCGGATGAGGAACTTTACTCTCTGTTCCTCACCTCCGCTAAAGTGGTGACCCCGACATGATACGTCAGCACAACCTTCTTCACAAAACTACGTCATCATCACATCCTCAAGCTTTCGAGCAGCGAGTCAATACAGCCAGCCAGCATCCACGGCTACTACGGGTATCCTGACCATACGCATGCAGCGGACGCGCATTCCTGGTCAGCCCCACAGCCTACTCAGCGACTTTGGCCACAGCACACTGCACTTCGGCCGGTCAGCAAGCAGCAGAAAACGCACTTCTCTCCTGGTCGACGCAACAGCCAATCACCGCAGACAGTTCCGACTCACCGTGAACTATGCGGCATCTGGTTCCGACTCACTGGAACATACACTGGCCCGACAAGCATCAAGATGTATGGACGACTCAACCTGCTATCGACCTCCGGTCTCAGAGGGGAGTGATGTAGCGACATCTCTCGCCACAACTGACGCATCAATGCATCGACACAACTACGTAGCGACACATAGCGACATCTATCGAGCCACATAGGACGCATCCTACTGATCCTAAATTGCGCTATAGAAATTAACTCTGTCGTTGAGTATATATACAAGAACCCGACTACAACAGTCGGGGGCAGCTGCCCGCCAGACATAGCACCCGTCTGGCCGGAGGATCCTCGCTTTTCTATGTCAGATGAGGAACTTTACTCTCTGTTCCTCACTTCCGCTAAAGTAACTAAGGATAAAATATATTTTATAATCAATAATTTTTTTTATTAATAAATAACCTTTCTCCACATTATCATATTAATATACATAAAGTTTAAGTAGTATCCTAAGCTTTTCTCAAGTTAAAGAATTTCAATATTAAATAGTTCAACTTAGATTAGTTTAAGTTATCACTTCTGTCGAGCGTCACGAGACGCAAACGTTTTTTTTTTTTTTTTATTTATTAATAAACATTCGATATAGTTATCGGTATCGCTGATTATTTATTACAATAATTGGTATGGATATCGTATCGGCAAAATTATGTATCGTTACAACCTTACCTTTTTTTTATTATACAGTAAATTGACAGTATTCTGCCTTGTGGAAAACACAGTACAATCCGAAAACAATCGTGACAACCGAGAGATCAGCAATCAGTCAACAACCGTCCATATAACACCAGCCTACATCAATATTATATCTATATTATATTATATTAATTGGTTTCTCGGAAACGGCTCCAACGATTTCGTTGCAACTTTGCATTTAGATAATGTCTTACATTCTAAGTTTACCTAGATAGGTGTTTCTTTTTTGTTTATAAGCTACCGAGCTCAGCTCGCTCGCTCAGATATTCCTTTTTTATACAACTAAGGTGCTTGTAACACTTGAGGTATCGTTAGCACGTTGCCGAATTGGAACCCCTTGCCCGAAGAACTTCTGGAAATCCTACCCACCGCAGGAACACAACACAAGATTGTTAGGTTGTGATTCTCTGTAGGGCGGAGGTATTTCACTAATCGGGCTGCCCCGAGTATAAAGAGACCTACTTCTCTTAAAATATAATATCTCTACTTACTCCGAAAGGAACATAACCTGAATATACACTTATTTATCATAATGTTCCTCATAACTATGCAAAAACAGCCTGATAACAAATTAATCCTCTTAGAAATATACTTAAGATATTTAAATGAATGTAGGCACATAATCTTTTTTTAAGAAATGTTTATCGTAGATTAAAATTTACAATATTCTAGAAGGCTTATGGATTAATTACAAAATGAGATCTTTTCAAGATCGTTGCGTTTTATATAACAGTTAACTAAATAACGATCAAGGGAGTCTTCGGTTACAAGGGGATAAATGGAAAGGATCATTTTCGAAATTTCACAGAAATGCGAGATTACGTAATCGATTATTTTATCTCAAGTTTTTTTTACTGCAAATTCACTTTACAAGTTAGCCTTTGAGCCCGTTTTACACAATTAATTCGGTGTGAATTACGAGCCAATTATCTTATAATAAATGTAATGTAACACTTACTACTACTTAACACTTTTCTTGTGGTTTCGCTCGCGATATAGTTGCGTTATGTCCCATTATTTATGTTTTGAGAATAGGACTATAACCAAATTGCTAAAGACCAATTTTCATTGAAAATTACGGATTTTCACCACCTCAACCCTTTTTCAACAAAGAATCCTCCCTTAGTGCTCATCTACAGTGTAAAATAAAGCGTACGGGTTTTTTATTTTCATGGTTCTAGCAACAGTAGTTTGGGCTATGCGTTGATATGTCAATCAATCGGTCAGTTATCCTTTTATATATACTAGCGGTCGCCCAATGATCGAAATTCGACCATCGACTTGTTAATCATAACTATTTTCTATTTGACATTTGCAAAATGCACCTAAACAATGAATATTATATCACTTGCTATCACTTTTCATTGAGTGAAAACGTCAATATATTGGGGGGTCTAAGTTCAATGGCAGTGGTCGGGTTAGGATTCGCAGTATTAATTTATTTAATTAAATATATTAGTAACAGATATTATAGATACATTTTAGCTTTCTGCACTCCTTCTACATATAAAATTTAACCATGCGAAATCTCACAGACTTCCGTGCACGCAATACACTTAAAAAGAATCCGTAAATTTACTTCTCACGTATTAATATAATGGATAATAGATTATTATTTTCCTGGTTTGTCTAGGTTTTATTTACAGACATTTACTTTTTAGTGTTCCATACCTCAAGAGAAAAAAGAACCTTTGCAGGATCACTTCCTTGTCGATCTGTTTGTCTGTCTGAAAAGACCCTTTTTTTCAGCAGTGCGTAGAGGTATCAAGTTGAAATTAATATCAAATACTCAGGTCTGCAAGCCCTTGAAGCTGTGAAGGAATCAAACTTCTAAGTCAACGCAATCACAGCAAATTATTCTGCATATTTTAACACGCGTATATGAAATAAAAACCTATAGGATACTTCCAGTTGACCTGGAATCGTGAAATTTATCAATACGCAATGTCTTACAGCACAAGTAAAGGAAAAAATCTGAAAACAGTAAATTCGAAATTACGTCCCAAAAAAAATTGCGATTACAAACTTATTTGCAGTTGGTAAACTGACCGCGGCATATATTGATGTATGGGAACTACAGTTTTCCAATGGTAAAGTTTAGTTTGTCCCTCATAATAGTTTATCTTCAGATTAGAATTATTCGGTGCTTTTTCAGTAATGTTACCTAATTATTTTAGTGGATGTGGATGTACAATTACGGAATCCTCCGTGCGCGAGTCCGACTCGTATTTGGTCGGTTTTTTTATTCTTTATAGGTTTAGTTTAGCGGTTGATATTGTCGTTACCTGATGTATTTGATGAAGTGTCTCAGGATGATGACACGCTAAGCCTAGTGGGGGAACTGGCTCTCAAGTAAAACCGCCGTAACACACCAATAGGTACTTGAAAGTAGTACCTTACCATCATACTAAGAAAGTACCTTACCACCATGCTATGGATTTATCTTGATGTTTTCCTGCACCGAAAGCCTGAGCTTTCTCAAAGAACCTGATTCTTTGTAGGGAATCGAACTCACTTCGATCTACACCGTGTCCATACACGTTACCACAGGTCATCATTCCGTTCATTCCATTTATCAAATTCCGTTTGCAGTAAAAGAAATAATTCGTACAAAAAAGTAGTAGAAAAAAAATCACAATTACAGTTGTTTCTGATTCGCGGTCTATGAAAACCTCTATAAACTACTTTGTGGTTGTAGTCTTATTGTAGTTTTTTTTGCGTTTGTTGCTTCTTGTATTCGCTTTGATGTATAGAATAGAACTTTTTTTTATGTGACTATACTGTTAGCCTTAGGCGCCCTAAAGCCACTGCGGCTTTTACAGCTTCTCCGAAATTGGAGAATAGAACTGGCCTTTGATTGGAATGTATTTCGATTATAAATCCCATAAAAACGAGGGGTCGAAATTTCAAGAATGGTTTTGATTAATTTTTGACATACCGTTTTAAAAGAAGGGAAAGTATTAGAAACGATAAGGTTTCAAGGTTTCAATGTGTGCGTGTTTCGCTAGATCGTGACATCGTATCCTTTGCTATGAATTTATTCTCGATATTAGTTATGAATTTTAGACATTTTCGAAAATAGTTATTTTTTATACAGATCATAATATTTGTAGAAGATCTACAACAATTTTCGATAACTTCATCGCTGTAGGTATAAAACTCTATCGAAGTTTTTCCTCACTCCAGCTTTCACAACTCCTTTATTCTAACAACTATTAACATATTTTTGCTCTTCAATCGTTTCATAATAAGTAAAAAAAATATATTTAAAAAACTTTTATAAACTTGTATTTCACACGTTTTATTTTTTTTTCTATTTCACGTATGCACAGATTTCACACACTATGACAAACCTATGGGAAACCAATTCAAGAATAATTTGACAGCCTAAACAAACAATAAATCCACTATACCATACCACATTTTTTAATATTATAAATGCGAAGGTAATTAATCGTCCGTATGTCTATTTGTTAACTTTTCACGACTTCACCTCTGAACCAATCGCAGTGAAATTTGGCACAGAGGGTAGCCCTAAACCTGCAGAAGAACATAGTTTGAACACCACGTAGTCGAAGTCGCAGGAGAATGCCAGTAATAAATAAAAATATTAAATATTAGTACCACTATGATGGCCTGAACATTAAAGCTTTTTTACGCAACCTGGACGTCCCCCTTACGTCCACCTGGACGCTTAAAATACCATACTAAAGCGTTTCCTACTTAGAATTCCCCATCAGCAAGGAGCTTTGGAAACCCTACTCACCACAGGAACACAACACAAGGTTATTTGGCTGTGATCTTCTGTACCTGTTTTAACCTCGTGCCTTTTCTTGTGTATAATAAAGAATACATTCTTATATTTTGCAGGTATATAGGGCTGTGAGCTGTTACTATATTGTGGAGTCAAGGACTGTCTACCCTAACTTCTGGAGAGTGATCAATCTCATCCATATCTTATTGATATTGGCGCATTGGTTTGGTTGCTTCTACTTCCTGCTGTCCGAAGCTGAGGGGTTCCAGGTGAGTGACAAGAATCACAATGTAACTATACTAACATAATTGACCTTTCATTGTCTGTGAAATGGTTTTAATTATAGTGACAGTTTAACTAACAAAAATAATGTTAAGAAGCTTTAGAAGCAAGTAACTGTATGTATAGTTCTTAATCTACATTAATAAATTTGTAGATCTGTCTGTATAGTTCATTTTTGTACAAATTTCCAGATAGGCGTACTATATGAACAATACTGATCACGAATATGCCATGAAACCTTTTTTTGTTTATCTGTTTGTATGTACGGATGTAACTAATAAACTGCTTGATCGAATCTTATGAAATGTTGTTCACGGGATGCTTACATCATTGGTCAATTGATAGGGTATCAGAAAATGAAAAAAAAAAAAACAATTTCCAAAAAAAAAATTCATGAACTTTTGACCGATTTTTATGAAATTTTGCACACGGGAAGTATAAGTAATTCAATTAATGATGGACTATGAGAATTTTCAATAACACTTTTAGGCATCGTTCATTCAAAAATTGATGTAAAAATCATTATTTGACGTTTTCATTGATGGTTTTTTTTAAATTAAAATAATATAATAATTTAACATCTCAACAAATTAAGTTATTAAGTATAGTAGTATATTTTATTTCAAAGAATAGCAACAATTTCATTAATTTAACTTAATGGGTACTTACTTCTACGCATAAAATTTCGGACGAAGACAATAAACCGCCTTCATTTAGAACTTAAGGACATCTTGTGGGTAATTGCAGTGCTATTAATTACCGTATACAATAAAGAGGTACTCTGATAATAGATACTGGTCATTTCAATATTCGATCTCAATTGAGCTTAGTTCGTTAAAGCCTTCATTGATTTTGAAATCTGTGTTAATAGGAGTATTTATCAACAATACATAGATCTATTATATGCATTCTAAGAGGCTTTTTTGGAAATGGAAGTATCACATGTGGGCAGACCCTTCAAAAATCTGTTGAAACCCCTTTTGAAGAACCCTATACTGTATTCCAGTTGAAAAACCTCAGCGGAGAGTTCATTCTACATCCGGAGCGTTCTCGGAAAGAAACTCTTATGAATCCGGACTCTCTACGATTGTTTAGGCTCCAAGGAAGACCTTTCTTGTATACGGAAAACATGCATCCATTCAATAAGCAATTCCGTTAATAATGATGGAACTGCTTTTTTTAATTGGCAAGCAGAAGACAACTAAATGTCAGACCAGGCCTTAAGTTTTATAATCTGGTGAAGCTATGAGCTTAGCAATTAGAAATCTTTATGGCTGAATTGTATGGTATTCAACAAAGACCGAGATGATCATAGAAATATTTAGATCCTTCTAAACAATACGAAACTCATCAGAAACAGATATTTTTCATTATTTAAAAAAAATCATGCCGCTTTATTGTTCCTAATGTAGATATAGGGTTTACGAGGATACTATGAAATTTATCTGTATAATAAATGTGTTGTCTACCCTCAGAACGGGTGTTAGAACCTTAGAATACATTTAAGAGTAGATGCTTGATAAAAAAAGGGTTTAATAAAAATTATAATTAAAATAAATGTAGGTTCTGAAATATAAGCTTGTTATTTTTTAATTAACACGGTTTTATGTTAGACATGGTTAAAATATTTTTACTTTTGTGTTTAACTGAAAAAAAAAAAATATGGTAGGTAACATCCCTTTCAACAAGCATACGCTTTTACCGGTTTTAATACTAACATTGTATTTTTTTCCACAAATACAGTGTAAACTCTTTATAACGAAACTCAAGGGACTGAGCATTTTTTGTCGGTATAGAGAGTTATCGTTATATGGAGTCGTTAATCCCATTAATCCACAAATACTTATTTAAAATAATTATTCGATTTAGTTAATGTTGAATTACCATAACTTTAATACTCCAGATATTCTAAAGTATAATTGTTATCAATATTGATCTGATATATAACACAGGAAAATTGAATTTTTTGCCTCGTTTTTGACTACATTCTCTTATTGAACTTAACGTACGAGAAAAAATGTATTTAAGTACATACATTATTTGAATTAATTAAATTTTCTTTTGCATATATTTACATAGTTTAAACTTGTATTTATTTACTTATTATTGGTGGATAACAGTAACACAATATTAATTATAGTTATTAATCATTTAATTTGTTATTGTATTACTAATTAAAATTGTTTTTATTACATCATAAATACTGGTTATAGACGTCACCTTAATACAATACTCTGAGATAGTAGAGTACAAAATAATAAGATATATAAACACAACTAATAATATATACAAAGTAAATTGAAAATTTAATAAACCACTGGCACAAGTATCCTATTCATTGAGACCATTCCAATGAGAATCCAATTCCAATTGTAATAAATCAAATAATAAATTAGGTATTCTGTAGATTCCAGATGACGCTGCAGTATCAGGTCAAGGTTACCATGTTTTTCTAATGTCATTGAAGTAAGAATGCCAAATTCCGACTCGATCAGACCTGTGGAAGATGCTCTCACCTATGTATCAAATAGGAAAGAGCTGACAAGTCACCTTTCATAGAAAAAAAAAACTGAATCAAAATCGGTTTTATTGTTCGGGAGTTATGGACGGACACAGTTATACGGGGTTAAAAATATCACATAAACTCGACTACTTAAGTTATAACATAAATCAATAGCGAAAAATCCGACGCATAAGCCAAAAAATTTCCTCGGAAAGGAATTTCCTCAAGGGAAACCATTTGTTACGAGACGTTGTTAAACTGCGGGTAAATCCTTTGACGGTCTATTTATCTTGAGAAAGAAGGTCTTTGTCTGCTGTACCATCGCGCTGTAAATGTCAATAGATAGAAACGTAAGGATATTAGATAGCTATACGTAAAATGTGTGAAATATTTTCTACCTAATAATTTTAAACAAGCTATTTAATAAAAATTCGACTACAGTACGAACCTTTCGTATCCTAACAAAGCTGTAAATCGTCATCTGGATAAAATAAATATATTATGGACTAGCTCTGCCCGCGGCTTCGCTCACGTGGGCTACAGAATCTCGATATTTAGATAATGTTTTACATTCCAAGCTTACCTAGATAGGTGTTTTTCTTTTCTTTTTTTAAGTGAAAACTTCAGTAGTTTCTTTGAGCGATTTTTGGTAAGTGTAAAACACTGATGCGGTTCTGGTAATCGGTTTTCGGAACAGCCATGACTGCACGCGTTGCATTCATTTCAACTGTTTCTTTCGGGATTTTTTTTTTTGGGTATAGCCAAAAGTCTCAGGGGACTGTACGGAGGATGACGGAGTTGTTTAATATTGCGTTTCGCTAAAAACTGATGCACGAGGTTCGATAAATGCGCTAGCGCATTGCCATGGTGGAGAGCCAATCGCCGCTTGCCCAAACACTCGTACGACTGTTTCTAAATCGCTTGTACCTCACTTTTATTTGAGGTTTGCCTATACAAGCATCTTCAAAGGCCTCTTGCATCATTGCGATGGTCTCTCTCTACACAACTCTTTCCGAGTATAGTTTAAACTTTATGCCAATTCGTTGGCAAAATCCGACGATCGCGAAATTGACAGTGTACGTAAAGACATGCTGCGCTAGAAATAACAAATTTCGTTGGTAGCCATGGTAACCGACGACTTCGTAGTCACTTGTTACGCTCCTACTTCATAAAGGTCATTGAATTGATTGATTGAAGTGATTTATTATTGTTCCCTAAGGTGTCCACTACATGTAAATAGAAGTTGTGTAATATTTTGATTTAATTTAACAATGAAAACAATTGTGAGCGACCTCTATAAAAATTACTTATAAACTTAAAAGTTCAGAATGCCTTATTTTGGACTTTTTTGAGCGAAACTTTATAATTTTTTTTCAATTTCAATTTTTGGAGGAAACTTAAAATATTTTCATATGAGAAGTATAATTTAAAAAATATTATCATTCATATATGTTTTTTCTTTCTCAAATGTGTTTTTCTTCGCTACACCATATCTCGTTTAATTCCTCATCAAAACTAATAATTAAAATATCACAAGGCGCCATCTGTTATAATTTGATTAACTAACTTGAATGTAAACAATTATATTCTATAACGTCCGAAATATTCACTCGGGTCAACTATTGGTCAACACTCTCCGTTGTATTGAATGTTATCTGTATATCACAATATAAGGCACTGTGGTGGCAACCACCACTCACACACCAGGTGTGATATTCTACTTCAAAAGATAAGTGGACTGTATATTTTTCTTAACTGGCTGGAAGTAGATATCACACTAAATAACCGTCGAATATGGTATTCTATAATCGGCATGAAGGCTCACTTACCTTTCCGCCGATGTTGCCCCCGCTGATATCTATCCGAGAGATCCAAGCTTCAAAAGCGTTTATTCCAAGTTGAAATATGCACAGTACCTTCACGTATAATAAATAGTACACTTCCGAAATTTCAACAACTGTGTCGTGAGACTTTAGCCGCCGCGCCGGTATCCTTCCGAGTCACACGCGCAAGTGATTAGCATCTCCGATTTTAATTGTAGAGGGGGGTAATTAAGAAATAAAATAATTTTGCATACCCCAGCCAATTTATGAACCCGAACAGGCACCATCTCGATTTTTTTTCTTGATCTTTACCTTCACTAAAGTAGTGTTTTTGAAACATTGATAGCTCCTTGTATTAATTTTCCTTTTTTGAAATTTTAATGTAAACGTACCTAGTGTGTAATGTTTTTTTTTATTGTGCAAGCTGTGTTCACTTTTTTAAGGCACACACCACATTATTCTTTTAAATTTAAGCGTTAACCGGTGTGATGTCTGATTTGTGAACTAATAAAAAATATATATTTTGTAATATAAATTACTTTCATCGGTTAATTGTTTATCAGGGCGATTGGGTTTATCCACATCGGCCTGGTGACTACGCGACCCTGACGAGGAAGTATCTCGGTTCCCTCTACTGGTCAACTCTAACCCTCACCACCATCGGTGACCTGCCAACACCCGAGACCAACGCCGAGTGAGTATTAGTTATAAGGCTGCACTCATTTCATTAATCGTTTCTCGGTATCAGCTAAATACGATTATGTTAAAATGAAAGATAAGAATTAAAAAACAAAATAGAAATTGATATATTTTAATCATCGCTATGCAATATATTACTTATTTTAATTACATAACTTATTTAAATGGTAGTCTAACTATTAAATGTAAAGTATACGGATTTCCTTTAGAATGATACTCTTTAAATCTCGATTTATTAGCTCCAAAAAATTAGCGTGTTGCTGATTATTATACTTCAGGGTCTCTGGTCATAATAAAATAAACATTTATTTATTTCTCTAAGGTTTGTGTGATAAAAAATTAAAACTAAATTTTTCTAAGCAAAAAAGCAAATGGTAATTTTTTCTCTTACTAAAAAAAATCTAGGCATTGTTTGTAGAAGAACTATTGCCTAAGAACTATGTAGATGTCGCCACATGTTTATTAAAGAGAAAATAAATTTTAAAAATAAATTTACAATTATATTAACGTACCTATTATGTTACAAGTACCAAGATAAATTATTTTATTACCAGCAATAATAATTAGTTTGTTTAGAGAATATTTGAATTAATATATGAATTTCAATACCACATATTTCATTGAATTAAAAACCAGTTCCAATAGTTTACATATTTTGTACAAAACGTATCTAAAAAACATAATAGATATCAAAGAACAAGGTTCTAAAAGTTACAGGTTCTTTCGATTGATCCGGATAAATCTTATACGATTACGTTCCCTAAAGCTTTTTCGTGTACATCTTTTTTGTTAAAGTGAAATGTAAACGAATCTTTAAGCTGACAATCATTCTTTTGTGTTATTTTTGTCCCTACGTTTGCGACGTTTGTCCAATGTATTCAACAAAAGTTAAAATTGTTAAAAAAATAAAAATAAAGTTAATAAATTAAATAGTTGGAATATTGGTTATCAACTTTTATTATACCGAAATGTAATTAATAAACTTCCTAGTCACAACTCGATGTATAAAGTTTGAATCTAATTTGAAGCCTGCCACGGTGTGCCAGTGCGCCTAATACAGTAGACAGTAGTTGCATCCAATTACAAAAAAAAGTTTGTCAGTATTTAAAAAACCTGAATGTAATGACTGATATAATAGAAAATAAACGAAAATGAAAAAAATGTATCATCAAATGTGAGGCGTCTTGAGACACTTGGCAGACATGAAATATCCAAATTTAAATGTATTTTATAATTAGAAATGAATTTAAAACAAAAATATTCAGGAGAATGTAGTAGAGAGAGAAGCATTCAGTAAAAAACATCGAGAGGGGAGCACTGTGTAGAAAAGAGCCGAGCGACACCGGCCGATGGCACGTAGCGACGTCCTTTTACACCTGTCAAAATGTGCCATTAGATAATTCACATAAATAAGTAATCATGGTACTTATAAATTTAAGTCCGCTGCTGTTTTATTTAAAATAACTGATAAGTATTGCCTGTGGTATTACCAAGATATTAAAACTACTGTAAATAGATTAATATGAAGATTATGTCTGGTAGCATGCAAGGAGGCCCCAAATTTCTGCCGCGTCGCGGCCTCAAATCTCGCCTGCTCCAGTTCAGATCGAACCGAGGGTATGTCTCCCAAGCTTTCGATTGGTCAGATCATTTTATTTATATTATTTGTTTATTGTACGACCTTTTGAACTAATGAACAAACGTTAAATCGAGAATCTGAAAAAATAAGTTTTATCTATAAGATATTTAAAAATATTATACTTAGTTATAAAAGTAGTAGATAAATCTTAAGTTTTGCTATCTCAAGGATCACCGGTTATGCGAGATATGATTGAGATTGTTATATGGTCTTAATTCATAAAGAATTTTCTTTAATTATTTATTCTAAAATACGAATCATCTTTTGACGTGACAACGTGTTATAATTCGATGGAGCCGGCTGCACGCACGAAAAACATGACTCATGCGGCGCTACCTCGCTCTGAGGCGTTCCATTTAAGGCTTGAAGTGCAAGCGAGAGCGCGGAACGAGCGACAAAGATGCACAATCGGCCTCCGCGTTGGGCAGCGTTCGACATCTGTCTCTCTCCTACTTGAGTGAGCGATGCGTCCGCGTGAACAGCTGCTATACAATAATACATTTACATGTTTTCGTCAAGTATGAAATGCAGTGAAAAGTGAATGTGTTGTCAATTATTTATAGCAACGATAATTGCGGCGATAAAGGTAATGATTCTTTCGATATTAAATATATGTTCAGTGATATAGTGTTGAATATTAGTGCTTTCATCATTAAAAAAAAATAGCATCGGTCTGCTAGTGCAGCGATTGTAGGTTATGCTATAATTGACAAAACTATAAATAAAATTAAAATTTTCTTTTAAAAAATGATACCATTCCATCAGTATTTTCTTATAACGTTGTCACGTTCAACTATCGTCAGTAAACCGATTTTACAAACAACCGATTTTTTTTCATAGCAGTGTATTTTTTAAACTTCTAATCTTCAAAGTTCAAACAACTCTTTAAGAAGATGGTGGCTATTCAGAGAGTTTTTCTTGTAACTTAAAATGCATAATTCCAGTTATTCAAATTAGTTAAAATCACTCGTGCACAATAATAAAGGACCATTTATCAGATTAGGATCCCGCCAAAAATTGCCAGCCAGTATTGAGCCATACAATCAATGACGTTTTATAAATAGACTTGTTACATTCTCACTAAAAGCAGTTTAAAAAAGGTACAAATTTTGCTATCAGCACGTAGAAACAAAAGAGATAGGAAATCACAGCGTAAGGCGGAAACTCCGTTGTCAAAAAAGGATAAAAGTTTGTTCTTGCTCACGCCGGTATCTAGTCCAAAGTGAACTGAGAACAATTGCCCACCATTCACGATGGCATGTAAAAATAGTCAATGAAAAATTGACGCATACAATGGGTTTAAGTGCTTACAAATAAGTACGATAAACTTTCGATTTCTGCCTTATAAATTGAAAACGTTCCTCATTTACTTAGCGTACCGATTAGACATATAAAAGAGAACGAATACTTTGATTGTATATGGAAAATATCAAAAGTAGAACCCAGAACCCAGAACCTAGAGCCCAAAACTTAAGTCTAACAAATTTAAATATTACCTAATGATGCACTTATTTGTAAAGCTTTAATATTTTGTTTTAGTTGAAGTCGGAATTAAAACCAAAGTACGTAAATACTTAACAAATTATTTACGGCAGGAAATAAAGATGAATCTTAAAAGACACCTTAGCATCGATTACATTTAATCCGGGTTATAAATCTATAAACCCCGAAGCGCTAAAACCTCTGTACCGTGTCGACTGACGGATTCTTGTTACAAAAGATACCTCTTTATTGTAGGTGTGTAAATATTCAGAGTAATATATTTTACTTCGGACTCTTGATTACCTGTAGAGATGTTACCGAATCGACACTTAAATTACTTTATCGATCATTTTGAAAAAGAAAAGTTAATTTCGAAGGTCGGTAGGTAGGTAGGGATTTTGTAATATGTAATGTAAAAATGGAATAGGATAACGTAAGTGTTGATTCGTGCATTCACGAGAGGAATCTCCTCTGAAACCAGACTGTCCGTGAACATTTAGGCTCAGAGGTGAGGTGTTCAATCCGCGAGTTGACAGTATGTTTAAAAATTAGAGTTCATTATTTTATAATATAGGTCTATTGATAAAAAGCATAATATTTTTAATTTTTCCTTTCTAATGTGTTTGGAAACGCCATACAGAAAACATGACGTCATCGTTAAATCAGTAATACACAAAACGCTATCTTGTGATAGGTGACTCTACAATTATTATTATTAACCGTTGAGTGTTTACAGTTTTAAAATTATATGTACCTACTGAAGAAATTTCATAACTAAAATTCTAATAATGGTAACTTTACACACAACACTTTTAAACCGAGTTTTATTTATTGATTGAAACTATTTTATATTACTTTTAAAGGTATAATAATGTATAAATTATAATTCACAGTTATTATTTTTAACATGTAAAATATATAAAACAATTTTCCTAAAGTTGTCTATACACGTAATCATGGTCCTTGTTTCATCGAATGAACGTATATAACATACAGGTTGTAATGAAATTTAGCAATAAATAACTAGTACAATATACAGTAATATATTATGTAGTTTAATAGTAACACTGTTTATTGTAGTTGACTAACAGCCGTTTTTAATAATCTATCTAACAACTGTAAGAATGTAAGACGGCTACACATTTTCAACTTAAAAATAGATTTTTTTAATTTTTATGCTAAATGTCAAATGTTTGTTTTCGACCTGTGTGACGTCACTGTAGAGATAACAACCTAAAGACTAATATGGCTGACCGCGTTTTCGCCTATTTACGAAAAGTAAACTTTTAATATAAAGATTTGCTGTTTTCTAGGATCCTCTAATCGTAAAATAATTAATAATTTAAGACCTACTATAAAAAAGAGTCAACCAGCCTACTCTAAAGTGACCTTTAAAATAATGTAAATCTTTATCTGAAACGTATCTAACATTCAGTTTATAACATATATTAAACTCGTGTTTTATAACACTTCACCGGTCCAAATCCAACGTATTCCGTAAATAAATCTTTTAAGCCAGAAGCAATAAAAAACATTTCTGTCTCATTTTGAGTGACAGATATTCGTTACGTAAGGGATCGGGTTATACGTATCCATACTTCAGAATAAAATTGTGATTACTTTTAGAGATGTATTTGCGTATTACAACGTAAATATCGATATCATAATAAGAATAAAATTGAACGCTCGACAGAAGTGATAACTTAAACTAATCAAAAAGAAAAAAAAGACCAAAAACAAAAAAAAAGAAAGGGAAGCCGGCGAGGATTCGAACGTAGGTTTTCGCCTATAGCAGTCATGCTTACGACCGCTAGGCTACGAGCAAGTTGTTATGATTGACTGAAACTATGCTACTATTAATGGCGCCGTAACGCGTTACGTTACGAAGCGGTTTAGCCTGTCATAAGAAGTTATCACTTCAAAAATAATATTTTCTTATCGATGAATGGAATATTTCAATCTTTTAATACTTTCATGTAATTTTATTTTAACTACAAAATGATTATACTTCGAATTTGGGTATAAGATTACTAGCCGTGTATCATATCGTTTTTCTTACTTCCCGTAGTTGCCTACAGCATTCCAGGTTGCTTGACGTACATGGTAACTACTCTCTACTTCATAGGGTATATAGCATATAGTCTATTATAACCTTTCTCAATAAATCATACTGTATTATAAAACAAAGTCCACCGCCGCGGCCGCGTCTTTCTGTCTGAACGTGATAAACTCAAAAACCACAAAACAGCTTTTCATACGGTTTTCATCAAAGGACGAATGGAGAATCTATTATCTATTGTTTCTTAATAATCTCAGCAACGTCTCTATCACCCACAGTTTGGATTACTCCTGAAATGCTCATCAACAACTGCTAACAGACTTAACCAAACGCTCATATTTTTAATTATTATTGGGTTTTTTTTTTTCGGCTATATTTGGCAATACTTTAGTATGTCATGTATTGAATATAGCTCATATTTACTTGTGTTTTTTTTTAAATGTTTTAAATTACTTGACAAAGAACCTGTAATCAAGAGAACGAGGGTCTGGAGATATGTAGTTAGGACATTGTACCTTTTTCAGACTAATTTTAGTAATGTGTCAGGTCAAATAAATAAAAACTTACTTATTATTATTATTATTCATGAGGAAGGTTTAGATGTATAAATCATTACCTAGGGTTTTATGTATATTAGCTGAAATATGACGACGACTGTTGAAGATGAGGGAAAAAATCATGCCGCCTAGGAGTTTTACACTGGAATTCATAGTCGACAGGTGAACAGTCCCTCAAAATCCACCGTTCATTATTCGTATAGCGGTTGAATATTAAATGGCCTTTCTTTGTCTTTCATAAACAATCACTGAAGATTCCCCTGACTGAATGGATTTTCAAACGATATTGTCTATTAAAAAGCATGTTATCTATGAAAATTCTCTATTGCTGTCACTTTGGCGTTACATTGAAAGATTTCATTACAAAATTTGTGCGTGATTTCAAACTTTCATGCGAGTTTCGTAAATAGAGTTTTTAACAAAAAAAGGCATAATATGTGTAGAAGGGTTTCCTTCGTAAATCTGTATGTATTGACGACGAAATTTCATATCACTGTAGAATTTCATAGGGTCAAGTCAATGATATTATAAATTTTACTTATATTAACATGGAGTTAATGTGATTTTGAAAATAATTTTTGAATAATGTTAATAACACTAAATTACTTTTAAGGCTTAAGTCACTTTCTATTTCCATTTTTATTAAAAAAAAAACACATAAACAATCACCCACAAATAAAAATAAGATGCAAATTCCGAACAAGTGGACTGTTTGGTTGACGAAATACGGTCAGTCAGCATGCAGCCCCTAACATCTGTCAAATTAGAGATTACTTTTGTTTATGAAACGCATAAAGGTTGAATGCGCCGCATAGCGCCTAAATCGTTCCGTAGAGGAACCGCCATCTTGACTATGAATTCCAGTGTTAAACATTTCTGCTATCGCTCTGCTCTTGCGAAATACGTAACTAGGGAGCCGATTAGACAATTAATATAGTTGTACATAAATATTCACAAATTTGTTGATAAAGATTTAAAAATAAAACATTTTTATTTTTATTACTCACAAATTTAACAGAAAAATTAAAGTCATAATATATTTATTAATTTTTATGTCATATTTGATATTATTATTCTTATTTCCTAATATATAATTATTCATATAATTATAGTAAACAAAATATTAACAAACTTCAATTAAAGTGATCGTAAGAAAAAAAAGTTGTTTATACAAATTCCTTTTTTGTTTATCCACAAACAAATAAGTATTTAAATATTTACATTACAACATTACATACACATTATATTACATTTATTTACATTATTACATTGCATTACAACATTTTCAATTATTACTAATATCACAATTACTTTAAACTAATTTCACTACAGAGTTACATAATTCAGTACCTACTTTACTATTGATCATTGGTTTACTTAGCAACGTTGTGTTCTCAAACATTTGCTTGTTTAACCGAAATAGGAAAGTTTTACCCTTCTTTCATGACGTCATACTGTATTATCGATAGTATACGACATCGATCATCCCTACTTAATAGGTTATCTCTTAACCGAAAATTTATATCGACATTGGTAAACCTTTTTCACGGTTTTGTGTATTTTGATTGAAGTCTCAAAATATTGGCTTAGAAAATACAACATTAAAAAGAAGATAATTTAACTTGACGCTATATTTCCTTCTGAATACATAGAGATGCAGGTATATAATTCGTTTGTTTTTTAAACTTAATGTAAATTTTATGAAGATAATAGGTAACGCGTAGAGATGCTACGTTTAAAACTGTTTATATAGGTATCCTGCAATTATCATAGGACTTTCGTTGAGAACAAATTATTTTTTAATATTTTTATAAATTTAGCAATATAGCGTTAGGGACTTTCTATAGTAACTTAAAACGCGAGTTCCCATTTTGATTTAATTAGCTGAGCTCGCGTCTCCGGTCGCGTTGACTACAGAATGCTATCGCGTCGGTCGAGTGCACGCGCGAATCGTGGTGCCCCCGCTTTCACCCACGGCAGTCGCTCGCCGGTTATATAAAGACATAAACGATTATTCTGGGAAATTCTTAGAAGATAGACATATACTATCGCTGGCTTTTTGTAGATTTTCTTAACATCTACATTTATCTTGTATATTAATTTGATATATCTCTGGCTTACTCCGTGTAAGCCATTTATTTATTTATTTATTTACACACTATGCGTTAAATACGCAATGGCGGACTTAATGCCTAAGGCATTCTCTGCCAGTCAACCATTAGGTGACGCAGAGATAAATATTGGTAGGTGTAAAAGGTAAGGAGGTTTATTGAAATTATGTTTAACCAATTTAAAATCACAATATATAAATAAAATATCAACACCCAAACATAATATATATAAGACATATATAATACATATATACTACACATATACAATACATACACATAACAACATCATACATAAATATCAATACAATAAATAAAAATATAATTAGTCAACATTAAGTACTAAATACAGCATTAACCAGATAATTCTGCTAAATGACACTGGTAAAGCCGACGTACCTTGACTTTAAAACTGAAACGATTAGATGACATCCTGATTTCATAAGGAAGCGCATTCCATAGGAGAATAGATTGGATATAGAAAGATGAATGTACTAGACCGGAAGTATGGACAGGACAGCAAAGAATAAGATTATTAGAAGAGCGAAGGTTAAGGTCATGATTAGAGTATAAAAACTGAAAATGTGGAGTTAAGTAAGAGGGAGTGTTGGGAGAAAATAGAATAGAATACAGAGTTGTCAGAGCCCGCAAACTCCGACGCTGGCGTATGGGCAACTAATTAAGCTCTGAACGATGGCTCGATACATGGTCATACTTACGAAGATTAAAAACAAATCGAATGCAATTGTTGAGTAATCTGTCAAGTTTGTTAAGAAGGTCAGCGTTCAGATCGTAAAAGCACACATCACCATAGTCAATTATAGGAAATATTATGAGTCCCAAAAGCGTTTTTTAAATAACCGGGAGCGCGAGTAACACGATTTGTGCGTATGCCCGATCGACGGTATTCTATGGTTCATGTGAACGCAGCCGCAGGCATAGCTAGTAACAAAAAAAAATCACGATAAAAATTGTATTGTACGATATAGTTTTTGACACAATTCCGCAACAGCCATAGAGAAAAAAAAGGGTGCGTCAAATCAACGCACTACGCAGTACGAACTGGTCACTCTATCGCTTAGTTTTATGTGCGCCCTGGGAGGCCATAACTTGCAGCCAATAAAGGTATGGACGGTTTGCTTAGGTTTGACCTATTACGTAACTTATTACCTTCAACGAACCTCTTCATCTAATTTCGTGAGATTTATTAACGTTTTAATATTGGTGTTTGATTAATTGCTTCATTATATTGTACTGCAGTAGTAGATCACCAATAATTTTTATTTCAACTATCGGGCCCAATAAACTTTATCTTGCCCGTATATTGGTTTTGGCTGATTAAAGGGTTCCGCAAACGTTTTATTATTATTCAAATTTTCGATAAAATTTTTGATGTGTTGAGAGAGGGGGCGGTGAAATTTTGCGGTTATTTTATGTGCTGATATGCGAAGAAAAATGTATCATAAAATATAATCAAAAAAGTTCTAGTAATCGATCGCAGCGCCACCTACCGTTGCCATTGTAAATATAAGCCCCACCTAAATAAGACAAAAAAATTCGTTAAAATCGGTTCAAACGTTTAGGACGAGTTTAGTGACATACACAAGTACAGAAAATTCTACTTAATATTATAAAATGGTTGGCAATCGCGATTCTCCAATCAAATCGCCCCATTTTAAAGTGTTTAATTTTACAGTGACTTGGACCACATCTGTAACCACGTATCATACTTACATAGCAGTTTTGTATATAGTACAAAATACCAAATACAGGCTCTTCGTCATCTAAATCACCTACATATGAATAAGCTAGCTACCACCCTCAAGTTGTCGCCAAGCACCTAAAATGGTGTTCCGGCAGCTGCACTTCAAAGCGTATATCCTATTAGACTTTTCATCTGATCCAGGCCAATTTTCCCTACCGCGGATAAAGACAATTCAATTCAAAAACTTAAATAGAATAGCTAAATGCTAATAATAGCTAATAAAAAATAAATAAATACGGTTTGCACTCCTGGAGTACCGACAGAAGTGAAAACTTGATCCCGACGGCGAAACGCCAAACTAAATGTCTATACTCGGTATATGTTGCTGTGATATCGTAACATTACATTTATTAAAAAAATATTTATTAATCGGAAGTTAACAATTGTTGTATTATCGGTTGTTTCAACACTAGGCAAAACAGTTGTTATAAATTTTATAGCAATAAATGATTTTTTTTTATTTATCTAGACGCGTTCGCGGTCTGCCTATATGTACATGTACACTATAGCTGCGTCTCGTAACGGTGTCGCGAGTACAGAGATTTTATCTCATCTAAAAATATGCATACCGCGCTAAAAGAAGTTTTCACTTCAAAAAATCAAATAACCAAGAGGATACAATAAAACTGAGTTTCCTCCGACCTTTAAATGGAGGAAATCGACTCGACGGTTGTCACACGACGGGAATTTCATTAATCTCATTAATACTGCTTAGTATCACGTACCCTTCAACATGGATAGACACACATCCTCTCTATAATGGATTTGCAATTGAAATTTATTTATTAAACATCCCATGCTTTGAAAGCTTTTGAACCTACATAAATATCGAATTAGATAAATGTCTGGAATATACTGTTATACTTAAAAATCGTAATATTACAAATAATAACATGTACAAAAGATTATTTTCGGAAATTTTCTTCATTTACTAATACTATTGATTTATGGTGAAGAAAAACTTTATTTAGAAACCTAACTGCTAAGAAACAAGCACATCGTTGTAAAGCAACTTACCTATCAACATACCTACTACAGATTTCTAATCATTTAAAACTGCCGATGTCATGTGGTTCAATACCACTGCATGAACAAGACATTATATTTGAAATTTGTCTACGTTTACTCATTTGAATTAAATTATTAACACTATTGATAATGGTGAAGTTACCTATCCGCTTGAGAAATACCATACTGTGAAAAAAAAAGCATTTGAAACTACCAATATCTCGTGTTTCACATCACTGATTTACGAGATTTTTTTTTATGGATTAGTCTACATTCTATCATTTCAGTTAAATTACTAACATTATTTGATGAAATAAAACATTGTAAAGAAACATAACCGCTTAAAAAAATCATTGAAAATAAATAATAAATGATCTTACAGGCATAAGAAAAACAAACCAACTAAAAAACTCCTAAATTCAGTGTGCCCAAGAGTATTGTAGCATCATAATTTAATATAAATATAATAATTACTTAGTCTTTATACTTTTTGAAAGCATAATGTAATTTCCGTGTACTACTTTCAAGTAAAATAAAATTATTTATAAGAATAACACCATTTTTTACATCTTTCAGTTTGTTATATGATAAAGAAGCATATTTTATTACTCGGTATCAGTTGCTAACGCTATAATAGTATTGAATCTTCCTTTAACCTTTGAAAGGGAAGACGATACCTCCAACTTATATAAATATCTACGTTTGGAAATAAAATCGTAGATACCCCCTCTTTGTAAAAGATGCCAATTTATCTACATGTTTATTTTCCTTAATATAGCTACCGAAATTCGCTATTGAATATTATATATCATATGTTTATAAATGTAAATAATAAAATAAATAAATAACGGTTTTAAACTTTTCAAAAGTTTACACAGGTGGTTTTGATTAAGCACCGACGAATTCTCTCAAAATTAAAAGAGTCGATTTCGTTAAAAAATTATTGTGGGTTAGAACTATTCTTAATCTAAAAAAAAACTGTCATTATAGTGGTAGCAAATTCTGTGAAGAACATTCATTAGCTTATGATAGTTTTTTATAAATCCAATTTTATGTCGTTTGGTATCGAGAATAAAGTTTTTTATTAGTTTGTTCACGATAATCGATGTAGTATTTAAATATTATATGTATATATATTAATATTGCAATTTATATAAATTTTTATGTCACACAAATGAAAAAGTTATTAGTTAATAATTACATGTACATACATAACTACAGATTAAAATATATTATGAAAAGGAGTCCCTTTAGGCAAGGTTCCGAAGATACTGGCAGCGTTCCCCCTTTGAATAGCTAGACTAATTCTTTGTCCGAGGTAGCTGCCAGCTCTTCGGTCTCCTGTGATGTCGACTAACCTTTTTACTATTTCCTTAAAAAGCCTTGTAGCGCTAGAACCCCACGGGCCAAGGGTCTCGACGCCGAATGGGACAAAATCATATTCATATCATTTCATTTCATATTCATGTATTTAAATACATGTAAATTGAATACTTTTCGTTGGTAAGCACATGACTCGAGAATGGCTAAACTGATTTTGCTTACTCTTTTTTAATATTAGTTAAATGCCAACTTAATGATTTCAGGAAAAAACAATTTAATCCGGGAATATTGGCAAATTATTGAAGAACTGAAATTGTTATTTTCGGTAGGGTTTTTATGAACTCACGATTCGAACTATAGATATGTTTAATTCTTACTTTTAACCGATTTGAAAAAAGCAGGAGGTTCTCAATTCGATTGAATATATTTTTTTATGGATAGCTTAAATTCTTTGCTCATAAATCGATTTAGATGATTCTTTTTTCTTTGGAAAGTGTTATACCTTAAGGGCCTTTTAATTTCATTATCATTGGATCTTCGTCTTTGAAGATACCAGACTGGTGTCTCCTCAAAATCATTGAAATTGTTTTTTTTTGTTATTGTTTTTGTGGTGCTGAAAAGGTTTTCAGAAAAATAAATGAGGATAGGTGAGACTGTAGTAAAAAAAACTGTAGAAAAGACAGAACGTTTATCGAATTTATCATAGAACTAACTAGCATATGGTGGGGAATGACAGATATCTGTGCAAGTGAGGCATGGACTGCACTTAGGCACCACACTAGTATTGCGTGTCACTATCAACGATTATGCCCAATCGGCTAAGGTTAATACCAGTGGCTGACTTGGGCCCGCAGTCTGTTAAGACTCTTCGAAACTGGTCAGCGAAATTTGTCACTAGGAGTTTGTTTTTCTGTTGCAGCAATGTGTGTGTAATTTCACAACTGAACGGGTATTGTAAAAGTTTAGCAAATCCCAAAAACCGGGCGCAGGATTACGAGATTTGTCCATAAATTGGGTTTTATAGCCAAAATGTACAATCAAATACGATAAAACTTCTATCTCTAAATGTCCTATTACGAATGGAAAAGGGAACTCGGAAACAAACTTAGTTAAAATTAGTTCGATTCACGACTCATTGCACCGGAAAATTGTTTGGTTTCCGACAATAACCGTCTTTTTTATGGGAAAGAAATATATAATATATATATTTATTATATAATTAAAATCTTACTAATAATATGAACATAGATTAATGATTGGTTTCCGTGTTGCTTCAACGAGCCACATACTATAATCACTCTATGAATATGAAGCTCATAACATTGCTTTTGTTTTTGTTTGAACGCAGTAACCTACCTGTCCGATTTGATAGGCTATGTAACTTCACGCTACGACTTTTAGGAGAGGAGCAGTAAGAATAAACTGCAAGTTATCTGGCAATCGTCAAGAACGGGTAAAACCTTGGGGCACAAATAGGATCTTATATTAATATCCGGATGCTACGTTTAGCACATAATGAAAACTGTGTTTAAGATGTTCCCTTGTTATAACATCGCAAAGAATTTTTTTAATCATGTATCTATACTAATATAATAAAGTGGAAGGGTTTTTTTGTTTGTCTTTTTGTTTAAACAGGCTAATATCTGGAACTACCAGTCGAATTCCAAAAAATATTGTTGTATGTGATAGCCAGACTCACGAGGATATACATTAGACTACAACTCTCACTTAGCCTTAAATATTGGTTTTTGTTACATAAGTCGGAAGTCGATGCCCTCCCGAACTGCTTTAACCGCGTGCATTGACGTAATCGTTAATGATACAGAAATACAATGTTCTACAATAATATTGGTTCTTAGTATACCTAAAAAAATGTCAGAGATAGCATATGCCTATCTCTTATACATAAACAACAATAAGGTATTTTCTGACAAAGATTTGTTGAAAATTTTACTAAGTGATTGATAAGCATTATGTTAAGATATTGCATATTAAACCTTGGGAACAAAAGTTACTTCATCATAAAGACAGTGTTAAGAAATTAAATTTTTCACTTTATAGTATGTTATTTGGACACAGTTTAGGAGATAATGAAAAATTAAAAGAATTTGTACTTGCGGGAAGAACAATTATGATAATGTAATTAGTATAATTATAATCGCACTTGATGTGTAATTCAACAATTGAATTTACAGTTGGAAATCGTCAAATATTTATTGTAGAAATACGACTAATTTTCAAATACAACTGCCGGTAAAGAACAAAAGGTACTTAGCGCATAATTCCCAAACTGAGTGGCCTAGAATCACGCTATGATTTCATTAAAGTTTCCCCGCGTCGAAACTTCAGGATCTCTCTAGGATTCAAATTCATGTTCTTCGACGCTGTGTTCGAGCGTATTACGCAAACCACCATCATTTAAAACGTACCTATAATTTGCATTGTATATATAAATTTTATTGGCCATTTTTATAATTATTTCAAATCTAATTTAGATATGCGAAACAATTACATTCACTTAGTTACCTACATAGAATACAAAATACAACATATTAATAAAACAATTTAAAAAACTAATTCCAAGTGATTATGAATATCATTTTTTTTTATTTTATGTCTGAGTGGAATCATTTTTATGTACCTATGTAGTGTTAATAAATGAGAAACACAACAACAATATGACCTCTACTGGCTCTGTTACACATTCATTTCTAAGAGATATAGCGTATACACACTAATTATATATTATTCATAAAAATTATGGTATACGATTAGACATAAGTAAATAATACGCGGTCTCAACTAAGGGTTATATAAATACTATTTTTTTTATTTTTACCTATATTTTTTCCATACATATACCTACTTAAAGAATGTATCACATAATGTATAGATGTCATACACATCACCTGCAAAAGAAAAACCATTCAAATAATTTTAAATTGGAATGAAGCGATTCCTTCACCAAACTCTGCCACTGGCAGGTTTCATTACCATAGATAGACGATCCTTAATGTTCGGTATTCGAATTTCAATTTTACAACGTTCAGATAAAAGTCCTCTCCCGCCTCTCGATTTGAATTTCGATTTGAGTAATTGTTTTGTTCTGCTCAATATTCCGTTGAGTTAATAATTTGCATTCCCGTTGAAATTATTTTAATTAGAATTTATTATAATAATACTTTTAGGTTATTGTAAAATTACGCAAACCACCATCATTTAAAACGTACCTATAATTTGCATTGTATATATAAATTTTATTGGCCATTTTTATAATTATTTCAAATCTAATTTAGATATGCGAAACAATTACATTCACTTAGTTACCTACATAGAATACAAAATACAACATATTAATAAAACAATTTAAAAAACTAATTCCAAGTGATTATGAATATCATTTTTTTTTATTTTATGTCTGAGTGGAATCATTTTTATGTACCTATGTAGTGTTAATAAATGAGAAACACAACAACAATATGACCTCTACTGGCTCTGTTACACATTCATTTCTAAGAGATATAGCGTATACACACTAATTATATATTATTCATAAAAATTATGGTATACGATTAGACATAAGTAAATAATACGCGGTCTCAACTAAGGGTTATATAAATACTATTTTTTTTATTTTTACCTATATTTTTTCCATACATATACCTACTTAAAGAATGTATCACATAATGTATAGATGTCATACACATCACCTGCAAAAGAAAAACCATTCAAATAATTTTAAATTGGAATGAAGCGATTCCTTCACCAAACTCTGCCACTGGCAGGTTTCATTACCATAGATAGACGATCCTTAATGTTCGGTATTCGAATTTCAATTTTACAACGTTCAGATAAAAGTCCTCTCCCGCCTCTCGATTTGAATTTCGATTTGAGTAATTGTTTTGTTCTGCTCAATATTCCGTTGAGTTAATAATTTGCATTCCCGTTGAAATTATTTTAATTAGAATTTATTATAATAATACTTTTAGGTTATTGTAAACGTTTATTTAACCGTCAAACGGAAATTTTGTTACAGAACGAGTTTTCCGCTCAATATTTAAATACGCATGATAACTTAATCAATTTGTATGAATTTAAATTTAACATTGAATGATAGATTTTTTTATTATAGTAGCTCGGCAAATTGACCACCGAGAGATTGTAATCTATCACAATAGATATATTTTAACGTTGCGCTTAAATTGAAATGTATAGCACTGAGTGTAAAAAAAATTGTAATAAGATGTTAGTCTATGGTTTTGTTATCTTAAAGTCTCGTGTATTTTTTTAAATATCTGGCCTGGCAGAAGTTATTCTGCCATTTTCAATAGTTAATGAATCTACCATGAAAACTTTCCCCGACCATATCGATCAAAACAAAATAAGAATTTAGCATATCAATTGTTCTAATTGTTAGTTACGGTTTGAGTTCATAAATAAATCCAACAGAAAAAATCTCCATTTGCCAAAATTTTTCAATATTCCCGTGTAATTTTTCAAATTTATTATTTCCTTAAAAACCTTATTCGGACTATTACTAAAATTTAAATTTTAAAAAATTAGCCAAATCGGTCCAACTGATCTCGAATGATGCGCATACCAACGGAAAGAATTTCATTTTTATTTATACATATAGATAGATTGTTTCATTTAGAATTGTTTAATCATATTGCGACCTTTTTACTAATGCCCCATCCACATGCTTGCCAAACCTCGGTAAACATTCACAAATTCAAAAGTGTAGATAGAACGCTTGGCTTAGCTTGCCACCGATCCGAGCTAAGATGGTATTTGATGCACAAATCAAAGAAACTTTCGGCAAGCGCTTGCAATGCGTCCACACGTTTGTGTGTAGTTCGTATCGCTTTCGCAAAATAAATAAACGATACATAATAGAAAAAACTTGGTACGGTTTCAGTGAATTTTTAACTATCTTCGTTAATGAATTTTCCGTATCGTATTATTTTTACTCGTTTAATTTTGCGTCTTTTTACATAAAAATAGATTAAACCAAATGTTATAACCGCCATAAGATCGACGTCCGTCATGCTTGCTTTTATCCAAAACAGACTAGCATACTCGCAAACGTGTGGGTGTCCATGTTTGGCATGCCTATTTTATCCAAGCGTCTGTTGAGATTTGAAGTTTGCGGCAAGTGACAAGTGTATGCGTGAGGCATGAAGTGTAGGTAATTGGACTGTATCTGAGGGTTACTATAATTGCAAATAGAGAACGTACTCGAAGATGGAAAATAACCTCATCTACGTTACTTTCATTCTCTATATTAAAGTTATTTGTACAGGAACCTATTTTTTGTCAAATAAATCTATGTTAAATATACATTTAAAGAAATTTCTGGTTCGTTCCACATCGGTATATTACCCATGTCTGCGTAAGAACTGTTTAAAAATTTTTTTTCCTGTTTTCTATGTGCTACAATCTGTCACCTTTCTGGGACAATAAATAGTAAGTTGGTCGGAGTTTCAATTGGCATGCTCGGTATGCGACCTGTGTGGCATCCTACTTTAATTTACTAGAATGTAAGTATGTCCTGGGGCATTTTCCGTTTTAGTCTGCGAGTTGTTTGTTTTTCCTCCATCAAGTTTCTTGCCAAGCTGTTTGGATGGTTTGTTATTCTTTCCTTGTAGGTTTTTATATGATGCAAGATTTCCTGATGAACGGTTTTCATTTGTAGGTCATGATGCAGCTGTTCATTTGTAACAAACCAAGGGCATTGGTTATCATCGTCAGCATTTTATTTTGGAATCTTTGCAGAATTTCAATATTGGAGTGGCAGACTGTTCCCCATAATTGGATCCCATAGGTCCAGATAGGTTTCAATATTGCTTTGTACATAAGGAGTTTACTTCTCAGTGACAGGTGTGACCTGTGGCCAATTAGCCAAAAGAGTTTTCTCGTTTGTAGACCTAGTTGTTTGCGTTTGGTCATTATATGCTTTTGCCAGGTGAGTCGCTTGTCCAGGTGTAAACCTAGGTATCTTACATGGTCTGTTTGTGGGAGTTCTAGGTTGTTAAGCTTTACTGGTGGACAGATGCCTTTTCTTAAGGTAAAGGTGACATTAACTGATTTGGATTCGTTGGCCTTGATTCTCCATTTTTTTAACCACGTTGAGATGTCATTTAGTCCTTTTTGCAGGATTTCCGCCGCCACTGATGGATCCTCGTGGGATGCTAAAATCGCAGTATCATCAGCAAATGTTCCAGTAGTAATACAATCGGAAGTAGGTAGATCAGACGTATAGATCAGGTAGAGTATTGGTCCTAGTACACTACCCTGTGGAACACCTGTGTTGATATGACAGAGGCCAGAGATTGCAAATAGAGGGTCTACGTACTCGAAGATGGAAAATAACCTCATCTACGTTACTTTCATTCTCTATATTAAGGTTATTTGTACAGGAACCTATTTTTTGTCAAATAAATCTATGTTAAATATACATTTCAAGAAATTTCTGGTTCGTTCCACATCGGTATATTACCCATGTCAGCGTAGGAACTGTTTAAAATTAAGTTATTTTTAGTTTTTAAGTTGTATTGTGATTTTTTGTAAAGGTTATTCTATTACATTGGTGACATAGTCGCTTGTGCGAATAAGCCTTTAATAAAGGAAAAACTAAACATGTGTACTAACATGCGGCAGAAGTGAAACCTTCAGAAAATATCTTCTTTAAAATCCTAAAATCAGCGGGAATCGAAATAACCGACCATTCGTACTGTACATACAAGTCTGGTTGTTACACCGCTAGGCTAATTCGAAGACATTCATAATCGTAAAAATCAGGACGTGCATTAATCGTGTATGTATCCTATAGATTTATGTGTTACTTTTTAATGCGCACCTATAAAATAGCTCCTCGTACTTTTAAGGATATTTTAACTTAGCTAAAAGCTTTCTACTTAAGATTTATTAAAATACAAATAACAATTTCACCATCTAGATTATAATGAATAAATAATATTAATTTACATGAAAATATTATGATCTGACCATTCATAGGCTTCCATATTAAAGTTTCAACTTTTATCAAATTAGTTATTTATCTATCAATGATACTTGTGATATTGTATGGTTGTTTTCTTCAAATATGTCTACGAAATTATTTATTTATTTGTATTTATATACTGACGTATATACGTAGACAAAAGCAAACCGCTGAATAATTAAAAAGGATTGCACCTAAAAAGTAGAATTTTTCATGTAAAAAAAGATACAGATACGGATTTCTAATAGGATAATAGAATTTTTTATTGATTCCTAATCTATTTAATTAAATTATTTGCTGCAGATGTTCTACATAAAATATTAAAAAGGAAACAAAAAAAAAACCGACTGCAACAAAAAGACTCTATTTGATTCCCAAACGTCGTAATTAAATATTATATATCCTATGTCCCTCCCACAATTAAGCCGAATCTAATGACACCTCGTATGCTAAAATCCATCACGCCATTTATGCTACAGAGCGTGCCTATGAAATATACATACATACATACATTTGATCGAAAAACATAACCCTCATTTTTCGGAGTCAGGTAAAAAGTAAACATTTTATAAAACAATTAGGTTGTAAAGACCATATTATTATTATTAACTTTTATTAAGTTCAGTGGTATATTCTACCAAACCGGTCTAAAAGCCCTGACGCTATCATTCTGAGGTATTTTTTTTTCTTATTCCCATTTAGCAGTAAGTTTACCGCGCGATGAAACTTAAATTCAATCACCATAAAACTGTTCCTTATATTTATGGTCGACCATAGAATCATGTACAAAGCAATTTTATAAACAATTTTTATGTCGCATATAAAAAGATCGCAAGGTCGACAATATTATATAATTTTATAGACCGTTAAAGACTATATTATATTATCATGTACTTGATTCATTTCAAATATATTTTTATACAACTAAAGTGGCAAACAAACGTACGGCTCGCTTGATAGTAAGTGGTTACCGTAGACTATGGACGCTTGTAAGGCCAGATATGTCACCAGTGCGATCCCGTCCTTGAATCCACCCACCGTAGGGTGTATGGAACTGCCTCAAGTACAAAGAAATTTTAAACGAAATTTTACCTTAATTTGACATCTTGATATCAGTTGAACATAATAGTTTGCTACTTTTGTTTAATTGTATTGAAGATAGTCCACTCTTATATTAAAGACACATGGACTGTAACTATTCAAAGGATGATAACTTCTAACCGCGGGTTAAAAGTTCACACACCCGCTTTCTACGCTATAGCTAATACTATGATTTTTTTATATTTATCTATACTTGTACCTACAATTCAAAAATAGTGCTGATAGCTTAGTGTGCAGCAGCTCTCGGTGGCGATATGGATTAAGTTCTCGACATTCGAACCTCTCTATCTAGACGATCATGTTTGCTTCTATCATTTCAACTAGTGGTGTTTTATCAATAGACGCGTTTTATTCTCACTGAAAGCAATTTGAAACCGTTACAAATTTTGTTATTAGCATTTTGAAACAAAAGATATAGGGTGTCACAAAAGGATAAAAGTTTCTTCTCGCATTCTCCGGTATCAAGCCGAAAGTGTAATGAAGGCATTTACCCACCATTCACGATGGCATGTAAAGATTAAACAATTAACTTGTTAAACATTTAATATTTATATATAATTAAGGGTTACGTAATAAAAATATACGTTGTTTGAGGAAAACAGCCATTTACGGAAACAATAGCGTTAGTAAAATGGCGGCGGCAGAAATTTGGAGGCTGTTCGCTTTACAGCGATAAACTTTTGGGATAATAATAAAAATTAAACGTGGCTTTAATTTTAGGGTGAACGTCCACTTAATTTTGTACGATATCGAAGCGCTTGACAAAACTTAGTTAGTAATAATAAGTTGGAAGGATTAAAAAATTAATAATTTAAATAATTCTACTCCAGACTTTCTTCAGCCGATAGCTTTTTGGACATCAATAATGTTTTGTCAATCGCTTTGTAGGTGTTTATTAGTGGACGACTAGCCTTGTCATGATAATGTATGATTTTTATTTATTTCTTTTTTATATTTTCTCATGGTTATATTATATCGATGTTCGGGAAGTTTTCGAACAGCCTTCATTTGTTTGAAACCGCCATTTCGTGTGTCGTTTGTAATGTATTTTTTATCGCTTAATAACTTGTTATAGTACTTATCATTGCAACTGTTCGAAAACTTTGCACAATTTTTTGTTTCGTCTTTTTTTTTTATCATTATGTGTATTTTTTTGTCATTATACGTAAACCCCATTACTATGTAGTTGATTAATTACTTTAGTTGAGGGATATAAAAGCTAAATCACTTTTGCAAAAAATTATTATAATTGCAATTATTAAACTAATATTATATCAACGGTTTTATCTAATTAGTATTATTCTCTTATGGACGCACTGATGAGTGCTTTTTAAAAATTAAGTACCGAAATAAATATTTCTTGTTTGGTCTGCCTCCGCATCATGGACAGTGACTATTTAGCTTTTACATCCCTCAATTATTCATTTCACGATTTCTTACAGGTCTAAATACATTTTATATAATATTTACTACTACTTAAATTACTTAACAATATTGAAGACATATTTTTATCAATATGATTATTTTTTTTCAAACTAATACCTCTAACTTGAATTAATACTAGTACCTAATTAAAATTTTTGATCGGTACCCATATAAGAATACGTTTATTATTTTAAAACGTTGCTAATGATATAATAAATTAGTTAAACGATTAATAAATTTTGTAAACTGCCTGCACAAACTTTGAGGCACATATCTACAAAAAGTTATAAGAAATAATATTCAAAAATTAATTTTACAGATACGTGTTCACGATAGTCAGTTATCTGATAGGTGTGTTCATATTCGCCACAATAGTAGGGCAAGTTGGCAACGTTATCACTAACCGAAATGCAAACCGGTTAGAGTTCGAAAGACTTCTGGACGGAGCTAAAACTTACATGCGACATCATAAGGCAAGTATTTTTATTCAGCCCTACTTTTAGTATACTCATTTTTTCGATAGACAAGAGTTCAGGCCATAAGATTTAGTGCAAAATATATGTGGATTTTCGCTTGTTTTTATATAACAAAGGTGGCAAACAAACGTATGACCCGCCGGATGAAAAGCGTCTACCTCAGCCTATAACTATACTCACCGCAGGAACACAAACACAAGGTTATTTGATTGCGATCTTCAGTAGGGTCGAGGGCTGGTATTCCACCAGTCGGACTGCAGTATAGAGAAATCTTCAAAGAAATTTATTTGCCGTAACTCTCTTAATGTTCCACGCTCTTAATGATTTTTAGAGGACTTAGGCTAAAGATGGTAAATAAAGACCCATCGTAAAAATATTCTAAATTTATATAACTTTATATCTCTCGTAAGGTCATCAAATGTTAATAAAACATTCATGTATGCATAAAACTTATTGCAATAAAATGTTCATCGTTTTGAGTTAGAGAAAGAAAGGACTACGATGTGTATCCTCTAGCAGTCTAGCGTAATCCAATGTAAGAAGTAAAATAATAGTAAAGTTATTCACGAAAGTAAATTAAACAAGGAATTCTGTAATTCCTGCGTAAATTTTTTGTCAATCCCATGTAAGTTTAAAAACATTTTAGATAAATTAACACTGTAATCACACGTGTACATACAATTAATGGAAATGTTTCCATTACACCAGGTTCCAGGTGGTATGAAGCGTCGAGTGCTTCGATGGTACGACTATTCTTGGTCTAGAGGTCGCATCCAAGGTGGTGGAGATATTAACACAGCCCTTGGTCTACTGCCTGATAAATTGAAGACCGAGCTTGCATTGCATGTGAATTTGAGCGTGCTTAAGAAGGTACAACATTTAACAGAACGTATTAATGACTTTGTAGTAAAGAGAGACAAACATCTTAGCATTCCATGGATTCACCGTGCGGTTGCTGGGTCCATAGTGTGGCTGAGAAAGGAAATCCGAGCAGCCCTCGGGACTTGCGACCCAGTTGTAAGTTTAGGGGACCCCCTTGTGATGATTAAATATTTTTATGAGTAAAATGTTTTATAGGTTTAATACTGAACGTTTAATATAAAATACTTACAAAAAGTCATTTTGAATTAAAAGCATTTCATTTAGTCACTTTAAAAATTTTGCCTAGGTCTCAAAATCCTATCTAAAATTCCCCTAATTCTGATAATTTTAGGTAACAATATTCCAAGAATGTCAACCGGAGTTTCTCCATGACCTCGTGCTCAAGATGAAAGCTTATATCTTCACCCCGGGAGACTCGATTTGTAGAAAAGGTAATAATATTTTCCTCTGGTTGGTATTTTAAACTGTACAAATTAGTACTTATGTAGATTCTTTTACAGGGGAAGTAGCAAGAGAGATGTTTATTATAGCTGATGGCATCTTGGAAGTTATATCGGAAACTGGTCGAGTACTAACTACTATGAAAGCTGGTGATTTCTTCGGCGAAATAGGGATACTAAATTTGGACGGGCTTAATAAGTAAGTTAAAAAAAGAATGTACATTATTTATATTATTAGTAATAAATAAGGAATTCACAAGTATTATAGTCGAATGCTTTAAAGATATGCGATATTGAACCTTCTCACTGGGTGTCGCTGCTCGCTCGCTATTAATGGAAATAAATGGAGACAACTTGTTCTTTCATGAGAGAGTAAATGCGTTTGAGGATCCAAGAAGGCTTTAACTAGATTATAAGCGTGAACATCTCAAAAATAAGCAGCTTTCAAATGTAAATTACAATACTTTTGAAATGGTACCTTAACGTATACTTTTTGCGCTCTTTTTGCTGTATGTCGAGATAAGGCGCTCAAACGATCAAACTCTAGATATAGGCTTGGTATGTTTTTAACTCGTAAATGAATAAAGTTCCCAATAAGCTAAATATCTCAGCCCCTTGATGGAGTTTGATCGTTGTAGTCTGTAGTTATACCTCAAGTGCAATATAAAATATTCAGTTATGAGTACTTGGATTTTTTTTAAAGAATCTATTTATTATTTATAAAGCAATTTATTACCGATACATTCTACAGGCGCACAGCAGACGTCCGTTCTGTTGGTTACTCAGAATTGTTCTCATTGTCTCGTGAAGATGTTTTAGCAGCTATGAAGGATTACCCCGAAGCGCAAGATATACTGCAGACTTTGGGAAGGAAGCGGCTTCAAGAAGCCAAAAGTATGTCACGGCAAAAGGTTAAAGGTACGTAAACAATATCATACTTAATTTCATATGTTTCCTTAACTTTAATTAAAAGACTTTCCTTCGTGCCTAATTTCAAATCTGTAGGCCTACGGGAAGTACCCTATAGGTTTTGATAACTGGTCCCTGAGTGCGAATTTTAAACTTTTATTATGCGGGGCTGTATCTTTTAATGGTGTTAAACTAGAAACTTGATTTTTTACAGTGGTTTGAGGTTAGAGATTTTAGTATTCGATATTAATTTCAACTATGTATTAGCATAATTTTGCTGCATTATAATTTCACACTGGATTAAAAATTTCTTACTTTTTTCTTAACTTTTGTTAAGACCTCACTTCGCACCAAATTTCAAGATTATATAGGCCTACGGGAAGTAGCCTATAAGTTTTTGTAATTGGTCCCTGAGTAGGACCTTTAAACTTTTATTATGAAGGGTTGTATCTTTTTATTACGTAAACCTAGACTCTTGATTTTTATAGCAGTTTCAGATCATAGATCTTAGTGGTCGGTATTAATTTCAACTATATACCTACCTCAAATAAACCTTAATACACTTTTCTTACTTTATAACTTTAAACGGATTAGAAATCAATTATTCTAGGATTTATTAGTTTAGTCCTTAGAATTGATAGGTACAATAAAATTTAGATTTTCTTAATGTACTCCTAAGCACACTTACTGGTTTTTCGGTAAGATGTATATAAATTATAATACATATTATATAAAATATCAATTAAATATAACTTTAACTTAAAGAAAGCCTGCAAAATATATAATATGTGCAGTAAAAAAGCATTCAACATCAAGATTCATTGTGATACAATTAATTTTGCAATAATACTATTATTGACCTGAGGTTGCACCAGTATTAAACATAATTATCAAAGTTATTGAAAAATCGACATGTAAATCCTTGTTTAACACTTGACAATTTGGTTGCTTACTTAATTGTTTAAATTTATAATTAACTTTGAATTTAAACTTACTAAATAAATTGTGTTTATAATACGTAATATGATTCCAGGAGAAGTTAGTCCAGATAAAGCAGCTGCTGACGAAAGTGCTCCTAAGAGGATTGTTCATAAGCTACGAAGTGATGTCAAGGTGCAAAATTTAAATGTTATAATTATATAAAAATTAATATTTGTGTTTTTGTGTTCTATGCGTTTGAGTATCGTTCATCTGTTTGAGTTGAAAATTTATACACTTGTTGACATTTTTGACCAATCATTTCAACAAATACGTGTTCATATAGTTTACAGAACTGAACCTGAGGAAAGATTTAGGCTACGTAATATTGTTATGATTTAATGTACGGCTTAAGCAGTAATTTAAAAAACTATTTAAAATACAGTTCAGTTATGACATGACGTACATGAATAGCTATTTCACATGAACGAAGCTATAGGTACCAGTTAGTTCCTTATAAATACTAAATTCTTTATCATTATTTTGAATTGTAAATTGTGACACACTAATTATATGGTATTGAACATTATTCAGGGCATACGAAACGCTATACGTAGCAGATCAAGGGTGGGACGGCGTTCTGGAGAGTCACTGGAATTGCAAGCTATGCAAACTGCAACAGAGCGATCGACTACAGATGGAAAGGTGCTAAGGAGAATGCCTCGTGTTGAAAGTGATGATTCACAACCTCACGTTCATCAGGACGTATGATAACATTGTTAAAAATACCTATAGACCCTTATGGTAGACTTTTGATTGAAGCGTCACAAACGCGGAGTCTATAGCGTCACCGACGCTATGCCATGCATCAATGACGCGGCGTCAGAAGCGCTTTACATTACCACGTCGGACTTACTTGATCTCTTAACAGCTGTAATCAAATTATTACATTTGTTATGGATCTACTTAAATTGCTTAAGGAAGAGCAAGAAAATTATGAACTTTTATTTTAATTCTACCTCTGTTACAGAGGCTGTATTTTGGATATTTTTATAATACTCAATGCTTATATTATAAACTAACTGGTGTTGAGACACCAATGTAAATAAAATTTCAACTTCTTCTTTGGTAAATATCTCAATAGATGCTAGTTTTATTAAGTTAACTGAGAAATAACTTCAAAGTACACGTGAGCGGCAGCATCACTGTCGCTTCGCTCGAATAACGTTCCCTACATATTGGTGCCATAGACGTTTGTTTCGAAAGCTCACTTTAACAATTTAAATATTTCTGTAGGTATATGAAGCAAAAATATAGGATATCCAGATAGAAAATAGAGAGTTAACCATAAATAATTACCAATGTTTCAATTCTCAAGAATTTTTATAATGCCATCGTCTCTTCTTCTTCTTCCTAGCTCTATACCACTTTAGGTGGGGTCGGCTCTCCTAATTTTTTGACGCCAGGTCAATCTGTCCGAGTTGTCGGGTCGGAAAGTTCTTCCTCTAATAGGATTTTCGTCATGCAGTAGCCGGAGGTCGTCCTCTACCTCTCTCATGTTCAGGCAGGCAGCATCTGAGACAGCTTTTGGTTAGTTCCTCTGATATAGAGGAAACTTTAAAACTTCCACGGTTATGCTCGTATCGTACTTTGTCTAGTCTCGTTACAACTCCAGACCACCTCAGCATCTTCATCTCTGCAGTGTGAAGCTTTTGTTCATGTATCTTGTTTACTGGCCAACATTCCGCGCCCTACAACAAATCTGGTTTCACCACAGTGCTGTAGATTTTACCTTTATTTCTTATTTGCATACGATCATAGCATAATACTCCAGTTAGCGTTCGCCACATCAGGCATGCCTTTTCGCCCTATGCACTACATCAGCGTCGATGTCCCCTTGATCTGTGATTACCGAGCCTAGTATTTGAATTTATTTATTTTAGGCACAAGCGTACGATCAGCGTAGTAGATTGTGGCTTGGCTACTGTTGTTATTAAATTGGCATTGTAAATGTTCAGTCTTTGCTCTACTAACTTTTAGACCTACGACTCTAAACCTGTAATCCATATTGTGAAGGTGGTTTTAACTCGCTTGTTGATCTGGCTATTAGAACAATATCGTCTGTGTACAGGAGGTTCCAGAGCAGTGGCGCTCGGATATGTTTTGTAGCAAAATCCATTACTAGGTTGAAAAGCAACGAAATAAGGGCCGAACCCTGATGAACTACCCTAACCTCGAAGTCTTCTGTCAGACCTCCGGGACTTTTGACTCTAGTATGAGAGTTTATGTGTAAATCTGGCAAAGGTTGGGCTGGGCCTTCAACGCTTGCCAAAATAGTCGACGTGGCTCTAACAAACACATTTTTCTAAGTCGATGAAGATGCGGTGCAGATCTTCTTTATTGAGCCGATGCTTCTCTGTTAAAACTCTAACAAACTGTATAGCATCTTTTGTGTGGGTAAAACCGAACTGATTTGGGCTCATGCAAGTAAGATTGCATATTCCGTTGTTCATTACTCTTTCCCAGATTTTTTATATATGTGATGTTAACTTGATACCTCTGTAGTTACCGCATTCGGTTACATCGCCTTTATTTTTATAAAAAGGAGTCAGGTGACAGAGTCGCCAAGAGTTCGGGATATTTTCACTGTCAAAGATAAGGTTAAAGGGTCTCGTAAGCCAGTTCCACATTTCGGTCGGAATTTCATCAGGTCCGACAGCTTTTCCGGACTTCATTCTCTTTACTGCATTCTTTACCTCATCTTGGCTTATATCTTGTACCGGTCCTTCTACTGGTGCTAGGAGTTCCTGATTTTTACTGGAAAATTCTTCATTCATTAGTTCTTTGTAGTATTCGTACCATATTTTATTTATTACTTTATTATATTTTAGGAGTTTTCTGTCTCTATTTTTAATATATTTACTAGCTGTAATATTCTGTGTTGTTTTATTTCTAAACTTTACAACTTTAAGAATTTCATATTCGAATATGGCATTTTCCTTTCAATGGAAAAACTAAAATAGTAAAACTTCTCTCTTGTCCTAGTCTGTGCAACGCATTTCTTTGCGATAGACTTAGCTTCCTTTGTCATTGTTAGAAATGAAAATTGTTTGGTAGTATTATTTCCTTTATTAATGTCAAAACGAATTAGTTACATATTATAATAAGCTGAGTGGAAGGATAAGACAAATGTGTTCGACTGGAACGCGACCTCCGTACACCAGGAGTAACAACCGCCATAGTGGCACGCTTTCACGTAACGTGTTCCGGGAATAACTGATGTATATTATGCAATAATAAGCCGGCGTGGTAGGAATCTATCCCAACTAAGTCTTGAACACCATGCACATAGTGATAAACCAGTCAAAGGCTCTTTTAGTTTCTCGTCTGTCAGAATCAGCCAGTATATACCCAGCTGTCGATATGCTGTGTATATTCCAGCACGATAGTGGCAACCGTCAATAGATTATCGATCTTTTGTCAAACTTCGTCGTGCTATTATAAGAAGACAACTTTTAATGAAAAAAGAAAACCAACTTCAATGATTTTGAAGAATTTTCTAGTTTATCTTCAAAGTTAAAGGTCTAATGAATATGAACTTAAAATGAGACTACCCTTGAAGTATCCTCTATCTAATAAAACGAGAATCATCCAAATCGGTTTATAAACAAAGAAGTTATGGGGGACCAACCATAAAAAAAATTACGAATTGAGTATCATCCGTCTTTTTTTTAAGTTGGTTAAAAAATATAATTAGTATTAGACAATAATAAACTAATAGTACAAATTAAGTCATTTATTCTTGTACTTTGTTTGTAATTTAATTTTTGAATGCAGGATATCAATGGCGAAACAACATTGGGTAGCAAAGACGGCGAAAAATGTATGTCACCAATCGGAGCCGGTTTGCCTTTGTTGTCAAGATTAAAGCTGTTAAAAGAAAAACAGGTTAATTATATTGATATCTATGAACATGTTTAGAATAGTGATTAACTATAGTATTGAATTATATCTATTTCTAGGATCGTGAGGAGAAAGTAGCAAAACAAAGGCATTCAACATCATCAGTCATCTCATTGACAGCTCAACCTGTCCCATCAACCAGCTCAGCTGATGTGGAACCAGAAGTTATCGGCGCTGGTCTGCCGTTACTACAACGCCTTATGCTTTTAAAAGCAAAGGAAGAACGAGATAAAAATCAATTAACACCGACAATGTCTAATCAAGCTTCAAGCTCTGATACTATCAGCCCTAGCTCAATTAAAAGTCCTCTTAGTCCTACAATAAAAACATTAAGCCCAATAAGGAAAGGTTCAGAATCAAATTCTCCAGGTAAACTTCAAAGTCCAACTGCAAAGATGTCTAGGAAAAATTCTTCTGGGTCCAGTGATGGTACATCTCGACCTAAGGTCAGTTTTAGAGATAAAATATTACAAGTTCAAAGTGATGGCACTGCTGTGTGTCAACCACTTAATAAAGATATTAGTGAGAAGCCCGCAGCTGTTGTCGAACCAACTCCTAAAACGGAAAGTAATTTGATTTCTATACCACATTCGGTTGTCAGTAAGATTAAATCACCAGCTAAAGTTGTAGGAAACACGTTTCGTGATAAGTTAAAACTCTTGCAAAGTGGTAAGGAATCAGATACTTCAGCAGATAAAAATAAACCAACATCAGTAGAAAAAGCATCAATCGAAATAATACCTGTTCAAACAATTGATAATAAAGAAGATATAAAAAATAAAAAGCCCTGGATGAAACTTAAAAAAGCATCTATATTAGGAGATTCAAAGAGTCAAAACAAATCAAGTATAGATGATAAAAAATTAGATATAAATAAAGATTTACAAGTAACAAATGCGGAGACTACTGTAAATATTTCCGTACCTATAGTTACTACAGCAGAGCTCGTAAAAATAGACAATAATAATATTGAACTTCTTAGAAATAATGATAAGACAGATAAAGGTAAGGTTAGCATAGCAGGTCCTTTGCAACCCGTCCAAGACAAATCATTAGACTTATTAACTTTATCTCCAAAGAAAAATGTAGCTAAACCAACAGAGGTAAAAATACTAACACCTGGTATTCTACTGCCTAGAGTAAAAAAGTATAGATCAATTGATGATTTATCTCCTGAATACGGTGGATTACCTTTTGTGAAAAAATTAAAAATTTTAAATGAAAGACAAAAACTGGCTGAACTTGAGAGAGTTGTTAAAATTCGAAGTTCTAGCTTAGACTGTACTAGCTCTTCAGAAGATCTGCTATGTGATACATTAACAAGAAGTCATTCGGAGGGTAGCACAATGGATAAACGAAAATTTAAACGAAAATCCATTGATTCCGCCGATAGTCATGAATCAAATGAAACACTCGAGCGTCGAACCTTAAAATCTATATTAAAAAAATTATCCGAAGACGTTACCCCTGCTGAAAGTCCCGAACGAAGCAGTGAGCTCAGAAAATTGATACGTGCCCCTACCATAGAAGGTTATGCTGCGCGACATTCAAAATTTGCCAAGAGTGTTACTTTCCATAGACATACATTACCTTCTCCGCCAGCAAGTGCTCCCGCTGATTCTAACATTAAAGTATTCAACATACCAGATGTCAATAAAGAAATCTCAGTTAGTTGCAATAACGTACCTGAAACATCTCCACCATTGAGTAGAGAAACAGATATACGAGAGTCTCATCCTAATAATCAAATTGTAAGACCATCAGAAGGTACTGTGACGAATGAAGAATACGGTTTAAATATTAGACCAGATTACAATTTGCCACAAAATGTTGACCCTATATACGATTTTAAAAGTTTAAGACCTGAAGAGATCAAATTGCCTTCTGAGAAACCTAAATTAACTTTAATATCCGCCGTAGCAAATCAACGAAAATTATTGAGAGGTTAATATTTGTTTCTTATTTTCCTATTATAAGAAAAGTGTTATAAATTACGAAATAAGGTCTCATTTCAATTGCAGGGTCTCTTGAGGAACAAGAATATTTCGGTGAAGTACTGCTAGGCATAAAACAAGTTATACAAGGACATTTGCATGATGTTCAAGGAAAGTTTCAGGAAAGGTCTGTAATAATTTCGAGTGTTATGTTCTTATACTTTATGGAAACGAATTTAATTTCTCATCATTAATTTGTTTAGGTTCAACAGTCTAGAAAATGAAGTACGAAAACGAGACGAAATAATAAATCAGCTCCAAAAGCGTATCCAAGAATTAGAAAAACTAGGCACCCAAAGCATTACTGCCACAGAAGAAACAGCTGATTTAGGAATACCTCCTCTCATAAAGAAGAGTATAGCTAAGCAGCCACTATCTAAAAATGGAAGTTCGGGTAGTGATGAACCTTCTGGTGCTGATGAAGGGTTTATGGTAATTTTAATTATAATATTTGTATTTCTCAGAACATAAAAAATGCAAAATAAGTACAAAAATGAAAACTACTAAATATTTTATTTTATTCAAAATTCCAAATATTATTTTCATTACAACATTAGATTATATTTTTTGAATTTCTGCTCTACCTATCGCATTAACTCTACATGGAAAAATATTGCAGAGAGGTGATTCGTTAGATACAGTATTTGCTACATCGCCTCCAACAGCGAGCGCTGATGAAGAAGATAAATTGGTTGAAAGAAATAAATTGGCGAAAGAAACCTTAGCTCCAGACGATTTAACAGACGAAACTTTAACCGAAATAACTTGTGGAACAGAATTGGGAAAACTTTCATATTCAGAATTACAAAGCTTGGCAGAATCACTTTCAAGTAGAACTGATAAAACTTCATCTACCAAAGAGGAGTGGACTCTTAGTAAGTCAAAGAGATTAGATCTGAATCTTGACGGCAAAGCCGGGACATATTCGAGGAAGAGGGCTGCAAAATTGAGGCAAAGAAAATCATGGGAAGACCAGAGTGATCAGGAGAGTATGGAAATGCAAGACTTGACAAGGTAATACTTTAAAAACCTACAAGGAATTTAAGTCAATGTTTATTCTACTTAATGAATTGCAAATAATCATTAATCGATAGATCCACCCTAAATTACATACATCGGTTTAATTGTTTCCGAAATTCTGATATAATTGGCTTTTGGTTTAAGCCATTAAGGCTTCCATTAATAGTTGTGAAACAAGCTAAAATAATTATGGTTTTTCCAAGTATCGTCTTCGTAAATGTAACACTTAAGTTCCTGATGAGTAATGTAGGTCTTGTATTATGCTTTTAGTTTTTAGTTTCTTGTTGTGATTTTTATTTTGAGCGATAAAAATGCGTGAGCTAAATAATAAAAAAGTAATAAATTGTGAAATATGTTTTTTTTTTTCAGACCAATATCACCCCATACAACCTCTGAAGATCGCTCCCTTTTAAGCCCAGAGCAATCAAGCTTACGTACCACCCGTAGAGGTATGCCATTCCATTTCTTCGGCACTCACCTAGATACTACGAAATCAAAAATCAAGAAAACACTTTCTGTGGATACTGGCATGCATCATACTGGACGAAGCGATAAGAGTAAGTGTTGGTACTGACAATAGTTACTGCAATTTCCAAAAGCCGTAATTTTTAAATTTGGCCTAATTTTTTAAAGTAAATCGTAAAAGATGTATGATTGGATAAAAATTATAATATAAGTTAAACGATTATTTTAATAGCTTGTATAAGTGCACCTATATCTTCTATGTTCATCTACTACAAAGTTGCATCTTTAGCATTTGTTAATTTTTCTACTATAAGATCATCGTTTTATGTCACAAACCAGTATTATAAAACTGAATATGATTATTATAGACATTCTCCTTTTAAACTATTCAGATTTAACTAGATTAGTTTTAAAATTAAGCTTTGTAAATATCTGTATTGTTTACAGAACAAGGTCGTCAACGGCAACATAGAAAATTCAGTCTCGGTTCTTTGTTTGGATACCACAGGGGAAACACACACAAGCCGACCAGCAATTGCAATGATGTTGTGCTAGACATGGGTAGTGACAACAGTTGGACCGATACGTTTGTATACTTTTCAATGTTATATCCAAATACTTGAACTTCCTAATCATGAACGATTCCATTTATCGAAAGACCAATAAAATAAAATGCATTAAATAGTATTGTTACGCTCTTGGGTAATAAAATGCCGTTTATCAGTTCTTCTTCTTCTTCTCAGCAGATTTCTTCCGGTTGTCATTCGAATAATATTTTCGTCGATTTCCAAAATGCATCTGTTTCCAGTTCGATAGTGGTTCGAGACTTATTTGTCTGCTTATAATACTCTGACCTAATAAAAATCAAATGTGACTCCTTAATCTATATTGTCTATAAATAATTATAGATTTTTTCAAATACTTCTTTACTGTCCTAAAATTTAAAATCTAAAGTAATGCATTTCTTAGATATCATAACAATATATTACGTTATGTTTTCCTAATTCACTCTGGACTTATTCACTTTTAGACTAACGGAAAATAAACCCCAATAGTTTCTTTGATTATTCGTAAAGAACACAAAGTCGATGCCACTTTATTTCATTTGCTAAAATCGACATAAAAACTTACCAGTAATTTTTTTTAGAACATCCAATTCTTCAAGCAGTGACACGGATTCAATGCCACGCACTCCAATGTTCGAAGAGTTTGTCGAGAACAGTTTTCATAGAGGACGAGCCAGCAGCTCGAGTTACGACAGCCAGTCTCCTATAAGAGGTAATAAATATTATAGGAGACATATACTCCGATTGAAATATAAATCTGTAGCGACATGATAGTACAAAATGTTCTGTCAGCACGGACCACCGGCATGGCACAGTTGGTAATGTTCACCAGTGTCGGTCCAGCCGCGCCGCCCGATGACGCGCTCACATGTAATTTAATTAATAATATTTTATGGTGTATTAATATACTAGTGAAGTATCCATTGACTTTCTATTTAGAAAACCTCAAAGTAAGATTAATTTAAACATAAAATACAGTTAAGTGAATAGTGAAGGTAAGTGAAGTTGAGCGAAACCAGCTTAAATTATTTTTATACCATAGTACGAGCCTAAGCTATTCGTTAGATTTTTTTAACTAAGACTAGATAAAGTAATGATGGTTCAGTGGTAGCGTATTTAGACACCGCGTCGATTGACGTGGGTTCGAATCCTTCATTTACCCTTAAGTTGAAAATCTTTCTCTGAGCACCTATAGGTGGTGTATTCGGGCAGCTGCACTTGAGAGCTAGTCCCCTCTCTTAGCTTAGCGTGTTACCATCTTGTGTGTTGTATACATCGTCACTTGTTACCAAGAAAATAAGTAATCTTGTCAGAATCGAACATGTATGCCTGTTCTTATGATTTTAACATAAAAGTAATTTATTTCAGTTGGTCACATAAGTTTACACTGAAGGTCACACATTCATTATCGTTTCAGCTTTGTCGGGCAGTGGCGGTGACTGGGAGGTGATGATGTTGGCTGACGAATTGGAGAAACGAGAGCGTGAAAAGGAACGTGAAGAGGCCCGAAGACTGCATTACGCTAGTACACTCCGTGAGTTAGAAGAGGTTTGTGTTAATTATATTTATTTTATTGATTCAGCATTATTTGTATTTCGTAGCTACTTAGTAGTTTATTTTTGAATCATCACTTTAGAACGTATTATAATTATTATTTTTTTAATAGTTAAAAAACTAAAAAAGAAAGTATAATAAATAATCAAAGAAACTTTAATTTATAGGAATCCGACACTCCACAAAGAGACGATAGTCCTGACGAATATTCGAATATTGAAGACTCCAACTCTTCGTCCACCACGCATTTGCTGTCTCAATCGATCAGCGAGCCCTTACAAAGATCTATGGAGACTTCCTTTACTGAAGCCAGTAATAGACCAGTTACAGCAACAAGACAACACCGCATCAGTTCTTTGGACGAACCGGTAAGAGTAATAAAAAGTAATAAGTAAAAAGTGGTATGAAATGCTATTAAGTTTTTTTTATTGACCATTAACCTTTAGGGTTTCGTTGACCCAGTTATTTTCGAAGACTTTATTTGAAATAGTTAGCAATCAGCTCGTATATAGAAAGGGCATCAGCACTGCCAGGTTCTGATAATATGGAATAGAGAATAATCTACAAATCTTTGCCTCTCTTATCTGTTTTGTAAATTTTCCTCATCAATACGAAGACTTCTCTTTGGAATATGATATAACTTCGAAAATGTTAACAATAAAAGATATAATCAACCAAAGTAACTTTTCAAAAATTACCTAGTTAGGATTCTAGTGTCTGCAACAACCAATAGTCCACGATTAGATTTAATCATGATTATGTGTTACAGATAAGAGCGGATTCTTCTTTGCGGCAGTCAAGAGGGCTGATCCTCCGAGCAGCTAGTCTAGATCGTGGCACTATTCCATCATCAACACAAACTAGACGGTTCGGTTCACTGAAGAGTTCAAGAAGCGATTCGAACAAGAGACTCTGATGCGTTACAGAAAATGGACTAAGAATCGAGTCCAATTGTGCTATCGGAAATGTAAATTTAGAATCTAACTATTTAAAACATAAAATAATTAAATATCCAAAACACACACGTTATCAAACGTGACCTAACTAACACAGACAAAAATTTAGAAATGAATAAATATTCGTTTATAAATGAAAATTTGAAAACAAATGTATCAAATAATCGGACTAAAGAATTAGGTATGCAGCAAAAAATTCATATTGAACAAAAACAATTACATTCAAAACGAGATAAGCATTTCCTGGGCGTAGTTCTTGACTCGGACAATAAGCTAAAATGTAAGAAAAAAGTGGAAGATCATAAAGTTGAAAATAAATGTAATAGTGGCAAAAATCTTGTTAATAATAATAGTAAATCTAAAGATGAATGCCTAGGGAAAGTTGGTCAAACGAATAATAATAATGGCAATGAGGGTTGCAACGAAACAAGAGAGATTAGAAACGTAGGTAACGAACGAGAGAATATAAATGAAATTGTACTTAACCGATTAAATGATAGTCAAATATTCATAGTAATCATTTTGATTTATGAAAACTTTCATTTCGATATATTCCTTGTTTTAAGATAGGTAAGTTTTTTTTTGAAAATTGAACAACTATAGTTGAAGATCACAGACGTGACTTTTCTTCATTTTAGATTTATAAAAATGTAAGAGTCTAATTTTTAGCCCTTAGATAATTATTACATATATTTAGAAGTATAACTTCATAGTATGATTTGTAGTAATCTTTTACATACTGATTAAATATTGTTGTATAATGCACAAATTACAAAGTATGTGATTTAACCAGTTCCCTTGAACAAACAATGGCGCTCAGACCATTTATCATCATCTAGCTTCAATACAGATAAATATATAAAAAAATGTTACTAGCCCAATTAATTATTACATATCTACTTTACTTTATTTTATTTTATATTTCATTGACTTATTAACATAACATACCATCACGCCTGTATCCCCGAAGGGTTAGGCAGAGGTGTACTAATGTACACCCACAGTTCGCCATGTATGTCTTTGTAATAAATAAATTGTGGGCGAATCTATTGCCATTAATCGGGCCCAAAGCCAAACTCTGAGCAATTTCACAGAAAAACCCAATACCACTTTGCTCGATCTGGGAATCAAACTCAGAACCCAGGACCTCGCTCATAGCAGTCGCGCTTACGACCACTAGGCTAATGAGACAGTTTTCGTCTTGTGACATTCACGTAAACTCAATTAGTGTAAGAGTTATCATTTTTAAAAGAATTGCTTTTTATTTCATTATATTTAAAAACACTACTTAACATAAAATAATAAATTGATATAGTATAAATAATAACAAATTCTTTAATTAATCAAAATATTATACTTAATTTTTTCCTAAAAAAACTTTACTTAATAAAATAAGCACAATCTAATAAATAATTCGTTTATTATATCGTTATATAGTAAGTAAATACTAAGTATAACAATGTTTACATCTTCCATAATTATTGTAAATAGATATCTATAATTATTTACTTCAAATAAAATAAATTCATAGGTATCAATAAATAATAATAATAATATTATTATAGTATATTTTCTATATAGTGCCAAAGAAATAAACTTTATCCAAAATTTCTTCTAGAAAACTATTAATCTATTTAATATATTGATGTAAATATTTGTAAATCTTTTATTTAAGTTGAATACCTAATAATATTTAACTTAAATTAGAAATATCATTCTATTTGAGGACACATTTATATTAATAATTAAAGTAGGTATAAGCTTGTGAGTGAAAGTTTCAAACTTTTATACATAGTTCATCATAAGAAAATTTGCATGACATAATAATATGTCAAATGTTTATTACAGAGATGTAGCTTATCCATTAAAAGTAGATTTTACGATTAGTGTGTCTTTTGACGCAAAGGATGGTAATGTGTTTATCAGCCTATTGTATATTTGTTCTTATGTGGCGCTCTAGAGACCAAACGTGTCGACCGATTTTGATGATACTTACATCAATCGAATTTTCTTCATCTAGCGAGTGTCACTAAAGATATAACAGTAATCAAAATTCAATATGGCGACTACCAGACGCCTTATTGTGAAAAAGTTGTCTTTTGTGGCGCTCTACAAATCAAACGCCTGGACCGATTTTGATGATTCTTACTTTAAAGAATTGTCTTAATCTTACGAATGTCAAAACATGACAGTAATCAAGATTTAATACGGCGACAACCAGACGCCATTATTATTGTGAAAAGGTTATTACAGCGTACCTATAGTATATTGTAGTATCAGAAAATATAAAAAGTGTACAATAGAAAAGTTAATTAAAAAAATCAAAAACCCCGACTACGTAAAATTTAAACTTTATATGGAAATAAATATTTTTTCCAAAAAAAAAAAAACCAAAAATTTTAAAAATACCTAAGTAATACCTATTAGTTAATCTGTATTACAAAGTGACAATTCTTATTACCTAATCAAGTCATCACATTAATTTCCGCGACCGATCTTTCGTCGTAACAGCAGCAGGACTGTGGAATTCGCTTCTTGTCAACATGCAACTAGCCAACTTTTGCGATATTTCCTCCAAGTATTCGCTACGTAAGTTTTATTTGAAGCAATCGAATATTGATTAACAGTTTACGTTCTAATGAAGCTTCATGCAGCGCTTCTTATGATGAACAAAGTATAATTCATAGGAATTAGCAAGTCAACATTCTTAGAGAGTTTTAAACCTATTTAAATACAAGCGATTTTATTTTAAGAGCTACAACAAAAGGTAATACTGTAACTTAAATACTGACTCAATAATACAACTAGAAAGAAATCAGGTAAATTATTTCTAACAAATACAGAAGATATCAAAACTGGATTTTTTAATTTCACTTCATGTTTGTTTTATTTCACAGTTCTGCCAATGTCTCGTGAATAGAATATTTTTATAAGCATTCTTGTAATTAGTTTTTATTTATAATCAATCCATTTTCCTTATGCAAGCCCCAGGCTACATCAAGTAAAATGCCGCCAAAACAGTAGGTATAGGGCCAATAACATAAGTTTATAAATCAAAATAAAAACTAACAAATGGCAGACAATTACCGATATATTACCGATATTATAATTTAATATAATATTTATAAATTTAGTTATTTTATTTGCTTTAAGAGGCAAATGCTTAACCGATCAGTACCTCATACAGTCTATAGAATGTCAAATAAATCCGAATTACGAAGAAAAAAACATAACGGGTGCAATTATGTACTAATCAATGTAGATAACTTTATACAAAATTATTATCAATTCTTCGAGCACTCATGGGTAGATTGTATCTAAATCTTTTACGAGTTCAATTATGCGTTATTATTTATTTTGGTACTATCCATCCTGGTTTAAAAAAAAAATCTGGAAGTTTGGGTGGAATATCCGAAACCTTTTCACCACAGATCACTCGAGAAATTATCTGTTACATACAACAAATAATTGATTTCTCTGCATTTGTAATTGTGCGCATTTCCTATGAATTAAGCCTTTACCTAGTATGAAATGTACCTACTGGCCGACATTATTGTACAAATGCGTTTTTTTTTTTATCTTAGGAACATATAAGTTTTTTTCTCTTCTTACTTAATAGCATAATTCATATAATAAATGAGTAAGCTTGATCCTACAACGTAAATTATATTATTTGCATTTTTAACAATCCTTGCCTATAAAAAAACAATCAAATTAAATTCAAAAATACTTTAATAAATATAAATATTCAGTAATTTCAGAAACGTATTTAAACTTCTTAAACCCATTTGTTTATTAATAATAATTATAGTCTTTAGACAAAATAAGTAAACGTCAGTCGATTATTTGGATAATTAGTGTTTTGTTTGTTTCCTATTTCACGTGCCATAATTAATATTCTAAAATAAAAAGTTACCTTTAATAAGTTTAACAATTTAAAATAAGTATTCTATTTACCATGTTGTACATAATCTATCAATTAGGTCATAGCTTATTGAAATATGTACCTAACAATATGTAATGGTATCGTAACATAAATTACTAATTTATATTAGGTATCCCTAAATTATTATTTGTAAGTAATTATTAATAAATTTATTCGTTTTAGATGCGATACTTCTACGAAACAAAACGAAAATAAATTCTTTAAACAGCTGTGACGTGTTTTTTATTTGTATTATCAGCTGTGTCCGCGGCTATGCTCGCTTAAATCACAGAACGCATTCGATCGGACGCATGCGCGAATCGTGTTACACGTCCGCTCCCGGTTATTTTAAAGATAAAAATGCCTATTATGGGTGATCCTTTGAAAATACTTACTTTTTTGTAGGTCTTTAATATCTAAAATCATGTAAAACATTAATTTGATATATTTCTGATGGTAAATATACTCGGCGTAAGACATTTAAGCGTCCGAATTGACTCGCCATGACCAGTTTTTGAAGTGAAAAATTCTTTAGCGGCGTTGTTCACTTTTTGGGATGGGTAAAAAATGTTAAACTCGCGTATCGAAAATTCTTAAGACGGATGGAGAGTAGACCGCCGACGAGGTGTAGGAGAGGAAGTAATATCCCCCTCTCTTTCTACCGCGCGTCGAAAATGTATGCCAGCTCCTGCTGTTAAATGAGTGGGAACTATAAAAAAATATACATATTATGTACCTACACATTATAGATGTAATATGTTTATACTGTATAGAATGAACCTATATTTTTATAACATCACAATAAACAAATGTGCGGTGTAGGTTTTTAATGTGTGAGGCTGCAACAAAAGCACGGCTCGGCGGCGCGGCGACGGTAAGAAGAAAAAGTACGCGCGACAAATTTTATTATAGCGACATATTTGAGGGAAATCGTTTCTTTTTTGATAATACTATATCTGGGCGACCGAGCTGTATCACCAAAAACCCAAACCAAACCAAAAAACATAAACACCTATCTAGGTAATCTTAGAATGTAAAATATTATCTATCTAAATGCAAAGTTTCATCGAAAGCGTTGGAGCCGTTGTATATATATATATATACTTATATAAAAATTGCTCAATTATTATAATAAGATTAAAGCAATGCGCGCGTGACTCGTTGGTTCTTTATATTAGGAGTACCGTAAAACTACACAACTATGGTCCAGTTTTGTTAGGTTTAAAGTTTGTGATTATCTTCTAAAGAGTGGATTTACATTATTTAATATCTATTCATGTTTTCGGATAAAGGAGAACATAGTAAGATAACACATCAATCTCAAAATATAGTATGGATAGATACTATTTAAAAAAAAAAAAATTATGATTGGACTATTTTTGTATGGCATGTTGACAAGTATAAACCAGATTATAAATTGTACTCAGGACGGCTATTGTGATACATTAGAATAGAATATGCAGTCTGGTTTCTGAGGCAACTTCCAAGACAACCCACAGCGTTTCATGCAGTTCACGAATGCTCCATTAACATCGACGGTCTGCACGTGTCCTGGCTACGTTTAACCTTCGTATTCCACTAATACGTATTCGCCTGGTTTGGGAATAAACTCTGGAGGTTTTGGAGTCTCTTCTTGAGGTTTATTTTCAATTAACTCGTCTGAGAGGTCGACAGTCGAGTCTGAAGCATACTGAATTTCAGCTTCATCTTCACTTTCACTGGAAGAGTAATAATGGTTCTTCTTTGGTTTTTGTATAGGGTTTTTTTTTTATGTAGTAGGTTGTATTTGAGCTATTTCTTCTGCAGAAATGCTTTTATCCGCCTCAACATTAAGCTTCTTCTTTCGTCCTTTATTACCCATTTCAACCACTTCCTTTCTTTTATTTTCCAGGAACTCTATAAATGATTCTGAAATCAGGCTTGACTCTTGCGGTGCAGTATCTGGGTGTTTAAAGGTCGGCAAACGTTGCAGCACCTGCGTTTCATCTAAGGGAAAAATGCCAGTTTTCCTAAAGCCAGCTTTAAAATTGTCTGAAGAGTTGTCCATGATCTTTTTCCACAGTTTTTTTCAGCAATACAGGAAATAGATTTTTATGGATAGTCGGTGATCTCTGTACTTCAGCAGTTTCCTACCATTCATCCAAAATTTCACGCCAACGCAGCTTAAGAGGTCTAAAGTAGGCAACGTCTAAAGGCTGCGTCAGATGAGTGCTATTTGGAGGAAAAGCCACAAAAGCAATATTGTGCTCTTTGCAAGCTTTTAAAACCTCTATATTTATGTGGGAACTTAAAACTTAATTTATGTACGGTGGTAAAATCTCTCCTGCAGCATTGCCGCATATTATTAAACTAACAGATGCTTTGGTAGAGTTCTTTATAGCTTCCGGATATTTACATCTCCGTTTCGTTAACACCTTTTTCTTGCCAGGGTCGTCAACCAGTTTAGTTTCATCATAATTGTATATAAGAAAAGGCGACACTGCCTCAATTTCGGTCTTTAGTTTGTTAAAATAGGATTGAATCTGTTCCTCATCTATAGCGGCCCTTACTCTCTTTATATTATTACAGAACCTTTGAGACAAATCTTTGTTGTGCCTTTTCACCGGGTAAGTTATTTTTGAATTGGTTAATTTTGCGTCCTTTTTTATCAAGATACATTTTCACAATGCACCTTAGATCGAAAATCGTTATAGGGAAACCGAATTTACACATTTCTGTCGCATGCTGGATAAAAGTAGCTTCTTCAGCTTCTGAAAAGGTACACTGACGACCTGGCTGACTAACATTGTTTTGTCTAAACGCCTTTAATTTTAAAATTATTGAGTTTCTCGGAATTTTATATTTTTCAGCAGCTTCACGCTGAGTTAATACTTTGTAGCTTAGATCAAGCAGACAAAGTTCCATTTGGCGATCACTATAGCACTTGTATGTACGTCCTCCAACTTTCCTTCTCTTGAATTTGTCTCGTGACATAATTTTCTAAAACAAAATGAAGTTGATTTTTAATTATGGTCCAAAAAAACGTTAGTAACAGTTGAAACCTAAGTATGAAATTAAATAAAGAAATACACAATTTTGTAAATCGGTGCAATTACACCATAAACTACACTTAATTTACATGTTAGAAATATTACCTTCTACAAGAATCCAACTTGGAAGATTTTTCCTCACTACAACAAATACTTTCAAATAAAAGTTTGCAGAGCTCACTTTGCACGTTAAAACAGGTTTCTCTTGCACAAAGCCGAATAAATTGAAATTCTACGCCATTTATTAATTAATAAAAAAAATTGTGTGACTAACTAGATGTCGTTACAAAATGAATCAATTGAGATTGTGTTTGAAGTGGTAGCTGGACTATATTTGAGCCCCTGTACTATAGTGGTGTAGTTTTACGGTATCAATTGATACTGACCACATTTGCTTATCCATTACTTTGCTAATCGAGTGTAAAAACGTGTATTCCGTATAAAATCATCAAAAATACGATACCAAACAAATAATTTCAAATGAAAACAAATGAAATAAAATGATAATAAATAATCTTCGTTCTTCAGAGAAAAAAAAGAAAAAAAAGGAAAAGAAATCGGGAATATCAAAGGGTATATTTTCACTTCTGCCGGCACTCCTGGAGTTGTATTTTTACAATTTGCGCGGACCTTAATTCTTTTTCTGAAATAAAAGTAGCTTATGTTACTGCTTATAATATTGGATATCTACCAATGAAAGTGAAAGCTCCATCAAAATCGGTCCAACCGTTTTGGAGATTACCCGTATAAAACAGACCGACGAAAATCTTACAAATTGGTTTTTGTTATAGGTACCTCTATTTTCATAAGCATTTAGTAAAAAAGCTGTTATTTTAACATTACAAACAGATACCTACTCAATTTTATTAATTTGTATAGATAGACATTAGTATCTAATACTGTGTGGATGGTGGCTTGTTAGAACGTTCTAGTCAGTTATTTATGTATAAACTCCAGGGTCAAAAAACCACAACATGTCACTTCAAGATCCCGCCAAAAACTCTTCTTCTTCTTCCTCTTCCTAACTTGGCAACCGGTCCTCTTTAATGAAGACCATTACTGCCATTGTCGAGTGAATTATATTGTCAAGTGTTATGACGACTCAGTAGCCTAACAAGATGGTGGCTCCCTTGTTAGACTTTCTAGGGAATTTTTGTGGGATCTCGGAATGAATGCTTTCAGATTATATTTATAATCCACCTCACTTATGCACAAAACCAAACTATATCACGCAAAACGCCACCAATATTACCTAATATAGGGTCAAAAACCTAAGTAAATGAATTAAAAATAACAACCACAACATGTCACTTCAAGATCCCGCCAAAAACTCCAAATGGACAATGGGTACTTTTTTTAAGCCTTCATAGTATTTTCTAATTTTTTTAAATTGAGGACTAACAAGATGGTGTCTCCCTTGATAAAACTATAAAGGGAGGTTTTGTGACGACTCAAAATACATGGCACAACATGGCTGATTAAGATCCCGCAAAAAACTCCTACGGGCGACATTATGAATTTATATTTGTATAATTAGGTATGTAATTTTTTTCACATCATATGAAAAAGTAGCTATAAATTCATAATTATCTTTAAATTATATATCTTTATATTTTTCATGATTACTTATTATATTTTTCTGTTTAAATATTAAAAAAAAACGACGCATAGAGTATGAAATAAAATGCAACTATCGCTATGTATGGAAAACTGTCCGTCGAAAAGTGTGTTTATTTATGGTGTCACAAGCACGTAAATTTTAAAAATGCTGCCAAAATTATTATTTTTTAATATTCGCCCACTTGGACAACTTTTCACTCCACAAACATTTCCCATTATTGTTCAAGGTTTTTTGAAGTTTTACAACATTAAAAACTATAAAATCACGAAAAATTATCATTCCGTCTTGCTATGATTCTAACGCTATTATGGTGCGTTTTTGAATTATAACTTGCTACTTACAGTTGGACTTTTTACAACTTGTCCTCCATTTATGAAGATCGCCTTATTTCTACCCTCCATACGTCCATGGATGAAATGTTTTAACGTATATTATGTAATATTACTGGCATTTTGTGATATTATACCTAGTTGGTTGTTGTGTATAAGTGAACTGGATTAAAATAATATAAATCAAATATTTTATACAACATATAATAAAAAGAAACATCCATTTTTAGCTAGAAAGACACATCTTGATATAGCGATGTTTGAAGTTTAGAAAAATAGTACGAAAATATGCTTAAATGACGCACATCATGTGACCTTATAAATAAAAAAATTGCGAAAGTGCATCAAATATCAAGCTGTCATTAGTGTCATTGCTGATTGCAGTCATTTCAACTTCAACTTTTCAAGAAATTTGTCAGGGCTTATTTGATTGCATTTATTGCGGAGTATTTTTTTCTATCTATAGAGATATGTTTGAAACATTCTAAGTGCGTAAGATGTAATAATTTAAAGCGTATTTAATAATTTATAATAAATTGTGCTGTTATACTCGGCTATTAGAATCAATTTATTACAATTTATACTTATTCATTACTAGTAAATCTTGGAAATGGCGCCCCCGAGGCAACCTTATAGTTTGTTCAAAGTATGCATAAAAAAATGTATTAATTTGATCAATTCCGCTTGTTATATTATTGAAAAGAGATATCCTGAGTGTCAATTTAATGAATGTGAGAGAGAAGCATTTTCTTTGAAATGCCATTTGATGTCTATGTTGCCTGCCAGGTAAACGTTATCTACATGTTATTTATCAAAGAATATTTATGATGTATTTTATTTTACTAATTAAACTAACATCTTGCTTTATCTCATCAATCTATTTATATTAATTCCAGACTTCTTAAAATTCATAATAAAATTATATTCCTAAATGACACCTAAATATTATAAAGGGAAGGGTTATTAGTACATTGGGGTGAGTAAACTATGTGAGTGTTAGAACATTTAAAAAAATTATCTTACCAATATTTTTATAAATTGAGCCAACTATTTAATCAGTGTTAGTATGATTAAAGTGACAAGAGCAGCTAAGTACCTGTTATTTCTGTGTCTTGTATTTTTGTAGACAAAAATTCATTAATGTTGGTTATGCCAACTGCTGTTTAAGAGATACTAAAAATATGCCTTTTAACAGCAAATTTCTTTTTGGACACTGTTTATAGCCCAATAGGTACCAAGTATGTGCAGCTACTAAACATTAAAACTCAAAGGATTTCAATCTCTTCTCACCTAGTACCATAATATATAGCAACCAGATCTTTTAACTATAACAATCTATTTTTTCTTAATTCTTTCCCAATAATCCCAGTCTAAAAATTTGCCAGTCTTGAAAAAAAATTTTAAACACTGCATATCTATTGGGTACTAATAATTAATTATTAATTAATCACAAAAATTACAGAGAGATACAAATTTAGGTTAGAATGTAGCATGTAGTAATAAACCATATGAAAAAATTGAAAGGTAAAGTTTTTCTACTTAGAATTTGAAAATTTCTAGAATTACTAGCTGGCTCAGCATAACCGGAACAAACAGGACAATGTATTATGTTGTTCTACCCTTTCCGGTATCTAGTTAATGGCTCGGTCACAGCTCCACCTACTGAATCCTAATATAGCTATGAGCAATCATCTTGATAATTATATAATATATTTACATATGAGCTCAACAAGTCAAGTTGTTCAGAAGTTACATAATAACTACAAAAACACTTACAAGATTTTTATAAATAATATTGTCATCATCTTTTAAATTGAACACTGATTAATAATAAATTTATTTACACTATTAAATTATATCTGCATGATCCCTATCATTTGGCAATCCTTCAGCTTATAAGCTGCATTCTACTAACCATCTGGTGTGATATGGGTCATAATAAAAGAAATGCAAGCTTTACCCTCTAGACATGCTACTGCTGACTGCGTAAACAGTATGTTACTATTCTTAGTAATGGATGTGTAAAGTGCTCTTGGCAAATATGCATTATATAAATAATCAAATTTATTTTTGGCACCGTCACTTCATATATTTTTTAGTTTCTGTTTTCACTTTCTTTCTAAATTTTTCTAAATTTGTACACTGTGTGAAAATATTGTTTTATATTATTTTACTGCAATTTTGGATTGAGAATAAAAGTGTCTTAATAGTAAATGTCTTTAATAAGATAAATACATGATCAAAGCATTTTTCTTCAGTTTTTGCCCAATTTGATCTGGTTTAGCCGCATAATAGTGCATTATGATTTAACAATAGACTTAAAATTTCTTTTTAGAGTATAAAAAATAAAGCTATGATAGAATCTATACATTATAATTTAATATTATATTTATAAATTAAATATACATATTCTGAATCAAAAATCAAGAAAAATATATCATACTTATTTTTTATATAGGTATTCAGTCAATGTTCATCTGGTCACATGATGATCTACAATGGTCCTTATAGACAAAACAGCATCCTTCAATATCAAAGGTCTTAATTTTGTTCTCGAGTTTTAAGGATTTGTATATTTATTTGTATAGACATTTTGCCCACATTGAAATGCACTCGTGTGACGAATGATTTACCTGTAGTTATTTATATCTGTATGTGTCTATATAATTATGTCAATAAATTTCACACTCTTAAAAATAAAATATTTCGAATTTATGGTTAAAACTATGAGGTCAATATTTTTATAATTTTTGAAGAATGGTAATTAAGAGCCACACTGCTGTACTCGATGATAATCACAGTACAATCGAAAAACAACAACAACGACCACTAAAAAAACGATAGTCAGCCGCTGCTCGTCACCCTCATGCAGGCCTGTAAGCATCTCGGTAGCTAGACATACCACTTAATATACAGGCTGATCCCGAAACACGACAAACTAAAAGTGAGTCGCTCTGTGAAGATGTGGGTTTATCATCATGTGCATGTAACCCAATCGGGTAAAGATTCCCTATGCTTGATTACTGGATATACATCAACTGATCCCGGAAGGCGACCGGTAGCTAGGGGAGGCAATGCCCACTCTAGAAAAATCGACAATATTAAAGGAATAACTGGTTTTATTTTTCGTCTTAAAATTATCCTATAATTATTTCATCTTCCCCGGAACGTCCAAAGAACATGCTATAAGGGCAAAGTTTATCTTCATAAAATTTTATTGATGATGAAAGTAACTTTCGTTCGTAAGTATTAATATGCAATGCCTAAAAATAATGCACATATATCACTTTTTAATTTTAAACAAATGTTTGACATACAATAAATTATCGTGTATAAGAGATAGGCATTGGTATCTCAGACTTTTTTTGATATGGGTACCAAGGACCAATATTGTGTAGAACATTGTATTTACGTATCACTAACCATTAGACCAGCGCACGCGAATAAAGCAGTTCAAGAACGCATTGACTTCCGACTTACTTAACAAAAATCAATATTTAAAGCTAGCTGAGAGGTATAGCCGAATGTTAGAATAGTATACTTAATCCTCGTGAATTTAGCTATCATATACAAAAATAATGTTTCAAATCCGACTGGTAGTTTCAGAGATTAGCGTGTTTATACAAAAAAACTCTTTATTATATTATATATTATAGTATCGATGTCATTTTACTAATAAACAATTTATATTTTCAGGTTATTTGATGTCCTCTGTTCTGAAAGAACATGCTGTACCTTCCGCGGCGATCCCCGCATACAACTCCACGTCTTGACACACCCAAACATGACTGTTTTCTGTAAAAGCGACCTCGACAACAGCATCCCTCAACAGTTTTGGATAGAGACCCTTTCTAACTTTAACCGTCTTGTTGTTCTTGATCTTAAATTCATTTGCACTGATGAAATACTCGTAGTCGTCGGCGCCAATTGCCTATTACTCGAAGAAATTAACATAGTTTCCCGTGTAGACATCTGTAAATCGTTGTTTAATGCTTCCGTTTTAATAAGAAATGTCTCAGATGCTGGCCTCTGTTCTATTGTCAAGTTAAAACGCCTTCGTATTTTAGCTATGGATCCTCCTAGGAACGAACGAGCAAATCGTATTGGACGTTGTGTCTCTCAATCTGGTATAATTATGCTAATTAGTGAACTGCCCTGTTTAGAGGAATTGAGAATAGAAACTTGTGATATCGGCTCGACCTTGATCAATACGGTAATGAATATAGGACCTTTGAGTCTAAGAAAAATAAATTGTCATTTCGCTTCTGCTGAAGGTATCAAGAAGTTAATCAAAATTTGCCCCTTATTAAGGGAACTCTCTGTTACACGTTTAGCGGAACATAATAAAGACGCCATTCTAGAACAGATTTCTATGAGCGATTTACGCCTTAACAAATTGGATTTATCTTTTTTTTCCTACACGGATTCATTGCATCAGCTCCTCGAAGTCAAAGGTATTTATTTAACTCATTTCTCGCTGTGGGAGATAGAACATTCGTTGAATTTAGACGCTGTATTATCTATAGGTATATATTGCCCCAATTTAAACTCACTTTGCCTTATGACGCAGTCAAAAAGTTTAGTCATACCACGAGATTTTCGACATCCGAAGAAAATATTTTCTGAACTACGGACGCTGACGATAGGTAACGAAAATTTCGATATAAATAACATATTAACATTCTTTGTAAAGTGTACAAATAACTTACAAAAATTAGTTGTAAAGTATCAAACTAAAACTAATATCGATAGTACGTTGTTACAAATGTTACAGAAAGGCTATTTGAGGAATTTGAACTGCTTATGGTTGGACTGTACTTTAGATGTATCAAAATATGTTATTTTAAAAGTAATTCAGTTGTGTGAAAAACTGCAAATGTTCACAGTTGAATTTATGGAGGAGATGAGTGATATACATGTATATATTTATGATAATAATTTAGATATAAAATTAGGTGGTTACTGATCGCGTTCAGAGATTTGTAATTATTTAAAAATAAATATTTTCTTTTGCTGACGAATTTTCCCTTATCTCCAGAATCTACCCGTTAGACCGTAAAACGTACGTGCACTTTTTTATACGATAAAAAAACATAACGTTAAATTTGCGCTTGCATTTGAACAAACGGCTATGCCAAAAGAGCCTTATGAAATTGGTCAGTTTTGAAATAAAATTGCCTTTTTTTAATTCATTTTTCACTGATATAGCTATAGTTTTTACTAAGGGACAATGTACGATGCTATACCTAGGTACTATTTGGCTAGGGTGCGAGTGTTTATCCGAGTAAAACGTAAGAGTTGTAAAAAAGGCCTCACAAATCTTGCTCACATTTGACGATATAGCGTCACTAACCGTCTCATTCACACTGGCACCTTAAATTTTTGGACTTGGAGAAAGTCTAGAAGAATTAGAAGCATTTCCATTAAGTAAAAATAATTGGACTGGAATCGGGTTTCCTTAGAAATTATAGTACCCACATTGTTTTTTCAGTACGTGATGTAATAATCTTGAGTATTGGTTGGGCAACAAAAGTGATACTTTCTTTAAAACTGAGCTACTTGTGTTTTTAATTTTAAACTATAATAATTATAGACGGATTAATCAGGGTTACAATACAAGGAAAAATAGATTCGTAGTCACAGTATTCGAAAGATCATTGGAAGATGATAGCCACCACGTGGGCTAACACCTATTTCTAGATTATCTTTGATTTATGCGGCACCTCAAATAACAAAGACTACCTGAATTTCGCTATACCTCATTCAAGTCTTTATAAAAATTGGTAACTAAATAAAAACAAGTTTAAAATACAATTAAATTTTACAAAATCATAACATTTACCTAATCCTATTAATTTACAATATATAAAAACCTTATTTTCAATAAAACGATAGGAAATTAAGTTTCAGTAAAAAGATAAATTATAAGTAATCTGAGTTTCCTATTATTAGATATATCGTTTAAATCTTATATAATATATATTAAATCTATGTTTTGAACATCTATAGACAGTTCGAGTTCACTTTGTGCGCGCGACCGTATGTGTGCGTATAGCGTGTATAGGTGCAGTGACTACGTGTGTAGACATGGGTAGGTAAGTCCGCAAATTTATTTGCGCCAATTCAAGCTCCGCTTACTGTGCCCGCGCGGCGCATTGAGCTAGATCAAATTTGCGCCATGGCGCGTGATATAGCAAGATGATACGCGAAGCAAGCCAGTATAGAGAAATGAATGAGTCGGCTGACCGGTGCAGTAGCGTGGCCCGGTTCACTGCGCTGAAATGCAGTATGCGCTAACACATTAGGGGAGTAAGTGTGATAACACACCCAGCATTATTTCATCTTCCCCGGAACGTCCAAAGAACATGCTATAAGGGCAAAGTTTATCTTCATAAAATTTTATTGATGATGAAAGTAACTTTCGTTCGTAAGTATTAATATGCAATGCCTAAAAATAATGCACATATATCACTTTTTAATTTTAAACAAATGTTTGACATACAATAAATTATCGTGTATAAGAGATAGGCATTGGTATCTCAGACTTTTTTTGATATGGGTACCAAGGACCAATATTGTGTAGAACATTGTATTTACGTATCACTAACCATTAGACCAGCGCACGCGAATAAAGCAGTTCAAGAACGCATTGACTTCCGACTTACTTAACAAAAATCAATATTTAAAGCTAGCTGAGAGGTATAGCCGAATGTTAGAATAGTATACTTAATCCTCGTGAATTTAGCTATCATATACAAAAATAATGTTTCAAATCCGACTGGTAGTTTCAGAGATTAGCGTGTTTATACAAAAAAACTCTTTATTATATTATATATTATAGTATCGATGTCATTTTACTAATAAACAATTTATATTTTCAGGTTATTTGATGTCCTCTGTTCTGAAAGAACATGCTGTACCTTCCGCGGCGATCCCCGCATACAACTCCACGTCTTGACACACCCAAACATGACTGTTTTCTGTAAAAGCGACCTCGACAACAGCATCCCTCAACAGTTTTGGATAGAGACCCTTTCTAACTTTAACCGTCTTGTTGTTCTTGATCTTAAATTCATTTGCACTGATGAAATACTCGTAGTCGTCGGCGCCAATTGCCTATTACTCGAAGAAATTAACATAGTTTCCCGTGTAGACATCTGTAAATCGTTGTTTAATGCTTCCGTTTTAATAAGAAATGTCTCAGATGCTGGCCTCTGTTCTATTGTCAAGTTAAAACGCCTTCGTATTTTAGCTATGGATCCTCCTAGGAACGAACGAGCAAATCGTATTGGACGTTGTGTCTCTCAATCTGGTATAATTATGCTAATTAGTGAACTGCCCTGTTTAGAGGAATTGAGAATAGAAACTTGTGATATCGGCTCGACCTTGATCAATACGGTAATGAATATAGGACCTTTGAGTCTAAGAAAAATAAATTGTCATTTCGCTTCTGCTGAAGGTATCAAGAAGTTAATCAAAATTTGCCCCTTATTAAGGGAACTCTCTGTTACACGTTTAGCGGAACATAATAAAGACGCCATTCTAGAACAGATTTCTATGAGCGATTTACGCCTTAACAAATTGGATTTATCTTTTTTTTCCTACACGGATTCATTGCATCAGCTCCTCGAAGTCAAAGGTATTTATTTAACTCATTTCTCGCTGTGGGAGATAGAACATTCGTTGAATTTAGACGCTGTATTATCTATAGGTATATATTGCCCCAATTTAAACTCACTTTGCCTTATGACGCAGTCAAAAAGTTTAGTCATACCACGAGATTTTCGACATCCGAAGAAAATATTTTCTGAACTACGGACGCTGACGATAGGTAACGAAAATTTCGATATAAATAACATATTAACATTCTTTGTAAAGTGTACAAATAACTTACAAAAATTAGTTGTAAAGTATCAAACTAAAACTAATATCGATAGTACGTTGTTACAAATGTTACAGAAAGGCTATTTGAGGAATTTGAACTGCTTATGGTTGGACTGTACTTTAGATGTATCAAAATATGTTATTTTAAAAGTAATTCAGTTGTGTGAAAAACTGCAAATGTTCACAGTTGAATTTATGGAGGAGATGAGTGATATACATGTATATATTTATGATAATAATTTAGATATAAAATTAGGTGGTTACTGATCGCGTTCAGAGATTTGTAATTATTTAAAAATAAATATTTTCTTTTGCTGACGAATTTTCCCTTATCTCCAGAATCTACCCGTTAGACCGTAAAACGTACGTGCACTTTTTTATACGATAAAAAAACATAACGTTAAATTTGCGCTTGCATTTGAACAAACGGCTATGCCAAAAGAGCCTTATGAAATTGGTCAGTTTTGAAATAAAATTGCCTTTTTTTAATTCATTTTTCACTGATATAGCTATAGTTTTTACTAAGGGACAATGTACGATGCTATACCTAGGTACTATTTGGCTAGGGTGCGAGTGTTTATCCGAGTAAAACGTAAGAGTTGTAAAAAAGGCCTCACAAATCTTGCTCACATTTGACGATATAGCGTCACTAACCGTCTCATTCACACTGGCACCTTAAATTTTTGGACTTGGAGAAAGTCTAGAAGAATTAGAAGCATTTCCATTAAGTAAAAATAATTGGACTGGAATCGGGTTTCCTTAGAAATTATAGTACCCACATTGTTTTTTCAGTACGTGATGTAATAATCTTGAGTATTGGTTGGGCAACAAAAGTGATACTTTCTTTAAAACTGAGCTACTTGTGTTTTTAATTTTAAACTATAATAATTATAGACGGATTAATCAGGGTTACAATACAAGGAAAAATAGATTCGTAGTCACAGTATTCGAAAGATCATTGGAAGATGATAGCCACCACGTGGGCTAACACCTATTTCTAGATTATCTTTGATTTATGCGGCACCTCAAATAACAAAGACTACCTGAATTTCGCTATACCTCATTCAAGTCTTTATAAAAATTGGTAACTAAATAAAAACAAGTTTAAAATACAATTAAATTTTACAAAATCATAACATTTACCTAATCCTATTAATTTACAATATATAAAAACCTTATTTTCAATAAAACGATAGGAAATTAAGTTTCAGTAAAAAGATAAATTAAGTAATCTGAGTTTCCTATTATTAGATATATCGTTTAAATCTTATATAATATATATTAAATCTATGTTTTGAACATCTATAGACAGTTCGAGTTCACTTTGTGCGCGCGACCGTATGTGTGCGTATAGCGTGTATAGGTGCAGTGACTACGTGTGTAGACATGGGTAGGTAAGTCCGCAAATTTATTTGCGCCAATTCAAGCTCCGCTTACTGTGCCCGCGCGGCGCATTGAGCTAGATCAAATTTGCGCCATGGCGCGTGATATAGCAAGATGATACGCGAAGCAAGCCAGTATAGAGAAATGAATGAGTCGGCTGACCGGTGCAGTAGCGTGGCCCGGTTCACTGCGCTGAAATGCAGTATGCGCTAACACATTAGGGGAGTAAGTGTGATAACACACCCAGCACAATAAATTAAGTTGGAGCAATTGCGCGGCGTGGCGCAGTGTTACCCATGTCTAGTGCAAAGTCCACAGAACATAGTCTGTGACAGAGATAGAACAATGCAAAGTCTGCGAATAAGCATAGAGTTAGCATATCTTAAAAAGCATTGGGAAATAAAAAAGTTTTAGAATTATCTAGTCTTATAAGGCACCCAGGCGAAAGTGAAAAATCTAGATTTTATAAGAATGCAAGATGCGTCAAGCCTTTTTTATAGGTCCACTCCATGGTGCCTAGGTTATATATGGGTAATCATACACCAGCTGTAAAAGCCCCCTTTAATAGAGAAAAAGAAAATATGGTGCCTAGGTTATATATGGGTCATCAATAATCATACACCAACTGTAAAAGCCCCCTTTAATAGAGAAAAAGAAAATATAGATAATACCATTAGTACTCTGTGAGCAAAGAAACACTATAGTTTATACTGTACTAGCTGTCCCCACGGTTCAGTGCTGCCAGCTGTTTTTTAGTGTTCAAAAAAGCGCTAGATTATAATGCTATTTTTTAATTATTAGGATTTAAATAGATACTTTACACATAACAACCATATTGTTTGATGAACCAAAAAACTGGTAGGTACTTGTAGATATAGTGTTTTCGAAATTGACCTACCTATCGTTTACGTTCTGAACAAAAATAAGTTTACTTATGGATAACGCACGGCACGTTATTGAAATTAAAACGTGAAGTATTTTAATAATTTTTCATTTATTAAAATAATCATCTAGTGAAAAATAAGACAAAATAATTTAAAGGTCATCAAGGGACGCTCATCCTCTGTGTCGTCGCATGGAAATGTTTGAAGAGTTCCAGAACCAGATGGACCTAGCTGTGGGTCTATGATATCCACATAACGTTGGACTACTTATACCTAATTTATACCAATGTGCCTCTATACGTCATCAGGAAGACCACAATTGAAACATGAGGATTGTTTAGAAATCAAGCCCATTCTTACCTGTAAAATCACATTAATCGTGACTATGTTGAGAACATTACTATATTTATTTTGTACTATATTCATTGTCCTAAATATTCTTTCAATATATCCACTAGAATGTGTAAGTGACATAAATTTTAAACTTATTCAGAAGTTTAAAAACATTCAGTAGAAATAACATTCGTTTTGAAATGGTTATAAATAATAAATACCATAAAGCGCTAGATTTTCCGCTAGGAGTCAAGTGCTAATGGGTGTTGAATACCCAAAAATTCCGCTAGATCTAGCGCCGAAAGCGCTAAAATGGCATCACCGCCACGGTTTCACCTGTGTTAATTTTATCCGACAAACATCGAGCCGCCAACGCGGCATTGCTCCCGTGTAGCCAGCCTATCCTAATAAAATTGTTCTTCCCGCAAGTACATATTATTATAATTTTTAATTATCTCCTAAACTATCTGTCCAAATAACATGCTTTAAAGAAGAAAATTTAACTTCATAAATCTGTCTATAATGAATTAGGCAATAATATGCCATGCCGAACAATAATGGTCATAAATTACTTTTTAATTTTTAAGAAATTTTTATGTACCAATCTATATGACATAGACATTATGCTATCGCCGACTTTTCTTAAATATACTAAGTACGAATATTTTTTAGAACATTGTATTTCCGTATCATTAACGGTTAGCGTTACGGTATTACGGTTACATCATTACGGTAAGCGCACGCAGATAAAGCAGTTCGGGAGGGTGTTTATATTTCAGACTCACGTAACAAAAATCAATATTTAATAATAGTTGTAGCCTAATGTTAGATAGTCTTCTACTATTCCTCGTTAGTCTGGATATCATATACAAAAATAATTTTTCGAATGTCTGGTAATTTCAGAGATTAGAGATAGCTACCTATTATTAAGAATATTTTTGCGGTTAAAAACCTTTTATTCTTATGAACTTACACGGACACAATATTTATAAGGAAACTAGCTGTGCCCGTGGCTTCGCTCACGTGGACTTCAGAATGTCCCGCGCGATTCTTGCTCCCCCACTCCCGGCTATTTTAAAGACAAAAAGCTTATTGTGGGTGTTCCTTAGAAGATAGACGTATACTTTTCCAAACTTTTTTGTAGGTCTTTTTAATGTCTACTATTGTTTAGTACATTAATTTGCTATATCTCTTATGGTTTACTCAGCGTAAGCCATTTAAGCGCGCGAATTGATTCACCATGACCAGTTTTTTATATTTGTGCGAAACCATAATTATTTTTCTAAAATAAAAGTAGCCTAAGTTAGTCCCTATAAATTCAGCTATCTATCAGTAAAAGTCCCGTCAAAATAGGTCCAACCGTTTCGGAGATACCCGGAACAAACAGACGAGACAGACAAAAATTTAAAAAATGGGTGTTTTGTTATAGGTTTCGTATTTACTACTTTCATATGCGTTTAGTAAAAAGCTGTTATTTTGACATTACAAACAGACACTTCAATTTTATTAATTGTATAGATTAAACGGAAAATAAAACAGATCGGTATTTTAAATATAGATAATTTGAATGTAAATTACACAACAACTAACAAAGTAAATTACACAAATATACTTACAACATTACTTGTAACAAATAATCGAACTTAATCCTGGTGTTCTTATGAACATTATCCGGAACTTTGCTTATTGGTTTGTATAAAAATGATGGTTCATTGTCAAATTTTGGTGAACCACCTAACTGTACTGTTTCAGGGACATATAATTCTTCATTAAGTTTCTTAGCTAAGAAGTAAATTTCGGCTAAAGTGATAATTAATGCACATATAACACCAAGAAGTAACCTGAAGCCAAAGTCAAGGCTACTAATCATCCATCCAATACCTTTGAACCAAAATAAGAAACCAGCAAATATTGATATGATGAGTTGTCCAACAGCAATCAAATGACGATTAATTTGTTTCACTAAAAATAGAGATGCTTGTCATTAATTAATTGAACTACTAATAACTTGTACTGAGATAATATTGGTTCATTTGGATTTTTAGTTGTAAGCGCTAGTACACATTAGGCGCTTGGCGTTGCGTTCGACGAGCGTTAGTAGGGCAAGTTTACCGACTCAGTTCGCAAAATGGACGTCGAATAATTAACTCGCGCAACATTTTTTTTCTCTAAATTATCTTTAGAATTTCCAAATATTATTACCATCTCCCAATTACGTTTTTTAAATATTTTATTTTTATAATCGGAACTCTCCATGTCCCAAATAGATGGTCGCTGTTGTATTTCATCGATGAACAAATCTGTATCAAAATGCTCATCTCCATTTTTGTCATAAAAATATGTCCAACTTACACGGAAGCGTGTTCGAATGTACAGCAAAATGGCGGTGCATACATCTCAAAGCGCACAGCTATTTAAGTTTGTACGGCTGTATTTTATGTATTGTTATGTGAAACGCACGTTAGCAAAGCGCGCACTTTAAAATGCCTAATGTGTACTCGCAATAAGGGTTAAAATATTTTGATATGGCAGCAAGTTGACTATTATCCTTTGCTATCTTTTTTATTGTTTTACATTAGTAAATACTTACATTGATATGAAATGCTATCATCTGGAAATCTCATTCTAACATTATCCACTCTTTTAGTCATTTTTCTATAATCTCTTGCCTTTTGCTGTGCCCTCAGCTTCACATACCTTGCCTGTAAAACAGGATTCCTTTTAATTACATTGTTTTCTGGCATTTCAATTTGTGCTCCTTCTAAAAGTATATGTAAGTAAGGGACATCATTTTCACCACTCTCCTTTAGTTTTTGAATGTAAGTATATAACCAATCAATGTCCAGAGTAGTGAGATGAGGCTTATAATTGTTTGTATCTTCATCTAACTTTTTTCTTTCTGCTTCACTTTGTTCTAATAACTCTTTATGAGTTTCATTAGGTTTATCTTCATCAGACTTATTTTCATTCTCTTTATTTTTTATGTTATTAATTTCTTCAGAGCCATTATTAGTTTTTATTATAATATCTTTTATTTTATTCACATGAATAATATCTATGTCATTAGGTTGTATTTGTTTCACATCTTCACTTTCACAATCATGGTCTTCATTATAGTTTCTTTTTATCAACTTTGAAATACATATAGGTGTTTTACATGTATTCGGTATTTTGTTAATAAACTCTATTAATGTTTTTGTGGGATAAATCTTCAGTTTTTACAAGTGATCCTTTGAGGTCCATGGCTTAGTTGTTTGCAATATTTAACTTGTGGTTAAGGTCTGCATATAAGTTGTTAATAAACTCTATTAATGTTTTTGTGGGATAAATCTTCAGTTTCTACAAGTGATCCTTTGAGGTCCATGGCTTAGTTGTTTGCAATATTTAACTTGTGGTTAAGGTCTGCATATAAATCTCTTAATTCTTCTTCTTTTTCTTCGAATGTGTTATCAATTCTTTTACATTTAAAGTTCATATCATCAATAAACTGGTCCCATTCTATTTGCCTTTTATCACGATATTCTGCTCGTTTCTTTTCGCTCACCTATAAAACAATGATAATTAACTAATATAATTCTTATCATCAATTCAAAGGAATGTATCCAATGCTGAACATAAATCACCCTCAAAGCTTGCCATTGGAACTGATTTGTGGTTATTTAATTTAACACCTAGTTATTTCAAGCACCCTTGCCCAGATTATTACCCCATCTTGCAGGATTTGAAACCACACTATATTTGCCTATACATGGTTTCTGTTTAAAAACATATCTACACCCATCAAATATCAGATTTGTAGCACTTGTGACCTAATTCTAATTCATAAATCTTTTTTTTTTTTATATATGCCACACACAAAATCTGTCAAGGTTAAAATTTAAAATCATTTGGCACATGGAGGGGATTGGGCACTGTCAGGGAGGGGCTGCCTCTTACCCTCTCACACAGTAGTGTGTTTGACAGTATTTGACCTTGAAACTTTAATTACCAATAATAACTCGGGCCAGGTGAATTACCATGTAATGGGAAAGGCCAAATTCGAAATAGCATTTAGTATCGTTTTTGCATGTTGAGCAGCATTAAAAGGTACAGGGAGGGTGAAGGAAGCCATTCCCTATCTTCTGATACCATTCCCGTGGCAAAAGTAATGCCCCTGGCCAGAGTTACAGGAAGTTCAATGTTTCAAAGTCAAATTTCAAATTTTGAAAGTTAAACTTAGAATAACAATAATAAGATTAGGAGTTGAGACTCAACGGCCGCTGCTGCGGTGCTCGCTCATGCTTTCCTCATTGCAAGACACCTAACACGCACAGGCTCCCTTTGGTTGCTCCTTGTTACCTATTTACTTTTGAATGGCTAAGCCTTAGGTAAAACTCTATATTATCCCTTTTATTTATAAAAGAAATGTAGTGTAAAATTCATTTTTCACTATTCTATTGGAACTTTCAAAATATTTACAAAAAAAGTGCATGGTATTAGCTATATTAGTAGAAAAACATAATAAAAAACCATAATAAATTTCGAAATATTACGATAAGGTTTATTTACTAATCTGTTAAGCTCTGCTGAGATAATATACAAGCACAGTTTTGTATGTTTGTGCTTGTGTTTGGTTACAGGGATTTTTGTTTTGTGAAATGTTAGCAGGATGACAGAATAAGAATACCAAATCATAATTTTACTTTTAATTTCACCTGTTAGTGTATTTGCAACTAAAACTTCAAATCAGTGAATTACCTTGTAATGAGAGTGGTACCGATATAATCTTTATCAAATTCAACCTTTTCAACCCCCAATTCATGCCAAAGGATTGTAAATCCAACCCACTTTCACCGAGACCAGCAGCAAGCCAGATATTTTTGTCAATGAAAATTGTATTGCAGTCACTTTGATTAAAAAAAAAAAAAGTTCTTATATTCAAAATGGAAACATTAAATTTAATCAAAAAATTAATCTATGAGGACATCAGAGCTTTAATAAAAATCTAATTGGTATTATCCTGAAATTACAGTCTATCAAAAGTATTATAGGTCATTATAGTACCTTCTGTATATCAAGATAATCCTTCTCAACCTCTTCACACAATTTCAAGGCTTGCTCCAATTTTTCCCTTAAAACTGGTAATGCTGTTTCACCATTCCTCTGTATTCTATCTGCTTCACTATCTTTAATATCAGTTAAAGTCTCTAAAATTGTAAAAAGGTTTTCTACTTCTCTGTCACCTCGCTTTTCCTAAAAAAAAATATTTAAATATATAAAAATGTTATATCTGTACCACTAATCTTAAAGTGGTTCATTTTAGAATATGTGCCACTGAACTTGATGATTTGAAAGGGTGGGGGATGTGGGGAGAGTGAGAGAAACATCCTCTGTGAAGGAAAAGTATGAATACAAAGGTTTTGAGATTTTTATTTTATTTTGAAATTATGTCTATCTTGTACATGAATTTTCACTCGCTCATGCATGATGATCACAGTTCAAACTTAACTTAACCAATTTCACCACTACAAAAGAAAAGTGAAAATATCTCACTCAAAACACAAAATGGCACAAAACCCTTAAAGTATGTCATATTTAACATAGTCAACACAAGTGTTCAAAAACTAACAAAGAAATGTACTTGCAGAAAAACATTACAATCTTTGAAACTTTTTTACCTATCATTCAAAAGTGACCTTATATAAACTACTTACAATTGAAATTTGTATTGTCAGGTTTATAAAAAATGCGATTTGAAAATTTTTATTTCTAAAAATCTATTTTTTTCCTCAGTGTGAAATTTTACATTTAGCCAAATTATAAAGGGATCTAACTGTCAAAAAATTTGAAGTCTCAACTCGACGGCATGTAATATAAAGCCGAGGCCTTAGAATAATTCGTCATTTACAAGTACGTATTTACCTCAAACTCTTTCAACATAAACTTTATTTCTCCATTTAAGAATGGGCGATGGTCAAACAATCGTGTCCAGATGTCACCAATCTCTGTAATATAATTTGCAATGAAAATTTTGATATGATTAGATTCACTTTACGTGAATTTTTTAATTTTTACAAAATGTAATTAGGTTACACAGCATTATATAAAAAATATCAAATATATATAATCAACGAAAATAGCTCAAACCTCGTGATAATTCCGTCATCGTCATTATCTCGTTAAAAAGTATATAAATATTGTTCTGTGGCCACTAATAATTAACTTATTACCACAAAAACAAAACATAATCCGCTCATTTAGTACAATAAAATTTGTGATTGGCAGTTGGCACCTTGACAGATTAAGACAATATGAGTGAGGTCGATCATGCATATTTATCGGAACAGATTAAAATAACAGGTATTTACAAGTAACAGTTTGGAACTGTTATCTAATATCAGAAAAGGCTGTTAATAAATACTAGGCCTATCCACATACTAGTGAGGCGTATTTATCGGAACAGATACAAAAAACAAGTGTCTCTGAGTGAGTGCTAGTAACTGTTACCTCTAAAACGAATATGCTGTTCTTATGTATTTGTTTCAGTTTAGAACATGCTTTCCTGTGTTCTAGCGAAGGATGTTTATTATAAATTATTGATTGATGGATTTATGGTACTGATTGATTGATGCATTGGTTGATGGATTGATTGATAGATTCACTGATTGGGTTATACGTTATTTTATTATTCGTTAGGCACTTAGGCCGATAGTGCATACGATTTCGAGTTGCCGATCTATACTTAACTATGGTTACAAGGGTTGAAAAAAAAACACTATTTCTTAATTTTGTAGTAAAACATTGAAATATTTATTTTTATTTGTTCAAGTACACATGACTGAATAATTTCAACTATAAACTTGCTCTATATACTTTATAACAACTAATTGAACTATAAACCAATGACATTTTATAAATAGGTGCATTAGGTATACTGTCACTAGAAGCAGTTTTGAAATGGCAACATATTCTTATCAGCAACTTTGAACATAATTTGAAGTAATAAAAACACAAAAGGGTTAGGAAATCAAAGCGCAAAGCAGAAACTCTGTTGACAAAAAAGGATAAAAATACTTTAGAAGTTGTCGCTGCGCCAGCCAATAGCAACATACGGCAAATCTAACAGTCCACGAAGTAGCGGGCATAACTAGTTTATTATATTTTTCTTCGTCACATATTAATCAGATACAAAAAAATGTTTTTAAAAAACTTTAGTAATTAAAACGTATTTGTATTCTGATTTTTTTAATCCGTATTTCTAATATCAATCTATTTTTAGGTAATCTAATCACAAGAAAAATAGTAATTTCCTACTATAGTTCAATGGAAAAATGTTTTCTATAAGTTTTTTTCTTCTTCTTCTTCCTAATTTCGCAGCTAGCCCTCTTAATGGAGACCATTACTGCCATTATGCTGGCCTGGCATACTGGTGTGTGATACAAACGTAAACTGTTTCAATTTGGAAAATGCTCTTCTCTATTCAAGCTTAAGAATTTATACTTTGTTTAGAGAGAGAGAGATACAAACAAATATGACTAGGAACAAACTCATTCCTTTACTCATTTCAATTACAGTAATAGAAAGAGTTAGCATCATTTAACAGGCTGTTATATTGGAAAAAGTTTATGGAGTTGAAACCGGAACTAGTATTTTACCAGGTATAGCTCATGTCTACTTTAACTAGAGATGAGCAGTAACAGTTCAAACAATTCCAGGAATTATATCCTCTACTGGAACGATACTATCGTTCCAATCCGCGAGCTCAACTCAAGATAATTCCACATATACGGTACAAGATAAAGCGATATTTGTCATAATATTTGAACTAGCGAGTAAGATGTAATAGGTATGTTTATAAGGCAAAAATTCTCCTTACTTAATTTTCAATTCCACAAACTTTTCCCCTTGGATTTCAGTTCCCCAAAATTTCGGAAGGTACAAAAATTTTCCCCAAGATTTCGAAAAAATCACCAATCTACCTACCTTGGTCCAAGCTGTAAAGTCGCGAGTGTCCGTCTGTCCATCTCCATGCTGAATATTGAAAAAAAAAACAAAATAGGATGTCAAGGATAAGTTACAATCATTTTTAGAGTTATTTCCCTGTTAGATCGCGTAACATAGCATACCAACACGCCTGTATCCCCGAAGGGTTAGGAAGAGACACACAGTTCGCCGAGTATGTTTTTTTAGGTCCCATGTAATATGGGGCGAGTCTATTGCCATTAATCGGGCACAAAGCCAAACTCCGAGCTGGTACTGAGAATTTTCATAGAAAAACCCAATAACACTGCTCGACCTGGGAATCGAACGCAGGACCTCGAACATAGCAGTCGCGCTTACGACCACTAGGCTAATGAGGTAGTAGGTACCTATCCCTTGAAAACTACTGAACCGATGTGAATATAATTTCACATTACAGTAGAGAACCATTTCTGTGTATGAAGTGTCCGCCGAAAAGCGTCAAATTAGGGTGGCGCCACGGACTTTTTAAAGATAGCGCCAAACGTTTTTTCAATTTCACCCATTGGAACATCTATTAACTCCACAAACTTGTAAACTTTTCTTAAAATCTTTTTTTTTTTTTAGGTTTTATAACAATAAAAACTTTTTCAACTTGTCCCCCGTATAAAATGTTTTATTTACCTCTAACCTCCATATACACGAGGCACACCGGTATTACGAGTTGTCAACCAACCTGAATAACGAGGACCGTTCACCTACCTAGGTTTCGAAAGATGTCCCAGCGAGAAATATGGAGTGTTCTTCCACAGGGGTTATTCAGGGCCGGTCCTGTGGCACATCGTTTACGAGTGGGTGTACCTAAAGCGGTTTTTTTTCGGTCTACCCTTACTGTTACCCTGAGGGGTCCTATCCAAAAACAGAGCCCCTGGTGGCTTTTACAGCTTTACCGGGCTTGGGGGCGAGCGCTTAAGGCATTCAGCTGCGAATGCGTGGGCTACAAGCGCGCAAGGATGCCAAAGTGGTTGGACCTCGGCTTGGTCTGTTGCCGCGATTGCAAAGATGTCGCGATCTCACTAATTGTCTATCCGTAACATTCGAACTGAACTTACATATACATGTCCCTGGTACGCGGTGCGCATCTTAGCGCGAGGGAAGACGCACCCCTACGCGACAATTTTGGCCACAGCTGGAGTGCCTCAAGTTGTAGGTCGAATTAGCTGGAGAATATGTATAGTAGATTTCAACAAGTACCTATCGGAAAAAAGAATCAAATTTCCCAATCTTTACGCTTTTCTATAGTAAGTAGCAATAAAGTTTAATAAAAAAAGACAGCTCAAATTTATTTTGGATAGGACATGTTTCAAAAGTGGAAAATAAAAGGCATTTTCACGTAATCGAAGTCAAGGAAATAAGCTAGCAATAAAAACATTGCGCACTTTAATATTTTTCTATAGTATAAAAGAGCTATTGAGTACCATAGCAAAGTATAAAAGGAAAGTTAAGTACATACAAATGTAGCCATTTCCTTTTTCTTTAGATTATTACATATATCTTGAATAAAACTACTAGACAGCATGGTTCATACCGTTCGTTATAGACAAAATTACATTTAAATTTTACATCACACGCGTTAAGCAGTTAGAAATTACAATACACCTAGTTATTAAATAACATGAATGTATAATAATAATTAATATAATTATTTCATTTAAAAGCGTCACAAAAACCTTATTCAAATCGTAGTGGTCAATCAACGTTATCTATTGATTAATCTATATACATGATTAGTCTATCAATTTCATAGTAAAATATGTACATTTTATTGACGTAATGTTTTATAAAAAAATCAATTCAATAAATATGTATTATTTAGAGCTATATATACAAAAATACTATACTTATATATTGTATTTAAAATGAAAACAGTCTGATAAATACGACTATTTTAATCGATTTTCCGTTAATAGTTTAGACAGTACTTAACGTGTATGACGACTAATTCAAGATTAAAACTTTTAACAGAACTTGTCTCAATGCAACAAGCGCCCGATACAAATAAACTGAGTTTAAAGTCCATGAACTACAAAGCGTACTAAAAGATTTTGTACATTTTTCTTAATCCGAGAGTAAACAATTTTTCGAAAGTTGTATTAAACACATTATACATATAGAAAATAATTACACAGGGTATTACTACATAATTACCTTTAAACGTAGGTACCTAATATAAAAATATTTTTAATATATATACCGTAAAAATATTGCGTGTCTAAAGTCGTCTAAAGAAGTCTAAAGTTACGTTGACTTTACTAGAATTTCAATTGTAAAATTTCTTCAGTAGTTACATATTAATATAATTTTATAGCCACTATTTCAACACAGCAATTAATTTACAGTTACTTAACAAAATATAACATTCAACCGTATGTATTAATTGAACGATGACGTCAAATTTTCTGTATGACGCTTCCAACCACGTGACTTAGAAAAAAGAAATCGGAAGGAAAATCAATATACCAATATTATAAAATTATTAACTTTCATTTTTAAATGTACTGTCCACTCTCGGATTACATTTTTTAACACGCTTTTATTAGCTTCACCTGTATGTTATATGTATGTATGTATGTATGTATGTATGTATGTATGTATGTAACCGACCCCTTTGAGCTCGATTTTGTCCTACTTTGAATGATCAGATTTAATTCAAACTTTGCACACCTGTCAAAAGTCGATGACAATGCAATAATCCGATCAAAGCATCCGATTATCCTAATTAGATTCGCCAGGATTAATTAATTTCTTTCCGCATTCTTTGCATGCGAGTAAGAAAGATAGAGCTAGTACGCGAACTACGCATGGGTGCAGTTCCACACTTACTCTTTCGGGCATGCAAGGTTGTACAGTCGATCATGCAGTCATTTATTTGGGTCTGCGATTGTTTGCTGCTGGACAAGCTTATGTGGCACTTAGTCGTGGAAAATCCTTGGACGGTATACGAATTGAAGAACTTGATTGCTCAAAATTAACAGGAAGAACTCCATGTAACAGTGAAGCATTGAATGAAATGATTCGATTAGGAGATAAACCATAAAATCTACAATCAGTCACAGAGTGAAAATTCACACTCATCCTCATTCTCAGTGCCGCCAACAGATTCGCTCCTATGATTATAATATTTTGTAGAGTGATTACGGATTGAAAATTCCATACTCAAGCATTAATGTGACTGACTGTACATGTAAATAAGGTTGCACCTCTATGTGTCTCGCTGTTTATATTGGCATCATAGAAAACTTTGAATATGTGTTCTTAACCAAGATACAATCGGAACACATTTGTACATATTAAGGGCGGTTGATAGTTAGCAAATCGAACTAAAAATTTATAGTTTAAATTTTTTTATTAAAAAATGAAAAATAAATAATACTTTAAAAAAACTAAAAGAAACACGCTTTCATAAAAAATCCAACTAAAAAACAGATAATAAAATTTAATAAATTTGATTAAGTACAGTGTAAAAAAAAATGAATGTACATTATTGTAAAAAAAGCGTGGGGTGCATAGTGTCAATAATTATAAACATTTTATTGACAGATAATGAGTAGAAGAATCATCACTTCGATAATATAATATCTTAAAAAGCGCTTTGAATACACCCCACGCTTTTTTTACAATAATGTACATTAATTTTTTTTTACACTGTACTTAATCAAATTTATTAAATTTTATTTTCTGTTTTTTAGTTGGATTTTTTATGAAAGCGTGTTTTTTTTAGTTTTTTTTTATTAATATTATTTTCCTTTTTGCTGTAATCGACGCGCAACAACCATATAACTATTATATCCCTATCTATAACCATAATTTAAAATCATTATCACAACCTTATCGCACTCACTGGTGGGTAGGTAGGTTTTATTTATGAATAATCAAAATACTATTAACAGAACTAACCAGTTAATAGGAAACATGGTTGTATGAAAATTAATTATGTTTTAACAGAAATCTATTTCTGTCGCACTCTATTTGAAGAAACGACTAGAGCGCGAAAGAGATAAATGCAGCTCAGACATATTTATACCTTTGTAAAATAAACGCAATCATAATTTCGTATTCCCGTTTCTTTCTCCAAAACTGAACCGATTTCAATATATATATAGATTATATAAAGAGAATTTGGCTGTTTTTTTTATAAAGAATTTAAGCAATTTTATTAACAAGGCTGTATAGGCGATACCTAATGGAGGAAAGGATTTTAATTTCGTTGGTATTGGACCCTCAACTTCGAAGATACACTAGGAAACTCTTCAAAATCATTGATGTTGGATTTCTTTTTTGTAAAAAAATTGTCTCGTAATAATTATTAATGAATAGAAATAATCAAAATATGGAAATATGACAGTGGAAGATATAGAATGTAAAAATATTTCATCTCGTGAGGGATAAAGTACAGGAATACGTTGGTGTGGACCAAACGCCGCCATTATTAATGTCGCGCAATTTCTCACTACCCTACCTACTCACGTGCGTAATTTAAAAAAAAAAGATTATTCTATTTTATCTACATACTCTTCTACTTATCAATTTTAAGTAAGCGAATAGATTAGATATAAATTATCAATAATTATTTTAATTCATACATAATATCTTTGATATACACACCAGATGTGATATGAAACTCGGCAATCGTAACTAAAACTATCAGATATTGTAAATTAAAAAAGTTTGTGTGCATCTTAGCTCAAGACACATAACTGCAGTTTACTCGTACGATTGTCATAGAACAAACATAAAATTATAATAATATAAATCGCACCATCTTTAGGCAAATATACAAAACAAAACTGTACGTAAATTTGAAGTAATCAAAAGAGCAAAATAATCTTTGCATTAGTTACTCGATGGCGTATAAATCAGATATTTACTAAGGAGTAATGACCTTTTGACAAAAATCATAACGTTTTTATAAATTTCACTCCTCATAGAATTTTCATACCGGGGGAAATGAAAATCGATTCATAAGAGTAAACTCCCGAAAAACAAAACCGTATCCTGTTTAATTTTTCGGATAAGGACAGAGTCGAATACCAAAAATAATCTAAAATCTAACAAATAATAATGTCAAATAAAGTATAGATTACCTTATTTACCTTCTAAATACAATTCTCCCGTAACATAAATTTTCCGAAACAAAATATCGGATATTTGAAATAATTTTATATCCGTATCCCTAATGAAAACCATAGATTTAGTATAGTATATATCGGCAATAGGTTGAACAAGACGAGCCCAAAAACGGAATACACTAGTGTGCGTATTATTTTGTTAATTTCATCCTCAATTAAACACGTCTATTAAACATTAAATTATATTTTGGAACAATAAGCGAGATTTTTTAAAATAACGATTTACCTAGGCCGATAGAATATACGAAAATGGTCTCATATCCTTATCTCGTTATAACACAACCGTACACTATGCTCTTTGCTTTCGAGTTGCCGATTTATTTAGTAATATTAAATCTATGATCAAAACCAATTAAATATACTCTTAAGATATGGAGATCCGAAATCTCATATCCGTAACATCTCCTGGGCCCTGATATACACTTCTCCTTCTGTTTCACTTTCTCACTGAACTATCAAGTTATCTTGAACAAAAACCATTATAGTAATAAATACACTGTCCGTATAAATCATTAATTAAGGATCACAAGAACCTTTTGAATCTTTTAAACACCTTTCCGTGTCAAATAGCTAACGGATCTGTCGATCCGTTCGTATGCTATGGAGCCTTCACCTCTGGCACAGCTTCCTTGTCATTGTCCTTTTCGTCCTCGAAGAATTCATTCTTAGGATCCACCATCTTATCCGCCTCATCTTGGCTTATCCTAACATCCGGATCTGGCTCGTCTTTGATTTTAAAATCTTCAGGGAAGAAGTCACCTTTAACAAAACCATTATTTTCGATTAGACAATGTAAACTCTATATAGCGAAATTGAAGAGACTGAGTACTTTATTACGTCATAAACAGTTTTCCTTAAACAAAAAGTTAAATAAAACAATATAGATTAAGTATTTATTTGTATTATAACAAATACATAAGTATAGGTGCTTCAACCTATATTTCCGCGCGGCCATATGAGCTTATAAACATGCAGTTTTTATTTGTATGAATTGACAGACAGTCAAGGGGCAGTTGTGTTTTTATCGCTTTGTTCTACGGGTACAGTTAATAAAAATATCTGGTTAGTCATGGAAAAAATGTTTCACCAAACCAATAGTAGTGATTTATAATGCGTCGTATCACAATGATCAAAATACTAAATTCTAATTTCAAACAGGAATAAAAACTCAACTCGCAATGGGTGACAGAAAAAATACTCAGCAATATTGTATAAAAATTCTTGGTCAACCACCATATTATCCTAGAACTTATAGAAGTTCTTTATTTAGTATTTCTAGTAGTAGTAATACGGAATAATATGTTCCATAAAGACGCATTTACCTAATTAAGCTGTTGATTTTTTTTAAATGTGTGCAAATTACAAATAAACATTTATGACATAATAAAATAGAATTCTCTTTTGTTCTTGACTGTACCTCTTGACACGCACACGTAGGCACTGTATCTATACATGCTTTACGCAACATAGGGCCGCTCGCACAAATGAGTTGCACAGTCTATACACAGTTTTAATTTTGACTCAATTCAAATATTTAAAAGCCACTAGGAATGACAACATAAAGATAACGTATAGCAGTAAGATGATAATTGATAAATAGGGACAGTAAGCAAACACATGCTAGGCAATTCATCATTATCATCTCAATCCGAAACATGTTCACTACAGGACAAAGGCCTCCACAATAATCAACACAGTGAGCGGTCCTGCGTTGTTTGGATCCACCGGGTTCCCGCAACTTTCATCAAGTCGTCAGTCCACTTTTAATCTCCTAGGCAATCAAAATATACAAATGGATTTATTTCTTAGAATCCCATTGCACGTAGGAAATATTACTATTTCTAGTCTATTACTGTGTTTAGCATTCAGTATATAGTATGTAGGAGCCTTTAGGATTTAAATTGAATAAAGATTTGAAGAAACTTCAAAAAAAGTCTCAAATAGTAGATTCAAGCGTAAAACGAAAAACATCGTTGATATAATAATATATGCAAACGAGACGGAGATTATTTTATGCAGAATATGAATTTATATTTAATTAGGTGTTATTAATTCGCTTAATTCTGCTCCACGTCGAATAACACGTCCGTGGCACTATATTTAATAAACAAAAGAAACAGAAGTCCTTGTAATTTGAATATTCTTGTGTTTACCTACAATTAGTATTGGGTATTCTCACAGAATAATAACAGAAAGCCCGCTCCATACAACGAACGATAACGGCGCACACACATATAGACGCGTGTTGACGAAAATCTCAAATCATGTCAAGCGGACGCCAATCACGAGTGTTCGCGCTTTAGAGATATATGTGGTAATAGATATGTTTGTAAAACTAGGTTATTGACAGTGATTAAACAATCTTATAAAAATTGTTGTGTATGTGATTGTTTAAATACTACATTAAACTGAAATGAGTTGCCATTTTTTAAGTTACACATCATTACTACGGAAAGGTAAGAATTAAAATTATTTCTTAAGTATTGCTTGCAGTTACTTAATTCACATTGTGTATGCTTTTTTCCAGTTATTAGTAATAGGTAGAGTTTACCGTTAACAAGGATAAGTAAGCGCCGATTAAATCATTCAATAATAGTTATGTAGGGTACATATGTACCTAACTGAATAATCTATACTAATATTATAGAGCTGAAGAGTTTGTTTGTTTGGTTGAACATGATAATCTCAAGAAGTACTGGTTGAAATGGAAAAATTATTTTAGTGTTGGATAGACAATTTATCGAGAAAAGCTATAGGTTATATAAACATCACGCTACAACCAATAGGAGAGGAGCATCAATGAAAAATATTGCAAAAATGGGAAAAATTTATTCCTTTTGAAAGTTTCTATTGCGTGCTCTGCGTAAATGGTTAAAGTTACACAACAAAGGCGTGTGATGGAATTGTTTCTCTTAAAAAGTTCTAAAAACAAGTCCGCGATAGCATATGTCTATCTTTTGTAACCTTTTTTATGGTAATAAAATTTGTTCTAAAATAATGAATTATTTGTGAAGGTGTTTTTATAAATATAGTATTAATCCTTATCAAAATAAATAGGTTATTCATCACAAGTATTTAATTTTGGACAAAATTGCACTTTACATCATTTGATTTCAATGAATATCTTAGGAGTCATGAGAGTCCTCTTAGCAGGATTACAGTGTTAAAATAAATCCGCAACTAAATAATAATGAAGTACCGCGCGATGCATTTTAGTGGAATGATGTGGCAGACAGGTGGCACCTATAAAATGTATTGTAGGTGCCTATGACAATTGTTATTTAACAATGACCTACTTAACTATAATAAAAACTAGGTGCTTTATCAATTTATTTATAAACAATATAGCTACATAATACCATGAATATTTTGTTATACCAAATCGATATTTTCATCAAACACTGTAGATGCCAGCCCTAGCGTTACAATCGGGCGTAGGTAAATAAATTCAAGGTCGGTCGGAGTCGCCTTTTTGTTACTTATTCTGTGATATTCACGTGTTTACTTACCTGGAACATGCGTCATTTGTACAGCTGGCGAGTGTTGGCACATTTTGAGGTTATCGTAAACGTGTTTTGTGATCGCCTCTAAATACTGCTTGCTGTTCGCGTTGTTAGTGCTGAAAAAAAAGGTACTAAAATGACATTTGGCGCATGACAAATCCCAGTTTACATATATTAAAAATCAGGGAACAATTTGACATTGTGGGATGTTAGCACCCCTTCCTTCCCTTTAGTATATGAAATTAATTATTTCAAACCTCGAATGAACAATCAATAGTATGAGTAGCCCTGGATACTAAGCGCTTTTTTTTGTACTGACTACACTGTTAGCCTGAGGGGCCCTAAACTAGAGCCGTTGATGGCTTTTACAGCTATACCGAGGCTTGGGGGGATTGCCGACCTAGAACCCTCCTTCTCCAAGGAACTCTTGTAACCCTACTTAACGCAGGAAAAAAACACAAGGTTATTTGGCTGCGATTTTTTGTAGGTTGTATGTATTTCACTAGACGGACTGCTCCAAGTAGAATGAATTTTCCAAAGATATTCACTCTGCATTAGTGAAACAACCTTTTTTTCAAATATGGAATTGGCTACCCATCTAAGTTGCTGCCTGGGTCAACTTCCCCAGTCTGATAGCTCCCCAAATCCAGAGTTGGGTTTATTAAATATTTCTATGCTATTTAAAAACTTGATTTATTTTTAGACAGATTGTACAAAATTCACTCTCTCTTACATTATGCTGTCCTAAAACGTAATCCATACAGCATTGTTCTTGCTAAGATTAGAAGTAACGTTCTGGGTTATTTCATTAAAAATTGTCGAAATCGTCACCTATTAATTTCCGGGTGCAATTGTAAGTCAGGTGCGAAGAATTCCAAGTATTCGTTATAAGGCAACTCGTTTGATATCTGTTCATCAACCAATAAGGATGTCTCATATGTCCAACATCTTGCAACGTTTCTCAAAGTGTAGCTGAAATATTAAAATAATTTTTAACATAAAATAAAATGAACTTCAATGATTTTGAGGTGTTCCCTGTTAATTAAATGAAATTAAAATGGGACCAACCTTGAGGTACCCCCTTTTCAACGACTAAATCGAGTCATAAACAAAGAAGTTATAGTGGAACATATGTGCCGGAAGTGAGACATGATGAAGTTAGCCACAATAATAATAAACGAGCGACTGAGGTTTTAGAGAAAGAAACATTTGAATAGTTACATATAAATTTGGAATATTTTGAAAAAAACTGATATTGATTCCTTTATGAACTTAAGACAGTAACTCACGATGGATATGCGTAATTCAAATTTTGTTTTGCTTATACTAAACCTGGGAAAAAAATTCAGAAAAAAAATCGAGATAGGTGGAGCTGTTGTCGACTAACGGCCGTTTTCAATAACATATCTGAGATCACTATCCCCGATTAGTACATATTTGTACTAAGTAATCTTAAAAAAGTTATAGGCGTCCGTCCATCTTATATAACCAAGCTATAGGATATAGATATATGTACATTCAAAATACTATCCATAAATAGATTATTGAAACGAAAGTAAGTACAAAAGGATAGATTTAGTAACTGAAACCATGGACAGAAAGGTTACTGGAATCTGCCATTATTGACTATTGGAAAGTGTAGAACAACAGATGTGAGACCAGATAGTAAATATTAAAAAAATCTACAGAAGTGAAAACTTTGGAATAACTGTTGTTTATATTTCATTTTGAAATTAATGATAGTATGAATAATTTGTAAATTGAAATTAATAACATAAATCTTATATTCTACATCTATTGACACTTTGAGCAATATTTAACACAGATCAGTCGAGTTGTCCACGCATTCGACATGCTGTCATGCTCTGTTATACTGAAATAATCTTCTGTTTCACTCAAACTTTGGCTCTCTGTTGCCATCGCGATCGTCTACGAATGATTTTATGAGTCATTAAATTTTAATCGTACATTACTCAATTACAAGAGAATTAACATTGGAACTTCTAAGTAAAAAGGTAATGTATTTAACAACCAATTCAACATGTCATACTTATAACAGATATACTGTTACATGTCGGTGACGCGAACTCATACAATCTACCCAATACAATAATTGTACAACGTGCCTATAGATGTTTTCACTTCAAAAATAAAGTATTACTTACCCACCGCCGCCCACAACTAAGGTGGGCACGTTGAGATCTTTAACAAATTTAACACATTCTCCATGACCTCGTGTCGACAGTGAAAAGCAACCCAGCCTGTCGCCAGCTAACGAGTCCGCACCGCACTGCAGTACTATAGCGGTAGGCCTGTAGAACTCCATTACGTTGGATATAACTGGTTTGAACACCTAGAAATAGGTTTTAGATCTTATTATCCAAACCATCACTGATTTTTTTTTTCGGGCAAATACAGTACTGTCCAGAAACGCTGACAACCGCTGAGAGATAGGCCGGTCGTCGCTGTCATGCTGAGTAACTAAAAAGTCTATTGCCATGTCTATGGTAGTCGCGACCCAGTTGGGTACAGACACCCTAAAACCAGTTTGATTACTAGAAACACAAGCGGATCCCGGAGCGCTATAAATGAGATATCTCGAGATATCTTCATGATCAAATTATTGCATTAGTATATCTTATAATCGCCCAGCGCTAGGCAAAAGACCTTTAAAAGAATTTTTTTTTTGTTTTTTGCATATGTTTAGTCGAAGTGTTTAGTCAACTGTATTTTTTTATAGATATCACATTATCTAAAGTAAGGTGAAACCCTTTGTGTATGTGGAATAAATGGGTATTAGGCACTTATAGTTAATAATCTCTTCATGTCAACAGTAGAGATGGTTGCGGTGCGCCCAACGCGCTAACACACAAAGGCAATTAGTGATGCCTCAAGGACGTGGAAAAGAACTTGCCTTCATTCACCAAAGGACCTACCCGATTATGAGATTATCGAACAAACATTTCAGTACAAACACAGTATTTTAAATTTTCAAAAGATACTGTTATCCACTTACCTGAATATAGCTCTGGTCATCTATTCCCTCCTTCAAAGGTACATTGACAGAATAATACCTGCCACTTTCTGCTCCAATCTCATACATATCTCCTGTTCCAGGAAAGAAGTAGTTTCCGTATTTGTGAAAACTTACTGTCATCACTCTATCAGTAAGATAGAAAGCTTCTTGCACACCATCACCATGATGAACATCAATATCAATGTACAGTACTCGTGGATGATATTTTAGTAATTCTAATATTGCTATAACTATATCATTTACGTAACAGAAACCTGTAATTTATTCCATATTGATAATTATATAATTTGGTGGACTACTGAATAACAAATGGATAGATTTTGATCATTTTTTTTTTGTTTTAGTTCCCTTAGATACTTTTCTTTATCTAAAGAGAAAATGATCCCCTAAAAAGCTGTATCAAATTAACTCCATATACAACCCATAAACATTAAAATATCATTAATCTTAAGATTAATACATTATTCTGTTATAACAATTTCAATCACACAACTTTTATAAAACAATTTTACTGTATTAGTAACATTAATTAAAGGAGATGAAAAAACTATAAGGAAACAAAATAAAAAAAAATCTTGCAATACTGCTATATATTTAGCAGGGTAAAATAATATTATAGATTTATTTGTATTTAAAAGCAAATAATACATCAACAAGTGGAATGTGAACAAGTGTATATGTTCCCTTGATATCATTAGGGCATTTACAAGTTGTAAAAATACTAATCATTATAAGATCCTTGAAAAACATTGTACTTGACATATATTGATTTCGCATTGCATTCTAAAAAAGGTGTCAAATTCAATTTTTATAATTCAACTAGCAACTGCTTGTGACTTTGTTAATGTTAATTATAAATAAAGATAATAATAATTAAAAACATGTGTGCAGCTCACACACAGTAGAAGTGTGTGTGCAGAAAACATAAAAATGTATTTTTTTAAATATCTTTTTCAAAATCCTAAATCAGCAGGACTCGAACTATCATCTACTCATAGGTGTCTAAGTGTCTGGTGATACGTCTGGTCACCACACAAGTAGGCCAATTAGATGATGACCATATTTGTGAAAATCATCTTGCATTAACCATGTAAAATATATCATTGTATCTCATTCTCTCGCATGTTAAATCCTATAGGTGTATGTATTTGTCTCTTTTTTGTTTCATTGTGTATCAAATCACAACCCTACTAAAAGAAGCATTTACTTTAAAACTCAATCTACAACCATCAGCCCAAATGTAACTTTCAGTTTGTGAATGAGTTTTCATAATCGGATAAGTAGTTCCAGAAACCACATCATACAAACATTCATAAACTTTACCTCATTATAATAGTAGTACAGAAGACCAACCTGAAGGTTCAAACTTCTTGGCATGATGCAATCCACCTGACCAATTTATAGCTATATCACAAGAATTATTGTTTAACTTCATTGCACCTTCTAGAGAGGCTCCCGTATACATGGAGCAGAAGTCAAAGAGACCTTCAAATACTGGGCAGTCATCTCCAACATTGTAGTGTAGTAGGTCTTTGGAATAACCTGGAATTAATGGTGTTATGAAAGGTCCTATAAATTCAAAGTAAATTGATTGCTAAATTGTAAATTATAGTTTTCGAAGTAAAACCACTGTAACACCACATTAGTACACTTAACTGACTCTCCAGTACAATGACTGAATACTATTAAATGTTTTGTGACATCATAAATCACTTGGTATACTGCAGCAGTGATACTCCAATTAAGACTTAACAAGCTGAGGAACTATAACTATCAAATGATCATACATCACTCTTTGTACTACACCAAAAGTTGAGTGACAGGGGAATTCCAGTTTTGTATTCAAAGAGGATTTGACAGTGTGATTGGTGATCATGTGAAGTGGTTCAATTTATTTCTTATACAATAAATTGTTTGTTTAATGTTTCTAATATAATTATACATCTAAGTTGATTTGAGACAATAATTGGCTCAGCTTTCCATTGACGTCCGTCCAGTTGGGGGATGAATTTTTTTTTACAAGAAGGTTACATTATTATAAGCACATACGCAAAGTTTCAATATGCAGAAACCCGTAGTTTTTGAGAAAAAAAAATTATTAAAAAAAATTTTTTTTTTATTAATTGTCAATCCCTACCACACATTATATAGAATTCACACCATTGAACATTTCTTTTACCTATGGTTAAGTTGACATACATTCAGTAACATTTTATTTTATATAAATTAATTAAATTACCAATTTATATATATTAAATTATATAATTATTTTCATTATGATTCATGAAATTAAAATGTGTAGAGTTAGTCTTTTGCGGGCTTGCAGAACGAAACATAAAACTGACGCCATTTTGTACTGTCATTGTCAGTGTCATTGTTAGTCTTCCGACTAATATATATGTTCAGCCAAAAGTACAGTTATCTTCAAGTAAAATTAGAGACAGCCCGTGAAGATCAAGAAGCAGTTTTATCAACAAGGACAATAGCTGACTGGTTTTCTTATGGCCGGGAGACAGTAGTTGTTTAAGTATTGGAGCACCAAGAAGTTAACGGCAAGATTTGTGGTCCAGGCAAAATCATACAAACGATGAATCAAAATTTGGAAAAAGAAAGTACAATAGAGGGAGACACATTGAAGGCCACTGGGTGCTGGGCATGATAGAAAACGGGAAAGATGATTTAAGATTAGAAGTGTGTCCCGATAATGATAGATTTGCGGAAATGTTGGTGCCACTAATAGAAAAGCATGTGGAGGTAGGCACTGAAATCCATACCGATTTTTTGAGAGCCTATGATTGCTTACCTCAATATGGATACATGCTTAAGAAGGTAAATCACAGTAACCCTATAAATAAATTTGTGGCACCAGAAGGGACACACACACAACGAATCGAAAGCCACTGGCGAAATTTAAAAGTGATGTTCCATAGGGATGGTTATAAAGGAAACTTCACAGACTGGCTCATAGAATATTCTTGGCGAAGAAAAATAAAAATAGTGCATAAAGATGTTTTTCAACAATTAATAAAATATGTTTATAAAATTGATTAAAATATTATTAATTAGTATTTAATTTGTTTTATTTTAATAGTACCTATTAGGGAAGATAACAAATAAAATAATAGGTTAGGTTCAACTTATGGCAAAGAACTGAATTGATTGACTCCAACTCTACCTGGTACAAGTCTCTCCTACCCCTACCTGGTACAAGTCTCTCCTACCCCTAGAGTGTTTTTATAAAGCCGGAGGCGCGTGAGCGACCAGCCTCAGCCGCTTTGGCTCATCTGATGCCTACAATTAGTTACGCAAGGGCGTAGAGGCTACTCTTCCCGCAGCGCTGGAGATGTTGCAGTCTCAAAATAGATATAAAAATCCCTCTGAATTTGTCCCCCTATTTTTCGCTGATGAAGGGGGTTCTACTCCTTCCGTAGGGACCCCTTCCCCTCCAAGCCTCCAAGGGGAAGGGACCCCTTGTTTTTTAAACATATTATTAGTTTTAACCCATAAAATGAGGAAAATTTGCTGAGAATTAAAAATTTAAAAAACTCGAAAAGGGGGTGCTCCGCAACTTTTCCTTTTAAGGGGGGGTAGTAGCCCTCCCCCCACCCTCCCCACCCATCTCCCGCCCATCAATTCGACGGACGTCAATGGAAAGTCGTACCCAATAATTTCACAAGCTTTATATATTAGAAGTGTTTTTAAAGTAGAACTGGATACATAGACATCACTCATCTTACATATTATCTTACTTTCTCAATCTGGATCTCAATTTATGTCTACAATAAAAAAAGTATTAAGTGTATTTATTTACATTTATTCCACTTTAAATAAACCAAGAATGAACACGTAAAAAACTTTTTTGGAGATACTATTTAATAGCAATAAGCAACAGAGCAAGCTATTTAATAAACTGTTTGATAAAATAAAACAAATTTCTGGTCTTTTATGGAGAGACTTACTTTGAATATTCTGTGGTGTAACATTCTGCAGAAATTCTATATAGTCCTCACTGTGAAATCTACACATATCGTGAGCGCTTGCTCTATACGGTTTATAAATTTGCATCTTCTTATGCAGTCCATACTTTAACACCAAACAGTGAGTGACCGAAAGTCTATGCGGCTTCATAGGATGTCCCGGTCCATAGTGGAAGTTGCCCACGTCTGGGTTGTAGAAATACGCGACTCTATGCTGCGTCATAATGGATAAACAAATACGTATTCCTTCAGAATCAAAATAACACCGAGTACCACAGCTATAACTATCAAACGCTTGGTCAGTAAATATATCATTGTATCTCATTCTCTCGCATGTTAAATCCTATAGGTGTATGTATTTGTCTCTTTTTTGTTTCATTGTGTATCAAATCACAACCCTACTAAAAGAAGCATTTACTTTAAAACTCAATCTACAACCATCAGCCCAAATGTAACTTTCAGTTTGTGAATGAGTTTTCATAATCGGATAAGTAGTTCCAGAAACCACATCATACAAACATTCATAAACTTTACCTCATTATAATAGTAGTACAGAAGACCAACCTGAAGGTTCAAACTTCTTGGCATGATGCAATCCACCTGACCAATTTATAGCTATATCACAAGAATTATTGTTTAACTTCATTGCACCTTCTAGAGAGGCTCCCGTATACATGGAGCAGAAGTCAAAGAGACCTTCAAATACTGGGCAGTCATCTCCAACATTGTAGTGTAGTAGGTCTTTGGAATAACCTGGAATTAATGGTGTTATGAAAGGTCCTATAAATTCAAAGTAAATTGATTGCTAAATTGTAAATTATAGTTTTCGAAGTAAAACCACTGTAACACCACATTAGTACACTTAACTGACTCTCCAGTACAATGACTGAATACTATTAAATGTTTTGTGACATCATAAATCACTTGGTATACTGCAGCAGTGATACTCCAATTAAGACTTAACAAGCTGAGGAACTATAACTATCAAATGATCATACATCACTCTTTGTACTACACCAAAAGTTGAGTGACAGGGGAATTCCAGTTTTGTATTCAAAGAGGATTTGACAGTGTGATTGGTGATCATGTGAAGTGGTTCAATTTATTTCTTATACAATAAATTGTTTGTTTAATGTTTCTAATATAATTATACATCTAAGTTGATTTGAGACAATAATTGGCTCAGCTTTCCATTGACGTCCGTCCAGTTGGGGGATGAATTTTTTTTTACAAGAAGGTTACATTATTATAAGCACATACGCAAAGTTTCAATATGCAGAAACCCGTAGTTTTTGAGAAAAAAAAATTATTAAAAAAAATTTTTTTTTTATTAATTGTCAATCCCTACCACACATTATATAGAATTCACACCATTGAACATTTCTTTTACCTATGGTTAAGTTGACATACATTCAGTAACATTTTATTTTATATAAATTAATTAAATTACCAATTTATATATATTAAATTATATAATTATTTTCATTATGATTCATGAAATTAAAATGTGTAGAGTTAGTCTTTTGCGGGCTTGCAGAACGAAACATAAAACTGACGCCATTTTGTACTGTCATTGTCAGTGTCATTGTTAGTCTTCCGACTAATATATATGTTCAGCCAAAAGTACAGTTATCTTCAAGTAAAATTAGAGACAGCCCGTGAAGATCAAGAAGCAGTTTTATCAACAAGGACAATAGCTGACTGGTTTTCTTATGGCCGGGAGACAGTAGTTGTTTAAGTATTGGAGCACCAAGAAGTTAACGGCAAGATTTGTGGTCCAGGCAAAATCATACAAACGATGAATCAAAATTTGGAAAAAGAAAGTACAATAGAGGGAGACACATTGAAGGCCACTGGGTGCTGGGCATGATAGAAAACGGGAAAGATGATTTAAGATTAGAAGTGTGTCCCGATAATGATAGATTTGCGGAAATGTTGGTGCCACTAATAGAAAAGCATGTGGAGGTAGGCACTGAAATCCATACCGATTTTTTGAGAGCCTATGATTGCTTACCTCAATATGGATACATGCTTAAGAAGGTAAATCACAGTAACCCTATAAATAAATTTGTGGCACCAGAAGGGACACACACACAACGAATCGAAAGCCACTGGCGAAATTTAAAAGTGATGTTCCATAGGGATGGTTATAAAGGAAACTTCACAGACTGGCTCATAGAATATTCTTGGCGAAGAAAAATAAAAATAGTGCATAAAGATGTTTTTCAACAATTAATAAAATATGTTTATAAAATTGATTAAAATATTATTAATTAGTATTTAATTTGTTTTATTTTAATAGTACCTATTAGGGAAGATAACAAATAAAATAATAGGTTAGGTTCAACTTATGGCAAAGAACTGAATTGATTGACTCCAACTCTACCTGGTACAAGTCTCTCCTACCCCTACCTGGTACAAGTCTCTCCTACCCCTAGAGTGTTTTTATAAAGCCGGAGGCGCGTGAGCGACCAGCCTCAGCCGCTTTGGCTCATCTGATGCCTACAATTAGTTACGCAAGGGCGTAGAGGCTACTCTTCCCGCAGCGCTGGAGATGTTGCAGTCTCAAAATAGATATAAAAATCCCTCTGAATTTGTCCCCCTATTTTTCGCTGATGAAGGGGGTTCTACTCCTTCCGTAGGGACCCCTTCCCCTCCAAGCCTCCAAGGGGAAGGGACCCCTTGTTTTTTAAACATATTATTAGTTTTAACCCATAAAATGAGGAAAATTTGCTGAGAATTAAAAATTTAAAAAACTCGAAAAGGGGGTGCTCCGCAACTTTTCCTTTTAAGGGGGGGTAGTAGCCCTCCCCCCACCCTCCCCACCCATCTCCCGCCCATCAATTCGACGGACGTCAATGGAAAGTCGTACCCAATAATTTCACAAGCTTTATATATTAGAAGTGTTTTTAAAGTAGAACTGGATACATAGACATCACTCATCTTACATATTATCTTACTTTCTCAATCTGGATCTCAATTTATGTCTACAATAAAAAAAGTATTAAGTGTATTTATTTACATTTATTCCACTTTAAATAAACCAAGAATGAACACGTAAAAAACTTTTTTGGAGATACTATTTAATAGCAATAAGCAACAGAGCAAGCTATTTAATAAACTGTTTGATAAAATAAAACAAATTTCTGGTCTTTTATGGAGAGACTTACTTTGAATATTCTGTGGTGTAACATTCTGCAGAAATTCTATATAGTCCTCACTGTGAAATCTACACATATCGTGAGCGCTTGCTCTATACGGTTTATAAATTTGCATCTTCTTATGCAGTCCATACTTTAACACCAAACAGTGAGTGACCGAAAGTCTATGCGGCTTCATAGGATGTCCCGGTCCATAGTGGAAGTTGCCCACGTCTGGGTTGTAGAAATACGCGACTCTATGCTGCGTCATAATGGATAAACAAATACGTATTCCTTCAGAATCAAAATAACACCGAGTACCACAGCTATAACTATCAAACGCTTGGTCAGTTGTACATCACCGAACATGGTTTTATTGCCATTTTATGAGACCAAAATAGTTAAGAATATAAACGTATTATCATACTAAAAAATTTAAACTTCAATTTGTAAATTACGAGCACAAAGCAACACGCCTCACAATAGTCACAATCAATTAATAGGCAACAACATCAATAGTAGTTCTTACAATTGAAAAACTGAAAATGACAATTAGGAATGAGGCGTACATATCTGAACAGGTAAAAATAACAGGTATGGTACAGTTTGGAACTCTTAACTAATATCTGGACAAGCTGTCACTAAATACTAGGCTGCTCCACATACTAGTGAGGCATATTTATCGGAATAGATACAAAAAAAAAAGGTGATTCTAAGTAACAGCTCGAACCATTACCTCTAAAACGAACAGGCTGTTCTTGCGTACCTGTTCCAGAGACTGTTACTGTTTCAGTTTGGAACATGCTTTTCTGTTTTCTAGCGTAAGGATGTTTATTATAAATTATTGATTAGTGGTTTGATGGATTGATGGATTAATTGATGGTTTGGCGGGTTGATGGATGGATTAACTGTTGGATTGTTGGTTTGGTTGATAGATTGATTGACGGATTGATTGATGGGTGGATTGATTAATGGATGGGATGATTGTTTGATGGATTGAATGGTTTGATTGATTGATTGATTAATGGATTGATTGATTGATAGATTAATTCATTTATTTATTAATGGGTTTATTGGGGGATTGACAGATTGATGAATTGATTGATTGATTTATGGTTTGATGGATTGATTACTGGATTGATGAATTGATTTATGGAAGGATTAATTGATTGATGGATCGAGAGATTGTGGGGTAGCTGGAGGGCGTGTAAATAGCCGTCCTAAGCGGTAAATTAAAAGAGATACTAACTAGACTAGAGATAGAAACTAAACATACATAGGCGAGCAGGCGGGCGAATGATCACATGAAAGCATCAATAAAATGGCAATAAGTTAGAAGAACGTGCACTTACCTGTAGACCTTGCTAGTGACTGCGGTGCGGGCATTGGCACTGATAACGCGTGGGCAGTGGGGGGGGTGACGTAGCTCACGTAGCTTCTACGTACCACATACACTACATAATGTGACGCCGTCTAGACAGCTAGCAGTAAAGCGTTATCGACCGAGAATTGGAAGCACGCTTTGGAAAACTCGCGGTAATTAGTAACTAATAAACTCCCCAGGAGGCGCAATCCAAATAACTCACTACGCATATTATTACTACTCCCGTGCGCAACCAGATTGATTTATTGATTTGACGGATTGATTGGTTAAGTTATACGCTATTTTATAATGCGTTAGGCCGATAGTGCCTACAATTTCAAGTTGCTGATCTATACTTATCTATGGTTACAAGTGTTACTACATATTATATCCCTACCAAAGTTTAACAGGCTGTTATTTTGGAACAGGTTACTGGAACTGTTATTTCTTTGGAACAGGAACGGGTATAGCAGGTATCTTAATTAACCTGTTATAGCTCACCCTTAGTGACAAATGACAAGTATATTGAGAACTGCAATCTCAAATAGTTTTGTCTGTTATCATTGTTCAACATCATTCAATCATTCGTCTATTCAACATTATTAGGGATGAAAGAATATATCAATGTTTATAATTAATTATCAATATTTCCTATTGCAAATCATCGATGCTATTTTGGAAGATGTTTTGTTTTGTGATAAAGATTTGCAACAGTGTTCTCTATTTTAAGATTAACAAGTTCGGCAACATCGCCTCGCTGAGCGTATTCTATCGTCTGTATCATGATAAGTGTTCTGAAGAGTTAATCAATCTAATAACCTCCTCTCTCTTCCATAACAGAACCACATGCACTAAACTATTTCCATTTCTTTATTTTCTCGATGACAGTTCAAATTTGATAGTTGTAGTGTTGTGACCAAATAAGTAATGATATCGATCACATATATTTATTATATTTTGAACAAAGACAAAGACAAATACAACAAAAACATTCAAATATATTTTTTCAAGGTGGGAACAGTCAATGGCCCACCGCCATTTTGTGTTTGTTTTAATCAGTCACTCGCAACAAGACGATCGTGCTAGTCACAACATTGCTGTTCGCTGAGTTTTTTTCACATTATCCATAAGTTACGTTGTTTATTTTGTGTTCCTACATGTTGATTGCTGCCCAGCTGTCAAATATCAAAATGCCGAAAGGATCTGTTCTGAAAAGGCAGGCGAGAGAACCGGTGATCAAGGTTCGTAATTACTTTGAAGCAGAGTATCAAAATGGTGGCCCGCTATTACCACTGTCGCAAGTGCAAGAGAGTGTTGCGGCTGCATTAGGAATTAGTGGACCTACTGTTCCAAAAATTACTACCGAAGCTTTCGGTACAAGTGGCATGCAGGAAAATAAGCTTCGTACGCCGAAGAAAAAACGCCATTCACGTCGTGTGATATCGGTTGACAACTTCGACGCTGATGCTATTCGCCGTCATATATATCACTATTACTTGCGCAAAGAAATTCCAACACTTAAAAAACTTGTTGTTTCTTTACGTGAATGTGGTTTGTTCCTTGGCTAAAAATCTTCATTAAGCTTGGTTATGAAAGAAATTGGATTTTCTTATAAATAATCGGAAAAACGTAAAATATTGATGTAGCGTCACGACATTGCTATGGCTCGCTGCGAATTTTTAAGCGAAGCCAAAAAAATGTCAGATTGATCAAATGTTATTTTCACTGACGAGACTTGGTTAAATACAAACCACACAGTATCTAAGAACTGGACTGACGACACCGCCACTTCTACTAGTTCAGTGCCAATGGGAAAAGGTGAACGCCTTATCATATGCCATGCAGAGTCTACGAAAGGGTTCGTTTCAGATACTTTACTGGCCTTTAAATCCAAGAAACCAGTGGACTACCACGAAGAAATAAACGTGGATATTTACAAAGGATGGTTTAAAGAAATGGTGCAATATCTGGAAGAACGGTCCATAATTATTATGGACAGCGCTACATATCACTCCACACTAATTGATAAAATGCCGACGCAGACCAATAAAACACAAGAGATAATTGACTGGCCCCAACGTCATGGCGAAAATGTGGATAGTAATTTATTAAAAGTACAATCAGGGAATATTTTAAAATCGAAAAAAAGCCTCCCTAAAAGATATGTTATCGACGAAAGAGCTGCCGAATGTGGTCATTGGGTTCTTCGAATGCCGCCGTACCATTGCCAGTACAATGCTATAGAACTAATATGGGCACAAATCAAAGGACACCCCGCTCGAAACAATGCCCATCCCCCTTTTACGGCAAACAAGATGTTAGATTAATTATTAAAAAACGCATGTGCCGAAGTAACTGCCGAAAAATGGGAAAACATTGTGAGAAGAACCCAAAACATTATAGCGTTGGATTGGGAAATTCATGTGGCATGCGATAATATACAAGTACAGGAACTTATAATAAATTGTGAGGAGAGCTCATTGAGTGACAGTAACGATTCATCAGATTTTGATTAAAATAAATAAATAAAGATTACCTGTTGTTATATGTATTTCGTTTCATTGTCGAGTACCTATCTATACCTACTTATTTTACAACAGCTTCGAAAATTTTGAAGAAGTTGGCATTACCAATCAAGAATTAATACGTGTATCATCTTATAATGAAATATAATATTCGTTATTAAATTTGTACAAAAACATCCGGCAGTAGTTTAGTTTCTTACATTTTGTAAAAAAATATCGAGTCTGTTATCGTGTTACATTTATCGATATAGCTCCATCCCTTTCAGTTTCTCCGACTCCGGTATAACCTTGTACGTGTGTAAACGTCATATTTTTATAAAATAATGCATACATTGTGTAAAAAAGTCGCTCGTTCAAGTTTTCACAGGAGCTGTCATCGAGAAAATAAAGAAATGGAAATGGTATAGGCCTATAGGCTTCATAATCACAGTTTTACGATAACCTCAATGTCGGCACGAACTAAAAGTTCTCTATGAATTATCTTTGTCGTACCGCGAAGCTTTAGAACCTTCTCCCAGCCAGTGTGTTCCTTTCTTACGGCATTGGGTTCTTTAAGCATAACTTGAAGAGTTATTTATGCAGGCCGGCGTGACAGTGGCAATCGCCCATGGGTTTAGATCTCTCGGAGGTCACCGGTTGTATCTGGATTGTGCTGTGCTTGCCATCAGGGACAGTACCGACAATGTGCTGAGCTATTATAAAAAAAAGTTAGCGCTGGGCCACTATGAAATATACTAATGTAATCATTCAATTATGAATATATTTCGAGATATGTATTTCAATTATAGCCATTAGTAATTACTAATACTATTCGATGATGAGTGATCATTCGTAATCGAAGTACCATTATATTATATACATACAATTAATAAAATTGAAGTGTCTGTTTGTAATGTTAAAATAACAGTTTTTTATTAAATGCATATGAAAATATATAAGATACCTATAACAAAAAGCCCAATTTTAAAATTTTTGTGTCTGTATGTTTGATCCGGGTAATCTCCGCAACGATTAGATTGATTTTGACGGAACATTTACTGATAGATAGCTGATGATATAGGGAGTAAGTTGGGCTACTTTTATTTTAGAAAAAGAATTAGGGTTCAGCACAATTAAAAAAAAATTGTCATGGTGAATCAATTCGGGTGTTTAAATAGCTTATGCTGAGTAAAACATAAGAGATATAGCAAATGAATGTACTACATAATTATAGGAATTAAAAAGAGCTAAAAAAAAATATCTGAGAAAGTATATATCTATTTTCTAAGGAACACCCACAATAAGCATTTTTGTCTTTAAAATAGTCGGGAGCGAGAGAGCAAGATTCGCGCGGACATTCTGTAGTCTACGTGAGCGAAGCCACGGGCACAGCTAGTTAATTACTAATATTATTAGTTCGATGATGAGTTATCATTCATAATCGAAGTACCATTAGTAGTTACTAATATTAATAAGTTCGATGATGGGAGATCATTCATATACGAAGTACCATTAGTAACTGCTAATGCTAGATTACTAATTTGATAAAATGAGTAATTATTACAACCGAACAACGTTTTGTTTTTTTAGGTAATTGTTATGTGTTCTTAGTTTAGGACTGTGCAACCTTTTTTTTTAGATGACCGAACGATCTTTTTTTTAGCTAATTATTGTTTTAGGTGTTTTTGTAAAAAACTTAATTTACGACTGCGCAACCTTTTTTATCTTTCTTCTCTCTCTCACCACAATTAGGGCGATTATGAGTGATGATTGATTCAGATATCTACTTATTAAAAATGGAGAGTGGGAAGCTAAAAAAAGCTCGTTCGCTCGTAATAATTAGTAATCCTATCAAATTACTAACTACTAATATTAGTAATTACTATGGTTATAATTGAGATATCTAGAGATAGCCTCATAATCGAATGATTACATTAGTATATTTCATAATCCCGTAATCGCTGGAGGTGAGCGATTATGAATAATTTACATAATTCAGATATTTCGATAATGAGTGAGTGATGAGTATTCATAATAATAATAATTCAATAATTTGTATTGTATATCGTTAGTAATAAGATTCATTGTAGCTTATTCGTTACTTCAAATTTAAATTAGTTTCTTGTAACGGTTTACTGTTCATTCAATTCTAGTCCTTATAAAAATAAATATAGATCTGTTCTATCATAAAATGGTCTCGTTTGTTTTGAAACTTGTGTTTGTTAAATAGAGAAACAGTTCGTTCGTTTTTCATAGAAGAACTGTTTATTAAAACCGTTTCTAAACAAAACGCCCAGACCCCAGTACTAATTTCTATCTAGTATTTTGGAATCTCTCGGAGAGTAGTGTATGTATTAATATGTATTCTTGTGTATTCTTTGTTGGCAACATTCAGCGTCGGAGTCTTTACTAATTACTTTACTATCTTTAACTTTTCATTAGATTTGTCTAATTTCTTCAAGTATACTTTGGTGAGCGATTTTTATTTATTTGCGTTAATTTGTTTACTTTTTTACTATATTCTTAAATTGTCATAATTAAATTGAAGTTCGGCTGAAAATAATCTTTTATTAACTTCTTATGTCAATAACCTAGCTATCGTTGTAATAGATATCACCGGTAGGTATCTAAATACCGGTGTAGTTGTATTTTTGTTATTACGTAATATATTATGATAACGTGTAATGTAATTAAAATTAACATTTTTCTCATATACACCCATTAGACAAAGTATCACCCAGAAGTCTCTTGTCTGTTGTCTTCTTGAACTTTTAAATTACTAATGAGGGTTGGACTTTAGATTACATACTGCTGAAGTTGTTGATGTGAAAAGTTGGGGGAGGGGTTAAGGTAATCCCCTGTGAGAAGAGGTTTGGTTTGGAGGATAATACTCTGTGAATAAAAAAAGCACGGAACCAGGTGTTGAGAAATTTTGATTTCATTATGATGTGAATTTTCAAGGGCTGAACATCAAAACATTCTTTATTCATTTTAGGCCCTAAAAAGACTTATGAATGTCAAAACACTTACTATCTGACTAAAAAAAACTAACTTTTCCTAGTTATAATGAGTTATGATACTTTTGATGGCAGTTACAACCTTACCTAACCAATCTATGGAAGTTTTCAATAACATATCTGAATTTATTATCCCCGATTAGTACATAATATTTTTAATAAGTAATATCTTTAACTTAAGACAGAAATTGGCTTCCCTCTTATCTATCTGTTCAAACTATAGTATATGGATATATATTATGTAGATATGAATAACTAACCATTCAAAGGTTATTGAAAAAAAAAGTAAGGAAAAAGGTTATATTGGTCTATCTTTAGTAACTGAAACAAGGGATAGATAAGATATTGAAACAAAAGTAACAAAAAAAATACAATACTATCCCCTATAACAGCTGAAGTAAACAATATAAGGTCATTCAAAATCTAACCAAAGAAAATAAAAGGTAATAGTACCAAGTGTAAATAATAATAATAATGCTATTGTATATAAATTATGAAAACAAAATAAAAAGTCAAACAAATGTTCAGAATCTTCTTAAATGTACTTAGGTACTAATAAATAATGTGATTTAAAAAAGTTATTTTCTCAATAACAATTTTTTCTGTGGTGTATAATTTTATATCTAGTGATCTAACTAAAAAAAATATGATGTCTCAATTTTGACAGTATGTAATCTAAAGTTGAGCCTGCCATAAATTGATTGATTGCTCAGATATTAAATTCTTATAATATATTTATTTTTAGATAATATACATTTTGTTTTCAATGAGTTGTATGTAGTGTAGCTTAGAAAGAAAACTTAACATTTTACAAATAACTTATAACTTTTTACAAAATTAGCAGTATTTTCAAGATTACAATATTGATAATATAATAGCAGAGAACCTATTTTTGTTGTGTATGTATTCAGTTTTAATTTCTAATATCGTCTGATAATATTTTCAATAAGTAACTATTTGTCGGGTGGTATATATATTGATAAAATTATAAATGTTTATATTTATTACTTTGATTAAAAATAACATAAGTACAGTTTAAAATCCTATTGTGCTATGAAGGCTGTGTTAAATGAAGTGTTGATAGGAAGGTGTACATCAACTGACATAATCTTCACACAACCAAGACATGACAGTTATGTTGACATTCATCTGCTTCCGTCAAACACCTACATACTACAACACCTATTATAATGTTGATTAACTGCAGTACAAGCAGGAACAAAAGAGTTTTAAGCAATTTGTTTATGGTTTTCTGAAATGGAAGGCTTTTATTTCAAAACTTTTTATGTTACATTATTTAGGTAAAAAAATTATTACAAATTTCTAAAATTCATTAGTAATCCATTGTTTCTTTTAAATACACATAATTACAGACAAGTAATAATTATGTAGTTATTTTAATTGAAAATAAATTCATCTTCAATATGAACAGCTAAACTAATTTAAGCTTTTGCATAGGCATGTAAAGTGGTAAATGAGATAAGAAAAAATCATATTGGAATGATTATAATTTAAATTAATTGGAAAATGTTCCATTATTCCATAAGAATTCAGATGTGAATTTTGAAATTTAATAACTTTTTTGTAAAGCAGTTCATATATCAACACTCACTTAGTCATCTTTACAGAACAGTATTGATCTTTTTCTGAAGTTACTAATAATGTATTATGATTATGAAGTACTTACATTATTTCATTTATTTTGTCCCAAGATTCAAATATAAGGTCAAAACTATATTGATAAATCCTCAACAATTATTATCAATGAATATATATTTTTTTTAAGTCATGTAAAGGATATGTATCTATACTGTTTCATGCAATCTTGGGCCTAGATGTAAAAAGATGAAAATGCTGTAAATTAATACTCATCAAACTATCACAGGAAATATCTAAATCTTTTAGTAATCTGAAAGCAGAGTTTTAAGATATTTTGTAAAAGTTTGGTTATGTACCTAATAACTTGTACATACTTAAACAAATTATTTTTGAAGTGGGATTGATTTACTCGAGAATTTTAATAAATCTACAAATGTTAAGTAAAGTGTAGATTTAAAAATAATACTATGCAATGGAGTGATCCAAAAGTGTTGAGGAGTATTAGAGTCAAGAGCTGTCAGATGTCACAGACTAAAAAAAACAGTTCCGATGAAAAAGTATTCATGTAGTAGATTTGCAAACATGAATCATTATTAATTCTAATGGATTAATATCTTTTGATTCAATTAATTACTTAGTAACTTTATTGTTTGAACTCATTTACATTAATCTTTAATCTTTACTTAACCTTAAACTTCCATCCACACTTTTGTTATTTTCTAGATTGTAAATTGTACTAAAAAAATTTAAACTATACTTCATCTTATTACAACCAGACTCAGAAGTACGTCTCTTTTATGTAACATTATAATTACGTCCTTATTTTTAATATAATATTTAAAAAAAAACATTGGAATTATATTTAAACTTAAATTAAATTAAATTAAAAAAATAATCTAATATTTACTATGTGAATTGAAGCACTTTTATAATCGCTTATACTCTCAATAATGGGTGTAGAAGCGTACCGTATATATAACGGTGCATTGCGTTTCGCGTTACTTAATCACAAACCAGCTAAAGGCCAACGTAACCGGTTGGTCACGTCTAAAGTTTAAACGTTAATTTAGTTTGTGAACGTCCGAATAATGTACGTAATGGGACGTATATTGAGATTTGCGATCGTTTTGTTAATAGCAGACAGCACTATGGTCAATTTTAGGGTGTTTGCGAGAGCCATGTCGAGCATCGCGAAATCCTTCGAGGCGAATCAGGTGGTGCCGGACGTCGTGGCTAAAGCGCCTGCAGCTTTCGCTACTGTAAGTACATATTATACCTTATCACAATTTTATTTTATAGTTAATGTTATTCGTATAAGATTTATTTATATATACATAAGTTATAAAATGAAATCGAAGATATCTGTTGTTAAATTCATCAAAACGTTTTGAAACGGTACTTGACGTCATATAGTGTTTTGGTCATTGATGTCATAGACGCCGATAAGGTCATATTAGGTTATATTGAAAAAAAAATTTAGGAATTTTACTTTATTTAAAAAATAAAACAAGTCACAAAAACAGGTGTAACATTAAATACTTAAATAAAGTTCCTTATTTCTAATATATGGGGGTATAAAATGTGTCTATCAGAATAAAAACAAAATAAATTCAGTTATGTAAGCTACCACATACATGCTTATCTTGAAATACGATAGCGTCGACCAGTCGCCAAATTTTGAATTGTATTAATTAATACTTAAACTTATTGTCACATTTTAATGAATTGAAGAACTATAATTAAAGTAGCTAACGGAACTTAATACCCGTTAGATATTAGCTCAATTATCGGTGAAATAGACTACTATCCTGAACGTCGTTTCTACCAAACTTGGCCCTTTTTAAACCGCCTTCAAAAAAGACAGGTTATCAATTCGAATGTATATTTTTTATGGATGTTTAGCCATGAGACTTCTTTGTTTACGAACCGATTTGGATGATTCTTTTTTCGTTGGAAAGGGAATACCTCAAGGGTGGTCTCATTTTAATTTCATTGGCATTGGACCTTTAACTTCGAAGATACACCAGGGAACTCTTCAAAATCATTGAAGTTGTTTTTTTTTGTTAAAACTTTCTTGTCACATCTATGTTTTTTTTTTGGATCGTGCTATTTCTTATTTCTTAAGCTTTAAGGGGTGAACTTTCAAAAATCCTTCCTTAAGCTCGCTCCTATGCAAAATTTACCATGCTTTTAAACACACTAATTTAAGGTATCTTTTATATACAAGTCAGTCTTATTATTTTATAAGTAGATACAGAAGTTCACAAAGAAGTAGGTTTAAATAGGTAGGTATATAATCGTTGTTTATAACACAATGACAGGTTTTTGCAGCAGTCATATTGTTAAAAACCAATTACTTAGTGGTCTATTGTTTTAAAACCTTTATTTCCGTTTGCACTGAAAATTATACTGAAGACTCTTAAAGAAGATACTCACTCCGGTTAAAATCTTTCAGTTATATCTTATTATATTAAGTGAGCAATTCTTGTATATATGTATATATATTTAATTGGTCTCTCGGAAACGAGTGTACATAGATAAGTGTTTTTTTTTTTAACACTCCGAGCTAAGCTCGGTCACCCAGATATTGTATATTTAAGTATTGTATTTTATAAAATACTTAAAGTAATATATTACTAGGTATATTGGTAGTCAAAATTACTGCCATAATGTAGTCAGTGCCTATAGCGTTCAATGTAGAAAGCGATCAAGTGTTTACTAAATTGTAACTAAGGATAAGAAGCGTTTTTGAAACTGCGATATGAAATATTCGAAATACCCCTCAGAATAGCTCTTAAAAATTACCTTCAAATGAGAACCATATTATTACTGTATAGCAAAAATTCTAGTAAGTAATTTTAAAAGCCGAAAGTGCAAGAAGTTCTAAATTATCTCTAAAATCTTGGAACCCAAAAACTAAGCAACTTTTTAGTTCTTAAATTGACAAGTTAAACTCCCAAGTTTAACCATGATATCTTCTTTAAATACGTCAGTAACAACATTTTTTTATTAGTATAGATTTAGATACCGGTATATTATATTTTAAAATGTCACCTTTATTACGATAAATGGTGTTATCGAAGCAAAGATAAGTTCATACATGGCAATTATTTGATCTTGTCAATATCTCGGAGAACACAAAAATCATACCAAGAGCAAATATAGATATCCATATTTTTCTATGTTTTTTACACGTGAGCTGTTCCAAAAATTGTCAGTGAAATGAAAAATAGTTAGAATATGAATAAAGTTTATGGTAGCTTGTCGAAATATTCCCCTCGAACCCCAATGGACTTAAGCATTCGGGTGAACCAGCTTTCAAAACATTAAAAAAAATGTTGCGGGTGGTCGAAAAATAACTGCCGAAATTCTTCGACGGCCACTTCTGCAATGTTTTAGTAAAAAGAAGAAAGAGAGAAATATTTATTTATAACAAAGGAATTTGAGATTACGGACAATTGAAAATAGTGTTACAACACGATTAAAAAGATAAAAAAATCCTGTTCCCAATATATCTCGAAGCAACTAAAACTTCTCAGGACTTGAAATAATTTTCGCGTCGTAAACATCCGCAGTGCATGTTTGTGTAAACATCGCAGTTTACACACACATGTATAAGGCTTATCGTCTCGATTACGTCATCGAGTAGGCATTAAAAGTAAACATCAAGAAAAGTCGCGACGCTTCACAATGTTTCTGCGGTCGTTTAGTTCATTTTTGAATTACAAAGCGATAACAACGAGCGATAAAAGGAAGCGAAACCTCAGTGTAATAAATAACAGTGTTGTGAGTCCGTGTAATTTGTAACTGTGTGGAATTCAAATAAATTTTCTTTACGTTAATCAACGTCATTGTTAATACCCACGGGTGTAACAATAGTTTACAACTACATACAGTAACAAAAATCAAATGCCAGTTGTGTCAAAACGGCCGCAGCTCAGCATAACGCTGGTTGTAAATAACCAGCGCTGGTCTTCCGTTGGGGCCGCTTGGTGACCGGTACTGACATAAAAAGACTAAAAAAGTAAAAATGTGAGACATACGACATAAAAAAGCTTTCTTAATATACTTAATACTTAAATACAACAGCAACTTAAATAAAACATACAACAATAAGCCAAATATTCTCGAACTAAGCAGAAGTTGGTATTTAAATAACAAAACCTATATGTACAGCTGTATTTGTATGTAGCTGTAAAACCATCGCAAAGATTCGCAGTCACAACCATAATAGCTTAGTTTTGTTTAGCATTTTAATAAAGACAACAATATAATGTGTATCAAATACTTTATTCATCATTACACATCTGCCACAGTTGCTATAACACGCATAACATATTGATCTTAAGATATATGATGATACCCCAATACCGTGTATATACGTGCACCCCGCCACCTTGCGTCCCGCAACCCTTCAGGACGGTCGCGCTCACAGCGGTCTTTCTATAGTATTCATCAACAGTGAATTGTATGCTTTTGTAATACAATATTTGTAATAACATAATAAACATAAAATAAAATCGCGTATCACCGCAACGAATGAATACATTCGATTGTTTTGTAAAACATGAAACCATAGGCTTTATTATTTTCGTTGGCGTTTCGAATTTTGTTGTTTGAAATGAATAAACTCAATTTAACACAGAGTCGATAGTGAAAATAACCGTGCATATAAACATCTTCAACACTATTTAACACAATATTATGCTTTTGATATGTTCTATAAACTTCTTTGCCAAAATTTAAGTCATAAATTCAGCGTTCAGGTTGCAGGTATAATCTTATATCATTACCACAAACAGACGTCATTAGGGTTGACAGTGAGAAAATAACTAACTATCGAACTACATTAACTAATTTGGTTATGCAGTAATAAAGTTTCAAACTTTCAAGATACGGTTATCTCAAACATGGTTTTTGCTTAAGCTAAGCCGTACCAATACCGTGCCATAAGCTATACCAAGCTTAAGACTAAAAGAATATAATGCCTTATCGCTTGTAACGTGCGATATGTGGAAGCCTCAGTCAGATCCATAGATTAATATGAATATACTGAAATAGATGGGTATGTCAAAAATATACTTTTATTTTGAGTGCATCCATCTCGTGGATATACTTGAAATAAGTGTACATATACGAACGTAGATTAGTTAAATATTTATTTATATTTATAGGGTATGTACTCTAATTAAAACAATTTTATTTCATGAGAATAGTAATATATTTATTGTATTATATAAACATAAGACGTACATACTACTTATGGAGTCCTGACTCAAATTCTTACCTAACCTAACACTAATAACAGTTCTTAAGTTCGGACGAAAGATAACTCAATTCGACGCCAATAACACAAACACTTTCCGTAAAGTTTATAAAACCTCAAACTACTGCTCAAATCACTGATAATAATCTACACGAAAAAATGCTTATGCGCATCCAAACAGGTACCTAGACATTTTTTAAATGTTGCCAAAGGAAGAAATGGGTTAATCACTAACCTAAGCTACAAATTCCCCAAATTTTGAGATTTATATATAAAACCCTCCAAAATAGTATGGTCATTTACAATATTATTTGTTACTACGTACTTTACTATGCTAAAAACCTTGTTTCCTTTGTTATATTTTATAACCTCATAATTTATCTCCATGTATATTTAAAGATTTTCTCTAAACTCTTTTATAATAATCTTATAATATGGAGGAAATGTCCTGATCTGGTAAAAGTGGTAAAAATATTATTTTAAGTCTAACACAGAACTTTATAATTGTTATCTTTTAACTTTTTTCTATTTATGTAGTAGTAATGTGAAGAAATAAAGTTCTATTATTAAAGTAGTAACTAATAGGTTCGTGGTTCGTACTGATAATATTATGAACCCTTTTTACTACAAATCTGTCGTAGATATATCAATTATCTTCGAAAGATGTCGCTAAATAATAATAAAAAACGTTGTTCGAAGATACCACAGCATGAGTCAGATCGCGGCAACAGCCCAAGCCGAGATCCGGTCACTTTGGCACCCTTGCGCGCTTGTTGCCCACGCTTTCGCGGCTGAGTGCCTTAAGCGCTCGCCTCCAAACCCGGTATAGCTGTAAAAGCCATCAGCGGCTCTGTTTATGGATAGGGCCCCTACAGGCTAATAGTAAGGTCAGTTCGAAAAAATAAATAAATTTGGAAGTGAATATAATGACCCATTATTAGCCAATGTTTAGTTAGCGCTGTAAATGTGATTATTATTTTGTTCATGATGCTTGCGACTTCCGTTCGTTAACTATAATAGGCACTATTATAACATTATGATTACACTTTATAATAAGACTAAAGGTGCCCAGCGGTTTCTCTTCCGTTTTATTTTTGAAGTTATACTTCTTTAGGCGCGTTATGAAAAAATGATGAGAGTGAAATTTTAAGATGCGCGCGCATCTGTGACACAAAATTAACAGTATGAAGTTGTCTGCTTAACCGCTCATTAAGTCTCGAAAAAAAGCTACCAACAAAATAGAAATTGAACCTCGATATTAGTCGCGCATGTTGGTACGCTCGTCACCTCTGATCACTGTTTTCATATTTATAATATTTATCAACATGTTTCTAGTTTATACATTCCCAACACGTGTTTTAGTTTCATACAAGTGCGAATTATATATGTGCTAATAAATTATATTCAGTAGTGATTTAAATTGAATATTTTGATTGATATTACTTACTATTTGTGAATATTAGTGAAAAAAATTGTGCTTAAATACTTTTTCAAGTGCTCCAATATAATTGAGGTTAACTATCCGTATGTATTATTTATTGATATAAATTAAAATACTTTTATTTAATATAATTAACACTAAATATTATTAAATTATTAATGTTAAATACTTATTATTGGTTATTTAATATTTACAAAATAAAGAAATAAATTTAATAAAAAATTTAATAAAAAGTTTGTGATAAAAATTAAAATTGAACATCAAATTATAATATTAATTTTTAATATTTGCTATTAAATTTAATAAATAATAAATATTTATAAAAATAACTAAATAAATTTAATGAAATTTTTTTGATAAAAATGAAAAGTGAATATTAAATTAAGAAATCAATAAAAATATTTAAAAAGTGACCAACCTTAAATTCAATTTTTGAATTTATTATTAAATTTATTTTTAAAATATTAAATAATCAATAATAAACATTTAAAATTAAGAATCTTATAATATTTAATACAAATTATGTCTTATATATTTATTATTCTCTAAATTTGGTTTTTAATAATTATATAAGTTCCGATTCAGACATTACCGGAAGATACTATGGAAGTGGACATCATTTAATTAAAAATACAATTCGAATAATAAGACAATTTATGTTAGACTTAATGTAAGAAAATAAATATTTATTTAGTTAATTTTTCAAATTTAAAATGAACTTTGTTGATTATCCTTTTCCAATCCTTCTATTATTTTATTGTAATTAATTATTTGCATGCAATTAAAAACTATTTTTTAATGATGCCAAAGAAGTATAACTTCTCACGCGCGTACATAAGTACACGCACCCATATTTTTTTTTTCGGTTCTCGTGTGACTGCATGCGGCACCGACCGCGACCCTTCCTCTGCTCCCGATATACCGCGTCGCATCACACGGCCCGCCTACGCTATTACATTTTTTTTTCTTAATGGTTAGTTAATTTGCTTCGAAATTTATGACCGATCTGAATACAGCAACGAGTTCCAAATAGCGCATGATAAAGTCGATTAAATAATACTTAAAATGCCATAATAATATGTTATATTGCTTTAAGATAAATCATTTACTATAATCTATCATAATTTAATTAGTGTCATGTTCGCCGTCAGGATTACTTTTAGCATCAGTATCTACACTATACTATTTCACTAATAAAGTATAATTTATAGATAAAACATGTATTGTACAGAGGACAACAACCTTAGACGTCTCAAGTTTATATTCAAACGGTAACTTAATAAAAAAAATCTTTTCTGATCACTTCTTTCCCGACAGGGGGTTGCAAGTTCACCCACTTGCACCCGGCTGCTGCCGCCTATGATTATTGTCTATACAATTAATAAAATTGAAGTGTCTGGCTGTCTGTTTGTTCCGGGTAATCTCCGAAACTGATACTGACTTTCACTGATAGATAGCTAATGATATACGAGTAACTTAGGCTACTTTTATTTTACAAAAAGAATTAGGATTCCGCACAAATAAAAAAAACTGATCATGGTGAATTAATTCGGCGCTTAAATGGCTTATGCTGAGTAAACCATAACACTTAAAGCAAATTAATGTACTACATAATTGTAGGCATTAAAAAGACCTACAAAAAAGTCAGGGAGAGTATATATCTATCTTCTAAAGAACACCCACAATATGCATTTTTCTCTTTAAAATGGCCGGGAGCGGGAGAGCAAAATTCGCGCGGACATTCTGTAGTCCACGTGAGCGAAGCCACGGGCACGGCTAGTTGTTGAGACAAACATCTTAGCATTCCATGGATTCACCGTGCGGGAGCCGGGTGCATCGTGTGGCAGACAGAGGGAACACTAGCAGCCCCAGGGACTTGCGAACCAGGTGTAGGTTTAAGGGGCCCCCTTATGATGCACATCAGCGGTCACCTTGACTGCCCGCGATACCCTCCCTGCCAAGCCAGATTTCGTAAGAGCCTGTTAATGCTGCTTTAGATACCCGTTCTAACATAGAACTCACTGCAGTTCTCGACAGGCCGAGGTTTTTTAGCAAGTTATAGAGAGATTTCGCTGGAATACCTCTCGCTCCCACTTCAACCGCATACAAGTTAACCACATAGCCGTTTTTGGTTAGCTCATTACATAGGTCGTAATACTTATTCATTTTTATTGCGTGGTCTTTAGGCATATTAGTTTCCCACGGTACAGTAAGCTCTACAGGTACTACACGCTTGATTTCTTGAGAATAAAGAAATACGTCCGGTCTGGATGACGAAACACCCACATCCTCTGGGATTTTATAAGGATTTTTATATGTGCCAACTGTAATAATCCCAATCAGGTGCAGAACCTAGGATTGAGAAGGGCTTAATTTTAGCATTTACTGTTGAGCCTTCCTTTTCTTTCGTTTTACTGTTAGTGGTCAATCCTTTTTGAGCTCTAGCTACTGAAAGACACTGCTTCACGTAAGAATTGAAGTACTCTATCATTGCGACGTGAGTAGTGACCCTTATCAAAAAGCACCTTGCATCCTACTAACTAGTTTCTGGCTGTACCTATTGACTCACCACAAGTATGGCAAGATTTTTCAGAGGCTTTCCCCCATCTTACTATATTACTCTGGTACTAGGAGGGTCATTTGGAAGACATTAAGATAAAATTTTAGTAAGGCATGAGACCAGTCACATAACAAGGCACGCGCCACTTTAGTGCTACTGGGATGCAAAACTCACCTATGGCTGGTTAGCCATAAATATGGGTGGTTACTCATTTTGGATTTCTAAATTCATTGCGTGCACTCTATAGGTTCATTTTCACTTTGTTGCAGAAAGAATTTAATGTGTCTCGGTCATCCTTTTTCTTTCTCAAACCCAACCCGAGTCTATCTGTGCACCTGCCATAAATTGTTTATGGAATTTATCTTGACTCTAGTTCTGTGGCACATTTGCCTTTTGGGAGATATGTAATTATTTCATCATGGTGACTCTAAAGTGTTTGTAGAGTCTGATGGCCTCTTTAATTTCATCCTAAAACTATTGTGATCCCTAAACAAAGTTGAGGGGTCAGCCGAATGTGCCAGTCCAAGCTATAACCTTAACATCTTTATGACCTTTGCATCTATCTTTGCCAAGAGAGTTTTACCAAAGTCAAATTACCAGGAAAGGCTAAGTCAGACGAGATGTAAGATAGTTGTCGTATATTATATCCAAACTTTTTTAATATTGCTAATTGGCAGAAGGTCTACCTTATTGAGGAACTAAGAAAAATATCGACAACTGCATCCAAGGGTGGTGTAAGTCCCTTGTAATCTATCCTTCTTCCAAGAAATTTGAAAGGCTCCGCTTCGACAACTGTGGTAACACATTGCCCACCTATTGAGAGTCCTGGATCGTATGAAGTATATTTAGTGTCCCGTCTACCCAGACACAGACAATGGCATTTACTTGGTTTTGCCCTCATTCCATCAGTCCATATAAGTACAGAACTCATCCACTTCATTCAAAAGTGCCTGACATTGTTTTGGATTGCGTGTCAGTATTGCAAGATCATCTGCAAAGACTAAGATTGACTTATTAATTTTAAACCGATAGCCCCCCATTTTTTATAAGCTATGAAAATGACCAGATCTTAAACAAATATATTTAAGAGATGTTTAAGAACCGACGGACATTTTTTGTACACTAAATACGGAATACCATCAGGACTGGGAGCTGACTTGGATGCTTTCTTTTTAATTTGATTGCATATTTATTCAAGGGTAGGTGGATTGCTTTGAAAATTAGTAAGATGATTCTTAGGTCTTCGGATGTTTGGATCTCCATACAGTCTTCCATGCTTCGTCACTTCATATGTGCATTTAAAATGACCGTAAATATGTTCGTTGGTCAAGAGAAGCTTTCCTTTTTGTTCAATGAAAATGTCTTTCGAATACCTACTGGAAAGGGTTTTATCTAAGTCAACTTCATGTTTTGCTCTGTTAAAATTATCTCGATCTTTTGTATATAACTGTTGTATGTATTTATATAACTTATTAAAATATCTGTAATATTTGTGTTCTGCGTAAACTAATGCTCATATGTTTCACAACGGTCAAGTGCTTCGAAATCGTAGTTTACCGAATAAATTTTTGTTTAGCCGGAACAAAGACATACAAAAATTTAAATAAAAATTGTTATAAGTGCCGTTTAAACTTTCATAATATGCATTTAGTAAAAAAAAACTGTTATTTCGGTATAACACAGAGCCACTTCAATAATTTCACTTAATTGTATAGGTTATAAAATTCGATTTTAATAATTCATTTATCGCTGTGTTGATTAGATGTTTGCCTTATACGTTTCCGGCATCAATTAATCGGTGTGGAATTTGAAACTGACTTGACAACGAAACCTCATTTTTAAATTTTCTGCGAGAAAATATGGTACTGACTGCATGTATGTCATTATAATCAACATGTATTTTTTTAACAAGTATGTATTATTATTCTTCAGGTTAAATACCCATCAGGCGTTGAAGTGAAAGAGGGGAATGAGCTGACACCGACCCAGGTGAAAGATGTACCGTCTGTGTCCTGGGAGGCGGCATCCGACCAGTTCTACACTCTGGCTATGACAGGTACCTATGACACTTAAGAAACACGTGTGCAGTTCCGACGTGGTAGAAGTGGAATCTCCAGAAAATATAAATATATTCACATAAATGATACACATGAACAATACACCACGCTGGCTATGACACCTTTTTCCGGGGCTGCTGAATACGCAGGCGCACACACACGTACAAAGAGGAGATCGAGATAATAGGAAACACTGTGTAATGTATTCTATCTCATTCTCTCGCATGCTAAATCCTATATACAGGATGTCCCGTAAGGAATGGACCAACGCTATGATGGTGATAGAGGTTGACATGATCTAATAGAAACATTAAAATTTATTGTCCTATGGCTAGTAGTTTTAAAGTTATGAATTTTTTAATGTTATGTTGTCCTTCTATGAACACAAAATTAAAATTTTCCCAGCCCCTCTATATTGTGTTTGTCTCTTTTAAAATGTCTCTTTTTCGTTTCATTGGGTTTTAAAACCCAACGATGCTAAAAAAGCTTACACATCAAAAATCTATAGGTACTAAGCCTCTATACTAGAGATATGATATTCGATATTACGAATGCTCGCATTCGCTTATACGAATGTAAGTGAGTGCATTGCAAGTGGTCTTGATTGCTCAAGCGATGAAGCCTCCGATGTGCAATCTGGACCTGACGACACGCTGCTGTGTGAAATCAAAGCTGAATTTAAGGCAAATTTGAAAGAAAAACGAGCCTCTCTCTCGAGGAATACCCTCTGTGCGGGTTGAAAACCAAAAGCCCAGAGAACTGTCCAAAAATTGCTTAATAGGGAAAAAAACAGAGGAGTTATAATTTTTCAAATGTCATTTGCTGCTTTCGAAATTTTATTGTAATACTAGTTGTGCCCGCGGCTGTGCTCGCGTGGTCTACAGAATGCCGTCACCATATCGCATATCGTATGGTTTACTCAACTTTAGCCATTTAAGCGGCCGAATTAATCCACCATAACCAGTTTTTTTTTAATTTGCTCGGAACCCTAGTTCTCTTTCTAAAATAAAAGTAGCTTAAGTTACTCCATTATAACATCTGCTATCTGCCCGTGAAAGTCCGTCAAAATCGGTCCAACGGTTTCGGAGATTACCCGGAACAAACAAACAGACAGACAGACAGAAATAAAAAATAAAGATTTTTTGTAATATGTATCGTATAAACTTTTAAATGCGTTTAGTAAAAAGATATTATTCTGACATTACAAACAGAAACTTAAATTTTACGAATAGTATATTATAGATTAATACATTTAATTTGATCATATGTAATTTAAACTTAATAGCAATGATAATTAAGGTCAAATTCAGATCTTTTCCTGCGTTTTCTAACTATTCGCGTTCACACTTATTGCATTTCAAACATTGTCTGTCTGTGTGTGTGTTGTCATTGTCATATCTAATAATGACATTCGTAACATTACTCACTGTTTATATTATTGTTAAACCACTATAATAATCAAATTAATTATAATGTTTATATTGGCAGATCCGGACGCGCCGTCCCGCGCTGATCCGAAGTTCCGCGAGTGGCACCACTGGCTGGTCGGCAACATTCCTGGCAACAACGTCGCTGGAGGTGAGACCCTCTCGGAGTACGTGGGCTCTGGCCCTCCCGAGGGCACCGGTCTCCACCGCTACGTGTTCCTCGTCTACAAACAACCCGGCAAACTGACATTCGATGAGAAACGACTTACTAACAGGTGGGGGACATATTACTGGTATTTTTGTGTTTTTTAATTCTTTTGGCTTTCGGGGTATTTAGTACAAGGTAAGATTGAGAGGTGCGGAAGTGCGAAATGATGAATTTATACACACAATAAAAAAATAGAATACACGATTAAAGTCAGTAAAATTGATTTTAATTTTTATCATTGGTGACTAGCTTCATCCTAGTTTTGGAGTTGTTTTGTTACGATTAAGAGATATACATACACGCTTCCTTTTTATAGTTATAAATCGACTACGATTAATCCTTTGCAATATTTAGGATCCGGTCAAGTCACCTACCCCATAACAAGTTCCTCTATATTATAGGAAAAAAAAACATTTCTGCTCTGTGATATTTGTCAGTATACCGATGATATTTATCATTTGTTGTGATAGCGGGTCCAAACTGAGGAATTGTTCCAAAAATGCTATTAAAGTCCTGGAGAAACGTAGGAGAGATCAATGTTATTTTGGTCGAACCCATATTTAATGCGGTACGGATAAATTTGTCTCGTTAACTCTTAAATTTTATTAACACTTACAACTTTATCTAATAAATTGACATGTTCTATGATGTTGGTATAGTCATCAGAGACTTGCTGAAGCTTCGTTAATATAAAAAATTACGCACACATAAATCTATATCTATAAAATTGAAAAGTCTGTTTGTAACGTCAAAATAACAGCTTTCTACTAAATGCATATGAAAGTATATACTATACCTATAACAAAGAGCCCATTTTTAATATTTTTGTCTGTCTGTCTGTTTGTTCCGGGTAATCTCCGAAACGGTTGGACCGATTTTGACGGGACGTTCACTGATAGACAGCTGATGATACAGGGAGTAACTTAGGCTACTTTTATTTTAGAAAAAAATTAGGGTTCATCACAAATAAAAAAATACTGGTCATGGTGGATCAATTCGGGCGCTTAAATGGATTACGCTGAGTAAAACATAAAGAGATATAGCGAATTAACGTACTAAACAATTGTAGACAAAAAAAGACCTACAAAAAAGGCTGGGAGAGTATACGTCTATCTTCTAAGGAACACCCACAATAAGCATTTTTGTCTTTAAAATAGCCAGGAGCGGGGCAGCAAGATTTGCGCGGGCATTCTGTAGTCCACGTGAGCGAAGCTACGGGCACAGCTAGTCTAATATAAAAGTGATTTAAAATGACATATTTGTTTACTCTGCTTATAATTTCCTACAACATTTCTGCCTGCTACACTTGTCTCCCACTATTTTCGATCACATTATTACTACCACTGTATTAAATGTCTGTGATCGATCTTTAATTTCGTTTACGACTAAATTTGTTGGGTAATAATTTACATTCATAAATGTTGAAACTTGAAACCTTTCCACAGGTCCGGAGATAATCGCGCCATGTTCAAAATCGCAAACTTCGCCAAAAAGTACAACTTGGGTGAACCGATCGCGGGTAACTTCTACCAAGCTAAATGGGACGACTACGTTCCGAAATTATACGAACAACTCGGCGCTTAAACGTATTGAAATATTTATGTTCTAGAACTGGCTTAACATGATACGGATTTTGAATTTCAGAAAAACTCGTCTTTCTTTTATTAAAAAAATATATCTAGAAAGTCCTCTTGTTAAATAGCTTAAATTACAGTTTTGCTGCTGAGAGATTGCGTTTCTTGTCTCTCATAACAGACGACTTTTTTAGCGTTATTAAATGGCAGACCATAAAGCAATTAGCGGTTGCTATTTTTTACCATTCATACGAATTCCAAAAAAGTAAAAAAAAGTCAAAGAAGTATTAAAAATTATTGATCCAGCAGCAAAAATGTTCTCGAATGTTCTATTTGATTTGCCTCTTTTTATATAAAACAGTTCTATAATAGTAATATTTTGATATAAAGGAAACATAACTTTTTTACGTAGAATATATTTCAGCTAAAAATGAAAATTATTTGTATATGAGTAACTGGTAGAACCAGTGAATTTTGCATTGTATAGAATAAGTGAAAATGTAAACTTTAAAATATATTCATTAAGTAATAAAATACTTAAATCGATCTATATTTTGTTTTATTGAAGCAAACCTTGTTTGCCTTGCCTGCTTGTCTGTCTTGTAACCAACTGCAAATATATTTTATAACTGCACGCGTTTGTTATTACGTAGTGATTCTTTTTTTTTACAATTTCGAAGAAAAATATTGTCAATTTTTATAGCCCAACAATCATTGAATGACTTCTTACTTACACTTCCCGTTTAAAAAAAAAAATCTAATTAGGATAAGAATTAACGAAAATAATTTTGTTTTTGTAAATTAATTTGTTTGTACGATTTCTTAGTAATATTGAAATTTCTTATAGTATATTAATTGACCAATATAATAAGCTGACCGTGTACAAAATTTCATGAGAATCTGTCAAACCTCGAGATATAAATCCGGACATACAGACTGAAAAAAAAAATAGTAATGGCATATTCGTGATCAGTGTACAGTGATCAGTTTGTAGTTTCTATCGGGAAATTTGAACAAAAAAAGCCATGTTCGGATAACTACAAATTTATTAATATAGATATATAGCTGTCTGTCTACTAAAGCGGATTTACAAACAAAAAATATGAATTTTTCCAAAGGGGAAATTAATTAAATAATCAACAAATTTTGCCAGAATTTTATTGTTTTAGGCTTTTTATCTATAAACCAACATTACTCAATAATTTGCTTTAATTTCTAAACACAATCAACTCGCGGAATAGGTTTTTACGTAATGCTATTGGACGAAATTTGCACAGCTCTGATCAGTAGACAGGCAGCCTAAACGTCCACGAGGGGTTCGTTTGAGCGATTATTACTGATTTAGATATGGACATCTTAAGAGTATTTAAAGGGTTTCGGATATGGATTTACATTTATTCCATATATCCGATAGTTTCGGATATACTCAGCTATGGATATTTCGTACATTTTTCAAAAATATTATACAGAAATAAAACAAGTATTATTTGTACAATTTATAAATGAACAATATTAACTTTAGTTTTGATAGTAGTATTAGTTATATATTTTAAGTAATTTTGTAGTGTTTGATCGTATCTTATTCGACTTCGTCTCTATTAACTAAACATTAATTTATATTCGATATGATTATGATTCAAATCGTATTTTATTTCGGTATCCGATTAATGCTCGATACGGTGTTCCACAACACCTGCTTATCACCATGCCGGATGATACTAACTTTAATTATTACTTACTTTATGATGATTGAATACTTTGGATGATTAAAAAACGTTAATTGGCAATTAACATCAACAATATTATTATGTACCTATCTATATGGTTTTAATGCTTCCCACTCCATCCACACGAACCGTTGTTTTTAAATTTTCCTATGATTAGTGAAGGCCATCGTGTGATGTGTTTAGTCAAGGCTTGAACCAAGGGTGTCCAAACACTAATAAATACAAGATATAATTTGCCTCCTATAGGATATAGACATTTATAATGTCCATTGTACAATTCTTCATTTCCTCGATATATTGCTTATGAAAGTAAAGAGAGGTAGGGCAAAGAAATTTCATTGGAGATTTCTCTGTACTTGGGGCAGTCCGACTTGTGGAATACTTCCAGGCTACATCCTACAGACATCCTTGTGTCGTGGTAGGTTTCCAGTGCTCCTTGGAGTATGGGGTTCAAAATCGGTTAAAGCGTTAGTGATACCTATGGTATTATAACAAGCGTCCATAGGCTACGATAACCGCTTATCATCAGGCAGGCCGTATGCTTGTTGCCTATCTTAGTGGTATAAAAAATGTATGCTTTCGCACTATCTAAAACTTACTTCATGTATGAAGTTACTTGAAAAGATCTCACATAAAGTCACAACCTAATGATGTAAATAAAAATGTAGGTAGGTACCTAGGAACCTAATTAAATATCCCTAACTTTTACGTACTTTAAAAAAGTGTGTAATTATGTACCAAAAATAACTCTAAACATGCAAAATTATTAAAAAGGAAAAAAAAACCCGACTGCAACACAAAAAAAAAAAATGATTTCGACTTCCAGACGTAGTACTTAAATATTATAGCCTATGTTACTCCCACGCTTAAGTCGAATCTAACGACACCTTGTATGCTAAAAAAAAAAATCCATGAAGCCATTTAGGCTAAAGAGCGTGTCAAAGAAATAGACATACATAAGAGTGAAAACATAATCCTCCTTTTTCGCAGTCGTGTAAAATAAACTCATCAAAAATGTCGTGGATAGCAACTATGTACTAATTTAAATTTTAGGATGGTTCTTCACATTATAACGTTGTATTTTATTTAAATAATAAAAATAATATTACTTTACCGGGTTCTATGATGTAAAAACCTAGGACACCGCTGATTGTCTTTCCATATCCTCATTCTTTTAATAACAGAAATGCAACAATATTAGCAATATACTGTAGAAACTAAGATACATTTTATTAGAAACCTAAACTTTTTTCAATAAATACACAATATGAAAATTATCTAAAGAAAATGAAATAATTTTATTGTGAAAGATATTAGCACAATTTATTATACTCAAAGCCTATGTGGTCTTTCCATCTGACTTTATTCATGATTTTTACTTGTCGGCAACGATTATTCATTGAATCTAATGACGACTGTTTATGTCATCTTGCGTTGTATTCGCTTTCACCAATGGAGATTGTAAAAGCATGTAATCCTTTTTCAGCTGTTGGGTTGTTGTACGCTTTTTCAGCGTCCAATGTCCTTCAAAACTTACGTCTCTGGAGCATGTCCCATGCGTGAACTCGATAGGGGAATTGAGACTCATGGCGTCTATTGTGCTAGAGCCAGGGCAATACCCCGGATGTTCTCAGTTGACAAAGTATTCACTGGTTCGCCTTTGAGCTGTATGTAGAACGCGCTATATGTCATTTGCATTAACATTGCTAAAATACGGCAAAAAGCCAAAGGTTTCGTGGCAAATGGGGTAGATGCATAAGGTCTGAGAATGATCGCTCAATGTAAGGTTTTCAGCATTCATAGTTTCGCATTTACAAAAACAGAGCTCAGTTCGCCTGTTCTTCGATAATACCCGCGCCGATAGACATAACTGTTGAGCCGCTGTATGGATGAACTTCCTGAACGCACCTGAGCCTTTCAGTATTTACCGGGGGCCGACGATACACTCAGCACCCTTCTTGTATCAGGCTTAACACCCGAATCGCGACTCATCGGAAAACAGTAATGGCCTTTATCCCATTGTGTCCCTGGGTCCATGGTTATGCGTTCTCTATACCATTCATATCGACGAGCGCGATTCCCGGTGACGTATCGGTGGGCACCTGATTGGGCAGTCGAGCTCGTAGGCCGTACTCATGCAGTCGATGTTCGCACGAGTTTGAGGACTTACATCAACACCACTCCTCCCCGAAATTTGTAGCTTCAAACGGTTATCTCTTGAGCGGTTAACATCGGCTGGCGTCATTGCAGTCAGTTGTATGTACCGGTCTTGCCGAGTGGTTGTACATCCTATTATGGCCTTGATGCTGTTCAGCGGGTTCTCCTAGATATTATTGTAGCGCTACACAAAGACGACAAATAACACTTCTATGAAATGACACAAAATGTCGAGATACCTGAGATTGATTACTTCCTGCTAATGCAACATCCCTACAGACTCTTTACGCATTTCATCTGCCATACAAATTGACGTCAGCTTCATGACGTAACAGCAATATCTAACAAATTCAATTTTGTCGCTAACTTTATTTAAATGGTTGGTAAAATTATGAAAGTTAACAGACTAAACGTAGCAATGATTTAAACGCACTTAAATTCAAACAAATTACGTCAGTCTATTTGAATTTTATGAAAAAACAAATTACATAATCAAGATTTTTTTTTTACAACCAGCCAGTATGTACATCTTTAAAAAAAAGTTTTTTACTTACCTACGCTACTTTGTTTGAGTGAAATATTCTTTAGAAATTAATTAATATCAATGGAAAAATTTGTAATATCACGCATGTTGCTTAGACTTTTTTGATATGTGTAGTTATCCCGCATTTTCGTGATCATGTAGAATCAATGTAGGTTGTGGGATTAACGATAATTATGTGATTTTTTAAATTGTGTAAAAATAATTTAAACATAAATAAACATTATTTTAATTAAAATAAATAAAGAATATATTTTTAACTAGATCTGCCCGCGGCTGTGCTCGCGTGGTCTACAGAACGCCGTTCGGTCAGGCACACCCGCGAATTGTATTACCCAAATCCGCCGCTCCTAATTATTGGAACGAAGTTCCTTACGGCAGGCTTGGAGGGGATAGGGATTTTGCTGCGCGACCGAACTGAAAAAAATGTGATAGTAAAACCGTAAGAAAAAATCCGTGGAAAAAAGTGCGTGGAATAAAACCGTTAAATGAGACGTGCGCAGGCGCGACAGTCGCATACACAAGCGAGTAGCCAATAGCCAATAGTTTCAGCAATAGAATTTGATGACGAGACTGATTAATAAGAATTACTTATAATAATAACATTAATAATAATAATAGACTTTTTTTGTAATAATTTTTTTTTTCTATTTTTCTATTCTATTTCTATGTAATTTTATGTTGTCAAACAAAAATAAAGAGACATATTTTGTTATTTTAGTTGATAATTTGAATTACGATGTTTTTTTATTTTAAGTAATTTATTATTTCCTAAAATACTGAATTTCCTAAATACTTTCTTGTACTTAAATAAAAACTAATCAGCAAAATTTAAGAGAAAAATCAAGAAAACCTACATAAAATTGAGCACAATTTTTTTTGCAATTTGTGTCGATTCTACATTAGCCGAAGGAACTTCGTTCCTACCTGGTGTCCCACGACACCACATCATTTTTTTTTTAAATCAAAATGCTTAGAAGATATATATTCATTAGAAGATAGACTTATGCTCTCGCTGACTTTTTTGTAGGTCTTTTTAATATCTACCTATCTTATGGTTTACTCGCCGTAAGCCATTTAAGCGCCCGAATTGATTCACCATAACCAGTTCTTTTTTATTTGCACGAAACCCTAATTCTTTTTATAAAATAAAAGTTCTCCAAGTTACTCGACTACAAAGTTAACTTAACTAGATAACATGACAAAATACAATGTTTTAACTATTTGGAAAATTATTTATAATATTATATTTATCATCTTGCCAAACCCCTATCCTTGTGATTCCTTTTCCAATATCTTTAATCTTTGTTATTCTTTGGATTTTAACCTTTGGTGCACGATCTACGAGGGAGATACCTAACATAGACCGATCCATGGCTCTTTGTGTAATTTTGTGTTTATGCATATTACTTTTTTCAACTCCGTACGTGGTGAGGATGGGTAAAAAGCATTGGTTAAAACGCTTAGTTTTCAGGCACTTGTGGTCAGGTTGTTTTGAAGACGTCTTTTAGTTTACTGAAGGCAGCCGACAGTAATTGAATTCGCTTCGAGATCTTCTTTACCTTTACCACGAATGATTGAAACTAGCACTCAAGAGTGCGAAATTGATCGAACCTCAACTTGGGCTGTTACCTTATATGTAATTAAGTAAGTCGCGATCTGGCTAATTCCCTATCCATAGAAACCTCGATCTAATTATATACATATAAATATATAAATTTGTTTCTTCCTTTTGAGAGTAAGGAAGGATCATGCGTATACGTAATATACATTTTGTAATCTGACAATTTGGTCTAAAATTAACTAGCCAAAAAAGTCCCTTACAGCAACTACTTACCTGTGTAGTGTCTAAGTATGGCGAGCGGTTGCTTGGCTCAAGGGCTTCATACCGGAGGAACGGATCTAGGCTTGAGTTGTCGCAGGAGAGGGTGTCCGTTCTCCGCTATGGGAACTGGAGGCTGCGGTGCTCGCCGCCATAAGTTTACGGCGGTGAGAAAAGAAAGAGACATATTGGGAGAGTCTTCTGCTTGGGAAGAGCTTTCCGCGTTCTGGTCGAGGTAGTAGGAGCTTAGCACGGGTCGGCAGTGAGCGAGAATGGACGTCAATGGTCTCCTTCTGCGAGGAAGTGATGACATAGAACGAGACAGCGGAGAGGGCTCACGACGTAGATCCTCTAAGCGACCCTCTCCAGCGTTTTGCTTGCGTCCTTCCTCCACCCTAACCGAACCAGGGGAGACGGGTCAGGGGCCCGTCTTTCCATTGTACAGGTTCGCCCGTCTGGGAGACAATAGGGTTGTACCAGGCTCTCTCCTTTCTAGCACCGGGGCCCAGCTTCCGCCGGGTCGGCCGTCAAGGCGACGCAGCGGAATGCTAAGTACTAGCAGACCCGTGTCGCCCTATTTCGGCGGTGGATGGTTCACCGTGGAGTTTTAGTGAGCTGTATGAGTCTTATACAACCTCTCCCTCCCCCGAACGAGTGTGTAAGGAGGACGGGTTTCTTCACGATAAAAAAAGGACAGGTCAATTCTAAACACGCTAATCTCTGGAACTACCAGCCGGATTTGAAAAATTATTTTTGTATATGATAGGCAGACTCTTAAGGAATAGTATAATTCAACACAACTCTACAACTACAACAACAACAACACAACAACAACAACTCTCCAACAACAACTCTCAGATAGCCGTAAATATTGATTTATGTTACGTAAATCGGAAGTCGAGGCCCTCCCGAACTGCTTTAACCGCGCTGCGCTGGCGTAATAATCAATAATTTGGAAATACAATGTTATACAATAATACCAGTCCTCAGTATATCTAAAAAAAGTTAGCGATAGTCAGTTAGTCAGTCAGCTAGTAAATAAAATAAAGGCCAAAAAATAATGATAAGGTTTAATCCAATGTATTAATAGTGTAATTATTTTAAATATTTATTCTTGAACAATTTTAACGTTGCACGTACTTATTTACACTTTACATTGAATAATTAATTTTACATATTCAGTAGGTATGTATTTTTATTCATATCATTATCTGTTTGTAACATTGTTATTAAGAATAAAATGTATCATGTTTTATCTTTATTTAGTTTAATTTGCATTTCTGTGGAACACGATATTGCCTTTTTAAAACGTGTAGGTACACGGTTAGGCCGTATGGTGGTAGGGTATAAATTCATTGTTAGTATTTCAAAATTTCACAATGAGATCGAGGCCGTAAGGAATAACTTCGACATGGGTATTTTGAAATACGTTTTTTTTACATTTTTACTAGAAAATGTTGTTGATTTAGCGTTTGGGAATGAAGTTACCGATGCTTTTGAGTGCTACGGAATTGTTCCTGATTATGTGTGCAAAGCGCCCAATTGTCGAGCTAAGGTGTGTTGCTTATACTTATTTTATTTATTTTTTATAGAAAAAAATATATATGGATAAGTACCTAATACGTTTATGTAGGTAGGTATATGTATATAAAGTTCTTGCATTAAAAGAATTAGTGCGCATAATTATAAAATATATCTGAAAGTTGTTATGTTCGTTTGAATTTTTCATTCATTTGTTTTAATTTCGTTGGAATTAGCTCGAACGACTAGTTCAGAGGTTCAACCTTTAATGGACTACCGCCCCCTTTACAAGAAAATTAATTCCAACGCCCCCTTTTAAATAATAGCCCATTAAACCTATTTTAACATGTCTGTCTATTATCTATTAATAATCTCTCTCTCTCTCTAATCGTACTCCTCGTGGTCGTAGGTCGTAGCTGAGGGTGGTCATTAATAATTAATAAAAAATACAAAAAACAAGTTATAATAAAAATATTTCATTCAGACATAGAGCATAAAAAATGTTATTAACAAAATTATAACTTCACCAACAAATGCAAGACAATCAAAATTAGTAAAAAAACATTTTTTGTAAGTCTTTGTTTGTTTTTGGTGGCCCGGTGCACTTGCTCCACAAGCAGGTTGTTTACAAGTTCCCGTAGTTTTGTCGAAACATGCTTGATTGCGTAAATCACGCTTTTGCTTACCAACTTGCATAGACTTGTTACTGACTTTCCTAAACCTAGTCAATTAGTATATACTTAATGGTTATTTAAATGTTTTAATGTCTATAAACGCTATTATAATAAGATAAACTATGGCTATAAAAAATGCTTTTCATGAAAATAGAGTTATTTTCAAAGTATCTAATTGAGTATAATAAATTTCTAATTAGATAGGCATGCCACGTCTGTCCCCTTGACTATCATAACGCCCTCCCCCCCCCCATTTGCCTTTGAAGCCTCCACCGCCCCTACAAAAAGCTCCAGCGCACACTAGGGAACGGTACCGCCCTCCGTGGCTCCGTTGGGAACCTATGGGCTAGACGGATTTTAATAAAACTCTGCGTAGAGGTCGATTTTGCTGATTTTTATTGCTTTAGTTGCCAGCGATACGGGTGGGAAACAGCCAGTGATAAATAATTTTACTAAAACTTGCACATTAATAGGCAATCGAAATATTATTCTCAACGTTTTTAACTAGTAAAACATAAATAAACCCATATAAACTTTTAAAATTATTATATGTCTTTAAGACAGTTCCTTTATGTTGATTCTTAGAAATACGTGGATGGATCAATCAACTAATTTACCTATATTTACTTTGCTGTCCCTGACATAATGACATATATATATATGTTAATACGTGAAGCAAAAGTTTTCTACCCCCTTTTAAGCGTATTGCGTGCACGAAAGACAGATTTGGCATGGTTAAAGTTTATATGGAGAAGGAGTGCTGAAAGCTAAAATTTATCTATAATATCTGTTACTAATATATTAAATTAAATAGATTAATACTGCGAATCCTAACCCGACCAGTTCTATTGAACTTAGACCCTTCAAAATATTGACATTGTCACTCAACGAAAAGTGACAGCAAGTGATGTATTATTCATAGTTTAGGTTCATACTGCAAAGTCAAACAGAAAATGGTTTGTGATCAAAAAATCGCTGGTCGAATTTCAACCTTAGGGCGATCGCTAGTTCTTATAAATATGTACCTATCAATTATTGAAAAGTACACAAAAGTAATATAACAATTGTAGGTACCTAGGTATCTATGATTATTATGCACAACGGGAAACTTGATTAGGTTCTCAAAAGGATACCTAAGTTTATTATAAGTAGAACAAACCGACATGAAATAGTTTATCTTGTTTATGTAGGGAATACAAAATAGCATTAAGCAAAACACTTTACAAAAATAAATCTCTTGTTCGTGCCGTGACCCTTCCAAAATGCGTATAAATTATTATTTTAGTCTAAAGGCGTATACGTGGATAGAAATCACGTAGATTAGGGGGTTTTCGCCGTAAGTAGCTTCCATTATGTTTGCCTTGACTCGCAAAGGTGCATCGCGACGATATCCTTTGATAGGGCGTGAAGGACATCAGAATAAACAAAAAGTTTTTTTTTCTCATACCTAACTTCTCCTAAATGTATATTAGTTGATTGCCCCAAGTAGTTAGTGTGTAAACGAAAGTTTTGAAAAATCTATTATTAATTTTACTGTATTGAAAATATTTTTACAAAGGTGGAGTATGATTGCAATGTACAAGCAGACCTCGGTAATAAGTTGACTCCAAAAGAAACAAAAGATAGTCCCAGTGTAACGTATAGAGCGGATGAGTATAAACACTATGCTTTGTGTATGTCTGGTAAGTATAATACTGAATTTTAATATATTACTAGTTGTGTCCTATATTTTCACTCGTGTTAAATTTATAACTAAGTCTCCACCGCGCCGCGCCGTTAACGCACTCTATAGCCTATTGTATTGTTTTCTTTTTTAATAAGGAATATATTCTCACTTACTAAAGTACTACTGGATACTTGAGTAGGTACTGGATAGAATTTGACGATTTTTTTTTGTTTTACTCCCTAGATACTTGATCATTATGAAAAAATTATCACGATATTTCATTCAATAAAAAGTTATTAAAGTTAAACTACGATTTTTATAAGCATTACGTGTTCTTTTGTCGTTCACCGCCGATGGATTTAGATTGGCGGTGGTCGCCGTTGTGTTTGGATTGTACTGCGCTCGTTGAAATAACTTTGGTTTTTATAAATTTACTACTTAAGTAGGTACTTATTAAATGACCTGAGGTAACTAAATAATTGTAAAAATGCTTAGGTTTGAAAAAATATTTATGGCTTAAAAAAAGGTTTACGAAAATCAGACAGCTGTTGGATATATAGGTATCTTATCTATACTACAATATAATAAAGCGGAAAAATATTTTTTTTTGTTTGTTTAAACACGCTAATCTCTAAAACTACCAGTCAAATTCGAATTTTTTTTTTCTATGTGATAGTCAGTTTCACCAGGAGGAGTAACATTAAGCTACAACTCTCTGCTAGCATTCAATATTGATTTTTGTTAAGTAAGTCGGAAGTGAAAGTCTTCCCGAACTGATTTATCCGCGTGTCGTGGCGTAATGGTTAACGATACTTAAATATAATGTTCTACTATAGCATATGCCTTCTCTTATACATAAGCCACAATAAAGTATTTTGAGATTTTTTTTTGTTGATGTTTAAAAATTCATTTATGAGCATTATTTTTAGGCATGGCATATGAATCTTTAGTAACAAAAGTTACTTCATCATAAAGACAATTTTATGAAATTAAATTTTGCCGTTTGTAGAATGTTATTTGAGCACATACTTAGTTTAGGAGATAATGAAAAATTAAAATAATTTGTATTTGCGGGAAGTGCAACTTGATATGGGTGCGTTGTTTGCCGGATAAAATCAACACGGGTGAAACCGTAGGACACATCTAGTCAATTTATAATATGTCCTTTAGGGCTGCTATCACCTAATTTGTTGACGGCGAACAATAACTTTGAAATCCTCGGACATTGGCGTGAAATAGGGACATTCTCTGGACCTTTTAAAAATGTTCTTTTCAATAAAAAAAATATATTCCTTTTTTATTAATTTAATCTTTTTGTTTTCGATTAATTTTGAAGCGTTTGACAATATCGACCCATATTACACTAAAACAAATTAAACACCTTGCTAATTATTAATTATTAATGAAATTAGCGTTTTATGTGGAAAAAGTAAAACGAATAAAATATTATGAAATTATACATTTAATCAATCGAAGTATGTACCATTATTATCGATGCACTTTCGCCATTTTAAAGGTAGTTCATTGATTCTATTGCTGAAAAAATTGTGGGAGCGAGAATCAATAAAATCTTTGAAGGCAGTTTGGACAGCCTCATCGGAATTGAATTTATTTTCCTTGCAAGAAATTGTCCAAATTCCAAAAAAAGTGCTAATCTGTTGGAGCAATGTCAGGGGAGTATAATGGGTGTCGGAGACATCCAACCGCAGTTCCTATAATTTAGCGACCGTCTGTCGTGAAGTATGGGGTCTAGCGTTGTCCTGAATCAGCAGTGGGTTAGAGAGATTGACCAGTCTCGGTTATTTAACGGCTAGCTTTTCAATCATGGTTTTTAATAATTGTTGACAATACAGATCTGTCGTTATCGTCTGGCCAGATCTTAGGAAGCTGTAGTGTATGACACGAGCACTGGCCCAACTTTCACTTGGGACAGGATTTGGCCGGTTCTGTTGGGTTCAACCACTTTGATGAGCATTTCCGACTGCCTTAAAGGATTCATTTTTCGTCACAAGTAACAATAAGATTCAAAATTCCCTCTTTATTATGACGGTTGAGTAATGTACCGCAGCACTCCAAGCGTGTTTGTTAGTGTGCTTCAGTCAATTCATGCGGTACCCATTTCTCGAGCTTTTTCACTTTTCCAATTTGTTACAAGTGAATTAAAATTGTTTTATCACTAACGCCGAAGCCTGCTGCTAACTCTGACGTGATTTGCGATTGATCCGCTTTCACGATCACCTTAAATTCTACATTATCAACTAGGGTCTCTGGGGTTTGTCTCGTAGGTCAAAATTTCTAGAACGAAAACGTTGGAACCAAATACGTACCGTGCTTTTTTTACAGTAACTTCCTTATACATATCATTAATCCTTCGAGTTGTTTCTGCAGCGCTGATGCCACGGTGGAACTCATATAAGTAAATAACGTGATATTTTAAGTTTTCCATTTTGTTAAAAGAACGATGTCAAAGAAAAATGAAATAGTGCGAAAACAAATGAATCACTAAATTCGAAATACACAAATATACAAGCCTAAATTAAAAATAAAATTGAATTTGGAATTCCTAACCAAACGCCAGATATTCGAGATCAATGTAGCCTGGCCAGTTCAACAAAACGCCAATTTTATATGTAAGGACCTAATAAAATCTAGTAAGAAAAGTACCTAATTATAAAGTAACGCTCTTTTTTTGACATCAAAATAAAAAAAATGTTTTTATTTAGAATAAGTAAAGCTACATAAAATTTAAATCATAACGTAATCGCTATATTAAGGTTTTTTAATTAAAGTAGGATATTTTCTATATTACAATTTGTTCGCTAATCAATTAATCCAATTGACCTCGGACGCAACAAGTTTTTAAAAACCCCGCCCGGACGCCTTTCAAACTAGGATAAATCCGGGGAAACCCGGACGGATGGCATCCCTAAGTAAGGTTAGGTTACGACTTTTTTTTCCTTATTTGCATACAACACATAAATAAATTTATGTCACTGTTTATAAAAAAATATATACCTATTTACGTCCGTTATTTCGGATGATTGCTCCAGAATTACTGACCTTGTTCACACAAAAAGTAACATCCATTTTATACAGATCACGACGTACCATCGCCAGAAAATAGTACGTTGGGTGAATTCCTTCATTGGCTCATAGTTAATATCCCCGGCGATGAAATAAGAAACGGAGAAACACTGGCTGAATACATTGGTCCGGAGCCACCAATTGACACTGGATACCATCGCTACGTGATCCTTGTTTACGAGCAACCGAATAAGATGTACTTTAATAAGGAAAAACTTAACTACACGTAAGAGAACTTCTTTGAGACTGTTAATATTTTAACAAAAACATAAAGTGCGTTTTTTATTTCCATTATGGAGGGTAAAGGTAAAGAGAACAATATTATAGAGTTTCTTACCGGTTCTTCTCAATGGCTGTGATATTTTCCGAACCGGCAGTAGTGTTTTGACGTTTATAAGTGCCTTCTTAGGGCCTAAATTGAATAAAGGTTTTTTTAATTTAGATATGGTTAAAAAAAGTTGAGAAAGTGTCCAGCTGTAAGCAGCAAATTACAATTCAAAAACCCATCAAAGCTCAATAAGAGAGAATTATACTTTTTTGTAATTAATCTTATACTATTATTTGATCAATTCTTGTATATATATATATATATATATATGTGTGCGTGTAATTGGTTTCTCGAAAACGGCTCCAACGATTTGGATGAAATTTTCTATTAGGATAATGTTTGACATTCTAAGTTTACTTAGATAGGTGTTTTTCTTTTTTTTTAAGATACCGAGCAAAGCTCCGTCGCCCATAAATTATGAATTAATAATTGAACAATAATGACAAAGTGAAAATTTGTCCTAGTGGATGAATATTAAAAATTTAAACTTTTGGCGCAATCTTTAAAATTTTCCCACTTGCTACCGTGGCTCCACCCTAATTTGACGCTTTTAGACGGATAGTTTTTCATATACAGATATGGTTTCTCTGGTCTCTACACATCATAGTGGGTGGGTCAGCTAGCAATAGATATGTAGGTATAAGTAGGTATATTTTGTTTTGTAAATTGGTACAAGCAGAAAGTTGTTTACAGATTTAAATGTTAACTTCCTTTTACAGATCTGCTGACAACCGTTACAAATTCAGTATCAGCGGATTTGCTAATGAATACAATTTTGGAAATCCTATCGCTGGTAATTTCTTCCTTGCAAAATACGATGGGACAACGTAAATGAATTCAATCAGACGCGTCGTTAGAAAAAAAAATTCATTAGTTGTAGATTTTTTTCAATATTTGTGATTGTACCATTTATTAAATAAATAAATATAATATAACGATACAGTGTTATTCATTATCATTATTTCAGCTGAAAGACGTGCTTACGTTTTTTAAAACCCTCCGACTTTAAAGTATAACGTACAGTGAATATGACACTTTATCAAACAATTTAAACCGTAGCAATTGTAGTTTAATTTAGTTTACACGATCTCACTTTTACAAAACATCATATAGTAGAGTTCCTACTTTGCGATTGCTAAAATCCACAGTATTTTCGACGAATGTTTTATAGTGTACTAGCTACATGTTAATTGACACAATTCACATATTTTTTATATCTCTCTTTTTATCCAGGCCCAAGATTGTATGAATGTTTCTTTTTTTTTACTTTTTGAAGTTTCATAGCTCATTGATGTAGCGCTCTACAAAAAGGTTTCTTATTTTTTTGGGATAAATTTACTCCTTAAAAAGCATGGCATAGCATCTAGGTGAGTTGTACCAAAAATTTTTTTTCAAACATCAACTTTTACAGTTGTACCAGGATTTTTATGCATCTCTCTACTATCCCTGGTCTATCGATCCATCCATAAATTCAACCAAAAGACGGAAGCTGGACATAGGCGTACCCCGATAATCGTCACGATGCGGTCTACCCACACTGCGTCTTAGACAACTAGTTGACGAAAGAAATGATTTTTTTAAATACAATTTTTGAGAATGAAAGAGAGTTTGAAAAGTCTTGTACGAAAGACCGATGGGTAATAAAGCTACAATGTAAAGTAACACCTAAATATTTTTCATTTATGTAATATATATATACTGCATGAATTTGATCTATTTATTATTTTCAAACTCTTATCATAACAGTCCACAAGATAGTGATGAAGCTATAATATCTACCTGAATAAGATATCTTATCATTCATCCTAAATTTTTGTAAGAGAAATGGTCAAATTAATTTATTTATTTTCGTTTTTCTTAATAAGTCTCAGTGTAGGAAATGTAGTGCCCAGGGTACAATCCTTTTTGGAGCATGAGTTAGTTCCTGACATTTTATCCTCACCACCAGCTGAGCTGTTATCTGTAAGTTTTAATAATTAATCCAAGAAAAATGTGAAATCGCATGATTTATTGGGTTTTTTCTATGAAATTCTCAGTAGCAGCATGGAGTTTGGCTTTGTGCACGATTAATGGCAAAAGGCTCGCCCCCTTTTACATGGAACCTAAAAACACACACGGCGAACTGTGGGTGTACATTAGTACACCTCTGCCTAACCCTTCGGGGATACAGGTGTGATGGTATATTTTACACAATAGACTAGTTACTTTATTAGATGTTTTTCAATTGTTTAATATGGATTTTATAGCTGATTCTTGACTAATTGTCAATGATTGCACAATTCTTGTTTTTATAGTGGTTTCTGTTGGTAGGTATATTTCTATTATTGTTTTGCAATTTTATTGTAGTGGTATACAATACTGTTTACCATACTGTAAGTACATGCTGTAGCAGCCTTCAAAGGTCGATGCACTTAAAATTGTGTTATATTGTACCTTTATTAATTTAATGTACCGGAGTATTGGCCACTGGTCGTCCTAATTTAAATAAATAAATAGGGATATGAATGAAAATTTATCATTGCCTTCAATCGATACACTATATGAACCCATTTAGCCATAGTTTTCAGAAGAGCCGTTTAAATAAATATGAACTTGATAACTTTTTTCAAATGTAAATTGGACGATACATATTTTAAAGCGTTTTGACTCAGTACTATAGAAATTGTAACTAATTGAAAAAATAAATAATTATCCTTTCAAAACTGAATTTTTTTATCTACAATTGTTTTTTTTTTTTCTGTATTTGCGTAGCTTATATTGATATTTTATAACGTTAAACGTTACGATGCTATTTATATTGGGTGATGCTTTGGTACGTCATTATTTCTGTTTTTTCTTTAGTAAAAATTAAAGTGATTGTTATCGGCTTTGCAAATTTACTATATACATATTTTATTATTCGTTTTTCATTTTGAGTAACTAAATTGACGTCACTATAAATTAAATTATCGAAAATAAGAAAAGTTCTAAAGTCAGATTTAAAAAAAAAACTGATTACAAGATTGTTTTTATTTAGTGGAACGTCATTATTAAATCTGATTTTATGAAATAAGATGGTTTCGTTGATACGTCATATTAGCGTAAAATACAATATTACAGCAGAGTGGAAATGTCCTAGTGTGAAGATGTAAAGCAAAGATGGCTCAGTGGTAGAGTGTACGAACACAGCAATAATCCTGAGCTTTCGGTGAAGGAAAACATGTTAATGAAACCATAACAAGCCTGATTAGCTACCACCCTCAAGTTGAAAATCTGTCTCCAAGCATCATCTATAAGTGTGTTACGGCGGCTGCACTTGAGAGCCATCAGCCTTAACTTGAACCACATCTAGAAATATTTTTTTTTAGTTTAAATTAGTAATGCTAGTAACTGTAAATTCATACAAATAATCAATTCATTCTCTAATTTACGATACTACATGTACCTAATATTTAAAGGTAATTTTTCCAAATGGAATTAAAGCTTTGGAAGGCAACGAACTATCACCAGATGAAGTCACAGGAACCCCAGCATTAGAATGGAGCGTAAATCCTGAACGTTTCTACACGATTATCATGTGTGGTAAGTTAATTCAGTACATCAACAGATTTTGAAGAATAGAGGCGATGTGTAAGTAATTTAATCAAAGAGATACTACAACTTAATTATAACTTTAAAACTGCATTGATCCTTAACCATTTTTTTTAAATGTCAATTATATTTATCCACTGTTAGTTCTCAATATTTTAGTTTTTCTTAAAATTCCGTTTTACTTTTAAGATTGCCGTCTCAATTCTACTCTGCTATTTCAAGCATTTATGTAGACATATTGTACCCACAATATCCTTGACTATTTTAAATCTATAATATTATGCTTGCAATGTTTCTTTAGCCTACAAATAATTTTCTACAATTACAAAAGCTAAAAAAAATATATCATAGAACCAAACGCGTTTCAATCAACGTGTGAATTATGGAATAGAAGTAACTAATGTTTATATATGGTTTAAGACCCAGATGCACCTTCTCGTGTGGCTGCAAAGGATCGATCATTCCTCCACTGGTTAGTTGTGAACGTGCCTGGTGCTGACGTCAGCTCTGGGAATACTGTCGTCTCCATCATCAACTCTCATCCAGAACCTGAAACAGGCTTGCATCGATACGTCTTCCTTGTGTACGAACAACCGCAGGAAATAAAATTCGATGAACTGCCAGAGTGAGTTTTTTTTACTGGAACATTTCTTCAAATACGGGAATGGTCAGTTTTTGGACTATTGTTTTAAAAACTGTAGAATATGTTGACAATGATATCCGTGAATTATATAATATTGATTCATTAATACATTTTTAAAATTTACATAAAAATAATTTTTAGATTAATTAAAAATATGCCGCAAAAACGCGCCATTATGGTCACGTTAATACGTGTGACGTTATTGTTCATTGAATAAGTCTAAAATTATTATGTGTGTGAAATTTATTCATCACCTATATAATTTTAAAGCCACTACTTCCACACTTAGTAATCACTTTAGAGTTACTTACGTATAACCTAGTATTAATAACGGTCAACTTTGTATATTTGTTGAACGATGACGTCACGTTTTCTAATCGGCATTTTCAATCTCGTGACTTTTTTATCAATTTTATTGTTATAGCAACATTACTAAATAAGCAACATAACTTTTTAAACACACTGTCAGCTGATGGATTTTTTCCGACTCTTCCTACATAGGCAATACTGTATGAACTATTCCTAACACTTTATAGTATGTTCTCAATTATAGTAGAAAACTGGATTTTTTAAATGGTTACTATTAATATTATAAAGCTCAAGAGTTTGTCTGTTTGTTTGAACGCAATAATCACTGGAAATACCAGTCAAACTTCAAAAACTCTTTTTGCATTGTATAGACTATTTATTGAGTAAATTTATAAGCTATATCTTCACATTAGGATATTAAGGAGCGGCCCAGTAATCATAAAAGTCGAGATATCTGGAAAACTGTGAGAAGTACGGAAACTGAGACGGTGAAGAGTTGGTCAAAATTAAATAACACGGCTTAAACCGTGGGGCACGGTCAGTTTTAAATATAACGGCATACACCTATTGAAGACCTAAGAATTTCTCAATATTTTATATCACTCTTATCTGGGTCTCGAGACCAATGTACTAATTTAGGGTTGCCAACAATTTTTCGGTTGATTATGGTGTTTTAAACGATAAAAAAATCATTTCAATATAACTGTACTTTAAATATTATAATATTAAGGGAAAGTGTCACGATGTATGTTCGGGATAAACTCCAAAAGTACTGAACTGATTTATGGTTAAATTTCGTAACTATCTGTATTTTGCTCCAAGTTAAGCGATAGGATAGTTTTCTATCAATTATTGACAAATTACGGGATGTAAATAACTACTGCGTAGTAAAAAACGAGAGCGGAGCCGCGGGCACATACCTAGTAAAAATGTATTCTTCTGAAATTCTTGCATTTTTAATAATTTAACTGAATTCTATCCAATGTATTCATTCAACTGAAATTTTGTATTTTTGCTTTTATCAGTATTTAATATACAGACCCAAATTGCGGAACTACATAGTACCCTACTATTGGCAACCCTGGTGACTCTTAGCGTAACCTACCTAAATATGTCGATATCTGAAACAAGCCGTTTAGATTACCTAAAAATCTGTCAACAATTTTGATTGGCCAATTGAATTATTTTCTGTACTCGTCGTTAGATCATCACTTATAAAGTTGTGTAATCTTCTTTACACAGCGTGGTTCTTGTTATGATATTTTTTTTAATATGTGTGGCACAGGTAACAAAATACGATTTTTTTTCAATTAATTACAGTGGTTCTTTCGAAGGACGCAAAGGCTTTTCGATGGAGAAATTCGCAGATAAATACAATTTTGGTGCTGCAGTTGCTGGGAATTTCTACCAAACTGAAACTACAGATGGTAACTATGAATACATAGAGAATTAAGAATTTAATGACTTTTATTTAAAATACGAGTCAGTTCGGAGCTATTCAAATTCCGTAAACGTCGGATATTTGAATTATCTCTGCCGTAGTAACCAACAAAATCAGATTTTTTAGGAGAAAATGTTGATTTAGTTATTTATTCGACAAAAGCATCAATTAAGTTTTTGTGCACAGCAAATTTTTATTTTTTTTTGTTCCACACGGATACAATGTTTATACTTTGAGTCTATTGACCTCTTTATGTTATATTATATTTTGTCTTTTTTTTTTTTAATAATGAACTCAATTTTTTTTTCTAAAATGTAGCAAAGGTAAATTATTTATGCTTGTAATGGTCTTTGTTCTTTAAACTGTCATGACTCCTATTTCATCAAGTTTCCAATTCAAAGAAGCGTAAATTTCGTATTTTGTTGGTATATTTCTTAGAAAACGTTAACGTAGAAACTTCGGTTGCAGCTAAATCATAAGCCTCCTGTTTTTGCCTTGGCCTCTCTAGCGTTCTGTTATACCCTTTCATTATAAAAGAGAACAAACCTAACATGTTACAACAAGCTCCAAGATTTTGTTACAAGTGTTCCCTTTTTATAATTTTTCATATTTATCAAGATATCTATTATAATAACTTATTAATCGTTAAAGCAAATAAATTTTGTAAATAGTTTGTAATTTATAACTACAAACGTTTTTTGGGAATAAAATTTTGATATATCACATACTATTTGTCTCTTCACAAAAATAAAGGACATGTTTATAACACTGGTTATAACGTGACGTTGTGGTGCGATAAAGAATTAAGAATAAGATTGAGTTAAAAAAAATGAATTAATAAACTTTTAACTTTTGGTGACAAAGCCGTGTTACTGCTTACCCAGTGACAAGCTCCTCACCAGAGATAGTAGATAATAGCCCAATAATACTGGTACAGATTTCGCTAAAAGTTGGCATTAAAAAATAGCTGGCAGCTTCAGGTAAATAGTAAATACCAGAGGCTCAGTACCGTCGTCCGCCCCGGAGGACTGTTTTTTCTATCTCCTGCTGTACGAAACAACTGGGGCCCAGATCGATACTGAAAAGCTGGCAATATTGCGAACCAGGATAATGTTTACTTGATATAAAACCTGGTGCTTGTATCAGGAACCTGGTACGTATATCATCCCCGCCCAGTCGAATATAGATCCCGAACAAATGATATTTTATAAGTATATACGGTACTGATACATGCAATCGTGAATTGTGGGTGTAGCGACATCTCTCGCCACAACTGACGCATCGACGCATCTACATAGCGACATCAGTCGAGCCACATACGACGCATCCTACATCGCGCTATAGAAATTAACTCATTCGTTAAGTATATATACAAGAACCCGACTACAACCGTCGGGGCAGCTGCCCGCCAGACGTAGCACCCGTCTGGCCGGAGGATCCTCCCTTTTCTATGGCGGATGAGGAACTATACTCTCTGTTCCTCACCTCCGCTAAAGTGGGCAACTGACTTCACTTTCGACTTGATACCGGCGGCGTGAGCGAGAAGAAACTTTTGACCTTTTTTGACAACAGAGTTTCCGCCTAACGCTGTGATTTCCCATCTCTTTTGTTTCAACACGCTGATAACAAAATTTGTACCTTTTAGTATAACTAATGTACCTACACCACTAGGTTATTAAGTATACTAGCGGTCACCCAATGACCGAACTTCGACAAGCGATTTTTTAATTATAGACTATTTTCTGTTTGACATTTGTAGTATGAACCTAAGAAATGAATATTATATCACTTGCTGTCACTTTTCGTTGAGTGACAATGTCAATATTTTGGGGGGTGAAAGATCAATGGCACTGGTCTTTTTAGAATTTGAAGTATTAATTTATTTTATTTAATATACTGGTAACAGGTATAATAGATAAATTTTAGCTTTCTGCACTCCTTCTCCATATAAACTTTAACCATACCAAATCTCACTGACTTCCGTGCGCGCAATACGCTTAAAAAGGTGTTCGAAGTTTTCATCTCACCTATTAATAATAGGTCTTTACCTATGAAATTGCCGTTTTGTATGAAACAATTTAAACGAATTTTTTTCATGTATTTTTATTTGTATTTATCGAAGTACTCACCCATGCAATCAATGCATCTTTGCCAGCGCAGTGGCAGTTTATTGATGCCCTTCTTAAAGAAATCAGCTGGACGGGAGACAACAAATTCTTCAAAGGCATTTTGTACTGCCTCTCGGGTATTGAATTTTTTTCCCGCTAAGGAGTTATCCAAATTCTGGAAAAAGTAGTAGTCTTTAGGCGCAAGGTCTCTGGTAAGTAGGGCGGATGACGGAGAACTTCCAACCCCAGTTCTTGCAACTTGGAGACCGTCTGCTGTGCAGTATGAGGTCGCGCGTAATCGTGCAGGAGCAGCGGAGACGAGCGATTGACCAATGCTGGTTGGAGATGTGCCAGCTTCTCCATCATTGTGTTCAGTTCTTCACAGTACACATCTGCAGTAATGCTCACCCCGTTTGGTAAGAAGCTGTGATGAATCACACCGGCGCTAGACCACCAAACAGTGACCATCACTTTTCTAGGGGTAAGTTTTCGTTTAGGGCATTGTTTGGGTGCTGATCCAGGATCCAACCAACTTGCTGAGCGCTTGTGGTTATCAAACAGAATCCATTTTTCATCGCAGGTAACAATGCGGTTCAAAATTCCTTCATTTGTGTGTCTGTTGAGAAGTGCAAGGCACGTCTCGACGCGTACTTCGCGCTGGCGATCATTGAGTTCGTAGGGCACCCATTTGTCAAGCTTTTTTACCTTGCCAGTTTGACGCAAATGGATCAATATTGTTTTGACGCTAACGTCGACAGCTGCTGCTAATTCAGCCGTAGATTGTGTATCATCAGCTTCCACAATCGCCTTTAATTCGTCATTGTCAACCAAAGTCTTCGGACGACCGCAATGTTCATTTTTCAGGTCGAAATTTCCAGAACGGAAGCGAGCAAACCAATAACAGGTGATGCGTTGGTTTGTAGTGTTAGCTCCGTAAACGTCGTTGATGTTGCGTGCCGCTTGTGCCGCGTTGCTGCCACGACGGTACTCATATTCCATAATTACTCGAATTTTTAACGTATTCATGATGACAAAAAAGATTGAAATGCGATGAAAATGTAACACTAATCAATAAACATATGACTACACTTGGAAAAAGAATTCTATATTTTTAAAATAAAATTAATTTGAAATTAGAATTCTTAGCCAAACAAAAAATATTTTGATTTGAAATGGCCAGTACTGCAGAACGGCAATTTTATAGGTAAATACCTATTATTATGATGTTGACAGTGAATTGATATAGTCTAATATTTAATTACAGGGATTCATAATAAAAACAGGAATGAAAAACTTTTCTCTAAATAAAATATTTAATTTTATGAAAATAACAAATAGTAAAAACATTTTTTTATAATAAATAAAAAAAACATAAATAAATCAGAAAAAAATCATTGTAGATATTGTAATTAAAGACTTTTATGCTCCCAAACTCTTGTACAACAGCGGTACGTAGTCGTCAAACTGGGCGCGGTAGAAGTTTCCAGCAACTGGTGTACCCAGGTCGTATTTATCTGCGAACTTCTTTGTAGAGAATGCTGCACGGCCTTCAATAGATCTGTGGACGACATTATCATCTTACTGTTGTACACTAGTACCTATTTAGGTTCTTTGATTGATTAAAATGCAGTAGTTAAATTCTGATATTGCTTAACTTTTTGTTAGACATTCGAAATAAAAAAAAAAAGTATATAAAACAAGAGTTTTGCTAGTTCGCAATGATTAGGGGTTGTGAGTTGTAGGAAACTTATATGTTAAGGATTTTTTTAATATTATTATCACTACTGGATAATATGATAATCGTACGAGAGTTGTCTGCTTTATATTTGAAAATTAAAAAAAAATACGGTAGGTACATAGTCCTATTCTCTTATTGTTGGCCTTTTTATGTTAGTTATTCGAAAAATGCAAAAATATGTAGTAAACTGTAGGTATAAACGTGTTTTGCTAGTTATAAAATATACATGGGTTGTGTTGTGTTGTAAAAATCCTCGAGATTTTGCACTAACATTAAAAGTAGTCAAGTTTACCATATCGGCTCACGACGTGGTAGCAATTTTGCAAGCAATATTGATGTATTTATAATTATGCATTTCTTTCACTATAATAAAAAAATCTCATAAGTCCCGGTTTCACCACGTTCTTTTCATTCATCGATAGTGGATAGTTTTCTGTTGTTTAATTGAACAACGCGATAACTACCATTTGATGATCTTTCTTCGTGATCTACCAGGTGTTTATCAAAAATGTTCCATAACCGCCAGATTCAATTTGTTATTGGAAAGGCCTTTTCAAGACTTTATAAATAATGTATCTTATCACGACAAACAAAATATCAATGGGCTGTGACATTTGTATGTTAGTAGAGCCCTTTATTTTTTAGAACACTTACAAGAAACAGCGCCTTTGGTCTCTTCGACGGCAATATGCCATGTGATGCATTTATGTTTATTTTTCTCTTTATTTAAGGGGCTTTTACAGATAGTGTATGCCAGCCCAATCGGAGTATATCCAAATTCAATAAAATTAATACAATTTCTACAGAAAATAAAGAGTATTTAAATAAATAAAAAGACTATATACCTGCTTCTATCTATTAAACTATAACTATTAACAATGAAGTTCCACAGCATACCAGCCGAACCAGAAGTCGGTTTCGCTAGTACCTATGCCGTGGAACATACAACATAATCCTAAACTAAAATTAAACGACTTTTACTTATTTCATTATTATTTTATTCGCCAAATGTTGAACATCTTCTATTTTCCCACACACTTCACAATAAAGTGAATTAACTTTTTTAACAGTGGAACTTCTGTAGTTATGTTTTTTGAACAAATATATGATTGATTTTTAGACAATTTTTTATTGGAAATAGTTTAGGCACGAAGCGTGAGTTTTACTTTTCAGGTTGGCCTTTAAGTGCTATTATATGTAGAATTAAAGCCATTTGAGGACATGATCAGACGTACCTACTGCTCAATAGTAAAATGAACTATAAGTAACAATTCAACTGATGATGGTAGGAATAATCTTCAATCAATAGAATTAACTCTCAAATTATGGAAGAAGAACACTCTTTTTTGCAAGAAAATGGTATGAAGAACTAATAACTTATAAAAGTTAAGATAGGCAAGAATCTTTATAGAGCTGTCATCGCGTAAGAAAATTGTAATGAGAGATCATTACCTTGCATTGATGCAGTGGATATTTTAAATACACGGAAGTAACGAGAAATTGGAAAAAATAATTGTCACAAAGTTTCTAACGAGAGCCTTATAAAACTCCAATTATTCAACTTCCATGATATTTTTGACATTATGGTACTTAGGGACTTTTACTTACAGTCGCATTTTACGAACGGAATAAACGTCGATTTTGCATAAAGAAAAAGTGTCTTTACCTGAATAGTAAAAAAAATATTAAGGTTTACATACTTGTTGGTAAGCCTTTGCTCATCAAACTCCAATTTTCCTGGTTGTTTGTATACGATGTACACGTATCTATGGATGCCGGTGCCTTCGGGAGGTCCAGAGCCTATGTAACCGGATAAAACTTCACCTTGCGACACATCATCACCGGGGATATTAACGACAAGCCAATGATGCCACTCGCGGTACACTTTCTCCGGTCCATCGTAGTTGTCTGGGTCTGAATGAAGAAATCGAAGAGAAATTATATGTTTTTATAAACGAAGATGTATTCAGAGAGTTTACATGTTCTACACGGAGTGGAGAATGATTCCTAATAAGTTCACAATCTACAAGTTGGCAGTATGTTTAAAAATTAAAGTTAGGTAATTATTTGATAATATTGGTCTATTGATATTGATAAAAAACCTAAAGCAATATACGACGAATAATTGTCCATTTATTTCACTTTTTCTTGGGAAAATTAAGACTTATTAATATGTGAGTCACACGCTTGAATCTGCAATTCATTAATGTGATGTCATTGTTTAATAATTAATATACACAGTTGACAGTTTACTTTAAAATTAGTACTAAATGTGGACATAGTGACTATAAAATTATATAGGTGCTCAAGAAATTTCGTGAATGAAACTGTATTAAACTCAACTTTGCACATAACATCTTTAACCTTAATTTTATTTATTGAATAATGACGTCACACGTTTACTTTGTCACACGTTTACGTTTACTTGACCATTTTTGTAGCATATTTTTTTATTTCAATTAAATATATATTTTTCATATTGCTTCCAAAAGTGTAATAGTGATTTATTTACGGGTATTATTTTTTAACACAAAGTGTTTTTTGCGTAAGTTGTCTTCTCCCGGATTTTTACAATATTTTGAACATTATCATGGAAAATTCATATATATAATATTAAGAATTTCAACTTAGTTACAAACTTATTATTGTCAATGTGGAAACAGACTAATTGGACAGATGCCTTTTACACTATAAGAATATGATACTTAGAAAAATAAAGATTTTGTTTTTTACTAGTTATAATTTATAACGTGAAACGTATCATCATTCTCCAAAAATTTACATGTTAGATACGAAATTAGGCTCATTAATACTTATAGTATTTTCAATCAACTTTAGTGGAAATTATATTATTTAAGAATTGAGTTAATTGACATTCATCTTTTGAAAGACCGTGTCATGATAATTATTAAATACGTTAGAAGGCTAACCAGTAAAGATGAGAGTATAGAAGGATTCCGGATCTGCTTCAAAGGAGACGCTGGGCTGGTCCTTAACTTGCGTGGGCGTCAACTCGTTGCCCTGAGATGCTAAAACACCGCTTACATATTTCAACTGGAAATGGAAAACAAAAAGAAGTTAAAAAAATACATCAATTACTTTGAAGTAACTATAATACACGATTTAGAACTATTTCAGGAGTTTCTGCTTCACAGATTAATAAATCAGATGCGATTTTTTTCTCTTTTTCAATTTATACTCCATGGATCTTATGTCGTGTTATAAATAACAAAGACAATCTCTAATATTGTATATACTAACTACTCAATATTCATTAAGTACTTATTTAAACTTTCTAGAATTTCAGTTCGGAAAACATCCCAGTCATCCCAGTGTACACACAGTAGATTTTTCTATTAGTTTAAGCTATTTTAGTATTGTTACATTTATTTCAATACAATTGGTATTCGCTAGATCAACATTCGCTTCGTGAAGATGGGTCTGAAACTTGGATAAAGTTATTATGACGTACAGTTTCACCTTTATTAAAATAATAATTATAACCAGAAGCGGTCCAAATATTAGTATGGAATATAAAAAAACGAATGGTAGGAAATACGACTAATTAATGTTAGATAAAAGTTAATATTAGATAATATATTAAATTACATGACCATGTTGCTTATCAACAAATTCACCGTTGAACTTAACCTTAGCTATTTTATTATCTAAACGAAGTTTTTGTTATATTCTTACTGATATTGACTAGCGGTTACGCTTACGAACTTAATATAAATAATAAAACTTAATTGACATAAGTAATAAAATTTAAATCCTTTATACTTACACCAAAAAAAAAACGCACATAGCGCAAAGATGATGCGGTATAAAAAATAGGTAAAAAAAAATAAGAAAAGTAAAAAATTTACACCTTATAATAATTTTTGAAACAGAGTTAGAGAAAGGAAGACAAGTATACGAATAAAAAATAACAACAGTGGTAGTGAAATTGTGTAATCTGTGTCCTCTAGCAACCTCAAAAGCAGCTGTCAGTCAATCAAATCAGAATCAAGATAGAAAAATACAAAGTGATCTGTAAAATGTAAAACAAATTTTTTCATGAAACTTAGTTGATATAGCACTAACTGTGCATCGCTGTTTCACTTGCTTTTAATTTTTTCGGTTTTCGTCGGGCACCAGGCCCCCGATACTCCGCTCTGAGCCACACGAGCCGCCTGCCCTATTCCTTTCCTTTCTATTCAGACGTACATTTTCTATGGTAATTGCTCCGCTTCCAAGGGCCCTAGCGTGATGTTAAAAAGCCTATAACGTTCCTCAATAAATTGGCTATAAAATACAAAATCAATTTTTATATCTGACTGGTAGTTCCAGATATTAGCTTGCACAAACAAATAAAAAACCATTTCTGGTGGTTTATATTTTAAGCAGATACAGATTACGTGGAAACTTGATTTCTTCACTTTCGCGTAGCAAACGCGACAACCAATAATATTCACATAGGTATCTTTCATTATTCATAGGCGACATATCTATAAGAAGTAGCGTATTTGTAAAAAACAATCTATAAAATCCTTCTTTGTAATAATATAATCTCCGTGAGTAGAATTTATCAATAATGTAATCACAGATAAAATATTCTCGTACAAAATATTTACTAATTATTTTATATCATGACAAATGACTATTGATTTGTAAGATAACGGCATATTTTGTTAACTTATTTATCTGGTATTAGAACGCACGTCATCGAACACCCATACAATAAGCGCTCGTGTAAACGGCGCTGCGGACGCTCCCCGGTGCCGTCTACACAAGCCCTATTGATTGTAATTCATATTTCCGCGTCATTCTTAGACACCGTAAAATATTTTAAAACGTTATGGATACGTGTTTATGTCAGCTTCCAAGTTGATATGATGAATTAGATAAGTATTAAGCCTATTTAAAGTGAGTTTGTTTAAAACTGTTAACAAAGGATAATATGTTAAAATATTTATAATACTAACTCATATATGGTGGTTTCAAAAATCGTTTAAAGCTGGAAACATGACAATCTCTTACCTCAATGTTGAGGGTAGGCGGAGTTGGAATGACATCTGGCACAATTCCACTAGACTTGAACGCTTGAGCTACCAGAGACATGATTACTAAAAAAAAATTATTGTTATATACCGAAGTAATAGGTAAGTTATACTTGACAACATGATGAAGGTAGTCAACAATAACATGAATTTATTAATTTTACTAACTTTTGCTGTGTAAAAATATATTAACTGTTTACAAATAAACATTATTTTAATTAAAATAACTTTAAAAATGTTTATATGAACCGGAATAATATCGCTAATAAGAAGCTTGAGTTCAAATTTGAGAAACAAGTTATTGGAATGTTGGGATCAATGCAACTACATAGAGATGTCAATTACTTGAAATATAATACATGTATTGTATTTGAAATGCAAATACAAAATTCAAAATTCGTATTTTTATTTTACATTTGAAATACTTTTCCGTAAAGTATTTTATACATTATGTGAAGTAATTAAAATATACCCACATATTTTGTATTTGTAAATTGTAATTTCAGTGAAATAAATAAACATGTAAAAAAATTTGAATAGGAATTTCAAAAATAAGTATTTTGCACATCTTTACTAATACACAAAAGTTTTCATTACTAAGCCATGTTCTATATATAAATATAGGTACCTACTATGATTTATTACTTTTCAAAATATAAAATTTACTGTTTTACGAGCTTCCAAATAACACGCATGCATTCACGTAGGTAATCTTTACATAAGTAACCTTTCGATAATAAAACTTGCTTGCATAACATTAAAAAAATCCTTGAACTTATTGTCCTTCCAAACCGGTAATGTCCTAATCATGTCCTGGCTTGAATCATAGCTGATTAGACAGCCAACCCACGACGCGACGTATTGGCGATTTCAAACGCCGAGAAATCATCAATTCTACAATTCGCTCACATACAGTCATAACTACAAAGAGATTTCTTAAGCGTTCAGTTTTCCTCACGACGTTGTCCTTCTCCGTCAGGCGATGCTTACCAATTCAAATGATTAATTAAATACACGCGAACGCAGGAAACTTCGAACAACATCGAATCAAACTAAAAAGTGCAAGCACATACAATGAAACTCAGCAGTTTAATTAAAAAAATAATTGTTATTTTCGATAAAACAATAAATACTTGAGGTATAAACTTATTAGATGATTAAAAATGTTTGTATACCTATTATTTATGGCTTCTATCTTGTATTATAATATACATACATATACGTAGTGTACCCATTTAACGGCTTACCTGGATAAAAAACGTCCTTTTTGTTTAGCCTTCTCAACTACACTAAAATTTAAAAAATCTACGGCCACCTAGATTCTAATACTTGTCGTGAATTTCGTAGCAGCATTCAGTCTGTCTCTTTCCTATAACTAACCACAGAAAAAGATACACGATTATCGAATACGTCTGTCTGCGTACACATCGAATATTTGATATTATACCTAATTATTCAAAAATATATGATAATTATACATTACGATAACCCAGACATTACCTTGCCGATATTTTTTTTTTTTGTAATTAACAGATAATTTGCTAAAATAGCTCAAGTAATGATAAATACAAAACTATAATAAACATCACCGTGTCTAAGATAAAACAGAGGGAAATAAAATGGAATGAAGTAAAGTAAAAATTTAACTTAAATGGGATGTTAATTGCATTGCACCATGTATTAAGGTAGGTATATGTTGTTTAGAGGTGGTCTTCATTACTTATATTTTGTTTTATTTATCTTGCTAAACCATTATTAAAAAATTCGAGAGTTATTTTTTGTTTATTTGTTAGAACCATAGATTTAGTACGGTATCTTTATTAATTTATTTCTTTTTTAATTAGATCGATGATAAAAATGAATAAGGCGAGACCAAAAACTAAATTTATTTATTTGAACACTAATTACTTATTAAACACTAAAACAATAAAAGAAAAATGAACAGAGAACATTGCTTAGTGCTACTATAATTAAAAGTGTAGACTACATGACAAAGATAATTTAAAGAGTAACAAGAAAAAAACACACACTAAGTACACTAAAACACAAAACACTAAATACAGTAGTGTGTGTCTTATTTTGTTGAATTCCTTTGTTATACGAGTTACATCCAGTTAAAGTAAACGTAACCAGAATTAAACCCTTCTACTTAACACTAAGTTACATTTTTAAACCTAAGATTTTGCAAAAATGTCAGGATTTTTTTATACTCCAAAGGTGGCAAACAAGCATATGGCCTACCTGACTAGCTAGCTAGTGGCTAGCGTAGCCTGTGGAAGCTTGTAATACCATGAGTATCACGAGCGGCTTGCCGACATTGAACCCCCTTACCCCACGAAGCTCTGAAAACCCTACTCACCGCAGAAACACAACACTACGTTATTAGGCTGCGATATTCTGTAGGGTGGAGGTATTCCATCAGCTGGACTTACCTATCTCTTTTAATTTGTTTTGGTCACGATTTACGTAGACCGATACAGAACTTTAGTACATTCACAAATGGTCTCGTATCCCTATCTCATTCTAACACAAACGTATTCTATTCTCTTTCTCTTTCAAGACTCCGATCTGTGCACATTAACGGCCGTTTTCAATAACATACCTGAGTTTACTATCCCCGATTAGTACATATTAGTAATAAGTACTATTTTTAACTTAAGAAAGATATCGGCTTCCTTCATATCTATTAAAAGTATAGGATATGGATATATATTATGTAGATACGAAAAACTATCCATTGATAGGTTATTGAAAACGGCCGTAAATCTATGTTTGGAACGCACTCATCTCTGGCAGTACCAATCAGATTTGATTAAGATTTTTGATTTTACAACTTATTTATTGAGGAAGGTTATAACGCTATGTAACTTCACGATATGAATCTAAAGAGCGGAACAGAAACCATGAGTATTTAGAAAACGTACGGGAAGTAAGAAAAACCATAGGATTGACCCTGCACGCGTCGGGTTTTGTAAAATACAATTCAAACTAAAACTTTTCAAAACATTATTAACATAAATATAACATACTATCACGGTTGTACCCTTGAAGGTTTAGGCAGAGTTGTGCTAATTTACACTCACAGTTTGCCGGGTATGTTTTTTATGTCCCACTTAATAGAGAGCGAGCCTATTGCCATTAATCGGGAACAAATCTAAACTCCGAGTTGCTACTGAGAGTTTCATAGAAAAACCCTATAACACTTTGCTCAACCAGGGAATCGAACCTAGGACCTCGGCATAGCAGTCGCGCTCTAGGCTAATGAGACAGTTTATTTCTTTCTCTATATAATATACTCACATATTGTTACCGTATATAATTTACTCACACTACTGAAATTACTTTAAAAAAAAGCTTTATAGAACATAATTTTCCTGTTTTCTTACCAATCATTTTAAATAGTTCAAAGCCGCTGGAACAGTTAGTAAAGACATTTTGACGTGACAACGTCTTACAAGTCGATGGAGCCGGCTGCACGCACGAAAAAACATGACTCATGCGGCGTTACCTCGCTCTGAGGCGTTCCATTTAAGGCTTGAAGTGCAAGCGAGAGCGCGGAACGAGCGACAAAGAGGCACAATCGGCCTCTGCGTTCGGCAGCGTTCGACATATGTCTTGCATTGCATTAAAATGATACCATTCCATCAGTATTTTCTTATGACGTTATCACGTTCAACTATCGTCAGTAAACCGACTTTACAGACAACCGATTTTTTTTAAACTTAAGGTTTTAACATTTGGTCACAATTTCACCTGAAGTTAAGTGACGATGTGACACGCTAAGCCTGGTGGGGGACCTGGCTCTCAAGTGCAGCTGCCGGAACACACCTATCGTTGCTTGGCGACAGATTTTAGTAAGTATTATAGATTTTAATAAATAATGATTGGAATAGTTTTCATTACATGATATAGATCTAAATAAAATGTAGGTATTAATAACTTTCCCAGACAATAATTAAACAATGAGTTATAGTTTCAAAACAAACACTTTAATATAATTTTAAAACAATGCCTAAGTTTGAAACACAAATCGTTAACAAATAATAATAACCACACTTACATTTTCAAAATGAAATCATTTTATGTTTTAATTATTAAACTTAATAAAATCATTCATTTCATTCATTCATTTTTCAATTACCTATGTAGATTTTGATAATTAAATTTAAAAAATCGACATTAAATTTATTTATTTGTCGAAATCAAAAACCACAATCTTTTACTCTTTTTTTAAATTTAGTTATACCTATAAATACATTAAATAAACCAACGGATATAATACTATTAAAAAAAAAAAACAATAAAACTTAATAAAGCACGATAATGTGTATATATCGATAATAATTACAATATATTCTCAATAAAAATCAAAACATTATGTACAACATGTTTTATCAACGTATTGGTATAACTTACGTAAAATTTATTAAATATGTATTAAAATATGATATAATAATAACTAAGATAACGTAATTTTCGATTAAAATAACACAATATAATTCGAACTTGTTATAAACGAAAAATGAAATTTATCGACTAGAATAAAGGTTAACCAATTATTAAAAACAAAAACAAATCTTGCTATATTATTTTCCATACAACAGTATTGGTTTGGAAACTGAAGGAACTGAAGGAAGATTTTAGCAAAATATATTTAACATTTAATAAAGGGTAACCAATTTTACATAAAATTATATAAATGATAACATTACTTTCGAAACTGAAGGAGATTTTAGTAAAATAAATTTAACATTAAATAGAGGTAATAATGAATAAAGATTAACTAATTATAAAAATAAACTGAATTATATAATTTTACACAAAAAGGTATTTAATGTTAATATTGGGTTAGAAACTAAAGGAGATTTGAGCAAAATAATTTCACCAATAAATAATAATAGGGTAACCAACTATAAAAAGAAACTTTGCTATGATATTTTATATAAAATGATATTAGTTAGTATTAATATTGGATGGGAAACTAATGGAGATTCTAGTAAAATAAATTTAGCATTGAATAAAGATAATAATGAATAAAAGCAACAATGAATAAAGGTTAACCAATTATAAAAAGAGACTATGCTAAGATATTCTATATAAAATTATGTTAGTTACAGAATACAGGGTTAAATAATAAAAGTTTACGAAGAAGAAATAAAAGCGTTACTTAACCAACGAAGCTACAGTCAAAAATTAAAAGTTCTGATAGTTAGTAGAATACTGCGAATTATTATTAGTAAAATATTAACTGCGCCATCTTTATTGCAAGAGGTTATATTATGCCTATTATTAATAACACATGATGTGATAATATGGCCAGTAATAATATACAATTTTTAAGGAATTATGAGATAAAAACACTGACTTGTATTTTTTCATTATTGTGTATAATATTCATATTAAATAAATATGTAAATAACAATAAATATCACTTTCGAATTTCTAAAATCCATCTGAAACTGACCGACAGCAATCTCTCGCATAAAGATTGGTGGCATTTCACATATTCAACTTCATTTTTTTTCCCCCATTGCTCGAAATAAGGCTTGTTATCATTGGCAGAGGAAAATATTGTTTATTGTATTAAGTTTCAAATATTTTGTTAAATTAATTAAATACGAAAATAGAGTTTATTGGTATAACAAGCATGGAGTTAAAATATATAAAAGCAGTAGAAAAATCTATTTTAGTTTATGTAGCGTTAACAGCGTTATGTTTGTTTAAATCCACTGCCAATGTTTATCATAGTTGCACATAAAATAATGAATGACGACATACCTCAACATCTACTTTATATTTTACAGAAATTGAAATTAACAAAAACTCAAGGTGTACCAAGGTTCATTTATATTTTATTACAATATTCAATTGATGTTTCGATAATAGTTATGATCAAATCACAATACATAGGCACATGTCGTATTTCAACATTTTTATGGCAGCACCGAACTTTAGTTTTTCAACCAAAATACTCCCAACTGTCAGTTCAGAATCAAAAATAAGAGAAATCCCAGTAAATGATGTAATTATATAATTAAAAAATGAATACTAAAAGCAGGAAAACTCATAAAGCTAGGATATTAGTAGGAGTTAATTACGTAGGTGTTTATAACTAAATATATTAATAATATAAATATAGCTCCAAAAGAGAATTTGACGACAAAATGTAAGACCTAAGTTTCACAAAATAATACATCGCAAACATTATCTGAAGATATATTTGCGACGAAAATGTCGTGTCCTTCTAAACTCAGAGATGTCGTCAAACCGACCGTACAAATCGATTGCGCAAACAAACCAAAAGTGTTGATCATATGTTATGACTTCAGAAACATGTAGTATTTACACAGAAATCCCGGCCTGACCGCCTTATAAGTAAGTACCTTACCATATTATAAACTTTAAGTGATACGTTGACGCTATATTGAATAATATCACTTAAATTTCAGTCAGTCCTTAAAGAAATGATTTTAAACTATTATAATATGTGCAGATTATTAACGTTTTTGCTAATTTGCACATCAATATATCCATCATCATGCATTACATGTTTTATTACAAAATAAATACTTATTGATATAACACACATAAAATAATACTTTTCACAGTTGTCCAAAGGGCAATTAAATAAAAAGCAAGAATTATATAATCAAACTACCAAAAACGTTTAATGAATTAGAAAAAATTATACAACTTGGACAGTAGCGAAAGCGCTGAATGTAACTTTCTTTGGTGGTTCAACACTGCAACTCCTTATAACAGATCTTTTTGATCCATCTTGACCGTTTGTTTTTAATACAGGTTTTAGATTTGCAACATCAGCGTGAGATTGGGCTTTAAATCTGCCTAGAGTATTACTAGGAATACTAAAATCCCTCAATTTATTTGTTAAGCCTGTGATTTTATTTGATATGTTAGTATAGTTTGCTTTCTTGGGTTCGACTTGTTTTTTTGGTTCACTCAATTTCTTAGGTATTTCTAGGGTTTGTAAAGAGGTAAATTTCCAATGATCCGTGTTCAGGAAATTTCTTTTTGTATCCGTGTTCGGTCGGGGCAATCTCGGTACTCGTTGGACAAAGTTATTTTGGCGGAATTGCATGGGCGTTAGTTTTGGTTTAGCTTCATTTGACAGTCTGTAATAAACCGGTTCCATTCTTTGGGGTTTCCTTAAAGTGAGTGCCATCGCCATCTTCGTTGGTCGGGCTAAGCTGTCGAATGCAGTCGTGGAGAACTGCGATCGGCTGTTCTTCCACTCCTCACGATCCGACTCGTAGCCAGTTAACACTGAAAACCCAAAACAAAACTATTTAACTACTTCTTTAATAATACACGAAAAACACTATGTAAAGAAAGGCAAATCATAAACATAATTTATGGACAATATAAACATTTAACCTCAATAATAGTTATTTTATCAAACCAAACCACTAATCAATATTCCCATTGATGACTTTACATAAGTTCAATCTAATAACCTGACACGATATTATAATTTCTGTTGACGTAACTAACTATAAAGGCCATCATTATCATAATAATTATAAACCAAGAAAAAATGTACGATATTGTGATCAAATTGTTTAGGTCCTTCATCTATTTAACAAAATTCATAAAGTTTATTGACGGACGACAACGTACAGCAAATCTGGTGGGTCTAGAACCGGGGACTACGTATGAGAGGTAGAATACAGAGGAATTTCTTTGTAGATTTACAAAAGATCGCAGCCAAATAAACTTGTGTTGTATTCCTACGGTGATTAAAGTTTTCAGAGCTTCTTGAGGAATAGGTTACTGGTCAGCAAGACGCTAGTGACACCTATGGTGCTACAAGTACCCATAAGCTACGGTAGCCGTTTTACTTAAAGGGCAGTATGCTTGTTTGCCACGATTTTTGAAAAACTGCTAAGAAGGGTTAGAAATAGGATAATTCCCGAGAAATTCAATGGGTGATTCTAGTGTTAAATAAACTAAAAGTAATACACATAAATTAACAGATAATGCTACTAAATGTTTTAATAACAAAAACTACGCAATAGTTTAAAATGTAAATAGGCGATGCACGGTTACATCAGATGACAATGTAATGATGTATTCCGTACACGTGATCATTTCCGTGCTGCCTCGCATTCGAATCACTGCAAAGTTGAAACGATGAGTGACATTGATGACCTAGCTGATTTAACTGCATGAATTCATGCGGTACCTATCTGATAGAAAACCCCTAAGAATTTTATACCGATAATAATGAAGCTTTGATTACAACCGAGATTAAATATTTAATGAATGATATTATATCGAGTTAGGTTTCAACTGTTAAGAACGATGATCGATTAATTGACATTTTAACATTATATAACAAAGTAAAAAATTATGAAAGTTTTGATTTATAAGATTGTTTGGAACCGATAACTAAAACGGATGTTTAAGTCGTAAATCTGTCTAAAATCCAAGCTTTATAATGATTAAAAACGAGATATTATTCGTATGTATTGTTAATATAATATGGAAATAAAGCTTGTTATAGTGCCTGTGTCATAATGCCTTAATTATTCAAAGATAAATTAACTCGAAATTTTCTTCACGTAGCATCGTATTTATTTCTTAGTAATGAGAAGTCGGTGAATCTTAAAACAAGTTTAATATAACAAATGATAAATCATAATTGATGAAAATAATTTTTCGATAAACTTAATCATATAAACATTCTTACCTACTGGTTTAATCCAAATAGGTGGTGAGTATGAACGGCAAAATTTTCTTAATATGTTAACGTTTTTTTGGTTCAGAATGAGTAAATCTCAATAAATACTTACTTTATTATAAAGCTTGCTATATTTATAAAGATATAAATTTGTAATAAATTACAGTTGATGGTCTGCCTATATTTTATTACCAGTAATAGTTTTTTTTTTATTTTGGCTTTCTTCCTATGTAGGCAATTTTGCCATTGTCAAGTGTGACAAATACACGTTATAGAATTTAGTTGTGAAATGTTTGTGTACTATAGAATTACCTGTGTGAGTAATCGGTACAGAGGATACATTGACACAATATAAATCAGTCACAAATTTATACATAATACCTGTTATGTGAACTCCAGGGGTAATATAAAACTACATATGTTAAACATATAAATAAAAAGCAAAACTATAATCTATATAAACACAAACAAAAAACGCATTACAATTTTATATTATAAACACTAAATATTTCAATAAAAGTAGAATAAACATATGTAAGTAATGTATTGACATTAGTAGGCCGAGGAATATTACAAGAAAGAAGATGATTTAAGGAACAAGATAGTTTGGGACAATTAAAAAATATGTGATAAACAGTTCCCTCGTCAAGACCGCACTCATCCAGTAATAGTTACATTATTAGTTACAAATTATCGTAATAATGTCAATAATGTTATTTGTAAGGTGAAGTAACTATAGTATGTACTTTAAATAAGCCTTCGATACGATCAATGATCTAAGATAAAGGTTTATGAATCGGTCAAATTTAATACTACATGGCATGTTAGACCTTTTGTTAAATGGCAAGGTGAAAATGTTTCTACAGGCTTTATCGATCCTAAGTAAGATATTTTAATTTCATTGTTAGAACTGGTGTACTTCAGGGATACGTTCTTGGTTCTTGATTTTTTAAAGAACTTAATAGTACCAGTCAATGATCAATACTGTGATCAAGTAGCAGACTGATAGCATAGCGTGATAACACGGTTCAAATGAACTATCAACCCCGAGTCTTGAAAAGGAACCATGTAAATTAACCAACAATTAATTTAATATATTATTAAAATCTATATAAATAAATATAATTAAAGTGTCTGTTTGTAATCTCAAAATAAGTATTTTTAATCCAATGCATTTTAAAGTTTATAGGGTAAGTATAACATAAAACCACTTTTTAAAATTTTTGTTTGTCGGTCAGTCTGTTTGTTCCGGCTAAAATTTCACTGGCGATAGCTCATGTTTTAAGAAATAATTTAGGCTACTTTTATTTTAGAAAAAGAAAGAGGGTTCCATGCTAATAAAATAATAATAATAAATTCGGGCGCTTGAATTATTTACGCTGAGTAAATCTTAAGAGATATATCAAATTTACATAATTAATACAAAAAGAATCACCGAGAATTTTATGTCTATCTTCTAAGGATCAACGACAGTAAGCATTTTTGTCTTTAAAATAACCGGGAGCGGGGGTAGCCCGATTCGCTCATGTGTCCAATCGACGGCATTCTGTACTCCACGCGAAACTTGGTTCGAACAGATAAATAATGCACTCTATTCTTCTTAATTTTAATTTAATTACTTTTCTAATTTTATATTTACGTGCTCACTGATGTTTATTTATTTATTAATTTCACCAGTGTTTATACTAAAAGTGCAATAAACTATTCATTAGTTTTTTTTTTTCTTTTTTTTTTGTATGAGATTTTTTTTTAACGGTGTATGTCTCGAGTTGCTGTTATTAAATGACATAGTTTCCTTCCAAATCTTACCCGAAATCTATGTTTGTCATCTTTCCTCAAAGAATTCACATGTATGAGTTTAATTACGAAATATTAATGTGGTAAGTGAAATATAACAAGTAGTTTTTATAAGAGGATATGACATGTCCATGTGTCAATCCAAAATTTGCTTTCTGTAAGAACTTTCACTTCAGCGAAACTTAGTCATGAGTTACACGTGGGTCGGTGTATCAGATCTTTTTTCCTTGTTATATTATCTAAGATGAGGAATAGATATATCTTATACTTTTGTCAAACATAGTAAATTGAAGAAAAAAAATAGTTTGTATGTATATAAACGCCGTGTAAGAAGTTTTAAGTAGTTCTTTTGCGTAACAAAACGAAAATAATTCCAAATTTTTTATTATACTATTTCCATTTCTTTATTTTCTCGATGACAGTTATAATTTGATAGTTGTAGTGTTGTGACCAAATAAGTAATAATATCGATCGCATATATTTACGACAGTGACGATTCATCAGAATTTGATTAAAATAAATAAATAAAGATTACCTTTCATTATAATTATTTCGTTTCATTGTCGAGTACCTACCTATACCTACTTATTTTACAACAGCTTCGAAAATTTTGAAGAAGTTGGCATTATCAATCAATAATTAATACGTGTAATATCTTGTAATGAAATATAATATTAGTTAATAAATTTGTACAATAGTATCCGGCAGTAGTTTAGTTTCTTACATTTTGTAAAAAAATATCGGGTCTGTTATCGTGTTACGTTTATCCATATAGCTCCATCCCTATCAGTTTCTCCGACTCTGGTATAACCTTGTACGAGTGTAAACGTCATATTTTTATAAAATAATATATACATAATGTAAAAAAGACGATCGGTTTTCACAGCAGCTGTCATCGAGAAAATAAAGAAATGGAAATGGTATAACAACATGATAAAGTTAGCAATCAATGATAATACAGTATATTTCATTTACTGACTTATAATTTTTATAAATTAAAATTAATTAAATTATTATTTGAATCAAATTTAAATAATGTTTATTTATGCAACTTTTAATTATTTTTACACGACTAAAAAAGTTAAAGTCAATGAATTCATATTATTATTATTATTGATGGCTATCTTCATCATGTAACACTTCCATCACATCATGCGCGCGCGTAGCTCACAATTTTACCCCCTACTAAACGGGACAAAAGACTTCTTTTACTTGCTTTACTTTCTATAACTTCAAAAATAGTATTTTTTTTACTAAAACTATATTATTATATATGTATGCCATCATTTAAGTACCTAAGTAAATTTCCGTAGGTAAAATTTCAGAAGTTTTAAAAGGGTTATTTACAAAACTATTGTACTGTATTGTCTATAGTATTAAAAGAGGAAAGGCACAGAAAAATTTCTTTGGAGATTTGCATCGGGATTAACCAGTGTAGGTATATCCAACTGCCTAGAGGCTATACACTAGCATGACAGTGACGACCGTCGATTCCAGATTTGTCGGTGGTAGCCATTTTGAAGTGAAAACTTCTTTAGGATCGTTGTAATTTGAAAGTCGATGAAACGAAAAAGCGAAAGCGACAGTAAAAAGAGACAGACACATAAATTCATAAGATTTAACGTGAGAGAAAATGAGATAGGAAAGTTTTACGAAATGGTAAAATGAGAAGAATGGTGAAAAGAGGTTTGTTGCCACGCAATAATGAATTTTTTTACTTTACCAAAAATGCACGAAACAAAAACCTTTTAGACAACACTTATGACATTCTGTTACTGATTGAAATTATGTTAGGTTACCATGGATATTTCAAATGTGCATTAATTGAAAATGATATTGTGAATAACGATTATGAGTACTTGTTATGTACATTTTTATAAACTTTAAATTATCATTTTCTAAATTAAAAAAACATAGATGTGAAGGTTTCACTTTACAACGTGTGAATTGCACATTTATTTTTTGAAAAATTTTACTGTGTTTATCATCAGACACCGTGCCGTCAATTTATCGCCTTACTAAAAGAAAACTTTAGATATATCGTCACTTAAAATGCTTCAATATTTAGGTCAAACTTTATAATGGCCTATAAAATAAACCAATAAAAACATTGAACTAAGCTTTTAATCCCTGTTAGTTTATTCATTACGATTAATAATTACACGTATTCTGTTATTGTAATGTAAACTCGAGGTTATAGTAATAATACCTGGCATATTATCTGAGCGTGAAGGGCAGGTTCGATTCCCGCGTGGCTCAATTTACATGTTGCTTCCGTAATGTGCCACAAAGTATTTGTTGCATGACCATTAGTTGTGAGATAAGATTGCAATTTATTTTACATACGAAAGCAAAAATTATTAGTATTGTAAATATATCTAATTTAACTTTATTTTAAAACTTTTTTATAATGTAAAATTTTAGGGCATAGGCCATATTTTATTCCTATTAAATATTTTGTTATAATAAAATATTAACGATAATGCAAACTAGTAACAAATAAATGAATAAAAATTAATTAGTATTACTTAATCATTGACTCTAAAATACCACCATTAGATAGTGAAGACTTGACATACCTATTATGTCACCATGATTACATTCGTCTCGAATTAATTGAATACAAAATAGTAAAAAGAAGACATTAAAACAAAGAAATACTTTAAAAAAAATCATTAGTAAAAATTGTTTTACGTTTCCGTTTTTACAATCGGTAAAAATGCATGCCTAGAAAGATTTTTAATATATGCACTGTAAGACTAAAATGAACTGATATTCCGCTCATTTGTACATTATAATAAGAGTGCCAATAATCATAATTCATTCTTATTTTTAAATCTTTATTTTATTTGGGGACTCGGGAGCTTGGGACACTAAAGATATGTTAGTCCCATCACTACTATTTATAACAACTATAAACTAAAAAAAAACATATAAATGAGACTATACCAATATCTTAGATAGAAGATTTAATTCATTAAAAAGAACTACACAACATTCTGGCTGCCAGTATGGTGTTATACACACTCACATCCCAGAAATTACTTATTTGTTAAATATATCCTATATAGTATAATTATAATTTCAGGAACACTATTATGAAATCATGGATATCGTTAGTGTCACCACACTGGTTGCAAAATGAAACTTCAATAAATAATAAAGACATATTTAGACGTAATAGTTTTGGTTTTATTGAAGGGAGTGTCCGTAACAAAACTATTCTCCTCTACCTACAGACATAATGTAGAATTTTACGATGTACCTACTGTGTAGAAATAAGTAGTAAGTTCTAGTAGTTAAATTACCTTAAAAATTCGTCACACTGTGAACGTCACTTAATTTTATTGAGATTTTCATACAAAAAGACTATCTAAATTTTCGACTTCCCGGTGGATTTTACAAAAAGTTTCTTCCATAAAAACATTATCCTGACTATTACGAAAACAACATTCCGCAAAATCGATCGGGAATGATCTTTCATACAATGTGGCAATTGATTTAAATCACGTGTAAACTGCTGGACGGATTTTAATGACATTTGGTATTAATTTGGTACTAATTTTTTTAATCCTTAGTAAGCGAAATTGAAAAGAATGAATTAAAAAAAACAGTCTAATATAGTAATCGATTTGAGTTATACGTAAATCCAATTAAGAAACAGAATTGTACGACATTTGTAAATATGCCCTCAAACGTGCTTTAAACAACGAGGTATTGCGTTATTAAGGTCTTATTTACCCAAATGATTTATGTTAGACAAAGCTAACAACATCAGTTATTTGCGACCTTTAATGAACAAATAAAGGCACAGTGTTTTATGTATGTACATAACTCCATTATTTCAGCCGGACTGCGTTAAAGCGGTATGTAAACTGTTTGCGCTTTGCGCCCTGTGTTATTCATCATCGTCTTCTTCTTCCTAACTTGTCAACTAGTCCTCTATAATAAAGACCATTACTGCCATTATCAAGTGAATATAGTGTCCTGTCTTATGATGATCTCAGTATCCCAACAAAATGGTGGCTCCCTTGTTAGAATTTTCTAGGGAGTTTTTGTGGGATCCCAGAATGCGTGCTTTCTGTTTATAATTACAATCCATTTCACTTATACACAAAAACCAAACTGTATCACTCAAAACGCCCCCAGTCTACAATTAATAAAATTTAAGTGTCTGTAATGTCAAAATAACCGATTTTTACTAAATGTATATCAAAGTATATACGATACCTAAAACAAAAAACTTTATTTTTTATTTTTGTCTGTCTGCCTTTCTGTCTGTCTGTTTGTTCCCGGGTAATCTCCGAAACGGTTGGACCGTTTTTGACGGGACTTTCACTGATAGATAGCTGATGTCATAGGGAGTATTTTAGAAAAAGAATTAGGGTTCCGCACAAATAAAAAACTAGTCATGGTGAATCAATTCGGGCGCTTGAATGGCTTACGCTGAGTAAACCATAAGAGATATAGCAAATTAATTTACTACATAATTGTAGGCATTAAAAAGACCTACAAAAAAGTCCGGGAGATTATACGTCTATCTTCTAGGGAACACCCACAATAAGATTACTGTCCATCGAATATCATGTTACAAAATTTCACGTAAGTGTTAGATTGATTACGAACCGCAATGCGTCGCTATGATATGTTTTAAAGCAGATATATTATGGTTATTGCCTTTCAGTACAAAGCTACATAAATACAATAAAATAAAAAAAAATTATTTTCCCTAAATATATTATACAAGTAATGCCCACGGTTTCACCCTAGTTAAACAAACATCGGAAAAGCACCCGTGTAGCAATTTTTTATACTTCGTGTACAACTATCGATCGACATTATTATGAAGAATAAATAAACCTTTCAAATTTTAATATAGCCTATGTTACTCGCTGATACTGTATTTTTATGTTAGTGAAAGAATTTTTAAAATCGTTTCAGTAGGAGTTTATCCATTATAAACAAAGAATCAAACAAAATCAATCAAAAAATTAATAACACTCAATGCACACAGCAACGCGTTGAATAAAACCTCAGGCCATGGCACACTAAGACAAACCTCAGAGATTTTATAGGAAGCCTATAACAATAAGTTGTAAATGAATTTATTAGTGAAATAAATAAACATAAGTACACAAAACTTTATTTTCAACTACGTAACGATGTATCTTAACGAGAAGTTTTTGTTTTGCTTTTTGTATTATTGGTACGAAAACATTTATGACAATGATAAAATACTACAATTTCTGCGAACGCTTCCCGATTGGTTCATCAGTTATCGTTATCAATACAAGAATCCAAGTATGTTTTGTCTCTTTCGGTGTATATGAATACTAGCTGAACCGCGAAACTAAGTCCGCTTCATATAAGAGAGAGAGAAAGAAAGGGTTAGAGATAGTGGCTCATAGGCAACGTATTAAAAGTGCCGCCCGCCTCCCACATCATTCTGCATGATAAAAATGCGCTCGCGGAACTTGATCATTATTTTGCTTCAGAGTTATTTTAAAACTGTGATATCTCCTAAGATATTCATTTAAACCAATTACTGGAAAGGGCAAATTTTGTACAAAATTAAATACTTGTGATGAATAACGTAATTATTTCAATAAGGATTATGATGTAAGGAGATGTAAAAACACCTTCGCAAATAATTAAAAAAAAAAGGTTATATTGAGTAAACTTTAAAAGATAGATATATGCTATCGCGGACTTTTTTTAGAACTTTTTAAAAGAAACAATTCTGTCACACACGATTGTTGTGTAATTTTAACCATTCATGCAGCGCACGCAGTGGAAGCTCTGAAAAGGAATAAATTTCTCCCGTTTTTGCAACATTTTTCATTAATGCTCCGCTCCTATTTATTGGCCGTTTTTTTCCATTCGAACCAGCAGTTCCTGAGATTATCACGTTCAACCAAACAAACTCTTCAGCTTTATAGTATTAGTATAGATTGACGATAAAGTTATTTTCGTGGTCCTTCCTACTGTTATGTATCTTACTTTAGGCTCCGCTTACAATGTTTCGTCATATTATGCACGTCGCTTTACGTACTTGCAGTGAGCATTTGCAATCGAAGAACATGACGTTTCTACACGTTTTAAGATTTATTTGAAGTTTTTAATACTGAAGCAATGGTTCAGTGGTTGCGTGTTCGGACACCGTATCGATTGACGTAGGTTCATCAAAAACATTATGATGAAACCACATTACAAATTATGGTTTTTTTTCAATCTGACCCTATTCAAAAACAGCGCCGCTGATGGCTTTTACAGCTTTACCGGACTTGGGGGCGAGCGCTCAAGGCAGGGGTTCCTAAATTAAAGACAACGGAACACCAAACAAAAACCTTTTATTTTATGGAACCTCATATCAAATGATTACAAATAAACACTGAAATTTATATAAGAACATTTTTTTCTTTAAGAAATGTGTAATATAATTGAAAGAAATTAATCTTAACTTAAAATTATAATGTGAAGAATGAAATTATTTTACTTTTTTTATGAATAATCGTTTTATAGTTCGATATTATGTACGAAACAATTGTATGTAACAGTGGTATTATGTAGTAGCTAATAATAAATAATTTTGGCGGAACCCTGGTGACTATTCTATGAAACCCAGTTTGGGAATCCCTGGTTTAAGGAACTCCGCTGCGAAAGCGTGTACAACAAGTGCGCAAGGTTGCCAAAGTGACCGGACCTCTGCTTCGGCTGTTGCCGCGATTGCAAAGAAGTCGCGATCTGACTAATTCCCTATCCGCAAAATTCGAGCTAAACTAACATATATATATATCCCTGCATCCTGGGAGGAAAGAGCAACATGTGTATATGTAATTAGTGATCTGAAATATGGTCTACACTAACTAGCATAAAAAAGAAATAAAAAGGTTCCCTACAGAACCTATGTACCTATGTGGTGTGTACGTATGTATGAACATATTGTGTGTGGGTGGGTATCTAAGTGATTGCAAGTGCTGTGTCACCTGTATCGCGCTGGCGAAGAAAGGATGGGCTTTTTCCTATCTGTCGTCAAGCACTTATTGGTATGTTATAATAACTTTACTTGAGATTCAGCTCCTCTTGCCTTAGCTTTGGCGACATAGTTATTTATCATCAGGTCAGATTTTGGTCAAACGGTAAAAGTACTTATAAGTATTAAAAAAATGATTACCAGCTGAACCGTGCCAATACTTCGCAGATTATAGAATAGTAATTGCCTCTTTAGCGCAGTGGTTGTAAGCACGACTTCTATGCTCGAGGTCCTGGGTTCGATTCCGAGTTCGAACAAAGGTATTGGTTTTTTTAATGGAATTCTCAGTAGTAGCTCGGAGTTTTGCTTTGTGCCTTATTAATGGTAATAGGCTTGCCCCCTATTACATGGGACCTAAAAAACATACTCGGCGAACTGTGAGTGTACATTAATACACCTCAGCCTAACCCTTCGGGGATACAGTTGTAATGGTATGTTATGTTATGTAAAATATATAAACAATGTAACTAACGGCTGTTATGTTAGTTAAATAGATTTCTAATAGATGGCACCTTGTATATATTTACATTAGTATCAACAGATGGCATTCTTAGTGAAAAAAGTTTTTAAATTATTATTACTACGAAAACATTAATTTTAAACTATGTGTAGGCATATATTTCGACACTAGCGGCTTTAAAGTGATGAAGAAATAACGAACATAATATGGCGTTGCCAGGGGAAAAAACGCCTTTGAGAAATCTATACTAATATAATAAAGCGGAAAAGTTAACACGCTAATTTCTGGAACTACCAGTCGGATTCGAAAAAAATCTCTTTGTATATGATAGCCAGACTCTCGAGGAATAGTATAGGTTAGATTAGGCATTACAACTCTCAGATAGCCTTAAATATTGATTTTTGTTACGTAAGTCGGAAGTCGAAACCCTCCCGAACTGCTTTAACCGCGTGCGCTGGCGTTATCGTTAATGATACGGAAATACAATGTTCTAGAATAATATTGGTCCTTATTATATCTAATAAAAAGTCAGTGATAGCATATGTCTATACATAAGCCACAATAAGAAATTTTGTGACAAAGATTTGTTGACAATTAAAAAGTGATTTATAAGCGTTATTTTTAGACATGACATATTAATCCTTAAAAACAAAAGTTACTTGAACATCATAAAGACAATTTTATGAAGTTAAATTTTGCTCTTTAAAGTATGGTATTTGGACACATCGTTTTGGAGATAATGAAAAATTAAAATAATTTTAACTTGCGGGAAGAACAATTATGATAGACTATAAAATTAACACGGGTGAAACCGTGAGGCACAGCTAGTAATCTATATATGATTATGAAATATCTCTAAATTTTGGTTCCTACTTAGAAATTGTTAATTGAAGCCTAAGGCCCAGTACGCACAGGCATTCTTCCAACGCGCATTACATGTGTCTATTTACCTAGTTACATACTTAACTCAATTATCGAAAGCACTTTGTTTTGATGACATTAAATTTTGTCATCACTAACCATTGTGTCACCTAATCACGTCGGCTTTGTCTGAGTGAATGACCGGCATTACACAAACTGATGGGCAATGGCGACCTCAGCTTACTTGCTTTGAATAGGTACGTTTAATTCTTTAATAACTTTTAATCGTGTTACAGGCATTACAAGAACTTCTTTTTTTAATTGTGTAGTGCTTGGAGTTATACCGAGTGATTACACAATTACTTACTTTGACTGGAAATACTATATTGAAGAGGACTTGCAGGACATTCTCGATGCAATTTGACGAGGTGTTAAGGACATCCATAAACCAATAACAGTGGATTTTAGCGGGCTTTATTCTGTCATATGGTATTTTTTATTCATACATTTCTGTTACTTCACTTTATCTTTATTTCATTATATATATATCATTTAGTATATTATAGTTTGGTTATTTGCACAATTAAAATGGTTTGGAAATAATAACATAAATCATGAATTCTGAACTGCCTCATTAACCTAGTCGTCGTAAGCGCGACTGCTATGATCGAGGTCCTTGGTTCGATTCCCAGGTCGAGCAAAGTGTTATTGCGTTTTTCTATGAAATTCTCAGCAGCTCACACTTTGATTTTATGCCCGATTAATGGCAACAGGCTCGCCACCTATTATTACATGGGACCTAAAAAACATACACTCCGTACTGTGAGTGTAGGTACTGATATACACCTCTGCCTAACTCTTCGGGGATATAGGCGTGGTGGTATGCTATGTTATGTGATAAATTCTGAGATGCCACAAAAACTCCCTACAAACTTATAACGAGGGAGCCCCCATCTTGTTAGAATACAGCAATCGTCATAAAACATGACGCTTTATATTCACTCGATAATGGCAGTAATAGCCTTTAATAAAGAGGACTTGTCTTCAAGTTAAGACAAAGAAGAAGTAACGAATGTTTTCTTTTTAACATATTGAGTTTCGCTTGAAAATATTTAAATATAATAATAATTATTAGTTTACAGTTTCATTTTGCTTCTGCATTACAAATCAAAGACGTTATTTAAAGAGAGAAGACGGAATTTAAGAAGTAATACTTTCATCTACTATTATATAAACAAATACCTTTATCTGTGGAATATTAAAAAAAAATCCAGGTTTTCTATACATTATCTGTCAAAACGATAAAATTATTCTTTAAATAATGTTATCCGACGATTGAAAAATCGGCTCGTAATCCAATAATTTTGACTTTTTAAATATTTGTTATATCTCAAAAGATCACTAAACAACCTTCGGACACATATACCTATTTCAATTTAAGAAATTTGCCAAAGTTCACCGCTTTACACAGTTCATTTAAACAATACCTACATCATTGCCGTCTATTACTATTATTGTATAATAGCGACCGCAAGGTACAATAGGTTGGTTGCCTGCGGTCGTTTGTCAACTGTGGTCGATTGGTGTAAAAGGTTACCTACTTATTGATACTCGTTGAAAGCTCTTAAAATTTTATCTTTACGCAAACGCTTACCCAGTTTAGTGAGACAAAAATAGGGGAAAACTGGTCAAGTGAGTGTCTGAGTCACTTACTGAGATTTCCGTTCCACCACAATACGTCATATTATGTGTTTTATGCGTTTACAAAAAAAATTTAGTAAACATAAAAAAATAATTCGAAATCCTTAGCGAGTGCCGATTTTTAAATTAGCAGACAACTTTATTTGAGGAATAATTTTGAAGTTTTGACAGGACAAAAAATGTTATTGATTAACCAGCCCCCTTATTACGTATTTCGCAATTGCAAAGCGATAGCAGAAATCGCTAAATATTTGCATTGTAATGACAAAATCAGATTATGTTTGTTACATTATAGGTATTATATATTACGAATTTGCGATTTTGAAGCAAATATTTGGCGATTATTGTTAGGTACCGCTTTGCAATTGCGAAACACGTGTTATGGGGATCGATCGAGTTTCTAGTTAGCTCTTCTCTGAAATGTTTTTCGAACCAGCAGTAAGTAGTGTTCTGACGTCCATAAGTGCCTAAAGAAAAAGATTTTTATAATATTTTGATTTTGATTGGAAAATCGACCATAACTTACAGCAGGTTTTTATTACATAGAAAGAGAACAAATCACGCACTGTAATGATACAGACAAATATTAAAAAAAGATTGTACACGGTTTCCTGAATATTCAGTCATTATATAACTCATATAGTATGAAAATCTCAACCGGCTGCTTATTAAGGTTCAGAAGGCAAAGCTTCCTTTAAAAACAGAATGAAAAGCGTAGGCTCAAAAAGAAAAAAAAGTGTTATTTCGTAAGCTCCACAAAAAAAACAATAATTGTATAACATTTCATGTCTTATGGACTCAACCGTCAGTTTAACAGACTACAAAGTCAGTCATGGTATCGAAACACATTGAACTAGTCACAATGAATGTTAAAGGGTACTTTACTCGTTGCAATACAATCAATAAGCAATCGATTTAAATTGCTTTTTCTGATTAGTTTTACATACATAACATCGGTTGCGCGTATTTCCGTGGACGTCTGGCAACCTTTACCCTTTACGACATAAAGATAATAATTGTGTTGTTATTATTGGTATATAATATTTTTGTTTTTTATTTGTCTTGTTTATGTTATAAAAAAAGTTTTTGCATCTACAACCGCGTACTAGTAATACAATAATAAAAAACTGACATACGTGAAAAACTCCTAAGCGAACGACACTGCAACGTTTTTTTATCTATTAACTTTTAAACTATTTTAGTTATATACATGAGTTTCCACGCACGGATATCTTAATATTACTTAGCTCTTGTTTGTGTTTCTCTGCTGAGAAAAGGTCTCTTCCCAAGGGAAGGCAAGAGCTTCATCACCACGCCAGTCCTCGATATATTGGCGATTTCAAACATCGACAAATCATGTGTTCTATGTTTTCCAAGATTTTTTACAAGAACATTTCCCAAGCGTTCAGGTTTCCTCACGATGTTTTCCTTAACCGTCAGCCAATAGCTTAGCTTAGATCTTACTTTAAAGCTTTTTTTAAGCCTTCGCATATATTATTTATAGCAGGATCTTTTTTGAATATTTTTAATAAAAAATGAAAAAAAAATCATAGCATATGAAAAATAACTGCGATGCATGATTTATTCTAAGAATAGTATAAATACATTTTAAAAGTATATTTCTTTTTTAACAATAGCGGAAAATATACGATTTGAATAATATTTGAGTCATTAATTTTGGTGAAGAATTGAGGGAAACTTATTTATATTAATTATGTAAATGAATTAAATAGTTTTGATTAAAAATACGTACAGATTAGTTAGGTGAATAATTTGTACTTACATTTATTGCTGGCTGACCAAAGACTACTCGGCGGGCTGTTCCTCTTCGTGTTATTTTCTCTAAACATAAGTATGTCAGGCATTTTAAAAATTTATTATCCTTCGGTATTATATCTGGAACTCGATCTACGTTCACCCTGACGAACTCCCCTTTTAGAACTTTTGTTTGGTTATCTTTCAACAGCACCGGCGGTTGTGGCGCCCTAGATTTTTTATGAAACAGCCTTTTCTTATCATTACGTGCCGGTATATCTGTATCAGTATATATAACGCTATCTATCTCATCAACGTTGCCTAGATCACCTTTAACACCAATAAAACTCATCGGTTGATCAAATCGTGAGTTAAAACTCTTCTGCTGAACTGATATGTGTGTGACTCCATCGTTATCTACAGTCTGCATTAGATCGTAATCAGGTCTTCCCTTCTCGTAAATACTATAATCGTCAATGCTACTCTTTCTACTTTTAAATATATCATATGTTTTCTTCTTCGAAAACAAATTTTCACTACTCGAATAATTGTTTGTGTTTTTCGTCAAACGATTCCGCATCTTGAAATACTTGTATGTGAAGTATATTCTTTTGAAGTCTTGTTCATTTTCGAATTTCAACGCGACTGCTTCTCTCGTAGCGTTTTTTGCTATATAAAAGACTAGAATGTTTTCGCAATTTGGATAGTTTTCCAAATTGACACAATTTGATATCTCATCTATTGATATGCTATCGCATTTGCTGGTTTTCATTTCTGTGTAATCTCTGATTAGTTTTTGTTTTTCCTCATCAGCTGTTTCTTCTTTTGTGAGTAGCTGTAATTGGTCTTTCTCGTTGAAGCCAACGATTATGTTATATGATTGTTGTGTTGGTTTTGTGAGGTATGTATATCTAGTTGCTGGTTGGGGTGGTGCATCTTCTGTCTGGCGACGATTGCAGCCAGCCCTCCGGTGCGGGAGGTTTTGGCCACCGTCATTTTTGTTCTGTAACAAATATAAAATAGTATGTATAAAAATTTATGCTAATCGCCATTACTATTAGTTAGGGATTAAGTTTGTGAATACGTTTGTAGGAAGTAATCTCTGGATCTTCTGATTTAATTTTGAATTTTTTTTCACTTATTGAAAGCTATGTTCAAGTTGATTGTTACAGACTACGTTTTATTCTTATTAAGTTTTCTATTGAAATTAACAAGTTGGAAGTCCCCAGTAGTTTTTTAATACTAGCTTGGCATAATAAGTGCGCCTAGTAAGTACTGGTTAGTTCACAAATAAAGGCGACAGGCTGTGATACAAACTTCATTGGTAATCGTCGATGTTACGCCGGTCTGTTGAAATTGCCCTTCACGACTCGTTTGATAAACACAGTATTATAGGAAGAAGGGAACACGTTTGCTGGCAAACTATTTCAATATCTGTATGGTACGGCATAGTCAAGAATTCGGGAATTATTTATTTTACTGTATTTTAGAAGTGCAAACTTCGTCATCGTTGTGATTTGAAAGTCGATGAAACGAAAAAACGATGAAACGAAAAAGCGAAAGCGACAGTAAAAAGAGACAAACACATAAATTCATAACATTTAACGTGGGTGAAACTGATATAGGAAAGTTTTAGGCAATGGTAAAATGGCACAAAAGAGGTTTGTAGCCACGCTATAATGAAGTTTATTACTTCACCAAAAAAGCACGAAACAAAAACTTTTTAGACAACACTTATGACATTCTGTTACTGATTGATATTGTGTTAGGTTACCATGGATATTTCAAATGTGCATTAATTGGAAATGATATTGTGAATAATGATTGTGAGTAATTGGATGTACATTTTCATAAACTTTAAATTAATGTGTATATGATCATTTTCTGAATTAAACAAAACATAGATGTTACAGTTTCACCTCTACCACGTGTGAATTGTATACATTTTTTTTGTAATGATAGCCCAAATATATGTTTTTTGGGTTATTTCGTAATTTAAATGACCTAACAATTTACGTTCTAGGGACACTTCGTGCAGGACTTCTTATGATGGACAACGTATAGTACTTACGGCATGTTAAGTTTTCGAAATATATGATTTAAATAGAGTCTGTGTTATTCAAACATTTCCATGCAAAACTCAGGGCTTAAGTTCTTAGGACTACACTTTTATTCGTAAGTAATAATTATTAGTGTTAATAGCATAATTAGCATTGGTTACTTAAAAAAAAAATATTACTCAAAGCAAGCTGTTAAAATACCTAACGAATTAGTCCCTGATTAATATTGGTATTCATTTGTGTTATGAAAGGGTAGCATTAGTAGAATAATTTCTCAGAGGTCAACATTAAAAAAGACTAGAAAAGGCTATATGCTAGGGCAGGGGTGCTCAAATTTATATTCTCAGCGATCTACTACAGAAAATGTAGGCAACAAAAAGTCAACTGCCAACATAGTATGAAAGACAACACATTCTTTTTCAAATCCGTTGTTACCCACATTAAAACTAAATAGGTATAAAATGAAGGTGCAAACTAACAAATCCCAAATTTACTCTGTATATTGATGCATACTTTTTATTGATTGACCCGTAATTACAAAAAAGTGCCAACCACTAGCAAGATGGTAGGTGTTTCTTAGAGATTGTGATATTTGCGAAATTGAAGATAATATTTGTGGTTGAGTATGCAATTACCAGGATTGCTTCGAGATACGACATAGGACCGTACATAAAGTTTTACTGACGATAGATAAATATCAAATAATAGACCATGTACTCAGGTTTTTAGGTTAGAATTTAAGAGATCCTCAAGCAAAAGACACGGTGGAATTCCTACCATGAAAGAAATTGGACACGGGTGCCCTACTATTGTGAAAATATAACCGTATCTTGTATAACAGAGTCCATAGAGAAACATGTATATTTTTACGATATAATTAAAAAAGGTCCTCAAGAGAACTGTAGAATTTAGACAAACTTATAAATACACTAACTGTACCTCACTTTTCACCCATGTTAAATTTATTTAACTACAACTACCGCCAACACACTCGTGTTTCATTTTTCCCTATTCCTGTAGTTGCCAAGAGCTTTCGAAATTACTTGACGTTCACGGTCAATGCAATGCTTTTTGGAGTTGTAGCGTGAAGCAACACAGCCTCCTGAATACAATATATTTAATAAATAAATAATCATGTTAAAAAAAAAAACATACAATCTCTATAGACAACAAGACAATTATTATTAACAAAACACAAAACCAACTTCTACGATTTTGAGGCGTTTCGTGGTGTATCTTTGAATTCGAAGGTACAATGCCAATTAAATTAAAATGAGACTACCCTTGCGGTATCCCCTTTTCAACTAAAAGAGAATCGTCTAAACCGGTTCATAAACAAAAAAGTTATAAAGTTATACATAAAAAAACAAATACATTCGAATTGAGTAACCTCCGACTTTTTTTATAGTCGGTTAAAAAGAAAGCATTGGAATATATTTTCATTATCTATGCAAACAGCTTCTTAACGAGTTTTTATGTTGAACTATAGCATAGTGACCGCAGATAATAATAATGAAATTCGTGCGCGATCCGACGAAGCCGTTGCACAAACCAAACGGTCACGATTATTCGATTAATTCTCACATAATTAGGATTACCAGATATCCCGATCGGCTTGATAGACCCGGATTTACATTTTATGACATTTAAAAATGTATTTTTTAGACCGATTAGCATGTCTTTTTACCCGACTGCAAAAGAGGAGGGTTGTTTTTAAGGGTATGTATGTGTCTATTTCTTTGGCACGCTCTGTAGTCTAAACAACTTGATAGATTTTAGCATACGAGGTGTCGTTATATCTGTCTTAATTGTGGAAGTGACAGGCTATATAATATTTAAGTATAAGGTCTGAAAACCAATTAAAAAAAAAAAAAAAAATTATTGTTTTTTGTTCAGTCGGGTTTTTTGTTTCCTTTTTAGCTTATTAAAAAATGTGCTGCTGGACCGCAATTAATATTTTAATAAAATAATGAAACAGTGGTAGTTTGTAAAGGATCCTCGATCTACGTGAGTTCGTATCCCTGCAATGAGCTGTGCTTTCGGTGCAGGAAAACATCGTGATGACACCATAGCATGGTGGTTAGGCTTTTCATAATGCCCGCCGGTCTAGCTGTCACCCTCAACTTCAAAATGTGTCAAGCACCTATACACTTGTAGGTGTGTTCACTTGAGAGTCAGTTTTCGCACTATGCTTATCGTGTACCATTTTGGGTCAGATCGTCACTTAAGATCAGGTGTGCTTGTGGATAACGCTAAAACCTTTATACGATTAAAAACGCCTGATACAAGGCACTTAGTATAATTTAAAAAGTCAAAGTTTCATTGTTTGGCATAGATATAGTATCTATCTATTAATACGTGAAGCTAAAGCTTTCTAACCCTTTTTAAGCGTATTGGGTGAACGGAAAACTAAAGAAAAAGAAAGAGAAAAAAAAGAACAGGAGAAGGAGCGCAGAAAGCTAAAATGTATCTATACTATCTGTTACTAATATATTAAATAAAATAAATTAATACTGCGAATCCTAAAACGACCAGTGCCATTTAACTTAGACCCCCCAAAATATTGACATTGTCACTCAACGAAAAGATACAGCAAATGATGTAGATAATACGCATTGTATAGGATCATGAATACTACAAATGTCAAACAGAAAATAGTCTATGATCAAAAAGTCGCTGGTTGAATTTCGAGCTTAGTGCGATCGCTAGTACATATTAAATCTATGTTATAAAGCGTTCCAAAGGTAATATAAGTTAACTGAATTTTCTGTCTCGTTACTATATTATATTTTACTGCTGTCTTAGAAATGATAGTAATGTTTATTTGAATAATTCTCAAATTATGTGACACCAGATTTTATATTTTTTATAGCTACCTTTTAACATTTGCGAACTAACGCGTCTCCTCCAATTTTCAAACAATTATTATTCGTATACAACGTTCGTTCTCTTTATATCTAGGCCCCGTGCTCACGCATCTACCATTATTCTTGCATTTGCACCATAGAGCCAGTCGTATGTTGAGTAAGTTGATTGATGAGTAAGATAAGTCGTATTACCTAAATTATGGTTACGTTACAATGTTTTCCTTATCGTGGTTCAATGTATGACTCGTACCCACATTATTCAAATTTTTCTATGTACTGTTTGAATTTGTAACTATTAAGCATTATTTTAAAGTTATAATTCTTTTGTCGCTTTTATTATAGGGTTAAATTGAGAAATGCGCGCGCATCATGTAACGGAAGTGCGACATGATAATGATAATAATGTGACATATTTATACATACTTTAATTTTTTAATCGACTTTAACAAAAGGAGAGGTTACTGAATTCGAATGTAAATTTTTTATGGATGATCAGGCATAACTTCTTTGTTTATGAACCGATTTGGATGATACTTTTATTGTTGGACAGGGGAGACCTCAAGGTTGGTCCCATTTTAATTTCATTAACATTGGACCTTCAAATTCGAAGATATACGAGAAATAGTTGCAAAATCATTGAAGTTGTTTTTCTTTTTTGGCAAAAATTGTCTTGTTTTGACATATAAAAATATTGTTTTGTTACGACTTCTTTTTACACGATTAAATTATTTTTACACAACAAAAAGACAGTTAAATGAATGTACATTTGCATTTCATGTCATCATGTTTTTGACACACCGGATAAAATTTTAGTAGTTATTTTTGTTTTTTTTTTACGTCAGATACGAATAAGTTCCTACGTACGTAAGTTTTTTGAATGCGTAGGGTACCAGCTGATCGACAGTAGCAGAATTACAAGTTCAATTCTGTGCGCAAAAAGAATTAGCGACTTCCATAGTTTTAGTTACGAAAAGTTAAGATGAAAGTAATAAATAATAATAATAAAGAAATATATATTATATTAAGTGAGCAATTATTGTATTTATATGTATAATGTGATTTCGATGAAACGATTTCGATGAAACTTTGTATTTAGATAATGTTTTACATTCCAAGTTTACCTAGACAGGTGTTTTTCCTTTTTTTGCTTAAAAGACACCGAGCGCAGCTCTGTCGCTCAGATATTAATAATTTAATATTAAAGAAATAATATTTTTGATGTTTTGTACATGGCAACAATACATAATATGCACTCGAGTGCGATTCGTTATCCATCGTGAACCATTAGAGATCTATTTCGAATCGATTTGAAACAATGCTGTTTGAAATAATATTTTAAAGTAATTTTTGCTTATCACGACGGCTTTTACCGACTTTCTATTGTTCAGAAAATAGTTCAGTAGGTATTTTGTATACTGTTAATCTAAGTATTATTATATTCCATGAACTGCCTCATTAGCCTAGTGGTCCTAAAGGCTACTGCTATGCTCGTGATCCTGTGTTCGATTCCCAGAGCGAGCAAAGAGTTATTAGTGTTTTGTATGAAATTCTCTCTCAGCTCGGAGTTTGGCTTTGTGCCCGATTAATGGCAATAGGCACGTCATATATTTATTTATTACATACGACCTAAAAACATAACGTCGAAGTGTGGTTGTTACATTTCTATAGTTAGCATATTATCATTCTTAGATATATCAGGGCTCGTAGTGCAGTGGTAGTAAGTCACACTATTGAGCATAGAGGTCCCAGCTTCGACTCGTTATACAAGTCAATAAGCTAATACAAGTTTTATTAGGTCTGGAATTAAAAGACCGCGTGTGAAATGTGTCCGCATAATAAAAAAAAATATTCTGACAATAAAAGACGTGATAAAAGTCAATGAAAAAAAAAAACAGATGCAGTCATAAGGACTGTCAACAAAAGTGAAAATTCAATTTTGAAGTTTGAATTATTGCAGAGCATGTCGGTGACGTGAAATCACAAGATTTTACCCATACAAAAAGGTAAACACGCCTATGATACAGTCGAATATATACAATGTATATATGTGTATACATGAACACAGGCCGCTATACTACGCGTCACTAGTCTGACACAAGCGCAATGCGACACGAGCATGTCGAGGTCATCGGTGACGCGAAGGTCACGCGAACGCATAAGATTTTCCCTTCATTTTAAAAATAGCGCGTGCAGCATCGTAGCCTAGGCCTGTGTATTAGTATATAATGTTTAGCTGTCTTTCTCCTTCTCTCTACGTTATATCTTTCTTCTCCCTCGTGTAAGGAAATGTACTTAAACGAGACACATCCTTGTTTCACTTTCAATTCTTGTCGAATTATCAAATCGCCAACTAAGAAGTCTCATTTCAAAAAACGCTTCCGCTTATAACTAAACACCCATAAGTATGTTAGGCGTATCTATATAATATAAGGAAATGTATCTACACATTTTTACCATATTTCTCACACGCTTACGACAAATCTATTGTTTTAATGTATTACAATAATTCTTGCAGTTAAAGGCTTTCTCTTAAATATTAATTCAGCTTGTGAGAATCCGTCTTGATAATAATAAATTTCTGACTACAATAAGATTTCATCTTTGTTATTATGTAAAGAGTTAAATGAGCCCCTGATTTTGCAAACAGAAACTACACACATCAAAAAAGTCTAAGCAACATGCGTGATATTACAAATTTTTCCATTTATATTAATTAATTTCTAAATATTTACTCACACAAAGTGCGTATGTAAGTAAATTTTTTTGTTATTGATGACATACTGGCTGGTTATAAAAAAAAATTTGATTATGTTTTGTTTTTTCATAAAATTCAAATGACTGCGAATTTGTTCGAATTTAAGTGCGTTTTAATTGCTACGTTTAGTCTTGATTTTATAATTTTACCAACCATTTAAATAAAGTTAGCGACAAAATTAAATTGTTAGATATTCTTTACGTCATGAAGCGACGTCATTTGATGGCAGATGAAATGCAAAGAGCTGTAGGGATGTTGCAAGCGGGAAGTAATCAATCTCAGGTATCTCGACATTTTGGCATTCATAGAAGTGTTATTTGTCGTCTTTGGCAGCGCTACAATAATACAGGAGAACCCGCTGAACAGCATCCAGGCCGTAAAAGGAGTACAACCACTCGTCAAGCCCGGTACATACAACTGACTGCAAGACGCCAGCCGATGTTAACCGCTCGAGAGATAAGTTTGAGGCTACAAATTTCAAGTGGTGTTGATGTAAGTCCTCAAACTGTGCGAAATCGACTGCATGAGCACGGCCTACGAGCTCGACGCCCAATCAGGTGCCCACCGATACGTCACGGGAATCACGCTCGTCGATATGAATGGTGTAGAGAACGCATAACATGGACCCAGGAACAATGGGATAAAATTATGTTTTCCGATGAGTCGCGATTCGAGTTTAAGCCTGATACAAGAAGGGTGCAAGTGTATCGTCGGCCCGGAAATACTGAAAGGCTCAGGTGTGTTCAGGAAGTTCATCCATACAGCGGCTCAACAGTTATGTTATGGGCGGGTATTTAGAAGAACAGGCGAACTGAGCTCGTTTTTGTAAATGGAAACATGAATGCTGAAAATTACATTGAGAATATTCTCAGACCTTATGTCTACTCATTTGCATAAACCTTTGGCTCCGATTTTAGGTTAATGCATGACAATGCGCGTTCACATACAGCTCGGCGAACCAGTGAATACTTTGCAACGAAGAACATCCGGGTATTGCCCTGGCCTGCACAATCGGCAGATCTCAACCCCATCGAGCTCGCATGGGACATGCTCCAGAGACGTGTTTTGAAGGACTTGGACGGAGCGACAACAACCCAACAGCTGAAGGATTTGCTACAATTCCATTGGAAGCGAATACCGCAAGATGACATAAACAGTCTCATTAATTCAATGAATAATCGTTGCCGACAAGTTCTGAATAGCAGAGGAGCCCATACTTTGTATTAAATTGTTCTATTCTTTCACTAATAAATACATTTTCTTTAGAAATTTCATTTTGTAAGAAAAAAGTTTAGTTTCTTATGTATCTTAGTTTCTACAGTATATTCTAATATTGTTCATTTCTGTTATTAAAAGAATTTATAAAGACAACAGCTGTTATTTTTACATCATAGAACCCTAAAGATATTATTTTAAAAATAAAATACAACGTTATAATGTGAAGAACCATCCTAAAATTTAAATTAGTACATGTTGCTTAGACTTGTTTGATGAGTGTATATTACATGATAATAATCTATCAAAATGACACTTAATGTTGATCGGCCAGGTTTAACTCCTAAAAATGGGTTCCAACAACCCTTTCCCAATGTTATTGAATATGAAAGGCGCATCAAAGATCGAATGTATGAATCCTTTAAAAAAAGTGAGTTCTCGTTAAAGAAAGACATTATTTTAAAAATAGCATGAAAGAAAGAAAGAAAGAACATTTATTTGATAATGAAAATATGGATATAGTTAATATAACACACAATTAAACAAGAGATTACAATAAAATATCACTAATTAAATTTATATATTTATACATACAAATACCGTACTCAAGATCAAAAAAGACCTCACCTCAGCATAAGCTATAGCAAAATACTGTAACGCTGGTTTTCAGCCGGGCCTAGACTACATACTAAAAGCCTCAGATTAGACCAGACCATGATTATTATTGCATAGAGAAAGGGGTAGGTCGCGAAAAGAAAGGAAGAACATGACGAAAGTTTTTTACATTAAAAAGTACCATGGTGGTAGGATATTTAAAATTTCCTGTTTCCTATTAGCGCGGTCCAGTAGATTCGAATATTAGTCACCTATCTTCATACTTAGCATATTTACTGGGTGATAAGGTACGAGAATTGTGACCGATTAAAATACTTATTGGCACGCTTAGGCTGTCTGTCAACTGTAGCAAAGCGGAGCGGAGCTGTGCAAATTTCGACCAATAGAATTGCATCTCTATATCTTGTTATATATATAAAAATTTCGTGTCACGATGTATGTTCGGGATAAACTCCGAAACTACTTAACTGAATATGATCAAATTTCATAACTACCAAAAATTGGTCCAACTTACAAGATAGGATAGTTTTCTTCTCAATTATTGATCAATTACGGGATGTAAATAACTACTGCGTAGTAGTAAATGCGTGCGGAGCCGCGGGGACATTGCTAGTTTTTATGTAATTCTATTGGTCGAAATTAGCACAGCTCCGCTTCACTAGCCTGGCAGTCTTAGGCGTATCACGTTTCGGGATTAAACGTGAATTATATCCAAAAATCAAACTGGGTGGTAGGGAAATGTACCTGACTGGATTGCAACTCGTGTCACGTTATGGAACTCTTTTTTTGGTTTATCGCGTTTCGGGATTAGCCATTGTATGTCTAGCTGCCCAGAAGCTTGCAGGCCAGCATAACAGCGGTGACCGTCGATGAATTGCTAATTTCTCGGTGGTAGAGGTTGTTTTTGGATTGTATTGTGGTTACTATCAGGCAAAATGTCGTCGCTATGCCGTATCACCATATAACAAAAAAAAAATAGCTCCAAAATTTTTATCACACCTGTGAACATCAAGATAAAATAACCAGTAGAGATATTGGCGGGATCTTAAAGTGACATATTGTGGTTTTTATTTCTAATTCATTAACTTAGGTTTTGGACCCTATGTTATGTAGTATTGGTGGCGTTTTTCGTGATATAGTTTGGTTATTGTCCTTAACTGAAATGGATAGTAAACATAAAGCGGAAAGCATGCATTTTGAAATCTCACAAAAACTCCCTAGATCGTTCTAACAAGGGAGCCACCATCCTATTAGACGCCAATTTGAATAAAATACCTACTATTACGACATCCGGTGCTATAACAAAAATAAGAAGAACATGTTAACCAGTAAAGATAATAATGTAAACTCATTTTCCTGGCTTAATATACCTTACTTTATTTTACATAATTTTGGAATATTCTATTATGGAGTTTGGTTATGATTGGCGATTAATGGCAATAGGCTCGCCCCCTATTACATAGGATCTAAAAACACACCCGGCGAACTGTGGATGTCCATTAGTACACCATTGCCAAACCCTTCGCGGATATAGGCGTGATGGTATGTTATGTTATATTTTCTACTTTACGTTTAAATTAACTGAATCAAATTAAAATTATGTTTACTTTCGTCACATAATGCACGAGCGGCTTATAATTTTACTCTCATACGAAACGCTTCAAAAGAAGTATAATTTCAAGAAATAAAATTTTTGCTAGGCGCTTATAACTTGCACCAAATAAAAGCAGATGTCTGAAACGAAATGCTTTGTACCGTCGCGTCGTGACATAATATATAGATAGTGCGTTTCCGTGGTAACGCGAGAACTGGGTGAGCTGATGAAAGAAGCTGAAGCAGTAATAGTTTCGTATACTTGTTATAACAATTGTTAAAAACGTAATTATAATTGTTATCACTAATCAGATATGAACCATTTTATTTTATTGTAGTAATTGTTACATCGTTTTATGCTATACTAGTAGTGTATCGTGGCTACGCACGCCATTTTTGCCACTGTTAAGCTTGTTGCTTAGCTTTCAAGGTTGAGTACCTTCAGTGCTCGCCCCCAGGCACGGTGAAGCTGTCAAAGCTTCCAATGGCTTCAGGGCACTTAGAGTTAATAGTATAGTCATATCGAAAAAAAGGCTCCACAAGCGTTTATTACACAGTAATCGTTTTCGTCTCCTAGTTTTATAGTTACTGATATTATTAGCAATATGATTAGACTAGCGATCGCCCTAAGGTTGAAATTCGACTAGCGAATTTTTGATCATAACCTATTTTCTGATTGACATTTACAGTACTCATAAACAATGAGTATTATCTACATCACTTGCTGTCACGTTTCGTTGAGTGATAATGTCACTATTTTGGGGGGTCTAAGTTCAATGGCACTTGTCGGTGAGGATCCGCAGTATTAATTTATTTAATTTAATATATTAGTAACAGATATTACAGATAAATTTTAGTTTTCTGCACTCCTTCTCCATATAAATTTTAACCATGCCAAATCTTACAGTCTTCCGTGCACGCAATACGCATAAAAAGGTAGGTAACGAAAGCTTTTGCTTCACTTCACTTCACTTCAATACTTAGATTATCAATTGACGTGTGACAGTTACATCCCGTGAACAAAATATCAAAATCGGTTTAAAATGAATACCTACAACTTGAATTTTTTGCATTTATTTTTCTTATGAATTCTATAATTATTGTACTATATTCTTGTCAAATTTTATATGACCTACCAATTATGGATATTATACTTCCCGTGTAAAAAATTTCAGCAAAATCGGTTGGGAATTAATAAAAATACTTTTTTTACGTACGATTTTTGGAAGTATTTTACTTTTAATCCTTTATCTTACTAATTCCAATGGAATGACGAATGCTTACCGTCTACAGAAGTTCAACAAAATAAATTAATTCATTTTATCTAATTTTTTTAAAGATTTTTAGAAAATTTATTCATTGCTAATTTAGCTTTTTTAGGCTCAATTCGATTTTTTTTTAAATGGATGTTATTACCATAGACAACTTCTTTGTTTATGGAACGATTTAGATGTTTCTTTTTTTATTAGATACCTCATGGATGGTCTCATTTTAATTTCATTAGCATTGGACCTTCAACTTCGAAGATACACCAGGAAACTCTTCAAAATCATGGATCATTCTTAAAGCATACCAATTGAACAATGGCATAAGTTTCGCATTTACAAATATTATAGAAATCGGTCAAGTCGTTTTCATACAAACTAAACAATATTTATTGTCTTATTAGTGTTCAGTATCTGTTACAATACTTGTCATTTAGGTATATAAATAAATTTGAAGAAGAAAAAATGTACAGACAGACCAACAGATTTGTTAATATAGGTAGTATGACTTAAAATTTTATTAATACTGCATTATAGTAACAATTTAATCGTAATCTGGTTAAGATTTATAAATGCCAGATCAGTCTAAAAGAAGCTTGTATAAGATTCCACAGAATTTTTATTTTCAGCTGTCCATCACTATTTCTTACTTAACATGTATATATTTTAATACAATATAATAAATTAAAGAATTATAAGAATTCAAAAAATCATTGTTTAGTTTGTTTGGTATGATTAAATAACAATTAAAATGTAAAAATTGACAATTAACTTTTATAGTTGAGGGCGTAAGCTGAGACGGGACAACAATCACACGAATTCACAAACTATCTTCACATCAGTCGACTCTCAGAAACGTTCTCCTGATGTTTACAATGTGACAATGCTCTTTCCCATAGTTAAGATGTGACCGGCTGTTAAGATTTCAAAGGTGTAATGTATATTAAGAACTTTCTTATTGTGCTCACGTTGATTCTCCGATTGTTCGGAAAGTGTCTTTTAACTTTTAAATGCAGAGACATGGGTCAAACTCATATCTGTGAGCTTTTTGTCATTTTTATTTTTCAATTTTGCCTTAACACTTTTTATATTTAATATATAAAAACAAATAATGTATTTAAAATAGCTTACAAATTGATAAAAAATATTACTAAAACTGTTGATAAACGAATGAGTTAGCACGGCGCAGTGGTTAGGTTCGTTGAATAAAAACACGGATGAAACCGTGGGGCAGAGCTAGTCCAATATAGTATGTATTGGTATCAATCCATGATGATACAGCTTTAGAAATTTAAAGCAAAAAATGGAAACTTATTTGAATATTAATTCAATCCTTGTGAAATTAATGTATGTAAAAGAGTAACAACTGGCAATTTTATAATGAGTTAGAGTTTTAGCCACCGTATTGCTACACTCTTACCTTACGTTAAGTGACGATGTGGCCCAAGATGGTAGTACGCTAAGCCTAGTGGAAGACCGACCCTTAAGTGCAGCTACCGGTACACGCGGTCAGATTTTTAACTTGAGGGTAATGAGCCAAGCATTAGAAAATTCCCAACCACCATGCTATGGTTTCCTCACGATGTTTTCCTTGCTCATTGCAGGAATTTCAGATTACCAAGATATATAATTAAATTTAATTCAAAACTCACCGACTTCTAAACTGAAGCGTAGTCGAATGTAAAATGAATCGAAGCGGAGACTGTATAGAATAGGAACGTTGTTCGAAAAAATTCGAGAAAATTATTTTTTTGCTCAAAACTGATTACAATTAAATAGTAATTAAAAAGATGGGTTAATTTCACAGTTGAGTGCGATAGTAATATCCGCGTGTCCTTGTCCTTTTACTCCGATCAAGGCCAAGGTCGACGTGCTGATAATTATCCTTTTATAACTCGGAAGAAATGTCCACAATTGCTTTCGACCATAGCCGTCTTTACCCATTGACCTAGTAAAAGGTTAAAGGCCATAAATGGTTAATTATTTATACGTGAAGGTCTGCATGTCTTAGTCATCATGTTTCGAGATTATTATTGACATATTATGTGATTTTATAAATTACTAGCTGTGTACCATTGTTTCATCCGTCCTAAATATATTCGTTCAACTCTCAAAAACGTATTTAGAGTGAAACCTTCAGACATCATAAAAACATACGAAACACGTGAACAATACACCACACTGGCTATGACGCTTTTTCCCCAAGGCACAACAACATACATAGCATATACAACCTACAACCCTATCTTGATTGATGAGCTGTTAGTTACTAATCTCAGCTACAATCGACTTTCTAGTTTCTGGAAATCGTGGAGATATCAACATGGGAATAACATACAATGCGCTCATTGTGCACGTTGCAAACATAGGCGTGCTGTCAGAGAAACACGTAAACGTATACTTAATGTAAGGGAGTTAATGGAGGTGCGATTGCAAAAGTTAAGTTTTGTCGACACATTTGTCACATGTCACAGTTTAAGACAAGTTACGTACCCATCTATATATTAATATGTGAAGCAAAAGCTTTCTACCCCTTTTTAAGCATATTGCGTGCACGGAAGACTGCGAGATTTGGCATGGTTAAAGTTTATATGGGGAAGGAGTGCAGAAAGCTAAAATTTATCTATAATATCTGTTGCTAATATGTTAAATTAAATAAATTAATACTGCGATCCTAACCCGACCAGTGCCATTGAACTTAGACCCCCCATAATATTGACATTGTCACTCAACAAAAAGTGACAGCAAGTGATGTAAATAATACTCATTGTTTAGGTTCATGAATCCTTCAAATGTCAAAGAAAATTGTCTATGATCAAAAAGCCGCAACAACATATGCGTAAATAGTAACTGCATTCAATCTACGTATAAACGCAATTCTATGAAATGAATACAAGTTTACAAGTTGCAATCCTGTGACACACGAGTAATTTTATTGCTCGCAGCTGACAAATCGAATGGAACCGATTCATTTGATTCAAAGTAATAGAGCATCTTGATAGTTCTAGCCAAGAGCGAAAATATCATTGTCTTGATTTAAAAAAATTAACGATTCTTTTGATCGTTGAAACATCCCGGAATTGCCCATCACTATTAACACTTTTACGTTATCAGTCGTGTCCACACTGTCCGTATGGTCTCGCACGGCTGCTTCGGAGTTTAACTCGCGAGAAAGCCTGAGAATTAGAAACATTAGGCCTTCAAACATAACGTGAAAGATACTTACGGCATTAAAGATCTCTCGGTAGTCGCCGATGTTTTTGGAATTTACTGTATTTATTGCTTACCCTCAGGTACAGTGCCGTCACTCTGTCGTAATAAAATTTAAAAAACTAGGACGAGTCGAATTTTATTTAGAACTAGCTGTGCCCGAAGCTCCGCTACGTGGACGACAGAAGTACGCATAGTGCTTACAAAAAACGTAGTTTCTTAAAACATTGAACGCGCGATCGCATTCATGTAGTGTGGACCTGGGTTAACAAAATATTTTATATTTATGAAGATTGTACATGAACATGTTAAAAGTGAAACTAGAAACGCATTCGACCGTTCTAATGAGTTATGTTGCTGTACATTTTTCTCTAACTTTGCAATAAATTTATGTATCATATTTTGAGGAAAACAGTGCTTTAGTGACACAGATATAACGATTAGTTAAGTAAAGATACCAGCGTTTGATAGTAAATAAGTTTTTAATAATTATAGATCAATCAGGCTGGTGACAACTTAAGAAATAAATATTTATCTCGTTTTACCTAAGGTTTTACCCGTATTTTTTATTTTATTATTTTTCACCACGATGGAGGCCGCCATTGCACTCGTGTAACGTACCTTTCCTTGTTCTCACTTCCCGAACTTGCCTACAGCTTGCTAGATTACTTGACGTTTTTACTTACTGCCTCACTTCTTAGGGTTCTTGCCTGAAACTATATATCCTATAAACCGTCTTCATTAAATCTATACTAATATTATAAAGCTGAAGAGTTTGTTTGTTTGTTTGGTTGAACGCGCTAATCTCAGAAACTACTGGTTCGAATGGAAAAATTTTTTTAGTGTTGGATAGCCCGCTATCAACACACATCAACATCACGCTACGACCAATAGGAGCGGAGCATCAATGAAAAATGTTGCAAAAACGGGGAAAATTTATTCCTTTTCAAAATTTCCATTGCGTGCTCTGCGTAAATGGTTAATATTACATAACAATAATGTGTGACAAAATGGTTTTTCTTAAAAAGTTCTAACAAAAAGTCCGCGATAGTATATGTCTATCTTTTAAGGTTGACGCAATATAACCTTTTTTATAGTAATAAAATTTGTTCTAAAATAATAAATTATTTGCGAAGGTGTTTTTATATACATGATGTTAATCTTTATCGAAATAAATACGTTATTCATTACAAGTATTTAATTTTGAACACAATTGTCCTTTACATCATTTATTTAAATGAATATCTTAGGAGATATCACAGTTTTGAAATAACTCCGCACCAAAATAATAATCAAGTACCCCGCGAGCATTTTAGCGGAATGATGTGGTAGGCGGGCGGCACCTATAAATTGTATTGTAGCTGCCTACAACAATTGTTATCTATTTGTCTCTGCCTACGTACCACTCTCTTTAACCCTCTCTCTCTTATGTGACGCAGACGAAGTTGCGCGGTGCACCTAGTAGTCTATAAAATGTAAGAAGAATTATTCATATTTGAGAGGTCGTTTCAGAGATTAGCGCATTCAAACAAACAAACAATCTGTGGAGCTTTATAATAATTAGTAATTAATGTTATTTTGAAATTAATTAACTAATCTATCGGCTGTCAGTGAAGAAGAATATTACACATTAAATATTAAACTTATGAATATGGTTTGAAACTAGTCTATAACAATAATAATGAAACTTTTAGTGATATTTGGCAGTGTTTAATATCTTAATTCATAATCTATTACGATTTATAAACGATAAAAAGTCTCTTGTTACTGATTTACTCGTTTCTCTGCTTAAAGTAATTAAGTATTGTAAACTTGTAATATTATCAATAGAAGTTAAATAAAAAATGCTTAATAAAAGGGTCCGCACATTACACCGTAGCGATTTAAGGTCGCTGGATACGGGACGGGGCGCGGCGCACGCGGCGTTAGGACGTCGCGTGGTCGGTTCGGATACGGAACGTGTTGTTATGAAAACACGAATAAAATTTGTGTTTAATGCATAAGCACCGTGACGGTGACGCAAAACTAACGTGCTAGTGTTATGAACAACAAAATAGGGATATTTCATTTGAAAAATTGGCATTAATTGTTATTGCTTTAGAACTTTAGATGATGAACAAGTTATACGCTTCAAGAAGAAAAACAGGTGGTCTGTAAATCTTACATGGCGCGCACGTTACTACTTAACTCTCCGGAGCGAGTATATATAAAGTACTCTACGGGGATGGTAGATATAATGGTACAGATAATGCTTGTACAGATGACGCTAAAATATGGTAACTGAATAATAAGCTGGAACGTTCAAGCAATTACTATGGGCTTAGTACCGTCGTTTGGCCCCGCAGGACCTTTTCCTCCTGAGCCTTTTGAACCTTTTTTTAGCTCCTCGATGAACAAAACAACAGTGACCTTGATCGATATTAAATGTTGGTAATATTGCGTACCAAATTAATGTTTATTTGGTACATGGTACAAGAGCCTAAAACTTGGCCCGATGATGATCCCGTTTTATCCTAGAATGTTAATATGAAATATATCTTTATTTAAATTGGCCTTTCAAAATACTTTTATCCGAAGAAAAAAAAAAACAACTACCAGCACGGAAAATTATAAATATTGTAAGGAATCGATTAAAACTGTCGAGAAAATAGAGAGACGAACCTCAGCTTCGAACCGCGGTAGCATCAAAAGGAGAACGTAATAAGAAAAAACTAAAATTTAAAGCTTCTGAATCAAACACATCATTCAATATTGAACTTCTTTCCAACAGACAAAAGTTTGAAATTCATTTTTAAATTTAAATGTTTTTATTAATTAATATGCTCCACATTTAAATATAATCATAATTAACGAAGTCATTATCGAAAATTTAGTACGGCACGGTGTGAAAAAAGCTCGCTTTACGACGTAACCACTTCTACTTTTACTTTATATGATATCGAGAAAGTATCAGGTGCTAAACGTCCGCGCAAACGATCGACACCCATACTTCATAATAACCATAAGTATTTATTTACGCGTTCTACATATCTACATTCACCTCGGTGTAAATAAGGTCGAATATCGTGCATAAAGTTCAAATGTTATGTCCATTTTGATTGTATGATATTTGATAAAAGTTTTTTTTAATTAATTGCCCATCAAAGCCATTGACCTGGGACTTGGTACGATTTATGAGTTTTAATTACTTATGATTTTTACACATAACCTATAATAATTTTGAAGCAAATGGCTTAGTGGTAGCGTGTACGGACTCCGCTTCGATTGACGTGAGTTCGAATCCCTGCAATGAGTTTGAGATTTCGCTATTCGTATTTTCTAATGCACCTATAAGTGTTTTACGGCGGCTGCACTTGAGAGCTAGAGCCCCCAGTAGCCTTAGCTTGCCTCCATTTTGGACCACTTCGTCACTTTACATAAGGTGAGGTTGTGGACATTACGGTAAACTTATAAAACAAAAAAGACCTTGAATGTTCAATTTACTTTATTATAATTTATTAGAATCTTTAAATAGCTAAAGTAAAAAGTCATCCTTATTCGAACTACTAGGATTCTAGAAACAATAAGAAGTATAAATACAAGACAATTTTTAATAAAAAAGAAAACCAACTTAAATGGTTTTTAAAAGTTCCTCGGTGTATCTTCGAAGTTGAAAGTCCAATGCATATGAATTTAAAATGGGACCACCTTCGAAGTATCTCCTATCCAACAAAGAAAGAATCATCCAAATCGGATCATAAATAAACAAGTTATGGCTAAACATCCATTAAAAAAAAAAACATTCTAATTGAGTAAACTCACTCTTTTTTTAATTCGGTTATAAAACTTAAAATAAACAATCTACTCACGAACTATTCCCTAGGGCTTCGATAATGTATAGCTCCAGTAAATGTTACGCGAATATTTGCACTGTCACCTAAACGATTGTATGTTTATGCTTAGAAACCATTGAATGGAACATAAACTCCATGTACCTATATGTTCTTATGTAAGTATTGTAACTAATAAAAGTAATAAATATTCCGTGACAGCTAAATTCATTGTAACAAGTTAACGTACACTCGATAATATGGGGACAAAATATACAAGCATCGCGACGTCAAAATTTGTACCGGAAAGTGAATTTTATAAATTGAATTAACACAGTTCAGAATAGGAAAGTTTCGTGGACGTCTGCATTAGAAATCGACGCGACAAGATTGTTTTTATATCTAATGAATTGATTTAAAACGATCATATTCAGAGAGAGAGAGAGTATTATATGAGCCAGTCAACCTTTTACCCACACTTTTCTGTCCCTTAGATATTATGATAAACTTGCTGCGCCCACAGCTTCACTCACGTGGACTACAGAATGCCATCTATTAGGCACACGCTCAAATCTTGCTCCCCCGCTCCCGTCTATTTTAAGGATAAAAATGCTTATTATAGCTGTTCCTTAGAGTCCAGGAATGAAGATAGATATATACTCTTGCTGACTTTTTCGTAGGTCTTTTTAATGTCTACAATTATGTAGTTCATTTATTATATATCTTATGGTTTACTCAGCGTAAGCTTTTGTAAGATTCATCATGATCATTTTTTTTTATTTGCGCGGAAGCCTAATTATTTTTCTAACATAAAAGTAGTCTACGTTACTCCTTATAACATCAGCTATCTACCAGTGAAAGTACCGTCAAAATCGGTCCAACCGTTTCGGAGATTACCTGGAACAAAGAGACAAACAAAAATTTAAAAAATGGATTTTTTTTAAGGTGTACTTAGCATATACTTTCATATGCAGTTAGTAAAAAGCTGTTATTTTAACATTACAAACAGATACTTAAATTTTATTGATGGTATAAAGATATGTACTAATTGATAATATTTTTATACAAAAAAGTAATATCACAACTGTATCTAAGATTATTAAGCACAAGGGGAAACTTCATTTCGTTCTCCAAACTCTTTTGTTTCTATGAAATTTCATGCTAACTCGGGATACTAAATAACCTTTCCGTACAAGATATTACTGTCCGAAACCCCAATAACTTGTGAGCTTTCATTATAAATGAACTTTTACTTACCACTTGTATTTAATTAACATATTCATACCAAATAGTAATAAGGCAACATATATTTATTCATTTATTTATTTTATTTATTTATTTCAGGAAATCTACAGCTCTTAAATTTTAACATACATACATAATTAAATTGATTTTATATTGGTTTAGCAAAAATGATTTCAATCGTATTACAAAAACCCCAACGAAATTATTAATTAATATTATTTGCATTAAAAAGAACGATGTAGTGCTTCTGGTGCGAGTGAGTTTGTGTGTAAAAAAAAATTTCTAAAGGAAGAAAGAAAGAAAAAAGATTTATTTGTAACAAAAACATTTGACAACGTGCAAAATGAAAAAAATATTTACAATAAACTATTACAAATCAAATATCAAATGCCAGTTGGTACAAAACGGCCCCAGCTCACCATAATGCTGGTAGTGAACAAAGAGCGCTCGCTAGTGTTCCGTTGGGTCCATTCGGTGGCGTCACCTCACGGACATACTAACTTTAATACTTACAAGAGTCTCTTACAAGAATATCTATGCTGGTTTACGTTCAATAATTTTGTCAAAAACACATAGATTGGATTTTTCGTCGACGGAGCTCTTGGAGAGGGCCTTTAAACAGAACAAAGGACTCTTCCCACTAGAACGAATCACACCATGACCGTATCGATCAACACTCACTGTTCCATTCCTAAGGGTCGTGATGCTAGACAAAACATTAAATTTTAATTAAGAAAAATTATAAAATACAAAAATATTTTTTCAAACATGACTGGTACCTAGGTAGACTCGTTTAAACACAAAAAAAAAATCTTTTGAGCTTTATTAATTGTCTAGATAAAACACTATATTCATTAAAGCTTTGGATGTGATTATAGAACTAATGAGACACAATGCTATGAAGTTAACAAAGATTTAATTTCTATTGCTACTCTATTAAAACATTATTTATGAAGGAAAATCGTAAAACAGGAATTCAAATAATAAAAGGTAAATTAAAACATATAAATCTCTTGATTATCACACAGAAACTATAAATCAGTTACATTTATTAATACTGAATAGTTTCACAATTATTATACTGATAAGGTAGCAGTAGATTTTCTATCATTCGCTTTTGTAGCTCGTCAAACACAGTTAAGTGTTGTACAATCATCGACAAAACAAGTAGATGAATCCTACTTATTTTGTTAAGAGGTACGCGGTCTTCAAGACATTTGAATAATATGATCGAACTAGCTGTGCCCCACGGTTTCACCCGTGTTAATTATATATGACAAACACCGCAACGCCGACGCACCCGTGTACCATATCACAATTGTACTTCCCGCAAGTATAAATTATTTTAATTTTTCTTTATCCTCTAAACTATGTGTCCAAATAATATGCCACGAAGAGCTAAATTTAATTGTCATTATGATGAAGTACCTTTTGTTCGTAAGGGTTAATATGCTATGTCTAAAAATAATATTCATAAATCACTTTTTAATTTGTAACAATTGTTAGTCACAAAATATCTTATTGTGGCTTGTGTATAGGACAGGGATTCCCAAACTGGGTTCCGCCAAAATTATATGTTATTAGCTATTACATAATACCACGGTTACATAAAATTGACTGACATAATACCGAACTATAAAACATTTATTCATAAAACAGTAAAACAATTTCATTCTTCACATTAAAACTTTAGGTTAAGAATAATGTGTACCAATTATATTACAAATTTCTTTAAAAAAAAAAAAATGTTCTTATATAAATTTCAGTGTTAATTTGTAATCATTTGATATGAGGTTCCATAAAATAAAAAGTTTTTGGTTGGTGTTCCGTTATTTTTAAAGTTCAGGAACCCCTGGTATATGAGATAGGCATATGCTATCCCGAGATTTTTTTAGATATACTAAAGACCAATATTTTTGTCAAACATTGTATTGACGTATCACTTCGACTTACTTAACAAAAATCAATATTTAAGGCTAGCTGAGAGTTTTAGCCTAATGTTAGATAGCTAATACTATTCCTAGTGAGTATGGCTATCATATAGAAAAATATTTTTTCAAATCCGACCGGTAGTTCTAGAGATTAGCGTGCTTAAACAAACAAACAAAAAAAAACTCTTCCGCTTTATTATAATAAGTATGTATAAAAATACATAGAGCGCAAGCGAGACAACTATAGCTCGAAATAGTTATAAAATAGACGAAATCATAATTTCATATTACCCGCATACTTTATTGATTCAGAAGGTTGATCATTTAAGACCAATAATTAATGTAATATATACTTGTGTTCTAATAAACGATAATTTGAAAGTCTTGGTTATATTTTTATGTTCTTAACTGTACGCGAAGGCGTCCCATGTTTCGTTCATAATGCGCATACAATTTTCGCATTTTATGGTATATCCTGTCAAATTAATGTATGTTTTTAATTTCCCATACAACTATTAAACATTTGATATTTTTACGATGGACTACATAGTAAATCCATCACTTTTAGACAAGCTATGGGTTATAATATGCACAAATATATTTTTGTATAGTGCATAAAACATAGCATAGCGGTGTGGCTTTTTCTAATGCCCGTTTGGCTAACTACTACCCTCAAGTTGAAAATATGTCGCCAAACACCATTAACTGTGTTGCGGCAGCTGCACCTGAGAGCCAGTCTTCTACAACTAGGCTTAGCGTGCTATCATCTTGGGCTACTTCGTCATTTAAGATTAGGTGAGATTATGGCCATGATGCTTAGCATGCTAAGCATCCTTTAACGATAAAAAAGACTAAAACTATCGAAATAATTTCTCAGAAAATTATCGATATAATATCATCGATATTTTTAACCGCGATATTCGATATTTATTTTAGAGTATAGAACTCATATTAATTTTGATATATTTTAATGCAACTGTGGTTTCATATTTAACGTTACTAGACACTACAAGCAAGCTCCTCGCGCATCGTTTATTTTAAAAATTCCCACCACAATCTTCATAAATGCAAATTATAACAGTTTCTGATGTAACAGTAAGACCATAAACAAAATAAAAGTATTCATATGTCAACTTCGGGGCAGCGTGGTTTGCGAGTACACTCAGTTAATTTGAATTGTTATTTTTTCTTGTTAAAAAAAGTACAAATTATGTCTTCCGTGTCGAAGTTCTATAAAAAAACAACCCAGTGCGAGTCGGACTCGTGCACCGAGGATTACGTAATTGTACAGCCAGTTCACCAAAATAAAGCACCGACCAATTCTAAAGAAAAGATAAACTATATTAGGGGATAAACTTAACTTTGCCGTTGGAAAACTGTTGTTCTTATACACAGATATACGCCGCGGTCAGTTTACCAACTGTAAATAAGTTTGTAATAGCAAAAATTTCTTTTGAGATGTAATTACAATTTTTCAGATTTTATCCTTTACTTGTGCTATAAGACTGCTTCTTACCAAATTTCATGCTTTTAGATCAACTAGAGGTACCCTATAGGTTTTTATACCCTTTGCGAGTGTTAAAATATGCGGCATAAATAGCCTTGTCTTTTGACTACGTTGACTTAGAAGTTTGATTTTTTTACAGCTCCAAGGGATTGCAGATTTAGGTATTTGATATTAGTTTAAACTTGATACCTTCCCACGTTCTCTTGAGAAAAAGGGTCGTGAGAGACAAACAGACAAGCGAACAACGAAGTGATCCTATAAGAGCTCATTTTTTCCTTTTGAGGTAAGGAACCAAAAAAAAGGAATGAGTCAGCTTCTGCTTACAAATAATATATATCGGAATACTGATTTTTTTTCTTGATAAATATCAATGCAATTTAAAGGCATGTAATACGATAAAAATCGATATATTTGTATCACTTACCCATCTCTATTATATCGCCACCTATCACTAGAGAATATTGTGGTGTAAAATTTAAGGTTAAAAAAACACAACTGAATGACAACAATAGAGACGATGCACTCGCAAAAAAAGACAGTATTGTGTTCAATCGATAACTTTACCTACGATTAAAAACATATTATTGTACTTACAATAAAGTTGGTCAAGGAATCGTGTTAACTTGAAGTAATTGTTACCAACAAACATTGTTTTTTGAAGACATTCCAACAGTTATTGGTTTAATTGAAGTTGTAAATATGACATTATTTTAGTGTTTCAGAAAATCGACCTTCATACGGTGTAAATTTGTGTTAAAAAATCATCACTCTTTAAGAGGAAACGCGGATCGCTTTTCACATAAATCTCCGTGCCCGAAGAACTATAATACTAGGTAACTTTAACTTTTTAATTGATAAAAAAAAATTATACTACTCGTAAAATTGTTTGTTAGATAATTGTTAACGGCGAAATAATTGGCAAATTTTAATAATTTTTAAAGCCACCTAATTTAAAAAAGTAATTTACGGAAAAAAAAATCAAAACAAAATTATATGTTTTTCTTTCACACACGCAAACCTGATCGAACAAGTTAGTATAAATTTAAACACCGGAACAGCAACAAAAAATTTTTTGTAAATAAGAACAAACTAAACGAAATGATATAAAAAAGTATACAATAGTTTGGCATAAAAACTGTAATCTCTATGCCTATTTCCTTGTCCTCACGTCCATCATAGATTAGTTTTTCACTATGACTATAGGCTGACCCAATAAATTGAGAATGAAAGTTTCGATGCGTTTTTTTGTTGGAGTTTACTTTCTTTGAACGCCTCGGTAGATAATGAGGCCCACCAAATTGTTATTATGATGTCTTCGACATTGACATTTCAGATTTGATCACTCGAAAAAATAGGCATTTACAGCATGTAGTCATAATCAAGTTTAAATGGAGACAAGAATTCATGAATGATAAGTACATATTAAAAAGTTCACTAAGTATTGTTTCTTCTTCTTCCTAACTTGGCAACTTGTCCTCTTTAATGAAGACCGTTACTGCCATTATCAAGTGAATATAGTTTCATGTGTTAGGACGATTTTAGTATCCTAAATAAATGGTGGCTTCCTTGTTAAACATTCTAGGGATTTTTTGTGGAACCTAAGAATTAATGCTTTCAGCTTATATTTATATATCCACTTCATTTATGCACAAAAACCAAACTATATCACACAAAACGCCATCAATATTACATAATATAGGGTCAAAAACCTAAGTAAATGAAATAAAAATAAAAACCACAATTCAATGTCACTTCAAGATCCCGCCAAAAACTCCAAGTAGGTATTATTTAGTGAATCCTTTAATATTCACTAATTTTAGTGAGTGTGTTTAGTTGTACTAGCAATCGCCCTAAGGTCGAAATCCGAACAGCGACTTTTTGATCATAGACTATTTTCTGTTGGACATTTACAGTATTCATAAACAATGAGTATTATCTACATCTCTTGCTGTCACGTTTCGTTGAGTGATAATGTCAATATTTTGTGGGGTCTAAGTTCAATGGCACTGTCCGTTTAGGATTCGCAGTATTCATTTATATAATTTAATATATTAGTAACAGATATTATAGATAAATTTAAGCTTTCTGCACTCCTTCTCCATATAAACTTTAACCATGCCAAATCTCGCAGTCTTTCGTACACGCAATACGCATAAAAAGGTACCGAAAGCTTTTGCTTCACGTATTAATATATAGATTCTTTGTAGATTTTAGTATTTGGCTAAAATCTCACCCGATCTTAAGTGACGATGTGGCTGAAGATGGTAGCTATGCCTATTGGGGGATCTGGGCTTCAAGTCTGCGGTTAGAGCACAGCGGGTTCTAATTTATTAATCTAAGTACACATAATTATTTTTTAGGATGCTAAATTATTATCATAACGTCATCTTAAAATAGGTAACTTAAGACGTATATTATATGTGATGCTCGATTGTTGACACACTGTGCATACACAATGCATTATGAATCATTCACTTTTATAGCGAGTTGTTCGTATTGGCAGGTGTGCCATTGTTTCGAGCATAGCCTTCTATGTTTACGTTTCTTAAACAGATGTATACTTTTTATTGATTTAACTCTTGCTTGAATACTAACTTATATGATAAAATTTCGAATTATAAATTATTACGTCATCATCATCATCTTCTTACCCCATATACTACTTAAGTAGGGTCGGCACAACATGTTTTCTTCTTCCACTGCACTCTATCAAATGTCATCTCAGTATTTACACCTTTTATACGCATATCATTCTTCACACAATCCATCCATACCTTTTTCGGTCTTCCTCTACTCCTGTATCCATCCACCTTCATACTTAACATTCCTTTAGTTATATAACTTTCATCCTCTCCTCATGACATGCCCATATCATGCTAGCCTATAACCCCTCAACTTCTCTGTGACTGGTGCTATTATAAGACTTCGTCTAATAGAATCATTCCTGATCTTATACATTCTAGTTACTCCACACATCCATCTGAACATAAGCATTTCTGCCTCGTGTAATCTTCTTTCATCCAGTTCTTTCGTTGCCCATAACTCAGCTCCATACGTCAAGACAGGTCTTATAATGGTTTTATACCCTTTTCCCTTGAGCTTCAGTGGAGCAATGTAGGATCAGATGTTATCCCCGAGACCTGTCGCCATTTCCACCACCCAGCATTTATCCCAGTCCTCAAGTCCTGTTAATAAATAATTAAGTATCTTCTCCAATTTTTTATTCGGCGATCAAATTATATTTGAATTTATCCTTTTTTGGCGCGTTTAGTAGAGGCTAAACATCACATGAGAGCTACGCGCGCGTCGTATATGTAACGGAAGTGCGATGTGATGGAGTTTGGTGTGTGACTTATTTTTTTATTGTATAAAAATGAATTTAACATTACTCTATTTCTATTATTAGTACTATTATTCTATTTCTCTACAAGATAAATTGAAAATTTAAGAAACACCGACACAATTAGTAACCTTTTCATTGAGACTATTCCAATCAGCCCAAAGACAATAAATATCTCTGCTATAAGTTAAGTATTTTGTTGATTCCGAATCATATTATCATTCATCTAATTAATATACGAATGAGCCCGAGAAAGGGTCTAGGTTACATATCATTACGCTTTTCCATTGGATCTAAGCATTAATGATAATATTATAATTCCCAACTTAATCCAGACAACAGACGTAGTTCTCGAATAATGAATATTAATTTTAGAAAAAGTATTTAAAATACCTAAGAGCAGGAACCAGCTTGTACAAGATATAGAATAAAAAATACGCTGAGTAAACCTTATAAGATTAAACAGATTCATGTATTGCATAATTGTAAATATTAAAAAGACACAAAAAGTCAGCGAGACCAAATGTGTATCTTCTAAGAATCACTCACAATAAGAATTTTCGTTTTAAAAAAGCCGGGAGCGGGATATAACGATTCGCGTGTGGCATGAAATCGATCACCTGCAATGAATTGTGACGTCTCAATGGACGTCTGTTTTTTCTTTAGTTTCGTTTTTTTAGTTTTTCACAGTTCAGACACAACGGCAACCAGCGTCTTAAATCCATCGGCGGACGCCGCTGTCATTGAATTATAATGCTGTTTTTTTTTGCAATTTGTCGACCTACTGTATATATATAAAATATATGAATAACCGATTTAAGAATTAAATTAACTATATTTTAAATGTTTTTATGTACCTATGGTCAATTTTATTAAACTAAATTGTCATAATCGAGTAAATCGTACCTAATGTACGGGCGTTTCCTCTAATGTAAGAGAGCCCATATTATATTAGATAAGTGGTTGCTCGTAATACACTAATACTCAATAATTAGATTAATGGAACTAACTGACCATTAGCGCTACCATACACTATCTTGTCCGTATAGTGAACGCGTCAGTTATTCGCCCCGTAATGGAAAGTTTAATCGATGTGTTTTCTATTTCCGTTTTAATTTTGAAAACTCAGTAATTTTCAATACATTTTCCCCGGACTTAAAAAAAGTTATTGAAACAGAAACAGACCATACTTCTTTATTTGCTTTTTTTTTTCATTTAAAAAGTATATATTCGATTTATTTTGTAATCTTTGAAAACATTAACCCACAATTGAGGAAAACAAATCAAAAACTTGACTAATTTTATTAATTAAACGTATACTGTTCTTTCTGATGTAATTTTAAGTAAGAAAAGTAATTAGTAAATGTCTTCTTTTTGGCATAAATTTAATTAAAAATAAATACTCAAATTTGTCTATGTCGGCTAATTAATGCTACCTACATGAAATTTAATTCGTAATAATCAACAAATTATAATTCATATAATTAAGTTACACTATGTTATTAAATGAAATTTGTTTTGTTTAATTTTTCCTTCAAGGAAAGTTTGCCTGGACACTTTTAAAAACCCACCCGGACGCTCCCGGGCGTTTTTAAATCTATGACAAACCCTAGAAATCCCTAACGGATGGCGGTCCTATACAAAGTCTAATGGAAAGTGATCACTTAGATATGTATTCTGTCTCTACGATAAAAATATATCGATATCAGCATAAAAACGTGATGATAACTCGACTGGAGATGCATCACGCTCATTGATAATGACCATCGATTATCGATAAATTGATTATTTCGTAACAAACAGCATTATTGCAATTATTTTCTTATTATGTAAAATAATGACTTAAAATACAAGCTTTTGTGGCTTTAGACGTTGTAGCATCTTTCATTATTATTCAATATGCTTATTGTGAGTGTTCCTTAGAAGATAGATATATACTCTCCCTGACTTTTTTGTAGGTCTTTTTAATACTTACAATTATGTAGTACATTAATTTGCTATAACTCTTATGGTTTACTCAGCGTAAGCCGTTTAGGCGCCCGAATTGATTCACCATGACCAGTTTTTTTTTTGTGAGGACCCCTATTTCTTAGCTTAAGTTACTCCCTATAACATCAGCTATCAACCAGTGGAAGTTCAGTCAAAATCGGTCCAACCGTTTCGGAGATTACCCGGAATAAACAGACAGACAGACAGCCAAAAGTTTTAAAAATGGGTGTTTTGTTATAGGTATCGTATATACTTTTATATGCATTTAGTAAAAACTGTTATTTTGACATTACAAACAGACAATTCAATTTTATTAATTGTATAGAAGATAATAATTTGAAAAAAAATCTGGCGGACGAGAACATAGAAATCTGATATCTTTAAACTACGCTGAGACTATATCCTAGTTAAAGTAACCTATCGTAGGTATATGCTTTTAAATTTATTTTGTACTATTTTGTTTTCTACACTATGATGTGTCTCTTACTCTCTTTATTGAAATGTACCAATGTAATTTTGTAAATGTCTTAAACTAGTTCCTCACGATACAGGCAGAGCCTATAAGTGCGGGGACAGGGGACCTCTTAATATTGTTACAAAGTGTGATACCAAATAAAGGATTTTATGTTATAACTAGAACGAATTTTTCTTTATATACAATAGCTCGACAAAGTGACTAAACTTTCCCTGAAGGTAGTAGAGTAAGGTCCAAAAATAATAGCGACCACTGATAAATCAGTAATCCATCGGCGGTTGCAACTGTCCTGCCGGCTTGCATAAATATTACAGCGAGATGGTTCCACTGCTTTTACTATACGGCAATGATAAGAAGATATTAGAGCATTTTTTAGTTCGTGCCGAGTTAATCTATGTATTTATTTATACTAGCGATCGCCTTAAAGTCGAAATTCGACCAGCGATTTTTTAATCATAGACTATTTTCTGTTTGACATTTGCAGTATTCATGAACCTAAAAAATTAGCATTATCTACATCACTTTTCGTTGAGTGACAATGCCAATATTTTGTGGGGTCTAAGTTCAGTGGCACTGGTCGGGTTAGGATTCGCAGTATTAATTTATTTTATTTAATATATTAGTAACAGATATTATAGATAAATTTTAGTTTTCTGCACTCCTTCTCCATATAAACTTTAACCATGACAAATCTCAGTCTTCCGTCCGCGCAATTTTCGTAAGAAGGGGTACAAAGTTTTTGCCTCACGTATTAATTTATTTAAATAAGGCAATCGTCAAAGTCGGATGAGGCAAGGATGGGGTTTCCATAATTCTTGGGAAATGATAAGGGATTTTATATCATACACTATCATAGTGTCTTTGTATATAAATATTTTATTTATAATTTACTGTATTATTTATTCATATTTTATCAACATTCTGGATGTAAACTTTCGTGTTTTCTCATTTTTATTAATTTTTCTAATGCCACTATCGAACATATTAATTTTAGTCCACTATTTATAATCCGCTTTTTTCGTTTGACCATTGGGCTGTCATTAGAGGAAATATTGACTTCACGTGTACTTTGTGATCGGGAATTGCAAATACGCATTCAAATATGACTGAATTAAATGCGCTGCACCTGTATATTTTTTAATAATTTTTTAACCATGCTTCCTATTGCGATTTTATAAATTATTTAAATAATCCTTTAAAAATGGAACAAAGAGATTATTATAGGTTGGATCATTATGTGAATGATAGCCATATCTCGAAGTGCCTCCCTCTCTGTGCATCCACAAAATTATTATTATTGTACGTAATATATTAAAATTTGTACAGTTGAAAAAAAAATGGTAAACCCGATCGAGTTTCTTACCGGTTCTTCTCGATTACTGGGATATTTTCCGAACCGGCAGTAGTGTTTTAACGTTTTTAAGTGCCTTCTTAGAGCCTAAATTGAATAAAGAATTTTTTAATTTTGATTTTGGTTACTCGATATTGAAATACGATGACGTATCGCAACACTAGGCAATGTGCATAATGTTTTGAAAAGTTTTGAACTTCCAAGTAACGTTTATTGCAAGCTCCGCAGAATGCGTACAGATCACAGACTATAACGCGTTGAATTTAAATATGTAACTGCTTTGGACAAGATGAGATAAATAATCTTTAATCACTCCGTCATATCGTAGAAGAATGCATGTTGAGCAGATACGACGCGTCCGTTCCCAAGATGGCCTGGTCGCTTTAACTGACGCCGCCCTAAAATTATTAAAAGGTTTACTAAGCATTCAATCATAAAGAGATATTTTAGTCAGTCGTACGATTAAATAAAATAATTTTATGTTTCTCATTGTATTATATACTAAAAATAATGTCATAAAAGCAATGTAACCTAATCACGTACGCCGCATATCGAATTCGTATATGTATACATTGTAACTTGAAATACTTACGACACATTACAATCTACTTCTAATATAGTGTTTTAATTAATAAATTAGTCCATAAATTGCATTTCATACAGTCAATATGTTGGCAACCCGATACAGTTTTATATGTATAATTTAATTGGCAACACCGCCACAGACAGTGTTGTATGTAGCTATTGGCGGGATTTTGAATTGTCACGTTAAGCATTTTGATTAACTTAAAACATATATACAAGTCCCCATAATTGAAATCACCAAGAAAGTTTATTATATTTATACAAATAAAATGATTGGGGTTTACCGTTGTGTGAGTGAATAAAATAAAAATATCTTCATTCAATATAAAGTTATTAAAGTTTTAAGAAACTAAAATTTTTATAAGCATTACGTGTTTTTGTTTTTGTTTAAGTGTTTTCTTTTCGTGGAAAGGTGGGAATTATAATATTAATTAGTATAGAATAATACTGAAGAAGTCGTAGGCAATTGTTAGTATTATATAAAACAGCGGCCCCGCAAGAATTTTCTACACAACTATTATTTATTATTCTTTGACTAAATATCCCGTCCCACTGACTACCCTGCCATATCTTCGAGTAGAATTTACTTCTCAGAAGATTTTTTCTGGCAAAAAATTCTTATCAAAATTGGTAGGCAACCTTTTCATAGATTAGCATAGAAATTAATTAAAACAGATATGCAATTTACAAAACGCGTGTTTTTGTTTAAGTAACTTGCAATTAACCATATGAGCGCGAGAAAAACCCTTTATTTCAAAATAATCATGTCGAGATGAAGTTTACCGTAAAACTGTGACTCCGAAGTCCAGTGCGTGTGGTTCTGTTGTGGAAAGGAGAAGAGGGAATTAGATTGATCAAACATCACAATGTCACATAATCTTCTAAAATATGTGGCAACTCTCTATCATTCTGTGTCTCGTCTCACTACGTCTATCTGTTATTAATACTGTCCTGTAAAAAATTTCCTCTATTGGGATTCGAATCCACGCTCTCATAGACACTCACCATGATAAACACGGTAAAAAACGCTCAGTGAGGCGATGTTTAGATTATGCTAACAAATAAATGGGCTTTTAAGCAATGACATTTTATATACAGACGCGTCATACGCCAACATCTGTGCACTAAAAAAAAGCGTAATTAAACTATACATACAAAATATATTTATTGCTTTCAGTTATATAATACGCATAAAAATGAAATAATATGAAAGACTTTATATGTTACTTTTGTTGTTAGAACGAAATTAATATATATTTCGAGTTGTATTTATGTGCAACCGTGACACTGGATAATACGTCACTAAGAAAATGTTAGGTAATTACCTGACTTTAATATTGCCAAAATAGAGCGCGGGTAATGCATCTATCTACACTTATAAAAACACCTTAGCTTATAAGCAGGTTTTTTTATAGAACTGACTACACTGTTAGCCTGAGGGGCCTCAAAACTAGGGCCGCTGATCGCTTTTACAGCTTTACCGTGGCTTGGACTTATAAGTAGGTATGTATGGGGCTTAGGTACAAGGTACTTAGGTACCACCTAATTCCTGAATTATTGCGACGTAATATAATGCTACGTATATATACTTACTTGAATTTATTTGGTTACAGCAAGAAATCGGTTTACGTCGACAAACCCACCTGAAACAAAAATTACGAATTAATAAAAATGTTTGCTTTTTATATCACCAATAATGTACGTTTATATATCGATACTCAATATGAAAAATATCGCAAATAGTTTTTTTTAAATAAAAATTTATAATAATAAATAAATAAAACTAAGTCATCATTATCATAAATTTCTTCAAAGCAATCGTAGAAAAAAGAAACAACAAAACAAACTTAATTACTCTTTAAACTTCGATACAATTAATAAAATTGAAGTGTCTGTTTGTAATGTTAAAACTACAGTGTTTTACGAAATGTATATGAAAGTATATACGAGGCCTATAACAAAAAATCTTTTTTTTAATTGTTGTCTGTCTGTATGTTTGTTCCGGGTAATCTCCGAAGCGGTTGGACTGATTTTGACAGGACTTTCACTGGTTGATAGCTGATGTTATAAGGAATAAATTAGGCTACTTTTATTTTAGAAAAAGATTTAGGGTTCAGTGCAAATAAAAAAAATACTGGTCATGGTGAAACAATTCGGGCGCTTAAATGGCTTACGCTGAGTAAACCATAAGAGATATAGCAAATTAATGTACTAAACAATTGCAGACATTAAAAATACGTACAAAAAAGTAGCAGTAGACAAACTGCTTCGATGTAGACGTAACATGATATAACTTTATCACTTGATGCATTTATCTGTTGATTTTAATAAAGAAGACTGTTATATAATGTTCACGTAACATCAGCGCAGTTGTATGTATGTGTATGTGACGGATTGACAAACATCGGAAATTATTCGACGGCAAATACATTCACACACACCGAGTGAGAGGGAATCAAGTTCCGTATGTGATTATATCAATAATACTGCTTTAAGAATTATATTTCGGGTTGTAAACTTAGCGGTGGCTTGCTCGGACGCAGTGTCTAACGCTTAAATTTCAAGAGATTTTTTTTTGTTTGTTTGAATGGGCTAATCTCTGGAACTAATACCAAGGTTTCGCGGCTAAGTGCCTTAAGCGCTCGCCCCTAAGCCACGTTGAAGCTGTAAAAGCCGCATGAGGCTCCAAGGCCCTTATGGGCCTGAGAAAAATAAAAAATAAAATGGAACTAATACACAGATTAAAAAAAAATATTTTTGTATTTTATAGCCTCATTGTTGAGGAAAGTTATAAATTACTAGCTGTGCCACACGGTTTCACCCGTAAATTAGAAAATAAATTCTGGATAGGGACACCCTAATCACTTAGCGATATGAAGTATACTTTACAACCTATTCTCATACGTACCAAATATACTTACATAAAAAATTTCATAAAAATCGGTCCAGTCGTTTCGGAGGAGTGCGACCACAACGCTACACGGGTACGTTGGCGGTTGCGTGGTTGAGAGTTGTTAATTAATTTAAGGGATGAAATATTATAACCAAGTAATACATTGAGACCCTAAGCACTCTTACCAAAAATGTACTTTCTACTGCCAAAACAGTAAATGATCGCCAAAAATAGTAAATCATCAAAACCTAGCGAGTAAATTAATGTCCTATTATTATCTATCAAACGTTGGGACTGGGTTAGGTTAGGTTGGACTTAAGATAAGAAACAGCGGGAGACGGCGAGCGGCAGACACTAAAAATATTGAATTTTTGCTGATAATTTATCAATTGTGGTGGTCATTTACTATTTTTGGACTAACAATGATTATTTTGGAGTAGTTTGCTTTAATAGGATAGTAAAATGTATAATTTTTGGTTATAATTTCACATTAAAGAGATTTAATTTTGCTGGTCATTTACCATTTTTGGCTGTATGAAGTACTTTCTTAAGGCTATATTTTACTAAATCTGGTGATTAGTTAAACACCAGCTTAAATTTAACACGGGTGGAACCATGGCGCGTAGCTAGTATACTTATGTAATTTTCTACTATTTAAATTTTATCTGGTGCAGTAATAAACAAAATTCAAGACAATACCGACGTTGACGATGCTTAGCATGCTAATTATCATAATTATAGAGTATTTTAATAAATAAAATTGAAACTGTCGTTTAGCAGTGGTCAGTGAAAGTCAGTCGGTGGTGACCGGGACGCGGTGACCGTTTCGGCAATCATTCTTCATGTATTGCGACTTGCGACCATAATTAGCCACGCGCGATTACCTCCCTTCCGCGTTCTTATTTCCAGTTTCCGATACATTTCACTTCTCGCTGCACTTTCGTTTAAACGATTGCCTTGGAATTAAACATGAATACAATTCAACGTATAAATTGATTGTTTTATATTCATTCGTAAAGTTTATGTCTATTGAACGCATCAAAAAAGTAACACAAACCCTTAAGAACGAACGCTGTAGGCAACGCATTTGAAGAATTGGTTTAAATAAAAATAATAACATAATTAAAAGTCAGTAAAATTTATTTTTTTTATCATGTCGCACTTCAGTTATGCGCCAAAATATAATGTGTAATTTCATTAAATAATTTGTAGTAAAAGTCGAAACATTGGAACATGTCTACGGTAGATTTTACGTGATGTAGTTTAATTATTGTGCAAAGGTAAGGTGGTTTATAAATAATAGAAAGTTGCAAAAAAAACTCTCTAGACAGTTTTAATCAAGGCATCCACCTTCTTTTTAGAGCTATGTATGAAGGTTACAAGAATAATTAGAAAAACATTCTATTAATAATTTAACATGACGTTGGCAGAATTGTGGATGAACACAGTTGCCATTAAATAAAAACAAGAAGAAGAATTATAGCATTAAATTTAAACTCGCCAATGTACAAACTAAAAGTGAAATAAAATATTCATTCATTCAATCAAGAACATATGTGATTGTGATCTAAAACAAGGGAATTCTTGGCGGTGTCCTTAGCTGCCATGTTGTGCTTTTTGTTTTAATTAATTAACTTAGGTTCTTTGACCTTATATTATGTAAGTATTTGTGGCTTTTTGCGTGATATAATTTGGTTATTGTGCATACGTGAAGTGGATTATAAATCTAAACTGGAAACATACATTTTGAGTTGCAAAAAAAATCTCCCAAGGAAGACCAACATTTTGTTAGACAGCTGCTTTGAAGAGTAAAAAATACTAAGAAGGCTTAACAACGTTGACACTGGCAAATGCGTTTTGCAGCTCCAAAACAAGAATAAAATTTACTAAGCCATGGCACAAAATTATTATGTTAATTTTAAATATTGAATGTAAGCTTGTTTTTTAAAAAAGTTCTATAATTAATAAATTCTTTTCATATTTTTCTCAGCAATCCCTAACATATGATACCCATATCATGGGGGTGCATAAAAAAGAACCGGATTTATATGACGTCACTTAGCTCCTTTAGGTCCATGCATTGCCCTCCAAACTGAACGTGTATGCAAAATTTCAGCTCAATCGGTTGAGGATAACTGTTTTAAAATTCAGTTGCAAAATTTGACCTATACTAACAAGACAAGTGATCAAATAATTAAATCAATAATAATAATCGGTATAATGCTTGTAAATTATTCATACAATTTCGCTCTACATTATACGACTACACGCCTTCCGTCATTATGCAATAATCGTGTCAAAACATTCAGTCGTACATTATAATTAGGTATCTATCAAATGGAACATTATTTCAATCTAGTTTTTTTTTAATAATTACTTCATACGTAATCACCTTTCAGTGTAATTACATGTTACAAAGCAAAGTAAAAAAATGTTTTTTTAAATTATTTATTACACACTAGCTTTGCTCCGTGGATTCATCCACGTTAAATTTGGATTGTAGATACTTGCCTATTTCATACGTATGAATAAATTGTATTATAATACGTTCATTCTTAATGCTCTGCTTTTTAAACTTTCTCAATAAATTGGGTATAAGATGCAAAAAGAGTATATCAAAATTGGAGTAGTAATTCCGTAATTCCAGAGATTAGCGCTTTCAAACAAACTATCTCTTACCATTTATATACCTAAATAGCAATAATTGTTATTTATACCAATATTATAAAGAGGAAAGATTTGATTTTTTGCTAGTTTTCTTTTTTGTTTGTAATGGTTAAACTCAAAAGCTACTGGTCCGATTTAAAAAAACTTTCATCAATTTAAAGCTTATAGTATCAGCGAGTAACATACGCTCCACAGTAAAGTAAAAGCTCCTTATTCGCTAAAGATTTCTTTATTCGCGGATCTAATCGGTACATTGACTCCTTTGACTGCAAACATAGCCGAAATTGCGAATGGAATAGGACGAGATGGGTTCGAACAGATAGAATCAAGTGACATTCAGAAGTTGCTTGAATCGCAAGATGAAGATTTGACTGAAACCGACTTGGAGGATTCACAGCCTGTTGAAGAAGAGGCTTCAACAAGCACGGGAAACGTAACATTTACTTAATTGGAAAAATCTTAGTGAAGGTTTGAATTGAAGAATGGCAAATGAGCTTTGTGATTTGTTTATGAAAATTGATCCGTCTATGGAACGAAGTCTTATTTTTAAAAGGCAAATTGCTAATGCCACTGCTGAATATCAGTATGAATTGAAGGAGCTTTTAAAAACTGCCAAGAAGGCAAAAATTACAAATTAATTTAAACCATTACCTAAGTCTTAAGACAATAATTAATCAATATGGTCAAAAACTTTAATTAAATTCATTTTTTATATACTTGTTTTTTATTTTGTCATCTTGGAATGTATCCCCTATAATCCCATATAAATTATCATACCCTAACAACAGTTTCTGTATTCGCGGCATATTTACGGGACATATAGCCCGCGAATAAAGAGCTTTTACTGTATTATAATTAGAAAAATTTCTTTTATTCCTCATAAAAATGAAGATAGTTTTACATGAAGAATAAAAAATTACCTACATGGGTAAGTTGACGATGTTTGTCGTATAAAATTAACACGGGTGAAACCGTGGGGCACAACAAGTAGCTAATATAAACAGATCTGAACTGAGCATCAATTTCAGATCCGTGTGTAGCGGAAGCGCGCAGGTTGGAAGCTAGACGACAAGCCTGAGGCGCGGTGGCTTTCATTTCTCATAACAGGCCAACGCGACGCGATGCGATGCAACGTAAAAACTTGCAGAACTACCTGTCACTCATAGTGTTGGTAAAATTCATCTGTTACCAAATCTGATAGTATCGATTATTATATCACAAAACTATCAATTAATCGATTGACTAACGATTGTTTCTTAGTACTAAATGTATTATCCAGCCGGCCGAGCGACGATAGCGAACAGGCTAAATAATTAATTATAAAAAACCGACAGCAACAAAAACAATTGACTTTAAAAAAAATGTTTGCTTTTTATTCGATTCCCAGACGTCGTAATTAAATATTATAAAGCCTACGTCACTCCAACATTTAACACGAACCAGACGACACCTCGTATGCTAAAATTCATCAAGCCTTTTATGCTACAGAGCGTGACACAGAAATAGACATACATACATACACTCGAAAAATATTACCCTCCTTTTTCGCTGTCGCGTGTTCCGCAGCTTGCGCGCTTTTTAACAAGCTAAACATAATATGTATATATAAACACGTGTGCAGTTCATAAAACCTTGAGAAGACAGTAAATACCTTCTTTAAAATCTCTTTTCAAAAATCGTAAATCTCCAGCACTCGAACTATCGATCACTCATACTTTACATACAGCAGTGCGTACAAGTCTGGTTGTCACACTACTAGGCCAATTCGACGACGATCATAGTCGTGAAAATCAAGACTTGCAAATTCTATAGATGTATCTTTGTCTCTTTAAGCGTCGCTTTTTTGTTCAGCGCATTTCAAATCATACTAGTCACTTAAAAAAAGTTCATTCGCGAAAATCTTTTTTGCAATCACAAAATGCAACCCCGTATTACGTATGTAGTTTCTTTTGGAAATAAACTATCCATAGTTTAATCTCCTACTATAAGATAATCGATAGTGCAAACGACTATCGGTTAATCGATTTTTAAGCAACACTAGTAACTCACTCACACGTGCCCACTGTCTAGTAAACTGATCGCTGGTGACCGATTTCTTGCAAACCTGATAACGATCTGATATTCGATTCCAGAATATGATGCTTGTCAAGACGACTAGGGACAAAAATATCTGTATATTAATACGTGTAGCAAAAGCTTTCGGTACCTTTTAGGCATATTGCGTGCACGGAAGACTGTGAGGTTTGGCATTGTTAAAATTTATCTATAATATCTGTTACTAAGTAAATTAAATAAATTAATACTGCGAATCCTAAACCGACCAGGACCATTGAACTTAGACCGCCCAAAATATTGACATTTTCATTCAACGAAAAGTGACAGCGAGTGATGTAAATAATACTTATTATTTAGGTTCATGAATACTGCAAATGTCAAACAGAATATAGTCTATGATCAAAAAGTCGCCGATCGAATTTCGACTATAGGGCGATCGCTAGTACTATTGAATGGATGGTAATTTAAACGAAATCGACTTGAAGATGGAAGGTAAACTAAAAAAATTAGCTCGTGGAATCGCCCCTTACGGAAACGTTACAGGGAAAGACTTTACGCGAGCTGGTAATACGGTATCACAAGAACTGTGGGTCGAGGGTGGACACAATGAAAGTTCATTTCTAACGCAAGCGGGCAAACGCACAATGACATGGTATTATGTTCGCGTCGATAGAAAACAATACCTATCGCTCTCAACACATTTTTTTTTAAATAACATTTATAACGCGTTAGTAGACCTCAAAATAGCCCCCTAAATTGTTTCGTACCCACTTTTGATTTCGTTTTGTTGGTTAATTTCGTGTAAATATACAAATATTATTTAATAATGTTCAACTGTTGTTGTTGAAGTCGATTTATGTTTTTTAAATTGTTAACTCAGGACATAGTAAATAAATAATCAAGACATCATTTAAATGTACGTAAGTAATTATAAAAAATAAAAATGCAAAATTATTTTATTTTCGACAACATTAGAGGATGTGGATAAGGCAAGAAAGGTTTACAAAACAATGAAAGCGTTAGTGAAAAATGTGGTTAGTACGAAGAAAACAGAGCGGAAAGATGAGTTTGACAGAAGGTTCTCTGATAATTTTCAAGTCAATATTAAAGTGTTTTGGTAATCGATTAGATTAGCTCGAGGAAAGACAATAAACTCAGAGTTATTTAAAATCAGAAGCAAGGATGCAAGTATTATAAAAAGAGAAGAATATGTGTTTAAGAGATGGAAGGAATATTTTGAAAATTTGTTTGAAAGGGTAGAGGTGCTAGCGCCATTGGAAGTACCTGCTATTGGAATGAACGAAAGTGAACCGGACAGCACCATCAGTATGGAAGAGATTATGAAAGGATTAAAAGGTATGAAATCTGGTAAAGCTGCGGGTCATGACAGGGTGTCTGTCGAAATGCTGAAGGCTGGACAGGGTGTGGTAGCAAGTCAGTTGTACCGCCTTGTCAACTTGTGTTGGAGAAACGGTCGGGTACCGGGAGACTGGTGCTAGGCTGTGATTGTGCCGTTATACAAGGGAAAAGGATCACAACAAGACTGTAAAAATTGCCACAGAATTAGCCTTCTCAGTGTTGTCGACAAACTGTATGCTAAGGTAAAAATTGAAAGAGTTATGTTAGAAACAGATGACAGAATATGGGATGTACAAGCGGGATTTAGAAAGAGTATGGGATGTACGGATCAGGTCTTTTCCTTAAGGTGCATAATTGAAAGATGTTTGGCAACAAACCAAAAAGTCTTTTGTGCATTCTTGGATTTAGAAAAGGCCTATGACAAAGTGCTGAGGAATGAGTTGTGGTTGGCATTGTCTAGACATGGGGTTGGCGGGGATCTGATACAAGCATTGAAATCTCTCTATGAGGATTCCAGAGCTTGTGTAAAAATAAATGGAGCATACACTGAATGGTTTGCTATCCAAAAGGGTGTCAGACAGGGATGTGTAGCGTCTCCATGGCTGTTCAAACTATTCATGGATAATTGTCTAACAGATTTGAAAGAGAGTGATTGTGGACTGAGAATGAACGAGTTACTTGTCAAATGTCTTCTTTACGCTGATGATCAAGTTTTACTTGCATCGTCGGCTTAGGATTTCCAAGCGATGGTGACTATTATGAATGAGGCTTTGGAAAGAAAGGGAATGAAAGTAAATGCAATTTGGATGAATGTTTTGGTGTTTGAAAAGGAAGAAAACATGACAGAAGTATGTGTCCGGATTGATGAGGATGGCCTGGAGCAAGTAAGTGAGTTTGTATACTTGGGATCGATGTTTACCAGGGATGAAAAGTGTTGAGAGTGATATAGGAAGGAGAGTAAATGCCGGTAATATGGTGAAAGGAGCGTTGCATTCCTTTATGAGCAGCACGAGGATTTCTATGAAAGCTCGTTTGGCTGTGCATAGAGGAGTGTTGGTTCTAACACTCATGTACGGAAGTGAAAGCTGGGTGTGGCAGAAAACTCATGAAAGTAAAATAAATACAGTAGAAATGAGAGCGCTAAGAAGTATGTTAGGAGTGAAATTGAGTGACAGGATAAGAAATAGTGTGATATGAGAGCTTTATAGTGTGAAAGAAGTTGTAGTCACATGGATGCTTCGATGGTTTGGGTATGTTGAGAGGATGAATGAAAGAAGAATGACTAAACAATTTTATGATAGGAGTGTGAAAGGAATCGTTGGAAGAGGAAGGTCTAGACGAACATTTATCGATCAACGTTCTGAAGAAAGGTAACGTCAAGAGTACTCTAAACCGACGAGCATGCATGAAAATATTAATGAATGTTGAAGAAGCGAAAGAGGTAGGCCAGGATCGTAGCAAGTGGAAGGACGTGTCTCTGCCTACACCGTTGGGAAGTAGGCGTGATTTATGTATGTATTTTTGACATTGATACAAACTTTGAAGTTACAATATAAATTGAACGACACTAAGAAATGTATGTCACCCTCGTTTTTCCACCTGCGTTAGATGAACCTTAGCTCAAGACAGAGACAGATGGGCTTCTTTGGAGGAGGAGTTCTTGCAAAATAAGATCACGGGCCTAGTCAAGTTGCCTTTCTACAATCTCTAAAGCAACAGAAACTAAAAAAAATGTATGGGTTTGGCATATACGAACGTTAAATCACGTTATCAGATATGTCCATTGTCCATTCCATACATTTTTTTTTTTCGTTTTCCATTAGCAACGTTTGTAAACTTATCTAGTTTAGAGCCCCCACTAAGTTATTAGATATACTTATCGTAATTATTGATACTAGTACTATAAACCAAATAATAGCATTAAGTTACTCATTTCTACCAGGAATAAAAGGATTTTTATTCATTTTGTATATTTCAATATAACATAACATACCATACCCCTGTACTTACACCCATAGTTCGCCGGGTATGTTTTTAAATCCCATGTAATAGGGGGTGAGCCTATTACTATTAACCGGGCACAAAGCCGAACTCCGAGCTGCTGCTGAGAATTAAAAAAAAAAACCAATAACAGTTTGTTTGACCTGGGAATCAAACCCAGAACCTGGTGCATAGCAGTCACGTTTAAGGACCATTAGGCTAATGAGGCAGTTTTTAAACATAAATAACAATATAGACGTAATCTATACAATTCAAAAAATTAAATGGCTTACTCTGAGTAAACTATAAGAGATATATAAAATTAAAATTAATGAACTACATAATTTTAGATATTGAAAAGACCTACAAAAAAGTCAGCGAGTACATGTTTATCTTCTAAGGATCACCCAAAATAAGTATATAACTGGGAGCGGGAGTAGCACGATTTGCGTATATGCCCGAACGAACGAACGAAGTCGGAGGCACAGCTGTTAAAAAATATAAATAGAAATATATCTACGTCAAGTGTAATGTCAAATTATGGAGGCCATTAAATGTAGAAATAATATGACGTAATTATGAACATACGCTTAATTAATTATTGTTATACTATTTTACAATGAATTTAGAATACATTACAAATAATTAATTTGGGTATTTTTATTTTTTAATGTCTTTTTTCAACACTTCAAAAACAAAAAAAATATTTTTAAATGTACGTACGGTAATTTTGCCTTGGATAGTTATGTTAATGAAACGTCCTTCTTAAAGTATCATACAGTGCCGCCGCACTCTTTGAAAGTGAAAGGGCGCCGATGCGCTGCGAAGTTGTCCTACCATATTACTTCTGCGTCGACAATGGCCTTTGATCTCACGACCGAATTGTCTGCTTTAAGTACAGCCGACCACAAAAATGGGTAAATCATTTTGAAGTAAAAACTTTTCTTAGCACCGTTATGATTTGAAACTTGAAGAAACGAAAAACTTACACTAATAAATTATTAAAAAGAACACAAAAAAACCCGATTGCAATAAAAAAAGTTGACAAGAAAAAACTATTTTTCCTATTTATTTGATTCCCATACGTCGTATTTAAATATTATACAGTCTATGTCAGTCCCATAATTAAGACGAATATAAAGACATCTCGTATGCAACATCAAGCCGTTTAGGATACAGAGCGTGCCAAAGAAATAGACATACATACCATACATTCGCTCGAAAAATATAACCCACCTTTTTCGTAGTCGAGTAAATACTGTTTCAAATGGCTTTTTGTAAACAATACGTAGGTAAGCATTTATATTTAAATTAAATTTACTAACCAGCATTTAAAAATCTCATAATATATCGAGAGATATACCTATTATAATTGTTTTAATACCAAATTACATATATTAATATTTTTAAGATTTACAATTAAAGTACAATTTTGTTTGATAATTTTTAATTATATTATATAGATAAAGTTTATTTTCATTTATTTTTTGTTTCTATTATTAATTGTTGCAAATTGATATAAATAAAACCAGATTTTAAAATAGATATTATTCATATCATGTAGTACCTATCATTAATTTTAAAGTCTGACGATATTTTTCTTGTTATATTAATCATAAATAATAACCACTATCATTTCAGATTGAATACTACTACTTCATTTTTATAATTTTGCGACGACTGCTTATACATAAATGACTACAATTTTATCAGCATATCGAGATCGGAAGGTTACTTTTCTTAAACTAACATTATAAATAAGTAATGTGATAATTTGCAGCATCTTAAATTATTTTTTTGACAACTAAGGGCCTCCCAAGTGTCTGACGGTCAGTTCCTTTATCAGTAGTATAAAAAATTATGGTGTATATTTTCACGGAACTAAAAATGCCCGTAGCTCCCGGACTAATGTAAATACAATGTTCTACAAAAAGATGGGTTCTTAGTATATCAAAAAAAAAAAATCGCGATAGCGTTTCACTATCTCTTATACGTAAGCCACAACAAGTTATACTGCGATTTTTTTCTTGTTAAAGGTTAAAAATTCATTCATGAGGATTATTATTATACATGGCATATTATTCCTTACGAACAAAAGTTACTTCATCATAAAGTCAATTTTATGAGTTAAACTTTGGCCTTTGTAGCATGTTATTTGGACGCATAGTTTGGGAGATAATGTAAAATTAAAACAATTCAACACTTTTCCTGGGAGGAAGGAGGGAAACATACGTATGTGTATTTAGTGATCGGAAAGATTTTTCTACACTAACTAGCGCAAAAAAAGAAAAAAAGGTACCTTACATAACCCACGTACCTATGTGGTGTGCACGTGTGTATTTTCATACGTGTGTAATGTTGTATGTGGGTAGCTAAGTGTTGCACGTATAGTGTCACTTGTATCGCGCGGGTGGCTGCCTGACCCAAGGGCTTCACACCGAGGAACGAACCTAGGCTTGGGTTGCCGCTAGAGAGGGAGGACGTGGCGGGTGTACGGGAGCGAAGTTGACCGCCCGTCCTCTGCGGAGAGAACGGTGGTTACGTGGACGTGGGCGCTGGCACGCTCTTACCGGCCGGTACATAGGAAGCTGCCGCTTTGATTAACAGATTCGACGCGGTGTTGAAGTAAGAACGAGAATGGTGTCTGGCGTAGGTATGTATCGAAGGAAGGTCCATATCTCTATGGAAATCTTCCATACACAATTCAACACTCGGTGCGGGTCTATAAATACTTGAATAGTAGTAAAAGTGGCATGAACAAGCCATATGAGTATGACGCATACCCCGCGCGGCCGACAACCCAATAAAAATATTTTTTATACTGAAGTAAAATGATTAATTAATTATTTATATCGCGGGGAACAGCTAGTGAATGATAAGTATTAAACAAATAATAATATTAATATGTTGCAGATAAGACGTGAAGCAACGTGAACAGTTTAAGGAAGAAGTAGCAAAAAGAAAACTATGGCTGAAGTATTTTATTGTAGGAAGAATGGCGTAGCTAACGGGGCGGTAAGCCCCGGGTACCACTCTTTTAGGGGGGGACACCCTACTATGGGAAAATTAAAAAAGAAAATCTTAAACCATCACAATATTTTTCAAATGTATGATAAAAGTTAGTAAACGTAGAGAGAACACTAAAAGAAAGTCGCTCATCTGCCACATATTTTACTTTTCCTGCTCTAACCCATAGCGTGTTTGCCGCCCCAATTGCTACCCATGCTAGCTACGTCACTGTGTTACAAGGTAATTTGGCTTTTACAATAATTTCAATATGTTTAATTAACACGCATCCAAAAATCAAACTCACAGTCTTAGTACTTTTTCATATCTGGGGCTTTTTTTAAGAACCCTTATTTTTTACATATCCCCTTAATGGGTTAAAATTCTCTTCTATCTGGAACTAAATAATGTGAACTTAATACATATTTATCGCCTTAATTGTATATGCTTTAAACAAATGAAGGTTCATCGTTTAACATCTGTGTCAAAATTGAAATACTTATAAATATGCTTGGTAGTAGGTACATTGAGATTGCTATTTCTATTACTAATGCTGCAGTATTCAACTCCCAAATGCTCGTATACAAACACCATAGAAATACGAAATGATGTTTTCAAACAGCTCTTTCAATATGGAATGGAACCTGTTGGAAATGGAATGGCGTGCTATGCAGCGATAACGAATAAGTGTTCAGTCAGGTGTTTGCAAAAGTGCGACGCAAAGTCACCTTGGCTGTTACATAAGTGAATATTATTACGTCTGGATGTTATTAAATTCGGCTCATTTATTCGTTTTATATTTAGAAATAGAATCACTTATTATGATCTACGTATGTTTAATAATACGAACAGCGGCTACCCATCCCCATATTTATTATTAAACTAGCTGTGCCCTAAGGTTTCACCCGTGTTTATTTTATCCGACAAACATCGCGCCGCCAACGTACTCGTGTAGCCTATTATAATAATATCTGTTCTCACATCCCGTACTTGCCTACAGCTTTCCAGATGGCTTGGCTTTTATCATTACTGCTCCGCTATTTAGAGTCTTAGCGTGATGTTACCTTACCCTAGTATTCGGTCTATTGACTCGCACTATAGACTGGAGGCGATAGTAAAAGGTGTGCCGGCAACGACCGGCTTGAAGAATACTCGCTTGATCCGTGGGATAGTGAAGACCTCGGTTAATACATCCACTACAATATACACTGTACCCGAGTGTCGGGCTAGCTGCGTACTAAAAATTGATTAAGTTCCATTTGTATCGATACGATCGATATAGCTATTTAGTATCTGTTGCGGACAGCGAGCGGGGCGAGCGAATAACGATAGTGTAATAGTATAAAATGAACAAGTAAATGAAATAATACGTGTTAGGAATAAGGTTTATAAATACGTGTTAGGAATAGATATAATAATATGAACTGAATATGTGTGAATATGTGTATTTTAAAACGATTAGAATAAGAATATAGCTAGTTGTAAGTTTAAATGTATAAATTTCACTAGTTGTAAGGATGAACCATGCCAGACTCGGAACATCTGGCATGGTGACTCATGGTACTGCCGAGAGCGCGCACACAGGGCGTGCGCGCTCATTGGCTGAACGACGCCCCGCACGGAATCCATCGCACTACCGGTTGCGAGGCAAAGGGCGAGGTTAAATATAGCGGAGAGGGCGGCAGTACTGCGATCAGTTCGAGAAAAACCACAACACCAGCAACAGCAAGCAGCGAATCTACAAGCAAACTACAGTCAAGAACGTTATTAAGAAACCACATTGTTACTACGAACTACTGTAACTTTGTAAGAAACAAGAATAAAACAAGCGCTATTAATTTAGCACACATTAAAATATTGTGGACGTCTTTTATTCACAATAGTATCTTTATTACATCCCTAATTTTAAGGGAGAAGCATGCAATAGCGTGCGGAAATGTTCGATTTAATGACCTAATTAATCTACATATCAAAACTTACACTTTTACAGTAGGTACTTACAGAGGAGTAATTTCGAAATCACGATACTATTAAAATTATATAATCTCTTTAGTTGTATAGAAAAAAAATGTCAATCGGAGAAGTTGGGTCTCCAAGAATTAATTGTAAAATACAATATAATTTAAAATAACCGGGAGCAGGGGAGCAAGGTTCGCGCGTGTGCCCGATCGATAGTAAATAATATAATATAAAATAAAATTTGATAGGTAGGTCAGATAGAATAGTAGTAGGTCTTCTGCATCTCATAAATAGATACGTATTATTATTATACATAATGATAATTCAAAAAGGGGAGGAAATCTAATGAAAGCATTACCGAAGAAAAAATTTAAATAATAACTGAAGCTCTGTTTCCAACCTAAGGTGAAAGAATAGAAAAATAATGTCGTAAATTTTCCTTGAGTATTCCTTAAAGTAGATCCCGATGTGCCTCGAGTTTGACAGTTGTCTCCTCGACTCGAGTGGCGGAGATTTTTTGCAACTGTGAATACCGAAATAGGTTGAGTGGTGTCATGGAAGTTTCGAGGAAACGTCTCGGAATATAGGTGTGTTAATATATGTATTGATGTGTTAAAGGTCAAAAAATTTTTAAGTTGTTTATGTGACCGCGCTAATCTCTGAAACTACCAGTTAGATTTAGAAAAGTCTTTATGACTATTATAGCCTATTTATTGAGGAAATTTATAGACCATATAACTTCACGCTACAACTGTAAGTAATGGAGCAGTAACCATAAACATCAAGCAATCGGGAAATCTGTAGGCAATTAAGGGAAGTGAAAACAACGATAGGTTAGGAAACCGTCAGGCAAATAGATATAAAACAGGATTGGCAACTGCCACCCCTAATTGTAGCACGATAAAACCAATTATAAACGCGCGCGTGAGTGAATCGCTCGAGTTGCATACGAGTAAAGGGTAGTGTCAAGGTTTTTTTTTTTTTTTTTTTTTTTTTTTTTTTTTTTTTTTTTTTTTTTTTTTTTTTTTTTTTTTTTTTTTTTTTTAGAACTGACTACACTGTTAGCCTTAGGGGCCCTATCGTCAAACAGAGCCGCTGCGGCTTTTACAGCTTCACCGGACTTGGGGGCGAGCGCTTAGGGCACTCAGCCGCGAAAGTTTGTGACGACCCGCACGAGGGTGCCAGAGTGGCCGAACCTCGGCTCGGGCGGTCGTCGCGAATGCGACAAAGTCGCGATCTAACTAATTCCCTAATCTTAGGAGAATTCGAGCTAACTAATATATACTCATATGCACGTTCCCCTCCTCCTGGGAGGAAGGAGTGGACCATGCGTATGTGTATTTGTTAATCGGAATGGTTTTTCTACACTAACTAGCGCATTAGTCTAACTAGCGCAAAAAAAGAAAAAAAAGGTCCCTTACAGAACCTATGTACCTGTGTGGTGTGCACGTGTGTGTGTTCATACGTGTGTAATGTTGTGTGTGGGTAACTAAGTGTTGCACGTATAGTGTCACTTTGTATCGCGCGGGCGGCTGCCTGACCCAAGGGCTTCACACCGAGGAACGGACCTAGGCTTGGGTTGCCGCTAGAGAGGGTGGACGTGACGGGTGTGCGGGAGCGAAGTTGACCGCCCGTCCTCTGCGGAGAGAACGGTGGTTACGCGGGCGTGGGCGGTGGCACGCTCTGTTTGGAGAGACGGTGTCGGCGTAGAACGCGTTAGCTTTTTCGGTTTGGTCGGGCGGGTCAGTGAATATATTACGCGGCCGGCGTTTTCTCCGGCAGGCGTTGGGGTCGGGAACATAAGAAGCTGCCGCTTTTATTAAGGGGTTCGCGTGGTTCGACGCGGTGTCGAAATACGAGCGAGAAAGGTGTTTGGCGTATGCATGTATCGAGGGAAGGTCCATATCTCTATGGAGATCCTCCATACGAACAAACCAGGGGGCACCGGTAAGGCGGTGAAGAAACTTGTTCTGGATGGCTTGTAAGCGTTCCCAGTTATAACTTGGCATATGTGCGAACGCAACGCAGCTATATGTCATGATCGGACGGATACACATCTTGTAGAGCGTAAGCTTGTGTCTCGTGGACATTTTGCTTGCAGCACATAACAGAGGATGCAGTCGGGCGAGGGTCCAGGAGGCCATTTTCCTAACCAGATTGATGTGGCGTATAAAGGAGAGTCTACTGTCTAGGGTTACACCTAGATATTTGGTCGCCTTTTCCCAGGGGATCGGATTACCGAAGAGTTCAAGGGGATTGTCCTTGAGTTTTTGCGGTATCTGTGTGGCGGTTTGGTCGAAGAGCACCGCTGCGCTCTTCGTGGGGTTTATGGCTATTCGCCAGTCGTTAAACCACTTCCCGAGAGTGGTCACGGCTCTTTGGATTCTACATTTGAGGTTTCTCGTTTGCCTTTGAGAGGAGTATATGACTGTATCGTCAGCGTATAAGCCTACTTCAACTTTCTCTTCAAGTTTTGGTAGGTCACTGACGTACAGATTGAAGAGGCTAGGTGCCAGAATGGAACCTTGGGGGACGCCTGAGCGTATGGGATGGGGTGTGGATAGTTCACCTTCCACTCTGTAGCGAAAGGTGCGGTCTTTGAGGTAATCGCGGATGATTTTAACTAATCTATCGGGGACTTCGCGGGAGTACAGCTTGTAGACTAATCCTTCGTGCCAGACCTTATCGAAGGCCTTGGCTACGTCGAAGAAGACTGTCAGTGTGCGACGGGGTATAGATAACTCGGAAAAGTTAAACAAAATGTGCTCCGTGAGGCGGTGCACTTGATGAGTGCAAGAATGTCTAGCACGAAAACCGAATTGCTCAGGCGGGTAGAGGTTTTTCTCCTCTATTACGGATTTGAGACGGTTCAGAAGGATCCGCTCATAGATTTTACCAAGGGTATTTAGAAGACTGATAGGGCGGTAGCTGTCGGGAAGCGACGTGCTCTTGCCGGGCTTGTGAATACCTATGACAATGGCCGTTTTCCAGACGGCTGGAAAATGGCAGTTGGCTATGGCTACATTGAATATGCAGACCAATAGAGCTATGAGGTGATCAGGAAGAAGTTTGAGTACTTCGTTCCTGAAACCGTCGGGACCTGGTGACTTTCTAAGCTTAAGGCTTTTGAGAATAGCAGAGATCTCCTCAGAAGTGACTGGGGACAGGGATTCTGATACCGGGAGCTTATTCAGCTCCTCCACGCGGGCTTCGATGTCTCTGACTCGGTCGGTGTTCTTGACGCTGTTCGGGGAGCACTGGCTCTCCAGACAAGCGGCAAGGCACTCCGCCTTGTCGATGATATCGAAAGCGGGTGTAGTGCCGGGACCCCTTTCGAGGGGGGGCATGCGAGGTTGGGCGTCTATTTTAAGGGCGTGGGCTACTTTCCAATAAGTCAGATGTGACGGCCTTAGCCCTTCGACTAGGGTGTCCCATCTGTGACTTTTGAGCTCGGTTATACGGGCTTTAACCGCTCTCTGAAGTGCGCGTAATCGTGCGCGGTTTACATCGGTCGGATAAGAGTCATGCGCACGAGTCGCAGCGTTCTTCTCCGTCATCAACGCTCGCACGTCGGCAGGGAGTACAAAGCGGCGATCGTTCGCCGCTTCGACCTCTCTCGAGGCCTCTCCGATGCCGACTTGGAGGTGGTCAACTAGGGAGTCGATTGCGAGATCTACGTGCGCAACTGACTCTAATACGTCCGGGACCCTAACGAGACTGGGCGAGGACTGCCTATCCGCGAGGTAGTGTTTTAATTTTGCATAGTCAACCATTGTGACTGTAGGAGGGCTGGAGTCATCTAGTTGTCCTAGCTGTAGGATGACCGGGCGATGGTCGGAGTCGAGTTCGTGTATGACCCGAATGAGTCGTACCTGAAGCGCGATATTTTTCAGGAGGGCTATGTCGAGCACTGTCGGTGTACAGTGATCTTGAAAGTGGGTGGGAGTGGGAGGCGCTATGACGTCAAAGTTTAACTCGTCCGACAACCCTTCGAGAATAACCCCATTGCTGGTGTCTCTCCAATTGTTGAAGGACGTGTGTCCACTGTTGAGGTCACCTGCGATAATGACCGATGTGCCGAGCGAGAGTAGCTTCTCTAGGTCAGACCTGAGAGGTACTTTCGTCGGTGAGAGGTACACGGATACGATCGTTATGGACGGATGATCGGTCATTCCTAGTCTACACACGGATACTTCCATATTGGTAAGTATCGGAGGATCTATCGGCATGCAATACAACGAGCGCTTGTAGTAAATGAGAGTGCCGCCCCCTCGGCCGTCGCGGTCATTTCTAACGATGTTATAGTTTGCGATACTCGGATTGCGTTTAGCACGCTTTAAGAGCGTTTCCTGTACTAAGAGAACGTCTATTTGGTGATCTTTAAGATAAGTCGCGACGAGATCACGCTGCGGATATAGGTTCCGCGCATTAAAAAAGGAGATGTTTAAACCTCTCGGCTTGAGTTTAGCCATTGAGAGGCCTGAGGTTGGCGGCTTCGCGATCGAGACGCTGTAACGTCTCTACGAGCCGGGGAAAGGCAGCTATGGTTTCGACGAAACCGTACTGCTCCATATGGGCCTTGTATGCAAGGATTTCGCGTATCTCATGCTCACGAGTGAGCGATAACATAAGGTCATCCATTGTGGTGGCGCGGGACGCTGGAGCGCGTGGTGCTGGGGCGCGGGGCGCTGGAGCGCGGGGCGCAGGGATGTCCATAGCCATAAGGGGCTGCGGTTTGGGGGCCCATGCGTTCTGAGTCGAACGCACGGGTTTGGGCTGCACCTGGGGTGCGGGGGGGCCTACGGTCGCCTGAGTGCGGCGGGGGGCAGGGAGGGACGGAAAGACCTCTGGATTGAGCAGAGGTTTCTGCGCCCGGGACCCTGAGGCGGGGGGTGCCCGCTGAGGGGCAGCCTGCCCAGGGCGGCGGGGGTGCATGGTGTGCGGGGCCTTGGGGCATCCGCGATAGTTCGCAGGATGTCCCTCCTCCCTGCATAGTACGCAGCTCGGGGGGGTGTTAGAGTCACGCTGACGCGTGCACTCCCTGGTTGGGTGGTCTTCGAGGCACTTAACGCACCTCGGACGAAGGAAGCAGTTGCGGGCAGAGTGTCCGTACAACTGGCAGTTGTGGCATTGGGAGGGCTTCGAATTTTTGTATGGAGGCTCTACGGTTATTCCGGAGAGCTCGCATACAATTTCTAAGTTAAATATCTTTTTGCCCTCAGGCGTTTTATCTAGGATTAACACGAGCATTGGAAGGGCTCGTTTCTCTTTATTATACATCCGATGGACCTCTCGGATGGGGAATTTTTGTGCTTCAATGGAGGCAAAGACTTCCTCTGGTAATATTTCGACTGGGATGCGCCGAAGCACAACCCGTAGGACACGCTCCTCTTCGAGGGCGTAAGTGCAGTAGGGAATGTTCCTACTACGGAGGAGGGTGGTCAATCTGCGATGGCAGTTTGACGTGCTCATCGTCAGGGAGATACCTGTCGCGGTATTACGGGCTTTGGTGTAGCCTATTTATAGTGTTTTGAGCTCATTGGTGAGCTTTGTCCAGACAGTTTTGTCGTGGATAATTATCGGAGGGGGTTTTTGCTTTTTCCCGACGACCGGTTCGTCGGTATTGGAGGAGGGTGCGGGGGCGGCAGAGCCGTTCGTCGTTTTGGTTGTTTTAGCCGCGTTTTCCTCAACGGGGCTATCACGGGGCGCGCGTTTGCGGGATTTGACGACCGTGAATTCGTCATTTTCCGCGGTAGGTTCGGTCGGGATTAGGACCGGTTCTTGGAAGTGGAGTGAGAGTTCCATTTCCGAGGAGGGGGTTGGACTTAATGGTGCATCCATATCTGTTTCGGCTGGAAGGGCCGAAAAAGAGTTGTACACCGGTGTTGATTTGGTTGCCGCGGGGGCAACGGGTTTAGCGGGGCGGCCATAGGGACCGGGGGTAAATGATCGCTGTTGCGATTTTGCTCGGGACTTAGGGGCGTGGCTCGCGCTTGCGAGGTTAGTGGGGTGGGGGTACTCGGTCGCAGGGACCGAGGCGGGTCGCGTGAAACCGGGTGGCGCGGCGGCGGGTGAGATCGCGGCGGAGGTGGAGGGGATGGCGTGCGCGGTAACGGCGCTCTGGTTGGCTGACGGCGGACGTAGCGAGTCCGCCATCTGTGACCTACTTCTATACTCATTGCTGAGCTCGGGCATGTGGAGGGACATAAAATTAACTAGGCGCTGGTTTTCGGCTTCCAGCTGCCTAAGACGTAGTTCTAATTCCGCGTATTTATTGTCGGCCATCGCGGTGGCTGTTTGGAGGACGGGGGAAGTGAATTTATTCACCTCCCTGCCTGGAGGGCAGGGGGGTACGCCGAATGAATTTAACGGGCTATCCGAGCCCGGAGCAATGAGACCTGTGTGTCACGGTGTAATGAAACACAGGAAAAGGACCTATCGTTTCCCTAGGGGAGTCCCTAGCAGTCTTGTGGCAGAGGACGCAGGCCGGTATATACCGTGGCTCCGCCCAAACAACCACAAGGATGGATGGTAAGGATAGGAAGGGTTGGGTAGGAGACACCTGGGGCTTAACTATGCAAAAAGGCAAAGGCTAAGATTCCCAGGCCCGTCCGAGTTATCGTTTACCTCAGAGGGAAGTAACCGGAGAGCGCTCGGGTCACGCCCCGTTCGTCTTCGTTAGCACCGTTAGGTATCCGACGAACGACCACTAAACCGTGGATTTGCGTGTCTTTTGAAACAGGATTTCGCGCTGAAAAGCGCGTTTATTATCGTACTGAAAAGTACGGTTTTTTCGTGTGCACCGAAGTGCTACACGAAATGTGCGAGCGAGACGGCGCTATGCGCGCAACGAGTACCTAGATACTCGCTACACAACAATAACACCGACCTCGCTATAACACGCGGTATGAATCGCTTAAGAACTAGCTTAAGACTGTGTGTTTTGAACCGGCAGGCCTAGGACCGGGTCCGTTGATCAAAACAAACAAGTCGTACACTAGTACAAGCAGAGCGTGAATGAAATGGCTTAAAAAACTAGCTTTACACTGTGTACTCTGAACCGGCAGGCCTAGGACCGGGTCCGTGGATCAGAGCAAACAAGTTTAACACTAATTTAAGCAGAATGCGATAATTCGGAAAGCGATCGAGAGCGCGAGCGGACACGTCCGTTCACGTCAGCGGTCGAAATCGGAATCCCGTAGTGTCAAGGTAAATACCCGTGGTTATATACTTTAGACACGCTATTATAAAGGATGATGCAGTGTTAACTGCCGTCCAAAGAAAGAGGTTTGGCGCTCATCTTTAGATGTTTGCTAATGAAGTTTTAAAAAATATTTAGAATCAGGAAAAAAATGCGTATTTTACCCGACTGAAAAAGGATGGTTATGTTTTTCGAGCGTTTATTGTATTATATGTATGTCTATTTCTTTGGCGCGCTCTGTAGCATAACCTTCTTGATGGTTTTTAGCATAAGAAGTATAGTTAGATGCGTCTTAATTGTGGGAATGATGTAGACTATATATAATGCTGAATTATGAGGTCTCAGAATCAAATAAAAAGAACACAAAATGAAAACATTTTTTTTTTAAATCATGGGTTTTTTTTCTTTTGTAATAATTTAGCTTCTTGTTTGCCCATTGACTTATTAATTAATTTCGGTTCTTAAAAATTACACTCTAAAACTGAAATAAACATATTTCCCTAGAGATATTTCCACATTTTTCCGGTTTGTATCGTAAATAGAACAAAGACGATACATAGTCTTACTCTTTACTCCATGGTACGCCTCTTTTCCTTACAGCGCGGCGCGGCGTGGAACGCAGTATATGTATGTATGTAGCGTAGGTACTTTGAAAGAAATGTAAATATTGTTACATACTGCATCTCATAATCAAGTAGCTATTGCGAATACGAAAGATGATTTATGGTAGTTAGTCAGTTTGACAATTTATTATTAAAAAGGAAACAAAAATCCCGAAAGCAACAAAACACTTAAATAAATAAATAAACTATTGTTGCTTCTTAAATAATTCCCAGACGTCACACTTAAATAATATAAGACTTATGCCACTCCCACAATTAAAACGAATCTAAAGACTCCTCGTATGCTAAAATCCAACAAGCCTATGAAGGCCTATGCGTATGAACATACGCTAGAAAAATATAACCCTCCTTTTTCACAGTCCGGTAAAAATACACAACTCACCCACCGCGCCGCGCCGTTGATTTCACAGTATTACTTCGCGTAAATTGGTTTGTACGATCGACGCTTTAAGTTTAATCGTTTCACGGTTTCTGTTATCTTCAATCTTTGAAACAATACAGTTTATGGTGATTGGTATCGTATTGTATCACGGGTAGAATAAAGTTTCTATTATTATTTTTATCCTTTATAATGTAATTTAGTCTAATACCGCAATGTTATGTCAAATATCTCGCAGGCTTATGCCCAGAACAAGTTTGATACACTTATGTTAGACATTTATTGGTATGAATATTGAAACCGTACTAATGACCCGCACTATAGACGGGGTGCGTTAGCAACAAGTGTCGTTTCGAGATCATTTTCTTTTTTTCGATTTGTCCTTACTGTTAGCCTGAGGGACCCTATCCAAAAACAGAGTCGCTGATGGCTTACAGCTTTACCGGGCTTGGAGGCGAGCGCTCAAGGCACTCGGTAAGGGTGCCAAAGTGGCCGGACCTCGGCTTGGGCTGTTGCCGCGATTGCAAAGAAGTCGCGATTTGACCAATTCCCTATCCATAACAATCGAGCTAAACTAATACATACATATATACATGTCCCTGCTTCCTGGGAGGAAGGAAGGGAGGGACATGTGTATATGTATTTAGTGATCTGAAACATGTTCTACACTAACTAGCGTAAAAAAAACCGTTCCTTACAGAACCTATATTCCTGTGTGGTGTGCACATATGTATGAACATATTGTGTGTAAGGATGTGTGTGGGTAGCTAATTGATTGCAAGTGCAGTGTCACCTGTATCGCGCGGGCGGCTGCATGACTCAAGGGTTTCACACCGAGGAACGGACCTAGGCTTGAGTTGCCCCGCGAGAGAGGAAGATCGCGACGGTGGATGTGCGGGACCGAAGTCAGCCGCCCGTCCCCTGCGGACGCGGAAAGAACGGTGGTTTTACGGGCGTGGGCGCGAGCATGCTCTCTTTGGAGAGACGGAGGAGTAGTATTTGTTTATTTCCTCGATTTTATCAATGTGATCGGTAAAGTTCGGGATCAGTCGGTATATGTCCAGTAATCAAGGTTTGCCGATCTGCTATAAAAAATTTTTATTGTGAAATATGTAGGAATATAGACCACTAAGGTCAGTGCATATATCGGAACTTTATTGTGACAATAAAAGGCCAAGTACCACAGTGTTTTATTTAGAGAAAATACAGTATTATCATCTATACTAATCTATACTAATCTATACTTATAATAAAATAAAGCGGAAAAGTTTTTTTGTTTAAACACGCTAATCTCTGGAACCAGTCGGATTAAAAAAAAAGATTTTTTATAGGATTTCCAGACTTACGTGAAATAGCTATATAACATTTGTCTATAATTCCCAGCTAGTCTAAATATTGATTATTGTTACGTAAGTCGGAAGTCGAAACCATCGCTAACTGCTTAAAGCGCGTGCGCTGGCTTAATGGTTAATGATACGTAAATACAATATTCTACAAAAATATTGGCCATTAGTATATCTAAAAAAAGTCAGCGATAGCATATATCTATTTTTTTATAAATAAGCCACAATGAGTTATTTGAATTTTTTTTTTCTTGAAGATAAAAAATTTATTTATAGGCATTATTTTTAAACATGACATATTTATCCTTATGAACAAAAGTTACTTACTTCATCATAAAGATAATTTAATGAAGATAAACTTTGTCTTTTACAGCATGTTGTTTGCACGCATAATTTGAGAGATTAATGCAAAATTAAAATAACATAACACTCGGCTCTGGTCTCCATGTCTTTAATAGTAGTGACACGAACGAGCCGTACGATGCCGCGACGTGACCATCTGGCCGTCGGATAAAATCAATCGGTGATTTCTTCTAAATTATATGCGGGTAAACCGCGGGACACAGCTAGTTTATTATACTTTAGAAATTCATTATAGAAAATAGAATAAATACTAAACTCGAATATAACAAAGATAAAACTTCCCCAATTTATATAAAGTTTGCAAACGATATCATAAAATCTACTTCCAAGCATAAACGATGCGGCAATCTAAACGTTTATAGGTGTCGTTCAACGACTTCAGATACTCGTAGGTAGAAAAGTTCACCGATGTCTCTATGTAAAGTTTTTAAGGACCTATTAATGTTATAAATAGATCAACCTAAATGAAAATATTCATATCTAGCTAATACAAGACAAATTTTAACAAAAAAGAAAACCAACATCAATGATTTTGAAGAGTTTTCTGGTGTATCTACGAAGTTGAAGGTCCAATGCTAATAAAATTAAAATAAAACCAACCTTGAGGTATCTCATATCCAACAAAAAAATAATTATCCATATCGGTTCATAAACAAAGAACTTATGGCTGAGCATCTATTTAAATATATATGATTTATACAATCGAATTTAGTAAGATCCGTCTTTTTTTTAAGTCTGCTAAAAAAAATAATCAAAAATAGTGTGTTAAATGTAAAGCTATTTTATATAATTCAGGTATTTCAGGTAGAAAGTTAAGCTCACTTTTCGTAATTAAAATTTTTATGAAGTTATGAACTAACAATACTAAAGCGATAAACTGTAAACTTTGTAAATTGCTTCGGTGCTAAACTGGGGCAGGTCGCTAGTCTCTATAAGAATAAAAATTAATGTTTGTATGTTTGTCTTATATGCGTTCCGAAACCATTGATCAGATTGTGATGAAACTTAGGGAGTCGAGGGTCCTTGGCAATTTTTTTTTTATATATGTATTTATAATATTGGGAAGGGCAGAACATCGTCTGCCGGGTCATCTAGTATTATTCTAAAATATATGGGCGACCGAGCTGCGCTCGGTATCTTGGTAACAAAAACACCTATCTAGGTAAACTTTGAATGTACAACATTATCTAAATGCAAAGTATCATCGAAATCTTTGGAGCCGTTTCCCAGAAACCAATTACATATATATACAAGAATTGCTCACTTAATATAATAAGATTAGCAAAAGTTGCAAACACGTTTTTGCACACATACAAATTGTTATCGAATGTTGTTTTTTCTTATTTTGCACATACTTTAAAATTCCACAGTTTCTAGTTTTATTGCAATCAAGACTTATTGAATATATTAATTTATAAAAATTATTTTTTAAAATAAATAAAAAAACGTATAATAATAAACACGTCTGGAAACCGAATCGTTTTAATACACTTAATCGATTTAAATGTGATCATAGATTAACATTCCATTATACTAAACAATTAGTTGTGCCCGTGGTTTCGCTCACGTTGACTACAGAATGCCCGCGCAAATCTTGCTATCCGCTCCCAGCTATTTTAAAGACAAAAATGCTTATTGTAGGTGTTCCTTAGAAGATAAATGTATACACTTCCGGACTTTTTTGTAGGTCTTTTTAATGTCTACAATTATTTGGTACATTAATTTGCTATATCTCTTGTGATTTACTCAGCGTAAGCCATTTAAGCGCCCTAATTGTTTCACCATGACCAGTTTTTTTTAATTTGCACGGAACCCTAAACCTTTTTCTAAAATAAAAGTAGCCTAAGTTACTCCCTATATCATCAGCTATCTATCAATGAAAGTCTCGTCAAAATCGGTCCAACCGTTTCAGAGAATACCCGGAGCAAACAGACAGACAGAAATACAAGACAAAAATTTAAAAAATGGTCTTTTTGTTATAGGTATCGTATATACTTTCATATGCATTTAGTAAAAAACTGTTATTTTGACATTACAAACAAACACTTCAATTTTATTACTTGTATAGATACACATATACTACTGGTGACCCGTGGCGCCGCATGCGTCATGCATGCAGCGCGCAGTAATAATTTTCGTGTTGTCATTTTATTTTTGTCTTTTGAATTGTCTTTTCGATGAGTTGTGAGAACTGTCTTTTGATGAATTTGCCTGTCTGTGAATGGTCCTTTCAGTGAATTGACATCGACCCGCACAATTCTTATAGCCTATAAATTGTTGAATAACATAGGTATCTCGTGTATAAAATTTCATATAAATCATTAAAGCCGTTTTTGAGTTAAAACCGCACTTAAAACAGACAAACGGACAAAAAAACAAAAATGTCATATTTGTGATCAAAATCCCTTGTAATAGATCTCTCAGGAAATTTATTATATACTATGTACGCACGTAAGAAGTAATAGTTATTTGGCGTAACAAAACGAAAATACTTTTTTTTTATCCCGGGTACAAAAAACCACGTGCTCGTTTCCAAAAAATTGATGCTCGGTAAAGATTATACCGATTTATTTTGTTAAACTTCTATTCGGGGTCGTGAAAACTCACCAACCGGAATACTTGTACAATAAACTTGAATGTATAGGTAAGTCAGCAGCGAGAGTTCAGAACACGTCCTACCTTACGCCGGCTAAGTATCCCTAAACATAGAACTTCTGGTTTTCGCGGCAGTTTCAGATACCAGTCTACAAAATGTTGGAATAATATACCCCCATCGATTTAAACTTCTTACTTTCAGCTCCAAATCATTCCTTCTTTTACAAAAAACAATTTAACCTGATATTTATAATTATTTGTTATAATGTAACCTACATATATTTTATAACATAGAATTTTAAATTTCGTAATTTACGACTTTACCTTATAAATACACTTAAACGATACAAGGGTATATACATATAAACAGTACATCATGCAAAATACATAACTCAAGTATTCGCTACGTAGGTTTTATTTGGAACAATTGAATGTTGTCTAGATTTTTCTTTTGTTTTTTTTAGTAAATATTATGCACAACTTGCATATACTTTTTTCTTGCTACCCTGGATGACTGTAGAAAATTCTTTTTAGCAGTAAGTTCTCCAACGGTACTCTTTTTTGGAATTAAGAATATATACTAAAGACTTCACACGTTTATCTCTCTGTTTTTGTTATAGACACATCTTTAACTCACATTTTTGGTTTAATTGTTAATTATTTTTTTCTTGCTTTTTATTTAGTTTTAATTAACAATATTATTTATTTATTTTATATAAGTTGTCTGTGTGTGTTTGTGACAAATAAATGTGTTTTCTTACTTTCTTTATTTCTTTCAAGAACATTATGAAGTTATTCACCAATGATAAATATGTGACTTTATTTTAATGCCTTTTTTATTGTGTAAAAATTATTTAACGTTATATAAAATAGACATTAATTTTATTTTATTCAATTTATGAAAATTAATTCACATTATTTTCATTGCAAGCTAAATTCAACAAGTCGCACTTCCGTTACATAATGCGCACGTATTAACTCTCGCAACTCGGACGCGAACCCAGTACTGCAACAGCGGGCAGTCGACTCTATTTGCGATCATCTGCAGGATGCTGTTGGTACTGGCCCTCAAACGGGTCATCACAGATGCAATTCGTTTACGCACAATTGCGTGAAAGCCACCTGTGACATTATCGACTAACTTCTGCGATGCACTTCAGTGCGTTATTATACTGTATTCTTAACGAATTTACTAAACGCACTAAAAGAAGTATAACTTGAAAAATTACATTTACAGACAGAACTACAAATATATTTAGACAAGCGGTCGTCTAATGGTCGAAATTCAACCAGCGACGTTTTGAATATAGACTATTATCCGTTTTACGTTTGCAGTATGAACGCAAACAGTGAATATGATATCGCTTGCTGATACTTTCATTCAATAATAATGTCGATGTTTTGGAATCTAAGTTCAAGGGCACTGGTCTTGATAGTATTCGCAGTATTCATTTATTTTATTTAATATATTAGTAACAGATATTATAAATAAATTTTAGCTTTCTGCACTCCTTCTCCATATAAACTTTAAGAACGGGTACAAAGTATTTACTTCACGTATTATTATAATGATTCTTATAGCCTCTCAATTATGGTAGATACGATGTATACTTCCCGTCTACAAAATTCAATCAGAATCGGTTGAGAATTTATGAAAATTTAATTTTTTGAACTACTTTTTTACGATTTCTAGATCTAATATGAACTGAACTCCACGCCTTTTCTACAAAATTAATGCTTAAAAAGGAGTCCAAAATTTTCTCTACAAGTATTAATATATATTTAGATTAACTACGAGCTGTATAATTATAATTTCGTAATCTCTGTCACGAACACTTTCCAGTTATAAAGTCTGAGAACCGGGATTTACTGACCCGAGGGGCTCGGAAAAAATGGTCCCACACGTACGCACTAACGAGACACTCATTATTCTATACATCTCAGCTAATGAAAGTATAATAACTTGTACGGTAATCCCCGTTAACCAACATAAAAATTCTCACCAAATAAAATTTATTATAAATAAACAAAAAGTTAAACGCTGTCGCTTTCTCTCTGTGTGTGTTCATACAGAACCTGTTTCTTTGAGACACAACGCTTATAATGTACTCCAAAGTGGTAATAGAATGGACAGCTAATTTTATAACTTATTTTTAATCTTTTGGGCACAACGTCATCTGATGTAAATAACGATTATTTTTTTCGATCTGACTATAATGTTAGCCATAAGGTCCTTGACGCCTCAGACAACTTTTACAGCTTCACCGGGACGATGGCCCAACGATAATTCTCTAAGCCCAATGGAGATGAACACGTCTATAGGTGACAGATTTTCAAATTGAGGGTGATCGATAGCCAGACGGGCATTAGATATCGGAGTGGTCGTCAATTGAAGTGAGTTCGAATCCTTACAATGAGCCTGAGCTTTTGAAAATGGAAATATTGACTCTTTCCGCTGCAAAGGGTGTAAATACCACTTTGGCAAAATTTACTTTTTGATGCACTTTTATTTGGTTTTCGTACTCCATCGTTATGTGTTTTTAAGATTACGCTACATTCAAAAGTTAAAGCTAAACACCACTTTTCTTCAAATCCAGATCGTCAAAGAATATTTTTTTAGATGACGAGGGCAACCTTGTATAAAGCAAAGTATAAAATACATAATATAAACAAAGTATAATAAAAAAGTTATGTAAGAAAGATTTGATTTTTTTTTAGTTTTGTGCTCATTGCCAAAAGTATGTAATTTTGAGTTACGCCCTTTTTAGTGGAAAGAGTCAATAGTACATTACAATATAATTTAAGGCTCTATGCAAAACAAAACATGAAAAGAGTTTAAAAGCAATTACTTTAATATCAGGTAAGGAAAGATGATTCAGCACTAAATTACAATGAATACGCAATAATTTTAAGTCATTGTTAAAAACTTACTGTAGGTTATATAATAACGAGAAATGTATTAGTTGTATTGGAAGAAGATAGCAGACTATTGATATAATTGAAATTTACAACTATCGCTGGTAAAGATAAGTTGATAAAAATAAATATGTTACAACAGGTTTGGGACTAAAAAGGACATATCAGATAGAAATAAAAAAGAAAATATGTTTGTTGCTGGTGTAATAGTAAAAAATAAATAAAAGGCCGAATAAAAATATAATCTAGTATTTGCCCAACAACGGCCTCTTATTCAGCTACATGCTGCAGTGTTGCTCTGCAGTATGACTCCAGTCGTAAATTAAAGTTAAAAAGGCCCACTTCTACCAACACGTCATATTAAATTGCAGACCTTTTAATTAATATAGTGGGGTATTTCAATAAATAGATAATTATAATTGTAAGGATGGGGCTGGGAAGAGATCGGGCTATAAGGAACGATATATAAGGCGTGGCGCACAAGGATTGGGGCAGCCGTCGGTGAAAGCCGCCGCGACTTAAAACCCAAAACCGAACGCCGAGCGCCAGCCGCGTAACATCTTTACCGATCCCGATGATAAAATCGAGGAAATAAACAAATACTACTCCACCGTCTCTCAAAACAGAGCGTCGCCCGCACCCATGCCGGCGAAATCACCGTTCCCTCAAGGGAACGGGCGGCTAACTTCGCTCCCGCACACCCGTCGCGTCCTCCCGCTCTTGCAGAATCTCTAGTTTAGGTCCCTTCGGTGTGAAGCGTTCGAGTCATACATGTAACACTAGACTTGCAATCACTAGCTACCAATAGACATCATTACAAACAATATGTTCATACATACTTGCACACCATACAGGTACATAGGTTCTGTAAGGGACTTTTTTTACGATAGGTAGTTTCAACCATGTTTACATTACTCAATACATATAGACATGTCTATATTTATGTGTTAGTTTAGGTCGAATTTTGTATGGATAGGGAATTAGTTAGATCGCGACTTCATTGCAATCGAGGCAACAGCCCCAGCCGTGGTCCGGCCAAGCTCAGGCACCCTTGCGCTCATGTTGCCCAAGCTTTTGCGGCTAAGTGTGCCTTAAGCGCTCGCCCCCAAACCACGGTGAAGCTGTAAAAGCTGTCGGGGCTCTAGTTTTAGGGTCCTTATAGCTAATAGTATAGTCACACAGAAAAAAGGAGTAGGTCATTCTCGTTTGAAGCGTGGAATAGTAACGCTGTTGGATAGTGAAGACCTCTGTTAATAAGTTAACTAATAAATAAACACTATTCCTGAGTGCCAGTTACTGTCTCTCTCGCTGTTTATTACACCGGCTAAGAAGTATTTATGTTATTTTGCAATGTATTTCTGATGGTTCTTGGTCAAAATTTCTATTATTTGAACATTAATTATTATTGTAAAGGAATTGGTTTAAAACAGCAACCCTAGAGTTGTTTACCAATTCTTCTCTAGGGCTAGGTTTAATAAACATTAAAGTCTCACGGGTACAAGTTGGCACAGCAATGCGACACTGTGCACATTAACTGTGTTATTTAGTTCAAATTTATAGTATACTGAATCAGTTTGCTGTGACAATACAAGACAGCCGCTTTAGTTCCTCAAATTTCCACCGCCAACTTATACTGGTGGCACTATACACGCAGGTGTTTACATTGAGTTCATAGTCTTCGATTTGTAATGAGGCGTTTCCGTATTTAAACAAACAATACATTAATTAGTGAAGATCGCACGTATATGCGCAGCGTAAGTGCGTTCCCCGAACAAATCTGCTTTCTCCTGTGTGAACATCGCACGATGCCGTGGAAACCGGCGCGTGCGCACTTACAGACTTCGTCGTACTTTATTTAGCACGCAATAAATAAAATAAACAAGTAAATAAATATTTAACAATTGTCTAATAGCAATTTGGCTAGCTATCGAATAAAATAGTCCGAATAAGGTTTTCAGCAAAGGAAAGTTTAAAAAAACCGGATATATATACTTTTATCTATTCGACTTTTTTGTGAACTCAAGACCTCTTACCTCATCATTGAGTAGTTGGCGGGATCTTGATGTGACATGTTGCGGTTTTTACTCTTAACTCATTAACTTTCGTTTTTGAGCCTATATTATGTAATATATGTTTTGCGGGATATAATTTGGTTATTCTGCTTTAGTGAAGTGTATTATAAATATAAACTGAAAGCATGCATTTTGAAATCTCACAAAAACTCCCTAGATCGTTTTAACAATGTGGCGCCAGTTTGAATAATATACTATGAAGGCTTGAACACACTGACTCTGGCAAGTGCTTTTTACGGTGCCAAAAGAAAGAAAGAAAAAAGATATCATCATTCGAACGTTGTACATGCATAATTTTTATTTTGGTTTGTTGATAATGATCCTGGAAAAGATATTTCAATTTTACAAATTTTCAAGTTTTAGGGATTGGAGGCACTGTTGTCGAGTTGTTGACTATTGTCTGCTTGGCCAACTAGTATACATAACATAAGGACTATGTTGCCTGAAATGATTACAGACAAAACTAAAGTAAACTATAGTTTGTTTTGAAGACTAAACTAAAATTAATATTAAAGCCAAATTTTTATGGAAGTCAGATATTTCATTCTTAATTTAAGTCTTCTTAATATATCATTTTGGCTTTCTTACAAAAAAAAAACATGTAACTATGCAGTTCACGTGCGATGGAATTGAAACCTTCAGAAAAAATACAAATATCTACTTTTTTTACTGTACAAACAACAGTACGTACAAGTCTGGCCGTCACACCGCTAGGCCAATTCGACGACTATCATAATCGTGAATTTCAGGACTCGCATTAACCGTGTATAATTAATGTAATCCATCCCTTTCTCTCGCAGGCTAAACCCCATAAACGTGTGTTCGTCTCTTTTTAGTGTCGTTTTTTTCGTTTCATTGCGTTTCAAATCACAATGGTACTAAATGAATTTTCACTTAAAAAATATAGACTAAATTTTGTTCAAACATTTCTACATAACTTATGCTATGAAGTTTACGTTTAATGCAATAATACCTTTGTAGAGACATGTGTTAGAAATGCGGTCAACCAGTGTAAACATTCGTTTGAATGTAGCCATTTCTACTGGTTAAATACTGAAACAAAATGAATTGTCATTGAATTACTAAACTAAAATACTAGAACGGCTATTTCACAAGAGAGTTGTGCGTACAAACAAGGGCATGTGCAGGTGACGAGCGGGTAGTGAATCGGCAAATATAGACCAACCAATTAGATGCGAGTTAAACGACCGGCATACTTTTAATAATAGAGGTAAACATAAAATAGTTCTCCCATATTTTGGACTCAGTAAGACCAATAAAATTTTTGAAGGTAATAAATAGGTTTAGGTTATATAATAAGATCTCCAAGCACATTACCGAATTGCCAGACAATGATTTCAAGGATTATGTCAGGCAGGTTTTATTGTTAAAAGGTTATTATAGAGTGGAATCATTATAAAAATAACTAACTCTCTGTACACCCACCTAATTATTTGATATGATTATTAACTATATATAACATAGCATCACGCCCGTATCCCCGAAGGGCTAGTCATGTACACCCACAGTTCGCCGTGTATGTTTTTAGATCCCATGTAATAGAGGCCGAGCCTATTGTCATTAATCAGGCACATTCCAAACTTAGAGCTGCTACTGAGAATTTCATAGAAAAACCCAATAACACTTTGCTCGACCTGGGAATGGAACCCACAACCTGGATCATAACAGTCGCGCTTACGACCACTAGGCTAATGGGCTAACGTACGTACAATTAACACGATCGTGTTTCTTGCCGGTTCTTCTCTGTAACTGGAATGTTTTCCGAATGGGAAATAGTATTTTAATTTACATAAGTAGCGTCTTTCGACCTAAATTGAATAGAGAACTTTTTTATTTTGATTTTCGATTTGAAATTCCGGTTTCAAATCAGTTTAACATAGTTACTATTTCCACCTGGAAGTTTTTACCGGGATATTGAATTTGATAAAGAAATTTATTTGAAATAAATTAGACATGGGTAGGTATGTTCCATAGCATTTTAGTAAATCCTTCTAATCAGGTTGATAAAATGTTACGTGAAGTTAGTGAAAGATGATTTTATCAACGAGGATGTATGAAAGATTTTAATTGTACTATCATGAAGTTATGATGGGGATGGTATCATTTTTAAAACCCTATAAACAAAGTTAAGAAAATTAAATAACACGGTGTCCTTTCTAGTATTCTAAAGTATGAGCTCAATGTACATTGTGTGGAAAATAACCGAAGAAACCGGTACAGCAAGTTGCGTTACAGCTAATTTCATAATTTAAAAATATGTTAACTCATGTTAACTAAATTTAATTTCTATTGCGAAGCCTATATAATAATGGATAAGGTGTTTGTTACACACAAACTATTAACAGAGTAGTTTCAAATAGTTTTTCGGTTTCTCAAACGTACATTCGATAAATTATACTGTAAATAGTTATATTTAGATACACTTCTTTAGGTGAAAGCAGCTATTTTACTTATTTTTATATTTTTAGTAATTTATACCATACGTATCAACTAGCTCGTTGCTAATCTTGGACACCCTACCCCAAAGGAGCTCTGAAAACCCTACTCACCGCAAGAATAAAACACTAAGTTATTTGGCTGCAATCCTCTGTAGAGTGGAGGTATTCCACCAGTCAGACTGCCTTAAGTAGAGAGAAAACTCCAAACAAATTTCTCTATGTTCTAACTCTCTTTCTCGCTTGCTCTTACTTGCTAAGAGCGGCCACATACAGTCGGAATTCCGTATCGGAATTTCGATTCGAAATATCGAATCGACATTTCGAATGCAGTAAATCCATACAAATCTATGGACCTATCACACACATACAGTAGTTTTCCGTTCGTAATTTTCTCCGATTCGAAATTCCGCATGGTAGCATGTGCGTCCGGAAACTCGCATGGAAAAAACTGTTTCGAATGCATCTCTTTCAAATATTCTGTACGAGTCGCATCACACATTCGTTAATTCCGTACGGAATATAATATTATATAATGCATAATTATACATAAATTTATTATATTTTATATAATATTGACTGTCTTGCAATCGTTGAGTGTTATGTGGATGTACGCATAACATGATTTATTTATATAAACTTTTTAATAACCTCATTGACGATTCAGAACCTTTGCAGAAATTTAAGATTAATGTACCTCTCAGTTTACCTAGACATCCAGTCCCTTTATTTGGTCTTAAATTCTATAGAACCAAATCTAGGACACTACTCAATAGTTGCTAGATTATTACGTCAATATAACGAGCTGGTTAAAAAAGATGACACCATTGATATATTCGCCAATTCACCTTCTCAGTTTAAAATAAAAATTTATTCTTTGTTATTCAATAACTTCAATTGTATTTTAGCTAAGTTTTTTTTTTAACGTGGAGATACCCGTCATGGGTACACGCCCGCCCGAGGGGACGAGTGGGTATGTGAGACTCCTACTCATTAAAACTCCACGGTGTATCAGCCTCGATGGGGCGACGCGGGACCTGCAGGTAGCATACTACCGCGTCACCACAGCGGCCGGCCCGTCAATACCGGGCCCCGGCCTAAATAGGAGACAGCTCAGTACACCTTAGCTGTCTCCCCGTACCCCCGTCCCCGTCCGCCGAACCTGTGCAATGGGAAGACGGGCGCTCTAACCCATCTCCCCTGGTTCAGCTAGGGTGGCGGGAATTTGAGAATGAATCACCTCCTCCAGCCACCCGTTCGTCTTCAGCGGAGAGGAGAGAGTGTGCTGCGCCGTATCTTCCACAGCACCGCACTCGTGGCACACAGTTGTGGGATCCCAGCGGGCTATTTTGTGCAGATACCATCCGAAGCAGCCATGTCCGGATAGCACCTGCACAAGCCTAAACGTCAGGGTGCCCTGCTTCCTGACGCAACATCTTCTGAGGACCGAGCGGATGGCATCTATGGAATAGCGTCCATAGCGAGCATCCACCAGGTCCACCTCATACCTCTACAAAACTTTCTCGCGGCCCTCTTGCCACAGCCGCGCTACCTCAGTGGCACCTCAGTGGTACCTCAGTTTCACAGTTCGGCAAAGACGACATAGAGAAATTTTTAGTTCGTGCCGTGTAGGTTACCGTAAAACTGACTCTGAAGCCCAGCGCGTGTGGTTCTATTGTGGTAAGGAGAAGGGGTAATTAGAATGATCAGTTCTTCAAAACACTCACCATGTAAGAGACAGGCGGTGGAACACGCTCAGCAAAATCCATTAAAAATAATTTTACCTGAAAAACAAATAATATTTATTAATCTTCTTTATTATTATATTAAGTGAGCAATTCTTGTATATATATTTATATGTAATTGATTTCTCAGAAACGGCTCCAACGATTTTGATGGAACTTTGCATTTAGATAATGTTTTACATTCCAAGTTTACCTAGATAGGGTAGGTAGGGTTGTGCAAGAGTGCGCGGTGTACAGGAGTGCGCACACCCACTACCTAATCAGAATACTGTGACTTGCAGCTATCATCAGTCGTCTACTGTCATAAATATACCAAAAAATAGTGCTTAAAATTCCTGCGTGTTTACTTATAATTTTGAAGGAATTATTTATTAAACAAAAAGTGATTTGGACGCATCTGATGTAATATTTACGTATTTTGTAAACAAGAGTGTGGTAAATATAAAAGAGGTAAGTTGCTTTTAACATTTAGTTGGGTTAAGTTGTTGTCCAATTATGTATTGTCAGGATAAGTTTCGCATTCCTTTTATACGATGACGTTGTAGCGAGGTTTCAATTAGTTTTGAAGAGGATTGTGCAAGAGTGCACGCGCACTCATGCACAATATTTTATTTGATACCTAAATCTTTCAGTTTAAGTTAGCTTTTATTATTTTCACTGCTTAATGCTTATGATTCGGTTTAAAGAAATTATGAACACTTTTGCCTGCTTTTGTCTAAGCAATCTGGTGTTTTAAAATGAATGCATCAATATCATACCAAATCCCAGCCAAAGAATAATGCATCCGATAATAAAGTGTGAGCTTGTCCAGGGTATTCAGAGAGATAAGAAACCAATCATTGAAGATTGTATAGAGTGCATTTCTTGCAGAAATTGGTGGCATGAGAAGTGTACGACCTATCTAGGTTTCTGTCATCTATCCTGCGCACTATTGTACGCATGGGTTGTGCAAGAGTGCGCAGTCAGAAGGTTTATTAAATTCCATACAGTTCCCTAAGTATTAGTTTTTAATCGATTATTGTTTTATTTTTGTATAAGTAACAAACCTAAGTTCATAAATAAAAGAGAATCTCACCCCTAAAATTAATATTTTTATTTTTATAGAATACAAAAATAAAAGTGCGCACTCCTGCACCACCCTACCCTAGGTGATTTTCTTTTTTTTGTTTATAAGACACCGAGCGCAGCTCGCTCGCCCAGATATTTATATTTAAAATACTAAAAAATATCGTTGCTATAAAAGTTTTTGTGCGGCTTTTATAGACACTTAGCATAGCTTCTTAAACTAGTAATGAGCAGTAAATCTATTTATGGATTGGCCCATAAAATCAGCATCCTGTTTTCCACATAATTCGTACATACCTACTGCCGGGTTTTCAAGACTGAATCGCTACTGTGCTTTCGTCCGCGTGGAGTTTCTTATGCGGCGTCGTGGTCCCGAAAGGGAACGAGTGCGGTATTGGACAACGCTACTTTATTTTGTTTTATTTGCGCAGAAACCTAATTCTTTTTCTTTTTCTAAAATAAAAGTAGCCCAAGTTACTCCTTATAACATCAGCTATCTACCAGTAAAAGTCCCGTCAAAATCGATCCAACCGCTTCGGAGATTAGCCGGGACAGACAGACAGACATTAAATTAAATTTGTTTTTTGTTATTTGGAAAGTATATAAACTTTCATATGCACTTAAGAAAAAAGCTGCTATTTTGACATTACAAACAGACACTTAAATTTTATTTTTTTGTATAAATATTATAAAATAATATCTTATGTGCGTCTGTTAGTGATTCTAACTTCTGAACGACTACAATGATTGAGCTTATATACACTTTTTTTTTTTATCGAGGCGATGACTTATAGCTATGTTAGGATCTGACAGATGGCGTTGTGGTCGAGCCATTAACTACTGGAAATGGCAGAACTGCGTCTGCCGGGCCAGCTACTTTATTATAAAAAATATTTTTGTAGTAGGTATATCGAATTAAAATATAGCGCTAATTTTTTAAATAGCAACAATACTATTAATAAACACATATATCTATATATTAATACGTGAAGCAAAAGCTTTCGGTACCTTTTTAAGCGTATTGCGTGCACGGAAGACTGAGATTTTTGGCATGGTTAAAATTTATATGGAGAAGAAGTGCAGAAAGCTAAAATTTATCTATAATATCTGATACTAACATATTAAATTAAATAAAATAATATTGCGAATCCTAAACCGACCACCTGACCCCGACCCTAAACAAATGTCAAACAGAAAATAGTCTATGATCAAAAAGTCACAGGTTGAATTTCGAGCTTAGGGCGATCGCTAGCATATATAATTGAAGTTACATTAGAGTGACAACATGAAAGTATTTTTATTTGACATATTTTAAGAAAACACATCATCCTAATCAACGCGTGCATAATTGATAAAAAATTCTTTTATAAAACTTTATCTAAGTCCACGGTTAACGGTTTATATATTGTAAATTTTTTTAATTTATATTTAATTTTATAAAGGTCGCACAGGATTTTTTCCCCTTAAAGTAGTATATTTGAGTTGTTTTCGAATTTAGTATCTGTAAATGTAAATACTAAATATTACACATATTTTCATTACATCTTAAATAACAGAAATAAAGCATGGGACATAAAGACCATTAATACTTGTTGAATTTAATTTATTTGACTCAATTGAAATTCAGTAGTAATTATGATATATTGGTGAATTTTATTGGTAACTATTTTCATAAAGCTTGTGATTATATTCGTTTGTTTAATCAAGTTTTATCAATTAGAATTCAGACTGCACTGAATAATATTAAATAATAATTAATGATGGAACTTTGCTCTAACCAATTATTCTTTTTTAATTTACATATCATTGTAATAGAATAACATATAAGCTAACTAATAAATTATGTAGGTATTCAATCTTAAATTAGAATTCTTTTGTTATAGCCTGAATATTCATTTATAATTATATTATATTTAAATAAATTTTTGGCTAGTATAATTATATAAAGTGTAAATTTATAACTCAATATGAACAAAATAAAAACGGATTCCTGAATCGGAAAATTGTTTTTACACACTCGCAACATTTTTAATAGATTATAAGAGAGATAAGAGATAGATAATCTAGAAAAAAAAACATCTCCACTTTTCTTTTTCCAAATTACAGCTCTCTAGTACTAATAATCTCTGAGCTGAGCCGCGGACAGACAGACAGAAATTGCGAAACTATAAGGGTGCTATACTAAAAATATAGTTACTGAATTTACGGTGTTACGGTTTGTGAAAATTGAAAGAAGCTTAATTCATTTCTGTTAACACCAATTGAATTTATAAGAGTATGGTTACATTTTAAAGAATTCTTCTATATGAGGTATTAGTCCAGTCCGCCTCGGGATTTGTGCGGAAGTCTGGATTTCTGCGACCGAGCGGCATTTTAACGGGCTGCTAAATTAAAGTTTATAAAATTATTAAAAGGAAACAAAAAACCCAACTGCAACAAAGCAATTGACTAGAAAAATAATATTACTATTTTTGCTTTTTATTTTGAATTATTAGATAAAAATGAAACAAAGAATAATGTATTTACACGATGGTCATATTGATTCCAAATTAACAAAGATGTTTTTCCTACGTTCAAAACAGTTGGTGTCGAAAAAACAAAATTTTCCTGGACATCAATAAAACAATACACGTTCATTATTTAATCAGATGGAATCGAATGACGTTGACTATTCTCAAACAATATTTACTCCCACGTTTAATTAAAATTGGCTTTTGTTATTTAAATACATGATAACATGACAAATTATATTTTTAAATTCATAAATTCACTTGAATCATTAAACAATATTACGGTTTTGGCATATTTCTGTTTTGTAATGTTATTATTCTAAGTTTGTAATATTCAGTTTATCCTATAGGTACTTTTTTTTTGAGGACTAACAATTTTAATTCACAAGGATAAGTAATTACAATTAGAGATACACAGGCAATTTATCGCGGTACATTAAATTCGGCTTGTACTATTTATATACATAACATATTATAATATGAAGCTCTCTTGAATCATAAACAATATTAAAATTTTACAGTCTTTATGTTTTTTAATATTCAGTTTATCATATACTTATTTTTTTCGGAGGACTAACAATTTTAATTCACAAGGATAAGTAATTACAATTAAGATACATAGGCAGTTTATCGCGGTTCATTAAATTCGGCTTGTACATTTATATACATAACATATTATAATATGAAGCTCTCTTGAATCATAAACAATATTAAAATTTTACAGTCTTTATGTTTTTTAATATTCAGTTTATCATATACTTATTTTTTTCGGAGGACTAACAATTTTAATTCACAAGGATAAGTAATTACAATTAAGATACATAGGCAGTTTATCGCGGTTCATTAAATTCGGCTTGTACATTTATATACATAACATATTATAATATGAAGCTCTCTTGAATCATAAACAATATTAAAATTTTACAGTCTTTATGTTTTTTAATATTCAGTTTATCGTATACTTATCGATTTTTATTTATTTTAGGAGGACCAGGTTTTCATTAATAACGTTATATAATTACAAATAGAAACATACATTCAGTTATAAGTTCACATTAATAGGTTAAAAAAACAAAACTGACTAATTTATAATTTTCATGGAAATGTATGTATTTCGTTTTGCTAATGTATTTCCCCGAACACTTCCTATATATACTATAATCCCATCATCCTCAAAGTGAGTGATAACGCCCTTTATGTTTGTTGGAGGTTTGAGGAGGCTGGCAGAAGCCTCAGAGAAAATAGAGAACTTTAAGGCAGTCTTGGGAGCGCTGGCAGGTTAAAAAATGTCTTTCAGATACTTATTTTGGCAGTTTTATGGATTTAAAATCCTTCTTAAATCCTTCTTGTTTCAAACTATAGTTAAATAACTACTATAATAAAATCATTTTTTTATTCCTACCCTGCTTTTATTTTATTTATCATCGTTTTCTCAACTCGTTTGCCACATCACGGCATGTGTCGGATTTGTAACAATCAAGTTCAAAACAGGTTTTTGGTAAACAACTCGCTTTTTGGGGGGCGCCAGAATATTTTGATGGGTGTATTGGGCAGTTAGCCAAATAAGTTTGAGAGCCTATGGTTTAAATCGCCAAAAATCATAAAACAAGTGTTATTATTGTTCATAAAGTTTAGTGTTTGGCTACAATCTCAGCCGATGTTAAGTGACGAAGTGGCCCAAGGTGGTAACAAGTTAATCATAAACTGACTGATTCTCAAGGGCAACTGCCGGTAGGGTTGCCCAATTTTTCTCCAGAAAAAAAAGTATCAAATTCTGCGAATAGGAAAAAAGTATTTGCAAGGGAAAAATAAACTTTTTTTTAATTTATGTTATTTTTCGGCCAAACAATTAAAAACTTGTTTTTTTTTTCACTAAATTTATGATGATAATTATGTTTCTCTCTTCTCGCCACTTCAGATTTGTTACCGAAAAAAACTCTCTCAGTGTGAGCTGAAGTGACGGGAACAGAGAGTAAATAAGAAATATATATCTTTATTTTACATTAAGTTTTCAAATCCCTTTTTAAATACCTATATACATATTGCCATTTGCCAACAATAATTTTATCTAACAATTCCTTATAATTATTAGTGGATATTCTTTACTTATATGTATCGATAAATAAATAGATCCATACGAGTGTTCCGTTTCAAGCATCATAATAAACACTGGAAATAAAGTATTTTAGCATACTTTATTTTTATGCAAAGTACATTTACCGAAAATAAAGTGGGGTATTTTATTATAAAGTATGGTTGGCAACCCTAGCTGCCAGAACACACCTACAGGTGCTTGGCGGCAGATGTTCAACTTGAGGGTAGTAGCACTAGCTAGCATTAGAAAATGGTTTCATCACGATGTTTTTCTTCATCGAAAGCTGAATCGAGCTCCTTGCAGGGATTCTAACAACTGAGCCCTCATTGCAATAGACATAAAAATAATTTGCTAACGAAGTTAGTAGTAATACAAGTCAATGGCCACAAAGAATATAATACAAATTATATTATCTTTTATGGGGCGGGGTAAGACCAACTGCATTGCATTATTTGAATCTTGTACGAGATAGATACACGGATTAGGCGGAGATGAACAACTGAATTTAAATTGCGTCCACATATTGAACCTTTATATAGTAAGACATGTTATTTGCAACAATCTTTGCTTTTCACTAGAACCGCCCGAGAGTTCGTACGCGTTAATTACCTACAACATAAAGTTTTATATCTATCTACACATAGTTTAAAATAAAGTCGCCCCTATGTACGTTTTTGATCTTTTAAACTACGAAACAGTTTTGAATAAGATTTTCACTAGCATTTAGATAAATTTTATGAGATACATCAAAACAATGTTTTAAATAATTGTAGTTCTTTATAAAGCCTAGAGAAAAGTCCGCGATGGAAATCTACAAATATAATCTAAAATAAGTCTAAAATAGCTACTGAGAATTTCATAGAAAACCTCAATAATAATTTGCGGGAATCGAACCGAGAACTTCGAGCATAGCAGTCGCGTTTAGGACCACTAACGTGCGAGGAAACCGCTTCAGGGCTGAGCTCTCCTCCGGTAGTAATCTTCTCCGCCCGCAACTATGGGCGACTCTCTGTATAAAAGCCTCGCGTATTATAGCCGCTCCAGATTCCAAGTTCGGGGAAGCTCTAAAAACCGCAGCGGCTTCAGGGCCCCTAAGGCTAACAGAGTTGTCAATTCTAAAAAAAAAAAAAAATTGCCGCTCCAGACTCACGCTGTGAATACCCGTGAAAGGGCGTGAACGCAAGTGTGGATGGATTTCTCGCCTGTTCACGGAGTTCACACCTGTTCGCGCCTTGGTTTCCGTTCCGGGTGGATTTATGTCCGTGTCAAAGGATTCGCGACCGTACCACGCGAACAGCGTGAACGCGTATCCACATTTACGGCATCGCAGTGCGATTCTTTATAAATTAAATATGCTAAACTAACACCGTATTGTAATAATTCTATTAAATGTTTAAATTATTCAACATTTATTATAATAACGCCATATTTGACGGTATTTTAGCTATATGATGTTAAAATAAACATGTCTAAATCATAAATAACTCGTTATGTTGCGATGTGTACTCGTTATCCACCATCTGCTTTTCCTTTGTTTGTTTTGTTTCATTATTAAGCAGCTGAAGTTACGTCCATTCAGTACGAGTGCGTGAATCCGACTGTGAACTTTGCGAGTGTGGAAAGTAGTTCGCGTCGAGTTGAGTTCACGGCGTGGATTCTTGACGCGGCTTCACGGCATGAGTTTGGAGCGGCCACTATGATGTTGAGGCCTGTGAATTCTCCTCTTTTCTCGCACACGCTCGGTCAAGCGTGTGTGCACGGAAGAGCTGGTGCGCTTGAGGTTTCATGATTTTCCACTTACATCGAGGACACGGGTTATGGGGTGCGTCTAGAGGTATGGTGTGCAGCGGCGCAATATTCTGGAGGTGAACATGCGGGATGGTTGAGTTCCTTACATGGCGTGGCGTCACTATCATTCTGAGTGTATAGTTTTGCTGCGTTCGTAATTGGGTATACGTAGTTGTATCATAAATTTCAAATTTTAGGTCCTTACAATTGAAATTAGCGTTTTAGGTGGTAAAAGTAAAATGAAAAAATATTATGAAATTATACATTTAATCAATCGAAGTGTGTACCATTGTTATCTATGCACTTTCGTCATTTTAAAGGTAGTTCATTGATTCCACTGCTGAAAAAATTGTGGGAGCAAGAATCAATAAAATCATTGAAGGCAGTTCGGACAGCCTCATCGGAATTGAATTTATTATCCTTGCAAGAAATAGTTCACATTCCGAAAAAAGTAGGTAATCTGTTGGAGCAATGTCCGGGGAATATGGTGGGTTTCGGAGACATTCCAACCGCAGTTCCTTTAATTTAGCGACCGTCGGTCGTAAAGTATGGGGTCTAGCGTTGTTCTGAAGCAGCAGTGGGCTAGAGAGATTGAACAGTCTCGGTTGTGTAACGGCTAGCTTTTCCACCATGGTTTGAAATTGTTGACAAAACAGATCTGCCGTTATCGTCTGAACAGATTTTACGAATCTGTAGTGTATGACACCAGCACTGGTCCACCAAACACTCACCAGTACCTTTTTCTGAGACAACTTTCACTTAGGATAGGATTTGGCCGGTTCTCCTGGGTTCAACCACTATGATGAGCGTTTCCGATTGTCGTAAAGGATCCATTTTTCGTCACAAGTAACAATACGATTCAAAATTCCCTTGTTATTGTGACGGTTGAGTAATGTAATGTAGAACTCAATAGGTGTTTGTCTGCATGCTTCAGTCAATTCATGCGGTACCCATTTCTCGAGCTTTTTCACTTTTCCTGTTTGTTTCAATTGAATTATTTTTATCACTTACACCGAAGCCTGTCGTTAACTCTGATGTGGCTTGTGAATGATCCGCTTCAACGATCACCATTGATTCTTCATTTTCAACTAGGGTCTCCGGCCGTCCACGAGGTTTTTTTTCGTAGGTTAAAATTTCCATAACGAAAACTTTGGAACCAAAAACGTACCGTGTTTTCTTTTACAGTAGCTTTCCCATACACATCATTAATTCTCGAGCTGATTCTGCAGCGCTGATGTCACAATGGAATTTATTTTCGAAAAAAAAGGTGATATTTTAAATTTTCTATTTTGTGAAAAGAACGATGTCAAAGAAAAATAAAATGGTGCGAAAACAAATGAATCACTAAATTCCAAAGACGAATACACAAGCCTAAATTTGGAATAAATTTGAATTTGGAATTTCTAACCAGACGCCAGATATTTGAGATCAAAATTACCAGTTCAAAAAAACGCCAATTTCATATGTAAGAAGCTAATATTTTGGCAAAAAAACATTTAAACGATAAATCGTTTCCACTTGTAAAAGTAATTTTTAGAATTTTGAAAAATATGTAAAAATGATCAAAGTAATAATATACAACAGAAAACTCAACACATAAATTTGAAAATAATAATCAACCTAGCTGATTGATGCCTTTGGGTTTACTTAACGAAATATATAAATAAGAAATGATAAAATAATAATAATATAATTAATACAAAAAATGAATGAAACAGATTGGTATAAAGCCAATCATTACTTACAGTGCGTCGAGCGGCTAACCCACCCTCTACTTCCGAGACCCCGCGCCCCGCATCGCTTCACTGTAACTTCTTTCTCTGACGAAAACTTTGAATGGTAATCGCTCCGTTTCTAAAGGTAAATAGGCTATCTATAATTTGGAGAGATGTAGTTCTCAACTACAAAATTATACTTATATTACAGAGTTTTTATTTGTTTGTTTGAAAGGTCAGAGGCTAACCTTCTTCAATAAATAAACTAGGTAAAAAATACAAAAATATATTTTTTTTCAAATCTGACTGGCTGTTTCTAAAATTAGTTCTTTCAAAGAAAAAAAAATTATAATGAGTATTTCGTAGATGATAAGTGTAGATAAAGGTGATTTAAAACACAACTTGTCCGTTCGTCCTTCCTTTTAACATAGAATAATAAATTTTTACAACAAATTTTGCGAAATCCAAGTAATTATTTAAGCGGATTTATGTAGTTTTTTTTTTGAAATCAGATGGAGCAACTTAACCTTTGCATATGAACACATTCTATCTGTTGAAATTAAGATTATAAACAATATAATATAATGTGAACCAATGCTCGTTGCCAGCGGGAATGATATTTTCGGTTATATTAGGCGAATCACTAAAGAATAAGTTTCAGGAATTTAATATGTTAACTTAGCCTTCCTAATATAAATTATTCACAATTTAATGTGCGTTCGTAAAAACAATGTGGTGAAAACTTTGATAAGTTCGATTTTGTAAATTAGTCACACGTGTTTTAAACTTAGCAAGACAAATGAAAGTATTTTAGGTGATTGTTTTAGGTTTTACAATACACTTCCTAAGCACATAACTGATTTTCCAGACAATAAATACTGGGACCATGTCAAACCGGTTTTACTGTTTTAATTTTCATAAGTAATTTCTAAGAAAAATCCGGGAAAATAATACTACGATTATGAAATTAATCTTACAAGTTATCTTACTAATATTATAAATGTGGAACTATGTCTGTTTTCCAATAACGCTCGAAAGGCTCAAATACACACCTCGTATTAAATTTCTAAGGAAGTCAAGTATGTAATGGGATAGGAAATGGTATACTGTTTACTGAATTTCAATGTAAGTTCAGTGAAGTGGGCGGATAACGGTTAGTTACTAAATAAGCGTAAGAAGTTTTCTTAGTGTTGGGAAAGGTAGAAAAATGGTGCTTTATAATAGCGGTGGGCGATTATGAGTTAATACTAATGTAATCATTCGATTATGAAGATATCTCGATTATAGCTATTAATAATTGCTAATATCAATAGTTCGAAGATGAGTGGTCATTGAATTGATAATGGAATTAATGCTAGGTTACTAATGGCATTAAATTAGTAATTATTACGACCGAACGACCTTTTTTTAGGTAATTATTATATGTGTTCTTTTAAGTTCATGACTGCGCGAACTTTTTTTTTAGCTTTTCACACTTCGTTTTAATAGGTACCAGTCGTCATTCATAATCGCCCACTTCTGAGTAATAAATCAAAGGCTCGATTACGAATGACCATTCATTTTCGTAATTCGATTATGAATTATCACTCATCACTGAAATATATCGATTATGTAAGTCATTCATAATCGCCCACCTCTACTTTATAAGAGGAATCGCGCTCGACAAGGCGCTTGAATAATAGATTTTATAGAAGTTGCTGTTGCACTTTGAACTTGCGACCGAATACAGTGCGAGAGAGACAACTGCAGCTCCGGCTGATTTAACTCAGTATATAAAATTTTTGTAATGCCCTTCTTCCTCCCCTAATACTGGATCGATTTTGGCCTTGATTATGCCTACTTATATTATGTTTTAATTAACCTTTTTCTTGCCTATATCCAAACTAATATTATAGACGTGAAAGTAACTGCCTGTTACGTTTTCACATCTAAACCGTTTATCCAATTTTGATGAATTTTGGTATAGAGATAGATTAGAACTTGGGAAAGGACATAGGCTACTTTTTGTTGCAAAAATAAGACTTAAAGGGGTGAAATAGGGGATGAAATTTCGAATAAAGAACACATCAATCCAATTTTGATAAATTTTGGTATAGAGATGGACCTTGGAAAAGCACATATACTAACTACCCTTTGCAGTGAAAATAAAACGTAAGGGTATGAAATAGGGGATGAAAAATTGTATGAAGATTCTATGAAACCAGTTTTGATGAATTTTGGTATAGAGATATATTGGACCTTGGATAAGGACATAGAATATCTTATGTCGCGAAAATATAATTTGAAGGAATGCAAAGAGGATAAAAGTTTGTATGAAGAACCCATAGTTTCTCAAATTAGAGATATGAAAATTTATATTTATGCTTTTGGTAAGAAATAAGAGGGTTTCGGAATTTTAAAAAACCATCCCCCAAGCCGATACAGTAAGGGATGATTTCAATAATTATTTTTGAGTTTTATTGGGACGGTTAGTGTGTTGGATACGCATAGTGATAAACCCATCTACGATTTTCTTTTGGTTTGTCGTATTCCGAGATCAGTCAGTGTACATCCAACAATACGCAGACGAAGTACCGGGTTCTAGCTAGTGTTATTATATTCGTCAAATTTGTTAGCTGTATGTCTGACTGTGGATGTCTGACCTACTTCATTCATGGTAAATATCAAAACATAGTTACATGTCAGTAGTAGATTACATATATAGACATGGGAAAAAACGAATACGTTTGTATAGACTAAACGTTGCCCACATTTCCTCTTAAATCTCTCTGTATAAAATGAACGAATTTTAAATGGAATATTGAACGTCTCTTGTCTCTTAGAGTCACTTGTCCAGTATATACCTAGTAATGCGAATTAATAATGCAGTCTCTTTATCAAATGTAATTATATTCGCATATTAATTTCACTGTCGGAATTCGAGATGTGGTTTTGTTTATAAACGGCAGACATTTCTAAATTATATAAATCACTAGCGGTCCTCCGCAAGTTTCTCATGTGTTTATTACGCAGTAATTATATTCACCTCGTAATCCGCGAGTTGACTGTATATTTAAAAACTATAATAAATTATTGAGTAATATTGATCTATACATAAAAAGCCTAAAACAATATGAATCTGGAAATATGATTGTTTATTTATATAATTTTCCCTTTGGAAAATTAATATATTTTGTCTGTGAGTTACGTGATTTGAAACGTCGATTAAAAAATGGGGCGTCACCATTCAGGATCTAATAGTGAATGTCAGACGCTTGCTTATGTTGTCACACTTGTCAGTATTATCATACAAAATGACATATAAAATGAATGACGTCACGGGACCAAATTGGCGCGTTTTTATGTCGTGTTTTTTATTTAAATTAAATAATATTTTTATATCACTTTTATGATGTATTAATGAAAAAAAAAAAAAATGTTGCCTGAGTCGTATCGGGCCAAAGTTTTACGTGACAACGATTTATGTCTGTTCTCTCGCTCTTATTAAATATAAATCTCTCACTCGCTCTCATTGTACATAATGTAACGCAGTTTCTTGAAGTGTCATCCGGCAAACCAATTTATAAGACGTTGTCACGTCAATAAACATTCATAGGTATTAGTTTCAACATATAAAGTGTTTAAACCCATTTTCCAAAAGTTGTCAATTCCCGGATTTTATTTGTACTCTTAATAATGACAATTCTTATAGGCAATCAGTTAAACAATGGCATATTATGCTGACCGTTTACAAAATTCATTAAAATCGATTGAGAATTAATATCCTTTTTTTTACGATTTCTTGATACTTGCAATATTTTTTCAATCGTTTTATAGATTTAGCATTATCTCGACCCCTCTCACCTGATGTTAAGTTGTTATGTGCCCCAAGTGGCCCAAGTGTAAGCCTAGTGGAGAAACTGGCTCTCAAGTGTAGCTGCCGGGAACACACCTATTGGTGCTCGGCGACATATTTTCAACTTAAGGGTGCAACTACAGCCATGCTATGGTTTCGTCATGATGTTTTCTTTCACCGGCGTTCAGGCTCATTGCAGGGATTCGAACTCACGTCGATCGACGCCGAATCCGTACACGTTGTCACCAAGCCATCATTGCTTGCGCTAACCTCTACAATTTTTATAAATTACAAATTGTCACGGTTATTAAGTATTATTAACATTAAGTTTACTGTATACGTAAATTATATTAAAACTAGCTGTGCCTGCGGCTCCGCTCACGTAAACTACAAAAAGCCTTCGATCGGTTACACGCACTACCTCCTCCCCGGTTATTTTAAAGACAAAAATGCTTATTGTGGGTGATTCTTAGAAGCTAGACATACACTCTTGACGACTTTTTTGTAGTTTTTTTTATGCCTATAATTATGTTATACATTAATTTAATATATCTCTTTTGGTTTACTCAGCGTAAGCCATTTAGGCGCCCGAATATTCTTTATTTGCACGGAACCCTAATTTATTTTTTAAAATAAAAGTAGCTTATGTATGTTTTGTTGCCTAAAAATTGTTTTTTTTTTCTTTTGTTATAGTACCGTATATACTTTCATAGGCATTTAACAAATAGCTGTTATTATGACATTACAAACAGACACATCAATTTCATTAATTGTGATCATAATATCTACTTAGAAATAAATACCTCAGAAATGCAGCGTGTTAGCGAAATTTCAAAAAAAATTAACGATAATTATGTTCCTCGTATCACGTAATTTATGTCACGTACATAAAAAGTTATCTAATTGCGTGGAATTGCTGGTGTTTAGGTATTGCAATGTAGGTATGTCATTTATTACGAAATATTTATTGCAATTCAGTTGCAACTATGACATGATTATGAAAATTATCATTACCCGAGTATTGTTTTCAATATCACAGCATTTGTGTATTTTATTTAAAAAAATATCATGATATCTTCGTAAAAAATAATTCTGTATTTAACGCGTGCGGAGCTGCGGGCACAGCTAGTCCTACTAATATAATAATTGTGAAAGTGTGTATGTTTGCAAGTTTGGATATTTAGATGTTTGGATGTTTGTTACTCAATCACGTTAAAACGGCTGAACAGATTTCAATGAAATTTGGCACACAGATAGTTTATGACCTGTAATAATGCATAGAGTACTTTTTATCTTGTTAAAAGTCATAGTTTAACCAGTGTTATCCTACAAATATAATAAATGGAAAGTTTCTATGTTTATTACTCAATCACGCAAATCACGCAGATTTTTTTTGGTTTGTCGTGTCTCGAGATCAGTCTGTGTATATCCAATAATACGCAGACGAAGTCGCGGGTACCAGCTAGTATGAGAATAAAACACTGTGTAATATAGAACGTAGCCGAGGCAGATAGACGGATGGTTCTATAAGTGACCTTATTTTTCCTTTTTGTACGATAGTTAGATTCGACCATGTTTACAGATCACTAAATACCTTCCTTCCTCCCAGGAGGTAGGGACATGTATATACCTATGAATATGTTAGTTAGCTAGAATTTTCTACGAATACGAAATTAGTCAGATCGCCACTTCATTGCAATAGAGGCAACAGCCCAAACTGAGGTACGGCCACTTTGGCACCCTTGCGTGCATGTTGCCCACGCTTTTGCGGTTAAGTGCCTTAAGAACTCGCCCCCAAGTCACGGTGAAGCTGTAAAAGCCGTCAGCGGCTCTAGTTTTAGGGACCCTAAGGCTAAAAATATATAAACACAGAAAAAAAGGGCAGACGGAGAGCGAGACGGCACTCTGGAACAGTGTTTATTGTAGTGAACTTATTAACGCAAGAAACCTCCCAAGCTTTTTTTTCGAACTGACTGTACTGTTGCCCAGGAGGCCTTTACAACTCCACCGGGCATAATTTGGGCAAGCGCAGAAGGCACTCAACCGAAAACCAACCAAGCCTATCACTGCCTGCTTTAAAAACGCGTGCGGTCAACAGAGCACACCTGTTGCTATCGCGACCAGCCAATAGATTTCGGGTCAATAGTACGGATACTAAGTCATTAGTACGCAAGTATTTCATTAACACACCGACGATACTTCGACATATCAGTATTAAATAGTACGTAGAGGAGACCGGCCTTTATAACAATTGCGTTTATGAAGTCATTAATGGTATGAAACAACTCAGGAAAAGTAAGAAATATTTGAAAAAAAAAAACTAGCAACTTGTGAGTGACTTAAATATGATAGCTTACGACGTGACACCTTTATTTGGAAAATAACGCAGGTTTGTTATCAGTTCATCGGAGTGTAAAAATTCATGCGCGTGCGCAACAAGTGAAAGTCATTAATATTTATTGCAAACATTGAAACGAAACATAAAAAATTAAGTAAACACGATCACCAGTAACAATTGTTGATAATCCTCAATTGTAAGTAAGTTAATTATGTGTTCATAGTAGAATGAATAAACGAATACTATATTGCATATTTTGGTTGGTACACTGGCTGGACAACTTAATGACAAAAGGTATTTTATAATAAAAAAAAGGAATAAATACTTCGGGAAATCTTTAAATATCTGCGCAACGGAGCCTATCTTCATTATATAACTTATCCCGTTCCGACTTGCAACACCATTGATGCGTCTACTTTACGTAAGTATAAGAAACGTGGCCATTTTCTAGAGGCATCGTGTGTGATGACTTGCGGAGCGGAACTTGCTTAATAATGTTGATGTGTATGAACATTATGTGTAAATCCCAGTTTGAATTTTCACCTAGAGTTAGAGATTATAGCTAAATACATAGAAATCGTGGGGACCGAATGATTAGACTTTGAAAATATCGATCCATAACGTTAGGTTAGAGCCTCGTAATTTACGAACATTTTTTTGCGGAATTCGATTACACGTACTCAATTGAATTCAACATCATCGACTAACGGTGAAGGAAAACATCGTGGGGAATCTTAAATGACTTAAGAAATATTCTTGAAGTACTATAATGTATATATTAATACGTGAAGCAAAAGCTATCTACCCCATTTGAAACTTATTCCGTGCAGGGAAGACTGTGATATTTGGCATGGTTAAAGTTTATATGGAGAAGGAGTACAGAAAGCTAAAATTTATCTTTAATATCTGTTACTAATATATTAAATAAAATAAATTATACTACGAATCTTAACCTGACCAGTGCCATTGAACTTAGACCTATCAAAATATTGACATTGTCACTCAACGAAAAGTGACAGCAAGTGATTTAGATAATACTCATTGTTTAGGTTCATGAATACTGCAAATGTCACACAGAAAATAGTCTATGATCAAAAAGTAGCTGGTCGAATTTCGCTATCACGAATCACTAGTAAAATATAAATGTATATTTCTATGATTGAAACAGCATCATGAGCTGGCATCTTCGTAATAATTAACAATTAAGTAAAAAGCTGGTATAAACATATTTTCAAGAAACTGTTGTGATAATTTCGACTAACATTGTATTTAATATAGCCAGCTTAAGCGAAATTATTCTGGCCGAATGGTCAAGAATACGGAATCTGATTCAAGTTTCACGAAAAATTTCTTTAAAAAGGTGTAAAAATCGTAGAGGTTGCATCCAAAAAAAGTTGCCTTGGAAAAAAAACGATGTTTACTAATATCGGCAATCGGCTAACTATGGCCAATAAACTACCAAACAAATGCCTACAGTAGCGTGAACGATTTTTTATTTTGCGTCGTCTGAACGCAACACAGCACAGTCGAAGGCGCACGCCCCTAAATGATTTCAACCCACTTTCTCCGAGTATTAGACGTATCACTTTAATAAACTGAAATCGGACTTCTTTAACGTATGATAATGATGTACATACGTCAGTCGGCGCATGTCGCATCGTGGTGAAGTAATGTTACTGAACAAGTAATTGTTCCAATTTTTTTTATCGTTATTTTATCTTAAGTGAGGACGTGGCCCAAGGTGGTAGTACGCTAAGCCTAGTGGAAGACTGGCTCGCAAGTGCAGCTGACGGAGCAAACCTGTTGGAATTTGGCGACAGATTTTCAACTTGGTGTGGTAGATAGCCAGACGGTTATTAGAAAAAGCCCTACCACCATGCTATGGTTTCATCACGATGTTTTCCTTCACCGAAAGCTTAGAATCATTGCAGGGATTCGAACTCACGTCCATCAACACGGATTCCGTACACATTACCAACTGAGCCATCATTGCTTCCAACCGTCAACAATTTACAGTGTAAACTCTTTATAACGAACTTCTATTTAACGAAAAACTCCTTACAACCAAAGGTTTCTTTGGTTTACATTCATACCCATACATTATAGGGTATCGACCAGTCAGGAATAATACGTCATTATTTAAGCCCTAATAAACATTGATTTCATTGAACTTCAAATAACCGGGAGCGGGGGTAGCACGATTCGCGCGGGTGCCCGATCGACGGCATTCTGTAGTCCATGCGAGCGAAGCCGCGGGCATAGCTAGTAATGTAATAAAATACCAGGTCCCTTCAATTTCACTATATAAAAGCCCACACTGTACTTGCTTGTTTCATAGCTTTTAAAAGACACTACATTCGCAATTAGTATTTTTCAAATTAATCTTTGCTTCGACATCGACCGTATTTTAAAGTTAATACCCGTACAATACTAAAACAGTAATTCCGCTAGAGTTATAGTTTCCATCCCAATAAACATAAACTTGAAAAAGTAACCAAGTTCAGAAGAAACTACGTTCGGGGTAATTGTTGTCACCGATAAAAGACCTGAGATCTTACTGACGCCGTTCCATAGAAATTCCTTTAATTAAAGCTGTAGTAATGCACGTTCTTCAATTCATTTACAAAACAATTTGTTACTTTCTTTGATATTATATTTCTAGCTTAGCAAGCAAGTTCTAATCATAATAATCATAAATAAATTACGTCCCAGACATTTGACTACTCTGATATTAAATAAAAACTTAATACATAATAAGTGTACGTAAATATATATTGACTATTAAAACTTGCCAATTTAGAAAGCCCATATCAAAGGAAGTAGATAGTAGATATATTTATGCAGGCCAGCATGACAAGGACAATTTATTTTTAATTCATTAACTTAAGTTTATTGACCCCAATATTATGTAATATTGGTGACATTTTGCTTGATATAGTTTGGTTGTTGTGCATAAGTGCAGTGGATTTTAAATGTAAAGCGGAAAGCATGCATTCACAAAAAACTCCCCAAAAAACTGTTAGACGCCACTATGTATAAAATGCCTATCAATACGAAGGCTTGAAAATATTGACAATGAAAAGCCCACTTCGTATATTGGAAAATTTTACGAAGCCTTAAAAACATTGACACTGGCAAGTGCTTTTTGCGGCGCCAAAACAAGAAGAAAAAGAAGAGTTTGGCGGAATGTTGAAGTGACATGTTGTGGTTTTTATTTGTAAATTATTAACTTATGTTTTTTGACCATTTATTATGTAATATTGGTGGCAGTACGATCATGCATTCTGAGATGTCACAAAAACTTCCTAGATAGTTCTGACAAGAGAGCAACTTCTTGTCAGAAAATTCCACTTTGTATAATTATTAGAAATTCTTACGAAGGCTTAAAAAATTGACATTGGCAAGTGCTTTTTGCGGCACCGAAACAACAAGAACACATTAGTGATTGTCAATTCACTCTGTGGGAATAAAAAACGCTGTATATACATTACTTTATTAAATATCTGAGAAAAAAAATCATAAGGGAACAGCGATGCGTTTAAATATTCATATGAATGCATACTGATGGGAATCGATGGAAGAAACATAATTATTAACACCCATTATGAGATGCCAGCGTGGTTGTTCATGCGTTGCTAATTGTTATGCCCCAAAGGGACACGAAGACGAATGAAAGGCGTTTCATGTTGGTACACAATTTCAAATAAATTGCATCATCCATTCTATTATAAAAATTACACTTTTAAAAGTTCTTATCCATATTAATGAATTCTGTCTGTACATGTATTTTTCCACATTTTCAGATAGATATCCACTAAAAAAGGACACTCATCACGAATGTGCCATTTCTTTTTTTTAGTTGCAGTTCGGAATTTGGCTTTGTGTCCAATTAATGGAAATAGGCTCGCCCCTATTACATGGTACCTAAAAAACATGCCTAACCCTTCGGGGATCTGTATCCTGCGCCTGTGCGTGATGGTATGTTATGTTATGTTTATTTTTTGACAAAAGGGTGTCGCTGGTTTGTATAAAAGGGAACCCTTATGTAATTTTGCTCAAGTGATAGGCTATAGAAATTTCCGATAAAACTTTTAGAAATCGTAAATAAAAAGATGCGTTACAAGGGCGGGAGAGTGGTTCGAACAACGCATTACGTAACATTGTTTTTCTTTTCTTTTTAATTCAAATTAAAAAAAGTTCTTATTGTAATGTCCTCAAAACAGGGAGATTTACATCATCAACTGTTCTTGGCCTATAAAAGCTTTCCTGCGGACTCGCTGATTTGGGTCTTAGGTAACGTTTAAGGAGAGGGAGGGGGTACAAAAAAAGGTTACGGCGCGTTACAATTTGGCTTAAAAATCTTCAAAAATTGCGTTACGTAATACTTAAACGCCCTCTTAAAGCTGGCATTCCGATATATACTACATGTAAGCATTATATCCTACCATAAACATCTATCTCCCCCTCCGAGTTTGTAAACTAGATAAATTATTTTATATTATTAACACAAACTGGTGTTTTCAACGTTCGTAGTCTGCAATACACAAAACGCGACGATCCAAAACGTCTCCAATCGTGTCATCATTGCATGCGATAGATTGATTCGTTGATAAATTACATTACATAGAGCAACACGACGGATTAGTTATGCTTGTTCAGTGAAATTTATTGTGGAATGTATCGATTTGCAACAATTCATTGGTCCAATGAAATCGATTCATTCCACGAACAAAGAATTTGTGTAATTGAAAATTATTGCGAAGAGGTGCTAGTTTCTTTGAAATTTAATAGATATTCACGTAATACATTTAATTTTCTTTACTGATTTGGTAAACGGACTGCAACAAATGATACAAATATTTATCTACAGAGAGACATTTTCAATTTACTGGAAGACATTATCAGTCTACTGACACATTTATTCAATATACTGAAAGACATTTTCAATATACTGGGAGAAATTTTCAATTTACTGGGAGACATTTTCAAACTATTAGGATACATTTTTGTACTTGCAAATATTTTCTACTAGAAAAGATTCTATTCGATTTCTCACGATATTTTCCTTCATCATAGACAAAGTTCATTATACGGTTAGTAATTATATCCTTCGAAGCGATATCTATATAATACGCGAAGCAAAAGCTTTCTACCCCCTTTCAAGCGTATTGCGTGCACGGAAGACTGTTAGATTTGGCATGGTTAAAGTTTATATAGAGAAGGAGTGCAAAAAGCTAAAATTTATCTTTAATATCTGTTAAAATAAAATAAATGAATACTGCGAATCCTAACCTGACCAGTGCCATTGAACTTAGACCCCCCAAAATATTGACATTGTCACTCAATGAAAAGTGACAGCAAGTGATGTAGTTTAGTTTATACTCATTGTTTAGGTTCATGAATACTGCAAATGTCAAATAGAAAATAGTCTACGACCAAAAAATCGCTGGTCGAAATTCGAGCTTAGGGCGATCGCTAGTTTATAATATACTTTGATCTTGATACACTCGAGGCAAAAGATTTTTACCAACACCACTTTTGGCATTAACAAAATCTACATACAGTTTATCATTAACCAATGCAACAAAAATAATCAATCAAGCAGAGTTTAATTCAAGGGCGTGTCATCTGATTCCCATGACAAATTTCGTCACATGTTTCTGTTTGAATGAATTTCCGGTCGTGGACAAAATATATTTAATATATTGTGTATGCAATTCAGTGTATATAATTTAAACACATTGATTATTGTGTCAAGGACTATTTATTGAATTAATTAAAACCTTAAACTTTAAAACACGTTTGTTACCTTGAATAAGTTACCGGTTTTAACATAATCTTGCACCAATATTAACACTGATTAAATAAATATAGACTGATTACACTAATCATACCCAGTTACTGAAAACCAAAAACCGTATTGTCAGTCCATCGATAATATTTGTCATTAGTTTTGGGAATGTGTTCATACTGAGGAATTGCGCCAAGAATGCTATTGGAGTCCTGGAGAAAAGTAGGAGAGATCAACATTATTTTAAAAAAAAAAAGTCATGTCTTAAGGCGGCTCAGACTATTTATAATGTCTCGTTGACTCTTAAATTTAATTAATACTAGCTGTGCCTGTGGCTTCGCTCACGTGGACTACAGAATGCCCGCGCGAATCTGGCTCCCACGCTCCCAGCTATTTAAAAAGACAAAAATACTTATTGTGGGTGTTCCTTAGAAGATGGACGTATACTCTGGCTGAATTTTTTGTAGTTCTTTTTAATGTCTACAATTATGTAGTACATTAATTTGAAATATCTCTTATGGTTTACTCAGCGTAAGCCATTTAAGCTCCCTAATTGATTCACCATTACCAGTTTTTTTTTATTTGTGCGGAACCCTAATTCTATTTTAAAATAAAAGTAGCCTAAATTACCCCTATAAAATTATCTAGCTACCAGTGAAAGTCCCGTCAAAATCGGTCCAACCGTGTTCAGAGATTACCCGGAACAAACAGACAGACAGACAAAAATTTAAAAAATGGGTTTTTCGTTATATGTATCGTATATACTTTCATATGCATTTAGTAAAAATCTGTTATTTTGACATTACAAACAGACATTTCAATTTTATTAATTGTATATTTATTTATCCAATAAATTGACTTCTACTATTAGGCTGGCATAGTTATCAGGGATGAACTGAAGCCGCTTAAAAAAAACACTGCAAGCCGGTTAAAGAATATTGGCTGGATCTCAAACTGTCAAGTAGTGGTTTTTGTTTTTTATTCATAAATTTGTGTCTTGACCTTATTATAGTGTGTAATGCGTTTGGCATTTTGCATAACAAAGCTTGGTTATTGTGCCCAAGTAAAGTGGATTGGAAATAATAAAATGGAGCCACAAAAACTCCTTAGAAAGTTCTACCAACGGAGCCACCATCTTGTTAGAATACTGCAATCGTCATAAAACATGACGCTCTATATTCACTCGATAATGGCAGTAATGGTCATCAATAAAGAGGACTTATCTTCAAGTTACGAAGAATTAGAAGCCAGTTAAATATTATTTCTTGTGCAAATTGTAATTGGACATACAAATACCACATAAATTTATTACTATATTATACTGCATCATATTACCGTTTAATTTTTTCTTCTTCTTTTTCCTAACTTTATATATCTAGTCCTCTTTATTGAAGACCATTACTGCCATTATCGAGTGGTCAACTACTTAGTTTCACAGTGCCCCGTGATGATTTGAGTATTCTAACTAAATGGTGATTCTCTTGTTGGAACTTTCCAAAGAGTTTTTGTAGTATCTCAGATTTCATGATCCATGTTATTAATTCTCTACCTACCGTTTAGTCATCAAAATAATTAAAACCAACTTTTAGCATCTGTTTATCTTTTTCGGTTTAGGCCCATGACCTAAGTTCATTTCACGATTCTGCCAATGTTAAATCGTTTCTTCGTCAGTCCAAAAGAAGGAAGTTATTATAAAATTTGAACAGTTTCAGTTTCCAGTGCCAGTTGTCACCTGTGACATCCAGCCTAAGCTAAACTGTGTGCCATATTGGAAGCCTATTGCGGTACACGTAAAATCATATACAATTTATATAGTTTAACTTTTCTTTTTTTAACCGACCTCAAAAAAGAGGCTACTCAATTCGAATGTTTTTTTATGGCTCTTCAGCCAATAACTTCTTTGTTTATGAACCGATTTGAATGATTCTTTTTTTGTTGAATAGGGGATATCTCAACGATAGTTCGATTTTATTTTCATTGGCATCGGACCTTGAACCTTGAAGATATACTAGAAAAGTTCTCAAAATCATTGAACTTCGTTTCCTTTTTTTACTAAAAATTGTCTTGTTATTTATTCACGTGAAAACTTCTTTAGTACCGTTGTGCTTTGAAACGCGATTAAATGATAAAGAGACAACCACATACATCTATAGGATTTGGCCTGCGAGAGATTGAAATAAAAATACATTATACACGGTTAATGCAAGCCTAATTTTCATAACCATGATTGTCGTCGAATTGGCCTAGCGGTGTGACGACCAGACTTGTACGCACTGTTGTAAATACAGTATGTGAATGGTAAATAGTTCGAGTCGTGCTGATTTAAGTAATTAAAAAAGAGATATTTTTATGTTTTCTGGCGGTTTCCCTTCCATATATTTTTTAATTTTAGTATGTTATAACACTTATAAGAAATCGCTAGAAGAGTTCTAGCTTTAATAATAGTACTTCTCTTTATTTCTTTCAATGGGCAAAGTTTTTATACATAATGATTACAAAATTTTACTTCATCAACGTTCAGTTATTTCATTCGATTAAGTTTTGGGACGGAGCACTTTGGTACCACGCCGATTTGATATATAACCATTTATTATGTAAACAATAAATAGGATACAAATTAAATAGTGAAATCAAACGTTGCAATATTAATAGCTATGAACACACAATACATTATATTAAAATTGCTATGAGTGATTATTTACTATTACGTCAACCTTACTTGACACACCTCAAAACTTGTAACGTTATTTATATATAGAAAATGAAGAGCCCCAAAAACTTGATAATTTAACATATACAATGATGAGATTACTTGGTTTATTGGTTAGTACTTAATATTTTATGGTTTATGTAAAGTATTGCAAAAAAACCTCACTATTCAGATGTTCACTAATGTGGTTCTCTTGCAAATTTGTTCGTTGTATCGCTTGTTGTTCTCACTTGGTTATCCAAAACAGAATCGTCATGGAACATATGCAGTCAACTCAAATAGAACAAGGGTCGAAATTGCATGAATGACCTTGAAATATGATTTAGTTTACAAGATGGAGAAGTGTTACATTTTAAACCACTGTTTGTTTGATTACGTAATCGATATTTCGAGTCGTTTCTAGACGTTTTTAAATATTTCGAGTATAGTTTTTATTTTTATTTTAACATTACTGTTTAGATAAATTATTAGAAAAGCATACTTACTGGTAGTCCGTTTCAATATAACTTGTTCTATATATTACGTAACGTAACAAAAAATATACTTAACCTGGACTTAATCGTATTACTTAAACCTGGACAGAGCATACACCTATGCTTTAAAAAAAGAATTATGTAAATTTGTTCAGTAGTTCTCGTGTTATAAGAATACTAACGAACAGACAGACAATGAGACGTTGCCTTTTATAATAAAGAAGAAGAAAATATAGGGACAACTGACTATTTAAAACTACGCTGAATAAAACTAATAAAATTGACAAATTGGTTGTTCGTTCGCCTTTAGGTTTGTTAATTACGAATGCTATGTCCATTCCACAAATGCCACGTTAAGGTCGAATGCGTCGACGATCACTAAAGTGAATATTAATGGATTAAAGTCATGCATAAATTGGGTTTGTGAATATTGCATTAAAATAGGTGTGTTAGATTCTGGGGTTAGGTTTAAATAGTTCAAAATGAAATATTTTGCTGAGTTGCAGTTTATAGGGCACGATAGTAGACTAATTTACCCTTTTTTAAAGTAGGTTTTAAATTAGGTCCGATTAGGACTTAAAGGTTTACTTTTCGTATACAGGCGAAAACGCAGTCAGCCATATTGGCTTATAAATTATCTTTGCTATGACGTCATACGGATCGAAAAAACACATGCATTATTGTGCATCAATACGCATGTATTGTGCGTAACATTAGTTACAGCGACGTCATTATACCATGCTACGATTTAAAAAATTGTGTACTCGTGTACGCACGTAAAAAGTATAGTAACATAACAAAAATTACCCCGGAAATATAACAGGATGAAGTTAGCCATCAATAATAAAAATGTAAAGGTACAGATAGACACGCTAGCATGCTTTTTAATAGCATTCCTTCAGCTGCGTATTAAGCATGCTTTCATGCTACTTACTAGCAAATCTACCTGTCCCTTAAATTAGTCAAACTAAAATAATGCTTATTGGAACGAAGTATCTAATCGTATTTAGCAGATTGGAGCTACACGGGAAAGTATCCGATCAGATCGACACTAAAAAGAAACAACACATACAAGTATCTAATGGTACTGATGCTGACGTAGCTGTGTGATGACCAGACTTGTACGCACTGTTGTGTGTACAGTACGAGTGATCTATTGTTCGAGTCCCGCTGATTTAGGAGTTTTTATATAAATAGCCTGACAGCCTCAATATCCAAGGTGTGGATATTTGTAGCGACATCAACTGAAGAGATTACATCGAGAGTGTTATCTCTAATGCATCTCGAAGACTCAGAATCCTGAACAGGGTGCGAAAGTTGTTCACTCCTGGCCAGCTGTATCTTCTTTACAAGGCACAAGCTCGGCCGTGTATGGAACACTGTTCGCATCTCTGGGATGGATCCGCAAAATACAGGTCCCCGATGCTCTGGACAGGTTGTAGAGACGGGCTGTTCGCATTGTTAATGATGCAAACCTTACCAAATACATCTAGTCGCTTCAGCTACGCAGGAATATCGCCTCGCTGAGCGTGTTCTACCGTCTGTACCATGGTGAATGTTCTGAAAAGATGTTCAATCTCTTCTCTCCCTTGCACAACAGAACCACACGTGCTGGGCTACGGAGTCGCAGTTTTACAGTAATCTCCATCTCGGCACGAACTAAAAAGTTCTCTATGACATCTTTGTAGTATCGTGAAGTTGTGAAACCTTCTCCCGGCTAGTTTGATCCCTCCTTACGACATCGGGTCCTTTAAGCGTAACGTGAAGAGATATTTATGTAGACCGGCATCACAGCAGCGACCGCCGATGGATTTAGATCTCTCGGTGGTGACCGTTGTGTTTGGATTGTGCTGTGCTTACCATCTGGAACAGTACCCTCAATGTACCAAGCTAATATTAAAAAAATATATAAACAAATTATAAACTTAATTAGTACATTCATCGAACTTCGTACCTACCGGGTGTCCCACGAAACCACTCGAGTTTTTTTTTGTATAATGTTAATCAAATTACTTTTACACAATAAACAAAGCCATTAAATGATATATATCATTTATAGCGAACTTCAACAATTTAACAATTCAACAGCATTCAATTTCATCGTCTACTAAACTCGGCAAAAAATCTATAACCAAAAAATATTATAATACAAGACTTGATAAACAGGAAGAAATACTTTTCTATAACAAGCAATAAGGTAAATGATAAAGGATAGATAAATAAGGACATTTGAATCCATTGTCCGAGTGTGACCCTGTAGACACTACTTGGCAATGGTAAGGTTTAAATTAATCTATTCATTTTTCCTTCTGTCGTTGTAAGAAGTCATCTTGTAACAATACTAATGCAGTGATACTAGAATAATAAGGCAATTATGACTTAGTAGAAGTGTATACGAACGCCACATTGATCGACGCGACTTCCGAACGAAACTAAAACGTCCAGCCCCGACCCTATAAACAAAATAATTTGTATTTTAACTTTTTAGTATTATCAATTTTTAATGAGAGTCGTACCTATCTCGGAAAATTGTCAGTACTGTCCCTGAAGAGATGACGGTAAGCAACCAAAGTACAAACCAAATACAATGGCGACCACCGACCATCGGTTGTCGTCGCCTGCATAAATAATATCTATCCATGTTAACTTATCATTTATTTTCTTTATGCTATCATTGTAATATATTATTTTATATATATAAAAATTCGTGTCACTATGTATGTTCGGGATAAACTCCGAAACGGCTGAACCTATTTTGATAAAATTTCGTAACTATATGTGATTTGGTTCCACTTAAAAGATAGGATAGTTTTAGTTCCAATAAGTAACGCAGTTGTCGAGGTCAAAATTTTTTTACGATAATTTTTATTTTTATTATTTAAAGGTTTCTCATCCTTTCCTTTCCTATTTCTTTTATTCATAAGTAAACTGCATCCATGCGAAGCCGGGGTGGGTTGCTAGTAATAGTATATACTTAAACTAAATAATAATTTACTAGATGAACTTAAAATCTACGAACATAAACAAATTTTACAACAATATAGTTCATTTAATAACATGAATTTGTAACAGTGGTAATGAAGAACTCATAATGCTTCAGAAACGTAAGTTTAACGGTTAAAAAAAAATGAATAATATTCTAGATTTTCGTTCCAAATTTCACGGCCGCGATTGGGCGATACGATGCACACACGCCATCGCCACCACGTGGTTTATGGACGACCTTCTTATCCACTCATCGAAAGATTATAATCGGATTATCACATTCTCTGTATTCATTTCTTACACTTATGTAGGCAGAATACAATAATTCACATAGGCTACCACAATTATATTATTAAGTAGATACCACATTGACGCTCTTTACATGCAATCGTGAATGGTGGGCAATTGCCCTCAGTTCACTTTCGAATTGATACCGGCGTGACCGAGAAGAAACTTTTATCCTTATTAGACAACAGAGTTTCCGCCTTATACTGTGATTTCCTATCTGTTTTGTTTCAAGATGCTGATAAGAAAATTTGTAACGTTGGACTAGCAGTTGGTAATCACGATTTATTTAATTAATTTAGGACGGCCAGTGGCCAATATACCAATAAATTAAGAGTAAAAGTTACAATATAACACAACATTTAAATGCATTAACCTTTGAAGGCTGCCACAATATGCACTATAGTATGGTAGACAATATTGTAGTTAGAAATTACAAAACAATAATAAAAATTTACCTACTAAGAGAAATAAATAGAGATAACCTATAAAAACAAGAAATTGTGCGATCATTGACAAAAACCAAGGATCAGCTATAAAATCCATATTGAAAAACATCAAAAAAATAAAATAAAAAATAAACATAGGAAAATATAACAATAATAAAAACAAAATCTTTGAAATTTCTCAATGATTCTCCAAACACGTGAACTGTATTACGTAAATTATTATATAACTTGGACAACCTACACACTGGTGAATTAAACCCCATATTAGTTCTTATGGCTACCGTCTTGAGTAAGTTAATAGGGTACCTAGGATATCTTCGCCGGTGCATTAATGGAATTTTTTTGTAATAAGATGGTGACAGTCAATTATAATATACATTGAAAATATTATGTAATGCGATTTTTTGATATCACTAACAAACAGATTAGGTAGTATTTTAAAAACTTTTTAAACTAATAACGTTAACGCTCAATGTATAATTGAGGGTAGATTAAAATGTATCGATTAATATAAAGGTAAAATAGCGCGCATTCTGACAACAATTTCTGTGAATCTGTAAAAGCCGCAGCGGCTTCAGGGTCTTTAAGGCTAACAGTGTAGTCAGATCTAAAAAAAAAAAAACATTCTGACATTGCGCTGTGACTTGTTGTTTACGGCGGTTTTTTAATGGATGTTCATCCATAGCTTCTTTGTTTATGGACTGATTTAGATGATTCTTTTTTTTAAATTTCATTTAAATTTTATTGGTATTGGGCCTTTGAAGTCCAAGATACATCAGGGAACTCCTTAAAATAATTGAATTTGGTCTTCTTTTTTGTTAAAAATTGTTTTGATTCCAATGTTGATCGATAATAGAAATTAAAATTATTTCCTTAGTTATCACATTAATTGGAAACTGTAACACGGAAAAGTAAATACATATTGTAAAGAAGTACACGTGTAGTTGAGTTAATACCTTGATACATTTCATACGCTAATTACCGCTACAATCGAAACGAAAGTGAAATTCTTTGTGAGTACCTAACCTTCTTTTTTAAATCATAAATTCAGTATTTCTAGTTTTCCGTGTTCATAGTTAAACGGTTCTTACTGACATACATATAAACATGTTTATGAATGAAAATGTAACTAAACTACATATAATTCGAATTTAAATAACTGTAACACGGATGTTTAAATGTATTAAAAATTTGTTCCCGCAATTGTCTAATCAAGTTTAAACTTTTTTTTATTATGGCTTTCTGTCTATGTAGCCAGTTTCGCCAATGTCAAGTATCAATTACTATTACTTTTATTATGACGGCAACTCAATAAACATGTACTTGCATTTTTTTTAATAAGAAAATGCATGCACGTCAGTTATAATTCTTATGCCTGTTCCCACTACACAATAAAGTTAATGATAATAATTTAATTATTATTACTGATCGCTATCTTCAACATGTCACACTTCCGTCACGTAATGCATGCTCATCTCTTTATGTGACCCCGTACTAATCGCGCCAAAAGAAGAGTATCTTCAAAAAATTATCTCTTGTCGTTTGTATTTAAAAAAAAATACCTAAATAAAATAACTAATTACTGAAGAATTGAGTACAGAAATCTCAAATTAATGACATGTGATTAAATCAAATCTGTCAAAAGGCGAAAATACATACATAGTTGTTAGTGTTCCGTATCTGGTAATCCCTCATTCCGACACTTAGTTAATGCCACAGACATGCAATAGAACGGCCGTTGACCCTGCTTAAGCAATATCAAATGCCTTCAAAAGCGACTTATGTATCGCATTCTGATAGAAAAACAAATCAAATACATTAATATTGTTATGTCAATCATTCTTTAAATACCGGTACAGTATACTTTATCGAATACGAGGTCAAATAATGACACTTGTGAAATCACTTTTCTGAATTAACTCTTTCAATTTCTATAAGTATATTCACAATCGGAGAAATAGCGAGTGAGCTCAGACCCTGAGGTTCCGTACTAATTACATTTAATTCGACAAAAAAAATCACTACCAGCACGCTTTCTCGGAATACGCGGAACAGTTAGATATAGGATATAAAAAAGAAACACTACAAATAGGTAGATAATTATTATATAGTATGTATATAAATACATATATTATATACTAGCGACCCGCCCCGTATTCGCACGGGTGTAATATACAAGTGGTGTATTATGTATTTAAAATGGCATGATTTAGAATTTATCGCTTTAGTATTGATGTTCATACCTCTATTGTTAAAAGTTCGCTTAGCACGAGACACGTTATTCATCTTAGTTACGAAGTGCCGACCAACCGTTTCGCTGAGAGTAATTTCTTTGGTTGCGCGTAATTTTGAATCCGTGATATCTTCTAGTGTTCATGTAATTGATATAATACAAAGGACAATTTGAAAATGAAAGACTAACTAAGGAGAACAGAATGTTATTTTGAGATACGAGAGCTAAAGCTAAGCAGTATGGATATTTGTTTTGTTGGTGCAAACATGGCATTATATATGTCAGGCAACGGGAGGGTAAAGCAGCACAATGTGTTAGTTCCTACCGCGATTTGGAGCGTATCTTTGATGCTGAAATTAAAAATGATGTCACAGTTAGGGTGGAATAATTTGAATAGTCCTTGTAAAAAATATTGTGTTACCTTGAGCATGACTCACAATTATTTATCTTATATTGTATCTTGTATAATCATTACTATTGTTGTAAAATTCTGCAACTACAATGTTCATTTAACTACTTTCGTATAATAAAACAAATACAACTATGGAATATAAATAATATTAAAGTCAATTTTATGATCTGTGTTAAAATGTGTATAATCAATCACTTTGTATGTCCCTTAAGCAGTTATAAAAATTTTAAAATATTAAATGGGATTCATTCATTATTGAGTATACTATATATAGTGATTGTTGGAAATGGCTGTAATATGTATATATGTATTTTCTTATTATGTTTACAATGTTTATTGATTCTGCAGGTACTATGTTTGTTTAACTATTTTCTTTTAATGAAACATTTACAACCATGGAATATATTTAATAGTAAAGTAAATTTTGTGATCTGTGTTAAAAAGTGTATTAGCAATCAATTTATATCAATCTTAAGATATTATCTAACATTAAAAATGGTAAATGAGGTTAGTTTAATTTTAGGTATACTATATATTAAGATTATTAAAAGTAGCTGTAATATTTATATGATATTATGTATGTTTTTATTATGTCTACAGAGTTTATTAGTTCAGCAAGTACAATGCTCATTTAGATATTTTCCTATAATGATACATATACAACCATGGAATTTAAACGATGGTAAAGTCAATTTAATGGAGTATTTTAGAATGTGTATAGACAGTAAATTTGTAGTTCTCTTATGTGATTATGTAAAATTAAAAATGATAAATGAGATTTGTTCAATATTAGGTATACTATATATTAAGATTATCAGGGATAGCTGTAATATGTATATATATATGTTCTTACTGTATTTGCAATATTATTATATGTTTGATGTTATAAATGCATATATAGGGCAACTATGTGCTGGTAATATAATATTTACACTTTATTTACTAACTAATATTTTTGCAACTAGTCACAATGATCATTTTGTTATTATAATAAATGTATATTTAAACCTTATATTCACACCACTTGATACATATAAAATCTATCTTTAAAAATGGCTATAAATGACATAAATAATGAAATAGACTTAATAGAAATAAAATGTCAAACTTTTATAGAACCAGAAGAATGTAAGGAAATTTTTAATACAAATTACGATTTTAAAGTATTGTCTATAAATATAAGAAGTATCAGGAAAAATTTTGATAGCTTTTTTGTTACTCTACAGCGTTTAGATATAAACTATGATGTTATTGTGTTGACAGAATGTTGGCTTAATGATACAACTATAATACCCCAAATAAGTGGATATTCTTCATATAATACTGAACAAAATACCAATCAAAATGGTGGTGTTGTGGTTTATGTAAGTGACAAATGGGGGCCTAGCGTTATTGAACCCTGTATATCGGAAGTAGACTGTTTAGTTATTAAAATACCAAATCTTATTACTATATTTGGTATTTATCGATCACCCTCATTTTGCGCAGTAGATAATTTTTTATTATCGCTAGAAACACAACTAAATACTTATACAGAAAACCAAACAATTTTAATAACTGGCGATGTTAATATTAATATTATGGAAAACAGTAATAACTACTCAAGCAATGCAAACAGTCAGGTATATCAATGTTTTATGGCTGAATACGGTTTTATACCGGTAATTACAAATCCAACTAGAGGTGCGAATTGCCTAGATCATATTTATGTGAGATCGAATTTTCCATCAATTGGAGCAGTATGTAATTCTAATGTAACAGATCATGATATTGTAATGGTCGCATTAAATATAAATGGTCCAAAGCCCAAGAATCAAAAACGGGAAAAAATTAAAATAGACACTGACGCTGTTTGTAAGGATATTATCGACATAAATTGGGATATCTTAGATACTAATAATGTAAATGAAGCCACTAACACGTTTATGCAAATATTAGGGAATACTATAAGTAAATATACAAAGAAAATAATACTAAGTAAAACCAAATATAATATTAAACCTTGGATCACTCCTGGGTTAATACGCTGTATGAGGCATAGAGATAAATTACACTTACGAGCAAGGAGCGATCCTGATAATACAGTTGCACAAGTAATATACAGTAGATATCGAACATTTTGTAATAATATTCTACGGAAACTAAAAAATGAATATAAAAATATAGAACTTGAATGTAATAAAAATAACCCTAAAAAGCTTTGGGTAACTATAAAAAATATCTGCAGTATTAATAAAATTAACAAAGATCCTGTGCACCTCTTAAACCTTAAAAATGCCAATGGAAGTCAGCAATCACTAAATATGTGCAATGATCATTTTACATCTGTTGGAAGTAAGCTTGCTACTAGAATTCTTCATGATATAAATACAGATGAAAAAAGCTTAACAAACTTAGTTAAAATCAATAATACAGCCTCTGAATCTTTCTTCCTGAGACCAACTGACAACGTAGAAGTAGAGAAACTGATTATTAACCTACAAAATGGTAAAGCACCAGGGATAGATGGGTACACTAACAGTTTAGTTAAATCTATACGAAATGCTATTATTCAACCACTCACCATAATCTTTAATATCAGTCTGGCTATGGGTGTATTTCCTGAAACATGGAAGATAGCGGCTGTTTGTCCTATACATAAGGGTGGAGCTAAAGATGTACCCGATAACTATCGTCCGATTTCTTTGCTTGGGATATTTTCAAAATTACTTGAAAAAATAGTGAATTATCAACTAATACAATATATCGAAAAATTTAAATTAATATCTGACAGACAGTTCGGTTTTCGACGGGGTAAATCAACGGAGGACGCGGTGTTATTGCTAACATCAACTGTAGCGAAGAAGCTAGACAAGAGACTGTGTTGTAACGGTGTATTTCTTGATCTGGCAAAGGCCTTTGATACTGTGTCTATTCCTATATTGATAAGAAAACTTGAGTGTATGGGAATAAGAGGCATCCCTTTGCAATGGTTCGCAACATACCTTACTGGACGAAGGCAGTGTATTAAAATTGGACAACTTACAAGTGACTTACAGAGTGTTTCGTTTGGGGTGCCACAGGGTAGTGTACTTGGACCAACATTATTTATTATTTATTTAAATGACATCCATGAGCTTCAAATCATGAATGCTGAGATATTTTGTTACGCAGATGATACTGCGATAATCTTTCACGGTACATCTTGGAATGAAGTTCAGAGGTATACAGAAATTGGCATGACTAGGATATATTTCTGGTTGCAGCGTAATCTTCTTACACTTAATACAAAAAAAACAACTTACATAAATTTTCATAAGACATTCGCTTCAGCACCACCTACACTACCTGACATCAGAATACACACATGTGCTAGACTTAATGATTTTTGTGATTGTGACAAATTAAGCAGAAATACACTTATAAAGTACCTAGGTGTTCAAATAGACCAGCGTCTTTCATTCAAGAATCATATAGAAGTACTGGCTCGGCGGTTGAGAAGAGTGGTGGGTGTTATGAGGCAATTATGCTCTGTAGCATGCCTTGCCACCCTAAAAACCATATACTTTGCTCTTTGTCAATCTTTGATTTTATACTGCATCACAAGTTGGGGCAGTGCTGCTAAAACTAATATGATAGTAGTCGAAAGAGCCCAGCGCTCAGTAATCAAAGTCATGCTGCGGAAGCCTTATGGATACCCAACCACAGAGTTAGTTAGTACAAAGAAAGCCGATTTCTTAGTGTGAGACAATTGTTTATACTGCAAGTTGCTCTTAGAGAACATAGAAAGGTAGCCATCTTACCGGAATACAGTGAAATGTCAGGACGTGGTGTATTCCGTGTGAGAGCTCCCTTGGTGGGCACGGCCTTTGCGCAAAGGTTTGGCCCGTTCATTGGCCCCTATATTTACAATAATGTACAGAAGCTATGTTCAATTGGAGACTGTTTGCTTTACGAAGCAAGAAGGAAAATTATTGGCTGGCTAAGTACCCTGACATATAACACAACTGAGGATGTACTTACAATTCAAAAATAATTTTACATTTTACTTCTTCTCTGATTACTAAAACTGTAAGTAATTTTCCATGATGGTTTTGGCTGTTGCATTTATATTGTGTGTTATTTTATTTATGATAATATGTATGTTGTATATAATTATGTTTATGTAGTATAAAATATGTGTCTGTATTGCATACTATATAACGGTATAATATGTAGTATAATGAATAAGTAATGTGTAATGTAATGATTTCAGATGTTATTATGAGTAAGTATAAAATGGTAACTCGTATGTAAGGTTCCCAAGACACAGGCATGCCTAGTTTGGGGCCATTGTTAAAATTTAAGTTGTAAATTTAAGTTTTAATAAATAAATAAATAAATAAATAAATAAATAAATAAATAAATAAATAATCTACATTAAACATATCCCATTTCGGACTTTTCTTTACTCTTTTTAAAAAACTACAATTCAATTATTTTGATGTACCTAATTTTTAAGGTTTAGCCAGTATAAGCCATGTAAGCGCCCGAAAATCGATTTAATGACGACTTGATTAAAAACATTGGATTTTCTCTAATATACAAAAAGTTAATTGGAATATACAAATCTTCCGCAATAGAATCTCTAAATGACAGTGAAATCGTATAAATATCTGTAGTGTCGTTTAAAAGAACTAAGCGAAAAAACAGACAGACACGGATAGCGACTTTCTTTTATTGATATTGATATACGAAATAATTTTATACTGCCTATTTTAAATAGATGTCTCAGTTCGAGCTTCAGTTTTCTCTTACGCTTTATTCGGAGGTTCGGACAGAGTGTGACAGCAATAGATTTATGTAAAACCTATTCTCCAAATGCCTCACCGACCGCATTTCCTCTCAATGTGTCAACTAGGCCCTACATAACAAACCATAGATCTTTCTAGGCTAAACATAACAAGAATCATCCTAGCCTACTTACGTTAGCTTGTATTACGATTACGAAACTAATCGACAAACATTTCGTTCGACCGCGAGATCTTTCGTTTAGGATCGATATTGCCTAAGTGCTATTTACTTATTCGGATTACGAACGATTCTAGTAACGTTTAGGCAATACACAACAAAAGACATGGTTACAAAGTATTTTGAACTTTAAAATTACAATTGAAATCCTACTTACAGTTTATTGTTAGTTAAACTTTCCTTTATTTAACCTTCCAGTGTACACAGATCTTATTACAACTTTCATAAAATATCACACAATAGTTTTTGGCGGGATTTCAAACTATCATATAACGGTTTTTGCTTTTTATTTAAAGTGTTGTTTGACCCTATTTGTCGATTATCGCAGTAATGGTTTTCATTAAAGAGGACTAGTTGACAAATTAGGAAGAAGTTAATTAAGTCAACATATTTTAATAGGCATATTATTATCTTTAGATACGTTATTTTTCCAATTCTATAATTGTACTATATTATTCATATGTTATAATATATCTACATTATTAATATGTAATATTGAAAAGAATGAGTGCCTCATTAGAGTCATTAGCTTAGTGGTTCTAAGCGCGACTGCTTTGTTCGAGGTCCTGGTTTCAATTGTCTGTATTATCTATTGTTTCATAACGATCTATGCTTATTCAAAATTGTTGCGCATAAAACGATGATAATATAGGCAAAATTAGAGAACGAGGGTCTGGGGATATGTTGTTCAGGTCTTTGTACCTTTTTCAGACTCCAGATCTCACATTATATGTAACTAGCATCATTACCTACTCTTGTATAAAATTTATGTTCGTATTTTTTGTGTATAAACAATATTGTATATACAAGGTGTCCAGAAAGGGTATCGGGTATTTGTTTTCGCGCCATATTCGAAACGGGGCGTCTAAAGGGTGCGTGGAGGGGTTCGTGGCGTCCGCCATTTTGTGGAGTTTTAGTCACGATGGAACAGTACTTGGGGACGCATCGCGCATTTTGCGTACGAGCGTATTATCGTAATGGTGATTCAATAGTGACTGCTCAACGTCTCTATCGTGCGGAATATCGTACACGCCACGCGCCAAGTGACGATAGCATTAGGAAATGGATCAGGATGTTCGAGAATACAGGTGCGACAGTTAAAATTCAAAACTCTGGTCGTCCTCGTTCAGTTCGCGATGAAGAAACAATTGAAGAAGTTGAGGCGTCGGTTCGTCAAAATCCGTCTTTATCCATCCGAAAGCGAAACCAAGCGTTGAACATCAAAAAATCGTCTTTACATTCGATTTTAAAGAAAGACCTACATCTAAAAGCCTATAAAATTCAATTGGTTCAAGAATTGAAGGATACGGACTATGCTAATCGACTGAATTTTGCGAAAGAAATGCTGCAGCGATTTAACAACTTTAACAACATACTGTTCAGTGACGAAGCAAATTTTCACCTGAATGGTCATGTTAATAAGCAGAATTGTCGGTACTGGGCAGTGGAGAATTCGAGACGAAAGCATGAACGACCCCTGCATAGCCCAAAGGTCGTTGTTTGGGCCGCTATGTCTGCTAAAGGCATAATTGGTTCTTATTTTCATGAAGATCAACGAGGCCGAGCAATTAATGTGAATAGTGACCGTTATTGCGATATGTTGCGAATTTTTTTGGTCCCAGAGTTGCAGGAGTTTGCAGGTTTCAACTCAAGAACGTGGTTCCAGCAAGATGGGGCCACTTGCCATACCTCAAATGACTCAATGGAAGTTGTTAACGAATTATTCCCTAATAAAGTCATTTCGCGAAGGGGTAACATCAACTGGCCTCCCAGAAGCCCCGACCTTAGCCCGCTTGACTATTTTGCATGGGGATACCTTAAAAGTAAGGTTTATCAAAACAATCCGACGAATCTAACCCAGTTAAAGCAAAACATCAGGTCAGAAATGGCAGCAATATCGATAGCTATGTGTCAACGTGTTATCGCCAATCTTCGTTTCCGTTTAGAAGAGTGCCAGCAACGTAACGGTCATCATTTGGATAACATCATCTTTTCCAAATAATTCTCCAATTCATATGCTAATAATAAACAATAAACTTTTTTATTGCATACAAATAATTTTTGTTTCATTGAACTTACAAATGCCCGATACCCTTTCTGGACACCTTGTATATAACATGCTAAATGTGAGGTCAAATAAATAAATGTATTATTATTATTCATAATTCCCAGGTCGAGTCGTGTTATTGGGGGTTTCTATGAAATTGTCAGTAGCAGCTCGGAGTTTGGCTTTGTAGATCGGGTACATAATGGCAATAGGCTCGCCACATAGAACCTAAAAACATACACGGCGATCTGTGAGTGTACATTGGTACACCTCTGCCTAACCCTTCGGGGATACAGGCGTGATGGTATGTTATGTTATGAGTGCGAATGTTGTGATTTTGCTTATATGTGGAGGGTAAAGTACCAGTCAGACTTGAAAGATTATTTTTGCATTTTTTACCGAACTAAAAAAAAAGGAGATTAATACTTCCCAAGTATATATTTCTTTAGCCATAACATCTTTGTTTATGAACTGATCTAATTGATTCTATTTTTGTTGGAAAGGGGGTCCCTCAAGGGTGGTCCTATTTTAACTTTAATGGCACTGGACCTTCGACTTCAAAAATACACCAGTAAATTCTCAAAATTACTGAAGTTGGATTTCATTTTTGGAAAAAAATAATAATCTTGTATTGCTTATTTATGGGGAAGTGGGGGTAACGACAGTAACACGAGTGAAACTAAGTGACGCAGCTAATGTTAATAATAATCAAACTCATCGTCCCTGCCGAAATATTTTGTTTAGTACATTAAAGTTTATTTCGTGTCTGCTTGTTGCAATGTGAACCCTTGAACTTTGCGTATGAAATGCACGATGACGTCACACGTCACTTCATGCGATCTTAGCACGAACGGGCAAGAAGTCTAATAAAAAATACAGAACCGCATAACGATATATACACATAAATATTTATGATTCGACAACAAACTTCACAAAACCTAAAATCACCTATTATGTATTTTCTATGAAATGATTACAATAAATAAAATACCTACTTGATTCTCTGTTCTTGATTCACTTCTTTATTATAAATGAGAATATAAAAATAGGGTTATTTATCAATCCCAACCAATCTTGATATTGTTTTTATGTTAAACCAGCTGTCTTCGGTTGCGCTCGTATGGAGTCCTACAGAATGCTGTCTCGATCGGGCACGCGCACACGTGTTTCTACCCTCCGCTCACAGTTATTTTTAAGAAAAAAATTCTTAATAGAGGTCATTCTAAGAAGTTTTTTGTAGGTCTTTCAAGGTCTACAATTATTATGTAATACATTAATTTGATATACCCCTTATGGTTTACTCAGTGTAATCTATTTATGCCACTCCTTATATCATCAGCTAGCTGTCAGTTAAAAATAAATTGTTTTTTCTGTTTTAAGTACATATAATTTCATACGCATTTAGTAAAAAAGCTGTTATTTTGAAACTACAAACGAACACTTCAATTATATTTATTTGTATAGATAAAGTACCTACGTGTGGCAGCCCTACTAACCAAGTACACTGAATTTAAAAACTCTACTTACATCCAAAAAGTCATTTTAAGAGTACCTACTACTGTAATAGAAAATATGTTACCATGAAGTAAGCACTCATTATTCGCTTGATCAATGTAATTTTAAGTTTTGTGTAAATTTGCGTATTTTCTACTATACACGACCTAGTTACCACTGAAGTAATAACCATTGTGTCTCGGTATTTAACACCATGAACATCTGATGCGCGGCCCTTCGTGATAATATAATTATCACTTCTGGCACTTGGCAGTCACCGCGCGTATAGACTTACAAGAAACAAAATATATAAACATTATATTAAAGCCACACTTTTTAAATTAAACTGCTTTCCCATTTGCATCAGCGAGCGATAATAGTTTATCGCATGAATTTTATCATTCGTCAGGTAATATGTCGGAGCCGTCGATTGGCTAATATAATTACATTTTGTTCCAGAAAATCTGTTGAGACTTGTGAGCTGTTTAAACTTCTTATATTATAGAGCAAACAATAGCAGGTAATTTTATCTCGGTATGCTAAAAAAACTTTTTTAAATATATATATACTACTAGGTGGCAAACAAGCGTACGGCCCGCCTGAAAGTAAACGGCTATCGTAGCTTACCATAACATAGGTATCACTAGCGCGTTGCCGACCTTGAACCCGACTGCCCTAAGCAGCTCTGGCAACCCTATTCACTGTAGAAACACAATACAAGGATATTTGACTGCGATTTTCTCTAGGGTGGGGGGGTATTCCAACAGTCAGACTATCCCAAGTAGAGAGGAATCTCCAAAGAAATTTGAAAGAAAGAAAACGCGCTCTATCTCTCTTTCAAACCCCCAAGCTCCCCAAGGAACTAAAATGAGGAACGTTTATGTTTGGTCAATAAAGACCCAATAAAGTGCCTTAGAATCTTTAACTTTAACTTTTTAGTTTTTAGTTAGTTATGAAGATTTTTTCATCAATTTTCATCAGTATTTTATATGCAACGATCATGGTTTATATGAAATTTGTACTTTTATTACTCAGATAACTAGAATCAGTGATGGCTCAGGGACATCGCGTCGAACGACGTGAGTTCGAATCTCTGTAATGAGCCTGAGGTTTCGGTGAAGGAACACATCGTGATGAATTACTTCACCTGGTAGTAGGGCTTTTTTGCCCGCTTGGCTAGGTAGCACCCTCAAGTTGAAAATCTGTCACCAAGCACCAAAACGTGTTCCGCCAGTCTTGCATTAGGCTTTACGAGGTACCATCTTCAACCACATCATAACTTAAGATCAAATAAGATTGTGGCCACAAAGATAAATGATCTATGTCACAACTTAAAAGTACTGCTTTATATTATTTTTAAAGCATAGCCTATAAATTTAACTGTGACATTTCCTTTAAAGAAGATACTCAACTATGACTCGGATACGCTAAATGTCAAGGTTAGCCGCAAGATGGCGTTATTAAAAAAAATGTCTGTTAAATGGAAGCGCAAACGTGCCATTTCAACTCATAATTTCGCACTTTTGTTTTAAATTGTTTTAACGGTGCAATTTTTTTAACCATTATTGCATTATTGTTGCTACGTGTTATTACTACTGTACCATTAACCTGATCGGTGTAGAATGTAATGGTCTCTATTTCTGATTTTTTTAAGCGTTTAATATAAAAGATCTTGTATTAAATACTGAATACTGCGATACTAAATAAGCGACCTTGTTTATAATAATCATTGCCAGACATTTTACATAGAACATTGATCCAGAGAGTTTCCAGCGTCAGCGTCAGATAAACGTAGGGCTGCTGCCATCACCTAAATTGTTGACGCGGGACAATAACTTCAAAATCGCCGGACAATTACGTGAAATAGGGATATTCCCCGGACTTCTTAAAAAATGTTTATAAACAAAAATAAAATAATCATCTTTATATCCTTTTTGTATTCATTTAAACATCTTATTTTCTAATTGTTTTAAAATGTTTAATTTAAGAATTATATACCTATACATGTTACGTTCATTATAATTCAAGTGAAAAGTACATTAAAATATCGCCTATTCTTCCTGTTTTCTTGTAATCCCTAATCTATCTATACAGTTAATAAAATTGAAGTGTCTGTTTTTCATGTCAAAATAACAACTTTTTACTAAATGCATATGAAAGTATATACGATACCTATAACAAAAAGCCCATTTTTTTTATTTTTGTCTGTCTGTCTGTTTCTTTGTTCCAGGTAATCTCCGAAGCGGTTGGACCGATTTTGACGGGACTTTCACTGATAGATAGCTGATGATATAGGCAGTAACTTAGGCTACTTTAATTTTTAAAAAGAATTAGGGTTCCACACACATAAAAAAAATTGGTCATGGTGAATCAATTCGGGCGCTTAAATGGCTTATACTGAGTAAACCATAAGAGATATAGCAAATTAATGTAGTAGATCATTGTAGGCATTAAAAAGGCCTACAAAAAAGTCCGTAAGACTATATATCTATCTTCTAAGGAACACCTACAATAAGCATTTTTGTCATTAAAATAGTGGAGAGCAAAATTCGCGCGGTCATTCTGTAGTCCACATGAGCGAAGCCACGGGCACAGCTTGTTTCCAAATATAAACTAAACACCTTACACTATTCATCGTTAATGTGTTTCTCGAAGGCGAGCGTGCAGTCAATATTTAATTTTAATCATAACTTGAATTTCGAGGTTCCTGATCGGTTTGTCCAACTTATTAACATACGTCGGAGGCTGCTTTGAGCCATTAACTTTTGGTAGCCCACGTGTATTAAATACGATATATTATGTAAAATGTAGAGTTTTTGGCAGGATCCCAAACTGTCTGTTTTTTTTTTGTTCATAAATTTGTGTTGTTTGACCGTATGTTGTGTACCTAATACAGGTGGCATTTTGCATAATAAGTGAAGTGGATTGGATTTAATAAAATTGGATCATGAATTCTGAGATGCCACAAAAACTTCCTAGAAAGTTTTAACGAGGCAGCCACCATCTTGTTACAATTCTGAAATAATCATAGGGCAGGACACTCTATATTCAATCGATTAAGGCAGTAATGGTCTTCAAAAAAAGGACTAGTTACCAAGTTAAGAAGATGAACAAGTAAAATGTATAACTATGTAAGCAATTCTTCACTATACTCCGTTCACTATAACCTGTCCCTTTCCTTTGTGTTGGCACTATTGCCTGTCAATTGAATGTGGCTAAATAATGATGTGTAGAATAAAACAAATAAAAAAATACTTTATTAAATTTTTGCCCTAAGAAGGAGTGTTCACTCGTTTTAAAATACAATAAAATCAACATTTCACTGAATTTCGCTATTAGTTTTATTCCAAGATTGACATAGAGAGATAGATTAAAAGTGTGACCAAATTAACATAAAAATTACACAGAATATTTTTCTTAATGATACCAATGTTTTCAAACATCTCGCCCACCAAGAACTTCGTTCTTAAATCAAATTAACAAACAAGAAAAAATCACCAATACCTACATATTGATATAACTTAAATTCAATCAACATAAGTATACAAAGTAATAAGCACATAAAATCAACAATCACACAAAAGCAACAAATACAATAAATAAGAAAATTTATAAAGGCATGCATAAATATACTATAGAAATGTTTACATACCAACTCTTTTTATTTTTTTTAATATTGAAAATTTACGCAACCTTTACAAATTTTTACATCTCAAACCTTTACTTAAACGTTTTATTATCATTTATGAGGATACACAACTTATTTAAAGAGCGTTTATATAATCCAAATTTAGTTTTCACTGTTACAACTCTAGTTATACCGTCTAGACATGTATGTTTTTGTATAATTTTTCCTAAAAGCCATTTTGCCGGTGGAACATTTTCATCTCTAATGATAACAATATCTCCTATATTTGGTTCATCTCCTTTAACTGACCACTTATATCTATTATTTAAAATTATTAAGTATTCTTTAGACCATTTATTCCAAAATGAATTTACCATTCTTTGACAAAACTTCCACCTACTTAGATTAGAACATTTATTAATTGAATGATCTTCATCAGGTATAGTGATAAGAGGTTCGCCCACCAAGAAATGTCCTGGGGTTAAAGGAAGTGGGTCGTTAGGGTCATCACTAATATATGATATAGGTCTAGAATTTAAACAGGCTTCAATTTGAGTTAAGACTGTGAAAAGTTCCTCAAATGTTAACGTTGAATCTCCAATAATCTTTTTTAAATGTGTTTTAGTTGATCTTACACCTGCTTCCCACAGTCCTCCAAAATTAGGGGCATGTGGAGGAATGAAATGCCCGGAGGTGCCTTCACCTGCCAACATCTATTGAAATTCACTTGTTAGTTGAGATATATTCCTCTTATACATTTCACACAACTCTTTTTGTGCTCCTAAAAAATTGGTACCATTGTCACTGTATAAATTTTGACAATGTCCTCTTCTGGAGACAAACCTTCTAAAGGCAGCTATAAATCCTTTCGACGTTAAGTCTGACATAGCTTCTAAATGTATAGCTTTTGTTACCATACATATAAATAAGCATATATAGCCTTTATAAGACCTTGCACCTTTCCCAGGTGAAAATCTTATATTTATATGCCCTGTGAAATCCACACCTGCACTTTTGAATGGTCTGGATGGTGTAATTCGAGCCTTCGGTAGATGACCCATAAACATGTTGTTATTTTGCTTTCTGTACCTAAGACAAGTGACACATTCTCTGTATATCTTCTTCACTAAAATTCTACCGCGAGCTATCCAATACTTTGATCTTATATAATTTAACATGATTTGTGGACCACCATGCAAGGTTTTAATGTGAGCATCCAAAGTTATTAACCTTGTTAAATGACTTTCATAAGGTAGAATTACAGGATTTCTTTTATCATAGCTTTCTGGTGAATACTGGCCTACTCTTAATATATCATTTTTATCTAGAATAGGACTGAGTGTATGAAGAATACTTTTCTTTGATACATTTTCTTTACATTTTAAATCTTTTATTTCTTCTTCAAAATATAATATCTGAGTTGTTTTATACAAATGTTAAGTACTTCCTCCATTTCTTTCGTAGTTATAAATGTTATATTTTCTTTAGGTCTACTGTCTTTTGGTAATCTAAATTTCAAAATTCTTCGACAATATGATAAAATTCTTAAAGCCTTTTTTAAATTCGAAAACTTTTGCCAAACAAAATTCTCAATAGGTTTTACAACTGTGGCTAACAATTTTATAGGTTTAATCTCTTCTGTGGTTATAAATTCATTAAAATCTGTCCTATATTTATTCTTTTTAATTAAAAAATCAGGACCATGCCACCACATATCTAACTTAATCAAATCGCAGCTTGACAAACCACGCGAAGCAGGGTCTGCAGGATTATTATTTGTAGAAACATGATTCCACTGATGACTATCTAAGATGTTTAGAATGTCTGACACTCTATTGCTAACAAAAGTGGTCCATCTACTTGGTTCACCTTTTATCCACGCTAAAACAACCGTAGAATCAGACCAAGCAAACAGATTAACTTTAGGTATTCCCATTATCACTGAAACTTCATAAATTAATTTAGCTGCTAGGACAGCTGCACATAGTTCTAGTCTTGGAATAGAAATTTGTCTATCAATTGGCGCAACTTTAGTCTTTGCGGACACCAAATGTACATAAATATTTCCTTTATTATCAATTACTTTAATATATACAACAGCAGCATATGCTGAACTAGATGCATCTGCGAAAACATGTAATTCACATGCATAATCTGTTCTATAATTAAGCCAACGAGGAATTTTTATATGCTTTGTGTTGCATAAATCTCTTTTAAAAGCAATCCACTCATTCAAAAGTTCAGAAGGAAGGATATTATCCCAGCTCAGATTTAATTTCCAGAGCTTTTGCATGAGAATCTTTGATATAACAATGACTGGAGCTAACCATCCTAATGGATCATACAGCCTACCTATATCCGACAATACCTTTCTCTTAGTTACCACATCTTCAATACCTTCAATTTTATAATTATATTCAAAACTATCTGTAATTTTGTTCCAAGAAATTCCCAACACTTTTACTATATTGTCTGTTTTAAATATTATAGTCTCTGTATTTTTTTGTTTTTCACTTTTTATGTAGTTTAATAAGGTATAGCTGTTTGTACACCATTTCTGTAACTGAAAACCACCAGAGTTCATTAAATCATTCATTTCATTAAATATTTGTATAGCATCATTTTCCTCTTCACATCCAGTTAATAAATCGTCCATATAAAAGTCTTTTAAGGTTATTGCTGATGCAAGAGGAAAATTTTGTTGTTCATCTTTAGCTAATTGTTGAAGTGATTTTACTGCTAAATATGGAGCACAAGCTGTTCCAAATGTAAGTCTCAATAAACGATAATGTTGTATTGTTTGGTTCGATTCTCGTCTCCAATATATTCTCTGGTAGTCTGTATCGTCTTCATGAACCAGAATTTGTCGATACATTTGAGATAAATCAGCTACTATACAATAAGGATGATATCTCCACCTCATCAATATATGACGGAGATCTTGTTGAATTTTAGGTCCAATTAGAAAAGTATCATTTAAGGATATGTTATTCGTACCTTTACAAGAAGCATCGTAGACCACACGAAGTTTCGTTGTTTCTCTGTCTTTCTTAATCACAGCATGATGAGGTAGATAGACAGCCTTTGGATTTTTTATTTCTTCAACCTTTTTAATCTCTTCCATATGGTTTTGATCAATGTAATCTTCTATAGCTTTGGTATATTCCTTCTGTAAAGTTTTATCTTTATTAAACCTTTTTTCTAATAAATTAAATCTATGTAGAGCGATTTTGTCTAAACTGTTATTTAGACACCTGGGTTCAGAATGTTTAAAGGGTAAACGAACTTTATATCGTCCGTCTTTCTCTCGTATGGTAGTTGTATTAAATAACTCTTCACATTTATTCTCATCGCTTGTCATTTTCTTATAAACTTCATTAGGTTCTTTTTCTAGCTCCCAAAATTTCTTCAATATTTCGTCTTCTTTTACTCTAAGGTGTAAGTTTATAATTTTCTTAGGATTAGGATTTTCAATCCGGCCTGATAAAACCCATCCGAGTTGCGTATTTTGTGCAACTGGACCACTGTATAAAGGATGTTTTAAAAGACCTCTCAAAATGATCTCACTGTATATCTCAACTCCCAGGATAATGTCGATTTTACCAGGTGTTCCGTACTGAGGATCGGCTAATGGTAATGTCTCAATATCTGACCATTCTTTGACCACAACATTATTGGTAGGTAGAAAAGATGTCAAAGAACGTAGCACGAAAGCTTGAACCTGCACAGAAAAATTGGGAGTTTGGATTGACTCTAAATTAAATAAAACCTTACTTTTAATTTTCATATCACCATCACCTACACCTGAAACTAGACCATTCATAGGGATTTTATACAAGCCTAATCTTTGTACTGTGTCTTCGGTTACAAAAGATGCTTCAGAACCCTGATCTATTAAAACTCGAACTATTTCGGAAAACCCAGATGGGGTTTTGATCTTAGCTAACGCTGTTGCCAGTAGTACTTCACTATTACTCTCCACAACAAAGTGAGCCAATATCTTTTTCTCATTATCTTGATTAGAGGACTCTTTGTTGACAGAAACAGCACGAGTTCTTATATTCTCCGTTGGTGAGGGTCCGCAAGCTGTAGCTCTCTCAATATGTAATAAGGTGTGATGTCTTCTTCCACAGCGTCGACAATAGGTAGGTCGGTGACAGTTTTTCACATTATGGCTTGAGGCAAAACAATTGAAGCATAGCCCCTTGGATTTTATAAACTCTATTCTCTTTTCTGGGGGCTGGCTTTTAAATTGTTCACATTGGAATAATAAATGTTGATTATTGCATTTTATACAAGCTAAATTTTTATTTATATTTGTTTCTAGTGTGCAGTGATATGACTTCTGTTTTGATCCCATATGTTTATTTACTTTACATTCTTCCAACATTTCCAAACTTCTGAATCTTGTCTCTAAGAAGCTCACAAGATCGTTCCATGTTGGAAGACTATCAGAATCGCATTGACTCAAGTTTGATTCCCACAATTTTCTAGACTCTATATCCAGTTTTGTTACAATTAAATGAATTACGATAGTATCCCATGAATCAACGATTATGCCCAAATTTTTGAGTAATTTTAAGCAAGACGATGTATTATCTAAAATTTCTTTTATTGCGGTCGAAGATTCAGTTGTTATAATTCTTTGTGCAAATAAACGCTTCATTACTTCATTCACATTATACCTTTTGTTATTATATCTGCGTTTTAATTGATTCCAGGCTTCTTCATAATTTGTCTCTGTAGTATTAAGGTTCATAAGAAGTTTCTCTGGTTCACCGGACAAGCAACTTTTCAGATAATGTAACTTTTGTACTGGATTTATATTATTATTATTGTGTATTAGGGAAACAAACATGTCATGAAACATTTGCCATTCTTCATAACTTCCTTTAAAACTCGGCAATTGGATTTGTGGCAATTTAACTTCACATAGTGATTGTGATGGAACAGTTATAGTTTTTGAATTGGAGTCTGACATTTCCGTCAACATTTTAAAATCTTCCTTAAGCTTTGTTTTGTAATCCGTATAAATATCGTCGAATTCATAATATACATTGCTTATAAAATACTCGTTTTTCTGTTTTTGTTCTTTTGACACTTTACTGACAATGTCCGAATGTAAATTCATAAAATCTTTAGAAATTTTCTCTAAATTTTCGAGTTTTGATTCAACGTAATATTTTGTTATACGTGTTTTCGGCGATTTTTTATAATTCTCGAAAGCTTTTTTTACCTTTTCTAAATTATCATCTTGCCGCAGATAAAGTGACTCCATTTTGTTCGTATAATTTACAACGTAATAGTTGTACTAGGGATTTTTTCCAAGTTCACTTCAAACTAAATAAACGAATAAACTGTTCTTTTACACACTATTTATTAATTTGGTTTATTTATTTCCCGTGTTTCGGCACCATGTTCACTCGTTTTAAAATACAATAAAATCAACATTTCACTGAATTTCGCTATTAGTTTTATTCCAAGATTGACATAGAGAGATAGATTAAAAGTGTGACCAAATTAACATAAAAATTACACAGAATATTTTTCTTAATGATACCAATGTTTTCAAACAAGGAGTTTATGGTCATCAAAACAGTACTACAGGTTCGGAAAACATCCAGAGCAAACATCTAGAAGAACCGGTAAGAAACTTATCTTTTTCTATATTTTTTTCAACTGTACAAACAATATTTACAGTTAATAATCATATTAATAATTTACTTGCTGCACACAGAGGAAATCACTCCCACACATCATTATCATTCACATAATTATCCACCCTATAAAATAACTTTTTGACAGTAAAACCGTTTTGACATGGTCTTTGAACTGATTGTGCGGCTAATCAGTAATGTGCTTCGGGATTTTATTAAAGAACCTCTAAAGATTTATTCGCAATTTCATATTATTTTTGGTTCATTATGGCACATAATACCAATTTGCTATTTTGAAGTTGATATTCAGTCAATTCTGCTATCGCTTTACTCTTATGAAATATATAATTTAGGGCATAGATGAATTATACTACATCTATGATTTTATATAGTATCTAAGACTATGAAGTAAGCAATTCTTTCTTCTTCTTTCTTTGTAATTGGTTTCTCGGAAACGGCTCCAACGATTCGAGTGCAACTTTGCATTTAGATAATCTTTTACATTCCAAGTTTACCTAGATATGTGTTTTCTTTTTGTGAGACACCGAGTGCAGCTTGGTCGCCCTGATATGTATTATTTATATTTGAGTTTTTTTTCGGTATTCGACCATCGCACTTTTAACTATAAATCCTTTATCCTGCAATAATTCACTTAAATTAACACGGGTAGTAATGTTAGTCCCACACAATTAATTTATCCAACCTGCCCCGTCTTCCCTAATTTTCAGGAGGCACCATAGGGAAAACATGGCATCCCCAGTAGTCAAGGCTACCAATTCCTGAACGAAAGTTTTTTTATAATAAACAGACTGTACCAGGGATGGTAAACGTACCAGGTTCCAGGGACTTGTAGCATGTACATGGTCACGGAGGAGCTAAAAAAAAACATCCCCGGCGACGAACAACAGAACTATGGTACTGGTATTTGCTATTTGTTTAAGGAATAAGGATTATTTTTTAAGTACTAACTTTTAGCGACATCTGTACCAGGATTGTTGCACTATCTACCATCCCTAGACTGTCCCATTAAAGTGTTTACGGTCTAGTGTAGTAAGAGTAACCCACCACTGGAATTTTTATTAATATTTATCGTGCGCACGTGACTTACGGCCGTTTTCAATAACATATCTGAGTTTACTATCACCGATTAGTACATATTTGTTATAAGTACTACCTTTAACTTAAGACAGATATCAGTTTCCATCTTATCTGTTCAAGCTAAAGGATATGGATATATATTATGTAGATACGAAAAACTATCCATTGATAGGATATTGAAAAAAAAAGTAAGGACAAAAGTTTATATTTGTCTATCTTTAGTAACTAAAACGACTGATAGATAGGATATTAAAACGGCCTTTAATCAACTCTAGTCGAGATCATTCGATACGTAAGTACAATTTAAAGGACATACTTTACACCGGTGCTCAAGTTATTTAATGTTCATAAGCACGTTGACCGATTTAATGTCTTATGATATTTGTAAACACTTATAAAATGTAATTTGATATCTAGTAATTAATAAAATATATAGACCAATTACATGGCCGCTTGCATTTCATTACGGACAGTAATTAGATTTTTATTACATTTTTTTATGTAAATCATAACTTATATTGACATATTTATTTTAACATTTAAACAAGTTAATAAGTTTTGTGTTAATTATATGATTGATGAAACCTTCATTGTATGTCGAGACGATCTTGACATAATATATGTTGTCCATGACCCATTTTCTATTAAAAAACAGGTATGAACTCTGAAGATAGGGTTTGGCGGGATCATGATTTGTTAATAATAAGTATATAGATAAAATAATTTTGAATAGCCATAAAAACTCCCAGTTCAGTTCTAACAAGTTAGCTACTACCATCTAGTTCGAGTACCTACCTATTGTTTGAACAATTTTTTAGTCAAGTGTTCTGGTTTCAGTAGGGTTTTTGTTTCCTTTTTATTAATTTATCTTGATTTTATTTTGTTTTATTTAAAATTAAAGAATAATTAAGTATACAGATATAAGAGATGACATATTACAAAATACAATATATGGAAAAGCATCCACGTCTAAGCCGGTTTATAAGTAGGGGTCAACACTTTCACAAAGGCATCCGCGATGAAGTCTCTATTCCCTCGTAACGTAATATAATTCATGCTTATGTTTTGATATCTCCTTTATCGTTCACGTTTTCTATAAAATCTCTTGTCAGCGTTTCTAACTTTGCAAAAATATAATAACGTTTATAAACATAAGTATAAAAGGTAACTGGGCGACCTAGTATTACTTGATATATTAAAAGCACCTACCTATCTAGGTAAACTCGGAAGTTAAAACATCTAAATCAATGACATTTTATATGTAGACATGTCATACGCCAACATCAGTGCACTAAAAATCAGCGTCATTAAACTATACATACAAACTATAAATAATGCTTCCAGGTATGTAATACGCAAAAAAGGGAAAGAATATGAAACATTATATGTTATTTTTGTTGTTAGAACGAAATATTTATTTTGAGTTGTAATGTCGCGCAACCACGACACTGGTTAAAACGTGACTAAGAGAATGTTAGGCAATTACCTGAATTTAATATTGCCAAAATCGAGCGCGGTTAATGCATCTACACGTTTATAAACATCTTAGATCTAAATACAAAGTTTCGTTCGAATCGTTTGAACTGTTTCAGAGATACCAATTACATATATGTTACAAAATATACTCACTTATTAGTAAGACACGTCTGAGATGCTCAAGCAAACCTCAACCTGCACGTGGTGCACCCTGCTGAGTAACGAACAAGGAAATTGCGATAGTGGGGTGTTAGGGTTATTTTGCCAGACTAGGTCGCGACCACTATGCATGTAGTGAAAAGTCCGTCATAGTGACTCGCTTTTTCGTGTCGCGTTTTGGGATCAGCCTGTGCATATCCAGTTAAATGATTACAGGCCGGCATGACAGCGGGGACCGTCGACGTATTACGATTTCTCGGTGGTCACCGTTGTGTTAGTATTGTACTGTGCTTACCATCAGGGAGAGTACAGTCAACTTACTGTTAAAAAAATACAATAATTATTGTTTTTATGTTTATTTGCATATTTTTCATCAATTTGATAGCTTAGTACCTTCTCGCTTAATTATCGCTGGACTAACTTAATTTCATCATAGATATTTATTTAGGCGAAGGACCAATTAGTTTTTACAATGTAACCAAAATCATTTGTTTTAGTTTATTTTGATTGAATATTTAATTTTATGCGCTGTGATTTTTGCTATTGTAAATAATATGGGATAACTTTTTGTTCTTTGAATGTTTATAATTCGCTGATGAACACATCGTCAACAATGTGAAAATATTTATATTTTTATAGAAAATTTAACGCTCTACAAAAAAGGTCCCTTATGATTTTTCACTAAATCTACTGGATGAAACGTTATCTGAGATTCAATTTTGAATTAAAATTGTCAGTATTGTCAAATAGGTATACATAGTTACAAAATTAACATCTGTATAATAATAATAAAATATAAGTATCACAAATTTTTTTGAATCGCAGCTTTATGCCCTAATCGCTCGCCCCCAAGTCTGGTGAAGCTGTAAAAGCCATCAGAGGCTCCAGTACCACAAAACCTCCCTAGAGAATTCTAACAAGGGAGCCCACAGTGTTAGATTTCTGAATTCTATATTCACTTGATAATGGCAGTAATTGTCTTCAATAAAGAGAATAATAATAAGTTTCAGGTTAGAAAGAAGAAATCAATACGATCGTGTACAACTTATTGATACCAAACCAAATTAATTACAATAGACATTAGAGGTGTGAACCGGTTCGAAGAACCCGTAAAACCGTTTTTTTTTTAATATCAACAATAACAAACTGGTTTCAAACTGTCTGTCGTTCGCGACTGAATGAACAAAATAAACCCTTAGCCACCAAAATCAAACTCACTTTATAAGCTCTGTATTAAAGTATATTATATATTATGTCATTGGTAAAATAAGTACTATGATTATGTATCATTCTTTATGTTAAAGTTATTGTTATAATCTTTTATCGTAGTGAAATATGGTTACAATTGTCACAAATAACCTCGTCCGGTGGAACCGTTTAAAGCTTGCGATCTGTATTGAACTAAAAACACACAGCACCTAATCCCTTCGATAACATCGCACTTAAACATCTATCGGTGCCGGCAACTTCTGTGCTTTCAGAGTGCATGTTCTCAGAAAGAGCAGACTTCTAGATGATGCTCTCAATCAAATATGTTTTATTCACCAAAATGACATCTTTATTTAATAAATTTATTAATAAAAACAAAGCAGTTACATTATATATCTTTAGCTTTTTAAATAATAAGCAGATAAAATTTAAAATACCTTTTTTTAAAGTACTCGGTAAAAACCGGTTCTTATACGTGTAACCGGTTCGCATCACTAATAGACATCGAACCTAGAAAGGAGTTTAAATCTGATATACTTATTTAGTAGCCAGCCTTAATCTAATTAAAACAAAATTATACTATAATTGACAAAAATTAAAACCAGTGTACATACCTATATATTGGCCCTGATATTTTTGTAATATAAGTAAGAGGTAGTTGAGGTTAACATGACCGTTTTAATTTGCCATTAATAGTCGATTATGTTACATACGTACATGCCACAAATTAATAATTATAACTAGGTTGAATTGCGAAAAATAATACGTAAATATATATATATATTTTATATTTGATTTCATGTTCAAGTTGGAATATATATGTATTAATTAGCAAACACCTGTGACATCGTACGCGTTAATTGCTTTATGTACAAAACTTGATAGCAATAATATACAGTCTATGTGTCTCAGGTATAGGACTGCCATGCCACCTGTCCGGAGTTCTTAGTTTGAAAGGCGTCCGGGAACCATCCGAGCGGGGATTTAAAAAAAGCGTTTTTGCGTCCGGGTAAACTCGGATTAATTGAGCAAACAATAAAACAAATAATTAATAAAAAAAGGTTTATATAATTATCTTTAATCTATTGAAAAGTTACAATTTAAATTTTATGTAGCTTTACTTGGCCTACATAGACATTTTTTTTATAACTTTGACGCCAAAAAGAAGGGCTTTGAATTAATTACCTCATTAAGAGCAGTGTATGTATATACTGTACTGAATATTAATAATTAGCAAGGTATTTCATTTGTTTTGCTAAACCTAATAAGGTTAAATGTTTATTTATTTATTAATTAAAGAAGCGCCAACAGCGCGCATATAATACTTGATCCATTTTTACAATTAATTCTAAATCCAATACAAACATGCGAACCTATTAAATGCGCCCACTAAATTGACAAAATACAAAATCGCAATAGTAATAAAAACATTAAGTAAAGTGCAGGTAAGTTATTACGTTGCATGAAACATTACTAATCATATAAAATAATTATTTAAATTAATACTAATATAAATAACAGAAAACAAAAGCAATTTTGACATTGGCAAAATTGCTTACATAGGCAGAATGTCAAAATAAAAAAAGTAAATAACACTGTAGCATTAAAATAATGCATTGAATGGGCCGGTATTTTTCAATTAATAATGGGAAAAAGAAAAAAAAAATAGAGATGTCAAACATTTCAAAATGAATAAAAAAAGGAAATACCTAAATATGATTATTTTCTTTCTGTTTAAAAACCTTTTTTTTTCTTCGCCTATTTCATGTAAATATCCGAGGATTTTGAATTTATGTCCGGCGTCAACAATTTAGGTGTTAGCAGCCCTACTCGGGAAGAACGTAGCTTTCTTACAATGAAATAACTTTCAGAATCGGATCAGTAGTTCCAGGATAAACAAACATTACATATCTTTATAATAATAATAGGTACCTATAGATATAATATAAAATATAATTAATAGATAATTAAAGATGTATTTGGAAAGCAATCTAGACGCCTTAAGTTTTTGTTCAAACAGTATTTCAATATTTTTTTAATGTTTTCTATGTATTTTCTTTCCCGACAAGAAGTACAAGTGTACCCCCTTGCACCCTGCTGATATGCCGGCGCCCATGGAAAAATAGATCAATTAGCTGAATTTATATTAAATTAATTGAACATACCTACATATCAAAGCATTTACTAGGTTTTGGAATCTTATGGAATATTAAGTAGGTACTTATCCTACTAACAACTATAAACTATTATTAAATATATTTTAATTTTGACCGTTCAGTCATAAATACAAATAATTTTTTATGACTAATATATTACTGTTTATATATTATAATCTGTATTATATACTAGTTATTATATAACAATATAATGATATAGACACAAATAAAGTGGTTCAGAAACGCTTTCAGAAATCTCGATCCATTTAAAATACTTTATGTCGGTATTTAAAAAAAAAGAAAATTATAATATTCATTTAAAAAAAGTAATAAACATACTTTCGAGATGCGATCGCTACAGAAGAACTGATTTTAGATAACAAAAAAAAACATACCTTTAAAAAATTATAAGATTTTAATAACGTACCTTTTACGAAAACCTAGAACGGACAGAAGACCCGTTCTCTCGACTTTTCCAATTTTCACATTAGCTCCCACCGACGAACATAAAATATTAAAACAGTAACGAAATAAATAATAGTCAATAAAAAAGTTCACTTGTCCTTCGTCGCACAGTTCACTTGAAATAATTCACCGAAAAAATCGAAGAGTTGTTTGAGCTATCGAATTAATCGAAAACGAAATTGTACGTCAAGTAACTAGTCGGTATTCGTTCGAAAACCGACCGCGGAGTAACGTAAACACACCAATGAGGTTGGTTATCAACTGACAGGTGAATGAGGCGCGGCGCTAGTCCGCACTCGCGTGTCAGGTGAGAGGACTGCGAAGCTGTATGCGACAACCGACAGCAATCTATATACAAACTAGCTATGCCCAGCGGCTGCGCTTGCATGGACTACAGAACGCCGTAGATCGAACGTACACACGCGCGAATGCACTAACCCCGCTCCCAATTATTTTAAAAATAAAAATGCTTACTGTTTTTTTTCTGACTGACTATACTATTAGCCATAAGAGCCCAGGAGCATCAGACGGCTTATACAGCTTCACCGTAACTTGGGGGAGAGCGCTTAAAGGCATTCAGCCAAGGAAATAAAAACAGCTCGCTCAAGGGTGCCAAATTCGTCTGATCTATTTATTTATTTATACTTTATGCGTTAAATACGCAATGAAGGACTTAATGCCTAAGGCATTCTCTGCCAGTCAACCATTAGGTGATGCAGAGATAAATGTTGGTAGGTGTAAAAGGTAAGGGTTTTATGAAATTATGTTTAACCTATTTAATATCACAATATATAAATAAAATATCAACACCGAAATATAATATATATAAGACATATATAATACATATATACTACACTTAAACATAACATACACATAAACAACATCATACATAAATATCAATACAATAAATAAAAGTACTATTCGAGCTAACTAACATAAGTTATTACTACATTAATTAGTTATATTATCTGTAAAGGTTTACTCAGCGTAAGCCATGTAAGCGCCCCAAAATAGTGGTTTTCCAAATTGATTTTAATTTGCACCGGAACCCTAATCATTTTTCTACAATAAAAGTAGCTTAAGTTACTCCTTATAATATCAACTATCTGCCAGTGAAAGTCCCGTCAAAACCAGTCAAATCGTTTTGGAGATAACCCGGAACAAACAAACAGACGAAAGTTTAAAAAGTTGGTTTCTTGTTATAGGTACCGTTTAATATTAAGTCCTTACATAACAAATAAGCGTATTGTTGAACTGGCTACTTTGATCTCAAATATCTGGCATTTGGTTAGGAATTTCAAATTCAAATTTATTTCAAACTATCTATGCCCGCGGCTTCGCTCACGTGGACTACACATTGCCATCGATCGGGCACACGCGTTAATCTTGCTCCCCCGCTCCCATCTATTTTAAAGACAAAAATGCTTATTATGGGTGTTCCTTAAAAGATAGACGTATACTCTCACTGACTTTTATGTTGGTCTTTTTAATACCTACAATCATGTAGTACATTAATTTTCTATATCTCTTATGCTTTACTCAGCGCCCGAATTGATTCACCATGACCAGTTTTTTTTTTTATATTGTGCGGAACCGTAATTCTTTTTCTAAAATAAAAGTAGCCTAAGTTACTTCCGATAACATCGACTATCGATCTGTGAAAGTCCCATCAAAATCGGGCCACCCGTTTCGGAGATTGCCCGTAACAAACAGACAGACAGACAAAAATTTTAAAAATGGGTTTTTGTTATATTTATCGCTAAAAAGCCGTTATTTTGAAATTACAAACATACTTCAATTTTATTAATTGTATAGGTAGGTACATTTAGGCTTGTGTATTAGTGTTTCGAATTTAGTGATTCATTTGTTTTCGCACAATTTGTTTTTTTTGACATCGTATTTTTCACAAAATGGAAAACTGAAATATAGCGTTATTTACGAATGAGTTTCACCGTGGCATCAGCGTTGCAGAAAAGGCTCGAAGGATTAATGATGTGTATGAGGAAGCTACTGTAAAAGAGCACGGTTCCAAAGTTTTTGTTCTGGAAATTTTGACCTACGAAACAAACCCCGTGGACGGCCGGAGACCCTGGTTGATAATGAAGCATTAAAGGTGATCGTGGAACCGGATCCATCGCAAACCACGTCAGCGTTAGCGGCAGGCTTCGGTGTGAGTGTTAAAACAATTTTAATTCACTTGAAACAAGCTGGAAAAATTAAACCGCTCGAGAAATGAGTACCGCATGAATTGACTGAAGCGCACCAACAAACACGCGCTGGGTGCTGCGTTACATTACTCAACCGTCACAATAACCAGGGAATTTTTAATCGTATTGTTACTTGTTACGTAAAATGGATCCTTTACAACAATCGGAAACGCTCATCATAGTGGTTGAACCCTTGAACCCCTGGGAACCGGTCAAATCGTGTCCCGAGCGAAAGTTAACTCAGAAAAAGGTACTGGTGTGTGTTTGGTGGACCATTGCTGGTGTTATACACTACAACAACCTAAGATCTAGCCAGATGATAACGGCAGATCTGTATTATCAATAATTGCAAACCATGGTGGAAAAGCTAGCCGTTACACAACCGAGACTGGTCAATCTCTCTAGCCCACTGCTGCTTCAGGACAACGCTAGACCCTATACTTCACGACAGACAGTCGCTAAATTAGAGGAAATGCAGTTGGAAGGTCTCCAACACCCCACCATACTACGTAGACCTTGCTCCAACAGATCACCACTTCTTTCGGAATTTAGACAATTTCATGCAAAGAAAAAAATTCAATTCCGATGAGGCTATCCAAACCACCTTCAAAGATTTTATTGATTCTCGCTCCCACATTTTTTTCAGCAATGCAATCAACGCTAATTTCATATGTTTCTAAGGACCTATTACTTTCATGCATTTAGTAAAAAGCTGTTATTTTGACATCACAAACAGACACTTCATTTTATTTATTTTTATATATTATAAAAATTGGATTACTTTATTATTTTTTAAGAAATGTTTAACCTATTTATATTATAAACTATCAATGTAGCTATATCACGTTTATATTTTTGGTAAACATACTTTTCAGAGTTAACACAAAATTATTAATACCGAAAGATATAAATTTGTCACTGTGGCGACATGTCAGATTATGTAGACGATTATTTAACATCTGAATTTTTTTTTTGTTTATGGTATATGGAAAAATACATATTATTTTTCCTACATCCAATTTCATCAGTTTTATACCTAAACTGTTCCCTATTAAAATTACAATATTAGATACCTACATTGTTTTTCAAAGTCTCTGTTAAAATTATTATCAATGATTTGCTTGTACGTATCAACAATTAATTAATCATTTTTCTATCAACGTCTGGGCCAAAATATTACCTTACCTATTCTGTCACTAAAAACTATAATAGTTTTCGATACAGCATTTGATTTATTCAAATTTAAAGACTGTTCATATTGTAAAGACTGATCTAAGTCTGGTGTAGCTGGTTCAGGAAGTATATGAACAACTTCAGAGGACAGATTCAAGTCAAATTTGTTATCGGTGGCTGTGTGCCATACGGATACCCACAGCGAACACAATCACACAAATCACACAACGTACAACTTGTTAAGCGACTGTATCCCCTCCACATTCCCCGCAACTGACTCCATCAACTAACCCGCTGATACCATATTATATCCATGTCCAAGTTCGGTGAAGCTGTAAAAGCCGCAGCGGCTGCAGGGCCCCTAAGGCTAACAGTGTAGTCAGTTCTAAAAAAAAAACCATATGTTCACTAGTTTTTTTTGTGAATATTCATTTTCAGATTTGCTTTTATAAAATTTACCTTTATTTGTAAATCAGCCTGTAAACGCTGTATGTCATTACTGTATACAACCTGCTTTTCCTGAGTCAGTGATTTTAAGTTTTCTATTTTATTTTTTAATAATATTTTTTCCCTTCCTAAAACATCTAATGATTTACGATTTTTATTATATTTAATTTTATCAACACATTTTCAAATTATTCTATTAATTTTAATATTTTTTTTAAATTAATCGTAGCTGCTCATGGTTGGACTACTCTCTATTATATCATTATAAAACATTAATGTTTCAGCACTTTTTTGGTAATCTACTTGTGACTCTAATTCACTGATTACTTTTTGGGAATTTTTTAATTATATTTTTAATTTACTAACCAATACATATTTTTTGCTTATACTTTAATAAATCTAAAACAATTTTAAATTCTGGGAAGTAATGTAATATTTCGTCATTAGTTATAAATTGCGTAATAATAAATCGTAGTTGTTGACGTAGTAATAAATCGAGACTATTGTGTACTGAAGTTTACCTATCTAGATTTCGTTTCAGCCGTTTGTATGATCACGTAATACTGTTTACTTCAGTGTACTGTGGCTTGCGCGCATACGTCACGCAATTCCCTTCCCCGCCCCCGCCAACGTAAGTAGGAAACATAGGACGGTCGCGCACTATCGTGTACGACTATAATCAAAGTAATTAATACAAATATAGGAATACTAATTTAGCATTATTATTAACGTGATACTAACCAATTTTTTATTATTTTTCTTGAAGTTAATACTATTATTGCTATAAAAATGTTCATTAAATTTTAATACTTATTCATTTGTTTTTTAATTCCTATTGGCACAAAAACCATGATTTAATATCTTTAACACCATTTAAGTGTAATTTTATAAACAGTGATAATTTTAATATCTAATATTTAGTATATGTAAATAGTTACATACTAATTCATTCTATACAATGACTCCGCGCCAAGCGCTATCGCCGCGCGTGGCAACTAACCGAACTACTTACTACCGATTTTAATAATAACATAAATACTTTGGCTAAAAGTTCCAAAAACTAGTTATTCTAAAGTACTCTAATATTATACATTGAGTGTCTTATTACTTACCATTTCAGGTGATATAATAAATACATATAGGAGGTACCTCTTAAATAACATGCAACTGAAGTTGTAATTAAAATTACAAATGTAAATTAAAATCCATTGTAATTTTCTATTATTTTAATATTATTTTTTTATTTATAACTAAATATGAATATTTACAATAATTATATAAAAGTACTTCTTTTATAAGTAGGTAAATGAAATTTCGATAAGTATTTTTATAACATACCTACTTCTCTCTAAAACTTCACTTACTACGGTTTTAAGGTAAATAAATTATTACTGTAATGAAGTAAAATACATTGCGTATATGTATATTGCAAATAACAATATTCCTTCACATAGACTTGAGAAAAAAATTAGTCTAAGACGTCTACAGATGAGTGCAGTCACCTTAATAAAACATTCATATTTTTGAAATATGTACAGGTATAGAATTAGAGATGTTTTTTCGTTCATAGTAGTAATACATACAGTGACTAAAACAGGATTAAACAAGTTTGTGCTAGCTACCATATGCCATACACTCTCGCATCAGTCGCTTACATAGCATTAGAAGTGTACATACATACATACACTACTACAAAATTTGTACAGTTTGGAACAGTCTATAAATGCAAAAATGTCTACAAGCTGATTTGGTTGTAGCAATATTTGAACAATAAAATGTAAAGATTGAGGAATTATGATTTTGTAAAACTCCTAATACCATACATAACATTTGTTCAAATAGTTAATGTTTTGTCAGAAAGTTGATTTGGTTATGTTAACACTTAATAATTATTTTGTAACTTATTTTATACTCTATATTATGTAATTTGTATCACACTTTATATGTATACTAATATTTTTGGTTATTGTGTACAAGTAAGACATCATATTTAAAATAAGTCAGGATATACCACTTCTAGAAGTCTTATTAAGGTGACCACCAATTTACTAAATCATGAGTATGATATTTAAGTTGCAATCCTTCATTAAAGTTGCATAGCTTAAAACTTAAGATCTAACATTTGAGATAAGAATTTAAAACTTAATTATTGATTATGGGAATTAAAGATTGATGTCATAATGTGTTTGTTTATTAGAGGTGAAATGGATAGTGGTTTGGCCGGATACCGAATATACGTCAAGTAATGAAGCTAGAGTGCCGGATATCCAGCTACCGGATATTCGGCCCTTTATCGCGTTAGATGACGTGATCAGTTTGATTCGAATACTGGCGCGATAAACGAGATCAGAAATAAACTAAACCAATTAATAAAACAAACATTTTTGACGTATATAACCTATTGTGGTATGATTTGCCTTGTGTAAAATAAAGAGAATTTTTTTAATTTTGCTATCCGGTATTCGGCCGGATACTGAAACCAAGGCAGGATAGGCCAGATACCAGATAGTTACCAGATATCCATTTTATCTCTATTGAGTATCCTATATTTTGGCAAAAAGAAGAAAAAAAGGAATGAAATAGACCTGTTTAGAGATGCTGCAAAAGCTCCCAAGAAAGTTCTAACAATCTTGTTAGAATACTGAAATCATTATAGGACAGGACATTGTATTTCTATATTCACTCAATAATGGCAGTAATGGTCTTCAATATAGAGGACTAATTGCCAAGTCAGGAACAAGAAATAAGCCTGTCATATAAAAAGGGTAATTTGTAATACTTCACAAGTGGTAATATATATTGCTACTTTTAATATGTAAATTTCAATATCAAAATGCCAATAATTCTATAATATTATATACCTTCAAATCCCAATTCTGTACACATTTTTGACAAACAAAGCTATCACTTAAAATCATCTGTGGTGGAAGCCACCAAACTTCCTTCCCTATAACTGTGGCTTCACATCTTGATTTAGGATCAAGGCTGGGTTCTGCATGTCGAGTTGACATTGGGCAATATCACTGAGAGCACCTTGGATTTTTTCTAGTAATATCTCACCTTGACGAACAACCTGAAAATTTTTTATACTTTTAAGCATGACATTTATTTACCTTTGTTGAATGATAATTTTAAATACAATACATATTATTTCCCATTAAAATTCAAATGGAAATATTTAAAATTATATGTATGTTTAAAAAAAGATACTTGTAGCCAAATATTTGTATTGTGTGCTAGGATAAATGTTAGAATCAATGAAGAAGTGACATGGGCCACATAATATTTAAGTACAACGTATGGGAATCAAAGAAAAAGCAAAAATAGAAAAGTATTTTTTTTGTCAAGTGTTTTGTTTCAGTTGGGCTTTTGTTTTCTTTTTAATAATTAAGTTTAACAGTTTAGTCCTATCACTGAATTATAACTGTATGGGAATTACTGTAATTTTATTAGATCAGAATAAATATAAGTTGTGATTGAAATTATCTTAAAACCTCCTCAAGTTGCTCGGCTGCCTCTTTATTTTCTACTTCCAACCTTCTTAAACTTTGAACTTGCAGTTCTGTTGAGCTTTCCTCACTCGGTAAGGACTCGATCAACGTATCAATATCTTTAGCACATCGCGATATTAAAGTTGCAAATAACACTGCGTAGTCTTCTTGATTCTGCTGTTGTTGAGGCGTTTGCGAGCCACTGCGATCGAAACAGGGGAATTTACTGGGTGTTGAAAATTGCTGCAGGATTCCAATACTGTTGCAGAAGTGTTCTGCTTGCTAAAAAAACAAAATACAGTATTGTAATACGAACATTCACAAATTATTGATTACAAACCGACTGTAGAATTGAAGCTTATTTGTGACTATTTACCTGGTTTATTGTATCTTGGAGTTGGGTCAGTCGGTCTGCCATCGTATAATTTTATTGGATTTTTTATGTGATTAAAGTTTTAGTGAGATCTACAGATTCGGATTTGCCTTTTTCTCAAATCTGAATATTACAAAATACAATAACCAGAGATTACAAAATACAAAGTATAAACCATAGATGATAGATACGATACGAACTAGGGACTTCCCTAGTTAATAAATTAACAATTATTATAAATCGATTATTTTCACTATTGATTACTTGTTGACCTAACGTAATTTTTTTTGTCCAAGTCACGGGAAGCTCTAAAAGCCGTTAGAGGCTTCAAGGCAACAAGGTTAACAGTATAGTCAGTCAGAATAGAAAAAACGACATTTTTTTTTAGACAGTAAGTATTCAATCACCCTTCGTTTTCTTTCTAACTTGGCAACTAGTCTCCTTTATTAAAAACCATTACTACCATTATCAAGTGAATATAGTGTCATGTCTTTGAATGATTCAGTATCCCAACATAATGGTGGCTCTCTTGTTAGAACTTCTTATGGAGTTTCTGTGGCACCTCAAAATGTATGCTTCCAGTTTATATTTATAATCCACTTCAATTACGAACAATAACCAAGCTTTATTACGCAAAATGCCAACATTACTATATAATATAGACACAAAACCTTAATTTAATGAATTCAAAATAAAAACCACTATAATGTCACTTCAAGGTCCCGCCAAAAACTCCAATCGCCCCTAAATATCACCCATAAATATCGTAATTTATAAGTACGTATTGAGTTGCTTTTTTATTTATTATTGTATTTTTATTGTGTTCAAAAGTATAATAATATAAGTAATGGAACGCACCGCCCGCGCCTTTGTAACTATTTACGCATTGTATAACAGTAATTATAATACTCTAAAAGTTTAAAGAATTGTGCAAAATAGAAAATAAAATTCCGAGGACGAAAGGTCGTAAAATAAATCAAAACAAAATTTGGCACAAGAATGAGCATTCTCCTTAATAACAAGAATTTTGGCTTTATAAAAATAAACATATATATTTATTTCATTAAAATGTTATGATTATAAATATTTCAGACGTTTAATTAAATTCCTCAAGAAAATATGAAAAAAAATCAATAATTTATTTATTGATTAATTACTTTTCAGACTAATCAAGTATTTAAATGCGATTTTTATTTAGGAATTTGACATCCCTACTACGAACAGAACCATAGACAAATCTTTGACAATGTCAAGTGTCAACTGTCATCAATAGTGACAGTAACATCAAAATTTTTTTTTGTAAAAGAAAAACTTGGCTAATGAATTTTGAGGAATACGTGTAAATGCAAAAGTTGTAGATATTTTTATCACCTACAACTTTGTCATTTAATTTTTTTCATAAGACTTGTAGGTTTTCCGGTAATCGAGATAGACCGTATTTTAGCATTCAAAACTCACCCCTTCCATTTCCCGACCCCAGATCGCCCGTAAATTACTTTTCCAATAGATTTCATCCTACAATTTTCTTTTGGTTCCAAAAATCATCGACACTGGTGTTTAAGTACGTTTCGATCTTTTAAACTACGCAACAGATTTTAATGCGGATAGCTCTACCGTTTAGATAACTTTTTACCGAAGATTTATATACTAGACATTACATATAAATTAAGTTTTTGTTTAATAGATTTTTTTAAATTATTTTTAATCAAGTCAGCAATAAATGATTTTCGGGCGCTTACATGGCTGACGTTTGCTAAACCTTAAGATATACCTACACAAAAATAATGTTCTAAAGAATTATAGTTCTTCAAAAAGCCTAGAGAAGACACCGCGATGGCATATGTCTATTTCCTAAGGTTGAGTCACAATAACCATTTTTATCTTCAACATAATTATAGATTTCAAAACGGTAGTTCCTTATCGTTGCCTCCAATTCGATCACACTTTTGTTGCAACTGTTTCTTTTGCAACAGTCAGACGTCAAATTACGATTTATACAGTTCTAGGTGACTTTGTTTACTTATTTATACCTATAATTCTTAATAAGTAGGATCATAAGGTTGAAATTTTTTTTACAATTAATAACAAAACAATGCAATACAACCAGTAATATTTATTTAATAATTAAGCAGTGTACACATGTTGCACTGTATTGTAAGACTAGAAGTAAAATATCACAATTTAATCAATTATTTAAGGAAACAGTTTCACTTAGTGCAAATAAAATTCAAAAATCATTAGGATAGTGACTAAATAAATATAGATTGTTTAACTAGTATTATGGGTAAATTATCATATTTTAAGTGAAAAATTAGTACACAGTACATACATTATAGTGGTACCTTGTTATAAGTAGGTACACAATTATAGAAATATATTCAAATTTTGTGTTTATTCAAATTGAACATATTATTTGAAAGTTTAGTAATTTTTTTAAATAGCAGTTTTTTGTAATATTATATAATTAGTTGTAAGTATTAAAATATAAGGAAGGAAACTATGTTATCTTAGGCGGTTTTAAGCCATGATTCACACAATATTGCAAAGCTTAGGAGTACAAGAATTATATAATACATCTATGGATCAAACAGTATTGAGAATATTACATACATTAATTAATGATTCTTTAGTAGAGACACATATCATAAATCTAAAATTAGAAAACAATACAAATAACTTTACCCAAATAATAAACTAATAACAATTTCATTGACTAAATAGATTAAGGTTCACATCTTAAAAATCAAACAGTTTTATGTGCAATAACGTCTCTACGAGACACACATACCCTAAATCTTAAATTAAAAAACAATGCTATAAGTAAAGATAAACCAAATAATAAATTAATAACAGTTTCATTGACTAGATACATTAAGATTCACATCTTAAAAATCAAACAATGATATGTGTTATAAGGTTTACAACCATGCATTTGATGTTCCATCCATCCACATGAAGGTCTTTATATCCTAATTCATTACCTATTAAAATAACTAATGAATTTAATTTGTGTTTACAGTCAGAATCCCAAATTCATAAAATGTAAGTTGTTCAAGAGTAAATCAGTAGTCACTTTTCAGAAGTGCACATAACATTTTCACTTTACATCAAGTGCAAAGCATTAAAAATTAGCCCATAAATGTATAAAAAGAATTCATATCTGATTACTAATCAAAGACTTAGAACTTAAGTAATTTATCATATTTTAATAAGATTTGCTTTTTACTTTACTATTAGGTAAGTAATATTATTTATGTTATTGGACTATCAACATTATCATGCTCAAAATGTAATGTAATTTGGTTAATATTCAAATTGAGTAATAAAATATCTCAATGCTAATCTTCAAATGATTATGCAATACACTTATAGGGAATCACAGACAAATTTATGCATAGGCAATAAAGTAACTAAAATGAAATTTACAATCTTAATAATTATTAGTAAGGACCATAAGACCATAACACACAACTCAACGTACTGGACTTAATTAACAGTCTTATAGGGAGAAGAATTACCTTAGGTGTATGTATATTTTAGTTTATATATAATAGTTATTGTAATTAATTCTATAACATGCTTAAAGTGGCCTTACTATTTAGACTTTTATTTAATGTCCATGCATTTAATTATTATTATTAGAATCTCCATATATATTGAAGTACTACTTTTTTACTTATTTATTATGTGATCTGACTAATATTTATAAATAAATTTATTAACCTGAGACTTTTCCAGTAACATTCAAATGAATTTAAAGTGGTAAACATTTTTAGGTAACCCTAATGAGATTCAAAAATACAGTAATTTTTTCAAATTTATTGTATGAGGATGCCTAACTTCCTACGTAACTGTGAATTCTCTGGCAAAACTAACGCCCATTTACGTAAACCTACCAAAATAATTGAACTAACAACTAATATAGCACCAAAAACTGAATATCTGTTGGGTATTTCACTAAAAAATAGTAATTGCCAAAGAAAAGCAAATACAATATCAGCAGAGCGAGCTATTGCAACTGGACCAGCTTCTTCTATTTGTAGTGCCATTGTCAACAAAATTTGACCCATGAAACTAAAACCAGCTAGGATGACAACCTCAATCCTGTGAATGCCACAAGCAGGTATGCACAAAGATCCAAGAATATAAGAGTATATTAAAATCAGAAAGACAGCAATAGCTCCAAAGTTTGTCATTATAACTGAAAAATGTAATTCTTTGAGTAATCTGAGTAAGACATAGGCATTGGCTCCGAATATTGTAGAAACAAATGCAGCAATAGCACCTTTGAGAGTGTTATAATTTAAATCGTGGTCCAGCATTGGATCACTACTAAATAAAAATGGTGGACGAGTGATTAGAACCACACCAATCAGTGTTAGTATTATCGATATTGTATTCCATATACCGCATGGTTCCTTCAAAAATATACGAGCAAAAAATGCAACAAAGACAGGAACTGAAAACACAATGATAGAAGCATCCGCAAGTGGCATAAGTCGGAAAGCATAAAAACTTAATACCAAACCAAAAGTACCAACCAGTGATCTTAATATGAGTAGAAGACGTTTACCTTCAGGGAACAGAGGTTTTTCAGTGTATATAGCAATAGGTATGGTAGGTAACAGGACTCCAATAAAACGGAACATAGCTAATTCCATTGGTTCAACAGTAACAAGTAGCTTAACGGTAACTGAACATAAAGAAAAGAAGAAAGAAGAGAGTGCCGCAAGCATTAGACCCAAATAAGGAACTCTTTTTAGCAGTGGTCTTTTGTTCTCATTTAAATTTGGTATAGTTTCATCTCCACTGCCCGCTGACAAGTCCACAAGTTGCTGAAGTTCTAAATGCTCTGGCATTTTGGTTTATTTTCTCTCTGAAAATTTTAATTGCACTTTAACTATGATAAAATTTAGCTAAACAATACAATTACCAATCTACTTAAAAATAATTAACAAATAGGGTGATTTTTACCTTTTCACTTTAAAGTATAGTTTTTAGAATTCAGATTAATTCCACATTTTTGGTGCGTTATATATATTTATATAACGTCAGCACGAACAGATACTTCTTATAAGGGGTACGTATTGATTTGGTTTTAGTCTTTCCGATTTTTTTTTTTCAGATTTAGACAAAAGTGAGAATTACAGACAGGGTCTCCAGATTGCATTTTCGAAATTTCCCAGGCAGCCAAAAAATTTCCCCAAAATGATACTATTTCACAACTTTTCCCCAAGAAACATAAACCGGCCTGTACCATTAAATTTTTGTTTATTTTTAGTATAGGCAGCATTAAGAGGCGGGAATATGTGTTCTGAACCATAAAAGTACCATCTTAGAGAAGCAAAAATGTCACTACTTTCTTCATCTTCCATCTATACAATTAATAAAATTGAAGTGGCTGTTTGTAATGTCAAATTAACAGTTTTTTTACTGAATGCGTATAAAAGTATATACGATACCTATAACAAAAAGCCCATTTTAATTTTTTTTGTCTGTCTGTCTGTTTGTTCCGGGTAATCTCCAAAACGGTTAAATCGAATTTGGCGGAACTTTCACTAATAATATAGGGAGTAACTTAGGCAACATTTATTTCAGAAAAAGAATTAGGGTTCCGCACAAATAAAAAAAAACTGGTCACGGTGAATCAATTCAGGCGCTTAAATGGCTTATTCTGAATAAACCATAAGAGATATAGTAAATTAATATACGACATAATCATAGTCATTAAAAAGACCTACAAAAAAGTCCGGGTGAGTATACATCTGTCTTCTAAGGAACACCCACAATAAGCATTTTTGTCTTTAAAATAGCCGGGAGCGGGAGAGCAAGATTCGCGTGGGCATTCTGTACTCCACGTGAGCGAAGCCACAGGCACAGCTAGTTTGTAAATAAAAACGTATTTTGGCCAGATAAACAAAAAATATGGCTATGTGGGAGTTATATTTGGGTTCTTCTCTGTGGTATTGATTTTCTATCAGTAGGTATAGTAACTTTAGAAATAGATAACAGAGCTATTAAGCAGCTTGGTAAATAACAAAAGTATAACAATAGCCGTATAATTTATACAGTAAATATCTATTATGAAATACAAGTTTTTTCTGCCATAAAAATTATAGAAACACATATAATGTAACATCTGTTTTTACCCAACCGCGAAAAAGGAAGGTTATATTTTTCCGGCGTATGTATGTATGTATGTCCATTTCTTTGGCATGCTCTGTAGCCTTAACGGCTTGAGGGGTTTTATTATATGAGGTGTCGTTAGATTCGTTTTCATTGTGGGAATGACATAGACAGAGATTGTTATGGTAAATTCAGATAAATCTTAATTCGCATGGTAATGTCGAGCGTGAGAAACGTAAAAACCTATCTCTTTCAGACCTAAAGGTCCTTAAGGTTACCTAGGTGCTTATTCGCACGTTGCAATAATGCCGACCGACTATTGTCAATATTAACAATAATAAAGGATAGCTGACAGTAGAATAATAGTGTCTTCAATAATCTGTTAATCATTGCGTAGGAATAATGCATTACATTGCTCGTTGCTGTAATAATTACTAGCTTTGAACCAGGAACGCTAAAAGGAAGGGGATTTGAAGAGAAAGAGAGAAAGTACATCATCCAACGTAGACAGTACAGTCAATTTGTCGATTTACTATTTTAAAAAAGACTGTAAATATTTTCAAAAAGAGTATGTGAAGTAAGAATTAAAATGTCAGAGATGGTATTAGCAGAAGCAAGGTTTACAACCGTACATGTACGTATCGTAAATTTACAACAAATTCCATGGCCCCGTAAGATCGCAAATTTTAAGAAAATACGATAATTTTAACAATAAAAGAATTCAAAAAATAGGTCTTCTGGAGTAGAAATTGGTGAGGTACGATAGTTTTGGTCCAATAAAGGAAAATACGATAATTCTGAGGTTGATGGTACGATAATTACCACGCTTTAGGTTGTGAACCCTGAGTAGAAATAGTAGTTAGTTAGTTAGTTAGAAATAGTACTGCATAGTTGTACGGCTATGCAGATAAAGTTCTTCCCCAAATTTCCCCGATGCCAAAATTTTCTTCTAAAAATTTCCCCATCATTTTCGTTTCCCCAAATATTCCCCAGCGAAATTATTTTTCCCAAAATGGGGAAAGATTTTAAATCAAATAGACAAATCTTGTTAAATAAAGTGGGCAATTCTTGTTTAAATGTAATTGATTTCTCGGAAACGACTCCAACGATTTCGATGAAATTTCGTATTTAGATAATATTTCACAATCCAAGTTCAAGTATATAGGTGTTTTTTTTTGTTTTTTAAAACCGAGCAAAGCTCGGTCGCCCAGGTCTGATTTAATTAAGCAGGTAAATGAGTTGTTATCTAGGTACTAACGTGTCAGGTGAGGTTCGTGCGGACGAGGTATTTAGATACGTATTGTACCGCATTCATCAAGTCGTCGCGGACAGGTTCGCTGCCACCCTCTGGACTATACTGTTGTAGAATTTGTCAATAATGATGCAGCGCGGTGCTGCGGGCGACGTCAGTGCAGCGCTGCCCTCTTAACTAGGACAGCTCAGTAACTTCTTTATAAGGCTCAACGCTGGCGCAAATACCTCAACAACAGAAAAAAAGAAAATTATGTGTGCACTTCGAACGTGGTAGAAGTGAAACCTTCACATCTATGTTTCTTTTTTAAATTCAGAAAATGAACAAATACACACATAATTGAAGTTTATGAAAATGTACATACTCACTATCATGTAGTACTCACAATCATTATTCACAATGTCATTTTCAATTAATGCAAATTTGAAATATTTATGATAACCTAACACAATATCAATCAGTAACAGAATGACATAAGTGTTGTCTAAAAACTTTTTGTTTCGTGCCTTTTTGCTGAAGAAATAAACTTTATTATCGCGTGGCAACAAACCTTTTTTGTACCATTTTATCATTGCCTAAAACTGTCCCGGGGGTTCCTATCCCATTTTCTTTAATTTTATTGAAGTGAAATTTTGCGCGCATCAGGGTAAAAATTTTACGGATACAACGCGTCACGAAAATGTGAAACGTTTTGAGAGAGAGTGAGAAAGAGCGAACGTAGCATGAAGCACGTATCCATGGAGACAATGTGTAAATAGTGAGTTAAATTTATCTTATAAATAAACATTTTGTGAATCGTCCTATAATAAGTAGTTGTTCAGAGAAAGTAATATATTTGTTATCTTTTTGTTAATATACAATATTTTACTTTAATTCGTTTGAAGGTTAGGAAGTTTTAATATTTACAAATAACATGTAGCATTTTAATTTTCCACTCGTCATTTAAGAATTTATTATACTTAATATTTTAATGACAATTAAATTGCACGTGCGCACGCGTGTTAGGATTACTTCGGATTTATTCGTGTCACCTGTTCTCACTTACTCGGAAATTTTCGATCTGCCATCTCGCTCGCTCGACCGGCCGGTGGGCGCGATGCGAAAGAAATGTAACGTTGTGCGCTTGACTGAGTCAACTCTCGCTCTCGCTCGCTCGACTACTCACACCCAACAATCACAGCAACAGTAGTAACGCATTTACAAAAATCACTACTTGTAATTTGACTCGAAACTAGTATTCGGTTAAATGGCCGCGTAGCTAGTTAATGTATCCAGTGACGTGAAATAACGCCCACGTCTAATCAAAAATGACATCTAAAAATGAATTAATTTAACATCTGACTTGGCTGCATGTTCATAAATACTTTTGCTTTTTATTTTACGAAGGGAAGAAATCAAATCAAAAATTAGTAAACAGCTGTTTTTGCGCGCCAAACACCAAAGCTATATTAATTAGTTAACAGTTTGTTGAACTTTGTTGTAAAGTAATTTAGTAATTCTGTAAGTTTTACAACTGGTTATAACAACGCAGTCAGTATAGGTAGTGTCTAGTGATTATTTTAATGTAACGATTATAAACATGAACACATGCTGTAATAAAATAAATGTCCCAATTGTATGGGAATGTGTTTTAAAAGATATTGAAGCCCGCTTATCTAAAACGGAGGATAAACAACGTGTGTTCTTAATATTTTCTGTGTATCAAGTGTTTTAGAACTTTATTTTGGCTGAATTTAGGGCCATTGATGGTATAATGCGAAGTCAAGAAATGTGACGGGTCGAATACACAAATAGGTGTATTCATGATAGTATTTTCTGTCATCAAAAGTCAAGCTGGGAGTCGGACGCATTGTAGAATAGTAGCTCTTTAATTTTATATGTTTCGTCTCAATTTATCCGAATTAACAAATTAAAACTTTTATCAAATCCCATGTAGAGCACAAGGGGGTTAAAATTTAGAATCGTTTAACCACTTTTAACACCGAATTCGTGCCTAACGATTCTAAATCTAACCTCACAAAGGAATTTCTTAGGAGATTTCTCTGTACTTGGGCAGTCCAACTGGTGGAATACCTCCACCCTACAAAAAATTCAGCCAAACTTCCTCATATTATGCTCCTGCGGTGAGCAGGGTTTCCAGAGCTCTTTGAGGTTGGGGTTTCAAGGTCAGCAACACCCTGATTATACTTATGGTATAACAAGCATCCATAGGCTACGGTAGCCACTTACCATCAAGCTGGTTTAAAATTATATGTACTAAAATTATACTTTTGTGGACCTACATTATTGATTGATCAGTGTTGTTCATTTGTAACTCTACCCTAACATAGATAATGTACAATCATATCTACGTACATTGGCCAAATTTTGTTATGCACACATGGTGCCATAAAAAAGATGATTTCAATCATAATTCAATTGATATGGTGTCCAAGGGAGCTATAATTGGTAACCCATTGTGGCTTTGAATATTGCTTATTAATTATTTATTTATTAAAAAAACACTAATAAGATTTTCATTCTGACAATTTTAAGAATTTAGACAAATATGACTTTAAACATATGTAATCTTAATTATAGGGGTTTACAACATGATTAGCAGTTAAATTATGTAAATAATTTTGGAAATTTAAACAAAAACAAAACATATCACAAGTTAAAATAACAGTGTGGTTAATGTATAGGGGTGTAAGGGATGTTGAATTATATTTTCAGCACTTGAGATGCCCAAGTGTACCTCATCTGCAATAACCCTGCTGTGTAATGTGTGGTAAAAAGTCCATCATACTGTCTTGCTTTTGTGTGTCGCATGTCGGGATGAGCCTGTACATATCCAGTTAAATTAATGCAGGCCGTCGCATCACTGGATTACAATCTCTCAGTGGTTGCCATTTTATTAGGATTGTACTGTGCTTACCATCAGTGACAGTATAGTCAATTTGCTGTGCTACTATAAAAAAATTAGGGAAAAAACACTATGATGTACTATTTAATTATGAAGTATCTATATCCTATTAATAATATAATAAATGTGAAAGTGTGTATGTTTGTTATTCAATCACACAAAAACGGCTGTACGGATTTGAATGAAATTTGGCAGACAGATAGTCTATGACCTGGAATAACACATAGGGTACTTTTTATCCCCGTAAAACTCATAGGTTTAACCATTGTTATTCTACAAATATAATAAATGTAAAGTTTGTATGGTTGTAAGTTTTATTTGGACGGTTAACAATAACAATACCATACAAACAGTGATAAATCCACATATGATTTTCTTTTCGTTTGTCGTGTTCCTAAATCAGCCGGTGCATATACATTAATATAGCGGGATGGTAGGGATCGCGTCCATCATACACATAGTGACAAATCCATCTATGATTTTCTTTTAGTTTGTCCTGTTCCGAGATCTATCTGTGTATATCCAATAATATGCAGACGAAGTTGCAGGTACCAACCAGTACCTAATATTAATAGCCTTTATTTCAGACAATTTCACATTACATTATATATTTTTTCCAAAATTTATGTTACATAATTTACTAAATCTATGTCATTATTTTATTAACTTTTTTTGTTTGTCATTAAGTCTGTTTGCCTTATGGCAAAGGCCTCCCCCTCCAATAATTTCCACTTCTCCCTGTCTTTCGCTAACCTAACCCTTTTTCTATCTATAATTTTGACAATCTCATCTTTCCATCTCCTTACTTGTCTGCCTCTATTTCTTTTCTTGTCTCTTCTTGTTCTATTGTTAAATAAAACAAAACAAAATGTATTAGATTTGCCTTACCCAATGTACAACGTGTTGAAAGTAATATTAAGATAGAAGAGAACATAGTAGGCTTGGTTGATAATACTGTATTCTTAGGTATCACATTATAATGCAAAATTAGAATGGGGTCCTCACATTAAAATCTTGGCAGGGAAATTAAGCTCACTGCATACACAGTGCATAAGATTCGCCAGTTAACTGATATTGCTACTACAAAGCTAGTCTACTTCGCTTACCTCCACAGTTTTAATATCCTATGGTATTTTACTGTGGGGTTCAGCAGCTGAGGTAGATACTATATTTGTATTACAAAAATGGGCAGTTTGAGGAATTTATGATATGGTACTATGGGAATCACTGAGGAATAAATTTCAACAATTTAGTATCTTAACTTTGTCTTCCCAATACATCTTGGAAAATATAATGTATGTTCAGAAAAATGAAGATAATTTTGGACTTGTAACTAACAAGCACATTTTCAATGCTACAAATAAATATAAAATAGTCATTCTGTCTTTTAGACATAGTAATACAAATAAAAGTTTTTCAGGTGATTGTGTTAGGTTCTATAATAAATTTCCTAAGCACATTACCGATTTGCCTGATAATAATTTCAAGAATCATGTTAAGCTGGTTTTATTGTCGAAGGGGTATTATAGGGTGGCCTTATTACATGAATGATGGTGATGTCTGGATGTGATTTCTTCTCTGTACATCTACTGAAAATGATAATAACTGTATATAATGAAATACTGTATAACCAGTTTAAAAAAAAAAGATAATAAGATAAACCAGATCGAGTTTCTTGTCGGTTCTTCTCGATGTCTGGGATGTTTTCCTAACTGGTGGTAGTGTTTTGACATTCATAAGTGCCTTCTTAGGGCCTAAATTGAATAAAAGATATTTTGATTTTGAATACACCTTACTAATGAATCCTACAATGATAATGTTGAGTCTACACCCATTAATGTTGTACGAGAGAGCAAAGAAAATATAGTTTATTATAGTTTCAGATGAGGATCTGCTGTCACTGCATTCAGTTTTCGGTGTAACTTTACAAAAGGCACTGGATATATTTGATAGATATCCAATATTCACCATCTATGTTACTTCAAAGGGGAGACCTTAATTGAAGTAAAAGGAGACAAAGATACTTATTACAGAGTGTTTCCTAAATTAAACTATTGCTCCTGCCTCGCTTTCAAGCAGTTAGTTTTGGAGAAAAAAATCGAAGTTACATGCAAGCACATATTGGCAGCAAGGTTAGCTGAAATTTTAGGCAAGATTGTCGAACATGAGGTGACTCAGGAACAGTATTTGATGTTACTCAAATCTATGTATGATATAAAAGAGGAAAATGGAAAATTGTGAATCTGATTACTATTTTACTGCTTCTATGGACTCTGGAAAAATTTTGTGTAGTTTGTTAAAAGCGATACAGTTTCAAGAGGTGAGAGATGAAAATGTACATTTTGGTAATTATTATTATAGGTACAATATAATATGTAATGGCTGTCCTTTGGTTTGTTTTTTTTATTGTTAAGACCTCTGGATACATGTCCTGGTTACTTCATACTATTTTTCTAATTTTCTAACATGGTTCTAACAAGATGGCGGCTCCATTGTTGGCAGCTGCATTGTGTGACAGTGGTTTGTTGTCAGTTGTTGTTTGGATTGGTAAACTGTCCAGGTAGTTTTTCTGCCATCTTAAATGCATGCACTATTTTTTAATTACTTGCGATTCAATTTGAATTATTTACTTATAAACCTAATTATAATGTAGATTTACATGTAAGGTATGGTGTCTTTATTTTCAGACTGCAATCTTCTGTGCACTACCTGAAGGACTTAAATTGACTGTGGAGGAAGGCAAATGTGTTCAAGCATCTGCATATGTACCTGCAGATAATTTCACAGAATATAATGTTAGAGAGGATGTTGACATTATGTTTAAGGTTCGATTATATTATATCTTTAATTTATTCTAATTATTCTTTGTTCATCGTACGAAGACTTGCATGATACATCCACAGTACGTAAATTGTTACGTTGTGCAAATTATGACACCGATTAAAATTTATAAAAACATTTTGCATGACAAAATCCTGAATATTTCCTGTACACAATGATTTTTTGTGAATTTTCGTACCTATTGTTTTTATTACTACGTTCAGCGTTACATTCTATGGTAATTTATAATAGATTAGGGCAAAATATTGAAATCACTGTAAGAATAAAAAAATAATTGAATTAATTGACATATCATGAGGAGGGATGAAAGTCATATAAACAGAAGAGTGTTAAGTATGAAGGTGGACGCATATAGAGGAGTATAAGGTGACAAAATAAAAAAGGTAAGTATATAAAATATGTGTATAAATGGTGTGAATATTGATATGACAGTTGATAGAGGAAGATTTATTTATACTTAAGTGGGTTAACAAGAAACATTATTTTGTTTAGAATTGGAAATCCAAACTATACAGTACTATTGTATATCAGTTCAAGTCATTTGTGCGCGCGGCCCTATGTATGCGTAAAGCGTGTGTAGATACAGTGACTACTTGTGCGTGTCAAGAGGTACAGTCAAGTACGTAAGAGAATTCTATTAACTATTTTATGTCGAAAATGTTTATTTCTTATTTGTTCAAATTTAAAATAAATCAACAGCTCAATTAGGTAAATGCATATTTATTGAACATATTTTTCAGTATCACTACCACTAGAAATACCTAATAATGAACTTTCTATTAACTTCATTATTTCCGTCATGTTCTGTTCAATCTTATTATATTAAGTCAGCAATTCTTGTATATACAACATGTAACAGGAATAACGCACACCCTCAAACACTCCAATTAGAACAATCAGTTATAATCATAGTACCGACAAAGCAAATTTACTTGTATGTGTTTTGATATTTTTTATTTGTGAAATTAGTTATACTCATTGTGGGCAAATATTATGGTCACATTACAAACCTACGCAAAAAATATGAAATAAGTAGTCAGCAGAGGCGCACGTGAGACGAGATCGGTTCGTGACGCAAGTTATGAAGTACATAACTTAGTACTTACCTTCTACTGCAGTCTTTAGTTTACAGATTAATTTGCACTCATACGGCGACCTCTCTTCAAAACATTTTAAAATGTCCACCACCTTGTTCAATGCACTTTATTGCCCGTTTGACTAATTGTTCTCTTAGTTTACTTAAAACACTAGTGGCACTTTTCACTTTTTGGAAGGCGGCCACTATCCTAATTTTTAGGTCCTCGGCACTTGTTGTCTCGTTAAAGTACACTAACGATTTAATATGTCCCCACAAAAAAAAAGTCAAGAGGCGTTAGTTAAGTCAGCTGATTTGGGAGGCCATTGGACAGGTCCGCCGCGACCGATCCAGAGCTCTCCATACTCGCCATCAAGATGTTGTCGAACACTCCATGTGAAATGCGTAGGGGCACCGTCATGTTGGTAGAATACCTCTCGTAAATTGACAAGAGGTATGTCTTCTAGCAGCGTCGGTAGAGTCTCTCGCAAAAACAGTAAATATGACGCTCCTGTTTATCTGTCTAAGTACACGGGCCCCAGTACGTGAGTACCGATAACGCCAGCCCAAACGTTAACTGAGAAACAATGCTGGAAGGAGTCCACTCTGCATTCGTGAGAATTTTCGTGCATCCAAAAATGCCTAATTATGTTGGTTCTGCATTCCCACACGTGTAAATGTACTTTCGTCGGTCCAAATAATGTTTCGCAATAACCACCGGCTGAACTCTAACCTTGGTAGGTAATCACGTGGAGTCAAATCCTGACAGCGTCTCAGGTGAAATGGATGCTCACCGCCACCATTCGAAGCGTTCGCCACACGTACATGTGGCTGACGTCAAAATGTAATGCTGCTTTTCGGGTACTGCTATGGGGATTCTCGTCAAAATAATTGAGTATTTCGTGTCTCCCCGGTCGATGGCCGTGTTCGGTTGAAAAGAACCGTGGTCTCCGAGCGGCTCAGTTGCGGCTAACATAATTCTGCGGTCTACGCTGGTACCATGCCTATTATTAAATGTTCTGCAAGCTAGTGCCACATCATCTCTACACTATGCCAAAGTTCTCGCCCTTTCGGTGTATTGAATGTTATTATATCGAAAAGACATCGCGCCCGAAAGTTATCAAAATATTTCCAAAACACGCTCTCACTGATAAGGCCGACGCGACGCATGCGGTACGACTAGATTCAAATTCGACTATAGCTTGTTTCGTTTGTATAAATTTGATCACGCTGCGCCGCGCCGGTCGCATCAGCTGATGACAATTGACACCGTTCGCTGAGTTTTTATTTTTATTGTTGTAAAAAACTTTATTTTCTTTGTAATAAAGTTTATTCTTAAATCTATTTGTTAAATAATATTTTTCCTCAGAATACAGAAAAAACCAGAAGCCGCGTTCAAGAATAATTATTACATACGCTGCACTGTGTCCAAAAACAATACGTACGTCCCGCATCTGCCCCACTTCCCCATACGCATAATGTTGCTAGCTCGGGAGCGGTTCCCACTTTTTGGGGTAGTCTTATAACACTAAAGAAAAGATATTTATTAAAAAATATTTATTTATTTACATGGTTGACTATAAATAGAATACGGCTTCAATAACGTAAGTTAAGATTTTATTAAGTTTAATTTTTTTAATATACTTTTTAAAGATTCGTACTTCTATGCAAGTCTGTTGTATTTTTGTTGTAATGTTTTCATTCGTCGAACATGTTGTTCACAAAATAATTGTTTTCGTCGTAATTGAGATTTAAGTTTGACCTTTCTCGGCGAATCAAAAACAGATTCCAAATCAGAAATATTGACATCACCGATCTCTGAGTTCGATCGCGCAGGAGATTGTGGTTGTGTAACCTGAAATGAAAAACCTTAAGTTGTATGTTGTTGTATCATGTAGTAGATTAACAAAAACTTTAATTAAATACAGAATATTTCTGCCGTACAAGGCATGACATTTCAGTCCTCACGGATGGAAACGTATTAGTAATAGCACTTTGTGCCTGAGCTTGCAAATGTCCATGGGCCTTACTTAGTTTATTTTACATTTATTACTGTTACTACTAGTGTTTATTTACTACATTAGCTTACTTGTAACTAAGTATATCGATTAAGTGCCTTGTTTGCCTTTCAATATTATAAAAAAAAATTAAACATTATTATCATAGGTGGGTACGCACATTGTCCGATGTCGAAGGTTTAGACGTTTCTATGTGTAACTCGGAAAATTCTGGTGTCAAGGCCAAATACTGAAATAGAACGTTAGTATTCGATTATTCATATATTTAATTCACCGAAGTTTCATTAGCCCGGAATCTGAAATTTGCGCCTGGTTTAGGCTCGCCCCTTATTATCCCGATGAGGGACGGATAAGCTCGACGAAAAGTGGTCATACTTGTTATACCTTTGCATACTCCTTCGGGGATTACAGGCGTGAGCATATATATATATGGACCAAAACCTTACTTCAAAATACATGAAAAACATTTTCACTTTCAGTAAAATAAATTAAACAATTAAATAAATATACTTTAGAATGCGCTACTTACAGATGAAATGTGACCCCATCCTGTTTTTTTTATAATCCCTGCAGCATTTTTACATGTAGGAACAACACAAGACGGCATTTTAAAATTAAAATTGGCACTTGTACAATACGTCACGACGCGCTACTTACAAAGGAGTGACTAATCGCAACAACGTCAAACCACTCTATTTAAGAGTGGTTTTTGTATCTTCAGTTTTATGTGCGTTCGCGGTTTCTGGTTTTTTCTGTATTCTGAGTATTTTTCGTTTCCAATTACATTGAAAAATGCCTTATTGTTTGGATTTATGTTTCATTTCGTTTGTTTGGACTGTTCTATGAAGGGGTGATTAATTTACATCTTTTTGAGTATTTTTCAGATAAAAAATTACCTATATTAAAAATAGCTGAAATCGATTCAGTAGCCGATTCTAAACAAACTGTTTTCACAATGTGCGTTTATTATGTTACATATTGTATATGTATATGTAATTGGTTTCTCCGAAACGGCTCCAACGATATCGATGAAACTTAGTATTTAGATAATGTTTTACATTCCAAGTATACCTAGATAGGTTTTTTTTGTAAGACACCAAGCATAGCTCGGTCGCCCAGATATTGTTATGTAAACGATTATATTTATTTTTTTCAATTCCCCAAATATTTTCTATATGGTTTAGGATGACATGGTGGCAGACGAAGAATTTGTATACCACATTACTGAGTATTTTTTCTATTACTTATTGATGAATTTCTATTTTTTTAAATTAGAATTAAGCGTTTTAATATTTTGATCGTTTGTTATGACTATGACGCATTATCAATCACAACTACTGGTTAGATGAAACATTTTTTCCGTGACGAATCAGATATTTTTATAACCGACTATACCCGTAGGTAGAACAAAGTGATAAAAACACGTATTGATCGGAAGACCACTGCCGCGTGACTCTCATGTAAATAAAAACTGCATGTTTACAAGCTCACGCACACATATGGCCGCGTGGAAGGATGAGTTGAAGTCTCAATAATTACATGACATTGGCTGGATTGTGGAATAAAACCACAGATGATATAATAAAAAAAAAAGTTTTTGTTCATGTTCAATACAATTTACGTTTGTATTGTTTTAGATAAGTATAGCGGCGCTGGCAGAATGCCTCAACATATTTGGTTCAGGTGAAGAATCTAGTTTGAACATGTATTATAGATGCGAAGGATCACCATTATTATTAGTGTAAGTTTTATTACTCAGTGAAATTAATTTACTTGCCGCCACACAGTTTTTTGAAGTGAAAACTTCTTACAGCGCGGTACGCATATTTTTATATGAGATGAAATCTCTGGACTCTCGACACCGTTACGAGACGCAGCTATAGTGTGTGCATATATGTATGTACATATAGCAGACCGCGAAGGCGTCTTTCATAAAATAATATTAAATGTATTTTAAAGCTTCTACTAATTAATAAAATACAATTCATAAATAAAATGCAATTCATAACCCAATAACCCTTAGTACCCATCTAAAAAATGGCTAACGCGCCAAAATAAGTTTTCACTTCTGTCGGCACTCCCTGAGTGCAACCCGTAATTTTTTTACAGTAGCACGACAAAGTGATTGTGGGCATAGTACAATCCAAATCAAGTATGACCACCAAGTGATCAGATTCATCGCCGATTATCACTGTCATACCAGTTTAAAAGCCTCTCGGCATGCGATCTGATCCTCAAACGCGACAAGCCAAAAGAAAATCACCGTGAGAGGTTTAGTTTAATACTATGAGTATGGTGGTTTTGACCCCTACCCCTTTGTTTGATTACTTGATTTTTTACCCTGTAACTGATAATAACTGCCTCATTAGCCTAGTGGTCGCAAGCGCGACTGCTGTGCTCGAGGTCCTGGGTTCGACTCTCAGGTTGAGCAAAGTGTTATTGGGTTTTCTATGAAATTCTCAGTAGCAGCTCGGAGTTTGGCTTTGTATTCGATTAATGGCAATAGGCTCGCCACCTATTATATGGGACCTAAAAACATACCCGGCGAACTGTGGGTGTACATTAGTACACCACTGCTTAACCCTTCGGGGATACAGGTGTGATGGTATGTAATAATTTAAAATGAACATCAGATCGAAATTCCGACTTTCGATGTCTATGTCACTATTTTTCAAATTCTGAACCACTGTGCACCACCACGCCAATAGCCCGGTCTGCCCGTTCGCCATTAGATGTTTCAAGTCAAAAAAAAATTAAAATAACATTTAAAATACAGTTTACAGCCGCTGTCTGTGAGTAATGTTGTAACCGATTGTGAGATCTACACACAAAATGCTGACTCAGTATTAGAGCTACGAGACGAAGAGTGTGCTGATATTGCAAAGCTCGTTCTCAAAGCTCCCGCGTTCCTCGGGCTGTTGGCTGATCTCGAGCGATCCTGTGATGTTTTCGAATTGAACTTGTCCCCAGACCATCCTAACGTCAGCATCGTCACTTACGGGATGCAGGTAAGAACTGTAAGCGTAGGTAAATGTAAGGACTCATTCATACAACGAATTCGTTCAATACTAATGAATTTTAAAGCAATGAAATGGCTCAGTTGGTAGCGCGTACGGACGTCACGTCGATCATCGTGAGTTCGAATCTCTGCAATGAGCCTTAGCTTTCGGTAAAGGAAAACAGCGCGATGAAATCATAGCATGGTGGTAGGGTACTTTCTAATGCCCGCCTGGGTAGCTACCACCCTCAAGTTGAAAATCTGTCGCCAAGCACCAATAGGTGTATTTCCGCAATCTTCCACTAGGCTTAGTGTGTTACTATCTTGGGCCACAATGCTATACCTATAACAATAAAAAGAAATTACGATATTGTGGAGAAAAATAAGATTTTTTAGGAAACAATGTTTTTTTAATGTCGTTCACGATTCCGCCCAACCATTAAATTCCAAACTAAGCAAAGCTTGTATTATGGTAATTAATAAATCTATCACAGCGCCTATCAGGTTCAGTTTTTGTGATAATGTGTTTGGCATTAAAATATGTAGTATTATGTATTGTGAATATGAGTCATTTTAATCCATAAGTTTATAATTCGTTTGTGACGTTTTTATCGTCACTTATCGGATACCTAGCATAGCATTGTTTCGTTCAAGTTAATTATTTTATTACATCTTTCCTTAGCTTGTCCATTTTTCTTGAATTAAGGTCATTTATAGTAATGAAATAAACACCCGTGGCTATACAAGACGGCGTCTCTCGAAACTTTCTGGTACTTGCTTCTTGCAATCAACAATGCGCGTTCTTTTTGAAACGAGTTTTCACATTACTTAGTATAAAAAAAATTGGCTGTACAGGATAGATCGTGTATCGATATGCCGAAGTCATCAGAAATGGTGGAGAGTTTCAGTTGTGAGCGAGCGGTCACTCTGAAGTATCAGTTGTACCATATTAGACTTCTTATGAAGGCGCTCGCTATCTCAACTAAGGTCAGTATATTATTTGTAGATCTTCCACGATTCTATGACATCTGAACACAGTCTATGTGTCTCTTGGCTAATATTTGTAAAATCGCATCTATTTCATGAAAGAGAAACATGATTTACGAAACGGTGGCATGTTTCATTCAGGTTTTTCTACATTATGATTAGGTTTGTATGTAGTGATCAGTGACAAAGGGGGGAAAACTGAAAAAGGAAAGCCGGGGCAAAAAAAAGTCACAATAAAACAGTTACAAAACTTTAAAATTGAGCGCACATGTATGATTCATTCAGAGACTATGAAAAGGATTCTACCCACCCTTCTAAATACAATCTCAAACTTTAAAAACCAAAGATAGTAGTATATATTATAGTAAAGTAGTAGTAGGTATGTACCTGTTAAAACGATAATTTAAAATTTAGATTATAATAGTTTAATTAATTGACACTAATTGATGTGTTATGCTTTTCAGGTGGTATTAAGATGCAGCTCGAATGGTTTACTTTTGTTACAATTGAAACTGGAAAAAGAAGATCAGAGACAAATGTTCTCTGAATTTTATATAGTACCGTTGTTAGACGATTAAATAAAACATGGTTTATGTTTAAAATAAGTTTTTTTTCGCAAAATACAATGTATACATTTTATTTTACAAAAATTACATATACAACGCCTTACAAGGAATGTTTATGTTAGTTAAAATATCAACAGCCACGGATCTACGATTTTTACGAACCGTGGTCTCGAATGTTACAGGAATTCCCCTGTCAGAGTCATCACAAATACTACATATGCTTTCAAAAAATTAACTTTGGACGTGTTCCAAAATCAAATGAACGTAATCTGGGAACTAGATACTAGGTGTTTTAATGAAACTTTAAAAAACATATAAATTTGATGCCGCGACATCCTCCCCGGTTCATCCGCCTCCTAGATCCGAAGTTACATAATTATAAATATGTATTCAATGATTCCATATGTCACACAACTGTGATCTAATGAAAAGTGTGCTATAATTACTTACAGTCAATTGCTGGTACCGCTACAAAAGAGATCTTTTCTGAATTCATCGCATGCAGTTTCAAAGATTTTATAATAAGATCCAGCAGAAACATTAATATAAAAAAGTTATCGGGGCGAAAAGTTATTGATTTATTTGTAATGTTCAGACATGTGATGAAGCACGTCATACTTCTTATTGTCGAGCGTAAATTAAATTGTCTATAAATGACTAGAGTTTACAATTTAACGATAAGTTGTATTTTGCAATTTAAAGTTTTATGTTACACTAGTTGAAAATAGTGATATCTTGGTCTGATAGTAATTTAGTTAATTATATTTTTGAGGTTATCTTTAGTAGCGTTATGAAAAAAATGAAGTTGCGCGCTAAATATCTTGTTTTATTATGGTCAAGATAGCGCCACTCGAAGTTATACGTCAAACAACATGAGTATTAGGTATCAGAGGTGATCATTATTTACAACTAATAACAAATTAATGCGAACCAAATTATTCTTTTATTAATTATCCGTTGCTCGTAATCATTTTTGACAATGGCAATGGTCACCCAGTGTTATCGCAGCGTGTGAACAAGCAAGCATTAGGCAACCATCAATAGGTGTGTAAGAGAGAGAACTTCAATTCGCATCGCCCACAAAGTTACTATACGAATAATTAATTTTCCGAATTTACGATTATAACCCTAGAGTGCACGGCATAAAGTTCATTTTAATTTTTTGTGTCATTAATTCAAATCATAATACGATACATAAAATAAAATTACCGAACAGCAGAATTTCGACGACACTTTAAATAGGTACCTACTATACAAAAAAGTAGGTATAACTTCTAATGCAAACACACGTGTGTATTTACAAGCATCAAGATTTTAGATTGTGCTGTTCTAAGTATGAAACACATATTATTTATATTAAAATCCATGTAATATCGATACATGGTGATTATCAATACTTATTTTTTTTTTAACTCCAGTTCTGACAATTATTATTTATAAAATTGCTATTTATATAACTTGTCCCCAGACCATCCTAACGTCAGCATCGTCACTTACGGGATGCAGGTAAGAACTGTAAGCGTAGGTAAATGTAAGGACTCATTCATATAACGAATTCGTTCAATACTAATGAATTTTAAAGCAATGAAATGGCTCAGTTGGTAGCGCGTACGGACGTCACGTCGATCATCGTGAGTTCGAATCTCTTCAATGAGCCTTAGCTTTCGGTAAAGGAAAACAGCGCGATGAAATCATAGCATGGTGGTAGGGTACTTTCTAATGCCCGCCTGGGTAGCTACCACCCTCAAGTTGAAAATCTGTCGCCAAGCACCAATAGGTGTATTTCCGCAATCTTCCACTAGGCTTAGTGTGTTACTATCTTGGGCCACAATGCTATACCTATAACAATAAAAAGAAATTACGATATTGTGGAGAAAAATAAGATTTTTTAGGAAACAATGTTTTTTTAATGTCGTTCACGATTCCGCCCAACCATTAAATTCCAAACTAAGCAAAGCTTGTATTATGGTAATTAATAAATCTATCACAGCGCCTATCAGGTTCAGTTTTTGTGATAATGTGTTTGGCATTAAAATATGTAGTATTATGTATTGTGAATATGAGTCATTTTAATCCATAAGTTTATAATTCGTTTGTGACGTTTTTATCGTCACTTATCGGATCCCTAGCATAGCATTGTTTCGTTCAAGTTAATTATTTTATTACATCTTTCCTTAGCTTGTCCATTTTTCTTGAATTAAGGTCATTTATAGTAATGAAATAAACACCCGTGGCTATACAAGACGGCGTCTCTCGAAACTTTCTGGTACTTGCTTCTTGCAATCAACAATGCGCGTTCTTTTTGAAACGAGTTTTCACATTACTTAGTATACAAAAAATTGGCTGTACAGGATAGATCGTGTATCGATATGCCGAAGTCATCAGAAACGGTGGAGAGTTTCAGTTGTGAGCGAGCGGTCACTCTGAAGTATCAGTTGTACCATATTAGACTTCTTATGAAGGCGCTCGCTATCTCAACTAAGGTCAGTATATTATTTGTAGATCTTCCACGATTCTATGACATCTGAACACAGTCTATGTGTCCCTTGGCTAATATTTGTAAAATCGCATCTATTTCATGAAAGAGAAACATGTTTTACGAAACGGATGGCATGTTTCATTCAGGTTTTTCTACATTATGATTAGGTTTGTATGTAGTAAACAGTGGCAAAGGGTGGAAAACTGAAAAAGGAAAGCCGGGGCAAAAAAAGTCCCAATAAAACAATTACAAAACTTTAAAATTGAGCGCACATGTATGATTCATTCACAGACTATGAAAAGGATTCTACCCACCCTTCTAAATACAATCACAAACTTTAAAAACCAAAGATAGTAGTATATATTATAGTAAATAGGTAGTAGGTATGTACCTGTTAAAACGATAATTTAAAATTTAGATTAGTTTAATTAATTGACACTAATTGATGTGTTATGCTTTTCAGGTGGTATTAAGATGCAGCTCGAATGGTTTACTTTTGTTACAATTGAAACTGGAAAAAGAAGATCAGAGACAAATGTTCTCTGAATTTTATATAGTACCGTTGTTAGACGATTAAATAAAACATGGTTTATGTTTAAAATACGTTTTTTTTTCGCAAAATACAATGTATACATTTTATTTTACAAAAATTACATATACAACGCCTTACAAGGAATGTTTATGTTAGTTAAAATATCAACAGCCACGGATTACGATTTTTACGAACCGTGGTCTCAAAAACTTGACATTTCTAAATGTTACAGGAATTCCCCTGTCAGAGACATCACAAATACTACATATGCTTTCAAAAAATTAACTTTGTTTAACGTTTTTTGTTACACTAGTTGAAATTAGTGATATCTTGAACTGATAGTAATTTAGTTAATTATATTTTTGAGGTTATCTTTAGTTGCGTTATGAAAAAAATGAAGTTGCGCGCTAAATATCTTGTTTTATTATGGTCAAGATAGCGCCACTCGAAGTTATACGTCAAACAACATGAGTATTAGGTATCAGAGGTGATCATTATTTACAACTAATAACAAATTAATGCGAACCAAATTATTCTGTTATTAATTATCTGTTGCTCGTAATCATTTTTGACAATGGCAATGGTCACCCAGTGTTATCGCAGCGTGTGAACAAGCAAGCATTAGGCAACCATCAATAGGTGTGTAAGAGAGAGAACTTCAATTCGCATCGCCCACAAAGTTACTATACGAATAATTAATTTTCCGAATTTACGATTATAACCCTAGAGTGCACGGCATAAAGTTCATTTTAATTTTTTGTGTCATTAATTCAAATCATAATACGATACATAAAATAAAATTACCGAACAGCAGAATTTCGACGACACTTTAAATAGGTACCTACTATACAAAAAAGTAGGTATAACTTCTAATGCAAACACACGTGTGTATTTACAAGCATCAAGATTTTAGATTGTGCTGTTCTAAGTATGAAACACATATTATTTATATTAAAATCCATGTAATATCGATACATGGTGATTATCAATACTTTTTTTTTTTTTAACTCCAGTTCTGACAATTATTATTTATAAAATTGCTATTTATATACATACAGTGTAATTAATTTTACACCTTTTTAAAAAATATTTTAAAACCGTCGTCGAATTGTAAGTCCGTCTAATATCTTGTATAGCTCAAACCTAGTGAACACATGACCTATATTTGACATCACCTCATCATATATCAAAAAAATAATGTAAACATGACACATATTATGATTGGATGTGATGGCAAACTAAGGTCACGGAATCACTAATGTAATGTTTTTCATAGTTCTTGCTAATATAAAAGTTTGCAGATCCATAATTATTGATATATCATATTTACTTTTAGTATGAAGCGCTTAAATTTTATTTATTAAAATTTTGATTTATGCTAAAAAAATCATGATACAATTTCCAACAACTGCGAATATATTTTAAGTACTTATTTGTAAATATTATACGCCAGATCCAACCATAATATAAATAGGTATACGAATTATGTTATTAAATGCAAATATTTCTTAACCACAATTCTGATTGTAAACATAACAATAGGTAATATCAAGTCGATATACACTAAGTACTGAAACGAAGTTTCTTATCGCGGGATGGGGATGTGGGGGGGGGGGGGGGGGGGTAAAGTAGTAAAGTGTCCCCAAGTAATAAAAAAAGAGACAAACACATATGTCACCGTCGTGGAATTGGCCTAGCGGTGTTATGACCACATTTGTACGCGCTGTTGTACTTATGTACAGTACACTACGGTCGATAGTTCAAGTCCCGCTGTTATAGTATTTTTTATATTTTAATATTCTTGTTTATGTTTCAAGTATTTACTATTTTATTACTTCATTTAAACTTGGAAAATAATAATAAAATGTTTATTGGAACGAAGTTCCTTACGGCAGGCTTGGAGGGGATAGGGATTTTGCTGCGCGACCGAACTGAAAAAATTGTGATAGTAAAACCGTAAGAAAAAATTCGTGGAAAAAAGTGCGTGGAATAAAACCGTTAAATGAGACGTGCGCAGGCGCGACAGTCGCATACACAAGCGAGTAGTGTATAATACCTTTCTCTTTCTCCCTCTTTCTTAGATTCTACATTAGCCGAAGGAACTTCGTTCCTACCTGGTGTCCCACGACACCACATCATTTTTTCATAACTTATCTATACAATTAATAAAATTGAAGTGTCTGTTTGTAATGTCAAAATAACAGTTTTTTACTAAATGTATATGAAAGTATATACGATACCTATAACAAAAAGCCTATTTTTTTAATGTTTGTCTGTCTGTTTGTTCCGGGTAATTTCCGAAACGTTTGGACCGATTTTGACGGGACTTTCATTGATAGATAGCTGGTGATATAGGGAGTCACTTAAGCTATTTTTATTTTAGAAAAAGAAATAGAGTTCCGCACAAATTAAAAAAAACTGGTCATGGTGAATCAATTCGAACGCTTAAATGGCTTATGCTGAGTAAACCATAAGAGATGTAGCAAATTAATGTACTATATAATTGTAGGCATTAAAAAGACATATAAAAAAGTCCGGGAGAGTATACATCTATCTTCTAAGGAACACCCACAATAAGCATTTTTGTTTTTAAAACAGCCGGGACCGGGGGAGCAAGATTCGCGCGGGTTTCTGTAGTCCACGTGAGCGAAGCCACGGGCACAGCTAGTAAAAAAATATATTTGTGAGACTCCTTCATGAGTGATTCTTTTGTTACTGAAAATTTGCTCACATTCAATCTTGATACAAAATATAACGGGGGGTTTCAGGGACAGAACACATTTAGATAGTTTTTAAATTTTTTGTTGAACACCAAACACACAAACGCTACAGGACCAAATTTAATGAAATTTGGTAGTATTGTAGTTTATAGTCTGAGGGTACATTTAGTATGCATTTTTACACATATGGACATTTGTATGATTTATAAATTGCGTTTAGATTAGGTAAAAGGAATGTAAAATATTTACTGAAATAAAGTAGAAAAATACCAAATAAATCTAAATTATTTTATCTTCAGTTAACATTTAAAATGATTTTAGTTTGGTATTATCAAAGCTTATACGGGTTAAATATTGTAAGGTGAGGTGAGGTTTTTATTTAGTTCCTGTTTTTTATACACGAAATATACCACGTGGAAGAAGTTGCGGTAGTTTTATAATAAATCTAAAGGTCTACTGCCGACTTTCTCAGGGCAACGCAAAGTTCATCTTGTCCACGTCAAATTTAGGTCTTAACCCCCGACAGCCCATAAGAAACTTCAAGAAAAACTGACATTAACTGAGGACTGAAATCGAATTAATATTAACAGAATTTTTTAATTTTACATTAAACAAGTTTATATTTGCTAATAATCTTACATGACTATAAATTTTTAATAGATAGTTTTAATTTACTAAGTTTTAAACACTTTACAATTTATAAATCACTAGCAATATTTAACTGTTTAAGTATAGAAAAGGATAGTTGTTACACTAATCCCTGTAAGTTAAGGTTAGTACACGTTATTGACTAGCTTTATTAGTTCTTAGAGGCTTCGTTCCATCTAATTGAATGATAAAACATTTTTATTTATCTTTAGAGAACAATTTAGAAGGTAAATAGTGAACACATGACCTATATTTTAAAAATCATGTATATATGACATGTGATGTCAAAGGTAACGTGTTCACTGGGTTGCCAGTTACCGCAGCAGCTCTAGTTCTTTTTAAAAATTTATTTAATGGCAACTGTGTTCATCCGAAATTCGGCCAACGCCACGTGAATACAATGTTTTTCTAATCGTTGCAATCTTCAAGCATTGCTCTAACAAGATGGTGGGTCTCTTGTTAAAACTGTCAAAGGAGTTTTAGTACCAACTCAAAATACATGTTCCTAGTTATTATTTAAAATCCATTTCACTTGTGCACAATACGCAAACTACATTAAAACCTCATTAAGACCAAAAAATAAAAGTTTGTCCACCACATGTCAGATCAAGGTCCCGCCAAAAACTCAATTCTAATTGTCCAGTTGATAAAACATTTCAACCGATTTCAAAAAGGACCTCAATTCGTTTGTATTTTTTTATTAGCCAGTTACAATGATTAGTAAGTTTCACAATATTTTTGATAATTAAATAAAATATACGATAATACTGGCCTGAAATTTATTAAAAAACTTGTGTTTTGTTCTTCTTATTCACTCACATGATAACCCAATACCAAATTGACCTATGAACTTGTATAAATTCCATGGCATTGTTTAAAATTTTACTATTATTTTTAATCATTCTCATTAGTTAGTAATACAATTTACATAATTATATACTAAATTACTCTTAACCTAAGTACATACACGAACTTTTAAATAACACAATAAATGTTTCAAATTTGGCTAAGCCTTATAAATACTTAATCTAATAAATAAATAAATAAATAATTGCATTGCACAAAACCGATAGTTTTCACATACTTACTACGTTTACATATTTTGACTATTCGAATGTTTAATTATTACAAAGCGGTTAGGTTAATATTTTTCTTGTTAATCTTTTGTTTAATTTATTATTCCCATAATATTATTAATGTAGTATTTAATTAACAGTTCAAATTTCATATTTCGGTATTCATCTGAAAACTTACGCAAACTCTTGTTTTACTTATTTTACGCAAGACTTAGTTAGCTATAGCACATACATTTTTTTTAAAGCGTGGAACGTGTTTCTCTTGTATCGACTTTCATTTTGATATATGCGAAGAACGAGTGGCAAATAATGGATAATTTTCTGAAAATGCATTCGATTCACAATACAAACTGTTAAAAATCAGTTGGAAACGCTACTAAGCTGTAGAATAAAACTTCCCAGTGACCGTGTGACATTAGTTTGACATCATATTTACATAGGATTTATATATTTGTGTGTAATGTCAAATATAAGACACGTATTCACTGGGTTACTACATAAGTAAAGAGTTTCTTTTAATCAATATATGTAAGGTGACCCAACAGTTTTGTGTAAAACATCTATAGTCACACACAAAACCTTCACATTACAGTATTTTTTTTACAGAAATACGTATAATCTTTCCAGGAATCAGTCAAGCTTATGGACCTCAGTAAAATTATATTGTAGGTATTTTAATGCGCAGTATTCATTAGCGACAACCATAGAGAAAAGGATAGAAAGCCAACAGAATCACCTACCATTCGACCATACCATACGACAAAAATTTCGCCGATACATTACAAAAAAAGGTACTATACTACAAATTTCTATTTGTCAATTATGATAATGATCAGTTTATTCTACATTTTTTCTACAATAGTTATTATACCGTGAAGAGTATTATAAATTTGGATATAAAAAGAAATAGTTAACCACAGAAAAGAGAAATAACACTATCATTAGTTGTTTTTATTACAGTCAAAACGATATTTACTGTTTTTTAACCCTCGACGCAAAAAAGGGATATTAGTTTAACGTATGCATCTGTCTGTTTGTGGCATCGTTGCTCCCAGTTGGCTGAACCGATTTTGATATAGTTTTATTTGTTTGAAAGGTGAGTTGGTAAAGCCGTTTGAAGATTATCAGTTCTTTTCTAGTTGATAAATTTGTGACATCCTCGACAGGTCTGATCGAGTCGAAATTTGGTATTATCTTCATTCAATGATATTAGATCATGGCAACTTTTTTATGCTACAGCATCTTCTGGAATCTGCTGGATAACTAATTGTTCACCAACTTACAGCAGAGATATCGCGTTTAAACTCATTTGAATAACTGAAATGAATAGGTTACTTTTGTCGAGGGTTTATTACATTTTTAATTCACCTTGTTAACCTTGAGTATGCGTGTGATTTGTACAAAGTTTTTCCAATATGACGTCAGAACTGATAAGAAGTTTTTAAGTATTAAGTAAGCAACTATCAGCGATTTTTAAACTCCTACCCTAACCCCTCTATATGATAAAATTAAAATCTTGACCCTCCCCATCTTCCAAATGATAATACGTCGTAAGATTTTCTTTACTTTAATTAATTGAGTCCGTGCACTTCATGTTTTAGATTTTGATCTTTTTTTTGTATTACTACTTAGATACTTGTCCTTAAATAAAAAAAATATATCACGATATCTTCATTCATTTATAAACAATAATTCTGTAATTAAAGCAGGCGGTGCCGCGGGCACAGTCATTTTTATTATTTTGTATTTTTAATCTTACGTGAGATTTATGATATTTGAATACATTGAAAACCCCCGCGCCTGCTTACGTAGTACTTAAAGACCCCCAACGGTTCATTTCTGCTATAGACATTCACAAATTGTGTAAGACTCAAACGATAGCGACACTTGTACTTTCAACAAATCCTGAGTAACATAAACGCGATTGTAAACAACTAAATATATTCCCAAAATACCCTTCACAGTATAACGGTGATCGTTACACGAAAGTGTATTGATTGTCCACTGCCCTCAAGTCGTGATGAGCGCCGCTCGCCAACAAAAGCGCTTCTAGTTCCACTCTGCGCATACGCACGTCACTGCCGTGTGTAACACCGAACTGAAAAAAAAAAAAACATATATCTCAAAGAAAAATGTATACGATAGTTAAACAGGTAACCGTATTTAGAAAAGAAAAAAAATAGGTTTAATATTCGTTTGTAAAGCAAAAAGTATAGCGTTTACAGATTCGCTATTAATTTTAAATATGCACTACAACAAAATTACAATATAAGAAGCGAACAAAAAAAAAATGAATACACTTACCAAACGCGAATAATACACATACAACACAAAAACACACAGGCAACGCAAAATGATACAGGCAAAAGTAAATAAATAAAAAAAACAAAGCCATTCCATAAAATAAGTTTAATAATAATAAAATGTACAACCAAAAAACCTAAAATTAAAGCTCGGAAGAACATGATTTTGTACAATTAAAAGTATGTTCTAAAATTCTAAATACATCTTGTTAGTATAATATTAACAGTCCATTGTCCATACCATATTGTTATTTGTTGTTTACGAGTCTAATTTAGATTCACAATAAAGCGCTGTAGCGATCGTTTGGTTATAACCATTGCTATAACAATACGTAAAAATTATTGTTTTTCAGGTTGCATGTTTTTGTTTAATAATTTTAAGCGTTCGCTAAAAGCACTTTATACGTTATGAGTAGGGCAAATAGGTATATTATTTGCAAATATATTTATACTTACACTAAATTATAAATAAAATTTTGCAAAACTACTGTAACAGTGAACATATAAACCTATATGTTTTTAATTAACACAAGCATAGATAAGAAAAATGTAATTAATATTTTTGATTCGTTTTAACATACTGAAACTGTGCTAATGCCAATGATATTTTATAAGTAGATACGGTATTGACGCTCTTTACGTGCCGTTGTGAATGAAGGTAATTGCCAACAATTCACTTAGTCGGACACGGTCTAACAATAAAGCTGCACGTTGTTATCAGGCGTAGTGTAAAAACACTAAAAATCACTTCTTGTGTGTTTCCAAAATGTACCAATTACACTGCAACTATGAGAAGTAGGCCAGATTTTCAATTCATACGTAAGTATACTAAATACAAACTAAAACATTTATATATATTTTTTTTACATCCAATTGTTCAACTGTATTCACTTTGATACGGGTATGAGTGAGATGAAACTTGTATTTTGTGTGTAAGAGCGAAAGGGTAAGATAGCTTTAAATTTAAACAGTAGGCCATCTTACTCTTTCCAGTGGGATACAAAATCATTTTTATCATTCGACTTTAGTAGGAAATTGTTCTTTTTCTTGTGTTTAGAGAGAAAAATGGATTTTAAAAATCGGAATCCTAAGACGGTAAGATGATTGGATGCCATCTTCTTTTGTATAAGTTTGTTCAAAACATTTTCTTTGTTTTAATTCTTAAATTTTAGAGGCTTTTTTTGCAATTTGCATTTCTCAGCCAATATTTTCTTGTATCTGATTTTTAAGTAACAAAGATAAATATAATTAATTTAATTTAAAGATGTTAACGGTGCTAATAATTAATAAAAACTGATAATAGTGATATTTAGACTGGTCTCAGCCCCGGTACTGCGGCCTTTTCGAGGATTGGTTGTTCATAGCTATAAATCGCAGTTATAATTTAAAATCACGTGAACCACATGCCTGCTTGTTGTTACTTCATACAATAAAAAACAAAAACTCTAACGCTACAATGAAGCTTAGGTAATTATTTCATAAAAATACCCTAATTGAAGAACTATTTAGATATTTTATTATCGACTGTTAGATTTGCCGTACATTTTTATTTGCTGGCGCAGCGAGAACTTCCAAAGTATGTTTGTCCTTTTTTGTCAACAGAGTTTCCGCCTTACCTTGTGATTTCCTATCCATTTTGATCCAACTACACAAAATTGTGATCAAGTTGCTGATAACAATATGTTGCCGTTTTAAAATTGCTTCTAGTGAGAGTATAACGCGTCTATTTATAAAATGCCATTGGATAACGCAAGTTATTACAAATTTTTTTTTAATTTTATTTATGTAAACATAATAAAAATATAAACTGTGAATTATTGAAAGTTTCAAGAATCTTACAAATCTACGTTTGTCAGTCAAACTCAACGTTAAATTACATAAGGCTTAAACTTTAAATCCATTGATTCTTATTAAAAAACAACATAAAAAAACTAAATTTTAAAATCACCAATACAATAAATAAAATGCAAATGTAGGAATCAATGGTTATTTAACTATCTAACTAATAATTTTAATGAAAACTTAAATAATATTCTAAATATTAAAGGTAATCTTATTATGAAATATTAGTTGTATATGAAGAGTACACAATGTACAAATAACTATTTATCAAGTTCATAATTGGCAAAGACAGGCGTTTTTTTAATTATAGAAAACAACAACAAATAAATTTGAAAATGCTTTTCAAGTGTTTCGAACAAATTTTTCATACATACACATATTTACATAACATATTTGTCACAAACCGAAAATTGATCCTACAAAATCAAAATAATAAATAATGAATGCTAATATTGGAAGACGAGAAAGAAATCCCGTTTAAATACAACTTTTGAGATTCTTGAACTCTGTTTTTCATCAAAAATATGATTTTACGGTTTATTAGAGACGTAATAATTGGGATTTACTTTTTTATATTTATTTAAATTATTGGAAGGTAAAAGTAATGCCATCTAAAAGGAGTTACATTATTGTTACTTTGACTAGGTTGCATATAAAAAATATGAACTCACGACCTAATAACTGGGATTAATTTTTAAATATTTATTTATTAAATTATAAGGGAGGTGACAATAAAGTTGTTATCAGATACGTAATTACGGGTTTATTTTATCTTTATTAAAATTATTGGAAGTTGATAAAGAAATCTACGATAACATTTTGTAAACAATAACTTGGTTGTTCATCAAAAAATGTGATCTTATAATTCACCAGAGATGTAGTAAATGTGCTTATCTTTTATGGAATATTTATTTACAAATAAATATTATACATAGATGATATAATGTTTGAAGATACATTATTGCACTTAACTTTTGGTTTAAACTCATAGCATCGTTTGGCGTTCGGTGGGTAAACTCTACCATTATTTTCAAACGGTCTGATGAAGATAAAACAACGAGCAGTTTGCATGAAGCATTTTCCTCAGAACGCTAATGAGTAATTAATAAAATGTACAATAATTTACATGTGCACAGATAAGAATAATAAAATTGATTCTCGATTGCGAATAGCATTTGCAATAATATAATAATTTCATAAATCATTATTAAAAAATTCGGATACATGACCTCATAAGTATCCTTGTTTCCATTTTCCGACTTCAGTAATTATTAATGATATCGCATAATTAACTGTCTCATAAAATTAACTAACTTATAAATGCCAACGAACATATACACAATAACAATAATAAAGCCAACAGCTATGATATTTATATACAAAATGGAGACATTGAGCATTTAAAAATTACGTATGTAATCAATTTTAACCTAGTCGCAGATGGCTTCGCAATTTACAATTTAATATGAGTGAAAAAATATATAAAATATATGTACTGTAAAATAATTTATGAAGTTCTTATAACTTTCAACTTTTTTATTAAATGGCGTCTCGTAAATACGAATTTTGCCAGTGTCAAGTCAGTCTTAGGAGAGTCACTTCGAATTTTATATAATATTGTTTTACCAGGTTAGTTTTATAGATATTTTAAATAGATATTAAGGTTAGAGGGACTGGGTCTTAAGTGCAGCTACCAGAACACACGAATAGCTGATGGCGACAAAATATCAACTTGAAAGTGCAGGTACTTAGTGTCAGCCCAGAAAAGTAGAACTGGAAGTTCAGGCTCATTATCCAGGAGTGAGGTGTATTTATCAGAATTCGGAACAGTATTATAGGTAGTTGCAAGTAACAATTTGGAATTATTATCTACTAAATACTACGTACCTGTTCTACATACCGGTGTGTGACATAAAAATAACGGTTTTAGTTTGGAACATGCTCTTCTCTATTTAAACATAAGAATATTTTCATTGCACTTGTACGTAAGCAGTGTCATAATAAGCAGGCTATCTTGGGTTTAACCCTCTAAATAGATCCTGAGACACTCTTTATTGCGCTAACGCCCGAGTGCTTATTGGCTTTTGCAATTGACGCCATTTTTGTACAATCCATTTAGCTGTATGCGTATTTGCGCCTTTTACGTTTCTGAACGCAAAATATTTGTATTATCTATGGAACACCAGCCCGCCAACGCGGCCACGGCCAAGCGCATAAAAAAACCCGCTCTTCGCAAATTTTGTAATTGTTGAGTTGACTAGTATTGTGAAGTAATATTCATTAATAACTGTATAGTCACTATAAATCTGAATAAATAAGATTACTTAATTTTTTTTTTAATTTTTTTATTTATTTAGTCGTAAATGTGATGAAAAACATTGTATGTTACAGGGGCGGTACGGGAATTACGAACGTCGACTCATTAAAACCCGCAGTCTTTGACTTCTAATAGACTCTCGTTCATAATTCCTTATTTACAACCCTCAAGACACAATGTACTATTACTTTGTTGGATAGAGATGTTTAATGTGTTCGAAAATTAGCGAACTTTAAATCTTAAGCATCGCTTCCTTGGATCCAGCTTTGTAGTAATTATTTCAGTATATAAAATCAAGCATTAGTAATCTATTTTGATATGTTGTCGCTGTCTATACTATAAGCGACGTGTTAAAGCTGGAGTTTAGGATTTTACCTTGGCATGTAATGGATGTAATCTAGAAACTTCCATTTCGTCCATAACATACATACTAATAAATACGATTTTTAATTTATGGGGGGTACGAGAAAAATACTTTCAATTGACTAGTTGACTCTTTTTTAAAGCAAGTCTTAAATTATTAATTATATATTGTCCGATTAGAGGAAAAAATCAGCAAAACTTTATTTTAAAAGTTTACTTTTCGTTAAAACATCAACGCTGTTAGCCATATTAGTCTATATAATATATCTGCTGTGACATCATACAGGTCGAAAACAAACATTTGAGATTTAGCAAAACGTTCATTATTGTAAAAATCTCGATACTAATTATGTCATAAATGTCAATGTCACGGCATAGACTACATAGCGAGTTTCACTCGTATAAGATCCGATATAAAATTTGCTTAGAGTCCTATGACGTCATAACATGACCGACGGCGTTTTAAGAGTTCAAAATAAAAAAAACTATAAACAAAACATTTGTTTTTTTAACCTCTAACTATAATTTGAAGGCCGGTTTTTCGATAACATCGATAAATATCGAACATCCCTACTTATAGTTATTATACTTACTCTATTATAAAAGAAAGTCCCCTGCCGCATCTCTCTCTGTCTGAACACGATAAACTCAAAAACTACCGAACGGATTCTAATACGGTTTTATTATCAATGAACGGAGTGATTCATGAGGAAGGTCTAATTGTATACACTATAAATATTAAAGTTTTATGTAAATTGGCTGAAATATGACGATGACTGTTGAAGATGTCGGAAAAAATTATACCGACTGGGACCTTTACTGGATGCGCTGCTTAAACGAATAGAGTTCCCCGTGCGAAGCCGGGACTGGTTGCTAGTTTAGTATAAAATTAAAATGTATCTTTCAACACAATTGCACCAATGCCCGTGATAAAAGAAATATACACCAGCGTATGCCATCTGCGACTGCGTGAATTTTTAATCTTTAAATTAAAAAAATATTGACCACCATAAATTTTACCAATATGTAGTAAAATTAGCTGCTCATTGCCTAAGATTGCCTGTCCAATGAAGCAGAGCGGTGAAAATTTGGACCAATAGAATTGCATCTCCAGATTTTTATGCAATTCTATTGGTTGCAATATCCACAGCTCCGCGCCGCATTGGGTAAGCAGCCTAAGGCCGGATTTATAACTGATCTGACGTGTCGTATCATGACGCATCAGACTAAGAATCATTTACATACATTTGGTATGGTGAGATTTGCAATTAGTGTTTATGACTTGTGTTGTGTCACTCGAGTGGACCCTGATATGCATCAAAGATGACAGGGGAGAGGGGGCAGCGCGGGAAAGGCCGCGGCAGAATAAATCAAACAAGTGTGCAACGTCACGCGATTGTATTGATTCAAAATACCGTCAAAAGACATCATGGCACGACATATAGATGTGAAGGTTAGCTGTCACGTCACAAATATAAACCCGGCTTAAAAAACATCACCCCACTATGGCCAGTTAATTGAAAAAATCGACTAATGCCGGTTATAAACGCTACGGTCTACCGGAGATGTCTACTTGTACAGGTGTGCCTGCACAGATAGACCAGAGGGTGTAGACTTGTGCATTTTTTTAACCTGCGGAAGCAACCGGTGCAAAATCTAAAAGCAATTATTTTGAGTAACATACACAGTAAGCAACATCGCTTACCTTAGAAAAACATTGATATCCGATAAATATCGAAATGAAAAAAAAAGGATGTTAGATATCATTGATATTTTGGTGCTACATAAGTAGGTGACCATTTTTTTGGGTGCTATTTTTAATGTTGACGACTATTTAAATAAATGCTTGCGTGTCTGTATATAATTTGCTTTGTTACGGATCCTCGAGATCCATTAACAATACACAAATACATCGATGTTTGGAGAACCTAAATCTGTGTACGTGCCCCGCGATGACGTGCGGTCGACCTGCGCAGGCCACTTGCACAGGTAGACCGTAGAGTGTATGGCCGGCGTAACGTAAATTGACAATCGAGAATCAAGGCATGTTAAGAGGCATGGCTCACTTGTTGCCGCGCAGTGTCTTGGCAGACGACGTACTCGGTGAGTGTGACGTCAGCAGTGCCGCCTGACTCCAAGGGTATCGGGTGCGCACGGAAATGTTCCAGCATGTCGTGCACGTTTGGGAACCACAAGTGCTGAACCCGGCACTGTCCGGTCTCGCTGAGTGTCATGCGGAGGTGTTTTGCGCGACCCTGAAACAATTTCGATACTCTTAACTGTTGTAGGTGGAACTGCGGAAAGCCATTGCGAATGATTAGTTTCTAAATTTACTTTTTTATAATATACTTTTTTTTAAGGCACTTTCTGCCTCGTACAACCACTCTGTGGAACCAGCTGTCGCCTGAGATCTTTCCGAGCCGTTATGACCAGGTGACCTTCAAGAAGAGAGCTTATTCTTCCGTAAAAGACCGGCAACGCATCTGCGAGCCCTCGGGTGTTACGGATGTTTGTGGGCGACGGTGATCACTTTCCATCAGGTGAGCCACCTACGCGTTTGCCACCTTTTTACCATAAAAAAAAACTAGCTGTGCCCGTGCCTTCGCTCACGTGGACTACAGAATGCCATCGATCGGGAACACGCGCGAATCTTGCTCCCCCGCTCCCGGCTATTTTGAAGACAAAATGCTTATTATGGGTGTTCCTTAGAAGATAGACGTATACTCTCACTGACTTTTATGTTGATCTTTTTAATGTCCAAAATTATGTAGCTATATATGCTAATATGTATCTATTATGGTTTACTCAGCGTAAGTCATTTAATTTAAATACCCGAATTGTTTCACCATAACCATTTTTTTTTTTATTTGCACGGAACCCTTATTCATTTTCCAAAATAAAAGTAACCTAAGTTACTCCTTATAACATCAGCATCTACCAGTGAAAGTCCCGTCAAAATAGGTCCAACCGTTTCGGCGATGGATTGTTTATCTATCGGTGGTCGATGTTAATTTTTAACAGACTTCAAAATTAAATTCGATATTTTCTTTTATGGATATTCAACCATAACTTTTTCTTTTATCTAACAACCAATTTGGATGATTCTTATTTCATTGGAAAGAGGGTACCTCAAGGGTGGCCCCATTTTAATTTCATTGGCATTGGACCTTCGACTTCGAAGATACGCTAGGGAACTCCTCGAAGACATCCAAGTTGGTTTTCGTTTTTATTCAAAATTGTCTTGTGTATTATGCTGTGCTCATTAACGGGCACATTGCAGTCACTTTGATGTGTTAATAAATAAAATAAAAAAGGCTAAAGTTGATGAATTTTCATACTATGTGCACAACAGTTCTCACTTATGCAGTGGTGCCTGTACCTGGAAGTTGAAGGTGAGCACATATTCGCCTCTTCTAGTCTCACTCTGACGGACCAAGTAGCAGCCGTGGGCGGGAGCTCCACCAGCCAGGACACAGCCCGCGGCTGCAGCACGAGCCAGGGTTCCATGGAACCACGGCCATTCCGCCAGAGACACGCGACACGCTCTCGCCTCGCACCCCTCCTCTGCTATCGAACCTACAATAATTATTCTTGTTAAACTACAAGACTGGCCCCACTGTTTCACCCTTAATTTTATACGAAAAACATCGCCAACGCACCTATGTAGGCAATTTTTTATATATTGTGAAAACTATCGACATTTTTATGAGGAATAAATTATTTTTTCAAATTATATTGGTGAAAGAATTTTAAAATTGGTCCAGTAGTTTTTTAGTTTATCCATTACAAACAAAAAATCAAATCTTTCCTCTTTTTGACCACAATCTGAAGATGAAATGACAACGTGGCTTATAACATTATGATGTTAAGACTAGAGACTGGGTCTTGAGTACAACTAGCAAAGAAGGGGTATCGAATTACATCTTTAAAGCTGAGACGCCCAAACCATCCAACCACCTGCACGTGGTGCAACCCTGCTGAGTAACGAACGAGGAAATGGCTATAATGGGTATAATAATGGTAGGGTTGTTTTGCCCAACTGGGTCACAACCACTACGCCTGTGGTATACAGTGACTCGGTTTTGCGTGTTACTTTACGGGATAAGCCTGTATAATATATCAAGTTGAATGAATGCAGGCTGGGATGATAGCAGCAACCTTTGATGGATTACGATCTCTTAGTTGCCGCTGTTGTGTTTGGATTGTACAATGCTTACCATCAGGGATAGTACTGTCAATTTGCAGTGTTACTTTATAAAAAGCTAAATTATTAAAAAGGAAACAAAAAACCCGACTGCAACAAAAATACTTGACTAAAAAAGAACTATTTTTGCTTTTTATTTGATTCCCAGATGTCATACTTAAATATTATATAGCCTATGTTACTCCCACGATTAAGATGGATAAAACGACACCTCGTATGCTAAAAATCCATCAAGCCGTTTAGGCTAGAGGGCGTACCAAATAAACAGATACACATACATATATGCTTGAAAATCATAACCCTTTTTTTTTTTTTTAGATCTGACTATACGTTAGCCTTAGGGGCCCTGAAGCCGCTGCGGCTTTTACAGCTTCACCGAACTTGGGAACATAACCCTTCTGTGTTTGGCGACATAATATATAAAACTTGAGAGTGGTAAGTAGCTAACCAGGTGAGTATTCAAAAATACACTAGCATCATGAAATGGTTTCATCACAAACTTTGACTTATTATAGGATTTCGACCAATCATCTTTTTGACATGGTGTTAGAAGTACTTAAAATATTGTAAAACATACAATGGTCACATCACTATTATCACAAAGCCTAGGCTTTGCAGCATTCATGTCCTTATCTTTATTTATCTAAATATACTAAATTATGTTTGCCATAAAACACACAGTACCTAATTCTTCAGGTGTATCTGCAGTTAGGTCAGCATTACTGTTACTATAAGGCAAGTCTCGTCGTGGAGGCAAATCAGGAGGCGCAGGCTCAGGCACTCCTGAGAGCGAGTCAGGTGGAGGTTGAGAGGTAGGGGGTGACCTCATGCAATATTTAATGGTAGCCAGCCAAGACTTCATGTCATCCACATCAGCTGCTTCTATTACATATTCCATGTTATTGTCAGCCTGTCAACATAATTGGTAAAAATAATGTTTTAGTTTCACAAATATCCAATTGTATTTGTAACATTATTGCCCAACTGAATCTATGTCCAACTTTATTTGTAAGATTATTTTGTCCAACAGTAAGGGCTTGTGTAGACGGCACAGTGAAAAGAGTAAAAAGTTGGAATCTGTACATTAAAGATATTTGAGAATAATACAGGGAGTTTAAAATAATGGCTAGAACGCATTTCGATAGTTTTAGAAATTTTTGCCTGTCTATCTGTCAGTATGTTTTAACGCCAATCACGCAAAATCTACTGGACCAAATCTAATTAAATTATTTCATCTTTACGTTATTTTCAAAAAAAGCAATAAATTGAAACTTGTTTTTTAGTATTTATAGATGGCGCTGTATGGCTTGGTTTAATTTATCATGAAATTGATTTCAGTAATTATTTTCACAATGCAGTATATTTTCTGCATTTAAGCACCTTATATTAATAATTTAAGGCTGAGCTTTTATTATTTAAATGTTTTGTTGTTTGCTCAATCAAGATTTTTATTAAATTACACTAAAAAGATATATTATAAAGCATTATTATTCATTGGATATTAATAGTTTGTAAATATAAAGTTATTAAATAAAATTAGCTTTTCGTAAAGGACAGTTAGTTGGGTATTCTCAAAGCCTATAGCAGTCAAATACCATAAGGTGAGGGAAGGTTTTATTTAGTACTGTTTTTCATACACGAAATAAAACACGCAGGCGAAGTCGCGGGCACAGCTAGTATAATATATAATCGGTCAACTAGGTAGGTACTATGATTATTTAGCATTCTTTGTTTTAAAGTTTTTTGTTTATTTTATTGTTAGAATCTTTTATCCTAGTAAATTATGGTCACAATTGTCGCAAACAATCTCATCCAATGGAGTCTCTTCAAGCTTGCATTATGTATTAAACTAATCATTCACCTAATCCCCATAAATAAAATCACACTTAAATATTTATTGGTGCTATCAACTTCTGGGCCTTCATAGTGTAAGTTCTCGACAGTAGGATATGTACATACTATCATCAAGAAGGAGCAGACTTCTAAATGAGGTTGTCAATCAAATATGTTCTATCTATAAAAATGATGATTTGATTGAATAAATTTCACAATAAAAACAAGCAGTTTTATTACTTCCCCTGATTTATTAAATTTTTAGCTTTTTAAACAATAACAATTATATATAACTGATTTTTTATTAAGTACTTGCTAAAAACCAGTTCTGATATTTGTAAGTAGTTCACGTCAAAGACTACAAATATATTGGTTCAAATCACTATTAATTAAATTATTAAATAAAATTATATTATGCAGTAACAATATGAGTACACTTTGCCAGAGAGAAACAAATAATAATAAAAAAATTAAATTGCGGTGGATATTTTTAATATGGCAACACATGAAAAAAAGCAGCCAAGTGCGAGTCGGACTCACACACCAAGGGTTCATAATTGTATAGCCATATTCACCAAAATAATTAGGTAACATTACCGAAGAAAGCACTGAACAATTAAAAAAAAAGATAAACTATATGGAGGGACAAACTTAACTTTACTGTTAGAAAACTGTTGTCCTCATACATCAACATAATACCCCAGTCAGTTTACTAACTGCAAATAAGTTTATAATGGGAAAAGTACATTGTGATGTAACTACAAATTTACAGTTTTTGGATTTTTTCCTTTACTTGAGTTATAAGACATTGCTCCTTGCCAAATTTCATGATTCTAGGTCATCCAGGAATACAATATAGCTTTTATTCCCTTTGCAAGTGTTAAAATAGGCAGCATAAATGGGCATATCTTTTGATTGTGTTTACTTAGAAGTTTGATTTTTTTCACATCTCCAAGGGATTACAGAGCTGAGTATTTGATATTAATTTCAACTTGATAAGAAAATGGGTCTTGACAGACCAGCCAGACAAAGTGATCCTAGTTTATTGTCAGTAGTACATTTTCATGTTTTACAACAATTAAATAAATTGAATTTTTAAGTACACCTTCAACATTGGGTTAATCGCAAAAGATTATACTCTTATTATTATTATATATAAAAGTTATTATGGATACTTAGAAAATAAAGATCAAAATTCAGTCCAGAATTAAGAAAATCTATACTTTCTTCCATAAACTTATGTAACCACCAGATGAATTTTTAACTGTTGCATTTTGTTTTTCTTAGCAATTAGATTTTGTGTTTTACCTTTGGCTAAAATTTAGCAAATCGTAATTCTGATTTTCATTTCAGAGTGTTTGTATTTGCAACTAACATTTTTAAATATTTGATGTTAGAATTGTTTTTATTAATTTTCTTGAAAACGGGGAATTACCTTGTAATGAGAGTGGTATCATTATAATCAGTTACCTAATCTCTATTAATTTTAAACCCTTTCAACCCCCAATTAGTATCAAATGATTCTAAATCCAAGCTTTACCTTTAAAACAAATGTGTTTTCATGATCTGGCATTTCCAAAGCTGTTGTTTCTCTTGCCTCGGATATTAGAAAACAAAATACACCGCTGCGAGGTTTCTGAGCTTTTGGCGGTGAATAAAACTCCAGCATATATCCGCCAACAGTCTTTACTAATGCCAATCTACATCTTTCCCATTTCTGTGGACTAGAGGGCTGTTCCAAACTTTCAGGGGTTAGATAATTCACTAAACCCTCTTTCCTACATTCAACAACTATTTTAGCTAACTTTGTCTTGTTGTGTTTATTCATACTCGCCGGTAATTCAACTTCATCGGAGTGCTGTTTGTGGAATAATCCTTTACCTCGTCTTAAGCCTTTAAAAGATAACCTTCGAAAAAACGGTTTGTGTTGCGTTTTCGGAGAGTCCGTATCTTCTGAATAATCACTTTCGTCGTGCCCAGAATGTGTTCCGTTTGGCAATTTATGCAATGTTTTTAATTTCGAAATTTCCACTTCATACTGTTCTGAAAAACAATCGACAAACTTCCTAAGAAGTTCCTTGTGAGTGACTAGGGGTCGGGCGGCGGCAACATTACCTGCTTGCATGAATTGCAAGCAGCCTTTGGCAAAGTCCTGAGCTGAGGATCTGGCCTGACGTTCACAGAACTCGATCCATCCGTCGGGGTCGCCGTCGGACGGCCCCGCCATCGCGAGTAATTTCTTTAACAGCTCCACGAGGATGATATTTTTCTACAACATATACCAAAAACTACCGTGCACTGTTGATAATTCATAAGTGTTAGGTATAGTAGGTATATAATATTTTCATGCCACTTTGTAATCAAAATAAAATTCACGATGCTATCACAAGTCTAGCAAAAACAAGTTTTGTTGCCATTAAAAAAAAAAGGATTTGATAAAATTATGTTACTTCTCTATGGTTTAAAATAATCTGATTTTTTTATCTTAATTTGTGTTTGTTTACGATACCTACTATTCCAATAATAATTAGACTAATTTTCAAAACAATAATAAAAAAATTAATTAAATTTATCGTCATTAAAATATTATAGTAATTAGTAAATATTTGTTGTTTATTAAATTTTTAGATTATTACAGGCTTAATATAAAATCGAGCAGGTATAATTAAATGAGTTGAACTTATTTTTTTAACTATCTATCACTTATTATGCTTCATAACGTGTGCCTGTGTGTCAGTAGTAGGGGTGGTTATAAAAGGTGAACTAATATAAATATGAACGAACTGCTGATAACCGTTTGAATTGTTCAGAATTCGTGAGTTAAAAGATCAGTTTGAAATGAACGCCATGCAATATGAATTGAATGGAAGAAATAATATGATATTTGATTGAGGAGGAGGATATGATTAAATAGGTAATTAATTCAAAATATGTTTTTTGTTACAAAGCAAAAATCAATTTCCCTTCGTATTTTTGAGGCTTAAGACTGACAATTAAAGTAAAATGTAGAATTGGGATTGTTAATTTTTTTTAACGAGGGAAAAATCAAAAACCATTTGAGGAATTGCATTCTACGTTCATTTTATAATAGAATAGATTAAAAATATTGAATAAATAAAGATATTTTTCAAAGAAATCTTATGACCTTTGCTTGATCTTCATGACGTCATCACTAGCGTAGATGCGTTTTCTGCTTCTTCTTTAAATGGCAACGTGTCTTTGCTTTGAAACTTTGAAAAAATTGTTAATTAACTCTGCTTTGAAAGCTGAACATTAAAAAGCGCCTTAAATAGTACTGGGCGTTTCGTTCAGAAACGCTTTTAAGAACTTGTTTTTCTATGAAAAACGAACGAACTGTTTCATAATTAACAATAAAAAGTTTTAAAACGAACGAGACGCGCGCCAAACGTTATGTTTGGTAGCTCGAGTGGAACGTTTTTGATAGAAAGATCTATTTATTAAATAGACATTGACTATTTTAGCGGAGGTGAGGAACAGAGAGTAAAGTTCCTCATCCGCCATAGAAAAGGGAGGATCCTCCGGCCAGACGGGTGCTATGTCTGGCGGGCAGCTGCCCAACGGTTGTAGTCGGGTTCTTGTATATATACTCAATTGTTGAGTTAATTTCTATAGCGCAATGTAGGATGCGTCGTATGTGGCTCGATAGATGTCGCTATGTGTCGCTATGTAGGATGCTTTAGTTGTGGCGAGAGATGTCGCTACATCACTCCCCTCCGAGACTTGAGGTCGATAGCAGGTTGAGTCGTCCATACATGTTGTGATGCTTGCCGGGCCAGTGGAATGTTCCAGTGAGTCCGAACCAGATGCCGCATATTTCACGGTATGCCCCAGTGAGTCGGGGTGATGCTGCAAGAATGCTCCAGTGAGTCGGAGTGTTGCAGTCTGCGTGATGACTGGCTGCTGCGTCGACCAGGAGAGAAGTGCGTCTTTGCTTGCTGACCGGCCGAAGTGCAGTGTGCTGTGCCAAGGTCGCTGAGAAGGCTGTGGTTGATGAGCAGGAATGCGCGTCCGCTGCAGCAGATGGTCAGGATACCCGTAGTAGCTGTCGATGCTGGCTGGCTGTATGATGCGCTGCTCGAAAGCTTGAGGAAGTGATGATGAAGTCACGATGACGTAGCTTTGCGAAGAAGGTTGCGCTGACGTATCACGTCGGGGTCACCACTTTAGCGGAAGTGAGGAACAGAGTGTAAAGTTCCTCATCCACCATAGAAAAGGGAGGATTCTCCGACCAGACGGATGTTATGTCTGGCGGGCAGCTGACCAGCGGTTGTAGTGAATTAATTTAAGTTGAGTTTGAGTTTGTGTTGAATTGTTGAGTTAATTTCTATAGCGCGATGTAGGATGCGTCGTATGTGGCTCGATAGATGTCGCTATGTGTCGCTGTGTAGGATGCGTCAGTTGTGGCGAGAGATGTCGCTACAACTATTATTGAATGAACAGTAAAATCGATACAAGAAACTACTTTAAATTTGAAGTAACGAATAAGCTACAATTAATCTTATTACAAAATTTATACAATACAAATTTGGTTGTTAAAGAAATAAACGATAATGAAGGAACGAATAAAAACTGTTTTTTTTGTTAAACTTCAAATGTTCGATTTTTCAGTACAGTTTGTTCTTAAACTTAAGAAAAAACCTTTTTTTTATAATCGTTTCTAAGAACTGTTCCTTAAGTGTAAAAAGAGTTCTGTTTCGATTTACGAAATATCAGAAACGACCCAGTACTAGCCATAGTAATAAAGATAGTCAAATGTAAAATGTTGTTGAGTTTGTCAAAAGTAGCATGCCAATACGCCAGTGTTGTCAGGACTTTTGAATCAAAAGTTACATTTCGTTTCCTAAGAAGTTACATTTTTCTTACCAAAGTACCACCATATTCGTTTCTTTTTGTATCAAAACAGTCGAAACCTTTGTTATTTTGAGACATATTCAACATATTTTAAATTTGAAGGAGGTTTGTAATTACTTCGCCGCTCTAGGCTATTATTTGGTAAAATATCAAACTTGGTGTATTAATAATCATAATATCTTCAGAAGTTACGACAATCGCGTTCATTACAAAAATTACTTACATGTGACACGAAAAGGTAAAAAGTTACAAAAAATGTAACTATTTGGCAACATTTACCAACAGAGTATGATAATCGACAGATAGCATTATCACTTTTTGTTAAATGCTATGATAATCGACAGATAGCATTATCACTTTTTGTTAAATGCCAGTGATGACGTCAAAATAAAATAACTGATATTTTGAAAAATATAAAAATGGAAGAAATAAGCCATAAAATAGTTTAATATTTAAATTAGTGTAGGTATCAAAATTCTTCATTATACCAAAAAAAGGAAGTTAAAAAATTGGACAATGCCCATTTTGGATTAATCTTTAAAAGACGTTTATGTCAATCTTATTTACAGTGATTATTATAAATAGTTTTATTTTAATAGAAGATATTATTTATAAATACATAGTTTTTTTTAGATATTACTATGAAAAAAAGGAAATTGAGATGGATTTTCTGGTTTTAATGATGTACATTGTACGGTGTGCTCATATCAGGTCACCTGCCTTGGAAATTATCCTTTCACAAAGTAGACGTTGACGTTGGTATGCAGTGAGTTGCACAGACAAAATACTCGAAATGCTAATCTGAGATCGATTAATTGAAAAATTGAGATTTTTTGGGGCCAATAAGATCGATATTTTTAATCGATTCATAGCATTGAATCAATATCTAGTGAATTGATATTAAATTTCAACCTAGAAAATCGAGATTCGATTTTTTCTATTTTGATGTTAACTATAAAATTATTGGAATGTACCCAAATACATGTAAGGAAATTACAAATCTTCACTTTAATTACATAAAAACTCGCGAGCCATGTATTGGATGTGTGCTCTGCTTCCTTCGTATTTTCCGTATTGATTAAAATGGATAATTAAAAAGCTAATTTTTAATTACATGTGATAATTATTACAAGGACGACTAATGATGCATTATTCCTACGCAACGAATAACAAATTAATAAAAACATAATTATTATGCTGTCGATTATCCCTTGTTCAGTATTATTGACAAAATCAAGGGCCAAACAACAATGGTCAGCCTTTGTTCCAGTACTCCAAAGTCCATGAAGTACAGTTTCGAGCAAACCTGAAGTCGAGCAACACGGTGACCGCGGAGTAATTTAGGACCCGGGCCGGGCAGTAATTGATGATATTGGCAGCCAAAAGCCTCCTCCTGACCATCCACAAGCTAACTTCTATTTCTCTTACTTCTTCAAGGCTCTTTTTTAGGTCCACACTTGACGCTTAACGATTCCGCAACGCCTGACTGAACCTGGTCTTATTTTGATCGAATTGGTCTCTTGATACCGTTATAGTCCGGTCAATTTAGACATTAGAAGTTACATAAAGTCCCAACAAGCTGAATTTCTGTGAAGTTGTTCAAAACATAATTATAAACAATGTCTAGAAGTTCCCCATCATTCCCCTGTAAGGAAAAAATTTAATTCAAGGTCAAAGGTCAAAAAAATGAGTTTTTCGCGATTTTCAGCAAAACGGTAAGTTTTATCATAAAAGTACCTTAGACAAAAATTGTAGATCATAAAATTATCTATAAAAAAATGTATGAATACTTTTTTTATTACGAGCCACCGTTTCTGAGATATAACGATTCAAAAAGTTATAAAAGTTGTTATCGTCATAATATCTTTAATTTTATTTGTTTTTTGTTGTCTTTAATTTGAAGACGATTGGCGTGATCGAATGAGAAATAAGGAGATTCGCATATGAACCAAAATCACTGTTATAGTCCTAATAATTCTTAGACTTAAGGAGCGGATGAGGCAGGTACCTTGTAGAACATATGGCCGATGCGGCCGAAAAGGTCTCGAGTGGTGACTTCGTACAGGAAGACACAGCGTGGACAGACCCGTCATACGGTGGACCGACGACTTGACGAATGTTGTGAGAGCCGCTGATCGACGATAGACGGTCTTTGAGGGAAGCCTATCTCGACCAGTTGATGATATCTGATAAATAACATGAATAAACATCGTGATGAAACCATAGCATGGTGGTAGGGTATTTTCTAATGCTTGCCTGGCTTGCTATCCTACCACCATCAGTTTGACAATCTGTCGCAAAGCTCCTAAATGTGTTTTCCGGTAACTGTATTTGGAAACCAGTTACCCCGCTGAGCAGTGTGTAAAAATCTTGAGTCACTTCGTTACTTGACATTAGGTGAGGTTAAATTGTGTCCAAACTCTAAACCTATAAATAATTAATAAAAAAAAGTGGTTCCGATGCGAATTTTTCAATGGGTGTGCTCTTTACTTTACGCATGGATGTAACAATACTAATAAGTTATTCATGTACGTTACAAAAAAGACTTAACTTAAAATAGAGTCTCCTTGAACTTATCCACGTTATGCAAATTGTGCCTACTATGAATATTTATACCAAATATGTTAAAAATATCACTATACAGCTTGTTATTGTCTCTGAAGTTAATAATATAAAAAGTTAGTCGAATTTCAGAAGTTAATTTTATCTACTCCCACTAATGTTTTAAAGTTCAAATGATTGTTTGTTGTTTTTCTGAACGCGCTAATCGCTTGAAGTACCAGTGACATTTGAAAAAGTGTTTTGGTATTTCATAGGCTATTTAATGAGAAACGTTATAAGCTATGTTACTTCACGCTAACTCCCAAAAGAGCAGAGCAGTAACTATGAACGTCAAGCATTCTGGCAAGCTGTTGTCTGAATGGGAAGTGAGAACTACACGGGTGCATTAGCATATGGCGTAGTGGAGAGAATTGGTTGAATAAATTTAATATCGGTGAAACGGTGGGACACATATAGTAGATTAAATACAAGACAATTTTTAATAAAAAAGGAAACCATCCTCAATGACTTTGAAGTGTTTCCCGGTGTATCATTGAAGTTGAAGGTCCAATGTCAATTAAATTAAAACGGGACTATCTTTGAGGTATCCGCTAGCGAATAAAAAAAAAAATCATCCAAATAAGATCATAAACAAAGAAGTTATGGAGTTAAAGTAGTTAAGTAATATCCATAAAAATAAAATTCAATAAATCTTCTGTTCTCTTCTTACAAACTTTCATCCCCTATTTTCTAGACTTGAAGTTTTATTTTCGCAGTCGGGTACAAATAAACCCAAATTTAATGATTTTGAAGTGTTTCCCCGTGTATCTTCGAAGTTGAGGGTCCAATGTTCATAAAATTAAAATGAGTTTGAGGTATCCCTTATAAAAAAAAAAAAAATCATTCAAATCGGTTGATAAACAAAGAGCTTATGGCTGAACATCCATTAAACATTCGAATTTAGTAACCTCCGTCTTTTTTAAAGTCAGTTAAAAACAATAAAGGGAAAGATAAATGACGTTTTAAAGAAATTGTGAAGTGAAAAACAAAAAATATTAACGTATGCACGTTTTAGAAAGAAATAATATAATAAGTTGCATTCGAGTCGGTACATATCTGACGGAATACATACTGACCCTTAGTTCACAGTGTTACATAAAAATATATATTTTTTTTTTCTCCTCCGGGATGAAAAGTTCACTTTTAGTCCCTGTCACGCGGGAGAAAAGTACCCGATTCTCTCCCGGTGAGATGGCAAATGTGCGCATGCGCGTACTTTACTTTATCTCCCGGTAACCTAGCAACTGCTTGTTTATATATAAAATATATAAACTTTTCATCCCGGAGGAGAAAAAAATTGTAAATGTACCTAGGGAGAAAAGTAGGACATCCCCACCCGCGATTGTCACGCTCGTCTTCGTCTCGGGTGACAACCATACGCGCGGGCGTGAATGTCCTACTTTTCTCCCTCGGTGCGTAATATACTAAAATATGATTATTTTTTAGTTCCTTTGTGATTAAAATTACCTATATAAAACAAATACAACAAAGACTTAAAACTCTCTTTGAACTTATCCACGTTATGTAAATTGTGCCAGCTATGATTATTTAAAGCTTGTTATTGTCTGTAAGTTAATAATTTAAAAAGTTAGTCAGATTTCAGAAGTAAATTTTATCTATTTCAACTAATGTCTTAAAGCCTAAAAATTGATTGTTTGTTGTTTTTCTGATTGCGCTAATCTCTTGAACTACCAGTGGGATTTGAAAGTCTTTTTGTATTTTATAGGTTTTAGCTGGTACCCGCGACTTCGTCTGCGTCTGCGAGACTGATCTCGCAACACGACAAACCAAAAGTAAATCATAGAAAGGTTTGTCACTATGTGTATGGTAGTTGTGATCTCTAACACCCTGCTATATTACTGTATATGCACCGACTGATTTCGGAACACAACAAACCAAATTAAATCATAGATGTATCACTATGTGTATGGTGGTCGCGATCCCTACCGCACAGCTTTAATACTGCATACGCACCGGCTGATTTCGGAACACGACAAATCAAAAGAAAATTACTGTGTGTATGGTATTATAATTATATGCCATTATGAGTCCAACACATTAACCGTATAAAAAAAAGTTAAAAAATAATAAAAACCATCCCTTAGTTGCCTGTCCACTGATGCGGAGCGAGGTTGCGGAACTGTGTTATGGACTGTGTCTGTCCATTGATCAATATCACCGCCGAGATTCTCCAAGCAGGCATCCCATATTTGGGTGTGACCTCCGTCAACTTCGAGCCAAACGAGCCCATTGAGCCCTACATTGGAAGACTGAGGGCTTCTGTTCCAAACTGGGTGCGCAGAACCTGGAAGTGGGCAGCAACGTAAATGCCAAGAGCTTGTGGCGCGGGAGTCGTACCTGCGATCATTGGTGAGAGGCGAAATAAACATAAAATTTAATGAAATCAGTTTATATACCATAGAAGGATATAGCATGCATGCTTTCACGAGAGAAAATAAAAGAGGAGGTGGAATCTTAATGTATATAAAATCACACATAAATTTTGAGGTAAAAAACATTGAAGGAAAAACAATGGAAATCATCCATATCGTTATAAAAGAAAATAAAAAAACGATAAATATTTTGGCATTATATAGGCCTCCAAAGCCAACCGAAAGATTATTTATTGAGGAGTTGGATAAATACCTAAAGCGGATACCATGGAGAGAAAATGTAATATTGTTGGGAGATATAAATATTAATATATTAAAAACATGCAATGTGTCTGACTGCTACCTAAATATGATGTGTGAACATGGCCTACAGTGCATGATTCATGAATATACTAGAGAGGAAATAGTGGCGGGGCAGTTAGTGAAGTCGTGTATCGACCATATATGGGTGCGTAGCGACGCAAGCGCTGCTGCACACATGCTCACGTGCACCTTGTCTGACCACTATTTGATTGGTGTGAACTTAGCGGTTGGTTTTCGAGCGTCTAATAACGTGAATAAATGTAACAGAGTGTGCGTTTTTGATAATTACTTAGTACAACAAAGAATAAAAGAGTTTAATTGGCAGGAACTTCTTCTGATGGACTCTCCGATAGACTTATACCATAAAATTTGTAGCGTGTTTAATGATATATATGCCAGTGCTAAAATAGATGTAAGTAATTGGAAACAAGTAGAAAAACAACCATGGATAGATAAAAAATTATGTAACATGATTAGTAAACGTGATGAGTTATTTAGAAAGTGGAAGTCTAGACCGAATGACAAAAGTTGTAGAATTATGTACACAAGACATAGGAATTTAACAAACAAACTTATATTTATGGCAAAAAATGAATTTAGGAAAAAAGAAATAATAAATTGTAAAGGTGATATAAGAAAAACGTGGTGCTTAATTAACAAATGGTTAGGTAAATGTGTAAATAATTTGGATGAAGTTATTATGAAGTCGTTAGGTAAACAGGATAGTACAGAGAAAGTGTGTACAAAATTTTCTAAAATATTTTCTCAGGAAATTGAAACAATAAAACATAAGTGTGACTTCAAATTCTTAGATAAAAATACTTAATGATATCAAGTGACGTATCCTTTAGACTTGGAAAGATAACTGCTAGTGATGTAGAGAAGATTATAAATAGTTTAAGTTTAAATAAAGCACCGGGAATAGATGGTATACGGGTACAAGATTTACAATATATTAAAAAGGAAATGGGGCCACTTTTAGCTAAATTTATAAATTTAAGTGTTATGTCAGGGGAGTACCCAGATATGTTAAAAAAAGCAATAATTCGACCTATTTTTAAGCAAGGTGATCATATGGATTATTCAAACTATAGACCTATAGCAATATTATCATCATTGAATAAAATTGTAGAAAAAATTATTGTTGGCAAAATTAGTTCATTTTTAGAAAACCATAACATAATTTCAAACGTTCAACACGGATTTAGAAAATATAGAAGTACTAGCTCAGCCCTTGACCAGTTTTCGGATGATGTAAATAGACATTTGGATAAAAAAAGGTATGTGGTAGCTTTGTTTATAGATTTTAAGAAGGCATTTGATACGCTGGACCACGGGGTACTAATTGATGCTATGCAAGGCTGTGGTATCCGTGGTCCAGTGAACAAATGGTTTCGAAGCTATTTAAATAACAGGACTATCCGAACACTTGTCAACGGAACATACGGCGAGGAGGCTTTTATAAGGTATGGTGTCCCAACTGGCTCAGTGTATGGCCCTGTTGGGTACATCATGCACGTAAATAGCATGTCTAATGTTATCATTAACTCTTCTGTATATATGTATGCGGATGATACGTGCATGATGTATGCTGACAAGGAGTTGAAAGTTATAGAAAAGTGTATTCAGGAGGACTTTGAAAATATTTTAAATGGGCACATGACAATGGTATTATACTGAATGTGTCAAAAACCAAATGTATGCTCATTCAGTCATCTTATTTGCGAAAGCCTGATGAAACACTGAATATCTTGGGTCATTCATATGATTGCCTTCATAATAATAAGCATATGTGCAGTTGCCCCGCCATACAGGTTGTAAATGAATACAAGTATCTTGGGTTAACAGTTGATTGTAGCATGAACTGGAAGAAACACACTGAAAATGTTTGTAACAAATTAAGAAGTTTATTGTATAAATTTAACCATTTAAAATATGTGTGCAGTAAGAAAATTCTATATATATTGTATCATGGTCTGGTCGATGCTACACTAAGCTATGGTTTAAGTACATATGGCCGTACATTTCGTACATACCTAGACAAAATTTTATCATTACAGACACGGTTTCTTAAACTTTTGGTTGATAAACAGACAAAGGAGTCTTGTAATAATAATTATAATATTTTATATAAAAAATGTAATATCTTGCCAGTACATGATAAGGTATCTTATTTAATAGCAGTTGCAAAATTTTCTTCTTTGTCTAGATATGCTATCCCAAGGGTATATAACAAACACAATAACTTAAGACCAACCACAATAAAAAAATTCCTAGAGCCTGGTGCAAGTAACTTTTACGGAGAAAGAACAACAGAGTATATATTACCGAGAATACATAATAATAAAATGTTGAGAACAGAAGACTACGAAAGTGTAAATACATTTAAGAAGAGAATAAAGACCATAATACTAGACACCATTTTTTGAAATAAATATTTAATATAATAATGTTTTAAATGTTATGTAATACTGTTTTGAGTGCATTTTGTTTTTCGCCAACAAACTGTTTTTCAGTTTGGCGATTTTAGAAAATAGTATATTATGTATTTTGTATTTTGGAAAATAAATTAAAAAAAAAAAAAAAATACTCAATGTGGAGGAAAAACCCACTTTTTAGGTCGTCTGGAGGGGTAGCTTGTGTACGAGCATTGTAGACGTAAAAATCTGCAGTCCTACTCTTCTTAGCAGGATCAATGATTGTAAAGTTGATGAGAATCTAATAACGTCCGACCATAACGCTATAATCTTCTCTATTCGGGTTGATGGGCAGTGGGCCGCTGTAAGGCCATAGGCCTGCAACAATGCCGAATCTATAACACAAAGAAGGTAATATGGTCGGAGTTCTCATGAGCTCTATAGGAGAAGCTATCCAAGAACGGTTTGAAAGCGTGCAAAGTGGAGGAGGTATCCGATATCGGTGATCTCGAATCAGCTGTATCTGAACATCTCCTCTGCATAAAGGACACCTGTGACCAGGCGATCCCGAGAGTAGGTAGGGTAAAGAGAGTGGCTTGCTCTCCCTGGTGGTCTAAGGACTTGGACACCCTCAAACGGGAGGTTTGACCTGAGGTTGACCTTGCGAGACTCCGCACGCTCAACACATCGCTCCGCGTTATAAATTGCTGAAAAATAGTAAAAGTCCAGTTTTCGGGCCAAAAAGAGTTTCAGTGTCTAAGTGTGTGTGGGAGGCAGCCGTACTCGTGTGGGCGACTCTGTGGCAGTCAGGACCTTGGTCTTGAAGGCGGACAAAGTCCCCTCTAAATAACTCCCAAGGAAAAACACCTATTAACAAGCCGCAAGCACCGTCGTAAGGGCGCCGTGAAGAGCTTCCAGACGACACCTACATCAAGGAGTTTGGACCACGGGAAGAGGAGAAAAACTACGTGACACCGATGAAAACACCACGCGGTCCGTAATACTTAACCTCGTTAAACACCACGCGGTCTCCACGCGGTTACAGTACTTAACCTCAGTAAACACCACGAGGTCGTACAGTGCTATTAGCCACGAGCGACCACGCGGATATCGGGGCCATGTAAACAACTCGTCATCGGACAGATCTGCGTCATCGTCCAGCGGCGTGCCACACCACACCTACGTCATACACCCACACTTACACATCCCATCCATTACCCCATTCTACCATTACAAAATACCTCCCTCCCCATCAACACCCCCACCCCCTCCCACCTACCTCCCTCCCACCCCCAAATCGCCTAACTGCGTCCACTTGAGAAGTTCGCCAATAGCCCAACCAACCTTACCCTCGACCCCCTCTTTTCAGTTATCGGGTCTGTGGTTTCCACGGACCCCCTGAGAACCGGGTTCTAGGTTTCGGGAGGCCCCGGGATGGCGTGCGACTCAGTGGTTTTTCCCTTTTTTCAGTGGAGCCTTCAGAGGACCCTCCGGGGAATTTTGACTGGCTCTGGGATTCAGCAGCAGCTGGATCCTCACTGCCCTACCCCACCTTTTCAGTGGAGCCTTCAAAGGACCCCTCGGGGAAATTCGGAGAGGCGTAGACTATCCCCCCGAAAGACTTCTTCATGACAGACCCATCTTCAGCAGAGTCTGTTGCATCAGCGCCATTAGAGGAGGTGCCTCCCGTCAGAGACTTAAATATTATACAATGGGAATCGTGCGGCATTTCGCCCCCCCGCCCCATTGTCTCAGACGAGGAGAGCTCAGTCGCTTCCTCGGCGAATCAGATGCCAAAGAAACGAAGGGAACGGGACAGCCTTCTCTACGGTTCTCCCGGAAAGCACACCGGTGTGGTTATGGACCAGGCGACAGCAATGGCAAACGATCTGCTGCAGAGTAGGGAAGGGAAGGGAACATGAAGCGTGAATATAAGGTGGTGGCTCATGAATGCCTCCAGGGTCTATACCAGATATCATTGTCCCTCTCCGATTCCCGCTCCCGACACAGATTTTCCCTGGAAAAGGAACACGCTTGACAGGCCCGGGAGTTGGTTATGGTCGAGCGAGCGCATGCCAGGGATATGGCCACAACAAGACAAAGTCTATGGGAGGCCATTGTTGGAGCGAGGGAGGACCTCGTACAGGCTTTAAAGGAGGTCAGGTTCGTCCGGGGATGGTTGAGCTCCGAGATGGAAGATCCTATTCGGCATATCAACAACATCAATAAGCAGATGGCGCACCTGGATAAGAAGATATCCGATGAGAGTGAAAAGACTCGTCTGGAGAGTCGAACAACAACGGCGGACCCAAAATGGGGCCTTATAGAGAAGGAGCTCCAGACTCTTCAGGCGAGTAACAAGCAGTTGTCGAACCAGCTTGATGCTCTCAGACGGTCGGTTGATACCATCAAAACCGACCTGAAACACAACTTAGACGACCAGGTCGAGGCTTATGCCGAAATGCCACCCCCGTCGATGTTCCCGGAGTCAGAAGCGGTCTCCCAACTGCAAAACGAGGTCGCAGCGCTAAAAGAGATCTCGAGGAAGTTGCTCGAGAAGCCTACCTGTAGACCCCCCCCAGAAGCCAAAACCATAGACCTTACCCCGCAGCTCCAGCCTATCAACGAAAAGTTGGAGAATATGGCCTCGAACATCAAGGACTTGCGCGATAGAAAACCGTGTAAGGAAACACCGGCACCAAATCTGGACACTGAACTGGCCATGACAGAGGTCCAGGAGACCCTTGCAACTATCAAGAAGGGAGTCTCCCTAACAATGACTACGTACGCTAAGGTAGCAGCAAAGCCGCAAATACAAAGAAGACCCAATCACACCCTAATTGTCTCCTCAAGTAATCCGCAGGATACAGGAGACAATCTAATAGAACATATAAGGGTGGCCCTTGACACAAGGAAAACAGGAGCGAAAATAGACCGGCTCCGAAAAGCCAGGAATCAGAGGGTGGTCCTTAGCTGCGGATCGGAGGAGGACTTAAACCTTGTTAAATCCAGGCTAAAGCTCAAGGAGGGTCTCAAAGCGGAAGTTGCGAAAACAATTAACCCACTTGTGGTCATAAGAGAAGTAATGATGTATCTCACGGATGACGACATTACACAAAATTTACTGGTACAAAATAGCCATTTGTTACAGGAATTAAATTAAAAGGAAAAGAAAATGCGGGTAAGATACCGAAGACGTGCAAGGAACCCACTGCAGTGTCATCCGGTGCTTGAAGTCTCGCCAAAGCTTCACAAATTCTTCGTGGACGCCGGGAGGGTCTACATTGGCCTGCAACGCCAACCTGTGTTGGATACTCTCCTCTGGTGCAGTGCGGCAAGTGTTCTGGACTTCGGACATACCAAGACTATATGTCGTGATGAGTCCCCGAGCTGCAGTCATTGTGGAGAGAAACACACTTGGGAAAAGTGCCAATCCCGAAAGAACGGCGAACCACTGAAATGTAAGAACTGCGTAGCAAAAAAAGCATCCCCTGCGGACCTGGCGCACAATGCATTTAGCGATGTGTTCCGGGAACGCCACAAATGGGATGCGATAGCTAGATCACGAGTTAGCTACTGCTAAGGGCTCCTCTATCAACGGATGTTCGGCGCCCCGACGGATGGACAGCACGGGTTTGCAGTTCATTCAGGAAAACCTTCAACGCTCCAAGACTGCGACCGCGTAGCTTCATCAGGTAGCTAAGGATTTAGGAGTAGTGGTGGCCCTTGTTCTGGAACCCTATGTGGGTTCAACGGGCCCCATGAAAGAGCATCCTAGAACGCGAGTAATTCAGTGTACCCTAAACCATGAAAAACCGGTTAAGGCTGCCGTCATCGTTTTCGGTGATCGACTGGATGTCTTGATGAAACTTGGAGTGGTGTCTGTCTACCTGGAGGTGAATAACGACATAGAGCCCAACTTACGTAGGATAAAACTGGCTTGTGAGAAACACAACACCGGACAACTCATCGTGGCAGGGGATGTAAATGCATGGAGCCACTGGTGGGGAAGTAGCTCGGAGGACAGTAGAGGTGCGGCGTACCACTCCTTCGTGGACGAGATGGGGCTGGAAATCCTTAATACTGGGACTACTCCAACATTTGAGGTTCTCAGGGGGGACAGGATGCACAAAATCTGCATAGATGTGACGGCGTGCAGTAAGTCCCTCCTGGGAAGGATTGAAGGGTGGAGAGTGGACCGGGAACTAACAATTTCAGACCATAATTCTGTTGTATTTTCGCTGCGTTTGGAGAAGGCACTAACACCTTTGCCCTCAGTTTCCACGCGCATGTACAACACGAAGAAAGCAAATTGGTCGGACTTTGGTCGCCTCTTCTGTGCCCTGTCGGAGGAAAAGAACATCTCCTTGTCCATGAGGAAATCCAAACCCCCAGAAGAACTTGAGGATGCAATCCAAGCTTACACCGTTGCCATCCATGAAGCCTGCTCCACAGCCATCCCGCGAGCAGGCCCATGGAAAGGAAATCCTTTTCCACCTTGGTGGAATAGGCACCTGGGTGACCTTAAGAAGGATGTCCTTAGAAAGAAGCGCAGGATAAGGAATGCTGCGCCCTTACGTAAACAACATGTCATAGAAGAATACCTCCGAGCTAAACTGGAATACGCTGCGGAGGCCGGAAAAGCACAAACCTAGAGCTGGAAGGAGTTCTGCTCGGCGCAAGAAAGAGAAAGCATGTGGGACAAAATCTACAGGGTCATCAGGAAATCGTCGAAGAGGCAAGAGGACGTGCTCCTGAGAGACCAGGTAGGAAACACTCTGTCCCCCCAGCAGTCCGCGGAGCTCCTTGCCAGATCCTTCTACCCAGACGACTCGGAAGCTTCTGACGACCAGTACCACAAGAATCTCAGGGAAATGGTGGAAGATAGTCAGCCCGGTATTTTCTCAGAGGAAGACCCCCCCATAACATCTCCGGAACTAGACTCGGTGCTTAGGGCTCAAAACCCGAAAAAAGCACCGGGCCCAGATGGGTTGACTTCGGACATATGTACGGCGGCGATTGACTGCGATCGGAGAGTGTTCTTGAAGCAAGCCAATAAGTGCTTGGCATTGTCACATTTCCCGAGAGCATGGAAAGTCGCCCATGTCATTATCCTTAGAAAACCGGGTAAAGAAGACTACACAAACCCCAAGTCCTACAGACCTATAGGCCTTCTGCCAGTCTTGGGAAAGATTGTGGAAAAACTAATCGTTGGTCGGTCGCATTCATTGGCATATTATACCAGCCCTAAACCGTAGGCAATACGGTTTCATGTCGCAACGCAGCACCGAGGATGCCCTTTATGACCTAGTCGACCATGTCAGGACAGAGCTTCAAGACAAAAAGTCAGTGCTCGTCATATCGCTAGACATAGAGGGAGCATACGATAACGCATGGTGGCCAGCTCTAAAATATCAATTATAGGAAAAGAGGATCCCTCTGAACCTGTATAAGCTGGTGGACTCCTACCTCAGAGACCGCAAGGTCACGGTTAACTATGCTCGTGCATCATACGGGAAGGGTACTTCCAAAGGTTGCGTCCAAGGTTCCATAAGTGGACCTACCTTTTGGAACATTATACTTGACCCGTTGCTACAGTTAATCAGGAAGGATTAAGCTTTCGCTGACAACGTGGTTCTGGTGGTCTCCGACCATAAGATTGGTCCCATGGAGGTAGCTGCTAACAACATCTTGCAGCGGGTGGCAGCTTGGGGGTCTCATAATAAGTTGAGGTTTGCACCACACAAAACAAGTGCGATGATGCTCACTAAAAAACTAAAAATTGACTCCCCCAACCTGTTTATGAACGGTACCAAAATACATCTGGTGTCTGAAATGTAAATCCTGGGTCTAATCATAGACAACAAGTTGACCTCCAAGCAGCACGTGTCGACCACGTGTAGAAAGGCTCCCGATATTTATAAGCAGCTTGCATGTGCCGCGAAGGTTACTTGGGGTCTCAATGGGGAAATAACTAGGACAATTTACGTTGCAGTGATAGAGCCCATCATGACGTATGCTGCAAGCGTATGGTACGAAAAAGCGGGTTTAGTTTATAATACCTCACAATTTAACAACTTAAAGAGGAGTTTCGCTCAAAAGGTTTGTAAGGCGAACCGCACTGTCTCCCTAACCTCGGCCCTCGCGTTTACGGGCTTACTCCCCTTAGACCAGAGGATACAAGAAGCCGCGGGTCTTTATTGTGCGAAGCGGGGTCTATCCCAGGACTTTATTCCACCGGGGACAAAGCTAGAACAGCGAGTGAGATTCGTAGAGCGTCCACACCCATCCGAACTAATTAACATCAAGTTTGATCTCCTGGAGGAACCACATACCGAGACACCTTCCCTCAGCCAGACCACCGGCTCAAGAATTTACACAGATGGCAGCAAGATAGAAGGTAAAGTAGGTGCTGCCGTCAGTTGTTGGAAAGGGGATAGAGAAGTAATTTCCCTTAAATTTAGCTTGCACCAAGCATGTACTGTCTTCCAGGCGGAACTTTATGCGCTTTTTAGGGCTTTCCAGCTAATCAGGGATAGCCGGGAAACCGGGGCCTCAATCTGGAGCGATTCCAGATCGGCCCTGGACCTGCTAAGTAATCCGACCCTGACCCACCCTTTACAGAAAGCCATAAGGGGGTGCCTGGAGGACATACGAGAAGCAGGAGCAGATATTCAGCTGTTTTGGTTGAGGGCACACGTCGGAACTGCCGGGAATGAGCGAGCGGACGGCCGGCAGACATGACCTTCAGTCGCAGCTGGATATGCCGCTGGAACTGCCCAATATGCATGTTTTGCTCACGGAGCAGTCCAGCAGGCAGCCTTTACTAGCTTTCGCGGAGAAAATCTTCCGTGTGGCGGCTGAGAGAAACAAAACTACATCACCTACAACACCCACAATACCAGCAGACTCCCAAAACATCCCACACACACTGGCCAACGATCCGGACCCTGTATTGCAGTCCCAATTAGCCCGCACTATGACAATAGATCATCTGTTGTCTAGTGGACAGAGAGAGGAACCTGGGATAAAAGTTCGGGGGGTGGCCCTCTTTATGGACAACAACTATGAAACGTTGGGCATAAGTTTCTGCCTTGTAGGAACTCGGAGCCATATTGCGATTTCGCCCGGTCTATCCAAACAAATGAACGGTAGTACAACAAGAACGGCGATGAGGCGTAAGGTTGGTGCGGACCAAGAACAAGGTCATAGCACTGCTTGCATGGGGGGCCAAGACGCCATTCGCGCAGGCATGCACATTGCTGTCCCGTACTGGTGAGGAGGGATCGGTAGCGGAAAGTACACCAAGCAGGATTAGCATAGATGCAATGGTGGTCGAGTATGAGAAGGGCAGGGTGGCAGACCTTATGGGATGCATGCTAGCTTCTTAACTCCATGAGGTGGTCATGTACGAGGACAGGGGTGCAAACCTTGGTTTCTTAGTGCGCGATATACCAAAAAGGGGGTCTGCCATCTCCGACCCCATGGCCAAGCTAATTGGAGCCGAGCGACTGCAGCTAAAGGTAGCAGCTGAAAAAGAAGCCACTAGAAAAGCTGTAGGCAGCAGTCCAGAGAGAGGACCATCTTTGACTATTACACAAACACTAATGACCCAGACACACACAACACACCATGACCCACAACAAACCGCAATTGACCGCTTTCGAAGGAGAGTTCCAACAGTGAGACCGGACCCACCACCGAAAAGAACCAGAGCCGATATGGGACAGGTGAGTGTGCCAGTTCAGATCCCGATCGCGGGACCACTGGACCATATGGAGAACGCGATCCTCGAGTTTACGGCAATCTTGGAGGCCACGATAAAAGTCAACACATTGACTTGTAAGAAGATCCTAGAAGACCATCATCTGGGTATCGTGGCATCAATGGAGGCGAGACTTGAGGAAGCAGAAGCTGCTATCTACAACAGCGATACTGCCCAGACACTCGCAGGGAAGATGTCGGGCAGCTACATGGCAGCTTTTAACTCCATCAGTGGCTTCGTCTTACGGGAAGAGGACGATTCGCAGGAACCAAATCCCAAGCTAAGATTCGAGACCCCCCCTAACGACCACGAATCACTAACCAGCTTTTATGTACTCACAGAAATCCCAAGGACGTGGCATATGCTTTTAGTGAAGTCCTTCCTACGATCCTTGAGACTCGAAGGTTACTCGGGTGCGCCGATTCCCCCATACCCTCCCGACACTCTCTCTATCTGGTTCACACCCAGGCAGAGAAAAAAGCCCTAATTGAAAAGGGCTACGGGAGTGGGGAAGGGTCGCGTGTCCTGACGATCCATGAGTCCCAGGGATTAACCTTTAAATCGGTGGTGATCCTCCAAACGAAGGGAAGGAGTCTACAGATTCACGATAGTGTGTTTCATGGTATTGTGGCTGTTTCGAGGCACACGGACACCTGTGTTTATTATATCGACGTAGCCGACGATGCAATTGGCCGTTTTATCCGTAGGGCGGTGAGTGCTTCGGCGAAGGATACAGTGGACTATAACCTTAAGATGGCCATGAAAAATGACGACCAGAAGGTCATACAAGCTCTAATTGCCCAAATCTCTTCCCCAGGGTAATCGGCGGACACGGATATGGTTGTGCCACGGCTTGTGTGACCTTTTGCCTTTTACAAATTAACCCGGCATGGATAAAAAAAAAATCTTTCTTTCTTTATTTTTGTGACATTGATGTTTATTTTCTTTTGTACGTTCTATTGTATTGCAATAAAATAAAATGTATAAATAAGTGTTCCTTTATTTTTTAAATGTATTTTAATAGTAATATTGTATTATAATAATGATATTTATTAATTTAATTTAAAAAAAAAACCTAATTAACTGTAACTTAACCATGATAATATATAATAAAAAAAGTAAAAAAAATTATATCGTAGTTATAATATTAGTCTTAGTATTCCTCACTTAGTTTTTAGTACGCAGCTGCAGACTCAATGTAACTGTTTTTCCTTTGTAGTTTTTAACGCAAACAAACAAAATAAAATCTCCATATTAAAAAAAGGTGTGGACCAAGAGTCTACAGGGAATGATATTTATTAAAAAAAAGAAAAAAAACGGGAGGTTGCGCAGAGGAAGAGGAGGATTCGTTGCCCCCCCCCCCCCCCCCCCGACGTAGCCTTAGGTTAATCTTAAATGTAAATTTTATTATATTAAGTGAGCAATTCTTGTTTATATATATGTAATTGGTTTCTCGGAAACGGCTCCAACGATTTTGATAAAACTTTTATTTATTTATTTACACATTATGCGTTAAATACGCAATGGCGGACTTAATGCCTAAGGCATTCTCTGCCAGTCAACCATTAGGTGATGCAGAGATAAATGTTGGTAGGTGTATAAGGTAAGGGTTTTTTGAAATTATGTTTAACCTATTTAATATCACAATATATAAATAAAATATCAACACCAAAACATAATATATATAAGACATATATAATACATATATACTACACATATACAATACATACACATAACAACATCATACATAAATATCAATACAATAAATAAAAATATAATTAGTCAACATTAGGTACTAAATACAGCATTAACCAGATAATTCTGCTAAATGACACTGGTAAAGCCGACGTCCCTTTACTTTAAAACTGAAACGATTAGATGACATCCTGATTTCTTAAGGAAGCGCATTCCATAAGAGAATAGATTGTTGAGTAATCTGTCAAGTTTGTTAAGAAGGTCAGCGTTCAGATCGTAAAAGCACACATCAACATAGTCAATTATAGGAAATATTATAGATTGACTAGCGTGGTTTTCGTTTTAACTGGGAGAAAATTTTTCAAATTTTTTCAACTTTTCTTTTAGATAATGTAAATTATTAAATTAGATAATTCTTTTCTAAAATAGACATTTTATCCATGTTATATAAATTGTAATATTACATTCAATAGTTGCTCACTTAAAGTACAAGTTGTATTAGACATCGACGTATAACTAAGTGCATAAAACTGATTTGTAGAAATTGTTTTTAAAGTCACCAATTGTATCCCTGACCGGTAGTGACCTTTAGAGTAAATTAATATTCAATTATATTTAACTATTCTAACAAAATTCAATCAAAATGAAAACATACTTTATTGAATTTGCTCTAAGACGGGAATTATTATAGAGGTTAAAAACCGTTCGGGAAACTTCCTAGCCATAGAGAAGAAACGGCAAGAAACTCGACTAAGGTTATCAATTATTTATTTAGGTAGTCAAGTTTGAGGGAGCGATATATTAATAAAAAAAAGAATACACAACTTTTTATTGAAACGAATTTCAAATACATATATTGAAATATAATTACGATCAGCGACTACAATTCTTTAAAATTACATACCTACGAAAACGTAGAACAATAAATGATTTCAATTTTATATTTAATAATAGATAATAAGAGGATTTATAGACTGCAATGACATATTAAGTAAAATTGGTCTTACTGTTCCAAATAAGCTACCAAGGTATCCAATAACCATAACATTCCATCTGCCCGTGTACAAAAACAACCTTGGTCAAGACTCGCCGAATGCAAGGATCTGCTCTACCTACAATACTACATGTAAACTTATTAATGCTATTGATATATTTCATAAATATCCTTTAATAACAGGTTTAAAAAAGGAAACGTTGAAACACTTTGACTCAGTTGAGTCAGTCTATGGCTCAAAGACTTGTTTTTAAATTAATCATTATTTTAATTTTATCTTTATTCATTTTTTGTTGCTCTCATTAATTCTATTTAAATGTAGTCCAAAGATAATTTTATTTATATTAATTTTAAAATATTAGGATTTTTTTTCTTCCAATTTTCTTTTGTCAAATTATAATAATAATATCTGGGCGACCGAGTCTTATAACCATAAAAAGAAAAATACCTATCTAGGTAAACTTGGAAAGTAAAACATTATCTAAATGCAAAGTTTCATCGAAATCGTTAGAGCCGTTTCCGAGAAAACAATTACATATAATTATATATACCTACAAAAATTGCTCACTTAATATAATAAGATTATGTCTTGTTCCTTTTCTTTATTACCATTTTAAATTAATTTAAAATATGCTTTGTGTCGATTAATAACGTTACACCCGTGGGTATTAAAAATGCCGATGATTGACGTGAAGAAGATTTATTTGAATTCGACACTATTATAAATTACACGATCGCACAACACTGTTATTTATTACACAGTGGTTTCGCTTTGTAATTCAAAACTGAATTGCTTCGGCGCCGCGCCTAATTCACTTATATACCTACAGTAAACGACCGCAGAAACATCGTGAAGCGTCACGAACTTTTAATTGATGTTTACTTTCAATGCCTACCCGATGACGTAATCCAGGCAATAAACCCTATACATGAGTGTGTAAACTGCGATGTTTACACAAACACGCGCCGCAGTTGTTTACGACGCAAACATTATTTCGATGTCTTGAGAAGATTGATTTTTTCTATCTTTTTAATCGGGTTTTAAAAGGTCGTAACAATATATTTTATGTTTCAATGTATGTACGAAGCTATGGGAATATCTGTATACTCCTATAATTAACATACGCATCAGGTATACTACTTATACATAATTATAATAATACTGTTTAATAAATAATATTGCCGGAGTATCCAATGAAATAAAATTAATTAAGTAGGTTTACGAGTGTGCGGACAGATCGGGATGTCCAGAACGACTGCATTTACTTGCTAAACCTATGTGTAAACTTAACTATTGTTCCCATGAATTATACGAGTGTTACCGGGAATCAAGATACTTACACGGCATTTTATAGTTATAATTTTTATTATCCCGCTGACCGCATAACTAGGCATATAGTTTAGTGGATGTACAGAGAGGAAGTCATTTCTAGACATCACTATTATTCTCGTAAAAATCCCTATATTAACCTTTAACTTTTTGATAGTGAAACTTGTTTGTCATGGTTCTTGGACTCATTGCCCAGAGAAAAGAATTTCACCGAGTTCCTAATGAGATCTAGAAATATGTGGGAAAATTTAAACCTGTACTTAAGCGAATGCAAAAATTATAAACGGTTAAAGACTTTTTAAAAGGGGATCTAGGTTTTTTTTACAAATCACTTCAAAACTATTGGCGTTAGAGAAGCTAAGAAATAGATTTATAAAAAGGGGGAAATTTTCAAAAACATTTACTCTTGGGACTTTATCTCAATTATTAATACTATTCGTTTCATGAAGAAAATAGGACTCCACGCGGTAAGAGCTGTACCATAAAGCTGCCTTGAAATCGGCCGCTGCTAATAAAAACATTTTTTTATGCTATGAAATATTATTTGAATAAAGTGAAAAAAAAAAGCGTAATTTAGACACCGGCGAGAAAAATATTCCAGTGGAATAGAATTTTTTGTTGATTTTTCGTAATATGAACCAAGTCAAATAATTTTTTGCAGTTATCTTTTACCTTTTAAGTTGGATTATTATTAAACAAAAACCTCTAAGCTTATTTCGCTTTGAGGAAACCTTTCCAATTCACTACGAGAATATCTTACATGTACGGTACAATAAACCGCAATGCCGGCCCGAACATTTCTGGCGCCCTAGGCGAAAGACTGGAATGGCGCCCTTTTAAGAAAATTTTTACTACGCCATTTTCACAGATGTAATTTAAAACTTCTTGTGACATAGTGTGGTCGATATTCTAATTACATTAGATTGTAATTACCTATTTAACTCTCTTGCATCAACATACTTAGAGTCTGAATGACCGCCGACGGCCTCGCGCCAGTGGGGGCTCGTATAATACTTTTAACTAAACAACAATAATATTTAAAGTTAAGTTATCTATATTGATCTATGGGGCATGACTCAGGAACCTCCACGTGGTGTGTCTCGGGCAACGTCGACCGCTTCACGGTCGGCGGCTGATACCTGACGAGGGGGGCTTCGTCTGGCATCCCTCTGAGTATCAGAGGGAGCCAACAGACGTGGCGTAGGTGGGCCTGACGTGCACTAACACTGCCGTCAGACAGGTAAGTGGGGTATTTTACCTTACTTACAACCGCCGTTCTCGTAATTCCATCGAAGTGTCGTGGTCATGTCTCACGGCTTCGTATGGGACCGAGGGTCTTGGATTTGTAGTGACTCAGTACACTTATTTGTGTGTAATATTGTAAATATTATTAATTGTCAAAATTATTTATATTTTTACTTAGCTTTTAATAACACTAAAATTATGTTTTGATTAAAATTTAATTATCAAAATTAATATGGTTACATGTACAAACAGATTTATTTTGTATATAATCGTTTACATAATAACAGCCGGCCGGCGCGCCGCTGTTGCTATGACGAGCCCTGCGAGTGTGAGCGAGACGACACTATACCGGTGTTGGGCTCGCGCATACGCGCGTCGCAACAGCCGTGGCATATGTAGAAGACAGAACCGTCCCGGTTCTAACGTGGATCGATCACTTATATCTCGCCGTGCTTATCTAATAATTTTTCCTTAATTCAAACTATTGTATAATCACTCCTTCTATATTTTTGTGTAGTTTGTATGTTTGTGTAATTGATACAATAAACTTTCGTCCTTCTATAGTGTATCGTAAAAATTATTTATTTCAATACACCTACATATTTTCATAACTACATTGGTGACCCCGAAAAAAGAACACGAGAATGACCCAGGAGAGAGCGCTAAATTTGAAGAATGTTGGGAATTCAGCAGCGGAGACATTTCGCGTTGAAGTACGCGTCTCACCTTTTTATCCCGAGAAACCGGCGCTGTGGTTTGCGCAAATGGAGGCACAGTTCGCGTTGGCAAACATTAAGACCGATGAAACAAAATTTTACTACGTCATTGGCAACTTGGATCCTCAATACGCGGCAGAAGTCGAAGATATTATCAGCAGTCCTCCAGATACCGGGAAATATGAGAAACTCAAAACTGAGGTAGTAAAGAGGTTGTCTGCTTCTCGGGAGAAGAAGGTGAAGCAGCTTCTCATGCACGAAGGGGCTTGGAGACCGGAAGCCTTCTCAGTTTTATCGGCACCTCCTCAACCTCGCTGGTCAAGGCGTACCAGAATCACTTCAAGTCTCGAATAGGTGTCGCACGGGACAAATAAACTCCATAATAGACGACGACAATACCCAAGTAGTGATCCATGGATGCGGTAATTTTAAACCCAAAACTCGAGGTCACTCCCTTAGAGTCACGCAACAGGGTAACCAGCCCCAAATTTTAGACTTTAATATAACTAAATCCTTAAAATCTCACGTAGTCAAGCAACAAGGTCACCAGCCCCAAATCGTAGACTCTAATATACCTAAATCCTTAAAATCTCACGTAGTCAAGCAACAGGGTAACCAGCCCCAAATCGTAGACTCTAATATAACTGAATCCTTAAAACCTCATGTAGTCAAGCAACAGGGTAACCATTCCCAAATTGTAGACTTCGTCCTGAAACCTGAAAATAATAAAATGATAATAAAGAAATATATGAATTTACATATAACATAGCAAACAAATACTTACCCAATATAAAAGCAAAGTCTCCCGTGTCCTTTAATGAACTATCGCTCCTCGTCAATACTGGCACATCTATTAGCATTCAACATCCGATAAACTATTACACACATTAGGACAAATCCCCATAACCATCATAACGCGTAATGAATGTCATAGTGATTGTAAACACTTAACCCATATATTCAATTTGCTAGAAGAATTAAGTTTACCCTATGATGGTATTGTTGGCAACTATTTATTCAATTCCATGAGTGGCCAGATTAAATTATGTTGAAGGTATCCTGCATTTAAAAAATATTAAACTCAAAATGTACTTCAATGAACCCGTTTATACCATTGCACCACGCAGTGAGACAATAAACGAATGTACCGTTGCAAACCCAAACATCAATGAAGGGTTAATAATTGACCAACATTTATCTGAGAACTTACTAATAGCCAACTGTATGGTGCGAATTAAGAACAATAACCGTATTAATATTTCCGTAGTTAACACTTCAGAGGAACCTGCAACCATTAAATCTGACCTCAAATTATATTTAGATCCTTTTGAACCATATGTTTCAACTTTTATCGACGCCATAATTGAACTGAATTTGAACGCACAGAAGAAGGCCTTTTTTTTTTTCTTTTTAACGTGGAGAAACCCGTCATGGGTACACACCCGCCCAGGGGGACGAGTGGTTATGTGAGACTCCTACTCACTAAAACTCCACGGTGTACCATCGGCCGCCATAGTGGGACGCCGCGGGCAATGCGGTTGCAATCTGCCGCGACGCCCCGACGGCTGGCCCCAATCGGGCCCCGGCGCTAAAGAGAGACAGTCTGGTACAACCCCAACTGTCTCCCAGACGGCTGAATCAGTGCAATGGGAAGACGGGCCCCCCGACCCATCTCCCCTTGGTTCAGCAAGAGCAGAGGAAGGGGGTGAAAGCGACCCCCCCACCTTCTACCCAACGTCTACGCTGAAGTCCTCAGGAGGTATCGGCATTGGTGCTACAGCTACCCTCCCTATTACGGGAGGTGGCTGGCAACTGGCAACTGATTGATGAACTCAGCGTTATTCGGGCTCCAGGGCATTCAATGTTTTGTTTACTCGACGATATTGTGATATATTCTTTTGATATACCTTTCCATATAAATAACTTAACCAACGTGTTTGCTAGACTCCGCCCATTTGAGTTAAAACTACAACCGGGCAAATGCGAGTTTTTACGGAAAGAAGTTTCGTATTTAGCCCATGTCATTACTGACAAAGGCGTTAGAACAAACCCCGAAAAATTAAGAGCAGTTCATGAATTCCCAATTCCAAAAACTCCCAAAGACGTCAAATCATTTCTCGGCTTTGTTTCCTATTATCGCAGATTTATTCCCGGTTTCTCGAGTATTGAAAAACCTTTAACAAACCTATTGAAAAAGAATGTAGAATTCTTATCATCAAACGAACATCAGCTATGCTTTAAAATCCAAAAAAAAATTAATTGACTACTGCTCCGTTATTAGCCTACCCTGAATTCTTCAAACCATTTCTACTAGATTGTGACGCATCAAATTTTGCGATTAGCGCCATTCTTTCTCAAGGTGAAATAGGTAAAGACAAGCCTATCGCCTACGCTTCCTGTACACTCAATAAAAATGAATGTAATTACAGTACAACAGAGAAAGAATTACTTGTAATTATTTTCGTCTGTAAAACATTCCGCCCATATCTCTATGGGAGGAAATTCACAATAATTACTGACCACCGTCCCTTGCGTTGCCTCTTTAATCATTCTGACCCCAGCAGTAAACTCCAGAGATGGAGATTAAAATTCGAAGAATACGAAGTAGTGTATCGGAAAGAAAAACTAAATAATGCTGCAGATGCATTATCTCGTTATCCGCTGACTAAATCTGTTAACCCTATAAATCCTATACCTAGTACTTCTAATCCAAATTTAAACTTTCCTGATAGCAATGAAATAATGAATCCAGAGATTTCTCCAGTTGCTGACTCAAATGACCTAATCCATCTTGAAGATCTTATAGGCCCCCTCACTCAACCTAGAAGTTTACCAGAGTTAGAAGATCTGGATGACTTAGATAATATTATAGATGAAAACCTACCTTTACCTTCTACTGATGTCCCAATTCCTAGTAACTCTAATACTCTAGATTGTAGTTACTCAGATTTCCTTAAAATTGCTTTCAAGGATTTTAACCATAATGTGACCATAATAGAACACAACGAGAGCTTATCCAAAATTGATAAATAATATGTTGTCATCCCCACATCAATAGACATGGACGAATCTATCCCATATATTCAAGAGGTCATATCAGATATCCCTAATCAAAACGAATTTTCCCTACTAGAAAGAACATTACATTATTTTCTTAAATACAATTCTGAAAACAAAACCTATTATTTCCTTTTTACAAAAGTAAATCACTTTGACACTGCTACCTATGAGGATAAATACTTATGTCTTAAATCCGTAAGAGATGAGTTAGTTGTCAGCCTCATAGGTCAAAATAAACCTGAGATAGCTATATCCGACTTTAACAATCCTTTCGACACTCATCAGTATATAAGCCTATATAATATGATACTATATTTATTTCACAACTCAGAAATAATCATACATATTTATAAAAATACTATTATATACCCGTCATTAAATGAGGTTCCTAAAATTATGAAAGAGAATCACGACTTCCCCATAGCAGGTCACTTAGGTTCTGCTAGAATGCTGAAACGTATTCAAGAAAAATATTACTGGAAAAACATGTAAGTAGATGTCGAAAATTATGTAAAAAAATGTCCGCAATGCCAAATTAATAAGGCCCTCAGGAAAACTAATCGTGCTCCTATGCAGATCACGTCTCTTTCCACACGCCCCTTTGAGAGCGTGGCTTTTGATATCGTGGGACCACTCCCAGAAGCCGGTAACGATAAATTTAAATACATTTTGACCTTACAAGACGACCTCACAAAATTCTCAGCCGCCTATCCAATTACTAATAGTACAGTTGAGGAAACTTGCGAATGCCTAGTCCATTTCATCACATTATTCGGAATACCCAAAACAATTTTAACAGATCAGGGTACTAACTTCACTGCTGATTTGTTTAAACAAACCTGCAAATTACTAATCAAACAGTTCTAGTCCACAACATATCATCCTCAGATACAGGATGCTCTCGAGAGGAGTCATTCCACCTTGAAAGAGTACTTAAAGTCCTACGTAAACGAACAACATAACAATTGGTCCCGATTTGTATATACGGCCATGCTTGCCTATAACACAGCTATTCATTCCACCACCCATTTCTCACCCTACGAGCTGGTATTTGGAAATAAACTGTATATTCCAAATTCCGTTTACGAAGAGACAACAGGCGCTACTTACCCCGAATATGTCCGCATACTACAGAACCGACTCAAATACTGTCAAACAAAAATCAAAAATTACTTCAAAACTCTATTACGACACTCATGCAAAAACAGTTAAATACAAAGTTGGCGATATCGTATATCTAAAAAATCATTTACACCTTAGAAAGGCTCATATAAAATCATGAAAATACACGGCAATAACACTGCGTCACTTCTAATAAATAGACGTCATGTGAAACATCATTACGATGAAATGAAATTGGCTACTAATATTTAAATGTAGTATTTTAATATTATATAATGTAGTTAAACTAAGTTAAGTTTAATTCCAGAATTCTTCACATTTAACCTTCCCTGGCATCAAACGGTCAAGGATATATACAACCAGCATCGGACGACGCAGGCATATACTTTGACCCTATCGGCTCCCTAAAAATAACCGATGATACATTAGATATCATTATTCCGATAGATATTTCTTTCATTCAACCACATTTAGACAATATAAAAGATATCCTTGGAACTTCAAAGTATTTATGTAAACCAGTGGCGTAGCTAGCATAGGTGGCACCCGGGGCGGATTTTATAGGTGTCACCCCAAAACTCAATCGAAACTGTTAAAATAAAAAAAAAGTTATAATCATTTACGTTTTATTAAAATACGAGTACCTATTACAAATATTTGAATATTATGTCAAACAAATTACTTTGTTAAAAATTAAAATTTCTTCCTTCTAGCTTTGACACTAGCGAACTCCGAAATCACGTCTTCAAAATTTATATTTTGTGTTGCTTCATGTTCTATCGTTAAAATACCAAGATTGTTTAATCTGGTTTCAGTCATTGTAGACCGCAAGTAATTTTTAATTAATTTTCATTTGCTGAAACTTTCTCTCACATGAAGCAACTGATGCACATATTGTTATAAATAACTTTAGTGTGACCGTTAGATTCGGAAGAGATTCTTCTCAATCTTGGTATTTCTAAAAGGAGTTCTGTTTCTGATACTTCATCGTAAAGGTTAGTAAATTTTGATATAGCAAATTTTAACTGTTCAGTGTTTTCCGAAAACAAGGTCTTTGACTGCACAACCTCAAACAATGAAGCTACGTCTTTAATGGACTTTACTCTTGTTTCGAGTTCAATATTGAATCTGTCAAGACATTCTAACATGTCCTTTTGAAGTTCCGCTCTATGTGTAAGTCCAGCATCGGTGGACGATGCTAACTCACCAGGTATGCGTTTCTTGCGACGAATTCGTCGTTCCATCGAAATGTATTTTTCCGATTTTTGTACAGCAAAATCTATTGCCTCTTCTGCTAGATGCAACCGTTTCTCTCCAAATGAATAGACGAAGTGCTTCTAGTTTTATGATTATTTCATCAACACATAAACCTTTACTTTGTAATGCAATCTGAACATTGTTCACTTCCCTTAGCACATCATTCCAAAAGAAAAGAAAACAAAGAAATGAAAAATTGCACACAGCAGGCATAAGATTTTGTGCAGCACCTCTAGTTTCTAAATTTACGTCTTGGTCACATAGTTCCTCAATTGCAGATATTATCCCATCAAAATTTTCAGCCAATACTTTTACTGCACCATAATGAGCACTCCAGCGTGTTGTCGAAAGTCTTTTTACAGATGCTTTGCTGTGATTGAGGAGCACTTCCCAACGGCTTGTGGGAGTTGAAAAAAAGTTAAATATTGTTTTCACTGCTCCGAAATGTGTAACACAAGTCACATTTTGTGCGAACGAATGTTGGCCGCATAAACTAATTGAATGATCTATACAACCAATAAAAATTGCTTTATTATTTTTTTCTTTTTTAATAGCTTGCACTCCTCCGTGTATACCACTAATAACTGCAGCATTATCATAACATTGAGAACGACACATCATAATATCTAAGCCATTGTTTTCAAGCTTCTTTGGTATTTCAGCGCTTAAATCAGCTGCTTTTTTCCATGTGAAGGAAATAATCCTAAGAATACTTCTTTGACTTCTACTTTTCTATTATTAATTTTTACGTAACGAATCACTTCAGACATTTGCCGATTTAATTTCATTGACAAGCTGACATTTTACATGATTAGCTAAAACATTTATGAACTCATTTTGTATTTCTGGCGATAAATATGTTACTTTAGGTGATTTTTTCTGCTCCAAATATGGTATATGTTCTTTGAGTACTGCATCATACTTTGACAGCAGTTTAACTAGTTAGTTTACTAAGAAATTACCTTTATTAGACGACCCTTGGGTTTTCATCATGTCCACGAAATGCTAGGTTTTGTTTAGCCAAAAATAATGTTATATAGCTAATAATCTAGATAAAAGATTTTCACACTTCTGTTTTTCCGTATTCATTAATTGCAAGGTTGCATCAACTATTGTGGTGTGAGATTTTGATCTAATTTCCAAAGTTTTCCACTTTTCGAAATTTTCTAAATGTTCACATGAAGTTTCATGGTCCAATACTTTAGGATTTAGTTTCCACCACTTCTGAAATCCTGTTGTAAATGTAGTTTGTATGTTACTGACAGCAAATAAACGACAGCAAAAACAGTACAGGTTATTTGATATAGGAGAAAATACCATCCATGATCGTAGAATTTTTTCACCACTAAGCATCTGTTTATAAAACCATTCCTGTGAAAGATGACGAGAATCACCTTTAATCTTTGAACCATGACGAGATACGGTAGGAAACAGTAGGAAACGGTCCTTCTTTGTTCTGGAAATGTTCACTGCGCTTTTTTATTATGTCAATGCGAACATTATCAGGTATCGGTAAACTCCAATGTGAAACAACTCTCAAGTGTTGAACTGATTCTTCGAAGCTAATGCTATCTTCGAAAGTAGCATTAACAGCGTCATTTTCATTATTTATTTTGATTCCGTCAAGGTCCTGGGTCGCCTTCATTTATTCTGTATTGTCGTTGTTGCTATCTGAATGTGAGTCTCCAAGATGTGAATCATAACTTTCGTCAGCAGGATACTTGGGTACTTTACTTGAACTTTGGCCGCTATTTGCTTTTGTGACATATTTGAAAAGAGAACCGGACATGCTCTGAATTTCATCCATTTTAGCCATTTTGGCTTTTCTCTGTTGAAACGCGCTTTCTCTTTTCGAAGTATGAATTCCCCGAGGCATATTTCGTTCTGGGTATTCTAAAATATATTTTTAGTTAGTAAGTGATACGTTGATTTTATAAACTAATTATAACAGTAAATAAACACCTACACGTTACGTAACTAGCGTTGTGAAATATATTTTTATATAAATTAACGATCCTGCGTCTGGGTGTAAATATGTATTTAAGTATTATTAGAAAAATACTAGTTAAATACTCCACCGTTGATTGTGATATCCGTGCCACGAGTGCTCGAGCTACTCATCTCGGAGTCAAATCAACGTACGCGAAGTTGTATGATATGATTATGATTACTTTCAATCAAAAATCTAAACTTAATATATTCCGTTTTTGTAAACAAATCCCATTGATATAAGATCGGAAAATAATAAGTAAGTAAATAATAAATAAGTATATTATTTACAATTAAACATTATTACCTAAAGTAATATCGTAAAACGTGTAGAAATATAAATAAAATCTTTTTACGCCAGCAAAGCCTTTAAAACCTATTTTAATAAATAAATACCTTTAGTAGATAGTAATACTTGCCCAGGCTAAACAAAAAAATATTACTGCAATCCGTCTAAAATACCTTCTGTAGGTACCTATTATCATTTGGGATGGCTCAATAATATAGTTTTAAAATACACAGTAATTAAAAGATAATAAAATAATTGAAGGATTTTTCAAAATAATCTAAGATACTGCTATTAGCTACTAAATGAATTAAAAATGTAAGTATTACCTGTAATAACAAAAATACTTCACTTACCTTGTTTATTTTCTTCAAGAATCCAGTATATTAAATCGGTTTTTATACAAAAAATGTTGTTTATAATATCTAATAATTAACAAACACTTTGCACTAGACGTTCACACGTTCACGTAAGAGAATATTGAAATAAATGCGGTCGGAAACAAAAGAAATGGCCCAATCCACAATACAAGTGACGAGCGCTATATCGAGGGAATCCCCTGACTAGCGTTGGTTATGCGCGAACGGGCTATTAAATTTTGGGGGAATCCAGATCGATTGACAGTGTGCACATTGTTTTTTTTTTCTAAATATCAATTTATTATCATAGTTACCTAGATAATTTTATTAGTGGCGGTTATGCTCTCTGCCATAGATTTATAATTTTTTATAGGTAGAAAGAACTACAACTGATGGTCATAGTCGGGCTCGGGTGTCACCCACGAGTGACACCCGGGGCGGGCCGCCCCCCTTAGCTACGCCACTGATGTAAACAGAGTAAGTTATACTATGAAAACGAATGCCACTATTTCTTCCAACCATTATCATCCCGCTATTCTGATATAGTTAGGGTCTTTGACTCTATTTCTCATCTAATATCCAAATCTCATAAAAGGTCAGTTTGGTTCGGCGGAGTAGGCTCACTAATTGAGCAATTGTTCGGCAATATGGACAAAAATGATTGTAAACGCTGGTGTGATTTCGTTCTTACAACTAGCCGGATTGTTGGTTGAGGGCCACTTTCCCTGGTCGATTACAACATATTCACAATGACACGGAATAATGGAATTCACGGAATGGAGAAAAAAGAGACTCATCGAACAACAGCTTTCATGCACTTTGGAGGCCTCCTCTTGTGTTCACTTCTGTCTCAGCACGCACCATGCACGATAATTATTCAAGTTTTTTTAAATCAAGTTTATTATATTTAATATATAGCACAGCCACTATGTGTTCGCCGTTGCAATTTCAAAGGCTAACTGACGTCGGTGAAAGGTAGGGGTGTAGATAGGGATAGACAGATACGAGGAAAAAGGATAGGTGATGTATCATTGTGCATATGATTGTCATAAGCGCCTTTTAGCCTAAACAATGATGCGCAAAAATATAATGACGCCATTCAAACTCTAGAGAGCGATTAGACCGAGTTAGTAGCCCTCGTGAAAGAAAATATAATGGTTACATCATCAACACTATATCTCTAAAAGAAACAATTGATCAAATTAATGCAAATGAAGTTGGATTAAACTATGCTATTGATGCAATGAACCAAAGAATAACAAATGTAACAGTAGGTTACGATAAAACACTAGTGATCAAAGATATCGGGATTATTAAATATTTTAGAAAGTAGTATATTCACACTATCATTTAAGTTAGAAGATATTATAAATGCCATTATGTTTAGTAAGTCTAATATACTACATTCATCTATTATTACCCCTAAACAACTATTGTCAAATCTTGTTGATAATTATAGATACTTCCTAGTTCTAAGCAATTACCTGTACCCTTAATCTTAGATAATATTCATGTTCTAGAGAATATATCTGATGTGTGCAGTTATTATGCGAATAACAGAATAATATTTGTATTCCAAATACCTTTGGTGAATACAAAAGAATTCGACTTGTATCACAATGTACCTTATCCTATTACCCTTAAAGCTGTAAACAATACATTGTACTCAACAATAATACCATCTACTAGATACTTGAGCATAACTAAAGATAAATCATCTTATTGTAAAATAGATTCACTGAATACCTGTGTGGCGACATCTACATAGCGACATCTATCGAGCCACATGAGACACTTCCTTACTATCCTACATTGCGCTATAGAAATTAACTCAATTGTTGAGTATGTATACAGGAACCCGACTACAACAGTCGGGCAGCTGCCCGCCAGACATAACACCCGTCTGGTCGAGGATCCTCCCTTTGCAATAGTTCTTCTACACCTGTAAAATTATAAGTATGCGATATTATATTTGTAAAATATCTAATGTATACTCTACATCAACAACACCAATTTGTGAAACCGAGGTTATTTCAAAAGCTCTGACTTCCGTTTCACCTCTCGTAATACTAAATTCGTTAACGGTGATTTGGAAACCTTTCATAAATTACGCAAAAATCAGTGGATATATAAATAATTAGTCAAAATTCTAAACTAACAGAGGAATGCAACGACCAAGCAGAGCAGATTTTTCTATTTCCGGAACGGGTATAGTAACTATACCATACGATTGTATTGCTTATTGCAAAGATAATACATTAATACCTAAACGAAGTATTGAAATCAAATTAAAGCCAATAATGTTAAACTTCGAATTAATTAATGATACCTGTTCTAGTTCGACTACATATTTAAAAGACAACAATAAAGTTCCCTATGTTTCATTAAAAAACATTAATGATTTAGATTCCCTTTTTTCAAATTATAATAGAATAACAAATCAAATCAAAACTAACCGCGACAGAGTAACTGAAAAACCTTACATTGTACTTTATGGTAACTATTATTCCTATGCTACTAGTATAATAAGTTTAACGATAGTCTTAATTATTGCATATAAATTATATTGTTATTTTAAGATAAATAAGATTTCTGGATGTAATCCTGAACCTAATGATCCCATAAAAGTGGTATGCTCTGATCCTGAAGAAATTCCCGCTCTTCGTCTCTGCCCAACCTAGAAACCTGGAAAACATACCGTCAACTTACCTTCCACCCGTAAGTTTCCTCCTAATCGTGGGGCTGTTATGTCCTTCGATTGTACCCTTCCTAGCCTAGTCGCTGCCTATGCCGCTGACACACCATTTTCACTTCCTTCCTTTCATCTCTCGACCCATTACCCAGTCAGTGTTCGCCTATCCTTAAAACCACCCACTCGCGACTTAAGCCAATAAAAAGTTCGATGAATTCTAATTTTATTTTTATTTTATAGTTAAGTGATTTAATTTTTTTTAAATATAATCGTGAACCCGATTATAACAATACGATGCGGCTAATGACCTTATATTCCAAACATGTCATTCCTCAATTGTTATACTGTATAAAATGTAAATTATTTATGTAAAAACAAAATGACTACTGCGTATTCTATAATAAACGCGTGAGGAGCCGCGGGCACACTGCTAATAATAATGTTAATAATTTTGTGGTTCTGCCTGAACAGTTAATTTTTTACAAATTTCCAGAAAGACATAGGTACTATGAAAAAATTGATACTGTATACGAATTTTCAAAATTACTTTTAGAAGTCGATAAAAAATTAATATCGAAAACAAGAATTTTTTGTTAATACTTGACAGATTTTGATGAAATTTTGTGCACGGGAAGCTTAAGTCATTAGAAATCGTAAAAAAGACGTTCCTAAAATTTCAAGTTTCATTAATTCTGAACCGATTTCAATGAATTTTTGTATATGGGAAGTATAATAATAGGTCATTCCATAATTTGAGAAGCTATTATAGCAGTTAGCATCAGACTTATTCTATTTATGGTTTTTTTTTTTTTTATGTTTGGGTAATGAAAGAGGCTTCGCAATGCGGATATCGCCGACGTCCACATTTGGTCCAGTGCCGCCACTGCTTCCAGGACGGTTTTGGAAGTTTTATTTTGCATCTCATAAAAGTTACACAGACTTCTGATAACATAGTAAACACTTTTATCTTAAACCATTTATCGATTGAAGCTTAGTGCGGTATCTGACACAGCAAAATAAATATTTCTTTTTAACTTGTCTTCTTCAACATGTATTGGCTCGTCTTCCGCTTTATAATTAAACTGCCTTTCCTTTTTTCTTGAGCCGACTGGCTTCAATTCTGATACGAATGATGCCAGAATGTTGGCTTCTTTTAAGTTTCCCTTGTTTCTACCAGGATTTTTTCGTAACCTAAATCACTTCTACAAATTTGAGAAAGGTTTTTTAGGAGAACATTTACATTATAGCAGCGTTTAGATCCAAAGCTTTTAATTGTAGAAGTTTGCAAGTATTTTCTAACAAAATATTGTACCATACAACAAGAGAAGCAATAAACATGAAATTCACGATTTTTTGGCAATAGACTGAGCATGAATTCGACTTTAATTTCCAGACGAACTATTAGGAATATGGTCTTCGTAATTATCTATGAGCGCATTATGCACGTCAGATAATTGTTAATGTATTGTGAGTCGCTCTCGTTAGAGAGTATTTTGTTCTATGGTCAGTTGATAGAGATTTAGGGCGGCTTGAACCAAATCCTTAAATCAAATTTAAGATTGACAGTTACATTAATTTTGACTGAACTAAAAGGAATTTAGGCAACAACTGAATTGAAAAAAATTGTGCAAGTCGATTTGCGCAGGCCGTACAGGAGCAGGTGGGTGGGTGTCGCTGTCGAACAGTGTTGCCAAATTAAAGAAAAATATTTTGGTAGAAAAGTGGGTAAAAAGCGGGAGTATTTTCAAGTTGTAAATAAACTATTATTTTTCAATTTCGATGCTGTCGATTGCCGCCCCCTAAATATGAGCGCCCTAGGCTCTTGCCTAGTTCACCTATATAAACGGGCCGGCCCTGACAAACCGGTGTCCACAGGCGCCCTCCGCGGTGTTCTTGTCGGTTTCATGTCTTTTAATGGTTTTTTTTTCTTACTCGTCCAAAATCATAGCAATCATTACCAACTGTCTAACAGTTAATTTTGCAAAAGGTATAGCAATTTGATTATTAAAACAAAACAAAAAAAAAACACGTGTGCACGTGTTCACACGGTGTAGAAGTAAATCCTTCAAAAAACAAAAATATCTTCTCAAAAATCTCTTTAAAAAAATACTAAATCAGCGGGACACGAACAGTTAACGACCACTCGTACTGTACATAAAACAGTGAGTACAAGTCTGGTCGTCACACCGCTATGCCAATTCGATTAATCGTGTACAATGTAAATGTATTCTATGTCATTCTCTCGTAGGCTAAATCCTGTATAGGTATGTTTGTCTCTTTTTCGTTTCATAGTGTTTCAAAAATCACAATGGTATCAAAATAGTTTTCACTTATAAAAATGACAACAATTTAAACTATACACTGATGCGACAATAACATCTGGTGCTGCATATTATTGAATGGATTCAGGCCGCTATCAATCCCTTTCAATGGGCATAATATTGCGAGTAGGGTTTTCTTTCTTACCTGATACGTTCATAGCACGATCATGGTATGCACCAATCTAGTGGGCACCGACCTTTAGTGTGACTCTAAAAATGTAAAAATAGTTTCCATGCTCAACAGAGTTTCTACTTATTCCTATTTCTTTCAATTTTATTCGCCGCCAACACACTCTTGTGGTCTATCATAATTGTACTTCCCGCAAGTACAAATTATTATAATTTTTCAATATCTTCTAAACTATGTGTCCAAATAACATAAAATAAAAAAACAAAATTTAAATTCATAAAATTGTCTTTATGTTGAATTACTTTTGATCGTTAGGATTAATATGCCATGTCTAAAAATAATGCTTATAATAATTTTTTACTTTTCAACAAATCTTTGTCACAATATATCTTATTGTGGCTTATGTATAGAAGACCGGCATATTCTATCGCTGACTTTTTTAATATATATTCCGTATCATTCATGAATACGCCATTGCTCGCGGATAAAGCAGTTCGGGAGGGCCTCGACTTCCGACTTACGTGAGAAAAATCAATATTTAAGGCTAGCTGAGAGTTGAACCCTAATGTTAGTATAACCTATAGTATTCTCCGTGAGTCTGGCTATCATATAAAAATAATTTTTGGAATCCAACTGGCAGTTTCAGAGATTAGTGTGTTTAACAAACAAAAACTCTTCCGCTTTATCATATTAAAGTAAATATTACTTATGAAATTAGCATTTTATATGGAAAAAGTAAAACGAAAAAATATTATGAAATTACTTATACATTTAATCAATCGAAGTATGTACCATTGTTATCTATGCACTTTCGCCTTTTTATAGGTAGTTAATTTAGTACCAATAAAATCTTTGAAGACGGTTTGGACAAGCTCATCGGAATTGAATGTTTTTCCTTGCAAGAAATTGTCCAAATTTCAAAAAAAGTGCTAATCTGTTGGAGGAAGGTCCGGGGAGTATGGTGGGAGTCAGAAATATTCCAACCACAGTTCCCCTAAATTAGCGACCGTCTGTCGTGAATTATGGGGTCTAGCGTTGTCCTGAATCAGCAGTGAGCTAGAGAGATTCACCAGTCTCGGTTGTTTAAAGGCTAGCCTTTCATCATGGTTTGCAATTACTGATAATAAAGATCTGCCGTTATCGTCTGGTCAGATCTTAGGAAGCTGTAGTGTATGACACCAGCACTGATCGACCAAACACTCACCAGTACCTTTTTCTGAGACAATTTTCGCTTGGGACAGGATTTGCCTGGTTCTCCTGGGTACAACAACTGTGATACCCATTTCCGATTGTCATAAAGGATCCATTTTTCCTCACAAGTTACAATACGATTCAAAATTACCTCGTTAATGTGACGGTTTAGTAATGTAACGCAGCACTCAATGCGTGTTTGTTGGTATGCTTCAATCAATTCATACGGTGCCTATTTCTCGAGCTTTTTCATATTTCCAGCTTGTTTCAAGTGAAATAAAATTATTTTATTACTTACACCGAAGCCTGTTGTTAACTTTAACATGGTTTCGATGGATTCGCTTCCACGATCACCTTTAAATCTTCATTATCAATTAAATTCTCCGGCCGTCCCCCGGGTTGTTTTGTAGGTCAAAAATTTCAGATCGAAAACGGTGGAACCAAACACGTACCGTGCTTTCTTTTACAGTAGCTTCCTGATACACATTATTAATCCTTCGAGCTATTTCTGCAGCGCTGATACCACAGAGGAACTTATATTCGTAAATAACGCGATATTTTAAGTTTTCCATTTTATGGAAAGAATTATGTCAAAGAAAAATAAAATGGTGCGAAAACAAATGAAACACTAAACTCGAAACACAAATACTTGAATAAATAAATTTCAATTTGGAATTTCTAACCAAACGCCAGATATTTGAGATCAAAGTGGCCAGTTCAAGAAAACGCTAATTTCTCATGTAAGGACCTAATATAAATAGATTCCTTCTATGTTTTGGAGTGTTATAAAATTCATAATTGCCGTTCTTAGGGCCATTACTGAATAAAATATTTTTGATACTAATTTTGAGTATATTTTTTAATTTTTTATACTTTATAGGTTTAGTGTTTAACCATAATTTCACCTGATGTTAAGTGACGATGGTAACATGCTAATCATCGAAGGAGATATACTCCAGTGCAACTGATGGCGACAAACTCTCAATTTCAGGCGATCTTCAACAAATACCATATCACCTGGGTAGCTACCACTCTCAAGTGAAATTCTGTCGCCAAGCACCTATAGGTATGTCTGGGCAGGTGTAGTTGAGAGCCAATTCCCCTGATAGGCTTACCGTGTTACCATCTTGGACCCCATTGTCACTTAACAGGCGAGGTATCGTTCAAACATTGAATCTATAAAGAATGATACAATATACACAAACACTGACGCATATTTACTCAATTTAATTTTATTTTATAAAATGTTTACAGTTTCATCCATTGTTCGTAATGGATCGGCCGCGGCCTCCAGGTTGAATAATTAATGTTTTATTGTTTTTAATTATCCACAGTAGTGAAGTATAACTATACTTATTCAGGGATCGCAGGTTCCGCAGGGTTGAATATTTACCGGCGGATCTCTCACAAATCGCATTCATTTACGAGAGTAAACAACTTTAAAAACATATATTTCTAAGCAATTTATATGTCAAAAATAATATATGTGAATAAATATTTGTAATTTAAAAATATGTTTTAATTATATAAAAAAGGTCACAAAACGCGGCAACATGGTCACGTAACAGGTAACACCAAAATATACTCCCTGACTAAAGTAGCATCACGCTATGATGGTCGTTGTGACGTTTATCCGTTTACGAAGTTTCGTATGTCACTACGTTTGAAGGAGCAAATCGCTGTTCTTTATTGTCAGTAGTGACGTGCAGTTAGTCATAAAATTTATCGATTGTATAATTTTAGGACACAAAATTAATTTATTACACGTTTTATTATGGTCTAACTATATAATATGGTCCCGCGAACAAATCTTTTCACGTTTTTTACTAATAAAAAACCGATGCAGTTATAAGGACTGCCGACAAAAGTGAAATTTAATTTTGAATTTTTAAATCAATTGTAGTCTGAATTAGAGCAGAGTATATCGGTTATTATGTTACCTGAGATTTCTTGTAATGAATGATAAGAGTGACAAATTGATAAAACACCCATTTCGAGAAAATTTACTTATGCTTTTTCTTATACGGTCAAGCGTATTTCAGTAGAAACTAGAAACATAAGATGAAACCGATGCGATGCGCGATGTCGTGTTTTCGCACGCGGGACGCCCACAACATAGTCAGCCCGTACTAGTATGCTAATTAAATCAGCTCTGAGCGGTAGTCATTTAATTCGACCGTTAGGCTCAATTTCGCTACTACTTATGTTGATGTTGCTATTTATATTCTAAAATTAGTCAATACAATCCTGTATTTTAGTTAAAGTGATAAATCCATTTTATATTCATCGATTCCCTACGTTACCCTAAAACACTTGTGCACGCATTTATGGGATATCGTTAGTTAATTTATACAATTTTTCCTAAACAGTATAAATAATTAAGTAGTTAGGTTATTTAAGACCGTCGTGACTACTGATGAGTTAGTTATTCGGGGTTTAGTTTTCACTTAAATCGGTAAGGCGACTTTTACTTTTATATTTAATAATTATCATAATAAATATCATGTAATACAACTGTTCTATTAATAATGTCTTATAAGATTCAAGTTCGGCCGTTCACGGAATAACGTTCGCATCTCCGGGACGGCTTTTTATTGTATACAACTAAGATAGCGACCGCTCATGGTAAGATCTCGAAACCTAACTCAGGAACATAACTCAGGGTTATTGGCTGCGATGTTCTGTAGGGTAGAGGTATTCCACCATTCCTCAAGTAGAGAGAAATCTCCAAAAAAAAAAATTGTGCCTTTCCTCTCTTAATGGATACTTATAACTTTCATATTATCTACATAATAGTACCGTTTACAAAAATAATTGTTAAGATGTAAATTTTAAAATGCCTTCTATATAGGTTCAAGATATTTTAGAGAAGCACGGCAAAGTGCCTGACAGGGTGAATGTGTTTTATTTTATTTTAATATTTTAAGAAAACTTACAGCTAAGTACTTATTTAAGTTACATGTATAAATTAATGAAGGCCATTTACAAGTTCTCACATATAATTATGTACTTATATATATAAAAAAAAATAAAGTAGACGGAAGAACACAAAAATATTAACAAAAGAAATAAGAATTCAAAAGAGCTTTCAACTTCTGCACAGTTGTATCAAATATATCAATGTCTAAATCACTAACTAATTTATTCATACTGCTGCTTACTCGAATGAAATAGGAATTTTGTCTGTAGGTAGTTCTAACTATAGGACTATAAAGTATGTTAGGGTTTCTAAAAGATGCTGCCGGCACACGTAGGTTAATTTTGCTCAGTATCTCCGAACAGTCAACTAGGCCATTGAGTATACACAAAAGATATGATACATCAGCTATTTCTCTTCGTGTATACAGCGGGAGCATATGAAATTTTTTACAGCGCGATGTGTAATCTGGTACAATTATTTCAGATTTAAACTGTAGGAAACGAAGAAACCGCTTTTGTATTTTCTCAATGCGTGTGATATATATATTATAATTGGGGTTCCAGACTTGAGATGCGTATTCAAGATGGGTTCGAACAAAAGCACAATAAAGAATTTTAAAAGTTTTAACACATTTATTAAATGTTAAATCCAATAACATCTGCGATTACTGTGGGATCTACTACAATCCAACGTCAGTCGCCACTGTCAAGCCGGCTTGCTTAAAAGTCTATTCACGTTATTCTTGAAGACTCCATGTTGTAGGAAGGAAGGAACATGCAAGCCGGGAGACAATTCCACAGCTTCACAGAACGGCAAATATAAGACGTAGCGAACTTATTTCTTCTTGCCGAGTTGGAGGTTACCATAAAGCTGTGGCTCTGGAGCCCAGTACGTTTGGTTCTGTTATGAAAAGGAGAAGCGGGAAATATGTTGGATAGCTCTGCAAAGTACTTGCTATGATACAGGGGGTAGAACAAGCTCAGCAAAACAATATTCCTGCTTAACTGAAGTGGATCGATGAACTTAGTAACGTCTGCATCATTTACAATACGGATAGCTTGTCTCTGCAACCTGTCCAGGGCTTCGAGGAGGTATTTTGCGGATCCGATCCAAAGATGCCAACAATATTCCATACAAGGCCGAACTTGTGCCTTGTAAAGTAGATACAGCTGTTCGGGGGATGAAAAATAGTCACACCCTGTTTTGGATTTCGAGATTCCGAGACGTGGCGGAGATAACACTCCCGATGTTAAACTGTTGTTAAAAAACCCGATGTTGAACTCTGGAGTTAAAGTCGCTGCGAATATCTGTACCTAGGATATTGAGGCAGTCACGTTGAAAGTTCGGCCGTACATGGGATATTGTTAGTTTCTTTGGGACAGTTCCGCCTAATCTCGGTGTCATGGACAGGTTACAGCGAAGGGCTGTCTGCATTGTGAATGGTACAGACGTAACTAAGTATTTAGAACGGCTTCATTTGCTACATTTGAACGTTAGCTCTCTAGGATTAAAATAACCAGGAGCGGGAGGTAGCATGCTTCGCGCTCGTGCCCGATCAACGGCATTCCGTAGTCCACACGAGCGCAGCCGCGTGCATAGCTAGTAATTAATAATGATAATAGTAAAAAAAAACCATTTAAGAATATTTAATTTTCTATTCTTATAATTTAACAATAATAATTTTAATTACCCATGTATTATTATTTCTTTAAATTGATATATTTAAATGACATTTAATTTTCATTGTTTAATAAAATATGCTTTTAACTTACGTAATTTGAAGTATATATGTTGTTGTTAATTATAATTAGTTATTCAATAATACTAGTAGTTCAAATTGTCAATTTATTTACCTACTTTATTAAATAAATATCCTTCTGTCTTAAATTCATCGTTTTTATAAGATGTTTTTTGGTTTACAAGAAATCTTACTTAATACCTGAACTAACATTCACTATAATTATTGAATTAATATTGTTCTATTTTTTAGTGTTACTACAAACGAACTATGACTCCAACACCTCAAGAACTTCCAAATCACCAAGGCGAAAAGCCGAGGACACCGGGAGGTGCGAAGGTCGTCATATCCGGAATGTCTGGTCTGTATCCGCAGTCGAATTCCGTAAAGGAGTTATCGGACATACTTTACAATAAGGTAATAAATATTCAACAGTTACAATTACAAAGCATGTAATAAGCATTCGCGTTAGTTTCAAAGTCGGCTCTATATCAGAGAAACTAACCGAGAGCCGTCCCGAAGATATGGTCACGGGATGCGAAGAGACGAGGAACATATAGTGAGGAAAGCATTGCAACTACACGAATACAAGAGAAGTAGCAGATGATCTCCGTATACGTGGTGAAATAGCAAGACGAAACTCCTATTGGAGAAAGAATTGCCTGACTCGACAACCCAGGAAAGATTGACCTAGCGCTAGAAAATGAAGAGAACTGACCCCACCTAAAGTGAGATAGATTACGAAAAGCCTTTGAAGTAGAGAGTAAAATTTAGAGTTCTGTGCGCATCATGTAACGGAAGTGCTAAATGATGTAGTTAGCCATCAATGTAGTTCTATGGAAAAACCTCAGCAAGCAGTTCATTCCATACCCGGAGCGTTCGATGAAGGAAACTCCTCTGTCCGCGACAATTTGGGTTCCAAGGTCTGGGGTGAACTCCCTGCCGATGGCGAGCAGTGCGATGACTTCGTAGAATTCAGAATTGGGTCGAAAGAGAAGTTAAAAATATTATGTCATTTAACTGGATAATAGTAACCTTACAAAGGTTTTTTTTAAGGTTTCTCGCTAATGTTATGCCTTAGCGAGATTATGTAAGTTAATCATTAAAAAATAACTAGCTGACCCGCGCAACTCTTCATCTGCGTCACATAAGAGAGAGAGAGAGAGAGAGAGAGAGAGAGAGAGGGGTCGTAGGCTCCTATCATACAGCTGAAACTTTCTTTATTTTGCTGCGGAGTTATTTTAAAACTGTGATATCTCGTAAGAATGAATTGATGAAAAGGACAATTTTGTTCAAAATTAAGTACTTGTTATGAATAACCAATTTATTTCGATAAGGATTAATAACATATTTATAAAAACACCTTCGCAAATAATGCAATATTTTAGAATAAAATTCAACCTTAAAAGGTCGTAGCGTATGTCATATCACCCATAGCCTTCCTAAATAAATGGACTATCCAACACTAAAATTATTTTTCCATTCGAAACAGTGGTTACTAAGATTAGCCCGTTCAACCAAACTAACAAACAAACAAACTTTTCAGCTATATAATGTTAAGTATAGATTAAAACACTACCTGTGTGCCAAATTTCATTGAATTACGCTTACCAGTTTATGCATGATTTCGTAACAAACATTCAGAGATACAAACTTTCACATTTATAATATTGTAAATGATACTTAATACTATTATCATTCATTACGTTGGTTTGCTTTCAAATAGGAAAATCCAGTGAAGGATATAAATTCACGTTGGAAATTCCAACATCCGGAGGTGGTAGAATTTACAGGAAAAGTTCCGAATTTGGAACGTTTCGATGCTCAGTTCTTCAAAGTGCACTTTCGTCTTGGAAACAACATGGATGCGATGGGTCGTAAAGTTCTCGAGCAAGCTTATCAGGCTATTTATGATGCTGGTAAGGAAACTTTTTAAATTAAACTTATTCTTAGATAATGTAAAAAACAATATGAATATTATCTCTGTTAGTTTGTCCGTTTGTGTGTTTATAACTCGAGAAAAATTGAACCGAATAACATGATCCTTTTAAAAATAAAAGGTGTATTCTCTGACGAGGTTTCGGTGTATGTTTTGTTATATTATGTAATAAATAAAACAAATTATGAGGATAATAGTAGATTAAAACGACTAAAAATTATCACAAGATTGTTTACTTACTCTATACCTAAACCGTTAAATATGACTCAACAGTATAATGCGGTCAACTATGGTTTAGAATAGAAATAACTTTAAAAAATCAATAGCTACCATTAACATAACTCTAATTCATAGGTACGTTGCATTATACACTTTAATATTATAAATGATAAAACAAATGAAAAATGTATAACATGCCATGCAAAACATTAATCGTAATTAAATTAAATAATTTCGTCGTCATAATTAAATATAATTGATTTTTATGGCATTAAATTAGGTAGGTATCATTGTTTAGGAAATAAAATATGTGTGCGTAGAGGTCCTGCAATAAATATTTTGGTACAAAATAAATCATGTAATTATTTAATAAGGTTCTTTTTTAAATTAACAATATTAAGCACAGCTATGGTATAATAAAATAGGTATTTATGCTTAGATTAATGATTAGTCTCAGGTTTGAATATATTTTTTGTTTATTCAAAACCCAATTGCTGCGACAGTTAGCAAACTAAAACATTGATTGTTAAAATTTCAGGTGTAAGTCCGGAGCATCTTTCCGGAAAAAAAGTTGGAGTTTATGTGGGAACATGCTTCTCTGAAACTGAAAAGGCGTGTTTTTATGTTGCCACTTCGAGAACCGGATTCGGTATTGCCGGGTAATATAAAAATCTCATACTTAACATATTTTGAAACTCTTTTATATAAGGAACGTAAATGTCTATTAATGTTGGCTGCTGTGTTAAAAATCAATAAGTTGTGGTTACTGAAGGGATTTTGTTTTCTTTTTAAATGAAGCACGTCCAAGTGTAGTCAGTGTGACGGATGGTAAACAGAGTACAATCAAAAGATAACAAATAAACAGTCACTTTGAAGAGCTTATTACATGATCCCGGAATACGACTCGCTTAATCATGCCACTTTGGCGAATGCTACACTTGGTGTACGATGGTCGTAATCCAGTCAGGACACAATTGTCGTATACTACAACCGAGCAATATTTTTCACAATGATTTAATAGTGGTTAAATACATCTATATTAGTAGCAATACAAGGTTTAACTACAGCCTTGTCACTTCTTTTAACGAATTTCTTTTCTGTTTACCGATTAGCAACTGGGTGATCAACTTACATAAAATCAGCGATGATACCTTAAGCTTTAGCCGATATTTAGCTATTCCTGCTATGGCTTTGCTGTAGCGTAAAGAACTAGCGGAAGAAAGATCGGTTTAAAGCTTAAGGTGTCATCGCTGATTTTCTGGAAGTTTAGCCACTTCTGTTGTCACTCGACCTTCTCGAAGTACTTAATTAGATAGGCTGATTCTAATCCAAGCAGACTATTCCCAGTTTATAGAAACTAATTGTGAAAAGATCATAATTTTAATATTACATTTGTTAATAGTTGTAGTAAAACAATGTTCGCCAATCGAATATCTTATTGGTTGAACGCGAAAGGGCCATCGATGGCGATTGATGAAGCATGCTGTAGCTCAATAGCTGCACTGGAACAAGCTTACTTAGCTATCAGTCGGGGCGAATGTGAAGCTGCTATAGTCGGAGGTACAAATTTGTGTCTTCATCCGCAATCATCCGTGCACTATTCCAGGTAATTGCTATGACTTAGATATTAATCTCAATAAATTTAAATTCGATTCTGAGAAGACACTTATTAACAACATAACTATTATCGCCGCACTGGTTTCAAAAACATTGTTTCCAGCTAGGAGAAGTAACAATTTACATTATTAGTTTTTTTACGGTTTCGAAGAATACAGATATGATACTCATTTATATTGTTGTTACCATATTTAAATAATTGAAATTCATCACGAGTGGTTCTTGTTGGAATAATGATGATACTGCCATATACTTGGAAACGTTAGATGAAAACGAAACCTTTTATTATAGAATCATGCAAATGTGTAAGGATGGGAAAACAAAATCATTCGACGAAAATGCTGACGGTTGCGCTAAATCAGAAGCGATTAATGTTTTGTTCCTACAGAAAGCTGAAGATGCTTTGAGGTAGGTAAAAACGATAACATTTAATCCCTTAGTAATCTATCTAATATTATAGAGTTGGAAATCTTTGTTTATATTTAATTTTATTTCTCAGAAATGGCGGTGAGTGATGATATGTACGAAATTTTGTATTTAAATAATATGTGCATTCCAAGCTTGCATTAAGTGTGTATTTTTAAGCAAATAAATAGTTAGTCAGATATTTCCTATAATTACTGATATTTAAAGTATTTATCTTTTCTACATATCATTAATAAAATGAAATATCTAAACAATTACAGAAATATTATAATCACGACCATCTAAAGTTTCTGATTTATTTACTTATCTGTAACAATAAAGATTGTAAATTCATTAATCATCAATCAGACAATCCAGAATAACAATAGCGATCTTTTATTTTTTCAATTAGGATCTATGCCGAAGTAGTACTTGTTAACTCAGAGTACACTGCATTATTAAAAGAAACAACAATGCCTAGATATGGATTTTATCGTGATCCAATGACAACGACAAAGTTTTTGAAAAATTTCTATTCAAAAGCTGGAATTTCTCCAAGTGACGTGGAATATGTTGAAGCGTTCGGTTCAGGTAAGCTAGCATAATGTAAGTGAAAGGAATTAAAGAAGGTTGGTATGTATATAAGAATGAAGAATACAATTATTTATTACTATCATTCCTCTTTCAATAATAAGTAGTTGCAATTGAATTCCCTCTTTATACGTAATAATTGTATTTATATTATACTTGGAACTTTGAAGTAGCGAATATATTACCTATAAAACTATAAAGAGAAACTTAAAATATATAAAGGAAAAATGCTTTACCAACAGCCGTGCCGGAAGCAGATAAATCTGAGCTGGAAGCTATTGACAATGTCTTTTGTAAGAGCAGAGATGTTTCATTACCAGTAGGCAGTGTGATGTCTAACATAGGATACGGAGAAGCTGCTTCTGGAATATCGGCGATTACAAAGGTTGGTTTTCATTATTTATGAACAAACAATATGTGATTGGATTTGAAATGTAAAATCATTTAACGGAAACATCTTTAACGTTATATTTCCTTCTTCGTAATCAACCATTTATTCGACTAAGCCTTCTATTGCAACTAATTTAAATATGTATTATAAAGATTAACGTATGATACGAATGTCGTAAGCTTTAATAAACATATTTTTAAAGTGATAAAAAATTTAACTACAGAAAGTTTCGAAATCTATCAAATTTTTTTCAGTTTATAATTTTTGTTACAGCAAGTTTGATTAATAATTATTTTGTAATGTTCAAGTGACATTCTGCATGTTTTATCGAATTAGATATAATGTTAATGATGTAAAGAAAAATAGAAAATGAATTAATTGTGAAATAACAGGTACTACTAGGATACGAGAACGGATTGCTTGCTGGAAACCTACACTTAACCACTCCTCGTCAAGATGTTGCTGCCATGCGTGAAGGACGAATAGAAGTGATCACCGATCATTGTAGTTTTCGAAGGACGTACGTTGGAGTAAATGCTTTATCAATTACGGGCATCAATGCGCACGTGCTCTTGCATGGACATTACAAGCCTAAGGTAATTAATTAATGTAATAAGTATGAAGTTTGATTTTAATTCGTGAAGATAAAGGACAACAATACGTGTAAACCTGAATATTTATGAGAAGTTCTAGTAGTAACATTATATAAACAAATAAAAGACCCATAAAATATATCTATCAACTTTTGAAATCATCAACAGGTGGTGGTTTAAGTCCTTTCTTACTCCTTTCCCGTGTGCTATAGTTATTAGTGTATCATTATGTTTTATCAGTTTCTGAAATCTACTGCATATTAATATTTTTAATAAAAGAAATGCGAAAAGAATACAGGCTGGTATTCTGGTAGTTGGTTAACTATAAGGGCTTATTGCATAAAGGTAAGTGGTGTAAATTTTTCCTGACATGTAGAGGATCACTTTTCTAAACACTGATCAGGTAATATACCAATATATGGTTTGCCTTTAAGAGTTTAGTCTACATACATAAACTAAAGTTATTTCGAATTCATGGCAATCAAATCTTTGCTCTGTTCACAAGTTATGATTGAATTTCAGGACCTAAACAGATATAATTCAAGTATTCCACGGATAGTTACAATATCAGGAAGACAGGAGTCCGCAGTAAAAAAAATCATAGACGATTTGAAGTCACGTCCCATAGATCCCGAAGAGTTAGCATTACTGCACAATATACATGAGACGAAGATTTCTGGACATATGGGAAGAGGATTTATAATTCTTGGTAATACGAATAATTTATTTACTGTAAATAAAATAAATCTGTCCAAAAATTTTCAGCGTACGGAATATTTGGGATCTATATGTTTTTTTTACTAATTGTAATTAAATGTTATTGCCAGATACAAAGGATCAAAAGACAGTGAGCTTAACTGAGCGGGTTGAGTATTTCGATGAAATGAAGCGTCCACTTTGGTTCGTATACAGCGGCATGGGTTCCCAGTGGCCCGGGATGGGGGAACAACTTATGCGTATACCGATCTTTGCAGCGGCCATTGAAAGGTAATTTATTCGGCTGACTAAAATATCGCCGTATTTGTACTTGAAAGTGTAGAAAATGTTATATTTCTTTGCTAAATAATTATTAAGTATGTTTTGGAAGTAAGGCCACTATTCATGTAAAATATAATTTAATCAACTAGAAAGCGTGAAGAAGTGAGGATTTTTCTTAATTTTCTATTTTACTATTCTATACATGAGCATGCCACAACTCATTTTAAGTGAATATAATTATGGTTGATAATGATCATCATCATTATATTAATACGTGAAGCAAAAACTTTGTACCCCATTATAACCGTATTGCGTGCACGGAAGACTGAGATTTGGCATGGTTAAAGTTTATATGGAGAAGGAGTGCAGAAAGCTAAAATTTATCTATAATATCTGTTACTAATATATAAAATAAAATAAATTAATACTGCAAATCCTAAACAAGGCAGTGGCATTGAACTTAGACAGCAAGTGATATAATATTCATTCTTTAGGTTCATACTCCAAATGTCAAACAGAAAATAGTCTATGATTAAAAAGTTGCTAGTCGAATTTCGATCATAGGGCGCGACCCCTAGTAATATAATAAATCTAGCCTGGTAAATCGAAGAAGCGATGAAATATTGATTATTTCTCTCTTTGTTTTACAGCTGGTGTATGCCAGCTCCACCGGAGCATACCCAAATTAAAAAAAAAATTTATTGTTATATATAGAAAATAAAATGAAACTAAATAATTAACTAAATAAAAATACTATATACTCTTATCCCTTATACTAATACAATTAACAATTAAGTTTCGCAGTGTCGGCACTGAATCGGAAGTTGTTTCTGTTAGTGTACCATGGAACACACCTACATCTAATAGATAAATAAATAAAATAATAATAATAATAAACCCTAAACATAAAATTAAACGACTTCTGCTTATGTCATTCTTAACACATTTCATCAGTAAGACTGTTAAACATCTTTTACTTTCCCATGAAGCATTGATTGGTGTGAGTTCAAATCTCTGCAATGAATGTGAGCTTTCGGTGAAGGAAAATATTGTAATGAAACCATAGTATGGTGGTAGGGGTTTATCTTATGCCCACCTCGCTAGCGACTACCCTTAAGTTGATGGCAGCTGCACTTGAGAGACAGACATCTGCAAAGAGAGATTGTAGCTAAACGTCAAAAAACATCTAAAGATTTAAAGAAAATAAAAATTTTATAAATCTTGAAAGAACAAGCGTTACTTTATACATATACATTTTATGAATTCTTGTTGTGCAATAAACTTGAATAGAACTTCCGATGCGAATTTTAAACCATTTTGTTTTATTTAAAGATGCCGCCGAATTTTGGAACCGAAGGGTATCGATCTTCTGAAAGTTTTATTGTCTCGGGATAAGACTATCTTCGACAACATCCTCCACTCATTTGTCGGCATAGCGGCTGTTCAGATCGGACTTACTGATATTCTGCGAGCATTAGGGTTAACGCCTGATAAAATTATAGGTAAATCTGTATTTATTATTTCAATAAACTTTGGTATCTAGCAACAGTAGGCATGCAGTACGCATGAAAACTGCAACTTTTAGCTATCCATAAACAACATCAAAAAGGATCACTGTGATAACTGAGGCTAGTTAGCAATAAGAAATTACTACTGAAAACTGAGAAGAAACACCTCTTGAACGTGTGTAGGCAATTTTGCAGTGTGAGCAATGCACTGCCCCCAAACGGTTTCTGCAACCAAACCTTGCACATTGTCAACCAAACATTTATTATCTTTTATAAAACAAAATTTTTTTTAATAATAAAAAATCATAATTTTGTAGACTCTTGGTCCGCACCTTTTTTAAAACGTGGGTGCTATTATTATAAAATATTAAAAATTGCCATTAAAAACAGATACATTCACAGATGCAGCTACGTACTAAAAACAATGTTTGTAACCCTCAGGGTAATAAAAATTGCTGTAAAATTAATGACTTTTCGTGGATGCTTTCGAAAACCTTACTTATGTCAGACATTTATAGAAGTTGATTATTTCATGAATTATAAACTACTGGTATCACACACGTTGTTCTGCCACTTTCAGTAGTCAATAACTCGACCACAGCCACATACTATGTTCAGGAATAGCATAAACACCTTATCCATGAAAAGATGTCTAGATCTACAAGCTTTCACGGAGAGCGGTCAAACAGTTTTGTAGTTTATCAATATCACGTATACCAATATCCATTTTTGTATATTTAAATAAGAAATGGCTTTGTACTTGGCAGCAAGAGGTGTTGGCAAACATCTTAAGCATTCCATCGACAGTTTACCTGCCTAAGGTACATTCGCAATAATTATAAAAAGTTATTGGTGGGCATCAGTGGCAAGGAACTTATGTGAGAACTGACAAAAACGCGTGAGTGAATTGGTTTGTGTCAAATTAGCTGGCTTGGTAAGCCGGTGTATATCCTCTTGCATAGTGGCTAGACCGTATTCCTCGGTGCTGGCTGTTTTCATGGGCAATTAATAATTTTACTATTCATTTTCAACTTTCTGTACAAATTTGTTTACAGGTCATAGTGTTGGAGAATTAGGTTGTGCATACGCTGACGGCTGCTTGACAGCAGAAGAAATGATATTAGCTTCATACTACAGAGGACTCGTTTCTATTCAAACACCATTCATACGAGGCTCAATGGCAGCCGTTGGTCTAGGATTTCAACAAGTAATATTTTTTGTTACTGAATCTTTTAAGTTTATGATGAAATGTGTAGAGTGAGATAAATGATCGTTTTTTATTCTAGTTTGTGAGCAGACGTATTTCTAGAGACCTGTCTGTTATATTGAGCTGCTAAAATCTTAGGTTTAAGTTATAGAATACATCTATGGCTATAAAATTCTATGTAAAACCCTGGATAAATTAAACAGCGTCATAGAAATATTACAAACCTTACAGAACAGTCTATACTAATATATTGAAACGGATTATTTTGTTTGTTTGTTTAAACACACTAATCTCTGGAACTACCAGTTAGATTTGAAAAATTCTTTTTGTATATGATAGCCAGACTCTCGAGAAATAGTATAAGATATTTAAGATTTGGTTATTACTCTCAAATAGCTTTAACCACGTGTGCTGGCGTAATCGTTAATGATACGAAAATATAATGTTCTTAAATAATATTGATCTTAGTATATATATAAAAAAGTTCGCGATAGTATATGCTTATCTCTTATATGTAAGCCACAATAACGTATTTTGTGACAAAGATTTGTTGAAAATTCAAAAGTGATTTATAAGCATTATTTTTAGACATGGCATATTAATCCTTACAAAAAAAGTGTATTCATCATAAAGGCAATTTTATGAAGTTAAAAATTTGCTCTTTAGAGTATGCTATTTAATAATCATAATCATAATCATTTATTTTATACAATGTAATACATCAAGTATGGCTGAACCCTGTCACCTGAACTAGGTATAACCTGTGTCTCAGGTAACAGTGTCTTCCTCAATATACAACAATTACACGATTTCTTACTCTCAATCTACGAATTAAAAGAACAAAATAAAATAACAAATGAGATAAACTACCCATAAATGTGTGTTTTTATGTATATGTGTGCGTGTGTGTGCGTGTTTGTGCGTGCGTGTTTGTGCGTGCGTTTGCGTGTATGTGCATGTGTGTGCGTGAGTGTGTAATAAATTTGCTTACAAGCATATGTACACAGTATGTATGTTGTTTGACATGAGAAATCCTCACTAATCTTTGTGTAATGGCATATTTACTACTTTACTGCTTGTAATAGATTTTCTATTCTATTTGGATATATAGTTTAGGAGATACTGAAAAATTAAAATAATTTGTACTTGCGGGAAGAACAATTATGATGGACTACATGGCTGTGTTGGCGGCGCGGTGTTTGTCGGATAAAATTAACACGGGTGAAACCGTGTGGCTCAGCTAGTTTTTTAATAATCGAAGTGCACTTATATGAACTCTATGAGATGAGAAAGTTGTTAGGATCGATAAAACGCCAATTTTTTTACCTAATACAGTATAAAAAAGGCAACATCTTTTTTTCACAGATCAAAAATATTTGTCCGCCAGAAATCGAAATAGCGTGTCATAATGGACCTCAATCCAGTACTATTTCTGGCCCTGAGAAAGAAATGCGGACTTTTGTAGCTGATTTATCAGCTAAAGGAATATTCGCTAAAGAGGTTCCTTGCTCCAATATTGCTTACCATTCCCGGTACATAGCTGATGCAGGTAAGAGTTTTAACAATTATACCTGTTATGATACTGTAATGTTTTACAAGAAAAAAATGTGTTATAAACTGATTTCGATGATAAAGGATCCTCGGAAACAATTAATGATGGAATTTATAAAACAGATCCATTTTACAAGTACAGTTTTTACTAGACTTAAGGATAAAAAGGACTTCCTCCTTTCTGAATTAGTTTAGAACTTTTTGTTTATGAATAGATTTAGGTTCCATTTTAATTTTATTGGCATTGGTCCTTAGACTTCAAATATACACCAGAGAACTCCTCAAAACTATTGAAGTGCATTCCCTTTTTTTTTTATTAAAAATTGTCTTGTGTGTTCTGCGGTAACAGAACCGTTCTTACGTTTTGGATCAAAATAGACTTCGTTGCGTAAGCCAATGTATGAATATATTGTGTAATGTTATTTTGTATTTTATGTTTTAAATAAAACAGTGGAGATAGGATTGATTTAATCGTCTCTAAACGTCGTTTATTGGTTCACAAAACTGTCTTTTGATAATATTCAGTAACAAGTATAATAACTTGAAATGAACCAAGTAATTTTTTGTGTTGTTTAGATCCAGATCTTATATGACTCTTATCGATAATTTCTTTAGTTTAACACTATTAGTTTTAGTTTTTCATTTGTTTGGGATAATAATTTAACACAATAAGGCTGCCTGTCCACAGAAGCAGAGAGGAGCGGAGCTGTAGAATTTCGACCAATAGAAATACATGAAAATCTAGACATGCAAATCTATTGGTCAAAGCTTGCTAGAGATAGAATTCTATTGGTGAAAATTTCCACAGCTCTTTTCCGCTTCAGTCGACAGGCAACCTAATGATCAGTTCAGTTCCGATCAGATCAGTTTGAATAATGCATCACAGGTCCAGGGCTATTAAAATACATGAAGGAAGTGATAAAGGAGCCGAAACTTCGTAGTGAAAAGTGGGTATCGAGTTCAGTGCCTCTCAAGAAGTGGAACGAGCCTTCTGCTAAGTATTGCTCAGCGGAGTATCTAACGAACAATTTATTGGTAAGAGAATTAAAATGAATGAATTTGCTGAAACGTGCTAAATATACAAATAACTGTCAGATATATATTCTATGCGGTACACTTAGTCATCCAATAAAATGAGGAAATAAAGATAGTGGGATGATAGTGCATGTAATATGTTTCATCGCATTTTTATAACCAATTAATTAATTTTAGATTTTTCTTTTTGAAGCAACTTTATGTTGTCGCGGATAACTGGTGGTGTAGACAGTTTAAAAAACGGTCATGCCGTGTTCGCGCCTGGACAACTTCTGATCTGTTAAAAAGCCATAGGACCGTTTTTATGCCATAGTTTGCTTGCTTGTCAAAAACGCTTAGTATTGGTGGGGGAGCGAATTTGTCAATTACATACCTGTACCGTAAGACATTATGTAATTGCCGTAGCTCTGATTGTTCTATCTGTACCTAATAGGTGCACGGTAGTACGAATAATATAGCTGAGTTCTTAAATAAATTCAGAAATCACTCAACCTTTAAAGACATGAATATATGAATTTTACAATAAAATTTCTAATGTAAGAAATGTGGAAACACGTTTTCGTCATTTATACAGGAAAGAACAAATACGTTAACATAAAAGTGATATATGTACAAATAAACCTTTATGATACTAAATTTATAATATTTGTCTTCAAGAATCCTGTGCTCTTTGAAGAAACAGCAACCCTGATACCATCGAACGCGGTGCTAGTGGAGATCGCCCCTCACGGTCTACTGCAGGCCATCCTCAAACGTTCGCTGCACTCCAACTGTCAGAACATAGGACTAACTAGACGCGGTCACCCTGATAATGCGTATTTAATATTGGAAGCTGTAGGACAGTTAGTAATAATTTGCTGATATTATTGTATTTGCCCGTTATATTATATCGTAAGGTTAGGGTATGTATAGATTAATTCCCATTTATAGTTTTTGTTGTAATTTAACCAACTGAGCAGCTTTATAACACATTAATTTGATGGTATAAAGTATAGGTTCGAGTGACAAGGATTATGTTTGTCAGTTTATGTCCAAACATGGTTTACTTGGTAATAAAATGAAGCTAAAAGTTTTCTTCCATTCAAAGGTACCGTACTCTTCAGAGATGTTTATCTATACAATTAATAAAATTGAAGTCTATGTTTGTAATGTCAAAATAACAGTTTTTTTTTTATTACTGAATGCATATGAAAGTATATATACGATACCTATAACAAAAAGCCCATTTTTAAAATTTTGTCTGTGTCTGACTGTCTGGTTGTTCCGGGTAATCTCCGAAACGGTTAGACTGATTTTGGCGGAACTTTCACTGATAGATAGCTGATAATATAGGGAGTAACTTAGGCTACTTTTATTTTAGAAAAAGAATTAGGTACCCCACAAATAAAATAAACACTGGTCATGGTGAATCAATTTGGGTGCTTAAATAATTTATGCTGAGTAAATCATAAGAGATATAGTAAATTAATGTACTACATAACCATAGTTATTAAATAAACCTACAAAAAAATCCGCCAGAGTATACACTTATGTTCTAAGGAACACCCACAATAAGCATTTTTGTCTTCTAAAATAGCCGGGAGCGGGAGAGCAAGGTCCGCGCGGGCATTTTATAGTCCACGTGAGCGAAGCCACGGGCACAGCTAGTAATTAATAAAATCCAATATATCATTAAATTATAAAGCCATTACAAAAAAAGAAATAACGCTAACTTCATTATAGTACTAAAGAACTTTGTGTTATGGTAAATGAAATTTGATTAAATCTAGTAACCTTTTAAAATAATGGCTTATTTCGCAAATGTTAAACACACTACAAAAAATTCGTCAACAATATTGCAATTGGCCAGTATGGTTCTTTTTTTTTTTTTTTTTTTTTTGATATTTTTAATATCTATGCGCAGTGGTGAACAAACACGCTACTGGTCTTGGAATATGTATGTTTATACTCCTAATTAACAATTTTTGTAATTGTTGTTTTTCATAAGCTATTCATTCAAATTTTTCAGACTATACATACAAGGATATATTCCTAAAGTTAAGGCACTATACCCTAAAGTAGAGTTTCCTGTCTCAACTGGAACACCTATGTTGTCGCATCAGGTAGAATGGGTGCATAATGAGATATGGTAAGTAATTTTTAGAATTCTAGATATTCCAATAAAAAAACCACATAATAAATTTAATTCCAGTATTATTACGTTAAAATTACGTTATTACGTTACGGTAAATGACAAATGAATAAGATACATACACAATAATATTGGCAAAGAGTTCCATTTTCAAAATCTTATTTTTTTATTATATCGTTTACAAGTGGCCAGTTCTAAAAGCTTTCAGTGTCGCCAATATTTATTTTTCCCAGATTGCAAATGTTTTTTAGCTTATATGATAAAATACTTATCTTAATTACACTACAATATAAGTAAATACTGAAAACTAAATGTTTTATTTAATATTAAGGGAAAATATTGAAAATTTTGAAATTGTGTTCAACCACTAAATTATTGATAAAAAAATATTACAGGTCCTTGCCACTGTACGTAGCAGCAGACAAGGTTATGGCTGCATCATCTAAATTTGTTATATCTATTCACGACGAGGAACATAAATATCTTCGCGGTCATGTTATAAGAGGTAAGAAATCTTTCCAGTTATTTTTATAAGCTTTTATTTAATTTGTCTCGTTAGTATGGGCACATATCTTACAACTAAATTTTAAAACAGTTACTACCAGTATAATAAACGTTTGAGCATAAATTTGGCATTTAGTTTAGATGACAATGTGTGAACAGCTAAGTGACGTAAATGGCGGGTAAGTTATTTTTCGTGCATATCTGTGATATGGGTATCAAATGAAAGGGATTGCTGAGAAGAAGAAAAAAAAAATAATCAAAAAAACATGCAGTTGTACTAAAATTAACATAATAAGTTTTTGCAAGGGTCGTGCTGAATTTTATTTATTTAGGTGAATATAACTGTTATATAGGTGAATTTTAACGCAAATAGAAACGGTAGATAGGGGAATTTAAACTAAATAAATAATTTCCCTTGAAATTATTGAAAATGAAAATATTTTATTCAATTTAGGCCCTAAGAAGGCACTTATAAATGTCAGTCTTAGGCTAAAACAATAACATTCTTTCTAATATTATTAAAAGATGTCGATACACGGTATGGAGGATTACTATTAAATGGAACAGTTATATTCACATATAATTATATGTACAAATGTAATATTGAATAAAAGCTTGTTTTTAAAAAAAAGAATTTTTAAATTAATATTTTTTTAATCACGTGATTCAAGTCGAGGATTTGAAGTATAATGTCTGCTGTTGCTGTCAATTTTTAAATTTTATTACTTCTTAAGGAAGTACATTCAGCCGGAGTCAACGCAACGGAGTAACGCAATTGCTAGGTTATTAAGATTTTGGGGTGAGGCCGGTATGACTGCGGCGATCGTTCGTGGATTTAGATCTCTCGGTGGTCACCGTTGTGTTTGGATTATGCTGTACTTACCATCAGGGACAGTACCGTCAGTGTGTCAAGCTATTATAAAAAAAAAAAAAAGTACCAATAGCATTGGTTCGTCAAGGGTTAATGCCGCCTGAGAATATTTTTTTGTTATGCCATAGAATATGCAAATTAGCGTACTGTCTATCTAATGTTTAGCGGTATACACTAAAGAAGTAGGTATTGCGATTTTAATCGAGGATTTTAAGTTATAAACCCGTGTTAGAACAAGCATTATTTGAAAACTCCTAAAAAAATGGAATCTAGTTTATCTAGTCTTCAAATTCATATAGAACTAGGCCCGAGGAAGGATCTAGGCTAAATATAGTAATAAAATATGAAAAATATTTATATGTCAACGAAGTACCAGATTTTTCAGGTTCCACCTAATTTCCAATTCAAACCATCTGATAATTATTCAAAACTTTACAAATATAGATTATTTACTTTTCTTTTTTGAAATCGTAATATGTTCTTACTTGTTACAGGTAAAATATTGTATCCCTTTGCTGCAGTTTTAGTATCTGTGTGGGATACACTTTCAATGATTCTAAATACACCGAAGAGGCAAATATCTGTACAATTTTCCGATATTCATTTTTATGTTCAACCCGTTTTGCACAATCAACGGCAGTTGAGACTTAGTATCTCAATACACAGAGGCACTGGACGGTTTGAGGTATATAATATTTTGATAGCCATATCATTTTACTAATTAAAATATTGTCTATAAATATATAATATTCTATTCTATAATATTTGCTTACATTGAGACGTCTTAGGTACGATAGACGTTGGCGGGGGCGAGGTACTACAGACAATAACGGTGGCGGGTAATATAGCGGAAACGAGAAGCGCGTGCAATTGCGTGATGTAGACGCGCAAGGTACATTACACTAAAGTTAACAGTATTACGTCTTCATACAAATAGCCGAAACGAAATCTAGGTAAACTTTAGTACACAACAGTCGCGAGTGCGTAAGTAATTTATAACTAATCAAGAACTCCTATTATATTACCTATATCGTAGAATTTAAATTATTTTTGATATATTAAATTGTATGAAACTAATATCCTAGCATTCCATGAATTCACAGTGCGGGTGCCGGGTCTATCGTGTGGCAGACAGACGGAACACGAGCAGTCCCCGGGACTTGCGACCCAGGTGTAGGTTTAAGGGGCCCCTTTATGATGCACATCGGCGCTCACCTTGACTTCTAAGTCAGATTTGATAAGAGCCTGTTAATGCTGCTTTAGATACCCGTTCTAAAATAGAACTTAATGCAGTTCTCGACAGGCCGAGGCTTTTTAGCAAGTAATAGAGAGATTTCGCTGGAATACCTCTCGCTCCCACTTCCACGATATACAAGTTAACCGCATATGCGTTTTTGGTTAGCTGATTACATATAACCATTATTAAAAAAAAAAATTGAAAAAAGGTACATTCCTTTCGTATTACACACAACCACAATTAATTTTGAAACTAGAAATAAATTGCAAATAGAAATATATTATATAAAAATTTACAAAATTTGCAGTAGGTATTTGCAGTAGTAATTTTGGTGAAAAGATAATAATAACAAATTAATATAGCATTATTCAGTACGCACACAACACAACACAAGAACACAAGAACACAAGAATTAACACAAGAAACACTGTCAGAGGGCAGCTCTAGTACGAGTTTATCTACTGAGCGGCTGCAAGTAATTATTTTAAGAACACCGCCGAGATAACATACTGTTTATTTTAGTGTAATGTGTAGCGTAGTGACGTGCTACCAGTCCCCACCAATATCTAAAGCATAAGACGGTCGTGCAAGAACTAGTACGACTATAGTTCAGCCTCTTCAGGATTTTGAAGATTAGTTTAATACCGTCGATAAAAAACTAATATCTAGAAATCTGCAGATGATCCATATAGAGGGTTAATTAAAGTCTGCTCTTTAAGAAATAATAAACTAGCTCAGATCGCATAGGATAGAGCATTCTACATATTTTGGAATCCTTAAAGCTAGCGCTGGTACAGATACTTGAAGAAAATCAACTTCAAAATTTTCCATATTCACAAGTTATTATATTATATCGATCATGCAAATTATTATAAATATAAAACTGATATATATATATTCTCATGAATCAGGTTTTAGATGAAAAATCGAAAGTGGCTACGGGATTTATAACAAATAAAGAATTGACACTACAAAATATTTTATCTTCGAATGAAGTCATGGATTATTCAGTTGAAGATATTTATGAATTGCTAAATATGAGAGATTACTCATATAGGTAAGAGTCTTCTTCGTTATTTAGTGTTGAGTTTTTTGTGTTTAGTTTTGTAACTTATATGATCAACCAAGTAGGTCCAACACTGTTTTGCTTAATTATTATAGTTTCAGTCGATAGGTATTTTTTTATTTAAGAGATGGTAGAACAGCTTTGTTGAGGCCTAATCAGTTTAAACCAATTACAAAAACACTAGCTGCCTAACAAACATAAATCACAGACTACAGAGATGAAGATTAAGGTGTTTTTTCATTATTCTACAGTGATGATTTCAAAAGTATACATAGCGTTAATACTGCTGTGTCCGAGGCTTTGTTGGAGTGGAATGAGAATTGGGTGACCTTAATAGACGGCATGCTACAGCTGAACGCACTGAGACAAACACATGCCGGTGTTACAGAACCTAAACATATCAGAAGCCTTTACATCGACCACAGTAATCATAGGAAATTTGGCGAAAGCACTGATGGAAAATTTTGATGAGGGCTCAAGTGTCTGATATATTTGATAATACTAGGTAAAATCCTTTTTATATATATAAAGATATCAAATGCATGACAATGAATAATACGATTCGAATAAACAAAAATGAATTATGTTTACAGATGTGGTGGAATTCTGATAGAGAATATCAAATTTTATGATTTACCTCTTCTGTCTAGTGACAAATTTACTTTGAAAAAATTGAAGTTCATCCCACACTTTGGTTCTAGTTTAGACGTAAGTAATAAAAATAACATCAGACAGGTAATATTAAATTAATAATGATAATTTTCATTAATATGATATATACTTGAAAGCCGAATATTATAAACTATCTATTGGTGTATATATTATGTGTGTACTTATTAACGTCTTTCTAAATTCATTGGTAATTTTTTTATACTTTCAGGTAGTTACTGCCTTACACGTATATCTGCAGATTGTAGCAGAGAATATCGATAAAAAAGTTTTAAATATAGTTGGAATCAGAACCCAGGAAACTGACTTACAAATTTCTAAGGAGATAAAAAACTTAGATTACATACCGAGTTTGGTTATTAAATATAACGAAGTCAGTCTTGATGATGTTCTACGGATTCACGATCAGGCATCGGAAGTTGATCTCATTGTTCTAAGAGATCTGCCAGTTGATGAACACGTAAGAAAAGTTTACTAAATGAAAACCAAATCTGGTTTTACGTTAAATAATATTTTGATCATATTAATATCTGTTATTTCAAAACTATATGGGCCGAAATTTAATGAACACTAGTAATTATCAACTAAGTTAATAAGAACATCCTTAGTAATTAGCTTCATATTTTCAATGTTATAACTTTATTTTTCTCGTGTCGCCACAAGTTGTATCTATGTAATTGAAATTGAAATATTATTCATTGGTAAAAGTATCACTTAAAAACGGCTCTACAGATTTGACAATTTTTTGTTTCATATGGTTTTAATAGTTTTCCGGAAAAGGTTTAAATTCGAGAAAAACTGAACTCCTTTTATCTATCGGATTTTTGTATGAACTTAAGACGACTTCACGATTCAAAGGATGAATAATAATATATGCGTAATTCATTTTTTTCTATTCGGTAGGGTCTGAGTAAGTTTTCGTGCAAAAAAAAAACAAAGATAAGTGGCACTGCGGTAAGGTATAGACTATTAGAAAGGGTTGAACAACGTGTGCTGGGAAAGCTAGTTTACAATAAAAATAACTCAAACTTTGATGGAAATATTGATTATTCAGGAGTGTTGGTGGTGGTTACGTGTTTATGTGATGACATCTTGTGTTTATACATATTTCTGTAAATATTATGTAGATTTTTCTTATGTTCAAATTTCAAACAACGCTCTAGGGAATTTTTGTGGCAACTCAAATTCATGTTCCTTGTTATTATTTTAATTACCTTTAGTTGTAGGTACACGATATTCTAATTAAATTAGGTTCGCAAAATTCCATCAATATAACCCAAGTATATGGTCAGATTAGGCAACTCTATATAAAAATAACAACATGACAGATTAAAGACCGCCAGAGATTACGAAAATATTTACATATATTAACATATTATAATAAATGATCTGTCGCAAACCAGTTAATATTAAACTTAATATTATGTGAAAACTAAATTTGAATTTTTGTATTTAGTTATACCAAATTTTGCATCGAGTCCTACAGCGTGGTACCTTCATATTGAACTACAATAGTGTGAGGAAAATCGAGCAATTTGGCCCTTCAGTATCATATCATCAAGTATGCTCCGCTGGCAACGTGCAATTACTTCGTTGGGGACCCAAGAGTACTAGCTCCGTTGGGGCAGCATTTACAGTGCGCAATGAGTCCGATCTTCCAATGTTAAGTACAGCACGCAGTAGATTGCGACCTGGAAGTCGCATGCTTGTATATGCGCCATATCCTTCACCGCCTGGTCTTACAGACCTTTTAGAATGCTGGAGAAAAGAATCTCCTTCAAACCAAATTAATATTATTTTAGCCAATTCTAATATTACTGACGAAGACTTTTTTAATACTGATGCAGACTTAGCCTACAACGTATGGAATGATGTAAGTTTATTAGTCTTAGTTACTGGATAGTATTTGTGCTGAAATCTTGAAGAGAATTTACTTAACAATTTTCTCTCTAGGGTGTCTGGGGAGGTGAATACTACATACCTTGGCATGAGGAGCATGCCGCAAAGCAAAGAATATTATTACAAAGCTTATCTATAGGTGATCTTAGATCACTTCAATGGGTAGTCGCTCCTGAACTTCCTGGCCCCGGTGTTAAAGTTACAGTAAGTTTTGTAATAATTATTAAGTTCCCTTCACCTCTTTAAAACAAAGTTACTGGAATGGCATTTATTTCATAACTTTACTATCAACTTTCTAACACGTATAAATATTCTGGTACTTGAAAAAATACCTAATAATATTTATCGTTGTGCTAAAAGTAGAAGGCTTGACATTGATGTTAAATAGGTAATAACTATTTAACTATTAGTAACTTGATTTACCGCAGCATCTCAAGCTGAAAGTCTTTGATCAGTGTGTGTTACCAGTGATGACCTATGGCACTAAATGTGGTCGCTAACTATGAGCCTCATAACAAAAGCTCAAGATCATCTAAAGGGCAATAGAAATGCTCGGAGTTTCTTTGCGTGATCAAATTATGAATGAGGAGATCCGTACAAGAACTAAAGTAATTGGCATGGCTTTAATAATTGCTAGGCTTAAGTGGCATTGGGTGGAACATTTTACTCGTAAGATAGATGGCCGATAGGGCTGAAGAGTTCTCAAGTGGCGGCTACGTACCGGAAGACGAAACGTGGGCAGATTCATCACAAGATAGAACGAAAACCTGGTAAAAGTTGCAGGAACAAGCTAGATTCAAACAGCGCAGGACCGCTCACTTTGGTGATTATAGGGGGAATCCTATGTCCAGCAGTGGACGTCTTTCGGTTGAGATGATGGTTCAACCACTATGTCAAAAACACTTAGTCCTTGCTCTTGAAGAACTCTCAAGGCAATATACACTTTGTGAAGTATGATTATGACCGAGTTGCCCATAAAGTTTTCATTCACCGCTGAGCATGAGGTATTTCTGTTTAATCCAACATATGAACCTGTTTTAATAATTCACTCAATTTTTAGACAATATTAGCTACCACATCTAGGTACCTTATGGTAATGTCTAGATATATAAATAAATACATTTTGAAAGAACAATATAAAAGCCACAATTGATTACAGATTCACTATGCTGGAATACACAGTGGTGATATTTTGAAAGCCACAGGAATGACTACTTTTAAAGATGATAATATCCCCGATGGTTATGGAATGGATTTTAGTGGAGTTACAGAGAGGTAATATTAAAATTTCCACTAAAACAATATTGTTTTAAGCTTCGACACATTCACTTCAGATACTTGAATAGAATATAATTTGAATAAAAATAATAGTAATGTAGGTTTATACTATAAAAAGTTCTTGAATTTCTTTAACATATCATCTATCCGTATCAGTGAATGCGCGATCGAATCCTATGATGAACCTGAGCTTTCAGTGAAGGAATACATAGGTGAAATAACACATAGCGCAGACGCGTATTCCAAAGAATCCCTATAACCTTCTAGTAGAAAATGTGTCTACTGCTATATTCCCGCAGCTGCACTTAAGAAGTAGTTACATTAGACTAAGCGGGTTACCATCAAGTGAGATTGCAGGCAAATATTAAACAATAAAGAATAAAAAAGAGCGCGTGCAATTCAGTGAACGTGACAGGATTGAAACTACTTTGGCACTCTATGCCTCAGTTTAAAAGTCCACGGTAAGATGTAAAACGGTAAAGGTAGAGAAAATTAGCTTGTAATGTGAAATTTTAATGCAGTTTGTGTATGATTAAGATGTGTAAATTTATTTAAAATGAGAAAAATATCACTTATTGTAAAATATTTGTAAAACAATGATTAATCTATTAATAATATACTATATCTTTTTCTAATATTGTACTTGTCTTTATTGTTTGATTAATTACTTGCTTGATTGCACTTTTCTTATTGTAGCTCTCCGTTTAGCACGGTTTCTCTTTTTCTCTCTCTGGCGAAGTACCCCCTTTACGTCTTTTAAGCTTTATAAGCGTAAGAATCATTGCGTTGAAAAACGTTGCGCTAAAATTCAGCCTTGGAATTTTACTCTTATCACGCCCAAAGTTTAAATTCAATAAATAAAAGAAAGATCACAGTAAAGTATACCATTATTTCTGTTAGGCTAATAATATCAATCTGTGAGCTATATAATAAAATATTAATTTAATACAGTATATTTGGCACCACAGCAATGAACGCGTGATGGGTATTGTACTAAACGGAGCCTGCAGTAGTGAAGTGCTCGCGCAACCCGAGCTACTCTGGCCAGTACCGGAGCATTGGAGTCTTGAAGATGCAGCCACTGTGCCTCTAGCTTATATGCACGCATTTTACTGTTTGAAACACCATTCTATAGTAATATAATTTTTCTTTTTCTTTTTCGGTTTATTTTGACTGATTAGAACACTTTTCAATTTTCAAGTTTTTGTATAGTAAATTATTGAAAACATTCCTAATTATTATTTATAGTATTTCCTAAAGTATTATTAGTGTTTTATTAGATAATGTAAGACATTGGCAGATATGATGTTGTTATTATATTTTGAAGACGGCTTCCTTTACTCAATCATACTGACTAAATACCTTATGCCTATTCATCTGCAAAATATCGGTAATATTTTTTTTTTGATATCATTGCTTTATAGATTTTTAAATAATTTGCTATTTTTATATTAGTGCTAAAGTAAACATATCCATTTCCATATGTTTATTTATGGCAAATGGAAATTTCCATTATGGCAAATGATATAATATTATTAAAAATAATACTTTCATATTATTTACATTTTTTTAAATTTCTACATGCCTTTAATAAATCTAATTAAATCTAATTAACAACTAATTAAGGGCTACTAAACAGTGTGTCTAAAATACTAGCAGCATTGCCGCGTTGAATGACAATGCTGATTTTTAGGCAAGGTAAAACCCGCCTTTGTTTAAACTGTATCTTGTGAAATTGTGTATATTTCTTACTAAAAAGTCGATTTAAGTAAACAAGGAGTATATATAAAATACTTATCCTTAGTTAGAATGAAAATATTTGTAATGATTTACAGGGAGATAGAATTTTACTTGCTACGAGTGAAATAATTTTACTAGTTCATGGAGGAGCTGGAAGTCTAGGTCAGGCTGTTATATCTGTTGCACTCTCTCTCGGCTATCGAGTGTTCACGACCGTCAGTGACGTTCATAAGAAACGATTTCTGCTTAAATTGTTTCCTCAATTAAAAGGTATGGTAACTAATATATAATTGACACCCCATGTTAAATAGCTAATTTCAATGTAAAACTTACAATTATGTCTTAGTTATGATGATACAGATATATTCTATAGCGTTATTTTCGTAACCTAAAGTGAGACTTTTTAAACATTTCGACACGTTGGTGATAAAGTCAAATAACACTTTAAAACACTCGCTATTATACAGACTATAAATCACGCTCATCGATGCAATGTCCTTTGGTAACTGAAGTGGTTCTAAATTCGTAGTGGCATCTGTATGATTGACTATGCTGATATCCTATCGCTGCAACCTATTTAAACCATTCAGTATGTATTGAGTGGACCCATACTGTTAGAGCATGCATATATTCCTTCATAACTTTTCCTACCTCGGCCACAATTAGCGCCATCTACAAACTAAAAAAAAACTCACGTGCGACGAGTGACAGTTGAAAAAACAGAAAAAGAAAAAACGTGTCGCCTAACAGAGCGCATAAAACGATTGCATCTCCGTCGCAAATTAAAAGTATAAATCAAATAATAGTTAAGCTCGGACTTCACAAACCTTGGGGTTCCATAGTGCTTCAACAGTGCGTTATGTGCAGTGCATAGAAGCCACGAAAATCAACATCAGCATGTCCGAGGTGAGTGGCCGGCAAAATACCTATCCAAATTCCTACACCGCATGCTAGGGAGAAAACATTTAAAACAATACACATACTGAGTATGTGAACAGTATTCCATGCATGACCGAACTTCAGTATAGTTGTATTCTATTTAGCATACCCAGTCTTCTGAATGCCGCAGATGTTCTCATAGATTAATATGATCTCTGGAAGCATCGAATTTCCATTCCTAGGACACTGTTGTTGTATCTCTTTGCGAGCGAATTATTTCAAGGAGTGAGGAGAGGAGAAACGGATTTTTTTACGTGAGTATTCTGGGCATTCAGCTCGTTACTTGCCCCCATGTAGGTATGAGTACAAAAGACTGGTTGATGCCAGAGACGCCTGCAAGCATCTATCCGCATCTATACGTAAGCTTACTGCAATAATACATATGAATCGTGCTATTATCTACATAGCAACGAATGTAACCAGAGTCTAAGATATCATTTATATGCAAAAGAACAGGGTGAGCGAAAGTACAGAGCCTTGTGGAATGAACATGACCTACGAACTGCATTCATCAACAAGGACAAGTGCTGTGCGTTTATACAGAAAGCTAGACATCTACGTAGTCAGATCTTTGGGGACACCGCAGGCTCAAAGTTTGGACAGAAGACTACGGCGTCTTACCAGTTTTACTAGATTGTCCTATCGCTATAATTTTTTAAACATTGTAATTACATTTTTCTCATTTTAGATGAACATGTTGGGAATTCACGTGACGCCAGCTTCGGAGATATGATATTAAGTGCTACTAAGGATGTAGGATGTCATATAATTATAAGCTGCGTAAAGGGAGATTTGAAAAATGTTCGTATTTTCGTCTGAATGATTCACACTAATAAATTTAATTACATTTTTCGGCTTAAAAATAATAAATATTTATGTTTTACAGATTTCTCTCAAATGCTGTGCATTTTCGGGTGTCACTCTTGATACTACTGTAGTATCACAACGCGAAGATTATGAGTTTGGGTTGGCAAATTTATCAGAAGAAAGATCATATATTTCTGTAGATTTTACTAGTATTTTAAAATATAGGAGATTTGAGGAAATTAGGGTAAGAAATAATGTCTATGTAATAGAATAAGATTCTTATATAATACCATTATAAGACCTCTATAGGTGTAGCTACGAATCTAAATGCCGGGGACGGACTTAAAGAAAGAAAGGAAAGACTGTAAGTTGCAGAGACGCGAATGTTAAGATCAATGTGAGGTGTAACTAGAATGGATAAGATTAGAAATTAGTATATCAAAGGAAGCTTGGAAGTAATACCAGTGAGAGAGAAGTGAAGGGTAATAAGTTAGTGTAGTATGGGCATATTATGAAAAGGGATGTAAGTCATATAACTAGATGACTGTGTAAGAATGAAGGTGGACGGATATTAGGGAGGACTGGAGAAGGTATTAAATGGTGTAAATACTGTGATTATAGATGGTAGAAAACATGCTGTGCCAATCATCTCCTTTAGAGCGTATGATAAGAGTAAGCTAGCAAGCTTCTACCAGTAACTTATTGTTAGCTTTACAATTTATTTAAAATACATTTTAGATTTGAAGTCGTTATATAAAATGTTTTATTATTAATATTTACAGGAATTACATAGATATGTAAGTGAAGGTATTGCCTCCGGATGCGTACGGCCGTTGTCTCGCATTACGTATGAGCCAAACAATGCTGTACGCGCTTTTCGTTTGATGGAGACTAGCCAACATCGTGGAAAAGTTTTATTACAGCTCGAAGATTCAATAGACGTCAGGCCAAGGTAATGAATGTACGCCCTTCTGTCTTCTTTTGTCTCAACAATTCTTAAAGTAATCAAACTGACTATTAGTAAGATCAGCCTGTAAGTATCCTACTGTTAGGAAATGAAGGAGTTTCTCAAGGGAAGTTACAACCTTAATCACCATATTAGCTCATGACGCATTGACGATTATTTCAAACGTAGAGAAATTTATGCTTTTATAATTTTCCCACGTACAATGGGTCTACAAGAATATTTTTCAAGCATTCAGGTTTCCTCACAATGTGTTTCTTCACCGTCAGCTGATAGTGCTACTACTTTAAATTTGTAAATCTACGCGAATTTCAAAAAATTCTTACGTATATACTGGGGTTGAAACATCGGACATACGAACATATTTTCAGTTATTCCGCCGATCTAAACCATTTGTAAGCAGTAGGGATTTTTGCATTTCAGATTCGATTGCAAAGCGGACAGCTGTAATTTATTAATTTGTGATCAAGGAAATGTAGGCTTACAACTGGTGGATCGATTGGTCAGCCGTGGAGCTAAGAAGCTACATTTACATTACATCAACCCAACTGCTTACCTTCGTTATAAAATAAGGTTAGTCTGCATTTTGTAAAATAGTTTTGATTTGTGACTTAACTCTGGAGTTCAGATTTTAAACTTGTGAAGTGATTTCATGGCTGGGATATTTTAGAAGCACGAAGTAATAAAACGATTAATTAAATAATAAATTAATTATAGCAAAGGAGTTCTTCTGTGCTATATCCGATGAAACTTTAAAAACCCAACAACATACAGTATCTAGCCAATACAGAAAATACTTATGATATTTATTTTCATAATTACTGTTTAAACTGTTTAAAGCGACACTTAAGAAATTGCACATTTAATGGCATATTTGGGAGTAATCGTTAAATGGAGAGAAGTAAAAACAATGTTATTTAATGATTATAATATATGTATTTACATATATGTTTACTAGTAAAGTATAAAATAAAATTTAGCAGTCTAAGCCGGCGAGGTAAACACGTCTAAGTTAATCACGACAAACAAAAGAAAGAATTTATTTTATTCCACAATCTTCGGTTTTTATGATGGTGACAGTCGAATAAATACGTGCTGGGCAATTAAGCAACAAAATAACTAACAATTAAATATACACGGCTGCAGTTTTTACTAATTTCGGCAACTTAGAAAGTACTGTTTACTGCATACCAATGAATGATGATGAACGAATGATATTGTTGTCGTTATTTAGAGTGGGTGTGATGCTTAATAAAGTATATTATTACATGGACAACAAGGTAAACAAAGCAAAGATAAGTACAGTGTAAACTCTTTATAACGTTATCTTTTATAACGATAAACTCCCTATAACGTTGAAGTGAGCCTAACTTGGTTGGTTTGCGTTAAAACCCACATATTGAAACACTCTTTATAGCGATACGCCATTCTCTATTACGAAGAAATATGTTCATATTTTTAGACAGTAAATATTTATTATCGGTATTATTGTTTATGTTATCTTATCAGGTAACAAAAGACTTTGAAACTCCGAAATATCCGAGGTCGGTCTAGCTTTTGTTATCCATAATTGCCTTGAACACGTGCAGTATGACGCATTATTTTCTCGGAAGTGATGGTCTTCGACCAAGCATACTGGGTACCTATCGTTTTATCAGTCGTAAACCTACTTTGAAACTGTTAACATGGCCAGTAAACGGAAAGCGATTAGTGTTGACGAAAAAGTTTGATAGAAGAAGATATGAATAGAATACATAAAATACTGCAAAACAAGTACTGGCATAGCAAAAAACGTCAGACAAAGTTATCAGACTATATGTGTAAACAATAATTTATAAGCATTTATTATCTAAGACATACATATTAAAAATTCTTGTTAATTTGGTTTTTTTTTGTTCACTCCATATAACGATAACTCTCTATAACGACAAAAAATGCTCATTCTCTTGAGTTTCGTTATAAAGAGTGTACACTGTAATTTCAACGTTTTAGGGAGTTTTTCGTTAAATCGAGTGATATGAAATGGGGTTTACACTGTATACATTATTTTGAATTTCATGATTCAGTTGATAATTGGTTTTAGAAAATGGCGTGATCTTGATGTTGAAGTTACCGTTTCATCGGGAGATCTGAGAAACGAAAGAAATATTTTCAGTTTAATTCATAACGCTTTGCATTTGGGTCCCTTAGAAGGTATCTACGTTATTGCTATGAGCACAAACAATGGATACGATCAAGGATTCTTAAATCATTTGGATGCCTTATCTAGAAAATTATGTACTAACCTTCGGTAAGTTGGCATTACAAGTATTTTTCTTAAGTTTTTCCTAGAGAACAAGTAGAACTCCTACATTAATTGCCTAAGTCAACTGCAATGTAAATTGTTGACTAGATATACTTTGGTTCACATAATTTCGTTGATGTACATAGTTATAGTGCTGCCCCCAATGAAACAAAAAAATATTGTAATTATTGATCTTACCGTTACGTCGCGTATTACTGTAGTCTAAGATTTTTTTTATGAGATGTTGGTTTTCTTTATTATTAATCCTGTTTGTTAAATTTGGTTCTCCAGTTAGCTTAGGTTAATTAGACATCCAACTAGATTTACAAACTTACATTATTGTCTTTCACAAATTTTGAACAAATAACTCGCTCTCAAAAGTTGACTGTTTATATACGGTAAATTTAACATAAAAAGTAATATTAGAGGCCAAGCTTCTTTGAAAAGCAGGGTTCAAGTGATTTCTTAACCACTATTATTATTATTAAAATAAATAAGTTAGCATTTATGTAGTCAACTACCTCATTAGCTTAGTGGTCCTAAGTACGAATGCTATGATGCTCGAGGACCTGGATTCCCAGGTTGAGTAAAGTGTTATTGGGGTTTTCTATGAAATTCTCAGTAGAAGCATGGAGTTTGGCTTTGTGCCCGATTAATGGCAATAGGCTCGCCCCCTATTACACGGGACCTAAAATCATTCCCTGCAAACTGTAGGTGTACATTAGTACACCTCTGCCTAACTCTTTGGGATACAGGCGCAATGGTATGTTTATGTTTGTATGTAGTCAGTGGGAAATATATATTATAAATTTTCAATTATAATGTTCTGATACGTTTTTAAGATACTTTGCTGTTGTAAGCTCACACGATAGCTTTGGACTACATACCTGTCTATCTCGTGTGAAAGATAATTATCCAGCGGTGAAGTTAAGACTTGATGCTTTAAGAATGGTTAGTACTATTTTATCATCAATACAATGGTTTTTATATTAGGAACTAAAAACTACACGAGTTGACCATAATAAGAAACATCAATATGCAGAGTTGCATTGTTAAGAAAAGTTTGTAAAAATCTCAGTTTTTAATAAATATGATGCATTGGTTAAATTAAAAAAGTCATTTCATTAGAGGAAAAATATTTTTTAAGAACTTACGAGTCAAATTTTCAATAGGTAAATAATAACAATGAGGAATATATAAGCGCCAACTCTGCACGTGGGATAATTGATGTTATAGAGAGTTCAGTGAACAAGAACAACTTGATTCTCGCAGCAAAACCACTTCCAGAAGGTCACGTACCACTTATACATCAAATAGCAGCTGTAGCTGGTGAGAAACATTCAATTATGTATTGCTATAATTTTGATAAAAAATACAATTAACTCATATTCAGGAGCATTGTTATAGAAACTTGTAATTAAAAAAAATACGTTAATTTTTTTCCAACTGATATAATGAGTTTTAATTTGTAACTAGAAATCTAGATGACGACTAGGAAACTATACTCTTTATAATAAGTTTAATTTTAATTTCAAGAAAATATTCAGGAATTTCTATAAATAAATTGTATAAGTTTTGGTTTTAATAACATTTTCAGATGTCTGTATTCAAGAAGAAGACGTTGAAAGAACATTGAAGGAATTTGGCCTTGATAATGTGAAAGCTCATAGAGTTACTCAGTTCCTGCGTAGAACCCATAACATATCATATGATGACGGATACGTGCAATCTTTGACTGTTCAAGAGTTAGTATACGGAGCACATTGATATCATATATTTTTAAAGTTATACTTCTTTTGACACGTTTAGTAGAAAGTAAAATTAAGAACTGCACTCACGTCATGTAACAGATTTGCAACATACACCGTAAAATTATTTTTACACAATTAAAAATAAACAGATATCAGTAAAATTTATTTACATTATTATTATTGCACACATTAATTTGCTATGTGGGATAAATTGTTTGAGTTATTTCGATGTCACATCAAAGAAATTCAACTACTTACCTTTGTTCATATATGAAAACAATTTTATAATATGTATTTATAACGTATCTTTTTTCAGTGTAAGAGATTTAGAAAAAATACTAACAGAAAGTATTTATGAAAATATAAAAGGATTAGAAACATTTTATACTTACGTAGATCCAGATGAATTACTAGCTACTGCAGAAACGGTAACCCTATCAACGTTGACCAACAGTACAACAACGGTAATTACAAATACAGCATTATACACAGTTATTGTACTTTTACATTTAATAATAAATGTATTACATTTTTAGAGAGATGACGAATTTGATGGGAGCCAAACTTACTTATGCATAATTCCTGGATTAGAAGGACATTATAAACGCTTTTGTAATCTTTCTGAGCGTCTCAAGTTACATGCTCTTGTGTTGCAACCTGGACTAGACAAGCCGTATGAAACAATAAAAGAATTAGCGGATAGATATACTCAGGTAATAAAATAAAGGTCTCTACTTTAAAATGAAATGTTTTATAATAAGATAATACTGATTGTTTCATTTGTGAAAATGTTACTGTATTATATTGTCATCACAGTTAATTCAAGCTATAAATAATATAATAATATTAAATAATCATATAATGAACTTCATCATTGTGTGAATTTGTAAATGGATCTATACATAAAAATAATGTTTATTTTATGGATCTAATCTAGGTTTATTTTACCCATAATCTGGTTTGCCTTGGTTTGGTTTATTTGGTTTGCGGACCACCAATGCAAGTCACTACTTATCAAAACGTTTTGCATATACATATTTTCAAATATTTATATAATTATATATCTTCATGTATGCAGTAAATTCCACTTAAATCTAAATATATACTGTGTGGAATAACATCAATTTGCTTATTGCAGATCCTGTTGAAAAAGCTCGTCTTCAAAAATAATTTCTATCTCTTGGGTTATGAAGTTGGAGTTCTTGTGGCATTGGAAATAGCGGCAAATCTTGAAAAACAAGGTAAAAGCTAAGTAAAGCACTCAGTACTTTATTCTGATTTTCTCTAATTTTGTAATTATAACAATTATAAATACTATTATTGGGGTTTTCAGGTTTACAAGGTACTGTATTCTGCATTGGAAACGACCCAGATGAAATTAAACTAGTGCTGGAAGAGCAGTTGAGAGAATTTAAGACGGATGAAGAGTTACAAAATGCTGTTATACGGCATATGTTTAAGCTAATGGCAGAGGGAGGTACGATAAGATTAGAAACAGAATTATCCAAAGTTTCCTCCTGGCATGAAAAGATAGAAGTTTGCGTGCGAACTCTTTTAGGACGTGTATCACATTCAGCACAATACGCACGCGGGTTGATAGAAGCAGCGTTTGCGAGAATTAAGCAAGCGAAGTGCTACAATGCTAATAAAGAACCGCTGCGTTCAAAACTTGTATTGCTACGTTCCGCTTCATGTGCTCCATCATCATCAGATGCAATAACTGCACGCTCTCTCCAGCCAGTAGCGATTCACAACTTTACTGCACCTCTACGTTATGCTACTGAAGATCTACGTTGTACTGCCATCATCAATAAATATTTAGATGAAGATTTACTAGAAGCATTTGAAAATAAAAACCTTTGTGAAACTTATGTATTGAATGCTGATACTTTTATGTCCAGTTCTTTAACTACTGTTTAATGTATATTGTAACTATCTATTTGTATAAGAAATGGTTAAAAATAACCTTGACTTATATAAGAATATCAATTGGAATTATTTGTTAAAAATACCAATACATATTAATTTATACCCGACTGCGAAAAAGTGTATCGAGAGTGTTCATAACGAATATAGCAACGCGTCGGCGAGTCACCGATTGGACGAGATTTGCGCCTACGTTCATTCACTTCTTTCATTATCTTGGAAAATTGTAAACGTATTTTATTAAACGAATTTTATATATAATATTTAAGTACGACGTCTGGAAATAAAAATAAAAAGCAAAGATAGAAAAACATTTTTCGTTATTGTAAAATGGTACTTATATCATTCCTTACACATTATAAACGGAAATGTATATATCTCTTGCCACCGATATAAATGATTATATGTATTTTGAATCACAATCTTAGCATTTAGTATGGTATAAAATACACTTTGATAAGTTAGACAATATAAGGAAGTAGTTATTTATAATCTCTAATAATAATATAATAAAGCGTAAGAGCTATTTATTTTTTAGTTTGTTTAAACACGATAATCTCTGGAACTACCAGTCGGATTCGAAAAATTATTTTTTAGATGATAAATAGACTCACGAAGAATAGTATTGGCTACCTTAAATTAGACTACAACTCTCAGACTACACGGGTGCGTTGGTGGCGCTGTGTTTGTCGGATAAAATTAACACAGATGAAACCGTGGGGCACAGCTAGTTGTTAATAAAATAGGAAATTAAGGAAAAAAAAAAATTACTACCAGCAATTTCCCTTGTTCTTTTTACCTAAACCATTAAATAATAACCAATATAATGCAATATATATTATATTACATACTATAATTTAGACTGAGATAGAAATGCCAGAGTGTGATGACAGTTGTACTAGTGGTGACCGTCGCAAGGGTGGTGACTTGCCTTGTTAGTGCAACTATTGGAAACCATAAGGGAACTATGGCGTCTGGTGATATTTACCCTTTACTTATATTTTAATGACGTAATTTTTCATGTTAATGCTTCGATCAATAATAATACGAAGTGTTAATGTTTTAATTTATGCATGATGAAGTTTTCCGTACTGTATACGAATATATTTCAATACCCAATGGTAAATTTTTCGATGGATGTTTTGCCAAAAAATGCAAAATCTGGCATCGATACAATAGCAGGTTAGCCTAATCTTATTTTTCGAAATACAGTGTAAACTCTTTATAACGTTATCCTTTATAACGATAAACACCCTATAACGTTGAAGTGAGCCCAACTTGGTTGGTTTGCGTTAAAACCCACATATTGAAACACTCTTTATAGCGATACGCCATTCTCTATTACGAAGAAATGTGTTCATATTTTTAGACAGTAAATATTTATTATCGGTATTATTGTTTATGTTATCTTATCAGGTAACAAAAGACTTTGAAGCTCCGAAACATCTGAGGTCGGTCTAGTTTTGTTATCCTTAATTGCCTTGAACACGTGCAGTATGACGCATTGTTTTCTCGGAAGTGATGGTCTTCGACCAAGCATACTGGGGCGGTTAGTGTTGACGAAAAAGTTTGATAGAAGAAGATATGAATAGAATACATAAAATAATACAAAACAAGTACTGGCATAGCAAAAAACGTCAGACAAAGTTATCAGACTATATGTGTAAACAATAATTTATAAGCATTTATTATCTAAGTCATACATATTAAAAATTCTTGTTAATTTGGTTGTTTTTTTGGTCACTACATATAACGATAACTCTCTATAACGACAAAAAATGCTCAGTCCCTTGAGTTTCGTTATAAAGAGTTTACACTGTATTTCACTTTTTAAATAATTCTTTCTGCCTTCTTACATCAATATATTAATACGTGCAGCAATAACTTTCTACTCCTTTTTAAGCGTATTACGTGCACGGAAGACTGTAAAATTTGGCATGGTTAAAATTTATATGGAGAAGGAGTGCACATAGCTAAAATTTGTCTATAATATCTGTTACTAATATATTAAATTAATACTGTGAATCCTAACTTGACCAGTGCATTGAACTTAGACCCCCCAAAATATTGACATTGTCACTCAATAAAAAGTGGCAGCAAGTGATATAATATTCATTGTTTAGGTTCATCCTGCAAATGTAAACAGAAAACAGTTTATGATTACAAAGTCACTGGGCGACCGCTAGTATGTATAAAGCTCTTTGCAAATCATATTGCAGCTTATCTGGCACTGTAATATTGACATAACAGTCTCCAGCAGCAGGTGACTTTTTCATTCAGTCCACTTTCTTGATATTAATGAAAATAACCTTTCCACATTGACGTTGTGACCAGGAGTCAAAAGTATTAGGAGGACCGGAAAGTAATATCCTGTTTTAACATTACTTTCTAGCTCCACTACCTTTTACGTTTTAGATTATCATAGAGGACCCATTTTTCATCTCTAGTGATCAAGCGATCCAAAAAGCTGAAGCTGAAGTTCCATGTGGTTTATCGGTCAGCTTTATTTTCTTCGAACAGATTATGCGGAACCCAAACAACTTGCTTACTTCCCAATTTGCTGCAAATGTTCTTCGATTTTCGACCAACATTGGTTAAGAGTACTTGACAGCTCCTCGATTGTTATAAATGGATTTACTTTCACTTTCGCCTTTAATATGTCATTATTTAAAATTGTTGATCATAGAAGCGGAAAATCCATATCCCTCTCTATTTTTCTTATTTGCATGTGTAGAAGAACTATAGTAAAGGGAGGATCCTCCGACCAAACGGGTGTTATGTCTGGCGGGCTGCTGCCCAATGGTTGTAGTCGGGTTCTTGTATATATACTCAATGATTGAGTTCATTTATATAGCGCAATGTAGGATAGTAGGATGCATCTTATGTGGCTCGATAGATGTCGCTATGTGTCGCTATGTAGATGTCGCCACATCACTCCCCTCCGAAACCGGAGGTCGATAGCAGGTTGAGTCGTCCATACATCTTGTGATGCTTGCCGGGCCAGTGGAATGTTCCAGTGAGTCGGAACCAGATGTCGCATAGTTCACGGTGAGTCGGAACTGTCTGCGGTGATGCCCCAGTGAGTCGGGGTGATGCTGCAAGAATTCTCCAGTGAGTCGGAGTGTTGCAGTGCTGCGTAGTGACTGACTGCTGCGTCAACCAGGAGAGAAGTGCGTCTCTGCTTGTTGACCGGCCGAAGTGCAGTGTGCTGTGCCAAGGTCGCTGAGAAGGCTGTGGGTGATGACCAGAAATGCGCGTCCGCTGCATGCTGGTGGTCAGGATACCCGTAGTAGCCGTGGATGCTGGCTGGCTGTATGACTCGCTGCTCGAAAGCTTGTGGAAGTGATGATGACGTCACGATGTAGCTGTTGCGAAGAAGGTTGCGCTGACGTTCATCACGTCGGGGTCACCACTTTAGCAGAGGTGAAGAACAGAGAGTAAAGTTCCTCATCCGCCATAGAAAAGGGAGGATCCTCCAACCAGACGGGTGTTATGTCTGGCGGGCAGCTGCCCAACGGTTGTACTCGGGTTCTTGTATATATATATACTCAACGATTTAGTTAATTTCTATAGCGCAATGTAGGATAGTAGGATGTGTCTTATGTGGCTCGATAGATGTCGCTATGTAGATGTCGCCACACATGTTTTTTGTATGTCGCTCTTTCAGTTCATAGTGAAATCGTAAGAAATATTCCAAATTCTTTTAGTTGTTCCTTCTACTTCTTCTTAACTTGTCGTCCATGGACCCACAAGGGTTCGTGTCAATTTCAGTTAAAAAACATAAATACATACATCTTACTTTCACTGAGGTTAATATATAATACATTATTTTTTTACAAAACGCCTTGTTTTCTTTCCCTACATCTAAAACGTTGCTAGTGGTTTGTTTCTACAAAAAGTTAAGGACCCGTACTCTATGCTTATCAATTACACATAACCACGCCTCATCATAATTACATAAAAATGTTATCTTTGGCAGTATTGGTGTATATTAAATATATTGATGTATATAGATACCAAAAAAACAATTTTTAATTCTTTTTAAATACATACTTAATTTAAAAAAATGTAAATTACTTTTGAGTTTGAAAGAATGATCTGAAGAAATAACGTCGTATAGCTCGCACGGCGTTGATGAGTTTTTGTGAGCAATCCTATTTTGTATAAACACGTGCTCAGACCATGCGTCTTGGGGTTCATCAAATCACTGCATCCGCTAGATAGCTGGATCTGCCGAATCGCATTGGAATTCTAAGTCTCTGCAACATTAACCCCTGAAAACATTTTGTTGAACCTTATAAATGAATAAAAACATTTTTTTTTAAACTAGCTTGATTCAGCTGTCATGTTCTCTAATGGCTCATAATGCTATATAATAAGTAAAAAAAACCCATTTATTTTAAAGGAATGAACAAAAAGATAACATATTGAAATAAATATAATCAATAGTGTTAAATATTCATTCACTTAATTAATATTATAATCGAAATCTATATAAATATATGTAAATAAAGTTCAAACGTTGTGTGAAATGGTTAAATTGGAAAATCGGCTATTGTGCGCACTACACTGAAATTGGAGTCAATTTATTATTTTGTAAAAAATTTGCATTTAGTGAGGCACAGTGCACGTTTTCATGTTCTTCATAAAAAAAGTTAAAGTTTGGACACAATCTTATCTGCTTATAGGTTTGGCCAAGCTCATTAAGTCGCCTTTAAAAAAACTAGATTAAAATCGGTATAGCCATTTAACACACACGTTAAATTTACAACAATTTATAACACCCCTCTTTTTGCGTCGGGAGTTAACCGGTAACCACCTATTTCTGCCAAACTGTACTGCAGTGTGTTGGCAGACGTAACTCCATTTTACATCATTATTTATTTAGTGTTTGTTATATTTTAATTTTACAGTTCACAAAGACACTTGGTTAACTATTTTTAAAGATCTTTTTGTAAAGCATTTACTTTCTATTTACACACGATATGTTATTAAAAACATTTGGAATTAAATAACTTCTACATCTTTGTCCGTAATAATTGTTGTACGTGGGCACTTCGAATCGTTTAATGTTCCTACGTGTACAGATTTGAATTTAAACTTAACACTGAAAAAATGTTCAAGTGTTGTTAATAGTACTGCTTTTCGATAGACTGGCAGCATCCTATACTCCAGAAATAATTCTTCATATTTTTTTAAATCGTTTTTTGCACTGGCTGAACGTGAAATGTTGCAAAAAAAAAAGACTGGCTATGACGGGCTTATCTTCATATCGAAGGTGATCTTGACTCATTCCGGTACAGATCTATAACATACGGCTTTATTAATGGATATATACAGGCTGAAGCTCGAACGCGACAAGCCTTGAGCTGCCACTATGGCCAGTGTTACTGTATTTTTAAGACAGGTAGGGCACAGAGAAATTATTGCTCAGTTGTTAGCGTGTACGGACTCCGCATCGACTAACGTGAGTTCGAACCCCTGCAATGAACCTGAGCTTTCGGTGAAGGAAAACATCGTGATGAATCCATAACATGGTGGTAGGGGCTTTTTCTAATTTCTGCCTGGCAATCTACCACCCGCAAGTTGAAAATCTGTTGCCAAGCACCAAAAGGTTCTTCCACTAGGCTTAGCGTGCTACCATCTTGGGCCATATCGTCACTTAAGATCAGGTGAAATTGTGGCCATAACCAATAAGGATTTAAAAAAAACATGTCTTTGGAGATTTCTCTTTATTTGGGGCAGTCCGACTGGTGGTAGACCGCCACCCTACAGATACTCACAGCCAAATAACCTTGTGTTTTGTTCTTTCGGTGAATAGGGTTTGCAGAGCTCCTAGGGGTAGGGGGATTCAAGGTCGGCAACAGCATTGCGTTACTGGTACCTATGGCATTACAAGCGTCCATAGGCTACGCTATCCACTTACCATCAGGCGGACAGTATGCATCTTAGTTTTATTTTAGGTTTTTACCTGATGTATGTTGGCCACTATCTACTAGGACGCTATTGTCATGTCCTATCGCCCAGGTAAGATTACAACTAGATAGCATATAAATATAACCGTGTAGTCACCGTATAATTATATGAATTATTAGATTGGGAACTGACACTAATTATTTTGATTTATTTTAACAGGCATAAGTCTTGCAAAAGGTAATTTTTCAGCAGCTCGGCTCGTGCGTTATGATAGCAGTTTCAACCTTTTTTTAACGTGGAAAAAGTCGTCATGGGTACACACCTGCTGGAGGGAGCGAGTGGTTATGAGAGATACCTAGTCCTCCTCCTAGTAGCATTCTACTGCGCGCCCTGGCGGCCGGCTCTGCTAAATTCAGTACAACCCTGTCTCTCCCGTCTGCCGAACCTGTGCAATGGGAAGGGACCCTTTGTCCCTGGACCTCGCAGTTTCAACCTAACTTATCCAGTGCATAACCATCTAGACATTATTAGTTTATAAACTTATGCATTGCAAATTTGTAGCATCCGTTCACAATCTATCTACAGTTTACATCTCACTAGTTTATAGACTAATGGTTCGTACAAATTATTGGTGACGTGTACCTTGATAATTTATAATATTAATAGTACCTGTAACATTTTGATAATCAGGTGAACGAATATTTAGAAAGAATCTTAGTATTCTAAAATATAATATAATTATTGCAACGTAAAATCAGACATACCTTCCAGATAAAGTAAAAGTATAGGTACATCACTAATGTTTTAATAAAGGATAAAAATTCACGTCCCTTTTAATATATATGTTAATATCTGAATTAATAATAGGGTATATCTTTATCGGTGCTGTGGAATCTGCATTTGAATTCGACGTCCGTATCGCATTGTATTTTGCCCGGCACAAGGTTGTAAGGTACGATAATATATACCTCCTAATATTCTTATTTTTATATTATTTGTTTAATTTATAGCTGATTTTTCAATCGTCGGGATAGCTTTGTCTGAGGAATAATTATTACGTTTTTATGGATATGGAGAAACTGTCAAAATTTAAAAATTATTCCTCAAATCAATTTATCTTTCCATTGAAAAATCGGTTCTTAAGAAACTACTTTTTGTTGTGATATTTCAATCAAACATTTCATATTAAACATAAAAATGGTCATAAACTTAATCCCAAATATTTATAAAATATTTTCACACGTGACTTAATTTTCCGATGAACGCAAAGCGCTATGCGTTTAGCGAAGAAAAACATCGTGATGAAACTATAGTATAGTGGTAGGGTTTTTTCTAATGGCCACCTGGCTAGCTATCATCCTCAAAGTTAGAAATCTGTCGCCAAACACCAACAAACGTGTTCCGGTAGCTGCATTGGGAGCCAGTCTTTCTCTAGGCATAGCGTGCTAACATCTTGGGCAACATCCTCACTTAAGATCTGGTGAGATTGTGACAATAAGGCTAAATCTATAACGATTAAAAAAGATGGCGTCTTCAATAAATTTTCGTTAGCATATCAACAGATGATATTTGTAAGGAAAAAGTTTTTTAATATTCCTTTGAATAGGATACATTAATTCTAAACCATTTATTTGTCTTTATTTCGCCAATAGTGGGGAACATAACATAAACTTTAAAACGATGGTAAAATCATAAATTTTGATGAAGAATTAAAGGAGATATGATTTTGCCAGGAAAAAATATATATGAAACAGACGTATTAGATAAATATTGTGTTAGTTAAAATATTAATGAAAGATGTCCAATGAAACGAGTAAAGTATATGAAATTACCAAAACGGTTTTTTGGTGAAACAAAACAATTGTATATTTTTTTGGCATTTTTTTCATTTGAATATTGTTTTTTAAGAAAATAACCATGACTCCGACACCGCAAAAACTATCGAATCATCAAGATGAAAAATCCAAGATACTTGAGGGCGAGAAAGTCGTCATATCTGGAATGTCGGGTCTGTACCCGCAGTGCAATTCCGTAAAAGAACTTTCAAATGTACTTTACAATAAGGTATTGTTTTTTTTTTTAAATCTCAATTTTATTTAGGGAATTTTGTCACTAAGGACATGCCAGTCCCATCATAACTTATACCTACTACTTACACAAACAAGATATATAAACAAAAAAAAAACATATCAATAAGAGTATACAGATTTCGAATTGTTATATTTTATTTATTTTATTATTACTTTACTGCCTAATTAATTTTAATTACGATAGCGTAGTATAAAATGATATAATAATACCTAAAGGAAAACACATATAAGAATAAAGTAGACTACGAATTTCGTAAGAAAACTAAGTTTAATGATTTTGTGGAGTTCCCTAGTGTATCTTCGAAGTCGAAGGTTTAATGCCAATGAAATGTAAATGGGACCACTCTTGAGGTATATACTCCCTTCCTACAAAAAAATAATCATACGATTTGGACGGGCTACCCTAATGTATACATTTTTTTTCTTAATTTTTTTTTTAAACTTAATTTTTTAGTATAGACCTTTTAGACGGGAATCCCCCGGTCACACTTTTTTTTCTTTCTAAAGATATCTACAGGACCATAATGAGAATCGTGATAACCAAAATAAGAATTACCCATATCCATGGCCTTGAGTTCATGAAATAAAACTAGAATTTTCTATATTTAGGGTAACTTTTAAATATTTTTTTTCTCTTTACCTTTATTGAGACTATTACTAACATATTAAAATAAGAATTAGCCAAATCGGTCCCGCCTTTCTCAAGTGATGCGCTTGAATATGAACAGCATTTCATTTTTATTTGTATATAAATACATATATATTTACAAAATATTATGCTTGGACATACAGTTAAACCCAGTAACGGACGAAAACCTACGTTGGAAATTCCAACATCCGGAGGTGATAGAATTTACAGGAAAAGTTCCGAATTTAGAACGTTTCGATGCTCAGTTCTTCAAAGTGCACTTTCGTCTTGGAAACCACATGGATGCGATGAGTCGTAAAGTTCTCGAGCAAGCTTATCAGGCTATTTATGATGCTGGTAAGAATTTTTTTTGAGAATTTTGTATCGTTATGCTATAAACGTTAGTGAAGTGTATATCTACTAGTACCTACATAACAGCTATAACTCTGAAATAAATTTTATTATAATGATATCACATTAATATAATTCATTGCATATAGTAAAAGAAATCATAGTTTTTCAAATTTTTTTATAAAATAAAATAAAAATGTTTTTTTAAGTGATACTTTTTTTGGCTCGTTTAGTAAAAATTACAATTAAGAGCAAGTGAATCATGTAACGGAAGTGCGACACTATAAAGTTAGCTTATCAATGACAATAATTGTAATTAATTTTACTAACATTTTTATTTTATTCTTGAATTATATAACTCATTTAATAATAAGTAATTTACGAAGGCGTTACTTTGCGGAAATCCATCATAAACAATTTATCCAAAACTTCTTAGCTCGCCCGCTAGCTTCGGAGGAGTCATCAACATCTATTTGAGGATGCTTTATTGAGGGGCGAAACAAGTTTCATCGATTGTGCTCGTTTCACGTCTCATATGCAACACAATTTTAAATTATTTTTTATTTTAAATATTATTGGTATTTCTTAATTATTTACTCATACCTTTACATACTATTATTTAAATTATTATTATATTTATAATTTTTTAAGTATTATTATTTATTAATTAATAGTATATTTTAGTCTTTAGTGTATTTGAGCATACATTTTAATAATTATTTATAAAAAATATTTTTTTTTAGATTTCATTGGTATTCAATAATAATTATTTGTATTTATTTCTTTTGTTAATAATTATTAACATGTATTTAATATTTAAATGTTTTTATGTTTTAGGAAGACGAAAATTGCTATTAATCTGTTACAGGCGGAAGTAGCTAAGAAGTTTCTGATATTAAAAAAAAATTTTGTTTGCCCGTCTGTTTGATATCGTATGTCAGGGTTTAACTCAAAAACGGCTTAAATGATTCACATTTATATTATTTTAGATTGATTAAAATGAAATATATTTATTCGCCGTTAACTTATTTTTAAACAATTAAAATTTCACTTACGCCCTGTACACAATAGACTGTTGTACTCAACAAAGTCAGTCTGTAGTACAGTAATTTACATTATTATTATTGATGGCTAATTTCATTAAGTTCTTGGCAGGGATAAAATGTTTGCTGTTATTTTTTTGTTTTGTTACGTCATAAAAGTATATTTTCTTACTTGTATAAGATAAGCACACACATATTTTTATTATTCCTTATACAACTGTTACGGTAAAATTTCAGGTGTAAGTCCGGAGCATCTTTCTGGGAAAAAAGTTGGAGTTTATGTGGGTACATGCTTCTCTGAAACTGAAAAGACCTGTTTTTATGTTGCATATACAAGAACTGGATTCGGTATTGCCGGGTAACCGAAAGTTATTATTTTACATCTTGACTCTGCTGTTTTGTCCTGAAGTCATCTATTAGTAACTTTTAAAAAAATGCAGAATCCATCATAATTTTTCATCAAGTGTGATATCCCAGAATACATGACCTGAACCCACCAAATTCCCTTATATTTTGATACTACTATCAACATGTGGAACATTGGGCAAGGCAAATCTTATAAATTTTGCTCTGTTTGCAATTAATATTTTGTTATTTAAATGCTTAACCTCAGAATTTAGTATTTTAATTTTTGGTGCTGTAAGAACCATTTCAGCACAGTTTCTCAAGCGTTAGCGGTAGATCAAATGATAATTACCAGAGACAGAAACGGTCCCAAAATCGAGCCTTGTAGGACTCCGGTTCTAGATAATTGAAAATATTGGGTGTGTTTGTACCTATTTATCGTATTGTGAATCGATGTTAAAATGTTCCATCCCTGAATCCGCCCCCCCCCTCATCCGGTCGGTTCGTTTAATTTATTTTATCTATCGTCGTGTGCGCCAGTGTCTTCGTTGATCTAGTGTAAACGAACCGTATCGCTCAGACAAAATCGTGCCGTTGAGCCTGACCACGCGCACATACCATAAAACCTTGTAATTTGGAAGAAAGGATCCATCTTCGGCCTGGACAGTTTGTAACTCAAAATTGAGAGTACCTGTTTGGAGTACAAGGTCATTAGCCACATCTTACGATGCCGCGACCGCTGTGAAATGTATTGTATGCAAGGGGGTAATCGTTCTGCGTAGGCACTTCGTCCCACGGAGCTCTACTAGCACGTAAGACAGTCTGCTTAGTGCTTTACTACCGTGCTCCCACGTGCGGTTTTGTGGAGCAACGTCACGCGCTACGTCATTCCGGACGTTCGGTGAAGCACTACGTCACAAAGAAATTTACGGTGGTTTTAGTTTTGTATTGTATAATTTTAAGTTGGTGTACCAGGAGTTTTTGCTGAACTGATTGCTTGCGTGATATTTTCCTGTGATAGGCATTTGAGGCTGCCACACACACATATGTACAGTTCACTCCACAAACACAAATACTTCACAATCTGCAGTCCAGGTCGACGGGGCAAGCTCAAGGTAACTGCCCGCTCCTAACAAGGTGAGTCTCTTTTGTTTATTAGAATCGCAGCAATAGTTTCGAGAGGGATTGATTCGCGATTAATTAAGGGCCCAGCACATATTTTCCAACCTTCTCTAACAGTACCTCTTTTTCCTATCCTACCTATATTTGTTTCCTATTATCGCATCGGTTCACGTATGAATTTCACTTAGTATTCGTAGGTACATCAAAATATTTTCGTTTCTGCAAAATTTTAATAAATCTATACAGTCCACTCATAACGCGCAAACAGGTTTCAAGTGGAATTTGATGCATGTTGCATCAAAATTGACTTATTAATTGCATAACCACTATTTGTTACATTAAGTGAAGCTACGTAACTTCTTTTAATTAATCATTTCCATATTTTCATTAATGATCACCCATAAAACCAGCGATGAACTTTGAGTTTGAATCTACTATATATTTATAACAAGCGAACTTTAGCTTTACATTCATAATATTATTCTTGTAAACATCAAATTTTAAATACAGTTTTTTTAACAGTTGCAGTAAAACAATGTTCGCCAACCGAATCTCTTATTGGTTGAACGCGAAAGGGCCATCGATGGCTGTTGATGAAGCTTGTTGTAGCTCAATAGCTGCGCTGGAACAAGCTTACTTAGCTATAAGTCGGGGTGAATGTGAATCTGCTATAGCTGCAGGTGGCAATCTGTGCCTTCATCCGCATTCTTCCATACACTATTCGAGGTGATTATATGAAGTAGAATAAATTAATCCATTCAATTTAGATTCCCAGAACCCATTTATTATTTTACACTGCTTTGAAAACCATTCCTTCCGTTGAGCAAGACCAAGTAATATGATTAGCTTTTTTAAGTTTTATGTTTGACATAAGTAGGTTAATGTATTTAATAATAAACAACTGTGTTCACATTTTTAAAGTAAAATGTAATTTATAACGTACATAGCTTTATTATTTCATATGAACATTCTTCTGTAATGAATGAAGGGCTAAGAAATCGAGCTTTACTGATAAGGGAAAAAGCATACAATTGAAAGTTTAGACTTGAGAGATGCACTCTTTTTAACTATTTTTTCTTATTCAATCAACGAAAGTTCCTCAATTGGTATGTTTGTTGGGATAAAATGATGCTGCCGTTTACTTGGAAACATTAGTTGAAAATGAAATCATTTATTATAGAATTATGCAAATGTGTAAGGATGGAAAAACAAAATCATTCGATGAAAATGCGAACGGTTGCGCCAAATCAGAAGCGATTAATGTCTTGTTTCTACAGAAGGCTAAAGATGCTTTAAGGTTGGTAAAGATAATACATTTTAATTTATAATCGTTTATTTCAGTAATTACAGATAAATAAATTTATACTTATCTTTACTACACTAAGGTCTTTTGAAATTTCTGATTTATTTACTTATCTGCAACAATCATCATATTATATATGTATATATCATATATAAATTATATCATCATTATTATACAGATCCAGATATGTTATAGGTCATTTGTAGAATAACGATAAAAATCTTGTTTTTTTTTTTCAAATAGGATCTATGCTGAAGTACTGCACGTAAAAACAGAGTACACTTCGATATTAAAAGGACCAACAACTCCTAGGTATGGGTTTTATCGTGATCCAATGAAAACAGTAAATTTTCTGCAAGCTTTCTATTCAAAAGCTGGAATTTCTCCAAATGATGTGGAATATGTTGAAGCATTTGGTTCAGGTAGGCAACTAGATTATAACAGACTTGCCGTATTGAACCATTACATTAGTTGATTGTGTTTCTTACGAAATTAAGACTGCATAAAAAAAAAAAAAAAAAAAGTAATGTTTTATTAACAGCCGTGCCGGAAGCGGACAAATCTGAGCTGGAAGCTATTGATAATGTATTTTGCAAGAATAGAAATATTCCACTACCAGTAGGTAGTGTGATGTCTAACATAGGATACGGAGAAGCCGCTTCTGGAATATCGGCGATTACAAAGGTTTGTTTTCTTTTTTTTCTACGTATAACAAATTCATGATTTGACTTCAAACAAGAAATAAGTCAACGCAAGCACTTACAGTATAAAAAAACTTAGAGTTTAAATTGCTTCGTTGTCATACGTTATTATTAGAGTAAAGACCATTACCAAAAATTCAAGCTGTTATAATAGTGTGAATTATCATTATGTGAATGACAGTGATGTCTGGAAATGACTCCCTCTCTAGGCCCTCACTAAATTATTAATATGTTCAATAACTGTAAATATTGTTCGGATAGTTGAAAATAATAATATTTAAAAAAAGGTAACCCGATCGAGTTTCTTGCCGGCCTTCTCGGTAACTGGGATGTTTTCCTATATTGTAGTACTCTTTTGACGCTCATTCTTGTAGTACTGTTTTGACGCTCATAAGTGCCTTCTTCGGACCTAATTTGAACAAAGTATGTTTTGATTTGATTTCGAGTGTTTGTAAAATTCAAGTAACATTAGACACATTTGATGAAGATAAATACAGTTTTAATTATTTGTATAAGATAATAAATAAAGTGAATGATTTGTGAAATAACAGGTACTGTTAGGATACGAGATCGGGATGCTTGCTGGAAACCTACACTTAACCACTCCACGTCAAGACGTCTCCGCTATGCGTGAAGGACGTATAGAGGTGATCACTGATCATTGTAGTTTTCGAAGGACGTACGTTGGAGTAAATGCTTTATCGATTACAGGCGTCAATGCGCACGTGCTCTTGCATGGGTACTACAAGCCTAAGGTAATCTAATAAGTATGAAGTTTGAATTTAATTAGTGATATGGTCCTATCGGCTAATTGTAATGACAATCATAATATGGTTAAATCTGAGTATTGATGAAATATTCTAGTAGTACAAGAAGTATATATATATATTTCTTAATTTAAAATCAGTAATATGTTATAAGCTAACGTGGTAAATTAATTCAAATTTAGCCCTTCAACTGTTGTAATGTAAAATAAAACTGTAATGTACAGTACATTGTATGTTAGTATTTAATGCCTAATTGCGGAAAAGTGGGTGATCTAAATATTGCAGGACATGTGGGAGCACTTTACTAAGCTATGACTAGACCAGACCAACTAACGATTTGTTTTTGTGAGAAGTATTTCCATAACTTGCATTGTTTAAATTAAAGTTAATTCGATTTCATATCAAGTGTTTGCTCCGCTTACAAGGTATTAAATTTCAGGACCTAAACCGATATAATTCAAGTATTCCACGAATAGTTACAATATCAGGGAGGCAAGAGTCCGCTGTAATAAAAATCATAGATGATTTAAAGTCACGTCCTATAGATCCCGAAGAGTTAGCATTACTGTATAATATACATGAAACGAAGATTGCCGGACATATGGGAAGAGGATTTATAATTCTTGGTAATACGAGTAAACTACTATTGATAAAACAATATGACTCCAAAAAATTTCAACTTATATCTTTTTAGAGTCTAGTTGTTTATTATTACTAAAGATATTGAAATATTTTTGCTAGATACAAAGGATCATAAAACAGTGAGCTTAACTGAGCGGGTTGAGTATTTCGATGAAATGAAGCGTCCACTTTGGTTCGTGTATAGTGGTATGGGGTCCCAGTGGCCTGGAATGGGGGAACAACTCATGCGTATACCAATCTTCGCAGCGGCTATTGAAAGGTAAATTTTACAGGTTGAATTCCCATCGTATTATTACATCTAAGATGTGTAGAAAGTGATAGCTATTGGAATTATATGTAATTTAAATAATTGCTTGAAATAACACAGTAATAAAAAACATAGTTTATCTTCTCGTATAAAGTTATTGTAAATCAAAACAAATTGTTTGTGAAGTAATTTAATTTAAAAGTAACCAAATTAGTTTTATACAAAGTTATATGTATGGATAAACATTTATTAATTATTATGGTGTTTAATTTTAATAGAACTTCCGATATGAACTCGAACTTGAAGTTTATTTGTTTTAATTTTCAGATGCCGTCGAGTTTTGGAACCAAAAGATATCGACCTTCTGTCAATTATATTGTCTCGGGATAAGACTATCTTCGATAACATCCTCTACTCATTTGTCGGCATAGCGGCTGTTCAGATTGGACTTACTGATATTTTACGAGCGTTAGGTTTGGCACCTGATAAAATTATAGGTAAATCAATATTTATTTGCTCAATAAACTATTTTTATTATAATAATCAGATCAATTATTGTTCAATTAAAATAATATTAAATTTAAATTTAGATTTCAGTCTAGTCTAGTATTTGCTTCTTCCTTGTTTTCTATAGATGTGTTTGCCAGTCTGCAAAGGCCTCCTTCAACCTTTTCCATTTATGTCTTTCTTAAAGCCACTCTGTTCCACATCATTCCAGCCACTTGTCTAATGTCATCATTCCACCTTTTCGGTGGTCTGCCTCTTTTTCTTTTTCCTTCTCAAGGGTACCATCGTGTCACAATTTTAAAACTATTTATGGTATAGAGTAATTAAATGCATGCAGTGTAAGTGCTGGTAAGGACAAACTGCAGCCTATAGTTAATCATAATTAAGATAAAAAAGGACTGCAGCCTTTTTTTCAGCTACTAGCTCGGTAAATTGACGGTACTGTCTTAGACAGTAATCATATAATATAATCCTATATAATCCAAACACAACGGCGGCCATTCAAAGATTGCCAATCCATCGGCCGTCCTTGCTATTATACAGGCCTTTATAAATATTACTTTAAGTAACGCTTGAAGGACTTCATGTCGTAAGAAGAAGAAAAACACTGTCGTAATTGAGGCTAGTCATTGATGTGATACTACTCCTAAAGACTGAGATGAAACGCCCATATAGGTACCATGCCGGTGCGTGATGCTAATCACACATTTTGAACGGGTACAAAGCAGCACGAGCGCTGCTGTTTTATGAAAGAAAGAGATGCGATGGTGGTGTTTATTCAGTGGAACCTCGCACAGGTTACACGGTTCTTATTGCTATCTTCCATCATATGATGTTTAGAACCCCTAGGATTATAAGCATCGCTATGAAAGAATGTCATTACTTTATTATTATGAAATTATTTTATTGTATTATAAAACAAACGACACCGTTTTATGGAATTGGTAAAAGTTCATTTATTAGTGGTCTAGTAAGGAAATTATGTGACGATGAATCGCAAACTGAAAAATTAGTCTGTTAGTTTATATTCTCTTGCATATGGTGACTTTTTATAGAGGTTATAAGGTAGCTCAATATGGTGGCTATAAGGTCTTGGACAAATTATATTAAATTTATTAATTTTAACTTTACGAATAAATATTGTTTCAGGACATAGCGTGGGAGAACTAGGATGTGCATATGCTGACGGCTGCTTGACGGCAGAAGAGATGATATTAGCTGCATACTATAGAGGGCTCATTTCCATTCAAACTCCGCTGATAAGAGGCTCGATGGCGGCTATCGGCTTAGGATTTCAACAAGTAATCATTTTTGATACTAAACATTTAAAGTCAATAATGAATTTTGCATAAGTGTGGTCAAAAGGAGAAAAATTATCTTATGCGTATATGAAGTTGCTTCAACATTCTATATCTATAAGTATCTATACACAGATTTGTGATGTTTATGAAATGAGAAGGAAAAAGAGAGCTTCATTTTTTTTGCCTAACCCAGTATGAATACAGAATACTTATTTTTTCACAGATTAAAAATATTTGTCCACCAGAAATTGAAATAGCTTGTCATAATGGACCTCAATCTAGTACAATATCTGGGCCCGAGAAAGAAATGCGGACTTTTATAGCACATTTATCAGCTAAAGGGATATTCGCTAAAGAGGTTCCTTGCTCCAATATTGCTTACCATTCCCGATATATAAGTGATGCTGGTAAGAATTTCCAATTACAACGGTATTATATTACTAGACTATACTACTAGACTATAACTAGATTTAATATAACGACAACTATCGTTTGTTTCTCATAGTTGGTACTTAGATTGTGCTTTACAATATAACACCGTACCGCCCTTTTTTCAAGCATGAATAAAAATTACATATTACATATAAATTTATTTAGGATAGATAGATCCTGTGCGAGGTTTTACTGATAAAATACCAATAACCACCACCACCAATACATGAGTTAGGCTTGACTGCGACTCAGCACCACTCACACCATTGCATTTTATTCTGACTGATGTAGTTGGTAATACGAAAACAAGGCATTTTAACTCAGTTCTTAGGAATAGTCACCCAAATTTGACAGATATCACATAATAGTATGGTTTTGTTTATTATATATGTAGTATCTAACTTTGCTATAGAACCTCTACAGCAAAATACCGTTAGATATTAAGCTATGGAAGTAAGCGAAGTAGACTAACCTAGCAGTAGCAACATTTGTTGATTATCAAATTCTGGCAAATTGGCAATTAATCTCCCCTTAATACCTAACATTATATTATTATCAACTACATTTCACAAAATTATCTTGTTCTGGACATTACTGTCAATTGAATATTGGGAAAAGCAAATCTCATTGATTTTGTTTTGTTTCCATTAAAAAATGGAGTTGTGGCGACTTATCAAAGTAAATAGTTCTTACTTCAGCCACGTTCTATTTTGTTTATGATAGACTGGCTGACTTTCAGGTCTTGAAAAAGATAAAGAAGACGTCTTTCACTGACTGACAGGAAAAATTGATTATTCTGTAATCGGTTACTAGCTACAAAATAAATACAGCAATAATTCAAACGCTGAGCTGCATTTATAATTAATAGGATCGACCAAACGATCCTATAATTGGTGACCCCGACGATTTAAGACGCAACATTTGCCGGCGCTTGGAACGTGACGATCCATGTACAAGCGACGCACCGGCCGGCCTGAAGCCAGCTATACTTGCATTACTCGTCTACCAAGAAGTTAACGCTCGAGAGGGAAAGCACCACCGCGCACACGCCGAGAAATACTAGCATTTCACATAGTCTTTCAATAATATTTTTATAAAATGGCTGAAGGTGGCGTATCCGACACTGTTGATGATAGGCATAAGCAGAACCCACTTCTAGAGGTGCACCGTGTTTCCATCCGCACCCCTCCGTTCTGCAAAACCGCCCAGATCTTTGGTTTGCAAGCTTAGAGGCCCAGTTCAACAGTAACCGATTACAGAATAATCAATCTTCCTGTCAGTCAGTGACAGACGTCTTCTTTATCTTTTTCAAGACCTGAAAGTCAGCCAGTCTATCATAAACAAAATAGAACGTGGCTGAAGTAAGAACTATTTACTTTGATAAGTCGCCAGAACTCCATTTTTTAATGGAAACAAAACACTGGGGGGGGGGGGGGGGGGGTGACGTGCCGACTTATCAAAGTAAATAGTTCTTACTTCAGCCACGTTCTATTTTGTTTATGATAGACTGGCTGACTTTCAGGTCTTGAAAAAGATAAAGAAGACGTCTGTCACTGACTGACAGGAAGATTGATTATTCTGTAATCGGTTACTAGCTACAAAATAAATACAGCAATAATTCAAACGCTGAGCTGCATTTTTACTTAATAGGATCGGCCAAACGATCCTATAGAGTAAACCATTCAGATGTTAGACGTCTGCATTATAAAACATGTTAGCACAGTTATTAACTGTTAGCAGTAGATAATTTATATAATGTATATACCATTACCAAAACGGTCGTACAATCGAGCCTTGTGGGAGGCAGATTCTGGATAATGATCCTGAGAAGAGGCTGCTCTATTTACACTTTCTTTTAGGCAGCGGAATTATATCTAGCGTCCGATCTTTTCTCTAGTATAACCCTATTTATATGAAAGTATAGCAAATCTATATTTAATTTTAGTTTATTTGTATGCAATGTGCATGTGAGTTATTAGTCATTAGTGTAATTCATGTAACTACAACAGGTCCAGGGCTATTAAAATATATGAAAGAAGTGATAAGGGAACCGAAATTTCGTAGCGAAAAGTGGCTATCGACATCACTTCCGCAGGAGAAGTGGAAAGAACCTTCTTCCATGTTTTGCTCGGCGGAATATCTAACGAATAATTTATTGGTAAGAAAATGAAGATAAAAGTGTGGAGCGTAATTATTGCTTTGAAAATCTTTTCAGCCTTTACCTTCATTGGATTTACCTGCGGTGTACCGCAATGAGGAGAAAGTTATACTACATTGTATCAAACTGTGTCAGTCAATTTTTATATTTCTTTACACAAACTTTTATAATTTCCAGCATTCCTCTTTCTGTAAACGATGTTGTTCTTGATTGTACTGTATATACAAGGTGTCCAGAAAGGGTATCGGGTATTTTTAAGTTCAATGAAACAAAAATTATTTGTATGCAATAAAAAAGGTTATTGTTTATTATTAGCATATGAATTGGAGAATTATTTGGAAAAGATGATGTTATCCAAATGATGACCGTTACGTTGCTGGCACTCTTCTAAACGGAAACGAAGATTGGCGATAACACGTTGACACATAGCTATCGATATTGCTGCCATTTCTGACCTGATGTTTTGCTTTAACTGGGTTAGATTCGTCGGATTGTTTTGATAAACCTTACTTTTAAGGTATCCCCATGCAAAATAGTCAAGCGGGCTAAGGTCGGGGCTTCTGGGAGGCCAGTTGATGTTACCCCTTCGCGAAATGACTTTATTAGGGAATAATTCGTTAACAACTTCCATTGAGTCATTTGAGGTATGGCAAGTGGCCCCATCTTGCTGGAACCACGTTCTTGAGTTGAAACCTGCAAACTCCTGCAACTCTGGGACCAAAAAATTTCGCAACATATCGCAATAACGGTCACTATTCACATTAATTGCTCGGCCTCGTTGATCTTCATGAAAATAAGGACCAATTATGCCTTTAGCAGACATAGCGGCCCAAACAACGACCTTTGGGCTATGCAGGGGTCGTTCATGCTTTCGTCTCGGATTCTCCACTGCCCAGTACCGACAATTCTGCTTATTAACATGACCATTCAGGTGAAAATTTGCTTCGTCACTGAACAGTATGTTGTTAAAGTTGTTAAATCGCTGCAGCATTTCGTTCGCAAAATTCAGTCGATTAGCATAGTCCGTATCCTTCAATTCTTGAACCAATTGAATTTTATAGGCTTTTAGATGTAAGTCTTTCTTTAAAATCGAATGTAAAGACGATTTTTTGATGTTCAACGCTTGGCTTTGCTTTCGGATGGATAAAGACGGATTTTGACGAACCGACGCCTCAACTTCTTCAATTGTTTCTTCATCGCGAACTGAACGAGGACGACCAGAGTTTTGAATTTTAACTGTCGCACCTGTATTCTCGAACATCCTGATCCATTTCCTAATGCTATCGTCACTTGGCGCGTGGCGTGTACGATATTCCGCACGATAGAGACGTTGAGCAGTCACTATTGAATCACCATTACGATAATACGCTCGTACGCAAAATGCGCGATGCGTCCCCGAGTACTGTTCCATCGTGACTAAAACTCCACAAAATGGCGGACGCCACGAACCCCTCCCCGCACCCTTTAGACACCCCGTTTCGAATATGGCGCGAAAACAAATACCCGATACCCTTTCTGGACACCTTGTACTTACACGATACACGATAGTCATATTTCTCAATTAATATAAAAATGAAGCCATCAATCAATGCTTCAATAGATGAAAATAGAGGTGGAAATTTAATAAATAGAGTTTTTAACAGACTTCAAAAAAAGATGGGATGTTATTCAATTCGAATGTATATTTTTTAATGTATGTTTAGTCATAACTTCTTTGTTTATTAACCGATTTGGATTATTCTTTTTTTGTTGGATAGAGGATATCTCAGTCGTGGTTTCATGGGATCTTCAACTTTGAATATATACGAGGAAACTCTTCAAAATCATTGAAGTTGGTTTCTGTTTTGTTAAAAATTGTATTGTAAATCGAATATTTGAAATGTCTGAAGATAAAAATGCTAAAACCTATTTCTGCCCTAGCTACCTGAAATAATAAATGCATAACATAGAGTGATCTATAATTCTGTCATAACATCAAATAAGTAGTATATATTAAAAAAAAAAATTGTCTTCAAGAATCCTGTGCTCTTTGAAGAAACAGCAGCTTTGATACCATCGAACGCGGTGCTAGTGGAGATTGCCCCTCACGGGTTATTGCAGGCCATCCTCAAGCGTTCGCTGAATCCAAATTGCAGGAACATAGGACTTACTAGACGCGGGCATCCTGATAATGCATATTTGTTACTGGAAGCTATAGGACAGTTAGTATTTCACTCCCCTTTGTTGTTGTAATTTGAATCAATTGATTGATTCAAGTTGTGTTATGATAAATTAAGTTTGATTTTATGACGTAACATGTTATAAAGTACACTTTTTTCCCGTAAATATTTGCTTTACCAATTGTTATATTTCTGATTGTTAAAAAAAAAATCCAATTTTTCAGACTATACATACAAGGGTTTATTCCTAAAGTTAAAGCACTATACCCCAAAGTAGAGTTTCCTGTCTCAACTGGAACACCTATGCTGTCGCATCAAGTAGAATGGGTGCATAACGAATTATGGTAAGTTATTTTCAGATATTCAATTAAACATGTTAATAATTAACTATCTCTTAAATGTTATATATTAAAATATGCAACCTAATAAATTTAATCCCAATATTATTGTTGATTATCAGCAAGGATGTAGATACTTTACAATAAGCGAGTTAAAATTGTAATCTTACTTACCACATACTATAAGCAGATATTGAAAACTATACTTTTATTGTTTAAGAGTGTCAGAACTTGTACGAACCGTGATTGAAGCTGTACAAGTTCAGTTGTGATAGAACCAATGTAACACATATTAATTTTGCAGTTCGTGTATTCTGGTTCGAAGGATGTGGTTGGCAACATATACTAGCTTACCTATAATTAAAAAGCAACATATTTTCAACTGTTGCCATGTAACATCGGTTCGTTCCAGCAGCCACATTTAAGAGTTATCTAATCTTAGAGTACCTTTGGCTACATCGTCAATTAATACCATGTGGGATTGTGTTCAACCGCTTGATTTCAAATTAATTTCAAATACATTACAGGTCCTTGCCTCTGTACGTATCAGCACAAAAAGCTATGGCTGCATTTTGTAAAATTGTTGTATCTCTTCAGGACGAAGAACATAAATATTTTCGGGGTCATGTTATAAGAGGTAACATAATAATATATTTCAATAATAAAAATTCTTTACTTGTTTTTTATCATGCAATTTGAATCAAAGATTTTAAATCTCTTGCTATCAAATTTTACAACGTTAGTTTTTCTCGTGGAAATACATTCAACGGAATTCACGGGTTCTAACTAGTTTCCTATAGACTTCTTTAATGTCACAAACAAAAAATGTTTACTTATTTTCTATAATCAAATCATATGTTCTTCCTTGTTGCAGGAAGAATATTGTATCCTTTTGCTGCAGTTTTAGTATCTGTGTGGGATACACTTTCAATGATTCTAAATACACCGAAGAGGCAAATATCTGTACAATTTTCCGATATTCATTTTTATGTACAACCCGTTTTGCACAATCAACGGCAGTTGAGACTTAGTATCTCAATACACAGAGGCACTGGACGGTTTGAGGTATATTACATTTTGGTAATCATATATTATATTTTACTAACAAAAAATATTGTTTACAATTCTAAAGAGTAATAATTTTTTTATCTTATGGTGCAGTCGGAGACGTCTTAGTTTATGATTTGCTTCATTTTTAATAACTGTACCAGGTCCGACCGCTTTAGGACTTCGTAGATTGGTTTGACACCGTCTACAAAAATAAAAATTAAAGTGTGCTTTTAAGGAAACAACATTCTTAGATCGCACATGATGGAATTTTCAGAACCTCAATGGGTGTCTTATTAAAGAAAAGCAATTACTTTAATAATGCAAATTATAATAAGTATAAAGTTGATATTAACCTTTTATGACTCAGGTTTTAGATGACAACTCGAAGGTGGCTATGGGATATATAAATAAGAAAGAATCAAAACTGCGCAATATTATAACTTCGAATGAAGCCATGGATTTGCCTGCTGAAGATATTTATGAATTACTAAATATGAGAGATTATTCATATAGGTGAAGGACTATTTTTGGAATTTTTTGGAGCATAGAATTCTTTATATTGTGGTTAATTTTCGTTTTAGATGATTATTCCTAGTAATAAAAAAGAGTATTGTAGAGTGTTCATTAGACTAGACACTAGACGAACTACATATTAAAAACTATCAACTTAAATAGCAGAAATCACAGACTATGATTTTCTACATACATACCTAGAATACAGAGATAAAAATGAAAATAATTTTAGGCAAAATATTTTAATAATACTGGTGATGAATGTTTTACTTAAATTATTCCACAGAGATGATTTCAAGAGTATACATAGCGCTAATGCTGCTTTATTTGAGGCTTTGTTGGAGTGGAATGAGAATTGGGTGACATTAATAGATGGCATGCTACAGCTGAACGCACTGAGACAAACACATGACGGTGTTACAGAACCTAAGCATATCAGAAGCCTTCACATCGACTACAGCAATCATAGGAAATTTGGCGAAAGCATTGATGGTAAAATATTGATGAGAGCTCAAGTGTCTGATATATTTGATAATACTAGGTGATTTTTTTTTTAATAGATATATATAAAATTAATGTAATAAAGATATAATTAAAATGAAGTAAAAATGATTTATGGTTACAGATGTGGTGGAATTCTTATAGAAAATATAAAATTTTATAATTTGCCTCCGCTATCCAACGACAAATTCACGTTAAAAATGTTGAAGTTTATCCCGCACTTTAATTCTTCTTTAGATGTAAGTAAAACATAACATCATGCAGGTAAACAAATGTTTATGCTTTTCATTAATCCTACTAATATTATAAACGTGATAGTTTGTGTGTATGGATGGATGGTTGTTACTCTTTCACGCAAAAACTATTGATCGCCATTTAGTGAACCATAAACACAATAAAAATTGATAATTTATTTCTAATGCACATTTGGTAGTAACAAATTCATCATTATATCAAAATAAATAGTTTTATCGCTTCTGGTATTTAAAGTAGATAAACTTTGTTTTTTCACACTACATCATTTGGACAAATTATTTTAATACTTAACGACGATGGTATCAACCGAGTGCGCGATACAATGGTGCGGTCTGGCGGCGGACGAAGTGGGGGCAGAAGTTGGCAGAAGTCGCTCATCGCTGAGTACACAACACGAATGCGGGCAGACGCGCGAGGTTTGACGTCATTGACGGTTGTGTCCGTTTTGCGAATTTTCAAGACACTAGCGATTTGTTAAAAATGCACTGTACCTATGTACTATAATAGATAGGTATTGGCAGGGTTTTTTTTGTGGTTAGAAGTAACACGTATAAGAAGATACTTCATTTTTTCATTATTACCTTATATAATCAATTAACGTACATTACATAATATAGAACAAGGGTCTCTCAAAGTAACTCTGTCTATTACGCCTTTACGACTAAATTGCAGAACCAATTTTGATTAATTTTGGTATAAAGGTAGATAGGACCTTGAAGAAGAAAATAAGTTACTCGAAGTACTAATCCCGTGCAGACGAAGCCGCAGGCATCAGCTAGTATGTTATATATTTCAATATTAAATAAGAGTATTTATGTATTTATTAATCATAAACCTATAATTAAGTCATTAGTAATTTATTTATACTTTCAGGTAGTTACTGCGTTACACGTGTATCTGCAGATTGTAGCAGAGAATGTTTGCAAAGATGAGTTAAATATTGTCGGAATCAGAACTCAGAAAACTGATTTAGATATTTTTATGGTGCTCAGAAACTTAGATTACGTACCAAATGCGGTCATAAAATGTCACGAGGTCGGCCTTGATGACGTCATTTGGAATTACGATCAACTGACATCTGAAGTTGATCTCATTGTTGTAGAAAACCTGCCAACTGATGAAAACGTAAGACTTATAGAAAAACGTATTTCAAAATTGAATGGTCAGATGTTTTGTGAGATGTTTTTTGACAATTATTAACGGTGATAAGTATAAATAAGAGGATTGATATTATTTAGTCATTATCTTTAAATTTTCAGTGTGTTTATAAATACGAGTATATTAATAATTGCAAATATTAATAATAATCAATCATATTATGGTTTCTTACAAACTTAAGTTAATTAAAATACGTGAAAATAAAATCTGAATTTTTGTATTTCTATTTAGCTATGCCAAATTTTGCATCGGGTCCTACAGCGTGGTACCTTCGTGTTGAACTACAATAGTTTAATGGCCATCGATAACAATGACGCTTCAGCATTATATCGTCAAGTGTGCTCCGCTGGCAACGTACAGTTACTTCGTTGGAGACCCATAAGTACTAACTCTATTGGGGTTGCATTTACCGTGCGTAATGATTTCGATATTCCAATGTTAAGTGCAGCACGCAGTACACTACAATCTGGAAGCAGCATGCTTGTATGCGCACCATATCCTTCACCACCTGGTCTTAAAGACCTTGTAAACCAATGGAGAAAAGAAGCTACTGCGAGCGAAATTAATATGATAATAGCCAATTCAAATATTATTGACAAATATTATTTACATACTGATGCAAACTTAGCCTATAATATTTGGAATGATGTAAGTACGTTAGCTTTAGTTACCGGATACTGTTGTGCTGAGATGTTGAAGAGAATTTAGATGATAATTTAATCTCTAGGGTGTTTGGGGAGGTGAATACTATGTGCCTTGGAAGGAGGAACACGACGTAAAGCAAAGAATATTTTTACAAAGTTCATCTATAGGTGACCTTCGGTCACTACAGTGGATGGACGCTACAAAATTTTCTGGCCCTGGTATTAAAGTTATAGTAAGTGATGTGTAATTAATATCGTCCCTTAAGCATTTTCGGATAGAGGTACAGATTTGGAAATTATTGTATTATAAATTTAGTATCCATTTCCTATCGACAGCATTTAAATATTCGATTCAAAATACCACGCTTAATGTATTACGGATAGATAATTCTGGTACTGGAGAAAATTGTAATGGTTTTCTCGTTAAGTGCCAGAGGGCATTGCACTAAAATTGGATTAATGATAATTTGGCCATCATAGCTACTCCACTTTGTGCTTGCATTTTTTATCTAACCTGAGTCAAAGAACAATTCTCAAAGTAGTATATGTTTCATTCATCATCGAGAATAAGTTACAAGAAGGAAATGGCGATAGCCAGGCGATAGGTCTGTTTTGCCCGACTGGGTCGCTGTCACTATGCATGTGGGGGAAAGTCCGTCACGGCGACTCGCTTTTGTGTGTCACTTTCAGTCTGTGTAAATTGGTGTAGACCGGCGCGACAGCGGCGACCATCGATGGTATACGACCTCTCAGTAGTCCTCGATAAGTTAGGGTTGTATTTTGATTACCATCAAGAACAGTACCGCCAATTTGCCTTGCTACTATAAAAAAAAAAACTGTTTATTCTTTCATTTCAAACCTGTTTGTTAGTCAATGTTAGTTACCACTTCTTCCTTAGGGCAGTGGATGGTTATGAAGAAAATGAAGATGCTTAAGTTGAAGAAGTAAAAAGTCACAATTAATTACAGATTCATTATGCTGGAATACACAGTGGTGATATTTTGAAAGCCAGAGGGATGACTACTTTTAAAGATGATAATATCCCCGATGGTTATGGAATGGATTTTAGTGGAGTTACAGAGAGGTAATATTATAATTTCCACTAAAATATTTTTTAAAATCTTTGACACAATTATTTCAGATACTTAAATACGATATAAAAAAAGTAAAGAAATATTGAAAGTAAGAGAGATAGGGCACAGAGTTTTTTTTTTAGAAATAACTCTTATTTTGGGGCAGTTCGACTGATGGAATACCTCTACTCTACAAAAGATCGTAGCCAAATAACCTTCTGTTGTGTTCTTGAGGTGAGTGGGTTTGCCAGAGCTCCTAGGGGGTAGAGGGGTTCAAGATTGGCAACGCGCTAGTAATGGTATTACAAGCGTTCGTAGGCTACTTAACGTCTGTTTTTTTATTGCTATAGGCTACAGCGTTGTGGCGACAATCGTACCTGATTTTATGTGATGGTGTGGCCCAAGATAGTAGTGCGCTAAACCTAGTAGAAGACTGGCTCTCATGTGAAGCTACTGGAATACAACTACTTGTGCTTGGCCAAAGATTTTCAATTTGAGGATGTAGTTAGCCAAGTGGTCATTTTAAAAAGTCCGTCATCATGGTATGGGTTCATCACGATGTTTTTCTTCAAAGAAAGCTCAAGCTCATAGCAGGGATTCGAACTCACGTCAATCGACGCTATGTCCTTACACGCTACCACTTAGCCATCATTTCTTCAATGCTTTAATCTCGTTTGCCCCTGTTTATACTATAACAAGTTCTTATATTACCAATTAATTATATTTTAATCCTTAATTAATTATCTAAGTGCGTACATTTGTCTTATTATTTCTATTTCAGTTTATAGCGTAGTTCTTTGTTTTTATCTCTCTGTCTTTGGTTAAGTATCGACTTTCTGTCATTTTTTCCATCAGAGCGTTGTGTTGAAAAATGTTGCATTAAAATTTCACTTTGACAATTACTTCCAACGATACTACAGTTTAAAAATTCAATATGGTATGTTTGATACCGCAGCAATGAACGCGTGATGGGTATTGTACTAAATGGAGCCTGCAGTAGTGAAGTACTCGCTCAACCCGAGCTGCTGTGGCCAGTACCGGAATATTGGAGCCTTGAAGATGCAGCTACCGTGCCTTTAGCCTATATGCACGCTTTTTACTGTTTGACACATCGCTCTATAGTAATGCTATTTTTTATTTCTGTTTTCGGGGTATACTAATTGAACATCTTTTTAGCGTTTCAAGTTTTTATTAAAACCGACTGGGTCACGACCAATATGTACACAGTGGTAAACCGTTGACAGTGATTTACTTCAGCTAAATCTCGTTCCGGATTTGGTTTAGTGTATATTTGGATATATACTGGCTTCTGGACAACGAAGAGGTTTTTTTCGTTGTAGGAGTGGCTGAGGGATCTCTAATGATTCATTACCTTGGAGGATGCGTTCAACAGCTGGCCAGGGAAACTAAATAACTTTAGTCTATTTTACTTGCAACATGCAAATTTTCAGGATGTCAACAACTTTCTAAAATGTTTACTTAAAAGTCGTTGTACATAAATATTGTATATAAATGAAAAATGTACTGCTATATTAATTGTCTTTATGTTTAACGTTGTACAGGGATACAGAATTTTACGTGCTGTTAGTGATGTAACTTTGCTAGTTCATGGAGGAGCTGGAGGTCTAGGCCAGGCTGTTATATCTGTTGCACTTAATCTCGGCTATCGAGTGTTCACGACCGTCAGTGACGTTCAAAAGAAACGGTTTTTACTTAAATTGTTTCCTCAACTATCAGGTATATTGTAATCTCAAAATGACATGTTTAGTTTAACACTCTCTATATGAATTATGATTAATCTTAATGGAAGAATAAATAATTAACAGCTCGTACAAAAAAAAAAAAAAACAACAGAGAGGGGTAAAACTAATTCTCTTGAAATAAGAATATGATTCAAGCAAAAATATGTAATGAAACCGCGGCGCTGAACTGTTGTAGCGAACACAACGCTACAAAGTGAGACTTATTAATATGTTTCTTCGAAAAACAACCGATTTATTATCAAAGAATTTAATTTGATCAATTTATAATGATTCCTGCTTACACATTCGTGAACACAGATGATGATGATTCAAAGACTAATAACGATATCATATTTATCTAAATTGTTTTATCGCTACAGATTTTTAAATATCGTAAATTTTTTCTCATTTTAGATGAACACGTTGGAAATTCACGTGACACCAGCTTCGGAGATATGATATTAAGTGCGACTAAGGATGTAGGATGTCATATAATTATAAGCTGCGTAAAGGGAGATTTGAAAAATGTTTGTGTTTTCATCATAATAATTCGTGTTAATAATGTTATTCGCATCCTTCGACTTAAATATAATTATTTAATCAATGTTTTACAGATTTCTCTGAAATGCTGTGCATTTTCGGGTGTCACTCTCGATACTACTGTAGTATCACAACGCGAAGACTATCAGTTTGGTTTGGCAAATTTATCAAAAGAAAGGTCATACATTACCGTAGATTTTACTAGTATTTTAAAAAATTGGAATTTTGAGGAAATAAAGGTAAGACATGATTTTTATTTAACAATATCAGCTTTTCAAATATAAAGCAATTATAAGATATGTCTTTAAAAGTGTATATCTCTTTGATGGAAAATTAAAAAATAAATCGAATATTATTGGAAGTATATCAGAGAAAGCTTGAAATTAATAAAAGTGACAGGAATATATAGGAATAATAGTTACCTATGCTATGCGCTGTTTTATATATTTGTACTTTCTTGAATTTGTTGAGAGACTGTATACAAAGACATTATTAACGCTTTATTAAGACAAAAAAAATAAATCCTTGATGGCGATAAGGAAAGTGCTCTGAAAGATCATGGAACTTAAAGGAAGATGATGGCATTTAAAGGGAGATGAGTTGACCGAGCCTAACATCATCGGTGAAAAGCGATTTGGTTAGTTTCGTTGACTCGGCCATCTACAGCAATGAATGGGAAAGGATAAAGCAGCCAAAAGAGCATACTCGGGACGACTCTTACGAGGGTCGTTGTACAATTAAACAGTCAGTGTATCGCTGAATTAATAGTAGATGCTGATATATGTCAACTTAAAGTCGAGAATGGACAAGAAACTGCGTCAGTTTCACAAGTGACGTGCTATTGTTTCGGAGACAAATGCCTTTTTTATAACTCTCATATAACAAGAAGATTTTTAGATATGAAGAAGAACAGATATAGCGGTAGAGGAAGATCAAAAATCGTATTCATAGATCGTGTGCAGTTTTTTTTTTTTTTTTTTTTTTTTTTTTTTTTTTTTTTTTTTTTTTTTTTTTTTTTTTTTTTTTTTTAGAACTGACTACACTGTTAGCCTTAGGGGACCTATCGTCAAACAGAGCCGCTGCGGCTTTTACAGCTTCACCGGACTTGGGGGCGAGCGCTTAGGGCACTCAGCCGCGAAAGTTTGTGACGACCCGCACGAGGGTGCCAGAGTGGCCGAACCTCGGCTCGGGCGGTCGTCGCGAATGCGAAAAAGTCGCGATCTAGCTAATTCCCTAATCTTATGAGAATTCGAGCTAACTAATATATACTCATATGCACGTTCCCCTCCTCCTGGGAGGAAGGAGTGGACCATGCGTATGTGTATTTGTTAATCGGAATGGTTTTTCTACACTAACTAGCGCATTAGTCTAACTAGCGCAAAAAGAAAAAAAAAAAGGTCCCTTACAGAACCTATGTACCTGTGTGGTGTGCACGTGTGTGTGTTCATACGTGTGTAATGTTGTGTGTGGGTAACTAAGTGTTGCACGTATAGTGTCACTTTGTATCGCGCGGGCGGCTGCCTGACCCAAGGGCTTCACACCGTGGAACGGACCTAGGCTTGGGTTGCCGCTAGAGAGGGTGGACGTGACGGGTGTGCGGGAGCGAAGTTGACCGCCCGTCCTCTGCGGAGAGAACGGTGGTTACGCGGGCGTGGGCGGTGGCACGCTCTGTTTGGAGAGACGGTGCCGTGTGCAGAATGATATGTGTATAAAATATGTGATGATAACAGTGATAAAGGAGAGTAGAAGATAGAAAACACATTGTGTTAACGTTACTTAGACTGCGATAAACATAAGAAGAACAAGACTCACTCGCTGTTAATAGCAACTCATTGTTGTTTTGACAATTTTTATTTGAAATACTTCGTCGATTCCAAAAAGTTAACAGGAATGTTATATTATTCATACATTTACATATCAACTCAAATAATAATATTTGCAGGAACTCCATAGATATGTAAGTGCGGGTATTGTCTCCGGATGCGTACGGCCATTGTCTCGTATTATGTATGAGGCAAACGATGCAGCACGTGCTTTCCGACTAATAGAGACTAGCCAACATCGCGGAAAAGTTTTATTGCGGCTTAAAGATTTTATAGGACATGTCAAGTCCAGGTAATCCGTCATTTCACTTCAAAGAACTTTTTATGTATTTATTTTTTGCATAGGCTTAGCATTTGGTCACAATTACGCCTCATTTTTATTGACGATATGTTTTGAGTTGGTAACACGTTGAGTCTACTAAAAAGGCTGGCTCTATAGGGTGTATTGTGAAAAATTTTCAAATTATAAGTAGTAGCTAGCTAGCTAAGCAGGCATTATAAAATGAACTGCCATCATGCTATAGTTTGATCACGATGTTTTATTACACCGAACAGGCTCATTGCAGGGATTCGAACTCATGTCGACCGAAACGTTATTCGTAGATGCAACCACTGAATCATCAGTGCTTCAATTATTGAAGTACTTTATAGCAGAAAGAAAGGTTATTTCATGTTTTGCCTTTGTATATTAATTAATTCTTTTCTCGAAAAAAATTAAAGAAATTTTATGCAGTAATTATTATTTACATTTCAGCTTTAATTGTAAACCGGATAGCTGTAATTTATTAATCTGTGATCAAGGATGTTTAAGCTTACAACTAGCGGATCGATTGATCAGCCGTGGAGCTAAGAAACTACACTTACATTACACGAACCCACCTTCTTATCTTCGTTATAAAATACGGTTAGTCTCCATTTTATAAAATAACATTAATTCGTAACTTTACTCTCAAGTAGAGAACTTTAAACTTGTCAAATAATTTAGTGGTTATTTGTAGAATAAATTTTAGAAGGTATGGCATATAAAAACAGATTAAATTTTGACAAACAATAATTTCATTAAAGTAAAGGAATCTCTCTATCCGATGAACTTAAGATTACATAATAATAGAGAGTAGTAAATCCAAGTATGATTTATTCAAAGAGTTGATCATAATTTGTAATAATCACTGAAATGTTTCAAAATTATCCTACATTATTGTTTAACAACAAACACCGATTCAATTCGTAATTGGTTTTAGAAAATGGCGCGACCTTGAAGTTGATGTTAATGTATCATCGGAAGATCTGAGAAACGAAAAACATGTATTCAGTGTACTACGTAACGCTATGCATTTGGGTCCTTTAGAAGGCATCTACGTTATTGCTATGAGCACAAACAATGGATACAATCAAGGACTCTTAAATCATTTGGATGTCTTATCTAGAAAATTATGTATTAACCTTCGGTAAGTTTTCTCGACACAACTAGTCGTGTGAACTCCTAAATTAATTGCCTAAACCGACAGCAACCGAAATTAATGACATGATAAATTGTTTTATGCGATTTCTTGACTTACATAACTAAAAATTATAAAGCTGCCTCCACTAAAGCCTAAAATATTCTAAATAATTATCTTTAGCATGATACTGAATTCTAATTGATTTTCTGTGTAGATGTATTCTAAATTTTTAACTTTCGTTCTCTGGCTTCTTATTAATTAGTTATCTAAATAGTACTACATTTCATCATCATCATCATTTAAGCCGCAGGACGTCCACTGCTGAACATAGGCCTCCCCCATAGATCTCCAGAGCGACCGATCTTGTGCCGCCTGCACCCAACGGCTCCCAGCGACCTTTATTAGTTCGTCTTTCCATCTAGTGGGGGGACGTCCTACGCTACGCTTTCCGGTGCGTGGTCTCCACTCGAGAACCTTTCTGCCGCAACGACCGTCAGTTCTCCGAACTATGTGTCCCGCCCACTGCCACTTCAACTTGCTAATCCTTTTGGCTATGTCGGTGACCTTAGTTTGTCTACGGATCTCCTCATTTCTGATTTGATCTCGTAGAGAAATACCAAGCATAGCCCTCTCCTTAGCTCGCTGAGCGACCTTGAGCTTTCTTATGAGGCCCACAGTGAGCGACCACGTCTCTGTGCCGTATGTCATCACTGGCAACACACATTGGTCAAAGACTTTCGCCTTGAGACACTGAGATATTTTGGACGAGAAGACGTCGCGCAGTTTCCCGAACGCTGCCCAACCGTGTTGGATTCGTCGACTGACCTCTTTTTCAAAGTTGGACCTACCTAACTGGACTGTTGTTCCCAGGTAGACATATTCGTCAACAACTTCTAAACAAGAGTTACCAACAGATACTGGGGTGGGCACCACATGGACATTCGACATGATTTTCGTCTTGTCCATGTTCATTTTAAGGCCCACCTGTTGAGCAACTTTGTCGAGGCCATCGAGCATTGTGCCAAGACCTTCCAGCGATTCTGCCATGACTACAATGTCGTCAGCAAATCGAAGGTGAGTGATGTACTCGCCATTGACTTTGATGCCGAGTCCTTGCCATTCCAGGAGCTTGAAGGCGTCCTCTAGGGCGGCGGTAAACAGTTTCGGAGATATTACGTCTCCCTGTCTAACGCCTCTCCTCAAAGGAATTGCCTTCATGCACTGCTCCTGTACTCGGACCGACATGGTGGCGTTGTTGTACAAGCACTTCAATACTTCGATATATCGATAGTCAATAGGGCACCGCTGGAGAGACCGCAACACTGCCCAGGTTTCGACCGAATCAAAGGCTTTTTCGTAGTCCACGAACGCTAAGCATAAAGGCAGATTATACTCCTCAGTCTTCTGTATAATCTGTCGCAGCGTATAGATGTGGTCTACGGTGCTAAAGCCTTTTCGGAAACCGGCTTGTTCGGGAGGCTGGAAGTCATCAAACCCTCGAAAACAGCTTATAAACATGGTTCAGCAACGAGATGGGCAGTTCTTCTATAAGGTTTTATCATCTTTCTTGAAGAACAGGACCACCACGTTGCCGTTCCACGTTTCCGGCGTTTTGCCCTCGAGTATAACGGAATTAAAGAGCTTCTGCAGGACTTTAAGTACCGGTGTCCCACCCGCTTTCAGAAGCTCTGATGTAATTCCGTCATCACCCGGCGCATTGTTGTTCTTAAGCTGCTTAAGGGTCATCTTAATCTCGTACAGGCTGATGTCGGGAATATCTTCGGTATAGTGTCGGGTCAGCCCGGTTCTCGGATCTTTAGCCGGGCTGGTAAATAGGCTTAGTTGACGAGGTTTATAACTGCCCATAGAACCTTTCGATCTCCCTTAATACCTCTGGCTTGGTGGACGCTACGCTGCCATCATCCATTTTCAGCTTCGTCAACTGGCTCTGCCCAATAGATGCATTCCTTGCGAACACTTTGGAGCCTTTATTTCGCTCTATCGTCTCTTTAATACTTTTGGTATTGTAAGACCGTACATCGTGTCGCAAGGATTTATGAATAGATCTATTGAGCTGCCTATAGGACTTAGCGTCATCGGAAGACTGCAGCGCCATACTACGCCGATCCACCATGAGTTTTCGGGTTTGATCTCTTATTTTTTGAGTCCTATTGTTACGGTGAGTTTTAAAGAACTTGGACCCAACCGCATGGACAGTTTCTACCAGCCTATTACTAATATCATCTACGGAGACGCAACTATCTAGGCAATCGAATTGGTTTTTCAATTCGAGTTGAAAGCTCTCGGGGTTTTGGAGTTGAGCATTAGAGGGTCGGAGCGTAGACTTCATCAGGCGAGACCTTTCTATTTTTAGATTGATATTCAATGTGCCTCTAACCATTCGGTGATCACTGCCGGTTTTCACTCTGTGGATCACAGTGACATAATTGAATATTTGTCTCTTCGTGGTCATGATGAAGTCTATCTCATTTTTCGCGGAACCATCGGGGCTCATCCAGGTCCATTTTCTATGAGGTGGCTTCTGGAAGAAAGAGTTCATCATAAAGAGTCCCTCTTTCTCCATAAAATCGGCCAACCTCTGGCCCCTAGGGTTCCGTTGCCCATAACCAAATTGCCCCACTCCCAACTCTTCACTATCTCTTTTGCCCAGCTTTGCGTTAAAGTCTCCCATTACAACAGTGAAGTGGGTTTTCGAGGTATGTATGGCCTTACTAATGTCCGCATACAAAACCTCCACTTCATCATCAGGGTGTGCCGAAGTTGGTGCGTAAACCTGTATGACGTTCAACGAATATCTTTTGGATATTCTGAGTATCAGGTACGCTACCCTGATGGTCACGATGTTGTTAATGAGTGATTTCCGGACGATAAACCCGACACCACCTAGGGACTGGTGGTCGCCCTCACTGTAATAGAACAAGTTACCGGATTTCATGATTATCGTGTCCTCACCCTCTCTTCGGACTTCTAATAATCCTATAAGATCCCAGTGTAACTTGTCTATTTCCTCTTCCAGCTCGACAATCTTCTCGTCAGTCCTCAAAGTGCGATTATTATATGTTGTCAGAGCCAGTTGTCGTGGGGGTCGGTAGCTGGAACTCTTCCGGAGATTCTTAGCACCCCTTGCCCCGCCGTTACCATAGCCGCTACCGAAACTAGGAATAGCGGGGCCGCCGGGGACTGGGGGCCTTGTCGTTCTTGTCATTTTCATAGGGGGGATTTGCCCATACTCGCCACGTTGGGCATGCGGGTTGGCGAGCGCAGATATTGCTTTTTGTTTTTTAAGTGGGGGATGCTGCTGCCCATCCCCTAGCTTTTTCCCCTTAGTCCCCTCTTACGACATCCACGGGTAAAAATGGGGAGGGGTCAATTCTAAGCCGGAACCACCACGGCAAAAAGTACTACATTTTCATTGACATTATATAAAACTTTTTGACAGATACTTTGCTGTTATAAGCTCACATGATAACTTTGGACTACACACCTGTCTGACTCGTGCAAAAGATAATTACCCATCGATGAAGTTAAGCCTTGAAACTTTAGGAAAGGTGAGTACCATTTTGTTGTTCTTTAAAAATTTTCTTATATTAGGAGTTGAACAAATTAACTAAGATATCTGAAGGAGTAAAAAATATTATATTTCAGAGCTGTATTATCGAGACCTGTTTTTTATTATTTTTAATAAATATGAATAAGTTTATGAAATACTTCGGATATCGGCTAACAAAATTAACTTCATTAAGGGTTTTCAAAACAATTATAAATTAATAAAATCTTCATCAGGTGAATAATAAAAATTTGATTCAATCAAGTGCGACCTCTGTACGTGGGATAATTGACATTATAGAGACTTCAGTGAACACGAATAACTTGATTCTAGCAGCAAAGAGGCTTCCAGAAGGACACATACCTCTTATACATCAAATAGCAACTGTAGCAGGTAATAAAATTTCAGTATAATAATTTTATTATACAATTTCAGTTAAACAATTGCTATAATTTTGAAAAAAAAAAAACATAAACAACTCACATTCAGGAGCATTATTTTAGAAACTGGTAATTTCTGTAAATGAGTTATTAATCTGTATTTTCTTTTTATATTTAAAAAAAATAATGACTTGTAAGCTGTAACTTTTATAAAAAAGATTTAATGTTAAATGTAATATATTGTATTTAGTATGTAATATATATAAAAGTAAAGAATCCACTAAGAAAGGATTTTTAAAATTAAACCCCTAAAGGGTGTAACGAGGGTTCGTATCCAATATTTTAACATGGGTGAAACAGTGGGACACATCTGGTATATATTATAATTGCTTGAGTTTTTGTTTGTTTAAACACGCTAATCTCTAAAACTAACAGTTGGGGTTGTAATTTTTTTTTAATTTATGATAGCCGGATTTACGAGGAATTGGCTAGCCTTAAATATTGATTTGTGTTAAGTTAGAAGTGAAAGTGTTCCCGAGCTGCATTATCCACGTGCGGTGGTGTAATGATTAATGATATGTAAATATACAATATTATATAAAAATATTAATCTCTAGTAGTTGTAAAAAAAAATCCTAGATACTATATCCATATCTCTTTTAAATAAACCACAATAAGGTATTAGGGACAAAAATTTGTTAAATATTAAAAGGTGATTTAGAAGCATTATTTTTAGGCATGACATATTTATCCTTACGAACAAAATTTACATCATTTTAAAGACAATTTTATGAAGTTAAACTTTGCCCTTTATATCATGTTATTTGGGTACATAGTTTAAGAGATAATGGAAAAATTAAATAATTTGTACTTGCGAGAAGTGAGAACCATTATGATTAGCAACAGGGGCGCGTTGGCGGCGCGGCACGGTGTTTGTCGGATAAAATTTACACGAGCGAAACCGTGGAGCATAGCTAGTTTAATATACCAGATCAACTCAGATTTTTTGATAAATAAAGCATTAATTTTAATAATATTTTCAGATGTTTGTATTCAAGAAGAACACTCTGAAAGAACACTGAAAGAATTTGGTATTGATAATGTAAAAGTTCAAAGAGTTACTCAATTTTTGCACAGTACCCATAACATATCATATGAAGATGGATACGTCCAATCTTTGACTGTTAAAGAGTTAGTATATTTCATATATTGCTGTTTATTTGTTTTTAAATACATATATTATTAACACAAATTTTTGTTTCAGTGTAAAAGATTTGGAACAAGTATTAACAGAAAGTGTTTATAAAAACATAAACGGATTAGAAACATTTTATACTTACGTAGATCCAGATGAATTACTAGCTACTACAGAAACGGTAACCCTATCAACATTGACCAACAGTACAACAACGGTAATTATAAATACAGCATTATACACAGTTATTGTACTTTTACATTTAATAATAAATGTATAACATTTTTAGAGAGATGACGAATTTGATGGGAGCGAAACTTACTTATGCATAATTCCTGGATTAGAAGGACATTATAAACGCTTTTGTAATCTTTCTGAGCGTCTCAAGCTTCATGCTCTTGTGTTGCAACCTGGAGTTGACAAGCCGTATGAAACAATAAAAGAATTAGCGGATAGATATACTCAGGTAATAATATAAAGGCCTCTACTTTAAAATTAAGTTTCCTTCGAATAACATAAGGTTGATTTTTTTTTATTATTTAAGTGAATGTTATGAGTACCATATAATATTTTTATGTCAACTAATCTAATTTATAAAAAATAATAATCTTACACAGATTTGAGAAAAAGGATCTGGGTAATATTACTTAACTTTGTTTTGTGGATCTGAGCCTGGTTTATTCTAGATTGTCTATGGACGGATTTTCTGATATTAGGGGTTAAAATATGAAGTTGAATTGAAATGACGGGATTCTGAATCGGATTGTCACTTTTATGAAAAGTGACCTGTATAATAATCGAACATGTTCGTCGCACTGGTTGGACACAGAGAAGGTAGCGAAAGCATGTCCTGAACGCAAATTGAGGCAAAAAAAAGCTACTTGTGAGTGCATGGTGGACCTGTGCTAGTGTTGTTTATTACAACATCTTGAGAACTGGCACAACAATTTTTATTGAAGATGTGCACTGAAAATAATTGCAAATGATGATGTACAAGCTCGCTGTCAAAGGACCAATAAATTTGTTGATTATTCTAGTCCATTCGTTCTTCACAACAACGCTCGCATAACGGACCATCTCAAAATTACAGGAGTTATGATTGGAAGCTCTCCGTCACAGTCCGTGCTCCAAATGATTCCATATTTTTCCGAATTTGGATTGTTTATTGTTACCAGAGGAAAAAATCAAATCCGATGAAGCGGTTAAAAGTAACTTTAAAGAGTTCATCGATTCCTGTCTCCAGGATTTCTATAGTAGAGGCATCAGTGAACTTCCATTAAATGGCAAAAAGGCATGGACGACCAATCATTTGGAATGCAACATTAGTGGTGATACCACTACCACAAACACAATTTACATCGAACGAGATCCAATTCCAAAGTTATCCCAGATTAAATATCTCAGAGCCATGCTGACATCCATAACAGAATATCCTCAGAACGAGGAGAGCCGACCCAAATAATGGAATGAGGCAAGGAGAAAGAAGTACATACTTTTCATTTAAAAAATGTTTTTTCTTTTCAATATAAAATGGCAAATTCATATTTTAACCGTAATTATTAACAAACAACGTATTCTAGTCACTACTTATCAACATATTATGTATTCAATATTAATATTACATTATTCTACAAATATATCTGTCTCGTTAGCCTAGTGGTCGTAAGCGCGACTGCTATGATCGAAGTCCTGGGTTCGATTCCCAGGTCGAGCAAAGTGTTATTAGGTTTTCCTATGAAAATTCTCAGTAGCAGCTCGGAGTTTGGCTTTGTGCCCGATTAATGGCCATAGGCTCGCCCCCTATTACATAGGACCTAAAAAACATACTCGGCGAACTGTGAATGTACATTAGTACACCTCTGCCTAACCCTTCGGGGATACAGGCGTGATGGCATGTTACAAATATATCGATGGGTGTATGCAGTAAATTCTACTAAAATTTATATATAGATTGTACGGAATATTTTCAATTTCCTTATTGCAGATCCTTTTGAAAAAGCTCTTCTTTAAAAATAATTTCTATCTCTTGGGTTATGAAGTTGGAGTTCTTGTGGCATTGGAAATAGCGGCAAATCTTGAAAGGCAAGGTAAAAAAAAAACTTAGTACTTAATGATTTCTGTTCATTTTTCACAATTTATCAGTCTCAGTCTGCATGAAACGGAACAAAATGTATACGTTCCAATATGGGCCGATTTGATTCGTTAATAGCAGTTGCCAATCACTTTGGTGCTCCTTTTACCCCCAAACTCCTCCCTATTCAAACTGCCTCTTTTATAGCGCGCGTACAGGTACGAACACTATTGCCGAAATTAAATCAAACACTGGGAATCTGGTAGAATTCGATTATCATGAGTCTAACCTCATGAAAACTGGTGAGTGATTGCGATATATTCAACAATAATCATGCTAAAAATTTTATATTTTGGTGTTTTCAGGTTTACAAGGTACTGTATTCTGCCTTGGGAACGATCCAGATGAATTGAAAGTGGTGCTCAAAGAGCAGTTGAATGAGTATAGAACGGATGAAGAGTTACAAAATGCTATTATACGGCACATGTTTAAGCTGATGGCAAATAGAGATACGAAAAAGTTAGAAAAAGCATTGGCCAATGTTTCCTTCTGGCATGAAAAGATAGAAGCTTGCGTGCGAACTCTTTTAGGTGATGTAGCGCATTCAGCACAATACGCACGCGGGTTGATAGAAGCTGCTTTTGCTAGAATTAAACAAGCGAAGTGCTACAATACTAAGGAGGAGCCTTTACGTTCTAAACTTGTATTACTACGTTGTGCTACATGTGATCCATTATCTTCGGATGTAATTTCTGCACGCTCTCTCCAGCCAGTAGCGATTCACAACCTTACTGCACCTCTACGTTATGCTACTGAAGATCTGAGTTGTACTGCCATCATCAATAAATATTTAGATAAAGCTTTATTAGAAGATTTTAAAACTAAAAATCTTTGTGAAACTTATGTAATAAACGCAGATACTTTTATGTCCATTGATTTTAATAGTGATGTATAATTCATGTAGTATACACGATATAGTTATGGCTTTATGTATGGTTATGGTTATGGTTATAGTTATGGTGAAAATATACACGTATTAATTTTTTTAATTTTAATTTTATTTTGCCACACTTTGTAGGTACATACTTCGTGTGATATAAATAAACAAACTTGTTTCTAAAGAAATAGTTTCCAAAGTGGTACTAGTATGTCAAAAAAGTACCGAGAAAAGATCAATAATACACACAATATCATTTATTCACCCTAATTTATTTTATCGCCTTCAAAGTATTATGCTTCTTCAGAAACGATATACTTACGCCAACGAATAATTCTATCATCAAAACATTTTATAAACGCTTTTTTCGGAAGTGAGTTTAGTTTTCTTCGCAAATTGTTCTTTATATCTTCTACCGAATGAAAACAGGTGCCACGAAGTGGTAATTTAAGTTTAGGAAAAAGAATTAAGTCGGCTAGAGCCATATCTGGTAAATAAGGTAGTTGCTCGATGGTAATTTTTAAGTTTTTGGTTAAAAATTCATTCACAATGATGGCCTTGTGTGAAGGCACATTATCGTGGTGCAAAATTCAAGAATTTTCCTTCCACAAATATGGCCGTTTTTGTCGAATTTGCTCTCCTAAACCCCGCATAATGCTCAAATAATACAATTTATTTACCGTTTGACGTTCCGGTGAGAATTCCGAGTGCAAAAGACTGTCAAAGAAAACAGTCGCATGACTTTGACTTTTGATCGACTTTGGTGTGGTTTTTTCTGTTTCGGTTCAGTTGGAAGGCGCCACTGTGAAGCTTGTTGACTAGTTTGCATGTCAAACTCGTAAACTCACGTCTCATCACCAGTAACAATGCGTTTCATAAATGTTGGGTCAGAATTGATTTATTCTAGCATGTCGTCAGCGACTCATGCGTTTGAGTTTTTGGAAAAAATTCAGGTCTTTTGGGACTAGCTGAGCGGCAACATGTTTCATACCCAAGTCATTATATAAAATGGGATTGATTCGTGAACCACAAAAAGTTCAGCGGCTACCTCTCTCAAACTTGAATGAGGATTTTCAGTCACTATTTCCTTCATTTTTGCGATATTAACTTCAGTTGAAGACGTTGATGGCCTACCAGGGCGAGGCAAATTTTTCAGAATATCTCGATCGCCTTTGAACGCTGTGTACCACTCTTAAGCACTTGTTTTTGATAAAGTCGATTCACCGTAAGTCTTCTGTAACATTTTCAGAGTATCCGAATACGAAATTCCATTGGCGATGCAAAATTTAAGACAAGCTCTTTGTTCGACGTTATTGTCTATTATGAAATTCACAATACACACTAGATCTAACTAAAAACAGCACTGTATTTAATCTAAATGACAGATGCAACACAAACTCCGCGCCAAAATGAAAAACAGTTGTGCCAATATAACAACAAAAAAAAGTATATTTGTAACCATGAACAAATCATCCATTCCCGATGCTTTTTTGACAAAATGTACATTGAAATTTATACATCGATGTTAATGCGCAGGCAGGGTGTTCATATATACGCGAGGTTGTGAAATTACTTTCCCAACGTAGGATTTGAGAGTAGTTGTAGGGGTAACGTAAAATTCGTTATATTTTAGAACCTTCCTGTTTCTCTGGTTTGGAAACCGTTATTTTTTATTCTTCTCAACTAACAGAGGTAGGGCAAAGAGAAATTAGGGCAGCCCGACCGGTAGAATACCTTCACCCTACAGAAAATCGTAGACAAATATCCTTGTGTTGTGTTTCTGCATGAGTAGGGTTTCCAGAGCTTCTTGGAGTAAGAAGTTCAAGGTTCGCAATGCGCTAGTAATACCTATGGTATTGTTACAAGCGTCATAGACTACGGTAGCCGCTTACCATCAAGTGGTTCGTATGCTTGCTTGCCATCTCTGTAATAAAAAATAAACTGGGAGATTTTTAATCAGTGGAAATCACTTTTACGTCATGAACTGGAATAATTATTAAGGCTTGTAAAAATTTTGCCCAGATTGTTATTTCGTTTATAGCTAGTGTCATTTTGATGATCAGTACAAGGCAAATTCTCCAAAATTGTGGCGAAAGCATGTTACATCGACGAGAACGTATCTAAAATTTAACCTACGTTAATTATTTGTTTTTTCAGAGATAGAGTTAGAAGTCTTCTACTTTTGGCACTGAAAAAAAAACCGATAAATATATACTCAAAATGCCTCAAAAAAATGCCATACCCCTCAATTCACATAACCATGTAGAATCACACTGCATGGGTACTCTAGTAATTTGTTTGATTATTGACAAAATGACGAGTGCTTCCAGTATTAATTTTTATATTATAGAAAAATCTTAGATAGTTTACCATTAAAATAAGACTAAGTATATGATAATATAACTATCCATGAACATTGTACAAGTCGCCACAAATTGTCACGCACTTCTTCACATTCACGTGATCACGAACAAACACACCTATAAAATCTCGTGCAGACAAGATGCCATCTTAGTTAATGATTCTAAAAGATCTGATAATTAAAAGTATTACAAAAGTACTTTGTCATTTATTGGATTCATTCATTCATTCATCATTCATTCACATTCATTGGACATTAATTACTCTGTATAGAAATGTCTTAATTTTATGATTTTTTTATATTTTAGCAAAGGTTTACTGTTATAAAAAACTACTTAAATATTGTAAAACTTGTTTCATAATTTAGTTATCATTAAAAATCACATAACCATGGTTAACATTACCGTAATTACCATGACTAATTTGTGCATACGGTGATGTAACGATAATTATGCTAATGTGCACATTGATTACATATATGAACAAAACTATCATTTGAACTATAGTTACTTTATTTTTAATAGTAAAAAAGATAAAAGTACATTATCTAGTGGTTTAATCAAATATTCCATCAACCCATTCTGCTGAAAGACGTTCACTGATAGACATTTTACGCCTCCTACATAAGTCATCACAACGACCGATCCTGCACTACTCACATCTAAGGGATACTCGCAATCTTCACCAGGTTGTGGGTACACCTTGTAGCGAGTCTCCCGGCGCTGCATCTTCCGATATTTGATCACTACCTGAGAACTCTTCGGCCCATCGATGATCCGTTGCACGAGCAATGTGCTTCGCCAGCCACTTATGTTTAGCGATTCTGAGGACTATATCGGTGACTTTAATTCTACTACGAATCTCCTTATTTCTGATACGATGACGTAGATATAATCTGTGAGTAGCACGCTCCATATCCCTTTAAGTGATCAGAAATTTTCATACGAGGTCCGTTTTTAGTGACCATGTCTCAGTACCATATGTCACGAATGGCAATACATATAGGTCAAAGATCTTGAAACAAGATACCGCATCTTGAACGAAAACACGTTAAGTAGCTTCCAAAAAGCTACCCAGCCAAGTTGGGTTCGACGATTAACCTCTGTTTCGAAGTTGGACGTACCTAACAGGACAGTTTGTCCCAGTAAACGTAGTCAATAACAACTGTACGGAAGTTGAACTTTCGAAATGACCTTCATTTGGCCATGTTCATTTTATGACCAACTCCTTCAGGGAAGATTGCAGCATTACACTGAAATGTTTTGTGGTCTAAGCTATGATTACTATGTCGTCGGCAAACCGCAGGCGAGTGATTTAACCACCGTATATATTGATGAATAACTTTCCCTTTCCAGATTCGTGAAAACATCTACCAATGCTGTGGTGAACAGTTTTTGAAAAATATCGCCTCCTCGTGTGACTCCTGACTGCAAAATGATAGGACTTTAAAAGTCTGGTCCACAGTCAGGATGGCTTATTGGCGTTTTTATACAAAGTTTTGACCGAATCGAAGGTTTTTTTATAGTCCACTAACGCTAAGAAAAGAGGCACTCTTCGGTCTCCTGTATAACTTGCCTTAGCGTATGTTGGTGGTCTACGGTAATGAAGTCTTTTCGGAAACCGGCTTGTTTGGGAGGTTGGAAATCTATACATGAAACTGTTCGTAATAACTCTCGACCCCTATTTGTAAGCTTGGCTCAGAAATGGCCATAATCTTTCAGCAGAGCATTGTCGCCTTTTTTTAAAGAAAAACACCGTCACACTTGTGATCTATGCTTGCAGCGTTTTTCCTTCGTGAATTAAACAGGGTCCCAAGGGCCTTAGTACTGGATTACCTTCAGAAGTTCGGCTGTGATTCTGTCATCGCAGGCAGCTTTTAACCACTTTGATGGTCATATAAATCTCGCACAAGCTCCGGTATGTTTTCGGTATAGTGCCTTGTCCTACACGGATTAATCCAGATTTTGGATCTTTAGCTAGATTCGCAACGGGATTCTGCGTCGACGTCCATAGATCTCTGTCAAAACTTCAGGTTTGGATGATAAGAACATGCTGTCGTCGGTGTTCAGCTTTGTTAGCTGTCTTTGTCCAATAAACAGATTTCTTGCTAAAACTTTGTTTCTTTCTATTATCTTTAATAGGATTAGATAGGATCGCTATTTCATTGGCGTGCGTCGCCTTTCAATAACTTGGAGATGCGCCTATTGCACTTCTTATATACACATCAATTGAAAATTGCAGAATCATGTCACGCCTCTCCTTCATGAGTTTAAAGAGTTGAGTCATAGAGTTTTTCAATTCTATTTGTACGTTAGATCTTAAAGTGCTTAGACCCATCCGTAAATTCAAATTACCATATCTACCACCTCATTACCTTGTCACCATTTCACATAACCATAACTATTACATGACATTACCGAATAGGAAATATCTTTTTGAAAACCAGGCCATCAGCAGTGCCTTGTACATTCTGTAAAGTAGGGTAGTCCACCATTTCGTAAATATGATTACATAAAAAATTTGTTTTATTTCAGGTAAAACGCGTGTATTTACGAAGTTTTCGTTTTTTTTTAATTCTACGTTGACATTATGAGCTTGGATTTTTATACTACTATTCAACGCCACCCAATAGATTACAAAATATATAATAAAGCAATGAAACTTCATAAAAAAATAATATATTTGTAAAATTGAACACCCTTTAGATAACAATTAGTCTTATTCGCAGTGTATTTTTATTATTTATATGTTTGGTACCTAATAATGTTATTATGTAAGGAAACATAATAATAACCTTCCTTTCTTCCTTCTTTCTTTTATTGGTATCTAAATTTAATTTTGTATTTCTCCCAAAATTTTGTTTGCATCGTACTCACTCATATACACAACTTCGTAGTCATAATAATAATAAAAAGCCCTTGAACAATGGAAAACACTTTAATAGTTTATCTCGAAGTACATTATCAACATTGTGAAAATATATTAATTACAATACGGCAAATCTCGCTGCCGAGTCGTTTATATAAACTTCGCATAAGTTTTTCTTATCAAATGCATCAAGTATTTCGGCAGATAAATATTTATTAATAATTGCAGAGCAACGCATATCTTGAGTTGCGTAAGGTAGCTGTGTTGCTAAATCATGTACGGCTATTGGCTTTTGGGAATACTTCTGCATTTCAAGTTGTGTCGAAGGCAACGCAGACGAGGCACGTAGTAAAACGAGTTTAGAACGCAACCGACGTACAGAACAACTGTAGCTACGTACATATTTAATACGAGCTAATGCTGCCTCCATAAGAGCAGCAATATATTGAGCAGACAATGTTACATGGCCTAAAGTTCTTTGTACACAGATTTCCATCTTCTCAATCCATGTTGAAGCATTATTCAAAACGTTCTTTATTACTGAACTATCATCTTTCAATATTATCTCGTACGTGTGCTGTACAATCGCATCTTGCAACTGATCCTCGGATCCGAAATCCTTTAATTCTTTATTGACCATATCTTTCAGGTAATCTGGAGTGCAACCAATGCAAAATATTGTACCTTCCAACCCTGGAACAAATAGCCATTATAACTTTTTTTTAAATTGGTATTTGTATTGGAATTTTTATGCACTTTCAAGTATTTTTCTAAAAAAGTAGAACACTATATGTGCCTTACGATAAGCCAAGTATCTTAATTGTAATCATGAATACGCTTTTATTGGCTTGATATGTATGTATGTATGTATATAACGGAAACTTTTACATGATTTTGACCCCCTTCAAAACGTCAGATTAACTCGAAATTTAGCATAGTTATCAAGGACCGATGACAATTCAATATTTCAAACAGTTAGACCCGTTATCCTTATTATTATTATTATTCAAAAATATAAACTTTTCAGCTTTAATAGTGTACACTAATACTAACCTATACTTTACTAGTTTCACAAAATTAATTACACATTTTGGAAGATTGTCTTGTGAACTTGGTTTATGAGGTTTTGTAAATATGAAATAAATAAATGGAACTGCCAAAACCGAAGCTCTTTAAATTAGTACTTATGGAAGTAAATGATTACCATGTTTCTCCAAGATTGTTGCAATTTCCAAAACAACTGGAACTCCCATTTCATAACCTAATAAGTAAAAATTGTCCTTCACTCTGATTTTATTTAGTAGGACCTGTAATAAAATGATTATTTTAAATTATTTTTGTAGGTCAACAACAACTTTTACAAAAGTATGTAAACAAAAATACCTCGGCGAATCTTTCAGCCAATTCAGTGATGGTCTCATGAGGTGTATCGAGTCCCGGCTGCAATACAAGTGCCGGCACCTTAAGTCGTTCGCATAATTGTCGAAAACGTTCATGAAGCCCCTCCATTCCAGGTACTATGCACAAGTATGTCTCACTTACATCAAACTCATCATCTTTCTAAAACACATGATAAATTTAAAATGGATTTTATATCTAGTGATTACATTACACGTACATAGGAAATAATTAAGGAATCAAAACTATGGCAATTTAAAATATTAAAGAAGCTTAAAATTTTCATTCTATCTAAAGTAAATTTTAAAGTCCTATAGTGTTTATAATTAATAATACCACATCAAAATTATGTCTAATTTCATGATGTAGTAAGCAAATAACATTAACTTACCGATATTACTTCATGAGCCCATGTAGACATTGGAATAATTTCAGCAGTGGCCAACAGCTCGTTGTGGTCTACATATGAAAAGAAGTTCCCTAAACCTTTCACATCTTTGAAATAAGGTTCGGTGATAAATTGTTCTAATTCAATAATTCTGCATAAGAAAAAAATATAATAATCTAAAGTTACATCTTTAGCATTTCAGTATGGTATATCAAATAAAACTGTAGAATATTTAATGTGACGGCCTTTCTTTTTTAACCCCCGACATTTAATCTAGTTTTTTTGTTTGTTTCAAAATGACTTAAACGAGAGTGTTCTTAGCTATAACTCAAGAAAATATGTTCAACCGTTTGAAGATTATCAGCTCTTTTATAGTTGATAAATATATATGAGCATCGTCCACAAGTCTGATTGAGTCGAGATTTGGTATTCTGTTACTACAATTATATTAGAAAAACCTTGACATAATGCTGCAGGGTTATCTGGAATCTGTAGGACACCTAACTCCTCACCAACTTATAGTAGAGATATCGTATTTGGACTCATTGGAATGGTCTCATTGAGTAGGTTACTTGTATCAAGGGTTAATTAAATTTTGAATTTATCTTGTTAAATTTAGTGGTAATTTTTATAATTATTTTCTTCCATTATATACTATCATTTAGTTTATGAATAACTGCATATACTGCTTACAATTCATTAATTTGCAAATGTAACGGTTTAGCCTGTAAATAAAATCAATTTATTAATTAAATCAGAAATTGAAATCGAACAATTTATATGAATATCACAAGTTTAAATTGTGGAGTACGTAAAATTACATTCCGTTCGACTCGGCATTTTGCAAATTAGTTTTTACTCATTTTGGTTTAACAACACCAGAAATTTTATCACAACGTTTTCTTTCACCGAATTGTCAGGCTAATGGTGGAAATAAAAAACACATCATTCGAAACGCTATCCAAGAGTGCTATTGTGCGAAATTTATTTATAGTTACCCACAATACTGAAATTAAACATAAATTTGTTGAATAAAAAATAACATTTACAACATTTACTTATTGTACTGAAAAAAGAAACTTTTGATATTGGCATAAAAACAAAATTAAATCATAATTAAGAAACATCAGTGCTTGAGAAAGTCATCTAGTAGCATCCTAAAAATGATAATAAGTTTATGTGCCTGTAACTTCTCCCTTCGAAAGAGGATTTTCCTCTGCATTGGGATTATAACAGATAGGAATCTATATAATTATGATAAAAAGTTAAGGTATCCTAAGTCTGGTGAAGTTGTAAAAGCCGCAGCGGCTTCAGGACCCCTAAGGCTAACAGTGTAGTCAGATCTAAAAAAAAAAAACAAATTAAGGTATCTTATTAAAAATATTAAAGGCATTCATTATTATATCTAATACATAAATAAAATTTAAAGCTCTCTATGACTTATCTTTGTCGTCCCGTGAAAATGTGGAACCTTCTCCTGGCCAGTGTATTCCTCCTTACGACATGAACTTCTTTAAGTGTAACGTGAGGAGATACTTATGCTGGCCAGCATGACAGAGGCGACCGCTGATGTATTTAGATATCTTGGTAGACGCCGTTGTGTTTGAATTGTTTTGGGCTTACACTTACTTACTTGATAGACGTACGATCAAAATTAGTTTATAACTGTCGATCTTACCTGTTTTTACTCAAAGATAATATTTCATCTTCAATTAATGAAACGTTGTGCCTGTCCTCTAGAAGCATATTAATGACTTGACACTGAGTATCATTAATACCTAATTCACGTAGGTTAACGAATTCGCCAACATTTGAAAATTTCAAATCTAAAATATTAATAAAATCGTTGAAATAATAACGCGTCTTATATTCACTCGTACCTAATTAATATTTAAATTATAAATCACACATTTGATAAAAAGGCAAATGGAGCCGCAAAAAACACGAAAATGTTTCATATTAGTATTCAATTTTTATGCGTAAAAATATGCAGCTTTGTGCGCTTTTACATTCGCAAAAACAAGAAAAGGATGCATAGATAACAAAGCATATTTTGATATTAATTTTGATGTTATATTCCTATTGATTACAAAATTACAAAAATGTTGTTAGATTACAATGAAATAATTTCTTGGAAGTTAAAGTAAAATATATGTATGTAGTGTTGAAAGATCATTTTATTTACAATCTAACTATCATGAAACTAAAAGTAGGGTAATACTTGTCACGTAATAGTTTATTAGACAATTATCTAAAAATACTGAAAGAGATAGCGTCATGGTTCCAAAGTAAAAAATATAGAGAACCCCTAGATAGACAATTTAGTATCTCAAGGAAAAATCTAAAATCCATGATGGTCCCAAAAATTTCTAATGCTTACGAAATCTGTACCATTATTGATAGGCATAGTAAGTTAAAAAAATACATAAATAAAGCTAAGAAATATTTATTTTAGTTTAGTTCAACGTTTTCTTGAAAATTGGTATGGAAAGGTCCTCGAAGCTCTTTAATTTCAAGTATAAAAGCTGTTTTTTGATGACGGATGACAGATTAACGAGTACACTGCTGTAGTGGTAATAAAACAGTAAAACTTATTTTAATTGGCCTGGCAACATTATTCACACGGGCGCACGTGTTGTTATCTGGTTGTCAAGAATACACATCTAATTGCATGTCCCACATTTGTTTTTCTGAAGGCTCCATCTGCCATTTTATCAAATTATCAAATTTTTGATATATACAATAAAGCGCATAATTTGGAATCTGTGATATCTTCTACGGCATCTATTCATTTAAATTATATTTTGAATTGAAGAAAATATTTTCGTAAATAACCTAATATTTTTAAACAATATTTTACAAATAAAAATGGTTACTGTGAGTCAACCTTAAGAGATAGACTAATGACGTCGTGAACTATTCGCTGGGCTTTTTGAAGCCCAACAATTATTTATGCATTATTTTGATGTATCTAATAAGGTTTAGCGAGAGTAAGCTATGTAAGAGCCCAAAAAATATTTTATGTCTACTTAATAACAAAACATTGAATTCTCTCTACTCAAAAAAAACTTTATTAGAATGTACGCAAAATATCAAAATAACACCGTCTAAAGCCGTATAAAAATCTCTTGCGTGGATTAGAACATGTAAGCAGACAAACATACAGAGGCGAATAGCGACTTTCTTTTATGTTATGTATAGATAGAGATTATGCAAATGCAAGTTAAAAAAATACCCGATGTTGATGATGAGGTTTCATGAAATGGTATTTATTATCCAGAAGTATGGGCTATATATCAAAGCAATACAGAAAGTCGAAAACGTTATGGAAACAAACATTTTAAAAGACTTTCGAAGCGAAAGTGTAGGTTCTGGAAAAGCTAACTTCAAGAAGAATTTTAATTGCTTACCCGTTATTGTTTCAATTTGTTGCAATAACGTAGGTAGTATGTTATTATCCTGTTGAGTGACCAGCATAAGATTTGAACTATCTAGTGAACACTCCAAAGCTCCCAAAATGTCTAAGCTCCGTAATGTTCGGACGTTGGATGTTTCCTGTACATTAAGTTGTTTTACGATTTATATATCTTAATAAATTTGTTGTGATTTTCAAACTATTTTGGACATTTGCACTAACTTCCATTTTTCGTGATCTTATATCCAGAGTGTCTGGATTTTTGGACTTGTCAGATATAATCAATATTACATATTTACGAACTTTAAATTTGATGCCAGATTTACACAATTACTATAAGAACTATACCTGATATGAAATAAAATATAGTTCAAAACAGCAAGGAAACATTAGATTGTATATAAATAATTATCTAATGGTATCTATTATTAATCTCATAATATTTCATATAAACTATAATAATTATTTGTTCTGGTTTCATTCAGATTTGTCCAGATTTACTTTTAAAGATATTTTAAGAACACAATAATATAAGACACAACTTCTTATATTGAAAGAATGCTAGATGCTGATCCACGTCTATTTTTCTTTTATAATATTTTATCAACTGTATGTTGCCATTAGCTATTATTACGCTCAAGTTAAAAATCTATAGCCAAGCAACTGTGGGTACATTTCACCGCCACATTTAGGAGTCAGCTTTTACCTAGGCTAAAATAAACAATTACCGTCGTAAATCTCAAGTCACCACACAGTAAAACATACACTGTCTGGTGCTGAAAAGTGATATGAATGAACAAGAAGTTATAGAATAATTCTCTTGATCGATTATATGTCAATAACAAATATTCTGAAACTTTATTAAAAATTACCTTTTTAAAATCCAATAAGTTAAGTAATGTTGCTGGTAATCCATCATTTTTGCGTGAATCACAAATTGACTGCCCTATATTATAATGATCGGCGGTCACGAATACAAAATATCTGTAGAATAACAATTTAATTATAATACGAAATAATAATTGAAACGAATTAATTGAAATGAATGAATTTATGTAAAATTAATCTGTTTACAATATTCAATGTATTTATAAATATACTAGCGGTCTGCCTGCGGCTCCGCACGCGTTTGTTACTAGGTAATAATTATTTAAATCCCTTTATTTTTTACTCATATTGTTGACAATTCATATGCCGTATCAATTGAGGAGTGGCATGTATTTACCGTGTACAATTTTCATCAAAATCGGTTGAAAACTATTATTCTAATGTACACAATGCGCTCAGAACACTTGTTTGGGATAAACGGAGCAGGCAACAAGTGGCCACCCCTTCTACGCTAGCTGTGGACTTTTGTAACATAAGGGGGCTGAATTCCAACTTAAACGCCGTTCACTTCCATCTTTAGGCAGCGAAGCCGTCCTTGCTCTTTTTTACCGAGATGCAGATATCTTCTCCGGCTGACACCTCTTTCCTCTCCTACCCGGGGTACAATCTGGAACATTCCTTTGTACCGCGGGCTCGGGTGTCTTTCTACATCAGAGAGTATACCTGCTCTCGTCGCCTCGACAGCCTTGAAGTTCGGGACTTATCCATCCTCTGGCTACGCATAGATTGCGACGATCATCCGCGAAACTATGCGTGCCTGTATAGATCCCATAGTGGTAATGCTGAAACCGAACGACTAGTTGAGCACATGCAAATGGCTATAGATTCTGTGCTGCAGCAGGTCCCATCTGCAGAGGCCGTGATTCTCGGTGACATCAACGTCCACCACGTCGAGTGGCTTAGGTCACGCATCACCGATCATGCCGGGAGATCTGTTTGCGATTTGACGCAACTGGTTAACACGCCAACGCGAATCCCAGATGTGGAGGTTCATACACCTTGCCTGTCAGACCTTCTGTTGACCTCTAATCCAGACGGTTACCTAGTTTCTGTCGATCCTCCTCTTGGTTAGTCGGACCACTGCTTTATCCGGAGTACAGTACCTGTTACGCGTTCAACGCGGCCTTGCTTTGTGGGCTGCCGCCGCGTCTTGTCATAGTCAGTCTGGTCTGGTCTATAGGTCAGCGGATTGGGACGGGATGCGGTCATTCTTCTTTGCGTCTTACCCGTGGGGGCAGATTTGCTTCTCACCGAATGATCCAGACGTCGTTGCTGACTCTGTCACTGATGTGGTGCTTCAGGGTATGGAGATCTTTATTCCGTTCACTGCAGTGCCCATCGGTGGCAGATCACGGCCTTGGTTTGGTCGCTCTTGCAAGACAGCTTTACACCGAAAGCGGGAAGCTACCAGGCCTGGGCTGGTGTGTCGGTGTCTGATGATGTAATTACCAGCCCATTTAAAAAGGAGTATAACTCTGCCTCTAGGTCCTTCAAAAGTGTCATGACTAAGTTGAAGTCTGAGCACATTGGCAGAATTGGCAAGAAGCTGGCGCGTCACCCGTCGGAATCACGTGCGTTTTGGTCTCTCGCCAAAGTCGTCTTAGGAAATTTCTGTCAGCCTTCTTTTCCACCCCTGCACACGGAGGATGATTCGTTGGCTCATGCAGTGAAGTTGAAAGCCTATCTACTGGGCTATCTCTTTGCATCCAACTCGACTATGGATGATCAGAGAAATTCTCCACCGCCTATCCCGCGGTGCGATACTACGATGCCGGAGGCTAAATTCAGGGCAAATTTTAGTTCATAAAGCACTTCTTTCCTTAGATATTCATAAGTCGAGTGGACCTGATGGCATCCTTCCGATCGTGCTGCAAATATGTGCTCCGTAATTGGCACCGGTTTTAATGCGTCTTTTTCGGTACTACTATGCTTTAGGCGTAGTCCTGAAATCCTGGAAGGCCGCTTTAGTACACCCGAGGAGGACACCCTGGAGGAGCACCGGCTGATTAGCGACCACCAGTACGGCTTTTGTCGGGGTCGCTCGGCTGGGGATCTTCTAGTTTACCTGACACAGAGGTGGGCAGAAGCGGAGAGGTGCTTGCAGTTAGTCCAGACATACCAAAGGCCTTTGATCGGGTTTGGCACAAAGCGCTTCTTTCAAAGCTACCTTCCTATCAGATCCCCGAGAATTTATGCAATTGGATCACCAGATTTTTGGCCGATCGGAGCATCAAGGTCGTCATCGACGGTGCATGTTCTGATCCTAAATTTCTCAATCCTGGGGTCCCACAAGGCTGTGTACTGTCTCCAACTCTCTTTCTTCTGCATGTCAATGACTTGTTGCAAATCAGCAACATTCATTGCTATGCTGACGATAGCACTGTGGATGTCTTGTACACTGGCCGTGCTAATATCTCTCGCGAATAGGACGATGTGAGCCGGAACAAACTTGTGTCTGAAGTCGAGTCTTTTTTAATTAAAGTCTCGGACTGGGGTCGACTAAACTTAGTCTAGCTTAACCCTAAAAAGACACAAGTCTGCGCGTTAACCGCTAAAAATTCACCTTTTGTCGCAACTCCACTTTTTGAGAACACTCCTCTGTCTGCCACAGCCAGTATCGGAATACTTGGTTTCGTCATTTCAAGTGAAGCCTAGTTCCGCGGTCAGTTGGAAACTAAGGCCAAATTGGCCTCAAAGAAGCTTGGTGTGCTTAGTAAGGCAAGACGGTACTTCACGTTGACTTATCGCCTAAATCTTTATAAGGCGCAAACTCTCGTCTCTGGGCGGGAGCACCCCAGTACCAGCTAATTCCTTTTGACTGCATTCAGCGTAGGGCGGCTTGAGTTATTGACGATCAAGCTCTTTCCGATCGGCTTGATCCATTGGCTCTGCGTAGAGATGTTGGTTCAGTCAGCATCTTCTACCGCATTTATCATAGGGAGTGTTTCGAGGAATTATTTGGATTGATACCGGCTGCTGAATTTCACCATCGGACATCGCGACAGAATCGCAAATTCCATCCATACCACCTCGATGTACAGCGTTCCACAACAGTGAGTTTCATTAAGGCACTTTCTGCCTCGCACAATCACTCTGTGGAACCAGCTGTCGCCTGAGGTCTTTCCGAGCCGTTATAACCTGGTTATAGCCATTCAAGAAGAGAGCTTATTCTTCCCTAAAAGGCCAGCAACGCATCTGCGAGCCTTCTGGTGCTGCGGATGTTTGTGGGCGGCGGTGATTACTTTCCATCAGGTGCGCCATTTGCCCGTTTTCCCCCTTTTTATCATAAAAAAAATTCCTACTTTTGGGCATGGGGATGAATATGAAAAGAGGCATAATTTTAGTGAATAACATATTTTTTTATTTCATGTACCTGCTTGTCTTTGAGACAGGTTGTGGTTATTTAATGGGATATTAAATGTGTTATATTTGCATTTGAATGGTATAAAATGGTACAAAATAATTGCACTTATCGTACTTTAAAACGGGACATAGTTTTCTTGATACTGAATCAATTTTAGTCAAGAGGGAACTCAATTTTTCAAGTTCACTGTTTTCTAGCATAAACATAAAAATGCTCTCAATTATTCCAAAACTTTGTGCATCAATAATAAGAGATTTTACATTATTTTTACAGTTCAAGTTCTCAGAAGATACTTTCACTTCTACTCCAATCTTTTTCCAAGACCTAAAAATAATAAAGATGTATGTATTAACAAATTACAATGCAGTATACAATAGCCATGCATTCATAAATATCACTGAAAAATAGCTATTACATTTGAAGTTAAAAAGTTATATAATATCGGAAAAGCAAAAAGCTGTTGAACCATTATTATTTTTTATGTAAAAAGCGAAAAGCATTATTACATAATATAAAAAGGAAATATGTTTATATTATTACACATTTTTGTATAGCAGTATAATGTAAAGAATTTTTCAACACACTTGCTCATAAAGTGGCTCTAATATCACCGCAATTAGGCACATAATGACACCTGTAATCAAACTGTGACTTTTTCATTGCTATTATTCACAAGTGAGTTATAGAGAGTTTTTTTTTTATTTTATTGGTCGAGTTGCTTTGTTCTTAAAAAAGTTTCGATACAATAAAGATAATGTACAATAGAACAAATAAATTAATGTACCTATTGCTTGCTCATTTCATACAACTTCGTATTTAAATAGATAATTTCAACTTGTACGTGTTTAATAAATAAAACTTTCACTCAAATATAACTTTTGTTTTCTCCGTAATAAAGAAAACTTTAAATTCCCCATTTTATACGTGGCAAAACGCTATCTGCGGAAAGCCAAAAAAAAAGAAACCTCATTCCTTTAGTCTATGGCCGATCGCCATTGTTAGATGCGCGCACAAACTGATTAATTTTTCCCGCCATAGCGAAAAAAAATTCACAACTCGTTGTCACTGTTGAAATTTTAGTTATTTATTAATTAAAATGTCTACAAGTACTAGCTATGAAGAAAATGATTTATGTTGTACACCGCCCGATATAAGATGTGAAGCCCTTAACGTTATGCAAAGTTTACTACCTGAAAACTCCAAGGAAAAATGATTTTTTATTATTATTTTCTTCACAAGTGTGTTGAAAAACGTCGTATGATACACGTGTGTATTGGTGATTACCGTCCTCGGCTCTCTTAAGACCCTCACGGCCTCACCTAACGGCTCGGGTCTCAGTGGCGCCTCAGCGGTAATCACCAACATTACACACTTGTACCATAATGTACTAATGTCTGACATTAACTAGAACCTAAATTCTACGTACACCGGAATCAGTTTATTACTTTTCAAGTGACTTATTCTCAGGAAATCTACATTAACATTTTTGGATTAATTTGTGAATTGATTGAATTTATTAATAATTTTCAATTATCTACCAAGGCAAGTTTTTTTTAATCAAGCAGTCAAATTAGTGATAACGACATCGGTCAATTGTATTAATACAGTTTACCAGTAAATCTTACTCAATCTTAAGATGTTCAGACGAAGTTAAAACTGGAGCATGATAGTAAATCCTTCTCGCACCCCGACGAATAAGTCGATCAGCTACTTCAGTAGCTAGTTTGCTTCCGTCGCTAACCAATACTTGACAGAGATTAGACGAGCAAAGTATTCTGTTGAGAAACATAAAGTTGCTTATAAGTTTGCAATTTGAAGTATATATCATCTCATTTGCATTTCATTTCATGCATCAAGATAAATATTATACAGAAACGGTATCCAATATATTATATCGCTACTACTTGTAGCAGTAGCAATAATGTCTCAGTCGTAACATGTACGGATACCACGTTGATCGACTTGAGTTCGAACATTGTTATATGTCTGAGCTTTCAGTGAAGGTAAACATCGTGATGAAACCATGGCATGGCCAAATATAGGCGTGTTCCGACAGCTGCAAGTTTGAACCACTCTCTCTAGGCTTAACATGATTACCATCTTGGTCACATCGTCACTCAATATCAGGTGAGATTGTGATAAAACGTAAAGCATACAAATAATTTAAAAAAATAACAAAAGTCTTATAATCTCGTGTAGTAAAAGTAATGTCAATTTTTAATTTGCAAAAGGACGTTAAAGTTCTAACGTTTAATTACCTACCGTGGTTGTGGTTTTATCAACGTCTCTTGAAGTCGTAGAAGAACTCTTCCGCGGCGGTGGCTCTCTGTCAAAAGTCGGAGAGCGCTCGAAGCTTTGTCGGCTGGGAAGGTTGTCCGTGACAAAGGTCTCACGTATCCATCAGTTATACCTTCACTCATCAAAGTCTGTAATATCTACAATAATAATTATTAGCTGATCCTTGTGAATACTTCGCACATTATAAATGTAAAAAATTTAATAGCTTTATGTTAGTTCAAAAGAGTGTTAATAGATGGCGCTAAAACATGTTACTTATGTTTTTGTTACTTATCGTGGCTTCTAGAAAACTCATTGGAAAATGATAATCGAAATCGTTATTTACATATATAAAAAAGTCCCAAAGCAATTTATTCTCAAATAATATTTTTTTAAGTTCTTCTCAGAAAAAGCAAATATTATGGTATCTATCTATACCTGTCTCTCCTCAGAATTTTCAATATCAAATATAGATGAGAAATCAAGTGCCGCGTACGATCTCTGTTTAGTCATATTGTACATTCCATAACGATAGTTTTCTGAATTTAGTATTTGTGATGTATCGAATGTATATCCATTGAACCCACTGCATTTCAGTGAAATCTAAAAGATAGTTCAGGTTTATTAGTACCTATAAAATACCTATTTTGTGTATTTTATTTTATTACTGTAATCGAATAAAAATACTTACATTTTTTAAATCTCCTCTTACGTTGCTTATAACTATATCGCAACCATTTCCGTTAGTAGCACTTAATACCAAATCACCGAAACTTGGATCTCTTGAATTACCAATATTCCTTTCTATAATTAAATAAATAACACTATATTTGATTATAAATAATAAATAATTTTAAAAACAAATTTTACAAGACTTTGAAATTAAATAGTAGATGACTATTGTCAGTGCTTAGAGTAGTAAATACTTAAATTGTAACTGTCCTGTTAATTAGACGAATTTGGTTTACTAGCCTAATCGACAGGATTGCTTTTTTCTCTCACTAAATAACATATTTCAACAGTGTCTGGTAGCAATGTTTATAGGCAAACTAACATTTTACATTCAGGATTATTTTACTATTGTTATTTTATTAGGATTATTTATTATTATTTTTTGTTTATTAATACTTACCATTCAAATCAGGGTATAATTTGCACAAAAAACGTTTTTTTGAATTTGTGGAAACGGTTGTGAATACTCGACATTTGTGCGCCAATGCTATAGATATAACGGCTTGGCCCAAAGCACCGGCACCTCCGTGTACGAGAATACTAATATTTGGCTTTAATTCCGATTTGACAGCCTATGAATTATAATAATTAATATCTTTACTAGGTGACAAAATCATAAAATAATTAGTAGCTCGCAATGAGTTCCATTAATGTATTTACAGTCACTTCCTGATTAGATTCTCTATTTACTTAGCGTTTGGCCCACAATCTCACCATATGGTAAGAGATGATACGTTCGAAGATGCTAACACGCTAAGCCTGGGACTGGTTCTCCAGTTTGATTGCCGGAACACAGGCACAGATTTTCAACTTAAATGTGGTACCTAACCAGGCGGGCTATCACCATAATATGATTTTATCGCGATGGTTTCATTTACCGAAAGCTCAGCTTCGTTGTAGGGATTCGAACATACGTCGATCTAAGCGGTTTCCTTACACGCTACCACTGCAATCAATGCTTGAGTTTCAGATTTATGTAGTTGCTGTTATTGGCCATCTCAATTTATGTTTATTTAGATCTAGTATTTAATTTACAAATAATTGTTTCGACAACTTGTAATTATTCAAAATCAGTATTTGTTTCATTTTCTTAGTTTACATCGAAAATTTGAAATCTACTTACAAGGCAGTAGAAAGCTAGTGTATACGCGAACGGTACAGTAGCAGCATCCTCAAGGTTCCAATGTGCTGGTACTGGCCATATCAAATCTGATTGCGCGACTACACATGTGCTGCATGCACCACCATTTACTAAACCCATGACCCGATCACCACTATTTAGAGAAGAAAATATTAGGTCGTCAAATTATATAACGCGTTTCTTAAATACTTGTGATACATTTAATTTTTATTACCTTTTTAATCGTATGGGCATCTCAAAAGAAGGGACGAAAGTCATATAAATATAACAGTGTTAAGTACGCAAATGGATGAATATAGAAGTAGAGAAAGTTCGATAAAGGTATGGGTAGATTGTGTATGGTATTTGTGCAAAATATGTGAGAACAGATGTGATGAGAGAAGACAATTAATTGAACAGAGCAAAAGAGGAAAACATGCTGTGCTGACCCTACTTAATGTGGAGGGTTAAGGTAAAGAAGAACTAATGTTTTCTGATTAATTTAAAGTATTGCCACTGGACCATAGGAATCCTTCAAACTTGCCATAAGAAATAATTATTAATTAACTTCTTCAAACACAAAGAACATACAGCTGTAATTGGCTGAATAAAAATTATACAGTGAAATAAATATATCATAATACCTTGTACTGATTCCACTAAATTCCATACCGAAATTATTATCGTCTGCATTACAGGTCATGATTCCAGTTGCTCTTTTTAAGTCGGACAAATTTAAACCTGCATAATGTACCTGTGTTGAAAATAATTGTATTGAATTAGAAACATAATACTGTATTTCTACTTCATTCTGAGATAAGTATATACCGTAACATAAATTCCGTTGTTATTTAATCCATTCATCACACTATTATTATCTGTATTTTTAATCCAATGTAAAGTGTGGACGTCACCAACACATTTAACTACAAGTTTTGCATCTTCTTTCTTTGAATGATCATTATTACAAATAGGGTTTTTATTATTTACTCCATTCTGAAACGTAAATATATGTTTTATTTATTTATTCTTAAAGATAGACTGTAAATGGAGATGAATCTAAAATATATTTTAAGAACTCTGTCGTAGTTTTTTTAGAATTATATTTTTTTAGAAATGCCCATCTGGATTCTACCTATATACATCATAAACAATAAACTTCTATACTCTTGTGAAGTTCCTGATCGTCCTAGAGATGTGAATTATTTAAAAATGTAACTACAAAATGCAAAAAATGTGTAGCGACATCTATCTCGCCACATACGAAAGAAGAACTGACGCATACTACATCGCGATATTAAAATTAATCCAACAATTGAACATAATAATATATACAAGAACGCGACAACAACCGTTGGGCAGCAGCCCACCAGACATAGCACTCGTCTGGTTGGAGAAACCTCCCTTTTAATGTGGAGGTGGTAATAATTGCCACCACAAATGTATATTTATTTTAATTTTCAATATTTTTTCGAAAAGCATTTTGTATTTTATTGGAAAATACTTTAAATGTTCATATTTTGTATTATAAAATACAAACATTTTTAATTTTAATTTTTGAAGTGAAAACTTCTTTAGCATCGTTGTGATTGGAAAATCGATGAAGCGAAAAAGAGACAAATACATAAATTCATAAGATTTAACTTGGGAGAAAATGAGATAGGAAATTTTTAGGCAATGGTAAATGGTACAAGAGGTTTGTTGCCACGCAATAATGAATTTTATTACCTCACCAAAAAGGCACAAAACAAAAACTTTCTAGACAAAACTTATGACATTCTGTTACTCATTGTGTAGTCGTAGAAATGAAATAATTTCGGTTAGCGGCCTCTGTACAAACAGTATGGGAATAATTTTGCCAGTTCATACAGAAGTAACAATAGAAGGCGCTAAAATGAGAACTCTAATAAAATAAAATTGTGGATTTTCCAAATTACGTTACCAAAGTACAAGTTTGCATTTTGTAAAAAAAAATCAGCAGAGGACGCTAAAAAAATGTAAGTTGCAAATTCCAATACTACAAAAGTAAGTACGAATTTTGAGATGTCAAACAAACTCCCTAGATAGTACTGACAAGAGAACGAAAATCTTGTTAGAAGATTCCACTTTGTTTAGTTAATAGTTGGGAAAAGGCATCACAACTACCATAGTGTTTTGTACATGTGTATTGTATGATGATATTCCCATGGATATTTCAAATGTGCAAGGTGATGCCATAATTGAAAACGATGTTGTGAATAATGATTGTGAGTACTTGTATGTACAACTTCATAAACTATAAATTAGTGTGTAATTGATGATTTTCTGAACTAAAAAAAAAATAGATGTGATGAAGGTTTCACTTCTACCACGTGTGAATTACACACATGATTTTTTTTCTTTGTACTTTTTATATCAAGTGTAACTAGTATACGTTTTCACATAGAAAACAACTAAAAGAGTCTGGTTAATTTCTTAGTTTTTTTCTCCAATCTGAAAGAGCGACTAAAAATATGAGGAGCAAGGGAGAAAGGGCTATATATTTTCTGTCTCTATCGCTGTAACCACTTTTTTGTGTTAAAACCGCCACTTGTCAAAATAGTGGATGTTGAGATGGTTTTCTCATGATTTTTTTTTTTCAATAAAATGGGATAAATATAAGCGTACTTACGCGTAATTAATTAATTACTTACTTAAGTAAAGTAACGAAATTAGTAGGATGAAGAATATTATTTGAACAAAATCATATAGGGAACAAGATAGCTTGGGGCATTTGAAAAATATATGATCCACGGATATCTCATCCAGAAAATTATTTAATTTATTCCCTGCGAAGGTACTGGTTCGGAAATAACCCAGTCATCAACGAAAGGTGGCAAAGCATTCGATTGGGTTTATTTATAACTATACAAAAAATCATAATAATCAATTAGGTATATTAAATGTTAATATATAATAATAATATTTCATTAGTAATATGATTATCATAATATCACTTCCAAACATCACTATCAATCACGTAATGATCCACTCTATAATAACCTTATAACAGTAAGTATATTGCTCAAAAAACTTACTAAGTGTACCTACAACAAGGTATGACCAAATGTCTATTTCTAGTATTAAAACTGTGCCGGTCATTAACAAGATCTAAATTTCAAAGTTTTTATGAACACATTAAATTATCAAGGATAAATTGGAAGGGCAAAGTTAAGTTTTAAATTCCTAGGAGTTGTTCTTTAATGATTCACGAGGTTCCAACATTAAGCTTTGGGAGAAAGCGAAGTGGGCTAACCTAGCAATGGCAATATCTGTTAACTGGCGAATTTTACGTACCGCGAATGTAGCAGAGCTTAATTTATCAGAATAGTAACTATGGATACAACTATAAAATATGCAGGTAACTATGAAATACATATAGAAAAAATCATTAACTAGAGGTATTTTATTTGAATAAAGATGTTGTCGAAATACGGATTTTGCATTTTATATTTGAATACATTTATTTATATGACACCATTTTATATTTTCCTTTGGAATAAAAATATAACAACCAAGTATTTGAATTTACTATTTTGCACATCTCTAATACTGTCTTGCCTCTTTCTAAATCTTGAATTTAATAAGAACCTACACATTCAAATTAACTCTTATAGATCCATATAGAATATGGTAAAAATTGTTTTATAATTTTACATTTCAATTAAACATAGAAAGTGAGATAATGACTTAATAACCTACAATAAAAGTCATTTTATTCGACTCAATGATATTTTATATAGATACGCGTCATACGCCAACATCATTGCATTAAAAAACAGCGTAAATAAACTCTATACATACAAACTAAAAATAATGCAACCAGTTATATAATACGCAAAAAAGGGATAGAACATGAAAGACATTATATATGTTATTTTTGTTGTTAGAAACAAATGGATATAAATTTTGATTTGTAATGACGTGCAACCGCGACACTGAATAATACGTCACTAGGAGAATGTCAGGCAATTACCTGACTATAATACTGCCAAAATAGAGCACGGGTAACGCATCTACACTTATAAAAGTATCTTAAATTCGACTTACATATGTATGAATTGAAGGAGATAATGATTTCAATATATTTTGTTTCTCCTTTGGTAAATTACGATACCTGATATTTTGTATGAACACTCCTCCACATCTAAAATGAGTTAATAAGTATCAATTTACACATACCTTAAAATAGCGTCATGTTAAAAAGCAACAATCTAAATTACTTTATACCTTGTAAAATCATATGTTTTTGAGACATCCACGTTCATCAAACTTTTACCGTCTACTTTGAAAATTTTGTCATTATAATGTTCATTTAAATTGATTATGAGATTCCTTATAAAAATAGGATTAGATACGCCATCGTGTGGTTCTCTCAATGTATTGAGCTGCAGCATACCATCAATGAGAGTTACCCAATTATTATTCCATTCCAGTAGAGCATCAGTTAACGAGATATTGGCCCTATGAATACTGCAAAAATCTCCACTGCAACAATATGTGCTTTTTAGATATAGGAAGAAACACCATAAAAGAAAACTGATCTTCTTATGATTCCGAGTAAAAGCAACGCTGTCCGTCCAACCTTTAAAGGGCTGTGTATTTTGCACCGTAACTGGTAGGTTTATACTTTTTACATAATATTATAGTAGATATCCTCAAGAAGTAATAAAAATACACAAAAAGAGAAATATTAAGGAGCCCTACTAGATTTTTTTAAATCGTTTCTTAATATTTTGTTGTATCTTAAAAATAGTTAATATATACAACCATGCGAATCTTGAGAAAACAAGGCGTCGCGGTCGTCTTCAGCCTTAGTATTAATAATATTTATAATTAGTTGTCATTAATAAAATTTAATATTATTCCTATTGTGATAAAAAGTCTGATTTATAGTACTTATTACCTGTAAGAATAGTCTCTTTCCCTTAAAAGTTCATATAGTTCTGGTTTTTCTAATTCCATAATTTTTTTACTTTCATCGGAATCTTTCAGAAACGTTTTTGTGTCTTCGACTAATAGTTTACAATTTATGTACCCCGTTGCTATTCTGGAATATTCATTGGAAACCTAAAAAAAATATAGTAAAATAGATAATTTTACATTTATAGTTTTGAGTATTATTCAGGGGGATGTAGGCAGTCGGTGTGAAAAATCATCCTAAGATAACGTAAACGCATGAAAAATGTGCTGATAGAAGGTACTCACTTCGTTTATCAGGTAAATAAAGAATTACAGGCTTTGTAGCATTTGATAAGCATATAACTTGTCCTTGCCAACCTTTACATTCTCGTGGTTAGAGCAATTTAAGCAGTAATAAAAAATACTGTATAATCTGCTAATTCTCTGTACTGTATTCGAGATCCAAATTAAAATTACTTTATTCAATTTAGCCCCTAAAAAGCACTAATAAATGAAAAACCGGTACTAACGGTTTGAAAATATTCTAGTCATCGAGAAGAGCCAACAAGAAACTCGGACAGTTGCAAATTTTTTTTACTGATTTGAACAATTAATAATTATATTAATTTAGTGATTGTTCTGAGAGGGAGTCATTTCCAAATATCACCATCATTCACTTAATGATCCGCTCATTGAAATCTGCTATAAACTGACTTTAAGTTTCTCGTTATTTAACAAAGCAGTATGGTATATTCTTTTGAAAGACATATCAGATGATTTACCTCGAAGTGTCCAGTAACTCTATGTAAAACCACCTTCAGTCTAAGCAATCTTTGGTCATGTAGGACAGGTTGGGAATATAAATGCACATCATGAAATCTAACTGAAAACTTTTTCTTTTGTTCACATAAAGACATAGCTAGTGTATCCCATACAGCTACAAAAACTCCGGCATACGGGAACAAATTTTTCCCTAAAATCATACAATTATACTTTATGATTCATTTTCAACCATTTTATCTCGCACTTTAAAAGATTAGCGCATTTCCATTTGTTAGCGCTAAATTGTGAATTTGGTGAAAGATTTTATTATGGCATGGCAAAGTTACGTCACTGTACCTGATGGTTAGCACAGTATAATACAAAAGCAGCAGCAACCACAGAAAGATCCGAGAATCCATCACCAGTCGGCGCTGTAATGCCAGCTTGAATAAATATTTCCTTACGTTATGATTGGAGAACCCTAGGTCATAAGAACAACACTGTCAGGGAGACGGTTCCATAGCTTCTCGGCCCGACAGAGATAAGATATTGAGATAGAATTTAACATACTATTTTACAATCAATAGACTCAGTAGATTAATAACGAATAAAAATCTTTAATGACGAATTGCATCATATATTGGATCATCCTAGTATTCACTTCTACTTTACAAATGTATGTCTCACTAATTGAAACTGGCACAAAGACGCTATAATCCTCTTACCAAAGACTGACATTACCATAGATGAAAGTATCTTTAGGAAATGTGTTTACCCGCACTTATTCAATCAAAAAATCTTATTCTTACAGCTACTATAACATATTTATTGTTCAGATATTATTCTTTTTGATGCTTTTCCTTTTTAAAATTTAATACAAAATAGATATACCTCTTATTCGATTTCCTTGTAAATATGTATGTTCATCATCGTGTACAGATATTAAATATTCACAGGCAGCTGCATGCTTTTTATCCACTGTCGTATAAAAGGGCATAGTCCTGAAAAATTTAACCAGAGAATACTAACCGGTATCAGTCACTTTGTATAGATGAACACGCTTTTCTTATTCCTCTATAATTACATAATATAAAGAAAGATAGTTTGTTTTTTTAAGCATGCTTAGTTGAAACTACTAGTTAGATGTAAAAAAAAAATCTTTTTTCATGTTATGTTATGTCAGATAGGTTATATGTTATTTATCTTCACGATTTTAAAAAGCGGAATAGTAACGCAACCTGTCGGCTAGTACGGGAAGTGAAAACAACGATAGGTTCGAATAAGTTTAACACATATTAAGCCGTGGGGGATAGCTACCAAAGAGATAAAAATTCTAAAAATTATTTTATAAACTCTGCTGCTTATCGCTTATGCTTCAATTTTTTTCGATGTCTAACAAGAAGGATAAAAATTATTAAAAAAAAATACCATGCATCTGTATACATCCAGTCAACCAAATGGGATAGCATAGGTGTTCCAGTTGAAACAGGAAATTCAACTTTTGGGTAGAGAACTTGAACTTTCGGAGAGTATCCTTCCATATACAACCTGCATAAAGTTAAAAGAAAAAAAGATACTGCAATGAACGATTTGAGTCTCCGCAGGCCACAGACTTTCTACCGGTACACAAATTGTAATTTTGAATGAATCATGTAAAACATTCTTTACAATTGTTTATCACTTTAGATGAAATACATTTAATTTTTGCACTTTTCAAGTATAGTTAACAAACTAGCCAATGGTTCGACAAGAACCAAACTTATAGTTGGCTCATTGAAGCCTAACCTAACTAAAAAATCGGCAAACTCAAAGTTTGCAGTCTGCGGAAAATCATACAATTTTAAAATAGGTTCTTTTATTAATTCTTTAAGAGGATTTAAAGATTAGAATTCATTGCTGAGATCATGCCAACAAAGTGAAATCTGAAAATACAAATTACCGAGACTCTTTAGTTTTAAGATAAATTGATAAGGTAGATAAATCTATATTTTCACGTATCAATGTAATATTTCAATAAATAGTGAATCTGATCAGTGGATCAGATGGATCAATACTAACAGAGGGTAGTGATAAATAATAGTGACGCATATGAGACTCACTTGCCAATAGCTTCTAGTAAAAATAAAACATTGTCTGGGTGATCACGTTTAGTTAGTGGTATATTTTGACATCCAGAGTATAGCGAACGCTTAAGTATAGCCTGTAGAAGTCCATGCGGAGCCACTTCTACTAATACCGCATTCGGTGGTATCAGGCGTGACGTTTCTTCAAAAAGTACAGGATTCTGTGGATTAAAATGATTTACATACTAACATTTTTTAACATGTGTGCAATATATCCAATCCTGTCATAATTTTATTTCTATTAGTCTCCATAGTAAATGGGCACATAGAAATTTAAGGGTCATAAAGAATAGGAAATTGCATAGACGTATAGTATATTAAATCTATGGGAAATCACATTACACTTCAAGAATGTTATAATATTCATATTATTCCTGTGATATAATTTTATATTATTTACCAATAAATTATTAGTATGATATTCTGCTGAATTGTATTTTACTGCTGGTTCATTCCATTTATCACGTGGTACTGATGTTGAAAGCCAGCGTTCACTTCGTGCTTTCGGATGCTTAATAATTTTCGATAAATATTGTAGAAGGCCGGGACCTGCAATTATTATAATACATATTTCGTTACCGATATGACATAGTGTTCACATAATGAAGAAAATATCTCACCTGCACCAGAAATATATCGTGAATGGTATGCGATATTTGAGCATGGCACTTCCTTAGCAAATATTCCTTTGCTTGTTAACGACGATACAAATAGACTCATGATATCAGCAGGACCTGATATCGTACTCGAATCTGGACCATTGTGACAAGCGACCTCAATTTCTGGAGGACACAGCTTAGATATCTAAAATAATAAATATAATTAAATTCCTTGTCATTATTTTACTTAATTATTTCATTGAAATTATTTTACCTCTAGATACCCTAAACCAACTGCAGCCATGGAACCTTTTATCAATGGCGTCTGTAAAGATACTAGTCCGCGACTGTAAGCTGATAAGATCATTTCTTCCGCTGTTAAACAACCATCTGCATAAGCGCATCCAAGCTCTCCCACGCTGTGCCCTATTTAGTTTAAAAATATTCTTTATATATTTTTTTTATTAAGTCAATACTTGAATTTTATAATATAATTTAAATAATTATACGGTAAGGTCGATTTGAAGAATTCGTTACAAGATGTCACATAACTGGTGTAAGGTAATTAATAATTATAGCATATTATGTGTCATCTTGCCTGATACTTCAACAGATTGTTTAAAACTTTAAAACAACTAATTATAAGTATACTTACCAATGATGTTGTCTGGAATTAATCCTAATTCGTGTAAAATATCAGTTAGACCAATCTGGATAGCTGCTATTCCGACAAATGAGTTGAGAATATTATCAAATATTCTCTTATCAGGTGATGTTATTATTTTGAGGATATCAATACCGACGGGTTCCAATACTCGCCGACACCTTTAATTTCAAGAGCTAATTTAATGATTTGGATGTGAATAGGATATAAATTATTTCCAGACATTAAAATTAGCCCATTAAATTAAAAGTAAGTGGTCTGAAGAATTTCAGTTTATCCAAAAATAATTATTCACAAGTCCTTTAATGAAAAGAATGATTACTTGGGATTTGTATTGTGATGGAATTGTCTAAGTATGAAAATAATATATTTTATGTATACTATGCAAGTAATGGAAGGACAAGCGAAAGTAATTTCATATTTACCGTTCAACAGCTGCTGCGAAGGTTGGTATGCGCATGAGTTGCGTACCCATTCCAGGCCATTGGGAACCCATACCACTATACACGAACCATAACGGACGTTTAGCTCCGTCGAAATGCTCTGCCTTTTCAAGATAGCTTACCGTCTGTTGATCTTTCGTGTCTAATGAAAATTTGCATGGATTAATTCAATCGTTTTTTTTTTTTTATTTCTTTATTTGGTTTAGTGTTTTTTTTTTTGAACTGACTACACTGTTAGCCTTAGGGGCTCTATCCAAAAACAGAGCCGCTGCGGCTTTTACAGCTTCACCGGACTTGAAATTTTGATATAATCTCACTTGATGGCCCTATATAGTGACACACTAAGCCTAGTGGGGGAACTGGCATAGTGCAGATTCAAAATTGATTGTTTCGCATTCTTGTTTAACATCTCTTGTTTTAGTATAACTTGTGCAAGGTTTTACTGCGAAAGCACCACTATTATACATTTTTATTCTGCAAAGCTACAATATTTGCGTTGCATTGTTATCATTGGCACATGAGGCATTGCGTCTCATTCCCCAGGACAGCAGCTTATTATTGATTCAACTCAGTTAAGTCTGCGGACCTTTTTAAAGATTATTATATTTAGTTATACAGACTGCAAAAACCACTGAAGGCGAACTGCATACCTGTTACTACCTCTCTACCATAAAAAGTCCTAAAAAGCGCCGCATGATGCGCGTGCACTGCACGTTGCCGCTCTGGTCGGAGTATGTATTATATAACATCCCAAGGCATTAAAATTAATTGACTCTAATAAAATTTATTGAGTTAAGTCCATTACAGATGCAATTTTTCTGAAGCTTTGGAAAGTGTGACAATATATCCATGAATATTTAAACCTAATTATGAACATTTAATGAAAATTTAATTTAGGGTCTAGCAGTGAGCAACAAAAAAGATAAAAGAAAAATGTTTATAACGTTACCTAGTACAATATATCCCCTTCCCAAGTGACCAGAAATACTAGTTGAATGTATGTTATGCAGTAATGCCAGTTCTTCGGGGTCGATAGGACGTGATTTTAGGGATTCGAATATATTCCTGACACCATTTTCTGTTCTACTAGATATGGTGACCAGACGAGGTATACTAGATACGTATCGTGTTGGTTTCTGAAATAATTCTCAAAAATTAAATTTATCACTAAAATATATATTTTTTGCATTATACAGTACTTACCATCAGGTATTGTACCTACAGTTCTTATGTTGAGTTAGAATAATATTAAAAAAAAAATGTTTTACATTCTTAAATTGAATCAATAAGATACCAAGGGATTTTAGGTGAACACTTTCCACCGCAATAGTGAAGAAGACTGTATCTCAGAAAAAGAAAGTATATCCTAACTTTTTTATAGAACCTTACCTTTGCATTGTAGTATCCTTGTAACAATACATGCGAATTAATTCCATTCAAAGATAAGCCATTTACAGCGACGTAAGTACGATTAAAATGACAATGATCCTTTACTATCTGGATACGCCCTTCACGTAAAGCGGATATATCTTGACGTGGGGTATTAAAGTGCAAGTTACCAGCCAGCAAACCTGTTTCATATGCGAGCAGTACCTGCATATAATAAAAATACATTTAAAAATGAGCATACATAAATGAGAGAAGACGCAGCTTGGGCAAATCTGCCCAAAAGCGAACCGACCTTCTAGTGAACATTGCAGGAAGCAATGGATGTGATAAATTTATGATTTATGATTTTTGGAGGATAGCAGTGGTTAAATCATGTTTTTACCAGGATAAAAAGTACCCTATTTGATATTACAGGTTTATAGATTATCTATGTGCTAAATTTCATCCTAAACCGCTCAGTAGTTTTTACGTAGTTGAGTAACAAACATACAAACTTTCACACTTATTATATTTGTATGATAATACTGGTTAAACTATGTCTTTTACCGAGATAAAAAGTACCCTATGTATTAAACCAGATCATAGGCTATCTGTCTGTTAAATTTCATTGAAATCTGTTCAAGCGTTTTTCCATGATTGAGTAACAAACATGCAAACATACACACTTTCACATTAATTATATTAATAGGAAAAGTAGGAATTATTAATGAGGATTACATTGCCAGTACAGAATAATATTAAACTTTATCATACCTTAGTAATTGCTGTCAAACCAGTAGCAGCTTCAGTGTATCCAACATTAGACATAACACTCCCAACTAATAAGGGTGTATTTCTGTTATTACAGAAAACATGATCAAAAGCTTCTAGTTCAGCTTTATCAGCATCAGGTATTGCTAGAATCGTATATTTAGAAAATGTTAAAATAAGAACAAAGTTTCAATAATTTACTAACCAAATAGTCCATTTGGGGTCCATCGGGAATTAGAGAAAAATAAAGCAACAGACTCAAAGAACCTATTCTTGAAACTAAAGTTTGCCTACCAGAAGGGATAGCGTTTAGCATTGGATCGATATTCAATATCGAATTAAAGCATGAGATTTATAACTTACCAGAACCAAATGCTTCAACATATTCGACATCATTGGGAGAAATAGGAACATCCTTATAAAAACTATTCAAGAAATCAGCACTAGCTTCAGGTTCCCGATAAAATCCAAACCGTGGACACGAAAGATCCTTTGTCTTCAATATGAATTCAGTTTTAACGTTCATAACATGTGCGTATACCCTATAAGAAAATACAAACAAAAAGGTATACCTAAGAGCGTTTATTAAATTTTCAGGCTTTTAAATGCACGTTCTGTTAGTTAAAGTATAATGCTGTAATAGTATTTTATGTAAATAGTAAACCACCAGCTGTTTTTACTCATGAAAACACCTTCATAATCAAGTTGACAATAATTAGGAGTGTCATTCAATCTGGATTACGTTTTGAACGATCGCAAACTCACATGCAGTATAGAATTCTAAATTTAAGAAGTGACTTCGCCTCCTTGTTCATGTTCTACCGTTTTTAAAATGAGTAATGCTTAGAGAAATTGTTCGACATGATGCTAACGGCTTCCTTCCATTATGGTATTGCTCGTCATCGGCGGGAAGTTGATTTTTACACCTTGAAACCTAAATGCTCTCGGATAGTTAGATTTCAGAGCAATTACCTTCCGCGAACGCTCTGGATGTGGAATGATCTTTCTGTTGAGGTTTTTTCGTAGAACTACAACAGCTCTTTAAAAGGTGAGTGTACAGTTTTTTAAATTGGCAGACACTTTAACCCCTTTCAATTCTTTAAAACTTTTGTGATGATTCTGGTGGTGCAAGCGTCCATAGGCTGCAGTGATCGCTTACTACTAGGAGGACTGGACGCTTATTGTTTGTTGTTTAAAAGAAGCAACACTTTAGTAAATATTATTCAATTTATAAAATCTAAAAAAAAAACGTGAATACGATAAAAAGTGTTCGGTTTATATAGGAATTTACAAGAACCACACATAAATCAATAATGTTTTTATAATCGTTAATATCATAATATCTTAATATTTTGTTACTTGCCTCAAAGCATCGCTTGCTCTTTGAAGAAACAAAACGCTAGCAGCATCAGATTTCGTAAATCCATCAGCATGTTGATCGAATGATTTTGTCTTTCCATCTGGAGACATCTTTGTAATTCTGTTTGTCAATAATAAAATTATAAATCAATCGAGGTCTATAAAAACTTTATTTTCCTTGACTAAATAATCACTTTTTTTGAAGATATAAGATTTAAGATACAAGATATAGTATAACAAGATATAAGTTTTCTTTTTTGGTATAGGTTTTTTTCAGTATTAGTTGCACAATCAAGAGACTGCATTTTACTTGATGGTAAGTACAGTTCAATCCAAAAACAAAGAATACCACCACTATATTTATAAATTAAAATTAAAAATTCATCCTTGGCCTCTATCATGGCGACCTGTCGGCAGCTAGCTGATCTCGAAACGCGAAGATTCAAAATAGAGTCACTTTGTTGGGCTTATCACAATGTACATGGTGGTCATGACCCAGTCGGTTAAAAATCCCTAAGACTTAATATTACGGAAAAAGTACCTTCCATAATGGACACTGGAGTGTGGCAGGTAGCATATATGACATGTACCCACAATCGCAGCATCACAGACTCCAGATTTTATGGCAAGGAATGCTTGTTCGAGAGCAACAGCAGAGCTGCAGCAGGAGCCCTCAATAGACACAGATGGTCCCTTGACGTTAAGCCAATATGATATACGATTTGAAAACATTGCCTTGCTTGATCTGTAAATTCAGTTTAATCTTATATTTCTAGAAACACTATATAAATAAGAATATTATTTTTAATTTTTATAGTAGCACGGAAATGTTTCAGCACAGTTCTTGATGGTAAATACAGTGCAATCTAAAAACAACGGAGAGGTCGAAAATCCATCAGATAGCCTGTATCATGTTGGCCTTTTAGAATTTTGGCATCTGGATATACAATGGCTGATAACGAAATGCGACAATCCAAATGAGACTTACTCTAAGGGTTTATCATGTTTGGCAATGATAGCACAGTTGGTAGCGGGTACCCCGCAATGAACCTAAGCTTTCGGTGAAGGAAAATATCGTAACGAAACCATAGCGTGGTGGTAGGACTTTTTCTAATGGTCATCTGGCCTAGCTACCACCCTCTAGTTGAAAATCTGTCGCCAAACATCAATAGACGTGTTCCGGCAGCTGCACTTGAGAGCCAGTTTTCCACTAGGCTTAGCGTGCTACCATCTTAGGCCACATCGTCACATAAAATTAGATAAGATTGCGGCCATAAAGCTAAAACTTTAACAATAAAAAAGGGTCGTGATTCAGTCGGGTACAGATTCTTACCACCCTGCATAATTACTAGTTATATAATATCTAACTCATTAGCCTAGTGGTCGTAAGAGCGACTGCTATGCTCGAGGTCCTAGGTTCGATTCCCAGGTCGAGCAAAGTGTTATTGGCTTTTTCTATAGAATTCTCAGTAGCAGCTCGGAGTTTGGCTTTATGCTCGATTAACGGCAATAGGCTCGCACCCTATTACATGGGACCTAAAAAACATATCCGGCGAATTTTGGGTATTCAATAATACATCTCTGCCTAACCCTTCGGGGATACAAGCGTGATGCTATGTTATGTTGTCATTATATTAATACGTGAAGTAAAAACTTCCTACCCCTTTTAAAGCGTATTGCGTGCACGGAAGACTGTGAGATTTGGCATGGTTAAAATTTATATCGAGAAGGAGTGCAGAAAGCTAAAATTTATGTGTAATATCTGTTACTAATATATTAAATAAAAATAAATTAATGCTGCAATTCCTAACCCGACAAGTGCCATTCAACTTAGACCCCCCAAAATTTTGACATTGTCACCCAATGTCAAAGTCAAAATATAGTAACAAAAAGAAGAAAGAAGAAACAAAGAAATTCGCTTTGATTCGATTCAATAGCTATTCGCACACCTTAATTAATTGTTTCAATGATTCAATTAGATACGTATAATGAATTTAAAGTTAACTGTATTTTTAAATTTATCCAAAAAAAAAAAACAGTATGAATTTTAATAGGACTTACCCTATGATACCGAGGGAAGTTTTCATAATATTATTATAAAATCCAGTACTTTCGCTTTCAGAAAACGATGTTCCAATATAGACGCCAACATTTTTTCCCTTAAGATGTTCCGGGCTCACACCTATAGTTACGGTAGTGTCATAAAATTATCATGCATAGGAAAAACAATGTTCTTAAATATGTCCTAATTGAATCAATAGATGATGCGAGTGTGAAATTATTTTCATATAATATTTATAGTTTTTAATCTAGATTACGATACAGCGTATGGTGCAAGTATAAGGAAACCCATCCCATATAATTTTTTTCTGCATCGAATTCGGCAATATATCTCTTTACCAAAGTTCACCAAATTGGCTTAATGGGTTCATCATACAAACCATCATCCCCTACTTCATCCCTTAAAGTTTTATTTTCGCGAGAAAAAGTAGCCTATGTCCTTTTCAAAGGTTCAATATATCGCTTTACCAAAATTCATTAAATTGGTTTGATGGATTTTTCTTACAAACTTTCATCCCCTATTTTCCTCCCTTAAAGTTTTATTTTCGTGACAAAAAATAGCCTGTATCTTTTCCTAAGATCCAATCTATCTCTATACCAAAATTCAGTAAAATTGGTTAAGCGGTTATGCGTGAAAACGTAACAGATAGACAGACAGAGTTACTATCGCATTTATAATATTAGTATGGACAGAGACGACTAGTTTCTGGTATGGATAATGGTATCATATTCACTTTTTTACGCTCTTTTGATCTGTCTTATACCTATTGTGGTATTTGCTAAAAATGTAATCTAATACCTCTTTTTTGTCCTCAAATATGATTTTTTAAATGAATAAAGTAAGAACAAGAAGAAATAAAACGGGGGTACGAGAAAAAAATTTGAAAGCGTGTCCAATTTTAGGGGTGTAAGAAACAACTGCGCTACGTGAAACAAGGATTACCTACATGAATATGTTATATATTCTTGAAATATCGGGTCATAAAAGAGAAAAGGAACTGATTCCTTAGGGCGTATGTGACATCTATTTTTGTAACCTTTAACAATCGTCACATCAATATATATCGTGATTTTTTAAGAAATAAGCAATAAAAAGCAGAATAATAGCAAAAAAGTTATATCCTAAATATATTTTAAATTATAGTTTATTTACTTCTCCTAAAAAGTCTTGTTTTATCTGTTATGCCCTTTGTAATCCGAAGTGTAGATATGATGTTTGACTCATTAATTTTGATGAAGAATTAATAGGGTTATGGCGTTGCCAGAAAATCACCTTTAAGAATAACGTATATGATTTTCGGCATTTGATAATGCCAAAACGTGTTATATTTAATGAAATTCCTCGGCTCTGTCCAATATTAGGATATTTAAGTTGATATTATCATATCCAAGTATTACCTGCATCATAAATAGCTTGATAAGTTTGCTCGAGAACCTTGCGTGACATCGGATCCATAGAATTACTAAGACGGCTGTGCACTCTGAAAAACTGCGCGTCGAAATAATCCAAATTTGGTGCATGGCCCGAGAACTTTGTAGCTTCTGGATGTTTAAATTGCCAGTGGGTCGCTTCTGTTATTGGATCAACCTGTAATTTTTTATAAATAATTAAGTAGGTAAATCGTGTCATTTTCAAAATAAAATTATAGTTTATTCAATTTAAATCCAAAAGGGCACTTGTAAATGTACAAACACTGCCACTTGTATAGAACATCCTAGTAAACGAGAAGAGGCGGCAAAAAACCCGATCGAGTTTATCAATATATATTTTTTCAGTTTTTGTTTTCTTTTTACCCGACTGCGAAATAGGGGTGTTATATTTTTCCACCTTATGTATGTAATGTATATTTATTTCTATGGCACACTCTGTAGCCTAAACGGCTTAATGGATTTTAGCATACGAGGTGTCGTTAGATACGTCTTTATAATGGGAGTCGAGTAACATAGTCAATATATCTAATATTTAAATATGACGTATGGAAATCAAATACAAAGAAAAAAATTGATTTTTTTTTTGTTGCAGTCGTGTTTTTTGTTTTATTACCTTTTAAATATTGTTTATATTTTTGTTTATATTTTTTATTGGACGTACAGAGCTGGTACGGAACATAGTTTACATAGCTAGAAGCTTTAACGAAATCGCTAGACCGCCGAAGCTTATTTTTGAGTATAGGTACTTGAATTGAATTTTTGTAACAAAATTCGTTTAAGATGCATGAAAGTATTGATAGGAAACCCTGAGTTATATCGAATCGGAGTATTACTATAACCAGTTGGAAAATACAAATCTATACACAGTCTTATCGAAGTTTAATAGTAGTCATAAGCGATAGGCAATTAATTTCATACATTTCATCGTTAATGGGTTATTTACAGGTATATTGTATTGAAACGGCGGCTTGCTTTTAAACTTCAGCTGTAATAATAGCACATAGTATTACCAACCATTATTCTTTTTAAAAGTTCATAGTAAAAAAGGTTATTATTTATTACGTGTTTTTCAGCCTCTAGCATTTTGAAGTAATATGAACATATATATCTATATAAACAAGTCGATCACCCAATTAAGCTGCAAACATTGATAGTGCTACACGACAGCAGCTGTCAAAAATAATGCAATCCAGAATGAGCAATATTGCCTGTGTGGCTATTACATTCCTATTGTCATAAAATATTTGATATAGCGAGAATTACTTACTTTAACGTTAAATATATGGCGCTGTTTTTAAAAGTATTTAAAAATGAACTCAATCGGTTTTCAAAGATTTAAGAGTTTAAACAAACGAAGATATACGACGATATCTTTTAATTAAATAGATTATTTTAAACTGTTTACATGTCTGAATATTTTCTGATCTCCCTATTTTAACCCCATAAGGAATAAATTTTCAAAACTCCTTTCTTAGTAATACTCTTTATCGTTATAAAAACTACTGATGTGTCTATAAAAATCATGCTTCTAGGCTCTAGACCAACACGCAACAACTGTGCGTTGTCCGACACACTTGCTTTTTATACAAATTAAGTTTATAGCAAGTGTACGTCGGGCTGTGAGCCTGGTAGTGGCCACTGTATTCTATGAAATCTAAATCAAATAATACCATAGGTATCACTAAGGTGTTAACGACCTTGACACCCTACTAACCGCAGATATAAAACACAAGATTATTTGGACGTGATGTTATGTTATGTTATCATTATATTAATACGTGAAGCAAAAGCTGTCTACCCTTTTTCAAGTGTATTGCGTGCTTGGAAGACTGTAAGATTTGGCATGGTTAAAGTTTATATGGAGAAGGAGTGCAGAAACCTAAAATTTACTAATAATCTGTTACTAATATATTAAATAAAATAAATTAATACTGCGAATCCTAACAAGACCAGTGCCATTGAAATTAAACGCCCCCCCCCCCCCTCCCCACCCAATTATTGACATTGTCACACAGCAAAAGTGCCAGCAAGTGATTTAGATAATACTCATTGGATTAAGGGATTATATCACGTTATGATCTACCGCGATTTTTTTCAATATTCATTGCAGTGTAATAAAGAATCGGGTATGCAGGATTCGATCAAGAATGAATAGTCGATCAGATCGCCTGCAATGCAACGATAGCGTAGCTTAGCTTCAGTCACCGCGTGACGAGCACAGAGAGCAGTAGTATGCGTAATGTTAGCAGATGGTTTAGTCAATCCTACTATTGAGTCGAAAGGTCCCTGATCCAAACCCCGCACATAACTTTTTAATTTTTATAGTTTTTTACTGGTATTCCAAACATATACTATTTTAAATATGTATTTAATTGTTATTTTTACAAAACAATCGATATTAACGGATTTTAAAACAATCGGTTCCTATTATATTACAATTTTATACGATCATAATGTATTAAAATAAAGCAAAATGTTACCTATAGAAAAAGGACACTGTTGTGACTACTGCAGTTACAACAAAAATTACTTTCTGTAGTTTTTACAGTGTCAGCGTCATGACAACATACGTATAAATCTCTCAACGTTCGTTTTTCAACTGAGATAACAACATTTTTTTTAGATCTGACTACACTGTTAGCCTTAGGAGCCCTGAAGCCGCTGCGGCTTTTACAGCTTCACCGGACTTGTGCCGAGATAGTTTTATGACATTGCGGCCGGAACGGAAGTGTGGTGTAAAACGAAGCACAATCCTGTGGCCAAATTTTTTATGGTTTCCGCGATTTTTGAAGATAGATATATGAAAATCGGTATTTAGTAATTCAGTTAGAAAGTGAAAAGATGGGATATAGCTTAATTATGACGTGAGTTAATATTAACCACTGTTGAAAAAATATAAATTATGACCTTGCAACACTGTCTCAACAGCGCTCTGCTTGCAAACCTATAATACGGCCATTACGTGTCTTCCAGTGTTTTCTTATTGTTAATTGTAATATTATCAATAAACTCATTATATAATCAGTCCAAGTTTATTTAGCAACAGGTTATACGCCCAGGCATGTTTATATTATATAATCCGCGAGTTTAATAATTGATAACCGATAAAACAATACAGAATAACCTCAAACTTAAAACGTGTCGTCGTGCCCGTCAACCTTTTGTAGCACACGATGTCTGGTATTAACGGAATTACAATTGAGAGACTGATCGGCAGAGATAATTATACAACATGGAGTTTTGCTATAAAAACGTTACTACAACACGAGGATTTGTGGGATTGCATTGAAAGTTCAACAGATAGCGACGTGGACAAAATCAAAGACGTCAAAGCAAGGTCAAAAATTATTCTTTTCATCGATCCTTTAAATTATGTACACGTTCAAGATGCCAAAACCGCAAAGGAGGTATGGAAAAACTTACGAAGTATTTTTGATGACTCTGGCTTAACAAGAAAGTTGGTCTACTTCGAGACTTGTACGCAGTAATATCGGAACAAAAAAAAAAAGGGTGAGGGAAAAACCCAAACGATGGGAGTACAAAACAATCGTAGGAATAACGGGACTTTGGCAAAAATATAGGAAAATAAAAGAAACGTTAGGACGAAAGGAGCGGGGGATTTAAATCAAAACGACAGGACAAAAAAAAAAAAAAAAAAATAGAAAAAAAAAGAGTCGGTTAAGGGCAGTCAATCAGAGAGGATCGAACGGTCGGTCGGATCAGTAAATCGAAGTGTATCAGAGGGATCGGTTAAGGGCTGTCGGAAAAAGTGAATCAGTCAGTCAGTAGATATCAGACGTTATTATACCAAAAGTGAGTAAATACTAAATAGGCCGTTATAATGCTGGTGAAAACAGTCAAAAGTTCTGCCGGTATTAACAGTGAAATTAGCTAGGTAATATTCAGGTTTTTGTTCTTGCTCGTTGCGTCTGAAATAAATACATCAAGAAGTTCGCGATCGGTGTCAGGGAGATCCCACAGAAAATATAGGAAAAGTTATTAGGGTTAGGTTAGAGTACGAATCTAGGATCTTGCGATATCAGTAGTATTATTTACGGGAGATTTGATCAAATCTAGCATAATTCGAGAAGTAGGATTAGCGCGTGATAGTGAATGTACTAGCTAGTTTTAGAGTAATCTGAAAGTTTCATTGCATGTATGTGTGCATAAATCTATTTAGTATTAAGAAGTGCTGCTTGAAACCCTAAAGACTGTAAGTAGATTTAATTAACTTTTATGGAAATGTACAAAAATAACTACGGAACGTACCTAATATTATAGAATTCAGACAATTACTTATTATATAAACATTCTACTACTTTACATGATCTACTGTACAAATTCTGTAGTTTTAACCTTGGTTAAAATGAGGTACTTATGTGTGACAGGAATAAATAATTCAATAAGAGGGCTTTAATGAAACTGGAGGTAAATCCAGTGCACCGTCTTATCATCAGAGTTTTATTATAGGAATTTCCATTAGGCGTTTGTGTATTGAATCTCTTCACATTAAGCGATAATCGATTTAGTTCGTACAAAGATTTCTCCCTGGGTGTAATCAGAAATTATTCCATGACAGTGAGACTCAGTTTTTGGATCGCCATTAGATTCGAGGGTGGCTAAATGGGTGGCTGTTCGGTATTTATGTTGCTTTGATTTGGTATTCGGTTTGGCATTTGAAAGAGAACTCTTTCGTGCCAAAGTGATCCAATAGCAGTAAGTACCAGATATTGTCATCTTGTAATTCTCTTGCCTATGTGATGGTCGGCCTTCCAGGTCAGACAGGATTCTACACAGACATCCTCTTGTGTTCATAATACAAAGGAAGGTGTGCTGGATTGTACTGAAAGTTAGTACAAAATCTTGAGGTAAATATGTCACCAACCCACACTCAACAGTACAGACATATATTCACATTAATCATAATAAAACTTGTTATAAGTGCCATACAGCGCTAACAGATTGAAAAATATCTTTAATTGGTAATTTCTATAAGAAATACCTAGAATTTGAATTCTATAAAACTAATGTATATTACTTTATTCTTGTAAAATATACATATGTGAATACCTTGGTAAAGAAAGGTATTATAATTACATACTTAGATAAATAAGAAACTATTTGTGTGTTATTGTTATTTGTAATATATAATATTCTCATGAGAATATAAATCACTACACATCATCTACATGTGAACATTTCACATACTATATTTTATACACAGGTAAAGGTAAGGTACATATGGTTGTTCAAGGGTAAAATTTGTGGTTTTTGCCAAAGGGACAAACAGTCCTTATGCCTACGCAATCACCTACCGCCTTCATTGTTCAAAATGTGTGTTGAATGGAGTCAGTGCTAGTTCAACTATCAATTTCATTGGCTCATAATACCAAAATGGTAATGGATATTCTGTGTGGTTGCCGGTTAGAACATTATAAAGTAATGGTGACTGGAACCAAGCAGATGTTCAAATGCCTTTTCAAATTATCATTTATAATACTATATCATAGTATTATATACTATTACATTATAGTACAAATACTCAGTGTTGATTTGGTTCAACACATATAAATTCCAAATACCTATCCACATTTCTTTTGGAACTAGTGTGATATTATTATACAACTATTGGTTTAGCCTACCATTTAATAAGGCAATATTATATTTAATCCGATGGGTTTTAGTCATACTATGTACAGGCTTCTATACCCTTCTAATCACAATACTTGTTAGGGCGTGGCTCATCTTCTATATATTCATGTCTTTTGATCTGTACAGTGATAGGGAAATTTGTGACTAAAGGATAGGAGTTGCGACTATGTCCCTCTCCATATATATCCCACAGTCGGTAGAGTCTAGCTTTATTTCCTGTACGGGGAGGTCTGGATTGAAGTGAGTTACATATTTTCTCCCTGGTTGACTTTGTCACCTTGGAGCTTTCTTTATCATCTTGAAGGGTTATAGTTGGCCTTTACTGTGTCTGCTATTACTACCCATTAGATTGAATCATTAGATTCATTTATTTTTACTTAAATAGGGAACTGGTTCCAGTATTCCTATATCCTGCCTTCTCACCCTTAAACTTCACTAGCAATGCTAGCGGTGGTTGATTGTTGGGTTTCACTATAAAATTAGTGCTACTATTGCGGGCTTGAGGAGGTGGGAAAATAACTTTAGAAAAAAAAAAAACTTTGAACAACTTTCATGTGCAATTAATCATACTTCCAGTACAGTACATAACTACAGTTTATTATAGTATTAATATTAACTTTATTTCATACAATGTATACTTTCTGTCATGTGTTTAAGTAAGTTCTAATTTACTAATTTGATTTAATGTTATGTTTTCTGAGTACCAGATTAAAGAACTTGTTTACTACAAATTTTTTTTAATTCACAACGTAAGGCCATATTAGACGATCACGATCAAGTAACAGTTAACTAGATTGCTTAAGTTTGTATGTAAGCATTATGCAATCAGAAGGGGAAGTATGAGGTTAACCCCCGTATATATAGATAAAGAAAGAGAGGGGGGGGGGTTGTTACAATAGAAACCCTGATTATATCGAATCGGAGTATTACTATAACCAGTTGAAAATACAAATCTATACACATTTATCGAAGTTTAATAAGTAGTCATAAGCGATAGGCAATTAATTTCATACATTTCATCGTTAATGGGTTATTTACAGGTATATTTATGTGAAACGGCGGCTTGCTTTTAAACTTCAGCTGTAATAATAGCACATAGTATTACCAACATATATTCTTTTTAAAAGTTCATAGTAAAAAAGGTTATTATTTATTACGTGTTTCAGCCTCAAGCATATTTGAAGTAATATGCAACCATATATCTATATAACAAGTCGATCCACACCAATTAAGCTGCAAACATTGATAGTGCTACACGACAGCAGCTGTCAAGGATAATGCAATCCAGAATGAGCAATATTGCCTGTGTGGCTTTACATTCCTATTGTCATAAAATATTTGATATAGCGAGACATTACTTACTTTAACGTTAAATATATGGCAGCTGTTTTAAAGTATTAAAAATGAACTTAATCGGTTTTCAAAGATTTAGTTTAACAAACGAAGATATACGACGATATTTTTAATTAAAGATTATTTTAAACTTTTGACATGTCTGAATATTTTCTGATCTCCCTATTTAACCCATAAGGAATAAATTTTCAAAACTCCTTTCTTAGTAATACTCTTTATCGTTATAAAAACTACTGGTTGTCTATAAAAATCATGCTTCTAGCTCTAGACAACACGCAACAATGTGCGTTGTCCGACAACTTGCTTTTTATACAAATTCAGTTTATAGCAAGTGTACGTCGGGCTGTGACCTGTTAGTGGCCACTGTACTCTATGAAATCTAAATCAAATACCATAGGTATCACTAAGGCGTTAACGACTCTGAGACCCTACTAACCGCAGATATAAAACACAAGATTATTTGGACGTGATGTATGTTATGTTATCTTATATAATACGTGAAGCAAGCTGTCTACCTTTTTCAAGTGTATTGCGTGCTTGGAAGATGTAAGATGGCATGGTTAAAGTTTATATGGAAAGAGTGCAGAAACCTAAATTTACTAATAATCGTTCTAATATATTAAATAAAATAAATTAATACTGCAATCCTAAAAGCCGTGCCATTTGAAATTCCCTGATTCAAACCCCCACATTAACTTTTAATTTTATAGTTTTTTACTGGTATTCCAAACATATATATTTAAATATGTATTTAATGTTATTTTTACAAAAAATCGATATTAACGGATTTTAAAACAATCGGTTCCTATTATATTACAATTTTATACGATCATAAGTATTAAAATAAAGCAAAATGTTACCTATAGAAAAAGGACATGTTGTGATACTGCAGTTACAACAAAAATTACTTTCTGTAGTTTTTACAGTGTCAGCGTATGACAAATACGTATGCATTTCAACGTTCGTTTTCATGAGATAACAACATTGTTTTTAATCTGACAACACTGTTAGCCTTAGGAGCCCTAAGCCGCTGCGGCTTTACAGCTTCACCGGACTTAGCCGAGATAGTTTTATGACATTGCGGCCGGAATGGAATGTGGTGTAAACGAAGCACAATTCCTGTGGCCAAAATTTTAATGTTTCCGCGATTTTTGAAGATAGGAATGAAATCGGTATTTAGTAATTCAGTTAAAAGTGAAAAGAGGATATAGTTAATTATGGAGGAGTAATATTAACATGTTGAAAAAATATAAATTATGACCTTGCAACACTGTCTCAACAGCGCTCTGCTTGCAAACCTTTAATACGGCCATTACGTGTCTTCCAGTGTTCTCTTATTGTTAATTGTAATATTATCAACAAACTCATTATATAATCAGTCCAAGTTTATTTAGCAACAACCACAGAGGGTTTGGCAATCAATTGCCGATTGCCACTGTCATATCGGCCTGCAAGCCTCTCGGCAATTGAACACTGACTGATTCAGAAACATGATAAATCGAAAATTGTAATGGTGACGGGTTTATAAATATGACTCTGGTGTTCTTTTATTATAGCACTAGCTGTGCCCGTGACTTCGCTCACGTGGACTACAGAATGCTCGCGCGAATCTTAGTCCCCCGCTCTCGGCTATTTTATTTTTTCAATAATTTTCTATAACTCTTATGGTTTACTCAGCGTAAACCATTTAAGCGCCCAAATTGATTTACCATGACCAGTTTTACCAGACCTACAAAATTAGCTATCTAACAGTGACAGTTCCGTCGAAATTGGTCCAACCGTTTCGGAGATTACCCGGAACAAACAGACAGACAGACATACATAAATTTTAGGGTCTTCTGTTATATGTATCGTATAAACTTTCATATGAATTTAGTAAAAAGCTGTTATTTTGACATTAAAAAGAGACATTTCAATTTTATTTATTGTATATAGATCACAGCAAATTTACGGCTAAGTACAGTACAATCCTAACACAACGGCGACCACCGAGAGATCGTAATCCAACGACGGTCACTGCTATCATACCGGCCTGCGTTAATTTAATTGGACATGCCCAGGCTGATCCCGAAATGAGAAACGCAAAAGCAAATCACCATGGCGGAATCTTCACCACATGCATGGTGGTCGCGATCCGGCCGGGCAAAACAGCCCTACCACCCCGCTATCGCCATTTCCTCGTTCGTTACTCAGCAAGGCGCACGACTTACAAGTGACGTTGGCTTGGGCGTCCCGCCTTTGAACACGAAATTCGACATCACTTACACCCTAGCAGTGTTTTGCGAACCTGTCGGATAGTAATCCCTACCACCTCGCTTGATTACCTGCCACCCAATCACCCATCTCTTATTTAATTTAGAGAAGTTAAATCAAGTGAAAACAAAATTTCAACTTACCCTATTATAAAGAATATCGCTTAGCTCTTTAACAGAACGAGCCTTCGGGTAAAGTCCAGACATTCCAGATATAACTACACTTTGATCATATATACCTGGCTTCATTTCACCATTTTCTGATATTGCCGTCATTTTCAATCTGCAAGTAATTCAGCAAACAGTTACATACTTAAAGTAACTCAATAGATCGTAACAAAACGAATATACCTTCTTAGGTGAGAAAGTTTCAAATTAGTTTTCGGCATGTTGAACAAAAAAAGCCAATGATTCGAACATAGCTAAAAGCTTGCATGCTAGCATGTCACGTCTAAAATAGGTGGCTTTGAATTATTATAATACGAACTTGTCCATTTGGTAAAAGAAAACATCGTGATGAAACCATAGCATGGTGGTTGGGCATTTTCTAAAAGCCCGTCTGTAGTAAATAATCTGTCTGTAAACACTTAAAAATGTGTTCTAGCAGTTACATATGAGAGCCAGTCCTATTCTTGACTTTTAGCCAAAAGCCAAACTGCTATCTTAAGGCACATCATCACTTAAATATGGTGCAATTGTGGTGTAACAATAAAACAAATAAAATATTACAAAAAAACTCGGCACATCATCACTTAAATATGGTGCAATTGTGGTGTAACAATAAAACAAATAAAGTATTACAAAAAAACTCTGAACAACTAACATCCAGGCTATTATAAACTCAGAACGATTTCCAATTAGAAGAAAGAAATTAATCGAGTAACCGTAGTGGAATATCATGAATACATTTAAGACGTGGTCTGATTATCATGATTCGGGGTGAAGACAAAAAGTTGTAGGAAAGAATATTTGATACAATAAAAAAATTAATAACAAATTGTTTGTTACGGATAGACGTAACAATTGCTAACCAGTTTCAGATGGAAGTAAAAATTAAATTTTTGAATCAATTATTTATGATGGATTTCCTCAACGCCTTCGTCAATTAACAAGCTATAAATTAATACTAAACACTCAGATGAGTATGTAATAAATTATGAAAAAAATTATGGAGTTTACAATAAATACGATTGCAGTTAAGAAATAAACATGTAACTTACTGTTATCCAATACTCAAACAACATGCGAATGCGACAAGACAATAAATCATTTATTATTAAGGCCGTTTTATATACTGGCAATAATTTATATCCTACCTAATTAATTACGTAAATTTATTGTAACTTATATAATACATAATATATACAATACATTAACATGCGTTATTTGCTGAATATATTCGGGCATCATTGATTATCAATAAATATAAAATGAATTAACAATATAATATCATAATAATATAAATAATAAAAATATCATATTTTTTCAATTACAGCAGTATTTCATCGTTCGGAAAACTCTATATCATGTGAAGGAGAAAACACACTAGACGGAAGATGAACTTTTCATTGCACGGTAAAAGTAAGAGGTGCTTGTATCGGAATAAAATCCGCGTATTGGATAGTATTCACCTGAAGTACCTTCATGGCATTGTGAATATCAAGTGATTGTGTGAGCAACACTGAAGTCTTGTGGTGTGCGAAGATCAGCGGAATAGCAGCCTATCTAATGCGACGACAGCTGCGATCGTCCGGGCACGAGTCTAGATTTTCTAACGAAAGGATTGCAAAAAGAATCATCTTTGAACTAAAGGATGGTAAACTGAAGATATTTAGAAAAGACACATGAAAAAATTTAACATAGAACCTTCTAAGAATTCGCTGAAAATAGGTATGAATGGATACACATAGTGAATCACATTGTTTTTTCATTCGAAGATCAGAGAAGGCGCTATTTAGTTAATAATAGAGATTACTTTAAAGATACATCGGCCATGTAATATTTTGTATAACTACGTCAATGGTAGTAGCATCTGTGAATGTCACAGCCATAAGCGTGAACACCACCGAAACCACCACAGAAATGTGTAATGACGGAAGCAGTCACCGGTACCAAGATCAGCAAGAAGTCAGTAATAATAAAATAAATAAAAAGTAAGAGGCAAAGCCAAAGGTGTGGTAAGAATTTGTGAACTTCTTTTTACAGGTCATCGAACAATAGTGGCTGCATACGTGGTATACTGGCATAAATAGTTAAACAACTTTTGAGAAACGGTAGTATATACTGAGGACAGAGAAGTAAAAAATTCTATGATATTAACAGTAGGTATATAAAACTTGAACACTAAAATTTGTATAAAGAAGTTATCAGAACCATTTTCTTAAACCTATCCAGCCAAATTCTGTCAGTTTTCTTTTGCCGTGAAGTTGAACGCCGATATTCTGAGCTCTCTCTTCACATCCAACTCTACTCTGGATAATCGGGGAAATTCTCCACCGTCAATCCCGCAGTGCGATACTACGATGCCGGAAGTTAAGTTCCGGCAAAATGCATTTCGCAAAGCACTTCTTTCCTTGGATTTTCATAAGTTGAGTGGATCTGAAGGCATCCCTCCGATCGTGTTGCAGATATGTGCTCCGGAGTTGCTACCGGTTTTTACGCGTCTTTTCTGGCACTTCTATGCTTTAGTGCACACGATCCCTAAAAAAGGCAACCGCTCGAATCCGTCCAATTACAGGCCTATAGCCATCACTTCCTTGTTCTCCAAGATAATGGAATCCATTATCAACTGCCAGCTCTTGCGATACCTAGAGGAGCACCGACTGATTAGCGACCGCCAGTACGGCTTTCGTCGGGGTCGTTCGGCCGGGATCTTCTAGTTTACCTGACACATAGGTGGGCAGAAGTAGTTGAGACCAAGGGAGAGGTGCTTTCAGTCAGTCTAGACGTAGCAAAGACCTTTGATCGGGTTTGGCACAAAGCGCTTCTTTCTAAGCTACCTTCCTATGGGCTCCCCGAGAATTTATGCAATTGGATCACCAGCTTTTTAGCTGATCGGAGCATCAAGTTCGTAGTCGACGGTGCATTTTCTGATCCTAAATTTCTCAATGTTGGGGTCCCAAAAGGCTGTTTACTGTCTCTAACTCTCTTTCTTCTGCATGTTAATGACTTGTTGCAAATCAGCAACATTAATTACTATGCAGACGATAGCACTGTGGATGTCTTGTACACTGACGGTGCTAATATTTCTCGAAAATACGTCGATGAGAGCCGGAACAAACTTGTGTCTGAAGTCGAGACTTTATTAACTAAAGTCTCGGACTGAGGTCGACTAAACTAAGTCCAGTTCAACCCTAAAAAGACACAAGTCTGCGCGTTAACCGCTAAAAAGTCACCATTTGTCGCACACAGAAACCCTGTCTGCCACAGCCAGTATCGAAATACTTGGCTTCGTCATTTCGAGTGACGTCTAGTTCCGCGGTCAGTTGGAAAGTAAGGCCAAATTGGCCTCAAAGAAGCTTGGTGTGCTCAGTAAGGCAAGACGGTACTTCACGTCGGCTCATCGCCTAAATCTTTATAGAGATGTTGGTTCACTCTGCATCTTCTACCGTATTTATAATGGAGAGTGTTCCGAGGAATTATTTGGATTGATCCCGGTTGCTGAATTTTACCATCGGACATCGCGTCAGAATCGTAAATTCCATCTACACTACCTCGATGTCCAGTGTTCCACAACAACGCATTTCTTACCTATTTCTGTGGAACCAGCTGTCGCCTGAGATCTTTTCGAGCCGTTATAACCTGTTAACTTTCAAGAAGAGAGTTTATTCTTCCTAAAAGGCCGGCAATGCATCTGCGAGCCCTCGGGTGCTACGGGTGTTTGTGGGCGGCGGTGATCACTTTCCATCAAGTGCGCCACCTGCCCGTTCGTCACCTTTTTACCATTAAAAAAAAATCCACCTTTACGGGAAACCTGTTGAAGTAAACTTAATCAAATTAAATTTTAATTTCACAAAGAAAACGTAACGTTTTTCTCAGTTGTTGCATTATTCAGTAATTAACGGAGATATGGCGTTGTCAGGAAAAACCACCATAGAGAAATTATGTACCTGAGATGATGTTGATTATATGAGTGTACATTTTGTAAATTATGATCTTGTAAATTATACAGATACATTAAACAAATAGTTTATTGCTTTACACTTTTACGTAATGACTGATTACACGGATAGAGTTACATCTCAGTACAATACTGGAAGTAGAATGCCCCCATCACTCAGCTCCCTGCGCTGTATAGAAGCTTCACCACCGCGCCACTGCCTTGTGACATATGATAGTGACGTCAACATCAACGAGAGTCCGTTCAGAGTCTTCTAAGTGTGGTGTTACAAACGGCTATCCTGCAACAGTTGGAACCGCAACTTCCAGTCAACTTGCAGCACCACAAAAACAACGGACTAAAACTGACTTTGCTGGCTTGAAGGTGACTAATGGAGCTGCTTATCATCGCTGGATGGGGCCTGGTCTGGCTGGCTTTATAAGGCCGGGCTTAACTGGCTTGGCGATAACACTGTAACAAAGAAGTATTAAAACCGTAGAGAATCATCATACAATTAATAATTAACACTTCGATCTCCAACGAGGGTAGCTTCAACTGACGAAAATAAATAAGTATCCACATAATCATCGGCTGACAATGATAATGCGAAAGAATTTCTCCAGTAGGTGTAAATATTATACTTCTCTTGACCAGATTAATTAACATACAAACATTGACTAAAACTGCTTATAGTAAAAGCTTGGCAAAAGCACCGATTTGCTATATCTATACCAATTATTAAGTTCAACATAATTATTGTCTGTTTTTTTCAATGCGCTAATCTCTGGTTTTGCGAGACAGATTTTAAAAAGTAATTTTGCCCAATATAGCCTATTTTTGAGCTAACTTCACGCTATGGACCATATGCAGCGGAGCAGTAGGTAATTATGAACGTCACGGAATCTAGCGAGCTGTTTGCAGGCAAGTACGGGAAACGACGGTAACTACAGGATACACGGGTATGTAGACGGAGGCAAGGTGCGGAGTAGGGCCTTAGGATCTAAATTCAGTAAAATAATATTGATACATTTGCACTCAAAAATAAAAAAACTACGTGTAACCAGCAGTATAGGAACCCTAATTGTAATCATTTCAATAATCTAACGCGCATAAACACAAAAGATTTTAATTTGATGACATCGTAACCTTTGCGTAAAACACCGAATATTTTAGGCATATAAAATAAATAAAAATCTTTATTTGAGGTCTGTAATGCAAGTTCTCTACGGGAAGCTCAGGAAATTTCTACTTGATAATACCCCAGGGTACTTTTAACATATCATCTGTTTTTTATAGTTTCTGTAAAGGATTTAGCATTTGGCTTCAATCTCACCTGACTTGACCGTACTTACTTGGCAAAGGACTAAACTTGGTGGCGACAGCTATCCAGGCTGTTATTAGAATTACTCTACCACGGTGGTACAGTTTCATCACGATGTTTTCCTTCACCGAAAGCTTAGGATCATTGTAAGGTTTTGAACTCGCATTGATCGTTGCCGTGTTCATAAACGCTGAGCTATCGTTGTTTTGAACTATACAGCATTTGTCGTCACAAACCGACAAAAACAACTCTGTGCTGGTGTCCCTTGGCCATCTAGATATCGGCTCACTCAGAAGAAGCATCAGAGAAGCGTGCAGTGAAAATAAATCAACTCGCTGTACTCTTTATATAAAACTTGGTGATAATTAGCAACCCACTTTCGAATCTGGTTTATGGAAATGTAATAGGATTTAATAATGTGCATGCCGTCGTTGCCTATAATTAGGGGTCACATTTAATTAAAATATTGTACTGCATAAATTTTTGAAAGATGATGTGTTCATGTTGTTTCTGTTGGCGACCTAATTAAATAAAGGAAAAAGAATAAAGAAGAAATGGCAATTGGCACCCATTATTATATTATATCAAAATTATAAAATTCTTTATTCAATATAGATGCTAAGAATGCACTTATGAACAAAATACTACTGAAGGTTTGGAAAACATTCCAGTCATCAGAAACAGCCGACAAGAAACTCGATCGAATTTATCATATACATTTCTTTTTTTACATATAAATATATGTACAAATAATACACAATTAAAAACAATGATAGTTATCACATTAATGAAGTGAATGAACGGATTGGGAATGATTTCCAGACATTACTAACATTCATTTAACGATCCACTTTTAATAGCCTGATGATAGACAATAAAACCTGCTTGACATGGTCTTTGAACGAATCGTCCGGCAAATCGGTAATATGTTTGGGGTTATGAGAAATGACTTGTAGTGAATTACCTAAAGCAATTTTATTGGTCTTAGTGAATTTAAAACATAGGATGAGCAATCCGTGTTTCTTTTTAGTATGTATTAAAACTATGACAGTCGTTTATCAAATCTAGCTTATCAATTTACTTATTGTTTTGTATTGGAAATGTTTTATCCCCGATTTTCTTCCCATATTACCGCCTCTCTTATTTATTTATTTTGATAATTGTTTACGCTAATCTCCGAAACCACGCAGCCGATTTCAATGAAATTTTGTGAATGTGTATGGTTGATTCCAGCTTAAGAGATAGGATAGTTTTGGTCTTGATAAGTGGCGCAGTTGATGAGATCTATTTTTTTTAACGGAAAAATTAAATTAAATTTTTTAAAGATTTGTCATCCAAAAATTCATGCAACCAAAAATTTTAAAATTACTCCACCCTCAATATTTTTAAACGCATTTTTTTAAAGATTGTAATACGTTTTTATGTCCTGTAAGCTATTTCGATTTTTAACACTAAATATAAATTATAGTCTGATTTATTTTGAGTTCCGATATTAATTTTCTTATAAGTAAATTGCACGCGTGCGAAGCCGGGGCGAGTGGCTTATAAAATTCAAACACTCTTAATAATTATTAATCTTAGTAAATACTCAGTAAATGAAATGTATCTTTCCAATACCTTTAGATGTTTGATATTGGAGCCTTATGTCGTAGGAATTAAGAAAATGGTACCAGTGATAGAGAAAATGAGGAATAATATATCAGCGTGATATAGGCATGTCATAGGAGTAGAGGAAGACCACAGAAGTTATTTATAGGCCCTTATAAAAGGTATGAAAGTCTAGATGACAGTTGATGAAGGAGAGTGAATGGGATAGATCGATGGAGTTTTAGAATACCTACAAGTATTGTTTGGATTTAATGTGCTAATGATTGTTATAGGTGTCTTTAAAGTTAGTATGGTGTTGTGTTATTTTTAAGGCATTTAAGTAAATTGGTCATCAGGTCACCAGTTGATAGTCTAATCATATAACCTCAAGCCGGATGATTTAAAATCTCTTTTTGCCTTTACTAAATATTTTGAAGTAATTACTGAAAGGTTGAAGGTTGATAATAAAAGAATCTTTATAAAACTATTTATTCAGCAAGAGTCTTCGATAGTTTTTCTACTAAAATTCGCGTTCTCTCAGATATATACTGGTCTACTTGAGCGAGAACTTTGACTATATGAAGAAGCTTTTGTAAGCCTTTCTTAAATTTTTCCACTTTTTCCGCGCTTGATTCTTCTTTTGTCCCTTTAAAAGTTATGAAAGGAAAAGTTGTTTCAATCGTTGGTGTTCTAAAACGTTTATCCATATGTGGTTTTAGTTTTGGCACTTTCATGGTAGGTATTTTTAATTTCGATAACCTTAACTTAGGCAGTTTTATTTTAGGTACAAAGCCTTTCGGAGGTGCAACCGCTATAGTTGTTCGCGTATCACTGTTAACAGATTGGTCGATGTCAGATTCTATAAGGACGAATTTCCCATCTTCCACAGCTTTTGGTATAGCATTATGAATGAGTGTGCAAAATGACTCAACGTCAATATCGCTTTTGAACAGGTTTGATGGTTTCCCTCTTAAGTTTGTTGTCCAGAACGGTGACGCCTGAAAGATTAATGTGTAAGTTAAAACGGTTTCCTGCAAATTTATATTCCTTTATATAATCTTCTTGGAAGAACGGTGCAATTTTTAAATTATAGGTAGAAATATCCGTTGCATTATTTGTACTGCAGTCTGCTGGGGCTTTAATGTCTTTGAAGAAGTTACTGTCTCGTAGTTAATTAATGAAATTGCTTATATTAATTCAAATTAATATTTTATAGTAGCTTGGAAATTTGACGGTACTTTCCCTGGTGGTAAGTACCGTACAATTCAAACAAAATGGCAACCACCTATATAGGGGCATCCATCGCCGATCACCGTTAGTTGTAATACCGGCTTGCATAAATATTTCATGTTACTCTTGACGGTACCCAATGTCGTAAGAAGGAGAAAATAGATTGGCCAGGAGATGATTCCACAGTTTCAAGATACGATAAAGATACGACATAATATTTTTGTTTGGCGTTATACCTTTCTAAAAATTATCTATACCATTAATAAAATTGAAGTGTCTGTTTGTAATGTCAAAATAATAGCTTTTACTAAATTCATATGAAAGATATACGATATACCTATAACAAAAAAACAATTTTAAATATTTTTGTTTATCTGTCTGTCTGTTTGTTTCGCGTAATCTCCGAAACTATGAAACCGATTTTGGCGGGATCTTCATTGATAGATAACTGATGTTTTAAGTTACTTTTATTTTAGAAAAAAGAATTAGGGTTCAGCTCAAGTAAAAAAAAACTTGTCTTGGTGAATCCATTCGAGTGCGTAAATGGCTTACGCTGAGTAAACCATAACAGCTATATCAAATTAATGTACTATATATTTGTAGATATTAAAGAACCTACAAAAAAGTCAATTGATGCGAATGCGAATGTCTATCTTCTAAGGACACCCACAATAAGCATTTTTCGTCTTTAAAATAGCCGGGAGCGGGGAAACAAGATTCGCACGTGTGGCATTCTGTAGTCCATGTGAACGAAACCGCGGGCACAGCTAATATTAAAATATAACAGGTATTTGCTTACCTTCTCTGATCCACTACAGTCTATTGTAAAACGAAGAGGCGATGAGACAGTCACAATGTTCTTTATTACCTATTTCAAATAGAAGTAATTATTGATTAGTTATTTGAATAAATATAAATTGTCAACCTAGTTTAAGTTTGACTGGAACAGTGTTTATTGTTAATGATAATGTCACAATTTCGTTAGATTCAAATAATTTGGGCTGAGGTGGTTTAGACGTTTCTTTAGAATATTTGAAAAAGATTTTAAATGGTAGAGGAGTCAGATAATACATATAATTTTCAGTTTTAAACATATTTGATTATGTAAAAATAGGTGTGATAAACGAAAATGCGAACACAATTATGCTTGTGAAAGTCTCTAACTATTTCACTATTGCACCAATACGTATGATAAAATTACAAAGAACAATAATGAAACCAACACTCTTCAATTCCCATTATTAGCGGCAAGATTCCAATTACTTTCTCTGAATATTAGCAGTGATCCAACGACAACGGATACCAACCAACGGTAACAATGCTATCGCCACGTACCGAGACATTGTCCTTACGAAGCACACGACAGTCACGACATTTCACGTGTTCTAACAAAAACACCGATCAAGCACGTCTCAATGATGACACATACACGAAATGTTCAGTAAACCAATATAACATGTTTTCATATAAAATATTGCATGAAATGTTTTTTCCAACGTTTTTTTCACCCCAGCTTCGCACGGCTGCAAAGTACAAAGTGGTGTATTTTTGTATTTTGCTGCGAATGATTTCTACGGTTAAGCGTAATTTTGAATCCGTGATATCGCTTATGATATTCATTTAAATTATATATTGTAGAGGACAATTTTAATCTACATAAAATGCTCAAGTTAACTAACATATTTATCTGGATAAAGATTATTACTGAATTGGAGAAGATAGTTTCGCAAATAACCTACTTGTTTTAATTATATTGTTGAAGATAAAAATGGTTACTGTGAGTCAAACTTACGAGATAGACATATGCCATAGCGGACTTTTCTCTAGGCTTTTTGAAGAACTGCTATTATTTAGTACATTATTTTGATGTATCTTTTTTATCTATATCTATCTTTATCTAACTTTGACGGGTTTTTACGTTCCCGGCACTTCTATCATAATTATGGTATTTTACGGGTATCACTATATTACTTATATTTTAGATTTGTATATTTTGATTGGGTTATTAGGTACACAAGTAAAGGCTGACATTGTATTAAGTTTTCTTAATTTTGAACTTTAACACACTATCATATAATTACAATAATTATTCCACGTTAATGTTTTTATACGCAATTGATAAACCTTGACAAGAGCTATCGATTGAAACTAAAACTAGTATCATAGCTTCTTTGAGTCATAATTTATACAAAACGGTATTTATGTAATGCAACGAAACAATCTTAAAATGGTTGCGCTTCACTATACGTCACAATCATCACTGTATGTTCTGAATTCTTAGATCCTTTAACTATCGATTGGTGTAATTAAAATTTGTTTGTAAATGATAGACATGTAGCTGAAATGCGAAACCGTATCCCCCGATTTGATTTTTTGAATTGCGTCCCACTATGAAAAGCAAATTTAAAAACCTATTCAAATTAAAAAAAATTACATAATTTTATTTCAAAAGCATCCTACAATTCATTTCATATACTGTGACACCGTTCGAAAATTTTCGAATAAGCAAATTAAATGACTGTCGACTCGGCTACCTTTGCTGCAAGGTTATGGTTACACAATGAATTCATTTAATTTAATCAATCACATCTTATCTCTCTTACGTGTTCATCTAATTTTTTATTTCTTTCTTATATGTAAAGTATGATCATGGAGTGGTTAGTTGGAAGCTGTTATGCTGGCAGTCTAGTATTATATCTATCGCTAAAAGTTTACTACGAAAATGAATTTAAAAAAGCAACTGTTATGGACGATATTGATTGTTACTGCTTTGACTGCAGTAGAGGTATGATATTGTTTAACTTGTTTTATGTATTTTTGTATTAAGACTTAAGAACAGAAAATCCTCTACCTACATAAATACAAAACGAGAGGTGTTGCGGGACACCCAGTAGGAACGAATTTCCTTTCGCTATATACTATGTATGATTAAATAACAAGCACAATGAAGTAATGGTAATAAAATTGTATTTCATTGAACAAAAATATAGAAGTAAAAACTTCTTCAGGCGCTTTGGGCACTTTTGGGATGGGGAAAAGCATTAACTTGCGTCACCGTCACGCTCAGATATATATTGTACAGATTCAGGTATAATACTTCCTAAATATGAAGTTTTCACTTCTCACATGCAGTACTACGATTGACAGTTTTTGTTTATAAAGTTATGAAAAGAAATATTTTCTTATAAATATGCATATAGTTAGTGCACACGTTTATACATGTGAAGCAGACGCACTTACTATAGACATACGCTAGTAAACAAGATATAAGGTAATAAACGATACTAATAGGAGCAGTTGCTCCTCGACGCCAACTACACGTGTACCTCTCTCTCTTTCGTCTCTGTCTCTTTCTAAAAGAAGTGTCGATCGCACATTTTTTCCCGTGTAGCTCCCATCAGCCATACGCGCGATATGGAACTTCGTTCCATTAAACTGTTTATTGAAGATACGAAGGTACATAATAATGATATTATACGTATGTATACTATTTCCATTTCTTTATTTTCTCTATCACAGTTCTAATTTGATAGTTGTAGTGTTGTTACCAAATAACTAATGATATCGATCGCATATATTTATTACGATTACGACAGTGACGATTCATCGGATTTTGATTAAAATAAATAAATAAAGATTACCTGTCGTTATAATTATTTCGTTTCATTGTCGAGTACCTACCTATACCTACTTATTTTGCAACAGCTTCGAAAATTTTGAAGAAGTTGGCATTATCAATCCAGAATTAATATGTGTAATATCTTGTAATGAAATATAATATTAGTTAATAAATTTGTACAAAAGTATCCGGCAGTAATTTAGTTTCTTACATTTTGTAAAAAAATATCGGGTCTGTTATCGTGTTACGTTTATCGATATAGCGCCATCCCTATCAGTTTCTCTGACTCTGGTATAATCTTGTACGTGCGTTAACGTCATATATTTATAAAATAATGCATATATAATGTAAAAAAGACGCTCGTTCAAGTTTTCACAGGAGCTGTCATCGAGAAAATATAGAAATGGAAATGGTATAACTAACCCATTTTTTATCATTGAACTTTGCTGGCATTGAAATTTCTTTGGAACCCTCCACGCTTCAAAAGATCGCAGTCAAATAACCTAGTATTATATTGCTCCGGAGAGTAAGGTTTCCAGAGTTCCTTGGGGAAAGACAAGTTTCGGCAACGCGTTATTTATACCTCTGGTGTTACAAACGTCCATATGCTACGGTTAAAACTTAAAATTAGGCGGGCCGTATGCTTTTTTTATTAAAAAAAAACCTCTAGTGAATTTACAAGATATATTTTCCTCCTCAGCTATGACATTGTCTAATAACAGATATTGTTGAAGTTCAAAAATAGTGACATACTTAATGTTATCCGAAATCCTAGTAATACCTGAACATTGCAAAAATGTTATTAATTTCTATGAAATTAATACTATTATAAACGTTTGTTTTTCAATTGACAAAATTGAAGCTTCCCTCTCTTGCTAAAACTGCCCAGGTAATTTTGTGGAAACTTAATATAATATGTATGTTCCTAGGTATTATGTATAATCCGCTTCACTTATACACAATAATCATCACATCATATACGTTTCGACAGAAGTGATTATTATTAAAATCTTACAGGTTATTTATTAATAAAATCTTTTAATGATTATAAAATATATTTTATATTTATTTAAAATTCTTGAATATATACATTAGAACACTGAGTAGATAAGGGAAGCCAGACAGAGTGGCGCCGTAACGCGTTACGTTACGAAGCGGTTTACCCTCCCATAAGAAGTTATCACTTCAAAACTCCCAGAGCTGTTTTCTTATTTTAAACCATTGTATACTGTGCTATCTGTTTGTGTTCCTATAATGAATGAATGAATGAAGAAATAATCATTTCGCGAAAACAATCGATCAGCTAACAGTATGAAAACTGCTTAAATGATATTATCTTCAAGAGATTAACCCAGTGTCCTTTGTTGCAGAGTAGTCTACTTTTAAAACGCTCCTTGCTGCTACCTCGTCGCCCCGAGCCATGTTTCACGTGTCGGCAGGAAGACCGACCATACGCATACTCTCTCATATCCTTCCTCGGGAAGGTCAAGGACATGTTCGTACGGGGACTCAACGCCCTCGTGGCTAAAAGCAAAGATTATAAACTAGATAACTAAGTAATAATATTTAAGTTATTTATTTTATATGGGCAAGAATAAAGTATCACAGGTCGATGCATTTTCCATTGTAAGAATAAATAGTTCTCTACAGTGATATTAAGAAACTCATTTGATTTTTTTGTTTGCTAATCTCTGGAATTACTGGCCAGATTAAAAAAAAGCCTTTTTGAATTTTATGAACTATGTATTAAAAAGGAAGGCTAAGTATAAAACTTTACGTTACCAACTTAAACTGTAAACAAGTATGGGGAGTGAGAACAACGTTACGCTACACAGCAAACGGTTGAATAAATTTAATGCATGTGGCACGTAGGGCGCATCTAGTCTGTATTATGTTAAGATGATATGTTATGATAAGCTAATCAATCTATAGCAGAGGTGGGCTATTATGAATGATTTAAATGCCTAATCGAAAAATTTACGCATTACTCAGAGGTGGTCGATTATGAATGATTTACATTATCGACAAGTTTACGTATTACTCAGAGGTGATCGATTATGAATGATTTACATTATCGACAAATTTACGCATTACTCAGAGTTGGTCGATTATGAATGACTTAAATTATCGACAAATTTACGCATTACTCAGAGGTGGTCGATTATGAATGACTTTCCTTAACTACAAATTTACGTATTACTCAGATATGGTCGATTTTTGAATGATAACTTGTCTTAATTGAGATATGCATATTAATAGTGTTGATCGGTAAGCTAAAAAATACGTAAACGAAGTTCGTTATAAGAATATGTGTACTAAAGAGTTAAAAAAAGATCGTTCTGTCATATAGGAAGTTTTTTAAAGAGCATATATGCCGAGAGCTAAAAATATTTTTGTTCGGTAGTATTTCTTATTAATCCTATCAAATTAGTAGCTCCTTATATTAGTAACCAAATATTAGTAATTACTAATGGTTATAAACGAGATATCTCAACATATCTTCATAATCGAATGATTGCATTAGTATATCACACAATCGTACACCGCTACAATGTAGTCGATATAAATCTGAATGTAATAAAATATAACAAAATGAGGAAAAATTAAAAAAAAAACTATGGTAGATATATTTAAGCATCTTTTTATTTAACCTTTTAAGTTTTTATGTGTTAGATATAAGAATGAATGTTGCAGTAACATGCTTTTATAATGTTTAGAAAAATATGTTTCGAAATTTCAAAATAAAATGATAGGAGAATATTACTTGCAACATTAAGTATACAAAACTAAAATATGTACCGATTACATTTGATATCTCCATATGACTGCGTACAATTTGTATTATATTAAGATTGTATCTACAGAACCAATATTTAATGTTAGAGAAGATTCGGAAGGCGACTCCGAATAACTTATTGGTCAGAAGGGTCATTGTAAAATTAAAATGTGTTTAGATCTCTTTATTCCATATTATAATTAAATCGTGTTGAATATTTTAATTAAGTTTTTGTATTCGAAGTGACATTTGCTGTCGGCCTTAATGGCGTCACTGAATGATAATTAGTGTAGTATTTCAATAAATAAATAAAAAATCGATATTACATAACATTTTTTTAAATATTCTTTATTGCACAAAAAAAGTACAAATGGTGGACTTAATGCTAAAAAACATTCGCTGCCAGTCTTCCAGGGGAGAAAGAGAAAGGTATATGCAAGGTGTGCATACTATTTAGTAAAAAAAAAAGGAAAAATCAAGCCAATATTCAATTGCTCCAAGTAAAACCTATGTAGCGAATACTTGAAGGAATCCCGAGAGTTGGCATGTTGGATGTTGATAGGAAGCGAATTCCACAGTCATGCTGCTGTTACGGCGGTTTAATTTATTTATATATATATTTATTTATTCACACTGTTACGCTCGTGTTCAAGCAAAATGCCGTATCATAATTATCATTATTTCAGCCGAAAGACGTCCATTGTTGGACTTAGATCACGACGACGACCGGTCCTGTGCTGCCAGCATCCAGCGGCTTCTCGCAACCTTTACCAGGTCGTCAATCCACCTTCTAGCGGGCCCACTCGAGAACTCTTCGGCCCTATCGACCATCTGTCCTGCGAGCTACGTGCTCCCCCCACTGCCACCTAAGTCCAGCTATTCTTAGGGCTATGTCGGTGACTTTGGTTCTTCTACAAATCTTCTAATTTCTGATTCGATGACACAGAGAAACTCCGAGCAAAGTCCTCTCTATTGCCCTTTGAGTGACTTTAAACTTTCTTATGAGGCCTATAGTTAGCGATCACGTCTCAGCACTATATGTAATCACTGCCAACACACACTGGTCAAAGACTTTCATCTTGAGACCCTGTGATATCTTGGATGAGAATGCCGTATAGGTACAGTTGTTAAAATATATGTTCAAACACGCATGACACTTGTGACGCAAAAAGGTAGGAAAACAGGTACTAGGTCAGAAAGAGAAAATAAAAAAAACTATACTATAAATCGATTATTGCATCAAAAAAGACAGTCAATAAAGATAGACAGTCAGACAGTATGTCTGTTTTTTTGGCACGCTCAGTAGTGTAAAAGGCTTGATGGATTTTAGCATACGAGGTGTCGTTAGATTCGTCTTAATTGTGAAAGTGACTGTATAATATTAATGTACGATGTTTGAAAATCAGATAAAAAAATAATTTAAAAATATATTTTGTTGTCAAGTGTTTTAGTTGCAGTCGGGATTTTTGTTTCCTTTTTTAATATTATAGCATGTTTTAAATAGTATTATTGATTAATTATCTCTTATCTCGTTTATATAATTGATTAGCTCGTTATATTAATTATTGATGTGAAACTTCTTAGGCGGCGATTCGTCGTCACGTTTAGGCACCTTTCGTTACATGAGAGGGAAAAAAATATAACGTAGAGAGAAGAAGAAAGAGATCTATAAATTATATACCTAATAGTTAGTTAAGCTATACGCGTCTCCCTTTTTAATAATTCTTACTGTACGGTGCTGTACTTTTTTTTTTGTTTTTAAGTATTATTTGCATACAATACTATATTAAAGTGATAACCTTAATTAATTATTTAAAACTATTTCAGCCAATGTTAACATTTACGTCATATATAATATACCTAATTATACACGGACAACGATAAATCTTATATTTTTAAATTTTCAAAAGCCTACCTCGTAATCGGCGAGAGGGTGGTCGCTATTGTTTGTCCTACCTTAGATCCAGGACAATTGATATCTATAGTGTAGAATTAAAAGCAATGATGACGAAAACGGCAAAGAATTTGCCGTGACTGGTCCATCGATCTTCACTCCTATTTTACTGCACGATAACGTAAGACCTCATACATTACATAAATTATAATTAGAAACTCTCCGTCATCGTCCGTGCTTTTCAAACTTGGCTACAACCGACTACCTCTTTAATTTAGAGAATTTCTAACAAGGGAAATGGTTTTTGAGAAACTGTAGAAGCTGTCGTTACGAACTTTGTCGAATCCCGTACCGCAAAGTTCTTTCATAATACATTAATGATTTTCTTGTAAGGTGGTAAAAATGTATTGGGTGATAGTTTTGGTTTTATAAATTATTATTTTCATAGAAAAGAAATATTTTTATTTTTTTCTATACACTGGCAATTTTATAATTAAGATCCAAATAATATTTATATTAAAGACAGAGATTTAATTTAAACTGAAAGTCGGATGTCTTTAAAATGAAGAAAACAATAATTTGTAATTAATATTATTAATTTAATATTCATTGATTGTTCCTTGATGTCGCCGTTAATGGACCTTACTGACGTTATCCAATTAAATAATTAATTATAAACAAATATTTTCTTAATATCATTATCTTTATAGCAATAATTTTTTGAAACGTAAATATTCTGCAGCAGTTAATGATCCTTTTCTCCTTAATTCTAAAAGTTTTCTCGAAACATCATGTCTTCTATCAATCGCAGGAACAACTATGGGTTTCATTTCTGAACTTAATACTTTCTGCAACCTTGTTTTACCTAAGATTGGCACTTTCAATGGTTTCAAAGGATTTACTAACCTTGGTAATATTGGTAACAGCGGTGGAAATAATGGAATAATTGGGAAAGGAGGTAAAATCGGCAGCGGTGGTAAAATTCGTGGTAATAAAGGAGGTATTATTGGTAAAAGAGGAGGTATTAATGGTAATAAAGGTAGCTTTGGTATTCTGGGAGTTCTCACAAATCTCGGTGATTTGCGAGATAATGATGTTTTTACTTTGAACAATTTCGGTTCTAATTGTTTCAGTTGTGGTGGTATCGACGGCAATTTTGGTAGTAACGGTGGTACAGCAAGTTTAGGAATACCGGAGTTTATGTTGATTAGAACAGGTGTGTTGCGATTTATTTTTTTGATGATCAGTGGGCTTAAATGTTTCTTGTTGTCTCCAGCAAAGAGGCCGAGGTTAATGCCATTTGTTTCGTTCAACTGGAAACAAATTTAATAAACGTTCTACAAAACAATAATAATTAGCTTTGAAAACAACACACAAGCTATCATGTTTGAAATGTGTAGCCAAAAACCTGCAGATGTGATACGATAGCAGCACTTTAGAGCCAGTTTCCTCTATGTTGCGTAGGTAGATAACAGCATGTTACCATCTTCAACTACATCTTCACTTAACATCAAGAGAGGTGATGGTCAATTGGCTTAACCTACGAGTATAATTAATAAAATATTATTTTACAAATTGAGTGAATTTACATATTAAATAAATAATAATATAATAAGCGGAAAAGTTTTTGTTTGTTTGTTTGTTTAAATTAAGCTACAACTCACAGATAACCTTAAATATTGATTTTTATTACGTAAGTCTGAAGCCGAGGCCCTTCCGCACTGCATTAACCGCGTGCGCTGGCGCAATCATTAATGATACGGAAATACAATGTTCTACAATAATATTGGTCTTTAGTATACATAAAAAAATGGAGATAGCATATACCTATCTCTTATACATAAGCCACAGTAAGATATTGTGTGACAAATATGTGTTGAACTTTTAAAAGTGATATATATATAGGCATTATTTTTAGACATGGTATATTAATCCTTACAAACAAAAGTTACTTCACCATAAAGACAATTTTATGAAGTATGCTATTTGGACACTTAGTTTAAGAGATAATTCAAAATTAAAATAACTTGTACTTGAGAACACTTATGACAGACTACACGGGTGCGTTGGCGGTGCGGTGGTTGAATAAACACGGGTGAAACTGTGGGGCACAGCTAATATTCAATATAAACACTAGCCCTTTGAAATAATTGAAAAAGGTGACAATAATTACTTAATTAATATTCAAATTTCGAGCCTCCACGAGCGAATATATTGTCGTGAATCCGCTCTGCTATCGTCGGGGATCTCCACTGGACGATTATTTTCCGCTCGCGTATCGTTGCGTGGCCAGATGGCAAATCGCAATTTATTATTGTAGAATATATGAAGTAGGAAAACGAGTAACAAGAAATATAAAAATGTAGTCTTATACAGAAACTTACATGTGCAATAAATAGCAAAACATATGATAAAGTTCTTGCAAAATTTAAAACTTTAACTCGTACCATTCTGTTGTATTTATATGTCTACCTAACCCGTGTTAATTGAACTGGGCATTGTTAAAATGGACCTTTATAGAGGCCAGATGATACTTTCTTTATCTCACGATCTTATTCAGATTGGACACGTTACGCAACTTATTGTTCGTAATTATATACAAAATTTTTGTTTCGTATAATAATTTACGATTTACTAAGGAAACATTATTAGCAATATAAATAATACAATTACATATAGCAGTATCATAATAATTATTACATGAAGCCTGAATCTTTTCCAGTGCGTATAAAGTTTGAAGTAGGTAGGTATATAATTTTTTCTCAGTTCTAAAATGCTTCGTCTACCGTAGTTATGTCAACTGTGCTAAGAGTAGTTATATTAACATTTTCCAAAAACTTGTTGCATTCAATTTGTTTATTTATGTTATACAAACTACACAGTACATTTAAAAAATTGTAAAATAGAATATAACCCTAAGTGCCAATTAAGAAGTAGTACATAAATTACGTTTTACCTAACGATAATAATAGTGTGTATGAGTCTATTTAAAAAGATGTTTATTAAGTAATTTGTGTGTATGTGTCTGTATGGGTGTGTGTGTGTGTGTATGGATGCTAATACTAATAATCCAAATAATTTACTAAACACTGAGAGTAATGAAATCGGACGGTAATTTTTCACATTTGATCTAGACCCGGATTTATAGATTGGTGTTCTGAAGGCCTCTTTCCACTTGGAAAATAACCCGATGTTAGTGATTTGTTATATAGTATAGTAAGAGAGGTACGACCAAGGCTTCACAACATTGCCTAACAAAAAAGTTGGAATTTTGTCGGTTCCTGGACCTTTATTAGAGTCAATTTAAGTATTTGTGTAATAAACTTGGAAATAAATTTAAAAAGCCCATACTGCTCAAAGAATTAGTTTTGGAAGAGAGATTCACGGAGCGTTGAGTATTATTACTTGTGTAAACATATTGAAAAAAGTCTAATAATAGATTACACATGTCTTCACCATCATTAGCTGATAAAGTCCCATAACTTACTTGTGCGGAAAATGAATGCGACTTTTTAAAATTTTTAACATACTTCCAGAACTCCTTATAGTAGTTACTTTTGATTGAGAGTTCACATTTCTTAATATAATTGTGCAAGCAAAGATTTTGCATTTTTTAATAGCGTTTTCTTAGAGTGTGAAACTGTGATAATCTGAAAGTAATCCAAACTTTTCAATTTTGGTGGTATATATATTTTTCTTATATAATATGCACAAGTGGTCGTGAGTACCATATCGGTATATTTTTACTGGTCCTAAGTTAGTGCACGTATATATCAATAGCTAATTTTATTATTTCTTAGAAAACATTAAGAGCGTTATCAACGGATTCCGTACCCAAATCATATTCCCAGTTATAACAGCTCAAGTTCGATTTTATACTATCGTAGTCGGCTTGTCTGAATTTATATTCACAATGCTGGGGATATTTTAGTACCTTAAAATTTATATTTGGGAATTTAATTTCTAATGCTGGATGGTGAGGTAGATCTTCTTTTACTAACGGGTACTGTGATCTAGTTACAACTGCATGAGTATTGCAAAATACCAAACCTAATAGTCGGTCATTGTCATTTTTTATTGTATTGTATTGACCCAAACCCCATTCCGACAGTAGGTCAATAAATTCTTTTTGATAGTCACTAAGATTACCGAAAGAATAAGTTAAACGACTAGGATTATCGACAATCCAAGTGATATTGGGCAGATTGAAGTCACCCAAAAGCTTGTGTTATTGTGTACATATTGCAAGTGTAGATGCTCCGATGCTTGACGACTAAATAATGTTCCTTTTTGACATTGGTATCTAAAAACAACGACGACCATCGAAAGGTCAGTAATTTATTGCAGGTGGTCACTGTTATGCCAGCCTTTCGACAGCTGTTTATACCCTGACTGATCCCAAAACGTGACAAACTAAAAGAATGTTATCATGGAAGGAGTTTCGGGATTTTTTACGAAATCAAACCTCTAGGTATAACCATAAAGTAGAAAGTCGTTTAGTTAAACATTTAATCGTGAAGCTGTTAGGCAATAAATTATGAAATCGTTTTTGTACCATTAGTATATAACTGTCAATCAAATTGTCTGATACAACACATCATTGAAATATTCAAATGGTTTAATCACCACGTTTGATCTTATCGTTCATTTATTTCCACAAAACTTTCAAATTAATTTCATCACTTATCGTATTAGATAAATGTATATAAATGAAATCACGTAGTAAATAATAATTAACAAAAAACTCTGTTTAAATAGGAAAACAGTTTTATTCTGTCATGCATACAATATAAGGAACGCGAGAGTCGCGCCGCTGGGAAAATGGGGGGTCAAAAATTTTTTTGGTCCTCCGTTGGGATTATTCTCTTTACGTCATCATATTACGTAGCTGGATGCAGTGATAAAGGAATATGTTTGGTGAGTATAACTGAAACCTATAAGAAATACAATTTTCTTAAAAATTTCATCCAGTTTGTTGTGAAATTATGGTTAAAAAATATTTTACTTAATTCTATATGCCATTTGGATCCATTTTTTACCTGATCTTAATAACAATATTGCCCAAGATACACATTAAACCTTTCACGATGACTTGGAAGTAATGTAGGTTAGCACTCATGCAAAGATTCTTGATGATTACTAATTAATTGCTTATGAAATCACAATGTTTTACTTCACCTAATTTTTGTATCATTTAAGAAATGGAACTCTTCAGACTGATTCACGAACGCTCTACCACTGGTCCTCTACCATTTCGAAATGCATAAAACTGGTATTAAAATACACTAAGAAACAAGCCCCATATATCTAGGCTTACCGTGTCAGTTACCATGTCTACTGATTACGAGCCGAAATTATCTTCCAGCACTCAATTATAAAAATAATTAAAAAATACTATTTTAGCACAATTTTCAACTGATGGACTGAAACTGAAATGACAAGTTTTATTTAAAAACCACTAGGGATTTTTACACTATACCTCACTTCACCGAACAAAATAAAACAATAATAGGCAACATACAACATAGTCCTAGACAGCCTAACATCGTTTACTCAAAGCAATCTGCTAACATAAGAACAATAATACTATGTTGGGTACATGTCTAATACTGAATATTTTTACAGCTGGAAGCTCTAAAAGAACTCAAGGAATGCAAGAAGGCGTTTCTAGCCGCGTAAGTTTATTATCATAATTTTATTTGTATTTTTATAACTACTATAAGAATATAATGTAAACAATATGTGTCTTTTTGCAGGTTATTAAATAAATTGTTGGCACCAAAGCTTTTTGGTAAGTATTAAAATTTTTACAATTTATCTATATTTTTCGTCGTTTCCCAGATCAGAATCATCAAAATTTGTCAATATTATTAATGTATACATTATTTGTTTTACAGAAAAGGATTTACTTTTACCACCTCCACCACCCGCAACTATAGTGTTGATGCCAGCAGTGCCTCCTTTACCTCCACCATGTGCTCCACCGTTGTTACTACCCGCGCCTCCTCCGCTAATGCTAGCAGCACCTCCCCCACCATTTTTCTTACCAGCTCCTCCACCACCTCCTATATGTTTATCAGCTCCGCCACCTCCAGTTTGTCTACCTCCATTCCCTCAACCATTTCTGCTACCAGCACCACCACTGCCACCGTTTGTGCTACCTGCACCTCCACCACCGCCGTTTATGTTGCCTGCCCCGCCACCACCTCCTTATCTTTTACCTGCCCCACCTCCATCACCTTTTATTCTACCTGCACCATTACCACCTTGTGTATTGCCAGCACCTCCTCCGTTACCTTTACCTGGATTACCACCAGTACCAATTGTAATATCATTAGTGCCACCACCGGCTCCCGCGCCCTGTGTTCCACCACCACCTCCTGGTATACCCATGACAGCATTTATGGTCCCACCACCTGTTCCGATTACTTTGGAGCCGAAGCCGCTGCCACTACCACCACACTGCGGATGTCATCCGCTTCCGCCACCTTATTGCTATTAAGTACATTTTAGTTAGGTATAAGTTGTTTTATTTATGAAATATTTATATTCAATAAATTATACAATTCCTTCCGCATAGCCTTATACTTTTCTAATATTCTTGAAAGATAATATGAAAGTAATACTTCGCACGTAATGGAATGTAAGTAATCTAAGTAACAACTGTCATGTTAGTTCAACAGATTTTTAATAGATGGCGCCTCCTACACGTTTATATGAGCATATTTTAGATTTCCATTTTTTTTCGAATGATTTCTGGCGAGACGTCTATCAATTTTGCTCTGCACAACCTTTTTACAGTCAATATTTTTATCGATTCTAACAAAATTCAGAGGATTGTAGAAAATGCCAGAATTTGGGCTAAGAAAATCCTTAACAGGGATCATCTAGGAATTTTGGTGGGGTTTGGAGTTGATAAAAATGCGTATTGGATGGTCAGAATTTACCAACTTTGAAGCGGGATATTAGCGATCACTGCAAGTAATTTTTTATGTACACGACTGAAGGGCATACATTGGCGAAAAAATTGAGCCTTAAATTAAGCAAATCGGTTGAAACTTGTGTTTTGGTGGCCATTTGAAAATGGTCACTTTACTGAAATTTTTATTTTGCTTGACTCCGTTAAATAAAAGTGAATTGTTCTAGAACAATTCTAGGACAAAGGTCTATAATTTTTTTTACATACTAGATGAGGATACAATAAAGGAAACCTGATATGAATCATTCGTGCTTGACGTTTTTGTGAATGGAATTTTGTAAATAGGCTCAAAATGATAATTTTAAGACATTTGAAGTGCTAGTTCTCATGACTTATGGCACTTAGAGGGTTGAAATTTGGCATGTGGGCATACTTTATAACGTACTTCAAAATACTCAACTTTGTGCAAAATCATTCAAAAACTAATGGTAACTAAGTCGATAGTGCGGAACAAAAGCTTTAAAATAGTGTTTTAATAAATATAGTTGTTGAAGAATTAACGGAGATATGGTGTGCCAAGAAACTTCCTTTGAGAAATAATATATACAGGTATTATTCGCAAAGTATGACAAATTAAAGTGTAAATAAAGAATAAGTACGTTTATAGTCCGAAATTTAACAAAAAAATATTTTTTTTTAATTTTCGATTATTCTTTGTTTTTCTTATATTAAATAAATACTTCAACCAGTGGCTTCGCTTGTAATCGAGAGATTATGAAAACTCAACATGTAGGCTTTTAAACCGTTTTTGCTCTATTGTTATCACTTTAAAATCATAATTTTCACTTTCGGGGCTATACAACATTTAATTAAGTTTGATCCAAATATTTTGGTTTTTTCTTCTTTGTTTAATGTTAAAGTTAATATTATGCCGTTAATAATACGGCATGAACAGTAAATTATTTTTTACTAGCATTTAGCAAAAAAAGTTAAATAAGGTAGTCTTTGAAACTACTGATCCGACTCTAAAAATATTTCACTGGTATGATGTTCAAATTATCTGACTGATATATACAATTATTATTAAATTTTATATTGCAATTAAAACGATGAAGTCTGGGTATTATTATATAAAAAAACATATTATGTAAATCTTACATATATAATATGTTTAACGGATTTTTTATTGTTACATACCAGTAAAAGCTTCGTTTTATGTTTAAATAAATCTAACGTCTAAATAGATAGCTCACATACTAATTCTAGGTTCCTAAGGGATGTCACAAAATACCAGAAAGTAATAACACTGCATTACCTATTTGAAAATATAAAATTCAAATTACATATTACGGCACTGCTACCTGCTGCATTTCTATGAATAAATAAATGCTATAAATTGTTGCCGAACACTCAACCGTTATTGTCAATACGCACGTCTAAACATCAGTAAAATAAATAATTTAGTCTGTACAGGAGAGAAAAAATTATATATATTAAAATTTAAAATTACTTATTTTTACTATTAATGAACGTACAATTAAACTTGTACAAAACGTAAAGCTTTTACCCCTTGTTACATTACGATACTGAAAGGTGATAAGTATCCTACATAAGTATCGGAGACTAATTGGTGCCGCTTTTTTAAAAATTTGAACTGACCTTACTGTTAGCTTTAGAGGCCCTATCCAAAAATAGAGCCGCTAATAGCTTTTACAGCTTTACCGGGCTTGGGGGCGAGCGCTTAAGGCACTCAGCCGCGAAAGCGTGGGCAACTTGCGCGCAAGGGTGCCAAAGTGTGGCCGGACCTCGGTTGCCGCGATTGCAATTAAGTCCCTATCCGTAAAATTAGAGCTAAACTAACACATATATATGTATATATACATGTTCCCCGCCTCATGAGAACATGAAGAGAGGGAACATGTGTATGTGTATTTAGTGATCTATCGCTGCCGCGTATCGCACACTACGCTACTGGTATCCTTTGTTTTCGCAACATGTATCGCGACACCCGCTGTGTTGGTTGCCACCGTGTCGCGTCTCTCACTATTCTTTCCATAATAACGTACGAGAAAGATAGGAATATTCAGTTTATGCAAGAAATACATGCAAGAATCTTTTTTAATTCTTTTGACATCTGGTACAATGATAAAAATTTCGAACCATCTCGTTATAATCCTTAAATTAATATTTCTTTCAATGTATGGATTAATACAATATCTTCTTTTCTACCTACGTCTATTATTTCTAAATTTAAAGTTTTTTACCGTCCTAACTCATCAGTGTCTAAGGACAAATGATAAAATTTTGTTCATTTTGAGTAGATTAATGTAGGAATATCGCGCCAAGAAAACGTATCCTACTGTTATCTGAAAAAAGTATCGTCGCCTACATGTATATGAATGTATGTATAGTGTATACTAGTGATATATGTATAAAAGTTTTATGTGGAATATTGGTTTTTAAAGGTAAGATAAAAAAGTAGATTATATCAAAATAAAATATAGGTATATCGTAAGACATCAACGAAGACGGGAGAGTGAGCAGGTTGTCTTCTTGGACTGCGACACCCTTTTTTGTTCATATAATGATTTATGTTAAATGAATCCTACAAAAATCAAATTAAGTGAAATAAAGTACCTATTATCATGTACTTTATTACCGACATAAAGTACAGAGTAAAAAAGCGGAGACATACTTTTAACACGCAATGCGATGCGACGTGGAAAGAAAAGGACAGAAATATACTATAAACGGAGATCGAAAGATAGCACTACGTTGCGCTAGATAGCTTCGGGTGTTTATAAAGTGTTTCTAGCCATACAAATTAATAAAATTTGATTTGACTCAACATGCGACACGCGAGTCCGGTAGCGTGGAATGTTAAAAGTAGTTAGGTAGGTGGTTGTATGTTTCTATCTTAATTGCCGAATAAACGTACGGACGACGACCTTACTCACGAGACGTAATTTTCACATTAAAATAAGTCGTTCTTCAAAAACTTACAATAACGTATAACTTATACTTATATATAACTTAACTTATATTTACTAAGTTTTATTTAATACTAATAACATTTCACTACATTAATATAACAATGAAAAAAAGTAATCAAACAATTGATATTCACAACCTAAGAAGTTAAGTTCACGACTGTACCATATTCAATATAAATTGTTCCGAATGCAAAATAGTACACAATATTTCAGCATATTCTCTACGAAGGAACTATGTTATTCAATATTGCTTTAGTGGATTTTTTTAAATACAAATTAGTTGGTAGTATTATAATAATAAAATGTTTACCGCCCTTAGGTAATAATTAAAGGTATTCTTTAAAAAAACTCACCTTAAAACTAAATATCCTATTTTACTACACCTAGTGCCGGCTTAGCTTCACTGATAAATCAAATTAATTGTAAAGTTGTAATAATTATTTATATTCCAATAACTTTCGCTTGCGACTTCGTTCCCGTTGTCTTCCAAATGAAACGCCTCGTTTGCCATTAATGTGAAGTGCTTTTTTTTTTTTTGAACTGACTACACTGTTAGCCTTAGGGGCCCTATCCAAAAACAGAGCCGCGGCTTTTACAGCTTCACCGAACTTGGGGGCGAGCGCTTAGGGCACTCAGCCGCGAAAGTTTGTGACGACCCGCACGAGGGTGCCAGAGTGGCCGAACCTCGGCTCGGGCGGTCGTCGCGAATGCGAAAAGGTCGCGATCTATCTAATTCCCTAATCCTAAGAGAATTCGAACTAACTAACATATACTCATATGCACGTTCCCCTCCTCCTGGGAGGAAGGAGGGGACCATCCGTATGTGTATTTAGTAATCGGAATGGTTTTTCTACACTAACTAGCGCATTAGTCTAACTAGCGCAAAAAAAGAAAAAAAAAGGTCCCTTACAGAATCTATGTACCTGTGTGGTGTGCACGTGTGTGTGTTCATACATGTGTAATGTTGTATGTGGGTAGCTAAGTGTTTCACGTATAGTGTCACTTGTATCGCGCGGGCGGCTGCCTGACCCAAGGGCTTCACACCGAGGACCGGACCTAGGCTTGGGTTGCCGCTAGAGAGGGTGGACGTGACGGGTGTGCGAGAGACGGTAGTTACGCGGGCGTGGGCGGTGGCACGCTCTGTTTGGAGAGGCGGTGGAATAGAACGCGTATGTGCAGTGCTTGTAATAGAGAAGCTTGTCTGGACGTACAGCCAATAACTAAATTTTTTTCATCGTAATCGAATAAATGGTAAAGGAACGCATAAAGGAGAAATAAATAAACATTCATTATTATGTACTACTAGCTTTTGCCCGCGGCTACGCTCACACCAAGTTTAAAAAAATATAATCTTATATGATTCCTCCATACAAATTTTGAACCCTCGGTAAACCCCTTTAGGAATTGAATTTTCAAAAAATCCGTTCTTAACGGATTCCTACTACATAATAACTATCTGTGTACCAAATAGCCCAATCCGTTCAATGTCTTGAGCTGTTTGTTGATAGATCAGTCAGTCACGGTTTCCTTTAATATATATTTAGATAGCAAGCACCCGCGGCTTCGTTCACATTAATTACAAATATTAAGATTAATAATAATACTATTACTCAGGGACAATGTAACTTCTTATAGTGAAATAATTTTTACAATCGACTCTGTAGTTCCAGATATTGCTTCCTACAAACATAACCTGATTATAATACTTGTATACATAGATGAATTTAGTATTTTTAATAATTGCAGAAAGAACAAAACTAATTCGGTTGTTTTCTCAACACGAAATGATGGCAACGATATCCTGTAATGTTGTTGTTTTGGACCACGTACATAATAAACTACAAGGAATAATGTATATCAAACAACATGATGACAAATTGTTGGATAAAGTTCGTATTGCCTTTACAATTAATTCACTTAAAACACCTACAATATAAAACATTTGTATATTTCACATAATATCAACATAAAAACATATTTATATTTTTATTAAACACATGAAATAGGCTATATCGAGCCAAAGATGAGTTCACTGTACTTTTGTAAATGAAATTTTTGATGATGAACATATAAAGATATTAGAAGTGTCTAAGCTTTTTTCATTTAACAAGCAAGAGACAAAATTGAGTATAATTACATTACTGTTAATTATTTTAAATTCAGTTAAGCTTTGTAAAATCTACACACTAACGTCGACATATCAATTAAAGGTGTTGAAACGAAGTTAATTAAAAGTTTTTAGAGTAAAGGGTAAATCTCTTCTTATGAAATAAGCAAAGTACTTAGTTGTTTTATCAAAAAAAAAAAAATTATTAGGTAATAAATCAGTTCGCTCTTTGCTATCATATTAAAATGTAGCAGAAAAGTTATCATCAAAAAATGTTATTATCTTGCTGTTACTGAATCTTTTGTTATTGGTATTATAAAAAGTTTTACTAAACCTTTTAATAATAATTCTCAATGATTTTATTTCATTATTTAAGGTGAAAAAAGAACATTTTACGATGAACAATAAGTGGTTAATTATTGGAGATATTCCAAATAATATACAGTACATGCGTTATGATGCCGACATCACATTTATTTCAAATTATATTGATGATGATAATAAGAATAAATACAAAAATGGTTAGTGATACATATTCATTCGCTTTATTGACAATCTTCTTATATTTAGTGTACTAGATAGGAGAAAATAAAACTTCACAGAAATGTTAATATTTCAAACTTTGTAAGTAGTCTGATGAAAATTTATATTAATCAATCATAAGTAGCTCAGGTATTGAAATAATCGATTAATAAATATAGCGTAAATAAAAGGATTAAATTAATATTTATACGTTTTTGTTCATGGCTGGAAAGAAGCTCGGCAAGCATAGACTAATTTATGGTAAATTATAGTACATAATCATCTCAGTATGAGAAAGTGCTAAAAAATATACCCTATATAAAGGACACGAAGAACAAAGAAATAGCTGTTCGTTTGGTGATAAACCCGTCACAGTAGTCGTCTTTTGGTTTATTACGTTTCGGGATCAGCCAGTGTATATTCGGGAACCGAAAAGCGTCATTACCGATCTCTTGGTGGTCACCGTTGTTTTCGGATTGTACTTTCGGATTTATAATTTATTTATATATATATATATATATATTATATATATAAGACGACTATAGTCATTTACTTTGGCATGTAAAATAAACTGTAAGCGTTGCTCTGTAAACAAAGTTTTATTTCATTAAATTTAATAATTAATTAATATTTTATACTAATATACACTAAATAATAATATCATGTTAATTAACCAACCTGTAAACAAAGAAACGACATTAAAAGTTTATATTTCCTAGTTACATGTCCTTTCTTTAGTTTTACAATTCATTTTAATATTTGACACATCTGTCACCTGTATGTCACAATATTCTTTTTAATAATAGATAAACTATATACAACCTACATTACTAAACATATTAAAGCTACAAAACTTAAATTAGAATTAAAGAAATATATTTTCTTTACATATATTTACTAGGAGTTTCTTGTAAATTTAATTCATCTATATAATATTGTAGGTACTAACATGTCTGATCAAGTAAAGACTCCAATTTATTTTGAAGATGTCTATATACATCCCCGCGATGGAGTGTCTACAAATTCTTGGGCATACTGGACAAATATCACAGGCTTGGTACTGATGCAAGAACAGGAAAAAACTCTCCGAAGGATGGATTTAAAGGGTTATCCGTTGCGAATTGCTACTCCGGTAGTAAAGATAACATTACTATTAGTAATTATGAGCGGGGGCTGGTGTAAAAGTAAGAAATAGTTTAGAAATAGGAAAATAAACCGCAATAAAAATTTATTTGTAATATATATTTATATATATATATTTTATAATAGTAACACGGCAGGTAAGCACAGTACAATTCAAAGAATGCAAGCAAGGTATATTACATTCAACGATCTCGAGAAACGACAAGCCAAAAAGACTTACTGTTTCGGGATTATTATCTTGTTTATGATGGTCGCGACCCAGTCCGACATAATTGTCGTGTCCTATAACTAAACAAATTACTTTAATACCAACTCTACTATGCTTGTTATTCTTACAAAGATAAATATTTTATTTATAATAGCCCAGCACATTGACGATACTGTCCCTGACATTAAGCACAGTACAATGAAAACACAACGGTGACCACCGAGGTATCTAAAGCCTACATAAATATCTCTTATGTTCACACTGCAATCTATTAGTAGATTTACTAATTTAGCTATTATCGATAAAAAGTCTTCTAATTATCACTTAGATAGATAAAATAGACGTGCTAAATAAGAGAGCAAACTGTTTTATTCGATTTTACCAGAATCCCTCTTAAACTATATCTTAATAGATTGGAGTATATTCAGAAGATTGGTATAATGGATCATTCGCTGAATATTTAGACGATGAACATTTGCTGCAATTAGATTCTGGTATACGATGTGGGCATCAAGCGTCAGAGCTCTTAATTGAGAGACTTAAAGCTACGTACGTATTAACAACATTGTTATATATTTTTAAATTATGACTTAGCATGGCTTATTGAACTCCTGTTAGCGGAAAGGAAATTGCTTCAAAAATCCTGGTACTTGGAGGATAGGATTCAAATAACGCTGAGATTGAGGGGTTGCTTGCCGAGACCAACATCATCGGCGAAACAAATTCTAATGGACTTCACTGACTCGGCCACCTAAATAAAATGGGGAAGAATCGAGCAGTTAAAATAGTATAATTGGAACGACTTGATGGTTGTCGTCTGGTTGGTCTGCCCAGTTATCGCTGGCATGATACTGTAGAGACGGATCTGTGTCAGTTTTAACCCGACAGTTGGCAAGAAACACGCAGCATCGGGACAAGTGTTTTGCTCTCGTTGTTGTTAGTTTATATGAGCTTCCATCTTTGTTCATCTTTTAACCTAATTTTAAACGTAAGATAACATGACTTTGGATTTGACCACTTGACACGTTAGGAACAAAATACTAAAATATAAGGGCTAATTAATACAAAGGTTACAATTATTTCAGCGACATCGTAGTCCCAACATTGTTATGGAGTACTGAAATAAATAACAACAGTATGATTGTGGAACTGAAGAATGGTGATTCCCATCTAAGTGGCGCTGTTCTACGCATACTTACAAATCGTCTTGCTAAAGTCGATTACGTTTTACCGATATGGCCTTTTCAGTTAGTATTAACTTTATTACATCTATAGAAATTCACTTCTATGGAGCTTGAGAATTAAGACACACAACTCAACCTCAACCTCAACTTGCTGAGTAGCAAACGAGGAAATGGTTATAGCGAGATGGCAGATCTGTATAAAGTGTACTGCATAGCGACCACCATTACATAATTGCATATAGTCAAAATCTTGTCATAGTTATTCGTTTATGCACATCGCGCTTTAGTGTGAACTGGTGCATATATCCGGATTATGTTTAGGTAGGCCGGCACCACAGTGGTGATTGGCGATGGACTGTTGATCTCAACAACTTTAAATTTCCTTCAAAACATCTTCATGGAAAGTTGCATACATTTATTTTTATCAATAAGCTAAGTTTTCAAAAGTCATTCTTTAGAAATCCGACAATTATTTTGTAACAACATTGATACCAACAATGAATCCAATATCAACTTAAATCTTTGAAATATCTGAATTTTTTTATTGTTGCCCTCCATCTGTATTAGCGAAAACCCACTCAGTCTTCACGAGATCTCCGAAACTATAGGTTCGATTGATTTAAAAATAAAATAGGGGTTGATTGTTTGTATGGAGTGGATGAAAAAGTATAAAAAGTATTGTCTTTTGAACCGAAATTTTGTTCTTAGGCTCTTTAATAAAAATATTGAAGAAAGTGTATCAGAATTTATCAAAATTCATCAGTAAATAAACAGATGTAGAAATTTGTTTGCTAAAAAATTTTTTGTTTAACTATTGTCTTATAATTATGCATTTTATAATCACTTAAGGGTGTAAAATAAAGGTTGAAACTTTGTATTGTGAAAAAAAAAACCTTTATTAATTTGATGATAGTTATTAACCACTCGAGAACCACACATATTATTCAATTATAAAATCCAGCTATATTTAATTCTTTGCCTAAATTAAGAGATGAAAAGAGATGTGTACTCTTTCATAATATTGTTACACCCGTGGGTAATAAAAATGCCGATGATTGACGTGACGAAGATTTATTCGAACTCCACTCAGTTGCAAAATACACGAACTCACAACACTATTATTTATTTCACTGCGGTTTCGCTTCTTTTATCGCTCGATGTTATCGCTTTGTAATTCCAAACTGAACTAACTCGGCACTTTTTTTTTTCTGTCTGACCTTGCTGTTAGCCTTAGGGGCCCTATCCAAAAACAGAGACGCTGCGGCTTTTACAACTTTACCGGGATTGGGGGCGAGCGCTTAAGGCACTCAGCCGCGAAAGCGTGGGCAACCAGCGCGCAAGGGTGCCAAAATGGCCGGACCTCGGCTTGGGCTGTTGCTGCGATTGCAATGAAGTCGCGATCTGTCTAATACCCTATCCGTAAAATCGAGCTAAACTAACATATACAAATATACATGTTCCTTCCTCCTGGGAGGAAGGAAGGAACATGTGTACGTGTATTTAGTGATCTGAAATATGTTCTACACTAACTAGTGCAAAAAAAGAAAAAAAAGGTTCCTTACAGAACCCATGTACCTGTGAGGTGTGCACGTGTGTGCGTGATGTTTGTATGTGTGTAGCTAAGTGTTGCACGTAAAGTGTCACTTGTAACGCGCGGGCGGCTGCCAGACTCAAGGGTTTCACCCCGAGGAACGGACCTAGGCTTGAGTTTCCGTGGGAGAGGGAGGTCGCGGCGGTGGGCGTGCCAAACTCGGCGCCGCACCTGAGCCCCTTAAATACCTACACTAAACGATCGTAGAAAAATCGTGAATCATTGCTATCTTTCTCGAATTTTAGTTGCTATGTCTACTCGATGACGTAATCGAGGTGACAAGCCCTATACATATGTGTGTAAACTGTGATGTTTACACAAACATGCGCCGCGGTTGTTTTACGACGCGAACATTATTTTGAATTACTGAGAATTATGCAGTTGTGCGAGATATTTCTAGAACAGGATTCTCTCTCTTCCCAATCGGGTTGTAACAGGTCGTAACAATATCTTGGGCCTGGATAAAAGAGAGATTTAAGAATATGAAAATGGTTTCAATTAATAACTCAAACATTATCAATCACCGACAATTCTACGAATTTTAGCAATCTTGAGAGCAGAGTTTGGTATTTCGTATGAGTGAAGTCATGTCATAAACTACAATTAGACTAACTACTTTTGAAATACCTACTGTACATATATTTTGATATAGAATTATCTATATGTATAATAATAAATATGTACTTCAGTCTGTAAGTGTCATTTTTTTTTTCAAATTTCCCGATTGGCATTCTGTATGAATGCTCGCATTGTTTGTTTGTTGTCTGTTTGTTTCTATTTCCGGATTTAATTAAAAACCGGCTTGATCGATTCCCATGAAATGTTGTATACTGGCTTATGCCATTAGTCAATTGATAGGATATAAGAATTGTCAATAATAAAATAGAAACGGAAATTTTGTCCAATTTTGATTTGATTAAATTTTGTACACGTTAATATGTCATTCCATAATTGATAAGATATAAGAACCATCAATAATACATTTAGAAATCGTAGCACAATGTAATCATTTTCAACTGATTTTGACAAAAATTGTACATGGGAAGTGTATAACATTTTTCAATTGATAGACAAATTGAATTGTCAATAATATAAGTAATCATAAAATCATTAGAATATATTAATATATTTGTTTTTATTTTAGAGTAGGCTTTACATACTTGGCTGAACGGGAGAGCAGCAGTAATATGTTTGTAGAACCATTCACAGAAGTAGTTTGGTGGTCTTGCTTGGCAATGGGATTAATTTTGGCTATTACACAGAGAGTCATGTCGAGATCTCGAATGGAAAAGGACGGAGCGTACCTCGCTGTGCTTGCCACATGTTTACAGCAAGGTGATCTACCGTCCGTAATTTATTGATTTCTATTGTTGTAATTTAAAATAATGCCTTTTTCAAGTTAAATATTGCAAGCTCTTTCTTGTATAACCTGTTGATTCCACGGTCTGACTACAGACTTAGGGCAAAAAAAATTAAATTTAGTGATGGTCGTGATCTGTAACATTCTGAATACCTGAATATAAGCTATTACTGCGAGTAGCTTGAAGGCAGTCAATCCTGGCTGGTTTAAAGCCAGCTGGGAGGAATTGGGTAGTAGATGCCTAAAGATTCTAAAAACTGGCACTATTGTGACCCATATTAAGATAAATACTGATGATGATACGTAATATTTATTAAATAAAATACAGATTTATATGAAGTTATACTACAGATCGCTTTCATTACTGTAAAGAGCATTGACAAGCAAATATGCAAAGAAAAATACAATAACAAAAATCTACCTAATATAACAAACACTACGATGTACCATTTATATAGGCTTGTATATTTATATTCCAAGGATGTACTGATACATCGTTAAAATAAATATGTTTAAAAATTCTGTTATGCTTGGTGTGATTTCATATTAAAACAGTAAAATTATTATTACAGACGCTACTTCAGTACCAGAAGGTCTATCAGGTCGATGGACTTTTATAGTAATGTCAATTTCATCTATGTTGGTCCACGCATATTACACATCTGCAATAGTCTCATCTCTAATGAGCACTGGCAGAAGTGGTCCTGATTCACTGAGATCACTCGGCGACTCAAGATACGCTATTGCTTCCGAAGACTACGATTATATGCGCTATTTAATTTTTGATGTTAGTTTAAATATTTATCAACTTATTATTGTTATAACATAAATCCACAATCTCCATGTTATTTGTGGTTATATTTTTTACTCCTGACAAACAGGCGAGTATTATTATTTCTAAAGTAAAAATACTAAAAACTTTAACACCTGCTATATTTGCATATCATTATATGCTGCTATTATTATAGAAAATCAAACAATAATGAGAAATAACAAAATAATCATTAACAAAAAACAAAACAATGTTCAACGATTTTGAGGAGTTTCGTGGTTTATCTTCGAAATGAAGGTACAATGCCAAACATATTAAAATGGGACCACCCTTGAGGTATTCCTTTTCCAACGAATAAAGAATCATTTAAATCGATTCATACACAAATGAGATATGGCTGAACATGCGTATTAATATTGGATTTTTGAGATGGGGCTAATTTTTGAGTTGTAGCTACACGAAAAGTTTCTGAGAGACTGTCCTTAATTTTTTATGACATTTTGACTTGCAATTACAGTTTTTTTTAAAGTGTACAGTCAGTAAGATAGTAATAGGCTATTTACACAAAAACTGTCTATCATGCCAATCGATCCTGTTTCATAAAGGGATCAATAAACTCTACAGGACCAACTGAGGTTAGATTACTAAAAAATTCAGATTATATTTGAGGTAATTTTTGTCTAAGAGTGTCAGAAGAAACAAACTATGTAGATTTTTATTTTCGAAGTTAATAAAATAATGATGATTTTATTCGAAAATTGTTTTTCTTTATTTTTGTCTCGTCTTATTTGTAGCGCCCAGACTGGCCATAATAAAAAGTTTAGCTAGGGGTAAAAATAAGTTGTAGTCTCTTTTCCTACGAAACGTTATCGAAACCACGCTGATTTCTTACGAAATGTATGGCAAAAGTTTTTGCGATTTCTGACATTTTTAATACTCTAACCTCAGTTGGTCCTATAGAGTTTACTGATGCTTATAAAGAAACAGGATAAATTGGTATGTAAAAAGTTTTTGTGTAAATAGCCCATTTTATTGCTGACTGTACACTTTAAAAACACTGTAAATGCAAGTCATAATGTCTCAAAAAATTAAGGACAGTCATCTCAGAATGTTTTCGTGTGGCTACAACGGTTAGAGTACCTCTACTGCCCCATCTCAAAAATCCACCTGAATTTTTTAATTACATATTCTCCTTTTTTTATGTCGGTTAAAAAGTAACAAAGACACAAATATAAAATAGGTGTTAAAAATAATAACTTTCATTTCGTTAGCATCACAGCTCACAACATTTAGTAGCTTAAATCAGACAGCAAAACCTGTATTATACTTTTATACTAAACAGGTAAAAACGAATTGGGATGATCTTGAATATTTAAAAAGAAAAAAGATGACAACCAAATTCTATCAAGACATTAAACGAGGAGTTAAACTGATAGAAGAAGGCAATACAGCGTACCACACTGAATACAATCAGATATTTCCACATTTCAAAATATTTAGTGATGATCATATTTGCAAATTACAACATGTGGATACAATTCCTCAGGTAAAAGCAATTATATTAATATTTTACTTACCAGAAAATTCAATTCAGGTGTATTTTTAACATGACACAATATTGGCTAGATTATTTTCGGCGCTTATCGTGTTTTCTTTTTTCCCTTAACCCACCTAAATTTCCAACAAGCCAATATTTGTTTCCAATCAAACAATTTTCTTTAAACTATTTATTAGGTAATAGCTATATACTAAGGTAATAGCGATATCTACAGTATATAAAAAAATATAGCTTTTTATAAAACGCTTATTATTATTATTTACGATACTAGTCAACATCTGTAAATGCTATGTTAAAACATTTTCAGTCTATGGCATGGATTACTACTACTGTAAAAGGCCAATATACCAATGTGCTACGCTCAGCAGGAGGATGGCTTTTTGAAACGGGTCTTACGAAGCGTTTAGTCTCTCGCCTTCTAGCACAACGACCCACATGCAGAGCCGCTTTACTTGCTGAAAGAGTAAAATTTGGAGACGTTGCACCACTATTAGTGCTAACTGTGTCGGGCGCTTTTCTTTCGTTAATTATATTAGGAGTAGAGATTGTTTTCTCTAAATGGGAAAGGAAAAATAAAGGCGCCAAAACAGGTTCACCTCTCAGTGTTAATACTATGGAAATAGATATAATAGGTACTTCATAATTAGCGATAATTAATGCATTTGTCTAACTTTCACAAAAATGATTTTTTAGTGATTATCAAACAATAAGTTTCTTCAATAATTTAGTTTTGATAGTTGAATGACGACTCGTTTGTCAATTTTAAATATTTAGGTAAGGTTCTTACATATTAAATTGGCGTTTTGTTGAACTGACCACTTTGATCTAGAATATCTGCTGATTGCTTAGAAATTCCGAATTCAAGTATATTTCAACTTAGGCTTATGTATTAGTGATGAAAGCTTGTGATGTTTTACAGATATTTATTCTTTGGAATATAATTGAAACACACCAATATGGAGGACAGCTTTATAACTTTTATTAAATGTATTGACGGTGGCGACATATGGCAAACTTATGCACTACCAATATTTGTTGCGTTCTATATTATCTATATTTTAATGTTACGATGCGTTCTATTTAACAATTAGTATTTTCAATTTTCAATTAGCACCATTTGATTTTACTTTGACATCTTTCTTCTCACAAATTGGAACACTTAAAATATCGCGTTATTTACGAATATGAGTTCCACTGTGGCATCAGCGCTGCAGAAACAGCTCGAATGAATTATGTTATGTATAGGGAAGCTACTATAAAAGAAAGCATGGTACGTTTTTGGTTCCAACGTTTTGGTTCTAGAAATTTTGAGCTATGAAACAAACTCCGTGGACAGATGGAGGCCCTAGTTAATATTAAAAGAATTAAAGGTGATCGTGGAAGCGGATCCATCGCAAACCACATCAGAGTTAGCGGCAGGCTTCGGTGGGAGTGATAAAACAATTTTAATTCATTTGAGACAAATTGAAAAAGTGAAAAAGCTCGAGAAATGGGTACTGCATGAATTGACTGAAGCACACCAACAGACTCGCATTGACTGCTGCGTTACATTACTCGACCGTTACAATAACGAGGGAATTTTAATCGTATTGTTACTTGTGACGAAAAATGGATTTCTTTACGACAATCGAAAATTTTTATCACAATCGTTGAACTCAGGAGAACCAGCCAAATCATATCCAAAGCGAAAGTTGATTCAAAAAAGGTACTGTTCAGTGTTTGGTGGACCATTGCTGGTATTATACACATACAGCTTCCTAAGATCTGTTCACATAATAACATAATGTCAACAATTGCAAACCGTTATGGAAAAGCTAGCCATTAAACAACCGAGCCTGGTTAATCTCTCTATCCCACTGCCGCTTCAGGACAACGCTAGACCTCATATTTTACAACAGACCGTCGCTAAATTAGAGGAACTACAGTTGGAATATCTCCGACACCCATCACGCTCCCCGGATCTTGCTCTAACAAAATACCACTTTTTTCGGAATTTGGATAATTTCTTGCAAGGAATAAAAATTCAATTCCGAAGAGGCTGTCCAAACAGCCTTCAGATTTTATTGATTATCGCTCCCACAATTTTTTTCAGCAATGAAATCAATTAACTACCTATAAAATGGCGAAAATGCACAGATAATAATGGTACATACTTTAAATGTATAATTTTATAATATTTTTTTTCATTTTACTTTTCCCATATAAAACGCTAATTTTATATTATGTAAGGACCTATTACAAATTTCTTTATATTCTCAAGATATATTTTAATTGATTAACTAAATTTGCATGAAATCATATATTTATAAAGTAATTTATGACTATTACTTTATTATTTAAAAAGTAATATTTTATGGAAAAGTTCGTGATTTTAGTTTTTCACAAATCTTCATTAGCTATAATATCCTACTGGGCAACAACTATGAAATTGTGTTCATAAGAATACAAATATTAATTTAATTAATATTAAATGCATGTATGTACTTTAGGTCCTTTCATTGCCACAGTAAGCATTGAACAGAAAATATCTTGGAGCCATAACATTGTTCCTTCTCTTAAAGTAATTGTGAAATTGGGGATAAAAACTAAGAAGAAGAAGATAATGCAATCATTACTTAAAAATATAAAAGACTTATCAGCACGCACAGATTCCATACTTTATCAACGAATATCTTATCAATCACTTATAAGAAAATCTCATTATCATACCCTCACGTATAAGATCTGATTAGAAAATAGACATAAATATCTTCGTTCATAAAAATATAGAATAATACAGTGAAAAGACATGAATATATTATGTATAGCAATAAATCATACCAAATAATTGTTAACAGTTAAAATGTTAAAATTAATTATTAGATTGAGTGCGTTACTGATAGGTATATGTTATGCAACGTCGACAAGCAATCCAGATGTGCAACAATCTCAGGTTGGTAACTTAAGCAAAACTTAGTATAGGTACCTAGCATTGTTACTAAAAACAGTTGGGAATGTTGTATGATTGTGTACTCAATAAGTACCTAAATGACGATAACGTCATTAGCAAATGCTTCTACTGGAGTAAAGAACATAAAGTTTTTATTTTGACGAGAAGAGTGAATAGGAGCTTAGTGGGTCGGCAACGCGCATGTGATACTTCTCGTGTTACAAATGTTCATGTGCTGTGGTGACCACTTTCTATTAGGTTGATCCATCTATCTATTTAGCCGAAAGATATTCACTACTAGACTTTGGCCTTTCCCAAAGGTAGCTACAACGACCGAATGTTGTTGCCGTTCAAGAACTCTTCGGCCTTATCGGACATTTTTTTACATAGCATGGGGACGGCAGTGTACCTGATGGTAATCACAGTATATGTTCCAATCACTGCCATTTAGGCCTAGAAATTAAAAAAAAAAACATGACGGTGACTTTGATTCTACTTTCCCTGTTGAGTTCATACCGGTTCATTTCAAATAAAAAAGATATTTTCAGAACCGGTAGTTGCATTTACGTTCTCGAGCGCCTTTTCATATCCTAAATTATAATATCTGGGAGACTGAGCTGTGCACGTTGTCACCATAATTATCTAAACACAAAGAGTCATCCAATTCATTGGAGCCGTTTCAATTATATAATATACTAGCTATGCCCGTGGCTTCGCTCACGTGGACTACAGAATACCCGCGCGAATCTTGCTCCCTGCTCCTGGCTATTTTAAAGACAAAAATGCTTATTATGGGTGTCCCTTAGAAGATAAACGTATACTCTCCGAGACTTTTTTGTAGTTCTTTTTAATGTCTACAATTGTTAGTATATTAATTTTCTATATCTCTTATGGTTTACTCAGCGTAAGCCATTTAAGCGCCCGAATTGATTCACCATGACCATTTTTTTTTTATTTGTGTGGAACCCTAATTATTATTCTAAAATAAAAGTAGCCTAAGTTACTTCCTATAAATTCAACTATATACCACTGAAAGTCCCGTCAAAATCGGCTCAACAATTTCGGAGATTACCCGGAACAAACAGACAGACAGACAGACAAAAATGTTAAAAATGTTTTTTTTTTGTTATAAGTATCGTAATATCGTATATACTTTCATATGCATTTAGTAAATAAGTATTTAGTTTGACATTACAAACAGACACTTCAATTTTATTAATTGTATAGATAAACAAGAATTTCTCAGTTAAATAGTATTGAATAACGACCATTGAAATTTGATATGTTTTCAGATGTCATCCCTCAATGAACGTGTGAATCAAATGATAAGCTCGTTGTACACGCCATGTAAGGAATTATAAGATTTACTTATTTCAATTATAGTAAACATTCTCCAGAAGCATCTAAGTGTTATGTGCTAGTTATATACAAAATCAGTTCACCAATATACAGATATGTACCTATTTAAAAAAAAGTTGGCCGTCACGGGACGCCCGTTAGATATAAACCATCTTAGTGAATAAAAGAAAGAGAGAAAGAAACATTGAACACTAAAAATTAAAGAACAAATAGCGTGGCGATTCGTCGCCACAGCCTGTATCGTCACGCCTATAATCAGGTTTACCCTCGCCTATAGATGTTTCACATCAATAATCTTTTTTAGGATATGTATCCAATCAAAACTGGAACACAACATAACAGTTAGTTAACCTACTACATGATTACCTTGTATAATTAACACTAGCTGTGCCTCACGGTTTCACCCGTGTTAGATATGATTTCTCCATACAAATTTTGAACCCCCGTTATACCCTTTAGGAGTCGAATTTTTAAGAATCCGTTCTAAGCGGATGCCTACGTCATTATAACTATCTTGATATTGATATACCATGTAGTTAGTTACGGTTTCCGTATATATATTTAGATATTATATTGAACATTTAAAAAAACAACACACCGTGTTCTCTCCTTCCTATGATGTTGGGTCTTTCAAACGAGGTATTTCGTCAACATTGTTTGTTGACGTAGGTACAGTACTTTTATCACCAGAAGCTTTGCAATCCTTTTGTCGAGCCAGTATAAAAATATATATCATTATCGGGAATAGGCTACAATGTTTCTATGATAAGAGGCCACGAGAACCAGAGTGGCCTATTTACTTTTTTCGATAAATTAACCTATTAACATATTCATAATCTAAAATGAATGTGCACAAAGCCAGAATTGCGGAAAATTATTTAGGTGATACTAACATAGATGATAGCATAAATTTAATCACTTTAGTCTCGTAAAAGCAAATAATTTGATTATGAATATTTTAATATTTAGGTGAATTTATCGAAAAAAGCAGATAGGACGCTCTGGTTCCCGACTCCTCAACTTATTAATATCAGAATATGATCAAAATGAATACTTAATTTAAAAGCCTAAGACACTGCCTTTGGGTACCTCGAACCTCTTTCATACTCTATTTAGGCTACCACAGAACTATACCTATGTAAGGTATATTTATTACAGACTAGCTGACCATTGTGAATGTTACGCCCATTCTAGAATGTAAACAAACTAATAGCTGCAATGTTAGTTATAGAGTTTGTTAATAGATGGTGCCACATACATGTCCGTTGAATATATTTCAAACTGTTGATGACATACCAATTATTTTTAATGTAATGAAAAAAACTATTTGTCTATTTTACATCAACAGCGGGGAGGTTTTCAAAAAACCTTTATTGAATCATTAATTTTGATATAGAATTAAAGTAAATATGTTGTTGTCACAAAACATAGCTTTGAGAAATAATATATTTGGATAGATATTAAATATATTATATACTATAGTGACCATTCAACAATCGAAATCATAATTCAAATGAATTTATTATCATAAATATTTATTTAATTATTTGACCTCAACTCAACTATTAATATTTAAATAGACTATTATTTTAATGTTCTATATATTATTTACATTAATTAGTGACTTACGTTAATTATCTTTACTAAAAATAACCACAAGTCGTCCAAGTCAACTAGTTATGTCACTTTCCGGGTACGATCCTGCAGACAAACAATTATGGGCAGTTTTGTGGGACAATTTTATATTTAATTGTAAACCTTTCATAATACTAAATAACAAATTTAAAAAATGACTTTGAGTTCCCACGCTTTAGATGACAAACTTCTCTCTCTCTCTCTCTCTCTCTTCCTCTCTTTGTATATATTTCGTGTACATTAAGATTTAGACGAAGGATAGGGAAACTATATAGAAACGCAATCTATCTCAGTTTCTCACAACCTAAAACCTACATATTCGTTACACATTTTTGTTTCATAAAATCGAATTCACACCGTCCCAAAAGAAGTTTCACTTCAATAATAAAAATAATAAGTGTGTCTGACTGGGTCGCGACCACCGTACACCAAGTGTAAGACGCTTAGGAGGGATCAGGCGGTGTGTATCCAGTAATCAACCTACCCGACCGCGACTTGTTCGAGACCACCATAAACATGCTGATCAATCTTTTGATTGTGACTGTCTTTTGGTTAAAAGTGTTTTGAGATCAGCCAGTATACATACAGCAGCTAAGAGATGGTGACAGTCGACAGATTACCGATGTCCCATTAATTGCCATTGTTTTCATGTTGTATTGTGCTTACCATCTGGTACATTACCTACTGTTACTTTTACGTCACGTTTAAAAAAAGTTCTGAGAATTTAAAATGCGAAACACGGCACTTGAGAATTCTTTTTTACGACTACGAAGCAAACATAAAAGGTCAGTCCCAAACAAAAGTCAGACTGGGGTTTTAGAAATAATTTCCAAATTTAGGCATATCGAGCAATCCTATTATGACATTAATATAAAACATTGAACATTATACCGGTAATAAAATTATTGCTCAAACATTACTCGTCCATGATAAAGAAAAAAAAACATTTAAGAATACGTAATATACTGATTAAGTAATTCAACTGTACAAATAAATTCACAGTAATATTATAAAATATGAAAGTAACTCTGTATTTTCGCTTGGTACCTTTTTACGGTTACACCATGTTCAGAAACCGATCGCAATGGAATTAAACATTGAGTTAGCCTAAGATTTCGAGAAGAACATAGTATGAAAACACGTAGGCATAGTCTCGGAAAAACTTTTGTTATCATATACACAGTCTTTCACAGTACAGTAGAACATTTTATTCAAAACAATTGAATAAATCTTCCTTTGAAATACAAGGATATAATTAAGGTCTCGATATTATATTTACACTTAAAATGTACTTTAGTTTAATCGAAATCATGGTTAACCTCCGTTACTTATCAGCAAGTAACCAGAATTCTTCCGTATATTGTGCTTTTTTATTATCAAAGCATGGCAAAGTGAAGGTACTATGCCTGATGGTAAGCAACACAGTAAAATCCATAAATAATGGTGACCGCTGAGAGATCAACAATCCGTCGCCAGTATAAATAGAATAATAATAAATAGAAACTTGCTGATCTCGAAATGAGATGTGCATAAGCGAATCACTATGAAAGGTTTTCAGGTGGTTGTAACCCAGTCAGGTTGTACAGCCCTACCAACTCGCAAACCAATTATTGTAAAAAAGGTCATATCTACATTAAAAGCTAATTTGTTATACTGAAGTTGAAGATGTACTAAAGTACAGGTTAATAAAGTTAAATCTCAAATCAAATCTGCTATAACATGACGATTCCAAAATCCTATAGTATGTTCCCTACCATGTAATCTTTTTTAGCGGAGGTAAGGAACAGAGAGTAAAGTTCCTCATCCGCCATAGAAAAGAGAGGATCCTCCGGCCAGACGGGTGCTATGTCTGGCGGGCAGCTGCCCCGACTGTTGTAGTCGGGTTCTTGTATATATACTCAACGGTAGAGTGAATTTCTATAGCGCAATGTGGGATAGTAGGGATGCGTCCTATGTGGCTCAATAGCTGCCCGCCAGACATAGCACCCGTCTGGCCGGAGGATCCTCCCTTTTCTATGGCGGATGAGGAACTTTACTCTCTGTTCCTCACCTCCGCTAAAGTGGTGACCCCGACGTGATACGTCAGCACAAACTTCTTCATAAAGCTACGTCATCATCACTTCCTCAAGCTTTCGAGCACCAAGTTTTAGCGGAGGTGTGAGGAACAGAGAGTAAAGTTCCTCATCCGCCATAGAAAAGGGAGGATCCTCTGGCCAGACGGGTGCTATGTCTGGCGGGCAGCTGCCCCGACTGTTGTAGTCGGGTTCCTGTATATATTTCTATTTTGAATTTCTATAGCGCTATGTGGGATAGTAGGGATGCGTCCTATGTGGCTCGATAGATGTCGCTGTGTGTCGCTACGTAGTTGTGTCGATGCGTTGATGCGTCAGTTGTGGCGAGAGATGTCCCTACACTTTAAATGTTAATATTTGATCAAGTGTATTAATTAATCTTTGTTTTATTACATTTAGCTCTTCTGTCAAAATCAAAACCGAGCTCACCAACTCCATCGTCATCAAATGATTCTCCTACAACGTACGAGTCTCCGCCCTATGCTTACTCTCCGTATCCACCAGCGGGAATTACACCACAATTCTTCTACTTACCACCGACACCGAATGCTGTGTCACCACCAAATCCTACTTGTTATCTAGAAACAGGATTGCAACCAGCAGATTATACTTACCCAGTAAAATCAAATCTTTACCCTAGGGCAGCTTATCCTTTTCCGTTTACTTACGACAACAATTATTCACCTGTTTCTTATCCTGTATCTCCTTACCCTCCCTTCTCATATCCTCCATACCCTTGTCAATATCCTCCTATACCAAAGCCTAGTCCTTATACATATTCAGATTATCCAGCGCCAATAAATCAGCAAAGAATAGCGTATCCCCCTTTTCCTAACTCACCGCCTTACCACCCTCCAGTTCCATTTCACCCGAGTCCTTATCAGAGCTCACCACCACCATACCCTCCTCATTATCGCAGTCCACCACCGCCGTACCCTCAACCGAACGAGCAGGCATCACCTTTTTATTCACCGCCACCTTATCCTAATCATTCTGAAGTGTTGCCGCAACCACATTATACGTAAATATAAATGTGGATGATGTAATTTTTTACTATTTGTAGTAATATTTATGTTTAAGTCTTTCTATTTATAAATTATTAACTTTATAAATATGACCTTTAAAAAGCTTTAAAATGAAGTTTCATTTCCACTCCTAAATAAAAAGCAAAATAAAAATGTGTTAAGATTTTTACTCAGTTAGTAGGTATAAGTACATATTATATGAATAAATAAAATGAATGACTTTGTAATTTTAAAAGGAAGGCTTTTAATTTAAGCTGATATGGCTATTTGCATGTGAGCAGAGGTCAAGCACGCGTTTTTGTTACCTAAATGTTTGTTTATCTGTCTATTTATTTATTTATTCTGTCTAGTCTTCGAAGCGGTTGAACCAATGTTCTACGCTACATATTATTACGCTTTTCCAAAGCAACTAAAGTGTAAATTTGAAAAAAAAAATTACTTATTCTAATTCGATATTGCTCTTTAACAATAAATATTGCTTCTATTATATCAAGCATGCATTACATTTATATGTGATGTATATTTATTTAAAGGCTCCAAGACTCGGTACTTATTATAAAATTAAGATTAAGATTATTAAGAAAAAGATTCTTCAAAATACAATTATTGTAACAAGACATTTTTTAACAAAAAATAAAACCATCTTCAATGATTTAGAAGAGTTCTCTTGTGTATCTTCGAAGTTGAAGGTTCAATGCCAATGAAATTAAAACGGGACCACTCTTGAGGTATCACCAATTAAACAAAAAAGAATCATCCAAATCGGTTCATAAACAAAGAAGTGATGGCTGAACATCCGGGAAAAAAATATATTCATTCGAATTATGTTATCTCCCGTATTTTGATGAATTCGGTTAAATAAATGACATAAATTTAACCAGAATTCAAAACGGAACGCCATTGTTTGTAAATTGAAATTAATATTCACAGTTAATGAACTGTTTAATTTAAACAAAAAAAGCATTTGTAACCGACTATACATATTGTCATAAGAAATTATAATTATTATTTATGAGTTGAAAATTTATACAATTATTTTTGCTTAAATTATTATCTTAATAAGTTAAGGTTTTGGAATGAATAATTATAGGAAATGTAAAAAGTATGACGAAAATAATTTAAAATTAAAAAAAAAATAACTCAAACCTAAATGATCGCATCTGCATAAAGTGCTTTACAAAATTTTGAACTGATTGCAATGAAAATCAATAAATATAACCTAAGACCTAGAGAAGGAGCTTTTGTGAGGATAATTAAAGTATTTAATTAATGTTCAATTGTAAACAGACCATTATTTTACTTTATACTATATGATTTTTTTGTCCCGTGCCTTCTTAATATTTTTATGTTGTTACTAGTGCTGACTTTTTATCTAAAGAATATTTCTAATACTAGCAGCCAAGTGGCTAGTTTTACAAACAATACAAACTCATTGTAACATCCCATTAAAACACGTAATATAGTTAACAATTATTTTATAAAATAAGCTCCTCAACTTCTATTCTATTACTCAATATATATGTACAATGTACATGCTTTATCACACAAAAAATGGATGTAATAAAACTTAGTAAATCGTTTCACAATTGGCGATAATGTATTGTATATAACTGAGCATCAGGTGCGAGTCCATATCTACTCCAACATGGCATCCATATATTTCATTGTCGCTTTATTTATTCAGGTATATGTACATAATATTCTAAAATTTGCTTAATTTGTTATATCCGGGATACCCGTGCTATTACATTTTTTTGTAAAAAAGCAATTGTTAATGTAATATTCTCAATTTTAATACTAAATTAGAACCCGATACGGCTTCTTTTTATTAAATAGAATATGAACGTGTAATGTATCATAACGTGTAATAAATAGTTATATTTGTTAAATTTTGTCTGTTTGTTTTAGGGTTCATTAATATATGCAAATGAAGAAACAGAAATTACAGACAGCGCAGAAGTTTTGAGTGATGCTGACGGTGACGATGAAATTATTAAAGATTTTGATGAAGCGAAATCAGATTGGGTCGACGCACTATTCACAGAAAGTACTATTTTTCCATCATCATCAACAACAATGATGGCTGAAGCAATAAGTTCTGATGAATCAGCTGATGAACAATTAGATAATATCAAAGAAGTAGCTGAAAGAATTACACAGGCTATACAAAGTGAAATGGAACATCTCCTAACCTACGCTTTGAATACACCTGATAAAGAAGAAGAAGATGAAGAAGAAAATAAACTTCGAAAACGGAGATCTGTAGAAAGCCCCATGGACAGCTCTGAGTTAGTTATTCGACTATTGAAACACATTAAATCTAACAATGAATTCCAAAATATCGCTATAGACAAAATGATGACTGCACAAGAAATTGCCGATAAATTTGGAATAGAGTTCAATCCTGATCCAGAAATCTTAACAGACCTTGCTGTAGCAGCAAACGAGCATGCTAAAGAACTAAGCGCAATGTTAAACGAAGCTTGCGATTTAAAAAATAATACAAACTTAAAATTGACAATAGTTCCATTACATGATGAGGAAGCTATTGAGATTCCTTCAGAAAATAACACATTCTATGTATACGCAATATGTTATCCTGATGATGATATTTATGATCAGTCAAGGCTACCTACTGACGAGCACAAGCCACACACAGCAAGTCATAGCCATTATTATTACAATTATCCTTATGACAGTCATGTAAGCCTAACGTCAGGAAATCACCAGCACAGTCACACTGTGAGTCAAAAACCTAGTTTTTATGACACAGTTTCGTATTCACCCGAACATTATTCTGCTTATCATTCTGCAGAACCTACGTCATCATTTGAAAATCGAGAATCTGAACCTGAATTAGTTGCTGAAGAATACGAAGAGACGATGTCTAATAGAGTTGTTGTTGAACGTGGTGAAGAGCTTGGTTCAGCAACGGTTAATCACATCACCACATACTCTATTTCAGAAAAATCACATTTCAGAAGTCCTCAGATCGAGAAACTTCCACAACAGATGCAATATAGTTTTTATCTGATTTAATGAAATAAATAATAGTTGTTATCAATTTAGTATTGTAAATAGAAAGAAATCTTTGAGTAATAAATTGATTTATTATATTTATTTATACTATTTATTTTATTTCATTTGTTTATCTTTGCATTTATTTGTATTTAGGTTTGCGTGTTCTCCTGTTTTTGCAAAACCTGAGTATCTTAAGTATAGATATTCGCGATTTCCTTAATTTCAACGATCATATTGAAACTGTTATCTCCGCACCCTGAACAAAATGTGTCAGGTTTTCACACTCGCCTAACTACTGTACATTTTTTTTAAATAGTAACACGGCAAATTAACGGTACTTTCCCTGATGGTAAGCACAGTTACACAGACACACACACACATACAAAACACAGAAAAACAATTTTAATATAATAATACCTTCTTGATGTTCTGGATAGGTCGGAGTGACGAGCTGTCCGCATTGTGATTGATGCAGTAAATGTAGACAGCACCAAAAACTGAGAACTTTAGATATAAAAAGACATTTTCATACTAAGCGTATTTTATCGTTTTTATCATATTCAGTTTTCTAGAGGATTTGTTTAACTTTAGCCCATCATTTCCCTTCCACTACAGAACAACGCAGACTGGTATACGAAACCCCATAGGTACTTGACAAATTGTAAAATCTTGTTTGCTCTTTTATGAAGATGTGGAATCAATGATGGCTCAATTGGTAGCGTGTATGGACTCGTGTAGCTACAACCCTCAAATTAAAAATCTGTTGCTAAGCACAAATAGGTATATTCCGGCAGCTGTACTTGAGAATCAGTTTACTAGGCATAGCGTGTCAACATCTTAGTCTACAATAACCTAAGATCAGGTAAAATTTTGGTCATAACGCTAACCTATAACGATAAAAAACGCCTCCAGGCCAGCGTACCTCTGCTACGATGTTGGGTTCTTCAAAGAGGCATTTCTGCGACGACCATGGATAGAATTAGTCACCGTTGTTTCATGACTGTACCGTACTTTCCATATAAATGTATTGAGTAGTAATTTTACCGAGCTACAAATTTCTTATTGTTGCTAATATTAATTAATCCAGAAACCGTAAGTAGATTTACGTATGTGTTCATTAGTTTGTGATTAAAACGAAAACACGTTTTTGACATAAAATTTAATTGATCTAAATAAATATCTGAACGTACGAATTTATGCATAATTTTAAAGTAACATTGGTTTCTTTCTTTGGTTACATTTTGTCACAAAATAAGTAGAATGTATTCACATATTCATTTTCTGTCAAAATGAAACAGAATCCATTTGTAGACTAATATAAATATTATATGGTAACAAAAACTAAAGCTATACGGTTTCAATGATTTTAAACTTCGCTGTATAAACATTTCTTCTTCGAGACTTACAAAAGTGTTAGTAGGTATAATACAATGAAAAAAATAGTTTACATTTAATCACAATGCCAAATGGTCAAGAGAACTTTATATAATTTTGAATTTGTAGACGTTAACAATTGATCCAACTACGACAAAATCTATCTAGCAATTTCAACCAACAACCTATTGACTCTTCAAAATTGAACGATCGGTTAATATAAAGTTCTCTAAAAATATATAATCTATACTTATCGTTATCTCGACAATCACATATAATAGTGTAGTTATATTTTATTGTATAAATAATATTTCGTTCTTACAATCATTGTCATTTCCAATAAACGACATACAGTGCCATTTCCTTAGTGTCACCAGGCAAAGTAATTTGCCTTAAAAAGCGTCAAATGCACACTACACTAAATTCTAATTATTTTATTGTCCATTATTTGGTTTTAATTTGTATATGAATCCTCAAATAAAACATTGAAAACAATTTTGTTTTAAAATCTCAAAGTATCTTGTCGCCTACGTAGAAAAAGTCACTTTGCCTGGTGAGAACCAATCTATGGTCTTTACAATTCCTTTCCATCCGCTCAGTATTATACATGATCCGGCTGTTGTCTTTACTATATATAAACACTAAGTCATCTTGCTTTCCATTGCCAGCTATCTGTGGGCGTAATACGCACTGTAAGCGCTATTATGGCTCGAGTGGGGTTGATATCTGAAAAATTATACAAACGTTCATTATGATGAAACCAGAGTATGGCGGCATGGTGGTAGAGCTTCTCCCATTATGCTTAACGTTTTACCATCTTGGGCCACATCGTCACTTAATTCCCGACGTAATTATGGCAAATGGTAGACCTATAGGATTTTAAAAATATTATTTTTCAAAAGTGTTTTTCCAAGCAACGCAATATCATTCTTCATCAAAATTAATTATTCAAACATCATTTCAAAGCTTATGTTCTCCGCTATTGACGAAAAATAAATAGTTTAAAAAAAAGTTTTCGTTATTTTGACAACACTTTAGAGGTAAATCATTAAAAGTCTTTCATAACGAAGTTACGGGAAATAAACCGATTATGTACATGCATGTAATGTAATACATGTGTAATGCATGTTAGGCCCCAATGCTTGGTACACATGGCAGCGACTTTGATCGACGGCGCTCTTTTATACGGAACTTTAAATATCCCTTTAAAAAAAAGGAGTTACAAATAAAATTTTAATTTATTCTTAGATAATCGTTAGATAACTGATGGGACGGGTGGATGTCTGAGGTATTGTGACAACCAGAATGATGACAAGACGGGAAAAGGTAACGGGTCTGCAATATAGGGCGCATAGTACAAGTATAACAGATCGCAACGATTTTTAATATGGTGGACCTACAGAAATATTCACGTGATTTTTGATGGAATTCATAGATATTTACCTATTTTGTTGTTAAAAGGTAAAGATTACTTAAACAGAGATATATGACAGAGATATATAATTATACCCTCCAGCCGGAGTTCGTGGAAAGGGTCGTGGGATATTTGTTCCCCGAACCTCCGGAGTTCCTCTCACCGGCGATGCCTCCCCCGGGAGATACTGCTGCGGAGGAGCCGGCTATGCCTCATCTCGTAACTGATACGGAGATGGGGCTGGTGACAGAGCACCTCCGTAGCAAACGGAGGTCCCCTGGCCCGGACGGGGTACCGGGCCAGGTGCTATTTGTGGCGTTGGGCCACATGGGTGGGATGCTTCGAGAGCTGTTTGATCGGTGTTTATCGGTCGGACAGTTCCCGAAGCTCTAGAAGGAGGGGCGGCTCTGCCTTCTGGCGAAGGAGGGCCGCCCTCCGGATTGCCCGCCAGCGTACCAGCCCTTGGTGTTGCTGGATGATTCGGGAAAGCTGTTTGAGCGAATAGTGGCTTCCCGTGTCATCCGGCATATTGAGGAAGTAGGGCCGACACTTTCTGACGGGCAGTTCGGCTTTCGGAGAGGGCGATCAACGCTGGAAGCCCTCTCCCACCTGAAGAGCCTGTCTGCGTGGGTGACCGGAGGTGGAGGTAGGTTGTTGGCGGTGTCGCTCGACATCGCCAACGCCTTCAACAGCCTGCCGCATGGGGTTATACGAGAGGCGCTCCGATATCACGGAGTACCCTCGTATCTGCGGCGGCTGTTGGAGGACTACCTTCAGGGCAGGGTGGTTGCCTACGTGGACGGGCGAGAGACGATCGTCCGGCGAAGTGTGGGGAGTGGCGTTCCACAGGGGTCGGTGTTGGGGCCGCTTCTTTGGAACATGGGCTACGACTGGGTGCTCCGCGTAGCGCTCCCTCCGGGGGTGCGCATAATCTGTTACGCGGATGACACCCTAGTCGTGGCCCATGGGGCCAACTGGGGAGAGGTCGCGCGCCTGGCCACGGTGTCCCTCGTGGTCAGGCGTATAGAATTGTTGGACCTCAGGGTGGCGGTAGAGAAAACCGAAGCCTTACTGTTCCACGGGCCTCGGTGTGGGCCGCCTCCTGGGGCCCACATACAAGTTGAGGGGGAGAGGGTCCGGGTTGGGGCTTAGATAAAATATCTGGGCCTCATCCTGGACGGACGTTGGCGGTTCGAGTCCCAATTCAAGAGACTCGAACCGCGGCTGGTGGGAGCGGCGGCGGTTCTTGGTCAGCTCCTCCCGAATTCGGGGGGACTGGGTTCAAGATGCCGTCGCTTATTCATGGGAATCGTGTGGAGCATGGCCGTCTATGGGGCACCGATCTGGGTGGATGCTCTCAGCGCCACTAATAGACGAGTGCTGCGTGCAGCGCAGCGTGTGATAACGCTGAGAGCCATCCGCGGGTACAGATCGGTATCCGCGGGGGCGGCCTTTGTGTTCGCCGGCATCCCGCCGTGGGAGTTGGAGTTGTATAGGGTCACGGCGGCGAGGAAGGAAAGAAGGAAGCCTCCAGCTCCCACAGACGTGGCAAATATGAGGAGGGCACTAAAGGAGGGGGTAATTGGGAGATGGGGGGAGGACCTGGCGGACGCGCGGTATGGTAAATATACCATAGATGCCGTCCGTCCGGTCCTAAGAGAGTGGTGTGTTAGGGAGCGTGGCTCCCTCACGTTTCGACTGGTGCAGGTGCTGTCCACGGCTCTGACCGCGGTGGTAGGAGGGGACCTCTCGCTCCCGAGTGTGGTTCGCGCCATGCTCGGCAGCGAGAGGTCGTGGGAGGCGATGGCCTCCTTCTGCGAGGAAGTTATATCGCAGAAGGAGGCCGCGGAGAGGGCACGCGAAGATGACTCTCTGAGCGGTCCTCTCCGCCAAAGACGAACGGACGGCAGGAGAAGGTGATTCGTCCGCCAACTCCCACCGCCTTAGTTGAACCAGGGAAGACGGGGGGGACCCGTCTTCCCATTGCACAGGTTCGGCAGCTGTGGGAGACAGTTAGGGTTGTACCGAATTGTCTCCGTTATGTGGTGGCCCGGCAGTAGTAGCTGGGCCTGCCGCCGGGGCGACGTGGTTGAATGCAACCGCGAGCCCACGTCGCCCCTCTAAGGCGACTGAGGTACACCGTGGAGTTTTAGTGAGTAAGAGTCTCACATAACCACTCGTCCTCCCCCGGGCGGGTGTGTACCCATGACGGGTTTCTCCACGTTAAAAAAAAAAAAAAGATACCTGGTTATAAAATTTTAGTTCAAAAATTATAGATGGTAACCAAAAACTACCGGGAGTGAAATAAATATTAGATAGAGAATATTCCTGCACCTTCATTATGCTATTAGATGAGAATATCTTGGTCTTTAAAGTAACCATTTCTTTGCCCAACATATTTTATTTTCTTTTTCTTTCTTATTTACACAAACATCTGCTAGGGCAAGCAGCAAAGAAACGAGCAGAGCAACAGCATGCACAGATCTATTTCGTCTACACATATCTGGTTATCAATTGAATATTGAGCGATCGATATCATGAGGACACAAAAGGTTTTAAAGTCGCTTCAAGTATACCAAGCTTAAGGAAGGATTAAAGAAAGATGGATTTAGATCTGTCGGTAACCGTTGGTATATCTTATTGTACTGTGCTTACTATCAGGGAAAGTACTGTCAATTTGCAGAGTTACTTTAAAAAAGAAACACGTACCGCATCGGATGCGTGTGCGCAGCGTAGAGCGGGCCACACGCACTGGGTTCGCCCGCGTACGGCTGCGCCAGCTGTGGGCACGGGTCCGCCGGCGCAGACTCGCGGCGCCGAGGCGTGCCTCCACGCTGTTGGCTCTGTTCCGGTGGACTGGAAAATACGTTTTAAACAATTAATAATATTTAGTAATAATACCGCATTGTTTCACCGTTATCGTCGGTGATTATTTCGTATATTAATTTTTGTAACATAATATATCCTATGTACAACTTGTTTTGAAAATGTAGAAGTGATTTAAAAAAAAAACATGTAAATCGGATGAGTGGTTTTTGGGTGAAAAGGACATAAACGGGCAGACAGACGTAGGGACGTTGAGTTATTTAATATAGGTACTACCAAATCGGGCCACGCGTTGCTGTGGCTCAGAAAAAAAATTGCATTCGATTGCTACCAAACTTTAAGGGTCCCTCGCATCTGAGCTAAAATAAAGATTTTCTGAAAATTTCATCAAAATTGCTCCAGACGTTTTAGCGTAACCGTGGAATATATAAACAAACATCCATTATCTAGTTATAGAAGATGTAGGATATTGTAATTTTATCATAATTATCAGGAACAATACACTTTATTAATATTTTGAAATAAGTGTATCATAAAATACAAAAAAAATCATACGAGAAACGAATGCGACCGCCCAGAGGGTGGAGTCACATTACGGTCCCGATATTAATTCTTTATTTTGACAGCGACAGACAAATGGCATTCGAACGTTATTAATTGACTTTTACCAGGAAGTCACTAAAAAAATATTATAAGTTTTTTGTCACACCCTGACTAAATGTTTATACATGTGAAGTTGATGTTTTTTTTTACTTGAAAAATATAGCATTTTAATTAATAACCCCCCACGGTGATGACGTAATAATTATAGTTACGAAATCGTTTTGCAGAAACATTTATCATAATGATGATGGCTGGCAGGTACTGGAGAACAAAACTGAGAAAGAAAAATGGAATATCCTTAAAATATTTCGGCTCATAATTATTATAGATGGTGGAGACTGTGGAAACCAAGAATAGGTACCATCTTTCTGTATGTAAAAGTATTCGTCGAAAAGCGTCAAATTAGGGTGACGTCACGGTAGCAAGTGCGTTTATTTTAAAGATAGCACCGAAAGATATTATATAAAATGGTTCTCCTTACCATAATTAATATCAATGATTGCTACATGCAGATTTAAGAAAATCATTTAGACATGTTTAATTAATCTGTAGGTAAGGAGGTTTTGGTGGGATCTTGATTTGTCATTGTGAAGACGCCATCTTTTTAGAGCTAGGTATGTTTTAAGCTTACAAGGATAATTATTAAAAAAAATAATCTATTCACGTGACGTTGGCAGAATTGTGAACGAACACGCGTTGCTAACGAATAAAAAGAAGAAAAATTAATAAGTATTTAAAAGGTTAAAGCTAAGAAAGAAAAAGGCTAGGGAATTAAAAAAATGTAACATGGAAACCATCTTGTAGAGGGGAAGCTTAATAATTAGGTATTTAGGTACAGTGTGTAATTTAGTAGGTAGGTACTTACCTAAATTTATCTATACCTACAAATAATGTGTCTGTTTGTAATGTCAGAATAATAACTTTATACTATTCATAACAAGAAAGTTTATACGGTATTTACAACAAAAAACAACTTATTTGTCTGTCTGTATGTCTGATTACCTGTCCGTTTATAACCTAGTAATCTCCGAAACGTTTGGACCTATTTTGACAAGAAATTGACTGGCAGGTAGCTGATATTATAAGGAGTAACTTATGTTACATTTAATTTATAAAAATAATTAGGGGTATGCGCAAATAAAAATCAATTTAGATATTCGACGGATTTTGGTGCGCTCAATGGTAAATAAAATAACTAAAAGTAAATCTTAAAAAAAAAGTACAAAAAATCAACGGAAGTATATGTTAGGCTGACATATGCGGATTGCATTAAAGCCTCTAAAAAATTAAAAAAAAAAGTACCTATTTGTCTACGAGCGCAGCCGCGAACACAGCTAGTAATGTTATAAAATAGTCAATATGTAGATACATACAAGTAATATATTCCTTATATCGTTATATCCATCTTATATCCTATCGTTTTAATGCGATATACAAGACTCCAATGATTGGACGCTAGGTTACACAGAATTACCTAAACAACAGAACCACTAAACACAGTTTACGCCGATCCATGAGAATACACTGTGACAGGCGAGAGATTTATTCAAGCGTTCGATATCCAATGCAGTGGCCAGAGCGGTAGTAAAAACGGTAAATGTAAACAAAACACTCGGGCGCAATGACGCCTTTGTTTTTGTATAACCCTCAGTAGGTATTTTAGAAGATAAATGCTCGACTTTTTTATGTTCGTATAATGACTGGTAGTTAGATTAATATTATATCTAACCTACACGCAAATTAAAAAGAAATTATTTGAATTACAGAATAAATAAAGTTTGGGAGTTTTTGGCGGGATCTCAAATTGATAGATGGTGGTTTTTGTATTTTATTCGACTCACAAAAAGAGGTTCTCAATTCTTCCCTATATTTTTTAGGATCCTCAAGCGTGGTTCTATTTTTTTTAGCATTGAATTTCGAAGATAGGTACAACAGGGAACTCTTCAAAATCCTTGAAGTTAGTTTGCCTTTTTTTCAATTTTCCATTTATTCTAAAATTTGTGTTATTTGAAACTACATTGTGTAATACAGTTGGCATTTTGCATAATAAAGCTTGATGCAGATTGTGCACAAGTGAAGTGAATTGGAAATAGTAATATGAATTCTAAGATGCCACAAAAATTCCTTGGAAAGTTCTAACAAGGGAGCCACCGATTTGTTAGAATACTGAAATCATCATAGTATATTCAAATACAAAACACAATAAACAAAAACACAGTTTCAAGTATTTTGAGGAGTTTTCTAATGTATCTTCGAAATCAAAAGTTCAATGCCAAAGAAATTAAAATAGAGCATCCTTGAGGTATCTCTCCCCTGTTCAATGAAAAAAGAATCATATAAATCGGTTCATAAACAAAGAGGTTATGTTTGAACATTCTTAAAAAAATATACACTATTCGACATTTTTTTGTATTCGGTTAATAAAGAGAACTAGTTTCCAAGTTACTATGAAAAGAACAATAAGAGCAAAGTTAATTTTTTAAAGTGGCTTTTATGAGATAAAGATATAAAATAACGAAAACCGTAGGGGGCGTGCAATACTACAGTTGTTTTCATTATAAATTCACAATTCAATCATTTCTTCTTACATATATAGAATCAAGACATGCTTCAAGGAAAAAAATATTTATGTTTAAAATTGAACGAAAATTTACGATATCAGGTACACCTACCTACTAGCTATGTTAAGTTTTACGAGAAACAACTTCGTCTGAGCAAGTTCAAACTCATGTCTTTCCACAGCAGGCGCACTTCAAAAGTAATTTAGTGGAAACTTCAAAAAACTATAAATTTCTTTTTGCTCCGTATCGTCGGGAACGGGAAACGAGTCGTGTCCGCCATAAACGTCGCCCGTAACTCTTTACCGCTTCTGAATGGCCACGTCGTAAAATTAAATTGTCACCGGCTGTTGAAATCGCATCCGCAGGGTCGGAATTAAGGGGCATGGGTGTGGTTCAAATTCTTCACATTACTATTTTCATGTACTTATTAAACTCTTCCATCAACATCTTACATATCATTTTTTTTTTTCAAATAATAAAAATACTTGACTGGTGTCATGGAACACCCGGTAGTAACGAAGTTTCTTTCACTATATATTAAGTGATGAACAGACTATACGCACTGTTGTATAACATTTTTTATATACTTTTTTTTAAGTGAAAACTTATATAGGAAGGTTTGGTTAAGGAGTAAATTTATGTAAGCCGTCATCGACATGATCACGTGACGTATTAACAATTATATAAAAAAAAAAAAATTAATTGAATTTTATAAACTTAGTATTTCTTATTTATTTGTATTTTCTTAATTCTATTATTGATATTAATAATAGTTACTTCTATTATTATGGTCCTCATGACTGCTTTTTATTTTTTTTTTGTTTATATAGGTCTGAAAATAAACAGTTTATTTTATAAAAAAATCGCAAATCAGTGGAACTCAATCCATCGATCACTCTTTACAATACATACAACAGTGCATACAGAACGATTTGGTTAAACACTTTTTGCAGAGTTAGCTTCCATCCCACGAAAAGTAACTTCGTAACAAAACTCCAATAAGCGTGCCAGTCATTTGAAAAAAAAAATAGATTTATAAGAAAACATATTAACAGCTTGTATATTATACTGACGTCATATACTGTGGTGCTACTGAGAGGAAGCTGCCATTGTTAAATTAAAAACGAAACAAAAATGTTTTGTTATAAACTTTAAAATGACTCATCAACTTCAAAGAATTAAGTTTTTTTAAAAAGGAAATGGTTCAAGGTATTTTTATTTTAAATCCTTTTTTAGTGTGATTTACTTTATGTACCTTCATTTTTTTAAAAGTCCACCAATAAGTAGCACTTGGGTTTATTGCATATTTATAATCTAAAATATCCAAGAATCATTTAGATTTACATGATTAGAGATTAGAATTTACATGCCTGTTTCGTACAATGTGATAAGTACTTCCTAGAAATTGCCTGTTTGTTTTATTTTTATCATCATTGCTTCGCTCCTAAGGGCCGTAGCGCGATAACAGATAGTCTATAACTTTCATCGATAAAAGGCTATAAAACAAAACATTTTTCAAATCTGACTTGTAATTCCAGATATTGATGCACGTTCAAAAACACACAAAAGACAAGCTTTTGAACTTCATCATTAGTATATATTTCTAAGCCCCAGAGTACAGCACTGTCATCCCATGGAAACTTTGTAAATTGATTCATTGCCCCTATTTCTTATGTTGTGACATGGGGTTTCTTCCACTGAAATATGGTAACATTTATGTAATCATAAAACCTATCATCATTTTTACAGATGTTTTAATTATCATGCTTTGATAACAAAATTGACTGATAAATAAAACGGAGTTTTCAATTTATATAGTGGTAACAATTAAATAGAGCACGGGGTTCACAACTAGTTCATAACTCAGACGGTACCCAAATAATCAGCATATAGGCCACACAAATCTCACCATGTTAAGATTTTTTAATTATTTACACCAATAATATTCACACCTAACAAATTGACAGAAATTATATTACAGATCATAACATCGAACATTCATCGAGCGAACATTGATTTAAAATCAATTAATTGAAGGGTATTAGGTGTATCGAACAATTTATAGTTGAAATAAATCAATTGATTGAGGACAGGCTGACATTATATTCTGTACTAAGAATAATCAAAACCATCGAATGCTATCGATTATAATCGATTGTCCAAAAAAACACTACAATCGACCTATTGGATTTGCAGACATTTGATATTTTACCAGCACTGTCCCTAATTCATATTCTAATGTTAAACCTCTAATTAAGCGTCTAAGCCAGAAGCAAACCCTACTAATAAGGAGCGCACAATTAATGCACTCGATTATTCAAAACATTAGTTCCTTACTTATGAAATTAGCGTTTTGTTGAACTATCCACTTTGATCTCAAATATCTTGGTTAGGAATTCAAAATTCAAATTTACTTCAAATTTGGGTTTGTGTATATGTATTTTGGATTTAGTGATTCATTTGCACCATTTTATTTTTCTTTGACATCGTTCTTTTCACAAAATGGAAAACTTCAAATATCGCGTTATTTATGAATATGAGATAAACCACAGCATCAGCGTTGCAGAAACAGCTCGAAGGATTAATGATGTGTTTGGGGAAGCTACAGTAAATTAAAGCAGGGTATCTACGCTATTCGTTCCAACGTTTTCGTTCAGGAAATTTTGACCTACGAAACAAACCCCGTAGACGGCCGGAGACCCTAGTTGATAATGAAGAATTAAAGGTGATCGCGGGAGTGGATCATCGCGAACCTCGTCCGAGGCATCAATCGACTGAAACACACCAACAAACACGCTTAGAATGCTGCGTTACATTACTCAATCTTCACAATAATGAGAGAAGTTTGAAATGTATTGTTACTTGTGACGAAAAATGGATCCTTTACGATAATCGGAAATGCTCATTACAGTGGTTGAACTCAGTAGAACCGGCCAATTCCTGTCCCAAGCGAAAGTTGACTCAAAAAAAGATACAGTTGGGTGTTTGGTGAACCAGTGCTGGTGGCATATACTACAGCTTCCTAAGACCTGCCCAGACGATAATAGCAGATCTGTATTGTTAATAATTACAAACCATGTTGGAAAAGCTAGTCGTTAAAAAACCGAGACTGGTCAATCTCTCTAGCCCACTGCTGCTTCAGGACAAAGCTAGACCCCATACTTAACGGCAGACGGTCGCTAAATTAGAGAAACTGTGGTTAGAATGTCTCCGGCACCTAACATACTCCTCGGACCTTGCTCTAACAGATTACCACCTTTTGGACAATGCCTTGCAAGGAAAAATATCAATTCCTATGAGGCTGTCCAAACCACCTTCAAAGATTTTATTGATTCTCGCTCCCACAATTTTTCCCCATTTTTTCATATTGTTATATTATTATTATTTTTATATATATAGTAGGTATATGTAATTGGTTTCTCGGAAACGGCTGCAACGATTTAGATGAAATTTCATATTTAGATAATGTTTTACATTCTAAGTTTCAAGTATATAGTTGTTCTTTATACATAATAAATAAAAGAATAATATATGAACTAAATATAATAATATATATTAAAAATGATTGCTTCTTCAATCATAACACTATCAATATTAAAGCACTAAATTTAAACATAAAAATACACCACTTTATTCACTTTATAAATTGTACCCGTGCGAAGCTGGGGCGGGTCGCTAGTTATATTATAAAATAAAGTTCACCGCCGCATCTGTCTGTCTATCTTTTGAACGCGATAAACTCAAACAAGTACTACCGAACGGATTTTCATACAGTTTTCATCAATATACGAAGTGATTTATGAGGAAGGCTTAGATGTGTAATTTATTAAGATTTTGTGTAAATTGGCTGAAATATTTATTTATTTACACATTATGCGTTAAATACGCAATGGCAGACTTAATGCCTAAGGCATTCTCTGCCAGTCAACCATTTACAATATGATGTTTATTGTTGAAGATGTCGACAAAAAATCATACCGACTGAGACATTTAATGGCGTGCACCGCGTAGTCCTAAATAGAGTTTTATGTAATCGTACTCTGCTACCCGTGCGAAGCCGGGGCGGATTGCTACGAAGAAGAAAATAAAACTTACCAGTCATCAGGATCGCAGTCTCTAAATCCTTTTGCGAATGGGTTGCTCGCTATCTTAAGTTGCGTTATCTGTTGAAAAATAGTGTGTAAGTGTTTTTATTGGTTTTCGGTTTTATTAAATTAATGAATGAAGCGATTTATGTTTGAAAAAAAAACTCCAAAAAAAAGCAGCTAAATATAGACATGGATTTCGAGGAATAAAATGAAGTAACGTTTTTATTATTAATTTTGAAGCGGATTTACAAATTGAAATCAAAATTTTATCTTAATGATTGATTTGTTTGCAAGACTGAAAGTTTTACAAAGACATTAAATACGAAACATTATTCTTGACTAACACTGTTGGTATGAAGGGCCTTAACAGCTTCACCGGATTTTTTTCTTTTTTTTACTATTGCTAAGGTAGCAAAAGAGCGTAACTAAAGTGCGCCTAATGATAAGCGGTTATTGAACCCCCTTTCTTCAAGGAGCTCTGAAAAACCTACACACGGCATGAATACATCACAAGGTTATTTGGCTGTAATCTTCTGTAGGGTGGAAGTATTTCACCCGTCGGACTGATCTAAGTAGAGAGAAATCTCCAAAGAAGTTTTTTTGTGCCTTACCACTTCCACTTTTTGCAGAGTACTGAACAAACAGTTACTTGCATTAAATATATTTAACTAACCATTTATTCCTTCCATCTGACTATAAACATATGTATACGGTTTACATGATAATTGTTTTTTTAAATGTATTTTAAATATAGTGACATGCCAGTCCTATCATAACCTAAACATAGCATCACACAACTATATTACTAGATATACTAGTGACAAACATCCACAAAATTTTGTTCTCCTCACTTGCAGGTGTAGCCAAGATCCTGTGAAAGATGCTTTTGTCCATTACATTAAAGTTAAACTGACTTATAACATATTTTCGTTGAAGATTGTTCCGGTCAAATCCTATCAATAAGTGTTCTACGTCTTCAATCGATCCACAGGTCTCACTATTTTGGTGAATTTACTTTTTTTATAAGGAAAGCAAACTTGTTGAGAGGCATACTTATGTCCGGAACGCACTCTGTGAGCAGTAACAATGAGGAATATACTGATAATTGTTTTGTTAATGCTATGTAGCTCAAAAAAGACACGTGGAAGCTATGTAGCTTCTATACTGTGTGGTGGTACGAAGTCAAGTGAAGTATGATGTAGATAATAATATCATACGATCTTATTATCGCTTTTCCTTTTACTGCTTTAATTATCATAGAATGTCTTTGAAAATAAGACACCTAATATGCAACTATGGCAAAAAAATCCTCACCCTGTGATTCTGGTATGCGGTAACGGCAGTGAAGCCCGTCTCTGGGAAGACGAAAGTCCGGTAAGGCACAGTGCCTGGTGCCGTCGTCTGACCCTCTCCAGGCAGATAAACTACATGCAGACGAGGCTGATACCGGTGCATCGAATTCAAAATTATCTGTAAAAAATACTCTTGTGTCACAAATTCTCTAAATTTATACCATACAGATAATATTTAAATAGAAGTTGTTTTATCATCAAGGACCGATAGGTGTGTTTCGGTAGCTCCAGGTGAGTTTAAATTTCCTAGGCTTAGCGTGTTAGCCACTTCAAGTGAGATTGTGGTCAAAGTATAAACTTATGATTTATGATACATAAAAACAAGTTTTATCAGACTCAAAAGAAAGAAACAGATACTTGGCGACAGATTTTCAACTTGAGGGTGGCAGCCAGCTTGGCGGGCATTAGAAAATGCTCTACCCTCATATGCTGTAGTTTCATCATGATGTTTTCTTTCACCGAAAGCTCAAGCCCAATGCAGGAATTCGAACTCTCATTGAGCCAACACTACTTCAAAATTCTTACATTCATTACTTACATGCCCATTATCGTCTAACTGGTTATTGGTGAGTTTAAGTTTGTCGAAAGAGACGAGCTGCCGCATCCAGTGTGAGCCGAGAGCGGGCGAGTCGGGATGCAGGTGGAACCGGGGCGGTGACACCGGGTCCGCTTTCCCGGCTACCACCCAACTTGAACTGATAAAACATACACGGATTATAATTGATCTCGAGTCGAAGAAAAAACCTTCTTACGGTGGTAATGGAGTTACTAACTGCAACAAGCGTTTATTTATAATTGTAGTTTCCAACTATCCTAAAAAGTCTAGTTTCTACAACTACGAATGATATATTCAACCAGGCTCAGCAGAATTGCATAGCTAAGCAAGGTGACTTACTTTTTAAGACTAAGTTGTAACATATATTGTATTTGGCAAAGTTTTAAATTAAATCACAACATACAGTAACAACTATATCGCAGACGATGGTGATCGGGGTACTCGTACTTGCGTAGTCGGGCCAAAAACCTACAAACATTTTTTAAGTATTTTATTTATTGATGAGTGCTTTAATTTTGAGAGTTCAACCTCTCGTTTGCGTTGTAGTAACTGACAAAAACACAGTTGAAAGGATTTAGTTGTTTATATGGGTTAGTCTTCTACCACCACAAACCACATCCTTGTTGTCGGATCTCAAGACCTCGTATTTTTTTACTATAACATACACATTATATATAATTTCCTCTATGGCGTCTTATTTCTCTAGATCTCCACTATATCTCCAGCAACGATTTATGTTCCTAGCCGATCGCGGTTCCTTTGTGATCCCCAAGCACAAATCAGCACTCTACTAGAAATTCTTTACGATAACTGGCATACGACAGTCGAATGCGTTCCAGCTTTCGATATTCGTTTAAGAAACAAGAGACAGAGAGATCAAAATGTTTGCATTTTCATCTTGTGTATATATATACTTTTATTTTTACATATTGAAGTATGTATATATGTTCTTGTATATATTTATATTCATTTGTATTTTATTTATTTTTGTATTTCAATTTTATTACTTTTCTTATTTTTGTTTGATTTCTTTTTAAAATTTTATTTCCTATTGCATAATCGACAATAATAGTTGTTTCCACATTACCAGTGGTTAGTTGGTAGAAAATATTTTATAGCATTAAGTTCGCCAGTGTATAAACTAAAAGTGCAATAAAATATTCATTAATTCATTAAATCATTCGTATAATCAAGGTTACCTGTGAAAAGCGTATCGGTATCTTTTATCATCGAGCGGTACGAAATCCACAAGTAGCAGGTATTCGGCGTTGGGCAGGAGGCCGGCAAGCCTAGCCTGCAACGCTGGGAACATGCGCCTCCCGGCCTTCGTGACTATCATCTCTGTGCCAAGCTCGTGGAAGCTTCGCCAGAGAGCAGCCAGCTCGAGTGACGCGGAACACCGCACGACCGCCGGGTGGAGAGTCACGTTTTGGGATGATGCATGCTGCAAATCACTATATTTAAAACTCCCTCTAAATGAAATTAAAAGAGCAAATTCTGGATTATGGAAAAATCTACGTACCTAACGCCGAAACTATTGAATGTACAGAATTTTTTTATCTCGCCCTGTTACCTTTTGGTTAAACACTTTATTGGCAGAAAGAGGTGACTGCGATTTGATATGAACCATCTCTCTTTCCGTTAATACTACGTATAATAATGTTATAATATCTCATAAAGATCATTAGATAATGATTATAAGTATAATTAGTTATACATATTTCAAAGTCTTACGACATATAAAAAAATAACCCGATAAAATAACACGATTAACGAGCAAGTTCATGGTTTAGACTTTTTGACACAATGCGTAAAAGTTCACTCTCATTTTTTTTCTTCGCAAATAAATAAATATAAATTAAGAATTACAGCATAAAAAGGAAATTCACGTGAGCGCTGTCTAATAAAAGATACGAGAGGCTAATGAAGATTTAGACTGAAGGTTACCAGGTTTACCTGTACACGAGGTAGAGGCTGAGGCGGTGGCGCTGACTGCGCTCCATGATCCCTACACGTGCTCTCGCTGAGCGCCTGCAGCGGTGAATAAGTGCTGCGCGCGCATACAGAATTCTAAACAAAATAGAGAACAATTCGTTTTTTACGCACTTCAGGGCTTCCTAAACACTAATTCATGAATGGATTGATGAGAAGAAAATGATGATAAATGATAACTTAATGGTAGTGTGTACGCCGTATGGACACCGTTTCAATCGACTTGTGGTTGAATCCCTGCAATGAGCCTGAGCTTTCATCGAAGGAAAACGTCGTGATGTTACCATAACAGATTTTTTAATGCCCGCTGGGTTAACTACCACACCCAAGTTGGAAATCTGTCGCCAAGTACCTATTACAAGTAGCTATACTTGAGAACCAGAGGCCCCTAATAGACTTAGGGTGTTATCATTATGGACAGGTGATATTGTGGCTAAATGCTAAATAATTTATACAAGAATTTTAAAAACTTTCATAGTTGTTCCATCTATTTACCATAACAGATGATGGTTAGAAGAAATTGATGGCTGAAGTTTGAACACAATTTCTTCCAATGTTGGATGATCGTAGTTGTAATGAAAAACATTGATACACTTAAGCCTAAAGCACAATGCCTTAAGAGGACTGGATATCAAATGCAGCTTCTGAATCGCACCTATTTATGCCCTATCAATGCAAGCGCAAGGGGAGAACTAGTAAATTCCCTATCACCGTGCTATGATTTGGCTTATGTTATAATCAGGTTATAGATGCATACAATTATTTAATTATTTAAGATGTCTGGACCCTTTCTTAGTTTACGTTTGAAAGCTAATATTCGCCAAATATCGAGTTTTTGTATTAATTTTAGAATATAGCTTAAATGTGATTTTCAATTGATTGATCCTATTAACGGTTTGAGCTCTGAATTTTCATGATGCATAGTCACCGGCATGAATTAGTTTACTTTGTGCGTTTTGCGATCCATCCCTCATTTGAAAGTTACACTCGCGGACCGGGATATCTTAATTTATCAAAAGCTCAGGTTTGCTATGCGGTCTTCGTACAACTGCTGTCTTATCATGTTCTTGTAGCTTTGATTAGTTGTGCTTCATTGTAATATTCAATTACTATGATGGTCGAATTCTATGAACAACTTACGTCTCTAATGGGATGGTGTAAGGGTGGTAACATCGGCTGCTCGTGGTCTCGTCCGAGCCGCTCCACCAGAGACTGCGACAGGGTGAAGCCGCTCGCGCTTCGTGAACACTGACTCGTCGGTACACCTGGAGTATAGGAAAACAACTTTAGATTATACGGTAAATTAAAAAAAAAACGAATTTATAAACATTATTATAATCTTTGTGCGATTCTTGAGCTACAATAATAAAATTTAAATGAATCGATCAGATTTGTACCATCACGTCTTACTGGTGAGTAATTCAAATCAAAAGTTATAGTACAGCGAGTATATTATAATTAAAGTACAGTAAAAATGTACTGAGGATAATGTGAAGTTATCTGGAAGTAAACATAAGACCATTTCTACCGTATCTACTCCTGTCTTTTAAACAATGAATACAATTGAAGTGTCTATTAACCGTACTTATAAAAATAAATAAAAATTTGTAAGCCTTTCTGTCTGTTTTTTTATTCCGGGTAATCCCTATAACGGTTGGACTGATTTTGACAAGACTTTCACTGACACATAGCTGATGCTATAAGGAGTAACTTAGGCTATATTTATATTTAAAAATAATTAAGGTTCTGCCCAAAAAAATAAAACGCATCTTTATCTTTAAAATAACCAGCGGGCGGTCTCTGTGGGTGGAAAAGAGGTCACTACAATAATAATAATAATAACTTTTATTTGACCATAATAAGATACAAAAATATAACATACTGTCATTATGTAGTCCACGCGAGCTTCACGTCACGTCGATCAACGCGATTTCCGTATACTCTACTACTAAGCCATCATTGCTTCAAAAACATATATTAAAGAAATGAATACTGGTTTTTCTAATACAGACTTATTATAATACTATTTCCATTTCTTTATTTTCTCGATGACAGTTCTAATTTGATAGTTGTAGTGTTGTGACCAAATAAGTAATGATATCGATCGCATATATTTATTACGATTACGACAGTGACGATTCATCGAATTTTGATTAAAATAAATAAATAAAGATTACCTGTCGTTATAATTATTTCGTTTCATTGTCGAGTACCTACCTATACCTACTTATTTTGCAACAGCTTCGAAAATTTTGAAGAAGTTGGCATTATCAATCAAGAATTAATACGTGTAACATCTTGTAATGAAATATAATATTAGTTAATAAATTTGTACAAAAGTATCCGGCAGTAGTTTAGTTTCTTATATTTTGTAAAAAAATATCAGGTCTGTTATCGTGTTTCGTTTATCGATATAGCTCCATCCCTATCAGTTTCTCCGACTCTGGTATAACCTTGTATATGTGTAAACGTCATATTTTGATAAAATAATGCATACATAATGTAGAAAAGACGCTCGTTCAAGTTTTCACAGGAGCTGTCATCGAGAAAATAAAGAAATGGAAATGGTATATTAATTATATTTATTTACATACATTTCTTTAAAAACATAAATTCAATTATTCTTAAATTAAATCAAACTTGCCAGTTACAAAAGCAAAGACATCACTGTCTATAATATGCAGGAAGACCAAACAAAATAAATATTTATTTCGGCGATACTTTGTTAATAAACCAATAATCAATGACAGGCCATACAGAAAAAAATACTTTTGAGAAAAATCAGTTGATATAAATCTCATTACTGCTTTGAAATGAGTTAAAATATAAATGCCTTTTTACCTTTTTCTAAATAGACAGTTGTACTTTTGCTAATACACCCCTAATATAGCAAAACACGTACCATATTTTTCATTTCATCTCCAGTTTTCTGAAATATCTTTCATTCTTTACACAAAAACGTATATGAAATTATAATAAGTCAAACACTTAAGGCGAAGTTTATTGACACTACAAAATAAGATAGCATAAAAATACAGCGAAAGAAACGTCTGCGCGTCCTCTTAGATGAGGACATCTCACTCAACTAATTGATGTAATAGGAGGAAAACTCGGAACAGTGGTACGGCCGCTATAATTTCATCGCCACATGTCAACACAGGTATTATAAATAAGACCCGGGCGATGAAATGTACACTTACGTTTTAACGGCAATGATCTTCATGCTATTTTGGACAGCCATTCAATTTTATTTGAGAATGCACACACAATGGTGTATGTATATAATCTCTTTGCTGGTAATGTGTAAAAAAATAATGTTGTTTTATATTTATTAACTTCCTATTTTATATTATCACTAGCGGTTGCCCAATGATGGATATTTGACCACCGACTTTTAATTCACTTATATCACTTTTCATTCAGTGACAATGTCAATATTTCGGGGGGTCTAAGTTCAATGGTCGGGTTAGGATTCGCAGTATTCATTTATTTAATTTAATATATTAGTAACAGATATTATAGAGCAATTTTAGTTTTCTGCACTCCTTCTCCATATAAACTTTAACCATGCCAAATCTCACAGTCTACCATGCACGCAATACACTTAAAAAGGTGTCCGAAGTTTTCTTCTCACGTTAATAATATTATGATAATTGATTAGATCAAATTAATAAATTATACAATAATAGTACAGAGGGTGAACAATAGAGGTCCTAGCCAAGTGACCTTTCTACCATCCTTATCGCGGATAGAATACGAAAAAGCGTATGGAATTGACATATCTTAACGTTAAATCACGTGATCAGATAATTAATGTATGAAACATTTTTTTCGTTTTTTATTAGCGATATATATTGTAGAAAGGCAACTTAACTAGGGCGCCAGAAGAACCATCTCTGTGTTTGAAAAAGTGTCCGTCGAAAAACGTCAAATAAGGGAAGCGCCACAGTATGTACAAAGTGCCATACATTTTAAAGATAGCTCCGAAAATTATTATTTTTTAATTTTCACCCACTCAGACAACTTTTCACTCCACAAACGTTTGCCTTTATTGTTCAATTATTTTTTAAAGTTTTACAACAGTAAAAACTGTAAAATCACGTAGAAGTTGCATTCCCTCTTGCTCCGCTAGCGCCATTTTGGTGGATTTTTGAATTGTAATTTGCTACCTACTGCTAGACACCTTTCAACTTGTCCCCCATATAAGCTGGTTCTTGTCTTTGCTTATTTATTAGACAAATTACACATTTGATTATTATAGTATAGAAATCGCCAAGTAATAAATACGGGAAGTGAGAACTCGGGTGCATTGGCGGCGGCACGGTTGATAGTTGATCCAATAAATTTAATACGGGTAAAACCATGGGGTATAACTAGACGTTGTTCTGCCCTTTCCAATAGTCAATAACACGACCACAACCACCTACCCAAATTTTTTCTCCTGAAAACTTCTACAGGATCATGGTAAATAAAAAAACAAGAATTATGCATATTCAAAGTTCGAACCGCTAGTAATTGTCTCGAGTTCATTAAAAAATTTAATAGAAAAAAATAATTTCAGTTTTTCTAAATTTCCTAATTTGTCGGGAAATTTAAAAATTTTCTTTCTTTAAGCATTAGTAGGTAGAGATTTAAACATTAATAGATTCATACTATTTTAATATTATAAATCTGAAAGTAATTTTTCTATCGGTTTGATAAGGTTTCACGCCTAAGCCGCTGAACGACTTTCAATGAATTTTGGTATACACATAGAGTGGACTTTGGAAAAAAACATAGGCTACCTTTTATCGAAAATATAACACTTGAAGGGGTGTAATAGGGGATTAAAGTTTGTATGGAGAACCAATTATTTCTCAAATTCATATAAATGCTTTTGCTAAGAAATAAAGAGTTTTCCGAGTTTTTGAAAAATCTTCCCTCAAAGCGGTATAATAGAGGGTAATTTCAATTATTTTTAATCTTTCTATCTATACACTATACCAATCCGCTGGCAGATTATCGATATCTATCGGAGAGATAGCTTGCATCATATGTACTTAAGTAAAAGTACCTGAGACATACTTAGAAAAAGTGTATAATTAAATATTCCCTGCTTACAAGCTTATACTCTGAGCAGACAAAGTCTTGGGTAGAAGCTAGTGTGCAACAATTTAAACTCAATTTTTTTTTAACGTTTATAGGTTTTTGCGTCATAGCCACAATCTTACTCGACCCTTGATCACTCATTTGATCATTCTTGATCATCTCACTCACAATGTGGCCCAAGATGGTAGTGCATTAAGCCTAGTGGAAGACTGGCTCTAAAGTGCAGCTTCCAGAACACACCTATCGGTGTTTGGCGACAAATTTTCAGTTTAAGGGTGGTTGCTAGCTAGGCGGGCATTAGAAAAAGCCCTGCCACAATACTATGATTTAATCACCATAGTTATATTCCAACCATACGTATAAAAGCTATCGCTGTAAATGGGAAACGTAGTACCGTATTTGCTTTTTAAATAAAATTATTTACCTTTCAGTCACGAGCGTTCTACGATAATTTCGAAGATTCTACACCAATAGTGTTTCAAAGATCGGCTTTCTCTACCAACACTTCATATTAAATACGATACTATTTAATCAGAATATCGTTTCAATATGATTATGGAATCCGTACTTAATGATTTAGTATTCATACTATTGACCCGCACTATTTGCTGGGTGCGATAGCAATAGATAATATACTCTGCGACCGCATGCATTTTATAAGCAGGCAACAACTGGCTTGAAGACATTATCGCTTGAGTTATGGGATAGTGAAAATTTCAGTTAATGCGTCGACTACAATAAAAACTGTGTCGTCTCGCTTCCCATCTCGTTACAAATTACAACAGTTAAACAAGAAGTCATTTTGAAATCAATCCTAATAACTTTTTTGCAGTGGTGTACCTATTCATGTTGATTTAGTAACACATATGCCACATTAGCGACTGTGATAGTCCCACAAATAACTTATAAGATGACAATTATGGCTTACTCGGTGAGTATGCGAAAAAATTTATTATTTCCGTCAACGTGCACCCGGCGCGACGACGACTCATGGAATATAAATGTAATTGTTTAGGCCAGAAATAACAGGATGTGTTCAGGACGACTATTCAAAGGACCTCACCTCCTGGTAGTCAGAATTCATGTACTGTAAGATCCCGAAACACATTACTCATTTGCAGGATAAGTCACAATCAGGCTTTACTGTCAAAAGTTTATTATAGAATGGATCATTATGTGAATGATAGTGATGTAAGGAAGTGATTCCCTCTCTGTGCATCCACTAAATTATTATTATTGTTTTATAATAACACTTTTGCATAGTTAAAAAAAAGATAAACCCGATCGAGTTTCTTACAGGTTCTTCTCGATATCTGGGATATTTTCCGAACTGGTAGTAGTGTTTTGACGATCATAAGTGCCACCTTAGGGCCTAAATTGAATAAAGATTTTTTGAAATTGATTTTGCTTTAAGAATCGTCAATAATATGAGAAAACGAAACTAGTTACTGCGTAATAAACGAGGACGGAGCCGCGATGCACTGCTAGTTATTATGTGCGTCTTTAAAGAATTGTACGTATAAAACCGTAAAAATAGAATTACATTTAATTCAGTGACCAAACCGCAATTAATTGAACTAATTGCTGGCCGTTCAGTTTGGATCGATCGTCAAAAGTTATAGTAGACAATAAATATAGAAGGTATGGACAGCTAACCCTCGAGTGTCGCGCTCGTTCCACCCCAGTTACTAACTGCTGATATATTTGCCAAATGTTCGTCTCAACTGCAAGCCAACTCGAAAGGTAAGTTGAGACTAAAATAGCATATCTTTCGTTTTATAATAACGCGCTAAAGCCGGCCACAAACGCTACGGCCTACCAGAGAGGACTATCTGTGCAGGTAGACCGTACCGTATATTGAAATTGACATGTGCAGTTTTTGAACCGGCGCAGGCGGAAGATGCAAAATCAAAATATATTTTTACGCTACGACACTTGCGGATGTTGCGCAGGCATACCTGCACTGGTACTAATAATAAAAAATATTATATAGTTTAGTTAACTAAATATATATAAAAGGAAACCGTGACTGACTGACTGGTTGATCTATCAACATAGCTCGCACAACTGAACGGATTCGGATGAAATTACATACACAAATAGGCATAACGTAGGCACCGATAAGAACGGATTTTTAAAAATTAAACCTAAAGGGGTGTTAACCAAGGGTTCAACATTTGTATGGAGAAATCATATCTAATACGGGTGAAACCGTGGGATACAGCTAGTACAGTATAATAATTGTACTCGATTTTTTATACATAAAATACGAAAGTTCGAGCATGCATTTGAAATGGCGATAGGTCTTGAGGATATTTCTGAATGCCTCTGAAACTTTATGAAACTTTCTTGATGTATGGATCTGAATGCTGGGCAACAAAAAAGTCGGATGAAAGAAGGTGCAACAGACAGACGGAGATGCGAATGTTAAAATGGATGTGTGGTGTAACTAGAATAGATATATAGATTAGATTTTTTGTAATTAGGATGTTTGGAAATAACTCCAACAGTTTCCCATAGTATGGTACGGTCATTTCATGAGGAGGGATGAAAGTCTTATAACTAGAAGAGTGTTAATAAGTATGCATATGGATGTTTATAGGAGTAGAGAAACTCTGATGACGGTATGGATGAATTGTCTGAGGAATTATAGGTATGTGTTTTAAGAGGTTTAAAGTTTGAATACAGAGATAATAGTTGATAGAGAAGTGTGGAGAGGAAAAAATTTGAGAAAAAAAATTAAAATATAAATAAACTGTCAATGTTATTTTACCTATTAATTTTTATTATTTACAAAAGAAATATATTTTAATGTTGTAGCTTTAATTTAAATTTAGTTTGACAGTATAGTTAATTTCACTTAAACTCACTTTTATTCAAGAATAACTTTAAGGTTAACATTTTTTTTTGTTACTGGCCTTACGTTAGCCTGAGATACCCTATACAAAAACAGATGGCAAACATTCGACGAAATCATTCATAAAATTATTTATATAATAAATTTTCACTTACGTGGCCAATTACAATACATTTTCTAAATATAATCGAGATCAGTTGTAACAAAAGGAGAGTGCTGGCTGCTTCCTCAGCAATAAATCCGCATTGATTGAGTGCTATAAATCTAACCACGCGAACGCCGCGCCGCAACACCGCACCATTGCCGCGCTCGCTGAGGGCCGTAGGGCTGTCTCTCACCGGCTTTATTAAAAAATACCGGTACTCTAGGTAATTTAGTTTAGGCCTGCTAGTTGAAAAATTATATTTTTACTGGGCGGTACGCAGCCCTGAGTTCGGTCAGCAATAGGTTATTATTCCGATTTTTTAAATATTTTCAATACGAGCAGATGTTCCGTTTTCTATATTGCAATTTTAGTTTTACCATATTATAATATAGGTGCGCTGTCAGTAGATCTATGAAAGGAAACAAAACATTTGAAACGCATTTAAAAATTAAAAATGTGGTAAATCCATGCAAATGAGTCGTCCTTAGATTGCTACTATTTGCAGAGTGACAAAATAACCGGTTTTTTAAATGATATATATTATAAGCTTGCAAAACATACGGCCCACTTAGTGTTAAACGGTTACCATAACCTGTGGAAGCTTGTAACGCCAGACATCACTAGCGCGTTGCAGCCCTTGAACCCTCTTCCCTAGGGAGCTCTGAAAACCCTAGTCACCGGAGGAACACAATACAAGTTTATTTGGATGGTATCTTCTGTAGAGTGGAGGTATTTCACTGGTCGGGCGACCCAAAGTAGTGAGAAATTTCCAGAGAGATTTCTCTGCTCCCAGTCTCTCAAAAGAAATTTACTTTTGATGTGAAATCTTCTTTATTAGGTACCGTTGAGACTTGAAACCCTATGAAAAAAATAGCGACACTAAAAAGGTACAATCACATACATCTTTACAATTTAGCCTACGAGAGAGAGAGATATAGAATGAGAATACATTTAACTTATATACGAATAATGAAAGTCCTAATTTTCATAACTATGATCATCGTTGAATTGGCCTAGCGGTGAGACGACCAGACTTGAACGCACTGTTTTATGTACAGTGCGGATGGTTCATAGCTTGAGTGCCACTGATATAAAATTTAAAAAATAAGATATTTTTCTGTTTTCTGAAGGTTTCATTTCTACCGCGTTTGAACTGTATAAATGTTTTTTTAAATATCAAAATTGAGGAATAAATAAGAACAGTTAAGCGTTTCGACAACCTTATAATGTACGCAACACGTGCGTTGCAGTGTCGCGCACTCAGAAGAAGCGTTTGATTTACGAGCCTACGCAACGGTACAAATTGCCTGCTCATACCATACAAACGAATGCATTATCACAACTTTCAAATAAAAACATAATGTCGCTTAATTAATATAATTTGCTTCTCGGTGGACTGCTTGAATATGTTTTTTAAACTATTACAAACCAATGGATTTTAAAATTTCATTTTTTATTTTTTCAAATTTACTCTACCTGTTCATATTTATTTTTTGGAACTGACTAATACTGTTAGCCTTAAGGGTCCTGGAGCCATTTGAGACTTTGACAGCTCCGCGAGCGTGGAATGCACTCAGCCACGAAAGCGAGGCAATAAGCTCAAGGGTGCCAAAGTGGCCGAAACTCGGCTTGAGCTGTTGCCGTACATTCAAATAAGTCGCGATCTGACTAATTCCCTATCCGAAAATTTCAATCTACCTAATTATACCTTTATATTATATATATATATATATATATTTCTGCCTTCTGAGTGGAAGGAAGAAACATGCGTATATGCATCAATTACATGTATTTTTTGCTTTGTATTTATATACGTCCAGCGTTTTCCAACCTGTTCGCTGATCTATGGTCCACGAGTATAACAACTGTGCTTGGACACTTTAACTCCATAGCGGTTCGGAGCTGAAAAATTGAATCTAACATGTTTAATTCATGATATTATAACATGACAATTTTTAAATAACAAGATAGTCAACTTTAATTTTAACAATACCAATATAATTAAAATGTGACCACCCTTGAGAGATCTCATTTAGAACAAAAAAAGAATCATCCAAATTGCAACCGCCCGCGAATTCATGCCATAAAATTTAATAACCATAAAAATATATATCTATATCACTCAGGGACAACGCGTTTGGCGTACTATCACGAGTGAAATAATTTGGAATCATTTTAATATGGGGTCAATAATTCCGAATATTATTACCTCGTACAATTTTTTATAAGAACTAATATAATAATAGTACTATAGCAAGTACCTACGAGTTTCGTAAATGTTAATTACAATTTAAAAGTTAGTAATAAAAATACATACCCATAGACTTCATCCCAAACGTAGCATACTATGATTCTATCATTGAAATTATTTTCAGAATCGTATCGATATTTATTTCTTACAAAGAATCTCACAAACTTTACCTCATTAGAATATTAGTTTACTTCTAGGAATATTACAATAAATATGTTTAACATAAAAATAAAAATTTAATCTAAACTGTGTGAAATGAATACTAATCGTGTATTGGGTCGTGACTCATTGTCTCCACTTAAGACAGGCTCGCTCGCTTACAAATAGACGTCACCGAAAGGAAGTCCAGTCCAACCGGGGAATTAGCAACAGTGCGCGATTCACTTTGATCAGTCGATGTCAACATTGCTTTCGAGCCTCGTTAACAAGCCAATCGACACGCGTCACGAGAGACAACAGAATTCTAATAATGTTAAAAGATGAAAATAAACAATCGTATTTAGAATCACTTTAATTATCTTGTAACATATTGGCTAAGTTTGAATGTGAATTTTTTAAATTGAATTTTCTCTAGCATTTATTCTATAATTGGACGAGAATTAAGTGTGATATTTCAAGGACACGTCATGTTTAGACATACTTCGTTACATAAGAGTGAAGAAAGATTACGTAGAGAAAACTAAAAAGCCAGTTGTACATTTTACCTATGTTCAATACGCACTGTATATCTCGTGCAAGATAACTCTAAATGCGTTTACGAGAAATCCATTTATGAGGCTAATTGTAATTAACTAATTTTGTTTAACAGTGAGTTAAATGAAATGTTGCGCAAGCCACTCTTAGAATCAATAGGTACTAATATTATAATGATTATGAGATTGTGTGTTTGTTTGAATGAGTGAATCTCTGGATTTGCCAGTTTTAGTATTATTTAAAAGTAATCTAAAATTTATTAAACTGTAATTAATAATTAATGAATACTTTATCGCATTTTTATATTGTACACGTAGCGAGTTTAATGCTATAAAGCATTTTCTTCTAAATAACCAGCTAAATACAACTTTTAATTTTCATACATAACTTCTTCTTTTTGTCTTTGTTCAACGCTAAATAGGTTTCAGCTCAATATACTTGTCTCCTTCACTCTCCTTTGTTAACTATCATCTCACTAGATACATGCCATCCGTGACACAGTCCTTCCATATCTTCTTAGATCTTCCTCCACTCTTATAATTTGTTTACCTTCATACTTAACATTCTTCTAATTATATGACTTTTTCATCCCTCGTGATATGACCATACTACGCTAACATAATACTCCTTTATTTATCTATCACTTTTGGTACTTTCATGATCTGATATAATTATTCTATCCACGAACTAAAAACTCGGGAAAGTTGAGTAAGCGCAGTGAAAGACTTGGTCATCTGAACTTTCACTTGAATATGGACAGAACTGACTGCGATACATAGAGCTAAACTAACTTAACTTGACTAACTAACAATTTGCTCATCTATAGCGGCGTAAAAAAGACCTACAGGTAATTTGTGAAGTTATAGGAAGTTATATAAGTTATAGTCAAGAAAAAATTCGGCCATGATTAACTCCAACTTCTCATAATATTTCGCCAACGTTTGGAAATTACAAAGTTCAAAATCACAATTTCACGTACAATCCAAAAGAGAAAATATTACGTTTTCAAATGGTCGCAATAGATCTCTGGTCCCGTGGCCCAGATTTCCGTATTCAACAGAACAAACAAGAATTTATGGGAATTAAAACACGCGCAATCATAGCAGCAGCATTGACATTTAACAACAACAGATTATACCAGGCTTCTTTAGCTCTTTTAACTTTCTTTTTCTTTCTTTCTTCCTTTCAAAATGTTAAACTTGTGTTACCAAACACGGTTTCTAACACTAATCTTATCCATTTTTTTTTAAATCTTTTTTATGTTTAACTTTATGGCCATAATCGAACCTGATATTAATTGACGATGTGACCCAAACAGTAACATACTATAAACCAAGTGGGGAAACTGACTCTCAAGTGCCGCTACCGGAACATATCAAAAGGTGCTTGGCGACAGTCTTTCTATATATATTCTCTTCATTCTTGCGTCTCTTTAATCATAAGAGATTCTTATAATGATCTTGAGTATTTACTCTACAAAACGTAAATCAATTTTCTACTAAAATTGGTTTAAAGTACAATATTATCTTTATACGAGAATAGCTGTGATCCTTTTGATTGTTTTCTTGCTTTCCCAACAATTCCAGATTAATCGCGTTTGGTATCAGACGTTTTCCAGGAAGTAACACTGTGTGGGCGACCTGATCGCCTGTCAGCTTCTGTTGTGACTGATGATTGACCGTTGTTGCCAAATGGAACTGACCGTGTTAACACTATTCTTGGATACGTACCGATTTGTGCTCGAATATCATAATATTTGTATTATCATTTGTTTTGTTACTATAAATCGTCGGTTACAAGATTATGAAATTCACAGTGGCAGCTTTACTTTATTCAATAACTATTACCGAGCTTTGTATGTTAATACAATAATGTATGCATAGGTATCTATATTTTTTATGTTTAAAATCCAACGGTCAATGTTAATCCTTTTTGATGGCTTTCCTTCGACGAATTCGTTCCTTAAATGCTTACTGAAGTAGCTATGATTTAGTAAAACTATATTTCTTTATAAAGAGTTTTCGTCTCTTATTACTATTTAGAGTCATTGGAAATTTTTTTTTTTTTTTTTCATAACATCAGCAATTACCGAAGAATTTACAATCGAACGTCAATCAGCGCCGCCATGCCGGTCGGCTTAAATGTCTCTCCACGCTTTATTTTTAAAAACTCCGTGTTGTAGTAAACTTTTAATATAACAAGTAAATGTATAATTCAAGCGTAAAACTTATTAGATTTAAAAGTGGGAGAATACTTAAAATTGTAATTTGAAGAATCCAAATACTACCAAAATTCATAGTAAATTTTAAAATAAACAGTAATGAGTTAGCGTAGGATCGGTTAACAGCTAACGAGGCTTGGGACACAAATCACCATTAGTGGGCTCGACGGACCGTAAGAGAAACGTGCTCCACAAAATAGGCATGAAGCGGACACATGTAAACAATAATTTTGAAGGTGTTACACGTATTTTAAAAAAATATAGATAAGATTAGAATTTGTTTTAAGGTTTTAGCTAGTCGACAACTTTAAAATAGAAGAGTCTAGTGCAGTACCACAGGTGATTTTCAAATAAATTTCACCTGCATGAGGTATATCAAACTGAACAGTTGAAGAAGTAGAAGGCCTCATAGCGTATTGGTAAAGAAAGGTAGGGCCCAACAAAATTTCTTTGGAGACATTTATATTTGAAACAGTCCCACTGGTGGAATACCGCTACCCTGCCAAATAGTGATACTTATGGTTTAATAAGAGTCTACGGTAGTCGCTTATGATCAGAAGGACTGAATGCTCTAAGAAATTATTATCTTTTTAAACAATATGGGTTTCATCTACAAAATTATGGACTATTGCATTGTAAAAATAAAGTGGCGCCATAATATTTTTTCTTCAACTTAATTGACGCCATGTTTCAAAATGTTAGAGTTATGACGCGGGGCGGGAAGTGACGACCTGTTCCCGGCGTAAATCAAACCACTCCCGAGGGATGATGGTAGCCACACGCGTGTTCTCGATAATTTGTACAACAGAAGCAGTGATATTTTGTACTTCCAATCAATCACAAGATCTACTTATTACAAGACACAATTTTTTTTAATTTCCTACTCACCCTCACATTTAAAGCAAAAAAAAAACAAGTAAAAATTCAAAGTATATAATATAGTGTGGGTTATCTCTTTTGAAGTGAAAAGTTCTACAACTGTTGTGATTTGAAACACGATGAAAAGAAAAAGCGATACTAAAAAGAGACAAAGACATATTTTTATGGCATATTTAGCCTGCGAGAGAATGAGATAGAATACTTTATATCAAAGTTCTCATTTTCACGAAAATGATCATCGTCGAATATTTTATTTTTTATTAAGCTTTCGGTTCTACCGCTTGAGAACTGAAATCATGTTTTTTCTTTAGTGATGTTTCATTTAGGGACAATATTGTGTTAACCCTAACATCTTACTGCAATAATCCAACTTCCCATCGCGGCTGTGTCATTTCGAAGGGTATACTAATTGGGCTAATTTATCCGGAATAGTTACATTACAGCTCTGTTGCTGTGGTGGAAAGGATATAAAACTCGAAAATCTGGACATCATCTTATGTTAAGCGGATTATTACTTTGAAAACTATTTTTATTATATCTTGATTATTTTGAATAATGTATTTTTAACAATTTTGTGTATTAACTCTTCAGTCTTCCGATCCAAGATATTCTATCTTGTATCGAGTTGAATCGTCTTGAATTGAATTGGATTAAATAAAGATTTTTAACCCTATCAAGACACGTATGAAAGTTAAATTCTATCTCTAATATCTATAAACATTTTTCGAAGATCAATCAAGAGTTTCATAGATAGTTGCCGAATCTTATAAAATATTTAAAAGTATTTCTTAACATAAATTAACACATAGACGTACCTACTGACTGGCTTTTTTTGAAAGATAATTTTTACCAGCCTGCTTACAACAATTTCTTTTAAGTAATCTCACATATTTTTCAAATACTTTTTCATTAATTGCACATTAATTTTCTTTATCGATAAGTATAAATTATATATATACCGTAATTCAATATTTAATGGCTTGAGTTCGTGAAACTATGTTACTATACTATCAATATTGTAAAATTCAGGAAAGTGAAAATATATGTTAAAAATATCCAAATTTTAATCTGGCGACCGAAACATAGAGCGAGGGCACGAGACGTCAATGAGGTACGAGGTATGCGCCGGCGCATAGTTCAAATTACAACCAAGATGGGTGATTTGTATCTAAAGGAGTGGGTGGCATTTATTGCTTAAGTCTCCCTTTCAGGATATTTGTCAAGTTCATGTTCGGTATAAAATATTTTTAGGCAATTAAATTGTTAAATCCGGTAAGTATTCAATACACTTTACAATTTATAAATATCTACACACGTTTTAAGGGCAGTAAAGAGGTCGTTTATTTTATATATTGTTATAAGTCGGAAAGCTTAGTTCCACTTATTGAAAATATAATATATTCGCGAAACACATTACTGATTTGCTGAAAAATAAGTTCCTGGATCATGTCAAGCCGGTTTTAATGTAAAAATATTATTACACAATGGATCATTATGTGAAAGATAGTGATGTCTGGACGTGACTCCCTCTTTGCGCATCCACTAAATTATTACAATAATATGATTATATTAACTGTAGATAATATTTGTACAGTTGACCAAAAAAGAACAACATGGTAAGATATTAAGAGAGGTAACACACAGAAATATACTTCGTTTGAGATTTCCCTTTACTTGGGGCAGTCCGGTAGAATACCTCCTATCCTACAGAAGATCGCAGCCAAATAACCTTATCTTTTGTTTCTGCGATGAGTTGGGTTTCCAGAGCTTCATGAGGTAGGAAGGTTCAAAGTTGGTAATTGTATTACAACCGTCCTTGGGCTACCGTAATATCTTACCATCAGGCCGGTCGGATGATTGTTTGCAACCTTCGATATTAAAAAAAAAATAGTTCGAGCCGTGGTTAAAAAATTGTCTAGTCAGTAAAGTTGAAATCGAGGATTACTGCCCAGAGTGTAGTTTCCAGATAAATAATAATAAATATATACAAAATGAATAATTATAAAATACTGGATGAAACATAAAAAATAAATAATTATGAACACACAAAAATTTTCAGAACCCTAGAAAAAAGTTACAGAATAGGCATTATTTTAAATAATCCGTACAGTGATACGTTTATACTTTGAAAATATATCCTTATTCTAGTATTAATATAATATTTGAATTCTGCTAAACGGGTCCAGTAAAGACCTTTTTATGTTAGGATGTTTTATAGGTGTTAAAAACATGCAAAAGTAAATGATAGAAATGTCGAGAACCCGATGAGCAAGATTTTCCATTGAAATCATGGCGAAGACAAATTTTGAACCATCTGTGTCAAAAAGTCACATATTTCTGTGCCTTGTCAATAAACTTTGAAAGGATCAGTAAAAGAACCACTCACATCCTGAGCGCGATCACAAAGGTTCGAAGCTGAAAATAGTATCCATAACGAAAAAGTATTAAATAAAATACCGTACCAAACATACCACAAGAATAATTCCCATCATTTTAAACAGAAACGCGAGCGATTATTATGTATAAAAATAAACAAGACATCCTAAATTAGTCCGTTCACGATTTAACGCGATCAATTGCCATATGTTTATTGTGATAACGAGGTGCCCTTATGAGAACAATTTACGTATTCATACACAAACCCAAATGTCTGAACAGCTCGTGATTTAGTGAATTTGTGCAATTTAACGAAATGGTAAATGGCATTACACAGAATGGGCCAGAAAAATTTGCGGATTTTAAAAAATTATAAAAAAAAACTAAAAGCAATACACATACACATCTTTATTACAATTAAAATAGACATCTGGAAAATTTATTTCTTAAAATATACATCGTTCAGGTGTGCACCATCCCGCTACAAACATTCCTCGAATCTGAACTTCAATTTGGTAAAACTCGCTGACACATTGCGCGAGGAATAGCTGCCATTTCTTCTCGGATATTTATCTTTAACTGGTTAATCGTCGCTGGGTTATTGGAGTAGACTCTACTTTTCAGGTATCCCCACATGAAAAAGTCCGGTAGCGTTAGATCTGGACTTTTAGGCGGCCATCCAATGTCACCTCGGCGCGATATCAGTTCCCCAGCAAACATCTCATTCTCGGCCGCCAACGAAGCATTAGATGTATGGCATGTCGCACCATCTTGTTGAAACCACGTCGCACGATTATAGGCTTCAAATTGTTGCAGTTGCGGAAAGAAAAATCCCTTTACATGGCTATGTATCGGTCGGAATTTACAGTGACAGATTGCCTTTGTTGATTTTCAAAGAAATAGGGTCCGATAATTCCGTGTGCTGATATGGCCGCCCAAACGGTTCCTTTCGGCGAATGCAGAGGCTTTTGGTGTTTTGCACGTGGGTTCTCTGCAGCCCAGTAACGGCAATTCTGTTTATTGACATGCCTATTTAAGTGAAAATGGCTTCGTTGGAGAACAGAATATTATTGAAACTTTGAAAGCATTCAAACATTGTTTCAACAAATAATCGTCGTAAAATTGAGTCATTTGGCAGTAATTCCTGCACAAGTTGAATTTTATACGGGTGCAAATTCAAATCTTTCAACAAAATGCGACGCAAAGATGTTCTGGACACCACAAGTTCAGCTGATCGCTTGCGAGTCGATAGACCAGGATTACGTTGAACTGAAGCTCTAGCTTGTTCAATTGTGTTTTCCGTTCTTGTCGACCTTGGGCGTCCCGCAGGCTTCTGTTTGAGAGTCGAACCTTTTGACCCACGATCGAATCACACTTTCCTTCGGACACTGATTTTCGTCATGTAGCCCAAGCTCACGCCGAAATAAACGTCGAATGATAGCACACGAATTGCAATTTTTATAATAATATTTAACGCAGAATGCACGCTGCGCTCCGGTGACGCGATCCATCGACACTAAATTTCCGAGAACCGAGTTTCTCATCCCCACCATCCGCGCAGCCCCCGATCACAAGGTTCAAACGCAAGAGTGTTTTTAAAATCGTACGCCTTTCTGGCGCACCCTATAGATGAAGTGGTGAAGTCTATTCCTTCTCTAAAGTAGTCTGCCGTTTTAATATATATATATTATATATATATATATATATATATATATATATATATATATATATATATATATATATATATATATTATTTAGAAGCTTACAATCCAGAGCTATCTTAGTTTCCTTAATATTATATATTCAAAATCAAGATTAAAGTTTAATCGTAGATATAAACAGGGGGTATTATTATATCTTCTTCATCGTAGGATCAACACAAAATGTTTTATTTTCCTACTCTTCTTTATAGACTGTCATTTCAGTATTTATTTAGAACTATTATACACATGTCAGTCCTCGCACGAGCATCCATGCTTTCTTCTGTTCTCTTATATCTATCAACTTTTATACTTAACTCTCTTCTAGTCATATAACTTTCTTCCACCTCACGCTTATAACACGTTAACCTATCACTTCTCAAATTCACTGTAGCTGGTGCTATAGAGGTGTTTTTAAATATCTGAGTAATTGGTTTCAACTCGTGTAATAAAATAGGAAGGGAAGAAGGTAGGCTTTATGATTAATCTAATTATTTTACTTAAATGTTTAATATTAGAACTATAAATAGTTATACTTATCGATAATAAGATTGGTCTTCACATACGACACTATAATAATATGACAGTGAAACGAACGAGGAGTCTAGAGGAACCACAAGTGATACTTCAAAGCTGTACGCTTATTACAAACGCGTTCAAAATTAAAATATTACAATAACAAACAAATGACGGAGCAGTGAAGTTTATTTTACTTACAAAGTTATATCGCTCTCCGTTGAAGACGAGCTCCGTTCGTGTGTACAGTTCTAAATGATTAATATTAGTCGATTTTATTTTATTAAACTTTATCTTGTGTTGTCTCAGTTAACAGCAGGTTAAAATTCAGCTGCTCGTTTAATGTAATTTTTGTTGAATTTCAACAGAAGCTAACAAACTCGAAGTTGTTTTGTTTGTCACATTCTTTTAGAAATCGTTAGATTCCGAAACGTTGATACTTCATCCATATAATTTTGCGGTCAGATGTTATAGTTCACAGCTAGAGAGAACCTTTAGATATGAATATAAATGTAATCTACTAACCACCCTTATCATTAAATGAAATAGAGAATTCCGTTTGGATGTTATTTTAATTCCGCTGTTTTTTTTAGAATTCCAAGAAAGGCTAATTTTGCAGCGTCTAATTCGTGTTACTTGATGGAACAGTATCTACCTATGGTTTCTATAACGTCTAAGTTAACAGAAATTTCATACAGTTATTTTACTGAAATTTACAATTGTAAGATAATTGAAGGGGTTATGCCAATGATAATGACTCTTCTTTTTCATTTTTTCTTTTTCAACATGGTTTCCAGTCTTCTTTCCTCTATAAGCTGTCATCTCAGTGTTCACACCATTTATACGCATATATTTCTTTCTTAGGTATTCCTCAACTCCTATATCAATCTACTTCAATCTTCTAGTTATATGACTTCCATTCTTCTTCATAACACGCCTGTACTACGCTAACCTCTGTATTACTTCTTAATTTCTCCTAATCTTATCAATTCTAGTTACACCATACATTCTTATTATTACAACATTCGTATCTCTGCCACATGTAATCTTCTTTCGTCCGTCTCTTTCGTCGCCGCTAGTCATTATAAAATTACTGGACATCCAGGCATTTGGCCGAATAACTGTCTGAAATAATCCAGATAATATTATGTATTTTTAAGACAAGTTATAGCACCAAAATGACTCGAAAAGTTTCATATAGCTTTTCACTTCTATAATAACAATATAAATGTTAAAAGCAAATGTTAATTATGAATTTTATGTCGACAACTGTACAATTTCATTATTAGAAACGGAAAACATTTTCTTTTGTGATTTTAATACTAACGTTTCGAATGAAACACGGGTTTCAAAATAAACATTTCTCATATTAATTATGAGATTTTTTACGATCGAAATTATCGACGTATGAACAGATACACAATCTAAATATTTATATATTTCATCGTGTTCAAGTCCAATTTGTATTTTTTATTGTTAAATGACATAACATTTCGTTTAACATAAATAAGATTTTCATAAATTATCTAGAAAAGTTTATTGCATCAACAGAATTCAATCTCGATAAATAAAAAGATACATAATTTTATTTATATTCCGAGACATATGTGACAATGGTAATTATATTGTTATACTATTGTACACGGTCATTTGTTATTTAATGGGATATAATAATAGTCAATATTGCATTGGCAAATCGTAAAAAAAAATTAACAAAAAGGAATCATCAATTCGCTACCGATACAGATCAAATTCTGTAGACAGTAAGCATACATCATTTCATAACATTCGATAAGCTATAAGAATCGCCAGTAACACATTTAGAAGTCGTAGAAAATAATAATAATTTCCAACCGATTTTGTTGAAAACCGTACATAAGAACAGAGTGTCATTCCTCAATGTATATATGAATTATCAATATGTAATATGAGTAAAAATAAAATTAAGGGATATAAATGTTGAGTACATACTCTTTTATAATAAATTTGTATCTTCCATATTTTAAATTTGGTATGTGTCATACAGTTGTCTTTTGTTGTGTAAAGATCTTTGCTACCTTATATATATGTTTTTTCCTGTTCTTTACTTTTATATGCTGGTTTTATTTATTACTACAAATAACTTCCACTGCGCTACCGGCTCATAATCTGCTACAATGGTTATGGGCCCAGTTGCCGATAAATAGTATATAAATAAAATCGGTGGATAACGAAAGAAGAGTTATCATATGTGATCGTCGAATAAAAGTGCAAAGAGATCAATTGTAAGTGGAGCAGCGAAAAGGGCGGCACCATGACTACAATGAGGATCGAGGTTCTTGGTAGGAATAACTATGATTCCTGGAAGGTACACGCACAGGCAATTTTAATAAAGAACGATTTATGGGAATACGTAGATGGTAGTAAACCAAAGCCAGTCGAATTACCAGAGACGGCTTTATGGGAGTCACAAGACTCAAAAGCGAAGGCAGAGCTAATTTTAGCGATGAGCCCGAGCGAGTTACGTCATATAAGAGAGTGTAAGACATCAAACGATGTTTGGTTGAAACTTGAGTCGGTATATGCTTTGAAAGGACCAGCTAGAAAGGCTAGCTTACTGAAGCAGCTCATATTATGTAAAATGAGCGAAGGTGATGATATTCACGAACACTTGGCCAAGTTCTTTGACGCTAAATGCAAGTTACACGAGATGGACGTAGAAATTCACAATGATTTAGCATCGATAATGCTATTGTTTAGCTTGCCATCAAGTTTCGAGAATTTCAGGTGTGCAATTGAGTCTAGAGATTCATTTCCGGACCCGGAGATATTAAAAATTAAAATTCTTGAAGAAAGCAATGCTAGGAGATCGATTAGCGATAATACTTTCAATGTTTTGAAGAGAAATAAGAAGAAATTTGGATCAAACTCTGTACAGTCTGTCGATAAAATGTCTAAGTTTGTTTACAAATGTTTTAAATGTCATAAAAAAGGACACAAAGCTTCGGAATGTAATAAATTAAAACAGAAGGATTTGGTAAAATATGTATCAGAAAATAAATTAACAACAGAAAAGGTCGATACTAGTTTTGTAACATTTAATTGTATTTCAGGTGATTGTCACTTTGGAAACTGCGAGAATGGAAACTGGATTATCGATAGCGGTTGTACGAGTCATTTATGTAACGATAAAACCTATTTTGGAAATACTTTACAGCCTTCTGACGGTAATGTGACTCTGGCTTCTAATCAGAGTGCTCTAGTACAAGGTAAAGGTACAGTAAGATTGTCTGCATATAATACTAACTTCAAAAGTGTAGTTGAACTACCTAACACGTTATATGTTCCTGATTTGTGAACTAACTTGATTTCAGTTGCAAAAATTACCGATAAGGGGTTTCATGTTACGTTTAGGGATGATAGGGCTCTAGTGACTGATACTGATGGTAATGTGAAGTTAATCGCATTTCGAAAAGATAATCTTTATTATGTAAAGGAACAGTGTGCTCAAGCTTCATCGGTTTCTAATGAAAGCGATATTTTACAATGGCATGAGCGTTTGGGTCACTTAAATGCAAACGATCTAACAAAACTCTTAGACTATTGCAATTTACGTGTCGGAACTAATACGAGTACCGTCAATAGGTTGCGTAATTGCGAAATATGCATACGTGGTAAACTGAGTTCTCTTCCTTTTTCTTACTCGAGCGGACCGTGTAATGAAAAACTAAAAATAGTTTATTCCGATGTATGTGGTCCTATGAAAAATGCAGCCTTAGGAGGCGCGAAATATTTTGTGACGTTTATCGACGATTCTACGAGATGGTGCGAGGTATATTTATTAAGTAAGAAGAGTTCGGTTTTTACTGTGTTTAAAATATACAAGCAATATGTAGAAAATATGACTGGCAAGAAAATAAAATACTTACAAACTGATAATGGCGGTGAGTATTGTAATAAAGAGTTTGATGACTTCTTGAGTAAAGAAGGAATTTCTAGAAGAAAAACGATTCCTCATACTCCACAGCAAAACGGTGTAGCTGAGAGGATGAATAGAACACTGGTTGAGATGGCAAGATGCATGTTGTTATCATCTAAACTTTCAGGCGGGTTTTGGGCGGATGCTGTAGTGACGGCATGTCATGTTAGAAATAGGTGCCCATCTACCGCGATTAATGGCGAAATACCATATGAGAAATTCTTTGATAGACGTGTAAATATAAATTATTTAAGACCTTTTGGAAATAAAATTTTTATTTTAGATAAGGATATAAATAAGGATAAATTTACAGCTCGTAGTATAGAAGGATTTTTTGTCGGATATCCTAGAGACCAAAAAGAATATAGAGTATGGTTGCCGAATGATCGTAAACTGATTGTTGCAAGAGATGTAAGGTTTTTAGACGTGAACACATCTGAAAACGAGAACAACATAGACCCACTACAGGTTGTGACTGAATCACAAGAAGGGAGGCCAGTCAAGTATGTGGACTTAGAAATTAAACCATCGATTTCAAAGACTGATATTGAAGGGTCAGCTCAACATGAGCCTCTTTTGAATGATAGTACTGTCCTAGAAGAAGTACGAGAAGAAGAAGTTCGAAGAGGTCCAGGCAGACCTAGAATTCAAAGAGGCCAAGTAGGTAGGCCGAAGAAGGTGTACCGAACTGTCAGTGCAATGAGAAGGGAACGAGAGCAAGGCGAAGATGTGTGGAGTGAAGTAGGTGGTAATAATGCCAACAATGAAGAAACAGCTGTAAGTTTAGATGAATTTACTGATTGTGAAGATTTCGTGGGCAATGCAATGGAAATTTCGTTAAAAGAGGCGTTATCGAGTAGTGAAGAAAAGCTTTGGAAAGAAGCGATTACTTCAGAGATACGAAGTCTCGTTAAAAATCGGACGTGGGAAATCGTCAAGAAGCCCTCAAATCGTGATGTAGTAGGATGTCGATTCGTTCTAACTACAAAGATAAATGTGGACAAATCTGAAAAGAAAAAAGCCAGATTGGTTGCCAAAGGTTACAGTCAGCGATACGGTATTGATTATCGTGATACTTTTGCGCCAGTGATGAGGCTTGATACTGTCAGATTGTTATCCGCTTTAGCTGTTGAGTTAGATATGGAAATACATCAGATAGATATCAACACAGCCTATCTGAATGGATATCTAGACGAAGAGGTATACATGAAAATACCGGAATTTTTAAAAGAAAGTCTCGTTAAATTGTTACAAACGGAAGATTTTTTAGTCAAGAAACAGGCGCAGCAAATGTTAGCGGACATACGAGCGGGTGGCAATGTTTGCCGTTTACGCAAGTCTTTGTATGGCTTAAAGCAATCTGGACGCCAGTGGAACATAAGACTTGACGAAAAATTGAAGAATATGAACTTTAAGCAGTCATTAAATGAGCCGTGTTTGTATTTTAAAGAGGTTGACGACTGCGGATCAAAACTCTTTGTCTGTGTATATACGGACGATATTTTGATTGCAAGTCAGAAAAAAGATTGTATTCTGGATTTTAAAAAGGAATTAGGAAAAGAGTTCGAATTGAAAGACTATGGAATTGCAAAGTTTATATTGGGAATAGATATTGATAGAAGTGACAACGTCATAAAGTTGACACAATCTCAATACATAAATAAAATAGTACAACGTTTTGGACTCCAAGATTGTAAGGATACAAATGCCACACCAATGGAGGTTAATTTAAAACTACAGAATATTGATACTGATAGTGGTTCTATTTTTCCGTATAGGGAGTTAATAGGATGTTTGATATATTTATCCGTAGGTACCAGGTCAGATATTGCAAATGCAGTGGCAAAAATGGGTCAGTTTGTCGATAAAGCAGATAAAAATTGTTGGAAAGCGGCAATGAGGATCCTGCGTTACTTAAAAAGGACGCGTGATTATGGTCTTGTTTATAAGAAAACTGGTAAGTCTATTAAGGGATATTCTGATAGCGATTGGGGCAATTGTATTATAGATAGACGTAGTTATTCAGGTTATGTTTTTACCTTAGCTGGTTCAGCAATATTCTGGAAGTCACAAAAACAGAGGTCTGTCGCGACTTCTACTTGTGAGGCAGAATATGTAAGTTTATCGGTAGCTATGAAAGAGGCTATCTACTTAAATAGTTTGTTGACTGAAATCGGGTTAGCGACTGTGAGCAGGGTACAATTACATGCGGACAATCAGGGAGCAATAGCGTTATCGAAAGATCCCGTATTCCATTCCCGCAGTAAGCACATTAGTATCAAGTATCATTTCTTGAGAGATACGTTAAAAACTAACAAAGACATTGTGGTGAAATATATTCCAACAGAACTGATGCTTGGTGATATATTAACGAAACCACTGCCTAAGCAGAAACATTATTTTTCTATGGAAGGTTTAGGCGTTACTTAGTTTCTTAAATTTTTAATGTGCTGTTATGTTTATATACCTTGTTTGTTTCTCTAAGTATATAGTAGATAGTTATACTATGTTTTGGAAGGTACAATTTAAGGGAGCGTGTTGAGTAGATACTCTTTTATAATAAATTTGTATCTTCCATATTTTAAATTTGGTATGTGTCATACAGTTGTCTTTTGTTGTGTAAAGATCTTTGCTACCTTATATATATGTTTTTCCTGTTCTTTACTTTTATATGCTGGTTTTATTTATTACTACAAATAACTTCCACTGCGCTACCGGCTCATAATCTGCTACAATAAATAAGTACTGCATAGTAAGAAACGCATGCAGAGCAGCGGCACACCGCTAGTAATATATTTAACAATTATAACTATAAACTATTAGTAGTTATGTAGTTAGCTACATAAGTGATAAACTTTTTATTTTAATTACTCTCCAGTAAGGTAAAACACTAGAAAGGGTCAATCGAGTATATTTATCTTGGGCATCGTTTACATTTTGGTAGAGAGCACCGACTTAAGGAGATCAAAAGACGTGTTCAATTAGGATGGTCTTCTTTAGGCAAACTGGATGACGTCTTCCGAGATCGAAAAATGCCGCAATATTTGAAGACCCGACTTCTATAATTAATATGACGTATGATGCCGGAACATGGACGCTCACTAAGGAAATCGTGCACAAATTGAGGGTCTCGGAACGAGCCATGGAACGTATCATGTTAGGCGTCACACTAAGTGATAGAGTAGAAAATACGGATATCAGAAAAAAACACTAAAGTGGAGGACATTGATCTCTTCAAGTCAACTGAAATGGCGTTGGGTAGGCCACTTGGCCAGATGTGGTGATGTCAGGTGGAGTAGATCATTGACGAAATGGTGGCTAAGAGAGAGCAAACGAACTGTAGGAAGATGGGACGACGACATCATAAATCTTGTTGGAAAGACCTAGACAAGGTTGTTACGCCTTGCAGTGGATTGATAAAAAACTTTCCATGATGATGATGAAGGTTGGTATGTCAAATGGTGTGGTGACCTTTATTATAAAATTAGACCTAAGTTAGTACCTATTAATACTGTCATAACAACTGTCTACGTTGCATAAATTTATGTTGTTTGTATCCATTATATGTATTTTGTAAAAAATGTTGAAGTGGTGGATACAAAATATCAACAATTTTTTTTTTTTTAACTTTCTTCATGATTCAGCTATGGATTAAACTGCTTGAATCAGATTTTTTTTTAAATAGATTTCGCACTTTTCTACAGTCTAGTGACGGACTATGTGGCCTAAAGATACGAACCTATTGGTGCTTGGCCTTGACAATGGTAGCTAGCTAGGTGGGCATCAGAAAATGCCCAGCAACTATACTATGGTCTCATCACGATGTTTTCCTGCATCCAAAGCTCAGGCTCATTGTAGGGATTTGAACTCACGTCCATCGATGCGGTGTCTAAACAAGCTACCAATGAGCCATTATAGCTTCAGAAATCCAAGGTCGGATTATAATGCCGAAAACAAGAAGGTGCTCCTTGATATGGAAGGATTCATAAATGAACCAGGTACGGATAAAGTTATATTAAAATGTATGGAAGTAACTCACTTCGTTTTATTCCTATTCCAATAAATATCTTATTATATGCTCAGTATCATGGCGGGTGTTCCGAAGAGTTGTTTGAGCTTATCCTGCCATCTCTCTTCCACTACAGAACCAAGTTCATTGATTATTGAAGCGACAGCTACACAGTACCATCCATGTCGGCAAGAACAAAGAAGTTCAGAAAATCTTATGTTTGCCGTACTATTAAGATGTGGAATCACATCCCGGCTAACGTATTACCTCACTAATAAAATATGGAGTCCTTTAAACGAATATTGAAGAGGCATATCAGCAGACCGGCATGACGGTTACGATTACAAATGTAATTTGTCACCGGCGCGGTGCGGCGCCGCGGCGATCGCACGCAGTTGTTTCTGTACTGCGCCGTACTTTCCACCAAGTAATGTGACGTCATTTTACCGAGGTAGGTACAATAAATAAATATTATTGTCTGGAGTACTTAAAAAAAATGTTAGCAAGTTTGAAAAACAATTTACAAAAAGTTATAATTTATATCTAATGGGATTAAAATCATAAATATAATTATTTTACGACACTTTTGAAATTAATAAAAAGATCACATTTTAAGCGATTCCAACCAAATGAAACTATTACAAAGGAGGCGCTTAGATTAAGCTAAACGTTGCCGAAAATAATAATATAAATACAGTAAATCATATATGTTTGAATATGTAAGATGTAAATCTGCTGTAACCTGGAGGGGACTATTAGCAATAGGTACTTAGATATACCTATCAGAGAATACAGTAATATAATAAAGATAAATCAAAACCACGGGAAACAATATTTATGAAGAAACAACATAATATTTAAAATATTATAAAAGTATTATTATTTAAACTATAGTCTCAGCTATATTTAGGTTTATAAAAAAGAAAAGTTGGTTTGGTATAGTTTTGTTGGGGAAAATGGCGTATATTCCCTTATTTTCACGTATAGCGTATTTATTTAATTGTATCCTTACTTAGATATTAGGCTAGTGGTAACATTAATGCATGTATAAAATTTTAATATCTATAATTTATTTTTTTATTTTTTTATATTTACTGCCTCAAAAGTTATTTTCGACTTATTCTAATGTCGAGCAATATTCATGTCTACTGGTTTAAAGATAGTCGTCCGGTACGCGAACGCCACCGTCGCGCGTCGTATTTATGAATTACGCCTCAATTGTTTGTTTTGTTTAAGAGCGTCGGTAATCCGGGCTTTTTTTGTTTCTTTTCTTGAACACTCGAAATAGATGGTTTGTTTGTTAAGGCGTGAGAATTCGTAAGGGCACATCGAATACGACTTACAAACGGTTTAGTACGTAGGTAAATTGACTATAATACATTTTTTCCTTCTTCAGCGTCACCTCTTTATTGATTTTATACTGAGAAAATCGCTGCCCACATTTTTTTTTTACTAGGGGCCGCCTGATCCTATCTCAAATGGTTTAGTTTTTTTTTTTTTTGTAGATGTTACGGAAATGCAACGTGATGAATAATTTATCTATCAATGATAAAAATGTGAATTCATGTTATGTACTGTCTTATTTCAATATTATAATATTATTAAGTAATCATTAATCAATTCTTGCATGTATATATATACGAGTATATTTGTGAGATCGTAAAATAAACAGTTTCAGAGTACTATAGTGCCATGTCCGCGACTGGACAATTTCTGATCTGTCGTGATTTGTTTTTCTTCTGTCTGATGATACTGTTAGCCTTATGAGCTCTGGAGCCTTTGACGCCTTTTACAGCTTCACTGTGACTTGTTATGCCAAAACGGCTTCTCATTGGTGGGAGAGCGCATTAGTCACTTACATCTGTACCGGAAGTTAATGTATAAATATAAATAATTTCAAATAATATTATTCTTCCACATATATCATATTATCATGTATGTAATCGGTTTCTCGGTAACGGGTCGAATGATTTGAATGAAATTTTATCCTTAGATAATGTTTTACATGCACGGTTTACTTAGATAGGTGTTTTTCTTTCTCTTTTTTTGAGACACCGGGCTAAGCTCCGTCGACCCAATATTGTTTATTACTAGGTATAACGTTAAATTGCTTTTACACAATTATGGTCAAATTAGTATAACACATGACGTATCTACAATGAAGTTACAATACTACCATTAATGGAGATCAATATCATTTTTGAAGTTAATTTAATTTCTTTATGCCAAAGAAGTATAAATTTTTACTTGCGTATGTACGTTTTTTTTTGTCTATTGAACGTATATTTTATAAAACAACTAGTTTAACCTTACAGTTTTACGCGTGTTAGATATGATTTCTTCGTACAAATTTTGAACCTCCCTTACCCTCTTTAAGTGGTTGATTTTCCAAAAATCCATTCTTAGCGGATGACTACGTCATAATAACTATGTGTGTACTAGATTTAAGCAGAATCCGCTCAGTGGTTGGAGTTATGTGTTGATAAATCAGTTAGTCACAGTTTCCTTTTATATATATATAGATTATCGGTCACACATTTAGTCAGGTTTGATTGAAATAAGATGTAAATTTTACAAAAAATATAGGGGTGGTAGGGATCTTTACTTGACTGGGTCGCGATCACCATGCATATTTTACATGGAGACAAACTCGCCGCAGTTACTCTTTGGTTTGTCGCGTTCGTCTGACTATATTGTTAGCCTTAGGGGCCCTGGAGCCTCAGACAACTTTTACAGCTCCACTATGGGTTTAGGGCGAGTGCTTGAGGCACTCAGCCCAACTACAGCTTGGGCTGTTAGCCTAGTTGTAACTAAGTTGCGAAATTAGCAATTTCCCTGTCCGTAGAAATTCGAGATAACTAACTTATACAATATACATACATATATGTCACTGCCTCCGGGGAGAAAGGAAGAAACACGTGTACCTATAGGTATGTATTTAGTGATCTGTAAATTTTTATCTAACTAAGTAGTACATTAAAAAGAAGTGTAACTAAGTATATCCAGCTCTCGAGTTTAACAGGCCGATATGAAAGCGACAACCGGCGATGGATAGCTGATCTCTTGTTATTTTATTAACGGCCGTTTTCAATAACATATCTATCTGTTGTTTCAGTTATTAAATATAGACAAATATAACCGTTTGTACTTACTTTTATTTAATAACCTATCAATGGATTGTTTTTCGTATCTAGATAAGTACATCCATATCCTATACTTGGATAGATAAGAGGGAAGCCGATGTTTGTCTTAAGTTAAAGATAGTAATTATTAAAATCTGTACTAATCGGAGATAGAAAACTCGGATACGTTATTGAAAACTAAAAACGCTTTTAACATCTTAGGTGCTCTGAAAACCCTACGCACATGCGAACACTATAGAAGTTTTTTTTTTTTTTTTTAGTAGATTTACAAGTTGCGGGTACTATCCCAGATGGTAACCACAGTACAATCCAAACACAACGGCGACCACCGACAAATCGAAATACATCAACGGTTGCCACTGTCATGCCAGACTGCATAAATATTTCTCCACGTTACGCTTGATGGACTAGGGTCGAGTATGTCGTAAGGAGGGAACACATTGGCCGGGAGAAGGTTCCACAGTTTCACGTTAGGGACGACAAAGATAAAACATAGAGAACTTTTTATTTGTCAGCGATCTTCTGTAGAGTGGAGAGAAGGTATTTATCAATCTGACTGCCTCAAGTAGAAAGAAATCTTCAAAGGTATTTCTCTGTGCCATAACCTCTCTTTGTTCCTTCGCTTCCAAGCGCTGATATTTTTGAAATGCACTGCGCTTAATATTATGCACTTTTATATTTTACAATTATAAAAGGACAATAAAGCGCCACAGCATTACATCATATCACATTTACACTACAATTCGAGGGCAATGACGTTTTATAAAAAGACACGTTATACTCTCACTAAAATCAGTTTGAAAACGGCTCAAATATTGTTATCATCATGCTGTAGCAAAAGGGATAGGATATCACAGCGTAAGGCGAAAACTCTGTTGTCAAAAAAGGATAAAAGTATTGCCATCTTTTTCTTTTCCTCTTTTCACAAAATACATGTTTGTTCTCGCTCACTCCATTTTGAAGTCGAAAGTGAACTGTGGGCAATTTCTCCTCATTTACGATGCCATGTAAAGAGCATCGACGAATCTACTTATAAAATATCATTGCTTGAGGGTAAAAACTTGTTAAACATAAATAATACCGATTTCTATTTTAGAAGACGTTTAAGAAATTGTAAAACGTCAAATTTACGACGAACTTTTACTATGCAATGCGCTGTCAGACAAAAACCGAGATAAGATAACCGCCACGTGTGCGAACTAGCGTAGTCTGCAAGCTGTTAAGTTTTTTTATGATATAAGTAAAGAAACTAAAATTAATCGTAGCTAAAATTAATACGTAGCTAGGAGATCTTTTTGGAGTTTACTTTTATTTACCTACACGATTAATAAAATTGAAGTGTCCGTTTGTAATGTCAAAATAACAGTTAACAAAAACAAACAAAAAGAACAGATAACAAAAACCCCATTATTATAATTTTTGTCTGTCTGTCTGTCTGTTTGTTCCGGGTAATCTCCGTAACGGTTGGACCGATTTTGACGAGAGATATAGGGAGTAACTTAGGCTACTTCTATTTTAGAAAAAGAATTGGGGTTCCGCTTAATTCAAAAAACTGATGATGGTGAAACAATTCATGGCTTATGCTGAGTAAACCATAAAAGATATAGCAAAGTAATGTACTACATAATTGTAGGCATTAAAAAGACCTACAAAAAAGCCCGGGAGTGTATAGATCTATCTTCGAAGGAACACCCACAATAAGCATTTTAGTCTTTAAAATAGGCGGGAGCGGGGGAGGAAGATTCGCGCGGGCATTCTGTAGTCCACGTGAGCGAAGCCACGGGCATAGATAGTTTAATATAAAACGAAAAAAGTATGACTGAATGAAAATAATGTTGATTTCTTTATCCATGTTAGTAAATCACGTTCAATTGAGGCTAAAGTAAAATACAAAAACTAGCGATCGCTCTTAGGTCAAAATTCGACCAGCGACTTTTTGATCATAGACTATTTTCTGTTTGACATTTGCAGTATTCATGAACATAAACAATGAGTATTATTTACATCAATTGTTACTTTTTGTTGAGTGACAATGTCAATATTTTGGGGGGGTCTAAGTTAAATGGCACTTGTCGTTTTAGGATTCACAGTATTAATTTATTTTATTTAATATATTAGTAACAGATATTATAGGTATTAGCTTTCTGCACTCCTTCTCCATTAAACTTTATTCATGCTAAATCTCACAGGCTTCTCCGTGCACGCAATATATACGCTTAAATCGGGCAAAGCTTTAGTTTCACGTATTAATGTATAAATACTAGAAAAGAAATACAACAGTGTGTAGGCATACTACACATGTGGTGCGTATGGTATGCATCAGTAGGTATAAGAATTTTCAAGTGCTAGGAAGTTCGACAGAATCGGAAACAATAACTATAGCGAAAAAACAAGAAGATATATTAACCCTCTAAACTCTTGAATGTTTTACCTTTGTACCATTTTAATGTGTAAATGTATAAAAAGTTAATTTAATGTGTAAAAAGTTAAAGTGGAATGATAATTAGGTAGAGGTAAAATTCAGTTAAGTCGTCGTAAAATGTGCCCCTTTAATTTGTTTGTATCGTTTCGAATTCTCTTGAACAATGTTTATAACAACATCAATAGTTGTACCTTTAAGTAGCGATCAAATAGGTACCGATGTACCGTGAATGTTATGAAAGGGGATAATATACCTGAGATCGTGGTTTTGATCCAAAATTTTTCAACACAAAAAATGATCAATCCAACTTCTTTAATATATAGAGTAGGTACTAGCTTTGCCTCGCGGTTTCATCCGTGTTAATTACTCAGCCAACTCTCTATTGCGCCGCAGCCTGCACCGCTGCCAACTTCACTTGTGTAGCTGTTCTCACTTCCCATAATTACTTGCCTGTAGCTTCCCAGATTATTTATTAATCATGGCTACTGCTCCGCAGCGTGAAGTAATATAGCCTATAACGTTCTTTGATAGGCTATAAATAGCATGATTACTTATTAAATCTGACTGGCAAGGATTAGCGTGTTCAAACAAATAAGCAGTCATCTTTTATAATCTTTATATAATATTAGCTGACCCGCGCAACTTCGTCTGCATCATGTAAGAGAGAAAGAGAAAGGTTTAGAGAGAGTGGGTCGTAGGCACTGTATTATCAGTTGCCGCGAGCATCCCACATTATTCTGCATAATAAAAATGCACTCACGGTACATACTTGATCATTATTTTGTTGCCGAGTTATTTTAAAACTGTGATATCTCCTAAGATATTAATTTAAATCAATTACTTTAAACTATATTACTTAAATCCCCCCCCCCTCCCCCGTTTTTGAAACATTTTTCATTGATGCTCAGCTTCTATTAGTCGTAGCTATATAGTCTATAGCCTTCAACGATAAATGGGCTATGCGACACTAAATATTTTTTTCCATTCGAAACGGTAGTTCCTGATATTAGCGTGTTTAACCAAAAAAATAAAGAAACTCTTCAGCTTTATATTATGTTAGTATAGATTAATTAATTTATCCGAAATTTCTTTGCTACTTCCGCCTGATACATATTAATAGTTGTTTCGTTTACTGCAACAATTTGTTATTAATAGTTAAGGAGAATCTGAAAATGTTAAATCTGAAACTACGCGTGAAAAAGAAGAAAAATCCTAAAAAGTGAAATGTGAAAGTTATTTTCAGGAGTCGTATTAACATTTTCAGATTCTTCTTAATAATTAAAAACAAACGTTTTTGTTGCATAAAGACGACACAACTGTTAATCTGTTTCATGCAAAAGTAGCAAAGAAATTTCGGATAAATTATTTACGATGGATTTCAGAAAAGTGACATATACGTCAATCAAACACAAAAATCTTTATTATCAATATATTAATACATGAAGTAAAAAAATTCTACCCCCTTTTTAAGCGTATTGCGTGCACGAAAAACTATGAAATTTGGCATGGTAAAAGTTTATATGGAGAAGGAGTGCAGCAAGCCAAAATTTATCTATAAATTAAATAAATTAATACTACGAATCCTAACCCGAGCAGTGCCATTGAACTTAGACCCCCCTCCCCCCCATATTGACAATTTCAGTCAATGAAAAGTGACAGCAAGTGATATAACATTCATCTAATTCTACCCTTTCTAATAATCAATAACTTAACCTACAGCGCCACCTAAAACGATGTTTTTCGTGAAAACTTTTCCAGGGGAATAACGAACAAGCCGAAACAAGAATTACGCTGGTACATTGTTCGAATCGTGTTTTATTACCTGGAGTTCAGAAAAAATACAACAGATAAAAGGATTTTCAGTTTTACTAAAATTGTCCAATTTTCCGGACCACTTTTAAATTTTTATCTTTCGTCACACACCCTGTTCGGACTGTTATTAACATTTAAAAATAGCTATATGAAATGCTTACCAACAAAAAAGATTTCATTTTTATTTAAATAGATACAAGTACGTTTAGTAGTTACATCCCATCTTGTTTACTTTGTAACTGAATTCCTAAATACCAATTTACATAGATCTATTTTCAAAAAATTATGAATTTTCATCCATTTTTTCACCATCTTAGGGGGTGAATTTTCAAAATCCTTCTTCAGTACTCACCCACAGTGTAAAAGGAACGCGTAGGCAAATTTTCATAGTACTAGCTAGCTATCGATATGTAGCTATATATATATACATATAGAAAACTAGATGTACCCGCGGCTGCGCACGCGTGGACTAAAATCGGGTACACGCGCGAATCGTGCTATCCCCGTTCCTGGTTATTTTATAAACTAAAATGCTTCTTGTGGGTGATCCTTACAATATAGTAAAAAGCTCTCGTTGACTTTTTTTATAGTTATTTTTTTATGTACAATTCTTCAATGATCTACAATTATGTACTACTGTAATTTCATACTTTTAAAGCTTATAGTTTATTTAGCGTAAGTTATTTAAGCGGTCAAAATTGTCGTTTTTCCAAATTTATTTTTATTTGGGTGAAAGTCCCGTTGAAATCGGTCCAAACGTTTTGGAGATTGCCCGGAACAGACAAACAGATAGACATACAAAAATTGTAAAAAATTGTTATTATGTAATAATTACTGAATATACTTCTTTCATATGCATTTAGTTAAAAAGCTGTTATTTTGACACTACAACGAATTACTTCAGTTTTATTATTTGCATAGGTATCTATTGATGCTGTGCTATGGGAGCCATAAAAGATTTATAAAATATTATCCCGATAGATCTTATCGAATCTTATCCGGATAGAGCAGAAAAACGTCATAGTATTAGAATACATTAAAAATTTCATAAGCAATGCTCACCCACACGGATGAACGAGCGAGAATTTTTAAAAATAAAAATTTCAAGTGATTAGTAAATTTTAAAACAACATCGAATTCCCGGGACCTTGAAGTGGGCATGAATTTTTTCCGTGTCCGCCGCGACAAGGCGACTAAGCTAATTATCACAAAAAATTTCGCCCACCCTGGCCGGATCATCAATCTAAATTGACATGTTTGTACCACGCTCGTCTGATCTTAAAGCTCCCAACATATTCACTCTCAATTCTTTTAAATGGTGGCTAGCATAGACATTCTGTATGAAATACAAATTTCAGACAACATAGAATTGTTACAAGTTATGTCAATTAACTAGGTAAATATAAAAAATATGAAATGTATAAAAATCATTAAAGTCAAATAGATATAAAAATTACAAAGAAAAAGAATATAGATCAATCAATAAATGTCAACAAAATTAAACAAGCAAAAGAACACTAGTCCCATGTAACATATTATTTTTAACCCAACATGTACTTGTAGACGTAAATTTTTGAAAACAACATAAAAACGGTAAAAAAAACTCGGGCATAACAAAATTAAATTCATAATAATCATTATATTAATACGTGAGAAGAAGGACTCCTTTTTAAGTGTATTTCTTACAAGGAAGTCTGTGAGATTTGGCATGGTTAAAGTTTATATTGAGAAAGAGTGAACAAAGCTAAAATTTATGTACAATATCTGTTACAAATATATCAAATTAAATAAATTAATACTGCGAATCCTAAGCCGACTAGTGCCATTGAACTTAGACCCCCCAAAATATTGACATTGTCTCTCAATGAAAAGTCATAGCAAGTGATATAAATATTCATTGTTTAGGTTCATACTGCAAATATCAAACAGAAAATAGTCTATGAATAAAAATCCGCTAGTCGAATTTCGATCATTAGGTGACCGCTAGTTAATAAATAATTCATCATAAGGTTATATGGCTATGATCTTCTGTAAGGTGGGTATTTTATCAGTCGGACTGTCCCAATTATATAGAAATTTCAAAAGAGATTTTTCTGTGTCCTACCTTACTTCGCCTAAATAATTTATGAATAATTTTTTTTACTACAGCACAGCAAATTGACTGATCTGTTCTGATGGTAAGCATGGTGCAATTCAAGAACTGTAGTGACCTTCGCGAGATCAATAATCAGTCTCCAGTAACCGCTGTCATGCCAGTCCGCATAAATAGAAACTGAACTGAACTGAACTGTCGGCCGATCTCGAAACGGTCAGGACGTTCTCAAGAAAGGTCAGGTCAAGAGTACTCTAAACCGTCGAGAATGCGTGAAAAGATTCATTAATGTTTAAGAAGCGAAAAATGTTTGCCTAGATCGTAGCAAGTGGAAAGGACGTGGTCTCTGCCTACCCCGTGGGGAGAGAGGCGTGATGTATATATGTATGAATGCATGTATGAATGTATGTATGTATATATTTATGAATGCATGTATGTATGATATGTATGTATGTATGAATGTATGTATGAAATGTATGTATGATCTTGAAACGTGACGATCCAGTCGGGCTGTACAGCCCTATCAACCCGTCATCGCCATTTCCTAGTTTATTCATTAGCAGGGTGCAACCACGTGCAGGTGAGGTTGGGTCGGGCGTCTTACCCGAGCTTATACACTGCTAGTTATAATTATCAAGTCACATATGACATGGATTTTCCTTGCACTTTATGATAATATATACATTAAATAAGTTTAACATCTTTTATTTACATATTATTTTATACATCATTTCGAATGAACGATTTATGTCTTTATTATTATTTATCTTTGCCGTAAGTACCGTGAAACTGTGGAATCATGTTCCGGTATATTTACGATATCGGGTCTTTCAAGCGTAACGTGAAGAGATATTTATGCAGGCCAGTATTAAAAAAAAAAAAAAAAAAAGAACTAAGTACGACGCTGCACTTCTTGAAATATTTTACTAAAATATTCATTTTTACAAGCTCTATTTTTATTTTATTTCAACTATACACATGTGAAATCCATTGGTTAGATACTTCGCGCTTGATGCTTTAGTTTTCGCTAAATAAAACAAAGGAATGTCGCGACGGTGACGTATCTATCGTCGATGCAACACAAACACAACACGACCCGACGAAAGATAGATGAATGAACGCTTTCGGCTATAGGTACAGTGGCGGCCGGTTCAGGATTTAAGAACAAATTTATTTTACAACAATATAGGTAGATAGGTACATATCGAGGGCTTCACAACAAAGGGGTTTACAGGAAAAAAAAATTCATAGTTTCGTTTATTTTGCCAAAAAAGAGACATGTCCAAAATACCACCCTTTAACGCAAGTTGAGCAATAAGAAATATTTTCTGAAAATTTATTTCTCAAGAGGGTTCGACAGGGATTTAAAAATAATATGTTACCGATAGGAATTACCATTTGACACACGGTTAATTTGTTATAAAACCCTTTCTGATAACACTATTGTTGACGCTATTGGGCAAAGATCTCTCGTCAAAGCAATGTACTACGGGCTTATTACCACTCCAGTCCACGCCTTACTTAATCTGCTCTATACTATACCTAATATATCTATACTAAAATATACTATTATAACATAATAAAGCGCAACAGTTTTTTTTTCTTGGTTTATTTTGTGTTTGTTTAAACACGCTAATCTCTGGAACTACCAGTCGGATTCGAAAAAAATATTTTTGTATACAATTTTTTTTTTGTATTTTTGTATCAAAGATATCATTGTATATGATGCCAGATTAACGAGGAATAATAAGCAACAATTGTGTAATTAAGTAATATTAAGCAACAACTCTCAGCTAGTCCTAAATATCTATTGATTTTTTTGTTAAGTAATTTGGAACTGAAAGAGTTCCCGAACTGCTTTATCCGCGCGCGCTGGCCTAATGGTTAATGTTACGTAAAAATGTTCTACAAAAATATTGGTCCTTAGTACTTATATCTAAAAAAAAAATCGACAATAGCAAACGCCTCTTATACATATGCCATAAATAAGGTATTTTGTGACAATAATTTGTTGAATATTAAAAAGTGATTTATCAGCATTATTTTAATAGACATGGCATATTAATCCTTACAAATAAAAGTTACTTCATCATAAAGCCAATTTTATGAAGTCAAACATTGCCCTAGTATATTATTTGGACACAGTTTAGGAGACAATGGAAAATTAAAATATTTTTTATTTGCGAGAAGTGAGAACAATTATTATGTTAGGCAACACGGGTGCGTTGGCGGCGCGACGCGGTGTTTGTAGAATAAATTTAACACGAGTTAAACCGAGAGGTACACCTAGTTTTTGATAATAATACAATTATTACTATTTAGCATTTTAGTAAGGCCTTTCTCCCACGAGGCTATTCATAAGCTACACGACTGAGACTCGAGCACAACTAGTAGCGTGCGACTGATGTTAAAGTCTGCGTTTGAGAGTGCGGAACTTAACGAAATTGTATGGTGGCTACTTACGAGTAGCTAGTAGGATGTGCGTATAAATAGTCTCGTGGGAGAAAGGCCTTAGTTGAACAAGCCTGGACCTTTTTTGTTTTTTTACGAAGAGTATGATTATGCCGCTACTAGAGATGAGGTATATTCGAAGTAGGTAAGCGTCAAGTAGATATCGGTAGATAGTACAATAACATAAATTAGCGATAATTTAGTTTTTAAGGTCATTCCATGAGGTTAGTTCGTGATGTCAACTATTTATTTACTATCTCAAAATGCTTGTTTCCAGATTATATTAATAATTCACTTCACGTATGCACAATAACTAAACTATATCACGCAAAATGCATGCACTCATTTAAGCGTCAAGGTAATTTTTTTTTACAAAATAAGTTTTTTTTTTTTTTCACACTGAAAATTTCTAGGTAACGACTTCCGAGTCATAAAATCTATTTTAAATATAGGTACCTATTAAATAATGAATACAAAGAGACGATTTCGTATGAAGTAAATATCCTTACAATTAATTTGCGAGCTTTCCTAGCAGAAACTTTTTTGGATCAATCCACTTAAAGGTATTAACAAACACTGCGTTTTTGATATAATGAAAATAATAACTGTATGAAAAAAATATTTAGTATCAATTAGGGATGAAGCATATTCCCTGGGCGAGATTCAAAGCAGGCGCAAAAGTAACAAATAATTTAACATAAAAATCAAAATCAATCAACAATAACATATTAAAATAATCCCAATTTTTTCACATCGACCATTTCAATTAAGATAATAAATTTGTGCTGGGAGCAGAACTTTGGTAGAGGTAAATAAATATCTGTGCAAAGGTTAGGTTGGTACGTAGTCGGCAAGTCTCTTAGGTACTATGACTATTTAAAACTTGCCCTAGGCTCTATTTATGATTAGCATCCAATCCAAATCAATCTACGTAATGAGCAAGGATTACATTATAGAATTCGTACAAAGGTTTGCAACTAATGTTCTAATGAACATCTAAAACTAAGAGACAAGCATAACTCACTGACCGTCCATTTGACGCGGCTGGTGCCACTCGCCCCGCCACTCCTGTCCCTCCATCACATTTCCTCACCGCCGGCCGATTATTTTTTCAACGCGACACAATAAATCAGTTTTCTCTACGTTAATCAAGTTGCGTGCGCGCGCGCAGCTTTTGGCGCGAGAAGAGCGCTTCTGTCGTCGGCGTTCGTCGTCGGCGCCGGAACACGCCCCAGCCCGCCCACCGCCCAATCACCGCAGCTTATATTTCCAACTCACGGTCCGGCGGCTCTATTTATTTTCGTGTGAATTTATGTACTACGATGTTTGTCCGTTCGACTTTACCTGAACGCCCGTTGGGTTGATGCGTAGGTAGATCTATATCGGCGTTGAAAAACGCTTTGATTTATATGAACCCGTATGTATTATATTGCTTTTCAATTTTCGCCCACGTTATCGTGATGTTTTCCAGATTTCGCTGTCAATTCTTTTTAAATATCAAAAAGTTTTTAAGATGAATTCAGTTATTACAATAATCAAGAAAAATTGTCTTGACAATATTTTCTCCATGTTAAAAAAGTCTAATCAAACGAACACCTAGACAATATACCTAACAAAAGGCAAACATATAAATTATTCTTTATTTTATAAATAGATACATATATAAATAACATCGCAAAAGTTTTTATACACAGTTTTATTGCTTTAACAAGAAGCTTCACAATTTTTAACACATTATCATCAGCAATAATCACAATTTACAACCTGATATTTTTCACAACACACACAATAATAATAAAACACGGTTTGTTTCAAACTTAATTAATATTTTAAGACCTAAGTAGTAACTAAAATCATATTTTTGCGCTATAATATGTAATAGCTAGCTAGATACATATCTACTTTTGATTTTTATCTACAGCAATCTTTTATAGCTTTTAAACTTTGTTACTTTAGAATCGTTATCACATTTATTATTTTATATGAATTAAAACATTTTACTAAACAATATTTTCTACAATGAAAATAGCAACGTAACCGCTACCGCAACCGAGTGATGACGCAGAAAGAAAGATTATTCAAATAGGTATGTTATTTTTTTACTAAGAATCTTTTAGTTATTCTAACATCAGTCACCACTCGAATGAACTTGAACGGCGAGTTTATTCTTCAGTGGAACGAAGACGCTTCTATCAACGTTATGAATAAACAAATATCGCTAACACTCGCCGAACATTCCGAATTATTTTATATTCTCAACGTAAACATTAGATATTGATACTACTTGCAGCTAACTTTTAGCTTTTTTTTAGCTAAAAGTTTATTGATATCGCTTGGTTTCCAATTATAGTTCACATTTGGTTTTTTTTTTCTTACCTACCTATTGGTAGGTGATTACATCAACGCAGGACCTAAACTTAACAACGGCTAGGACCGTGAAAATTTGCATGCGTATTCCTTTGTGAACTCTAAGGCAGACAGAGAGATAGATAAAAATGTTAAAAACTGTTTTATCTTTTTTTTGTCGTAATTAGGTACCTACCTACCGTATATACTTTCATAAGCATTTAATAAAAAGTTGCCTTTTCGAGAACAGAAACACACTTCAATTTTTTTTTTTAGATCTGACTACACTTTTAGCCTTAGGGGCCCTTAAGCCGCTGCGGCTTTTACAGCTTCACCGGACTTGGTAATCAGGTACCGACTTACGTACTGACTGACATATCAATACCTAGGCTGGGACAGTGAAAATTTGCATGCGGGCTCTTTTTATACTGTAGGTGAGCATAAAGGAAGGATTTTGCGAAATTCAACCCCTAAGGCGGCGAAAATGGGTATGAAAGTTTTTATGAAAATCATTCGATTTTAAAGATAGATCCATGAAAATTTGTATTTAACAAATCAATTAGAAAATAAAAAACAAGTTTCATTACTTTTTTTAAACTCAATATCTGAGGTTGCAAAATATGGAGTGAAAGTTATTTTTCTATACCTAATACAAGTAGATACCTAATGACATATATTAGCCAAAGGCAGTCCCTACCAGCGATGAACGAATGTTTTCATAATAAAAATAACACCGATGAAACCGAGAGGCTAGAGGTTAGTGGATAATAATTAAAAATAATAATAATAACTTCTAGTTTCAGTTTCCACGTAAGGGCTCGTTTACACATCGACAAATCTTTATTTTTTCCGGATCGTAATTTTTGACGATTCGTTTTTAGAGTTCTTCTTTAAGGTCTTCTTCTTCCTCTATTTCCTTCAGATTTTCCTTCCAAAATTGTTTTAAAAAACTTTCCTTCGTATCAATTGTCCAATCACTTTTCCTCTTCTGTTATCTATGGTTTTCAGCAACTGTCTAATCTATTAAAATTTATTCTAGGGAGATTTTAGCGGGATCTTAAAGTGGCATCAACATGGTTTTTATTTTTAATTCATTAAGTTAAGGTTTTTGACGCTATATTATCTAATATTAGTGGCATTTAGCGTGATAGGTATAGTTTGATTGTTCTGCATAAGTGAAATGGATTATAAATATAAAGCAAAAGGCATTCATTTTGGGATCTCACAAAAACTTCTTAGATAGTTCTAACAAAATAGCCACCATCTTATTAGACGCCACTTTGTATAAAATAAATATTACTACAAAGGCTTGAAAACATTGACACTGGCAAGTGCTTTTTGCGGCCCCAAAACAATAAGAAGAAGATTAATTTATTCTAATATTAATATGACATTTTAACAATGCAATGATGGCTCTGTGATAGCGTGTACGGACGCGGCCTCGTTCGACGTGAGTTCGATTACTAGTAGGTATCGGTGATAGGGCATTTTGTAATCATCACATTCATGTTGCCAAGCACTTGCATTCAGCTAATGCGAATCTCTAAACGCAGAGCGTTTTACTGTCTTCGACCACAGCGTCACTTAACATCAGATGAGAAAGTTGCCAAATGGTGAACTTGAGAAAAAAAATTTGACGTAGCGTAGGGGTTCAATATGACCGAGCTTTTCCTATTGGGATAATTATTAATATTGACCTGTAGGTAATTAAGCATAGTGTCACCAATAACGTTGGCGACGCCGAAGGTTATGATTAAAGGACTCTATGTTTTAGGAGCAAAGCAATAAGAAAAATACAAAACAGTCATCAAGACTGCCGACAGAAGTGAAAATTTAAAACTATAAACAAACAGTTGTTATTTTTGGATATCTAAATTAATTGTTTAATTATTATTATTTAGTTTTTTAGGTTATGTTGCTACAAAGACTCCGTTTATCGTTAACACGTCACGTGATCATGTCGATGACGACTTACACGAATTTACTGCCTATCGAAACCTCCATAAAGAAGATTTTACTTCAAAAAAAATTATAGTCACTACCATACAGGTACCAAATTGACCATAGACCCACGTGTATCTGCCATTGGCAAGTTACTTGTTTTAAAGAATTTAGTATTAGGTACCTACTCACGTGAATGCTGTTTTTTACTTATCTACGCACATTTATTTGCAGCTGTATACAAAAAATGCAGGTATTTAAATAAAATATATAAAATAAAGCTTATTATTTATCTGCGCAGTTTTGTTTTCAGTAGTAGGTAAATGGTTTGAAAAATATTTAATGATGCAATATGTAACAAAAAACTAAATAAAATATACTTACATATAAAATACATTGATTTTTGTTAACAGCTCACAATTTAGGAACATAAACTAGATTAGTTTGTAATACATTTTATACTATTTTATGAAAGACAAATAAAAAACACGACAAAAAAAAATCTCACAAATTTAAAACTATTTATTAACGTTACTCACAAAAATTTTCCTTAGAAAATCATTATTTAAACACAACGTGCGGTTGCATGAGATCGTGTTGTCTCTTTTATGCGCGTAATAACAAGTGCGAGTGTAAGGGACGGGTGCATCAAGGCGGAGTCATACTGTCCCCGATCAGCCCACGAGAAAAGCTTCGTGAAAAATAAAACAAATCGCAAGCTAATAGCATGTTTAATGTGTCGAATCCAAAGTAATTAATAAGAGAGTTAACGTATCTGTAACATTGTCGTAAATCACGTTAAAATTTTAATCATGTTAGTACCTACAGCTTAGAACGATATATAATACTAGCGGTGTGCCCGCGGCTCCGCACGCGTTTGTAATACAGTAGTTATTTAAATACCATAATTTTATTTTTAATCATATTGTAGACAATTCATATGCCGTATCAATTGAGGAATGGCTTGTATTTCTCCTGTATAATTTTCATTTTTTTTTACCATTTTTTTTTTTTACGATTTCTATTAGTAATATCGACAATTGTTATTATTCATCAATTATGTAATTAATTATACTTGCCCTGTACAAAATCGGTGAAGAATTAATGAAATTAACAAATATTGGGACTTCCTTTTTTCACGATTCCTAAAAATAACATAAAATTAACATTATTAAGGAGTCAAATAGCTTAAGTTTATGAGTTAGGTATATTAAAACCTACAAAAGACAGATCAAGATCCTTACTTTAAAATCCCATCGCTATAATTTGTAACTTTATTAGCATTTAGCTTTATATTATTTGGGTATTATTCAAGTTGGGAACAATTGCCATGTTTTAATACACCAATATTAAGTAGATACATAATAAAGGGGCAAATAAAGTAAATTTATGAATTAATACCTACCTACTTATAAAGCATAGAGCATGAGAAATCAATATCCCTCCAAAACTTAGTCGCTATATTTTGTAACTTTGATAGCATTTTACATAGTATAATTTGGGAATTGATCCTATTGCACACAATTGTCGTCTCTACCAAATAGCAGAATTCATTATAAAACACGGACACACAAGATAAAAAACTTCATCCGAGAAATGAATAACCGAGTTCTTCGAGACTTTATTTACGTTTATGGTACGAGGTGAGGCGACGACAGCGTTAACGACGACGCCTTCCTGCGCGCATTTGTCTTTCAACACGCACTCGTATGCGCATCGCAGCGAACCCGCGAGCTGTACCGCGCCGGATGCACCAACAGAAAAAACATCACTAGAAACACCGCGATTCATACTAAATTTGGATAGACCTAATTTATAAATCTCACACCAATATTTTTTTTTCTTTTATACTTCCCTTGGTGTGTTTAGAAAATGGTAAAGTTGAGAGCCTTGCGCCCATGCCATCATATTACAGAAATGCGACATGTTGATATTAGCCATCAACGATGATATCAATGTGTTTCTACATCCCTTTTTCCTTGGAGGCACAATAATATTTAAAATACGCGGGCAAATCTGCCACATAATTGTTTTTCAAACCGAGAAAGGTGTAATGGTCGACGCAGAACTGCAGTGATATACACGCTTCGCATAATTTCGTTGTAAATTTCATAAAAGTAACAAAAATCCAGTGAATTACGTCTTTCTAGTGCTCTAGAAGTGTTTAGACTGTTGAAGACGCGTGAGGAAGTTCAGGGTGCACCCTTAGATCGTGGCAGATGCAACTAGGATACTTGGTACGTCTCCTACTGCTCCTTTCTAAGGCTTTCCAGTCATCTCATCCTCTTGGTTGTGATTAGCTTGAATTCTAGCATCCTACGAACAGATGACTGACAGTGCTAGTTTGCTCTGATACACGGTCAGTATATTCCATAAGGTGAATTAATTATCGTCGATATACATGACTTGCCAAAAATAATCCCTACAGTTAACGAGAGTGGATCGAATAAAATGCTCGCTATCCCGATACGCATTTACCTAACTTGTACAATTTAGAATATATTATGAATTATGGTAGGAGCTCTCAGTTTAAAGTTAAAAGTCCGTTGCACACCAGCTTTACGTTGAAAAATTTTCAATAAGTTTTCAGTGGGTAACGGCAACCACTTTTGAAAGCCACTTCTCATTCTAAGGCACCAGTCTACTTTCGACCTTTTGATATTTTCATAAAACTCTACCAAGAGATATAGGTACATTATTTTGTATTTATAGGTACCTTCTAAAATGCACATTATGTAGGATTGAGTTATAGTGCAAAGTTCATTTGTATCGCCCATGCCTACATGGCAGTCCACTATAAGGCACACAAATAAACAGAGTGTCATTATTCGCTCTTTAATTTCCATATAACACACAGCGCATCATAGTTAAAAACTTAAAACTCGCACAAACGTTTGGCCTCGATCTCACCTTATTATAAGTAACGATGTGTCCCAAGGCAATAACACGCTGAGCAAAGTGGGAAGACTGACTTAACATAAGTACCTATAATAACGTTACGGTATATTTACAACTAAGGGGTTGTAGATAGCCAGGAGGGCATTAGAAAATGCTATACCACCATACTATGGTTTCATCAAGGGTGTGTTCCTTCAACGAAAGCTTAGACTAACTGCAGAGATTCGAATTCACGTCGATCGCTGCGGTATCCGTATATAAGACGCTAACTCTGAGCTATCATAGCCCCATATTCGGTGAAGCTGTAAAAGCAAAAAAATATATATCATAGCATCATTCCTCCTCCTACATAAATAGTATATATGTATTACAGTCGTTCTTCATTAAATTAAATTGGAAATTCAAAGTTTTCATAGAAAATAAATATAAAATATTAATAGTCATACAGTGGTTAAAAATATAACATTTATTTAATATATAATATATTATTTAGTTAATAATAATATAGTCACCCTAACAAAACTAAACTTTCACTGTAAACACAGACAGCTTTGTTTATTGGTTGAGATCGTAAACTACTGGTTTTTCTTGTTATTGTGAAACATTTTTTTTAAATTATATACCTACATTAATTTTGGAAAAGTTTAAGACCTCTTTGATGTTATTTAACCAGACGATCAGGGAAAGCATAGTATAAACAAAAATTGCAGATGCCTTCACCTGTATAATATATCGTACGTAGGCGGCAGCATCGGTGCATTGAATCTGAAGGCGGTTAAAATATTACTAATAAATTATTGTACAGAAAAAACATTGAAATTTTTTTATATTTTCTTTTAGGTAACTAAAAGTAAATTTATTTGACATACTTGATCGATTCCTGGTACGAACACGGCTATGCTCAAAGAATTAAAACTACAGAGTCGTTTTGTCTGGTTTTGTAATGCCGTGTATATAAAAAGAACATTTTATGCTATTTATTATAGTACTAAATTAAAAACTTCGTAATGTGCATTAGTTTTATCCTAGGGTTTTAAGAGTTATATTGACATTTTAATTGTATCTTTTGGCGCGTTTATAAAGAGTAAAATTTTACATAAGTTGCGTCGCTTATCATGTGATATGGAAGTGCGATATTATGAAGTAAATGCACTATATAGGAACTTACTTATTTAAATGCCTACACACATTACAAATTATACCTTTTTGGCCTAACAAAACAAAAAAATGTCATCGACAAAAATAATCATTGATGGGCTCACAACATTATGTTCTTTTGTTATGCCAAAAAAGTATAACTTCTTACGTGTGTGTAAATAATAGGTAAGTAAGTTTTTTTTTTTTGGGTAATGAATTTATTTGAATTAGTTATTATTTTTATAACTACTGCTTTGTAATAAATTCTTCACAATTGAACAACAATTTTAATTAACTACAGCTGAATTGTCTCTTTTATTAAAAATATGTAAAGAAAAATGATGTAAAGAATAAGGTTTTTATGGAAAGGAAAATTCAAAAGTTGCTCGAAATATGGGAAAATTCTAAGAAATCAGAAATCCTTTTTAATAGTAATACAAATAGTCGGTAGGTACCTAATTAATACACAACTTTGTCCGACTGGATCACGATCACCGTAAACACCGTAGCCGAGTGGAGAGTCTTTTATCATTTTTAAATTAACCAATTAAATAAGATCTATTCTTTTTTATTTCTATACTAATTACCTACCTACTTAGAAATGAACAGAACAAATCCACGATGTCGTCTCCTTTATTCATTTAAGTAATGATTTTATAGATCGCTAATTATGGTTTTTACAGGCTTACGCTTACGTTTGAGCACATTGAAATCTGATAATAAAGTAAGTTTGAGAATGTTGACGATGACTTTCTCAATAAATATTGAATGAAGAGCCATTTGGAGAGACGTAAGAACATTTGTAATATATTTGCAAGCTCATTTTTTTTTTAATATACGAATATCGGGCCAATATTGTGGTCAAGGTGCTTTTATTATTTTTATCACCGCAAAAATACACAGGCTGTCATAAAACTATCGTCGACTTTCAGGTGAACGGCCGCGCGCGCATTTCGTTCACAAGATGGCGCCCATATATCTGTCATCGAGGTGCCTGATGCGCGCCAAAATAAGATTATTGGAAATTTGACACAGACGAGCGAATACAGTTTACGATCCTCGATGCTAGACTGGGTTACGACGAGATCTGATAGTTATGACGCATGTAAGTGATCTTTACGTTAGGTAGGTATAGGGTACATACGTAAATATTTTTAGTTGACTTTGGTCACCCCAGAATAGTGATAAAAAAGCTTTATTGAAGTTTAAAGACATGTTTCGACATCTTTATTAGGAACTTAGGAAGTAAAAGTGAAAATTACGCGCACATCACGTGAGGAAAGGCAACATGACATTGTTGAACATTCAATGATAATAACGTGAATTAATTTTAGTGACTTTTTTACCTTATGTTACCAACCATCTTGGGCGTAACAAACAAAAAGTATTATCATAACAATAATTTTACTATTAATTGCTGACTTCATCATGTTGTTGGCAAAGCGGGATAAAATTAGTTTTTATTTTTATTTTGTTACGCCAAAAGTCCAAAGAAGCATAACTTTTCTTACGTGCGTACCTATAAGTATATGTTCCTATAAACTTTTTTGAATTTTTAGGTAGGTACTTACCCACTTTATTTATTTTAATTAGGTACCATATAGGATTTTTATATGTGTGGAACGAAGTTGTCTTTTATTAAATGCAGAAGGCAAGATTCGGCTCCTAAAGCTAGGTTTTTCGATGCTACCAAGCGCGAAAGAGTACCTACTTCTTATTTTTTGTTTATTGTGGCCCAAGTACCATATATTAATAAAAAAAACATGACAAAATTGTCGTATCTAGCACTCGAATAAACCTCAATGGACTTTTAGCACACTTATCACTCAGCTGTGATATGATAAGCAAGAAATCAGAACCTAAAATTATTTTTGTCAACATTTTATCGTCAACTCTACAGAGATCTGTCAAACCCATAGTAAAAGTTTTTTTTTTTTATGTTGAGCACTGTTATTTATAATCACCCCATAAGATAATTACGTAATAATTTTGTTGACATCGTATTTTTATCTATACTACCTACTCTGTGAAAAAAAGTATCAGGAAAAGATCAATGATACACAAAATTTTAATTATTCATCCAAATATATTTTATCACCTTCAAAATACATATGCTCCTTCAGAAACGATACACTTACGCCAACGCATAATCCAATCATAAAAACATTTAAAACGCTTTTTCCGGAATGAGTTTAGTTATCGTTGTAAATTCTCCTTTATGTCGTCTACCGAATGAAAACTGGTGCCACGAAGTGGTAATTCGAGTTTAGGAAAAAGAAACAAGTCGGCTGGAGCCATATCTGGTGAATAGGGTGGTTGATCGATGGTATTTGTTGAGTTTTTGGTCAAAAATTCGTTCACAATGATGGACTTCTGCGAAGGCATTTTATCGTGGTGCGAAATCCAAGAATGTTCTTTCCACAAACTTGTCCTTTTTTCGGCGAATTTAATCTCTTAAACGCCGCTTATCGCCCAATTAATATACATACTTTATTTACCGTTTGACCTTCCGGTAGGAATTCCGAATACACAACACCGCGATAGTCAAAGAAAACTGTTAACATGTTTTTCGGTTTCGGTTCAGTTAGAAGGCACCACTCCGAAGCTTGTTGAGTAGTTTGCATGTCAAACACGTAAACCCACGTCTCGTCACCAGTAACAACGGCAACATGTTTCTTACCCAAGTGATTAATTAAAATGACTCGGATCGACTCGTGAGACACAGAAAGTTCAGCGGCTATCTTTAACAAACTTGAATGAGGATTTTCAGTCACTATTTCCCTTCACTTTTACGATATTAAGACGTTGATGGCCTACCAGGGCGAGGCAAATCTTCCAGACTCATATGCACGTGATTTTGATAAAATCGATTCATCGTAAGCCTTTTGTAACATTTTCAATAACATTAACATCTTTCTTTCTCTTTTTTACTAAAGGGTTCTGTCCACGGATGTTTACACGGGCTAAGTAGTATTTGAACATTAAAAAAAATTAGGTACTTAATAGTAGGATAGATTAGAGGAGAGAAGGGTAATGGGGATTAGCGGGTAATGGTAGTTAGTACAATAATATAAAAAGTAAAAGACGTTGAGAAGTAAATATCGAGCGAAATTATCGGCCATGCTACTGTACCCTACTTCCACCTGATCACCTGTCTAATTAACACATGACGTTTGGACAAGAAGGATGTATTGTTGATTGCCGCGATTTCTGTGTACTTAGAACTTATGAGGTTAGATTTTTTTTTGGTATTTAAGTTTTTATTTATTTGTGTAAATTACTAAACAACCTTGTTGTGAGACATTTTTAGTGAAATATTTAACGATTTTATTTCTATTATTATTAGTTTATTGCCAATTTTTAAAGTCAGATACAAATTTCTGTAATTTATGTGATGACGAATGAAAAAGTTGCTGAAAATAGGTCCTTGATTTGCGATGAGTTTGGTCACAAAAGTAAGTCATAGTATCGCGCCGGTGCACTTGTGGCTGGTGGAAATACGCCGAACGTTGTAAGGGGTTAACTGAAGGCTATGTGTGCGACAAGTGCTGTAGATGTGTTGACTCTAATTGTTTGATATGATGAATACCATTACCCGCATATCGGGGTAATGGTGGTCAAAGTTGTTTTTTTTAATGTAATTATAACTAAAGTATGATTACAAAATTCAAGAAACTGATTCCGATTGATAAATAATTAGTTATAGCAAGGAAAATGCGTTTTGTAATAAACCTCAAATAAATAACTTTAGATATTTATTAATTCTTGCTTAAGTGAGTCCCATTACTTTTCACCTACAACATTTCAATTCAAGGATAAAACATTTTAAAATGATATGACATAAATCTACATTTATACCTTTTTTTGAAGTGAAAACTTTTTTATTACCGTTGTGCTTTCGGGATTCCCTCACTTTAAATAATTTATGATTCTCAAACTGTTTCCAGCTATTAATTTTATCAGGTGCAACAAATTCAGTTATATCGATTTAGTGTTCCATAAAAATGATTAATTAAATATTTTAATCGATTTAAAATAGTACTTTTGAAACTTACAAAGGTTTAACTGAACCAGAAAAATACAAAGAACTCTGTATAAAATTTATCAATTATTTTAATGTTTTCGGATCAGGTTTTTTCATAATTTTCAATTAATTGGTAGATGAATAAAATAGGAATGTATTGACATTATAAACAAACAGATTATTTTACGTAAAATTGTTTTCTATTGAAATTTAAAACAATGCTTATTTATATAGCATAACACGAAGGCTAAAGCATGCTGTAATATAAATATAACAGGTATTATCTGTAATTGTGTTTAAATAAGTACTAATGTATCTATATACCTACAGATAGAATCTTCCGTAGGACTCGTGGACTCTTAAACTTGTTCCAGAGTACCTTACTGGATGAGATATAATGATAACAATTATTATATTTTATTAGAGAGATGCAATGAGATAAGTCAATAAAATGATTCCAATCTGATTTCGTTAAAATTATATCGACACGATAATCAGGACATCACTAACAGCAAAAATTTTAATGAATATAAACTATCAAGAGTGTCAAGAGGAGTTTTTGGCAAGATCTTGAGCTGCCATGTTGTGGTTTTTATTTTAATTCATTATCATAGATTCTTTAACCCTATAATATGTAATATTTGTGGTATTTTGTAAATATATGCCTTTTTGCAGCACCAAATTATGAAGAAGAAGAATAGTGTCAAGCAAAGTAAGTGTCAAGTGTCAATTTGCCAAAGTTTTCGAATTATGGGGAATTCTCCAAATTGTAGGGAAGTTTAACTCCATTGGGGACTTTTTGGGAATTGGCCATATGTGGGGAATTGCGGGGATTTTAATAATTTAACATTTCGAATTTATACTATTTTTGGCGCACTTAATACCTGAATAAAGTAAAAGCTTCTTGGGCATTATGTGACTAATAAAAATACAGATACAATCATGTTGTTGGGGGGAATAATTTGTTGGAGTTATTAATTGTTTTATTAGGTCAAAGAAGTACGTGCGTATATATGCAGTCATATTTTTTTAGCTATCGATTATAATTATTGATATGTTAATAGTTTGATACTTATAACATCACTATGAATGAACATACCCTTTTTAAATGCTCTAATTTATATTGTGTAGCCGAAAGTTACTAGGGCTTAATAGTGTTTAGGTATAAAAACAGTGATGTTCCTAAATTTTAAAATCACCATTTGCAATTTGTTTGGGTTGCCATTTGGAAATGCGTCCGCTATCTCCGTTAATGTCATTTTCTGAGCCCAGTTTTATATAATAGAGTTAACAAAGAGTCAAAGATTTTCCCCTTACCTATCATAAATGCAAAATGCGCATCGCTCATTGGCTTCTCACACTTAGCTATGAGGAAACCGAAGAAATTATTAAACCTTAACATCAATTTCGTTTCAAACACCCACAACCACCCATTCAAGCAACAATTACCCGCCTACACACACCTACACACACATACACACACACACACATACACACACACACAACACACCCACACCCACACGCATGCACGCACATACACATAAATACACGTATACACTCTACATCTCTAATTATAGTTAGTTTAATTGAAAAATGTAAAAAATTGTTGTATTTTTAGTTGTATTTACATTGTATTATGGAACGCAGACGCCACTGTTGTATTGCCTGGAAGTGGGTGCTATTGGCTGCGACACAGTTTTCACTAATGTGGCTAATATCGTACATTTTTTTATTTGTGAGATGATTTATGATTCCAATAAATTATTATTATTATTATCTGTAAAAAAAAATTATTGATAGCTCATCGTAAAGATAATTTTTTTTTTTTTAATTTAATTGTAGTTCATATTATAATTTTATTCACAAAAATATCATGTATTGCGATGACAAAATTTTTTTAAAGACATGAACACAATATTCTGTATGTATCCACTATTATTAATCCAGTTTTAAAAAAGTTTGAGAGGAGCATAATTGCCTCGTTTATCTAATTTCAATAGTTTTATTACCAATGACCACTCTGGGAACACGGTAACATAAACTTGTGAAGAAGAAGAAAACCTTCATAAAGTAATCAAAATAAAAAAAACAACAAAAGCGCTTGAGGAAGGCGGTTTCCAAACTTTCCAAGAACCTGCATTTTATTCGCAAGTAACAGTGCGCACTTTTATTTTTTATTGTTTTATTACGGTTTTAATAATATTAGAATGCCTGTTATTTATCATTATCATTTTAAATTAATGAATGGAATTATAAATAATGCATTTACATACCCATTAGTAACGCTTAAAGAAGTTTTACTATAATTTTTTTTTTAATTGAAATACGTTTTTCCTTGAGTAAGCTATGTGGGGAATCAAGAATCAGAATTTGGGGAATTTGAGCAAAATTTTTAGGAAATTTGGCCATTGACAACTGACAACGATTGTGAATTCTGTGATAGAGGTGGTTGATTAGGAAGATTTACATAGAGAGATATTCGATATGAAATACGAATATGATATGTGATGTAATATCATCATTTGAAGATGAGCATCACGATATTGCAGGATGTTCACGTCAAGGCTTTCCGGGGATAGAGTATCTCGGTGAAGATATTTTAAATTCAAAATAATAAAAAAATCTTAAAAATATGTAATATTATTGCATAACCATGTAAATACTTACAACCATTGCTGATGTCACAAATAGCTTCGAACGTAAAACCAGCCTGATGAATAAATTTAGATAAAATTAGGAAGCTCAGTTAGTCAAGTAAAGTTTGTTGCTTTTTTACATTTAAGTCAAAATTTTGATTAGATCTTGGCTTGGAAATTAACGTAAAATACTTTAAATGATGAAATCGTACCGAAAAAGTTACTTATCCTTAAACAATATTAAATAATACATATGTGCATTTAATATAAACTTAAATTCTGGTATTTTAAAATAAAAAGTATCAAAACTGATATAATAGTATAATTTGGGGTGGCCACATTAGTGATATTAGCGCCCTCATTTATTTTTAACACTTTTTTGCCAAGCTATACTAATATTAGTAATTAATATTGGCTATAATCAAGCTATAGCGAGATATCTTCATATCTGAATTATTACATTAGTATTAGACATGCGCAAAACAGTACTCTATGAAGTAATGCCATATTGCATGACATTTCGTGCTGCGTAATATGGCATTAGAGCAGTACTCAGTACTCTAAACATGACCCGTCTGAAATAACGCATTAAGCTTAGGCATACATATAGCCCGTTAACAATTACGTATGTGCTATTGTACTGAATGTTCTGATGTCATAAATAGACCTTTTATTATTGCCTATTTGTATAGTTTACTTGTACGAGTGACGACACGCGTTATGAAAACGCAAGCTTTATTCTGCTTTATTGAAAAAGTTGATTTTCCTTCAAACTTAACCATTAAGTGATTAGGAAATATTTCTAATAGTGGTGGCCGATTATGAGATATAGTAATGTTATCATTCGATAACAACGATAACTCGAAATATTTTAAACATTACAGTACACTTCAGTACCTACGTACAGTACTTAGAACGCGACGAACCTATTCTTTAACCTCTTGCTTATGTGACATGCTAAATTTTGTTAGGTTATAGGTACTGTTACAGTACGCGGTCGTGACATATTACGCGTAATACATGACTCGCAGTACTTACACATGTCTAATTATTATATCTCATAATCACCCACCTCTATTCTGTGACATTTCTGTGAACAGTGTCAATCTGTCAATTGTGTAAAAATTTTGTGAAACTTCAATGCGGTACTTAAATAATTTACTATTTGGAATGCAGTAAAATATATTGTTTAACCTTTCTTACATTATTATTTTGCCGAAAGTGTATAAATTAATTCTGTTATTTATTTATTATACTCCAATAAACTATCGTAATGCCCGACATGGAGAGGCTTTCCATAAGTGAGTAAAAATATTTTATAACCTCTTATCACACGTATGCAGTTATTTATGAAATATATATTTTTATTTATTGTTGTTAAAATTTACATAAATACATCTAAATGTTTTTCACTTAATGTATTTAAATACATACTTTTATTTATAATTACCGATATAACGGTTTGTAGATTATTTTTTATAAAAAATAATTACAAACTAATTACAACAACACGCAGCATTACTTATCTCATGGTTTAATATTAGTTTAAATCGTTAGTAATTAATATATACATGTGGCTATATTATTTAGTGATAGTACCTACAATTTCTGTAGTAAATTTATATGTAAACTTGTTTTTTTTTTTAATCACATTCGATATCTCATTATTTCTAAATAATTGTTTTAGGTGAGATATACACCTCTGATAAAAATGGAAGCGATGAATCAGGAGATGGTACTCAAGAAAAACCTTTCAAAACTGTCTTAAAAGCTATGCATCATGCTGCAAAAGAACCTTTTCCGACTATATACGTTGATGCAAAAGAAGAAGACAAGAAGTATGAAGTCGCAGCAAAATCTCAGTTAAAGAAGATTCATAAGATTTGGCAGAGGGAAGTGTATAAAGCAGCAGATAAAGCTAAAGCTGAAGAAGAGAACAATGAGAAGAGATTGCAAAACTTGGATGATGCCAAGAAGATTGTTATAAAGGAGGATCCAAACTTACCCAATGCAGCAATAATTAAAATATCTGAGAGTGAGTATAAACTTTGTTTATGGTGGATGATGTAATCATAGTCATATATTACTCATATGTTTCCTATTATAGTTTAATAGACAATGGGACAACTTTTCAAAAAGCAGTAACTATTAATCATTATAGATTTATAAAGCTAGGATATAAATTCACATAAATAAAATAGTATGACTATCTAAAATAAGGTTTCAATGTATATAATTTTAAATTGCCATGCAAATGATACCATAGAGTGTGTGACTTTCATACAAGGGATCATTTCTAAATAAACAGCGAAAATTATAAAGAAATAACAGATGTCAGTTTAATGTACCAATTGGGTATGGGTAATGTTTGCTTACACACAAATGATGTCATGTGCTTGTTATTGGTGTTTCATTTGACATGAAGAGAGAGAAGCACAAAATATTTCATATTATTTATGCATTTAAAAATATAAACCAATTATTATATAACCAATATATTATATTATTATACATTTTGTTGCTACTACTGTTTGGTTGCCTATTACTATTTCTTTTATCCAGTTTCCACATTCATTTTGTATAGAATTAAATTACATGTGTTACATGTGAATGAGGGCCACTTACAAGTTTACACATAAAGATCAATAAAAAGATAGGAATATATGGAAGAACATAAAGAATTTAGAAGAAATTTAATTTCTGCACACGCTTGTATTGAATCAATCCATGTTCAGGTGATCTTTAACCAATTTATTTGTACTGTTTTGCCTACTCAAATTAAGTAGGAGTTTTGTCTTATTATTACTTATCCCAACTGTTTGGTTTTGTTGTGCCTCCAGGAGTGCAATTATAAATTTTTCCTTCAAAATTTACATTTTTAACTGACTTCAAAAGGAAGGAGGAGGTTCTCAATTCAAATGTATATATTTTTTATGGATGTTTAGCTGTAACTTCTTTGTTTATGAACCGGTTTGGATGATTATTTTTTCATTTAAATCTGGGTACCCCAATTGTGGTCGCATTTTAATTTCATTGTTATTGGACCTTCCACATCGAAGATACACCAAGGAACTCCTCAAAATAAATGAAGTTGGTTTTCTTTTTTCTGACCAAAAAGTATATTTATATAAATTTCTGTAAATAGTAAAAAAAATATAAATTTCAATGTTTCAGTAGGTAATTAATTTATCTGTTTGCTCAACTGCTACTTTCATATTTCACTTAAACATATTTGTATTTTGAATTTGCTTATGCTTACAATGTTATTGAATAACTCATACACTGGATCACTATGTATCATTTTTAAATTCTGGAACATATTATTAATTCCACTGTACTGAGCTCTTATTCAATTAAATTGAGGAGTGTCACTGTTATGGATACAGTATTATGTAACAACTTTTTGGCATTATCTGAATAACTATCTGTTAAAACAAAGACTGTGTTTATATATAAATTCATGCATACTAACAACTTAATTATACATAAATTGAATTAATTTTTTTATGGCTATTTTAGTATTGCATTTTATTTATTTATTGTCACATCAACGAAACATTCACAGAATATTACAATAACAAATACACCACAAGTTAAGGACTGTGTGAAGTATCTTTACAGATATGCACATCTTATTAAATTAAGCCGCAGCACAACTCCAACAAATACAAATTACAAATAAATTACAAACATGAAGAAAGCTACAAACCAAATGATTCATACAACTTTGAGCAAAAATTCCAGAAAGAGCAATTAAAGACATCAATATCAACATTATTTTTATGAACATCCCTATACAAATCCTTAGGGCGATTCAAAGGTGAACAGATATTCATTCTGAAATGCGTTTTAGAAAAGATTCTTTGAATAGGATATCTTGGTATCTTCCTAGGAACATTTAGATTTTTAAACGAATTTTATAATCAGCGCGGTAAGGGCATTTCTGGTCTTTGCGAGCGAGGAATTTTGTTAAATTGCGTTGAATGCGCTCCAAGTGATCAATATGGATATTATAGTGAGAGTTCCAAATACTTGTTATTTCATTTAAAAAATTAAGATGAAGTTTAAATGCTCAGCAATTCGTCTTTTACTTTGAATAACTCTCGAAGCAGTAAATTTACCTAAAAATTATAGCCCATTTTGAAGATCATTCAATTCACAATAATGATATGTATTATTGTTTTTTCAAAATGTTGGTCCAATAAAGAATTATAAAATTTCAAAATTTATCAAAAAAATTCATACAACTTGCAAGGGATATGGAAAATTACAATTCACAACCCATTAGCTTAGTGCTCAAGTTTTAATGGGTTACTTCAATGATATTAGAAGAACATGGTAACCATGATCTGATGCTGCAGAATCATCTGGAATCTGCAAGATACATAACTCCTCACCAACTTACAGCAGAGAAGACTTTGTGTTTGGGCTCATTGGAATGGTCGCACTCTCAATGAATAGGATACTTGTGTACTGTTTTTACCAGACTGCGAAAATGGAGGGTTATGTTTTTCGAGCGTATTTATGCGCATGTCTATTTATTTCCCACGCTATGAACCCTAAAGGCTTGATGGATTTTAGCATAGGAGGTGTCATTAAACTCGTCTTAATTGTGAGAGTGAAATAGACTTTAAAATATTTAAGTACTGTGTCTGAGAATCTAATAAAAAGCAAAAACAGAAAAATATATTTTTCTGTTTGTGTGTTTTGTTGCATTCAGGTTTTTTGTTTCCTTTTTATTAAATTTTCAATTTACCTTGTACTGACATAGATACTTGTATAATCAAAAACATTTTCATTGCAGCCAATGAATATCGTGGTAAGCGTATATGCGTGCGTGGATGGGTACACCGCCTGAGACGCCAGGGAAAAGCTCTCACTTTCATGACGTTACGTGATGGATCTGGATTCCTACAGTGTGTATTGCATGGTGTCCTCTGCCAGACATATGATGCTCTGGTGCTTTCAACTGAATCATCAGTCGTTTTGTATGGAAACCTTGAGGTGGTGCCAGAAGGAAAATCGGTAAGTATTATGGTGCAAACAAGTTCTGTGTTTTTCTATTGAAAAGTAAGATGACAGGATTAGGGTTAGGGATAGGGACAGGGATTACATAATAGAAAAAATATAAAGTTATGAAAAGTACTGCTAATACACTATTATTATTATATCCTTTATTGCACATAAAAAAAGTACAATAGGAGGACTTAATGCTAAAAAGCATTCTATACCAGTCTTCCAGGGGAACAAGAGAAAGGTGTATGCAAGGTGTGTATAATATTTAGTAAAAAAACCTAGCTGATATTCAACTGCTCCAAGTAAAACCTATGTAGCGAATACTTGAAGGAATCCTGCTTGTTGACTTGTTCAATGTTGATAGGAAGTATTAAATTAATGTAAGTACTCGTCGACATGGTCACTTGACCTGTTAACGATAAACGAAGTCTTTGTAGCAATACAACCTAAAAATTAAACAAGCAAAAAAATAATAATAATAATGAAACAATTAATTTGGATATCCAAAAATAACAACTGTTTGTTTATAATTTTTAGTTTTCACTTCTGTCAGTTCATAACTGCTTTGTCTATTTTTATTAATTTTTTGAGGTTTACACAACTTTAGTGGGAGTCTGCATACAATTATACAAACCAGCTGCATATTTCACGTGCGTATATTGTGTACATTACAGAATGTAAACAAACAATCTAAATAAAAGCAGTCATGTTAGTTAAACACATAGTTAATAGATGGCGCCTTGAATTTTCATTAGCACTTAGAATGAACACATTTTTTTATAATTTTATTTAACGAAAACTTTAATATTAAACTATTTGCCTATTAATAATAAATGAAAGCGTCTTTTTACATTCAGGCACCAGGTGGTCATGAGTTAACTGTTGATTATTGGGAGCTGATTGGCTTGGCTCCTCCGGGTGGTGCAGATGCTATACTCAACGAGGAAGCACTCCCAGATGTGCAGTTAGATAACAGGTACCATGTCTTTTTTATCTATACCAATATTATAAAAGTCAAAGTTATTTTGTTTGTTTGAATGCGCTAATCTCTGGAACTACCAGTTAGATTTGAAAAAATCTTTTCACATTATATAGGTTATCTATATATTAATACGTGAGGAGAAAACTTCGGTTTCCTTTTTAACCATGTTGTGCGCATGGAGTACTTTGATATTACTAAGCCAAACACAACGGCAACCACCGAGATATCCAAATCCACTGGCCGTCTTGCCGGCCTGCATAAATATCTCTTCACGTTACGCTTAAATGACCTGATGTAATAAGAAGGAGGGAACACACTGGCCGGGAGAAGGTTCCACAGCTTCATGGTACGACAAAAATTAGTAATTGTTGTTGCCGGCAGCACTGTGAAGAGATGAACAAATAACTTTAACACAGGTGAAACCATGGGGCATAGCTAGTTTTGTCGAAATGTAACCATAAGTTATTTCTCACGAATTAAATAAGAAGAAAAAATATCATTCGATCAGGCATATCATGATTCGCGGTGAAAATACATCCAAAGTGCTTCGCGCTCGGGCCGCTGTGACGCGCGCCTTCCGCGAACACTTCGCGTCACGCCGGTACACGGAGGTCAGCCCCCCGACCCTCGTGCAGACGCAGTGCGAAGGCGGCTCCACTCTCTTCAAGTTCTCTTATTTTGGGTAAGTCAATTTAAAGTCACCGATTAGATTCGTAACTGCGGCAAAGTGAGATGCGAGCCCCATATCTTTTGTTGCTTCAGTGTTTATCTTTCAATCAGACCCCACTTCCTAATTAAGTACTTACTAACAAATCAACAAAACATGCTTACTTCTCTATAAATTACTGGCTATACTACCATAACAGTAAATTTAATTGTCCATCTAAGCTAGCAAGAACTTCTCGTTAAACGAAGGTAAAAATCTCATTGAGATTTCCATGTGTCTCCGTTGTTTGCAGTATTCATCCACTGTTTTTCAGCCCACAGGTCACTTAGTTAATCTGCCTTTCTAGTGCCTGATGGCTCATTCCAAGATGCCAATGTGTGAGTCTACATGCCCACAGGACAGTTAGTTAACCTGTCTCTCTAATGCCTGACGGCCCATTCCAAGATGCCAGTGTGTGAGTCTACCTGCCCACAGGACAGTTAGTTAATCTGTCTCTCTAATGCCTGACGGCCCATTCCAGGTTGCCAGTTTGTGAGTCTACCTGCCGACAGGACAGTTAATTAACTTGTCTCTTTAATGCTTTTTGGCCCATTCCAAGATGTTGGTGTGTGAGTCCACCTGCCTTCAGGACAGTTAGTTAATCTGTCTTTAACCTGTAGCAATCGGATCATTGTCAAAATGGCACAGTAACACGTGGCTGGGTTACATAGTACTCCATAAATAAGAAATATGAATCCTTTAATTTGGGCGTAAATGGATTAACTGTAATAAATTAAATTTTCTTCTACTTAGAGAGGAAGCATACCTAACGCAGAGTTCTCAGTTATACTTGGAGACATGCTTGGCGGCTTTGGGCGACGTGTACTGCATCGCCCAGTCATATCGAGCTGAACAGTCGCGTACAAGAAGACATCTTGCTGAGTAAGTAACTGCTGTATTTTAACTTTTATTGCATAATTTGGGCATATATCCACAGTCAGCATATCGTTATTATTATTTATTTGAGATTAACAACAGAAATACAATATTTATAATTAATGAGAAGGTAATATAGTCACTAAAGTCAATCCCAACATCTGTGAAAAGTAATTATTAGAGCTATTATTAACTGCCTCTATAGCCTAGCTGTCGTAAGCGCGACATTTTTCTGTTCAAATAAACTCAAATTTGTATAAACTTTCTGAAAGTCATAAATTTAATGAAAACTTTCCAAATTATTAATCAAAAACTGTTCAAATTGGTGTGCATTGAAGGTTCACGATGAATATCTTTTAAACGCTTAAGTTAATCGACTGATCATAAGAGATCATTTTTGTAGAGCAGTTAATTTCCTACAACCCTATGGATTGCGTATTTGATAATGTTTTTTTGTTAACAAGTTATAAAATTCATAAGCAAAAAAGAACTTTGTCTTAAAATAATCAAACTTCAACCTTCATTATCATTTAAACGGTGAGGTCTACGAAAAAAATATAAGAGAGCATTTTTGTAGAGCGTTAAATTTCCTACAAGTCTACGAGAACAGATACTTTTAATGCACAGTTGGTAGAGACATATGGATCTTTTTCTAATACTGAAAAAAAAAAATTGAAAACTGTAACCTTCTTATTAAAATTAAGAGCTCATATTTAGAGTGAATTTTCTAGAGGTGTCTAGTAACCTATTTAGCTGACTTCAAAGAAAAAAAAATTGTAAATTTTTTTGACCCAACCTAATGTGTCATGTCTAAAGCAACTCTCTATCTATACACTTAGCTGATCCCGAAACACAACCTAACGAAGAAAGGTATCTATCTACTACGAAGTGTTTTTCAATGTGTGCTCCAAAATATTCTCGTTTCCACACATGTTTGGCTGTCTCTTCTTTTTTCCATACATGCTCGTCATAAGGAACTCTGTGATATTTTTAAAAAAATGTTTGTTATAGTGCCGTGTCCTAATAAGCCATCCCATTCATGCCTAAATTCTGAAGAGTATACACAGAAAAGGACCCGTTTACCCTCCAATAATAAAATCTATTCTAAGCAAATTATAACTATAGCACTTTTGTATTATTACCATTAAACAGATACAGCCACGTGGAGGCTGAATGTCCGTTCATCACGTTCGAGGACCTATTGTCGCGCCTCGAAGATTTGGTTGTGGATGTGGTGGATCGTGTTCTCGCTTCACCAGAAGGGCATCTTGTTTATGAACTTAACCCCAACTTCAAGGTGAGTTTACGTCATTATAACTGTAAACAGCATTGTTACTACCAGAACTTATAGCTAACAAATTCATCTAAGGAAATTATTTATTTCTTTATGATATATTTTAAATACCTGATTTTTGTAAACTACTGTATTTCAATGTATTATTAGTTGAATTAAAAACTCTGACACTTAGCTGAAAACTCCTCCAGCTGAAGTAACCAGTCGGCTGGAGTTCAGTGCGGTATAGACAGAAACCGCCGAATAATCCTGGCATTGTCAAGCAGGATAGCATGTTGAAGTCTTGCTGTTGTCAGTGTTCCATGTAATCCCAGCCTCTAGATGTTCGTTTAGATTGACTGGAATTAGTCCATTAACTTGATACTATTATCGGGAATATTTCTGTAGCTTTCAATCTCCTCATTTCCGTAATCTGCTGAGCCAGATTAAGATATTTCTTTTTGTTGTCTGCTTCGGCTTTCAGGAGATTTTTGTCAAAAGGGATGCTGACATCCACGAGTAATGCCTTCGATTGCGCACGATCCGTTAGTACTATGTCGGGCTTGTTTGCAGCAATTGTCCTAATATTAACGATAGATCGATCCCAGTAGAGCAGTGTACGGTCGTTCTCAAGCACTGGTTCCTAAATGTATCAATAATATGACACTCTCCATTCTATGAGTCCATACATCAAAGCGACCTCCTGGTGTAATATTCTGGCTGCTTGGTTGTGTCTGTGCAAGTACTCAGTGTTAGCATCCAAGGAACAATCAAAAGTTATGTATTCTAAGGGTTTACCCTGGACGGTGACACAGCTTCTAAATAAATAAAACATTTATAATAATATTACAACATAAACACTGTATTACATTACAATAAAAGTTTATATCTATAGTAAGTTAGTAAGCTAGGTTGCATAACCATAATTAAATACCAAGAAACTTCTTAAACAATAAAATATATCCAATCAGTTTGGTTAAATACAGTTGACCACACATTTGAGAAAAGGGCAGATGGAACCAGTAAGAACATGTAAATGTCTAAAATAATTTTAGTATTAGTAATCAAGTGTGTCAATTTTGAAAGGAAAAGTCATGCAATGTCAGCACCCTGTTTGTTTTAATATATGCCTTCTTGTGTGTATTTTTTGCAAAATAAAAATTCTTCTGGAAAACAAAAAAGGAAGACGGAGATTCGTTTTTATGTGTAACAAAGCATATTTTCATATTATTTTCCTTATTATTTATAACTGATTACAAAACTACAAGTCAGTCTTGTTGAAATCTTTTCTGGAAGTTCTAGTAAAATATATGTACATATTATGTTGGAAGATAACATTTGTTACAACCTATCATGTACTTAAAAGTAGTTGTAATATTTGTTACTTAATATAATTGTTTATTTGACAACAATCTACAAACACTACAAGATATAGTGTCATGGTACCAAAGTAAAAATTACATAGAAAACTGGACAATGTAGTTTCCCAGGCAAAAATCTAAAGTCCAAGCGGAACCATCCGTGTTAGGAACGATAAATTTAACCAAAAAAAAAGAAAAAAAGATTACCAAGAAATATTCATTGATAATGAAAAATTCACAATATAAGTATAATTGAAAATTGGTATGTAAAGGAGATTGGTGCCCTTCATTTCAAGTATACACTGAGTTTTTTGATGACGGGTGATGGATTAACAACTGCACTGCTGGAGTGGTATAAAAATCAGTAAAACTTATTGTAACTGTTCCCGACCAAGGCAAAATGACCCCTGCAAAGTTGTCCTCACAACTAGTACACGTATCGCGCGACTCAATATATTAGTGAAATGTTAAGGTAATTGTAAATATTAATGTTGTTATGTACCTGTTGTAGATGTAGATAACTTTAATTGTCCAATGTTTTAGGTATTTTTGTGTAATAAATGTGTTTATTTAGTGTCTTTCATTTCTTAGCTTGTAAGAGTTGGCAAGTTGTGCCTTAAAAATAAGTAAAATGTATAATATTATTTAAAAATAACCATTTTATGTGATGAATTGTAAATAGAAGGTAGAAATAAATAAGGAAATTTTGGGGGTAAGGTGAGAACTCTTATCTACGAATTATATATAAGGTGAGCCCGTTGGCGACTCGTCATTCTATTATGGAATTTTGCCGTTCTATTATGGAATTCGACCATATCGTGACCAGTTCTGCCTCGCCTCCAGCTGCTCCACTGTGAACATAAGACTGCATTTTTATTTGAAACGGATTCGAATACGGTTTGAAGCCCTAGGAGAGTTAAACGTGCAACTCACACAGTAACTACTCTGGCAACATTATTCACACGATCGCACGTGTTTATCTGGTTGTCAAGGACACACAGCTAATTAAAGATCCCACATTTTCTTGTTCTCAAGGCGACACTTGCTTATTTCTCTAATCTGTGCAGCTGACGAATAATGACTAGAATTATATTTTAATTTAAAGATTTCCTGTGATTCGATAGTTTTTAAGTACTACCAAATATTTCTTTTTTTTACACTGTAAATTTTAGTTCTTCCGTATTTAAACATTTTAAACATTCTGTAGCAATTTTATTCTACCATATCTCCATAATTAATATTAAATTTATTTTTATAAAAAGTAAATATAAATTATGTAGTTGATGAAAAATTATTTTTTTTTTACAATTTTAGAATTACCAAAAATTAGAATTTATAATATTTTCAGAAACCAGAAAGGCCATTTAAAAGGATGACTTATATTGAAGCTATCGAGTACCTGCGAGCCAACAACATCACTAAAGAGGATGGATCGTTCTATGAATTTGGAGAGGTATTTATATAATCAAATTTAAATCTAATATGCTTTATTCAGTCTCAGACAAAAGATAAATTCATTATACAGGGCAGCTGCCAACTCAAAATATTCCTTGTACTTCCTTATATTGGGGCTTAGATATCCCAAGTTCTTTAGAAAACCAAAGCCAGTTGGGATATTTAAAATATCATGTATTTCTGTATCATTACTGTTGTTATAATTGTATATCCATAATGCAGATTGAATGGACTGTTCGTTTTTTTTTTTAAACTGACTATACTGTTAGCCTTAGGGGCCCTGGAGTCTCTTTCGGCTTTTACAGCTTCACCGGACTTTGGGGCGAGCGCTTAGGGCACTCAGTCGCGAAAGTTTTGGACAACTCGCGCAAAAGGGTGCCAAAGTGGCCGGATATCGGCTTGGGCGGTTGTCGCGATCTGACTAATTGCTAATGGACTGTTCTTTTCTGTAAAACTACTTATCGAAAAAACAATACATATATGGTCGTGCATCTTATACTCATACGAGAGTTGACTGTTAAACACTTTATATCCGGCAAGATATATTAAGTGTTGATATTTAACAAATTTTCATCCAATAACAGATTCATCTATGATCGTTATTGTAAAAACTGTTATGCAACGAGAGATGTTTGTATGAACGTTACTGTAAAACTGTTCTTCCAACAAGAGATGTATGAGTGTTCTCTGAAAAATGGTTTATCCAATATGAGATGCATGTCTGAGTGTTCACTGTGAAAACTGTTCATCCAATAAGAGAGACTAATATGATTGATACTGTAAAAACTGTTTATCCAATAAGAGATGCATTTACGAGTCTACACTGTATAACGGTTTATTAAACAACTTCATAAAAAGGAGGATGAGGTTCTAAGTTCGAATGTATATATTTTTTATGGATGTTCAGCCATAACTTCTTTGTTTATGAACCGAATTGTTTTATTGTTGAAGTTGATTTTGTTTTTTGCTAAAAATTGTCTAACAAGCGATGCATTTATGATTGTTACTGTAAAAACTATTCATCCAACAAGAGATGCATGTATGATCGTTATTGTAAAACTGATCTTCCAACAAGAGATGCATGTATGATCGTTACTGTAAAACAACTGTATATCCAACAAGAGATACATGTATGAGCGTTACTGTAAAAACTGTTCATCCAACAAGAGATGTATAAATATGCCTTGGCTAAAACGTTAATCGTAATTTTATAGGATATACCGGAGATGCCTGAACGCAAGATGACCGACGCTATCGGCGTACCGATACTGCTGTGCAAGTTTCCGGCGGAGATCAAATCGTTTTACATGTCGCGCTGCGCCGAGGATGCCCGCCTGACCGAGTCCGTGGACGTGCTGATGCCTGGCGTCGGCGAGATCGTCGGTGGCTCGATGAGGATATGGAACCACGAAGAACTCATGGAGGGTAAGATAGAAAAATATTAATTATCTACTTAAACTCTGTTCTGTTCTAAATGATGATGTGACTGGGCGGTTTTGGCGTGATCTTGGACATGTTGTGGTTTTTATTTGTAATTTATTAAGTTGGGTTTTTGCCCCCTTTATTATGTAACAGTGGTGGCGTTTTGCGTGATATAGTTTGGATATTGTGCATAATTGGATTATAAATGCTTTTTGAACTATTTGATTGACCGACGAGAGATACGAATTTGTCTCCCTTATTCGAGCTTTACATATGAAGGGTTGAATCTTATAATCATTAAGTATATTACCGATTGGTAACGTCACTATTTTAAAAACACAAGTATAAATTTGTGACTGTTTTGTGTTATTTCAATGTGTCTTGCTTGTACCGAACATTTGGCAACTAAATTCTATAACGCGTTACTGTCACACTTGACATTGACGAAATTGCTTATATAGGCAAATAGCAAAAAAAAAACCTTTTTTTCCAGGCTACAAACGCGAGGGTATCGACCCGTCGCCCTACTATTGGTACACCGATCAACGCAAGTTCGGCAGCGTGCCGCACGGCGGTTACGGTCTCGGGCTGGAAAGGTTTCTGTGTTGGCTCCTCGATAGATACCACATCCGTGACGTATGCCTCTACCCGCGTTTCCTTGAACGATGCACGCCTTAGATCTTCTTATCTCGTCTCTAACCTGTCGGTTAATTTAATTTGCTCTATCGGTTTACATTTATACGCATAATCACTTTTTTTTTGCAGCAACACATTTTGCAAAATAATTAGCAGATCTTGTCTGTGTTGTCAATGTTATTCATGTAGATATAATGAAAACTCAGTAAAGGTTATATACATGCTGATGCCGTGGTTGATAGTTGTAGATCTGTGATGTTGAAACGTTGTTTTCTTTATAACAAAGGCAAACCTAGCTCATAGAATGGCCTTAACTTTGTTTTTTTTTGTACAAGTAATACTAAAATTCGTATTCACTTTTACAATAATTTTGAATATAACGTTGAAATAAGTTTTATTATGATCGGTTCAGAGGTTTAGTCATAAAAAGATAAACACAACAACAGAGTTACTTTCGAATTTATTTGTGTAGTTTATTTATTTGTAAAATTTTATAAGTTGTAATTTAATTAATATTGATACGGCTTTCTTTTCATTTGAGTTAAATTTATATTACAAGTTAGTAAAAATTTGTTGGTAAAAAGTCGAAATGAAATTTTGGTTTAATTAAAAATGGTTTTCTTTGGTTACATTTATATTGTATTTGTCTCGAAAAGTAAGGGTTTTATGTATGTATTGATTGATAAATTACCTAACAATTAATTTTCAGCTTTTTATGTAACTTTAGAAAATTGATGTTACTGTCCATGATTGTAAGTACTGTACAATCCTAACACAACGGCGACCACCGAAAAATATCAGTTTATTTGATTTACTTGTTTCCGATTATCGAAGAAGTTCCAGAGATTAAACCCTACCGACATACACAGAAACTTTACTTCTTAAGATATAAGATCCTATTTAAACGGCCCATAAATAAGTTAAGCTAATGTTTGTAATTATCATTTTATATTGTTTGTAATAATCGGAAAAAAAATGTGCATTTTCTTCAAAGATCAAGGAGTGTATGACATTCCGTTTTTTTTTGTATTGTAAGATTTCAGTTTAATGTATTAAATAACTATATTTGTGCTTTCTACAGGACATTATCGTGTTTTAATTTTTAATCCCAAAAAGTTCTGTGTTTTAACCTGATCTATGAGTTTTACAGAAATCTTCATAAAATATAAGACACAGGAAAGTGTTCAGGATAAAAAATAGTCTGCATTAATAGAGCACATCTACTAGAGGTCTAATGTTCATAATAGCAAATATAAAAAATTGGGCTAGCAGACACAAAAAAAAATGTGTTCTCTTGGTTCCTAATTTTTTTTGTAACTAGCTGTGCCCGCGGCTTCGCTCATGTGGACTACAGAATGCCCGCGCGAATCAAGCTTGCTCCACCGCTTCCAGTTATTTTAAAGACAAAAATGCTTATTGTGGGTGAAGATAGACATATACTCTCGCGAAATTTTTTGTATGTCTTTTTAAAGTTTACAATTACGGTACATTAATTTTCTATATCTCCTATGGTTAACTCAGTGTAAGCCATTTAAGCGCTCGAAATGATTCACCATGATCAGTTTTTTTTTGTACGGAACCCTAATTATTTTTCTAAAATAAAAGTATTCAAAGTTACTCTCTATAACATCAGCTATTTATCAGTGAAAGTCCCGTCAAAATCGGTCCAACCGTTTCGGGGATTACCCGGAACAAACAGACAGACAAAAATGTTAAAAATGGGTTTTTGTTATTTATAGGTATCGTATATACTTTCGTATGCATTTAGTAAAAATCTGTTATTTTGACATTACAAACAGCCACTTCAATGTTAATTGTATAATGTACTATTTTTGAACCAATATTTTAACTCTTTATTTTTTTTGTAAATAGTTTCACATAAAAAATAGTGTAGAAGTGTGGTTCAGTCAGCTCTTGTCGGTGGAGCAGTTGCCACTGTTCCCTATCCTCTGCCTTTCTTTTGACCTCTTGATATGACACGACTCCCACTTTATGCTGAACTCGTTGGAAAAAGCTTCGTCTTGGTCTTCATCATTCTCACTTTCCTTCAATTTTAAATTCCAAAATTGTTTTATAGAACTTGTGCCGTATCAAGTGTCCAATCATCTTATCTATCCATCTGTTAACAAACGGCCATTTTCAATATCCTATCTATCCGTCGTTTCAGTTACTAAAGATAGACAATTACAATCTTTTGCCCATACAACTCATATGTTATTGAAAACGGCCGTATGTCTCTCAACAGCTGTCTTTCCTCGTCAACCATTCTTATTAAGGATACGGATAGGAAAATAAAACACGTTAATGTTTAATCTATATATCATTATAAAGATCACAATCACAATGGATTAAAACAAAAATTTCACTCGTTGGTCTAGTTGGCCTGGTGTCATTGCTGGTGACGATGTATTTGTATTCGTGAATAGTTAAAGCAGGACGAGAAAAGGCGAGGAGATCGAGGGTCTGAAGAATTTGATTTAGAGATGAGCAATATTAAAAAACATCCATGTCAATATCGATAAGCAACCATCGATGTCGTATAAAATAAATATCGAATGTTTAGGTGTTATCTGAGGGCATAGTCGATTGACTTTTTTGAAACACGGTCTCAATTTATAACAGACAAAATACGTAGAAATATCGACTTTCAATATTTTTGTTCCTTACATCTTTGTATCGATGTTTCGAAAAAGTTGATGAATATCAACCATCCTTTAGTTTGATTTAGTGTTGTTAAGGCCGTGATTTAAGAAGATTATTGTCGAATTGTTGAAATACCTTTAAGTCGAGTGAAAATAAATGTTTTTTTTTTGTGCTATTTAATTATCTTGCTATAACAAGATTTTTCGGTCATATCTACAAGGCTCCTGTTTTGTAACCGCCCACGTTATTGGCAACTCTTTGGCATCAATTAGAAAACAGCATTATTTAAACTACTGTGTTTACTCAAATGTACTCCTAATCGCAGTCTGAGAAATGTGAAAAATAAGATCGTTGCTCACATAATGGCACTTGTTGTGTTTAGCGCGAAAAGGCCTTAAAAATTAGGTAATGCAGGATACGGTAACAATATGGACAATGGCGACTCCAGGCGGATGCGATTTATTCTTGGTGGATAGCTGCTTCAAATTTTTAAATCACGGCGAAATCCTTACGAGCTTGATTGACTGCGGGTTATACTTTCGGCACTGGATGTGCAAAGGTCAACGGTTATATTACAGGTTAAGGCACGTGGCGTTGTCCACGTCGCCACGCGTTCACGTTCCGAAACGGTCTATATTGCGAGCGGTGGAGTACATTTGAAACCTAATAATTAACACGCGGCAACAGCATAATATTAATAAAACGGTATGTAATATAATGTATTATAGGAAATATTTAGCATTTTAATCCTCAGCACAGTCACTTAAAGTGTGCCTGTAAAGATTATAAGAAGTCAGTCTTTTTAAGGCAACCATTCAGCGTCAGCTTCTAGTGGTCGGACTCCGTTCGCGCCATTGTTTGCCGGCGGTTCAGTCAGGTCTTCTTTGCTGCTAGTCACTTTGTTGTAAACCTTCTTTCCAGCGTCCACAACGTACTCTACGCCATCAGCTGTAATACAATTAAATGCATCTATGTATTATAGATATGGGTAACAGTCGACATTTTGATAGTGTTACACAATCGATAGTCGGACTTAAACTACAATAGATGATAGGCCGGTGGTCTGGATTCTACTTTGCTTACCATCAGGGACAATGTTGTGAACTTTGTTGTGCTACTATAAAAATACATCATTTTATTGAAAACAAGTTGCTACCCGAATAGTATAGAAAACCGTGCAATGCTATCCAGACGGAAATTTAAGGAAGCGTCAAATACTCATATAAAAGTTGTATCATTACGCGCCTTACGTCGTAATGTCGTTTATTCATTCGAGTTTGAAATGCATTCTAAGATGCATTAATTTGCGTTAGTGATGAGCAAAGCAAGAACAAGACCAAAAGTAGGACAATCTTGGCATTGGTCTTCATCTTGCTTGTTCGGTTTTGGTCTTGCTTGTTCGGTTTTGGTCTTGCTTTTGTTATTTGTTATTTAATAAATTTATAATTTTTTATTTGATAACCCAAAAAATAATGCATAATAACCATCGAGCCGACTCGCTATTCAATCGATTGCGATGTTTTCGTATTACAAGTGATGCTTTTGAAAACAGCCTTTCAGCTGGAACAGACGTGGCTGAAATTGAAAAAAAATAATGACGAAACATTTTCGCCATAATTGGAATTTGCCACTATTACAGTGTTAAAACCTAGTGAAGCAAATTGGAAATTGCAATACAAAAAAAATATTTTGTCTCCAGAAGAAAAGCATAATATGTTTAAGTAATGACAAATATTTTAAATCATAATTTCAATGGAATTTATATTTTTCCGTTTAGTCTTGCACATTTGGCCTTGATCTTGCATTTTCGGTCTTGGTTTTGGTATTGGTCATGTTCATTAGGTCTTGCTTTTATATAAAATTTGTTCCTAAAATAATAGTTGTCACCAGAATCGAATCAACAAACAATATTAAGACGCTTACCTAAAAATTTATTTTATGTCATTACGCGTCAATATCGTGACGCGCTTGGTTCGCTCGGCTCGTGCGTTGTGAGCACGCAGTTACAACCTAACCTAACCAATCCAGTGCGTAATCAAGATTGGTCACAATAGATACAAACCATAAGAAACAAAGCTATTTATTTTGACATACCCTCATGCCTGTGTTCCCTAAAAGGTTAGGCAGAAACAGCTTTTCGTAAAGGATTGCAAAACTCAACATTTTTGTATGCCTTTATGCATATATATTCCCCGAAGGGTTAGGCAGAGGTGTACTAATGTATACCCAAAGTTCGCCGGGTTTATTTTTAGTCCTATGTAAGTAATAGGGGGCGAGCCTATTGCCATTAATCGGGCACAAAGCCAAATTCCGAGCTGTTACTGAGAATTTCGTAGAAAACCCCAATAACGCTTTGCTCGACCTGAGAATCGAACCCAGGACGTGGAGCATAGCAGTCGCGCTTAGGACCGCTAGGCTAATGAGAAAACGAATTAAGTGATACCCACAAATATAATTAATAATATTTGTTGGAAATATAAATTACAATTAGGAAGATATAATATATTGATGACAAAATCATATTGTTGCCAAAATATAATGTATCGGAGAAGGTCTACTCACCGATAACTCCACCCGTTTTCCTCACTGCCTCTCCAATGTTATGTGATGAGAACGTATCGGGGTTTATATTGATGTTGACGCCGTTTACAGAACCAGGATGGTTCGGGCAGTTGCTCTGTGATATTATGGATAGATCGTACGGGTCCACGCCGTAAGACGACAGTTTTGTACGCATCTGTAAATTGGTTAAATCAAAGAAATTATATTACTTTTTATATATCTCGGCACATTGACGGTATCTACTGCCCCTGATGGTAAGCACAGGACAATACAAACACAACGGCGATCACCTAGAGATCTAAATCCATTCTGCGGTCGCCGCTGTCATGCTGACCTGCATTGATATCTCTTCACGTTACGCTTAAAGGACCCAATGTCGTAAGGAGGGAACACTGGCCGGGAGAAGGTTCCACAGATTCACAGTACGACAAAGATAAGTCATAGAGTACTTTTTAGTTCGTGCCGAGATGGAGGCTACCTATCGTAAAACCGTGACACCGACGACCAGCGCGTCTGGTTCTGTTGTAAAGGGGGTGAAGAGGGTATTAGATTGAATAGCTATTCAGAAGTTCAGAATACTCACTATGATACAGACGATAGAATACGCTCAGCGAGGTGATGTGATACATACAATAAATGCTGGTTTCTTCCACATCCCAAGACAACTGAGGTCGGAGTAATGGGCGGGATCTTGAATTGGCCATGTTGCATTTTTATTTTAATTCATTAACTTAGCTTCTTTGACACCATGTTATGTAATATTGCATATATAAGTAGTAAATACGTGAAGTAATATAAGTATAAACTGGATACATGTATTTTGAGCTACTACAAAAACTCCCCATAAGTTCTAACAAGCCACCATCTTGTTAGACAAAAAGAATATCCTATGTACGATTGTAATACCATAGGTATCACTAGAGCGTCACCGACTTTGAACCTCCCTGCCCCAAATAACTTACTAAATGGAACTCACTTTGTCGACAAACACTTTGTCGAGCTCCTTTGTTCGTGATAAAATGGTGGCAGATCTTCTGTGCGCGAACGCGAGTTTCTGGCAAGTGAACACTGCTGCATACGAAAGATAATCCGTAGCTAATACCGTATAACTAGCTGATCCAGCCACACCTGTAAAAAATAGTATAAAGTTAAAAAAAAATATATGGAAGAATTTTTTGCAACGCAACGTTTCTCATGCAAATGTATGGATAATTTATATTTGGACAGAGGAAAAAAAGAAGAACTTTTTAGCATTGAGTCCTCTAATTGTACTTTTTTGTGCAATAAAGAATATATATTTTACAGAGCGTTACAATTTTAATCGCCAAATAAAGTGTCGCTTCTGCGATGCTTATTGAGAGTGACGCGAGTTTTTTTGTTTTTCTTCTGTATTAAAATATTTGCATAAAACAATAAGTACTTACTAAGAGGGAAACGCACTCTCATTTGTGCGGGAACAGCTGGATCTGGGACAGTCAGAACTCCACTGTATCTGTAACCAGTTAAAATATGGTAGTCAATCACTTCCACAGAATGCAGCAGGAAAGCGAGAGAAATGATGTTCCACATCAAAAAAATTTAAACAGTTTATAGTTATAGGTTTAATGATATGACTACAATCTCATAAGAGAAAAATTTATTCGGAAATCTTTCTACTTGGGGCAGTCCGACTGGTGGAATTCCTTCCTATACAGAAGATCGCTGCCAAATAACCTTGTATTATGTTTCTGCGGTGAGTAGGGTCTCTAGAGCTCCTTGGAGAAGGGAGCTCAAGGTCGGTAAGGCGCTAGAGGTGCCTGATGTATTACAAGCGTCCATAGGCTACAGTAGCCACTAACTATTAGGCGGACTGTATTTTTATTTGACAGCTTAGTTGTATAAGAAAAATACCTGTAATCATGCTTCAAGGGCGTAAGACCGAGTATGAAATGCTGCGACAATTGTTCCAAATTATATTTCCCCGGCTCATTCGACCTCGTGAAGTTGTAAGTGATGCAGTTGGATGCTGTCGAAGTTTTCTGTATCACGTACCATATGCCGAGCAACTATAATGATATAAATCAATCAAGTAAGTAGATAATCAATTATTAACCACAGTGGAAAATCAATGAGTTCTTGAATCATGTTACATCACACCTCACAGGTAGGTACATAGGTTCTGTAAGGAACCTTTTTTTTTGCGCTAGTTAGTCATGCGCTAGTTAGTGTAGAAAATCCTTTCCGATCACTAAATACACATACGCATGTTTCCCTCCTTCCTCCCAGGTGGAGGGAACATGCATATGAGTATATGTTAGTTAGCTCGAATTTGTAGGAGTAGGAAATTAGCTAGATTGTGACTTATTTGCATACGCGACGACCGCCCGAGCCGAGGTTCGGCCACTCTGGCACCCTCGTGCGAGTCGTCCAAAACTTTCGCGGCTGAGTGCCCTCTGCGCTCGCCCCCATGTTCGGTGAAGCTGTAAAAGCTTCAGGGCCCCTAAGGCCCTAAGTCTACCAGTCCTAAAAAAAAATCTTCGCAATAAATTTATAGAGGCGGAGATAAATTTTTCGCGGAAGTTCCGCACTTACGGAGACGGAGGCGAGGTTCTGTTAGAACCCTATAACATATTGAATTCATGGTAACTATTGTGTGCGAGTAAAAATTCACTAAATGTTTTCTTAAATTGATTATGATCTTGGTAAGATATTGTTAAGTTTAATCATGGATTGCGTGCGACACTGGGTAAGAGATAGTAAAAAACAAATGTAACTCTTAATTGTAAATGACATACCTATCTTTGGGATAATTCAAGGACGTCAATAATATTGCAGTTTACGGAAACGCCCATTATTAATAGGTAGGCACCCGTAGGGATAAGGGCTTTACGGGATACCTTCACTTAGTATTTTGACATTCGTCTAACCTTCACTCCTCATATTTGGAGCTGTTAGTCAGGCCCTGTCCATAGATGCCCTCGGGGCGCATCATATGCATTGTGTATTTGTCATAATAGGTACTTTATAATTATAGGGCTGTAAAACATAACTTTATAAATTACAATTACCACCACATCACAGACAAAGATCCGGCCAATAACTCTTTCACTGTAGGTGGTAAGGTATACTATAATACCCGTCTGGCTAGCTACCACCATCAAATTAAAAACTGGTCGCCAAGGATCTATAGGTGTGTTCAGGCAGCTGCACTTGAGAGCCAGGCCCCCACTAAGCTTAGCGTGACACCATCTTGGGCCACATCGTCACTTAACATAAGGTGAGATTGTTGCCATAACGCTAAACCTATAAAGACTATAAACGATAAAAAAGACTTATCATCTGTTCAGCCAACCGTTATGGTCAATTTAACAACAATTGATTATTTTGTTTTTGTATTGGTTTTACAACTAACAAACGTCCGTCGTCCAGCTAACAAAAAATATAGAGTTCTTCAAAGGAAAATTAAATTAATGTTACTCGAATTCCGTTAATAATTTCATTTTGAATAACAATTATTTGTGGTCCAGTAAACCGTTCAAGTAAAACGCGAGGTTATAGAACCAGTTTAACTTAAAAAAGTAACCTGTTTTTACTGGACTTTTTATCTGCAAGTAGGTATACTTTTTTTCTATAAATTCCCAAAAGAGTTGTTTCTGAACGATTACTTCGCGTAACCAGATAATATATATTATAATATAAATTTAATATTTAAATCTGATTTGATTGTGGCAAAGTAAATTTATTATTAGTTATACTAGGAATGTTTCTGTGAATAATAATTCCCGAGTTACTTGTACGATAAACGATTCACACAAATATTATCTCCTAATACAATGATCAATAATAGGTACCTACTAATATTCTTGATAGAATACAAACAAGACATACATAATTATTATAATAAAATGATAAGAAAACACTGATGACTGATGACCCGTGTATTTACCGCCGGAGATAAGAATTGATGTTTAGGTTGACAAATTACAAGCTCAGTGTTTACATAAAGACTTCCTATGTATCTATAGTTTGCAGATGGCATCATTATTTAAGGTTTGTAACATCTTTATTTTATGATTTTTACAAGCAATAAAAAATATGTAAAAAATACGAAATATTTATAAAATATTCTATAGCTATAGTCTTGAGTACGCGTCACTTCCCCTCTGCGTGAGGGAGAGGGGGGGGGGGTGTGACGTTTCCCCGGTTTGGACGGGCGTTTTGTTGCGCCGGATGTCCGTCTCGTAGACACCGTACGGATGCCAGTGGGTGGCGTGATGTTAGTAGTGAGGGGGTCCGGGGGGTGCAATAATGCACGACCGCTTGAGGTGCCGGGTCTTCAATGAAAGTCGATATCTTGACTGTTCGCAGGACGACCAAAGCTTTCTTCTCGTTGTTACTTGTACTTGTAGACTCGTTGATTTGCACCGTGCCCAATACGGCCCCTCTTCGAGCTGAAGTAGTTCGAGGAATGACCGTAAAGAGAGCCCCGTTTTATTTCGTGTTTTAACTGTTTTAATTTCAGTTTTCGCTTTGGTTGTCCTGTTAAACTCTTTATATTTCTCTCATTATATATCTTATGTACACATGTCATATATCAAAATGTTCCTCTTTAAATTACCTATCCATTACATATTCACTTATAATATACATCAAATATATATTTCGTATATAAGCCAAAAACAATGTAATTTACGGGCGGCATCTCTATTTTCCGTTCGTAAAATCTCTATAATATTTGATATACTTACTCTATTGGCTTACTCTATGCGTTAATCTATTCTATATTAGTTATATTTTCACATATGTGACACACAATACATAATGGTTTATATACATCCTAATATATAACATGCAACTTGTAACGTAGCGTATTCGCTTACATTTCTCTATAATATTGTCTATATCAATCTATTTTATCGTAACACATAGTATATAACACGTAAACACAGTAATATCACATAATACCCTAACCCAAGTCACGAAAACAACTGTTCTTTCGCCAACATATAGCGTTTGTCAACAATTTCATCTGTTTAGTAACAATGTTGCCTCAGATGGTATATAAGTGCTTGGCGACAGATTCTAAACTTGAAGGTGGTAGCTGGCCAGGCTGGTATTACAAACGATCGCCATGTTTTCCTTCACCGAAAGCTCAGGAATTTGAACTCAACTCCATCAATATTTACGAAAAAGACAGTATTAAGTATATATTTTTCTCTTTATTAGATTTGCCTATAGTTGTATGTTATTCCTATAATAACTAACATATTCCAAAATGTATGGTACGCTCACAAACTACGTTTTAATTACCTATTAGAAAGACACAATATGCCCTCAGTTCTTAATCTACACGCTATTTACGAATTGCACAAAAGAAAACGAATACTAAACAATTTAAAACATCTAAAAATCAGTAGCACCTCTGTAAGACGAACTCGAAGGGAGACGCCAAAAAATTCTAGTTACAGAGTTTTCGACTTAAACGGATTTTGATTCGTCATAAAGAGATTGAGATTCATTCTATGTCATCTAAATCATTAGTATCGGTTGACGAAGATGAAAAACCACAGTGTACAGAACAGTTTTTTATAGTAGTCGAAGTTACATTTCCCCGAGCTTTGTCAGCCATTCTCATGGCTTGCAATTCACTTTTCCATTTGCTACAGGTTTTAATGTTGACACTTGCACTTTCCCCACAAACTTTTTTAAAACAAGTTCATGCGTTCTTTTGAACTTTTCTAGCCATCCATTACTGACCCTAAAATTAGCGATTCCCAATGATTTAGATTATGTTATCAATTTCATTTTTTGGTATTGTTGACAGAGTACCATTGGCAGGCCAAATTGTTCAGCAACATCTTTCTTCTTTTGACAGCTCTTCACAGCTTCGAGCACTTCCAATTTCTCAGTGTGACTCAAAGTTTTCAGTTTACGTTTCACAGCACTTATTTTTTAACAATTTTATTCGTAAACTTTTAGTTAGACGTGGCAGCGTGACTACCATGTTGTTATTAGAAGGTTGCAGGAGATAATAAAAGATCTGACTCCGACTGTGTAGACTTGTAAACGTTTTGGCAGCTAGTTTACGAATCCTCCGTTTATTGAGCTGCGCGGTATATTTATAACATAAAAAAACAGAACACGTGCAAAGACTTATAACTCGGACAAGTATTAAAATACAAAATACAGTCGTAAAATAAATGTAAAAAACAAAAAATTAAAATGGCGTCTGAGCAACAATAAATGAATAACAAACAAGATGACTTGCTTCGCTAAAGTTCAAATGAAATCAAAAATAATAAAATGAAACACCTAACCTAATGACCTAATGAGTCATAAATTGGTGGTAATCCTATTTATTGTATACTCCTAAATTGATTTCCAAGAAACAATGGTGTATGTACTTACATTGTCGACAAATTCTTAAAGTTAGTAACTTATTTTTCTTCGAACTAAAGAGGTAAAAAGTTTCAAATGATCTAGTTGTAAAGATTGTAATATAAAACATTACTATGTTCGAGATACAGAAGTCCAATTTAATTTTTCGAGTTATGGAGGGCAAATGTGTACTTACTAAAATGGCTTGGAGGGACTCACTGATTATTTGGACTAATAGAGGGTTGAGATTTCGAGCAACGGAGATTTTGGGGCTTGAATGGAAGGGAATACAAGATTTTTTCGAGTTTGGGAGGTTTTCGACTTATCGAGGTTCGACTTAAAGAGGTTCTACTGTATTTAAGAATCATTATTCTTAAACCAGAGAAGCAGTTGATACATTTTCGGTATTTTAGCAAACGTGAATATTCCACTGATAAGTTTGTTATATTGTTATGTAATTAAGTAATATATTCTACGAATGTTACCTACTTAGCTTTTTTATCCAATAACTGTCTTTAGACAAATATTATTTAAATAAATAGAATTCTCGATTCTTCTAAAAGTCACTTTACAAATTGATGCAAATTATAATCCTGTTATTGTTGTATAGACATATATGTTTGCTATATACCTTTGTTTGTTTATCATTTATCGAGCACTGTTCGACATTCAATGAACCGTTATCAATTTAAATCAACATGTAAATAGCATTATTATCATACAATATACATACCATTTCTATTATTTGTTTAACGTATTTCTCATAAAACTGTAAGATGAATATGAAAACTATACATTTGCATAATAATTATGATAAAGATTTGATCGGTCGGTGAACATTTTAATAGTGATATTAAAAATATATATTTATATACTGAATGAATTCAACGATGTTATAAAGACATCTTATATATCGTAATAAAGGGATAGACTGAAGATTATCAAAACTGTGTATCAATAGTTCGATTATCTTAGAGCAGGGGCTCTCAAATAGGGTATGAGCAATGTATGTACACATACCAGTGGAGTCGCAGATATCTTTTTCAAATCTGCTCGAGATCAACGAAGACAGCTGTTTAAAATATAATACCGTGAAAATAGCCAATTAAGAGTTAAAAATTTTAGTGTATTCAGAAAATAATTCTATTGGTGAGGCTTAAATGCAAAGGCATATTCGTTAAATCAACATAAACCCGTGAACCAGCATTTTCTTTGTGTACGCTTAATAAAAATATATCTCATAAACATAAAATAAATTCCACACAGTTTTATTTATCGTAAAGGCGACTGAGAATAAAATCAGGGTAGTTTTTTCTTCTTTTTCTAACCATTCAAATCGCTATAAATTGTACCTACCATGAAAGATTTAAACGTACAAGGGCGCCATGCAGCGGAAAAATACTTATAAACCGCTGTTTCATAGCTTTTTCATAAAATCAAATACTTGTAGCTAAACAAGAGATTTTTACAATATAGGTAAGTACATAAAATATATAAAATAATTTAATGGCTCCTCCGAGTATCAGACGCATCGCCTCCTAAATTATAAGGATAGTTATCTAGTGCTATGGACACAGACAAACACCTAGATTATTAACTGTAGGTACCATTCTATAAAACTTTACTTTGTTAGAATTAGATTTTAAAATCTCTTCGAAGCAAAATTCGAATGTTGCATTCAAGAGAGTTTCCTAACTATTGTTTTGTTGGTTTTTGTTTAAGTAAATTCAAATAATTTTATTTATTTATCTCTTTCTAGCTTGGATTTAATCAATGTTGTGGAAGATTACTTTTATCTGGAAAGTTTTTTTTTAACTAGTTTCTCGAACACAATATAATTATAATCACAAAAATACAATTAACACACATGCCTATACACCTGATTACCCGAGTTTTATTATCTCAATTGTTACTAAAAGATGCACCACCAAAGAAACGTTGATTTTTAGTAGATTTCCCTGTGTACTTACTTACTTACTGTGAATTTACTTATTTCGTGAAATTCGCTTGGTAAAGTAATTAAGTTATGAAATGAGTTTCCTTGAGTTTTGTTCAATTATTTTTTTATGGTAATTTTACAAATTACGTTCTATATTTTATTCTCAAAGGTCAAAAAACTCAAAAACAACACGAGTTCTTGGTTAATATATAATGCAATTATAAGAATCCATATATCTCTATAGGTATAGGTTATATAAGAAAATTGATTTATGAACACAGAGCTATATTATGAATGTTTATTTATCGGTTTGTTTTGGAATGTTCCCATACCATTCATCTGATTGCGATGATTTATTGTATCTACGCCCGCCCGTGAAGGTTTCCGAATAAGTTCTCTACCATTTAACAATAGGCAGCTCGGGTATAGTTTCATTTTGAAGATAACGGGAACAAAATCGCCAGCAAAAGCCAAGTGATTTCTTTTTTTATATGTATTTATAAAAATGAGGCCTCAATACTAATAATAAAATATCAAGCCATCAGAATATAGAAAAGTTCAGTATAATAAATACTACAGCGACTTATCGCCGCATAGATAAATCATACAACGCCTTCATTTTATATCAATAATTAACCACTTACAATAATATTTTTAAAAGTTGATACTTATGTTACAGTAAACAAAAAAAATTAAGCGCTTCCTGATACTCAAAATTCCCAACAAATAACAATTATTACTGACTTACCCTATGCATTTCAAATCCCGGCATCGGTTCCACGATTGGGCATGTGCCCAGGTGGTAAGTGTGTCCATAAGCGGCCCCGCATATCCCTAAGAATACCGTTATAAATGTTAATTTCAACATTTTGAATTAGTTTTTACAAGCACTAGCGTCGCGATCGACGGTGAACTAGAGACTGACGTAACTCGTACTGTCAGTACTGTAAAGTGTCAACTGAACTGACGGCGTGATGTTTGACGGAATGAAATGCCCGTTTTACACTTGTATTAGTTTATAAACAGCTTCGCGTGACCTTTGAACGTGCTATTAAATTCTGAGAAGTTCTTTGTTTTTAAAAGTTCTTTATATTTATTCTAAGACTAGCTATGACTCACGGGTTTCACCCGTGTTTCAACTTTACCCGACAAACAACGCACCGCCACCGCACCCGTGTTGTCTACCATAATTGTTCTTCCCGTCAATACTAATTATTTTAATTTTTCATTATCTCCTAAATTATGTGTCCAAATAACATGCTTTATATAGCAAAATCTAACTAAGTAATTTTTGTTCGTAAGGATTAATATGCCATGTTTAAAAATAATACTTATAAATCACTTTTGAATTTTCTACCAATCTTTGTCACAAAATATTTTATTGTGGCTTATATATAAGAGATAGGCATATGTTATTGATAAGTTTTTTAGTTATACTAAGGAACAACATTTTTATAGAACACTGTATTTTACGCCAACGCACGCGGATACAGCAGTTCGGGAGGGCCTCGAATTCCGACTTACGTAACAAAAATCAATATTTAAGGTTAACTCAAATTTGTAGCCTAATGTTAGATAGGCTATACTATTTCTCGTGAGTCTGGCTATCATATACAAAAATATTTTTTCCAATCCGACTGGTAGTTCTAGAGATTAGCGTGTTTAAACAAACAAACAATCAAAAAATCTTCCGCTTTATTATATATTAGTACAGATGTATTTATATTTAAGGTAGTAAGTAATAAATGCATCGTACAGAAAACTTTGCCAAATTGATAATAATTGTTTATTGGTAATAGTATTGGTTTCTTTTTTCAACTTTATATTCTGTAAACATTAACATTAGTTTTAATTTAATATATTACTTGCGACCCGCCCCAGCTACACACGGGTGCAATTTACAAAGTCGTGACATTTATGTTTAAAAAGCACGATTTCAAGTTTATCGCTTTAATATTGATAGTTCATAGACGAAAAGTACTCTTAAATCGCGATGCGCAATTTGTAGTTCTCTATGTAGGACGCGGTGCGGGTGGCAGTAGCAGTGCGGAGTGCCAGCCAACCGTTTCGCTGCGAGTAATTTCTTTGTTGCGCATAATTTTAAATCAGTGATAAATTTTTAGCGGAGGTGTGAAACAGAGAGTAAAGTTCCTCATCCGCCATAGAAAAGGGAGGATCCTCCGGCCAGACGGGTGTTATGTCTGGCGGGCAGCGGCCCCGACTGTTGTAGTCAGGATACCCGTAGTAGCCGTAGATGCTGGCTGGCTGTATTGACTCGCTGCTCGAAAGCTTGAGGAAGTGATGATGACATAGCTTTGTGATGAAGGTTGTGCTGACGTATCACGTCGGGGTCACCACTTTAGCGGAGGTGTGAGGAACAGAGAGTAAAGTTCCTCATCCGCCATAGAAAAGGGAGGATCCTCCGGCCAGACGGGTGCTATGTCTGGCGGGCAGCTGCCCTGACGGTTGTAGTCGGGTTCTTGTATATACCTATACTCAACGATAGAGTTAATTTCTATAGCGCAATGTAGGGATAGTAGGATGCGTCCTATGTGGCTCGATAGATGTCGCTATGTGTCGGTACGTAGTTGTGTCGATGCGTTGATGCGTCAGTTGTGGCGAGAGATGTCGGTCGCTACAAATTCTATGGTATTTATTAAAATTATATGTGTACGACCAAGATAAGCAATATATTTATCTGGATAAAGATTAATACCAAAATGAAGAAAATAGCTTCGCAAATAACCTAATAATATAAAATTGTTAATAACTCAACTTTGAGATATACATATTCCATCGCAGAACTTTCTCTAGGCTTTTTAAAGAACTACAATTCTTTAATTTTGTTAAGGAGCATGGCTGGGTGTGTAGGGGTGTCGAATTAAATCTTCAAAACTGAGACGCCAAAACCAACCTCACTTGCACGTGGTGTACCCTGCTGATTAAAGAACGAGGAAATGGCGATAGCGGGGTGGTAGGGCTGTTCAGTCCGACTGGGTCGCGACCACCATGCATGTGGCGAAAATCCGTCATTGTGACTCGCTTTTGCTTATCCCGTTTCGAGATAAGCCTGTGCATGTCCAGTTAAATTATTGCAGGCCGGTGTGACAGCGGCTACCGTCCATTGACTACGATCGCTCGGTGGTCACCTTTGTATTAGGATCATACTGTGTTTACCATCAAGGGCAGTATCGTCATTTTGTACTATTATAAAAAAGTGGCAATAAAACCAATTGAATAGAAATTACGACAACATATCATTCGTATCACAAACACGTATTTTAAAGCACGGATATATGTATTAGGTGGATATTAGGCGAAAATTAACTTATCGCGTATACTAAGGGAGCATAAAAACATCAAAATAAGGAGCTGCCTATTATGCAGAATATATTACGATTCATTGTTATCCCGTAAGGTCAAGTCCAAGTCCACAAAATGTGTTGTTACAGTAACTTATTGCTTAACGTTACACTTTAGACCAATTTATGCTCGACATTGCTCGATACGGACATCCAGCCAATGTCAATTTTATGTACACTGTAGAGACCTGGTACGTCTAGTACCTAATCAATACATCAATATACTAGTTGTAGCAACTACTTAGTTATTAAATAATGTAAAAGACATGTCCGCTGTGTGATATTTGTCAGTCCACCGATAAAATGTATTATTTGTTGTAAGAACGTTTCCATACCTAGGAATTACTACAAAATATGCTAGTGGAGTCCTGGAGGATCTTAGGAGAAATCAATATTATTTTAGGAAAACCCTTGTGTAATTCGGCGCGGCGTCGATAATTTATAAATTTGTCTCGTTAATTCCTAAATTTAATTAAAATTTACTGTTTTATCTAATAAATTGAGTTCTGTGAAGCTGGCATACTAACCAGGGAAGTTCTGAAACCCCGTTAAATAAAAGACGAAAAAAGACTGCAAAGCATTTTGCTTGTACCGTGGCTTTATATAACAAAATTAAAAAAAGCAACGTTAATCTCATACAAAAATTAATAAAAAAAATTACCGAGAAACTATGAGTTGTTTCATGTTTCTAATTTAGAATTATGTAATGGGATTTCCGTAAAAACTTTAATCCTCATTTCTCTTCTTTAGACTATTCTAGAAATATGATCTCTTACTAACCGGCATGCGGCATCTTGTTCAATTTTTATAAGCATATATTATTATATTAATAGCTGTACCCGTGGCTTCGCTCACGTGGACTACAGAATGCCCGCGCGAATCTTGCTCCGCCGCTCTCGGCCATTTTAAAGATAAAAATGCTTATTGTGGGTGTTCCTTAGAAGATAGATGTATGTTCTTCCGGACATTTTTGTAGGTATTTTTAATGCCTATAATTATGTAGTTCATTAATTTGCTATATCTCTTATGGTTTACTCATTTAAGCGCCCGAATTGATTCACTATGACCAGTTTATTTTTTCTATTATCGTAATTCTTTTGTAAAATAAAAGTAACCTAAGTTACTCCCTGTATCATCAGCTATCTATCAGTGAAAGTCCCGTCAAAATCGATCCAACCGTTTCAGAGATTACCCGGAACAAACAGACAGACAGATAGACAAAAATTTTAAAAATGTGTTTTTTGTTATATGTGTCGTTATATATACATACTTTCATATGCATTTAGTAAAAAACTGTTATTTTGACATTACAAACAGACAGTTCAATTTTATTAATTGTATAGATTAGCCTATACGCCATATACCTTCAATAATTTTGTATCTTTGCTAATTAACTGTTATTCGACTATTGTTTTTAAATACCTGTGCCCGTGACTTTACCCCTGTAGGAATTTTGTAGGTATGAAAAATATTGATTAACAAAAATATAGTCACATCCTTTCTTTTTTCTATAATATTTTGTATAGTCCCAGTGCGCCAGCGCATCTCAAAGATAAATTCGAGATGTTAGGATTCAGAAATGACCACGCCACCCACGCTCACAGAAATTACTTAAATTTCCTACTTGCCATACTCCATTCTACAATAAATCATTTGAAGTTCAGGCTACTCGAATATGGAACTCACTTCCAGTAGTTATAAGAAAGGCGAGATCTCTTTCTATACACATTTAAAAAAGAATACAAACGCGTTTTTTTCTCTTCTTTTTTTTTACACATTTATGACGATACTGATACTGTGATAAAACATTTGTGTGTGTGTTTGTTATTATTGATTAGTATTATTGTATTTCTAGTATTTTGATATGTGTGTAAACTTTATAATTTATTATTTATGTAGTAGGTATATGTGTGTGCTATTTCTATGTACCTGTATTTGATTCTAAAATTTGTATGTTAATGATATTATATGTGTTTGCCGCTAGGAAATTTATTTCTATTTATATTTGTTTATTTTTAAGGTAACCTGGAAGAAATTGCTCTAAGCGATAAGGCCGCTTATCTGTACACAAACACAAATAATTTAAATAATAATTTAAATGTATTTTTTTATGTTTCGTGTGCAATAAAATGTTATATTAATTATGCAGGTGTATTGTAAATAAACATCGGTGATTTAACCTTGCCCCACGATTTTTTAATGTCTCTGATAAGAGTGATAAATGACAACTGAAATGCAGCGAACGGCCAATATCTTTCTTTTACAACGTCTTCGTATTTCGACTCTTTGCTGTTTTATTATAAGCATAAAATATATTTCAAGTTATATGGAAATAAAATTTAATATATTTGGTGCATAAACGCAATTTACTCATACACAATACAAATTTTCATACGTATGGTATTCTAAACTCTCTATAATATTAGGTGCTCACATATGAAATTAAGTTTTATATGGAAAAAGTATAACGAAAAAGTAAGTATAAGTATAAAGTTATGACTAACGTCTGAAACAATTTATATATATGCGCATTAACTAATCGAAGACGCATGCTAGACGTTTTTCTCACCAAGTTGATTAAAGGCTCCATAGAGGCACCGAATCTTTTATCGTCTTTGTCATTTACTGTTCCAAGAAAATTGTCAAGACCAGCTAGTTTTAATCTGTTTGCAACAGAAGGAGTTGATTCAAACTTGGGGTATAATGCTCCCATAGCGCCAATAATAAGACTTGTTAACATACTCCGCAAATGTAACAAGCTAGACATTTTAAATGACGACGTTCCGGCAATCAAAAAATATTTTGCTCACTTAGAAGAATAATTTTGATCCAGTAGTTTACGATTTATTAGAATTTAAGTTGTTTATTACCTTTAATTTGATCTCTCTTCTGTTTCTTGTTACTCGCTATATTCTATTTATCTTGTAGTCTACACTTTTAATTATAGTAGCACTAAGCAATGTTCTTTGTCTATTTTTCTTTACTTGTTTTAGTGTTTATATAAGTATAGTAAGTATTCAAATAAATAAATAAAAAATATTATGAAATTATGCATTTAATCAATAGAAGTATATACTATATTAGCTATGCACTGTTCCCATTTTATAGGTAGTTCATAGGTTTCATTGCTGAAATAATTGTGGGAGTGAGAATCAATAAAATCTTTGAACGTGGTTTGGACAGCCTCATCGGAATTGAAATTTTTTCCTTGCAATAAATTATCCAAATTAAGAAAAAAGTGCTAATCTGTTGGAGGAAGGTCCGAGGAGTATGGTGGGCGTCAGATACATTCCAACAACAGTTCCCCTAAATTAGCGACCGTCTGTCGTGAATTATGGGGTCTAGCGTTGTTTTGAAGCAGCAGTGAACTAGAGATTCACCAGTCTCGGTTGTTTAAAGGTTAGCTTTTCATCATGGTTTGCAATTGTTGATAATACAGATCTGCCGTTATCGTCTGGCCAGATCTTAGGAAGCTGTAGTGTATGCCCCCAGCACTGGTCCACCAAACACTCACCAGTACTTTTTTCTGGGACAACTTTCGCTTGGGACAGGATTTGGCCGGTTCTCCTGGGTACAACCACTTTGAAGAGCGTTTCCGATTGTCACAAAGGATTAATTTTTCGTCACAAGTAACATTACGATTAAAAATTCCCTCGTTATTGTAACGATTGAGTAATGTAACGCAGCACTCAATGCGTGTTTGTTGGTGTGCTTCAGTCAATTCATGCGATACCGATTTCTCGAGCTTTTTCACTTTTCCGATTTGTTAGAAGTGAATTAAAATTGTTTTATCACTCATATTGAACCCTGCCGCTAACTTTGACTGGTTTGCGATGGATTCGCTTCCACGATTACCTTTAATTCTTTATTATCAACTAGGGTCTCCGGCCGTCCACGGGTTTTGTTTCGTAGGTCAAAACTTCCAGAACGGAAATGTTGGAACCAAAAATGTACTGTGCTTTCCTTTACAGTAGCTTCTCCATACACATCATTAATCCTTCGAGATGTTTCTGCAGCGCTGATGCCACGGTGAAACTCATATTCATAAATAATGCGATATTTTAAGTTTTCCATTTTGTGAAAAAACTATCTCAAGGAAAAATCACATGGTGCGAAAACAAACGAATCACTAAATTCGAAACACAAATACACGAGCCTAAATTTGAAATAAATTTGAATTTGGAATTCCTAACCGAACGCCAGATATTTGAGATCAAAGTGGACATTTCAACAAAACGCCAATTTCATAAGTAAGGATCTAATATATTAAGAATAGATACAGAATATATTAGAGTATTATTTCTCAACTTAATGTAGGTATAGATTTCGACTTTACCGTTTTATTTTAAGTGTAGGTTACATATAGGTAAGAATATAAGTATGTAGGTAACTGGTAATCATGTAAATTATTTGTTGTTGAGATGTTTCAATAAAATCACACAGTACCTTTAAATAATAATACGCAAAGTATATTTTATTTACTTTAATTATTAAATGCGACATAGCTATTCATAGTTCTTACTAAATAATATAATTTCCGAATAAACATTGACTCATTTACAAATGAGTGTTTGTTTATAAGTAGTTAATTACAATAGAGTACAAGGAAGAATGATTTATTATTTAAGTGCTTTGAACTGTTGAACCACAAAAAATGTAGAGATTAATATAATATTATCTCTCTTTAAACTTAAGTTCAAGAGTGTAAATTTGTTTTGGTCTGTTTATAATAGAAATCGAATAGAAAGCGAAATTTCTCATTACGACTATCAAGTTTTAGCTAGATAATTTCATAAATTTATATTTTTTAAACAACAACAATGGTCGCGTAACTTACAATCAACTGTGAACTAATTCTTACAACTATATATTATGCTTGTAAAGTGAAGACTAGAATTTGAGAAAAAATAGTACTATTGTAAATAAAAGACGAATTTTGTCGAGACGAAACCTGTTACCATTTTCACGAGACAAGGCAATTTACAACATGACTCATTATAACCGTATGTCGTGAAGTGACCGTAGTTTTATATGACAAATAACAAACAATAAAATAACTTAACCGTGCAATTATTGTTCCTTATCCTAATGTATTTTTCAAACAAATAAAAATTTGTCATCCGATATGGTTTTTATACGAACTATTTTTATTATTTGTACCAACCTACATTGTATTTACTTATTACCTATTTAAATGGAATTTTTTAAACCGTTTTAAAAAAAGTTAATTTGAAGAAAATACATTTTATAATTAATTGCATTGACAAATATAATACTGTGGCATAGAAAATTAGATTGGTCTGACGCAGTATCGGCTTAACAATGTCTTCCGGTTTTCATCTATAAATGGTATAGCAATTTAGACATAGAGGTAGGTATATTGTATTACTCACCCATTCGTAAACGTGTAAACTTCTCAAAACATGTTGTAGGTCCAATGATTCATTTCCTTTCAATGTAATTTATTACTATGTAGCGCACATCAACTTTATTCTTAACAAAAATAATTTAAGCAGCTCTACGTAGAAACATGTTTGTTAGTGCTGGTCAAGGCCAAGCTGGCAAGCAAGCAAGTTCTTTAAATCTACAGTCTACTGTCTAAGACCTGTGTGTATCTGCGAGTGTCGAGAATCTTACTAGGGTTAGCATGTTACTAATTTTAACCGCTTGAAAGTTGTTTTTTATACTAGCTCGGCAAATAGATAATAATATTCCTGATCGTCAACTATGATCGCGGTTAGGTATATATCTACTTACTGACTTATATATTATAAGGCAACAAAAGGCATAGATTCTCCGTCTGTCTGTTTGAACATTAGTGTGCCTATAACTCGAGAACCACAGAACGGATTTGAAAGATTATTTTTTAAATAATAGGTGTATTCAATGGCCAGGTTTTAGTATATATTTTTTTATATTATGTAATATTATATGGAACAAGTTCTGTGGGTAAAAGTAAATTAAGTTAGCAAAAAATGACTACCAGTATGATCTGTTATAATTCTATGCGTATACCGTTAAATAATAAACAAATATAATACAATAGACAATAAGTTTTCGACAGTACAATCTATCTGTAGGTAATAACAAAAAGGATTTCATGTGAAAAAAAGATAGAATGGCCAGCGGGCTCATTTCAGTGATAGACGATTTTTCAATCAAGAGATAACTAAATCTGAGGAATAATTTTTAAATGTTGTCAAGTTCACCATCCATTATTTGTCAAAACGTTACTATTATTTCTCAAATAAAGTTATCTGACGATTGAAAAATCGGCACCAAACAAATTGGGGAGGATAATGTAACCAACACAAGCGTTTTTTCCTTGCTTGTTGGTGGTAAGCTGGTATCTTTGCCAATTCTAAAATGATATATGACGATTTTAGTAACAACTGCTTGTTTTTTACCATATTATATATTATTGTCACGATCCAATCAGACACAGTTGCACCTGTAATTATTGCATCTGGGGCAGTCTGCGATGCTATGTTATTATTTAACTATCGCCAATCGCCATTAATTAATATTCCTTTTCTACATAAACACAAAACAAATAAAGTATGTACTAAAAATAATTAAGATATTTAATATTGAAATAAAACAATTTGTGAATCCTAATAACTTAAAACACACAAGTCCAGTATTTAATTATCCAATTATTGTTTACGTTTTATATGGAAATTCGACAGTCGTTATAGATTTTGCTTCCAAACTTATAATGGCTTCCTGATTCCCAAGCTTTATCTTGACAGAAGTAGCGTCTCCACTGTTAAAAAAAAATAAACAATAATAAATGTATTTCTAAATTAGTTGGTTGTGTAGTAATTAAGCAAAGATAATGAGTTTAAACGCCAAATGTAAACTTTCAAGTCTTTTATTTTGGTAGATATTCATAGTTCCTATGAATTATCACCAAGGACTAAAGGACATTTACTCGATGTGTAAAACAAAATAAATCCTTTGAATGCATTAGAGTCCGTTTTTCAGTCCATGGAGTAAAATTACATTTCGTGTGTTGCTATTTAAATATGTAGCGACATCTCTCGCCACAAGTGACGCATCAACGCATCGACGCAACTACACGTAGCGACACATAGCGACATCTATCGAGCCACATAGGACGCATCCTACTGATCCTACATTGCGCTATAGAAATCAACTCTATCGTTGAGTATATATACAAGAACCCGACTACAACAGTTATTCACTGACCCGCCCGACCAAACCGAAAAAGCTAACGCGTTCTACGCCGACACCGTCTCTCTAAACAGAGCGTGCCACCGCCCACGCCCGCGTAACCACCGTTCTCTCCGCAGAGGACGGGCGGTCAACTTCGCTCCCGCACACCCGTCACGTCCACCCTCTCTAGTGGCAACCCAAGCCTAGGTCCGTTCCTCGGTGTGAAGCCCTTGGGTCAGGCAGCCGCCCGCGCGATACAAAGTGACACTATACGTGCAACACTTAGTTACCCACACACAACATTACACACGTATGAACACACACACGTGCACACCACACAGGTACATAGGTTCTGTAAGGGATCTTTTTTTTTCTTTTTTTGCGCTAGTTAGACTAATGCGCTAGTTAGTGTAGAAAAACCATTCCGATTAACAAATACACATACGCATGGTCCACTCCTTCCTCCCAGGAGGAGGGGAACGTGCATATGAGTATATATTAGTTAGCTCGAATTCTCCTAAGATTAGGGAATTAGTTAGATCGCGACTTTTTCGCATTCGCGACGACCGCCCGAGCCGAGGTTCGGCCACTCTGGCACCCTCGTGCGGGTCGTCACAAACTTTCGCGGCTGAGTGCCCTAAGCGCTCGCCCCCAAGTCCGGTGAAGCTGTAAAAGCCGCAGCGGCTCTGTTTGACGATAGGGCCCCTAAGGCTAACAGTGTAGTCAGTTCTAAAAAAAAAAAAAAAAAAGATCCTCCCTTTTCTATGGCGGATGAGGAACTTTACTCTCTGTTCCTCACCTCCGCTAAAAATACATTTAAAAATACTGATGTCCATTAATAGGAATTTATCGTAAATCCGTACGAAAAATTATTATTTTTATTGTTGTTTATTCGCGTGTCATGGACTAACCGTGGCGTTCTCTTTCGTTATAGATTTTTTTTTCTGAGCAGTTAGTCGTATGTATATTCTTTACTTTCCTAAATTATTTAATAGTAATAGCTAAATTATATTATCGGGCACAAATTTTTCAATGAATAAATAAAAATCTTTGATTCAGTATTTAATTACCATTCAAACTATCGGAACGTAAAAAAACACTAATTCAAAACTTGAAAAATGTATGTGGCAACATTATTTTACAGTTTGACATTAGTGCTTGTCCATTTATTTTACGGAATTCAAAAAATGTAGTATTGAAATTATACATATAGGCAATTGATCCCCTGAATGTATAGTGTAACCTAAAGTAGTTCTTAATGTGATAATATTTAGATAAACTACATATTTCTTTTAATTTAATTGCACGTGCGTGTTATCAAGGATCCAAAAAGGCAGAAGTAGAAATAAAACAAGCTATCTAAAACCATGCTCTTTCATAATTTATAGACCGGTAGCATCTTATTACGAAAGTCCATTTTTAACTCCGACAAAAAAAGCTCTTCTTTTGTTATAAGAATAATGTATATATAAATGTGTCTGTATGTGGCAGTGTAGCTCACAAACGCCTGAACTGTTTTGTTTGTACTTGATTTGTTTTACTATCACTTGCTTTGTATCATTGCTTTAATTTACCTAATAGTGATTTCAAACAGAAAGAGTCCTGGATTTATCGGTCAAAAAGAAGGACGTGAATAATCTAATTTTGTATTGGTATTATCGTCGTTCTCATTAAAAGTAAACAGAAATACACTTGGTGCATCCATTTTCAATACAAATATCCAATTTTGGAACATTTTGGACACTATGAAAAAGATACGATAAGATGAATCAAAATTTCTGACATATTTTCTAATGTTTAAAACTACTATCATTAATCATCTCATAAAATTGAAACAGGACACACAAATGCGAGTAGGAGTAGATATCGGCGGCGGGTACCCAAAGGGAAAGAATTTTGGGTAATCTAATTTGGGTAAATATAAATAGAAATTGAAAAATAAAAGATCAGTCAAAACCAATAACCCTTCAGACCATTGATCGTGACGATTTATCATCACGGATTCTTATTTTTAAGATATATACTTATGTCATTTTCCACGTTTCGCGAGCGTGTGAATACGTTCATGAGAGGCTATAAACTACTGAACAAAAAAAAAATAGAATCGTCATAAATTATGATCCGTCAAAAATAAGGATTCGTCGATGCGTGAATGTACCCTTACCTGTTGTGGAGAATGGCGACCACTGTATTTTTAGTTACAAACGCAACGTTTTCAATAGCAGTCTGGAAGACACTCTTCTTTTCTATCACTTGAATCCGTTGTGTTCCTCTCGGTATAAACTTGGAGAAATGTCCGATTGCGTAAAACATTGGTTGCTTTAGAAACTCCCCTTTCTCCGGTAATACTATGATTGGTGAGTCTACAAAATTAGCCACCCAGTTTGGTCCACCTTGAACATTAAGGCAGATGTTCCAATCTATCCAGCCAACTACGTTGTGATTTAAATCCTGTAACGAATATTTATTAAAGACAACCTTGTTGTTGTTTTGTATTGCTCTATATTGCTGCTGCTATAGAACTATAGTCCGACAAGTATGTGAGTGACCGTCCCTATGTGGTGAAAGACGTGGTGGACGTGGTAGCACGTAATTACGTCACCACACTACACTGTACACTAAAGTAATTAGTAGTATTTTGTATCAGCGGTTGTTTTGAAAGTTGAAATAATTACCTACAGCCGGTCGGTAGGTAAACACGCACTAGGGCTGCCCTCTGACTGTGTTTCTTGGGTTACCTACTTATGTATTTGATAATTCTAATTAAATTGTCATTACTATCTTTCACTAAAATATACTACAAATTTTGTTAGTTGTAATATAATTTATTTATATTTGGGTCTTATTTCTAGTTTTAAAAGTGATTGTAAGTAACAAGGGAATGCACATTAAAAAAATAAGAATATAATTTTTAGCTTAGTTTAATAGATTAAAAATAATGTTAAATTCTATGAAGTAGGTAATATAATATTTCAATAGTTATAAACTACGTAACTGTGGCACACTCGCGACTATTGTGTAGATACCGAAGATTACCGAGATTTCGAAGTACGTCGTTTCGGCCGTTTGTATGAAGATGTGATACTGTTTACTTTAGTCCACTGTGTCGGTGTGCCAACGTCACTAAATTGCACGCGTCTTCCTTCTCCCGTTAAACAACCCGTCCCGTTATCGTCTATAGTACCTTGCCCCTGCTAACGTCTGTCGTTACATTGGACGGCCGCACACGAACTTGTCGGACTATAACAACAAGCTTCTTAAGCACATTGCTGATGGGATCGCGACCATTACCAGATACACAAGATGTGACACTAGCAATATTAGCAGCACGCTTTAGCATGACGCGTTCCAAGACCAGCCGTCTCAATAATTTTGCTTTTGGTTTGTCGTATTCCAATCAGTGTAAGTTCAGTTGCTTGCAGGCTGCCATGGCACTGTCATTTAGGCAAAGAGCCAAAAAATTAAATTGTATGTTATTTATTTCACTTACAGTTATTATATCGCTGATATAGTTTTTAGCTCTCTGCCAAGATCCAAGTTCAACCTTATCTCTTTGCCATGGAAAACTACCTGAAATATCGAAAACATGTTATTTCCGACGTGAGCGATAATTATCGTACGCTTGAGAATCCTGATCTAGCCCTGCCACTTTGCATTATATCTACCTTCACAAGCTTCTGTACTTATGACAAATAATTTTGGATATCGTTTAGGTATTTCCGACAATACAATCGCTGGTGTGATCATATCAGTGTAGTAATGTACGGCTACACCGTCTATATAATCAAGTGTTTTTGGGGTCTCCTTCACCATCTGTTGGAAAAATGTAATTTTTATACTTGTCGTTAATACGCTATAGAGCCCAGCACAGTTTGGACCGTCAAGAGACGAGAATCTTTCGACACTCGATAGCTACTCATTTCATTCTAATATCTTAGCAAATATTCTTCACCATGCTAGCAAGCTACTATTGACGTTCAAATTTTAATTGCACAAGGCTAAAAGTCATTATTATTTATTTGATTTTTAGGTTGTACATAATTTTATCGGTCGCAATTGCCCTTACTATGTCCTCCAGACCTCGAACTACCTATATATCAAACTCCATTACGATCGGTTCAAAGGTTTAGTCGAGATACGGTAAAAAATAGTCAGACATACATAGTTACTTTCGCATTTATTATTATAGTGTGAACAAATGAAGTAAAATAGTTCTTTTTAAAATTTTAGTGTTTTAACCTGTTTCATCACTTTATTAAAGAACTTAGTGTAGAAGTGTAGGCCATGTACAAAGGTATAGATTCATTATATCGTAATGGGAATTCTGTTTATTGTCGAGCAATTCATTTAAAACTTTAAAATGTGACCAAATTTAAACCAGTTCCAAATAGAAATTATAAAACGATTCAGCTAGTAGAAAGTATTTTGTTATCGGTTAGAAGGTTGCATCGAACAATATCGGTTTGAATCCTATAATGAGTCTCAACTTTCGATGAAGGAATATATCGTAATGAAACCATATCATAGCGTTTGGAATTATCTAACGCTCATTCAAAAACCTACCGACATCAAGTTGGAAATTTGTTACCAAGCATGTATAGATGTGTTTTTGGCAGCTGCACTTGAGAGCCAGACCAAAAAAATATAAAAATAGGCCATACCACATTAAACCAGTATGGTATTGTTAACCTTTGGTCGTCTACTGCAAGGATCTTTACATTTTTATAAGTCGAATTACGTATCGTAGGTCCTAGATTGTTCACAATCCATTCACCCTGGAATAGCAACAGAAATATTATTATATAAAGCTGATATTATATTTGTTTTTCTGTGTGGTAAGACATGACAATTATGTCCGACTTGATCACGTCCACCATACAAAGTATCGGGTAACAAGTATTGGAAAAAGAAACCATGGAATCGATAAATACCTACATTGCTACTGTGCGACGTTATTAGAAAGACTACGCCTATATAAGTAAATATTAAATATCTAGGTCACCAAGCTGCGATCGGTGTCTTATAAAAAAAAAAAAAAAAAACACCAATCTAGATAAACTTGGGATGTAAAACATTATCGAAAACAAATTTTTATTCAAATCATTAGAGCCGTTTCCGAGAAACCAATTACATAATATATAATTTATACAAGATTTGCTCACTTATTTTATTGATTTATCTATTTTATTGATTTATCTATTTTATTTTATTTAGTGATACCTGGTGATCTTATAGCTAACAAAGATATATATATATATATATATATATAGAAATAACATACAGAAGGCCATTTAAAAGTTCACACAGATATAATATAAGTAGTTAAATAAAATGGTGAAACTAGGTAAAAAATTTACTGCTTAGATTTTTCTTAAGTTTGAGAAAACTGGTTTGAAAGAGATGATATCTATGATTTTGCAAGTGATATAAATTTGTTAGCTAATTCTGACTAAAAAAGGGTTCTTTCTATATAATAATTTCACTAACGGCACGTGTAAAGGGAACTTGTTTCTTGTATATACAGTAGGCACTCGCAGGTTAATATTACTTAGCAGTTCAGCGCAGTCTACCGTATCGTTAGTGATTTTAACACTTAAGTGATATCTGCTATTCGTCTGCGTTCATGAAGAGGAAGAATCATCACCATCATTCATCATTTCAGCCGCAGGACGTCCACTGCTGAACATAGGCCTCCCCCATAGATCTCCAGAGCGACCGATCGTGTGCGGCCTACACCCAACGGCTCCCAGTGACCTTTATTAGGTCGTCTTTCCATCTAGTGTGGGGCCGTCCTACGCTTTCCGGTGCGTGGTCTCCACTCGAGAACCTTTCTGCCCCAACGGCCGTCAGTTCTCCGAACTATGTGCCCCACCCACTGCCACTTCAACTGGCTAATCCTTTTGGCTATGTCGGTGACCTTAGTTTGTCAAATTTTTAGAGTAAGAATATGATTGTGGAAATAGCTACAATGGTAACATTTACTTTTGTACTTTAAGAATCTAAGAAACGTCTTTTGTATACTTTCTATACGAACAACATAAGTATTGTAATTTGGATTCCATGTTTGAGAGACGTATTCAAGGTGACTACGGACAAGAGAACAATACAAAATCTTAAAAGTTTTAATACATATAAATTCAGATGATAAACGCATTACCTATCCTAGAGCTTTCGATGCTTTGTGGACAATAGCATCAATATTATCCTTAAAATGTAATTTGGAATCAAATATAACACCTAGGTCTTTTATCTCATCAACTCGAGTTATTATAGTGCTTTTTAGAGTATAATTAAATTTTATTGGTGCAAGTTCACGAGTTTAGAACATCAAGTAGCATTTCGAAATATTTAAATCAAGTTTATTAAGTTCACAATATATTGAAAACCCATCCAGGTCTGCCTGAAGAGAAAGCGCATCATTTGGTTTCGTGATCGGAATAAGGATTTTCAAATCATCGGCGTATAAAAGTATTTTACTATGTTTAAAGCAATTAGCGACATCATTAATAAAAATATTGAATAATAATGGTCCTAGCAGGGAACCTTGAGGAATCCCTGAGGGGATTAGCCGAGTTATAGAGGTAAAACCGTTTAATACTACTGTTTGACACCTGTTGGTAATATAAGATGAAAACCATCGAAATAGATTACCTCGAATACCCGCGAATTAGATTAGAACAAATAGACTAATTTTTGAATAAAATTATAGCGTGTAACAAGCAACAAGTTAGAAGCAATTTACTATAGAAAAAACCACTGAACCAAGACCACTTTTTTATGTTTCAATTTCTTACCATTTCTTGTGCATTCCACCCGAGTGTGTTGAAACTATTTAAACCCAAGGTACCGGACGTAGGTTCATTAGTTGTTGTTAATCCCCATATCGATATTCCTTCGTTTTCATATTTCTCTAGAAACCTATGAAACACTTAAATCTTAATGGCAGAACTTATGAAAATTTCATAATGAAAAATACTTTATAGAATTAAAACCCTGTGAAGGCACTTATTATGACAATAAAACACACATTACCACTGTTTTAGAAAACGTCCCAGTTATTGGGAAGAGCTCATACGAAACTCAATCGGGTGTATCACTTTTTTTAAACTGTATATACATCAGCAACTCGAAAGAGAAAGAGCATAGTATACGCTTCTGTTAGAAATTAGATAGGGATACGAAACCATTTTTATATGTGCTATCATCGGCCTACGTAAATCGTGACAAAAACAAATCTTGCTTATTTTTGCAATTTTTGGGACTCGATTTCTGGGTGATACTAAAGTTTGTTAGAGAAAGTTCAACTCATTTGTGCGCTTGGCCTTATATGTGCTTAAAGCGTGTATAGATACAGTGTCTACAAGTGCAGTGTCAAGAGGTAGGTACAGTCAAACACAGGAGAATTCTAATAGTTATGATGTGAAACATCTAATGCGACAAGTCAGACCAGTTATTATCGTAGCGACACTTTTATAAGTTTATTATTATATTATAATATATCTGATTATCTCTATCTATCTCCCGGTATCTGTACTTTTGTTTTATTGATATTAATGTTAGGATATAATTCATATTGTGTGTTGATATGTTAATGTGTGTTGCCAACTAGATTCCTTTTCTAGAATACATTAGTATCAATCGCACTAAACGTGTGCTCCTTTTGCTGTTTCTTTTTTGTTTATTTATTTCATGAAATCACCATTTACGTACACATCTTTACATAATGCCGTTTTCATATTTTTATACTTGTAACCATCATCTGTTTTGTCCCACAGCACGAGACGTCCTTCCACTAAGGATATTATTTTTCTGATCTACATCAATCTTCTGCGCCATCTAATGAACAGCTAATGCAGCATCGACAATCGATTGCATCGTCACATCAGTGTTTACGACACGACATCTTGCCGTCATAACGCGTGTGTATTTGTTTTGGCCCTTTCGCAGTAGAACCCTACGTTTGTTACTACATTTGATTTTAAGTTAAGTTTCTTACTTTCTGTGATATAAAGCATATGTTTGATAATATTCCGGCTTCAGTCGACTAACGCCTGTGTATTTGAGATTGGTCTTCATCCACGGCGGTGGTGACCACGTCGTAGCTATTATATGCACAGGAGAAGTTGAAGTTGCTAATGCTGATTTGATTAGAGGTATCTGTAAAATCAATACATTTTTACGTGACTAATAAGGTCCGATCAAACCTGGCTATTTCGTTTAAAAATACCTTGAGATTATTTAAATATAAAAAAAAAATCGTTATGAGTGACAACATTATTTTCAAGTTTTACAATAGTTATGAGTGTTAGTTTTATTGTTTTAGTTAGTACTATAGTAGGTAGAGTTAGGTACTTAGTTTTAGTTATGTGTGATAGATTTACAAATGTAATCACTTATCATTCAGTAAATCAGTACGTATTCTAAGCGCACAAATCAATGATTATCTCTGAACACAGTTTTATTCTATAAACATAGGTAAAGGTGTTATTCGTAAAACACCGTGATAAATGAGTATGAATAAAAAAAATCATACGCAATTTTTTATACTTGGAATGTTATCATATTAACTACACCGTAGGTCATTCGTTTTACATATTACACAATAGTGAATACCGATATCATAGATTAATGATTGTTTGTCGGTTCGTGTTGTAGAAAACCCATGAATTACATCTTCTTCTTCCTGCCCTTATCCCACACTAGGTGGGGTCGGCACAGCACGTCTTCTTCTTCATCTCTGCACTCACTACCCGTACACGCATGCCCTCTTTCACACAGTTAATCCAAGTCTTTTTAGGGCGCCCTCCTCTCGCATTACCGCATACTATCATCTCCATTATATTTTTCGCCACATGCCTCTCATACTTTCACAAAACATGTCCATACCAGTATAATCTTCCACTCTTCAATTTTTCAGTTAATTTATCATTTATTAATTGAAATATTTTTTTGTCATTCAACATACTGGATCATTTACTACTGTCATTATATAATTCAGGAAACTGTAAAAAGTTTATAATATGACAAACAACTGCAAAAATAAAAAACAAGAATGCTTTGGTTGGCCCACGAGAGATGTGAATTTGTCTCCCTTATTCTGTCGTCACATTTGAAGGGTTCAATGTTTTTTGTAGAAAAAAAAACTTATCAATAGGTTTATCTCGGTTTTATAGGTTGTTATCTCATATGGTTTTACAATTACTACCAATTGGTGACATCACTATATTAAAACACAATAAACTAGCAACACGTCATGCAATGTCATTTTACTCCGTGGGAATATAAAAACGCACTGTTCTAATTTTTATAATCGAAGAACTATAGTAATTAGTGTTACTTATTCTCGTTCAGTCGTAAACGAAGAAGTTCTTGAAGTAGTTGAAGGAGAAGAAGAACTTGTATACCAACGAGCTAAAAGAAAGGCCCTCCGGACCATTTGAAGTTGATTACTGATTCTATGAAATTAGTAATTACAATAGGTTATAATCGAGATATCTCGAAACATCATCATAATAATCATCATCTCTTATACGCCCATCACTACCTCTGGCGTTTGAGTAATGGCCACTAACGACACACAAGGGAATATTGATTCTTGACAGATCTAACGATAGAAAGGCATTTTTAGTTTGATGGATGTAAGATGTAATTTCATGTTATCGCGAAACAAAAACAGTATTTATCTGGTCAAAAGTTAGTATATAAAGACCTGACTATCAAAAAGAAAACAAGAAACAGGAAAGGTGGATCCGTGTACATACTTATTTTATGTGACGTATAACATTGAGTGAAATAATTTTCACCTTATTAAAACAAAAGCAAGCAAGCTAAGCTAAGCAAGCAACATCATAGAAGGTATAGACTATTTGTTACAGTGTGCGTGCGCGTCGTTAAAATTCACTCCTATATTATTTTATAACGTGCCTAAAATGTCGAATACGAGTATTATAATACAGTAATTTTTAATAAATATACTAAAACCCATATTCGCTAGTTTTTCTTAGAAGACGTATCCATCGAATACCCAAATTGTTGTTAAATTATACATACCTTGTAATTATAGTCTTCAAAAGATAAAGTGTAGTTCGATAAGAGAGTATCGTTTTCCGGCTGATCGTTATAAGCGTAAGGACGTGTAGAGAAATCAGAACCACCTATTGGCACGCGGATCATATTGTATTGAAGACCGTTGTTGCTGAAATACGAACTGTAAAACAAAATGATGAGACTGAGTTACGGATGTTGGATTTTTGTCGTTAGAATGTGACTACTTTTTTTAGGGATTAAATTATTATGCATCGGCTTAAATAGAATATCTTTGTCAAAATAACAGATTTTTTACTAAATAAATATTATGAAAGTGTAGAAGAACAATGGAAAGGGAGGATCCTCCGATCAGACGGGTGTTATGTCTGGCGGGCAGCTGCCCAACGGTTGTGGTCAGATTCTTGTATATATACTCAATTATAGAGTTAATTTCTACAAGTCCGGTGAAGCTGTAAAAGCCGCAGCGGCTCTGTTTGACGATAGGGCCCCTAAGGCTAACAGTGTAGTCAGTTCTAAAAAAAAAAAAAAAAAGTTAATTTCTATAGCGCTATGTAGGATGCGTCGAATGCGGCTCGATAGATGTCGCTATGTGTCGCTTTGTAGATGTCGCTACAAAAGTATGTACGACACATACAAAAATCCTATTTTTTTTTAATTGTTGTCTGTTGTTTGTTCCGGGTAATCTTTGAAACAGTTTTACAGATTTTGACAGGACTTCCTCTGGTAAATAACTGATGTTATAAGGAGTAAGTTAGGCTAATTTTATTTTAGAAATAATAATTAGAGTTTCGTGCAAATAAAAAAGCTGGTCATAGTGAATCAATTCGGATGGCTTACGCTGAGTAAACCATAAGAGATGTTTCAAAATAATGTACTACATAATTGTAAGGCATTAAAAGACCTACAAAAAAGTCAGCGAGAGTATATTATATATTATATACTGTCTTCTATGGAACACTAACAATAAGCATTTTTGTCTTAAAAATAGCCGGGAGCGGGGGAGTAAGATTCGGGTTTGTGCCCGGTCGATGTCATTCTGTAGTCCACGTGAGCCAAACCGCGGGCACAACTAGTAGAAAATAAAATCCTAATTACCTTTTGTTAACTAATCTCCATTAATAATAATTAATTATTAACAGTATTATTAATCTAGATAAAACCAAAACGACTCAAAGCGAGCTTAGCTTTATTTATAATTATTAAATTTTAAATAAATACTACAATAAAAAGTAGATTCAAGCAGAATTCAAAATTAAACAGACATTAACCTGGAAACATATTGTTAGATGATCGATGAATTTGATTTTTGTTTTATTGGTTCGGTAAAATGACATACTATGGTAACATGTAAAAAATCACAACAAAGCCAATCAATTGATACATATAATATGTCACCATATAATTGTACGAACCGTTAGTATATTGACAATCTATTTAATTGTAAGCTGTCGATAGATTATGAACGGACACTAAAATTTGGAATCTAATGGTTACCTTGTCGTTGGTTTATAAACTAACTGGACTGGTTAGGTTAGGTTTAAATTGTGATAATAACGTACGAGATGAGTGAGCGAGCGGTAGCAGACAGCGAGTGCCAAAAGCAAAATATTCGACGTTGAAAATTACTTTTTTTCTACTTTTAAGATGATTTTGCTTATATGTATAGTAGATATATATACAAAAAATCTAAATTATTACTCTTTCGTTTACAATCTGTTAATCGTAACTAATGTAACATAAGGCTCATTAGATTAGAAAGAAATAAGGACTTAATAAAACAATTACTCGATAAGGTGTTTCTGTAGAGTGACGGATAAGTTCTTCCAATTAATTCCGGCCGCATCTGTAACCGCTCCACCGAATCCTTCCACCGTCTGATATTTGATGTCCACATCTAGTTCCAATGTAATTGTACAGCATTCGGCTGAAAATTTTAACATATTAAAGGAATGCCTTGGTAAACTACCTTGCTCAAAAATATTTCATTCATTCCAGGAATTGAATATCATATTCCAAAGTTAAGGAGAATGCCAATAATAGGCAATTGTCATGAGAAGTGGCGAATAAAAGAATTTTGCAGCCTTATGCAATTTATTTTGAAACTACTGTAAGTATTGCCGATTGAGTGGTAAACAGGGCAATTAATGTAATACATACTTTTTAAAGTGAAACTTTTATTAGATCGTCTCAAACTTTTTGGTCTGTGTGTTGCATGTCGCGTGACGGTCGGCCGCGGTGTAGGGATAAAGTGAAAGGCGCTCGCCAGAGCAGCCAAGGCCAATAATTAATGGAATATTATTCCAAAATTTTTTAGTTAAATGTCTATAATGTGAATAAATGTTTCACTTTTACCGTGGTTTCATAAAACCACACAATCTTTTTTTTTTAACCTTAGACAATTATCCATATTTCTTTTAGGTTAATTTTTTTTTAAAGTGGGCCACACTTTTGTCTTGTTTATAGTAGCATAGTAAACTTACGGCACTTTAAATTATGATCCAAAACAGTGACTACTAGAGAAAGATTAATTATCAACCGTTCGAAATATTGACTTTGTCACTCAACGAAAAGCTACAGCAAGTTGTATATTATTCATTGTTTAGGTTTATAGGTTGAAGTTTGTAATAGTCTATGATTAAAAAGTCGCTGGTCGAATTTCGATCATTGGGCGACCGCTAGTAATTATAAATACTTGTTTTTGTTTTAATTTTAGAACGGTTTCCAGTAAAATGGATGATATTACAAATACTTACACGCGGTACTATTAAACGCTTGCAATGATCCACTAGTTTTACTGAATCGTAATCCATCCTGAAATATTCAATATGATCAACAACTTATATGGTAACTAAATCAGTCTAAATAATATAATTAATATTAATGTCAAATTTTTCAGAACAGCTCCCATTTTTAACTGCGAGCAATTTGGTCCAGCAGAAGACATCAAAGCTCCAAATGTGATCGAAACATTCGAAAAGCTTAAACTTAAGGACTTCTCAAATTTTTTTTGTACTGGCATATAATATATTTTATTGCATAATCTGTTAGTTTTAAATTAAAAATTATAAACTGTTCAAAACCCTTTACTTGACTTTAAATATAGATTAAATATCTGTTGAATATACAGTCCATGGGGCAAAAGGGTTGAGAAAGTGTTGATTTGAAGAAATTATAGTTCAATGGGAGCTTATACAGACATTGCATCGATCGATGTGAGTTAAAACTCCTGCAATAAGCCTAAGTTTTCGATAAAGGAAAACATCGTAATGAACTCATAGTGTAGTGGTAGGACATTTTCTAATACTCGCTTAATTAGATACAACCCTCAATTTGAATATTTGTCGCAAAGTAACTAAGTACGTTTCGGCAACTGCACTTGAGAGCAAGTCCCTCACTAGGCTTAGCGGAATACCATCTTGTACCACATGATTAGTTATTATCAGGTGAGATTCTAGACATACGATAAACTACAAAAACCGGATTAGTAGTTTTAAACCTATCCATAAATTAAGAAGCCAGTCACTTTATAAGAGCTATATCAAGTGCAAGTCCGATCGTGCACGGAGTACTGCTCTCATCTTTGGGACGGATCGGCCAAGTACCATCTTGAGGCATTGGAGGCAATCGAGAGGCGTGCCAAAAAACTAATTGGCAAGGATTCGCTAGTTGAGGCAAGGCTGCAGAGCCTTGAACATCGGCGGAAAGATGCCAGTTAATCAGTTTTTTACCGGATAAATTTCGACGAGTGTGCGTTGGAATTGCACAACTTAATTCCTCCAATCCCCTTTCTATCTTCGGACGACAAGAGACATGGCGAAGCGTCATTGGTTTATGGTAGATATTCCACCAGTGCGCACAAAACGTTTTGCTAGCACATTTATAATGAGCACCGTTAAAGAGTTGAACATTTTGCCGGATATTGTATTTCCCGATAATTATAACCTGGGTATCTTCAAGCCTCGAGTGAATAGGTACCTTCTACGCAAGCGTGCTCCATTGTAGACCACATCATCACTTACGATCAGACGAGATAGTGGTCAAACGGAAGCCTATACTTTGTAAAAAAAAAAACTAATAGTAACTTAGTCAACACGTTACCTTAGTTTGATATCACACGTGTCACATTTACATACATTTTGTAACGCCTTTGAAACTGAGCGCTGTAACAATCTCTTTAAGAGACGAGACGATTTGAAGACCAGACCACTTGTAGTCTGAACCTTACAGTTATGTTGGTGGAGTTTTAATATATCCGAAATACGCTCGTACTTTCATCAACAAAATTGGGTTCAGCAGTCAACACAAAGCGCATCAAAGGACAGAACAACAATGTCCTGATTAATTTAATTTTGTGCATATTCAGAAAATCAAGAGAGTTGCTGTAGCCAAAATCAACCAGAATAACACACGCACACATACATGATGTTTGGATGACGTCATATATAGGTAATGTGATCACTGGAAAATTAGGTAGTTAAGGGCTACATACTTCAGATGTTTTATAGATGAAGTAGATATTATTTTGTGGCTCTCCCCTTGTCACTGTGTCGCAGTAGGAATCATTACACACACATACAACTGATTTAGATTTAATTTCTCTTTGAAGGCAGGGATTGTCTGTGAATATAAAAATGTATTATGATATCTTAGCATTTTTACGAAGCAGATACGTTGGATTAGACAAATTTTAATTTCAATGTTTATAACCCTTTTATGAATCTTAACAAAAAGTCCATAAGGTGTTTTGTCTTCAAAAGATATTCTTAACCTTTTTTTAAATTATAGCCATTGAAAGTAATGATATGATATCTAAATAGGTTTTTTTAGTACTATTTATAAATTTGTACCTATTTGTACACACAGTCACACGTGATGTATTGAATGATAATACTGCTTCGAAATTCGATATCACTGTAATTATTTATCCTGAACTAGTTTTATTTTCAAATGATATTCTAAAACCTTACAATTACAATTACAAGTAATAATACGACATATAAAAGTTTTTGTTAGTCCTATTATATATATTTGTATCTGTTCACACGTAATACAGCTTTGATATCACTGTAGGTACCTACTTATTTAAGTTCACAAAACTCAAATAAAGGCAGATTGATATTGAATATTGAAGACAGAAAAAAGAATTGCCATACATGTTATTGCTTCTACAGCAATAACACAGGACAAAAATAATATCTTTCGTTACTTAAATCAAAATATTAAACTCACCTGCATGATTTTCTTTTACTAACAATAACACGAAACAAACAAAGATAAATAATTCTGTTATTGCCATGTCAATCCCTTTTATTATCAAGCAAAAATTATGAAGAATTAAATAGGCATCTTCGACTTTCGACAGAAAGTAATTAAATATGTAAATATTTTACAAGTTTTACAATTGATTTCTAAATCGTCGTTCTGTAAATGATTTCAATTAAATCGCACTGAATTTGAGACTACCCGAAGATGGTGACGTCCACACATATGATGATATGAGCCACGACTATATTACAAAAGATACGTCCCGTTTTCCGTATCAACCACATCATCTATTCACTTGCACACCAACAAGCTCCCTAATAAAAGACATGTTTGTTTTGAATTTAAAAAAAATATCGCCTTATGATATTGTGATATTAAATTTATAAAATTTCTTTATAAGGAGTAGGTACAATACTATGGAATAAAATTATGTTTTACTTAAATTCATTATTGTTTTTGATCAATCATAATATAAAATTTACCCAACAGAGATGCTCCTGATATATTTATGAGAGCAATACAAAAAATATTCTGTAGGTATGTAATATTTAGGAGTTCCTTTATATTAAAGATATGGTTATTATTATCAATTGTAAATCAGTGACACGATCAACTGAATGCATTCGGTCGCTATGTAAAAATGCAGATATTATTGCTCTACAGGAGACATGGTAATTACCGCATGACATGATATTTGAATAATATTGATGACAATTTTAGCTATACTGGTAAGTCGGCGGTTGATACTTCGAGTGGAATACTAAAGGGCAGGCCTTACGGAGGCGTTGCAATACTATGGCGGAAGTCTTCGATCAACGCAGTGGAAGTGATACCTGGCAATAGTGTACGTATAACTGCGATAAAAGTGAGCACTCAAGGTCGCTCGATTTTGCTGTTCTCAGTGTAAATGCCCACTGGCTCATCGGAAAATAGTTTAGAATTTACCCAGTGCATGGGAGAAATAACTGCTATAGTTGAAAATTGAAATATTGAATCTGTTTATTTATTAGGAGATTTTAATGCTCATCCTTTAGACTTGGATGATCTTATAGAATCTTGCAATGGCAACAATTGGCGTTGAATTCTTGAAATTAAAATTCTCTATAACAACAAAGTTTGGTCTGACCATTTTCCAATAGTAATTACTTGTAATTTAGAAATTATACAAGTTAAATTATGTCAAAAATGTCAGATGCATAATAGAGAGAATTCTAATTTAAGAGAATACCATTGTTTGCAACATATTGCCAGCGTCATAAGATGCATAATAAAGTTATATGGAGTGAAAGAGACTTGTGTCAAAATTTTTTTTAATGAAATGTGTAAAGAAAGGCTAAAACATTGATTTTCCCTTAGAATTAAGGAGTGTTTGTATAATTTATGTAATAATAAAACGCATTTTAGTATAATCGATAACACGTCTAATGACATTGTATGTATATTAAGGGAATCTGCAGCTCTGTCAACACCCAAATGTATAAGAGGAAGGAGGACTGTTATTGGATGGAACAAACATGTTAGAGATGCTCACAGGAAGGCTCGACTTTCATTCCTCTCTTGGATAGCATTTGGTAAACCCTCTGAGGGACCCATATTTATACAAATGACCAAAAGTAGAAGAGAGTTTAAATCAAAGTTAAAATGGTGCCAGAATAATCAAGAACAAATAAAAATGAATATAATAGGTTCCCAGCATACTAATAAACATTTCAGTAAATTCTGGAAATCAACTATCAAACTAAACACAAGACCGAGCCTCCCTGCCAGCGTTGATGGCTGTAGTACCCGAAAGTCATAGCTAATATATTTCAAAAACAATTTATAATCAATCCTTCACCTTTATCACATACGGAGATCCTATTCAGGTCTAATAGTCATTCGTATATTAACATCAGTCCAGCCACATACATTACATCCAAGTGTATTTCGTATATCATCAAAAATATGAACAGAGGTAGATCTCCAGCCCATGATAGTCTTAGTATAGAGCTGCTGCAGTACGCTGGGTATCATTTACCAAGGATACTGTCCATGTTGCTTAATTTTTATATTCGGCATTCTTTTCTGCCTGGTAACCTCATGAAAACACTTATCGTACCCATCATAAAAAATAAAACCGGCGACACGGCAGATAAAAATTACTACAGGTCTATATCATAGCAAAGGTGCTTGACGGTATGCTTGATCGTATTCTGGATGAGCACATACAGTTACATAATGTACAGTTTGGCTTTAAGGCTGGTTTATCCACCGAAACAGCAGTATTGTGTTTAAAAAGCATTGTAAGAAACTATAGTGACAGAAAGACACATGTGTATGTGTGCTTCTTAGATCTTTCTAAGGCTTTCGATACAGTGTCTTATGACATACTATGGCATAAACTGATTAACCACAGACTTACCTATAGAAATAATTAATATTTTTAGGTTATGGTGTGCTGAACAAAACAATTACGTTAAATGCCGACTGAAAAACCCCTTGACAAAAATAATAAATCTAGCTCTATAAAGTAAAAAATTTTGTTTGAGCAGTGTGAAATGCACCATGTAATATTTTTTGTTTGATACCTGTGACTTACGCAAGTAATAAAATATAACACTATAATATAAATATAACTCAACTAAAATTCCTATTATTTTCATAATATGTATAATTAAAATTTAGTTTCGTTTGACATGTGAAGTGGTATGTGACCTGGGGCCGATTTAGAATGCTATTATAATGCTATTAGCCTTTGAAATTGTAATTAGAACAAAAATAATAATGAATAAAGGTTCGACATGGTACTCGCCGGCCGCTGCCGCGGCTTGCTCGTTACGTTCTTTTGGCTCGTGCATGTATTCATCACAATATGCCTGAAACGATCGTCGCTCCCTTAAGTCGCTCCTCGCTTAAAATATGTCTATTAATTATCGTTTTGACAAAATAAATATATTATATGAATATGAACTCAAATAGTCAAACCGTTTAGAAGTTATGAAATCACTAGCAGACGCCATTTTTATATTGCTAGCTGTGCCCATGACTCCTATTGCGTGGACTAAAGAATTATTGTTTATGAAGATGTTTTTAAAAAAAAATAAGAATCAAATGTCTAAGGAGTAATTACAGAAAATTGCGTTAAGTTCCGCTGAAATACTACATTAGGTATACTAATATGTAACATATGAATGTGATCCTCGAATGCCCCTATTATCCAAGAAAAGGTATACAAAATCATCACGATAGGTAATTAATGTATTTGAGTACTGAGCAACGCAAGAGACGGATGACCGTGGTGATACACCTATCAGAGACGTGCATGTTAAAATCACTGTATAATTTCGCTACAATGGGTAAGTTAGAATCGAAAGTAGCACCAGTCCACAGAGAAATTGAGGAGTGCTAGTTTCACGTGTATGGTCACGATGTAAGAAGGTATAAAAGTCATAACTAGAAGAGTTTTTAGTATGAAGGTGAACGAATACAGGATTTGTGGATATTGGAAGAAGGTATTGATGTTGAAATATATGTGTATAAAAGATCAGAATACTGAGACGCCAACTAATAAAGAAGAGTGGAAGATAAAACATTTTATTACAATCTTACTTAAGTTGTAATAAGATACGAAAAAGCTTAGTGCAACAAAATAAAAACTGAAACCTCGTTGGCTAGATGATACCCATATATGTAGTTACAATAACAAAATCTTTGTTCCTATTTTCCTTTTTTATTTAATTCCCAGATATCGCTCTAAAATATTATATAGTCTATGTCACTCCCACAATTAGAACAAATCTAACGAAACCTCACATTATGTCAAAATCCATCAATTAGTTTAGGCTACAGAGCGTGCCAAAGTAATAGACATATATCCACGTGAAAAACATAAACCTCCTTTTTCGCAGTCGGGTATAAAAGGCTATTATTATACTGTGCTTATGGGCTTATTTATTTATTTAGCATTATACCCATGTTATTTGTATTATTAGTACAACGACTATAAGCGCAAGAGTACCTACGCTTGTTGTGAGAAACTACAGCATGCAATGAGCAATTTAACTTAAGCGCCAGAGTACCTACGATTATTGTGAGAAACTACAGCATGCAATCAGCATATAACAAAAGTGCAGAGTACCTACGCTTGTTGTGAGAAAGTACAGCATACAATGAGCATTTAACATAAGCACAGAGTACCTACGCTTGTTGTGAGAAACTACAGCATGCAATCATTATATAACATAAGTGCAGAGTACCTACGCTTGTTGTGAGAAAGTACAGCGTACAATGAGCATTTAACATAAGCACAGAGTAGGTACGCTTGTTGTGAGAAAGTACAGCATGCAATGAGCATATAACATAAGTTTGACCTCATATTTTTTTGCTACTTCCTTACATGAAAGGCCATTAATAAGTAACATTTAAAATTTCTCATTACAGTGATGAATTCCGCAGTATTCACAGTACTAATGCGTCTTTTACTGAAGCCGATTTTCTGTAAAATTGTAAGTTTTCATAGATAGTTTCCGTATCGCCTCCTATAGTTCTATCGTCAAGATACCAAACATTAAATTTTGAATAATTTGATGAATAGCAAGACTAAAGATTGCTGGCCCTAAAGGATCACCTTATTGACAACTAGTGGACGACATTAAAACCTGCTTTTTATATAATAATTTAGAAGGTGTACTCCAACACTGCCAGAGAAAATCAAAATTATAAGGAATCTTTTCTTTTATTTGTGTTAATAAGGCGCCTCTATCTACAGAGTTAAATGCGTTTTTTATGTCTTCTTTTAAAACAGCTTTCTCACTTTTATGATGAATAAAAGTTCTTAAAGCGTGTACCGCAGCCTCACAACCACCGGGAGAACCAAAACCGAGTTGAGATGGTTGAAAATAGTCTTTTAAAAAATCAGACTTTTTTTTACAACATAGTTTTGCAGCTAACCGTCGATATGTGGTACCAACTGCAATGGGCCTAATACCACCATCTTTTTTCTTTAAAGCTATTAACCTTATGGTTAGCACCGTAATGAGTATCGAGTAAGTCATCGTGTACATAACCTGAAATCATAAAATTAATAAGTTTTGTGATGTTCTGTAAAAGTTCCCTGCCAGCGTTACTACAAGATCGACATGTTAGATCTTTAAGATGTTGTGGCGTCAGACCATCTGCACCCTTTGCAGAGTCGTTTGGAAAGGATAAAATTGCCTTATATACATCATCCTCGTTAAAGGCTGAGTATGCTGAAGATGGTCGGGAAGTTGAAGGATTACTGCAGTAGATGGATGTTTAGTAAGTAATGCCTGTAAAGTTTCTTCTGTATCAGGCACTAAAGAGTCATTGGAAAACAAGAGACGAGCAACTCCTCTAATATCACCTTCACTTAATTTGTTTTCTACGTGTCCTAAAGCAAAATTTGTAGTACTATGTAATTTAGAATTTTGTTTAATCAATAATATTTGTGGATCCAGAAGTACATTATTATTCAGGCAATTTTGTTTAAGTCTTGTGGCTATAGAAATTTTTATTATTTGTATCATGATGTAAATGCAAAATTCGGTAAGGAAAAGTTAATAAGAGCTCCCATGATTTTTTTGTATTAAATGAAATCGCACCATTAATATCCAAAGAAAGTTGATGTGCTATCGATATGCGTGCACTACGAGGAATGTGTTTCAGAATTGGCGAGGACTTCTTTAAAGAACTTAAAAGTTTCCAAAAGGGTTTATGTGATGTTTGAGGAAGTGATATGTGAGGTTTATCAGAAGCTGTTATTGTGTTCGATGTATTTACGGAAGACTGTGGTTTATGTGACTTGAAAAAAAAAGTCTTGAGAACGTGTTGGCATTTAAAATTATTTCCTATTGACCCATTAATTGTTTGCGATATATATAACAATACCAACAACAATCATATTTTTAAAATAGTTAACAGTAGGAAGGAGGGAACACGTTTCTAGAAGACCATTCCATATTATTATATGAAGGGTAGGGCAACGATAAGAATTTACGAACTTCTTTGTTCGTGCTGTGATGGGCTCACCGTTTAGCTGTGGCTCCAATCTGTAAAGTTGATCGAACTATGGTACCTATATAGAAAAACTTTAGGTTCTCCTAGTTGATCACAATCTTTGCAGGATGGTAGGTAGGAATAAATTGTAATTTTTGAACAAACTTTGAAAAAACATTAAAAAACATATTTCCATCACGTTCTGTAGTAAAACCATGTTAAGTTTTGGATGTACTAATAGGTAGAATCGATTTCTAAATGTTACTAATTAGAATAGTGTATGTAAAAAGTTAATAATATAAATAATATATTCCGGCAACCACAGGTTTGCATACAATAGATGAAATATATATAAATAAAATATACATCCAATAGCGTACCTATGTATCTACATACTTTAATGATATTTGAATTATTATGTTTAGGTAAAAGCTCTTTCACAATAAATTTAAAGGCGCATGGGCGCATCAAAATCAAACGCTAATGATATGAGATTTGACAATCCGCGAGTTGACTGTATGTTTAAAAATTAAAGTTAATTGTTAAGTAATATTGTTCTATAATAAAAGGCCTAAAACATTATATACAGATCTGTTAGTTTATTTATTTTCCCTTTGAAATATTAATAGTTTTTGCATGTACTTTTTTTATAAGAACTTTTTTTATAAGTATAGGTAAATCACATAAAATTACCAATCTAGACAAGCAAGCGATGGCTGCAATACGTATAGAAAATTGAGCCGGCGAGCGTGCGTCTGTCTCGATAGCTCTGGCAGACTGTGCGTCGTGCGATCACTGTGACCAGTGCGACTATAGATAATAAGTGCGACTGTGAACGACGCGATGGCTGCGACCTGTTATACGGGTTTCTTAGGATGCCCTTTTAAAAAAAGAAATAACTTTCACTCACGGAGAACTTTTATTTGATTTCGAAATTAACTATGGTTCCCCGGTGGTAGAGATGATCCATAAGCAACCGTCTTGTTTGAAAGTAGAAGTCCGACTGACTGTTCTATCGTTGATTAATTAAGCCTAGCGAGGTTCTGCTGACATCGAGTTGATAAGGCAGCATTAAGGCTTACATGACAGGGGTATAACACCTCCCCCTTTAAAAGGAAACCTTGAGGTAAATCAAGGTCTCTGTTCTAGACTTCAGTTCTAAGGGGTGCAAAGCGTGACATCTCAATGTCAGGCTCTTGTGTATCTATTTGTTCAACATTTTGTTTATTTTCTTGATGTGGTATGACAGTCAGTGTTTTTAAGTTAATGGGATTAAGGTTGCTGTCGGATTTACAAAATTTCTTTATATCCACAAAACAAAAGTATAACATTATTAAAATAACCACAATAATTATTGACGTAGAATAGTGTGTCCCATATTTTACAATATGTGGTTCGCTTTTTATTTTAGTTACCTTATTTAATAACGACTCTAATTTAAGATTATTCTTTGAATTAAACTCGTCTAGATCGACATTTTGTAGGGAAACAGGAGACATATTATCCATAAAATTAAGAAACTTAGTCATATTACAACAATTATCGTTAATCAGGTTGAAACCAGGTAAGTATTTTATCGGAGAAGTTAAATTTATGTAATTATGTCTGGGTATTAGTGTAGTGCTTTTACAGTAGCCGACGCAGTTTTCCGGAATAGTGAGTATGCCTGTTCCTAGTAAATTAAATTCTATAAGACCAGGGTTGAAACAGTCTATAGTTATCTTGGTTGGTTCTGATTGGACATAAATCCATTTTTTGTTCACCAATGGTTTCCAGATGTCAAGTTTACCATAAAGGAATTTTGATTCACACTGCACAGGTTTTGCATTGTTCACTTTGGTAATGAGTTCATTTTCACACGTGTGTCTAGCATCGGCTGCATAGACGTTTGAAATTTCGCAGATAAAGATCCCGGATCGTACCACTTTGCACTTTTCTAAACTATCTAAATTACAATACTGTGATCTATCTTTGGTCATTGCAATATATTTGTTATCCGGGATAATAAGACTAAATGTATCTAGTGATTTATTATTATACGGTGTGGGTAAAGCTATATTATGAAAAAGCACATAAACATTTATATTAACTAAAGGCACGTGCAATACGAATACAATCTTATTATTTAAGTAATAACAAATCAACTTAGAAATACTTAAAATTAGGTGTATATTACTTATATCTAAATTAACAGGTAATTCCAAATCATTAGGTAGATGCCTATAGTTATCGGCAAAATCTTGATATAACTGTCGGGACGTTATGATCGAGGGATGTAAAATATTTTGGCCACCAAATAGAATTGAGTTGATAACATCTTCGAGTTGAAAGGATAATACGACAAGTGAGGTTTCATGACTGTCAAAAATTTCATTAACATTGGTAAGTATTTGCAAACCATTGGTTGCTTCGGAGATACTCTCGACTGCTGAGGAGAGTTTGTCAATAGCTTGATTTAATGAGGCTTCATTATCCTTTATTTTCATCAAAATATTATTATAAGCTACTATCGTTGATTTGGTGACTAGAATATTTTCTTCTATTAATGAAATTAACTGTTTCTCGTTATTTTGTATGGATTCTATTACGCTGTCATATCTGAGGGCGTCGTCCTCGTCTAAAGTCCCAAATATGTGTTTAAAAATTGTTCCTACTCCACCGATCCAAGCACTTCGTTTACTACGGTTATCAAGGTGAGAGATAGATTCAAATTCCTTACTAATATCCTGATACCTTACTGATAAAGGTTGTAGCATATTGTGACACTTAGCATCAACTTCCACAATGTGAGTTGAGCTGCATAAATGCTTGGTAGTTTCGAATGCGGTTTTTAAATTCTGTATGTGTGATTTAAAATGAGAGATGTCTACGGGTATCAAAACCTTTAACTCGGCACCGCTGGTTTTTAGTATCCCTAAATAATCAAAATATATGCCAGAGCTTGAAATGATTGGATGGATGTAATCTTGGTTAGATAGGCCTCGAACCGAACTGCAAATAACAATTGTAATTACAATAAAATGATAATCTGGACGTAAACCAACAATCTACACTATTTTATTTCTACATTTATCTTATGAACCTAATGCAATATTTTATAATTTTACTGGATATAACGTGAATAACTTGCTATCTTCCTAAATCTACATAAAGTTAGTTTTATTTACAGGGTTGTCCCGACATCGGCTGGCTTAACCGGATCAAAATGGTGAGTAATGTGGCGACGATTGATCAATAACGTAAGTGTGTTATTACCGTTTATTTTAATAACCTTGTAGGGTCTCTTCCAAAGAGGGGAAAGAGCTTTCCGCAGTCTCAGATGTTTTTTTAGGTAGACGTAGTCGCCAGTTTTATACTTAATTGGTCGAGTATGGGTGGCATAATATGTCTTTGAGCATTCTTTGGATTTCCTGATTAAATCCAAGGCTTTCTCTCTTGAATACTTCAATCGGTTTTGAAGCATGCGTACATAATCGGGGTATGTGGTACCAGGAGTTTCATCGAAAATAGAGTTAGGGATGGTCGGCTTGGTACCGAACATCAGCTCATATGGGGTATAGTGTGTAGTAGAATGTACTGATGTGTTGTATGCGAGCATTGCGGTATATACATATCGAGGCCAATTTGTTTGTTCTTTATTTACATAAGATTTCAAATATTCCTTGAGGGTGGAGTGACTGCGCTCTAGAGCGCCCTGGGTTTGCGGGTGATACGGAGAAAACCATAGATTTTTAATCTTGAGAAATTCGCAGGTTTCCCTGAAGAGATCTGATGTAAAATTGGTACCTTGGTCGGTGAGTATCATTTTTGGTATGCCGAAAATGGATATATAATGAAGTAGGCATTCACTTGTCTCTTCATCGGTTATACTACGAAGAGGATATGCGATGGAAAGTTTCGTAAGATCGTCTTGGAGGGTTAAAATGAATTTTAGTTTTGCCGGGCCGGCTTCAGGCAAAGGGCCAACTATATCTAAAAATATTCGTTGATTTGGTTCATAAGAGGTACTAGTTATCTGCATGGGAGACCGATTCATTTTCCTCAGCGCTTTATTTTCTTGACAAGCTTTACATCGTTTCACGTAAGATTCGATGTCACTCCGCATTCCCTTCCAATAAAATGTTTCCTTGATTCTGTTATACATTCGAGCTGAGCCTAAGTGGCCAGCTTTGAGAATATCATGATAATCGGACAAGATTTTCTTTATCTCCGTTGGAGCGGGATATATTATCTTACTATGGTATATTTTGATCTTAATTCCGGTATTATGGAATAAATAACATAACATATCGTAGATTTTGATAAACGAATGTCTCTCAAATGGGTTTCTTATATCTGAAATGCCGATGTCGTAAATATTTCCATGGGAAATTATTTCATCCTTTATAGTTCTTAGAGTTTGAAATATTTCCGGATAAGATGCTTCATCAAAGTGACGTACCTTCATAAATAATAAGTAGTAATATTTATCACCCTTTTCGATTTTTTGGTATGAGAAATTTCCTTTTCAGAATTCAGCACGTCGGTTGTCATTTTCGAGTCACCCAGGATCTCTTGAATATAAGGGTTAGATTCATCTAAATCTATAGATGTAGGAATAAGAATAGTTTTTGAAGGGCATTTCATAAGATTTTCGTGATGTTCCTCAATTTCCACGTTGAAAGATCTATCCTTGGTTGAGGTGGCCCTTAGAAAGGTTGAGTAGTCATCTACGGGTATAGCCGGTTCCATGCTTGTAGAAGGTGTGGGAGAGTCGATAACGGGAATTTCGGCGTTTGTTTCCTGGTTAATCGAAGGTTCGATTTCGGGTAGATTAGCGCCTTCTTTTTCCAGCTCCTCTCTAAGTGGGTCAGGTATAGTAAAATCGGGTAGGTCGGGTAAAGGCAAAAACTCATTGTTCATATTCAATGGATTTGAGGGTGATAAATTAAGTACGTCAGAGTGAAATGATGGAGGTGATATTAAAATGTCGTTAAGATCTGCGCCTAGATGACTTGTGGCAGGTTCCACTGGTGGAGGATTGGATGTAGAAGGATCTATTTGGTGAACTGGGTTTACAGGGAATCTAGACAAAGCGTCACCATTGGTGTTTATCTTACCCTTTTTATATTGGATGTCATACTCGAATTCTTCTAATTTGAGACGCCAACGCACTAAACGTGACCCTGGGTCTTTACAGTTAAACAGCCATTGCAATGGTTTATGGTCTGTTATAATTTTGAAACGGTGTCCGTATAAGTAAGGTCTGAATGTTTTTGTACCGAAAACAATAGCAAGGCATTCTTTTTTGGTAACGCTGTAGTTGTTCTTTGCCTTATTCAAAGTGCGTGAAGCGAATGCGATAGGTCGGTCTTGGCCGACAGGACCTTGTGATAATATAGCGGATATCGCGTGATTAGAAGCGTCACATGTCAAAAGGAAGGGCGGCGTAAAATCCGGGTAAGCCAGTACCGGGGCAGAGACCAGTTTATTTTTCAAGCTTTCGAATGCAAGCTGTTAGTCATTTCGCCACTCAAATATTACATCCTTTTTCAAAAGAGAAATTAAAGGTTTGGCTAACTTTGCGAATTCGGGTATAAATCTTCTGTAGTATGACACCAGACCCAGAAGGATTTTATATCCTTTGGAGATTTAGGAGTCGGGCAGTCGGTCACCGCTTTAGTTTTCTCAGGATTGCGTTTGACACCATTTTGACTAATAATGTGTCCTAAGTAGCCCACTTCCTTACGTAAAAACTCACATTTCTCGGGTTGAAGCTTCAGGTTCAAATTTCGGATTCTCTCAAAAACGGCTCATAGGTTATCCATTTGCGATAACAGATCATAAGAATAGATGACGATGTCATCGATATAGACAAAGCATCGTGTACCCTGCAGACTCGAAAGACAGTTATTCATTAGCTTCTGGAAGGTTGATGGTACATTCTTGAGCCCGAATGGCATCCTATTAAACTGAAAGTGTCCTTGGGGCACGGAAAAGGCTGTTTTAGGGGCTTCTTCGCGAGAAATGCAAATCTGATGGAAACCGGAAGTGAGGTCTAGAGTTGTGAAGTATCTGCTGTTACCTAATTGATCAAGAATCTCGGAAATTTGTGGGATAGGGTTTGTCTCGCTAATGGTAATATCGTTTAGTTTCCGATAATCTATTACAATTCGCCATTTACGTTGGCCCTGTGGGTCTGTTTTTTTTTGGAACAATCCAGATGGGTGAGCTCCAGGGGGACGATGAAGGTTCTATAATATTCTGGTTAAGCATTTTGCCAATCTGGGTTTCCACTTCTTTCTTGTGGCATTCCGGGAATCTATACGACTTAGCATGAATGGGAACGTCACTGTTTGTTTTAATTTGATGTTCAATGGCGGAAGTGTAGGTCAATTGGTCATCCGGTAGGTGAAATATATCCGAAAATTGAGAGAAAAGTTCTATAAGTGCAGTCCGCAATGAGTTTATTACATCGCCAGTTCGTTTAAATGTTTCCTGGATGTGTTTATTTATAGGATATTTAGTGGAATGTAGAGGTTCGATATTAAGGTTCATATTTGTCTTAACGTTTGCAAAGGTCTCTGAAATATTTGCAATGGTCAGATTAACACGGTTATTGTTTTTGACTTTAACAGTGCAGTTAGATATCAGTAGGTTATTTGAAAGATATTGATCTGCAATAATACCTTCCTTAAGATTAGTTTCTTGAACTGATCATACAATGACGGCTTCAGTACGAGGTGGAATGACGTAAAAAGGTTTGGAAAAATGTAATTTGATGTCGAGACTTCTTATTTTCAAGATATCATGAGTGTAGTCAATTTTACATCCAAATTCAGTTAGGAAATCTGTACCTATAATACCGTCGTATGGTAGATTGATATCTCTAACGACGTGGAATTTAAAAGATACATGTTTACTCTCGGTTAATTTTAGTTTGAGCTGAAAATGACCTTCGGTCTGTGTCGGTTCATCGCCGGAGCCTATGCCTTTAAGTTTAACCGATTCTTTTATTCGTTTTTGAGTCTTCGGGATACTAGACTCCTTTAATAGACAAATAGCAGAACCCGAGTCCACTAGCAAGCATAATGGGATATCCGAAGTTTGCGATTCTAGCAATATGTGCGGTAACAGTGTTTTTGTAGTATCAATGTTCACTTCATAGATTTCTTTATTAACTCCCTTGGAAAAGGAAAAGGCTTCTCGATTTCTAATATCCCGAGTGTTTGGTTTCAATGGCCGGGCACTTATTTTGAGCTGGTTACCCATGTGGTCCCTATGACTTGAGGATTGGGCGTTTATTCGGGGCTGGTTACCCATGCGGTGCTTGTGACTCGAGGATTGGGCGCTTATTCGGGGCTGTTTACCCATGTGGTCCCTATGATTTGAGGATTGGGCGCTTATTCGGGGCTGGTTACCCATGTGGTCCCAATGATTCGCGGATTGGGCGCTTATTCGGGGCTGGTTACCCATGTGGTCCCTATGATTAGAAGATTTGGTTATGGTGTCGTCTTGTATACGTGGTCTCGAGTGACACCGTGTCGAGACTCCTATTCGTTTAAATTATCAATATCAGGGTCGCACGATGACATATCCGGCTCATCATAGCCCGCATCATCGGAGGATTCCGGGCCAGGGTTTTGTGGTACCCGGAAACGATTATTGTTGAATTCTCTTTTCCTGCATACTGATATGTCGTGTCCCGGAATTTTACAATAACGACAATACGAACTGGACGATGACCCTTGTTGAGAAAAGGTCGATGTTTGTTGCGATTGAGTCGGACCAGACGGTTTTTGAGAGGGCCTGAAATTATTTTATCGGAATGGATTATTGATCTGCGGTTTTGGTCTGTTTTCAGGTTGGTTCCTTTTGTACATAGTTTGCTGGATCCTTTCTTCCGAAATAGCGAGATTAATAGCCTCGTTTAGGTTCTTCGGTGATCTGCACCTAACAATATTAGATATACGGGGTTGCAATCCCCTGAGAAAGTGGTGGAGAGCTAGGTCCTCCATTGAGGCAATACGTCCTGCGACCTCCTTTTGTTTTGTATTAGATAATGAAATTTCGGTCAGGAGTTGTGACAAATTGGCTCACATTCACTTGTGGATTTTGCCTGCTTTCTTGTAGGTCGGTGAGTAAATGAGAGTAGTGTTTCCTCTCGCCGAATTGTGTTTTGAATAATTCTTTTAACTGTTCCCATGTGTTAAAATTCTTAATCGAGCAAGCAATCTCTGCCTTAACCTGGAGTTGGCACAATATATACTTAAAAAGGATGGGTTTTTGTGATTCGTTAGCTAATTCATATGCGTTATTGCAGTTTACGAGGAATGAATTTAGTTTTTCTCTATCGCCGTCATATGGTTTGATAAATTTAAGCAGGGTATTTAAATCCATCTCTACTTTAACGTTAGTGGTAGGAATGTTTACAGATCTACCCTGGGATGGGACGGTAGGCTCTGACTGACTCTCTGTAATGAATGAAGACGGCCCCGGTAGGTTCAAGGTAGGTTTGGTTTCGTCAGTTTTTGGCATCCTACGTGGTTGTCTATACAAAGTTAGATTTCAAGATAGTACAAATCACTTACGTTAATTAAAATCAAACAGATTACGATTTATACAGTACAAATTCATTCGTCAATACAAAATGTGATACAATGACCAAAGCCTTAAATTAATACAAAGTACACGGCCGAGACGGAGACTGCGATAAGACACTGCATTCCGGGGCGATAAGGAGAGTACCGGATTGCGCACTGGGTTCCAGGAACGGCGAATAGATAATCTCGTATTGGTGAGATTCAGGATCTTGATTGTATTATATTCACTGCTTTATTATTAACTATTATATCACTGGCTTAGTATTTCGAATGAAAGCACTGGTCACTGAAATTTTTGATTCCCTTCGAGGTAATTTATTATATTGTTAATTAAGATTTCTATACATGTATATCAATGAGTTTTTTACTTTGCGGGATCCGAAATTGCGGAACGATTAGCGACGGCCACTGGGGATTTCCGTATCCCACCGCTGCCACCAAAAATGTTATACGAGTTTCTTAGGATGCCTTTTTAAAAAAAGAAATAACTTTCGCTCACGGAGAACTTTTATTTGATTTCGAAATTAACTATGGTTCCGCGGTAGAAGAGATGATCCATAAGCAACCGTCTTGTTTGAAAGTAGAAGTCCGACTGACTGTTCTATCATTGATTAATTAAGCATAGCGAGGTTCTGCTGACATCGAGTTGTTAAGGCAGCATTAAGGCTTACATGACAGGGGTATAACAGACCGTACCGTTATTAATGTACAAAGACTTTATTTAGTCGATGTGATATGACTCCAAGTTCGGTGAAGCTGTAAAAGCCGCAGCGGCTTCAGGGCCCCTAAGGCTAACAGTGTAGTCATATCTAAAAAAAAAGAAAAAGAAATATAATATGTCGCTGCGCTTGCACTTCCGATACGATGTCCGCCGATGGTTGTATCTGTGTGGAGTACGCCACAAGTACCTACACATTATTTTGCTAATTTATTAATTTCCTTAATTAATATAGTTCCACAGCTGCCCTGCTGCCTATTGTATACTCATTATATCAATTGACCCATTTGCCTATCACTGCTTATGGACGGACTATTTACACGTCGTGTCGTCCATACTCTTATAGTTACGGAATATCTGAAGAGATGTAAACGGGTCGACACGATCCCATCGAGAATGGGAAAAGCCTAGCCGTTCATCGTATTTATATAGATTACTAGATAGAAGACGAATATATCCAAAAAACCAAACACACCATACACTGTATTTATATATGTGAAAACTTGTAAATGACTTTCAGCCTTCTCATTATTTTCGTATACCTGTTTCTATATAATAATTGTCTGATTTTTTTTGAATTGTAAAATAACTTCTTCTTCTACTTCCCAGCCTTATCCCACTTTAATAACTTATTTATTATTATATATTTAACTCTCCTAATTTTTCGGCGCCAGGTCGATCTGTCTTGCTTTGTCGGGTCGGGGAGTTCTTCCTACAATGGAAGTTTCGTCATACTAGTCCACCACGTAGCCGGAGGTCTTCCTCTACCTCTCTTATATTCAGGTAGTTGTAATGCTTGCTTCAATACATGTTTCTCGTCTTTGTGCATTACGTGACCGTACCATCTAAAAGGGCTCACTGTTAGTTTCTGTGATATAGGGGCGACTTTGAAACTACCACGGATATGCTCGTTTCGTACTTTGTCTAGTCTCGTTACACCTCCAGACCACGTCAGCATCTTTATCTCGGCATTGTGAAACTTTTTTACATGCGACTTTTTTACTGGCCAACATTCCACTCCGTACATCAAGGCTGGTTTTACCACCGTTCTGTAAATCTTGCATTTAGTTCTTATTGGCATACGAGCATCGCATAAGACTCCAGTTAGTGATCGCCACTTCAGCTATGCCACGTTCACCCTATGTGCTACATCAGCATCGACGTGTCCTTGGTCTGTGATAACCGAGCCTAAGTATTTGAATTTATTTGTTCTGGGCACAGGGGTACGATCAAGGTAGTAGATTGTAGCTGGGCTACAGTTATAATTAAATTGGCATTGTAAATGTTCAGTCTTTGCTCTACTTACTGTTAGACCTACGCAGCTCGGGGGGGTGGTGGAGTCACGCTCGCGCGTGCACTCCCTAGTCGGGTGGTCCTCTCGGCACTTGACGCACCGCGGACGAAGATGGCAGTTACGGGCGGCGTGCCCGTAGAGCTGGCAGTTGTGACACTGCGAAGGCATGTGGGTTTTGTATGGGGGCTCGACGGTGACGCCGGAGAGCCCGCATACATTTTCCAATTGAAAGATTGCCTTTCCCTCGGGGGAAAGGTCTAGGATGGCCACTACCATTTGTAGAGGCCGCTTCTCCTTGTTGTACATTCTATGTACCTCTCGGATAGGATAATCTTGCTCCGCGAGCGAGGAGCACACCTCCGCGGGGCTGACTTCCACCGGAATACGGCGGATCACCACGCGGAGGACGCGCTCCTCCGCAAGGGAGTAAGTGAAAAATTGAAGCCCTCTCTCCCGGAGGAGGGCAGTGAATTTACGGTGAGTATCCGACGAACTCACCGTAACGGAAATACCATTAAGGGTATTTCGAGCTTTGTGGTATGGCAGGTTAAGCCTGCGCAACTCATTTACCAGAGTCGTCCAGGCCGCTTTGTCCCGGACGATAATAGGAGGTGGGGGGCGCTCTTTTTTCCCGACAGCGGGTGCGGGGAGCGCGGAGGACGCGGAGGCGACGGCGCCACTGACCGTTTTCACGGTTTTTGTTGCGCGAGACGGTTGCGCAGTTGGACTAATTCGCGACGGGCATTTGCGCGACGCGACAACGGTAAAACCGTCATTTGGGGCCGCGGTATCCATCTCCGGAGACGAATCCGGGCACGCGGGCGAGTCTAATTCGACCGGAAGGGCCGAAAAAGAATTGTTTGTTTTCACCGCGGTTTCTGTGGAACGCGCGGGACGAACGTATGGGCTATTTTTAGCCGACCTGGATTGGGACCGCGAATTGCGCGGCCCTCGCCTAACGGAGGCGGGACTTGACCCGCGCGAATGGCTAGTCGGGACTGGGGGCGTGGCTACGGCCCCGGATGACGCGACGGATGGACGCGCGACGCTACCTACGTCTCTCCACGACGAAACGCGTGGAGGCGCGGCGCCGACGGGTGCCGCGTCAGTCGGCTTGACGGTTGCGATATTTGCGACAGAGGGCGCATCGCTCGTAGAAGCGGCCCCCTGATTGGTCGCGGCGGACGGACGCGCGACGTTGCCTGCGTCTCTCCACGACGCGACACGTGGAGGCGCGGCGGTTACTGGCGCGGCGCCAGTCGGCCCGGCTGTCCCGGCAGAGGGCGCACCGCTCGCATAAGCGGCCCCGTTATTGGCTGTGGTCGCAGCGGTGCGACGCACACTCGGAGTTTTTGTCAACGAGTCGAAAAACTCGTCTTCAGCCGTAGGGTATCGCACGAACATAAAGTTTCGGTACTTTTGATGTGCGAGATCCATCGCCTTCATCTTGTCCTGGAGCTGACATATGCAGGCAACCAGGTCGTTCATGCTCATCATATTTGCCATCTCGGCGGCATTGGGTGGGCTTTGGGACATGTTTTTAATTGAGGCCTCCCTGCCTTAGGGGCAGGGGGGTGCGCCAAAAATTAAATACGACTATCCGAGTCGGGCAAGAGTCCTGTGGTCAAGGTGCAATGACACACAGGAAGAACCTATCGGCCCTAAGGAACCCTAGCAAGCCCGGGACTGAGGACGCAGACCGGTAATTAAACCGGGCTAGGCCCAAACAGGTTCCCGGGGATGGAGTGTGCAGGATCGGAGGGTTTGGCAGGAGACACCCGGGGCAAGACTATGCGATAACCGCAAAGGCCTAGATTCCCAGGCCCGTCCGAGTCTGGCTGTTTGCCTCTGAAGGAGACAACCAGCGGGCTGCTCGGGTCACGCCCCGCTCACTTTAGTTAGCACCGTCAGGTATCCAGTGAGCGACCACAAAACCGTGGATTTACAAAAAAAAAACAGCAAGTCGCACCGAAAAGTGCGGTTTACCGCGAGCGTTTGACACCCGTTTGGTGTACGTTGATATTACCAAAGTATATTTGAAATAAAATTCCAAACATACAATCGTAAATAATAGTCACGTGATGGTCAAAATTGAAAACGGAGCGACACGTCCGTTCGCAACAGTGACCAAATCGGAACTCCTGTGAGCGACGCGATGGCTGCGACCTGTTATACGGGTTTCTTAGGATGCCCTTTTAAAAAAAGAAATAACTTTCACTCACGGAGAACTTTTATTTGATTTCGAAATTAACTATGGTTCCCCGGTAGTAGAAATGATCCATAAGCAACCGTCTTGTTTGAAAGTAGAAGTCCGACTGACTGTTCTATCGTTGATTAATTAAGCCTAGCGAGGTTCTGCTGACATCGAGTTGATAAGGCAGCATTAAGGCTTACATGACAGGGGTATAACAGACCGTACCGTTATTAATGTACAAAGACTTTATTTAGTCGATGTGATATGACTCCAAGTTCGGTGAAGCTGTAAAAGCCGCAGCGGCTTCAGGGCCCCTAAGGCTAACAGTGTAGTCATATCTAAAAAAAAAGAAAAAGAAATATAATATGTCGCTGCGCTTGCACTTCCGATACGAAGTCCTCCGATGGTTGTATCTGTGTGGAGTACGCCACAAGTACCTACACATTATTTTGCTAATTTATTAATTTCCTTAATTAATATAGTTCCACAGCTGCCCTGCTGCCTATTGCCTATTGGAGTTAGGACCACATTCTTTCGGAGCTATCATATGTATTTTCCATATCCTGTGTTACATATCCCTGTAATTCTTTGAGAAAACTCTCACCCTTTGAACCGGAGAGCTCTTTCCATTTCATTCGAGCTGTATTATCCATAGTTTGTCCAATTGGTTTAGGTAATTTTTATACTCCTACCAGAAGTCTATGTTGGGAGGTCATAGTCTCTCCGGGTATAACTTTACAGTCTTTGATTTTGTTCTTAAATCGGTTATCGACCAAGATGAAATCTATCTATGACTTATATCCTCCGCTTTTATATGTAATGAGGTGTTCAGATTTCTTTTGGAAAGTAGTATTTATAATTCTTAGATTATGTCTAACAGCAAACTCTAAAACACGTTCCCCCTCTTTGTTGAGATCACCATATCCAAAACCCCCATGGATGTGTTAATACGTGTTGTTGAATTCACCTACATGTCCATTTAGATCACCCATGATGAATTTTGTTTCCTCCGGTGGCACATTTACCACACACTCATCTAGATCTTCCCAGGACACATCTTTTCCTGTTCTCGGCATCCAGTTTGGGGTACGTATGTGCAAATGATGTTCATTATACTTTGACTATTCATGGTCAGCTTTACTGCTATAAGAAGGTCTGACTTCCTTTCAATGTTCACTATTATATCCTTAAGCTGGTTATAAATTACGACGCCTACTCTGTTTTGCTTATTATTCATTCCGTCGTAGACTAGCTGATATCCTAATCCTAAGTCCCTCGATTTTGACCCCTATACAGCATATATTTATGTTTCTCCTTTTTAGGGTCTCTGCTAGTTCTTGACTGCATCCGGTGAAGGAGCCTAGGTTCCACGTTGCCGTTCTGATCTTGCAATTTAATTGCGAACGTTTGTTCTTGTCAATGCTTTTGCTTGCGGGGGACGCCCTAGTAGTATTGACATTGCTCGCAATAATTTCACCGTCGCTTCCGGGGAACGACCTAGCTGTGTGACCATTAATCTTTCTGCCTTTATTCATAATTAGGAGATATTGTTTTCGCTATGTAGTTTTACGGCCGACTGCCGCCTGACGCCATGGTTGTAACCCTCCTGGAGGGTTTGGGTGCCGCCGTTGACCATTGGTTCCTCCGCCGCCATCCCTACTGAGTTCTCGAGCCTAAGCGCTCAGTACATCAGAGATCTTGACTCCAAATATGTCGAAATATCATTCTTCGGCCTTGTGATCCGCGGGAGATAATTTTAATTTTCTCCTACCCATTGGTTTGCCGCACTCCAAGTGTTTGCCAAACCGTCAGGGTTTCCCCTATCCGCCACCTGGGTATGCGTTCTCTAGGGAATGAGGTTACCCCGAGAAAAAATAACAAAAATGTTTGTAAAATAACATTACTATAAAAATGTTCCTGCTCTAAAAGGGTCGATATTATGAATATATACGCGGGAAAGGCCGGCGCTCGCCTTTCAACTGTTAATATGAAAACAGCTTAAATAGAAATTTAAAGAGTTACATCAAAATTTTATTTGCATTGCAACATTGTAAGTTTATACGTAAAAACCTGATAACCTATTCACTCCGGACATTATGAATATGGAATAAATTCAAATTCATCGATATAGGTACTTAGGTTACATTACTGAAGGCGCCTCAATCAAGGCTACTGATAATAAATCCTCAACGTAAAATAGGATATTTTAATAAGCGTCTTTAAGCGAAATGGGTATAAATTGACGAATTATCATTAGATAACTTTTTAATGGGACTGCATGTAGCTTATTTCCCCTTTACACGAATGTAATCATATTTATAACTAACATAAAACTTATTACACTTACTTAAAGATGTACCAAAATAATGTTTTCTCATAAATTAATTTCTAAATCAAGTTCTAAATAAATAAAAAGATAATGTAAAATGTTGATCACTTCATATTATGAAGAAAACTTCATGTTCATATATATAAAATACAATGTAGTATGTAATGCAGCATGTAGGTAATACATACTGTGTCCGTACTGGATTAGAAAAGAGAGAAAAAGAACAGCATCACTTTAACTTCAGGTTCATTAAACAGCCAAACATCTTAGGATTTCATGGATTCACTGTGCAGGTGCCGGGTCTATCGAGTGGCAGAGAGAAGGAAACACGAGTTGCCCCCAATACTTGCAACCCAGGCGTAGTTTAAAGGGCCTCCTTATAATGCACATCAGCAATCACCTTGACTGCTCGCGATACCCTCCCTGCTAAGACAGGTTTGGTAAAGAGCCTATTAATGCTGCTTTAGATACCCGTTCAAAAAGTGAACTTACTGCAGTTCTCGACAGGTCGAGGTCTTTTAACAAGTTATAGAGAGATTTCGCTGGTATACCTCTCGCTCCCATTTCTACTGCATATAAAATATCCGCAAAGTCGTTTTTGCTTAGCTCATTACGTAAGTATAAGTATTCATTTTTATTACGTGGTCTTTAGGTATATTGTTTTCCCATGGTACAAGAAAGCTGTAAAAATTAATAAGGTACTTTGAAGGACTCCTAGCGTTTGGACAAATCACATTGTTTGAGCTCTAGCATTAATTGGCGCTGTGCTCGAAGTGGTAACCTATTAATCACTTAGAAGCTCCGCTTAAGACTGTTTGGGTCTCAAGTACAGTTGGGGAAACAAATAGGTTCGAGATAAAAGTTTCTCAACTTTAAGTTGGTAGCTTTTCATTCATCACTGTCTCCTTTCATCACAAGGTCAATGATTGAATGCAACTTCTACAATGCATTATACATACATGGGTTCTTTAATTATGCCGTCATCGCATCGATATAGGTTTAATAAAATAAATATTAACTGCCTCATTAGTTTAGTGATCCTAAGCGAGAATGCTATGCGCCAGATCCTGGGCTCGATTCTTAGGTCGAGAAACGTGTTATTGGATTTTTTTCTATGAAAATTTCAGTAGCAGCTCGTTAATGACTATAAGCTCACCTCCAATTACCATGGGACTTAAAAACCATACCCGGCGAACTCTGAGGTATACATTATCTTCTGGATATAGGCGTGATGGTATATATGTAATATTTATATTATTCGGTTACTGTGGAACCTTGTAGATAGAATAGGTGTCAACAATTGCTTATATTAATTTATATTAGTAGGACTTAGTAAACTGTGCGAACCGAAATGTAATTTATGTATAAATACAGTGTACATTAGGATGCCCATTATTTGCCAAATTGGCTATTTCATTAATATATTATATCATGTAAATGTTTTTTTTTTTACTTTCAATTTTTTTTTTTAATTCTGATGCCGTTTAACTCTGCTTAAATAACGATACTTTTATAAAATATTTAATACCGGCTTTTCCGTGAATTTGTTCTCGTTGTCTTCGAAATGAAACGATTCTCGCGTACTGATTATAGTAGGTATAATAGAAATTTCGCGTATATTAGCACAACAACTTATCAAAGTGTTATTGCAATTCGAAGAATGTTTTTAGAATACATAGGCTACAAACAAACAAATAATAAAGAAGGTGATGAGATCTTATCACTTTCTTTTTTATTCTTTTTTTTAATAACTTACCAACCCTTGGTTATTTTACTTCTATCATGTTCTATTTTGATGAAGTAATCTTTATATTGGAGCCAAAAATATATCTAAAATTGTTTAAGGTTATTACAATTTTAAGTAATTGACAATAATTCTGCGTATGATATCTTTTCCAAAAATGGAAAGTGCTCTCCCGGGTTAAGTAATCTAACTGATTATTAATTTTGTTTTATGTAGCTACAGATAAACTTTTATCTGAGATAAAGTTTTATCTGTGTAAATTGCTTTTCATAGTTATAAAGCTTGGCCTAGAGTTTCAGCGACACATGCGTTAACAAAATCATAGATATTAACGTAATTGTATAGTAGAAGCAGTAGTATGTAATTAAGGTAATGTACTACTCTGTCAAAAAAGAACTGAGAAAAAGATCAATAATACACAAAAAGTTGGTTATTCATCCAAATTTGTTTTATCAACTTCAAAGTATGCTCCTTCAGAAACGATACACTTACACCAACGAATAATCCAATAATTAAAACATTTTTTAAACGCCTTTTCCGGAATTGAGTCTGGTTCTTGTCGTGAATTCTCTTTTACCTACGTCTTCTACCGAAAGGAAACGTGTGCCAAGATTACCAATTACCACAATTTGAGTTTAGGAAAAAAAAATGTCGATGGACCCATATTTGGCAAATAAGCTAGTTTCTCGATGATATTTCTTGAGGTTTTGGTCAAAAATTGGTTCACAATGATGGCTTTGTGCGAAAACGCATTATCGTGGTGCAAAATCCAAGAATTTTCTTTCCATAGATAATTTGAATTTGCATTCTTAAACGCCGCATAATGCTCAAATAATATACTTTATTTACAGTTTGACCTTCCGGTTAGAATTCCGAGTGCACAACACCGCGATAGTCAAAGAAACACTCGACATGACTTTGACTTTTGAATATCTTTGGCGTAGTTTTTTTTTCGGTTTCGGTTTAGTTGGAAGTTTGTTGACTAGTTTACATGTTAAACTCGTTAAACCACGTCTCGTCACCAGTAACAATGCGTTTCATGAATGTTGGTCGGAATTTACTCGTTCTAGCATGTCCTCAGCGACTCTTATGTGATTGAGTTTTTGGAGAAAATTTCAACATGTTTTATACCCAAGTGATTATTTAAAATAGTACGGATCGACTTGTAAGAAACAAAAAGTTCAGTGGCTATCTCTCTCAAACATGAATGAGATTTTTCAGTCACTTTTGCGATTCTAACGACAGTTAAAGACGTTGATGGCCTACTAGGGTGAGCCAAATCTTCCAGCATATCTCGACCTATTTTGAACGCTTTGTACCTCATAAGCACGTGTTCTTGATAAAGTAGATTCACCTCAAGCCTTCTGTAACATTTTCAATGTCTCCAAACACGAAATTTCATTGGCGATGCAAAATTTAAGGCAAAGTCTTTTTTAAATGTTTTTGTTCATTATGAAATTCGCCATTGTGTGATCTAACTAAAACAGCACTGTAGTTAATCTAAATGATAGATGTAACTCAAACTTCGCGCCAAAACAAAAAATATTGGAAACATAAACAAGTCATCCATTTCCGATACTTTTTTGACAATGTAATATAGTTTCAAAAGAAAAAAATTATCCAACATACAAAATCATTTTAAGCATGAAAAAAATGCAATACGCTCATATTAAATATATAGGGAAAGTATCGCTACCTAAGTAGAGATAAACGGCATAAGATTTATTTTATCAAAATTGTTTTTAAATTGTAAACAAATAATTTAGACGATGAAATGAAAAATTCCAACTTTTCAATAAAATAACGAACATCCTAATGCGGTATGATTAAAATGAGTATTTATTGTCCAACAAACATATAACAATTGTTCTTTTCACGTAAAGCATTTCAGGAATAAGTACCATTTCCAAGTTTTACGAACAGAAGAATAATTCAAAACTATTTAAGGTAATATGTTTGAATCGAATACGTATTTTATTTGATTTTTAGCTTTAAAATAGTAAATAATTAAAATTGTAGTGTTATGGTTGTGGCTTGTCTTCTATATTGTAATAACTATAATATAATGGTTAATTACGATGGATGATTCCGAAATCTTTCAACAAATGAGTTCTTCAAGATATTCAGTCGATTCAAAGAATTGAGTAGGTACTCGCTGTCTGAAGAAATTCTGCTTCAACTTCATTCGATGACAAGTTCCAAGATATGATGGTTCAATGACAGAGTATTAGTCCACCGCTTCGATCGCCATTAGTTTGAATCCCGCAATGAACCTAAATATTCTGTGAAGGAAAACGTCGTGATGAGACCGTAGCACGGTGGTAGGGTATTTTCCAATGCCCACACCGGGTAGCTACCAACTTCAAGTTGAATATCTGTTGTCAATCACCTATATAGGTGGGTTCTGGCAGCTGCACTTAAAAACCAATCCCTTTAGGCATAGCGTGTTACCTTCTTGCGCCACATCATCACACACCAAGTGAGATTTTGGCCAAACGATACACTACTAAAAATTAAAAAAATACGAGCAAGTGACAAACTGCAAAAACAAAAGATCACCTTATTATATAAATAGATTTGTAAAACTTCAACTACTTTGCTCGTCTAATCATGGTTGTAATTAAATCAACTTCCACTTCAAAATCAACTGTATTTTCCAGATAACAATTAATAATGACGCCTACACCTCAAGAACGAAGTATACAGAATGTTGGAGAGGATTCATCACGTGGTAATAGCGTCGTCATATCTGGAATGTCTGGACTGTATCCAGAGGCGAACTCTGTCAAAGAGTTATCTTCAATATTATACGAGAAGGTACCTAGTCAATATAAACAGATAAAATCAAAATAATCTTTAATCAATTTAGGCCATAAGAAGGCACTTACGAACGTCCAAACACTACTGCCAGTTCGGAAAACATTCCAGTCATCAAGAAGAACCAGTAAGAAAATCGATCGTGTTTTTCTTTTTTTTTCAACTATAAATTGTTAATATAATAGGTACAGTGATAGTAATTTAGTGGATGCACAGAGAGAGAGTCACTTCCAGATATCTCTATCATTCACATAATAATCCACCCTCTAATAACCTTTTGACAGTAAAACCTGATAGACATGGTCCTTGGACTTGTTGTCCGGCAAATCAGTAATGTGCTTCAGAATCTTATTTTAAAACCTAACTAACCACTATTAACTAAAAAACTTTTATTAGTCTTACTAAGTTTAAAACACGCTACGACTAATTTATCTGTATTTCTAGAATATTAATATTGTGCTGATCTTTGACAAAATCTGGTTTGACGAAGGTTTTGCGAATATACATTAAGTTATCAAGTATTTATTGGGAGGGCAAAGTTAGTATTATACCACGTTCCTGGAATTTGTTCTTTAGTGCTTCGCGAGGTTTCGGGTTGTAGATTATATTCTAATAGCTGGTACCCGCGACTTCGTCTGTGTATTATTGGATACTAGCTGGTACCCGCGACTTTCTCTGCGTATTATTGGATATACACAGATTGATCTCGGAACACGAGAAACCAAAAGAAAACCGTAGATGGGTTTGTCACTATGTGTATGGTGGACGCGATCCCTACCACCCCTCTATATTACTGCATATACACCGGCTAACGGTTTGGTTTCGTTTCAAGTTGAACACTAGTAATTTTTCTAAAATAAAAGTAGTCTAAGTTACTCCTTATAATATCAGCCATCTGCCAGTGAAATTCCCGTTTATACATTTTCAATATTCAATGAAAAGTTTACGGGTTATTTAATTATTTACACAAGTTGAAGACTGTGTAATAAAGTACATTTACACATATCCACATCTTACCAACACTAAGAAAAACAAAAACAAATTACAAATATCAAGTAATTACAAATCCAATCAAATAGCGAATAATTCATACAATTTTGAATGAATATTGCATTATTTTTATTAACATGGCTATATACTTCTTTAAGGTAAGTCAAAGGTGAACAGATATAAGTTCTGAAATATGTTTTAGAAAAGGTTCTTTGAATAGGAAATCTTGGTATATTTCTAGAAACATTTAGATTTAATTCGTGCAAAACATCAAAGACTAAAATAAGTCCGTTAACAAGCTTATGCAAAAGAATAAGTTAGAAGATGTTACGTCTATTTTGCAGCGATATAAGGTTAAAGTGCTTTAATAATTTTTTATACATTTTTTAACATTTAATATTTCCATACGAAATAATAATACGGGTATTTCAATTTTTATATTCAGGTAGATCCGATTAGTTCTTCACCCCGCTGGGACTGGAATCATCCGGAAGCATCAAACTATTTGGGAAAAGTGTCCGGCCTGGATCTATTTGACGCACAATTCTTCATGGTACACTATCGCCTCGCGGCAGTAATGGATCCGATGTCGCGGAAAATCTTAGAACAAACTTATCAAGCTATTATTGATGCGGGTGAGATATGGTAACACAAATATTTTTTTAACTACTAACAACCCGCCGCCCCGGCTTTGCACCGGTAGCAGAATGATACATATAACTATTGGATTACGCGGCGCACGCCAGTAAAGCTCCTAGTCGGCATGTTTTTTTCCGAAACCTTCAACAATTATTGTCATAATATTTCAGCCAATTAACAGAAAACCTTATGAATTATACACTAATACCTTCGTCATTTATGACTCCGTCCATTAGCTTCGCAAATAACATTGTATTTTCTAAACTAAGTATATAAAAACTTAGTTGTAATGCATTGTATATACAAACCTTTTGTACAAAATTCTCTAAATGACAGTGAAAACCCTATAAATACCCGTGCCGTGGTTTAGAATAAGTAAGCGGACAAATCGACAGACGCAGACAGAGACTTTAAAAACTATGTATTGATGACGAAATATTATATATTATCACCTACTTCCTACAACTTAGAATTGTTTTTGATTTATGTTATTATGATGTTATTTGATTTAAATTCATGTTAAAAATAAAGCAAAAATGTATTCTTTTTAATGTACATTCTGATCTTACTAACACCCAATCGCTTTTGAAACTAGAAATAAATCCCAAGTAGAATTTTTTTAAACTCACTAAAGCAGTAATATCTTTCGTTGAAAAGGTAATCATCACAATATAATATAGTATAACCAATACGTACGTAGGTAACCCAATAAACACAGTCAGAGGGCAGCCCTAGTGCGTGTTTCCTACCGAGCGGCTGTAGGTAGTTATTTCAAGAACACTGTAGAAATAACATACTATTTACTTTAGTCTAATGTATAGTATACTGGCGTGCTACCTCGTCACAGCCAAACGTATATGTAACATAAAACGGCCCCACACAATCTTTTACGACAATATTTCAGAGATTTAAGAAAAAGGTAGACAGCGCCTTTTGAACAACAAACGCGGGACATACATTTAGCTCTGTATCCTTGACAGCCATATAACGACACTTGCGATCCGGTGAATAATATTGTCAAGGCAGTTAAAATAAGTTTTACTGGTTTTTTACTATTCCAACAGTATAGTCATTAATCCATCATCCTTCATCAAATAACTGCTTTTGTATTTGAAATAAAGACCCCAAAGACCTTTACATACCAATATTCAAGTAAACGTATATCTACTATCTTCATTTTTTCATTATCAATAAATATTTCTTGGTTATGATGTAAGCGTTTGAATTTTTTGACAACATCTTGAATTTTAGATTTTTGCTTGAGGCACTAAATTGTCTAGGGTTCCCTATAATTTTTACATTGATTTTTTCAAAGCTATCTCTTTCAGCGTTTGCAGATCGTTATCAAACGAGCAAACTATTACGTAAGAAAATTTACCCTCCTTTTGATTTCGTGGTACCTAATCATGTTGTAAATAATAAATTACCTATATTTTATTATAACTTCTAGGAAAATATTCCATTGTAACCTAGGATTTTTATTGTAATATTATTTTCAATAACAAAATACCAAGGAAAATATTATCAAAATATGGTTTGAAACCAATGACACGAAACCAAACGATAGAATTTTTATGATGATTTTATGATGAATTTTATGAGAATTTTTGCACACAAGACGGCATATTTTAAAAATAATACTAAAGCACACGGGGTGGCGTCATTGCATGTCACATCTTTCAAAATTGACACAATTTAATATTAATATGGGACATTTTCCTGTTCCGACGGGCTCTATCTGCCTTTTTCTTAAATCTGTAGCTTTTAGTTAATATTTTTCGTTCCAGGTGTAAACCCACAACAACTTTCCGGTAAAAAAGTGGCCGTTTACGTTGGAACATCGTTTTCTGAAACTGAAAAAGTAAGTTTCTACAGTGCAGCCTATAGAACAGGATTTGGCATTCCTGGGTAAGAATGAAAACTATCATCTCCTCCTTTAAAAGTGATTAATAAATATAACGGGTATTAAACTACAAGCACAGTGTCAGTAATTAAATATTAGTTCTGCATTTAAACACATAAAAACTTCAGGGCGCGAAGAAGTTTTAATAAAAAAACTCTTAAATAAAAAATAATTTAAGATTTTATTAACCGTTGTTATGAGTGGTCGATGGCGATACTAGACTGACTTCAGAGATCTTACTGACTACGATGGGGAATCCCAGAATACTGACATCGCGTCTATCGCTACTTCGTAATTGCTTGGGCTATCGTTAGGTATACTAAAAGATATAATTCCTATATGCGTGTTGTTTAGGCTAGAATTGTGCAAAGCGGCATCCTGTCCTTGAACATGAATATTCTTGCCTTTCTCTCCGTTCCCCCCCCCCCCACCATCCTGTGGTATGTACGACACTTCACTTCGTTGTGGGCATTGCGCGAGGCAACGAACGTCCGACCGACATAAGTCATTCATTTATATTAATTAAAATACATTGTTAGTTACTTAAAGTGTAGAGAACTTGGTGTTGTGTACCAGTGGAGGAAGAGCGAGACAACAGGGAGCGCAGCCCAGGGTGAGTCCCATTTTTTCCGTCCTTTTCCAATGCTGCTTTGCACATGGTAGGTAGGTAATAAAAAAATAATAATTTCAAAAAAAAAAAAAAAGAACTAGCGTCTTCACGTGTGAATATAGCTATATTGTAAAAATAAACAATGACACAACCGTAGATAAATAATAACTAGCGATCGCCCTAAAGTCGAAATTCGACCGGCGACTTTTTGATCAGAGACTATTTTCTGTTTGACATTTACAGTATTCATAAACAATGGGTATTATCTACATCACTTGCTCTCACTTTTCGTTGAGTGACAATGTCAATATTTTGAGGGTATAAGTTCAATGGCACTGGTCGGGCTAGGATTCGCAGTATTAATTTACTTTATTTTATATATGTATAAATATCAGATATTATAGACAAATTTTATCTTTCTGCACTCCTTGTCCATATAAACTTTAATCATGCCAAATCTCATAGTCTTCCGTGCACGCAAAACGCTTAAAAAGGTACCTAAAGCTTTTGCTTCACGTATTAATATATAGATATACATTTATTTCAAACCACAAAGAATCCATAAGGTCGTTTGTTTACTGGGACACGACGTACTCGTCATGCTGTTGGAGCTGCCAAGCATTCTGCGGTGGATAAAGGCAATTAGCATTAGTAATAATGTAATTACCGCTACATGTAGGAGACTAATCTATACTAATATTATAAAGCTGAAGAATTTGTTTGGTTGAACGCACCAATATCAGGAACTACTTGTGCGAATGGAAATAATATTTTAGTGTTGGATAGCCCATTTATCGGGAAAGGCTTATAGGCTATATAATATCACACTACGACCGATAGGAGCGCAGCATCAATGAAAAAATCTTGCAATAACAGAGAAAATTTATTCCTTTTGAGATCTTCCATTACGTGATGCAGACGAAGTTGCGCGGGTCAGTTAGTCAATAATAATCTAAGAGCATATAACGTAAATACATAAAAATATTCGTTTGCGCTTTGTTATTTCATTATTTAATATTTTTTGTTGTATAGGGTTGGTGCACGAAATATAGATTTCGCGGCTGAGTGAACGGTGAAGCTGTAAAAGCCGTCTGAGGCTCCAGGGCCCACCCTATGGCTAACAGAATAGTCAGTCACAAAAAAAATAACAAAGCGAAATAAAGAGGTAGCTCTTTTACCGACAGTCACGCTCTCTGGTATCATATTTGTACACACTAAGGCGATGAAATATTTGCATAGGTACCTACATAATACTTATTTTCTAAATAATGAAACCTGATTGGTGCCGTGAACATAAATCATAAACAAATATTAATTATAAAATTTCAAATTCCTTTATTTCATAAAATGACCATGTATATAATATTAAAGTGAGATGATATATATGATATATAGTACTATCGATTATTTATGATCGTATGGATTGAGGGGCAACTTCAGATTTTTACAGCAAAATCGCATCCTTATTTAATAGCGAAATAGCAAAAATTTGTGAAACCAATTTTAGAATTCATAGTAAAATGTATCAAAAGTTATATGAATATAAAAATCAATGAATATTTTTGAAAAACTAAGTCGGTCCTTTCCTCATAAGGGACGTTGCAAGCGTTAACTAGTCCACTGTAATAATAAAGTTAAAAAAACGCTGATAATAATAATATCTAATCAAACGAAAAAGTTTTATAAAAATCGGTTTAGTACCTAGTTCCCACGATATACATTGTCAATGTATTGATTTATTAATGTAGTGTTGTAATTGGTTTCTCGGAAACGGTTCCAACGATTTCTATGAAACTTTGCATTTAGATAATGTTTCACATTCCAAGTTTACCTAGATAGGTGTTTTTCTTTTTTGTTTATAAGAACACCGAGCACAGTTCGGTCGCCCAGATATTTTGTATTTATTTAATAAAATACGTTGCCTGTCAATGTGCCAGTATTGTCGGAATGACACTGACTTGATCACGCTGATTTTGGCGTGGTTTTGGTAGCTGAGTTGTTATAGTACGCCAACTTCAACCAAAAATTAGTCTATGATTAGTCTAACTTGTGCTATGATTATAAATTAATAGACTTTAAACGACTTTTAATATTGTAAATATTATTGATCTTTCTTTACAATTTTACAGATGCAGTAAGACAATGTACGCTAATCGTATCTCGTACTGGTTAAACACTAAGGGTCCATCTCTCGGTATAGACGAAGACTCCTGCAGTGGTATAGCCGCCCTAGAGCAAGCTTGCTCCACTATTACTAACGGAGACTGCGAAGCTGCTATAGTCGCCAGTGCAAACCTTTGTTTACATCCACACTCTTCTATACACCATGGAAGGTAAAAAATATATTTTAACAGTATACCAAAAATCTCCTAGGTTCTACTTTGAAATTAACGAGGTGAATATATTTTTTAATTGTCCGTTTACGCATTTACATGAGGATCGCTTGTAGTACAAGTATAGAAATAAAATTTAAAATCAGCTTTTGTACAGTTTGTGTGTAATAAACGATTCAAAGTAATAAATACAATTAAAAAAAATTGACAATAGTCACAGTTTTCATTCTTCGTATCCCACAGCAATGCGTGGTAAATAAACAGCAAAACTTATTTTAACTACCCTGGCAACATTATTCACACGGTTTTGTGTTATCTGGTTGCTAAGGATACACAGCTAAATAAAGGATCTACATTTGTTGTTACGAAGGTTCTACAGACTACATTTGTACAGGAGGTTCCATCTGCCTTTTGCACAAATCTGTCGCCTATCAATTGAAAAATGACATATTATACTTTCCGTGTTCAAAATTTCATAAAAATCCTTTACTACTGTTTTTACGATGCCTAAATGTATTGTTAACAATTATGGAATGACGCATGATTTCCGTCTAAAAAATTAGATCAGAATCGGTTGAGAAATATTATTATTATATTATTTAATGTCAAAATGTCTAAATTTGTCATAGTCCGTCAATTATGGGATAACTTATACAAAATTTCATCAAAATCTGTTAATATTTTTTTTTTTGTATTTTTAATATTATTTCTGTATTGAAAATTCTTAGGCGGCGATTAGATAATTGGACTAAAATTAAGAGTGAAATTTTTAGATGCGTCACGTTTAGACACATTTTGTTACATGAGAGTGAAGAAAGATTTCTAAAAGTATTATGAAGATTATTATAGCCTATCAATTCTAAAAAAATGATTTATTTCTTCAACTATTTTTAAAACTATTATTGAAAATTCACCAATAATTACGGCAACAGCCCAAGCCGAAGTTCGGTCGCTTTGGCACCCTTGAGCTCCTTGCCTCGCTTTCGCAATTGAGTGTCTTCCATGCTCGTCCCCAAGCCCGGTGAAGCTATCAAAGTCTCTAATAACTCCACACCCTTAAGGCTAACGGTATACGGTATAGTCAGTTCAAAGAAAAAAAAATGCGAGGCATGCGGACGTCGGGAAGAGATCTCTACTAATAAAGCGCATGAGACCCAGAACGTTGTCGTTATTCATTGTACACAGAAAACCAACATTTAATTGCTTTGTGACGAGCCGACTGTTGGTCCGACCTAGTGTAAACCAACTCTAATCTGTAGTTTAGACTATCCACATCCCCCGTTCTAAGAAGTTTCACTTCTATCACTTTATATATCGACATTGACCTGAACGAAATCACGGTTTAAAATTAAATAAAATTTCAGAATTTTTAAAATGTCGTCAGATGGTAAAACCAGATCTTTCGATGCGAACGCTGATGGATTCGTATTGTCGGAAGCTGTTAATGTATTGTTTCTACAAAAAGCCAAGGATGCTCGGAGGTACCAAATAATACATTTTTATATTTATTAATTTATTTAAGAATCTCGAAAAATAAAGACAATTAAAACAAAGAAAAAATATTTGCGACTGGAATATAATATAGGAATAGTATACTAATATACAAATTGTCTATATTAATAAAAATTAAATGCTGTTCATTAGTAAGCACATCGCTTGAGAGCAACTGGACCGATTTGACTAAGTATAAAAACTAGCAGCCCCGGCGAACTTCGTACCGCCATATTTTGTTTTTCTAATCGCAACTGAGGAAATAAAACCCTTCCGGTAAAATCGAATTAGCTAAATTGAAAATAAAACTGGAGTACTCAATTGAAAAATTCATATTGTTGTACAAAATGCGTGGGGTGCTTATTATAATTACTACAGGTATACTAAACTATCGTTAAAATATTTACAGCAATGAAAATCAAGCCCCCACGCTTTTTGTACAACAATATGAATTTTTCATTTGAGTACTCCAGTTTCAAAAGTTCAAAGTAGTAGTTTCATTAGTTTCAAAAGCGTGTTTTTTTAGTTTTTTCAAAATATAATTTATTAAATGTAGATTTTATTTTTCTTATCTTTAACTATTCTTTATAAACAATGACTTCTTTACAAAATATATACAAAAAATTAATTGACAATATTTAAAACTCAAATTTATAAATGAGGTAGATAGCATTGATTTTGACCAATTGTTTCCATTTAATTTTTTTTTTTTAATTTAATAAAATTGACAATTACCTCAACACTAATTTGTACACAATATTCTTGGTTAACCTGTCTTTTGCTAATACAAACAAATTTGATGGTTTTCCCACACGTGAACAGGCCACATACAGTTGTCCATGAGTGAAACACGTACTTTCTAAGTCTAAACCGCAAGTCAATATTGTTTGACCTTGCGATTTATTTATGGTCATCGCAAAAGCTAAACGAATCGGAAATTGAAGCCTTTTGAACGGTATTGGCGATTCTGACGCTATTAATGGAATTCGCGGCAACAGGACGATTTCTCCTTTAAACTATCCAGTCAAAAATAAAATGTGTGGCCATCATGGTTAGTGTCTCTACGGCGATACAATGGATAACCATCGATATCCGTAATAGTATCATTCGTAAATGCTTTTGAGAAACGTTTCTTAAATTTTGCATTCTCCATGCATGGTGACGTCATGTTAAAAGTACCACATGGTCCATGGATCATCTGACTGGTAACAACCTCAAACAACTCTGGGTCAGTTGATGAATCCGGAATTTCAGCAGAAATTATTTGATCTGTTTCTTCTGGACGAATTTTATTTCCAAGCCAAATCAAAATGTGAGCATGAGGTAAACCTCGCTTTTGCCACTAAATAGAATACAGCCAGCAACATATATTACCAAAAATTGAATATTTAACGATTAAATCAATCATAGATTTCAATTTTTGTCTAAATACACGTGCAACGATATCATGGCGATGTACTGATTGTTGGCCTGATAATAACAAAGTTTGTATTTCTTCCCAATTTGGGTTACACGTAAATGTAATAAACAAATCAGATCGACCATAATGACGTAGGTAAGTCATCGCATCTTGTATGTATTCTGGCATATTCCGTGGACTGCCTATGTAGCTTGAGGGCAAAATAAATACAGTTCCAATAATATCATTGGTGCTTAAGTTCTCTTCGACGTTTCCGATAATAGCATCTCGTAAATGGATGTATTCCTCTGATCGTACAGCTGACGATATCGGAAGATATAATTGTCTTGATTAAATCTAATCATCAATCGGTGCGCATAGTAGTTCATTGAACTCACGTTTTTATTTGTTTCATTACCAGTGGTTGGATCACGCTGTTTGATGTTGATGTGGTATTCATATTGCCCTTGTCAGAATATCAAAGGATACTGAAATTACATTAACAGTTCTATCTCGACGTGTGATTCTAATGTCTCTTTTGTTAGATGGATCACCAACCATAACAATAGCAACTTCATCTACAGTTGGCGCGTTGAACCTACCAGCATGTTCTCCAGATGGTACTTTGTTGGCTTTGATAACAATTTGACATTTGTCACTTATCAATTGTGGCGATACTCTTTTAAATAAATGAATAAGATAATTATAATTTTCGAAAAAAAACTTCCAAAGATCCCATAATTGCCCTTTCTTCTGCTTTTTCTATAAAATTATGCAGGCACCTAGTTGTCACACGTTCCTCACAACTGCCCATAAAATAAATTTGAAGAAACTTTGAATCCTCATCAGGCATCGGCATTAGTGACCCAATCTTATGATACACTTGGCCTTGGATTTTGAATATCGTTTCAAAATTACGTCCATCAGATGTTAAATCGCAAATTTTAAATGCACCAAAAGATGTCATTTGAAACCAAGAATTAAATTTACGTGTCTTACGTAAAAATAATTTTGAATCGTCTGATTCGCCAGCAAGAAGTGATTTCAAAGGTTCCGGTGGAGTAGGAAGAGGTGGCAGTACAATTTTTCCTGATGCACAACACTTACCGGTTGTTTCGTTTCGGAATTTCAACGCGTAGCAATATTGGCATATTTTATCCATCACACCAATTGTAATCTATGAATGTGCAGAGTAAATAATGTCTGGTTCATACTCGAACGCAAGGAGAAAAATGATGCACGTGTTAATGCGCGACTGGTTTCTTGCCTCGTTTTATTATTAAAAAATTAATTTAAGTCTGCGAAATTTACACTCATGAAGAAAATAAAATAAAATGCAAGCAAAAAATACTTACAAGTGTATAAAGTTATGATTTTGCACTGATTGATACTTGCAGAGGTTATATACTTGGTAAATGCATAGGTATATTTACGTAGAGACTGACGCAGAGAGTAGTACAAAGACTTGCACTGAGATTTTACTGATACTATCACTTTCCGGGAGATAGTATTAATTCACTCGTTTAAAAAAGAACTGAACTTCGGTGTTTTTTTTTTTCTTTTTTTTTTTTTTATAATTGGCTACACTGTTAGTCTTAGGGGCCCTATCCAAAAAACAGAGTCGCTGCGGCTTTTACAGCTTCACTGGACTTGGGGGCGAGCGCTTAGTGCACTCAGCCGCGAAAGTTTGTGATGACCCGCACGAGGGTGCCAGAGTGGCCGAAACTCGGCTCGGGCGGTCGTCGCGAATGCGAAAAGGTCGCGATCTAACTAATTCTCTAATCCTACGAGAATTCGAACTAACTAACATATACTCATATGCACGTTCCCCTCCTCCTGGGAGGAAGGAGTGGACAATGCGTATGTGTATTTAATAATCGGAATGGTTTTTCTACACTAACTAGCGCATTAGTGTAACTAGCGCAAAAAAAGAAAAAAAAGGTCCCTTACAGAACCTATGTGCCTGTGTGGTGTGCACGTATGTGTGTTCATACGTGTGTAATGTTGTATGTGGGTAGCTAAGTGTTGCACGTATAGTGTCACTTTGAATCGCGCGGGCGGCTGCCTGACCCAAGGGCTTCACACCGAGGAACGGACCTAGGCTTGGGTTGGCGCTAGAGTGGGTGGACGTGACGGGTGTGCGGGAGCGAAGTTAACCGCCCGTCCTCTGCGGGGAGAACGGTGGTTACGCGGGCGTGGGCGGTGGCACGCTCTGTTTGGAGAGACGGTGGCGTAGAACGCGTTAGCTGTTTCGGTTTGGTCGAGCGGGTCAGTGAATATATTACGCGGCCGGCGTTTTCTCCGGCAGGCGTTGGGGTCGGGAAAATACGAAGCTGCCGCTTTTATTTAGGGAACTGCGGTGATACTCGGCGCAAGTATTTATACCTGAACCTAGAATTTCCCGAACGTTCTAGTTCGCATTCTTCGAGAAGAATCGATTGTTCGAAATAGTGGATCTCGATGGTTCGAGAAGGAGCTTTGTTTACGCTCAGAGGAGGTATCGAGAACGAATGAGATACCAAAGCTTTGGACATTCAAACCAGAGATGGCGACTCGATAGAATTTGATGGTCAGGTCTTGAAACTTTGATTAAAATTTGGCACCAAGACTTTAATAATTCTCTAACAATAATAGTACAATTTTTTTTTTGACAATAATATTGTAACATAATACACTCTATAATTATAAAAATATCAGTCACAAACCAATTAAAATAATACGGTTATATCGTGAACATAAATAAATATTACGTGAAATAAAGTAATAGAATTTATACTTATTTTCAACCAAGATGTCAAACAATATTGAAGAATTTTTGTCGATGAATCAACGTACACCGCCATCTATGAGAAATTCATAAAACTAAACAGTAAATAAACACTTGCTTAAGAAACAATTAATTGATATATTTTATTCGTTTACATTCACGACATAAGCGAATAATTGAGATGATAACTATCCTATCCAGTAAGTTAGACCGAAATACGGGTACATGTGATATTTGATTGAAATCGGTTCAGTAGTTTTGGAGTTTATTGGCAACATACAACGTGACACAAGATTTATATATATATAAGATTACCCGAAAAAAGTGAAAAACTAAGAAAAAAACAAATTGCTTATTTCTGAGTGATAACTTTACTAAGCGAACCAAGTAACGTATAACTCACGATTGGAACGATGTATAGGTAAAGGAAAATCTTATTTTGTTTTGTTCGTTATGTTCCTGGAAAAGTTTTCAAGAAAAATGCATCGAAATAGGCGCTATGGTACAGTTATAGAATATAATTTGAAAAAATATGGAGTTAACTTGTTACTGAACTTAACCAATCCTTACAACGTATGTCCACATGGTGGGCAAGTAACTTGGTTGAGTTCAATGCCAAAAAAACTCAGGTGTATGCGTTTTCTTCAAAGAAACCTCCGTTTTCTTTCCTCCCCACTCTTCAGAAAGTCTCACTAGCAATGCGTGATAGCCTCAATATCCTAGGTATGGATATTTGCATCGACCAAAACTCGAGGGACTACATCGGGAATGTCATTTCTACTAGGTCTCGGAGACTCAGAATCCTGAACAGGGTGTGATGGTTTTTCTCGCCCCGTCAGCTGTATCTTCTTTACAAGGCACACATTCAGCCATGGATGGAGTACTGTTCGTATCTCTGGGATATATCCACAAAATACCTCCTCGATACTCTAGATAGAATGCAGAGACGGACTGTTCGTATTGTTAATCACGCAGACGTAACCAAGCCGCTTTAGCTACGCAGGAATATCGCTTCGCTAAGTGTGTTCTATCGTCTGTATCATGGCGTGTGTTCTGAAGAGATGTTCAATCTAATGTCCTGCTCTACCGTTCACAACAGAACCACAAGCGCTGGGCTATGGAGTCACAGATTTACGGTAACCACCATCTCGGTACGAATTAAAAAGTTCTCTATGACTAATCTTTGTCGTACCGTGAAGCTGTGGAACTTTCTCCCGGCCAGTGGGGAAATCCTTCTTACAACATTAGGTTCTTTAAGTGTAACGTGAAGTGACATTTATGCAGGCCGGCATGAGAACGACGACCACCGATGAATATAGATTTCTCGGTGGTCACCGTTATGTTTGGATGTTACTTTGCTTATCATCAAGAACACTGCCATAAAATGTGCCGAGCTATATTTATTAAAAATAAAAAACAAGTTTAGAGCTAGCTCCATCATAATAATTTTATTATTATATTGATGATATTTTAATTTTATAATTCTGTTGCATTTTATCTATGTAACTATTGAAATATTCCAAATATGCTTTGCATAATTGACCATGACCGGGTAGCTCAATTTACATTAAGCAGTGTTAATATCCAGAGTTTTTTTTGAAAAAAAAAGCAGATATACATAATTATAAAGTCTTGGCAGGTACCTTTACCGCGAAACCAAAACAATGAGAAATTTTTGTTACTTTACATTTATTTTAAAAGGCTTGCAAGTACTGAAATGGACTTAGTTTCAAAACTAAAAGTATAGGAAACTTTTTACTGACCCAAGAAAAATAAAAGTCAGTATAAGCCCCAAAATTAAAATACTTACGTCTTTATAATACGCTTACGCTTCACTTATTTTTTACAGAATCTATGCCTACGTGGAGCACATAAAATGTGAAATCATTTCATCGTTGTATGCAAAAACTGGGTTCAAATTTGGATATAGCCGAGATCCGACAACCGTTGCTCAATTCCTTAAAACATTCTATGAAGAAGCTGGTGTTCCACCTCAACTTGTAGAATATGTTGAAGCAGTTGGTTCAGGTTTCTATATTTTTTTACTAATAATTAGCACAATTGATCCTTTTAAGAGGAATGATCTACTATAATATATCTTCTCTATAGCTATACCGGATGCGGACAAATCTGAGATTGAAGCATTCGAAAAATTATTTTGTGCAAACAAGAGAGATTCACTTCTGATTGGAAGCGTTATGTCGAATATAGGTAACACTGTAGCTGCTTCAGGGATATCATCTATAACAAAGGTACCATTTACACTAAAAGATTTGATATATTATAGAATTGTAGTTTTTAATTTCAGTCCTTTAAAATTCGAATATTATAGTTGATGAAAAGCGGTAAATATGCTAGGTAACATTATACAAATAGTTTAAGGCTATACTATATATGCTAATAATACGAAATATGCGTTTATTTCATTACCTATTAATTTGCAATCTTGCCATTTTATTTTATGGCCTGAAAGATGTGGTTGGTGACCTTTATTGATTCCCGAAATATTTCAATTGAACCTTCACAAGTACACTGCAGTTCTACTTGATATTAGTAATAGACAATCATTTATTGCAGTAAGAGTTATATTTGCAGTGATTGCTCTAATGTATTCTTAAAAAAATGAATTTAAACACATTTACTAGGCAACATTTAAATGTATTTTTTTCTGTCAGGTATTACTAGGATATGAAAAAGGGATATTAGCTGGAAATTTACATTATACGACTCAACGGGAAGACTTGCGTGCACTTAAAGAGGGTCATATGCGCGTCCTCACTGACAATTCTCCCTTCCGACGCACGTATGCAGCAGTTAACAGCATGTCTATTACAGGGGTCAATGCACATGTTCTATTACATGGGAATAGCAAACCTAAGGTAATTAGTAAATAATTAGTCATAATTAAGGTATATTTTTGACGTATCAACCCTTTAAAAATCACTACTAATTATAAAAATTACTTTGAAATTGATGAGGCGGCCCATCTCTCGTTGTAAATCAAATAATGTTTCCTTCCTTGATTATATAAATGTCTTGATTCTTCGTCAATTAAAGGAAACTATCCTGGCAGCGAAAAAACACCTCTTGACTCACGACCAATTCCGAGTGCCATCAGATGCTCATGGTAGTGGCCGACTTACCATGCACGCAACTAGCGTCCAAGAAGAATTTTCAGATTATTTGAATAATATCCACAACGAAGTACGTGACAGGCAGCACGGAGGTTTGTTGTGAGCCAGAGCCACAGCTACCTCTGGGGCCTACTCAAATGATCGAGAATGCATCCCTACCGTTTCCGGTGCACTCAGGCTCTACATTACATGGATTCTCAGCGTCGCATAGCTTTGTGTCAATGGTTATTACAAAACCAAGCTGAAAATACGCCTGAAATACGCGCTATTGTTAAACACCAAGGATAGAAGTAATTGTTATTATTTAGTTAAACTAGTATTTCTGACAATAGCAAGCCCGTAAGAAGTATGAGGAGTTAAATGGAATCAAATTTTAATTGGAAATAACAGATGTGAATCTAGGTACTCATAATAAGGTGAGCGACCTAACAAATCGCAGCATCGGCATGACGGCGGGGTTCGGGGTGCGGGGCGCGAGCCTCTCGTGCGCTACTAGTGCAATGTTATAGTGAGCGTAAGAAATTACATAAAGTACCAAAACGTACAGTATTTTATTATTTTATGGCAAACATTTCTAATTTTTGTATTTATTGCTATGTAGGAATAGTATGCCCTTGACTGACTACGTATACTTTGAGAAAAAACGTGTGCTTAATTTCTTTTTATTATTTATAAATTCATATTAAATGTGGTGGTGGTAAGTAAAACGTGAACTAATAATGAATAAACCTCCTAAGTGCCCCGATCCTTCCGATATACCACGATGAATTTACTACCAAAATGTAAGAGGACTAAGAAAAAAATTAAAGGACTTAAACATGGGAGTTTCGACTTCAAATGCAGATTTGATTGCTTTAATTAAAGGAGACGGGATGCAATTAGTCTATTCATGGCGCAGAAATAATCCCACCCGAATATACGATGCGCCAAAGCGGATAGACATAAATACGGCGGTACACACGGGGTAAAAATTTCCACTAGAGGAAATAGGATTTAAAAAAAATCGTTTTCGACAAAAACTGTTTATTTACTTTGAATTAGACCATCATTATAAGACTTTTGATGTATATCTTATTTTTAAATAATGGATAGTTAATTTAAAAAACGTCTTATTAGATTCTTGTTGTATGGAAGCTGAACTTAAATTAGACCTTGTTGCTTCATCTTAAAATATCTAGAGCTGAAACTTAAATGAATTGATAGGCCTAATGATAGATTGTCGCAAATTTTAAAGTAAAATATTTTAACTTGGTATCCCCTATACAGCAAACAAAAATAGCCGACATGAGTGTACAACAATGCTTTTACGCACACTAGGCTAGCGAAGCCGTGCCACAAAAATTTCATCGGTCTGAAGACGACACAGTATCTAGACTTTTATTTAATCTGAGGTCTTCATAAGTTATTTTTATGACAATACAATTTCATACTTCTTCCTCTATTTTAAATCAGAGAGAATTTCTTGTATTTATACAGTGAAGTTAGCTAAGTATATTGAATTCTCTTTAGCTTCGATTGTTTCTATATTTTCGATCAAGGATCTTGTTTTAAATAAACTTATAATTCCAAGTAACTACTTTATTAATCTCATTTTGCTTGTTGTGCAGGCTACTTACTCTATTATGAGCTATAATTTTATAGTAAACAAACTCGAAGACTGAATTTGGAGAACCAATGTACCTACCTTTAATATTTTGTATCTATGCATACATTTTATTTATCCATTATTAGCCTGTAGCATCGCTATTCTAGCTTCCCACAAGTTCAACACTGGATCCGATCTTCGATTCTCCACAGCAACCTCCCTAACTAGAGTTACACTCTATCTTGCAAATGTACGTTCCACACTACGAAATGTTTACATTTTCCACTTAAGAACCGGCCTATCCCGTCGATTATTTATCGGTTCATAAGGATATCTGTTGAAACCCACAATCACTTCGTCGATGTAATCATTTAAGTCATATATGGGCAACAACCGGCCCGCGAGCCGCATTCGGCACGCGAGACATTTTCAAAAAACCCAATAAAAAAATATTACATAAGGTACTTATACTCATGGGAGTGACAGTGAGGAGTGAGTGAGACTCCTTTGATGTTTGCCGCTTCACTATTTGATAATCGCCGCCACCCGGCTTGCTCGATCAAATTCTCTGAGGTATACCGCCTCACGGGCGACACATCAAAAGATTTATTGCTTCTCAATTATTCTGAACTAGTTTATTCCAGATTATTCATTAATTTTGCCTATATAAGCAGGTGGATGGCCCAAACGTTAGTTCAGTTCTATTTGAGCTACCGAGATGATGACTTGGGCAAGCGATATCCTAGCGAACTGCTCGAGCCGTCAATTTGCTTTGTGACTTTGTGTGCATCTTGAGTGGTTACTAACTATAGTTTGTTATTAAATTTTTTGAACGAAAAGTAAACAAAAATGATGTCTGGTGGCTTCGTACAAAAAGGAAAAGTAGATACAGAGGGTAGCCAGTTTGAAGAAAAATGGACTAAAGAATTCTTTTTTATCTTGCACAATGGTAAGCCTATTTGTTTGCTGTGTTTGTTTTGTTTGTTTGAATCCATTTCAGTAATGAAAGAATTCAATATAAAGAGGCATGCATTACTCAACTAAGCATACCACGCTGCACTCACTGACAGGACAATTAAGAACAGACAAAATCCAGAAGATTACCGCAAATTTGGAAAAACAGCAACAAACGTTTCATAAACAAAGAACACAACTTGATAATATTGTGAAAGCAAGTTTTATAGTTAGCTTTTCCAGTATTTTGTGTCTTGAATAGAAAAATGAATTTGAAAACATTTGTTTGTCAAGACGAGCTGTGTTGTTCGACGTATAGAAATGATGACTAATGATATAAAAACAACATTTACTGTCCGTATTGCTGGTTTTGAATCATTTTTCATATCATTAGACGAGAGCACCGATTTGTCTGACACAGCTCAACTGGCTATATTTATTCGAGGTGTTGATAAGGAGTTCACTGTTACTGAGGAATTGCTTGCTTTACAGCCGCTAAAAGGAACCTCTTCAGGAGAGGATATTTTTATTGAAGTTCAAAACGTATTCACAAAGTTTTGGCTTGTCATGGTCAAATTTAATTGGAGTATGCACTGATGGTGCACCTTCTATAGTCGGCTTACGTAAAGGTTTCATCGGAATTTTGATTGAAAAAGCAACAGAATGAAATGTGCAAAAAGATGATTTGACAGTCCTTCATTGCATTATCCACCAACAGAACTTGTGTTCTAAGTCCATTCGACTCCAGAATGTTATGAATGTGGTAGTTAAAAACCATCAACTTTATTCGATCCTGAGGGCTTAGCCATCGTCAGTTCAAGGCGTTTTTGGATGAAATATCAGCTGAATATAACAATGTAACATATTATTGTGAAGTCAGATGGCTGAGCAATGAAAAAATGTTGAAACGGTTTTACGACCTTAGAATGAGATAGCAGACTTTATGAAAATAAAAGATAAAATGGGTATATGACTTAGCGTTTCTGATCTATCTTACAGGCTATTTAAATGATTTAAATTTGAAACTTTAAAAACAAGGACAGTTAGTAAGTGATTTGTAAAGCCATTTGAAAGCGTTTCAGATCAAACTGCGTTTGTGGGAGTCACAGATGACGTCTGGTAACAGTTACCATTTCAACACGCTCTCTGCATATGAAAATATTGATTATGCTCAATATGCTGAAGAACTTAAGTCACTGTCGGAACAATTTTCGAACAAATTCAGCGACTTCAAAAACATGGAAGACTGTTTCAGTTTATTTGCTACTCCTACAAAATGTAATGTACAAAACGCTCCAATATACTTACAAATGGAGTTGATCGAAATTCAAGAAAAATCACTCCTAAAATCCAAATTTGAAAACGTAGAGTTGTGCGATTTCTACAAAAAATACCTAGGAGAAGATAATTTTCCGCAGCTTAGAAAATTCGCAGGAAGATTTATTTGTGCGTTTGGCAGTACTTATAAATGCGAACAGTTCTTTTCATTGAGTAATGTTAATAAATGAACACATCGTACAAGACTGACTGACGATAATTTGGAAAATTCTTTACGTCTTTGTATCAGTGGAATTAATCCAAATATCGATGGATTAGTTTCCCAAATTCAAGCTCAAGTGTCTCATTGATTTCGGTCTATTTAACTTTGGTAGTTTGTAACAAATGCAAATTTAACGATTTAATTATAATGTACCATTTTTTAAAATTTCATTTACCTATTTTAATAAATTGTACTATAATAACATTGTCGTATTATTTCATGTCTACTAACTATCGCAAAAAATATTATCACTACTTTAAAATGCACTAAGTACTTTTAAACGCGGCCCGCGAACGTATTTGCACGCTAAAGTATGGCCCTCAACATGTCAAAGGTTGCCCATACCTGATTTAAGTTATAAGCTATAGTATTCACTTTACTTCGCTGTTTACATGGAAAATAACTTAAAATTATATTTTATAGGATCCTAACAAGTACAAGTCGAACTTGCCCCGTTTAATAAATGTCTCAGGCCGGCACGAGGCTGCGGTGGAGAAAATTCTAAATGAATTAAAAAGTCAATCTATAGATCCTGAACAGTTAGCTCTTCTACACAGTATACATTCGCGTAATGTAACGGGACACTTGGCGAGAGGATTTATCATAATGGGTATGAGATGAGTAAACTAAAATAAAAAAGAATTCTTAATTTTCTTTAAAGCCAATCTCTAATATTTTGGTGTAATATTTCTATAACATTCCTTCCTACCCTATTCTACTATCCACTTCCATCTCGTTGCTCTTGAAATGTCATCACGTCAACCTATTTGTCGTCTTCCGATAAAGCGTTTTATTTGTTAATTTTTTTATTTACTTTAAAAGGCAAATAAGAATACAATTTATTGTGTTCTATTTATAGATACAAACGAACATCAAGAAACGATCCCATTATGTGAGAGTGTGGAGTACTACAATGATACGACGCGGCCGCTTTGGTTTGTTTACAGCGGAATGGGCTCCCAATGGCCTGGAATGGGTAAAGAACTAATGCGAATACCAATTTTTGCAGCAGCTATCGAACGGTAAGTTTCAATCGAACGTTAATTTTCTACTAAATGAATAGGAAAGATTGATAAATAGCAAGAAAACGACAAATGCCTACGAAAGAAAACCTAAAAAGTTTACATCACCATCATGTTGATGACCTAGTTAAATTCCTACTCATATTTGTAATATTTTTTCCATTGTTTTGAGATTATCATTGATAAGGCTTTTAATATCATGATCATCATCATGATATTAATACTGTTGGGAAATACAAATATAAACGCTTCCATTTATTGTTTTTATTGAAAATTATGTAAAGACAAAATAATTTAGATTACTTTGATATTTTTTTAGTTTTTATCAGTAAATATTTTAAATATAATTGATAGTTACATACACATACACACCTTTTATAGGTAAATAACTAAAACGCAATTTATAGAGCATACAAACGTTCATACACCTATAGCGTACCTATTGCTGCTATTATTGCACCTGAGAGCCAGCCTTCCACTAAGTTTAGCTTGCTACCATTTTGGGCCACATCGTTACTTAAGATCAGGTGAGCCAGAAGGCCAGAAACCTATAAGGACAAAAAAGGCTAAATTCTATATATGTATGTGTTTGTCTCAATCACATGACAATTTGAGATTCCGCCAAAAACTCTCACATGATATTCGAAACGAATTGGTTTTCAAATCCCCGCATAATTTTTGGCCTTTTATCAGTTGATATCGCAAAAAATATTGAATTACATTGAAAATTATGGATATTTTCGTGATTCAGTAGCAATAAAATTGTAAAAAAATTGATTTTTTTTACAATTTCATGCATTGTCCCTATTCTAGAAAATTTTAAATCATTTAATAAAATTAATTTGCTATAGATTTAAATATCTCAAAAATGTTTATAAAATATAAACGTTTAATAATAGTATAATTTTTCTTAGGTGTCAACGAGTTCTACAACCAAAAGGAGTCGATATTGTAAACATTATCACTTCGAATGATAAATCAATTTTCGACAATATACTTCACTCATTCGTGGGGATAGCAGCTGTACAAATAGGCTTAACTGATGTTTTACGTGAATTAGGCTTAGTACCAGACAAAATTATTGGTAAATATAACATTTGATATTTTTGTTTTTACAAATACACGTTTTATATCAAAATATAGAAGTAACATTTTCGTAGTACACGGTCCACTGTCAAAGATTGTAATCCGAATTGATTTGTAAAATAGTATCAGTTAGTTTCTTCCACAATTACTTTTTTGGTCCGTAATTGAAATTAAATATGAAACGATACAGGTCACAGTGTAGGAGAGCTCGGATGTGCGTACGCAGACGGTTGCTTGACGTTAGATGAGATGATATTATCTGCATACAGCCGTGGTTTAGTATCTACAAAGCTTCCATTGATACGTGGTTCCATGGCTGCCATCGCATTGGGATATAAACAAGTAAAGCATATTTTCATGAAAACCCGTTAGAGTTCATTAAAATTACAGATTATTATAAAACTAGTTCTGTCACAGGTTAAAAATATATGTCCGCCTGAAATAGATGTAGCTTGTCACAACGGACCGCAATCCAGTACTATATCTGGTCCCGCTGATGTGATGCGCGATTTTGTAGCCAAGCTGACTGCTGAAGGTATTTTTGCAAAGGAGGTACCTTGTTCCAACATCGCTTACCATTCACGTTATATTGCAGATGCTGGTAAGAAGTTAATCAAATTTTCATAAAATTATAGACCCATATCGAAGACCGGTTATTTTTTATTTTATTTACTCACTCACAGGTCCAGAGCTTCTGAAATATTTAAGTAAAGTAATAAAGACGGCCAAGGTTCGAAGTGAACGTTGGGTTTCAACGTCGGTACCGCAAGCAAACTGGAATATGCCTTCCGCCAAATATTCTTCAGCTGAATATCATACTAATAATCTTTTGGTAATCATTTAATTATTGATCGTATTCTACTTACTTACCCTACTCTTGTGATCCATTTGAAAATTCACCTGAAAACAGAGTGCAAAAATAGTGTGGCTACCGGTGACATTGCCTTTCGTAAAAACTTGAATTGAATTGAAAAAAAATATATATTGTTCCCCTTACCCTTTTATAATAAATTATTTAAATAATTACAAAACTAATTCAGTTTTTTCTTTTAATTTTAAGAGTCCAGTGTTATTTGAGGAAGCATCAACTCTGATACCAGCCAACGCGGTTCTCGTGGAGATTGCTCCACATGGGTTGCTACAAGCCATCCTTAAACGCTCGCTACATCCCACCTGCTACAATGTAGCTCTCACTAAACGTAATCACCCTGATAATGCTTTATTAGTTTTGGAAGCTATTGGGAAGTAAGTACAACAAATTAATTATTTACATTTGTTAAGCCTTGTTATTAGAAAATAAAAACCTCATTTAGATCCATTAAAAACAACTATGAACGTTAAACTACTACACCAGTTTGGAAAACATTCCCACTCATCGAAAAGACGCGACAAGAAAGTCGATCGGATTTATCATTTTGATGCTTTGTTAATAATATTCATTGTTAATAATTATGGTATTTTAGTGGTTGTACAGAGAGTCATTGCGAGAGATTACTATGATTCTCTTATTAATCCATCCTATAATAACCTTTTAACAGTAAAATCTCCTTGATCTCTGCTTAAATTGGTGCTTGAACTTGTTGAACTTTATTTTCGTAGAACCGAACAAAAATTCAAATCTTTTATTAATTTTTCCGAGTCTAAAACTAAACGAGACATTTGTGTTTATTTCTGTGGGTCGTTTACAAAATCTATATTGTCTAAATTTTTTCGAACATGCATTAAAATATCAAATCAATTAAAATGTACTAGGAGGGCAGTGAAGATATTAAATACCTGAAATTTAGTCTTTAGTACTCTCTAGATCCCATGTTGAAATTTGGTCGTTTACATAATATAAACATTGTGTCTACTTCTAAAGTAAACTATAATAATATATTAAGCTATGGAAGAAAGCTAGCAGTGGCTATATATGTTAACTGGTGAATCTTACGTACTGCGAATAACGCAGAGCTTTATCCAATCCGATACTATATCCAACGCGTTTATATCATGATATTTCGACAATGATGAGCATTTTCACCGTTATCAACGAGTGTAATGCAGTTAATTAACAATACTGGAAGTATATTTTTATATAAATAATTACACAAAAAAAAATACATTTTCTATTTCATCAAAACTAAAATTTACAACTAATACAAATTTCCGCATAAACAAAATATTTTAAATCTTCAATATGTTAAGTAACATGCAAAATTTCTAATGATACTGATAACTGATGCCTTCTTATATTTTCAGATTATATAACCAAGGATATACGACAAAAGTGAACGCATTATATCCAAAAGTTGAATTTCCAGTCTCAGCTGGTACACCTATGTTATCACATTTAGTGGAGTGGTCCCACAAGGAGAGCTGGTAAGAAAACGAAATCTTCTATGTTATAGATTATTAGAAAATTTGTAGTAGCAAGTTAAATTATTAAAAAGTAATGAAAAACTCGACTGCAACAAAAACAGAACTAAAAAAAAATATTGCCCGTTTTTTGCTATTTATCTGATTCCCAGACGTCGTACTTAAATATTATATAGCCTATTACACTCCCACAATTAAGTCCAATCTAACGACATCTCGTATGCTAAAATTTATTAAACCGTTTAGCCTACACAGCGTGCTAAATAAATAGACATACATCAATACATTCATTCATACGCTCGAAAAACATAACCCTCCTTTTTCGCAGTCGGGTAAAAGTAGTTTGGCACCTTTTGGTGTCCTTTAATTCTACAGTTTTTGGAGCTTAATCCACTTAGTACATGAATGGTGTGTTATTAATTAATAATAATCTTCTTGTCTTAGAAAATTATATTTAATTATCCTGTAAGGTTTTAAAAGTACTAACTGTTTCTGCAACTTCGTCCGCGTGGTTTATTTTGTTTATGAAAATCAGCAACAAAAAAAATCTAATATTGCGGCGTTTCACCGGTATAAGCTTTGAGAATAACCCAAGTAAAATAATAAGAAACGTTAAACAATATCCTCCAAAAGACTCATTAAAGGCATACAAAAATGTTAATTTTGCAATACTTTATGAAAAGCTAGGTTTATTCATTTTCATAACTTTATTTTTATTAACCGTTAATATTCAGTGAATTATAAAGCTTTATAGAAAGTCCGTGTAGTGTAATTTAATTTAAAAAAAAAAAACATAAAACGACATCTATCATGGAAATTTAGTTAGAATAGATATTCTTATTTATTTTTAATAACATTAAAATGTATCTAAAAACATTAAAAATAATAATAAATACCCAGCCTTAAACTATACTTAAATGTGACCATAAATATTAAAACAATTTCATGATAATTTAAACCAAGTTGTATAGCGCCATCTATAAATACTCGTTGGAAATAAAAATATATATGTTAATTGTTTTTATTTAAAATTACAAAAAGATAAAATAATTTGGATTAATTTGGCATCGTTTTACTTTATCATTATATTAATATGTGAAGCAAAAACTGTGTACCCCTTTTTAAGCGTATTGCGTGCACGGAAGACAGTGAGATTTGGCATGTTTAAAGTTTATAAGGAGGAGTTCAGAAAGCTAAAATTTATCTATAATAACTGTTACTAATATATTAAATAAAATAAATTAATACTGCGAATCCTAACACAACCGGTGCCATTGAACATAGACCCTCCAAAATATTGACATTTTCACTCGACGAAAAGTGACAGCAAGTGATGTAGATAATTCTCATGGTTTAGGTTCATGAATACTGCAAATGTCAAACAGAAAATAGTCTATTATCAAAAAGTCGCTGGTCCAATTTCGATTTTAGGGCGACCGCTAGTTTCAATAAATGTTTGAAAATATTACAGAATATCATATACATAATATAATACATTCCTTTTTTATATGTACATAAGTTTAACAGAATTTATAGAGCATACATATGTCCATTCGTGAAAAAATGAATCCTAAATGTACCTTTAGCTTTGAACATTGATTATTAAATATTGAACATATTTGAGTTTGAAATACTAAGAAAAAATTAATTTAAAAATATAATTCTGAATCATATATGATTTATGATTTCATATCAATTTAAAATTCTTCATATTACTCACTTGGTAGATAGAAAATAGAATAGAAATAGAAAATACTTTATTTTTACAAACATACACAGTACAATAAAAATCAAAAGTACAAAAAATAACAGAACAGAAACAACAGGCGGCCTTATTGCTTAAATCAATTTCTTCCAGGCAACCTTACAAAGGATTGAAAGAAACAAAGAACGAAATAGTTAAAATATAAAGATATACTAGTTAATATCGTACTTATACAAATACAAAAACAAATATATAAACAATAATATTAGTAATAAAAATAAAAGCTACAATTCTATGTACATAGTATGAAATTTCATATACATACACACATAAACATACAAACACACATACAAGCACCAATAGTGATCCTTAACTAAGTTTTTAAAAATATTAAGTAATTGCGCACGACTTATTGGTAAGGGTAATGCATTCCATAACCGACCTGCCTGGGTTGAAAAAGACTTGTCAAGAAAACTAGTCGTATGTTTAGGTATTTCTAAAGTTACATCTTCAGACGATTTCAAATTACATGTATGTAAATCACGAAGATATTTAAATAGTTTTTTAAGATAAAAAGGGGTCATCGGCTTAAACAGATTATTACAAAGTAAAACCAAGATATGTGTATCCCTGCGTAACCTTATTGGTAGCCATTTGAGTTTAGTCCGGAATTCAGATACATGGTCAAATTTGCGTAACCCATAAACGAACCGTATGCCAAAATTTTGAAGTCGCTCAAGTTTATCAAGTTGTGCTTCTCTGTCAGATCTAGATAACTGGTATCAGCATAGTCAAGGATTGAAAGAAGGAGAGATAGAGCAAGAGTAATTTTTGTGGCAGGGGGGAGAAAGTTACGCAATCTTCTCAGTGATCCAGCAGACGCATACATTTTCCGGCTGACTTCTTGTAACTGAGGACCCCAAAACAAATTTGTATCTATATAGATCCTTAAGTTTTTTTAATTTGTCACTTATAGGAATTATAGTACCATTCAATATGACAGGAGGAATTTGTTGTTGGTCAACTTTTGCAATCAATCTGGGACTCCAATAATAATGACTTGAGTTTTGGTTGGATTAACTCTTAGATTGTATAAATTGCTCCATTGGCAAATATGCTCTAAATCGTTATTAATAATGCCTATAGCTTGCATCAATTTATCAGGAGAAACCTGTAAATATTTGTAATTTGCAGATCATCTGCGTAAAGATGGTAGGACGAAAGTAAATTATTTGATATTGAATTTATTAAAATGCCAAAAAGTAATGGAGATAAAACACCCCAGTAGAATGCCAGTAGACAGAGAACATCAAGAGGAAAAAGTATCATCAATGCGAATACGCTGTCTGCGGTCATACAAATAACTACGAAACTAGTCGATAACAACTGAAGAAATATTAAGAGAAAAGAGTTTGCCGAGCAAGACATCATAATCTACAGTATTGAAAGCATTACTAAAGTCAAGCAGCGCAAGCACCGTAAGTTTACCATGCTCCATGCCTAACGGGAAGTCATTGGTAATGTGTGTAGTAACAGTACTGTGACCGGTACGAACACCAGATTGAAATGAATTAAAGAGAGTTTTTACAGAGAAAGGAATTTAGTTGCGCATAAACTAGACGTTCTAAGACTTTAGATAGAAAAACCAGTATATAGATATGACGATATTCGGAGAAAAAAGCAGGATTGGGCTTTTTAGGTAACGGTATAATCTGAGCATTCTTCCAGGCTGTTGGAAATAAGCCGCTTGTTAGAGAATAGTTAAGAATATGACAAATTACAAGAAGGATTTGTTCTAGAAGAAGAAGGATCATCTTACGACTAATATCATCAGTCCCTATAAATGCTGTAGCATTTGACGATATTTTCATAACGCATTTCTCAACATCAGAGGCTGATAGTTATTCAAAGATAAATTGGGAATGATTAAGGATAGGAAGTGACGATAAACATTGTAATGTACTAAATATCACTGTTCCATTAAAATTAGATGAAGTAGAAAAATGTGAGCTCAATAAACCAATATCCAAATTTTTAGAACATGTGGCCTGTCGAGATTTCCCAATGCCTACTGATTTAAGAAATCTCCAAACTTTAGCCGAATCAGCCGATTCTACGGATTTATGTATGTATTGACGTTTGCCATCCTTGCACAATTTATTGCAATAATTGCGTATGCTCACATATTCATCACAGTTTGAAGGTTTTGATAACTGCTCTGATATCATCATTAAGCCAGAGTTATGGAAAATGTTTAATTTTTATGGCACGAATTGGAGCGTGTTTGTCATAGAGTTGGGTTATTTCAGAATTAAAAATGTCTAATTTTTTATCAATTAATACTGCCTTTAAAAGGTATTTCCAGTCAATGTTTTTTGCATCATCATAAATCTTGTCAAGTTTTATATCATTAAAATTCCGTTGTAAAAGAGTTTTTGATTTAACTTTAGGCGGACGAACCCTATAAGAGAGAAATATTAATTCATGATATGAGAAAGCATCAGCTGGGCATTGACCGTGACTAACAACGTAATCAGAGGATGTAAAAAATATTAAATCAAGCAGCGAAGGCACCCAGCGCTGGCGGCGGGGGTTATGGTGACATATCAAAAACATAAAACGGAATACGTGTGCGCAAGTACAAGGTGTCCAGAAAGGGTATCGGGTATTTGTAAGTTCAATGAAACAAAAACTATTTGTATGCAATAAAAAAGTTTATTGTTTATTATTAGCATATGAATTGGAGAATTATTTGGAAAAGATGATGTTATCCAAATGATGACCGTTACGTTGCTGGCACTCTTCTAAACGGAAATGAAAATTGGCGATAACACGTTGAAACATAGCTATCGATATTGCTGCCATTTCTGACCTGATGTTTTGCTTTAACTGGGTTAGATTCGTCGGATTGTTTTGATAAACCTTACTTTTAAGGTATCCCCATGCAAAATAATCAAGCGGGCTAAGGTCGGGGCTTCTGGGAGGGCAGTTGATGTTACCCCTTCGCGAAGTGACTTTATTAGGGAATAATTCGTTAACAACTTCCATTGAGTCATTTGAGGTATGGCAAGTGGCCCCATCTTGCTGGAACCACGTTCTTGAGTTGAAACCTGCAAACTCCTGCAACTCTGGGAGCAAAAAATTTCGCAACATATCGCAATAATGGTCACTATTCACATTAATTGCTCGGCCTCGTTGATCTTCATGAAAATAAGGACCAATTATGCCTTTAGCAAACATAGCGGCCCAAACAACGACCTTTGGGCTATTCAGGGGTCGTTCATGCTTTCGTCTCGGATTCTCCACTGCCCAGTACCGACAATTCTGCTTATTAACATGACCATTCAGGTGAAAATTTGCTTCGTCACTGAACAGTATGTTGTTAAAGTTGTTAAATCGCTGCAGCATTTCGTTCGCAAAATTCAGTCAATTAGCATAGTCCGTATCCTTCAATTCTTGAACCAATTGAATTTTATAGGCTTTTAGATGTAAGTCATTCTTTAAAATCGAATGTAAAGACGATTTTTTGATGTTCAACGCTTGGCTTCGCTTTCGGATGGATAAAGACGGATTTTGACGAACCGACGCCTCAACTTCTTCAATTGTTTCTTCATCGCGAACTGAACGAGGACGACCAGAGTTTTGAATTTTAACTGTCGCACCTGTATTCTCGAACATCCTGATCCATTTCCTAATGCTATCGTCACTTGACGCGTGGCGTGTACGATATTCCGCACGATAGAGACGTTGAGCAGTCACTATTGAATCACCATTATGATAATACGCTCGTACGCAAAATGCGCGATGCGTCCCCGAGTACTGTTCCATCGTGACTAAAACTCCACAAAATGGCGGACGCCACGAACCCCTCCCCGCACCCTTTAGACGCCCCGTTTCGAATATGGCGCGAAAACAAATACCCGATACCCTTTCTGGACACCTTGTATATCGCTACACCGCCACCAACATCATTCTTATGATAATTTCTAATTAATTGATACCCAGGCAGTGAATATGAAATAGATGAAAGACATGGTTTAAGCCATGTCTTAGAGATGAAGATAGCATGAATGTTTTTATTGTCAAAACTTGCCAACATATCAGAGAAGTGTGCTGGAATACTTTGAGCATTTATTAAGACATCTGAAAACTGAGACTCCAGGGTTTATCTTAACGAGGGTATGCTAGCAAAACTGTCAGAATCACTGCTGAGTCATAAGTATCACTACTGTGCCCAGAATCAGTCATTATTGGGGTGTAATTGAATTAATCTGTATACAAAAACAAAAAATGATAAAGTGTGTTGTTGTAAATTAACAGAATATAAATATATAAAAAAACAGTAATTTTAATTATATATATATGACGGAGGTTTAGCTTCTCCATCCTTAGTACAGCTCATTGTCAACGTTTTTAACGTTGGGCGTCGGTGGCTAATTGGATAGAACAAACTTGTTTCACGGATTAGATATTACCAGACAGTATGTAGGTAGGCATGTATAATTAATAATAGAGTACGTCTCTCAGAACGCGCGATAGTTTTAGTGACGTCCGCACGCGCCGCCCGCTAACAAGAAAGTGAGTCGTCTCCTTACTGCCGACTCGGTGGCGCCTGCGTCACTAACTCCATCGAGCGCCATCAAAATGAATAGTTGGTTTAGTGTTATTGGTAAGAATATATAAAAATAAAAGAAAGAATAAATGAAAAATAACATGGGCAAAAAGAAAAAGAAAAAAATAATATAATAAACAAATATCCCATTATCAGAGTATAAACATGAAACTCAAAAATAACAAAGAGTTAATTATAATAACACAATAAAAAATAAATAAAAAACAATAAGAATTAAACACATATAAAAAGAATAATGACATAAAAATAAATAGTGAGGAAAGGAATGTATTTTATGTGAATAGTAACAAATGCATTATCTATGTAAATTACAAGAATATAATAATCCTCGCCACATAGAAATAACATGAAAGTAAAAAAGTAAGTATGAATAACATGTAGGTAAAAAAGGTAGAAACTATAATACGAATAATAATATATGCAGTACAACAACGCAAATTAGAAATTAATTGAAGGTAGATACAAATATCACTAAAAACAAAATCCCTGAAAGTGTTACATAATAAAAGTAGGTAAATATTATTATATTTAGTTAAAGGCAAATATTATTTCTTACTGACAGTACGCTTACACCTAACGTTAAAATACTCTGGAGCCGCATTCTTTTGGGTATCCACAATATTAATCTTGATTAGATCCGTGAGAGAAATGATACGCTGGCGAGTCCCATCCGGCACAATTGCAAAAATGTTTCCATCCCGACTCCAGCAATTTACAACACCAAACTTCTCCCGTGCCGCCATAAACACTTTGTGTCTAGTTTTAGTAAGAAACTCAGACATAGTTTGACAAAGACATAGTGTGATTTTAAGTTTAGTTTTAGTGAAACATAGCCGGTCCCGGTCAGCAACATTCTTAAATTTTAAAAGGATCGGTGGAGGTTTTATGAAGTGATAAAAGACGCCCCATTCTGTGACATCGACTAATATCAGTTTCGGAGAAATCACTAATTTTTGGATTTTCTTTGATGGCCTCGATGGCAACCAGAGTGGTCACTTCTTTAGTTTGCTCCGGCACACCATGAAGCAGATGTATATACCTACATGATCGAGTCTCGAAATTGTCAACAGTACTGGCAAGCAGCTCCATCTGACGCAAACAACCCAGCGCCTCCACAATAAATTCCTTGAATGAAGTAAAATCTTTGGCAAGGCTCGATACATTAGGAGCGGTGCTAGGTGCCCTCTGTAGCCTCAGCCTCGAAGTTGGACATCCTATCTCTAAACATAGCCATTACTTCCTCTAGTGGTGCCTTAAGCGATTCCATATCACTTTTATTATAAACTACCCGTTATTAGGAAAATAAGATAATGAAACAATATATCTCACGTTATAACATCATTTGAGCTTCTAACCCGTTGTATGATAAGAACATTGAAATACCAAACCGACACATCACAATCAAACTATCATATTTATAAATGACACAATGTAAATAGACAAAATATATTTGAAAACTTAGACAAAAATATACAAAGCGCTGAGTGCGAAAAAACTAGCTCGCTAGACGGCTCGAGGTCGTCGTCGGTTTAATTTATTAATAAATAGTATATTGACCGTAGAAACACGACACTCTGTTTATAATAATCTGACAAGTCTATTACTAAATAAAATACCTGAACATCAAAGTTAAATTCAGATTTGATTCAATTTAGTATAGTTGTGTCAAATGTATGAAACTGTTTAACGATTTAAATATGAGTTAAGTTTTGGTTCAAGCCGCCTTTAATCATTTATTATCTGTAGGGGCTAAATTATAAATAATTATTATTTTCTGTAGATTTCAAAAAAAAAGGAAATTTAAAAACCGTTTTTAGTATACTCATATGAAATTGCAAATATAAGAGTAGGTACTTGAATCGAATATAGTTATTGTTCTCATAAATAGATGAATAGATTTAGGTACAAAACTAAATATTGTTAAGTATTTTAACACATTTAGATATATTTTTGTTATTAATAAGTTTGCTCTCTTTACTGTTTATTAGAACTATGATTTAAAATGTTTTTAGGAATTTGCATTTATATAAGCATGCGTCTAGAAAAACTGCTGCATGTAGCAAATTCATTATCTCCATCACTGATAAAGAATACAGCTATTTACAAGGACATGCTATGAGAGGTAATTTTTTTCTTTTTTCTTCATAATAAAACATCAGTTCACTTCGTAATGACTTATAATAGTAATGCCTAAAACCTACAGAAATGAACTGAGTGGAAAGTTGAATTCAGGTTTAAAATCTATGAGAGAAACAACTTAAAATAAAAATTATCCACTTAATAACGAATACATCTTTCTATTCCTGTCATTTTTCGCGCTTTCGGTTAAATTTGTATAAAAATAAAATTATTGCTTAAAGCTTAAACCAAGGCTTGAAACTATTATTGGCACTTGATTTTTTTTTAGGAAATATGATGTATCCCTTTGCAAGTGGACTTGTTGCCGTATGGGACACTTTGGCAATGACTCTTGGTACAGATAAAGATAATATGTCAGTACAATTCAACAATGTGCACTTGTATATACAGCCAATACTGCATGAACAACGACAGTTGAGGCTCAATGTATCCCTACACAGAGGCACTGGAAGATTCGAGGTAAGTGAGAAAGCTTCAAAGGGGCATTGTTATGAATTTCATAATTTTTGAAAAATTTGTGGTGATAAATCCACACTAATCGACATTTTCAATATTTAGAACCTATGTAAAATATGCGAAGTCGCTAACACAGGCCTACATGAAAGCGACGACCTGCAGTAGATTGCCGATCTCACGGTGGGCAACGTTGTTTTTGGTTAATACTGTGCTTACCATAAGTTACAATGCCTTCATTTTGCAGTAATGCTATAAAACATATTCACTTGCGGTGTTTTCATTTTTTTCATCCAGTAATTTCATTTTTACTCGTATTATATATTGACATTTCATATTCTCAATTGAGAAATTACATAATGTACAAAATTTCATCAAAGTTTGTTCAGAATTATTTTTTTACTATCACTTAATGTAATATTGATAATTTTTATAACCTATCAATTATGGAATGATGTATGCTTCCCGTCTATAAAATTTGATCAGAATAGTTTGAGAATTGGTGAAAATTTAATTTATTGTGGATCAGTCATTCTAGTGTAGTTTTTAATATCTTGCGAATTTCTTAACGCGCTCCCACCTTAACAATTTAATAAATATAACTCTGTATTAAAAAAATATCAACTGTATCTCAAAAGTAATTTCATTAATTATAGTTTATTACATGACCTCACTTTTACGAAATTTCTTAAAACATTGCTCTCAGATTGCTAAAATTCGCATAATTTTCGATGATTGTTTGATTATGTATTAGCAATTAATTGATACCATTTTCATATTTTACATTTCTCTTTTATCTAGGCCTAAGATAATATGAACGAGTATCCATCTACTTTAATCCTCTAATATAATTGAAGCGAATAATTTAAAAAAGCTACATTTTATAATTATAGAGTATGTGTGGTTCACTTGTGCTTACGTCAAAGCTATAAAGATTTTTTTTCTTCATACAAAATTTTAACCCTTGTTTTAGAAAGAAAGAAAGAAAATTTATTTGACACTAAAAATACGGATATAATTAACACGGCACATTAAACAAGAGTTTACAATAGAAATATTACTAATTAAATTTATACAAAAGCCGTACTTAAGACCAAAAGGGACCTCAGCTCAGCATATGCTATAGCAAAAATGCTATAGCGCTGGTTTTACACCTTTAAGTGATGAATTTTGTTAAATGCTGATACACTTGTTTCATTATTTTTATTAAAGACTCCAAGTAAAAAAAATTGTATCAAAAGACAATGTTTTTTCACATACAATCTCTCATTCCCTATTTTACACCCTTAGGAGTAAGATTTCCCTAAATCCATTCTTAACGAGCGTCTACATCGTAAAAGGAGTAACTGTAATAAATTTTAAGTCAATCGAATCTATAGTTTCTGAGATAGTTAAATAAAAATTATTTTTAGCAAAGAAATTTTCAACCCCTTTTTATACACTCTTAGAGGTTGAATTTCCCAAAATCTGTTCTTAGTTCTATTTAATGATATAGATAAAAAACTATATTAGGTTTATTTCTTATTTCTTTATCAGGTAACGGATGATTTTTCTCAAGTTATGTCTGGATTCATAACTAAGAAGTATTCGAGATATTTTGCTTCGAAAAGAATACCTAATAGCTATGAACATAGGGCACTGAACTCTGATAATATTTACGAGTTATTGCAAGAACGAGACTATTTATACCGGTAAGTTGTTAGCAAGTTTTAGAAACCCACACTTTAATTATTCATATTGTTTTACGACTTGTGGTAAAATATAGTTTACTTTCGATAATAATACGAGCACATAGAAACTTCATGTGACATTCATGTGGCATCATGGCGTAATAAACACATTTTTTATTGATATTTTGCTTGTTTGAGAATAATCTGGAATGGAAGAAAACGTGTAATGCAAAAAATGGTAAAAAAACCATAAAGCAAAAATAAAAAAATAAACAATGGAGAAGCAATAAGTGAAATGTTACAAACAAGCCTTTTAAACCAATGATATTTTATAAGTAGATACGGCATTGACGCTCTTTACATGCTGTAATATATGTGGCAACACACATTACGAAGTGTCATGGCGATTGATAATAGTACATTATTGAATAAAAGATGTTCTCAAGATATAAAAGTATATTTATTATACATGCCATCGTGAATGAGTGACAATTGCCCTCAGTTCACTTTCGTCTTGATACCGGCGCGAGCGAGAATAAAATTTTATACTTTTTTGACAACAGAGTTTCCGCCTTACGCTGTGATTTCCTTTCCTTTTTGTTACAACATGCTGACAACAATATATTTGCCACTTTCAAATTTCTTTTAGTTAAATTATAACGCATCTATTTATAAAATGTCATTTTAAAATACGCTTATGGACTTATTCTAAACGAACGCAACAAGAGAAGCCAAATTAGCATTACACCCATGTTATTTGTATTTATTGTACTTTTAAATAGTATTTAGTTTAAATTTGAATCTGAACATCTACGATTTGACTATCGTATTTTCTTTTGATAATGAAGCGTTTTAACTTATTTCTCAAAAGTAGCGACCTCAAAAATAACTGGAACTAGAGATTTAATAACGTCAAATATAAGCATAGAGTATGCTTTTTATGAGAAGCTACAGTATGTGATGAGCAATTACATAACATAAGTTAGAACGCATAATTTTTTGCTACTTCCTTAAATAAAAAGGTCTTTATAAGTCATAGTATAGTTGTATATATAATTTTTTATTACAGTGGTGAATTCCGTAGTATTCACAGTACTAATGCGTCTTTTACTGATGCTTTATTGAATTGGAACAACAACTGGGTGACTCTCATCGATGGTATGTTGCAACTCAATGCCCTGAGACGTGAACACGATGGTGTCTCACAACCAACTCACATTAATTGCATAAATATTGACGTCACGGAACATCAAAAACAAATATCTAGTGGTAACACATTAATCGAAGCCAATGTATCTGAAGTATTTGACATGACACAGTAAATATCTTACTTACACAAATTGATTATTTCTTATATATACAATATCTACAAACTTTTTTATTTGTTATTTCAGATGCGGTGGAGTTGTCTTGCAATATGTGAAATTTCATGACCTGCCGGCAATTTCTGCTGAAAGTGACTTTGAGTTACATGTTTCTTCGCTTGAACGAAATCAGCAGATGGATATCGACGTAATTATCTTTGCAAATTTAAAAATTAAATGTTGTTTATAATATTATCAATCAGAATTGGTGACAATTATAGCTACTACGATAACAGTATAAAAATCTATTTTACAGATAAATAACAACAATGCCGCAGCTGAAAATGCTCTAGCTTTGAAAAGTAAACACTTCGGTGATATAGACTCATTACACTGGATGCAATCACTTGAACCAGTTGGGGCTGGTGTTAAAGTAACGGTACGTACTATAGGTTGAAACTACGTTATAATGCGTACTACTGCTGTCTCTCGAATTACTCACTAGTCTTTGCTTACAATTTAGTGATTCCAAAAATGTTATAATCGATTTCAACATTATAGTTATGTAGCTGTAAAATGCTTCAGGGCATCGTTATCGACAACACATTTCAAAAATAATAAATCTGTATATTATATAAACAGGTACACTATGCGGGAATAAACGTTGGTGATATTTTGCGAGCCATTGGCGAGATTCCTTTAACACAAAACAATGAAGCAATTGGAGGTAATTATGGCGTTGACTTCAGTGGATTGACTGAGAGGTAAGCCTTTTCGAAATACCTTTTATTTATAATTACAGTGTAAACTCTTTATAACGAAACTCAAGGAACTGAGTATTTTTTGTCGTTATAGAGAGTTATCGTTATATGGAGTGGAGTTTCAATATGTGGGTTTTAACGCAAACCAACCAAGTTGGGCTCACTTCAACGTTATACCGAGTTTATCGTTATAAAGGATAACGTTATAAAGAGTTTACACTGTACTTTAAAGCAGTATCGATTTAATATTTATTTGATATTTATATATATATATATATTATATGCCTGTTATATTTTATTACATTTTGGTATTCAAACAAAAATTATCCATAGCAATGGTCACTAATAAATAGTAGCAGATTGAAAAGTTGTAATTATAAAAATATTAAAAACAGAATTGTAAATGTCTCTTACACATCACTAACCACTTCCACTGGAGTAGAAGACATTACAAATATATGAACAGAGCTCCAATAAATCATGGTAGGAGTTATAAAACACATAAAAACATATGGGGTATTCCATGCCAAATCGACCACTTTTGAACCTTACCCCTTTAGATTTCGTTGAAATTTTTTTATCTTTTTCTACTCGATGTAAGACGTTTTTCAAAATTTTTTCAAATTTTTTAATCCAACCCAAAAAACGTTATGAAGCTTTAAAAAAAAATGACTCTATTGTTTTCAAATAGCCATAACACTCTCAAAAATTCTATTAAAAACAAAAATTTTGAAGAAAAAAATCGTCTCGAAAGGTCAATTTTTGAGAGTTATGGCTATTTGAAAATAAAAGAGCCATTTTTTTTAAAGCTTCATAACTTTTTTTGGGTTGGATAAAAAAATTGAAACAATTCTGAAAAACGTCTTTCATCGAGTAGAAAAAGATAAAAAGTTTTCAACAAAATCTAAAGGGGTAAGTGGTTGCGCGCGGGAGTAGTAATAATATGCGTAGTGAGTTATTGGGATTGCGCCACCTGGGGAGTTTGTTAGTTACTAATTACCGCGAGTTTTCCAAAGCGTCCTTCTAACTCGCGGTCGATACCGCTTTACCGCTAGCTGCCTAGATGGCGACACATTATTTAGTACTTAGAAGCTACGTGATCTACGTCACACCCTCACCGCCCACGCGCTATCATCGCCAACGCCCGCACCGCAGTCGCTAGCAAGGTCTACAGGTAAGTGCACGTTCTTCTAACTTATTGCCATTTTATTGTTACTTTCATGTGATCATTCGCCCGCCCGCTCGCCTATGTGTATTTATTTCTAGTCTAGTTAGTGTCTCTTTAGTTTACCGCTTAGTAAGGCTATTTACACGCCTTTCTAACCCCCATTATATGCTCCCGCCGTAGGAGGGCTATTTACACGCCCTTCTGCTACCCCAGTAAGGTTCAAAAGTGGTCGATTTGGCATGGAATACCCCATATAAATAACCTATATATAAATTTAACCTTAATATCGTAAACCCTAATATCATCAGTGCTATATACCTTAAGATATATATGTGTATGTGTATGTAGTTAAACGTCACGAGTAAGTATATATTATCCTTATAGTACAGGAGGGAAGTAAACATACGCTTATGAAGCGTTATATTTACAATTATTTTTTCACTAGCTGGTACCCGCGACTTCGTCTGCGCATGATTAGTACTTCGAGTAGCTTATTTTTTTCTCCAAGGTCATATCTATCTTTAATAAATTATTAATTTTTATTGTTTTCACTATTTTGACAATAATGGCTTACACATAAAATATAGATATATGTAGACCGGAGTTTTTTTGTAGGAGTATTTAAGATAAACATTTCCATTATACATTATATACGTGTAACTCTAACGGTTTTTGCAGCGCACGCCATAATAGCTCGCAGATGGCAAATTTTTTTTCCTACTTTCTTGACACTTAATAATTCACACAATATCTTTATAAATTATAGCCTATGTAATATTCTGATGAACAGGGTGTGCCAGAAAGATTTGCGAATAAAAAAAAACAAATTGGTAAAAACTCACTGACACATTGCTCGAGGAATAGCTGCCATTTCTTCTCGGATATTTATCTTCAACTGGTTAATCGTGGCTGGGTATTGGAGTAGGCTCTACTTTTCAGGTATCCCCACATGAAAAAGTCTGGTGGCGTTAGATACGGACTTCTAGGCGGCCATGCAATGTCACCTCGGCGCGATATCACTTTCCCAGCAAACATCTTGTTTACGGCCGCCAACGAAGCATTAAATGTATGGCATGTCGCACCATCTTGTAGAAACCACGTCACACGATTATAGGCTTCAAATTGTTGCAGTTGCGAAAAGAAAAAAATCCTTAACATGGCTATGTATTGGTCGGAATTTTGCAGTGACAGATTGCCTTTGTTGAATTTCAAAGAAATGTGGTCCGATAATTCCGTGTGCTGATATGGCCGCTCAAACGGTTACTTTCGGCGAATGCAGAGGCTTTTGATGTTTTTCACGTGGGTTCTCTGCAGCCTAGTAACGGCAATTCTGTTTATTGACATGCCTATTTGAGTGAAAATGGGCTTCGTTGGAGAACAGAATATTGTTGAAACTCTGAAAGCATTCCAACATTGTTTCAACAAAAGCTCGCCGTAAAATTGGGTCATTTGGCAGTAATTCCTGCACAAGTTGAATTTTATGCGGGTGCAAATTCAAATCTTTCAACAAAATGCGACGCAAAGATGTTCTGGACACCACAAGTCCAGCTGATCGCTTGCGATTCGATAGACCAGGATTACGTTGAACTGAAGCTCGTAACTTGTTCAATTGCGTCTACCGTTCTTTTTGACCTTGGGCGTCTCGCAGGCTTCTGTTTGAGAGTCGAACCAGTAGCTTTGAACTTTCTGACCCACGATCGAATCACACTTTCCTTCAGACACTGATTTACGTCATGTAATCCAAACTCACGCCGAAATAAACGTCCAACAATAGCGCACGAATCGCCATTTTTATAATAACGTTTAACTAAGAATGCACGCTGCACTCCGGTGAAGCGATCCATGGCGACTAATTTTCCGAGAAACGAGCTTCTCATCCCCACCACTCGCGCAGCCCCCGCTAATAAGGTTTATAACTAAATAGCCATATAAACAAATATTAACCAAATAGAAAGAAATCATTTTAAAAAACGAAATTTCAGTGATGATCGTGTGATGGGAATGGTGCAAGCTGGTGCTTGTAGCAGCCATGTGTTTGTTCAACCGGAACTGTTGTGGCCAGTACCAGCTCATTGGAGCCTCCGAGACGCTGCCACCGTGCCTTTTGCATATACATGCGCATTTTACTGTCTCGTAAGTTATTTTGTTATTTACAATTTAGTTTAAGATTTTTCTATAAAGTTACATTAAAAGTTACAAGTTACATTAAAAGTATGAGCTGTTTTAATTTAGAATCTTTATTTTCTAATTAATTACATTTCGTAAATTATTTTCCCATTTATTGTGTGAAAATTGTTGTGACATGGAATTTTTAAAGAGTAGTGTGAAATATTTTATAGCATCAGGAGCATTTTTGCTAGTAATTAGTTGGTGGGTACGAATTAAAATTATTTGTTTTTACTAGTGCATTAAGGCGGATATACGTCCTGGAATGAATATCCTCATACATGGAGGCGCCGGAGCTCTCGGGCAAGCGGCAATATCTGTATCACTGGCGCATAGTTGTCAAGTTTTCACGACAGTATCCAATAATGATAAGAAACAATTTTTACTCAAACTGTTTCCTGTTTTAAAAGGTAATATTTTATATATAAAAACTTCTAATATGTAGATGAAAGTTATTTAGATAATAAATTTAGATAATTATAGAATTAAATGCGGATGTGAACACTGGCATACCTATACTGCTTCAACATTACAGTGCTCCTGCTTAATACTGTGATTGTCAATGCGTTCTTGCATACATGATGTTCCAAACTTGCTACTCGTGGGTAGTTTCAGCAAAGAACCGTATCCCAGTTTGCTGTTATTTTTAGGCGACCATGGAATGAATTATTAGACCACACGACTGATTGCTACATCTGTCCTATGTATTTATTTTATTTTATTGTAAGAGTACAATTATAGATAACAGGTTGATTATTTCATAATTAATGAGAAAATGTTATACCATGAGAAATCTAACATCTAATTGCAAATTGTACACGATATTTGCTTATAAATTTTAAAACACATTCGGTTTAATACATTATAATATCAATAAGGGTTTAGTTACAGTTCGTCTAGTGATTTCTTAAATTTATTTATTTTATCATGAAATATGTCTTGTTGAGTACAACATTCATCATAATGTCCGCGCATTCAAAATATAGGATTATTTTTCGACACATTAATATTGACAGATGGTATGTGAAATAATTGATATACTCGCAACGATCAAGTGGGTATTATAAAATTAAATTGTTTAAACAGGTTGCCGCTAAACGCACCATTTGTACAAAATGCATAAGTCAGTAACAAACCTTCTGTCTTCAAGACTTGAGTTTGAAGTTAAGGAGTCTTGTCTTTATATTCCGGTAATTTATGTCTTAGACTTGGTCTACCACATGGCTTTCTGAGAAAGCGGCACTGTATTAACTCTATTAAATCTATATGAGTTTTATAGATAGGTGACAAATCATAAAACAAAATATTCGATTCTTTCAACAAAAAAACTTTCTTCTTTTTAACAACGGCCAGCACGTGACGTGCAGGCCATCGCGCGTAAACATCTTGCCGGCCTTGGAACCGCCGGTTACAAAAATTTTGGTAAAGGGCATAAGCCTGTTGAATGCCCGTCGCAGAGTTCCGGAGCTGGTTCTGATGTCCGCTACTCGGTTGACACCGTCGGTACCTGGATAGACCATAATGACTCGCCCAAGCAGCCATCTTGATGGTGGAAGTCGCTCGTCCTTCACAAGAACCATGTCGTTTACTTGTGGTGCTTCTCCATTTCATTTCAAAGCACATCCCTATACTTCAATTCAATATTGTAATAATCAATATTGCTGATTGTAATGGTAAGCTTCATAAGGTATGAGCATTATTAGATAACGGAAGCACATCTAGTTTTATAACAGAAACATTACAATCACAGTTACAAATTCCAACTTACTCTACATCAATTTCAGTACAAAGACTAAACGAACAAATATGTAAAATAACTAAACGTTGCGATGTCACCATTACATCGCATAGATATAATGAATTTTTAAAAGATATCACATGTTATGTTGTACCACAAATTACTCAAAATATTCCGACGACAAAAATCAACTGTGATTTGTTCAATATTCCCTCACATATTCACTTGGCAGATCCATCATTCAATACTCCATCTGAGATACAGATACTGTTAGGTGCTGACTTATTTTGGGAAGTGTTAAAACATAATTATATTAGCTTAGGGGGAAAAAAATGACAAATCATAAAACAAAATATTCGATTCTTTCAACAAAAAAACTTTCTTCTTTTTAACAACGGCCAGCACGTGACGTGCAGGCCATCGCGCGTAAACAATAGGAGACCATATATTATGATCGAACAATATTTTGAAATGCTACGTACTAAAGAAACAAACAGAGTAATCCATGAGAATACAGATTTAAATGAATTAGCACAATATGTAACAAACTCGAGCATTCTGTTTGCTTTACTAGTAATGTAGTCAAAGAGTGATCTAAGTGATAGATTAGAGTCAATCATGCTACTCAAATCTCGGACAGTATCAATTTGATCAATATCAACTAACTCCCTTGTTGTTATAGTTGAAAATATAACGAATTTTGTTTTTGGTAAATATAATGGTTTGACATTTCTATATGTTGAGCGACATGCCATTCTCAATACACCAAGACTGAATAATCGTAAGGTTCTTCCAAAGGTTGAGACTGTCGTAATTGCTGTAAATCATTTGAAATTTTTTGATATCATCTGCAAAGCCAGACATTTGCAATTTATTGAATCAAGGAGGTCATTAATAAATGCTAGGAATAAAAGAAGGCCCAGATTAGAACATCTTGTCTCATTGTATATCTTTTTACTAGACGTTAAATTATTATAATTAAATAGTGTTTTTATTACTTTATTTTGTGGATTTTTAATTCTTTTAGTGTAGATTTAAGAGCACATCCCTATACTTCAATTCAATAATCTAAAAAAAATTAGGTTTTTTAATAGCATTGTAAATTGTGTATCGGGTTTGTATAGGAATGTGTCTCCCATATTCACGTAGACAACTAGTAAGAGTGCTCAGTTACCTTTTATGTGTTCAATATGATTTCACCAAGTCAGTTTGTTATCTAATTTAGGGTCCAAGGTATTTTTCGCATTCACTTTTTTTTACAATTCTTCATGTATCTTTAATTGAGCTTGTTTATGATTGTTTTTGTATCTTTTTTTGCGGAAATATGATTTATGAGGTTTTGGATGTGTTAATTGTTAAAAAATTATAATTGAACCATGCATAAAGCTTATCTAAATCATTTTGTGCCTGTTGAATAATAGTGTATATTAAGGTTCCAACATAAAATAAGCTTGTATCATCAGCGTAAAGTGTTACTTGCCCTGACAATTAGATATATTTAAAAAAGTAAAGTTCCCAAAACTGAACCTTGGGGAACGCCAAATTTGATTATTTTACAGCTACTGACGTTATTACCTATTTTCACTACTTGTTTTCGATTTTTAAGATATGATGATAAAATATCATTTGCATTAGTCGTTATACCAAGACTTTTTAGCTTATATAGTAATCGGTGACAAGATCAACAGTAGCAGCTAGTGTATTAGATTTTTGTCGAAAACCAAACTGACGTTTGTATAGAAAATTATTCCTGTACAGATGATTTTCTAATCTTGTATAAATTAGTTTTTCATATTTTTGGAGAGTACTGGTAATACTGATATTGGACGGTAATTACTAGGATCAGTTTTACTCCAGATTTATAAGGTGTACTAAGTTTTGTCAATTTGAGAGAATCTGGAAAGACACTCGTTGAAACAGATTTATTTATGCATGTGACTAAGTCGTTAATATGCATTTAATAATTTTGTTTTATATGCCATCTATACCAATACTACTATGCGAATTTAATTTATTAATATTTTTTATTATTTCTGAAACAGTGCAGTGTGGCATATATATTACATTATTTTCCGTTTGAACAAGTGTTTTATTTGCTGTAAATACTAAATATTATATGATAAACTTGTGAAATTTTGTTAGCTTTACCTACTGTAGAAAAAAGATATTGAAGGTCTTACAAATTTTTAACGCGTTAGTTATTTCTTTGGATTCTATAATTAATTTTCCACATTTTTTGTTTATTTTTACATATATTAAAGGCTCGGTATTAAAGTTAAGTTTTGTGGTTTTCATACCCATCTGTAATTTAGTTCTTTCTTACAAAAAATAGAATTTTAAGTCTTGGTTATTTGATTCAATTTTTAGCTTTCTCCGTAGGATAATTTTTTTATTTATATTTTGTGTTATATCTTTATTTATCCAATCTTCTCGTAGCAGACTTAAAATTTTTGACCTTATTTATATGTTGCTTTCCCCCCTTTTTATAATATACTCTTCCAAGTCACAAATATCATTCGCGCGTAAATTTAAGTTTTTGTCTTTTATGCTCAAGTATAACTAACTGTTCGTAGTCAATACATGTGTACTGTACTTTTTCTTTAGGCGGGGATACATGTTTTATTAATTCAAAGTACGGTAAAACCATTTTCTTTAAGCATATCTAAATATTCGGTAATTTAACAATTGTTGCGCAGTAATTCAAAGTTGAAACTAAGAATCTGTGTCGTTTCAGTAGTTGCGATGCATAAAATTGCACGAACTCTTGAACATTTCTGTTTTACCAGGCTTATATATAACTTCAATATCTAGCGCGTATTTTTCTAAGTGAACCCATAAGTAATTATTACATCCAGTATAATATTCCTCAATTAAATGATGTTTATGGTCTTTAAGAACATAAATTGAAACACCTATACCTCGACAATAGGTGCGAAAGTTGTAATAATGCGTATATCCAGAAATGTGTAGCGTTTGTGCCTCATTTTCCGATTTTAGCCAAGATTCTGTTAACAAAATGATATGTATTTCACGATGAAATGAGCTGGCTAACTTACCTATCGATATCAAGATTCTTACATTTGCATAGAGAATTTAAAGGATTTTGAAACACTAATTATATTTTTATAATTACTTGCTATTTGATACGAAACACTCTTTTTTTCATCCTTATCTGTGGAAGGTTCCTCAATATATGACTGTTTTAGTTTTTTGGAAATTATTTTACTATATTTGGTACACCTTTGTTATTATTTTATTGTTAAATCCTCCTCTCCATTTCTTAAACGAGTGCTTCTTGTATTCCAGTAAGATATTATTTTTTTTTGCTAATGTTTGATCGAAGTATATTTTAATACTATGTTGTAGTTTAGATTTACTTAGAAGAATATATTTGACAGTTAAAGCAGACTCGAAACATATTTATATAGGAAGGTTTTTATTTGGAGTATATTAACCCAGTCTCATATATTGTATATAGAGGGTAGTTTTCAATATATATAAATGATAAAAATTTGAAGATTTCTTCTTTTTCATAGTTCTGCCTTTCATTTTTGTTTAAATTTTACTATTTGACTATGGAGTATCAGTAATAAATATATTTTTTTTGTCTTTCAGCCCTTTTATTAATTTCCAAAATCATGTCTTCTTGTGTAGAAACTTGGTGTTCATTTGGGCATACTTTGTTGAGTACTGAGGTAATATTGGACTCTAATAACATTAATTTTTCATTGTTTACGGAATTACTTTGTTGTAAATCTACTATCTCGGAATTAACTCTATTTTGCTCAGTTACTAACTCATCCGTACGCAATGATATGTTACATATTATATATTTTTTAATCATTAATATCGGTAAGAATTTGTTGTACATTATGATTTTGTTTTTTCAAAGTCCTGTAAAAATGCCGTAATTTCCGTTCGAAAAATCGGCAATTCATATTTATATTCGGTGTCAAACACTGGCTTCTTTTTGTTTCGTAGTGTTTTAGATTCGTATTTCTCTGAGTCACTTAACTTGCTTAAGTCGGGTTGGGATGACGTAGTAAACATTTTACTAGGAGGCGACCGTTGCACACTCATTATATCCCATAACTTTGAAATATATAACGATGATAAATAGATGAGAGGAACTCGTATTTAAATTACAACTGTCTATTTTACCCGAGGAGGTGAAGAGCAATGACCGCGAATGATGTATTATTCTCACCTATTGTTTCTTGAAATCGAAAGGTTGTAAATCTGCATACGAATACACAGGATAATGTTCCCATTAACCACTGAGTGAGGAGTTATAATTATTTGTTTAGTGTAAATATTTCTTTAAGAAAACAAAATACACGTCTGCTCTGAACCATCACCGACTCTAGATTGCAACGAGGAGTAAGTATCATAATCTCGTGGTTTTCAAAACAATTTGTCTCTTGATGAAATTTAATTTGTCCATTTTGTCTAAATAACCTTATCTTTAGAAAACCAGTTCGTGTAGCTCCTACTTTTCATTTTAATTAGAGGCATAGTTTGTTTTTCGATGATTAAATGAATGTTATTGTAAATTAATTGAACATAATCGTGTATGTCAAGATGTTTTGGCCCTAGTCCACATCATTAAGTTTTCTGATGCAAGCCTCATAATCTGTTTCGTGAAAACAAAGCCTCTTTTATATAGGATTATCTTTAAGAGACATAATTAGACTACGTAGCTTAAGCTCGAGTGGGGGATGATGTACAACCGGTTTACTGATTTGTTGTGGTTGTGTAAGAGTATATAAATGTAGTTACTGTTATTAGTTCTGTTTATGTTGTTAGTTAGTTAGTTATTGTTTTATACTAGTTTGTCAACAATAGCTAAGTCTAATATTTGGTTATTACTGTTAACTATGTGGTTCAACTGATGTCATATGGTACTATAGACCAGTTTATAAAGTGCCTTTGATTTGTTGTAAGTGTGTGTATTGTCTAGTGACCATGTTATATAAACTAGGTTAAAATCACCAATTAAGCATGTGAGGGTGTTCAGAGCAGATGCCTTATTATTTCATTGCAATTATCAATAAATTCATTTTAAATAATAATAGGTATGTAATCCGGCAAGTACACGACACATAAATTTAATGTCAGCCTTTGATTTATTTTAATTTCAAGCCAAAGATCCCGTAACCAGTTTGATTGCCCGTTTGTTTTACTACTACATCGAGCCCTTGCAAAACTACAAGCTACAAGTACTCCACCATAGTGGTGATTATTATAGCGATTTAAAAAAGAGTTATTTATCACAGACTGGTCTACAACATAATATCTATTATCAAATATCTCGAGAGGAGAGTACGGAGCAGTCTAACCATGTTTCACAAAGACATTGTATCATTATCATATTTTCCGCGTAACAGTGGGCAAATACTTATAGGCCGGAGAAAGATAATCAGCAACAAACATTAGCTTCTCACTCGCTAGCCCGAGGACCGCTGCGTTAAGCTTGTCGGTCTGGTTAGACTTATTATACCTCTGTAAAGCAGAATAAAACTCATCCCGGCAAGTTTTGTTATTGAATTTTACTACAACAGTTGCCTCGAGCTTGTTGTTTTTATTAAGTTTAGCTACTCTGATGCTGTGTACAATATAATTATCGTCGAGTCTATGGTCGATAACATTTGCTCATTGCTGTGGAACAGTAGATAGATTTTCAGAACGATATTCAGGTAAACTATGGATTTCTAAATTACTTTCGCGTAGATGCTGTTCCAAATTATTGAACCATTCGGATAAGTCTGATACTGTGTCTGTAAGTATGTTGTTATTTTCACTCAGTTGCTTTTTATCATAAGTACGCTTTTCAATTCATCATGGACATCAACAAAAAATATAACAGGGCTGCGAATTTCTTGAAGATCGTTTTTTATTGTACTAAGTTCAATCTTAGATGGCAGCTCAGTTCTGATTACTGTCAGCACTTCACCTCTAATTGCATTGACAAGTGTTTCGTCCAACTGCTTAATGTCTCTGCAAAAGTTGGAGCTGGATGCGTATCGTGAGGGTAATACTTCTATAAAAAATAGTGTTATTAAAATTATTTATTATAAAATAAAATGTGAAAATAATGTAAATAACTCATTTATTACAGAGGAACACATAGGGAATTCGAGAGATGATAGTTTTATGGGAATGGTATTTAATGCCACTAATGGAAATGGTTGTGATATTATCATATGCTCCGTTAAAGGAGAGCTGAAAAATGTAAGTTTAATCTTAAGTATTACGCAACTATTATAGGGTACTAACTAAATGGTTTATAGTGCTTATTACATTATTTACATCGTTTTAGTGCTCACTAAAATGCAGTGCTCTTAATGGTACAACTTTGGATATTGACCAAATTCTGCATCAAGAAAACTTTGAATATGGTATGTTTTACATGACTAAGCAAAGGTCATACTTAGCGCTGGATTTTATGTCAATATTCGAAAATGTCGAGGAAAGAAAAGTAAGTAAATATTATGTTGACAGAAAGGGTCGTAGAAAGGATCTAGTTAATTTGAATTCCCTGTAGATTGAATATGGAAAAAATATAACATACTTAGTGGACCATGTACATTTTTTTACTGACTGTAGAAAATAATAAATAATTAAATATTATGGACGCGTCAACTAAACAATATAGAAGGTCGCTAATCCACGAGCGGGGAGATTAAGAATATGAGAGAAATTACCTTGAATCTGAATAAGTATAGAAGCAGCTGCACGGCTTATTCTACGATCACCCATATTTGTGTTCTTCTGGTGCTTCAGCCTGGCAGCGCTTATTCTCCGCCAATTCTTTAGGTTTGCGTCTTCGATAGCAGTGGACCAGCTGGATGTCGTGCAGTATGCACAACTCCAACAAGCAGGATAATATAATACACGATTCGAGATAAATCGACTCGCGGCGGCGGTGGTCGATCATAGACTATCCTTAACAGGGACAGTGTGCGGTGCAGCGTAATAATAAGGAAAAAAAACTAGTAAAAAATCTACCCCTAATAAATAATAAACTTAATTGCTAATAATAAAGCATTAGACGCTAACAAATATTAATTAATAAGTAATTTGTTTCTTCTGTATCAATTTATATTTTTATTATTTTTTATTCTAATCGACATTTGCACACCCCTCTAGTATATATTTTGTGTCTCATCATTTTCATTAAACAAAAAACCGTTAATTCTCTCTCTGCAGGCTCTGCAGATAATGGTGACCGAAGGCATCTCCAACGGGTACGTGCGTCCGTTGACATGCGTGACGTATGCTCCGTGCGAAGTGTCCCGAGCGTTTCGCCTTCTGTCAAACAGCCAGCACCGCGGAAGGGTTTTATTAAGTCTCAGTGATATGGTGATAAGAACTCAGCCTAGGTATAAAATATTTGAAGAATTTGCATTGAATTATCGTATAGAACATAAGCCATATGAAATGTAACACTGGACTTCATACCATTATCTTTACATGAACTAAATGTTTAGTGTAATCCATATATACTTTAATTAAAAGATCCTTGATGTCCAATGACAAATAACTATATAGCATTACTTATAATTATAATTATTTTTTTAAATACCGGCTATACTGCCGATCATTTGCATTGTATACTGTTTTGATCAGTTCATTATGAATAAATACAATAACTGGACGACACTTCTGCAAAAGTCCCTATGTCTAAACTTTGAACTATTTAGAACATATAGGTATTGAAGACAAAATTAGACTGGAAATATTCCTACCAACTTAGAGAAGAAAATGCAACTTCGGCGTGTAGAATTAAAAATCCCACTAACTTCAGACATGTTCTAAATGCTAATGCTAACAGACCAAAAAGTGTTAGAGACTTAGGGACCTCTGCAACTAGGTACTTTAAATGTAAAATTGTATTATTGCAACATGAAAAATAGTCTATACTACTTAATAAAACTGTAAACAATGGGTACCTGAGTTATCTTTAATTTTTTTAATTTGAATTTGTGGTTTATATTAAATACAATCAAATAAACTTATTCTCCAATTTCAGTTTGGAATGTTCTGCTGACTCTTGCCACATAATAATATTTGATCAAGATCTAATCGGTTTACAATTTGCAAACAAGTTGATAAGTCGTGGTGTCAAGAAACTGTATCTACATTTTAAAGGTTCCTCTACACTTGTTCTTCAGCACAAAATTAGGCAAGTTCTATATTTGATACAATGATTTCCATAACATCAAACAATAAGTAAATATTATGGCATAATTATATTCTAATTTGAAGACTGGTAGACATGACTCGATCCGATATTATGCAGAACTTTGCATGTATCCTTTATGTTTAAGAAATAAAAAAAAATTATATCCTTTGTTTTGTACAAAGATTAAGTTAAGATTACCCTAAGTTTACTGAACAAAAATGCCAGTCAGATAATTGCAAAATAGGTACATTTTGATACTTTTAAATTATGTAAACTTTCTACATTAACGCACAATTCGTGTTATTATTGAAAGATGTGATATGCAGTTCATGTCGATAAATGCAGGAGTTCCTCAAGGCTCTATGCTTTCGCCCACTCTGTTTCTTCTGCATATCAATGATGTTACCTTAAGGTCATACTCATTGATATGCAGATGACAGCACCATTCATTGGTGCTATTAAAACTGTAAACCTTCATGTGGTCGAGGTGAAACAGAAAAGAGACGGAGGAACTTTCAATAAATTTAACCAATCCTTGCACCGGATATCTAGAAGGGGAGCAAGTGAATGGTTGAGCTCAATGCCAAGAAAAATCAAGTGTTCGCGTTTTCTTCATAAATCCCCATTCCCCCCAGCCTTTTTTTTTTGAGAGCATCGACGAATGCGTGACAGCCTCAATACCCTAGGTGTGGATATTCGCAACGTCCTTAACTCAAGGGATTACATCGTGAGTGTTATTTCCTCTACATCTCGAGGACTAGGACGCGTCGGTTTTTCACGCCCAGATAACTGTATCTTCTCTACAAGGTAAAAGTTCGGCCGCGTATGGAATATTGATCCGTATCTCTGCGGTGAATCCGGAAAATACGTCCTCGATGCTCTGCACGTATTGCAGACACGGGCTGTCCGCATAGTTAATGATGCAGGCGCTACCAATACATTGAGCAACTTCAACTGCCCGGGAACATTACCTCGCTGGGTGTATTCTGCTGTCTGTATCATGATGAATATTTTGAAGAGCTGTTCAATCTAATTCCTTCCTCTTCTTTCCACGTAAGAACTAAACACACTTTACAGTAATGTTTATCTCGGTATAAACTAATAAGTTTTCCGTCTTATATTTGTTATACTATAAAACTGTGGAAGCATCTTCCGGCTAACGTATTCCCTCCTTCTTACGACAACGTAACGTGTAAAGTAAAAAGATATTTATGTAGGCCGGCATGACAGTGGTGACCGCCGATGGATTGCTGATCTCTCCGTGGTCGCAATTGTGTTTATATTGTACAATGCTTACCATCAGGGACAATAATTTCAATTTGCGGAGCTACTGTAAAAAAATTGGCTTTAGAGTTTCGACCAAACTTTATAAGCCGTTGCATAATTTTTAATATATGATATTATTTTATTATAGAGCATGGGAAAAACAGAACATACAAGTGCATGTATCCTCTGAAAATCTATGCAATTTAAAAATATCTGAGACAGCCTTTTCGGGTCCAATTGAAGGAATCTATGTTATTCTCGGCGACTCATCTGACAACAATAAAGAAAAACTTACTTGTTTCTTGAAAGAATTAGATTTGTCTTCCAGACAGTTGTGTCCATTGCTTAAGTAAGTATATAAGAAATTCTTATTAAAGATAAATAATTTCCTTTTTCAATTGAATTTAATATCTCATCTTTGTTCTTTAAATACATTCTGGATAATGTAACGTGTCTTCCCTAAATCTTTGATAAACTAAATTTTGTAAACGTAGGTAGAGCTTTACAAATTGGTCCTACAATGTTTTAGACTCGGTAAGACAAAAGTTTTTTATGTAATAGTGTTAGGTTTTTCATTGATTGTTACTTTAAATAAAATGTGTTGATTTAACTAGGCCGACGTTACCCAAAGGGTTAAATGCCATAAAAGTAAGAAATAAAAAGAGTTAGGTTCTATATCAAGGTTCTTTAGAACATTTTCGATTTGCAAGACTATATTAGTTCAAGGACCGTGTTAAGCAGGATATATTGTCAAAAGGTTATTATATTATGGTGAACTAATTGATAGTAATATCTGGAGATGACTCTATCTGTGTACATCCACGAATATAATATAATTATTAAGTGTAAACATTTTTAGATATAGCATTTTACACAGTTTAAAAAAAAAGATAAGTCTGATCTAGTTTCTTGCCGGCTCTTTTCAGTGTCTGGGATTTTTTTATAAACCGTTAGTTCGAATGAATTTTAAGTTAATGCCTTCCTAGGAACTAATTGTTTTTTAAATTATATTTTACTTAAAACCTAAAGGAATGGATGGACGGGTACACTAATTTCGTTCACTATTGCAATCATTTCAATGAAATCCTTGTTATTAATTTTACTTTTTCTTTTGTCTTGTTATTATTTATTAATTTATTAAGCGTATTATACGTTTACGTGTTTATTTTATTTCCTTTTTTAAATATTCCAGATACTTCGCAATAGTTGTTACTTCGAGAGATGATATCGCACAAAATATAAGTTTGAAACGAGTAAGAGAGGGATTTCCAGCAACATATATCAATATGGCAGTTCTGAAAACTGTGAGTTATTATTACAACTCGTTTCAAACATATTTGTTTATAATAACAATAACAGATAAAAATTATTTTCTATATATAAATGAACATATACGTATAGCTAAATAGTATTTACAATTTTATTAACTTGAATCAGATTCAAGTTTATTTTATTCATCAAGATTCAAATGCAAAGTTGATGATGCAACTCTTTTGAATTCTTTTGAGTCGGTATTTGTTAATTGTGATTAATTAATGATGATATTACACATAAATTATCTTTTAAGTAGGTAAATGTTAAATAGAATACTATTTTAGTAGATACACCTAAATAACGTAAAATTACTATAAGTATTATATACCATCCAACTCTCCTCCAGAAGAAAAAGTACCAAGAAGGCTGGTCACATTACCTCGTTGTATAGCAATGCTTTGTCGTTGACCGAGGTACTGGCCAGCCCTCTGGTCTCGAGATGTGTCGACTAGTCGACTTGCGAGTTGTTTAAAGAGACTGCGTGCACTTGGACCTCATGGACTTAGGGTTTCCAATAAAAAAAAAGTTAATTTCAATTTAAAAATATATAAATTTCCACGTGACTAGTTTATAAGTATATGCTATCGGGCATTTAAGGTCAATAAGAATTTGTCTTATTTAAGAAATAAATTTCAATATTTTCTTAAATTGCCAGTTGCATGACGAAAACAATCGAGCAGTGTTCAGTGCGGCGTATTGTCGAAGAATCATAGAAGAAATAGAACGCGCTTTGCTGTCGGCTCAACCTGTTCTGGTAGCAGAGTTGCGAAATAACCAAAGACCCTCATTGCTCCAGCAAATTGCTAATACCACCGGTAACCGAATCAAAGAATAACAATATTTTATAAATTATCCTATAAAGTATAAAGTTACGAAATTCAGGATTTGCGCAATCGATAAGTATTACTCTATCAAACACGATCATAACTTACTCTTAAAATAATTATACATTTATTCCAAATTTTCAGGTGTTAATATTCCAAATGACGCTCAAGACACTACTACACTTCCTGAGTTGGGTATTGAAAGAAACCACTATCCGATAGTTCGCAATTTGCTAAGAGATTTCTACAACTTTTTGCCATCCGAAGAACAATTTGCTTTACTGACTATAAAAAAGTAAACAAACGAAATACGAAATTTAGTTAATTATTATAAAAAATACTAAATGATTATATTTTTATCAATAATTTTGTCCATAGCATAAACCAAATAGAGAATACTACCAAAGAAATAACCTTCAAGAAAGTGAAAGGTCTAGAGACGTTTTTCACATATGTGGACCCAGATGAACTCCTTGCTACAAATGAACTGGTGTCATTGCCAACAAGCGCAACCACAGGGCTGGTAATTTTACTTTATATTCTATGTAATTTAGAATAAAATCAATTTATTCCAGTGAACACATAATATAGAACACATTTCGAGCGTCAATTTTTATCGTAAAATTAACGTCTTTTCAATCGAATTTATTATTTGTACTTAGGGTGTATTACATAAAAATAAAATATTAAATATAAAAATTAGGCAATTAGACTTTAGTTAGAGCATTCATAAAAATGGCGTTCAAGGATATATGCAGTTGAAAACTTACTTCGACAATTTAGAGAAAACTTTTACCTCATTAGTTGCATAGCAGAAATTGATTTCCAATATTGATTGAAACCCCTTTAATTTGAATATAGCTTTTTTCCCCTTAGTCGCCTCTTACGACATCCAGGGGTAGAGATGGAGGGGTCGATTCTAAGCCGGAATCACCACGGCAGTGTGTCGAGCAGGGTAGCGTACCTGATACTTAGAATATCCAAAAGATATTCGTTGAAGGTCATACAGGTTTACGCACCGACCTCGGCACACCCTAATGATCAAGTGGAGGTTTTGTATGAGGACATTAGTAGGGCCATACATACCGCGAAAACCCACTTCACTGTTGTAATGGGAGACTTTAACGCAAAGCTGGGCAAAAGAGATGGTGAAGAGTTGGGAGTGGGGCAATTTGGTTATGGGCAACGGAACCCTAGGGGCCAGAGGTTGGCCGATTTTATGGAGAAAGAGGGACTCTTTATGATGAACTCTTTCTTCCAGAAGCCACCTCATAGGAAATGGACCTGGATGAGCCCTGATGGTTCCACGAAAAATGAGATAGACTTCATCATGACCACGAAGAGACAAATATTCAATGATGTCACTGTGATCCACAGAGTGAAAACCGGCAGTGATCACCGAATGGTTAGAGGCACATTGAATATCAATCTAAAAATAGAAAGGTCTCGCCTGATGAAGTCTACGCTCCGACCCTCTAATGCTCAACTCCAAAACCCCGAGAGCTTTCAACTCGAATTGAAAAACCAATTCGATTGCCTAGATAGTTGCGTCTCCGTAGATGATATTAGTAAAAGGCTGGTAGAAACTGTCCATGCGGTTGGGTCCAAGTTCTTTAAAGCTCACCGTAGCAATAGGACTCAAAAGATATCAGATCAAACCCGAAAACTCAGGGCAGATCGGCGTGGTATGGCGCTGCAGTCTTCCGATGACGCTAAGTCCTATAGGCAGCTCAATAGATCTATTCATAAATCCTTGCGACACGATGTCCGGTCTTACAATACCAAAAGTATTAAAGAGACGATAGAGCGGAATAAAGGCTCCAAAGTGTTTGCAAGGAATGCATCTATTGGGCAGAGCCAGTTGACGAAGCTAAAAATGGATGATGGCAGCGTAGCGTCCACCAAGCCAGAGGTTTTAAGGGAGATCGAAAGGTTCTATGGGCAGTTATATTCCTCGTCAACTAAGCCTGTTACCAGCCCGGCTAAAGATCCGAGAGCCAGGCTGACCCGACACTATACCGAAGATATCCCCGACATCACCCTGTACTAGATTAGGATGGCCCTTAAGCAGCTTAAGAACAACAAAGCACCGGGTGATGATGGAATTACATCAGAGCTTCTTAAAGCAGGTGGAACACCGGTACTTAAGGTCCTGCAGAAGCTCTTTAATTCCGTTATACTCGAGGGTAAAACGCCGGAAACGTGGGGCGGCAGCGTGTAGGTTCCTGTTCTTCAAGAAAGATGATAAAACCTTATTAAAGAACTATCGGCCCATCTCGTTGCTGAGCCATGTTTATAAGCTGTTTTCGAGGGTCATCACGAATCGTCTCGAGCACAAGTTTGATGACTTCCAGCCTCCCGAACAAGCCGGTTTCCGAAAAGGCTTTAGCACCGTAGACCACATCTATACGCTGCAGCAGATTATACAGAAGACTGAGGAGTATAATCTGCCATTATGCTTAGCATTCGTGGACTACGAAAAAGCCTTTGATTCGGTCGAAACCTGGGCAGTGTTGCAGTCTCTCCAGCGGTGCCGTATTGACTATCGATATATCGAAGTGTTGAAGTGCTTATACAACAACGCCACCATGTCGGTCCGAGTACAGGAGCAGTGCACGAAGGCAATTCCTTTGAGAAAAGGCGTTAGACAGGGAGACGTAATATCTCCGAAACTGTTTACCGCCGCTCTAGAGGACGCCTTCAAGCACCTGGAATGGCAAGGACTCGGCATCAATGTCAATGGCGAGTACATCACTCACCTTCGATTTGCTGACGACATCGTAGTCATGGTAGAATCGCTGGAAGATCTTGGCACAATGCTCGATAGCCTCGACAAAGTTTCTCAACAGGTGGGCCTTAAAATTAACATGGACAAGACGAAAATCATGTCGAATGTTCATGTGGTGCCCACTCCAGTATCAGTTGGGAACTTTTGTCTAGAAGTTGTTGAAGAATATGTCTACTTGGGACAAACAGTCCAGTTAGGTAGGTCCAACTTTGAAAAAGAGTTCAGTCAACGAATCCAACTCGGCTGGGCAGCATTCGGGAAACTGCGCGACGTCTTTTCATCCAAAATACCTCAGTGCCTCAAGACGAAAATCTTTGACCAGTGTGTGTTGCCAGTGATGACATACGGCACAGAGACGTGGTCGCTCACTGTGGGCCTCATAAGAAAGCTCAAGGTCGCTCAGCGAGCTATGGAGAGGGCTATGCTTGGTGTTTCTCTACGAGATCGAATCAGAAATGAGGAGATCCGTAGACAAACTAAGATAACCGACATAGCCAAAAGGATTAGCAAGTTGAAGTGGCAGTGGGCGGGGCACATAGTTCGGAGAACTGACGGCTGTTGGGGCAGAAAGGTTCTCGAGTGGAGACCACGCACCAGAAAGCGCAGCGTAGAACGGCCCCCCACTAGATGGAAAGACGACATAATACAGGTCGCTGGGAGCCGTTGGGTGCAGGCCGCACAAGATCGGTCGCTCTGGAGATCTATGGGGGAGGCCTATGTTCAGCAGTAGATGTCCTGCGGCTGAAATGATGATGATGATGATGATGACACAAACAACAACGGTATTCTATAGAGACATGTTCTATGTTTGATTATCTATTTATAAACAACTAGATATGCCCCACGATTTCACCCATGTTAATTTTATACGACAAACATAGCCAACGCACCTGTGTAGGCGATTTTTTATACTTTTTGTAAAACTGACGACATTTCTATGAGGAATAAATTAATTTTTCAAATTATAATATAGTTTATGTTAATTGCTGATACTGTAGCTTTATGTTGGTAAAAGAATTTTTAAAATCGGTCCAACAGTTTTTGAGTGTATCCATTACAAACAAAAAAATCAAATCTTTCCTCTTTATAATATTAGTATAGTAGAAATGGTTAACCAAATCTTACGCCTGACTACTTAAAATATAATACAGTTGTAGCTTAACTTATACAAATGTAGTATTTTCATTTATTTTTTTTTCGATCTGACTACACTATCAGCCGTCAAGGCCCTGAAGCCTCAGAACGCTTTAACAGTTTCACCGGGTCTGGGGCCGAGCTCTAAAGGCACTCGGCCGCGAAAGCTTGGCAACTAGCGCTCAAAGGTGTCAAGGTGGCTGAACCATCTTCACCAAAATACGTTATACATGCAGGCATACACAATTAGAACCCATACATCTGAATACTGAATATCTTTACACACATACTCGTAATCATACAAATACGTACTATTTATCTCAAACAAGCATGCAACCAACTATAATGTTTAATTTAATTTAAATTTAATTTCAGAAGGAACGAACTGCAAAATACAGGTTTCCCTAGTTTTGTATATTATCTATCTAAACAATTAATAAAATTGAAGTATCTGTTTGTAATATGAAAGTATATACATTAACTATAGCAAAAAATAATTATTAAATTTTTTGTCTGTCTGTCTGATTGTTCCGGGTAATCTTCGAAACGGTTAGACCGATTATTTACGAGACTTTCACTGTCAGATAGCTGGTGTTATAAGGAGTAACTTATGCTAATTTATTTTAGAAAACGAATTAGGGTTCCGTACAAATTAAAATTCTCGTGATGGTGAATCAATTCGGGCGCTTGACTGGCTTTTGGTTAGTGAGTCATAAGAGATATATCAAATTAATGTAATACATAATTGTAGATTTTAAGAATACCTACAAAAAATTCAGCAACGGCACATGTCTATCTTCCAAGGATCAGGACCAATAAGCATTTTTATCTTTAAAATAATCGGGATAGGGGAGCACAATTCGCACATGTGTCCGATCGACGGCATTCTGTACTCCACGCGAGAGCAGCCGCAGGCACAGCTTTTGTATAATATAATATAACTGTTTTTTTTTTTATTTACATTTTCTTCGTGTGTTAAATTTATTGTTACTTCTAACTTGTGCTTTCTTACTTAAGCCTTTGAAAATAAAATTGATAATTTAACCGTAAATTTACTTTCCCAGATTCTTCTACAAAAAACAAATTTAAAGAACGATTTCTATTTGATGGGATACGAAAGCGGTATTTTGGTCGCTCTTGAAATGGCCGTAATATTAGAAGACCTAGGTATTTATTTTATAAGAGCTTCTTAACTTGATGAAAATATAAAAATAATAAATTTTACGAAGTACATTCGAAAAAAGATATTCCACTCGCATATACAATCGTAGGCGGAAGGCAAAGGATATTCCGCTTTTTATGAAAAGACCTAGATTTATGTAACAAATCTGATAATAATTTACGTAGAAAAATGTCTTTATATGATAGATATATTTTAACTTTACTGACACAGATTTTAGAAAAAGTCTGATACGGTGATCGGAACACGGTAGTGTTGGCAACGAAAACTCTACAAAAGTGCTTTAAAATCCGTTCTTCGTATCAGGCGGCAGGACTGAGTCTCAAACTCAGAAAGTATTAAAAAGGACAGAGCTATGTGATATAGAATCATTGCTCATAATAGGTCAACTAAGATGGTACTGACATCTTCTGCGTATTGATGAGACTAGATTACCTAAAGCTATATTTTACTCACAGCTGAGGGAAAGAAAGCGTACACTTGGAGGTCAGTTTTTGCGTTATAAGGATATCTTGAAGCGCCGTGTCACAGCTCGTGCAACAAAGGCGAAAGTGGCGTGATTATGTTCATAAGGCTGTTGCTAGTTTTAAATAAAAGTGATTACAAGACTTAGACACGAAACGTCTTATAAATAAAACTCGTTCGAAGACTTCCTATACCATCCACCCACACGTACAATACAGACGGTCACTTGCATTGTGCGCCCTGCAATAGAATCCTTTAAAACCAAATTTGGCTTTGCCAGTCATAGACGCGCTCATAATGGGAGATAGCAAAGTTCGCCATAGACGGACACGTCAAGGAGGATGATATAAATACAAAATCATGACATTTCGTAACCTAACAACGCATTTTTCCCAAATCAAAAAAAAAGGAAATGGTAGTATCGTTTTATAGGTTATAATGGGCATTTTGACATTATTTACCGTGAAATTTGTTAGTATCACTTAGAAAATAAAACTTCATGATGTTGTTAGGTTACCATGAAATATATTCCTTGAAGTAAAGCCAAAAATATATATAAGGGGGCATTGTGAAATGTTGCAACCTGATTACCGCAAAACAAATACGAGGGTAATTTTACGTAATACATAGTGTATTTGTTTTACAACGGTCTGCGAATACGCAAAGAGATGCTGATAAGGTTTTAAATCTTAAATTATAGTGATCCTGAACAATTTATTGTTATAGACTAAAATAGAATAGGTATCCAAGGCTACCAAAAATTTCAAATGCTTACAACATCGGAACCATTAGGAATAATTTGTCAAACTTAATTTCGTTACCCTGGCAACATTCAGATCCAACATTCATAGTTCAGCACGTTCCACCTGTCTTTTTCTAAAATCTGGTCAGATTCTTAACAGAACTTTGTAAAAGTTGTGTCAATACGTATATTTGTAGGCTTCAGTTTGATGTTAATCTTTCTATCAGATCCATGTTGATATGGTTCTATTTGCAAAAGAACACTTTACTTATGTTCAAAGTGAAAAGAATAGACTATAAGATTAGATAATTAAATAGTACATTGGTTAAAATTTCCGAATGATTTACTGCGAAATTCCAACAAAACCGAATGTTATTAGTTTTGTCTTGCCTGATTATATTGTTCAATGTGTTGATGGTATATTACTATAGCTATAACGTTGCAGGACAAAGGTAGAAGGAAATTTAGTAGGCTTAGTTGACAATACTGTCTTAGTGGGTAGTAATTGATTCAAATGTACACAGTGGCCCCACCCACATCGTTAGATTGGCCGTTAATAGCCACCGCTAGGTTAGTGTACTTCGCCTACTTTCATAGCTTAATGTTTTACGGTATTTTGCTGTGATTCAGCAGCTGTGGTAGATGCATATTTATATTACAAAAGCGGGTAATTCGAGTGACCTACAACACGATATCTCGCGAATTACTTAAGAGCAACTTCCAGGTATTAAATTTGTACTCCCAATATATCCTTGATAATTTAATGTTTGTTCGTAAAAACTTTGACAAGCTAGATTTTAACAAATATCAGCACTGTTTTAATACTAGAAATAAACATAAATTAGTCATACCGTATTTTAGACTTAGTAAGACCAATAAAAGTGTTAGGTTCTATAATAAGATCCCGAAGTACATTACTGATTTGCCGGACAACAAGTTCAAGGACCATGTTTTACTGTCAAAGGGTTATATTTTTGGGTACGTCATTATAAAAATTATAGTAATGTCTGCTAGTGACTCTATCTGTATTCACAAAATTATTTAAAAAAAATATTATATCTGGTTAGAAAAAAAAACCTATCAACTTTCTTGTCGGCTCTTCTCGATGAGTGGGATGTTTTCCAAACTGAAACTTTAAATTGAATAAAGATTTTATTTGCATTTTTGATATGTATCTCATCGCATGAAAACTCATTAAAATTAGGTACATACAAATGTAAAAATATCCTTGTGATTTTAGGTAAAACTGGGACAGTGTTTTGTATTGGAGCCGCACCCGAAGAATTAAAACTATTGATCGAAGAAGAATTAAAAGAGTTTGAAACAGAAGAACAGTTGCAAAATGCAGTAACACGACACATGTTAAAATTAATGGGAGGCGATAACACTCATCCAAAGATTGAGGACATTTTGTGTAGTACTGTACCCTGGAGCTCTAAAGTGGACACCTGTGTCCGCCTTCTGGAGGATCGCATATCTCACTCAGCCCAGTACGCGAGCGCTCTCATCGAGGCAGCGTTCTCCCGCATCCATAATGTACGTCGTTGTAGTATCACGCCAGTGCCGCTGCGATCTCAGATCATATTACTTCGATCTTCACAGACGAGGCGATACAATCCCGCTGAATTACAAGCGTACTCCCAACAACCAGTCGTCGTTCATGAGCTATCAACTCCCTTAGCGCACATTGTTAACGACGTTCACTGCGCAACGTTCATTAATCAATATTTACATCCAGATATTTTAGAAGCATTTGAAAAATCTAATCGTTGCATAAAATATGTTCCTAACTATTCTTCACTGAGTGTAACTGAAAGTAATTAACATTTAAATGAACTCCTTTTTTAATCTCATGGAGTAAATTGATAATCGCTAATGTCCAACTGAAATAAAATTATTGATATATTATTTTTTCTAGCGTTGTGCTACCTTTTGTTTTACTTTCCAATCATGTTAATCGTAAAGTTTGTGTAATAAGGGTTTTTAATTATTAATTGAAATATTTTGTAATATTCTACATACCAGATAATTTACTATAATCTATACTAATATAATAAAGCGGAAAAGTTTTTTTGATTATTTGTATGTTTGTTTAAACACGCTGTATCGAGGAACTGTGGCGAAGTACCTGCGGCCCACGCTATGATGGCCCCACGTTGAGGCGCGTTCCACCGCTTGGTGAGGTGTCGGATCCGACTAGGAACCTCGATATGAGAACTAATCCACAGGTTTCTATTGTCACAATCACACAACTGATTAAAACATTTTTTTTTTATATGACATATGTCGGAGCTCGTAAGGCCGTCGGCGGACATGAATGTCTTATTATATTTTTTTCTTTTAATTGTTCTTCTTGTACGGTCTTCGCACCAATCGAAGAGCGGCGCAGTGGCGTTGACGCGTGCGCGAGAGCCAATCACAGCCCGGCAAGGCAGCCAACCACTTATTCCACTCGAATTGACAGAAAAGAACAAATGAAGTTTGTGTTGTTACAATGTACCTACAAATTAATTATTTTCTCTTACGGTGGCTACGTAACATTCGCTAATCTCTGGAACTACCAGTTGGATTGGAAAAATTATTTTTGTGTAAGTCGGAAGTCGAGGCCTTCACGAACTGCTTTAACCGCGTGCGCTGGCGTAATCGTTAATGATAGTACAATTTCTACAATAATATTGGTCCTTGGTATATCTAAAAAAAAGTCAGCGGTACTATACGCTTATTTCTTATACATAAGCCACATTAACGTATTTTGTGACAAAGATTTGTTAATAAATAAAAAGTGATTTATAAGCAGTTACTTCATCATTAAAAGACAATTTTATGATGTTCAATTTTGCTCTTTAGAGTATGCTATTTGGCCACATCGTTTGGATTTTAAAAGGGTTTTTTATTTATTTATAATTTCATTTGTTTTGTATATAAATCCTATACCTATATAATGCAAACTAACAATCAATCAATTGTTTCGTATTATTGTCTTTAATATAGGGTATTTTTTTTAGTTTTATTCAATCGGAATTGGATACATGTTAATGGAATTGGTTCTTTATTGGCACATTATTGTTTCATATAAATACTCTATAATTATATTTTTTTCGTGTTTGTTATTAATAAATATAATAAAATTTACTCAAGTGTTTTAATTTTAACTAAAATCGGTTAGTGCTGGTAATAGATTTGACTGCGCGGACGGGTGTAACTCTAATGCGATCTACTACACATCGAACCCGCTGACCAACCCACATTGCCCAGCAACTTATAGGGTAGTTATACTGCACGATCTACAGCGATTTTTATAAATATTCAGTGTAGTATAATAAGGAATCGGGAATGCAGGATACGATCAAAGGCGAATTGTCGATCCGATCGCCTGCAACGCAACGATAGCGTTGTTAAGCTTCAGTCGCCGCGCGACGAGCACGAAGGGCAGTCGTATGCGTAATGTAGCCGTCCGTATAGTCGCCGCGACCTCCCTCTCTCGCGGCAACTCAAGCCTAGGTCCGTTCCTCAGTAAGAAACCCTTGAGTCTGGCAGCCGCCCGCGCGATACAAGTGACACTGCACTCGTAATCACTTAGCCACCCATATACATCATTACACACAATATGCTCATACATACGTGCACATCACACATAGGACCTGTAAGGGACCTTTTCTTTCTTTTTTTTCGCTAGTTAGTGTAGAACATATTTTCAGAGGACTAAATACATATACACATGTTCCTTCCTTCCTCCCAAGGGGCAGGGACATGTATATATTAGTTTAATTACAATTTTACGGATAGACAATTAGTCAGGATGTTCCCCACGCTTTCGCAGCTGACTGCCTTAAGCTGTAAAAGCCATCAGCGGCTCTACTTGTTTAGGGTCCCTCAGGATAACAGAGTAGTCAGTTCTAAAAAAAAAAGTTCGTATAGTCAACCCTACTATGAAGCCGAAAGGTCGCGGGTTCAATCCTCTCACATAACTTTATTATTTTTACTAGTATTCTAAACATCGATTGTTTTATTATTTTTAACATATCTTTTATTATTATTTCTAGTTTTACAAAACAATCGATACTAACGGATTTTTAAACAATCGGTTCCTATTATGTTACAATTTAGTGTTAAATAGTGCGTGGTTTCCTATCCTGGTAGAAGTTGGCTATGAGCTCGCTCAAATGACGCGCATCCAGTTGTGTCAGTCATCAGTATGCGTGCGCGTGAGAACCCCGGCGCTGCGCGCCGCTGTTTTTAAAGCCACTACTAATCGTCGTGTAGTCGAGTTCACTGCTGCCGCCATTTTTGTTCGTGGTGTTATAATAAGAAAAACCGTGCTTTTTAATTATTATTATTAAGGTTAATTATGCGATAAAACACTGTGTAAAAGAATTATATACCAGAGAAGCGTCGGGATAACCGTTTTCAGAAGCCTGGGGTTCTGAGTATACTGTTTTATACGTGGTTGCGGATTCACCTACCCCAGTAAAAATGTAGCAGTAAAGCCCACTCACCTGGAGGTTTTTTATAGCTGCACCAAGTAGGTAGTCACGTAGCCGGCCGGCGAATATCTTTCACTCGCAACCCACACCCGAAAACGTTTATAATAACTTATAATTATACTTACTCTATAAGATATTGTTTAAGTTGAGGTTTTTCAAGTTACTTCAATTATTGATTCCTGTTGCTGGCGCCACCAATTGCGCGATAATTGTCTGAAACTGCATTGTCGGGTCCAAACCCAACGTTAAAGAAGCGATTCTAAAATAATCTTAAGAGTGATTAATTCTATTATCGAAAAAGAAATACAAAAGTTACTTGTATGAAGACGGTGATGTCCTTCCAGACCTATCCGTCGACGGCGACACCCTGTCAATTTATAACATTCGCATTTCTAGAATGTGCACGAAAGTAACTTGCGAAGCCGACCTTGCTCTTAAAAATTCAGTCGCATGTGTATGTGCGTGTGTTGTCCACCAGATTGGTATGTGTATACCTCGTTTTTGGCGAATTGGATGGGATTGGTGGATTCATAAAAATAAACATGATGAAGTTTGCCATCAATTTAATATTCAATATCAACAATACATATTCAATTAATTCAATAATCATTAAATTTAATCAAATAAATCTTTGTTTAGAGAGTAACGCTTATAGTTTATTTCACATTTTTATTTATTCATTTCAAGGGAAACAAACAGGTACAAATTCCACATTACTTTACAAGAAAAAATAAAATACAAACCAAAATCAGTTCTCACAAAATCTAGCAATAAGCAATGCGAGTTGCTATTGCTATCACAATTAACAGTCCGATAGATCAGCCCAATTAAATTAAATTAAAATTTAAAAAAAAAAAACAAAACAATAAAACTATCAATAATAACAAAATTATAAATATTAAAAAAGAGCCAAATACTAAAAAATACAAATTAAAAAATTATAAAAATACAAAAACACAAAAACAAGTTCATAAAATACTTTTGTCGTATGAATTTTTTAAATGCACTAATAGAGCATGCAAATATATCTATTTTATTAAAACACTTATCATGCATATAACAAGATCTAAACATAAAGGTATTTCCTACTTATCTTGTCTTGCCAACTTGAATATTGAAAAGGAAATGATTTCTAGCATTAAGCCGGGGACATGTAAAACTAATTTCACTAACAAGTAATGGTGAGTCAATATAATTTCTGAATAATTGAAATAAAAATAGTTGATCTCTCTGTTTTCGACTTTCGACGACCTGCAAGTGTGGACAGAACTGGTACAGGTAGTTCCAATAAATTACATCTAAACATAATGTGTTTGATAAATATCTGACTAAATATCTAATTTGACTAATATATTTATCATACTGATTCCAAACGATTGAGCCATATTCCATCCAATAAAGAACGAACCAAAGCGTTATACAAAAGGATAAGAGTAGATGAATACTTGAAGTCCCTCCCAGTCCTGAGTACGAAGCCGAGCATTCTATACGCCTTCGCAACCATAATATTGATGTGATTATTAAAACTCAATTTATGATCAAGATAGTCTCGCACCTCTGTCACTCGTTTCAAAATATTGTTATTGAGGTGATAATAATAAAATAAATGACTATATAGTCGTCTTATAATATAAATATAAATCATCTGTTTATTACGAAAAATATAGCAAAAAAAATAATTACACGTATCCTTAACTCTAATCTTAACTAAAAAGATTTTATAGAAAAGGAGTTATACTACCTACTTAAATAAGTAAATGGTTTTATTTAACCTTTAAAAAATATCGCTTGAGTATATTTTTGATTTGGCTTCTATTTTTGTTTTCAAGCTTCAAGGTAATTTATTTTAACGTACTGGGCAGAATGCATCTCCGAACCCTCTCACCGTACACGTTTTTACATTTAGGTATTTCAAATGTAGGAAGATATACCAGATTACGTAAGGTCACGGGTCTTACTAGCCTATTTAAGTTCCACTCACAGTTACTGTATTGAGTTACAATTGCCAAATCCAATTTATCGAAAATGCTCAGAACTTTACAATAATTAAATAAATAATGATAGTTATCTTTGTATTTATACTTAATTTTTTACGGAACAATGGTTTTCAATAACCTTATTTGTAAATTATATATATCCTTCAAATAAGTCATATATGTACGTCCATAGCTAGCTAGTCCATAATTGATCACTGAATCAGCCAATGACATATACAAGAGCCTCAATGTGCTATAAGGAACTTTAAGTTTAAGTATGCACAATTTTGACAGCACAGCTCTAAGTTTACAACATATCTGGCCAACATGCGGACCCCAATTAAATTTATGATCTATTTTAAGCCCAAGATATGTATGCTCTTCCACTACGTCAAGGTACGAACATGTGCATGAGGTATTGTTTAAGTGCATGCAGTTGTGCTCATGAGCGACAATCTTAGGTAGGTAGTTAATTTTTTTATATGGTGAATGTATAAACATTAGCTTAGTTTTACTGTAGTTAATGGATAGACCTTAATCGTGAGCCCACTTACACAACATATCAAAATCCTCCTGAATCATACCTTGTAGCGTATTGAAATCACTGTGAGCAGTCATTATACATGTGTCATCAGCAAACTGATATACCGAACCATGTTGAAATATATTGCACATATCGTTAACATATAATAAGTATTCTGTCGGTCCCAGGACGGATCCTTGAGCCGTGCCTTGATATGTAGGTATCTGGCTACTATGTTCACCAGCTATGGTGACTGAATTAAATCTATTTGTGTGATAACTTTTAAAAAGTTCCAACATCGGTCTCTGTATACCATTCGGCTCCATTTTTTTATACAGTGCCTTAAGGTTTAATGTGTCAAATGCATTGCTGAAATCAACCATAACAGCAAGAATATATTTTCTGTTATCTAAATGGTCATTTATTTCATCTGTAAATAAGGACAATAACTGTGACGTACTTTTATTTTTTTGAAAACCGAATTGTCTGTTATGCTCTATGTTATTACTTGACAGAAAATTATTTATTAAACTACCAAAATACTTTTCTAAAATTTTATCAATGCAAGACAAAATTGTAATAGGTCTAAAATTATTTGTATCATTATAACTATCCCTTTTATAAACTGGTCTAATTAGTCCTATCTTAATCCTATCTGGATATATTGATCTAGTGATACATAAATTTATTAAATGTGTGAGTACTGGGATAATTTTTTCTGAGATATATTTTATATCTTTCGCCCTAATTTTATCGTATCCTAGACTTTTTTTGTCATCTATATTTTTATGTAATACTTCTTCATTAGCTTTTTTAAGTCTTAGAGACAAGCTTGGTGAGTTTATGTATGTAAGCTCATTCAGTAACGGTTCACTACATGTGTTCATTACATTTTTAACATTTTTATCGAAATCACCAACAAAAATATTCGAAAGTATTTTTACTGGTAATTTAAAAGATTGAAGTAGTACTTCATCAATAGTTTTAACAATTCTTCCAGTCAGTCTATTTATAATTTCCCACATTTTTTTCGGGTTCTTAAAACTATCACAAATTTCCTTTTTGATTGAATTATTTCTAGTTTTACAGATCATCCTATTTGTCCTATTTCTATATTTTTTGTAAATTAACTCATTTTGTTTATTGCTTGTATCATTTAAGAAAAAATTTAATAGATTTTGCTTTATACTACACATTTCAATTAATTTCTCACTTAAATAATTAAATTTCTGTATTTTGAACAAATTAACTTTAGTTTGATAGGTACATTTTTTATAAATAGACTGAAACTGGTTAACAATAAAATCCATTAATTCATTCGGGTCGCCACAACCAAATGCAGGGCTCCAATCAATCAGACTCAATTCATTTTTAACTTTATCGTTATTTACCTTATATGCAACTTTACTCTCATTTACACGATTTGAGCTGATAAGCTATAAACCGATTATAAAATGATCCGCCAATGAGTCACGAACGACAGCTGCCTGTATTGAACGCCCGAGTGTATCTCGTTCACTCGCGTCACGAATGAATAAATGATCTATACATGACTTCGATATACTGTTTATATTTCACTCAATTCTGGTAAACTGTGAAATACAACATTCAAAACCAAGACCATATAAGCTATTAAGGTACGATCTGACAGTATAATTTGTACAACTTATATCTATGTTAGTGTCCCCCACTAGTATACAGTTCTCATTGGTGGGACACGTTGATATAAACTGTGTTAATTCATAAACAAAATTATTTTTATTTAATCTAGGTGGTCTATAAATACAGCACAATTCCGTTCTATAGCCATAAGAAGTTGTTATCTCACCATATAGGCACTCAAAATTCACCACATTCACCAAAGTTTTTACGAATGATATACTCTTATGAGTGTATACAATAATACCACCTCCTTTTCTATTGTTCCGTAATTCTGTGCACATAACCTAATCCTCTAGTTCAAATAAACTCGACACTTCGTTGTTAATATTAGCCTCAGTTATAATCAGTAAATGTATAAGTAATTGACTTCGTTTAACAATATACTCTAACTGTGAATGATTTTTAATCATCGATCGAATGTTGGCATGTAGTAGGAGAAGTTTATTATGCTCGTCGGGTATTACAGACATGAATTCATTCCATTGATAATGAGTACTCTCAGTTACACTTTGATTAAATAAATCCATAGAATATATTCTTTAACTAAACATAATTGGACAGTTTAACTTGTATTTATATTTATCATATATATTAGGTATTTAAGTGCTCATTTATGATATCTTTCTGTAAGTCTTTACCAATTCGAGCGATGTCTTTCTCAGAGTAGACATAGTGTATCTTTTTATCACCATCTTTTGACCGGACCATTATTTGCCCGTTCCTACACCAGACGTACTTGCAGAGAGCTTTTTCCTTGAGACTTGTCTTAGTTTTCCATAATAGGTAAGATGTCGTAGGTGTGAGTGATTCACGTAGGTAAACCTTTTTATCACCTTCTCCACCCAGGTCCTTAGATGTAATCTTTGCTAAACGCGCGGCTTCGTACCAGTATTCACGCCTACCCTCACGTAAAGATATAGTGATTGGCGTGTCAACCTTGGCACGATCCGCTTGAGCTGAACCGTGACGAGTTGGTTTCTTTTTCCTAACAACTTTTATGATGTCCTGTAGATTTTGATTCAGCAGCTTGCAAACTGATGTCGCAATTTTTTTTATATCCTCATCTTGCTGTTCGACGACTCCACATATTGCTACATCATTCAAGGTCTGAGTTTGCTCAATTTTACTGAGTTTTTGCTCTAAGACTTCATTCTTTAGCGTTAAATTCCTACATATATTGGTAATATCCTTACATTGATTCTCAATAATTTTAACACGCATTTCATGGTTCTTAACTTTCTCTTCGTAATCGTCTATTTTATTAGTGTAAAACTTCAGAGTATTCTGTAATTCATCGCGTATAATATCTCTGACGGTTTGATGCAATTTTCGAACTTCTTGACGTATTTCTAGTAATGTATTTTCTTTTTGATTGTTTGTTGTTCCTTCAGCATCAGATTGTTCTTCGTCGTCATGATCATGAAGAATAACCGATATGCGTTTGCCTTTACTACTTACTGCTGATGTACATCTGCGACACTTCCAGTCAACTGATTCCATGATTGACAATGCACTTAGCTGATCTGTCGTTAACGACGCACAGTACCATGATACCACTTAATACATCTTATGCACTGCACTCCAGGACTTCTTTTATTGACTGCTTTACTACACTTTACACATTTAGACATTTTAATTTATATCAAAGGATGTATCGTAGTTGTAATATACTCCAACAAGGTTTATTTTACAGTAGGTACTTGAATACTTAAAAAAAGGCGCATCTGTGACGAAAAGGACGTAAGCGCCGTGAATAGGTCGTCGCTTACGCGTTTGCTTCAAATCGTATACTTGAATATTTCAACAACCGGTAGTTCAACAAAATGCGATTAAAATTCTTCACTTATTTAAAAAAATATAATTGTTTTTGAGTATCTAAACTTATCACCAGTTAGTTCATGTAACTATACACGTAATATATCACTTATAAGCCGATGCGATCAATTAAACTATTAAAAAACTATTTAAAACAGAGACAGAAATTGACAGCGTTGTTACTTGCTCAAGCGAACGTTAATTCTGCTCAAAAATGGCATTAAAAGTTTATATTTCTTAATTGCATGTCCTTTCTTTAGTTTTATAATTAATTTCAATATTTGACACATCAGTCACCTTTAGTATATCACAATATTCTTTCTAATCATAGATAAACTCTAAACAACCTAAACTACTAAACATATTAAACCTACAAAACTTAAAAAAATAAATAAAAGAATATATTTTCTTTACTTGTATAAATGTGTATATTTCTATATATTACGCATATATAATACATATACACATTTATACATTATAATGTATAATATATTATTATATATACGTTATATATATATAACTTACTTATGCCCGCGACTTTTTCCCGTTGTCTTCAAAATGAAACGATCACCTACCGTACTCTGGTAGTACTAATACAACGTTTCATTATAATTATTTAGGAACACATAGGGGGACAAACAAAGAAACAAAGATACATTCATTTTTAATATATATATAAGTGGTTACTTGTTAACATAATTATTAATAGACTATTCACAAATAAGATATACTAAATACTTTTCTAAAACTTAAGGCTTTATTAAGGCTGGTCTAATATCTCCACCGTTACTATAGATCTAGCCTCTACATCGACTATCGCTTGCTTCCCATATATCTGAAGACCAACAGTCGTAAGTTTCTTCCTGTAACAAAATACATTTTAACATTATCTTAATTAATACATGTATTATTTAATCATTTCAATAATATAAAAATATAAATATCCAAGAAAATGAAAATGTAGAACGATTAGTGTAAACAATAGGCTACGTAGTAGAAATTGCGTAAAAATCGATAAATAAATACTAAGGCGGAAATCTAAAGACCGTACTCAGTCTTAGCTCACTCAGCCTTAGTTTAGCTCAAACTTCGCTAAGAATATACTCAGCACAATCTTAGCTTTCGAGTCCAGTCCAGTTACGCTTAGCTTAAGCTTAGCTCTATCTGAGGAAGTTTCTGGTAACTGTCAATTAACGTTTCGATAACGCATCTAGACTGTTAAATTACATGAACACAAACAAATAAATTAATCATGGATTATGTATAAAAAATTAAAAAACTATTTAAAATAGAATATAATTGTGTAATTGTATAATACTCAACTTGTTTTAAAGTAAAAATGACAGATTATTCGTATACATAAAATAAAAAGATTTAAGTTTTAAACCAATAACGAGAAACAACTGCAAACAACAGGAATAATAAAATGTGCCAATAAGAATCAAGTAATACTGATAATTTAAAAAGTGTATAAAATCACTGTTAGGTCATGCTACCCTATTTTTTTAGTCGTATAATACCCAAGTTTTCCCTAAGTCGTCGAATTCGATAACTTAAACTTTACTCAGACAGAGCTGAGTCAATGCTAAACTTGCGACTATAAATTAGAATTTCGAAACTTAAGGCCGAGTTAAGTCTGAACTAAAACTGACGAGTACGCTCTATAGATTTCAGCCTTAGAGCGCGTCTCACCCCGCAAGCTGCCTCGTAACTAGAGGAATCGATCCCAGCCCAATTTTGTAATCCCGGGATTGTAGACGGGTAATAAAAAGTCGGAGTAATATATAAAAATCTACTTTTTAAGTATTTTTATTGTCATAATAATTAAACGTTCATAAAATAATCAGTTAAAAACTAAGAAGTTAAAATTCAACTGAACTCTCTTAAAAGACAATTCTTATCCAAATCGAAAACCAACTTCAATTATTTTGAAGAGTTCCCTAGTGTATCTTCGAAGTCTAAGGTCCAATGCCAATGACATTAAAATGGGAAGAAGAATCATCTAAATCTAAACCCCTAAAACAAATATCAATATAATTGGACTTAAAATTCCGTAATAAAATACAAATTAAAATGACCAGACACGGTTACCTTTGAAGTCTTTTGAGAAAAATTAGATTACACAAAATCAAACTATTTCTTACATCCATTATATAATTATTATCAACTACATCTGTCTAGTATTCATATTATTAAATTAAAATTACCACAAACAGATATGGCTTAAAATGTTTAGATACTTTACGAACGTCTATTACGAATTTAAAATCTATGAATTAACAATGTTTCATATCCAAGCCGAGTTGGCGCAGACGCAAACTAAAAAAATCATGTGGAAAAGCAGCATGGCTGACGAAATGTTTATTAATTTACTTATTTTAAAGGAAAACACAGATTGTAATGCTTAAAAGTAATCATAAATAACAAACTCAAACTATGCAACGTTCTTCTAACAATTTTTAAATTTTTTATTATTCCCGTAAATTATTGTCCAAATTCAATTGAGAAATTTTCGAATTTCGAATACTCTACTCATAACGCATAGGATTGTCTCAGTGGCAAAAATATAATAACTGTAATTACAGACTATTTCATTTATAATATGAGAAAGCTATTTTAATTATTGTTATTATATAAAACTATATCGAAATAAATATATAATTACAAGTTGTGTGAGTATGTCATGTAAAAAAAAAACGATTTGTTATAATTTTATCTATATCATTCTTGTACGTTACACGTCAGTAGAAACTGGCAATATGGGGCGAAACCGATGTTTTGCCAACCCGTAGCTACTAGCATGCCGATTTAATTCGACCGTTAAGGGCAGTCTCGCTTCTAACTACGTAGCTATTGTTCAAACTTATACTTTGAACGCGCTAATCTCTAACTATTCGTCCGATTAGAAAAAATATTTTTGCATTTTATAACCTTTTTCACGGGCACAGCTAGTATTTAAATAAAATGACTCACGTATTATAGATCACGACAACAATAGAATTTTTCGGTGTCAAAAAGGCAACGTGACTAATTTTAGAATCCAAATCATGTTGATTCACAACTTCCACGTCTATTCTCACAGAATTTCTCGGTATGAACTTAGAGAAGTGCCCCATAATGTAGAACATTGGCTGTTTATAAAACTCTCCCTTAGTAGCTGCAATGATTACTGGAGAATCAACAAAATTCCTGTTCCATGTCGGCCCGCCTTGCTCGTTCAGGCAAATATTCCAGTCTAACCATCCCGTTACATTGTAATTTAAATCCTGTAATAAAATACTTTAGTTCGTTATACAGCAGTAAATTAATATTTTTATAATAACTAGCGATCGCCCTAAGGTTGAAATTCGACCAGCGACTTCTTGATCATAGACTATTTTCTGTTTGACATTTACAGTATTCATAAACAATGGGTATTATCTACATCACTTGCTGTCACTTTTCGTTGAGTGACAATGTCAGTATTTTTGGGGGTCTAAGTTCAATGACACTTATCGGTTAGGATTCGCAGTATTAATTTATTTAATTGAATATATTAGTAACAGATATTATAGATAAATTTTATCTTTCTGCACTATTTCTCCGTATAAACTTTAACCATGTCAAATCTCACAGTCTTCCGTGCACGCAATACGCCTAAAAAGATACCGAAAGCATTTGCTTTATAATTTTTAATATCACGGTGGTAGAAGAGTAAAAATAACCAAATAACAACCGTTCAAACTGACAGAGTAACAACGTCCGTACACGAGTACAGGACAAGAATGATCACAACGTGATATATAGTAGGAGTTGACTTATAGAAATCATCACGTAAGGAAAAAGCGTTACGCCCTGTCTATGTGACTTTTCTCTCTCTGTCTCTTTCTATTATATACGAAGTTGTGTATACTAGAATAGAGAATTATGTTATGTGGCCTGTGAGCTCCATCCATAGAGATTCGAGCAGCCGAGTACCGTGCGCAGCCGGTTGTATAACCTTACCTCAGGTGGCTGCCAAATTGCAAAACATTGTACTTTTTCTTCTTAAAATGCCATCCCTGCATGTACTAGGGATTAACTCTTAGCACTTAGCAATGAACTCGATAGAAGTAGCTCACGAGCAGTATGACAGAATATTTATACACACATCAACACTGTCTACGGATACTTTGCATAGAATTCTTAAACTAAAAAATACTGACCAGTTTTTAAATCATTTCAAAAAAACTTATTGTACTTGTGCTTTTGGGATGATAGCAAATTTAAATTGGAAAAAAATTTAACGAATTTCGTTGGTTTCTATTTACCTACTATATTTTTTGGTAATTTTTAGTGTCAAATTATAGTTTTAAAACCGGTTAGCGGTTAATTTTGAAATGCATGCATCATGCAACGGCAACATTTAATGAGAAAGGAAATGTTAAGGGCAGTAGGCATGCTCCAAGCTGGGGGGGGGGGCTACTTAAAGGAGTATTGCTGAGGAGATTGGAACAAAATAAAACAGTGATATAAAGGTTACGGTCACGTTATCGTGGTACTGGTGAAGTGGCTGAAAGAGACCCAGGCGGGTAGCGTATAACCACCCTAAGATAACGCTCATTTTTGCAAGTTGCAGCTATAAGACAACCAAATGTTACGGCCATGCAGTTGATTCAAAGGCTACTACTGCGACACCTTGACCTCAAAACTACGGAAGTGGGTACTCTCATGGAAAACATGTCAACAATAAAATAAATAAAATATACAATAAAACTGGATCCAATAAACTTATGAATAGAAATATTTTCACCTACGAAATCGTAAATAATAACGTCAAGTATTATAAATTGCTGTTTTTTATTATTTTGAACGTGTGTACAAAGTTTAAATTGGTGGTTTGAGGAATTTTGTATATAAATTTATTTCTATTTTGGCAAATATATTGACTTTTGAATTCCTAACTAAATTCTTTGCACTTATTTGATAACTTGTAACAGTGAAATCTCTATTATTACAAATCACGGAGTATTTAACCAGTGGCGCACACTTCCATGAGTATAATTTTACCTGAAAGGAGTTACAAAAATTTTGATGACACCAGAGAAGCGAAGCTGCATAATGATTGATTCATTGGTAATCGCATAAGACAACAATTTAAAATTATATATTTAGCATTAATGGAGCCTAGATTTTGTAAACATATATTTTACCAATTTTTTAATCTATTTACGATTCTTATCCTTGGTATAATGAACTGGGAAGACAATGGGAATTAAACTTATAAGCCATGTCATGCATAATTCTAAAGAATTATTTTACCTTATCCCATCATCTCTTTTCCATTACAGAACCACTTGAGCTGATGTACGGAGCCACAGCTCAGCCACAGCAGCATCCATCACGGCACGAACAAAGAAGTTCTCAAATTCCTACCTTTGTCGTACCGTGCAGATGTGGACAAGTCTCCCAGTTAACGTGTTCCCTCCTTCCTATGATATTAAGTCCTTCAAACCAGGCGTGATGAGACATCCCAACAGGCCGGCAAATAATCAAAAACTTTCGATGAAATTAGAATCATGGACGGCGCTCGCCATTATTTGTGAACTGTACCGTACTTGCCATCAGGTTCTGTAGAATCATTTTGCGGAGCTAGTTCATAAAAACACAAAATTTCACCCACATGCCTACTAAAAAGTAGTATCCAATAGGGTTTTACTGGAAACCTATGTTACAAAAATAGTCAGTCTTTTCTTTTGCGACAAGTTTTCAGTTAGTTAATATTTTATTTTTAATACAAATTGCTTATAAACACAAGCTAAAGAGATATGGCTATTAACTTTAATATAAGTACGATATTTTCTAGGCAAAGCATATTTTACCTATATATAGTGTTAAAAGTACCCATCACTATAAAATAACATTATGAAGTTTAACGCCTAACCTAATGGTAAGAAATTAAGCAAAATAAAATCAACATTTATGTGAAGTATAAAAATTCAAAAAGAAGTTGAAAAGGCCGTACCTTCAAGTTTACATCCCACGAAAGTATAAATCTATTACCGAATGTCTTCCTAAAGTTAGTCTGATATTCCAGACAGGATATACTTCGAACGTGTTTAAAAGTTGGTCAGTTTCGTCCACGAGCACGGCGCGCGCGCAACTCCAAGCCCGCCCTTTCTGTTCAGTACTAGTGCGTTTTTCATTCAAATTTTTAAAATGGTGCGTTACGAAAGAAAATTTTATTTACGCAAAAAAAAAATTTTTTATTCTGAAGTCTAGTCTGATAAATGGGATATATAAAAATATATACAGGTTGTGTGTTATTTATAACAAATTATGAGTAAATTGAGAAAATCCGAAATATCTGTGACGGTGTTAATGTGGTAATTCGCCGGTAAACCATAAAAATTCAATAGTGTACCATAAGCGCATTATTTAATATAATTATAACAAAATATCATAAATACATTTTAGATGAATACTTACCACGATAATGTCCAGTGCATAAGCCTGGGCTCTATCCCATGAGCCTAATATTACCTTCGGATAATCCGACGTAGAGGAACCTAAAATAAAATTAAAACTTTGATTATGTCCATCCATAAATTCTTGTTTCTTATAATTATTGTTTATTTTTCTATTAATTTATCTAAATATTTTTTATATTTTCCTTTACTATGTCGTACTTCAATATTATATAGCCTATATCAGACCCACAATTAAGACGTATCTAACGACGCCTCGTATGATAAAATCCATTAAGCCGTTAAGGTTCAGAGCGTGCCAATGAAATAGACATACATACATACGCTCGATAAACTTAACCCTCCTTTTTCGCTGTTAGGTAATACGCATATATACAAGAATCCCGTAGTTGACTACTTTTGATATATTGTTTTAAACACTATATGTTGAAAATAATATCAATGAATAATGTTTTTTTTTTTTTCATTAATACAGTATAGAAAGTGATGTAGAATTTTTTTGTATCTAAATAAAAAGTACGCTACAAAAACGATGCATTATGGTCCCGTGGCGTTATCATTCATTTTATAATTGTAATTTTGTATGATAACAGTGACAAGTTTCACAACTAACGCAAGAGACTCACGTTCATATTTCCTGAATGGTGACGTCACGTTGCTCGCTATTAGAATTAAATATAATGTATACATACCTTCGCAAGCTTCTGTAGCAATCAAAAATTTCTCAGGATGTGTTTTGCTGACTAACATGAGGAGTTCCGGTGGAGTTGTTGCATCTCCGTAGAAATGCAGTGCAACACCGTCTATGTAATCCAATGCTGTGGGGTGGTGCTCTATCATCTAAACAATATTTTATAAAAATCAACTAACTACAAATTAAAAACTAAATTTCCAAAGATGAGTCGTGCTTTATCTTGTTATGTGAAAGCTTTCGTTTATAATGTGGCCGGATACTCTCGTAAAGGGAAACTTTGAAACCAAAAACACGCAAATAGCAGAAAATCGTAGCCAAAGCTACGAAGTAATATAAAAAAACTGTGAGAAATGTAACAAGGGAAGAAAATTTCATATATTGAATGTTCTAGTCGTTTCAAATTTACTGCGACAAAGAAAGAAAAGGCATAAAGAAAAACACGTTGTTAACTATTTATTGACGAGTTCCTCTATATTTTAATTGTTATTCTGACTTTTTTAAGCATAAAATAGTTTTTGAAGAAATTAAAACATACCTATCTCACGTATGTACTTACGTCTTCTATATCTATACATAGTATAAAATGATGTCGGTGTCCCTATGAACGCTTAGATCTTTTAAACTATGCAACGGAGTTTAATGTGGTTTTTACTAATATTTAGATCATTTTTTACGGAAGGTTTATATATACAATACATTCCAATGAAATTTTTGCTTATTAGAGAAAATTCAATTATTAGTAATCAAGTCGTCAAAAAATAATTTTCGGGCTATATGGCTTACGTTGACTAAACTTTGTGAGATACATCAAAATAATGTTGTAAAGAATTGGAGTTCTTCAAAAAGCCTAGAGAAGAGTCCGCGATGGCATATGTCTATTTCCTAAGGTTGATTCAAGATAACCATTTTTATCTTTAACATAATAATTAAAGTATTGCGTTATTTGCGAAGCTATTTTCTCCAATTCAGTATTAATCTTGATCCAGATAACTTTGTTCGTTAATTTGGGCATTTAACTTAGATTAAGATTGTCCTTTACAGTTTTCCATGTAAATGAATACCGTAGAAGATATCAGGAATTATATACTATTCGCGACCAACGAAATACTATCTAAAAAAACCTATTCGTAATTATGAAGTAACATAACATACCAACACGCCTGTATATCCAATGTGTTAGGCAGAGGCTTACACCCACAGTTCTCCGGGTATGTTTTAGGTCTCATGTAATAAGGGGCGAGACTATATCCATTTTAAACGGGCACAAACCCAAACTCCAACTTGCTTTTGAGAATTTCATAGAAAAACCCAATAGCATTTTGCTCGATTTGAGAATCGAACCTAGGACCTCGAGCATAGAAGTCGGGTTTAAGACCACTAGGCTAATGAGGCAGTTATGAAGTTATGAACTATCAATAGTAAAACGATAAACTCTAAATCAGGCTTTTTAAACATCAAATACACCACTTTGTAAATTGTACCCGTGCAAAGCTGGGGCGGGTCGCTAGTACAAAATAAACGCAAGTAGATATCATAACAATTAAAATATGTGGAACCTTAAGAACTATCCTATGTAGTATCGATCTCATGTAAACTGGTGCTTTTGTTTACATGATTTATCACCCGAGGTATCGCGCTCGCGGTCAGACTATAATATTATTGTTGCTACATTACAAAAACTTTGTAAGGAGACTGATTAAACTCGACAATCGACAAGCGTCGTCTAATTACATGCCCCATATCGAATAGCTTATTAAATTATAAAATCATAAAAATTACCTCACAAAACCACAGAGGAAGGGTATAACGCTGATCATCCACAGCCAATATCTTGACATTACAAAATCTGGAACTACGTAACTTTGGACCCAGGTAGCTACTAATCCAAAGACCCTGCAATATGAAGTTATTACAACACAACTACCTAATTAATAAGATTAAGCTATTATTCATAATAACAACAAAATTTTATAAAAATTAATTGAATTTTTGCTCCTCAATTCTATTAATTTGAAGGTATGTCGTATTATCTGTAGCAATGATTTCAAGAAAACTATAGGCCGACCGCTATAAACGCGACTCTCCTGATAGTTTGCGGGACCGGGGACGGCGAGTGTGAATGAATATACACGATATTGAGATATTACCCTACCTATATCGTAAGATCAATATTTAATGCATGTTATTGCAACTTTGACAAATATCTAATGATAAATAAAATAATTAAGACACATTATATAGTTCTCTCTACTAAAATGGTAAACAAAAAATCAACCATATTGAACAAATATTGTACATGTAATCTTTACACGAGATTAAAGTAAAAAGCATTACTTTTGATTGACTGTATCGCTTTTTCAAAACGCAACGTCGGTATTCCATCTTGATAAAATAATCTCATGTGTAGCTGTCACAAAAAGAAAATTACGAAATCCCATAATAGAATACCATATGGAGATTCACGCTTACGGCGATCAGCCTATAAATAGGTACATTTAAAAAGAAGCAATAATGATTAGAACTATGCAGCAAAGTATTGTTCACAATTATGGGGCGCATTGAACGACACTAAATGGTAGTGCAGGGTTTTGAGATGTAAGGAGGTGATCAAATAAAATCTTAAGATTTGACACCTAAGACAACGTCATCTGGACCTGGTGCAATCTGCTGAATAATGCACGAGGAAAAGGCGATATTGGTGGTACAACTGAACTGGTTCGTGACCACCGTGCATATGGTGAAAAGTTCGTCATAATGATTCGTTTATGCGTGTCGCGTTTCCCGGACTGTCTACTCAGGTTCCGCTTGACGTACTCGAGTATCGTTACTTACGGAGGATGTTTTCATGCACATGCATGCAAATACTATCAAACAAAGGCGTAAAAGCTGTCAAATCAATTTCAGACGGTACTAGCAAAGACCTTAAACAAACCATAAAGCGTTTTTTATTCCCACGGAGTGAAATTACATTTCATGTGTTGCTAGTTTATTGTGTTTTTAAATAGTAATGCCACCAATCGGTACTACTGGTAGAGAGATATTATATTAATTTATAAGTTTTTTTTTTATGTTCAACCCTTCATATGTGAAGCTCGAATAAGGGAAACATATTCGCATCTCTCCTGGGTCAACCAGAGTTCTTTTTCTTTTCTTTTTTTTTGCTCTTATGTGCCATAATATATTATTTGTATAGCTTCTTGCTTTATGTAATGATAATAGTAAATGACCGGGTATGTTGAACAACACCAAATATTTAAATTAACAAACAAAAACTCTCAATTCAGACTCTCACAACAATACAAAAATAAACGTGAAATTATTTTCAAGTTTGACATTAGTGGTTGTCAATTCACTTCGTGGGAATACAAGACGCAATACAATTTAAAAAATATCAGTATCTGATTATTAAATGAACACATCTCACCATACGATACGCTGACCACCCAAGACAGTTGAAGTTTTTTATAGGGAGGAACCCGTTGGCTGGCTCGTTTGTGGTTGTTATCGCCCACACCGGTATCCCATGACGATCATATTCCTCTAAAAACCTAACAGATGTGGACAATTCACTTTGGATATATCAAGTTCTCAATTCCTAGTTTGGTTCCTAGGAATCGAACCCACATGTATTTTATACTCGTATACAATTTACGATCAAGCTCCGGAGGCCCTAGCCAATTTGCCTTTCTACAATCGTTAATTCTAACGAAAACGAAAAAGCTGTATGGACAATTATCTACACGTTAAATCATTTGTTCATATATTATGTCAATTTCATACATTTTTTTCGATTTCGTTAACGTTAACGATCGTAGGAAGACAACTTGGCTAGGCCAAGATCAACACCTGATGTGTTCCAAAAACTTTCACCTACTATTTCCTCTTCACCTTTGTTCTAATAATATTGCTCATTATAACAAAGATATTGTAACACATTATTGATCCTATAAAATTATAACACTTTGGTTCTTGAGAGATTAACCTGTTGTCAATTTTTTTTACTTATCGACAGCATAAAAACATAATAAAATAATTCAATTACATTTTCTCTTTCTATATTATTTCTAAATAAAATAAAATTTAATAAATATGATTAAGTACAGTGTAAAAAAAATGAATGTACATTATTGTAAAAAAAGCGTGGGGTGTATTCAAAGCGCTTTTTAAGATATTATATTATCGAAGTGATGATTCTTCTACTCATTATCTGTCAATAAAATGTTTATAATTATTGACACTATGCACCCCACGCTTTTTTTACAATAATGTACATTCATTTTTTTTACACTGTACTTAATCAAATTTATTAAATTTTATTTTCTGTTTTTTAGTTGGATGTTTTATGAAAGCGTGTTTTTTTTTTGTTTTTTTAAATTATTATTTATTTTTCATTTTTTAGTTAAATTTTTTAAACTATAAATTATTTAGTTCGATTTGCTAACTATCAACCACCCTTAATATGTACAAATGTGTTCCGATTAAGAACACATATTCAAAGATTTCTATGATGCCAATATAAACAACGAGACAAATAGAGGTGCAACCTTATTTACATATACAGTCAGTCAATTTTCAATCCGTAATCACTCTACAAAATATTATAATCATAGGAGCGACTCTGTTGGCGGCACTGAGAATGAGGATGAGTGTGAATTTTCACTCTGTGACTGATTGTAGATTTTATGGTTTATCTCCTAATCAAATCATTTCATTCAATGCTTCACTGTTACATAGAGTTCTTCCTGTTAATTTTGAGCAATCAAGTTCTTCAATTCGTATACCGTCCAAGGATCTTCCACGACTAAGTGCCACATAAGCTTGTCCAGCAGCAAACAATCGCGGACCCAAATAAATGACTGCATGATCAACTGTACAACCTTGCATGCCCGAAAGAGTAAGCGTGGAACTGAACCCATGCGTAGTTCGCGCACTAGCTCTATCTCTCTTACTCGCATGCAAAGAATGCGGAAAGAAATTAATTAATCCTGAGAATCTAATTAGGATAATCGGATGCTTTGATCGGATTATTGCATTGTCATCGACTTTTGACAGGTGTGGAAAGTTTGAATTAAATCTGATCATTCAAAGTAGGACAAAATCGAGCTCAAAGGGGTCGGTTACATACATACATACATACAGGTGAAGCTAATAAAAGCGTGTTAATAATAATCATTGCCATTTGCCTTTCAGCGCGCCTCACTCATACGATACTTGATAGATTAGGATCATTTTTTTGTTTTGTTCGTTAGATACTTAGTCCTTATAAATAAAAAATGACCACGACATATTCATCCAATAAAAAGGTATTATTAACGTTTTAGAAACTACAATTTTTATAAGCACAAAAATCATACATCATCAGCTTCGTGAGACGCCTGGCTGATATGAAACATTTAAACCTAATCATAATTTTATATTGAAATGTTATAAACAAAAAAGAAAAAAAACACATAAACTCACTAATATTCACGAATAACATATACGGTTAGCAAAAGACATTACGCTGATAAACTAATTTATACGTAAAGTCATAATTTGTGTGTAGTAGTAAATAGTAAAGCTTTCAATCTAACACGTCGGTATATAGCACGTCATGACGGAATACGACCAGACATAGCGCTGACCGAATGGACCGAATGGACGTACCATGAGAACGCTTTTACTTCCATCCTAAAGCGCCCTGACATGCTTTAGATGAAAAGTGAGCTTAAATATGCCTGCTTACATCATAAAATTCTATTTAAATTATCCCAATTTCGAACCAATATTAATGAGCTCGTTATTTTAGGCCTTTAGCAAACTTCCGTTGCGAAATAAATAAAGTGCAATTGCTACATATCTAGTTTAAAGAAATATTAATCAAATAGCAGCACTTCATGCGAGCGCAGTTGTGTATTAGCAGTTGAAGAGAAATATCGTAGCTTCCGCAGACAGAAGAGGAAGAAATATTACTGTAGTCATGGTCCTTAAACAAGACGAACAATATACCAATATTACACAAAATTAATCAAACAAGAAAGAGGTAATGTGAAAAACTACCATGTAAAAAATTACTATAGTCACATGAAGATCGCTTTTACAAATGTTTTAGAATGAGTCTCGCAAAGACTTGGTCTGTTTCTGACATCTTAGATGAGTTTTCGAGTGAAATTAACATCAATTTTAACGAATTAATACTATTTTTGCTACCAAAAACTATCGACTAACAAGATGGCGAACATAACGCGGAGACGTGAGCGGCGTCACGCCGACATCACCGAATTTTCATAGTAAAATATCTTCGTGAGAACGGGCGGTTTCGCAGCAGAGGTATGCAAACGCCTTAATGGTCAACAGTTTATATAGCACTATTAAAAAAAATTATTGGAAATTATAATCATGGCATGAGTTTTCGGAGAAAAAAACATTGTTTAAATGCCATACCATTACCAGCATAGCTTTACCATTTTTTTTTTTTTATATCCGACTACACTGTTAGCCTTAGAGGCTCTAAAGCCGCTGCGGCTTTTACAGCTTAACCGGACTTGGGCGCGAGCACAGAGGGCACTCAGCCGCGAAAGTTATAAGGACGACTCGCACGATGGTGCCAAACGGCCGTCGCGTACGCAAATAAGTCGCGATCTAATCGAATCCCTACACCTACGATTCGATCTAACTAAAATATACTCATAGGCACGTTCCCTTCCTCCTGGGAGGAAGGAAGGAACCATGCGTATGTGCATTTTGTAAACGGAAATGTTTTCTACACTAACTAGCGCTAACTAACTAGCGTAAAAAGAGAAAAAAAAGGTCCCTCACAGAACCTATACACCTATGTGGTATGCACGTGTGTGTGTCACTTGTATCGCAAGGGCTTCACGCCGAGGAAACGGACCTAGGCATAGAAAGTTAGGGTATTTGTAATGAATACTTGCTAAGTCATATACGTAAAAGAAAGTATGAAAGTGAACAGATATAAGAGTAGAGGAAAATTGAATATTTTATGAGTCGATTGTGTAAAGAATGATATTCGTATAAAAAGTCTGAATACTAAGATGACAGCTGACAGAAGAAAATGGAAAAGGAAAAAATGTTACATGAAGTTACTATGAAGGAAAGTATCAATTATCTCTGTCGATATGATCTAACGTTCCAACAGCTACATTTGAAAGCCGTTCCCTTGTCTTGGCATAGCGTGTTACACTTTCGGCTGCAACAACTTTAGTTGTTAAGGCTAGCTTATAACTTACAAGAATTGCTACCTATAGCCGTTTCAGATATAACATCTTTAGATTCTCCTTAACAATCAATAACAAACGTTTTTTGTTGCAGAAATACGAAACAACTGTAAAAAAGCAAAGAAATTTCAGATAAATTAATAACTATGCTTAGTATCAGATACAACGCCATCACTTTACCTTGCTACTATATATGTATTAAGAAGTTACTGCAATATTTTAAAAGAATTCTAAAGAGAAATTCTAATAATGTTTTAAAGATTATGTGCTATGGACAGGACCGAGGAGTTGCAATTGAAGTATTTGTCAGAGCATGTTAACAAAACCTGAACTAGTTCAATTGATGCCAAGATGTTATATGTTACGTTATGATTATGTTGACCTAGTAGTGCTAAATCATCAGCGACACTCTCGATTGGATCCAAAAAGAATATGGTACAATAGGGCATATTTAATAGAATAAATGTTCCTAAAAAAGAAAGCTAGCTTCAAACTGAAACTTACTTGTAATGGTACTCAGCATACGTATGAAAAAATTTCATTTTAAGTCTTTCACAGACAGAATAGTTGGATTTTTCCTTCATCCAATCAGGAGGTGACCATGTTGTAGCGATAATATGCACAGGAACGCTGGACGCTTTGAAGCTAGACTTAATCATTGGAATCTGTTGGAAAGGAACCATATAAATGTTTATTGTCAGTCTCCTTCTGTAAAATATTATTCTGAACTATTTTTTATAGTTTTTTTTTTGTATAATTAATGTAATTAACTTTACACTATTAGAAATGTATAATATAGGGTCTCAACGATTTTAAACAAAACTTAAAGCGGTGACACAGGTGATAAAGTAGTATTAGAAATTGAAATCTCTCGCGTTTCTTACTTTAAATCTATACCAATATTATAAAAGTGAAAGATTTGATTTTATGTTTGTTTTTTGTTTATAATGGATAAACTCAAAAACTACTAGACCGATTAAAAAAATTCTTTCACCTATATACAGCTACATTATCAGCGAGTAACATAGGCTATATTATAATTTGAAAAATCTATTTATTCTTCATAAAAATGTCGATAGTTTTACACAAAGTTTAAAAAATTGTCTACACGGGTGCGTTGGCGATATTTGTTATATAAAATTAACACGGGCGAAACCGTGGGCCACAGCTAGTTTATAAATAAATTAATAATTACCTACCTTGTAATTTATATCTTCGAAAGACAACGAATAGTTTGTCAAAAACTCGTCATTTTTTGGGAGTTCATTAAAAGCGTATTGATGCGTGGAAAAGTCGCAACCACCGATCGGAACCCGAAGCATGTTATATTCCAAACCTTTATCGCTGAAGTAAGAACTGGGAAACAAAGTAAATGAAAAACTGCCTCAGATAAAAAAAAGAATAGTACTAATGTAGATTATTATAGGCTTTTAGAATCTAGGTACCATACTTATATCACTAAGGAACAACTTTCTGGAATTGAGCATCTTAACTTGACCCTGTCAATTTATACGTACTAATTTAATGGATATTCGCAAAAACTTAAATAATCTGTTTTTTTTTTTTTTATTATCGGCATAATTTTAAAATATTACAAAGAAATACAAATTAGTCATGTTTTTATACATTAGTCAGTAAAATCCTTTTAAATTAGTGTTAGTTTCTACAATAAGGCTTGATACATTGGCGATTTGCCGGTTAATAAGTACAACCGTGTCAAGCAGGTTTTACTGTCAAAAGCACAAAGAGATAAAGGAAAAAAGGTAATTTAATAGGGTAGGGTAGGTTTAATGAACAATGAATTTAGTCAAAATACTATAATTATTAACTGTAAACATTATTCACACAGTGAAAAATAATTATAAGCCGTATGAGCTTCTTGATGCCTTTTTTCGATGACTAAAATGTTTTTTGAATCAATGCAATGATAGTGTGTCTATCTGTGGTGTTTAAACGTTCATAATAAGCGCCTTTTTGATAATATAAATGAAATAACGTGTTTTAATTATGATTTTCAATAACTTTTTTACTTTACAAAATCTTATTTCAATACTTACTCTATAAGGTATTGCTTGAGTAGTAGATTCGACAAACTCAACCAATTCAATGCGGCGGAGTCGGTTATAGCCGCTCCGAAACCGTTTATTTTCTGGTTTAATTTATCCGTATGTAGTTTTAACGTCGTCTCCGCTGTTATATCTAGAAATAAGTATTATTAAATTAGTTGTATCGAATCTTCTCATATTTTATAATAGCTGTCTGTATTTTATACTAGGGTTTCAACCGTGTTCAATTTATTCGACCAACTCTTCAAAACATCTCACTTCCCGTACTTGCTTATAGCTTTGCATATTCCTTTATGTTCATGGTTACTACTTCGCATCTTGAAAGTCTTGGTTTGATTCTTCAATAAATAGACTATAAGTTATTACTGCCTCATTAGCCTAGTGGTCCTAAGCACCACTGCTATGCTCGAGGTCCTGGGTTCGATTCCCAAGTGGAGCATAATGTTATTGGGTTTCTCAATGAAATTCTCAGTAGCAGCTCAGAGTTTGGTTTTGTACCCGATTAATGACAATAGGCTCGCCTGCTATTGCCAATACGAAATCTTTTGTTTATAATTTTACTTAATCTTTATTTTTCGTTGTTTTATTATTATTATTTACTAAGCATATTTTACTTTTAAGTGTTGTGTAATAAATAAAGGTATATTATTCCATTCATTCCTTCAAAATTTAAATAACATGCATTAATACACCGTTAAATTATAAATAAAAAAAGGAGTCAGTAAAAAGAATTCACATTATTATCGTTGATGGCTAAATTCATTGTTAACTTTCTTTTTAATAAAAATTGTCCAATTGCACCACAGTTAATGACTTTTAAGATTGTAATTAAATGTAATAAATTTATTTTATTTAATATTAAATTTAAATGTTTCATTTTTCTGATGAATCACAATTTTTCTTCAATACTAAATTAATGTAAAGTCACGACTGATGTTATATAGGCCTTGGTCACCAGTAGAAGGATTTTTAAGAATCGGTTACTGTAAATAGAGTTTTTCAAAACATACCCAACGATTTTTGTAGGACACCGACAAATTTTTCAAATCTACTGCCAGCCTGTAATAAAATAACATTTAAAGACAAAAAAACGAGCGAGCTTTACAGTAGTCGTATATGATGTTGTAACATTTAACATAAATAATTTACATATAAAATTAGTTTATATTAGGTTCCTTACAATATAAAATTGGAGTTTTGTTGAACTGGCCACTTTGATCTCAAATAGGCGTTGATAAGGAATTCCAAATTCAAATTTTATTTTATTTATTTATATCAAGAAATCTACAGCTCTTAAATTCTAACTTACATACATAATTAAGTTGACATATTGACTTAGCCAAAAATGATTTCAATCGTATTACAATAAAGTTATAATAATTCTATACCCCAACGAAATTATTAATTAAATATAATTTGCATCAAAAAGAACGATGTAGTGCTTCTGGCGTGAGATGTGTGTGTGTGTGTGTGTGTGTGTGTGTGTGTGTGTGTGTGTGTGTGTGTGTGTGTGTGTGTGCGTGTGTGTGTGTGTGTGTGTGTGATAATCACATATATTTAACAAACTCTGAATAAATCAATAGCTGTTCTTCTAAACGCTGCATTACTGTCAGGAAATATGTCGATATTTTCAGCTTTAGCATTATATAACTGTGTACATCTTATCAATACTGAATTATGGGCATAATTGGTCTTGGTTGAACGAACGTGAAAGGTCTGGGGTTTACGGATATGTTTAGACTTTAGAACAATTCCTTCCAACAAACATGAACAATCAATTTTATTGTTCATCAAATTATATAAAAACATCAGATCAGCTACCAAGCGTCTATGTTTCAGGGATAACATACCCAATTCCCGTAAGTTCTCATTTATATCCGCTGATAAAAGCATATCACGATGTTTCAGAATCTTCAAAAATTAATTTTGAAGGTTTTCAATTCTATGGCTATGTATGTTATAATAGGGAGTCCATATTTGAGATGCAAATTCTAAAATACTTCTTACATAAGCACAAAACAAAACTTTCATAGACGAATTATTTTTAAAATGAATTGATAATCTAGTTATGAAGCCCAACATTTTATAAGATTTCTGAGTAATGTATTCATAGTGATCTACATACGAAATTTATGATCGAGATATACTCCCAGATCCCTAACGCATGTTACTCTGGAAACTATTGTATTATTAAGTCTATAATTATATTTAAGGACATTTTTTTGCGCGTGTATGTAATGCACTGGCATTTGGCCACATTAAGATCCAAAAGATTAAGTGAGCAGTATTCGCTTAACCTGTCTAAATCTAATTGCAATTTGTTACAATCATCAACAGTGCATATTGGCATAAATATTTTAGTGTCATCAGCATACATAGAGAAATTTGCATATTGAAAGCAGGAACCAATGTCGCTCACGTATACGTTGAATAATAGGGGTCCAAGATGAGAGCTTTGGGGTACACCCGATGCAATAAATAAGAATCTGGACAATTGCATCCCTATTTTAACTACCTGAGACCGGTTATCAAGATATGATATTAACCAACGCAGTAGGTCACCATGAATACCTATGGCTTCAAGTTTCTTTATAAGAACTGAGTGAGATAACCGATCGAAGCACTTTGCATAATCGGTATAAATAGTATCAACTTGCATGCCATCATCCATAGCACCAATTATATAATCTGTGAAGCTAGCGATATTCGTAACAACTGATCTTTTTTGCATGAAACCATGCTGATTGACGATTTGATTGATTGATTGATTTATTTAAATTTATTTCTTTAGGTTTGTGTATTTGTGTTTCGAATTTAGTGATTCATTTGTTTTCGCACCTTTTGATTTTTCTTTTGACATCGTTCTTTTCATAAAATGGCAAACTTAAAATATCGAGTTATTTAAGAATATAAATTACACCGTGGCATGAGCGGTGCAGAAACAGATCGAATGATTAATGAAGTGTATGGGGAAGCTACTGTAATAGCAAGCACGGTACGCTTATGGCACCAACGTTTTTGTTTTGGAAATTTTGACCTACGAAACAAACCCTGTAGACGGCCGAAGACCTTAGTTGATAATGAAGAATTAAAGGTGGTCGTGGAAGTGGATCTATCGCAAACTACATCAGAGTTAGCGGCAGGCTTCTTTGTAAATGATAAAACAATTTTAATTCCCTTGAAATAAATTGGAAAAGTAAAAAAAGCTCGTGAAATGGGTACCGCATGAATTGACTGAAGCACACCAACAAACACGCATTGAGTGCTGCATTACATTACTCAACCGTCACAATAACGAGGAAATTTTGAATCGTATTGTTACTTGTGACGAAAAATGGATCCTTTTTGACAATCGGAAGTTCTCATTACAGTGATTGAACCAAGGAGAACCAGCCAAATCCTGTCCCAAGCAAAAGTTGACTCAAAAAAGGTACTGGTGAGTATTTGGTGGACCTGTGCTGGTGTAAAACACTACAGCTTCCTAAAATCTGGCCAGACGACAACTGCAGATATGTATTGTCAACAATTGCAAAACATAATAGAAAAGCTAGCCATTAAACAACCGAGATTTGACTATCTCCTTAGCCTACTGCTGCTTCAGAACAACGCTAGACCTCACACTTCACGACAGACGGTCGCTAAATTAGAGGAATTGCGGTTGTAATGTCTCTGACACACTCCATACTCCCTGGACCTTGCTTCCACAATTTTTTCAGCAATGGAATTAACGAACCACCTATAAAATGGCGAAAGTGCATATATAATAATGGTACATACTTCGATTGATTAAATTTATAATTTCATAGTATTTTTTCGTTTTACTTTTTCCATATAAAACGCTAATTTCTTATGTAAGGACCTAATATAAATAAAATAATTATACATAAAGGTGCAATTGTACATACGTACACTTTATACTCAATACTGTCAAAGTTAAGTGCACAGCTGATGCATTCTCTTTCTCTATTTCCCTTTCTCTTTCTCGTTACACACACGCACACACTGTTGACTGACAGTACCAACCTCTCGGAAAATGGGTTGGTACCATCTGATGACCAATTCTACCACAGCACGCGCTCCTTGGTCAAAACAAAAATTAACGCACGCTTCCCCGGCTCCCTGTTACACACTCCCGTTCCTTTTCACGAAATTACTCCCACAGATTCACTCACTCCCATACTACCACTCCCACAGACAGGAAAGATGTTACTAATCAAAAACTCTGTGCAGTTGTAGCACCCCTTTATCTTCTATCGTGTAGAAGAAGTAAGGCGTATTTATCAGAGCTTAAAATAACAAGTATTGGCAAATAACAACTGTTATCTGTAAACTGAAAAAGCAGTTCCACTTATGACACAAAAGTAAGCTGTTTCATTTTGGAACATGCTCTTCTCTATTATAGCGTGAGGATCTTTACTATGTTACAGAGAGATACATACACATATGACTTGAAACCAATGGTATTTTATAAGTAGATACGATATTGAAGCTCTTTACATGCCATCGTGGATGGTGCGAAATTGCCATCAGTTCACTTTCGACTTGATACCTGCGTGAGCAAGAAGAAAGTTTTATCCTTTTTTGACAACAGAGCTTCTGCCTTTGCGCTGTGATTTCCTATGTCTTTTGTTTCAACAAGCTGATTAGAAAATTTGTAACGTTTTGGTGAGAGTATAACGCGTCTATTTAAAAAACGTCATTGCTTGGAACATAGCTACAGTTTTTTATTCTTTTCAGTTATAGTAATAAAAAGAGATAACCATCATGTTACATGTTAGGTACTGGAATGGTTATTACTCTGAAACAGAAACAGGTGAAATAGGTTTCTTATTTTGTTTTTTTTTTATCTATATAGGTTTTAGTATTTGGTCACATTCTCATCTGATAAGCACGCTATGTCTAGTGGGAGGACTAGTTCTCAAGTGCTACTGCCAGAATACGCCTATAGGTGCTTCGCGACAGATTTCCGACTTGAGAGTGGTAGCCAAGCGAGTCATCAATGGTCTCGTAATATTTTCGTATATATAAATAATCTTACCTCTGAAGATGTGTAAGTGACGTAATTATCCTCAGTTGGTGGTAATCTTGTGATTTCATCGCAGTAGGTAGCGTTGCAAACACATATAACAGAATTGTTGGTCATCGATCTGGCTGCACACGGCTTGTCTGCACAAACATTTATAGTTCTTTTTATAAATGCATATTCACCAAATCTATCCGCCTATATCTATTACGCCTATTATAACTAAAATATTATGTAGGGGTGTAACAATACTGATATCGGTGCGATATATTGGCCAATATATTGGAATCACCGAAAATTTTATTAACCGATATCTTACAATTCGAAAAGCGCGCGAAGTAACGTTATTTACCTTTGGTCACAGATGAGAGAGCCGCGCATGGTGCTAGCTGCGACATTGCCATCTTTACTTCTTTGATTAAATATCAAATTTCTACTTATTATTAAAAAAGATTATCGCCAGTTTTGTGTATAATAAACACCCATACAATCACCTAAAAAACTTATCCTCCTCGAGGCGGGTAAAAATGTGTAGGAGCCAACATACTTCATTATTTACTTTATTTATTACTAAACTTTTAATATCGGTATCAGTATCGCCGATTATTCACTATAATAATCAGTTCGTATCGGCAAAAAAAAAATCATATTTATAAACCCTGGAGTAGAATATGCTGAGTGTAGTATATTGACTTTACGAGGTATAATATATTGACGTCGTCTCAAACGGCAAGTCAGTGGCAGAACGACCGTGGTCCGAAGCGGTCGTATACGTAGTGAGGTGGTGGCAGATCGGTATTTACGATATAAATCTGGACGTTAAACAGGTTACTAGGACACTTTAATTGTATCCAACTGGACCGTGAACACCATACACCATACACCAGATATAACATGAGCTGTAGTTGTACGCTTAGCTTAGCTTAACGTTCCAGGATCAGCCGATGTACGAGATCTGTACCCGACCACCATGTAATGTTGATAGATCATGCGCAGTGATTCTCTTTGGATTTGTCGTTTTTCGAGATCAGAATGCATATATAATGTCCAGCTGCTGAAAGACATGCATGCCAGTATTACAACGGAATCTGGCGAAGGATAGCCGATCTCTCGGTGGTCACAACTGGTTTTAGATTGTACTGTTGTGTGCTGTCGGGAGATCCCGTCAGGTACGAATTGGTTCCTTTAGGCTTAGCGTTGTGGCCACACTCTCACCTGATCTTACGTGACGATGTGCCCCAAGATAGTAGCACGCTAAGCCTAGTGCAGTGCAGTGCACTCAAGTGCAGCTGCCGGAATTCACCTATTGGCGTTAGGCGACAGATTTTCACCTTGAAGGTGGTAAGCAAGGTGGACATTTAAAAAAATCCCTACCACAATGCTATAGTTTCATCACGATGTTTTCCTTCACCGAAAGAAAGCTCAGGATCATTGCAGGGATTCGAACTCACGTTGATTGACTAGTAGACCGTCATCGATTAAAGTTATTAAAGACTTAATCGATGTAAGTTTTAATAATCGACTTCAAAAAAGAAGGTGGTACTCAATTCGAATGTATATATTTTTTTGTGGATGTTCAGCCATATCTTCTTTGTTTATGAACCAATTTGGATGATTATATTTTTGTTGGAACCCCTCAAGGGTAGTCCCATTTTAATTTCATTTGTATTGGCCTTTAAGACTTCGAATGTACACCAGGGAACTCCTCAAAATCACTGATGTTGGTTTTCTTTTTTGTCAAAAATTGTCTCATGTATATATGATTATATACTATACAAACTGAACTCATAAACCATTGAATTACTGAAGGCATGCCTATTTCGCAAGATTACCCTAAGAGGCCCCCGCCCGAAGTGCAATGTCTTGCCGTTTGTCGGCCACCTGAGAAGGGATAAGTTGCCGCTCACAGTACTTTTCTGCTTGAATCTCGATACTCGAACGCACAAACACACTTGTATATTATAGAAAGAGTCAGACCAAAATCAAAATCAAAAATCTTTATTCTAGTGTTAGTGTTATGTTAGTGTTTTTTTAGTGTTAATATATTAGGTACAATAATAATAATTTAGTGGATACACAGAGAAGGTCGCATGAAGGGGCATAAGGTTTTTTCCTTACATGACGTTTGTTACAAGTCAAGCCACGTTACAGAACTTCATTGCAAAAAGTATTTAAACTATTTCTTCGTGTATATAGGAAAATAGTAAATCTGTTTAAAATAATAGGTATTCCTATAAAAACCAATTTATTAGATAAATTTTAATATATTTCTCTCACCTAAAATGATTTTGCTTGGAGCCCATATTATAAATACAACGCTACACAATATTATTTTTACTAAAAACTTCATCGTAGGCAGCAACTATACTCGTAATTACTGTTTAAACTAAATATAAGACATTATTTAAATTTCACTATCTAACGAATAACTAAAATGACTAACCCCAATGATTATAAAAATACATATAAAGGTTCAACAAACGATTTATTGCTACATTCATTATTCATTATTGCTACTCAATTTGCATATAAATAACATAATATTATAGTTGAAGAATGAAACAACTGTTAATATAAATATATACAAAAGTGTTTTTTGTAAATAAAATATTATTTAATCGCGATCTACGTACCTAACTAATTTTTACATATTATCATGACACGTTCGAACAATATTAGAAGGTATTAATATATTTCATCTTTTTTTATATGTATAGACATAAATTGTATAGATATATATATTGTTTCCTTATAATCTATAGGTACAATTATTAAAACTTAATTCTTTGTTTGTAATGTCATAATAACATCTTTTTACTAAATGCATATGAATTTATATGCGATACCTATAAAAAAAAACATTATTAAAATTTTTGCCTGTCTGTCTGTATGTCCGTTTGTTCCGGGTAATCTCCAAAATGGTTGGACCGATTTTGACGGGACTTTCACTGGTAGATAGCTGGTTTTATAGGGAGTTTCTTAGGCTACTTTTATTTTAGAAAAAGAATCAGGATTCCGCACATATAAAAAAAAACTGGTCATGGTGAATCAATTCGGGCGCCTAAATAGCTTACGCTGAGTAAACCATAAGAGAGAGAGAGAGAGATAGAGATAATGTACTAAATAATTGTAGACATTAAAAAGACCTACAAAAAAGTCGGCGAGAGTATATATCTCTTTTTAAGGAACACCCACAAGAAGCATTTTTGTTTTTAAAATAGCCAGGAACGGTGAAACAAGATTCGCGCGGGCATTCTGTAGTACACGTGAACGAAGCCGCGGGCACAGCTAGTTTACTAATAATGCATTGTATTTTATTGTTATTTTTTATTTTTTACTGACTTTTGTCTAGGACTTAATTTGCGTTGTCAACGAAATGATTGTATTATTACAGAAACATTCGCGGGCGTGCGTTCTAAAATTCCCGAAAAATGTATCGTAGTAGCGCAGTAAGATAATGGTTTAGGGATGCACACACACTTATTAAATCAAAAACAATTTTAAATTCTAGGAAGTGGATAATTTGTTACAAATTACACTACTGCGGCGCACTCGCAAGTATTGTATACCGAAGTTCACCAAATTCCGAACGCGTCGCGTCGTGGCAACCGTTTGTATGAAGACGTGATACTTTTTACTTTAGTGTACTGTGACTGCACGCCTACGTCATTCAATCGCATGCATTTCCCTTCTCCCTACACAACCTGCCCATGTTGTCGTCATAGTACTTTGTCCCCACTAACGTCTGTCGCCACATAGGAATGTCGCCCACGAATTTGACGGACTATAGTTCACCCACACATCCACCATTGACGCTTCGTAATTAATAGCGATGGATATACCATACAGTATGACGTATTCATGATTGTATGAATAAGACCATAAGAGACTATGTGCAACTGAAGAAATGAAAAAGAATCCTCATAATTCACGTTCCCGAAAAAATAATTCTGGGGATAGTTCACTTGCCCGAAATAAAATTCTGAATGGTCGCATTAATATTACCGACTTCTTTGGTTTACGCAGACAGTATGATCTGTTAGCTTAATCAATTATGGTTTTTGAGTATGTGCGCTACGCTCAAAAAAATTCGTCGAAACAGATTAGATTAGAACTATCATAGATTTTTTTTGTATAACATTGTATTTATGTATCATTAACCATTATGCCAGCGCACGTGGGTAATCTAGTTCGGGAGGGTTTCCACTTCCGACTTACTTAACAAAATAACAAAAATCAATACTTTATGACTATCTAAGAGTTGTAGTCTAATGTTAGATACGCTATACTATTCCTCGTGAATCTGGCTATCATATACAAAAATATTTTTTTCGAATCCGACTGGTAGTTCCAGAGATTAGCGTGTTTAAACAAAACAAACAAAACTTTTCCGCTTTAGTATAGATTTAACATAAACTGAAATACAATTTATGTTGTGAAAGCGTCGACCAACGGGCGCCGAAAAAGGGTGAAGGCAATCTTATCATCGATACATATCAAAATATAATATCAATATTTGTAATAAATAATCAGGAATACCACAATTTATTATTCCCATACACAAATAAATATATGAATACAAACTAATTTCCACATTAACTTATTATTTTCAGCCCTAGCAGTCTACTGCTGGAAATAGGCGTCTCCTAAGGTTCCGTATCCAACCACTTCACCAGCATTCCACAAGTAGTCGCTACATCTAGTTTAATGGCATTTGTTAAGACGTGGTCTGCATTCAAAAACTCTTCTTTTCTATCTGTTGTCGAATCTTTGACAGATGTTCAATGTTATGTTCAACGCCGCGTCGTAAAATACAATTGATATCCAAACTTTACATTGACCACCAACAACCCGTGAACCATTTATTACAATCTAAAAAATTCCTTTTTTCCTATACAATTACATAAGATGACATAAATAGCTTTAATAAAATCGCTCAAGTTACAAAAGCCTACGTATTTAGCTTGCGTTGTACGTTTTCCCAAATCTACTTAGTATTTTGTATATGGCTAAAAATACTCATATCAATACAAAGACTATAAAAATCTTTATTATTGTTGTAGTAAGAATAACCTATTGTGTAATAAAGACTTGTAATTCACTTATATAAACAAACAGAAAATCTTTGTAAGCAAAGTATGTGAATTTTTAGTTTGTTCACTCATTTGTATTTCTATAGGAAATATTATGTAATCAAATTGTTATTTTATAAAAAATTTATTGCCTTATTCTCAAACATTTTACTATGCATGTAAAGAAAACACTCATTACGAGCGCTTTTCTTAAGTTTTTGTTTCTTGTGCGTTATCTATGGAAAGTTACTAGATGTCAAAAGTGACGTCGAACGGGACGTCATATATTTTTTAAAAACAAAATGATATGTTTGTGTACAGAAAACTCTCTTATAAATAATTTATATTGTAAAACTGTAAGAGTATAAAAATACTTGAAATAAAGGCTTTAAATATTGTTTCCTGTGTTTACAGGTGAGTGAATCTTTTGTTAAAGAGAAAATGTAATTGGTTAATTGTTTTGAATATTGTTTATATAATAAATCCTGTGTTTACAGAACAACGCAATTACGTCTTTGTTTCATTTTATAAATTAATATCATTATATGCATAATAAAATGTCAATAAAGAAACCTAGAGTACCTAGCGATAAAACAAAAACAGTCACAGTTCTTAATATATTTATTACATTGATTGTTCTATTTAACTACCCATTTTCAGTCTTCATGTCTCTTTGGTGCATAACATTCTGCATTTATATGAAACGTTCTCCTTCAACGATTCACTCAAACCTACGTCAGTCGTTTCCGAAGCTGCTCTTTCCGTGTCAGGTATTATTTCACTTTTATCATTATCTTTAATTGTTTTTTCTAAGTCTTGACTCGATACTCGTGCTTTTACAGCATCTCTCACTTTGGATAAGAATGATTTTTCTGTTATATCAGGCCAAAAATTTACTTCTTTGTTCGACGCTTGACTAACCGTCCCTGATTTTAATAGATGTAAAGATGGTGGTGGTTTCGTTGTTGTTCCCTTTTTATCAAATATATTTGATGTGAGCTTTTTTGATGAATATCTTTGTTTAAACCACTCTCTTATAGGTTTTATTGTTGTTGATCCTATTGGTTTTTCAACATCATCTTTCATCATCATTATATCTTTATTTTCGGTTGAGTCTAGTTTTCTACGATAGGAAAACTGTGAAGTAACTGATTTCATTTTTGGTAGAGACTCTACTGTATCATAATCTTGTTTATTTTTGGACAGATTTTTTCCTAATCTGAATTCTGGTTGTTTTAGGATATTATTCTTTTGTGTTTGAAGTACGGGATTGGTGGCCTTTCGTGATTTTAATTCAGATAAAGGCGAGAGCGTTGTGGAACCCATCGCAACTTTAAAGCTCGTATCCTTCAAAGAAGTTTTTGGTTTATTAGTGTTTTGCTCATTACTTAAGTTTTTGAATCGTGACGGGTCACTAACGACTGGATGGTTTTCGGTTCCTTCTCGTATCATACCATGTGTTACATGTTTAACGTTAGGATTTCTTTGTAAATATGATAAAGTTGATTTTGTGCTCGCTTGTTTCAAATAAGGTACTGGAACATTTTTAGGTACAGAAACACTAGCACTAGATGGCATTTTATAACTCTTTAATTTAATTTTATCATTATCATTTATTTTTGAAGAACGTAGTAGAGGTACTTTTTCAAACTCAGGTTTGTTATGCAACTTAGGTGAATTATTTATTTTTTTAGTACTGAGCCGTTCCATAGGTGTTTTAGAAAGGTTTTTTCGTTGTAGTGGACTTCGCAAACTTTCTTTTGCTTTTCTTTCGTCAAACAATGAGTTGCTTACCGATATTAGTTTTGTTCTGTCAAGTATGTCTTCTTGCATTGATAGAAGTCTATCATTCAAGTCATGATGTAAACCTTTTAATTTATCATTTAAGTCATCTCTAGCTTCGGCTATTCTTTCTAAAAAATCATCTGGTTGTTTTACAAAACTACTACGCAAATCGTCATTTTTGGCAATTTTGAAAGAATTCCCTATATTTTCTTGGATTCCTTTAATCGTATTTAGTGTTTGAGATTTTAAATCTTTGGTAAATGTATTAGTAATTGGACTTGATCGAAAATCTTGTAGAGTATTAAGTGGATCCTTTAAATATGTTTCTACATTATTTTTTAACTGAGATGTGACATCTTCTATTCGAGATGGTTTTCCTAACAGGTTACTTAACGTATTTTTAATCTCGGATTCCGGTCCAATTCTAAAAGTTGCACCAAGTACACCTCCCCTGTTACCTAAAGTTGACTCCAATTTCATTGGTTTCAATTGTAAATTTTTCGGTATTGGCAGTTTAGCTTTATAGGACTTTAGGTTTAGTCTTGGTGCTTCTGATAATAAATTAGACTCGCCAATCTTGAATGGTTTCAGCTGAAAAATGTCAATATCTACATCTTCGAGTGGTTTCAAGAGTGGTATTGAGCGGAAAATAGGTTCACTTGGCTCTGAAGACATAATAGGACTATTATTTTCACAATCAATTGCTTCTCGATCTGATTCTCTTTCACTAGTACCAAAAAGATCAGCAAGTCGTTCTCTTATTTCATCTAGTTTTGGAATATTTAGCAAACCACTAAAATCCAACCCAGATCCATCAGATAAAGGGTTCAGATCATCACGTATAAACGATGACGGCTGAACAATTATGTCTTGCAATAACGGTGATTTCAATTTATTAAAAATATTTAATGGTCCCTTATATAATTCATTTATAATAGGATCACTTGCTTCGGCTCTCATTTCATCCGGACCAACACCTTTACTTAGATGACCTGATTGGTTGTTATTTTTGTCTACATTTCTAGATGATGCTAGACGATGTTTTGAAGGGGTTTCTATAAGGCAGTCATCCTCAGGTTGATCAGAATTTATGGAGGTTTTAGTGTTCTTGTCAACTGGATTTTTATTTACAATTATAACTTCTTCATTATTTACCACTTTACGATTCCGCATCTTTTTTAGTGCTGGAGACGATAAATGAGAATTAAATGATTCTTCACTATCAGCTTCTGGTGACACATTTTCTACATTCTTTGAATCAGCATTTTCCAGTTGATTTGTTTCTGAATTTTCATGTTTGACAAATTTTTGTTTCATTTCATTCATTTTTAATAATGAATCAGACATTTTTTGTAAATCTTCCATACTAATATTGTCTAATGCTTTCTTCCCGTCTTCATTCGAACTGTTTTGTCTTTCTATTAGTTTCATGGAAGCAGCATTCTGGCAATCTGTAGCAGACACATTTTCCTCAATTGCTGAATTTAGTTCATTTTGTTTATTATTTTCTGTTGTTGCTTTAAGAATTTTTTGTGTGGCTAATGTTGGTATTTTTCCAAATTCCTGTATTTTATTTTTTATATCTTCCTTAATTGATGTTAAAGTTTTATTCATTGGAGACAATACATTTTCATTTACTAATTTTGTCATACCATTAAAACTAACATTGTCAAATAAAGCTGTCTTTTTACCATCACCTAAGTCAAACGGCTCATCAGTATGTAAAGACTTAAAAACCAAATCAGGATTATCATCATTTTCAAACACTTGAATACCGCTTCCAATTTTTTCTCGATCATCGTCAATGTATTCAATACAGTCATTAACTGTCGAACCATCGTTGTTTTCATTGTCTATATTTAATGGATTATTTGGTTCATCTTCATCATTTGTCACTGAGATATTATGATCATCTGCTGTTGCAGCTGATATTAAATCAGAAGGAATTTGATTTAATTCCTCACTTGAGTTATTATTAATTTCTTCATTTGCTTCATCAATATTTGTGCACACATTTTCATTTTCTTTCACTGAATCTTTTGCTAAACCTATATTATTATTTTCATTATAGTTATTAAAATTCTTCTTGGCAATATTTTCAGAAGGACTCGATACCGAATCTATAATTTCGGTTTTTACTAGTTTACTTGTAGGAATAATCAGTTTATTTAATATTTGATGAAGATTCAAATTTTCCGGTGTTTTGTTTTTATTTTTCATTTCATTAAAACTCAAAGATGGTTGTTTCTCAAGTATATTAGCTTTCATATCAAGTCCATTATCGTCTGGTGACTTGTCACAATTTTTAACACTGCTCCATTCGTTAGTGTGCTTTAAATAATTTTCATTGCGTAGTATATCAGTAAGATGTGGTAATTCACGGTGAAAAATTGAAGGCAGGCGTAATAAAGGAATATTTAATTTTTTTGTGGGAGAAATTAATTCGGAATCTCTCAGTTTTAATAAATTTTTAACTTTAAATAGATCTTTATTATGTAATAATGACAATGATTTAAATGTTGATGGTTGAGCTTGTAAATTATTTCCTAAGCCTACCGACTTTTCTTTATTACTACTATTAGATTGTTCATGCAATAAAATCGATGGAACAGTTTTGGATTCTGTTTTGGAATCAGTAAGACAGGTATTTTCTTCGTTGTCTCCTACAAATTCTGAATTAGTTTTTAGTTCAAAATTTGGGTCATTTTTTTGTAAAAAGTTCTCTTGTACGTTACTAGCCTGCACATTATTGTCAATATCTAAAAGATTTTTATGAAGAAGGCCTCCCGGTTTTGCTGTTGGTATTCTCGATATTATTTCCAACAAATTCTCTGGTATTGTTTTTAGTGGTTTAATATTACTAAGCGAACTACCAAGTGGGTGTATGCATCTTGAATCGTGAACATTTGTAGCTTTTGATATCAAGCTATTATCATTTTCTCTTTTATGACTTGGTAGTATAATAGTAACTACATTTGGCGCACTTTCATTTGCGACAACCTCATCAACAGCTCTGGTTTTTTCGGCTTCTCTTGCTAAAGCATCTTGATATTCTACTTCCGTTGCTTCGCGTATTGTTTCTAAAACCGAAGACGCAAGACCAACTTCCGGTTCAAGAAGATTATTTTGATCTTCTTTCTGGTTTAAAGGTCTGAAAGAAAATTGTGTAAAATGATTATTCACGTTCTTCAGTATTGGAATTGCGCCTTTTTTGAAGTAATGCGTTTTCATGTCATTATTAATTTCCATCAAAAAATATTGAACTCAAAAGTGAGTATGTGAGTAAACAATCTTACTTATATATAAAAATCTTGTGTATCTGTTAGAAATTGTGAACGACTTGACCGATTGAGCTTACATTCACATAATATATTTGTTTATCAAGACGTTGGTTCATAGCTTTGTAAGGTTTCAATAGTTCTTACTTTAGCTGTTATTAACAGATTCAATATTTTTGGATAAAAATGATTTATATTCAATCAAACAAGAAAATAATTTATTCAATTTAGGCTCTAAGAAGGCACTTGTTGAACTTTAAAACAGTACGACTTCGCCGGTTCAGAATTATTTCAGTCATCGAGAATAACCGGCAAGAAAGCAGCTCGAGTTTATCTCCTTTTTTTAACTATAATAACATTTTATTTTTAGTATTAAAACAGTGCCACTCTTTAACAAAATCTGGTTTATCATAGTTTTTACGAATAGACATTTAATTATCAAGGATGTTACTGAGAGGGAATAGTTAAAATATTAAATTCCTGGAACTTGTTCTTTAGTGATTCACAAGGTCTCAAGTTGCATATTGTAGATTGCTGCACTCACAATATAATTATATTGGTTTAGAGCCATAAAAGGAAATAAAAAAGTCTAAACCCAATAGGCAGCTGAAGTCGAGCGATTTTAAGTTACGTTACGCGTATTTACTAAGCGTGGGCTTATGAAAAGTTTACCTTCTAGAGAGTCCATTAGCGCGCAACGATGTTGGAAAGAAGATAGACGAAGATCCCTCTGAGTCAGCACTTCTAGACGGATACGGACAGTCATCTAAATTCTTTGAACGGAGAGTATTTCCCATACTTTCTTCGTTAGAGAATCCATTATCATTTTTTATCTGAATCTCTTCATTATATCTGGGCATAGATGTCATAGTGGCCGGATATCTTAAATCTGTGTATTCATTCGTATTGTCAGGACACGGGCAACAAGTTTCAAAAGTTCAGTTGTCTGGATTGCCTAATAATGTTAAATTCATCTTTTATAGTCGGCTGTGAATATATCTGTAAGAAAACCGCTACAGTTGTATAGAAAATTAATGACTACTCTTTTATTTCTCAATTTTATAAACAATAACATATACTGTTTATTGTACTCAAGTTTATTTTAAGACACTGCAAGAAGGATCATAATGACGACCTATTAGCCGCCTTACCATAAATTACATTCACAATCTATATTTAAATAAAATGATTGAGGTTTGCCGTTCTGCGCGCATCACGTAAAAACTACTGGATAGACTTTAATCGTTTTGTTCTTTGTTTTAATCTTAACATATTTCACCCTTATCAAAAGAAAAAATTATCACGATATCTTCATAAACAATAATTCTGAAGACCACGCGAGCGGAGCTGCGGGCTCAGTTAGTTATTTTTTTATTTTAATTGTTTTACTAACTTTATATCTACTTTTATCAGCATTTGCAATATAATTTAAAAGTAGGTACCTACCTAGATATAGTAGAGGCACTGGAAACAAATTTAAATGTTATTTATTATTAATGTAACTAGTTGTAATGAAAATGTAAATGTAACTATAATTCAAATATGGCTCTACCCAATAATTAGATCATCAGAAATAAAATATAATGATTAATTTTTAGTATAGGAATACTAAATTAATAGGAATTAAGTACTTTTGTAACTCTGATCAACAGTAGTTTTGTTTCCTTGATATTAACAATGGCCTTTTCATTTATTTATTTTTTTGTTTTACATAAATTTATATCCAAAACATATGGAATTATAGATACTTAATTTTAGAATACTGGCTGTAGTTTTTTTTTAATAATCGTATTTTAGTATTACACTATGAAAAATCAGTGAATAAGAAGTAAATTAATGATTAATTTTTCATATATACTTTTTAATGATGAATATTATTAATTATTATATTTTCATATATAATTTACGAAAAATTTAAAATGAATGAAAACTTTATAGACTTCAGAGAAACACCTTAAATGAGCCGCCCCACTTTTGTGGATTTTTTGTAACTATCGCTCTTTAAGACCAACAGTAATCTGTGATCATATTACGGTTCCATATACCCTAACATAGTTCTCCATCATTTTTAGATCCTAATGGAAGCATTATCCCTGTTTCTTAGTTTAATTTTCCAGGTTAACAGAAAATATAACCAGGTGACTGTGAAGAAAGTGTAATTTTATGTTCATATTCACTCCAAAAATTCTGAAGCTTTTCAATATCTTTTGAACAATTTCATTATAATTTAGAGCTTAATGAATACATACTGAAAAGAAAACTATATACAACTACAAACAAACATACAACTGAAACAAGTCCTCTTGTAGCTTCAGCTTGCACAATATTTATATGAAATTATACTCAAGTATGTTTCATTAATGTGCGAATTTAATTGCCGTCAAAAATTCCAGCTTTTATCTTTTGCATACTCAGGTTAGGAAATGTTTTACAAATATATTTAAATCATTCTCCATTCTTGTCTGTCAGTCTGTTTCATCATATCAAATTTGATATAGAATGACAGCAGTATTATTTTTTCTTAACAATGACTTATTTATAACTTCGGCTTTACTGACGGTTAGGGACTTTCTCAAAGAGACCCCATATTTACTTCCCAATGAACTAGCTTTGTTAGCTCTACTGTACTACAGGCAAATAAAGCAGCTCGGAGTATGTACTCCGCTATCTGCACTGCTATCTACAGTGCTGACCGAGTAAGAAGTTAACCATTTTCAAATCAACACAAACCGACCATTTCATTTTTTGGAGAACTAATTAAATAACTGAATGAAGCATTGGTTGCACAAAGTGGGATGCAAGGAGCCACGTGCGCATTCACGTGATATACAAGTTCATTTTAAAAAAACTCAAAAAACGACTTCTAATGTGATGCCAACTCTAAATAAAAGTTACCGTTTTAAGGAGCAAAGTGGGCATCTTTACCTATTATTGTGAATAATACAATTACTTTAAAACCAGAGCCAATCCCGCACTTTTATGAGTATTTCCATAAACTATGTATTTTAAATAATAATAATAATACGTAAAGACATCTACGGCAACGCAATATTTTTTATATTTTTGTTGGCTAGAGTACCTAATATATCAAACACCTTTAATATTATAGAGATCCAGCAATCGTTTTTTGTTTGTTTGTTTGAACACGCTAATCTATGAAACCACCAGTCATATTTGAATAATTATTTTTGCATTTTATAGCCCATTTATTGAGATATGTTATAGACTTTATACCTTCACGCTACGACATTGAGGAGCGGAGCAATAACCATTAAAGTCAATCAATCTGGCAAGCTATAAGCAAGTACGGGAAGTGCGAACAATGATAGGCTCCAGGGAGTTATTCAAATAAATTTAACACGGGAGAAAAGGTGAGATACAACTAGGAACACTATTAAAAAATTTACTCACATCACTGTAGAAAAGGATTATAACAAATACCACTAACTCTGGTCTACCCGACATTTTTTTTCTTCAATCACATGAGGTCTGACCTATTATCGACTGAACATGATGAACGTATAACATTCAAATTTAATACCTGTGTTAATAGATCATATCTTTGAGATAAACAGAAAGTCGGTATAGGCACGCGTTTTGATATAGACGTGACCGGAGCATTGCTGTAGTCAGCATATACTCTGATAAAGTTATCAAGTTCGATGTATCTGGATGTGTAAAACAAATCGTGACCTCCATTATCAGACGTATCCAGATTTTTTTTAAATATTTTACTTTATCGACGCTATAACTATCGAAACAACACTACTATTCAAGTCACCTAGAACTCTAATCTGCCAACAGAAGATTTCAAAACTAGCTTGTAAAGGCACGCGTCCACTAGCCTAGCCTCGACTCGGCGAGTCTCAAATCGACGCGGCGAGGCAGATGCGCGCCAACTTGTTTTGTACAAGGTTGACCACTTTTAGTTGTTTTCTTTTTTTGGTAGATTTAGGCCAATCAGATCGAAATTTTAGTTGGTGAAAACACCTATAAGTATAATTTGATACATTTTGGTATAGGACGAAATGCCTAATTATAAATATTCAATATTATTATATTCAACATTATCGCTGACAAGTTCCAAGAAAGCAGGCTACGCTGGTTTGGGCACTTCAAACAGGAGGTTTTCAGATTATATTGGAAATGTAATGACCAATCTGAACATGTTGTGGTCAAAAAAGATCTTAGTTCCTGCAATGTTACCGAAGACAATACGTCCGATAGAGCGAAGTGGAAGCGAAGTACGAGGAAGGCAGACCCCACTATCAGACGGGATTAATAATTGCACAGGAGAGAGAGAGATTATATTCAACATTAACAAAAATATAAAACAGTCGTAAATAATGATAACTATACTTAAACAAATACTTAGGTACTTGTTTTGGTTGCTTATAGTAATTAAAATTAGTGAGAGTTATATCAACTTTATTTAACAGACTGTAAAACAAAGGTTAACAATGTGTGGTAGAGTCATAATAGCATTTTCAAATGGATGTTAGTAGATTTAGTAAAATTCAACTAAATTTTTGGTAGTATCTCGTAAAAGATAAGGTGGTCACGCTACTTTTATTACTATTCTGTTTATATATTTATCGGACAAAAAAATGAAGAACCCTTGATATGACTTCTTCAATAATATATAGAATTGTATATCAAAAAGTATTTCAAATAAAATATTACTCAATTTGAACTGTCCATCATAAAAAAACAACCCACTTCGGATAAAGAGTTGCGATGAATGAATAATTCGATTTGATTCGTCACAAATGGACGAACAGGACAAATGGACAGGAATAAATGCGACTCGACTCGACTCGCTTCGATTCTGCTGTAGTCGACGCAAGGCTTAAAACGTCTTCGCTAGCATGAAATTAGTATTTTTGAGGTTATACTAATTTAATATTCGACCACAATTTTTAAACTTGAAACACTATGTATTACAAATAATAGGTCTTTACCTATGAAATTGCCGTTCTGCAGTACTGGCCATTTCAAATCAAAATAATTTTTGTTTGGCTAAGAATTCTAATTTCAAATTAATTTTATTCTAAAGACATGGAATTCTTTTTCCAAAAGTAGTCATTTGATTATTTGATTAGTGTTAGATTTTCATCGCATTTCAATCTTTTTTGTCATCATGGATACGTTAAAAGTTCGAGTAATTATGGAATATAGAGTACCGTCGTGGCAGCAACGCGGCACAAGCGGCTCGCAACATCAACGACGTTTACGGAGCTAAGACTACTAACCAACGCACCACCTGTTATTGGTGTGCTCGCTTCCGTTCTGGGAATTTCGACCTGAAAAATGAACCTCGCGGTCGTCCGAAGACTTTGGTCGACAATGACGAATTAAAGGCTATTGTGGAAGCTGATGACACACAATCTACGGCTGAATTAGCAGCAGCTTTCGACGTTAGCGTCAAAACAATATTGGTCCATTTGCGTCAAATTGGCAAGGTAAAAAAGCTTGACAAATGGGTGCCCCACGAACTCAATGATCGCCAGCGCGAAGTACGCGTCGAGACGTGCCTTGCACTGCTCAACAGACACTGAAATGAAGGAATTTTCAACCGCATTGTTACCTGCGATGAAAAATGAATTCTGTTTGATAACCGCAAGCGCTCATCAAGTTGGTTGAATCCTGGTTCAGCACCTAAACAATGCCCTAAACGAAAACTTACCCCTAGAAAAGTTATGGTCACTCTTTGATGGTCTAGCGCCGGTGTGATTCATCACAGCTTCTTACCAAACGGGGTGAGCATTACTGCAGATGTGTACTGTGAAGAACTGAACACAATGATGGAGAAGCTGGCACATCTCCACCAGCATTGGTCAATCGCTAGTCTCCGTTGCTCCTGCACGACAACGCGCGACCTCATACTGCACAGCAGACGGTCTACAAGTTGCAAGAACTGGGGTTGGAAGTTCTCCGTCATCCGCCCTACTCACCAGATCTTGCGCCTACAGACTACTACTTTTTCCAGAATTTGGATAACTCCTTGGCGGGAAAAAAATTCAATGCCCGAGAGGAAGTACAAAATGCCTTTGAAGAATTTGTTGCCTCCCGTCCAGCCGATTTCTTTAAGAAGGGCATCAATAAACTGCCACTGCGCTGGCAAAGATGCATTGATTGCATGGGTGATTACTTCGATTAATACAAATAAAAAATACATAAAAGAAATTCGTTTAAATTTTTTCATACAAAACGGCAATTTCATAGGTAAAGACCTAATATAATACATTACCTTCTGGCTTCCCTGTATTTAATTTATAAATTGACAATACTGCACCACAAAAGCTCTCATACCTGTACCCTTTTTCACAATATTGTGGCTTAAATATTTAAATTTTAAAAATTATCTAATACTAGCTGACCCGCGCAACTTCGTCTGCGTCACATAATGAAAGCTCTTAAAAGTAATAAATTTTTCCCGTTTTTGCATACCTACCTTATAGGTAGGTATATTCATGCTTATGATCAGACACTGATCACTGATCAGACAAGTCATGTTCCTATAAACTATTATCACATTTATAACTCCAAAGATACGGTGAAGGAAACATCGTGATGAATAGCATGGTGGTAATAACTGTCATTTTCTAAAGAACGCCAAACTAGAAGCAGCGTTGGACTAGCCATATAGTCGAGGTGGCATTTGCCAGCCGGGCACCAGCTTGCGCAAGCCCCCCACGCGCCTGACTTGCGGGGCTTGCGGCAACCGTAGGATAGGAGACCCGTGCAGGCTAGGTCTCAGCTCTTGCGACCTAAATGTAAAACTAGATCAGACAGTTCGTTCATACAATTAGAGAGGAATGAATTAGAAAAATTCGAAAATTGGTTGAACCTGAGCAAGCCACCCCCTGAATCTAGTTTTGAATTTTTCTCTGCACGGCAATAACTTTTGATCGAATCAACTTATTTAGACGTGTATTATAGCGTAATGTATTACATTTTACATTGTTTCATAGATATTTAAAAAAACGAAATTTAATTTTTAAATGTTCTTAACGGAAAAATAAAAGAAAGTTCGAATTACAAACAGCGGCTTCGAATCCAAAGCAATCCAGGCTTTCCTTCGCGTCTACATCTCAAGAACTTCAAGATCCTCTAAATCGGAGCGAAACGCAATCAGGTTAATAAATTTCATTTAATACAGTTGTTTTCTTTTCTAATTTAACAAATCTTTACATATTTACTATTTTACCTGTAGTATTTAATTACTTACTTAGTTTTTAATAATTTCTTATATTCTAAAACCTGTCAAAATTAACTATTTTAAGCCAAAGTTACGTCTTTTTATATATTTTTTCAGTTGTATGAATTTTAATCTACAGATAGGTACGGAATACTTTAGAGAATGCTCCATTTTTATAAATGATAATGTATTGTATACAATAGTCCTGGCTGATTAACTCATTAATGCTCAGCCCAAACCTTTGGACCTAGAAAGCTCAACTTTTGTAATGAGGCTCCTTTTACTCGTATTGTTGTAGAGGAAAAAAGGCGGATTTTTATTAAATTTCCTAAACCATGCATCAGATTTCAATTAATTTTTGTGAATGTGTATATACAATATTTTATTTTTATAGGATCCTCATCATCATCATCAATATTTGAGTCAGACGAACAATTGGATTCAATTTCGCATGCAAGTAATTCAGAACAGAGCATGGCAGTGGCGGCTGTACCGATACTAATCACGCAGGAAACAGCATCACAAGAAACAAATGCATGCATTTCTAATTTTAAAGACACAATTACTTCAATTTCTAGGGATACTGGAGTGAGTGCAAATATCGATAGCGTTGCGCTAAAACCACTTACATTTACAGACGAAGAATACAGTGAAATTCAAAAACTTTCTGAATTTGCTCCGGTAAGAAAAAATGCTACGACTGTTGAGAAATGAAGTTTCTCATCTGTTCACCCTATACAACCTTCGGGTGATGAAAACAGTTTGCCTTTTGATGGAAATCAGGTTTACTACCGAAAATTACCAGCACGAACTTTAAATTCGACGGAATCTGTCTCTTATTCTCTTGAATGAAATAAGCTATTTTGTACTGCCTGCATGTGTGTTTTGCGTCTGACGACACAAAAAATATAAGGATGAGGAAGAAGTCCATTTATTGAGGGTGTTACTCCGTCCAAAAAATATATTTATGACCAACTCGTCAAACACGAGGAAGGCCACAGTCATCAGTTAGCCGTGGTCGCTTTCCTTACAGCAAAAAAAAGGGGAAATGTGGAACAACATCTCACGCGAAAGAATATGCAAGAGATTTCCAATAGGCGTCTGGTCCTGAAAAGAATAATTGGTATAATACTATTTATATCTAAAAAAGGCATTTCTTATCCTGGAAAAAGTAAGGCATTGTACTCATTAACGGATGTCGCTGACGACAACCAGAAACAGAATCACGGAAACTTTTTAAATTTAGTTGTTTTGTTGTCGAAATATGATCCAGTTACCACATATCCGAGGCAATTACTGAAAGATTCAGGAAAAGGGAAGGGTCAAGGTAGGCTTGTTACCTTTTTGTCAAAACCCACTATACATAAATACAAGGTGTCCAGAAAGGGTATCGGGTATTTGTAAGTTCAATGAAACAAAAATTATTTGTATGCAATAAAAAAGTTTATTGTTTATTATTAGCATATGAATGGGAGAATTATTTGGAAAAGATGATGTTATCCAAATGATGACCGTTACGTTGCTGGCACTCTTCTAAACGGAAACGAAGATTGGCGATAACACGTTGACACATAGCTATCGATATTGCTGCCATTTCTGACCTGATGTTTTGCTTTAACTGGGTTAGATTCGTCGGATTGTTTTGATAAACCTTACTTTTAAGGTATCCCCATGCAAAATAGTCAAGCGGGCTAAGGTCGGGGCTTCTGGGAGGCCAGTTGATGTTACCCCTTCGCGAAATGAGTTTATTAGGGAATAATTCGTTAACAACTTCCATTGAGTCATTTGAGGTATGGCAAGTGGCCCCATCTTGCTGAAACCACGTTCTTGAGTTGAAACCTGCAAACTCCTGCAACTCTGGGACCAAAAAATTTCGCAACATATCGCAATAACGGTCACTATTCACATTAATTGCTCGGCCTCGTTGATCTTCATGAAAATAAGGACCAATTATGCCTTTAGCAGACATAGCGGCCCAAACAACGACCTTTGGGCTATGCAGGGGTCGTTCATGCTTTCGTCTCGGATTCTCCACTACCCAGTACCGACAATTCTGCTTATTAACATGACCATTCAGGTGAAAATTTGCTTCGTCACTGAACAGTATGTTGTTAAAGTTGTTAAATCGCTGCAGCATTTCGTTCGCAAAATTCAGTCGATTAGCTTAGTCCGTATCCTTCAATTCTTGAACCAATTGAATTTTATAGGCTTTTAGATGGAAGTCTTTATTTAAAATCGAATGTAAAGACGATTTTTTGATGTTCAAAGCTTGGCTTCGCTTTCGGATGGATAAAGACGGATTTTGACGAACCGACGCCTCAAGTTCTTCAATTGTTTCTTCATCGCGAACTGAACGAGGACGACCAGAGTTTTGAATTTTAACTGTCGCGCCTGTATTCTCGAACATCCTGATCCATTTCCTAATGCTATCGTCACTTGGCGCGTGGCGTGTACGATATTTCGCACGATAGAGACGTTGAGCAGTCACTATTGAATCACCATTACGATAATACGGTCGTCGCAAAATGCGCGATGCGTCCCCGAGTACTGTTCCATCGTGACTAAAACTCCACAAAATGGCGGACGCCACGAACCCCTCCCCGCACCCTTTAGACGCCCCGTTTCGAATATGGCGCGAAAACAAATACCCGATACCCTTTCTGGACACCTTGTATATGTGCACGTCCAGTTAAACAATAAATCTTTTACCCTCAATGTGGATTCTTGTCAGGATGTTGGCGTTGTTGACCAGGCTGCAATTTGTGTACGATATGTTAAGAATGGGATCCCACAAGTACGGATGCTCATCATGGTCCTTGTCCGGAAATCAACAGGAGTAGATTACCAAGCTGTTGTAAGCAATGAAGTAGCCCAGTTAGGCTTAGATTTGCAAGATCTTATTAGCGTGTCATTTGATGGCGCCGGAAATATGGCAGACAGGTATAATGGTCTTCAAGCAAAACTGAATGAAGAAGTGCCAAATTTTCACATATTCTTATACACATGTTTTAAACTTAGTGCTAGGAGGTGCGACGTCAAGCTGCACTGAAGCAAAGAATTTGTTTGGGCTCTTGGAGTCTACCAGTGTATTCATTCATGAATCATTTATGCGCACATATTTATGGATGGACAAAATTTCAGAATTAATAGCTGGACAAGACAAATTGAGACGATTACAGAATATTGGAAAAACGAGATGGTGGGCTAAAGACAAATCATTATTTTATTTTTATTAATTGGTTTACAACAATTGTAACATTGGCACATGCTAAATATTATAAAGAATGTTACATAAATTATGATTACAATGTACAATTTATCAGTAAACACAGCTTTCTTTTATATGTATAAAACGAAGAAACAACTAGTAAATATAAATTAAAAGACATTCAAAATAATACATTAATTAGGCTTAAAATGATGAATAAAATATATCTTATACATGTAATTATTGTAAACTAAATTTAAGTAACCTGGTTAAACATTTAAATTTAATTAAATTAATGCCAAATAATTCGAGGTTATTGAATTTATTATACAACTTGTTAATTCTAGTTACAGGAGAATTTAAACCAAAAACAGTTTTCCTAAAAGGAGAATTCAATAGGATTATGACCATGACCACTATTATGGAGAAAACTCGATACGTCGCGTTAATAAAAACTTTAAGTGCCATATCTTCAATCACGGAGTTCGAGCCAAAGGTTTCGTTCCAAGCAAAGGCATTGATGGATAATATAATATAATATACCATCAAGCCTGTATTCCCCGAAGGGTTAGGCAGTGGTTTACATTTGTACACCCACAGTTCGCCAAGTATGTTTTTAGGTCCCATGTAATAGGGGGCGAACCTATTGTCATTAATCGGGCACGAAACCAAACTCCGAGCTGCTACTGAGTATTTTATAGGAAAAACCCAATAACACTTTGCTCGACCTGGGAATCGAACCCATAGCAGTCGCGCTTACGACCACTAGGCTAACGAGGCAGGCAACGGTGGATTCCTTTTTGAAATTTGAAACTATCCTGACAGCCTTCACATTAAAGAAAATATTTGACCTATCAACCGCAGTAAGCCAATATCTACAAGATTCTTAAAGTGAAGAAGAAGACGAAAGATATCTTAGACTTAGACCAAACAGCAAAGGACGCCGTGTGTTTTTCCAGAAGTGACTTAGACGTCTGTCAAAGTTGTGTACCATGTGTATATAAACTTTTATCACAATATAACATGCATATCAGTACGTACACCACTTTATATGTTGCATATTGTGTAATTCTCACATTTTCATTCACGCAAGTGTCTTGTGAGAGACGATTTTGAGCGTTGAAGCGCATTAAAACGAGACTTCGCTCTCTACTGGGGCAACAACTGTTGAATTCGTTGATTACAGAATCGGATCTAATCAAGGATAACGAGAACAGCAGCTTTTACGATCGAATCATTAACTGCTTAGCTGAAAGTTCTCCTTCTTTAAAAAAATGTTGATCGCCTAGCTTTATATATTATTTGTTATACTTATATTTATTTTACTTGTTTGAATTGTGTTGTACATAATACAAAAGCCAATAATAGGACATCATTGCCAAAGTAACCAAGCATTCAATGGTTGCTATTTTAAGAAAGTGTAAATTATAAACAAAAACGATATTTAATGGTATGTATTAGGTAATGTACATGTGTATTAAATACTAGAAAAATAAAATATCCTACAGCCCTTTAATGTTAGAGGAGAGACTATATAATTACTATTAGTCTCTTGTGACAATCAATTTACAAAGAACGCCTTTCTTAAATGTGTGCTTTTAATATAATTAATAATTATTCGAATATATACCTATCAGGTTGGTATAGCTTGAACTGAGCTCGAGTTATATGAAACTCGCCTATTACGGGAAATCTTTTTATACTGGTTGTAATTTCATGTGCTTATTGTTCGTACCTTAAATTTATTACATCGTTGATAATTAAATTATATGTTTTGTTTATCTCTATTTGTGTATCTCAGTGTTTTCCGATAGTATCCCATCTACCATCATCTAGTTTCGGGCCCCGGGCTTGTGGTCAGCCACTCGAGCCCTTCCGGCCCAGTCCGACCCTGGCTAGAAGTAACACTCTCAAGTTAAAAATCTATCGCTAAGCACTTAATAAATGTGTTTTTAGTTCCGGCAAATGCACTTGAAAGCCAGTACATATTCTCACTACACAAAGCTTAGGTATATTACCATCATGGGTCACCGAAGATCAGTGTCGTAGCTAAGGGGGGGCGGTGGGGGCGACACCTCGGATGACACCCGAGCCCGACTATGACCATCAGTTGTAGTTCTTTATACCTATAAAAAATCGTAAATCTATGGCAGAGAGCATAACCGCCACTAATAAAATTATCTAGGTAACTATGATATCGTACCACGAGCATAATAAATTGATATTTAGAAAAAAAAACGAGCACACTGTCAATCGATCTGGGATTCCCCCAAAATTTAATACCCCGTTCGCGCATAACCAACGCTAGTCAGGGGATTCCCTCGATATAGCGCTCGTCACTTGTATTGTGGATTGGGCCATTTCTTTTGTTTCCGACCGCATTCATTTCAATATTCTCTTACGTAAACGTGTGAACGTCTAGTGCAAAGTGTTTATTAATTATTATATATTATAAACAACATTTTTTGTATAAAAACCGATTTAATATAGTCGATTCTTGAAGAAAATAAACAAGGCAAGTGAAGTATTTTGTTATTACAGGTAATACTTACATTTTTAATTCATTTAGTATCTAATAGCAGTATCTTAGATTATTTTGAAAAACCCTTCAATTATTTTATTCTCTTTTAATTACTGTGTATTTTAAAACTATATTATTGAGCCATCCTAAGTGATAAATAGGTACCTACAGAAGGTATTTAGACTGATTGCAGTAATATTTTTTTGTTTAGCCTGGGCAAGTATTACTATCTACTAAAGGTATTTATTTATTAAAATAGGTTTTAAAGGCTTTGCTAGCGTAAAAAGATTTTATTTATATTTCTACACGTTTTACGGTATTACTTTAGGTAATAATGTTTAATTGTAAATAATATACTTATTTATTATTTACTTACTTATTTTTTTCCGATCTAATAGCAATGGGATTTGTTTACAAAAACGGAATATATTAAGTTTAGATTTTTGATTGAAAGTAATCATTTCATACAACTTCGCGTACGTTGATTTGGCTCCGAGATGAGTAGCTCGAGCACTCGTGGCACGGATATCACAATCAACTGTGGAGTATTTAACTAGTATTTTTCTAATAATACTTAAATACATATTTACACCCAGACGCAGGATTGTTAATTTATATAAAAATATATTTCACAAAGCTAGTTACGTAACGTATAGGTGTTTATTTACTGTTATAATTAGTTTATAAAATCAACGTATCACTTACTAAAAATATTTTTTAGAATACCCAGAACGAAATATGCCTCGGAGAATTCATACTTCGAAAAGAGAAAGCGGGTTTCAACAGACAAAAGCCAAAAAGGCTAAAATGGATGAAATTCAGAGCATGTCCGGTTCTCTTTTCAAATATGTCACAAAAGCAGATAGCGGCCAAAGTTCAAGTAAAGTACCCGAGTCTCCTGCTGACGAAAGTTATGATTCACATCTTGGAGACTCGCATTCAGATAGCAACATCGACAATACAGAATCAATGAAGGTGACCCAGGACCTTTACGGAATCAAAATAAATAATGAAAATGACGTCGTTAATGCTACTTTCGGAGATAGCATTAGCTTCGAAGAATCAGTTCAATACTTGAGAGATGTTTCACATTGAAGTTTACCGGTACCTGATAATGTTCGCATTGACATAATAAAAAAGGGTAGTGAACATTTCCAGAACAAAGAAGGACCGTTTCCTACTGTATCTCGTCATGGTTCAAAGATTAAAGGTGATTCTCGTCATCTTTCACAGGAATGGGGTTTTATAAACAATGCCTAGTGGTGAAAAAATTCTACGATCATGGATGGTATTTTCTCCTATATCAAATAACCTGTACTGTTTTTGCTGTCGTTTATTTGCTGTCAGTAACATACAAACAACATTTACAACTGGATTTCAGAACTGGTGGAAACTAAATCCTAAAGTATTGGATCATGAAACTTCATGTGAATATTTAGAAAATTTGGAAAAGTGGAAAACTTTGGAAATGAGATTAAAATCTCACACCACAATAGATGATGCAACCTTGCAATTAATGAATACGGAATACCAGAAGTGGAAAAATCTTTTATCCAGATTATTAGATATAACATTGTTTTGGCTAAACAAAACCTAGCATTTCGTGAACATGATGAAACCCAAGGGTCGTAAATAAAGGTAATTTCTTAGAACTAGTTAAACTGCTGTCAAAGTATGATGCAGTACTCAAAGAACATATACTATATTTGGAGCAGGAAAAATTACCTAAAGTAACATATTTATCGCCAGAAATACAAAATGAGTTCATAAATGTTTTAGCTAATCATGTAAAATGTCAGGTTGTCAACGAAATTAAATCGGCCAAATATTTCGGAATCATGTTTGATAGCACACCTGACTTTTCACATGTCTGAAGTGATTCGTTATGTAAAAATTAATAATAGAAAAGTAGAAGTCAAAGAAGTATTCTTAGGATTCTTTCCTTTACATGGAAAAAAGCAGCTGATTTAAGCGCTGAAATACTAAAGAAGCTTGAAAACGATGGCTTAGATATTATGATGTGTCGTTCTCAAGGTTATGATAATGCTGCAGTTATGAGTGGTATACACGGAGGAGTGCAAGCTATTATAAAAGAAAAAAACAATAAAGCAATTTTTATTGATTGTATAGATCATTCAATTAATTTATGCGACCAACATTCGTTCGCACAAAACTTGACTTGTGTTACATTTTTCGGAGCAGTGGAAACAATATTTAACTTTTTTCAACTTCCACAAGCCGTTGGGAAGTGCTCCTCAATCACAGCAAAGCATCTGTTAAAAGACTTTCGACAACGCGCTGGAGTGCTCATTATGGTGCAGTAAAAGTATTAGCTGAAAATTTTGATGGGATAATATCTGCAATTGAGTAACTGTGTGACCAAGACGTAAATTTAGAAACTAGAGGTGCTGCACAAAATCTTATTCCTGCTGTGTGCAATTTCTCATTTATTTTCTTTTGGAATGATATGCTAAGGGAAGTGAACAATGCTCAGATTGCATTACAAAGTAAAGAAACTCATCAAAACTATCGACAGTGACGAAGAGAGCTATGTCAGAATTACGCTGTTCCGAAATTATATCACTGGAATCCTCAAACGAAAACGATGAAATTGGCCAGCCATCGGGCTCACAAAGCAACCACGGAGGTCCATGCCACCACGATAAATGGCCAAGAAGTTCGCTGATTGTAAGTCCGCGACTTGCGCAATCTGCCGGGTTGTCAGAAGAGCGAACATGTTGCCAACAAGAAGGTGGAACGATTTCCTGTATGTGACTGACACGATTGCTCACGTAAGTCTTCCATCGAGAGGAGGGTGACTTTAACCACGCCAGAGTCACTGTTGAGTCAGACCAGCAAAAAATACCATCGACACGTATCTTATCAGCGAACACAGTTTGAACATATGCGACAAGATCTGCCAAGAGAACTGCAGCGCATAGTTCTAAGCGAGGAATAGAAATTCTTTTTAGAGGAGCAACTTTAGAACGAGCGATAATCAGGTGGGTAGTGACGCGATCGTCTCCTTGCTCAATACGAAAATATACGACGGCTGCGTAGCCTAACTCAGAGGCATCGCAAAAACCGTGTATCTGTAATTTGATGGAGTTCAATGCGGGAACGAAACGAGAAATTGCTAAAGACGACAAAGTATTGAATTCCACACGATAGCGGGACCAGGTTTGAACAATTGAATCAGGTGCAACCTCATCCCAATTCAAACCGAGACTCCAAAGTTTCTGCACTATGCACTTAAATGTAAAAGTAAGTGGGGTTAGGAAACCGAGGGGATCGAAGATGCGAGCTAATTCCGAGAGGATGATGCGCTTGGTGCATTGTTGATGTAAAGATGTCACAGTGAAAGAGAAAGCATCCACGTTTGGATGCCACTCTAAACCAAGTACTACTACCGACGGGGAAGATTCTGAGCTGAATGTCAGCGAATCACGAGCATCGTGCCTATGTTCAGATGGAATACCTTCAAGCAAAGCAGGACTGTTACTAGTCCATTTCCTTAGCTCGAAACATCCCTTGCTAATGATGTCACTTATGTCTTTCATTAACTCACGAGCCGAAATAAGTGAGTCAGCCCGGTTACGACATCATCCACATACATGTCACTCCTAAGTGCAGTCACAGCGAAATGACGATTATTTCCCTCGTCCTGTGCCACCTGCACTATGGTTCGAAGCGCTAAGAAGCTTGAGGAGGACATGCCATACGTGACGGTTTTAAGACGGAACTCTTGAATGGGTTCCTGAGGCGAAAATCGAAACAGAATTCTTTGGTAATTACGATCAGTATTAGCCACCAGTATCTGGCGATACATTTGCTTAATATCGGCAGTAAAAACGACAGAATGTAAACGAAAGCGAAGAAGGATTGATTTAATATCTGATTGCAATCTTGGACCGACAAGTAGTTGTTCGTTTAGTGCGACTCCATTAGCAGGCTTAGCACTAGCATCGAACACCACGCGTAGTTTTGTGGTCAAACTACTTGGTTTGAGCACACAATGATGCGGTATATAATAGGTTCGATCCGAACCAATTTCATCGACCTTTTCCATATGTCCAGAATCAAGATAATCTCTCATGAACGCATTATAGTCCTCACGAAGTTGAGAATTACGTGACAATCGTTTTTCGAGAGATAACAATCGACGATGTGCCAAACTGTAGGAATCACCAAAGGTAGGCGCGGGTGTCTTGAAAGGCAAACGGACGATATACCTTCCATTCACATCCCTGCAGTGCGTCGTATCGAATATACGTTCGCAAAGAGCATCTTCATCACTAAGCGGTGATGATTTGGGAAGTTCATCAATTTCCCAAAATTTACGAATTTGAGAGTCTAAATCTTTAAAAGAGCAAATCATCGACTTACTAGAACTAGGTGGTATGCATGCAATATTACCCATAACTATCCAACCGAATTTGGTGTTAAAGGCTACGGGTCCATCTGACCCACAATCGAGACGTTCACCCAAAACTATCTGACAAAATACGTCAACGCCGACTAACGCGTCGATTTGCGCAGGCACGTTGAAGCTAGTGTCAGCCAGCTTAATGTTCATCAACTGTGGCCAATGAGCAATATCTATGGTATTAGACGGCATATCACCACATATATTGGGAATAACGAGAGCTTCCAAGACTAGCTCCGGATAACCTTGTTGCCCACGGATGCGAAGTACGGTAGAACTAGTCGCGACAGATGATGTTTGACCAATGCCCTCAACGAGTGACATGGTTTTCTTGAAGGCTAATCCTAGACGTTGGGCACACTTGTTGGTAATAAAGTTCCTTTGGCTTCCGTTCCGATTCGAATTGAGCGGTAATTACCAAAGTTATCTAGGACTTCAACGGAAGCAGTAGCGAGAAGCGAGATATGCGTGGGAGAACAACTCGAGCCTGCCACTAATGTTTGTGAAGTCGGCGTAGATGAAGCGAGAGCTGATGCTGCGGTAGCATCTGAGACGATAGATGAAGTGGTAGGAGCTACGTTAGCATTTGACGACACCGAATTATCAAAGTGCAATGTAGTATGGTGAAGTGCGTTGCACTTAAGACAGCGACTGTTTGACGAGCAAGATTTAACCACATGACCTTGACGAAGGCAATTCACACAACGATTATGTTCCTTGACGATGGAGAATCGATCACGTGGGGTGCGATCACGATAAGTGGGACAATTCGCTAAGGCATGCTGTGCCTTGCACAAAACACACAAGTTATCACTTGGTGTAAGTGGATTCACTAACAAAGCCTTGGCATTCGTAATAGGCGCGCGAGGGTGCCTACCATAAGAATCCTGAGGCGCGGATGCGGGAGACGTGCGCACCGTGCGGGAGTAAGATGTGGGTGAGGTTACAGCAACGGCACCAGAAGCGGCGGAGCGATGCAGTCGCACAGGGGGGCGCGCTGTACTTATCTGAGGCTCGGCAAGCTCGAGTGCTTGGCCGACCTTATTAAGATATTCCAGAAGGGAGTCAAAACTTGGTATGTCTTTATCATCGTTCTGCAATTCAAAACGTTGACGAGTATCACGATCAAGTTTATTTATTAAAAGGTAAAACAAAGGGAAATCCCAATCTTTTACAGGTAACTTCAAATTCCTTAATACCGCGATGTTCTCCTTGAAAGTATCCACGAGACGACGTAACTCACGAGGAGAGTTCGATTTAAGAGTTACATTTTGCAACTCCTCCCAATACCGAAAAGCTAATTTACGTTTGCATTGATAACGATCAATCAAGGCGGCGTACGCATCTAAATAATTATTTCCTGAAAGAGGAAAGCCTTTCAAAAGATGAAGAGGTTCACCGGAAAGAAGCGAAATTAAAATAGAAAAACGTTCGATATTCGATAACCGTTTGTTATGATGTACGGTAGTGTTATACATGTCATAAAACGAACTCCATAATGTAATATCACCATTGAAGGTCAATAAGTTCAAACGAGGTAGTTTCACAGACAAATCATTTGTGCGTACGTCGAGCTGCTGTCCGTCTGAATGGGAAGGTGACGTGAGTGTCGAATGAATTTCGATTAACTGAAAATATTTATTATCGAAATCGTGACGAATTTCGTCTTCCTTATCCAACTCTGAAGTATCTAATATTTCCGAACAAATTTTTAAATGTTGTGCTTCGAAACTAGCATAATAACTTTCGAGTCGACTGTACCGTGACAAGAAAACTGGCAAACAAGATTTATCATTTTGGGCCTCTAAGGCTGATGACAAGCAGTCATCAATGCGTTTGATAGCAATGGATCGCTTTAGCTCTAAACCACGACGAGCGGCAGCCTTTGACATTTTAAATTACAAAATTAAACTAATAAAAATAATTTAGAACGATAAAAAATTGAATGGACTGTATATTAACGCTAATTCAAACAATAAGTTAACCAAGTAATATTAACTAATTCGAGATTACAAATAAATATTATTAATAATACATACAAACTATAATTTTAGTCTTAATGCTTATTCCAATAAACATACGGAGTGATGATATTGAAATAAATTGATTAGATTTTAGATCGTTGTAATTTAGTGGTTACTGCCTACTTAATTTTGTCAAGTAATAATGGCAGTGACAAAAAGAAAGCTATTTTTATTTTATGAAAACGATATTATTACGATATTACCACGATTACTATGTCACTTCTGACAATGAACCAGGTTAGCCGTATCCACTATGAGAAGGATCCGTGCCCGTTTGGACCAAACTTATGGTTGATTCCACGCAAATATGGAACCAACCTGCGATACGAAATAAATACCAAATTATGATGCGAATATCCAGCGAGAGAAGTGTATGCAAAATGTCATGCCAACTCACCGGTACTGCGTTCCGTGATAATTCCTGGTCGGCGCCGACGTGGTTTAGCTATACATTATATATTCAAAGTTCCTGAGCCTCACGCACCCACTGTACACACACTGGCTTGATGACACTAAATTCTGGAGAACGTGGTTGACGAGGAATGTCCGAGGCGAGCGACTTTGCACCGTGCAGACGCGACGGTGTTCCGACGAGAGTGTATATCGCGAGAGCCGGTGGCGACAACAACAAATCGAAAACCACCCCCACTGGATATCATAATGCTTAGCGACGAGAGAAAATAATTAATAACAAACTACCTACTTTAATACGTGATGGTTCTAAGTTACGCGGCTGCAACACGAAGAATACAGTGAAATTCAAAAACTTTCTGAATTTGCTCCGGTAAAAAAAAATGCTACGACTGTTGAGAAATAAAGTTTCTCATCTGTTCACCCTATACAACCTTCGGGTGATGAAAACAGTTTGCCTTTTGATGGAAATCAGGTTTACTACCGAAAATTACCAGCACGAACTTTAAATTCGACGAGAATCTGTCTCTTATTCTCTTGAATGAAATAAGCTATTTTGTACTGCCTGCATGTGTGTTTTGCGTCTGACGACACAAAAAATATAAGGACGAGGAAGAAGTCCATTTATTGAGGGTGTTACTCCGTCCAAAAAATATATTTATGAGCAACTCGTCAAACACGAGGAAGGCCACAGTCATCAGTTAGCCGTGGTCGCTTTCCTTACAGCAAAAAAAAGGGGAAATGTGGAACAACATCTCACGCGAAAGAATATGCAAGAGATTTCCAATAGGCGTCTGGTCCTGAAAAGAATAATTGGTATAATACTATTTATATCTAAAAAAGGCATTTCTTATCTTGGAAAAAGTAAGGCATTGTACTCATTAACGGATGTCGCTGACGACAACCAGAAACAGAATCACGGAAACTTTTTAAATTTAGTTGTTTTGTTGTCGAAATATGATCCAGTTACCACATATCCGAGGCAATTACTGAAAGATTCAGGAAAAGGGAAGGGTCAAGGTAGGCTTGTTACCTTTTTGTCAAAACCCACTATACATAAATATATGTGCACGTCCAGTTAAACAATAAATCTTTTACCCTCAATGTGGATTCTTGTCAGGATGTTGGCGTTGTTGACCAGGCTGCAATTTGCGTACGATATGTTAAGAATGGGATCCCACAAGTACGGATGCTCATCATGGTCCTTGTCCGGAAATCAACAGAAGTAGATTACCAAGCTGTTGTAAGCAATGAAGTAGCCCAGTTAGGCTTAGATTTGCAAGATCTTATTAGCGTGTCATTTGATGGCGCCGGAAATATGGCAGGCAGGTATAATGGTCTTCAAGCAAAACTGAATGAAGAAGTGCAAAATTTTCACATATTCTTATACACATGTTTTAAACTTAGTGCTAGGAGGTGCGACGTCAAGCTGCACTGAAGCAAAGAATTTGTTTGGGCTCTTGGAGTCTATCAGTGTATTCATTCATGAATCATTTATGCGCACATCTTTATGGATGGACAAAATTTCAGAATTAATAGCTGGACAAGACAAATTGAGACGATTACAGAATATTGGAAAAACGAGATGGTGGGCTAAAGACAAATCATTATTTTATTTTTATTAATTGGTTTACAACAATTGTAACATTGGCACATGCTAAATATTATAAAGAATGTTACATAAATTATGATTACAATGTACAATTTATCAGTAAACACAGCTTTCTTTTATATGTATAAAACGAAAAAACAACTAGTAAATATAAATTAAAAGACATTCAAAATAATACATTAATTAGGCTTAAAATGATGAATAAAATATATCTTATACATGTAATTATTGTAAACTAAATGTAAGTAACCTGGTTAAACATTTAAATTTAATTAAATTAATGCCAAATAATTCGAGGTTATTGAATTTATTATACAACTTGTTAATTCTAGTTACAGGAGAATTTAAACCAAAAACAGTTTTCCTAAAAGGAGAATTCAATAGGATTATGACCATGACCACTATTATGGAGAAAACTCGATAAGTCGCGTTAATAAAAACTTTAAGTGCCATATCTTCAATCACGGAGTTCGAGCAAAGGTTTCGTTCCAAGCAAAGGCATTGATGGATAATATAATATAATATACCATCAAGCCTGTATTCCCCGAAGGGTTAGGCAGTGTTTTACATTTGTACACCCACAGTTCGCCAAGTATGTTTTTAGGTCCCATGTAATAGGGGGCGAACCTATTGTCATTAATCGGGCACGAAACCAAACTCCGAGCTGCTACTGAGTATTTTATAGGAAAAACCCAATAACACTTTGCTCGACCTGGGAATCGAACCCAGGACCTCGCTCATAGCAGTCGCGCTTACGACCACTAGGCTAACGAGGCAGGCAACGGTGGATTCCTTTTTGAAATTTGAAACTATCCTGACAGCCTTCACATTAAAGAAAATATTTGACCTATCAACCGCAGTAAGCCAATATCTACAAGATTCTTAAAGTGAAGAAGAAGACGAAAGATATCTTAGACTTAGACCAAACAGCAAAGGACGCCGTGTGTTTTTCCAGAAGTGACTTAGACGTCTGTCAAAGTTGTGTACCATGTGTATATAAACTTTTATCACAATATAACATGCATATGAGTACGTACACCACTTTATATGTTGCATATTGTGTAATTCTCACATTTTCATTCACGCAAGTGTCTTGTGAAAGACGATTTTGAGCGTTGAAGCGCATTAAAACGAGACTTCGCTCTCTACTGGGGCAACAACTGTTGGATTCGTTGATTACAGAATCGGATCTAATCAAGGATGACGAGAACAGCAGCTTTTACGATCGAATCATTAACTGCTAAGCTGAAAATTCTCCTTCTTTTAAAAAATGTTGATTGCCTAGCTTTATATGTTATTTGTTATACTTATATTTATTTTACATGTTTGAATTGTGTTATACATAATACAAAAGCCAATAATAGGACATCAATGCCAAAGTAACCAAGCACTCAATGGTTGCTATTTTAAGAAAGTGTAATTATAAACAAAAACAATATTTAAAGGTATGTATTAGGTAATGTACATGTGTATTAAATACTAGAAAAATAAAATATCCTACAGCCCTTTAATGTTAGAGGAGAGACTATATAATTACTATTAGTCTCTTGTGACAATCAATTTACAAAGAACGCCTTTCTTAAATGTGTGCTTTTAATATAATTAATAATTATTCGAATATATACCTATCAGGTTGGTATAGCTTGAACTGAGCTCGAGTTATATGAAACTCGCCTATTACGGGAAATCTTTTTGTACTGGTTGTAATTTCATGTGCTTATTGTTCGTACCTTAAATTTATTACATCGTTGATAATTAAATTATATGTTTTGTTTATCTCTATTTGTGTATCTCAGTGTTTTCCGATAGTATCCCATCTACCATCATCTAGTTTCGGGCCCCGGGCTTGTGGTCAGCCACTCGAGCCCTTCCGGCCCAGTCCGACCCTGGCTAGAAGTAACACTCTCAAGTTAAAAATCTATCGCTAAGCACTTAATAAATGTGTTTTTAGTTCCGGCAAATGCACTTAAAAGCCAGTACATATTCTCACTACACAAAGCTTAGGTATATTACCATCATGGGTCACCGAAGATCAGTGTCGTAGCTAAGGGGGGGCGGTGGGGGCGACACCTCGGATGACACCCGAGCCCGACTATGACCATCAGTTGTAGTTCTTTATACCTATAAAAAATCGTAAATCTATGGCAGAGAGCATAACCGCCACTAATAAAATTATCTAGGTAACTATGATATCGTACCACGAGCATAATAAATTGTTATTTAGAAAAAAAAACGAGCACACTGTCAATCGATCTGGGATTCCCCCAAAATTTAATACCCCGTTCGCGCATAACCAACGCTAGTCAGGGGATTCCCTCGATATAGCGCTCGTCACTTGTATTGTGGATTGGGCCATTTCTTTTGTTTCCGACCGCATTCATTTCAATATTCTCTTACGTAAACGTGTGAACGTCTAGTGCAAAGTGTTTATTAATTATTATATATTATAAACAACATTTTTTGTATAAAAACCGATTTAATATAGTCGATTCTTGAAGAAAATAAACAAGGCAAGTGAAGTATTTTGTTATTACAGGTAATACTTACATTTTTAATTCATTTAGTATCTAATAGCAGTATCTTAGATTATTTTGAAAAACCCTTCAATTATTTTATTCTCTTTTAATTACTGTGTATTTTAAAACTATATTATTGAGCCATCCTAAGTGATAAATAGGTACCTACAGAAGGTATTTAGACTGATTGCAGTAATATTTTTTTGTTTAGCCTGGGCAAGTATTACTATCTACTAAAGGTATTTATTTATTAAAAAAGGTTTTAAAGGCTTTGCTAGCGTAAAAAGATTTTATTTATATTTCTACACGTTTTACGGTATTACTTTAGGTAATAATGTTTAATTGTAAATAATATACTTATTTATTATTTACTTACTTATTTTTTTCCGATCTAATAGCAATGGGATTTGTTTACAAAAACGGAATATATTAAGTTTAGATTTTTGATTGAAAGTAATCATTTCATACAACTTCGCGTACGTTGATTTGGCTCCGAGATGAGTAGCTCGAGCACTCGTGGCACGGATATCACAATCAACTGTGGAGTATTTAACTAGTATTTTTCTAATAATACTTAAATACATATTTACACCCAGACGCAGGATTGTTAATTTATATAAAAATATATTTCACAAAGCTAGTTACGTAACGTATAGGTGTTTATTTACTGTTATAATTAGTTTATAAAATCAACGTATCACTTACTAAAAATATTTTTTAGAATACCCAGAACGAAATATGACTCGGAGAATTCATACTTCGAAAAGAGAAAGCGGGTTTCAACAGACAAAAGCCAAAAAGGCTAAAATGGATGAAATTCAGAGCATGTCCGGTTCTCTTTTCAAATATGTCACAAAAGCAGATAGCGGCCAAAGTTCAAGTAAAGTACCCGAGTCTCCTGCTGACGAAAGTTATGATTCACATCTTGGAGACTCGCATTCAGATAGCAACATCGACAATACAGAATCAATGAAGGCGACCCAGGACCTTTACGGAATCAAAATAAATAATGAAAATGACGTCGTTAATGCTACTTTCGGAGATAGCATTAGCTTCGAAGAATCAGTTCAATACTTGAGAGATGTTTCACATTGAAGTTTACCGGTACCTGATAATGTTCGCATTGACAAAATAAAAAAGGGTAGTGAACATTTCCAGAACAAAGAAGGACCGTTTCCTACTGTATCTCGTCATGGTTCAAAGATTAAAGGTGATTCTCGTCATCTTTCACAGGAATGGTTTTATAAACAATGCCTAGTGGTGAAAAAATTCTACGATCATGGATGGTATTTTCTCCTATATCAAATAACCTGTACTGTTTTTGCTGTCGTTTATTTGCTGTCAGTAACATACAAACAACATTTACAACTGGATTTCAGAACTGGTGGAAACTAAATCCTAAAGTAATGGATCATGAAACTTCATGTGAACATTTAGAAAATTTGGAAAAGTGGAAAACTTTGGAAATGAGATTAAAATCTCACACCACAATAGATGATGCAACCTTGCAATTAATGAATACGGAAAACCAGAAGTGGAAAAATCTTTTATCTAGATTATTAGATATAACATTGTTTTTGGCTAAACAAAACCTAGCATTTCGTGGACATGATGAAACCCAAGGGTCGTAAATAAAGGTAATTTCTTAGAACTAGTTAAACTGCTGTCAAAGTATGATGCAGTACTCAAAGAACATATACTATATTTGGAGCAGGAAAAATTACCTAAAGTAACATATTTATCGCCAGAAATACAAAATTAGTTCATAAATGTTTTAGCTAATCATGTAAAATGTCAGGTTGTCAACGAAATTAAATCGGCCAAATTTTTCGGAATCATGTTTGATAGCACACCTGACTTTTCACATGTCTGAAGTGATTCGTTATGTAAAAATTAATAATAGAAAAGTAGAAGTCAAAGAAGTATTCTTAGGATTCTTTCCTTTACATTGAAAAAAGCAGCTGATTTAAGCGCTGAAATACTAAAGATGCTTGAAAACGATGGCTTAGATATTATGATGTGTCGTTCTCAAGGTTATGATAATGCTGCAGTTATGAGTGGTATACACGGAGGAGTGCAAGCTATTATAAAAGAAGAAAACAATAAAGCAATTTTTATTGGTTGTATAGATCATTCAATTAATTTATGCGACCAACATTCGTTCGCACAAAATTTGACTTGTGTTACATTTTTCGGAGCAGTGGAAACAATATTTAACTTTTTTCAACTTCCACAAGCCGTTGGGAAGTGCTCCTCAATCACAGCAAAGCATCTGTTAAAAGACTTTCGACAACGCGCTGGAGTGCTCATTATGGTGCAGTAAAAGTATTGGCTGAAAATTTTGATGGGATAATATCTGCAATTGAGGAACTGTGTGACTAAGACGTAAATTTAGAAACTAGAGGTGCTGCACAAAATCTTATGCCTGCTGTGTGCAATTTCCTATTTCTTTGTTTTATTTTCTTTTGGAATGATGTGCTAAGGGAAGTGAACAATGCTCAGATTGCGTTACAAAGTAAAGGTTTATGTGTTGATGAAATAATCATAAAACTAGAAGCACTTCGTCTATTCATTGGAGAGAAACGGTTGCATCTAGCAAAAGAGGCAATAGATTTTGCTGTACAAAAATCGGAAAAATACAAAATTTCAATGGAACGACGAATTCGTCGCAAGAAACGCATGCCCGGTGAGTTAGCATCGTCCACCGATGCTGGACTTACACTTAGAGCGGAAATTCAAAAGGACGTGTTAGAATGTCTTGACAGATTCAAAATTGAACTCGAAACAAGAGTAAAGTCCATTAAAGACGTAGCTTCATTGTCTGAGGTTGTGCAGTCAAAGACCTTGCTTTCGGCAAACACTGAACAGTTAAAGTTTGCTATATCAAAATTTACTAACCTTTACGATGAAGTATCAGAAACAGAACTCCTTTTAGAAATACCAAGATTGAGAAGACATTTAAAAGCGACTAATATTAATGTCTCTAATTGGGTGACACTGGACTTTTTAAAATTTATTGTGGAATGGGATTTTACAGAATCTCTTCCGAATCTAACGGTCGCACTAAAGTTATTTATAACAATATGTGCATCAGTTGCTTCATGTGAGAGAAGTTTCAGCAAATTAAAATTAATTAAAAATTACTTGCGGTCTACAATGACTGAAACCAGATTAAACAATCTTGGTATTTTAACGATAGAACATGAAGCAACACAAAATATAAATTTTGAAGACGTGATTTCGGAGTTCGCTAGCGTCAAAGCTAGAAGGAAGAAATTTTAATTTTTAACAAAGTAATTTGTTTCACATAATATTGATATATTTGTAATAGGTACTCGTATTTTAATAAAACGTAAATGATTATAACTTTTTTCATTTTAACAGTTTCGATTGAGTTTTGGGGTGACACCTATAAAATCCGCCCCGGGTGCCACCTATGCTAGCTACGCCACTGCCGAAGATACATGAACAATTAAGACATGTGTTTCTTGATGGCGAATAAAATGTTGTATTTAGGAACAATATCCCCAATCATCCACAGCATGATACATTTAATAATGAGTTACAAAGACAACAAGAATAAGATACCGAAACATTAGCCGAAGCTGTTCATATAAATGTTTGACATTTACATCAACAAATTAACATCGATGACATCGAATGAGATTGTGACCCAACACTAAACCTAAGAATAAAAATAAAATAATGTAAAGTATATACTGTATGTACGTAGTCTACCTTCTTTTATTAGTCTACGACACCATGCAGAGGATACGACACAATCTACGAACTAAAAAAACCATCTAAGTTTCTGTGTCAGTGCTACCAGAGTAATTAATTTTACAAAATTAACGTGTAATCTCAAAACGCGATCATGCAAAATGATTAATATTGCAAAATTTACGTTTAATTTTAAGCATCATTGTGCAATGAAACTAAATTTGCAATCTGGCAGGCGAAGAGAGCCACTGTGCTAGTCTATCTAAATTACAACGTCAGGTTTGCTATTGACTTGATCGTTATAGACTTCATTTACAAAACAATCCCCAGTCGATATAGGACATAAGAAAAAAACAACAAATAAGTACTTTAAAGGTTTCAAGTACTTAGTTCACTAAATATATTTCTATCTTCAATTAAGCATACCTACATGTATTTATTGTTATACGATCGTGTATATTGTACTAAAATTTTGTTTCACAAAACTGTGACCCAAGAACCTGCAGTACGCGGGATTTAAAAAAGCATTTATCGTGCAATAAACTGGACAAAGGGTCGAATATGAGACACTTGACTTCCTGTCAAATTAATATTACGTTATTCATTTAATAGGTTTATAGTATATCCTTTCTTTGAATAATATATCATTGCTATCATATTTGTGATAAGGTGATGTTCATATTAATTTGGTTGTTGTTGTAAGTATAACATTATCCATCAAATCGTAGGGCTACAATACGTCAGAAAACTCCGCATTTTTCTGCTTATGTCCGCAGATTTCTCCTGATATTCTTTTTTTTCTGGTAACCCTACCTAAACAACGCTTTAGACCACTTTAGATAAAGTAGACACAGATTGTAGATTGTACACTCTTAGGTGAACGTATAACTATGATTACATGTTTGCAGCGTCACATGCTTTTCAAAAACTGTTTATATTAGATTATGCATACTAATGGCTTTATATTTTAGGAGATTACTTTATCAGCATAAATTATTATCAAAGAATGTTTTAACGTGAAATGTTATGTTGTTGAATTGCATTGTGTTTTGAAACCGTAAACTTTTCAACTCGTCTTTTCAATTACTGGAATTATCTTATATGTTTTAAATACCTATTATTTATTGGTTATGTAACGCATTCGTATTCGCAAGAAACGATGCGTATGTTTGACGAATGTATTTATTATAAATTCTTAGTAATAAAACTGAAGTAAAGGAATGTTATACTTTACAAATAAAAGTTTTGAGGCTCTATCTCCATGCAACTTGTTTTGGTGAGGTGTGTAAAGAATTGAAGCTCCACTAAAATCTCTTTCACTGGCCACACTTGTGGGTGGAGTTACCAAATATTCTCTAAATACAAGAGAAAGAATACCATATTTATTGCTATTAACCTTCCTCCATAAAAGTGGCGGGCGTTTTTCGTTTACAATACTTTTATCCAATACCAATTAATATTTTTTAAATCAAAACTTCTACAGGATTTGGTATTTCATATTGTAATTCTCCTACGCTTTCACTAAAATATATCATCTTTTTCATAATGCCTCCTAATGACGCAGATTTTTCCGACAGACTGGCACTGGAGCCTTTTCGTTATCCTGATTAATCAGTTTAGGACGCTTTAGATTTGAAGAAGTGGGCAATCTTAAATCGTCATTCCCAATGATATCTAAAATATTTTTCATGACCTGATCTTTAATTAAAGGGTTTTTGAAAAATTTCAATTTTTACATATCTTTTATCAATAAAAGATGCTGAAACAAAAAAAATAATCAGTCTAATAAGTTTAAATGAATAACTTCGTTCATTCAACCTTCATCAGCTCGGCTATGTTCGGATTAAACATGGTCGACACGAAATGTCAAACCACTTTAAAATTTTAAGCGTACTTGAGGTTTAAAAGTCAACGTTCGCAATTGCTTTCTTGGATGTGAAAAATCCAACATTCGTTACAAAATTTAATAATTATCCTGCATTTTTATTTCAAAGAAAATCCGCTCGTGCAATCGGAAAAGATTGCTCTGGCAACATTAATGAAATTTGAAAAAATTTAAATTTTACGTTTGAAAAACGTTACTATTGTATTGTGTTGTGAATTGTTGCAAATTCCACCAAACAAAATACGTTTATCTAGCCATATTATATTTATTTTACTGTTGTTTTATCGTGGAACATAAAATTTTAGCAGTATAATGTATTTATGAATTTTAATAAACACACAGTTATATTCGTACAAAGTGCAAATTATAAATTACACCCCGTTTTGTCTTGTGAATACGTTTAAAATTCCTTACTACAAAATGGATGATTTTCTGAAAATAGAGAAAATCGGTGAAGGTACTTACGGTGTGGTGTATAAAGGTAAAAACAAAATAACCGGTCAGTTTGTGGCAATGAAGAAAATTCGTCTCGAATCTGAAGACGAAGGGATACCGTCCACTGCTATTAGGTAAATAATTAATTGTCAAATTCCTGTATAAATATTTAAATCCTTTATTATTTCTGAACTTTGCAGTAAAGTTTGCACGATTTTGCATGCTTGGCATACATAACCTAAATTTTTGTTATATTATTGCAATTTGCAGAGAGATATCTTTATTGAAGGAGTTAAGCCATCCAAACATAGTGAAACTCGAAGATGTGCTTATGGAGGAATCACGACTCTACCTTATATTTGAGTTTCTGTCAATGGATTTGAAAAAATATATGGACTCGCTTGGTTTAGGGAAGGTACGTGCAATAAAATACTGATTGTAAAATGATGTGTCAATCATATTATGAATATCCTTCTTTGTCTATTGCTATGCTTATTGCAACCATTCTAAGATATTTATGAAGAGATCTAAAGACATGGATTATTGAAATGCTATAAATTTCCTTCCTTATTCAAGGTGGTGTCTCTCGGTGCACTGGCACCAACCCTACCATTGCGTGGTATACATATTTGTTATTTCCATATATTTAAGATTATAATATGTATGTATTCAAAGCATATTCAGTGCCAAAGTGTAAAATAAGTACTATTGCATAAATTAAATAATGAAAAAAAGTTTTTAAACAGACCTGCCAGCCATAAAGTGGCCCTCCAAGGCATTTAAATTTGCTCACCAGTTAATATTAAACTAACTAACTGGAAACTTAATTCATTTAAAATATCTGTCTATTGATATCAGAATTTATCATGGCTGTACATAAGTATTATACACCAGGTGAGCCTGCCAGCTAACATAGATTCAAAATTATAACCCACTCCAAAATTTATTTAGCAACTTTTGTCTAGAACCTCGGTATATTTAGTACTATAATTTTTTTTTTTTTTAAATAATTTTTCTAATTGCCTATAGTCATGAATGTGGGTGTTTAGCTTGCAACTCAATGACCCCTATTATTAGTATCAGAGACTGCTGTGTATGTTATATCACCTATATGTTTGCATTCTTCAAAATATGATGCACAATAAATACTTATTATTTATATAGTATTATAAAGTTTCATTTCTCCTGAAATTATTAACTATCACCCTATACATATTTGATTTAAGTTTCAAGTTCATCTGTTCTATATTATTAAAAGCTGATTATAGTTTAAAATCTTTAATTATTATTATTATTAGTTATACACTAACAGCCTTAGGCTGATGCATGTATTCTATTTTGTATTGTTGAGTGCACTATTTAATTAGCCAAGTGTTTATCCAGTTGCATTTTAAAAGAGCACTCAGAGGGGGCACTCATAATATGCTGCGGCAGCTCATTCCATTCATCTACCACTGGGTTGGATAAAAAATGCTGACATGGCTTGCTGCTAGTTAATATAATATTAAAAGTTTTAAACTGTGTGCTCTAAAGTGCACATTTTCATTTTTACTGTAAATGTTAGGCATATCTGGTACATTACAATAGTCATTAAGTATTTTATATGTTTTGATTAGATCTCCTCGGTTTCTGCACTTTTCTAATGTTGTAAGACCAAGGATCCTTAAGCGATCTTCATAGGGACAATTTTTTAAACCTGCAACTATTTTCGTGGCTCTGTGCTGTGTTCTTTCTAGGAGCTCAATATCATTTTTAATGTGTGGGTTCCAGATCAGAAATGCATACTCCAAGAATGGCCTTATGTAAGTCTTATACAGTTTTAAAAATAGTGTCTTGTTAATGTATGAAAATGCTTCTCCTATAATATAGAGAATAGAATTGGTTTTTTTGTTATAATCAGAATATGTTTTTCCCATTTTAAATTCTAGGTAATATAAACTCCTAAAGTCTTTCTGAAATTCAACAACTTCTAATTTTTTATTATTTATAAAGTATGGTTTTCTAGGGTTTTATTCCCAATATGTAATACAGTGCATTTAGTTTCGTTTAGGTTTATTAACCATTCTTGTATCCATTGGTATATATTGTCGAGGTCTTTTTGGATAATATTGTGAGTTATTACTGGGTTGCCCATTATTTTTGTATCATCTGAAAAAGTGATAATTGTGATTGTACATGTAGTCTTAAATCTGTTATAAATATTCCAAACAAGACTGGGCCAAGTACTGAGCCTTGTGGTACTCCTCTATACATTTTGTGAGGTGGCTTCAGTAGGCTTCTCCGACTTGTACTTGAAAGGTTCTATCTGACAGGAAATTCTTTATCCTGTTTAAAAGCCTACCACAAATCCTGAAATGGACCAGTTTTGTAATAAGTCTCTTTATAGGAACCGGATTGAATGCTTTCGATGCTTCGAATTGCAAAATAATTATTTAATGGAAATACCAAACAGCTTTCAGTAAAGAAGTTCACCTAATATTAAATGGCTACTATAATAAACCCATGCTTACATTATTTTATCATGAAATGAATTTTTTTCATAGCTAAGTAAAAATAGATCTATCAGTCATATTAAACTCTAAAAGAGATTTTTTTTAGTAGCATAGCAAAGTGATTACCTTCTGCCTGATGCAACACACACCTGAAGCACAGTACAATCCAGAAACAACTGAATCCATCAAAAGATCGGTTATCCATTACCAGTCATCGCAGTCATGTTAACCTGAAAGCCTCTTGGTAATTAAATATAAACTGATTGATCCCAAAACGTGACTAATGAAAAGAATGTTATTGTGACGGATTTATCATCATTTGTATGGTAGTTAAGACCCAGTTTGGTGCAGATCCCTGCTTAATTACTGTATATACACTGGTAGTTCCTGGAAAGCAACACAGTTAATTATGCAATCCAGGCGGATACTATTGACGTATCCTACCACCCAATATGCTTTTCTGTAATCACTTAGTGTATACAGATACCAGTGTAAATAATGCATATCAAGCCAAAGAGCGAGATAAAATCAGCTTCGTAGAGTGTCGTCTCTTTTACACAGGGCACTAACAGTCCAAATGTCAACAAAACATCACATATCATATTGAGTGACAGAGACGACACTCTTCTTGGCCGAAAGTAGCGGATTTTATCTCTCTCTTTAGCTCTATGTGTATTATTTATTTATTGCTAGTAATTGTATTTTTTTTTATTGATATTAAAGTAATGATATTATTCATATTATGTGTTGATATGTTAGTATGTATTGTCAACTACACCCCTCACCCAAAATAAAACAGTGTAACAAAAAGTTATGGTCTTGCTCTAAATTACTTATTTATTTTTGTGTTCCAGTACATGGACCCAGCTGTGGTGAAAAGTTACCTGTACCAGATAAATAACGCAATCCTGTATTGCCATCAGAGGCGCATCCTACACAGGGATCTCAAGCCTCAGAATCTACTCATCGACAAAACTGGAATTATTAAAGTAAACTTTATTTCGTTGAAAGGCCTATAGAATAGTTTGATTTTCAAAACTTTACAATCAATTCCGGATTTGGTTGAATTATATCACTAGCTGCCAGAATAAGTATCCATCTACAATGTGGCATGACTTCAGTTATGTGGAAGTCATTTGGAATTGTATGTATAATGTCTGATTGTTGTTGTTGACTGATGTTGTGGGCTGATCGGACAAGAGTCCTAGAACAATACGTCCTAGAACAATACAAAGAAATTGTTAACAAAAAAAACAAAAGTGATTGAAGTCAAATATGTGACATCATTGAAGTCCATAATGTGGATGAATTAGCCAATAGGAGGGTCTATTACTTGTCGGGTCGACTATTACGGTCACAACTATCGGTAACGTTGGCACAAAAAGAATTATAATAAATATCTATATTCTATACAAATAAATAAAATTGAAGTATCTCTTTGTAATGTCATAATAATAATAGCTTTTTACCAAATGCGTATGAAAGTACATATTATGGTACTTATAACAAAAAAAAAGTTTTTAATTTTTGTCTGTTTGTTCTCATTGATCTTGGTAATGGTTGGACCGATTTTGACAGGACTTTCACTGGCAGATAGCTGATGCTTAAGGATAGGCTACTTTTATTTTAGAAAAATATTAGGGTTCCCCGCAAATAACATAATAAGTATTATTATATTCAAAATAACTGGCGGGCGACAGCCGTGGGTGGAAGTGGAGTCGCCAATACACCGATGGCATACTGTAGTAAAAGCGAATGGAGTCGCGGGCACAGCTACTTTTTTTTAATAGTAGCTCGGCAAATTTACAGTACTGTCCCTGTACAAGCACAGTACAATACTAACACAACGGTGACCACCGAGAGATCGTGATACATCGACGGTAACCGCTGTCATGCCAGCCTGCAATAATTTAACTGGATATGCACAGGCTGATCCCGAAACGCAACACGCAAAAGCGAATCACTATGACGGACTTTTCACCACATGCATGGTGGTCGCAACCCAGTCGGACTGTACAGTCGTACCATCTACCTAGTTATTTATAATAAAAGTGATTCTAAGGTTAATAGGATTAATTAATAGTTAATAATTTGCCTTTAATGCTATGTGAAATGTTTTCTTGCTTATTTTAACTGTAATGTAATAAAAAAGTTCAAATAAAATTTTTTGATGCACAAGGCGCAATGGGCATAATGGCGTATTTAAAACCACCCGCCCATAGAAACTACCTTGTTATAATCATTGTTGCGAATATGAATTTCAATGTGGAAAATTGAAAACCAAATTATGTTGTAGATTTAAATTAGAAAAATAGTTAGTAATATATAAGTTACTCACTGTGCCCCACTGTTTCACCCGTGTAAATTTTATACGACAAACATCGCTAACGCACCTCTGTAGGCAATTTTTTATACTTAGTGTAAAACTATCAAAATTTTTATAGAAATAAATTATCATTTCAAATTATAATATAGTGTATGTTACTCGCTGATATTGTAGCTTTATATTGGCGAAAGAATTTTTAAAATCGGTTCCGTAGTTACGAGTTTATCCATAACAAACAAAAATCATATCTTTCCTCCTTATAGTATTGGTATAGATAAAGTATAAACCGTTGCGGACTGCCGAGTTTTCCATATAAATAAATCTGTTTAAAATCAAAATATTTTTATTCAATTTAGGCCCTAAGGAGGCACTTATGAATGTCAATACATTATTACCACCGGTTCGGAAAACAGTGCAGTCATCGAGGAGAACCAGCAAAAAGCTTCGATCGGGTTATAGTTATGTCTGTACATGTACTTTTTTCTAAATTTCGTATTAGACGTCTAGTATTACGAATATTAAATTAAAAATTATTTTGTCTGCCGTCATTTCCGGATTTAAATAAATATGACTTGAGCGCTATTTGTGAAATTTTGTACACGGGAAGCTAGCTAAATTAATGAGCTACAAGATTTGTCAACGATACTACTTTCAGAAATCGTAAAGATCAAAAAAATTAAATTCTTATTAAATGAAATAAAACACTGCGCTGAGTGTATGTTTGTTCCTCCTTGGATATTTTAATGTGCAGGTAGCTGATTTCGGTTTGGGCCGGGCATTTGGCGTGCCCGTACGAACCTACACCCACGAAGTTGTTACACTGTGGTACAGAGCACCAGAAGTCCTGCTGGGAAGTCAGAGGTGATTTCATATTATTCAACTAATATTAACACTTTGCTCGACCTGGGATTCGAACCCAGGTCCTCGCTCATAGCAGTCGCGCTAACGACCACTAGGCTAACGAGGCGATCTGAATGAAATATATACCATCGTTAAAGTACTTATTAGTTAGTAATAATTTTAGAGGTACTAACACTAGATAACCTAATAACACTAAATCCAGAAATAGATAACTTTTAGAAAATTGTTTTAAACACTTTATATGTATGTTGAAAATAATACCCAGGAATTCATATTTTATTCCTTTATCGCTATTAAACCTTTAAAAGTAACGTAAAAAATATTTTTTAATCAAAGTAAAAAAACATTTTCTTCACTGATTTTAAAAACACTGTTTCAATTTTCATCACTTAGTAATAACTTTAGACTCGACACAAGAACTGTGTATATTCATTGAACGATGACGTCGTTTTCTGTATAGCGATTTCAATCATGTGTTCCACAGATAAATAAACATTTTCGGCATACAAAAACTAAATAAATCGACAATTATTTTTTCTAGATCTACTTAAATTGTTTTACATTTTCAGTCAGTACAACAATATTATTAAATAATTAACTTTCAATTTTTAATTAGTTGACAGCAAAACTTGTGCGTTATATTAAATATAAAAATGCTTAAAAGTGGTAATTAAAGATGTAATTTGTTAACTGACTTCAAAAAAGTACTCACTCAAATGAATGTATATTTTTTATGGATGTTTCAGCCTCAACTTCTTTGTTTATGAAGTGATTTGGATGATTCTTTCTATTTTAATTTAATTCGCATTGGACCTTCAACTTCGAAAATACACAAGGGAACTCTTTAAAATTATCGAAATTGTTTTTCTTTTTTGTAAAAAAATTGTCTCGTTATGTTACAGATACGCGTGTCCCATAGACATATGGTCCGTCGGTTGCATATTCTCAGAGATGTCATCTAAAAAACCGTTGTTTCAAGGGGACTCAGAAATCGATCAACTCTTTCGTATTTTCAGGTATTTTTATGACTTACCATTTCTTTTAATTTATATCATCATGTTTTTACTTAGGTTTAGGATCAAACCACAATCTCGCCTGATGATCAATGAGAATGTGATTGAAGATTGTAACACGCTAAGTCTAGGGAAACTAGTTCTGAAGTGCAGCTTTCAGAACACACCTGATTGGAGACAGATTTTTAACTTGAGGCTGATAGCTAGCCAGACGGGCATTCGAAAATGTCCTAACATAGCATGGTTTTATCAGTGTTTTTCTTCACCAACCCTAAGGCTCTTTGTAGAATACGCAGCCATGTCAATCGACATTAACTTCAGACACTCTGGGATATTACTGTATACAATACTAAAAGATTAATTTTTAAAAAAATAGGCTTCCTAGCTCAGAACTTTTTTAAATAAATAAGTTATTTTAGAGCAGTTTAATTACATTTTTTTATTCTTCGAAATCTATTCAACTAAAGTACTAGTGTAACTAGGTAGATATTCCGGATTTTTTAAAATTTAAAGCTGGTAACACTGGTTACTATTTCCTGTAATAATCCATTTAGATAATAATAGTAGATATAGATTGTATCCTATGAAAATATTTGCTATAGTGCCATAATCTACACTAGCTGTGCCCCATGGTTTCTCCCTTATTAAATTTCTTCGAGCAACTCTCACTGCGCCGCCGCCAACGTACTCGTGTAGCCTAACGTTCTCACTTTCCGTACTTGCTTTTAGATTGCCACATTGCTAGACGTTCATGATTATTGATCCATTCCTTAGGCTTCCTGTCCATTGAAGCGTACTGGAGCGGAGCTGTTAAAATTTCTACCAAATTTCTATTGGTCTAAATTTCCACAGCTACACTCCGCTCCGCTTCAGTGGACAGGCAGCATTAGGGTCGTAGCATGAAGTTATATAGTCTATCCTTCAATAAATAAGCTATAAAATGCAAAACGACTTTTTCAAATCACATTGGTATTGCATGAAATTAGTGCCTTCAAACAATAAAATAAGAACAAACAAGAACGAAATTATTATAGAAAATTATGGTTCATTACAGAATCCTTCGCACACCGACAGATGAAATCTGGCCGGACGTGTCCAAGTTGCCAGACTACAAACCGACATTCCCCAATTGGAACACATTCAATTTACACAACCACGTAAGTACAAAGTTCATTTTGAATAAACTACACACACAGACAATACTTTATATTGCATGGTCGAAAAATCACTTCAACGAATATATCAAGCCAGTGTTAATGTCGAACAGTTTACAGGTTTACACGGGCTTAGTTTCCGCAACACAGTGGCCATATTCGCCTATTTTGCGTGACTGTCAAAAGGTTATTATAAGATGGAGCATTACGTGTGTGCGGGTTGCACACGTTTAATTTCCTAGGGCTTCAAGTCCCCATTCGAATCCGCTTCAAATAATATGCAGTCTTAGTTTAACAGCAGGGCAGCTGGAGGCGAGGTAGAACTGTTCACGTGGTTACAATATAGTCCAATTCCATAGTAGAATGGTAAAGTTCTAAAAAGAAATGACGACGGAGTCGCCAATCGGCTCGCCTTATATACAATTTCTACATAGTAGTTCCTGTCTTACCTCCAAAATACCCTTATTGTATACCTTATTTTACATAATATTTTGGAAACCGTTAAAGTTCCGTTATATTTCAACATTTCTATAATCTATGAAGTCGCGCGCCACGTACTAGTTGTCTGCGGGGGTCCTTACGCTTTTGTCGTGCACAACGTGAATGATAGTGATATATTTCAATGAGTCCCTCTGTGTCCATCCATAATAGTGCGTTTTTTAATCTCACGGAGTAAATTGACAATGAATAATGTCAAACTAGAAAATAATGTTTCATATGGTGAACTACTTACGTAAGACGCGATTTTGTCTACCTTATTCGGTCCTCAGCTTTTGAGGATTCAGTGTTATTTTCTCAAAAACTTTACAATAGTAATAAAATCTCTTACGCTTTTACAATTAGTCGGATTGGAGTATATCCTCCAAGTGATATCAGTATATTTAAAATCCATTAACTAGCAACACACGAAATGTTATTTTACTCTGTGGAATCACAAAACGCGCTTTATATACATAATATAATTAATATTATAACAGTAAACATTTTTTACACAGTAAATAAAAAGAAGGTATATGTATATTTTCATATAATCAAAATGATTTTTAGTTTACACGAAATTAAATAAAATATAATAGTAAAACGATAACTACGATGACGAGTTAACTATAGGATAACTCGTTAGCCTAGTGGTCGTAAGCGCGACTGCTATGGGTTCGATTCCCACGTCGAGCAAAGTGTTATTGGATATTTCCTATGAAATTCTCAGTAGCAGTTCGGAGTTTGCTTTCGTGCCCGATTAATGGCAATAGGCTCGCCCCCTATTACATGGGACCTAAAAACATACTCGGCGAACTGTGGCTGTACAATAGTACACCTCTGCCTAACCCTTCGGGGAATACAGGCGTGATGGTATGTAATGTATAAAAACATAATTTTTTCTAGATTACAATGATACAGTATTATTTCTACAATAACTATAACTCCAAAAAAGTTAAACCTGATAGAGGTTTTTGCTGACTCTTCTTGATGACGGGGATGTTATTCGAACAAGCGGTAGTGTTATAACGTTTAGTACCTACATATTTGTATATAGCATTTTTGATTTTTGAAACAAGACACGCAAACTCGGGTCTGATTGTCCAGTGTAATGACAATGAGCCACTCTCGGCTCAATGTTGCTTTGCTATTTATTGTAAGTCATAGTGGATCAGAATGAGTGTAAAAAATAAAGGCCGGCACATACAAGGTACTTCTTGTCCGTCAAAATAGATCGTTAGATTTCTAGCAAATTTCGACCAGTAGAATCCGGGAGTTGACAACTTTTGGAAACTTGTTTTAAATACATTATATGTTAAAAATAATACCTATGAATATATTTTTTTCTTTCATTATGACATCATAAAAAGTGAAGTGATCAATAAAAAGAAATCAACAGCTAAAAATATGTACCTATAATGTAAGATCACTATCATCGACAGAACGATTATTAGAGCTAACTTATGCCCTTGAAAAAATTGATTTTGATATATTAGGACTTAGCGAAGTAAGAAAACTAGGTTGCAAAATCGAAGAGCACCAAGGTCATATACTATGTTACACAGGGGAAACAAAAGGTCTACACGGAGTGGGATTTCTTATAAAGAAAACGTATAAACAAAATATTGTTAACTATATTGGAATATCAGAACGAGTAGCTGTGCTAAAACTGAAATTTGAGAGTGACACAATATCAATAATTCAAGTTTATGCCCCCACAGAAAAAGCTAATGATGACGAAATTAATAAATTCTACGGGGATTTGAGAACTGCTCATGAAACTCAAGATAAAACAGTTATAGTTTCAGGAGATTTCAACGCTAACATTGGACAACCAAGAAAACAAGAAAACTTAGTAATGGGAAATTATGGGTATGGAAAACGAAATGAAAGAGGCGTAAAGCTTATTCAATATGCCTACGAACACAAATTATCCATAATGAACACTTACTTTAAAAAGAAATTAAGTCGTAGATGGACATGGATATCTCCAGATCATAAAAGAAAAAATGAGATTGATTTTATTCTATGTAACAAACCAAAAAAAGTAACAAACATAGAAATATTAAATAATGTGCAATTTTCATCAGACCATAGACTATTAAGATCAACAGTTAAAATACAATCTCCTAAACTGAGCAGATCTACATTTAAATCCCTACCTAAATCATTAAAAACAGACAGCGAAAAATAAATATATATAAAAAACTTAGAGGAAAACATAAATAAACAGCTACCACAACAAATTACTATAATAATATAGAAGACTATTACGATAAATTAGAAAACATTGTTACAAAAAGTCTACATATAAAAAAAGAAAAACAAGAAATAAAGATTAATTCAAGAATCCTAAGTGAATAAACTAAAAAATTAATAAGCAAACGCACAGAATTGATCGCAGCTAAAAACAAAACTATAGACATGAAAAAAGAGTTAAAAAACCTATTCAAAACAACTAACAAGGCCATAAAAAACGATTACAATATCTACAGGAATAGAGTCATAGAGAAGAACTTAAATAAATACAGAAGCTCCAAAAAGGCAAGCAAAGAACTAAACACACATAAAGACTGGATTCAGAAACTTAAAAAAGGTAATGAAGATACTAAAACAAGGCAAGACATTATAGAACATGCGACAGAATTTTACAAGGAACTGTACATGAAGCCACCAGAAGACTCACATGGCGAAGAACCTCCAGACTTTGAAATCTTTGAAAACACAGAATCAGACACAATAGAACCTATACATTATGACGAACTATTAAAACATGTAAAAAAATTAAAACCTGGAAAATGTCCTGGTCCAGACAACATAAGTAACGAAATAATCCAAATAGGAGCCCCTATCTTAATTCCATACATAGCCCAAATGTTCAACAGGGTCCTTGAAACTGGAAAAGCTCCCAAACAATGGTGCAAGTCAGACATAATACTTCTCTACAAGAAAGGAAATCCAGCAGATATTGGAAACTACAGGCCAATAAGCTTACTGCCGTGCATTTACAAACTATTTACCTCTATATTATTGAGTAGAATGACATCAAAAATTGATAGCAATCAGCCAACAGAACAGGCAGGTTTCAGGTCTGGATTCTCCACTATTGATCATATTCATACATTAGACCAAATTCTAGAAAAACATAAACAATATAATCGTCCTCTTTATGTAGCCTTCATAGATTATTCGAAGGCATTCGACAGTATTAAGCACAGCTCAATCTGGACAGCACTAATTTCTTATGGAATAAACAGAACATACATAAATATCATAAAAAATATCTACTCACAGAGTAAAAGCAGAATTAAACTGGAAAACAAAGGAAAGGAGATAAAAATAGGATAGGGAGTCAGACAAGGGGACCCATTATCACCCAAATTGTTTATAGCAGTGTTGGAGGGAATATTTAGAGAAATTGACTGGAAAAGCAAGGGCCTCAAGATACAAGACCAATATATAAACCACCTGATTTGCTGACGACATTGTCATTTTCGCGGAATCAGCTAGAGAGTTAGACGAAATGATACAAACTCTGGACAATAACAGCAAAAAAGTAGGTTTACACATGAATCCAAACAAAACTAAAGTAATGACAAACCATGTAAAAAAAGGAATATGTATATCGGGAGACCAAATTGAATATGTAAATGAATATATCTATTTAGGAAAACAAATGTCGTTTGATTCAAAAAATAACGAAATCGAAATAGATAGAAGGATTAACTGCACTTGGAAGAAATTTTGGACACTAAAAGAATTCCTGAAAGGACACTACCACATAAAGCATAAAAAAATAATAATGGACACTTGCATCCTGCCAAGTTTAACTTACGGAAGTCAAACATGGACATACACCAATAAAATAAGAAATAAAATTGCTTCATGTCAACATACCATAGTATACTAAAATTAAGAAAAATACATAAAATCAGAAACGAAGAGATAAGGAAAAGAACTAATCTTACTGATGCTCTTCAACATGCTCTAAGTCTAAAATGGATATGGGCAGGACACATTTCAAGATACAAAGAAAAGAGATGGACACTAGAAGTAACAAGATGGCCAGGACCTGCAGGCAAGAAGAGCAAAGGTAGACCACGGAAACAGTGGGCTGATGATATTATTGAAATAGCTGAGTCAAACTGGATGAATATTGCCCAGGATAAAGATAAATGGCATGGGTTAGAGGAGGCTTTTACCCAAAAGGGATCCGTATCACTAACACACAAACAATAAATTTATACATTAAGAATAAAAGTTTTTATATAACTAATAATACTAACACTAATTTTTATTTGTAAATTTGTCTATTAGATATGGAATAAAGAAAGCTTTATTATTATTATTATTAAATAAAAAACGCGCCATTACGGTCCCGTGTAGTCATCATTCATTTTAAATGTCATTTCGTATGACAGTTACTAATGTGACAACTTACCTAAGATTGTAACATTCAGATTTCCTAAATGCTGAAGTCACATTTTCTAATCTGCGTTTCCAAATCACGTGACTCGCGGACAAAAAATATTAATTTTCCAAAGGGAAAATTAAATGAATACACAATTACTATTTCCAGATTTGTATTGCTTTAGACTTTTTATAATATAGACCAGTATTACTCAATAATTTACTTTAATTTTTTAAAATACAGTCAACTCGCGGATTGCATCACTAGGTTTTTATGTAATTCTATTGGTCGAAATTTGCGCAGCTCCGCTCCGCCCCACTTCGTTCCACTCTACTCCGCTTCGCTTCTGTGAACAGGCAGCCTTAGAACTGCGCAGTTTTTTTTTAATTATTTAACTGACTAAACTGTTAGCCTTAGCCTCTGATGGCTTTTACAGCTTCACTGGACTTGGGGGCGAGCGCTTAGGGCACTCAGCCGCAAAAGTTTTAGACAACTCGCGCACAAGGGTGCCAAAGTGGCCGGACCTCGGCTTGGGCGATTGTCGCGATTGCGGATAAGTCGCGATCTGACTAATTCCCTATTCGTAAATTGGAGCTAACTAATATATACAAATATGCATGTTCCCTTCCTCCTGGGAGGAAGAAAGCATACATGCGTATGTGTATTTAGTGATCGGAAAATTTTTCTACACTATCTAGCGCAAAAAAGAAAAAAAAAAGGTTCCTTATACAGAACCTATGTACCTATGAGGTGTGCACGTATGTAACATATGTGTGTGATGTTTGTGTGTAGGTAGCTAAGAAACTGCGCAGTTTTGTACGCGTTATTTTTAGTCTGTGGTGTGGGTTATTCATTCAATTCATATCGATCTATTTTGACGGGCAAAAAAGTACCCCAAAGTCTGTCTATTGTATGCACAGGTTTATATTACTTTAATCTTACCTTTTGTTATGTAAAACACTAAACCGTAAAATCGGACTTGCTCTCGAGTGCACAATTTCAGAAAATTTCTATAGGTGCTTGGCAACAGGTTTTTAACTTGAAGGTTGTATGGACTACCATCATGATATTTTTTTTGTCACAATGATATCTTTCACCCGAAAGTCTGCTTAATTGTAGACTTTAATTATTTTTTTAGTAGCACAGCAAAGATGACGTCACTGTACATGTTGGTGAGCACAGTAAAATCCAAAAACAACAGCAACCACCGATAAATCGACAATCCATTTGCACAATGGCTACTATGTGAATATGGATACCTCACACAACTTTTCATAGGGCGAACATAGTATATATGTACCGATATAATATCTGCCGTCTAATTTATGATTTTGTAAAAACAGGTACAAAATCTAGATGAGGCCGGAATGGATCTCCTTATGAAAATGCTAATATACGATCCAGTAAAACGCATATCTGCTAAAGACGCGCGGAGACATCGCTACTTCCGCGACGTGAAGTTTCCGCCGGGCCTCACGATGCACTCGTCTTACATACGGTACAAGGACGATATAACTTCAGACACTGTGTCTAGTGTTCAGAGTGTTAAGTCGAATATAATATAAAAAATTGTGTAGTTTCGAATAATAAAACACGAGACCGAATTATACCGTTTCACGGAAACATACTTTGTTGAGAATTGTATGAGGCCAGTTCAATCAAAATTATGGATATTAATGTCATGTTAGTAAATATTATGTTATATTTCCATTAATTATTAGATTTTTTGTAACTTGAATTAGTAATCTGTAAGTATATGAGTATAGACAAAAATAGCAATGGTAACTTCCGCTATATGAAAAGGTGTTGCATACAAGAGTACGGCCCGCCTGATTGTAAGCGGTTACCGTCCCCAACCCCCAAGTTGCGGTCCCCCTACCCAAGGAGCTCTGGAAACCCTACTCACCACAGGAATACAAAAGCTTCTGTAGGGTGGAAAATAGAAAGGAAACTCCAAATAATTTTTCTGTGCCCTTACCTCTCATACAATGCATGCAACAATTACTGTTATAATAAGTTTAACAATTGATAAATTAATAATAACGTTATTGCCACATGCTTTTGAATAGAATTGATGAAATAATCCTGATTAAATATAGATTAATTAAAATACATATTTAAAAAATTGGACGTTGCTGATTTTGTTTCTATATGCCTCATAAATTCTATGTATTAAATTGGATTTCTCCCTAATGTGTTTCACCCTAATAATGAGGAAAATTCGCAATTAATTTCTTCCTTTATCCATTTATTTATTGACATGAAAGTTCTTACTAATGGAGTAATTTAAAACCAATGGAAAAAAATTGAATTAGTTGAAATAATATTATATTTTGATGATTAATTGGTATTGATTTAAAATTTATTAGAATGCCGTTTATATTGAAATGGGTTATGTGATAGTCTGAACTGATAGACGCAGTGACATATTATCAGTAAAATAAAGATATCGTCTCATAGAAATTTAAGGCCGCATACTGGACACAAGTGGGCAGCGATACAATGTTATGACCTTTTTTATAGTACTTTGTTTTTTTTATTCCTTGTATTATTGTGAGAAAAGAAGACCTAAAACCCATACTACAAACAAAGAAAGCGATAAGGCAAGCTTCACTAAAATCAAGAACAAAGACGAAATGCGGATAAATTTTTTGTTCAATTCGTTTTTTATTTCCTATCATGATTATTTATCCTTCAATTTTTATGGTTATTGTTTGCTTTTCCATATTGGTGGTTTTTTTCTAAACCTCAAGAATAATAGTACTGGGTATTTACGCCGCTAGTCTTTTTTTTAATGTCAACGCTCGATGGGCATAGGTAATATATATTCCATTATAAAAAAAAAAAATTAGTAGTCGATTGATTAATCGATTTTTTTTGTGCTACTGTCTATTGTTCAAAAACCCCATATTTTACCGACATTAGTGTACCACCGCGCCGCCTGCGTCGCTTTCGAAAACAGCTTCATACAAATCTATTATTATCAAGTTGCGTATTCTGCCACCCGCTGTCTTCCAGTTCGCTGCCTAAGGCTGCCTGGCCACTGGAAGCGGAGATATGCGAATTTCGATCAATAGAGTTGAATAAAAATCTAAGAGATGCAATGTTGTTAGTCAAAATTTACTAGAGATGCAATGCTATTTATTGGTTGTAATTTGTGCAGCTCCACTCCTCTCCACTCCAGTGGACAAGGCATCCTTACTAACATAAGCGTTCTTTGATGATTTTAAAATTTAAGGATTATTGATTAGCCTAACTTGTACATAGAGGCCTATGGTTGGCTAGCTAGTTTTTAAGATTATTTTAAGTATGTTGACTTTGGTGCGTTTAGTTTAAGTTTTTTTTTTCTTAATCAATTTAATGTGAATTCTCTATGCTGTTACTTTAGCTTTTTATTATAATTCATTGTATTAATTATATCCATAGAGGTTTTAGCTTTTTTTTTAATAATTATTTTGATGATAACTGTCAACTAAATATTACATAATATACAAGACGTGCGAAATTGTCGGCGTATTTAGGATTATTTCAGCTAAAAATTGATGGCAGAAGAAGCTAAAACCCCTATGTTGGTTTTTTGTAACCCAACATCCTGGGGTGGGTACCAGATAATTCTGAGCACAGATTTCCCACCCTTTAGCCTGTATACGCCAATTGTCGTAATCAAGGCTTATTGCATGCCGTACACAACAAAACGATAAAACAAACGTTATAAATTAACAATTAACGTTCGTATTAAATTAACAGTTAACGTGATAATTATGTCGATTGGTGAAAAGTAAAAAAAAAAAATCGAAAAGAAAAAAAAAATTAAACTATAAATTGTACATTTTAAATTATTGTTCATATCGTCCTTTGGAATTCCGTATAGAAAATCATAGTTATAATATTCTGTGTGACTAATAACTTAAATATTAACGTTAATTATTTCTTACCGTTTTTTTTGTTATGCTATGTAACGATATAAATAATTTTCTATGCGATAAGGTCTCTAAATTATTTTGAATAAATATTTTTATCGCAGTATATCCTGAAAAGTGCAGTATATTAAATATTTTTTTTTTTCACTGTAAAATGTTTTTAAGTTATTTCCTTGTAAGTACATGCGTAGATGAATTATATATTAAAGCTATATCTCAATATTTTATGAATGAATTTATTGCATTTAAAATGTTCGACGCATCAGCGATATTGATTTAATTTTAAAAATAAATTTCCTTTTCATTTTTGATAACAGGGACTTTTTATTTATAAAAAGACACTAAAAATAAAATAAACACTTTATTATTTAAATAGACAACTATAGATATATATCACACTATACTAAGAAAAAAGACTAAGTATATTTACAAAATAAAATTTAACAACACAAAGTCATTATTTTTTCTTTAAAATGAATTATGGCATAAATTAGAAGGTATTCAAAAAAATATAATACCCACCACAATCGGCTGTTTTGATTAGACATAAACATTACTAAAATTTTAATAATTTGATAACATTAATACATCTATTAATTCACTGTGCGAGCGAATGGCTATCGATGCCTCCAGTCTGACCAAAGTTTTGTTGCAAATGTTTCTTTTACCTTTTCTTTACTATTTTGCGGTACAGTTTAATTTACTGGCAAATGGTTATTGGGGTATTATTGTTTGCTACATAAAAATAGCAAAATCATAAACTGTGTAAAGGCGGACAATGAGATGTTAGGACGTTAAAAGGTAGTCTGAAAGTGTCAAGCGAACTCTACGCATATGGGCGTCTAACAAATACAAGACGACGCTTCCGACAGGAACAAATGCCTCGGAAGTCAAGGTCGTGCTCATAAATCATGAAGGGAATTATATCAACACGGCCACAGTAGAATAAGACACTATTATTGCTTAAATACAGTTTTGTCTTGTCTGTCACAACAGACGACTGTTTTAGCGTCACAAAATGGCGGCCCGTCAAATAAAGAATAAATAAAGTTTTTCAAACTTAAAAGAGATAAACACTACTGCTCATTTTTCTAAATTATTATTTGTTTTTCTTCTCCGGCCTTAATATAGGTATTTTAATTCTTGTACAAAAAGTAGGCAACACTAAATATGAGTAGCTACAATACTTTTAAATGTCTGGTAAAAAATGGTAACCTCAAATGATGTGATGGGCCGCCATTTTGTGACGGTAAAATAGTCGTCTGTTGTAGAGGTGGGCAATTATGAATGATTAACATAATCAAGGCATTTCGATGATCAATGATTAACATAATCGTGACATTTCGATGATCAATGATTAACATAATCGAGACATTTCGATGATCAATTATTAACATAATCGAGACATTTACGTATTACTCAATGGTGGGCGATTATGAATAATAACTTACGGCCTTTCTCAATAACATGAGTTTATTATCCCCAATGATTAATCTTTAATTCAAGACAGATATCGCCTTCCCTTCTATCTATTCAAGCTATAGGATATAGACAGTATATATTATGTAGATACGAAAAACTGTCCACTGATAGATTATTGAAAAGAAGATAAGCAAAAAGGTTATATTTATCTATCTTTACTAACTGAAATAACCGATAGATAGACTGGCAAGCTAAAAAAAAAATAGTTTAGTCATAAACGAAGTTCTTTATTTAGTATTAACAAGTAATATTAGTGACCAAACATTAATAATTACTAATGGTTGTAATCGAGATATTTCGAGTTATCTTCATAATTGAACATTTCTATATCTCATATTCGCCCACCACTAGTCTGATGCGCATTCTCTCAGCGGCCGCACTGTAAGATTATTTATGTTATGTTAATGATGGATAGTGTAGACATGCGGGTGGTGAGTTGGCTGTGGCTGAAGGATAATACGATGTGGCACAGCACTCAGCTCCTGCTGTCCCAGTCCGGATACGGCGACAGTTGCCGGCTGCAACTGCAATAAAAAAAATTACAACTCTATGGTGGCAAACTGGCATGCTATTCGCCTGATATAAAGCCGTAACCCTTAACCTACGGGCGCTAACAACACTTGCACTTTACTCACTTAAAAATAGTAATTACATAAGTAATAAAGTAATTGAATAGATTTTGATCATTTTTTTTTTGTTTTACTCCTTAATCCCTATCAAAATAAAAAAAATAATATTATATCTTCATTCAATAACAAAATAATTTTTAACCAAAAACAAAACCATGTTCCAATGATTTTGAAGAGATCCCTTGTGTATCTCCGAAGTCGAAGGTCCAATGCCAATGAAATTAAAATAACCATCCTTGAGGTATCCCTTATCCAACAAAAAAAGAATCATCTGAATCGGTTCATAGACAAAAAAAAATATGGCTGAACATCCATAAAAAATAGATACAGTCAGTCGTCTTTTGTGGAAGTCGTTTAAAAACTAAAGTTATAAGCACTACGCATTCAGCGATAAGTTTTCTTGCCGTGGATAAGTGGGATTTAAACAATAAACAACAACAAAAACAAACAATTTAAATAAACAACTTAAACAATACCTCATGCACATGTTCGTACCTTGACGTAGTGGAAGAGCATACCTATCTTGGGCTTAAAATAGATCATAAATTTAATTGGGGTCCGCATGTTGGCCAGGTATGTTGTAAACTTAGAGCTGTGCTGTCAAAATTGTGCATACTTAAACATAAAGTTCCATATAACACATTGAGGCTCTTGTATATGTCATTGGCTGATTCAGTGATCAATTATGGACTAGCTAGCTATGGACGTACATATAGGAGTTATTTGAAGGATATATATAATTTACAAATAAGGTTATTGAAAACCATTGTTCCGTTAAAAATTAAGTATAAATACAAAGATAACTATCATTATTTATTTAATTATTGTAAAGTTCTGAGCATTTTCGATAAATTGGATTTGGCAATTGTAACTCAATACAGTAACTGTAAGTGGAACTTAAATAGGATAGTAAGACCCGTGACCTTACGTAATCTGGTATATCTTCCGACATTTGAAATACCTAAATGTAACAACGTGTATGGTGAGAGGGTTCGGAGATGCATTCTGCCCAGTACGTTAAATAGATTACCTAAAGCTATAGTCGAGAAGCTTGAAAACAAAAATAGAAGCCAAATCAAAAATATACTCAGGCGATATTTTTTTAAAGGTTAATTAAAACCATTTAGTTATTTAAGTAGGTAGCTTAACTCCTTTTCTATAAAATCTTGATTAGAGTTAAGGATACGTGTAATATTTTTTTGTGCTATTTTTGGTAATAAACAGATGAATTTTTTTTTTTTTATTTTTTTTTTAAATAAAAATACAGTTTAACGTGGTCCAAGCTGCGGCCGATTGCTAGTCTATTATAAATGTGAAAAGTTGTTTGTTTGGTTCACTATCAAGAAAAATGGCTGAACGGATTTGGATGAAAGTTTATACCCTGGCTAAACACACATTAACCTAAGCTAGGTAAAAGACAATAATTAATCTATATTTTCTATGCTACGGAAGCAGGAGCAAAGGATGAAATAGATACTATCGATATTGTTATTAACATCAGTACCATAGCAATGGCTTTCGCCAGGATATCTCGTGGATAGAGAATCCTAGCTTAACGAATATTCCTACATTTTTAGAAAACTCTTTGAACTCCAAACTGTTGTCAATTATCATATATAGTAAATATTAATATACTTATTCTGTGTCCAAAGTTTATTATTTTGTTAATCATCTCATTGGTTTGTAAGTTACACTATGTACCTATTTTTTTTTCGAACTGACTACACTTAGCCTTAGGGGCCCTATCCAAAAACAGAGCCGCTGCGGCTTTTATAGCTTCACCGGACTTGGAGACGAGCGGTTAGGGCACTCAGCCGTGAAAGTTTTGGACGACTCGCACAAGGGTGCCAGAGTGGCCGAACCTCGGGTCGGGCGGTCGTGACGTATGCGAATAAGTCGCGATCTGGCTAATTCCCTACTACGAATTCGAGCTACATAGCATATACTCATATGCATGTTCCCCTCCTCCTGGGAGGAAGGAGGGAAACATGCATATGTGTATTTAGTGATCGGAATGGTACTATGTACCTACCTACCGACCGATTATTTATTGACGCATAGTTTTAACATGTACGTAGTTTAATATAATGTATACCTATGTAATAATATTATTAAATCTATGTTAACGACGTAATATTAAATACATTAAAAAAAACAATAAAATGATTATCTTTTTACCAATAGTATCTACTAATTTTCAAAGAGTTTTATATGCATTAAAAAACCATTTAAGTGTAACAAAATATTATCACAGTTATTATAGAACCAACAAATGAGTAAGGTATTCTACATCTGAAGCTATGCATATATACTCGATGATAAAAAAAAAATAGCTAATGTTAAAACAAGGTAAACTGAAAATTTAATAAACCCCGCGACACAAGTATCCTGTTCATAGTGACCATTACAATGAGCCCAATTGCGTTATCTCTCCTGTATGTTGGTGAAGAGTCAGTTATCCTGCAGATTCCAGATGACGCTGCAGCATCATCAGGTCAAGGTTTTTTTAAATATTATTGAAGTAACAGAATTTCCAAATCTCGACTCAATCAGCCATGTAGAAGATTCCTTACATCCATCTATCAGCTAGAAAAGAGCTGATAATCTTTAAATGGCTGAACAGATTTTTTTGAATCATAACTAAAAACACTCGAACAAGTCACCTTTCTAACAAAAAAAAACTAGATCAAAATCGGTTCAGCCATTTGTGAGCTGCGATGCAACATACAGACAGATACACACGTTAAACTTTAACGCCCCTCTCTATGCGTCGAGGGTTAATAATAGATCAAAAAATTACATTCTACAAACGAATAGCTAAATAAAATAGATGTTTTGGAATATAATTTATGACGTCACTCACTTGCAGTATGTTCGGTAGCATCGTTTGACAGGTAGATGTCGCCACGTGTAATTGTTGTTGTTGGACTTGTTGAACGCCAACCGCCTGTTTACCAGCAATTATGTCATTAGAAACAGTTATAAACACCTTTTTTTTTCGATCTTACTATAATATTAGCCTTAAAGGCTCTGGAGCCATTAGCGGCTTTGACATCTTGACAGGGCTAAAAACAATTACCTATATTAATTATAATTTATACTGATACTGACTCAGGTTATTGGAGTTTTGACGGGATCTTAAACTGTGAAGGTTCTTGTTTTTTATTCATAAATTCGTGTTGTTTGATCCTATATTATGTAATACGGGTGGCATTTTACATAATCAATCTTATTTGGTATACACAAGTGAATTGGATTGGATATTAATAACACGGACTATTAATTCTTAATTGCCACAAAAACTCCCTAGAAAGTTCTAACAAGAGTGCCACCATCATGTTAGGATAATGAAATTTTCATAAGACAGGACACTCTATACTCTCTCTGTAATGGTCTTTTATCAAAGAGGACTATTTGCAAAGTTAGGAAAAAGAAGAAGAAATTGATCATTTGTTTGTACGCGCTAATATTTAGAATTACCAGCGACATATAAAATGAGGAAGGTTTTCACGCTACGATTCTAAAGAGCGCAGCAATAACCATGGACGTTAAACAATTAGGCAAGTACGGGAAGTAAGACTAAAACATTTCGAATAAAATTCAACATAGGCAAAACCGTAGGACACTGCTGGTTCTTTAAATAAAAACAAGTGATTATTATTATTAAGGTTCACAGCAAAATCTTTTAGGGGCCTTGCCTCAAAAATGTTTGGGTATTACTAGTCTATAATTCAGGGCTTCCCAAAGTGTGTGACGCGGCTCCCTTAGAACACCATACGGAGAGGTAAGCAGGGACGCCGCAAGGCGTTACTAAACCTGTGTAAGCACGTCATGAATTAAACGAGTTTGGGAACCCCTGGTCTTATACCATATACCTAGGAAACGATATACTTTTCTATAAATTGTCTACATTTTTAGATGACTTATAACAGTGGAAAGTCAATTATCAACAGAAAGAGTATGCTAGCACTATCTTGACAGTAAATAGCTACCATAATCGTGATAGTAAACAGTTATTATCATCGTACTAGTAAACAACTATCATCATCGTGATAGTTAACTGTCATCATTATCGTGACAGTAAATAGTTGTCATCATCGTGATAGCAAACAGTTATTATCATCGTACTAGTAAACAACTATCATCATCGTGATAGTTAACAGTCATCATTATCGTGACAGTAAATAGTTGTCATCATCGTGATAGCAAACAGCTATCATTATCGTTACAGTAAACAGTTATGCTATCATCATCGTGATAGTACAATCAAATCAGCAATCAAAGTGTAATATACTAACGTGTATCTGTATGGGCTGATGCTGCGGGTGTATTTGAATCGTCTGGACTTGGAGTTGTTGCGGTTGTTGCTGTAAAAAGAAAAACATTTTCCAGTACAACATTCCAACAACTCTGCAATTGGGGTCCTGCCATAAATAACGTCACGGAATAATTTTATAATTTTAGTCACTACTATATGCCACGATATTGGTACATATTTTTTCCAATAATTTGTTGCTTTTGACGTTTTTATAGATAGTTTTCTTCTGCATCAAGGCGCTTATTGAGATATAATATGTCTAAATGACAAATACATACAATCAAATGGGAAGAGGTTAAGGAAAGAATGGTCTAATCGCATTTTTGTTATACTCTATTCCTATTTCTTCGATAGAGGGGCAACATTCGCTTTAAAATTATGATTGAATTATACATTTTTTATGACAAGACAACTAAAAAGAAAAACTGACTTCAATAATTTTGAGGCGTTTCATCGGTGTATCTTCGAAGTCGAAGGTCCAACGCCAAAGAAATTTAAATGGTATCACACTTGAGGTGTTCCTTTCCAACGAAAAAATAATTATCTAAATCAGTTCATATATAAAGACGCTATGCCTGAACATCTATAAACAATATATTATACTTTTAATTGAGAAACTAATCCTTTTTTGAAGTCAGTTAAAAAATTGTGACATGTGACGGCCGTTTTCAATAACCTATCTATCCGATTTTTTTAGTTACTAAAGATGGATAAATATTACCTTTTGTCCTTACATTCTATTTAAATAACCTATCAATGTATAGTTTTTCGTATCTAGATAATATATATCCATATCCTATAGTTTTGATAGATAAGAAGGAAGCCGATATCTATCATAAGTTAAAGATAGTACTTATAACAAATACGTACTAATCGGGGATAGTAAACTCAGATATGTCAGAAATTATAGAGAGATAGTATGATTATTGTAATACCGTGTTAAGCTGTTGTGTCTGCTGCAGTTGTAGCGATTGGACTGACGATATCACCGGATACGAGTGCTGACCGGACTGTGGATAACGATATGTTTTACATATTAAACTTGTACAATCACTGCGTGAAGGAATATAGTAAATAAATAAATGAGGAGACACAATTTCACACGCGGCCATTTAATTCCAAACTAAGCAAAGCTTGTATTATGGTTAACTAAGTATCATTTCTAATATTACTAATCTTAATCGTCTACTTCTATATCTTCATATTTATTAGACAATTTCGATACCTATTACTTATAAAATAAAAACTAACAAAGTTTAAATGAATTTTAATTGTAAATTGTAATCACTTATTAAGTTGAAATTTGACAGCAGTAACTTCTAAATATTTTTTTATTATTAAAGATATCCTATTTTACCTGTACTATTCCCTGTTGAACGTGATGCGCGTGTATAGGAACTGCGAGTTGTTGGACACCGCCCACTTGCAACACTGCTTGCTGTTGTTGTAACTGTTGTTGTTGCTGTACTTGTTGTTGTTGCACCTGTTGTACTTGCTGCTGCAATTGTTGTTGCTGCTGCTGTTGTTGTTGCTGTTGTTGTTGCTGTTGTTGTTGCTGTTGCTGCTGTTGTTGTTGTTGGGTTTGCTGCTGTTGTTGTTGCTGCTGCTGCTGCTGCTGTAATCATATAATTTTTTTTATAATTAGAAATGTGGATTGGGAAAACAGACGGCCAATTTTAACAATATTTCCAAAAAAAATTATACGTTAATAATAAAAAAAGCTTAGAGAACTATTTAATGTTAAGATGGCGATTCTTATCTGATTGTTTTCCAGAACATTACAACTGTAAAGGCGCTGTTTTACCTCAACAATATCAAATTATATTATAAAAAATTTCTCAACAGCGTTCGGTGTTTCTATTCCAGATTTTTAAGATACAATATCTACATAAAGTCATAAAGTCGCTCGCCTTATGACAACTGACTGTTGTGAAAAAGAAAAAAAAGTAATCTAACCTGTGCATGAGTTAACATATGTTTCCGAAGACTATGTAGGTACATATAAGTCTTGACACAGAGCCCGCACTTGTATCGACGCTGTTGCGGGGAACCCTCTGGCTGTGTTGCCACTTGTAGCGTTTGCGAATCTTCTACTTGACTTTGTATGGAAACCACTAGAACCAATCAATATATCATTAGTATAAAATTACCCATTGCTCCCTGTTAGTGATTTCTCTGCACTGTCCCAGTTACCAAAAAAAATTTTTTTTCTAGCAACAAAAATAACCACGGTTAAGTTAACGAAAGTAAGTAATTCCCTGAAAACTTTTGAATATTTTACAGCAATTGATAGACCCTCAACGCGAAAAAACGGTACACACTAACAAGGCCAAATTGTTGGTAAAACATCGGTTTTTTGACAATCAATATTAATTAATGGTTTTTAGTTCAAAATATATGTCAAGCCCGCTGAAAGGCGATAGCGAAAAGTGAACCATACGCGCAAATGTTCCCTGTAATTACAACAATACCCCGTACCTGTTATGTATTGGAAATCAACAACCAATTGTTTTATTTCAACAATCGATTAAAGGGGTAGCTGCCCTCCCTCTTAGCAGGGCACGGGTTCTGGCCATATTACACAAGCTAAATTATTAAAAAGGAAACAAATACTCCGACTGCAACAAAAACACTTGACTAACATTTTTTTATTATTTTTTGGTTTTTTATTTGATTCCCATACGTTGTAGAAAAATATTATATAGCCTATGTCACTCACACAATAAAGGCGAACCTAACGACACCTCGTTTGATAAAATCCATCTAGCCGTTTAGACTACAGTGCGTGCTAAAGAAACAGACACATACACGTTCGAAAAACATATCACTCCTTTTTCGCAGTCAGGTAAAAACATGCTCTATTGCAATCCCTACACATGTTTGTTTGTTTGAATGCGCTAATCTCTGAGACTACCAGTTAGATATAAAAAAGTCTTATTGCATTTCATAGCCTATTTACTGAAGAAGGTTATAAACTATATAACTTCACGCTATGGTCATAAGGAGCTGAACAGTGACCACGAACGTCAAGCAAACTGGAAAGCTGTAGGCGAGTACGGGAAATGAGAACGATAATTTAACACGGGTGAAACCGTAAGGAACATGTTAGTATATTAGTACCTCACCTTGGTTTTCTTGATCCGGTTGCTCGTCCAAACTGGGTAAGCTCGGCTGCGGTTCAGACAGACATTCCACCTCGTGCGGAGTGGTCGTCTGAGTCTCCGCACCCGTTTCAGAGTTCGACGATTCCGTTTCGGATTTATTGGACTCGTGCGTTTTCATGTGTTTCTTGTATGAGCTCGACTCTATGTAACCTGACAGGGTGTATTCATAAATTTATCTACACTGGTTTAAAAAACAAACTAATTTATTAAAAAGGAATCAAAAAACCCGAATGCAAGAAAAAAAATATTTTTGTTTTTTATTTGATTCCCAGACGTCGTACATAATATACATACATTACATATTATATTACATGATATAGCCTATGTCACTCCGATAATTAAGACAAATCCAAGACACCTCGTACACTAAAATCCATCAAGCCGTTTAGGACAAAGGTCGTGCCAAAGAAACATACCTACGAACATACAACATACAGTCATACATACATAAGCTGGAAAAATATAACCCTCCTTTTACGCAGTGTAACGCAGTATACCTGACAGAAGCAAGGATGACAGTGATCCAATAATCCTGTTACAGGATGTCACTAAAAGTAGATATTTGAAAAAAATGTGTGCAGTTCATAAGCGGTACAAGTGAAACCTTCAGAAAACAAAATATTCATATAAACAATACACGTGAACAATACACCACGCTGGTTATGACACCTTTTTACAAGGCTTTTTAACTTGTGGGTGGTAGTTAGCCAGACGAGCATTAGAAAATAACCTACCACCATGCTATGGTTTTATCACGATGTTTTAAGTCATCGAAAGCCTAGGCTAATTGTAGGGATTCAAAATAAGTCGATCGACGATACCTTAATTTGACATCACTCATAAGCTATATGTGGGTCACAGCGTTTTCATAGGTACCTACATGACATAAAACTGATATGTTTAGTGATCTCAAAGTTATGTCATTCTCTATGATATTGTTATAGCATCATACTGATGATGTTAAAAATATTTTTAATGTATATGTAACATTTATCTGATGTACTGATTCCCAGCTTCCTAACAATTAATGCAGCATTATGATATAAACTCTATCTAAGTATAATTTAATCAAATTTATCGAACAAAATCTAAATACTTTGTAACGCAACACTATGAATAAATTTATTTGTCTTTCGATGTATTTTTAAATAATATTGCATTCCAGTAAAAATGCTAAAGTATTGTGTACTAAAACCGATATTAAACTATATTTAGATTTAAATTGTATGTAAAAAATACTACGGTCAATAATAAATTATTATTAATATATATTCGTAATTTCATAGTTTTTTTTTTTTTCATACAACTGAAATAACAGTAAAATGATGATGAATGATGAGTAGTGTCTCACCTTTTCCGCAGATCTGGCACTGGTACTTCTTCTCCCCGGTGTGGTAGCGGCGATGCACGGCAAGGTAGGAAGCAGAACTGAACCGCTGCGAGCAATGCGTACACTCGAATAGTTTCTCCCCGGTGTGCTTGCTCGTGTGGACACGCAACTCCGTGCGCGATGTACAGCCTTTGAAGCACACCGGACACACAAACCTGCGACCCACTTCTTATTATTAAATAGTTCCACGGACCATTTTCGCTTTTCTTTCGATAGAATGTTAAGTTAGTGATATCGATATTTTTGACAAGACTTTATAAAAATCATACCTTGATGATAATGCTACGTTTTCATTTATACGAATGAATATAATTGATGTGACTGTTTGTAATGTCAAAATAACAGTTTTTTACTAAATATATATGAAAGTATATACGATACCTATAACAAAAAGCCCATTTATTTTATTTTTGTCTGTTTGTTCCGGGTAATCTCCGAAACGGTTGGACCGATTTTGACGGGACTTTCACTGATAGATAGCTGATTATACAGGGAGAAACTTAGGCTACTTTTATTTTAGAAAAAGACTTAGGGTTCCGCACAAATAAAAAACTGATCATGGTGCATCAATTCGGGCGCTTAAATGGTTTATGCAACAAATTAATGTACTACATATTTGTAGGCATCAAAAACACCTACAAAAAAGTCCGGAAGAGTATACATCTATCTTCTAAAGAACACCCACAATAAGCATTTTTGTGTCTTTAAAATAGCCGAGAGCGGGGGAGCAAGATTCGCTCGGGCATTCTGTAGTCCACATGAGCGAAGCCACGGGCACAGCTAGTATAGGGAAATATGTTCTAAAGAACTATGACATGGATTATAAAGATAAAAAATAGTGTGTGTATTCATAGATTTAAAAAAACCAACGTAATCATTTTTACAAAAAAAAAATTATGTTATCATAATAGGTACAACAATTGATAGTGGAGGTTGTAAGAAATAAATTTAATGTCGCAAGGAAATCCTGTGTATAAAAGTAAAGGAAAATGCTGAATTTAATGAATTTGTTTAGAAATGTTTACAATAACTAAAGTATTTGTTTCCGACGCATTTTATTGTAGGGTCTCGATTAGCTTCTTCCGATAAAAATTCTATTAACTAACTAAATAAAGGGATTTGGCAGAAAAATTCTAGAGCACTAAAAAAATGTTTAGCCAGTTTAATATTAAATAGAGGTACCTACTTCTTGTTACCCGTGTGCGTGACCATATGATTGTTCCTTGCTGAGGACGTGGTGAAGCGCGCTGAACAAAGCTTACAACTGTACGGTTTCTCGCCAGTGTGCGTCCGCCGGTGGTAAATCAAAGCGGACTGTTGAGCGAAACGACGTTCGCAATACTGGCATTCATACGGACGCTCACCTGGGTCACAAAGATTTTAATATGAAACAAAGGAAACAAAAAACCCGACTCGACTAAAAACAATCTATTATTGTTTTTTATTTGATTTCCAAAAGGCACACTTAAATATTATATAGTCTATGACACTCTTACAATTAAGACGAATCTAACGACACCTCGTATGCTAAAATCCATCAAGCCGTTTAGGGTAAAAAGCGTGACAAAGAAATAGACACACATACATACGCTCGAAAAATATAACCCTCCTTTTTCGCAGTCGGGTTAATTAGCTGACCCGTGTGAATATTTCGCACATTGTAAAATGTAAACAATACAAAAGCTTTCATACTCGTTCAACAGTTTGTTAATAGATGGCGCCTTCTACATGTTATCATTTTTAACTAAAGCATTAATTTTTACCAATTTAAATACTCTTTAAAGTAATTTTATTCTCCTTCTCTTCTCAGAAAACCTTTTCATTTGATACCCGTATCATAAGGGTGCATAAAACCACCGCCAACTCTGGGAGCTCGCCATACTTAATTTAGAATGACGTCATTTAGCTAACCATACAATTTCATTTAGACTAAACGTGTTTGCAAAATTTCAGCTCAATCGGTTTGGAATATTAGACTCTTTGAAAATAATTAGTTATGATAAGGAAAATAATAAGTCTTAGACATAGGTACCTGTATGGACTCTCATATGAGCATTTAGCTTGGAAACTTCATAGAAGCCCTTGTTGCAGACGTTGCAAACGTGATTGCGTATACCACGATGTTTCTTCATATGTTGGCACAACGTAGAGTGGCGACGGAACGTTTTGGTGCACTCGGAACATTTTAGTGGCTTTTCGCCCGTGTGCAATCGAAAGTGGACCTATAAAAAACATCAAAGTTGTTGTCAAACCATTAGTTTGTAAGAAATCTAGAAGATTGTAAACTGTCGATAAGTTGGAAAATGTGAATTTTTAACGGCTAATTTGTTTCTAGCACTCGACGGACACTTTTGCGGCCCGCTAGCTACGCTCGCTCGGTTCGTGCGTTATGGTCGCGACCACCTAGACATGGTTAGTTAGTTCATAACCCTACGACAATGTAATCGTTAGTTTACAAATTTTAGAATTCGTTTACAATCTACCGACAATTTACAATCACACTACATTGATTACTTATAAACTAACGGTTCGCGAACATGACAAAATTTAAAATATCAGAATTGCGATGGAATTCGATCATTTAGCAGCCACTTCAGTTGAGATCCAAGATGTAATCATACATGCAACCTATACATTTTACACGAAAGCTTTGTTAAGTGACTCTTCGGTTAGATCAAGCTCATTTCTATATATTCAATGATCACAAGCAATCAAAAGCATATTGGGTAGCGTCTCTTTGGACGAAATGATAAAAACATTTAAATTCGTTATTAAAGATGCATGACTTCGAAAACCTTTTTGCTTATTAAACCGATACGATAAGCATGAAGTACGTCCCGGGAAATTTGCAAGCCTAAGTTCTTGACATGGTCATAGTACCTAATCAAATGCACAGGTGTTGAAACTTTCGGGAGTTAAACAGTTCAATATAGCTAATAAAATATCTGACTGCTGAAGTGGCAGGTTAGTTGTGAGGAAAAAATACTTCCAAGATAAACTTAATTGAGATAAATTGTAATTGGCATGAATAAAATTTAATCAAATGGTTTGATTTAAAGTACCCTTTAGTTTAAGAAAATTAGGTCATGCACGCTTAAATCCTCTCTACTTAATAATAAAGTACATTACATTATTATAAAATAAAAATTAGTAAAAAAACTTTTTGAAATTGAATAAGTAGTAAACCTACTTTACGCTATGACTTATGTTTTATTTCAAATTTAAAAGACGTCATACAAAAATTGTCAATTTAGTTCAACAACATTGTTTTTATTTTATTTTATTATATCTCAATGGGATTTGATTACTACGGCATACTAGGAGTGAAACGTTCCTGCAACCAGCTCGAAGTTAAACGGGCTTACAGAAGATTGGCTCTCAAATACAATCCCGAAAGGCACGACAACGATGAAAACATTAAAAGGATCTTTGCACTTATTGGAGAGGCATACGAAGTCCTCGTTGACCACAAACGCAGAGCAGTATACGACCAATACGGAGAAGAAGGACTTAAAAGAGGTGTCCCAGGTCCAACCGAGTACATACAACCTTACACTTATCATGGAGAACCCTTAAGGACATTTCATGAATTCTTCGGCACCGAAAATCCTTACGCCGATTTGCTAGATTACTATGAAAATCCTCCTCCAATGTATGACTCTCCATTCGGTAAAGGTTATAAAGAAAAAGACAATAGTATAGTCAGACCTCTAGCACTATCTTTAGAGGAGGTATACAAAGGTGGTTTGAAGAAAATGAAAATACAAAGACTAGTGTTTACAGATGAAACGTGTTCAGAACTTAAACTTCGAGAGAAAGTCCTATCTATTCCCATTAAACCCGGAATATATCAAAACACAGAAGTCAGGTTCAAAGAAGAAGGCGATCAAGGCCCAACGCGAATTCCGGCCGACGTGATATTCATAACAGAAGATCGACCCCATGATACCTACGTCAGATCAGGGTTGAGTGACCTTTTATCAACTCATACCGTGTCTTTGGAAGAAGCTTTATGTGGATTCTTAATTACATTGAAAACATTGGACGATAGAGTCTTAAGAATTAAGATCAGCGACGTGATAACTCCGACGTATGAGAAAATAATCGAAGACGAAGGTCTTCCTGTACCGGCTTGTCCGAAGAAAGCGAAAGGGAACCTTATACTAAGGTTTCGTATCGAATTCCCGGAATATTTGTCGAAAAGAAGTAAGTCGGCGTTTCGTGAAGCTTTCAAAACGAAACGAGACGAGGATGAGCGGTTCAACAAATTAAAATGCGGAACAATATCTACTACCTCGATTTATAATAATAATTAGATTTTTGGTCATACTTTGTATTTGTGTACCTTATCTATTATAATTTTTTTTCCTACCAAATGAAAATGAACGGATATTTTATTATAATTTATGAAATGATATCCTCGTGCCTTTTTTTTAAACTTTCAAATCACATCAAATAATATCAACATAATTTAGTAACTTAATACTGTAGGCATAGATTAATGATTGGTTTCCGCGTTGCTTCAACGCGAGCGACAACCATGAATTAATCTATAACTGTAGATAGGTATGTATTTGCTATTTGTTTACATTATAAAGAACTGCTTTACTTCTAAAAATCAATAACGTCGAAATGTATACATCGACAATTTTGACTAATGCTGTACCCATATATTAATTATTGGTTGTCGCTCGCGAGCAACGCGGTAACCAATCATAAATCTATGACTGTACTACTTCTGGCGAATTATTATTTATTAGATGGATATGGTATTGGCGGCTTATGGTTCAATTCTTATTTTTTTTTTAGAATGACGATGGCCATCTTTTATGTGGACGGAAAACAGAGAAAGAAATTTTAAAGGATGTCGAATACTATTCCAATTCCCAAGATCCCTCATTTCCACGCAGGGTACCACACCGCATAATGATGAGATAACGATTTGCAAGGTAAATAATCTGCCGGTGGTAAATCGCTTCAGATTTTCATGTTCCGAAACCAGATACCTATGGAATCCACGTGTTGACTGTATGTTTAAAAATTAAAGTAAATTATTGAGTAATATTGGTCTTTAGATTAAAAGCCTAAAACAATACAAATCTGGAAAAGTAATAGTTTATTTATTTAATTTTCCCTTAGAAAAATTAATATTTCTTGTATGAAAGTCACGTGATTTGAAACGCAGGTTAGAAAATGTGACGTCACCATTTGGAAATAAGAACGTTAGACTTTTACATGAGTTGTCACACTTGTCATTGTTATCATACAAAATGACATTTAAAATGAATGATGACGTCACAGGACCATAATAGTGCGTTTTGTATCATATTTTTTGTTTCAATAAAAAATATTTTTAAATCAATTTTATGATGTATTAATGATAAAAAATTATTCATATGTAATTATTATCAACATATAAAGTGTTTAAAACAATTTTCCAAACTCCAGGATTGACTACTATTACAGTGATATCAACATGACATTAATAAATTAACAATTGTCATGTCGTTGAAATATTACTATTCAATGGCCGCCGATGATTATTCACAGCATAGTAGATATGGTATATATCACGTACTTGCATTCACTCTACTGATATAGACAACATAAATTGTTACGAGTCGTTAAGCCAAGTAATTTCCCGGGATGAAAAGTATCTTATGTATTATTAATCCAGACTACAAACTATCTGTGTGTCAAATTTTATCAGAATCCGTTGAGCCATTTTTGCGTGATTAAGTAAGTAGGTAAAAACATACAATCTGTCACGTTTATAATATTAATATTTAAAAGCACGTTCTTCTAGGGCCTTGGTCCATCATTGTCATAGTGGGCGATAAGGTCTTGTGGACCCAGGAGACTTTCAGCGGTCGAACTTTAGTGATAATTAGCGAGTGTCAAGGCAGGAGGAAGGCACATTAAAATGGCGAAAAATCATGTTTTTACGTATTTCCACATTTCTGCGGAATTAGAATCCCCCATAATTCAAATTAAAAATAATTGCCTAGCATAAGTAAATAAAAACACTATCGACATTTTTATGAGGAATAAATCAATTTTTCAATTATAATATAATAGCCTATGTTACTTTCTGATACCGTAGCTTTATATTGGTGAAAGAATTTTTAAAATCGGTCCAGTAGTTTTTGAGTTTATCCATAACAAACAAAAAAAAAACAGATTTTAAGACGCGCCAAAAAATTGGCTGTGCGATAGAAAAAAATTATTCGCAAAATAGGCGGTGGATGTAATAACTTTTTTGCACATTTAATTCTGTTGCTTTTTCATTCAAAATTCCGATGAAACCTTTAAGTAAGCCTACCATAGAAGGTGTGTACTATGAGAACTTGTGCTCGAGGCGTACGTTTGGTATATTCGATTACATCGCCACCTAATTAATATAACACTAGATTGTGATCATAGGAAAAAAAATAAGGGCATATTACCGTTGGTTAGCTGGTAGAAAAAGGTTTATAGCAATAAGCTCTCCAGTGTACAAAGTAAAAGTGCATCAAAGTATTCATTCATTAAAAAAAAGGAATAAATACCTTTAAGTCAGTCGGATTGTAAAAACTCTTGTTACACGTTGAACAAATGTACGGCCGTTCACCCCTATGCCTGGCCATGTGAGATCTCAAGGCATAGCCGCTGTAGAACCTCTTCTCGCATACGGTACACTGGTGGGTTTTCTGCTCGAAATGGGTCTGCCTGTGCCGATACAGTAGCGTCTTCGTCGTGAACGTTCTTTGGCATACCGAGCACGTCGGCTGCTTCGGTGGTCGTTGTTCGTGCGTACGCATATGCATTTTTAACATTCCTGGACCCTGTACAATGATTTATATCGATTTAAATCGGAAAAAGTCCTACTGTTTTTTTTTTTTAAATAAAAAAGCGCACTCTGCGCAAAGGCTTAGGCAGGTACGAGCAAGGGCAACTGTCCATTAGCAGGGTATGAGTACCTAATTCGAGTACTGGCAGACTTGACTTGTACGCAATGTAAATACGTTAGCATTGTGTGTAACACTCTCATTGGAAAACATAAGTGTTGATAATTTTAACGAGAAACTTGAACGAAATGTTTCTTTTTTTTTGTTTGTTTCATTATTGTGTGCGTTTGTGACGCATGTAGCATTAGCAGAAATCAAAAAGGAAACGTCAACAACGAAGCAATGACAACGCACACCTCTCTGTTCTCCGGGTTTATAAACATGGTTCTTTATTGATGTGTAACCTCTTTCCTCTCGCTTTCCTGCAATATATGGGAGTGATTTCATGAAAAGGAACGGAAGTGTGTAACAGGAAACTGGGGAAGCGCGCGCTATTTGATTTGGCCAATAAGCGCGCGCGGTGGCATAGTTGGCCGTAAGATGATACCAATCCATTTTCCGAGGGATTTGTACTGTCAGCCAACAGTGTGTGCGTGTGTATGACGAGAAAGAGAAAGGAAAACAGAGAAGGAGAACGTATCAGCTGTGCGCTTAACCTACACTGGTGTGTATGTAGTGTGTTGTTATAATAAACTAATTTATATGTGTAAACTACATTAAATCAGATGTTACACATCATGTAAGTCATGTAATCATGTACACATTACTGTAAGGCTCGTTCGTTTTTTTTTTTTTTTTTTTTTTTTCTCTCTCTCTTTGACAAAGTACCTATTTCCGGCCTTTTTGTGTTAGTATCAGTAACATTCCGTTGAAAAATGTTGCACTAGGTGGCATTAATTTGGGGCACTATGTCTGGAACCTCCTCGTGGTGTGCCCCGGGCAACGGCGGCCGCTTCACGGCCGACGGTTAATACCAGACCGACGGCGTTCCTCCCCTGTACCCCTCTGCTCATCAGAGGAGACAGGGGATGGGGCAAGAGTGGACCTGCTTCGGCTCGTCCACTACGGACGGACTCGTCGTTGACGGCGGAGAAGGAAGAAAACCTCCTTAAAAAATTGAGAGGATACAACCTCTTTAAAAAATCGCTGACGGCGGTGGAGTAAACCACCTTAAAAAACCTTGGACGGACTGTGGTGGAGTAAACCACCCTTTAAAAAATCACGGACGGACGGTGGAAGACAACCACCTTAAAAAATTACTGGACGGAGGTGGAGAAAACCACCAGTATAAAAAATCAAGGACGGACAGTGGAAGGAAACCACTTAAAAAAATAACCGGACGGTTGAGGATGAGCACCTCGTTAAAAAATCAAAGACGGACTTGACAAGGACGGACGGGAGTTTAATGACGGCAGAGGAGGAAACCTCTATAAAAAACCAACGAAGGACTGGTGGGGGAGGGGGTGCGTTCATTCGCCTCCTTCTCCTGCCGTTACAGGACGGCAGAGGAGAAAACCTCGGTAAAAAATCATGGCCGGGCTAGCGGGGTGGGGGTGCGTTCATTCGCCCCTTACCCCCGCCATATGCCAAACATTATGGCAGAGACAGAGGAGAAAACCTCTATAAAAAACCCAACAACGGGTGGGTGGGGGACAGGTGGTGGTTCATCCGCCTCCTTCTCCTGCCAGGCCGAACCAAGGGGAGATGGATCGGGGGGACTGTCTTCCCATTGCACTGGTTTGGCGGACGGGGAGACAGTTCGTCACCGGGCTGTCTCCGTCAGCGGGCGGCCCTTCCGGGCCGGCCGTCGGGGCGACGCGGTAGTATGCTACCTGCAGGTCCCGCGTCCCCCCATCGTGGCGGCGGATGGTACACCGTGGAGTTTTAGTGAGTAGGAGTCTCACATAACCACTCGTCCCCCCGGGCGGGTGTGTACCCATGACGGATTCCTCCACGTTAAAAAAAAAAAAAAAAGGTGGCATTAATTTGAAAAATAAATAATTAAGTATATAAACAATTGTAAACTAACCTTGAAAGTTCTTTCACATATGGGACACATCGGAGGTTTCTTACAGTTCGCTTTGATCCAATTCGAATGTGACCTCATGTGCTGTTTCAACCATCGCGAGTGTTTGAACTCTTTATGGCAGAGATTGCACACGTGCCTCCCGGGCAGTACCGTCGAAGTTGCTTGGAACACCACCAGTTGGAGATAATTCTCTTCATCTGAATTCAGGGCCTCTTCCTTCGCGGGTTGCGTCGTCACTGTTTCAATCTAAACATAAACGAGAATTTTAGCTTACGAATCAGTGGCGTAGCGTAAAAAGGTGGGGACACTTTTTGAAAGGTGTTTCAAAACCAAACATTAATCTATGTACAATAGGTAATAATTTTGTTTAAATTATATAGTAGCCCGACAAATGCAGCATCTGATGATAAGTACGGTACAGTCCTTACACAAAGGCAACCGTCAGTGATAACCACAAAAGCAAAGGTAAGAATGTACCAACTTCTTTGTTCATTCCGTGTAGCTATACTTAGTGCCGTAAACCAGCCCGCGTATTTCTGTGATGGAAGGAAATAACTCTTCATAACATTCACTACTATACACGCTTAGCGAGGTAATGTCTTTTCGCAACTGAGGCGGTTTTTAATCTTAGTGACGTCTGTATCATTCCGTTTTACCTTATTAGGTCCAGATTTACCTGACGGATGTGCCTGGTGGTCAGATCTGGTAATGTATGATATAATTCGAACCCATATTTACCTGTTAACGGATGTCCGCTGCCCGTGCTCAAAATCAACGGATCGGGCATAGGGCAGACAAATTCGAGCATCCAACTGTGAATGTGTGGGAGGGACAGATATGCACGCCAGATTGCACCCAGTTGAGAGTTTAAAGTAAATTAATAATAGGTCTTGATTTCACTTTATTTAGTAGGTATATGTAGCGACATCTCTCGCCACAACTGACGCATCAATGCATCGACACAACAACGTAGCGACCCATAGCGACATCTATCGAGCCACATAGGACGCATCCTACTATCCTACATTGCGCTATAGAAATTAACTGTATCGTTGAGTTAGAAGAAGTTGTAAGAATCGTTACAAGAACCCGACTACAACAGTCGGGGCAGCTGCCCGCCAGACATAGCACCCGTCTGGCCGGAGGATCCTCCCTTTTCTATGGCGGATGAGGAACTTTACTCTCTCTGTTCCTCACCTCCGCTAAAGTATAAAATAGCGGATTTATATATTCTTCAAAAATGTAACAAATCTACAGGTTTATGAATTGGCAAATCTCTAAGCAATCTACTCAGATCTGCTATATCGCGGTCGTTTTTTAACCATTAATTCGCCTAAACTCTTCTACGTTTTATTTCTATAATAAATATAAAACCGCCACATATAATATTACATCTAGATTTTGCTTTGAAAGATACATTACAGATAATCGTTTATAATAAAATCAGGATAACAGATGCCCGAAACCATATTGTGTGTCGAAGTGGCAGAGATCTGAGACGCATCCGACAAGTAATTCTGTGCGTAGGTATATTGGCTAGCAATTGATATATTAAATTCTTATACCTTCCCAACTTCAAAATTATCTTTGACGGCGTCATCTTCCCCGTTTTGCATCGGATCCGGTGTAGTGAAGAATCCTTCAAGAATATTACCGGGATTCGTCAGCGGGACTTCCATGTACTGCATGTACGATGCGTCCGGTGTCATGTTCAATAACTTTGCTTTCTGTTCAAATAAAAATATGTATTGTTAAAGTGAGATACTTAAATAACCAGCCAGGGATAAAGCCTTTTCCCAAGGAAAGTTTACAGGCTTGAAAACCGCGCCAGTTTTCGACTTATTGGCGATTTCAAACACCGAGAAATCAACAGTTCTTTATTTCTCCCACATACAAGAACATTTCTCGAGCGTTCTGATTTCCTCACGATGTTGTCCTTCACCGTCAGCCGATAGTATTACCAATTTGAATTAGTGAATTTAAGGTAATTATGAATAACTCTTTACTTCATGTCGAGTTTCGAACTCGAATTATATTATGAAAATGCGAATAAACATCTCGTTTACGACACTGCCAAAACTAAACCACCTCTCTCCCTCTTTCAACTCGCGTCGTCCCTTTCTTTCACGCTTGGTTTTGTTTTATAATAGTAACAGCGTCACGTAAAATCATCCGCCATTAGCAACAGAAACACTTCCGTTACATTTTAAAGTTACCTGGAATTTATGATCTTGACCACAGACCATAGAGGTAATAATATTAAATATAAAAAAAAAGAAATTCTAGGAAACAGTCCGAGAGATTTTAGAATCTCTGTAAAAATTCCGGAAAAATTGTCATCAATAGTCAAGATAGCTATTATTGAAGTGTCGACATAGTTAGTATAAGTATTAAATAATTAAGTACAGCAGCTAGGGATTATACGAAAGTTAACCATTTTCTGTTCAGAGTGCATTGGCTTAATACGTCTTTAGCGTTTACGTATGATGATAAATAAATATGCCTATAGTCCACAACCTATTGTCAACTACCGATGAATGTTGGTCGTTATGTTTTGATGTTACAGTGGGCGCTGAGTCAAAAGACTTTGAATCCTGCGAGTCTAAGCTTTCAGTGGAAGAAAATTTAAAAAAGGGGAGAAAAGGGAATTGAATCTAAAAAAACATCTGCGCGTTACAAGCATTTCAAATATTTTTTTACGTTTAGCACATTACCGTGAATGACCGCATCGTCATAATAATTACTAGTAATATAAAATTAATAAATAAAAACTAAGAATTAAATTTTTTACTTCTTCCTGTTCCAACTTGAGTGACTCCTCGACTAAGAACTTTGAGTGTTCACGCAAAATGATGTCATTTTTCTCGACAATTTCCTTGAATGCATGGCAGCGGGAGATCTGATGTACACATTGTAAGCACAGCTGAGCCGGTAACCCGTCTCCGACAGCAACCTGCGTTAAAAAGTGGATTTATTTTACTAACTTCAAACACACAAAAGGAAAGTAAGTATACAAAGTTTACTCTAGAATACCATAATTGTTAACTAGAAAATATAAACTAGGGTTTAAAATTCAACTCGGTTCACTTAATATAGAAAAGGGGCTGTTCATAAAATACGTCACACAAAACTTTACCTTTTTAGACCCTATCCCCAACTTGTCACATATTCTGCGTAACATACATACATACCATCTCGCCTGTATTCCCCGAAGGGTTAGACAGAGGTGTACTAATGTACACCCACGGTTCGCCGAGTATGTTTTTAGGTGCCATGTAATAGGGTGCGAGCCTATTGCCATTAATCGGGCACGAAGCCAAACTCCGAGCTGCTACTGAGAATTTCATAGAAAAAACCCAATAACACTTTGCTCGACCTGGGAATCGAACCTAGGACCTCGATCATAGCAGTCGCGCTTACGACCACTAGGCTAACGAGGCAGTCCCTAGGCATTCTGACCCCGTACATGATATATGAAATTAATGGTAGGTACACGAGTTTCGATATTTGTACGTTAATATTTATTATTCGCAATAATAAAACTTTCATTGTGACGGACCGCAACGTTAACGCAGACGCCGAAAAACGAAAAACAAAAAAATTGCAATTGTTTATTGAGCTCGGAACGTCACGTTTCCTTAGACCCCCGACCCCCCTTATCACAATAAGCGACACCCCTCGGCCCCCATAAACTCGAACGTATTGTATGAACGGTCCCCAAGTAGCGCCGTCCGCGCGCGTCTCCCAAAATCAAAAGTACATTATTTAATAGTTAAGATCTAAAAAGCACATATGACCTTTGAAATCATCCCAGTCATCGAGAAAAGCCGTTAAGAAATTCGATCGGATTTATCAATTATTATTATTTTTTAAGTATTGATAGGTAATGTAAGTAAGGTTTACAATTAATAACTACCTATATAGTTTTTAGTGGATGTACACAGAGAGTGAATTTTTACCAGACATCACTATCATTCTTGTAACGATCCACCCTATTATGTTATAGGGTGGGTATCTACCTAATTCTTGATAACCTTTTAACAGCAAAACCTATACTTTGGTGTGATCAAAACCTGCTTGAGTGGCCCTTGACCCTACTGCCCGGCAAATCGGTAATTTGCTTTGGAACGTAAAAAACTTTTATTGGTCTTACTGAGTGTAAAATTATGACCAATTTATGTTTATTTCTACCACAAACTTCAGAATTGTAGTATTAGGTCCTTACATATGAAATTGGCGTTTTGATGAACTGGCCGCTTTGATCTCAAATATCAGATTCTGGCGTTTGATTAGGAATCCCAAATTCAAATTAATTTCAAATTTAGGCTTGTGTATTTGTGTTTCGAATTTAGTGATTCATTTGTTTTCGCACGATTTGATTATTTTTCTTTGACATCGTTCTTTTCATAAAATATCGCGTTATTTACGAATATGAGTTACACCCTGGCATCAGCGCTGCAGAAATGGCTCGAAGGATTAATGATGTGTAAGGGGAAGCTACTGTAAAAGAAAATACGGTAAGTATTTGGTTCCGTTTTCGTTCTGGAAATTTTGACCTACGAAACAAACCCCGTGGACGGCCGGTTACCCTAGTTGATAATCAAGAATTAAAGGTTATCGTGAAAGCGGATACATCACGGCAGGCTACGGTGTGAGTCAATTCACTTAAAACAAATTGGAAAAGGGAAAAAGCTCGAGAAATGGGTGCCACATGAATTGACTGAAGCACACCAACAAGTATGCATTGAGTGCTTCGTTACATTACTCAACCGTCACAATAACGAGGGAATTTTTAATCCAAAAGATTTTATAGATTTTTGCTACCTAACACAATTTTTTTTTTTTAAATGGATTTAATGAACTATCTTTATAATGACGAAAGTGCATAGATAACAATGGTACCTATGAACATACTTCGATTAATTAAATTTATACGAGTAATTTCATAATATTTTCTTCGTTTTACTTTTTCCATATAAAACGCTAATTTCATATGTATGGTCATATTATTAAAACTATGCCGGTCATTTATAAAAATCTAGGTTATCTACCTAGTAATCTAGATTAAACCTATTTTGCGAACATATGTTATATTATTAACAAGGATGTGTTATAAGGAGAAACTTATGACATTATTAAATCCCATTTCCGTAATGAAAGCCCACCTAGCCCATGACCAGGTTCACGGTGCTAACATTACTGTGGCGTATGTATTAACTTGGTTGTATGTTTGTATGGTTGTATATAATACTAATGCAGGGCTAGATTAGCCATACAGAAAAAGTAGCATAAACCTACTACAGTCCTGGCGTCTAGAGCAAAAAGTAAAATATATTTAACGGGCCTCCCAGTTACGCTTCCTTTTATAACTGACTTCAACAATAGACGAGAGGTCATTGAATTCGAATGTATATTTTTTATGAACTATGTTTTTTATAACTATGAACCGATTTGTATGATTCTTTTTTATGGATAGGGGATACCTCAACGGTGGTACCATTTTAATTTCATTGGAATTGGACCTTCAACTTCGAAGATTCACAAGGGAACTCTTCAAAACCATTAAAGTTGGTTTTCTCTTTTGATAAAAATTGTTATGTTATTGTTGTTTTCTCGAAATTGTCCAAGTTTTTTATTATCGTACAGAACCTAGGGCTTTCTATTGACATTTGTTGCAAGCCCCACACCTTTGTCCGTTCGTCGTCGGGCGTTCTGCGAGTCCTTCGACCGCTTCGAGGCATCCCTTTGCACTCTAGATAGAGACGCCCTTGAATACTAGGAAATTACCTATCAGTAGCAATAGTAACTAAACAAAACATATTCGTCAAATGTGATTTTTAATTTCTTAAGTTCTTTCAAATTTGTTAATTGAAAATTTAATAATATCCAATTAATAAATAAAGTAAGTAACCAATAAACACATAAATAACGGAATGGTTTAATAATATGACTGGTAAGTTAAATGAAATCATAGTAAATAAGCCTTTCGCACCAAATACTAAATTTGAAAAAGTAGATATATAAAAGAGACAACACTATAAAAATTGTACTATGACCATATCTGTCTCGGTCATCCACACGTACCAGAATAAAAGTATTTACATCTCAACGAATGTGCGTACGTTACGTAAGCGCGACAAAGATAGAAACAATTTTCCCAACCATATTCTAGAATGCGCTTATCACCTCAGGAATTTCGAAATTGTCCATATCGAATGACTTCTAAACAAAGATGACGCGATGTTATGGACGATCGCTGTCGACTTGTAACGCCCTTACTTTACACGAGTGTGAAAGAGACATAAACACATTTCCAAAATAGCTTTACAATTTGTCATCTCACCTGCACTTTTGAAATTCCCATCAACATAGTAGCGGTCAGCTGCTCGAACAGAGGCCTCATGTCCTTTTTTATTTGAAGGCAAGCACGACAAATTTTATCAAACTTAAAATTCTGCGATTTATTTGTAGCAGCCATTTTGGCCTGTACTACCGAGCTGTTTTTGTCCTTGTTTTAATAATACACTTATAGATTTATGATAAAAATACCACGAATTACTCACGTAAAATGTTCACATTTTTAAAAATTATACAAGAAATACATCCGAATAAAATACAATAATATCTACGCTGCTCACTCGCAAAACCGAATCCAAAGAAAGAAAGACAACTACTACTATGGTGCAATGGGTGGGGTTGCTTAAATGTTAGAGCGAGTGAGATAGCAATGTGTTAAATGTATATTCTAACTGGTGGGAAGAAGATAGATAATCGTTGAAAATGTTCGATAAATTGAACAATCTTACATAGACACAATAAATTCACTCGTAGTTCTTTAGCAATAAGGACTATTATTGTCACCCATAATTTCGAAACAAAGAGTTTGACTTTTCGTTTACAGTAACTATGAGATCCGCTTTTTCTACACTTCGTTTGCCACGAAATCAGCTGTACTATTTATTACAGTATACTTTTTCAGTTTTATCACATTTATTTTATACATTTCTGTACTGTGCAGTACAAATTCCATAAAAAATGTTCAATGGATACACACTTAAAATGTGTGAAGAATATTATTATCTCATTCACTCCTTACATTTTTCAATAGGATAAAAAAAGGTGACGATAGTATAAATCAAACAAAAGTAGGTACTATAAATTTTTATTAACAAGAATAAAATAAATTAGTCTTTCAGAGGTTTCAAGGAAATCATATTTTTATACCCACATTTCTTATTAATTTTATTTTAATGTGTGTACATTAATTTTTTTACTGGCAATTACTATTAAAAGTATTACATTGTTTAAATAAATATTTAGCGAATGAAATTTAAGAGCTCTGGTACACTTAATAAACAAATTGAATTCGTATAGGTACGTGTTTTCTCGACAATCTCAAAAAAATAATTCGAAATTTTACGAATAACTATTTGACCTTTTTGGTTTTCTTCAAACGTTACTCAAATAGGGCATAGTACATACTTTTTTGAAATTCTATACTATACAATTAATAAAATTGAAAGGTCTCTTTGTAATCTCAAAATAACAGCTTATTACTAAATGCATATGAAAGTTTATACAATACCTAAAACAAAAAAAAAACCATTTTTACAATTTTTGTCTGTCTGTCTATCTGTTTGTTCCGGGTAATCTCCGAAATGGTTGTACCGATTTTACCGGGCCTTTCACTGATATTACAGGGATGTTATAGGAAGAATTTTTGGCTACTTTTATTTTAATAAATGAATTAGGTTTCCGCACAAATAAAAAATTTAACTGGTCATGGTGAATCAATTCGGGTGCTTAAATGGCTTACGCTGAATAAACCATAAGAGATATTACAAATTAATGTACTACATAATTGTAGACATTAAAAAGATTTAGAAAAAACTCTGGAAGTGTATATGTCTATCTTCTAAGGAATACCCAAAATAAGCATTTTTGTCTTTAAAATAGCCGGGAGCGCGTGAGCAAGATTTGTGCAGGTATTCTGTAGTTCATGTGAGTGAAGCTACGGACACAGCTAATAAATACTAAATTTATACACACATTTTCTTGGTTGTTTCTATTAATATTATAATTTTATTTATTTTTCCTTTAACTTTGTCATATTTTACAGTTACCATTTAGTATGTGAATCGTTGCACAGTTCTTTTTTTTATCGTTATAAGTTTAGCGTTGTGACCACGATATCACCTGATCTTAAGTAACGATACCTACCACAAATCCTAGTGGAAAACTGGCTCTCAAGTGCAGCTGCCGGAACACATCTACTTTTATTTCTCATACTATTGCATAATACTTCATACTATTACTGTAGATTAATATGTTTTAATAAGTTGTTAAACAAATAAATATTATATTTCACGCTAAGTATTATTTATAGCTGATCCAGAGGTTTGGATAGATTTTTTGTACATATTGCTCTGTTTGACATGAAATTTTGATTTCTTCTTTGTATTGAATCTTGATATAGCCTGATAAAAAGAAAAAAAATAAAACTATATTATTTATGGGATAGGATGGGACAAATGTCATCCATTGTATTATAACACGCTCTTAATTTTGGCACATGACAGTATTGTTAGATAGATACATTATTGTTTAGAAACATAAATTTAGACCTAAATAACCTAATAAACGATAACTGCTCTGGCACATTGCCTCAAATACAGTACATAAAATATAGAATTATTAACCATTTGCAAATATGTAATTTATATAAATTATTTTTGTACAGTTGATTTATTATAATATATTTTTTATTAGCTATATAAAACCGAATCGAAATGTATGTTTCACCTACAAATAGCTATTGTTTCGAATATTAATATACAATAGTAAGTGAGTGTACACTAGCCTTAGGGGAATCTGTAGCATCTGTATTCCGTAGTAAAGCTAACGCTCCGCTAGGAGTAAATATAGTATTCTTTGAGCTAACGCTAAACAGAGAACACTAAATCTTGATAAGTCTGTGTAGGATTTATGTTGACTATGTAAAGCGTTGCCAGATGTACGAGAAATCTCGTAACTTTATGAGATTTAGCGGTTCTGTACGAGATACGAGCAAAATAAAAATCTTGTACACTTTTTTTACGAGATTTTAAAAATGTTGACTGCTTGCGTCATATAATACAAATATGAAAAATATTAAATAAAAGAAGAATATATGTCCATGCTACAAATATGTGGTATATCTATGACCTCTTATATCTGGTCTATGGACATTCCTTAGCAACTAGTTTGGTATAATAATTAAGTATTAACTATTACAAAATATGTAACATCGATTTTGTTTATAAAAACCCTTTAATGCAAGATTTTGTCTTTAACAAAATGATAGACTCAGCACATGACTAGATTCATTACCTCATCACCAAATATGAATTTGGACGTTGACCGTAGAATCTCCGCTAAGATGAATTTGTAGTCATTAACCATAAGGGAATAATGATTAAATATCGTTGTCTTATCTCTGTTACACTAACTTTACCATATGGAGAAATGTATTTTTATCCAGCTTATTTCGGAATTTTACCCTTAGTATTCAATGGTTCATTTTAGATAAGGAGTACCTAGTTAGTGACAGTGACTTTCGCGACGAGTGGTTAAGATATCTGATATTTCAAGACTGGCTGCACTTGCTAAAATTCCCAAGAAAGCGAAGTGTGCATACTATCCATCAAGCACTCTGGCTGCTAAAATCACAAATCTCAAATCCCAAGCCGAATGAAAAAAAAATTTGCCAAAAATAACTTGTTTCATCGGGTCTACAGTCCCAAAACTTTACTTCATTTGTTTTCAAGGCAGGCATAACTCCATAAAGGCGCGTGTGAGCAGGTTTTCAACAAAAGTAATTAAATTAACATAGACCTTAGAAATCGTCTTATCATAGACTAGCTGTGCCTGCGGCTTCGCTCGCGTGGACGACATAATGAGAACAAGTAATTCTTACAGAAATCGTAGTTTTTTTAAACTTTCGTTTTGAATACATCGCAGATGCCGCCAATGTAGTGTGCGCGGGTGCAATCGTTCTGCGCAGGCACCGCGTAGCCGCGTCGCCCCCCCCCCCGCGCTTTGTCCACGGCTCGGCTCGTCACGTCTGCAAAGACCACTTTGTGCTTTGATAAAGTGAGCTCGCGTTTGTTTGTCTTGTATGCGCGACGTCATTACTGACTTTCGGTGAAGCGCTACGTTATAGTCCGCCGAGTGTTTTGATACATGGTTTTAAATGTTGTTTTGTATAACTTGAGTTGGTGTACCAGGAGTTTTGCTGAACTGATTGCTTGAGTGATAGTGTCCTTGCTTGTAGTATTAAGGCTGCCACACACACACATACATATGTAGAAGAACTATTGCAAAGGGAGGATCCTCCGACCAGACGGGTGTTATGTCTGGCGGGCAGCTGTCCAACGGTTGTAGTCGGGTTCTTGTATATATACTCAATTGAAGAGTTAATTTCTATAGCGCGATGTAGGATGCGTCGTATGTGGCTCGATAGATGTCGCTATGTGTCGCTATGTAGATGTCGCTATATATACAACAATAAAACAGAACAATTGATCGAAATCTATCTTGTAGTTTTTGTGTGATGGGCGCACAACGGCAAACCTCGAATCATTTTATAAATATAGATGCAGTAAATGGTAGACTTTTAGCTGCAGAAAATGCTGAAGGCCCAAATCGCAGAGGGAATTGTATAAATTTCGAACTATCTAAAGAAATGTATTCCAAAATGTGAATCACATAAAGCAGAGACAAAGTCAAACAAAGTAATTTAGAGTAAAGATCATCATCCGCCATAGAAAAGGGAGGATCCTCCGGCCAGACGGGTGCTATGTCTGGCGGGCAGCTGCCCCAACAGTTGTAGTCGGGTTCTTGTATATATACTCAACGATTGAGTTAATTTCTATAGCGCGATATAGGATGCGTCGTATGTGGCTCGATAGATGTTATATCGCTGTTATAGATGTTATAGGAAGTTATATCGCAGAAGGAGGCCGCGGAGAGTGCACGCGAAGATGAATCTCTGAGCGGTCCTCTCCGCCAAAGACGAACGGGCGGCAGGAGAAAGCGATTCGTCCGCCAACTCCCGCCGCCTTAGCTGAACCAGGGAAGACGGGAGGGGGGAGGGGGGGGGGGATTTGGGTTGTCCGTCTTCTCATTGCTCAGGTTCGGCAGCTGTGGGAGACAGTTAGGGTTGTACCGAATTGTCTCCCTTTTGCGGTGGCTCGGCAGTAGTAGCTGGGCCTGCCGCCGGGGCGACGTGCTTGAATGCAACCGCGAGCCCACGTCGCCCCTCTAAGGCGACTGAGGTACACCGTGGAGTTTTAGTGAGTAAGAGTCTCACATAACCACTCGTCCTCCCCCGGGCGGGTGTGTACCCATGACGGGTTTCGCCACTTTAAAAAAAAAATACATAGATAGTATTATTACATAGTGTAAATTAAGTATATTGAGAGATTTATTGAACTTATACTTTTACAAGATTATGTATGGAAAGTACGAGATATTTGGCAGCCCTAGTACGAGAAAACAAATTCGCCATCTGGTAACCCTATTGTATTGTTGACATTTTTATTTGACATTTCTTTAATTATATTCTTTGAAGAATGAATATTGAAGTTTTGTCTATGATTGTAGTTACAAGTTATGTTTTATGAAGTTACAATACAAAAACTAACAGCCTTTCACGTTAATTTCTTACTATATTTACCTTTTACCCAATTGTAGATTACATGAAATGTCTACAATGGCAGGTTCATCCTGGGAAGGTATGTTTGCATCTTTATATTAAAAACACCGGTTGATTTAATGTATGTGACGCATAATAAAGATATAACGGGAGTTAGAAATGTTTAGTTACTAGTAGTGATTATTTGTTCTGACTAAAGTCTAACGAATTTTCTCGTAATATTATTGAACAGTCAAATCAACTAAAGGCGTGCGCTGATGACATCAATTTGAGTTCTGAGTACTATGCTATTCTAAGATTACCAGGCCCTCAAATATTTCTTTCATCCAGATTCAACAACCAAGATATAAATAATGCCATTAAGCAGTAGTGAATGTAGTAATTCCAAAAGGTATAATAAAGACTTTGATAAGTACATTTTAGTCATTATAAATAAATATGATCAAATTCTGAAGTGATTTTTCTTAATTTTATTGAAGTAATTATAATCCATCAGATATTACTGACAATATAAAGTACAATTTTTGGCAATTAATAAACAACTTTAAATATAACTAAAATCCTGTTCAAGGTCAGACATGTATTAATATCTCAGATGCAGTTGAAAACAGCCATGTATTTATTTTATTTTATATATTTAGCATGCCAACAGAGCAATTACAAAAAAGGAAAAATTACATGTTATCATTTCCACATAATAAAAACAATGCAATTGCTCAGATAATAGGCCATGCCTGACATTTAAACACATAAATAATAAGGATAACTAATAAGTTATGAAACATTACACATTAAAATTAATATTAAATTATATTCCAACTACCAAACAAGGAGTGCTTGTATGAACCGATTGACTGAGAAAAGATATCTATTGAGTTATTCATCGTGCTTGATCTTTCGTTGTATAACCTTGCCATACGCAAAAAAGGGCTATTAAAAGCAGTATTCAGTGTTGTAGTCGGAATGTAAAATATATATGGGTTGCGCACCGCACGGGTATACAATCTAAAATACAAGTAATTAATAAGGAACGCATCTATTGAACCATTTACAATTTTGTAAAGGATGAGTAAGTCAGCTATATTTCGCCTCTCTTTTAGGCTTATCATGTTAAAATATTTTAGTCTATTAACATAATTAGGGATAGATTTACGAATACCATTTCTTATGCTCAGGCATCTAACAAGACGAGCTTGGATAGATTCTATAAGCTCTACGTAGGTGGTATAGTGAGGTGACCATATGGCAGAACAATATTCAAGAATACTTCTAACTAAGGTGTTATAGAGCAAAATAACACTCTCGTTATTGCGAAATGGTCGTGAAGTACACATAACAAATCCAAGCACCTTTTTGGCTCTGGGTACAATATTAAGTATATGTGGTCGAAAAGAAAAAGAAGAGTCAAACATGACACCCAAATCACGAACAACGGATACTCTCTCTAAGCTTATACCTCCAAGCTGATAGGTAAAATCAATATAATTTATTTTATTGGTAAAAGTTATGTATTGACACTTTCTTACATTAAGAGCCATTTTGTTGATGATACACCATAACTCCAGAGTGTTAAGGTCACTCTCTAACTTAATACAGTCACTTAGGTTTGTTACCCGAATATATATTTTTATATCATCCGCATAGGCTAGGCAATCACAATTAAGGGAATCTAAGAGGTCATTTATAAAAATTAAAAACAATAATGGTCCCAGTTTTGATCCTTGGGGGACACCAGATGAAGGTATGAAAGGTGATGATTCATAGCCTGCCAATGCAACTAGCTGAGAACGATTACATAAATAGCTCTCAATCCTCCTTAACAGATTGTCATGAATGCCAGCGTGATTAAGTTTGGCTATGAGTAAAGAGTGATCAACGCGATCAAACGCTTTGGCAAAATCTGTATAAATAGCATCAACTTGGCCTCGGCCTTCCAAAGTATTGGATATAAAATTAGCATATATAAGTAAATTTGATGTTGTAGAACGATTAGACATGAAACCATGCTGGCGCAAGCTCATCATGGGGTTTACTTGACAATACACAACTTTGTATATAATACCCTCAAATATTTTTGCAAATTGTGAGATAATACATATTGGTCTGTAATTTGATACGACATTCCTATTACCTGACTTGTAAATAGGGACTACATATGAGATTTTATATTGTACAATGTAAAAAAGTATAATCAATATATTATTTTAAATATTGTCTCAACTTTTCTGCTCTCTTCTACACTCCCTACATTGTTACTTATATTTAAAATAATCTTGCTAATATTATTTTAAATACCAAGTCATGTCAAGAATTGTTGCAGAATGATTTTTCTGATTATTAGCACTCTCTTTTTATATAATGACATTATGTATAATGTATATTATTTAAAAAAAGTATAAAAATAATTGTTTCAGAACTCAGAAAGCAAGCCCGGCTTTTAGAGAATGATATAGATGTAAAATTGGTAGCATTTAGTAAGTTGGGAATGAGTTCTGGTAGTTCAGGGCTCAGTTCAGAGACAGTGCCACTTATCAACAGTGATGATATGTTTGACACAATGTCTATGGAGTTGCAGCAATTGCTGAATAAGGTGAGTTGATAATAAATAATACTATAATACTAAACAGAGAACCCTGGCAGGGTCTGTCTGTGGATCAGAATGTGATAAATTGAAAAACTAGCACACAGATTTTCATATGGTTTTCATCAATAGACGAAGTGATTCATGAGGAAAGTTTAGGTGTACAATTCATTGAGATTTTGTGTAAATTGGGTGAAATATGACAATGATTGTTGAAGACATCGTAAAGATCATGCAGACTGGGAGCTTTACTGGCATGCACCGTCTAAACCAATAGAGTTATAAGTATTACTCCAATACCCGTGCAAAGCTGGGGTGGGTTGCTAGTAAAGTATTGTTGAAAGTTATCATGCCGCTCCTGCTCCCTCACCCCGCTGTTTTAACCAAAAAACGCAATGTATTTTTTTAAGGATTCATTACATTATTTCCCTAAAATACTGATAATCATACATCTAACACAATTTATCTTGCTTTTCAGTTGAAATATTTTTCAAGAATATCATTTTATCATTATCATTTCATTCTATACCTACTTATAATGGTCATGTTTGTCAATCTATTATGAGTTTTGGAACCATGGTTGACCTTAAATATGCTGTGCTCCCAGCTCTGCTTTCCTGAAGTACAGTGTTACTCAGTGTTGTTGTGGTCGGCTAGTAGATACCTATCAAGGCTTATGGTGGTCAGCTTGTGCCTCCTAGGACTGTGTGGCCGGGTTCCTCGCACCCCTTGAACCTTCGTGTAAAGAAGGCCCTGGTTACACCCATGGGTAATAAAATGGCGTTATCTTTCAGGCAAATAATTTATTACAGGGTTTTGTAATAAGGAATTGTAAAGCTATTAAAAGTCAGACTACTAAAATTACACTATTTAATACTTACATAAGAATCATTTTGGAATATGGTAGTGTAGTATGGACCCCCATGTATAAAAAACACCAAATACGAATTGATAGACTCCAGAAGAGGTTTGTGCGTCGTTTTCACTTAACATACACATAGCATAGGAGTAAACAAAAAATTTCCTAAGGGGATAACGCACATTATTTTAAGATGGAATCTCTAATTACTGGCAAACAATTAAATGACTTGGTGTTTATGTACAAAATCTTGCATGGTATAATTGACTGTCCCCATCTTTTACAAAAATTTTGCATTAATGCACTGTGAAGATATCCTATTAACTTACTCTAGACGGCAGCCATAAGAACTAATATAGGGTTGTCCAGTATGTATAATAATTTAGGAAATACAGTAGACATGTTTGGAGAATCATTGAGAAATTTCAAAGAAAATGCTTTGGTGTTGTTGAGGGATGTGCAATGAAAATTTTGATTTTGATTTGTTTTATTTTGTTTTTATTATTGTTATATTTTCCTATGCTTTAATATGGATTTTATAGCTGATCCTTGGTTTTTGTCAAACAATTTCTTGTTTTTATAGGTTATCTCTGTTTATTTCTGTTAGTAGGTATATATTTATTATTGTTTTATAATTTCTAACTACAATACTGTCTACCATACTATAGTGCATGCTGTGGCAGCCTTCAAAGGTCAATGCATTTAAATGTTGTATTATATTGTACCTTTTACTCTTAACGTATTGGTATATTGGCCACTGGCCGTCCTAATTAAAATAAATAAATTAAATAAATTCATACTCAAAAATTCAAAGTCAAAATAATTCACAAATCACTTCTTCAAATGTATTCTTGAGGTACTTACAGTTGCTTCTTCTATGCTCCACTTTTCTATGGTTCGCTTGTTGTTTTCACTTTGCATTTGAAAATACAACTGTCTCCATTGAAATATGGTTTGCTTATATAGTCAAAATAATAAATAAAATAAAATCTGTAGAAGATTCTTAAACTCTTAAACAATATGAATCATCGTTTTTTAGATCATTGTTTGTTGAGGCAATTCAAGGGGACTTTATATGTGTGTATAAAAATAATTCTTCCTCAAACCTATGACAATATATCCATGATTTGAGTACATTCTACACGATTCCAGAGATTTCGAGATAATGATTCTTTTACAGTTAACAAAAAAAAAGAAAAAATAAACCCAATCGAGTTTCTTACGTTCTTCTCGATGTCTGGGATATTTACCGAACTGGCAGTAGTGTTTTGACTTTCATAAGTGCCTTCTTAGGGCCTAAATTGAATAAAGATTATTTTGATTTTGATTTTTTCTATTTTAGTCAGATTGTAACAAAATATTTCAATTCTAAAACATGCATTCATTACATGAATGTAAATATGACTGGTAAATATGATTAATAATATAATAATAGGGATAAATCTATTTAACTGAATCATTAACTTTGATACTGATCAAAGTTACACTGGTAAGTCCATTGAAGTATTCACTGTAATTTGCAAGCTGATTTATTATAAAGTTGTTTGTGTAATCTTTACACACTATAGATTTTAGATCATTAAGTACATATTGTTTCGAGCTATTTATTTCAACAAATTTGTATTTTATTTTATTTCAGCAGATTTATTACTGCTTTCTCTTAGTAAAAAAACTTATGTTACTTTTGAATCATAACAATATCATCAAACATAAACCAGATAAATAAAAAACCTTTGTTGTACAAGAGTTTGATTTGTACTATTCTGATTGAGTAAGCTGATGATTATTATAATAGACTTGTAATGTATTTTATTTTAAATTACTTCTTACAATCTTATATATATATATATATATATCTTGACATGGAAAGTTTTCATTTTGAACACGAAAAATTAACTGTATATAAATGTTACTACAAAATTAGTGCATACATCCAATTTAAACATATGCAACATTTTAAGGTCATCTTATGTACATAAATACATATGTATAAGGTAAGTAAGTCAAATTGTAACAAATTTCAAAATTTATATAGTTGGTTGTCTATTTTATATGGTGAATAAATCAGTAAGGCTTACTTATTTTCTGTACATCACACTTGTGATTTTTTTTAAATAAAACATACCAATAAATTGTAAACTTTAAATGTATACCCTGAAAAGTATGCATATTTGACTTTGCAACATACTCAACCTTTGTACGGACTTTTAAACGTTTTTTTGTTATTTTCAGCTATCAGCAATAAATGACAAAATGGCAGACTTGGCCCCTAGTGGAACTGCAACCATGCACACAATCAAGAGACATAGAGAAATATTAATGGTAAGCCATTACTTTAAACTTTTTTTTATGATAAGGGGACAAACGAGCAGGTGGCGCACTTGATGGAAAGTGATCACCCGACGGCCACAAACATCCGCAACACCAGAGCGCTCGCAGTTGCGTTGCCGGCCTTTTAGCGAAGGTCACCAGGTCACAACGGCTCGGAAAGGCCCCAGGCGACAGCTGGTTGTACAGAGTGGTTGTGCGAGGCAGAAAGTGCCTTAAGATACGCACTGTTGTGGAACGCTGGACATCGAGGTGGTATGGATGGAATTTACGATTCTGTCGCGATGTCCGATGGTGAAATTCAGCAGCCGGGATCAATCCAAACAATTCCTCGGACCACTCCCCATGATAAATGCGGTAGAAGATGCAGAGTGAACCAACATCTTGTACAAAGATTATAAAATTAAACAAATATTGGAATATATTACAAACACTATCTTATCCCTGAGATGAATCAGCAAAATACCTCGTAGATGCTCTCGACAGATAGCAGTTATGGTGTTCGATATAACATAATTACTCACCAGTTTTGATGAAATCAGGATCAGGTTACTTGTTTTCCACCAGATTCATAGGTTTTGATTATTTTCTTGATTTTATTGTGGCAACAGTGTTAGTGCCGATGCGCGCGCGAGAGAAGAGGCGGTTGCAATAGGAAGGGGTTAGGGGTGAAAGGGGCACCAAAAATAGTTGGAAACTGCAATTCTCCAATCAAATTGGACCTTTCTTGAAACATGCGTTTCGTTTCATTTTATACAGACTTTACTGTACATATGGGCTATTCAATTTCCGCATGACTAAGAATGTTGAGCCACTTTAGCTGCTTAGAGACATTGCCTTGCTGAAACTTTATTGTGGTGAATGTTCTGTACAGCCATTCGACCTATTTCTCTCTTCTCCATTCCATAGAGAAACCATAAACGCACACAGCTTTACAAGTAACTTACATCTTCCAACAAGTACTAAAAACTGGTACATCATATCTTTAACGTATTGTGAAGCTGTGAAGCCCAAAAATAAACATCAGCCAAGAAGCTGTGCAGCCAACTAAGCTTTATTCAGTGTTGCCAAGTCAAGTAAAACAGAAGTGGCCAACCAATTTGATAAAGTTGCTAGAATGTTAAAAAATTCGTACCCTAAAAAGTGGCTAAAAGTGGCCCAAAAATTTGGCTTCAAAACAAACACAAGTACATAACTTAAAAATGTTTTATTTATTGATTATACGTTGATTCAACATAACACTCATTACAAGTTGATGGTTCTGATTTTTTAAAAACAAGGAAAGCAGTTTTTGATTAATCTCTTTTTCTTAGTACACAATTAAGTGCATGTAAACTTATCTTATTTCTATACCAACTTTTTCTTTACTGCTGTCAGGATGATAAATTATAATAATAAGCATGGTTTCTATACTGAAATTGTCTGCTAGATTATGAAAACTGTTTTCTTTCATGTCCGGTAAAGTAAGTCTTATATCCATTTTGAAAAATTATACCTTCATAGTATATTATGGTACATATCTTTAATAAGTACGGGAAGGTCAACCCAATATATGAAGACTAAAGTATTTGATACGATACTTTTAATTATATTTATTAGGGATGTAATGATACAAAATTTTAGCGATACGATACCGATTTCGATATCGAAAGTTTAGCAATAAATAATGAAGTATGTAGAAGCTCTTACAGATTTTTACCCGCCTGGCGGAGGTTAAAGTTTTTTGGGTGATTCTATGTTGTCTCTACTATTATGCACAAAAATTAGTAAAGGCGGCAATGTCGCCGCCAGCACCACGTACTGTTCTCTCCCCTGCGACGAAAGGGCATTATCATGGCTTCGCGCGCTTTTCAAATTGTTAGATATCGATTGATAAATAATCGGCAATCCCGATATATCGTATCGGTATCATTATATCTATTATATTTTTTTATTATCTGATGATCGGAAACCTGTATCTGAGTGGTCACTTAAACCGGCCTCAAAAATATCGTAGTTTTGAGACTGCAGTTACTACAGTATGCTACTCCCGAGGAGAGAATTGGAATGCCTCGTTTACCAGTCATTAGTCGTGTAGCCAACCACACACTTCGGTCCAAAACACAGCGCAAGGGTTGCTGCTTTACACCAAATATAAATATAGGAACAAAATGTCACACACGGGCCCACTGCCATTTAATTCCAAATTAAGCATAATTGTATTGTGTAACTAGACAACTGATATATCATGCATAATTATATAGATATGTAACCCAATAACCTATCTGCATCATAGTCACGAGTCCTATCTGAGATAGGTGAGGCGGTGGTGCTCCCGCGGTCGAACCTTACCCAAGTTTTACCGCTCTAGTAATTTATCTTGTAAAACAGGACTATCAACAAGAATTTTCAAAAACATCAGCTCGAGTTAGCGCACGCCGCGAGCGCGAAGAATTATTACGTGGCGGTAGTCCGCCCCCCTCCGCTACCGTAGGACTTAGCCGACGAGATCAGTATGCTAAGGAGGCTAACCATTTACACAGGTATTGCATAAAAATTTTAAATTCACTGAATAATATCAAGATGTCATTCAGAAGTATCTGTAATATCTGATACCAAGAGGTCAATTATTTCCGTAACATCCAGGTTCCATATATTGCATGGGCGTAGCCAGGTACAGGCAGGGAGAGCAGGCTCCTCCTCCCTGGCATGGTGTTTAGTAAAAGCTCTCGAAAGGAAGCTACTATATTTTTTTTAATTTAATATTAGTTTGTCCTTGCCTGCTACTAAATTGCAAACTACCTCATAATAAAATAGTATCATGTTACAAAAATAATTAAAGATATTCACTCAGTTTACAAAGTGAGCACCAATAAATAATGAATCCCTTTAACCATCGATAGGTATTTTCTGTAAAAGTAAAATAAAAACCCAACAACTTAAACCTCGAATGTGGTTTTGTGTGTTATAATATGATAAAAGACGAATACTACCAATATTTATTTTATCTGTCACGTGAGTACATTCTGTCAAAGAATATGTAATATAATCTGTGCAACCACTCTGTGTGTAAACTATACAATACAATGTTGATTAAACCTAAAAAAATGTTTGTTTCTTTGGGATTAATACTTCCACTAAAATAAAAAGCCAAGCGATAATAAAATTGTGAATGTGTAGGTTGTCCCAATTTTGAGGAATATTTTTTGCACCAAAAGAATGGAATAACTCAATAGAATTATAATAATTTCAGTTCGCACATTCTAGTGGATGAGCAAATCAATATAGCGATGGAGGCTCGCGAGCATCTCACATCACAGCGGCAGACTTTCAAACGCATGCAGACCAGATTCAACGACATCACTAACAAGTAAGGCTTGAAAAACAGATAAAAAAGAATAAATTGCTCCTTTGTTTCATTCAAATGAGAACAACACTCTATAAAATGTGATATCAACTTATCAATTCTAGATTACGTACGTCAACCGTAGACCATAATTACATGATGAAATAAAATTAAGTAAAATTTTGTCAATTCCAAACAATTTTTTATATAAAAAAAAATTAGAGCGAGCTTTATAAAAAATAAATTCGAGTTGATTTTTTAGGTGAGAATTTATAAACTAATATACATAACATTTATAACTTATTTTCACGTGAGAAGTAAAAAAAATCGTTTTTAATTGGGCCATCGTAATATTATATAGTTAGTAATAGTCATCACTAGTGACAGCAGTTGAGTTACAACGTTACAAAGTTACAACAAAGTCACCGCAACATTTCTGTAGTCTCGTGACCACTGCCTGTGTAACCAGGCCAAAACGTCGAGTAATTAAAAAAGTAAAATACGTTTTTGACCCGCATAAAAAATGTCATCATGCGTTAGTTAGTTTTGAAATAGAAGCCAGAAGATATCATGCCCAAGGATTTGATCCTGGATCGTAGACAAAACTACTACTACTAATGTTTTTGCAGTTTAACCCCAAATTTTCCCGACTACGGCCCTGGTTATACCAATACGACACTTTTAATTATTAGAAAAAAAAATTGTCGCCAGGTTTCCATTGTTGAACAGCCTCATGTACCGGATAAATGCACGCAAGCGACGCGACTCGCTCATCGTCGGGCTGGTGGTCGCCGTCTGTACATTCCTACTCCTTATGTACGCTTTCCATTGAATTTGTTCTATATCTGTGTTATTATAGTTATAATAATTGTATATTAAAATGACGAAATTAGATAATAAGGTGTCGAAAGTATATTTATTATGAATTCCTTTAGGTATTTTTAAAGTGTTTTGATTATTTTTATAAAAACAATGCTTCGGAAATGTATCACTTAATAAAAACAAACAAACTCGGTTATTCCCCCTGTTGTGTTAAATAGATAGCAAAATGGTACATCACTATAATAAGAGGTTTTATAAGCTAGTGATTGATAATAAATCGTCCATAAGTTATGTAATGAATGGAGTTGCAATAATATATTGTTTTATCTTTTTAATATGTGATGTTTTACGTGACTAGTTTATGGATTTCCGAGAAATGTTTATTTAATAAAAAACATTTCTAAATACAGTTTTTTTTTTAATATGATTAACTCGTTAAAGGCTGTGTACCGTAAAGAAAGTACCTTCGTTTATTGATATTGTGGTGTATGCATCCCAACACTAACCGGAACGCGTCCCCTCACTAGTGATGCTCTGTCTCGCTCTGACTTGCGATGGCGTCGGTGTAGATTTAGTTTTGTTAATTTGTATGTCATGGCAATAAAACCTTATTAATTAATTTACCGTTTATTTGGACACGACAGATATGATATTTCTAAATAACATAAATCACCTGTGTCGAAGACATCGTGATAGTATGGTGTGAGCAAGCTACACGTGTGTCACCGACGCGATATCCAGCTGAGTAAGTTCGCGAACTTAAAACCACGTACCTACTTTAAGTTCGTACGTTTATCACCCGCTTTACTCTACATAGTAGACTTGTATAACGCTTTCACTCAAGTCCTTCACGTCTGCGGATCTTTTTCGTTCAGCAATTCACCACCACTCACTTCGCATCGAATGACAGAGGACAACTTGGCCCGTCCGACTCTTTCATCTCCGTAAGTGATTACGGCGGCTCGTCCGTGAGCGAAACTGAATTTTTTTTGACATCTCAGTCGCGCGCACTACAAGATTATTTCGCTTTCTCTCGCTTTATTTCCACGTTTTTATTTAGATACTCGTAAAAGTTTGAATTTTTTGTAACGGAGGGTTTTATTTTCGACTGCATAAGTAACCATTATAGCGTATATTGTAAAAAGAACCTTACAAACATCGTTTAAAATTCACACTGAACTAGTTTCGATGAACTGCTTCATCAAGGTGAATGAATTTGCCCAAGCCTACTACATAGGTAAGGAAAACTTACAGCTTTAATTATAGATCATGGGGACGCAATATATTGTTACATCCGTGGGTAATAAAAATGCCGATGATTGACGTGAAGAAGTTTTATTCGAACTCCACACAGTTTCAAATTTCACGAACTCACAACACTGTTATTTATTTCACTGTGGTTTCGCTTCTTTTGTCGCTCGTTGTTATCGCTTTGTAATTCCAAACTGGAATACTTCGGCGCCGCGCCTGAGCCGCTTAAATACCTACACTAAAAGATCGTAGAAAAATCGTGAATCGTCGCTATTTTTCTCGACGTTTAGTTGCCATGCCTACTCGATGACGTAATCGATATACATGTGTATGTAAACTGTGATGTTTACACAAACATGCGCCACGGTTGTTTTATGACGCGAACATTATTTCGAAGTACTGAGAACAGTGTAATTGCGTCGAGATATTTCTGGAACAGGATTTTCTCTCTTTTTAATCGGGTTGTAACAGGTCGTAATATTATAAATATGTACTTGGATATTGAAAAGTATAAAAACTCTTATGAAAATGATGACGTTTTAGGCAGTTTTTTTTTTAAAGTAAATGCACTTTTGTTCTTTGCATTTAGATTATGAATAAGAGATGTTTATCAATATATTGATTAATATGAATATCGGCTCCGATATCATCGTAGGTACAACCAATAGACACAGTGGAAATAGGAACAGTGATCAGACTTCATTATCGCGCGGCAACTGTCCCGATTCTGAGTATGCATTTTATGGTTGTAAAAGTACTCGTTAGGTAATGGTTGGTTAATATAGTTGATAGAATATCCTATGCTCAATGATCATTCATTGAGTTAGAAATATTGGTTACGATTGATCGATTATGACAAATTATAAAAGATATAAATAACATAAATGACAAGTAAGTTATTTATAATGATCATAGTGATAGTTGCATGAATGGTTGTTTTGGATCGCGCCATCAGCAACTTTTACTGTCATTGGAATAAGTATGTACTGATTAATTACAAATACGAATACCAATATGGTCGTAGCAAAGTATAAAACTTCAAAATTACTATCTACGCATTATTATAATTTTAAAAATTAAACTAATAAATTTTCAACGCGCATTAAAATATTTTTTTTACAATAATATGACTTTTAGTTGTTTCTTCACCTTTAACATATTCTCTGATGCAGGGGGCCGAAACAACCTGTGTAGGTATCTACCACATAATAAGCTGTGTGTTATCAAAATATTTATATTTTTTAATACGGTGCGAAGAGTATTATTTATTATAAACATTGACATAGTTATGAGTGTGAAAGACAAAATCAGATTTTACACCAATTATATGATTATAGTTCTATACATTGCTTTTTTCCGTTTAAAAAATTATCATATATAATAATCGTAATATGTATATATTGTGATAGGAAGGTTCGTTCGACCTACTGTTAAGCATGTCTTATAAAGAGTTTAGCAACTGTATAGGTTTGTTTGCAGCGAAGCGTTTGTAACACACGCAGTTTATTAACTGTCAAGATCATTAACTTTTAGTTAGGTCATTGTCTCTACCTTACTCTGTGGCATAGTTATGGTATGGTTTGAAAGAAATATTTTATCTATGTATATTTACGTTTTTATAGTAATTATGTATAATTAGATTAAAGTTTTTATAATTAACATGTGTATTTATTTTAAAAAACGTTCTTTGGGCCACGCCCGTTACAAAATGTGGTCGTGAGAATACGTACAAAAATGCACGTATACGACATCGATTTTTTAGATTCTTTGGGAGTGCTCAAACTGAACGCTAGTTAGTCTAAAGACTTAAGTTTTTACCTCGCTGGTATGCTGCAGTAAGCCGCGATCGTCGTTTAAGTTAAGTTGCCGGCGTGGAGTTGCAGCTTGTTTTTTGCACCAAGTCCACCGGGCGTGACATCCAACAGGCTTACGGACGGCTTGCTTCATTGTGGTTACATGAACTGTAGCTGGATATAACTCGTAAACAATGAAAATCAACAAAATAATACGCATACTAGCATATTCCGTTTTTAGTCTCGTCTTATTCAACCTATTGCCGGTCCATACTTAACTAATTCTAAGTAGGTACCTACAATATTTATTCGTAGGTATCCAAAGTTCGTGCGGCCTTCTACGAACGACAAAAGATTGTAAAAAGTAGACAACGTAATGGCACAAGCACAGTGCGGCTTATCAGTACCTACGTGTTCAGATGTGGTTATTTAGGCAACTACTTGGGGCTGTTGGACTGGTGGAATACTTACATCCTACAGAAGATCGCAGCCAAATAACCTTTCGTTTCTATGGTGGTCAGGGTTTCCAGAGATCCTTAGGGTAGGGGTTTCAAGGTCAAGAGGGCCTTATGTTTGTTTGCCAGCTCAGGTACATATAGAAATCTGGCCACAGCCTTAGTTACTAATTCAAAAATAAGTTAACCGCATATTTGAAAAGACTGCACATAAGAAAATAATTTATCGATCACTATTTAAGAATATTGCGCTAAGTACCCTAGTAACTAGTAAAATAAAATTCATATAAATAATTACACTAAACGTTTTTATTCGCTTCATAAATAAATACTTAATTTAATCACTTTAAATAGAGTTACATGTGTATTTATTTATACTTTATCATAATTATAATAAATATCTGCTGTTGTACTCTTGTAATCTTTATTATTACAGAACAGATATTACTTTTTGGCAACAAGCCGTTAGATCGAGGCCGTATTGGTAGGTACGGCGACTTGAAAAATTTGGTTGTCGTACACGCAAAGGCAATAAGCCAGCAAATCGCAGTTACACGGCTTCAGATATTTCATTTTCATCAAAATTTTGTAACAACACGAAAGCAAGCACGTTCGAACACAACTTTGTTAATTATTACTTCCTATACTATTCAGTTTTCCGGTTGGGTTTCAATGTAATTTTTGTAAAAATATTGAAACCGTCTTTTGCTAAATCACTATTTAAAAGGAAATAGTACAATAATCAATCTCATAACAATTGTTAAATTAATAATTAATATTAATCGCAGAATTGATTCAAAATTCAAAATATTTTACAGCAAATTTATTGAACACCCCCACACGGAATAGAAATTAGGAAATTCTAAGCGAATAATGAATTATAATTATTTTTATTAATAAACCAAATAAACTGATCAAAATTTAATTTATTAGTAATTTTTTTTTTAATTCAATTATTGTAAATATAGCAAGAATGTACCTAAATCAATTACTTGTATATACATATCAAGTAATCAAGATAATATGATCTATATTACATGATAAAACCCATACATAGTGCGTGATTACGTTGGCAAGTCGAAAATGCATAGTTTTTAAGAGCTACCATTATAAAGTATAATCTTATTAAGACATATTTAAAAAAAAAACACAAGAGCAGTGTATTAAAAATAAGTAGGTAAGTACCTTACTTATTTATTCATCATATAAATTAGGCGACCTAGGTGCCAATTTTGAATAGTTTTAAAATTTTAAAGCAAGTTGATTTGTCAACCTTTTCACGCCTGCTACGGAAATAGTCCTAAATTATTGTATTCTAACGTTTTTCTTTATCCTGTTGGAACCATACAAACAAAACACGTCCATAAAAATTACAATTTTTTCTAGTAAGGAACATTTGTACCAGAAACAAATTATCAGTGCTACATTTCATTAAAATATTTTCCTTTACAATATAATCTGTACCTGTTCTATATTCTGTTGAATGTCAAAAGACCGAATACCAAAGAGGATTTAACCCACTACGTTTACGAATACCGACAATAAACAAATGAGTACCTATATCAATAATTTTGTTATACTCTACTAAAAAATAAAGATTTAATAATCAATCCCAGAGATCCGATTTCAGCACTAGATTAAAAAGTTCTTTGAAGCTCTGATAAATAGAGCTCGGTTTTTATATTATTTGCCAATAATGAAAGATCCACCTCCGTGAACGGCGTCTCTATGGGCTTTTAATGTACCTCGTTGAGCAAAACCTTTCTCACACACCTCACATTGGTACGGTCGCTCCCCCGTATGTGTCCTTATGTGTTTCTCGACATCACCCTTCGTCGCAAACTTCTTTCCACACATGTCCAACGGGCAAAACAGATTCTTAAAATGAGTCCGCTTATGAATGTTATATTTTTTCTTGGTCCCAAATGTTTTTTGACAAAACTAGAAAACAATTTTTTTTTTTATAATTAAGATCTCCTTGCTTTCATGTACCTACTTCAAATGAAGCAATGGTGACTTAGTGGTAGCGTGTTATAGGATATCACGTCGATTCAATATGTATGAGTTCAAATCCCTGCAATGAGCCTGATCTTTCGTGATAAAACCGTAGCATGGTTATAGGGCATTTTCTAATGCCCGCCTGGTTAGCCACCACCTTCAAGTTGGAAATCTGTCGCCAAACACCTATAGAGTCACTTCCCCAATAGGCTTAGCGTGCTACATGAGCCACATCGTCACTTTGCATCAGGGCAACATAGCTATTGTGCCGTCCAAAGAAGAGCGCATCTTAAATTTTCGCTTAGTGAGTTTTGTAAGTGTCTGTTTGTAATATAAAAATAATAGCTTTTTACTAAAATCACTTATTAGTATATACGATAACTATATTAAAAACACCATTTTTTTCATTTTTATCTGTCTGTCTGTTGGTTCCGGTTAATCTCCGGAACTGTTGGACCGATTTTGACAGGACTTTAACTGGTAGGTAGCTTATGTTATAAGGAGTAACTTATGCTACTTTAATTTTAGAAATATAATTAGGGTTCCGCGCAAATAAAATAAATTAAAGTAACGGCGTCCAGTGTTGTGCACGCCCCATGCGTAAATTTCCCTTCGCCACCGTAGCCGTTTACGAAATTCAACGCGGACGAAGTCGCAGGCACACCTAGTTTATAATATATTCGGAATCAGGAAAGGTATCTGGTTGTTTTCTGGTTGCCTTTTGCCTGTTCTTACAATACTAAATGTGCCCCACGGTTTCACATGTTTTAATTGTATCCGACAAACATAGCAACGCCAAGGAATCCGTGTAGCCTATCATAATTGTTCACACCTCCCGCAAGAACCAATTATTTTAATTTTTCACTATCTGCTAACCTATGTGTACTAATAAACATGCTTTATAGAGCAATATTTAACTTCTTATAATTGCCTAAATTTGTTTTACACTAATAATATTACATTAAAATCCCTTGACATTGAATTAATCTATTGAAGGTTAGTTTAAAATGTAACTATATTTTATGTGCATTAACAATTGGAATTTATAAAATTATCAAATAAAGAAACATGAACAACTTATTTATTAAAATATATTATATTCATAAAAATTTTGGAATTAAGTTAATAAATAAATTTATTATAATTTAATTTTAAAAAAAATTATACAATTTTGTTGTTCATGAACTGTTTAATATATTAATATTCTGGTTAAGAAGAGACGATTGTTTAGTGCTTCAGCATTATTACCAGTATAAAAAATTGCACGATTTTATTTCAAACAGCGATAATCCTTTTTTTGATCATATTCTACCGCACTTTAAAGATGAAATCTTTGTTTAAAATATGCATATAATTTTAACGCGATATTTTAGTATTTTTGGAATACACAAATAAGGGTGTTATTTGATTTGGCAACACCTTTGTTGATCTCTTTTGATTTTTGATCTCGAATTCCATTTCCTAATATATTGGCTTTTGTAGTTTTAAGCCAACATGGTAAATATCGATAATATGTCATTTTTTGAAGCTTATTTCTTTTTATTAAAAGACTGGAAGATTCACTTCAATATACTATAAATAGAAATATAAACTCACAGAACACTCAAATTCCGTTAGCTTAGACAACTCTTTTGAGTCTATTGTCTCTGTAAACAGCGGATCGTCGTTTGGGTTTGTTGATGAACTCTGAAATAATATAAAACTATCAACAATAATGATTTTGATTACTTTCATATTTTTTAAAATGTGAGTATACATATTTTGGCGCATTTAGTACATAGAGGGTATTAATTGCGCGCACATTTTTTGTAACGGAAGCACAGCATGCTAATAGTGTGATTACTGATTACGGACTTTTAATGTGTAAAATTAATTTAAACTTATATAAATGATATATTATTGTAATTTATAAGTTTGGGGATGTTCAAGTATACATAACTTACTAACAAATGAATAATTTTTAAAATAAAATTATGAAAATGTATTCAAAACAATATTTATAATTCAAATGAATAATACTATTTTTATTAGTAAAACTAAAAACGACTTAACAATTGTTGATCGCCCTCTTTTCCGAATAATTTAAAATTTCTCTATTTGCACCACTTGAAGACCTCATCTGGGCCATGAAATCTTCAGAAAAACAATCAAAGAGTTGATTTTCTCCATTGATATTATTGAATTAGTAATTTTAGAAAGAACATCCAGTCTCCCTTGGTTTGACTTCAGTAACTCAACGTCTGAGTGTATTAAATCAAGTATCAAAGATTATTTCAATTGACATAAAGAAAAAAATATAGTTAATTATACGTGATAAGATTTTACTAACCACTGTCGAAGTTGATTCAAATATATCCTTCCTTACTGAGATTGATATTGGCGCCTTTAACCCTAGCTGGAATTAAGAATCAATTGACAATTTATATATAAAAAAAAGCACCTTAAAATGGCTGGACCAATTTAGCTATTTGTTTTAATGTTAGTAATAGTCCGAATAAGGTTCTTAGGAGGAACAATTTGAAATATTTTACTCATAAAATAGGAAAAATTGAAATTACCCACTTTTATCTACTGGATTTTTTTTTCAACTGAAGAACAACTCGCGTTGCGAATAATGATGTATATGCCTAATTCTTATTTTGTTATCTAGCTAGTATTTAACATAAAGGGCCATAAATGGGGAGATATTGGGGTTCTAAGCAAACAAGTGTTTCTAAGAAGTATCACGGCCACTTCGCACCTACATGGCGTGATTCGTGTCGCTGACGGCTGAATAAAGTGCAAGGCTAGGCGCGAAATGTCCAAGAATCACACTCGCACTGTTTCGCGGTTTGTTCACAGCATAGTTCGCACGCTCAAGGAAGATGGACAAAGTTGTTGTGGCAACTAGCCTATTGTTGTAAACATTCGGATACTATAATTACGCCGACATTAAAAATAAATAAACAAAAGTTCCAAAAGGTCAATTCCAATTTGTTAGACTTAATCTCTCATTTTAACACACAATTATTAACTGAGCAACATGCAAGTGAGGAGTCTGTTTATTATTGTACCTGTTCCCCATCCTCCTTTTAAACTGCTGCTTTGGCACGGGCTATAGAACATACTAAAACCAAAGAATATGCATGCTATGATTCACGCTTAAGTATAAAGCGGCTATTAATATTAAAAACCCCAGAAAAAATCCTGGTCCCCCTTAAACATAATATTTATTTATTGTTTAGATTCAGATCAATTACTTATTGCTTTTATCATGTTGATCAATAAGGATGGATGAAAAGACAATGTTTCCTTGTGATGTAACAAATACTTAAAATAAAGTGTAAAAAAAGTATGTACAAAAATCTTATTGATGTAGAAATACATCACTCTGCATTTAAGGGTTCAATATATACTCACACTTTTTTCACTGTATTCAGAGGACCGCCTTCTGTTTTTCATCTGCTTTTTATATATATGATCATTATTATCATCTTCTTCAAAAACAAATCTTCTCTTCAATTCAGTTCCAGTTCTATTTGATTCATACAAAGTATGATGAACACTTTCATTGCACTGCTGACAATTAATAAAAAAAAGAAAGGGTTTATACATATTGATTTTTAGTTATATTAAATAGTGGTTAGTCTTAAAATCTTAGGATTTTTAGTTTCTGATAGTTTTGAATTGTTTATAAAAAGGCTAACAATTTAATAATCAAGTATTTTGCCTTTAGAACCAACTGCAGATTGTTTCTTTCTATTGCAGTCCTAATATCTTATAAACAAGGATTATCAAAGCAAAGACACCATCGTCCACTTTTGAAAAAGTTTACAATTGATTACTTTAATTAATTTAAAAGTAGTCTTGGTATTAATACTATTTTGACTCACTTCTCTCAACAATATTTTTCTTTTACAGGACTAGTCACTGATAATCGTTTTGCTAGTATAATGTCACCAAAATAAATATTTTGCTTTTAAATCTGTTAAATACTTACTTATATTTAATTTACATGAAATCATGTCCATTTATAATACCAACCACAGAATTTATAAAGCAGATTTTAATTATTTATTTATGTTATAGAAACTTCACATCACATTTAATTATTTGTTTTAAGCATTTGAATATAATTGTAATGTGCCATTTATGAAGTGATATATAAATATATGGGCTACCAAGCCGTGCTCGAATATAAAAAAAAACCACTTGGAATGTAAAAAATTATCTAAATGCAAGGTTTCAAAGAAATTGTTAGAGCCGTTTCCGAGAAACCAATTACATATATATACGAGAATTGCTCACTTAATATAATAAGATTATATATACATTTTATATAAAAATATAACCTGTATTTATTGTATATGTGTTATTGTGTGTGTGTATTTGAGAATTTGTATGTGTGTACTGTGTTTGCAGGTGTGTTGTGTTTATTATTTGAGTGTTTAAAATTTCCTGTATTAGTCTTGGAACTAACTTTGTACAGACTTAGTGAAACTGATTTTGATGTACATCTGATACTATGAAGTACATTTGTAAATGATGGAGTTGTATAAATACATTTTACAGAAAAAAAATGAACAAACTAGGGTTTTAGTGTGCTTAGTAGGTATGGTCACCAAGATCCATATATTCTACAGGCCCTAAACACGAGATTTAAGTGAAAATATTTATAAAATACCTCATCTGTACTATCATCATCTTCTTCTCCAAACAATGAATGAAGGTGTACATTATTTTTTAAAGCTATTATTCTTAAATTCTTTGCACTGTATATAGTTTCTTGGCATTTTAAACATATCTTTGATGGTAATTTCTCTTTAACTGACACCTAAAATTTAATGGGCAAAAACATTTTATGTCTATCAAAATCAAATATTTACCAAATATGATACATTAATATCTACTGTTTTTTAACAAATTTTCGATATTATATTTAAAAGATATTTAAAACAAATTTTACTATATTTTAATGATTAGCATTTTTTTAATGATATTTATAAACACATACTAATGTCCCATTTAAAAAAAAGAAATTCACGAGGAAGCTCTTTTATCGAAAGCAATTGTACCGCTATGTAACTAAAGTGTGACGACTTGCAGCAGGCGAGCAGAAATTCAATGCGGGTGAAATTTCGGGTTACAACTGGCAATGTAGATGGTAATTATTTAATAAAAGAAACTAAATATAAAATTACTTTCACTGATGTGCAAGTAAATATGTCTTCTACTAAGTCTTCTGTATTAAATATGTTAACTTCACCAGCCTTTTCTAGACATAATCTACATAATTCAAAAAACGTTATAGGTATTTCGGAACCCATATGTACGAATAAATAATAACTTATTACATTTATTTTGTTTTGTAAACAATACTTTTGTAGGTACCTCTAATTTGTGACTTGACTAACTTGACCGAGTCATTGAGTCATTTGACTTTTGAGCGTTTATAATAATATTGCCAGTATCTTTGAATCAAAAGTTACGCTTTGTCTGAAATCAGGAAACCCTTCTTCGTATAGTATCAGCCGATTGAAAGCGGAGTGCTTGGCGTGAAATAAAAAAAAGTTAGGTCGTGTAACCCTAGATTAACAAGGAATAATGTTTTTAGTACGTAATAAATGTAGCAGATTATGAGCCGGTAGCGCAGGTGGAAGTTATTTGTAGTAATAAATAAAACCAGTATATAAAAGTAAAGAACAGGAAAAAACATATATATAAGGTAGCAAAGATCTTTACACAACAAACAACAGACAACTGTATGACACATACCAAATTTAAAATATGGAAGATACAAATTTATTATAAAAGAGTATCTACTCAACACGCTCCCTTAAATTGTACCTTCCAAAACATAGTATAACTATCTACTATATACTTAGAGAAACAAACAAGGTATATAAACATAACAGCACATTAAAAATTTAAGAAACTAAGTAACGCCTAAACCTTCCATACAAAAATAATGTTTCTGCTTAGGCAGTGGTTTCGTTAATATATCACCAAGCATCAGTTCTGTTGGAATATATTTCGCCACAATATCTTTGTTAGTTTTTAACGTATCTCTCAAAAAATGATACTTGATACTAATGTGCTTACTGCGGGAATGGAATACGGGATCTTTCGATAACGCTATTGCTTCCTGATTGTCCGCATGTAATTGTACCCTGCTCACAGTCGCTAACCCGATTTCAATCAACAAACTATTTAAGTAGATAGCCTCTTTCATAGCTACCGATAAACTTAAATATTCTGCCTCACAAGTAGAAGTCGCGACAGACCTCTGTTTTTGTGACTTCCAAGATATTGCTGCACCAGCTAAGGTAAAAACATAACCTGAATAACTACGTCTATCTATAATACAATTGCCCCAATCACTATCAGAATATCCCTTAATAGACTTACCAGTTTTCTTATAAACAAGACCATAATCACGCGTCCTTTTTAAGTAACGCAGGATCCTCATTGCCGCTTTCCAACAATTTTTATCTGCTTTATCGACAAACTGACCCATTTTTGCTACTGCATTTGCAATATCTGGCCTGGTACCTACGGATAAATATATCAAACATCCTATTAACTCTCTATACGGAAAAATAGAACCACTATCAGTATCAATATTCTGTAGTTTTAAATTAACCTCCATTGGTGTGGCATTTGTATCCTTACAATCTTGGAGTCCAAAACGTTGTACTATTTTATTTATGTATTGAGATTGTGTCAACTTTATGACGTTGTCACTTCTATCAATATCTATTCCCAATATAAACTTTGCAATTCCATAGTCTTTCAATTCGAACTCTTTTCCTAATTCCTTTTTAAAATCCAGAATACAATCTTTTTTCTGACTTGCAATCAAAATATCGTCCGTATATACACAGACAAAAAGTTTTGATCCGCAGTCGTCAACCTCTTTAAAATACAAACACGGCTCATTTAATGACTGCTTAAAGTTCATATTCTTCAATTTTTCGTCAAGTCTTATGTTCCACTGGCGTCCAGATTGCTTTAAGCCATACAAAGACTTGCGTAAACGGCAAACATTGCCACCCGCTCGTATGTCCGCTAACATTTGCTGCGCCTGTTTCTTGACTAAAAAATCTTCCGTTTGTAACAATTTAACGAGACTATCTTTTAAGAACTCCGGTATTTTCATGTATACCTCTTCGTCTAGATATCCATTCAGATAGGCTGTGTTGATATCAATCTGATGTATTTCCATATCTAACTCAACAGCTAAAGCGGATAACAATCTGACAGTATCAAGCCTCATCACTGGCGCAAAAGTATCACGATAATCAATAACGTATCGCTGACTGTAACCTTTGGCAACCAATCTGGCTTTTTTCTTTTCAGATTTGTCCACATTTATCTTTGTAGTTAGAACGAATCGACATCCTACTACATCACGATTTGAGGGCTTCTTGACGATTTCCCACGTCCGGTTTTTAACGAGACTTCGTATCTCTGAAGTAATCGCTTCTTTCCAAAGCTTTTCTTCACTACTCGATAACGCCTCTTTTAACGAAATTTCCATTGCATTGCCCACGAAATCTTCACAATCAGTAAATTCATCTAAACTTACAGCTGTTCCTTCATTGCTGGCATTATTTCCGCCTACTTTACTCCACTCATCTTCGTCTTGCTCTCGTTCCCTTCTCGTTGCGTTGCACTGACAGTTCGGTACACCTTCTTCGGCCTACCTACTTGGCCTCTTTGATTTCTAGGTCTACCTGGGCCTCTTCGAACTTCTTCTTCTCGTACTTCTTCTAGAACAGTACTATCACTCAAAGGAGGCTCATGTTGAGCCTCATGTTCAATATGAGTCTTTGAAGTCGATGGTTTAATTTCTAAGTCCACATACTTGACTGGTCTCCCTTCTTGTGATTCAGTCACAACCTGTAGTGGGTCTATGTTGTTCTCGTTTTCAGATGTGTTCACGTCTAAAAACCTTACATCTCTTGCAACAATCAGTTTACGATCATTCGGCAACCATACTCTATATCCTTTTTGGTCTCTACGATATCCGACAAAAATTCCTTCTACACTACGAGCTGTAAATTTATCCTTATTTATATCCTTATCTAAAATAAAAAATTTATTTCCAAAAGGTCTTAAATAATTTATATTTACACGTCTATCAAAGAATTTCTCATATGGTATTTCGCCATTAATCGCGGTAGATGGGCACCTATTTCTAACATGACATGCCGTCACTACAGCATCCGCCCAAAACCCGCCTGAAAGTTTAGATGATAACAACATGCATCTTGCCATCTCAACCAGTGTTCTATTCATCCTCTCAGCTACACCGTTTTGCTATGGAGTATGAGGAATCGTTTTTCTTCTAGAAATTCCTTCTTTAATCAAGAAGTCATCAAATTCTTTATTACAATACTCACCGCCATTATCAGTTTGTAAGTATTTTATTTTCTTGCCAGTCAAATTTTCTACATATTGCTTGTATATTTTAAACACAGTAAAAACCGAACTCTTCTTACTTAATATATATACCTCGCACCATCTCGTAGAATCGTCGATAAACGTCACAAAATATTTCGCGCCTCTTAAGGCTGCATTTTTCATAGGACCACATACATCGGAATAAACTATTTTTAGTTTTTCATTACACGGTCTGCTCGAGTAAGAAAAAGGAAGAGAACTCATTTTACCACGTATGCATATTTCGCAATTACGCAATCTATTGACGGTACTCGTATTAGTTCCGACACGTAAATTGCAATGGTCTAAGAGTTTTGTTAGATCGTTTGCATTTAAGTGACCCAAACGCTCATGCCATTTTAAAATATCGCTTTCATTAGAAACCGATGAAGCTTGAGCACACTGTTCCTTTACATAATAAATATTATCTTTTCGAAATGCGATTAACTTCACATTACCATCAGTATCAGTCACTAGAGCCCTATCATCCCTAAACGTAACATGAAACCTCTTATCGGTAATTTTTGCAACTGAAATCAAGTTAGTTCGCAAATCAGGAACATATAACGTGTTAGGTAGTTCAACTACACTTTTGAAGTTAGTATTATATGCAGACAATCTTACTGTACCTTTACCTTGTACTAGAGCACTCTGATTAGTAGCCAGAGTCACTTTACCGTCAGAAGGCTGTAAAGTTTTTCCAAAATAGGTTTTATCGTTACATATATGACTCGTACAACCGCTATCGATAATCCAGTTTCCATTCTCGCAGTTTCCAAAGTGACAATCACCTGAAATACAATTAAATGTTACAAAACTAGTATCGACCTTTTCTGTTGTTAATTTATTTTCTGATACATATTTTACCAAATCCTTCTGTTTTAATTTATTACATTCCTAAGCTTTGTGTCCTTTTTATGACATTTAAAACATTTGTAAACAAACTTAGACATTTTATCGACAGACTGTACAGAGTTTGATCCAAATTTCTTCTTATTTCTCTTCAAAACATTGAAAGTATTATCGCTACTCGATCTCCTAGCATTGCTTTCTTCAAGAATTTTAATTTTTAATATCTCCGGGTCCGGAAATGAATCTCTAGACTCAACTGCACACCTGAAATTCTCGAAACTTGATGGCAAGCTAAACAATAGCATTATCGATGCTAAATCATTGTGAATTTCTACGTCCATCTCGTGTAACTTGCATTTAGCGTCAAAGAACTTGGCCAAGTGTTCGTGAATATCATCACCTTCGCTCATTTTACATAATATGAGCTGCTTCAATAAGCTAGCTTTCCTAGCTGGTCCTTTCGAAGCATATACCGACTCAAGTTTCAACCATACATCGTTTGATGTCTTACACTCTCTTATATGACGTAACTCGCTCGGGCTCATCGCTAAAAGTAGTTCTGCCTTCGCTTTTGAGTCTTGTGACTCCCATAAAGCCGCCTCTGGTAATTCGACTGGCTTTGGTTTACTACCATCTACGAATTCCCATAAATCGTTCTTTATTAAAATCGCCTGTGCGTGTACCTTCCAGGAATCATAGTTATTCCTACCAAGAACCTTGATCCTCACTGTAGTCATGGTGCCGCCCTTTTCGCTGCTCCACTTACAATTGATCTCTTTGCACTTTTATTCGACGATCACATATGATAACTCTTCTTTCGTTATCCACCGATTTTATTTATATACTATTTATCGGCAACTGGGTCCATAACCATTGTAGCAGATTATGAGCCGGTAGCGCAGTGGAAGTTATTTGTAGTAATAAATAAAACCAGTATATAAAAGTAAAGAACAGGAAAAAACATATATATAAGGTAGCAAAGATCTTTACACAACAAACAACAGACAACTGTATGACACATACCAAATTTAAAATATGGAAGATACAAATTTATTATAAAAGAGTATCTACTCAACAATAAACGTATTAATTAGGAATAAACGAATTAATTATGGATAAACGTAATAATAATCTAATAATATACGTCCATTCGCGACCACATTTTTTTAAACTTATCACCAATTTTCATTCAGATTACATTAGACAAACTGTTTTTGCCATTTTCTTGCAACTTTTTCTGGCTTTGAATGAACTTGAGCCACTGAGGGCCCAACAGGCCAACATTATAAAAGCATCCAAACATACAATTCCTGCTAGGTCCTAGTTTCTTAAATTTAAAAATGCCCATAATTGGGTTACTTCTTCTATTATTCACCTTTATTTTATCTTCCTCGTCTTACTATTGTCAATACATTACTTACATATGTATATTCTACTTTTATTGAAATATTTTGTGTCTTTATTTATCGTAATAATATAAAATTATAGTGTGTCCTTTGCTCGTGTCTATATAGTTATGCTTTTTATTCATATGTTTATCATGCATAGTTTTTTAATACCCCTGCAGTTCCCATAATAAGTATTATTTATATAAATTTGTGACTATTTTGTTGTGCTAATGTGTTTTGCTTATAGGTTATTTTACAATACACCAAACATTGGACAACTAAATTCTATAACGTGTATTTGTTACACTTGACATTAGCGAAATTGCCTACGTAGACAGTTTGCCATAATTTTAATAAAATGGTTTCACTCCGGGAGTGCCAACAGAAGTGACAACTTATTTTGGCGAGTTAGATATTTTTTAGATGGGTACTAGGGTTATTGGGTTATGAATTTTATTTTATTTATGAATTGTATATTATTAATTATTAGAAACTTTAAAATACATTAAATATTCTTTTATGAAGTACGCGTTCGTGGTCTGCTATATGTACATGCATACATGCACACATTATAGCTGCGTCTCGTAATGATGTCACGAGTCCAGAGATTTTATCTCATTTAAAAATATGCGTACCGCGCTTTAAAAAAGGAAAATTAGATTTAGTGTTGGTATAGCTCTTTCCTCCGTGAAACGGATAGATACAGGTATCTAATACTATGTAGCCAAGTCAAACGTGTTTATAATTCACTTATGCACAACAACCAAACTATATCACGCAAAATGCTACCAATATTACATAATATAGGGTCAAATAACCTATGTTAATGAATGAATAATAAAAAGCACAAAATGTCACTTCAAAATTCCACAAAACCCCCTATTTCTGAAATATTCCCAAGGAAATTCTAAACTCGATTTTTTCAATACAGCAATGATCAGAGTAGATTAAAAAAAACATTTACTATTCTTGAAATATCTGGAATTTATCGGAAACATCGAGTATTGTATTCTTAGATGCGAAAAGATATTGCAGTTTACACACCCCTTTTTGAACGGATGTTTGAACGCCAATCACCAAAAAACTACTACATCAAATTTAATGAAATTTGGTATGGTCATATTTTTAGTCTGAAGGTACATTTAGGATTCATTTTTTTACGTATGAATATTTGTATGGTCTATAAATTGCATTTATATACGCATAAAAAAGTAATAGTAATACTGCAATATATTTTAAGTATACTGTGAAATTAAACGAAATTAATCCAAATTAATTTAACATAATTTTCAAAATTTAAGTTTTTATCTTAGAAATAATAAACAAATAAGTATGTATTTTTCATTAGGTATTCATAGATGGCGCTACACGCATAATTTTTTGTTTGTCATGCATTAAAACTGTCACGAATTTGGTTTGATTTTATTGTTACACTTAGGTATATTTTGTGCAAGAGCTCTTATTAACAAATTTAGGCTGATCTTATATCCATTTTGTAGATTTTAATTTAAAAAATAATTTGTAAATCTTTTAGCTATTTAGTTCTATTCTAAGATAGATGTCATGGTTGTTTTTTTTTGTGATATCGAGAGTTTATTAAATGATACTGAACAGACATACTATAATGCTTCATTATGCACTGAATATTAAAGGTTAATAAAAATGATTAAATAAACTCATCCTTTAAGGATGAGTAATTTTTTGTTTATCATGCATTAAAACTGTCATGAATTTGGTTTGATTTTATTGTTACACTTAGGTATATTTTGTGCAAGAGTTCTTATTAACAAATTTAGGCTGATCTTATATCCATTAGGTAAATTTTAATTTAAAAAATAATTTGTAAAACTTTTAGCTATTTAGTTCTATTCTAAGATAGATGTCATGGTTGTTTTTTTTGTGATATCGAGAGTTTATTAAATGATACTGAACAGACATACTATAATGCTTCATTTTGCACTGAATATTAAAGGTTAATAAAAATGATTAAATAAACTCATCCTTTAAGGATAGCAAAACCTTCAATTTTTATATTGAACTACTCGGTCCATATGTCTTCTGGATAATATCGGTTAAAAAAAATTACGCCCCATGAACATGTAATTTATCATTACGTATTAGGTTGTATTCACAGAGTAGACGTATGGCAGTATATTGATCGATCGAAAGGAGTGAATGGGAGCCAAGGCTGACAGCTAAACGTGAGTACCATGGCACGTCTCAGAGATCCGAGACATTCAAAAAGTACGGTTAAATCGCCCGTGTTAAATTTCAGAACATCTACATATCTTTTTTAACGCTCTTTTTCATACAGGAAATTACACGCGAAAGAAGTCGCGGGCACTGCTAGTATAAATATAATTCCTATCACTTCAATAGAAAATAGGAGCTGTATTTTAGTGAACATTCATTAAATAATTTCATGAGCCGCTACTGGCAGTGACTGTACAGACTATATCAAATTCTGTTCAGTGCTTTTTTAGGAATTTACAAAAAACAAAAAACAAATGTTGTAAAATTATTGTAGTTCATGCAATTGCAATTACATATTGGTTGTTTTAATGTGTTATGTGCTTTAATTTTTTTAATTACCTAATATGTATTTTTGTAATTTAAATTTATATTATGTGCTTTAAATACATTTACGAACGATTTATATATAGTAAAATTGATTGATCATTATTTTTTTATTTATCGTTTTAATGTATACAGATGTTCTCGTTCACAATATTTACTTTAATAAAAATTATATCAATAACACGAAAATTGTCTCGGTTACCGTTAAGTTACACAAGGGGAATAAAAGGTATGAAAAACGTAAGAAACGTAAGCATCTGGTAGCACTAATATAGGTTACTGTCAAATGAGTGTCAAACTGTCAGTGTCAAATCCATTACTATTGTCAAAGTTTGACAATGGACGTAGTTTTTATTTTATTTTTTGGTATAGCCTATGAAAAAAGATGTTTTTCATTTTGACGTATTGATTGACAAACCTGTTAGTATTGCCGATTTCAAGTCCGGTGAAGCTGTAAAAGCCGCAGCGGCTCTGTTTTTGGATAGGGCCCCTAAGGCTAACAGTGTAGTCAGTTCTAAAAAAAAGAAAAGTATTGCCGATGTAGCAATCTAGTGTGTTTGTTCACACCTCTCGGTAGAGAGTAGTATATTCTTTGGTTCACACCATAAGAAGAGTCTTTTAGGAAAACACAGTTTTATCAAGGAATCGTATGAATATTATATTTCATTATTTGTAGTTATAACAAATAGTAAAAACTTTGGAATAGGTAACAATATTAATTAATTATATCACATTATGTTAGAAAATATATATTTGTATCTCAAACAATATATTTTATTTTCTCACTTGACATTTTTCAGTTGACAAGATTTTAAAAACATTATTTTTTATTTAAAAAAAACAATGATATGCAAAGATATTATACTAAGTTTATAACAAAGCCTCTTAGCTTCAACAAAACCATCAACTATTGATAGCGTAGAAAGAGGTTGATTAAGTCATTAGGTCTGGTCTATTACTACATCAAACTGCATTTTCATAACCCTAAAAATGAGTACTAATGAAAACAAAATTAAAATTATATTGTCGAAAGTCCAACAAGAGCCGCTCCCTGTATCCAACTACTATACTATCAAGTGGAAATCGAAGTATTAGGTACACACAATCACAGTTTTGTAAACAGTCACCTATGCGAACTTTGGTTTTCTCCTTAACAATCCATTTTCATTTATTATCCACCGTCCGTAAATAGGATGTTTGGTTGGTTTATTATATTTATTGATATTTTTATTATTAGCTGACACGGCAGACGATTTTCTGCTTTTTCCGGTAGTTATTAGCGCCACCTATCGGATCTTAACATAGCTATGAAACATAATATGATCTCAATCGGTCAAGTCGTTCAGAAGTTATAGAATCACTAACAGACGCTTTATGATATTATATTTATTTTTATTTATTCCAAGACAGTCGTTCTTAAAAAGTATCTAAACTCGAGTCGCGCATCGGAGCTAACACACATGACTTTTTTACTTTAATATGTAATTAATTTTTTACATTATAATCCCATAAAGTAGCAGAAGTGTTGGTACCTATGTCAGATTTATTAAATAAGTATGGTTTGATATTATGTCTCGATAGGTATTGATTTATATATACCTACCTACTACCGTAGGTATTGATTTTTTGAAGTGATAACTTCTTATGGGAGGGTAAACCGCTTTGTAACGTAACGCGTTACGGCGCCACTCTGTCTGGCTTCCCTTCTCTACTCAGTGTTCTATTAATGTACATATTCAAGAATTGTAACTAATGATAAAATATATTTTATTAATAAATAACTTTTCCTCACTTTATCATATTAATATGAGTACAATATCTGAGCAACCGAGCCGTGCTCGGTGTCTTAAAAGCAAAAAAAAAACACCTATCTAGGTAAACTTGGAATGTAAAATATTATCTAAATGCAAAGTTTCATCGAAATCGTTGGTGCCGTTTCCGAGAAACCAATTACATATATATATATATATATACAAGAATTGCTCACTTTTTATTAAAACAAAGTTTAAGTAATAACCTAAGCTTTTCTCAAGTTAAACGATTTCAATATTAAATAGTTCAACTTAGATTAGTTTAAGATATCACTTTTGTTGAATGTTCCCAGGCACTTGGACGACGAGACACTGAATTAAAAAATACGAATACATAAAAAGGGCACCACAAAGGCTCGCGCACACTGCGGCCGCAACGCGTCGCATTGCAAAATGTCGCCAAAGGACACTAGGAGACACGCCGGACCGCACCGCAACGCAATAATTGAGTCAGTCAGCTCTTGGCAATGAACGTGTTCAGTAGAATGCAATAGATAGTTCCGACGAAGAGCTGTATTAATTCAATGTTCTGTTTGACGAATATTTAGTGTTATGGCCATAATCTCTCCTGAGGTTATGTGACGATGTGGTCCAAGTTGGTGACACCCTAAACCTAGTGGTAAAACTGAGTCTCAAGTGCAACTGCCAGAACATACCTATAGGTGTTGGCGATATATTTTCAACTTAAGGGCGATAGTTAGCGAGGAGGACTTTAGAAAATGCCGTACCACTTTGCTATCTATGGTTTCATCACGATATTTTCCTGCACCCCAAACTCAGGCTGATTATAGAGATTTGAGCTCGCGTCGATCACTCAAATAATACTTTGCCGGTATACAAACTACCACTGAGCCATGATTGCTTTAAAATAAAGAAGATAAAGCAAATATAGTATATTATGGTGTCACGAAATTTGCAAAAATATAAAGGTGTTTGTTGAATTTTACACTCTTTAAATTTTCTATAATAACTTCAACTCCACTTTCATCCAACGTAATGTTTTTTTACTCTCCCTTCTTTTTATTTGAATATTATTGTTGGTACTAAGGCATTGACAACGCATACACATAATATAAACTTTTCTTTAATAAACTCATCGCTTTATAATTCTTACGTAGTATTGTATTCTCTTTGTTTTAATGAAAGCAATGTGACACATCGTAAAATAAAGTAATAATATTTCTTCAGTATTTATGTAGTTTATATATGACTACATACTATTAGTTGTTTTAATCAAAGAAAATAATGAACAACATACTTGGATTATATAAGCGTAGTGTAATATTACATTCTATTTGGGTTATATGTTTAATGGAAATAAAATATCTGTGTTAAAAAATACATTAGAGTAAAACAATGAAGGTAAGAAATGAATCATTTGTTGGAGTCATTGCGGTAAGATATGATCAAGCATCTTGTAATAATTGAGTACAAGTGTTTCTTTAACTAGCTTTAGTCCGTGAACTCACCTGCGTTGTATTTTACTGAAGAGTAAATTTCAACCGTTTCACCCATGGTTTCACCCGTGTTAAATTTATTCGATCAACTCTAGCGCTTCGCCACCAATACACCCGTCTAGCCTATTGCTATTCTCACTTCCCGTACTTACCGCTCCTTTTTTAATTCTTGGGGTTGTTGTAAAAAAAATCATATAGGTACATTGTTCTCGGAGATCATCCTCTACGTATACAAAATTCGCATTATTTCTTTATAATATTATAGTACCTACAGGATATATGTTACATTATAATAAAAAAGTCATGGTGATCGAGTGGTTGAAGACCGGCGGAATATCGATCCGATGTCCGCAGGTTCAAATCCCGGCGTGTACCAATGAATTTTTCGGAGTATGACTACATTTAGGTACTCACTCAAATTAATAATAATTTTCATGATTTGTGATTTTTTTATTCGTTTTCATAACACGAAGTTATTCCTGATTTTTATACGTAAAACTGTAAAATATACGATAATAAGTTCGTTAAGTTTTATAGTATGACTAAATAAATACATATTACCGATTACCAATGATAATAACTATTCTCGGATGAATCGATCTCTTTCACTTCTATAGTCGAACAAATTCGTGTGCGACCGTACCAAATGAGAGACGTTGGCGGGGGCAAGGTAGCAAGACATTACGTCCCTATAATACACTAAAGTACACAGTATGTTGTCTCGGCAGTGTTCTTGAAATAACTACTTAAAGCCGCTCGGTAGATAAACACGCATCAGAGCTGCCATCTGACTGTATTTCTTGGGTTACCTACTTACGTATTTGATAGTGCTATATTAAATTGTAATTATTATCTTTTCACCAAAATATTTTATCTTCTACAAATTTGGTAAGTTTTAATTTAAATTATTTCTACTTGACTTTGATTTGATTTGTAGTTTCAAAAGTGATTGTGCGGTAGTAAGAAGAAAATATACATTTAAAAAATTAAAATATATCTTTTTGCTTAAAGTATAATAAATCAAAAACAATTTTAAATTCTAGGAAATAAGTAGTATAATATTTCGGCATTAGTCCTTAATTGCATAGTAGCGACTATTGTTTACTGAAGTTTACCTAGGTCTCGTTTCGGCCGTTTGTATGAAGACGTAATACTGTTTACTGCAGTGTACTGTGACTTCACGTCTACGTCACACAATTGCACGCGCTTCCCTTCCCCGCTACATTACTCGCCCCCGTTGTCGTCTATTACGTCTGTCAGAAACATAGGACCGTCGCGCACGAACTTGTACGACTATAATCTCTGAAGTTTTTTTATAGATGTCAGTAAAACTGATCATCTCGTTATGAACTAAAACGTTCTTTACTACTTATCTTTGTCGTACCGTAGAACTGTGGAACCATCTCCCGGTCAATGTGTTCTCTCCTACGACATCGAATCTTTTAAGTGTAACCTGAAGAGATATTTATGCAGGCAAGTATTTCATACTTGGATTTCGATCTCTCGGTAGTCACTGTTGTGTTACGATTACACCATGCTTAATAACAGGAACAGCACCGTCAATGTGCCGAGCTACTATTAATAAAAACATGGTTTTTGATGCACATAATACTAAACTGTTTGATTTTTTTAAACTAACAATTATTTATACATTCGTTTGATTAAATATAAACATTCCACATTAATAGTATTATTATTTTCTTATATAAATAAGTATATTTTTAAACCTCTTGCGGGAATTACCGCGGGATCGCACTGTAAAGGGTAATTTACCGCAAATTTCGAGCTGGGAAAAAAACTGCGGGATTGCAAACTCTAGTACGGGGTTACTGTAATTAAATTGTTCCAATATTGGAACCAATGCTTGTCACAAATTTCACACGTATGTTTGGGTTTCGTATCCTAGGAAACTTGAAAAAAAAAAACACAACAAAGGCGCGAATCGATTGCCAACGAAATTCAAATACCTAACTTTTAGTGTATACGTGCCAGATTTATTATGTTCCGTGTGAGTATTATACCTATATTAATGACAAAAAATAAGTACTTTGTACTACATATTGGTAAATTATTACAGCAAAAAATTAATAATCTATCTATATGATATCGTTAAGTGTACTAAGTTTGAAGTTAATAAAGTGAACTTTTACCAACTACTTACTGTTCATATTTTTATGAGATGTAATTTTTTATTATACTAACATCTGATGAAATACAATCCAAGTAAAATGCTGGTGACCAGGAGATGAAGTATAGAGTGTAGTTATCGTGTAGGACACAACAATTAGCCATGTCACGTTCCGGGATCTGGCGTTGAATATCCAGTTATCAAAGTAGAGTATCTGTACCCAACTTGGTAGTGACCACCATGAACATGGTGATAAACCTGTCAGCGACTATTTTGGTTTGTTGCATTTCGGGATCGGCCAGTTTATGTCCGGCTGCAGAGAGGCTTGCCGGCATCACAGAGACAACCAGTAATGGAATGCCGATCACTCGGTGGTCGCAGTTTTATTTGAAGTGAAAACTTCTATAGGAACGTTTGGGTAGGGAGTAAGTTCATGTAAGTCGTCATCGACATGGTCACGTGACCATAAACGGAGTCTTTGAAGGAGGATAAAGATCGCGACCACCATACACATCGTAAATTATAAATTAATATAAGTAAATTCATTTATGTCGTCATCGACATGGTCACGTGACGTGTAATCGATAACAGCAATTTGTAGCAATATAACCTAAATATTAAAGAAACAAAAAAAAAAAATTTGGATATCCAAAAATAAAAACTGTTTATTTAGTTTTAAGTTTTCACTTCTGTCAGGAGTCCTAATGACTGCTTTGTCTTTTTTTTTATTCTATGTATTGTGCTGCCGTCACTTTGGCATGCTACCATAAAAATTCCTGAAATATCCCAAAACGCAACAAAGCAAAAGAGTCATTTTCACGATTCAACACCAAGTGTATGTTGGTCGTAATAAAATCGGACACAATAAAAAAAACTCTTGGCGAACAACAAGAGAAAAATATTTTTTTTATGTGTACACATATCTTTATTTATTATTATTTTTATTTTGGTATAGGTATCTATATGAATTAATAAACGATATTTCGATAAACCTTTGATTAGGTACATAGGTAGATAAATATAATTCAACAGCAAAATTTTTGTTCGTTTTATTATTGAATTTTTTGGATTAAATCACTTTAAGTGAATTTACTTACTTCGTTAGTATTTTTCTAATAGTCCTTTTCAATATTTTTTAATACTCTAAAATAAATATATTAATACAAATCAAAAAGGTTAGGTACTCCATAGAACTATAACAAATATTTATTTACCTATCATTTTCTATAATCAATAATAATTCAAATATTTAATTGGTTTAACATTAATGATAAATGTTTTCTTTGTCAACTTTTGTTCTAAATTAATTTTATTATTCACAAAGTATTACAGTTTTGCTACAAAATGTGAAACAAAATCTTATTTAATTTAAGAGTATCACAAAGTTTGAAACCTTCAAAATTCAAATACTTCATTATGTAGGTAAACTTTATACAACGCCATATTAACCTCTGATTTATAGGTACGACATCTTTGGCGCGCCGCGCGCACCGTTTCTATAATTTAGCTGCACCACGAAGCACAATAGGCTACGAAGAAAAATATGGAAAGTTTAGTAGTGTCGTAGCGCGCGGAATACGACACCCGTGTAGTCGGTAATATGTACCTAAGTGAACCGCGTAGTAAGCAAGTCGCGTAGTTCACTACACGCTTATCATCTACAAGAGGTCTGAATTTACATCATAAGGATTGTATTAGTTCATCATCATTTTAGTTTTTACTATTATCTATTAATTATTTCTTGTTAAATAATTAGTAACATTTGATCGTTGTGATTAATCGCTTTATATATATAGCATACAAATCAACAAAAAAAAACTATACAAATGACAAAAAATTTGAAGACAGAGTTAATACAAAACTACTCGCTATATACTTAATTAATTGATTCTTTTCATTTCTTACTGGCAGCATACAAATTTATATCAATAATTATAAAAATGTATACATTTAAATATAAAGTATATTTTTCATGTTGCACTTATATTATGATCATATTTATAGTCGTACAAGTTCGTGTGCGACCGTCCTATGTTTCCGACAGACGTTGGCGGGGGCGAGGTACTACTGACGATAACGGGGTCGGGTAATGTAGCGAGGAAGGGAAAGTCACAGGTCACTAAAGTAAACAGTATCACGTCTTCATACAAACGGCCGAAACGAAATCTAGGTAAACTTCAGTACACAATAGTGGCGAGTACGCAATTTTATCAAACTAATGACTAAATATTATATTACCCGCTTCCTAAAACTTAATAACTTTAAACCAAAAATATATACTTTAATTTTTTTTAAATGTACGTTCCCTTCTTACGAACTCACAATTGTTTATTTGAAACTAGAAATAAAACCCAAGTAAAAATAATTTATATCAAAACTTACAAAATTAGCAGTAATTTATTTTGGGGAAAATATAATCATAACAATTTAATATAGCAATATCCAAATACGTAAATAGGTAACCTAAGAAATTGGTCAGAAGGCAACACTAATGCGTGTTTATCTACTGAGCGGCTGCAGGTAATAATTACTTCAAGAACACTACCGAGATATCATACTGTTTACTTTAGTGTAATGTGTAGTGTACTGGCGTATTGCCTCGTCTCCGCCAACGTATAAAACATAAGGCGGTCGAGCACGAACTTGATCAGTCCGATAATGACATATATAGTTGCGTTGCGTTCGCACATATGTCAAGATATAACTGGAAACGGTTACAAGCCATCCAGAATAGGTTTCTTCACCGCCTTACCGGGGTCCCTCAGTATGTTCGTATGGAAGACCTCCATAGAGATGTGGATCTTCCTTCGATACATGCCTACGCCAGACACCTTTCTCGTTCTTACTTCGACACCGCGTCGAATCACGCGAATCTGTTATTCAAAGCGGCAGCTACCTATGTACCGGCCGCGTAACATCTTCACCGATCCGATCGACAAAATCGAAAAAGCAAACGCGTTATATTCCACCGTCTCTCTAAACAGAGCGTGCCAGCGCCCACGTCCGCGTAACCACCGTTCTCTCCGCAGAGGACGGGCGGTCAACTTCGCTCCCGCACACCCGCCACGTCCACCCTCTCTAGCGGCAACCCAAGCCTAGGACCGTCCCTCGGTGTGAAGCCCTTGGGTCAGGCAGCCGCCTGCGTGATACAAGTGACACTATACGTGCATCACTTAGCTACCCACATACAACATTACACACGTATGAACACACACACGTGCACACCACATAGGTACATGGGTTCTGTAAGGGACCTTTTTTTTCTTTTTTTGCGCTAGTTTGTGTAGATAAACCATTCCGATCACCAAATACACATACGCATGTTTCCCTCCTTCCTCCCAAGAGGAGCGGAACATGCATATGAGTATATGTTAGTCAGTTCGAATTTGTAGGAGTAGGAAATTAGCTAGATCGCGACCTATTCGCATTCGCGACGACCGCCCGAGCCGAGGTTCGGCCAATCTAGCACCCTCGTGCGAGTCATCCAAAAACTTTCGCGGCTGAGTGCCCTAAGCGCTCGCCCCCAAGTTCGGTGAAGCTGTAGGTCATAATTGTTAATAACCTGTAAGACGATGAAATAAGCGTTACATTTGATAATTAAAAGTTTTTATAATTAAACCATTTATTTTGCTTACAAATAGTCATTACTATTACAATGAAAGCATGTAATATTACTGGCTACATGTATACTTTAAAAAGAATATTTTTTCAAATTTTAAGGCCTAATTTTGTACTATTTTCTTTTTTTTAAACAGCGTCTTAACAAAATTGTTGCCCCTTTATTTTAACTTTCCATGGATTTTATTTATAACATTTCGGAATTTATATTTCATGTTATTATTTCTAATTCACTTCCCTTGTGTACAATAAATACCCAAACAATATAAAGTCAAATAACGCAAGTTTATGAATAAAAATAAAGCCAAAGATGACAGACAAAGATCCAACCAAAATGTCAGCTATACAATCAAGTTTTTTTTTTTCGAACTGACTACACTATTAGCCGTAAGGGCTCTGGAGCCTCAGAGGCTTTGACAGTTTCACCAGGCTTGGGGTCCAGCGCTTAGGGCACTCAGCCGCGAAAGCGAGGCAACAAGCTCAAGGGTGCCAAAGTGATCGAACCTCGACTTGGACTGTTGCGCGATAAGTCGCGATCTATCTAATTCCCTATTCGTAGAATTCGAGCACCTTCCGGGAGGAAGGGACATATATTTAGTTATCTGTTAATATACGATCAACTGTGGAAATTGACTGTTTTATAATTATTTTTCTTTTCGATCTAATAAATTTCTAATGTAACCGGGCCATTTTAAAATGATGTTGGTTCACTGCAGAATTTCAAGTTTTTATGGTTTTTTTCTAGAATAGACAATGAGTGAGAGAGGCGGCAAACCAGGAGCCGACGCACCTTTCTACGCGCCTTCTCGTAGAAAGACATCGGCAGAAATCATCAGCGAAGCGCGCGCTGCAATTTACGGAGGTCAGTTTAAAATCAAAATCATTAATACTTTATTCAATTTGGGGCCTAAGGAAGCACTTGTAAGTATTATTGAATTGTTTTCATAACTTATCATTCATGGAATGACGTATAACTTCCCGTGTAAAACATTTCATCAAAATCGACCAAGGAATAAACTATTTTTTTTACAATTTCTAAAAGTAATATTGAAATTTCTTATACCCTATCAATTGACCGATGATATAAACATCTTGTGTACAAAATTTCATAGGAATCGGTCAAGTCGTTTTTTAGTTAAATCGGTACATACAAGCAGAGAGACAGACAGTATTGTTCATATAGTGTGACTATCGGGAAATTTGGAAAAATATTGAAAGTACAGACAGAAGTACAGATTTAAACTTAACTTATTATTAAGAACCTCCTCTTTTTTTAAATCTGTTAAAAAATCAAATCTGACCGGTATTTCCAGCGATTAGAGTAGTTAAAACAAACAAACAAACAAACGCTTGAGCTTTATAATATTAATAAAGTCTAGATTTAGCTCTTGCTTTTAAAGACTTCATAGTCGTAAAAAGTAATTTTCGCTTCCATAACTCGGCTCCACATTAAACTTGTCATTTTTTGAATTGTGTTAAAGTGAATTAATGTGGCCGAGTCACGCGAAAGTTAAATGTTTATTGAAGCGGTAACCCAGTGAACACGTTACCTTAACTTCACGTCACAGCGTTATCTTATGTGTTATATTTACATAAATTTGACACATAATTATGATGTGTGGGTGATATCAAATATAGGCCATGAGTTGTCTGGGAAGAGACTCATCACTGACCACAATCGTACGATGTACGATAGCACAACTTTTAAATTATATCGTACGAAAATACGAAAATTTTTGTCATTCGAAGAATTCATAAGGTCCTCCTGAGCAGAAGTCGGTAAAGTACAGTAGTTCTGGTCTTATATACGAATTATACGACGATTTCGACGTTGCCGGTACGATAACTGCCGCGCCCTGGTTGGCCCTGGCAGGTTGTGAGCCCTGGCACTTATCTATACCAAAGTACTAGGTACGTAATTGTAGGTATTAAAAAAACCTACAAAAAAGTCAGGAAGAGTATACGTCCATCTTCTAAGGAACGCCCACAATAAGTATTTTTGTCTTTAAAATAGCCGGGAACGGGGAAGCTTGATTCACGCGGGTATTCTGTAGTCCACGTGAGTGAAGCCACGAGCACAGCTAGTCTGTATCATATAATTGAGTCATGGTTTCATCCAATCCGATAAAGATGGTGGAAGATGTCATATGGTTTTTTTTAAATATCAATTGACACCTTTAAAGTAGAATTGATGTCATATATTATGAAAACATATTACCTATTATATTAATATGAACGATTTAAGACCACACGTACAATATATAGTCGCGGCTTGTTAAAATTGTACTGACAGTAACATAAATATGAAAGAAAAAAAAATGTTTTTATTTTATTACAAATACAGAATTAATAATTATATGCAGTTTATATTTTTGGTGTATTTTACACCTTACTTAGGTCGATGCATAGCTAGAAACGATTCTTTTAAATCTAGATAGATTATTATAAAATTCTGACGCTCCATATCGCAAAATGAATTTCCCATTTGTCTATTTTTCATTTTTTTTTTATTCTTAATTAGTTTAGTTTGTAGTTTTTAAATTTATTACTGGTGATTGTAATATACCATTAATATTATTTATTCACCTGTTTGTGGACATGTTATTGTTTTTCTGATATTACATTGCGAAATGTCAAGCAGAATTATTTCCTATTATAACAGTAGAGCAATAACATAGTAGGTATAATTTTTAATCAAAATAAAACAGCATAAATACTCATACATACTGGCCACGCATATTGTACATACTTTAGTTATTATGGTACTTCTTGGAAACAGTTCAACGGAAAGGGTTGCGCGGTCACAAAGCTGTTGTTGACACGGTTACCATAGTAACATCCAATTAACATGCAATCACTAAGCGAGGAATGTAATACCGCATTTGATTGGTTATGTAGGTACTTATGTACCTAATAGCAATTTCATTAATCATTCTTCTCAATGTAAATTGTATATACTAGTTTACAATTAAAATAATTAGCATAGTTGAAGAAATTAGACACGCTAGACCTAGAAAGGTCAGAAGTAACTTTTGTTCGTAAGGATTAATATGCCATGATTAAAAATAATGTTCATTATTTAATTTTTAATCTTCTACAAATTTTTTTTTGCAAAATATCTTACTGTGGCTTTTGTATAACAGATAGATATATGCTATCGCTGACTTTTTTTAGATATACTAATGAGCAATATTTATGTAAAACACTGTATTTAGCTATCATTAACCATTAAGCCGGCGCACGTGGATAGAGCAGTTCGCGAAGGCTTCGACTTCCGACTAACGTAACAATCCGACTGGTACCTAGTTCCGGAGATTAGCGTGTTTAAACATAAAAATAAACAAACAAAAATTTCCGCTTTATTATAGTAGTATAGATGAGGTGGATAAATTTTATAAGTTTTTTTTCTGCGCTTATATATATATCTACATCTATACAATTAATAAAATTGAAATGTGGATATAATTGCATATGTAAAAAGTTGGTATTTTGACATTAGAAACAGACACTTTTATTAGTAGATGTTGTGTGTGTCTGAACAATTTCACCAATTGAACTGATATTATGAATTTGTTTTATCTATAACATGGTTCTATCGATCGAATCTATCAATAATGCTAGCATTCAATAGGTAGCACTGTCATTAACTACTGGAAAGAGTAGTACCGGAACGTCATCTACTGGACCAGCTATTAAAATTACAAAAATGCTATTTAGGTATTTTAACTCTCTCATACATACCATCACGCCTGTATCCTCGAAGGGTTAGACAGGGGTCTACTTATGTACACACACAGTTCGTCGTGTATGATTTTTAGATCCCGTGTAATAGGATAGAAAAACCCAATATCACTTTGCTCGACCTGGGAATCCAACCCAAGACCTCGGATCATAGCAGTAGCGCTTACGACCACTATGCTAATAAGGCAGTTCGGTTAATGTGGTGGACAATCTCGAAGTTAATTATTTTTAAAATCGTCAAATATAATAATACTTTTAGAAATGACTGGTGCATCGGGAAGCGGTGGCACCGTCGGTAATATTCTTCGCCCGCTGCGCACGCGCCGACCATTTACACCTCGTGAACCGCAGCGCACGCTCTTTACTGAGCGCCGGAAAAAAAGATCCTAGGCCTCCTAGCGCTTTTGAGTAAGTTCTATATTCATTAGCTACCTTTCATCATCGCACCGCTCGCCATCGGCGGGGAGTTCATCTTCACACCTTGGAACCTACATAGTCACGAACATTTCGATTTCAGAGATGTATCCTTTCGCGAACGTTCCGGATTTCGAATGAGCTCCCCGTTGAGGTTTTTCTAATACTAACAGTATGGGTTTTAATTAAAAGGATCGGCAACGCACGTGTGATGCTTATATTGCAGTAGCCGCTTACCATCACCGCGTGCTAGTTTTTATCCATCGTAATATGAAAACATGCATCTGTGCCAGTTCCAATTGCCTTTTGCTTTTCCTACCTTTCAACACCAGCTTTAGATTTCAGCTGTGGATTTTGCGAGAAATTTACGATCATAATGCGGTACGTAGCTAAAAAAAGCGAGACAATCTTTGGATTTTTTTACGGATCAGCGTCTTTCAATTACTAATACAGATTCTTGTAGATAATTAACCGATCTTCCAAAATTTCTATTATGACTCTGAAAATTTACTGTTTTGAAAGATAATCAAGGTGAAAGTTAAATCGATGGCTGTGCTATGATTTTTTTATTTCTACTACGAAATTTATATTTTCAGCAAAACTAAATTTTTCTTCTTTCTACTTCTGCCACTTCCGGGACGCTTGCAACCATAATCTCAATATTTTCTAGCTTATTTGGCTAGCCCAGCTCAAAGGCGAATTAAGTTAACGTGGGCTGCCTATTGCAAAAATGAAAGCAAATTTAGAAACAAAAATAAGGCTATCTATTTGCAAGCGTTGGACCAAAAAGTGTTTGATTTAATTTATGCAGATATTGAGATAAATTTAAGAAACAAAGTACAAACGTAGTGCCCTTTGGCTATGCAGCTCAGAGCAAGTGGCTGGATCGCACCCCTCTAATGCTGACCCTGAAATCTTAAAAGATAATGTTGTTGTGCATTCGATACTATTACGATAGTTTATTTGTGTATATACATTAATTTGATATTATTTGAACCGTAGGCTTTACTTATTAATATGAACTTTTAACTGAAATTGGACAGTTTAAAAAACTTGACCTTATTGGAGAGCAGTGAAGATGCGCTTGCGGCGGCGATGGACGCACAAATAAACACCTTGGACGAGGAAGCATTGAATGCACTGCTTTTCGCAGAAACACGCAACAATTCTCGGAAAAAACCCACGGTAAGAAATACATGACTAAATATTTACATAACTGTAAAATACTGTGAAATAACGAATGATAGGTAAATATCCACTTTTTTAAAATTAATTATATTATTATATATAGTGTTACTAAAACAATAGGCCTTTTAGAAGAAAAACTTTCGCAAAAAGCAAATATGCCACAATAGTTGGTATGTTAAACTTCTCCGAGTTGGATTTCAATAACCATCGTAGAAATAACTCTGTTGGCAGATGGACACTAAAGGTAGTGTAACTAAGTAATTCTAGCAAGGTAACTTAAGTTGTTAATTGTCTAAAATATCTAAATCATTTAAGAAACAGGTTATAACTTTTAAAAAATTACATACAGGTACGTAACCAGACAAGATCAGTTCAAGATCGCTCCGGTGATGGTTGGAGTGCTTTCACGAAACTCCCACATCTCAGTGGTCATAGTAAGCCACTACATAGACGTGGCACAAGTCAAAGCTCTACGGAAGGTACGTTGAATGCATTTCAATAATACCTAATACCATCAAAGAATAAATGGACAAGGTATAAGACTCGACTGAAAGATTACATGTGTTAAATATGCAAAGTTGAGATGGATGTGTGAAAGCAAGGAAAAAAGCACCTGTCATAAAGAGGTTAGGAGTATTAGGTTAGCGTGGTATGGGTACGTCAGGAGGGGAAATGAAACTTATATGATTACAAGAATGTTAACTACTCGTATGAAGGTAGACGGATATAGAAGTAGAGGAAGACCGAAGAAGTATGAACGTATCGTATGAAATCGTATCGTGTTTGAAAGGTATAAATACTGATACGACAGTTGATAAAGAAGGGAAGAAGAGTAGAAGAGAAAAAAAAGTTTTGCCAACCTCATTTAGTATGACAAAGTGATTAAATTTTTTAAAGAGACAAATTGTGCTAGATGTTTGCCGACGGTAAGAAAATGGTCACAATTTTTTTTTTATTGTGGTTGGTAATTTAAAGTTATGGATATGAATTGGAAATTAACCTTGTTAGCTTAGTTGTCGTGAGCGCGACTGCTATTATCGACGTCCTAGGTTCATTCCCAGTTGAAATTCGGAGTAGCAGCTCGGATTTTGGCTTTGTGCCTGATTAATGGCAAAAGGCTCGCACCCTATTACATGGGACCTAAAAAATATACCAGGCGAACTGTGGGTGTACATTAATACACATCTGCCTAACCCTTCGGGTATACAGCCGTGATTTAAATATGATGGTATGTTATGAAATGGGTGAAGATTGTAGATAACATGCTGAACTAAGAGTGAAGTCCGACTCTCAAGTACATCTCCCAGAAGATATCGATAGGTGTATGGAACGGAATATCTGGACGCAGATGTCTAATAATTTCTGAAATTACGTGTATTTATTTTTTAAATTACTGATTTCAGAAAATAAAATGGATGTGGACTTGGCCCAATCAATTTCTGTAACTCGCCCTTTGGCTGAAGCTGAGTGTGATAGTACGCCAACAGTTCTAGAAAATCATTTTACAAAATGTAAGTACAAAATTTAAAATATTATAGATTTTGTAAAAAAAAAATTGAATCGGCTTATAGTTATACAGACACAAATATTTAAAAAAAATTTAAGTACCCAAGGTCTTTACCAAAGAAAACTTCGTTAGTGTATATACATGAAGATTTAATTAATGGTACATAGTTGTCTCACACTTTAAACAAAGTGATGTGAACATTATACCAATGGCGCTGCTTGTTTTTATGTTATGAAATAGCAAAGAGTAATATAGTCCGCCTAATCATTAAGTGAGTAATCACTCCAGCCTAATAACTATATAAAAGCAACCTAAAGAGAGGTATGGCACAGAAAAATTTCTTTGGAAATTTCATTCTACTGAGACAGTCCGTCTGGTGGAACACCTCCATCCTACAGAAAATCGCAGCAAAATAACCTTCTCTTATATTCGTGCGTTGAGTAGCGTTTCCAGAACTCCTTGGGAAAGATTGCAAATAAGCATACGGCCCACTGACGGTGAACGGTTACCGTGGATGCTTTATAACACCATACTGTAGAAACACAACACAAGCTTTTTTGACTTTGAACTTCTATAGGGTATATAGGTATTTCAAAAGTCGGACTGCCCCAAATAAATAAAAGTTTCCAAAGAGATTCCTTATATCCTTTATTTCTATTATATTCATCAATCCCTTCGTGCAACCAGGCAGTCTGTTAAAATATTATATAGGTATATCGATAATCACAATTTCAGCTCTCAGCCCTGACACGGGGGCTAGACGGAAACAATTCGCCTACACTAAATCTTCATCATGCGATACAGGAACTGATACTGCTCTAGGAAACATTGCTGTTAAACATTTGGCAGTTCAAATGCCTATAGCGGCATATGAGCAATATGAAAGGTAATAAGCAAATAATCATAATAAATAATACGCGAGAAGAAAACTTCGGACTCCTTTTTAAGTGTATTGTGTCCACGGAAATCTATGAGATTTGGCATGGTTAAATTTTATATGGAGAAGGAGTGCAGAAAGCTAAAATTTATGTATAATATCTGTTACTAATATATTAAATTAAATAAATTAATACTGCGAAAATGACCAGTGCCATTGAACTTAGACCTCCCAAAATATTGACATTGTCACTTAATGAAAAGTAACAGCAAGTTATATAATAATCATTGTCTAGGTTCCTAATGCAAATGTCACACAGAAAATAGTCTATGATTAAAAAGTCGCTGGTCGAATCGATCATTGGACGACCGCTAGTAAAAATAATGCTAGTAATAATGCCAGCTTTTAAGTGTCACACTTGCTGGTAATGTGGCCTCTTCCCAAAGGAAGTCACGGGTTTAAATAACACGGCAGCCCTTGACGAATTTGCTATGTCAAACGGCGAGTACTCAACAGTTTTATATTTTTCCCACATACAGTGGACTACAAGATTATTTTAACATCGGCAGTTAATGCTACCAACTGAAACTAGTAAAAGACTGTGGATTTCGAAAAATTCATTGGTATATTTCATTTATACGCGTCGTATTTCGAAATCAGCGGGTACATTATCAATTTCCATTATCGCAGGCCGAAATAACAGCAGCGAATAGTGATATATTTTTGATCTCTCGGCAGTCGCCACTATTTTGGCATTGTATTGTGCTTACCACCAGGAGCAGCTTTCGTCATTTTCCCGTGCTACTTCTTCTTCTTATTTTGGCACCGCAAAAAGCAATTGCCACCGTCAATGTTTCCAAGTCTTCGTAGTAGTAAGTATTTTACTCAAAGTGGTGTCTAATAAGATGATGGCTCCCTTGTTAGAGCGATTAGGGAGTTTTTGTGACATTTCAAAATTCATGCTTTCTGTTTATATTTTCAATCCACTTCTTCTGCTATGATTTCATCACGAGGTTTTCCTTAACCGAAAGCCCAGGCTCATTGAAGGGATTTGAAGTCACGTCGATCGACGCGATGTTCCAATGATTATAATAATTTATGATGTTGATCACCGAAACGATTGTTTTTTTAGTATGACCGTACTCGAACTTGCCGAGGCGCTTTCACACCGGAGTCGCGAAGTCCACCGCACACTGCTACTCTTGGAATTATTGCAAAAAATATTGGAAAAGAATATTCCAGCAAATAGTTTGCGTGAACTTGTCTTGCGCTCTCTCTACATGCATATTGATTGTGAGGACGAGCGAGTGCTGGTCGCCATTGCGAGGGCCATGCTGACGGTAACTATTATACTCGTGTTTAAAAAAAAACATTGTAGTAACAAAAAGTCTGCGTCATAAAATTACTTGATAAACCTCTTTGCTTCATTGTGTTGAAGATATTCAGATTCGGTGTCACTCGCCAGTAAAATTTGCGGTAGACCTTTTGGATAGTGAGAATAGTGATGTTTGTTGACTAAGTATGATGAGTCGTTGCTTGCTAAGCCTCGTGTTTTATTGTGGTGAATATATTACTCACACTCGATGTTATTTTTTTAAATGCTGTATTGGTGATGAATGCTTTTCCAATTTTATTTCGGTAAATTAATTTCGTGTAAATTAAAAATAATTCTGGTGTCGTCATAGCAGTATAGTTTTTTTTAATCCTCAGTACATTTTTGCTTTTCATTATATAGACCATCTGATTATACCAAGACGACTGTGACTCTCTACCATGTGAATTCACTGAAAAATGCAGGAAAATGTACATTTTTACAGATGTTTGGGAGAATATTTAGAAATTAGTAAAAATAAGTCCTTTTTCTTTCTAATACTGTCTGACTATAAAATATGAACATAGGTATTATATGATCCTTTCAAATATGTCGCACCAATAAGATAAAATATAAACAATGTAACAACTGTTATCTTATTTAAACAGATTTCTAATGAATAGATGGCGCCTTTTACATGTTAGTTGAACATATGTATTTTCAATCACCAGTTAGATCAATTTTTACGAAAAAAGTAATTCTCCATTTTTCATCAATAGCGAGAAACGTACGCTTTAATTTGATGTTTTTTTTATCTTAAGTTTTTAGAGGCTTTTATGCAATTCGCAAATTTCTGCATCATCGTAACATAACCGTAATATACTTCATCGTAAATTGATGTTTTAATTATTAATTTTGACGAAGAATTAAACGATTTATGACATTGCCACCAAAAAAAATTTTTTATAAATATTGTATAGAGATAGTCAAATGGTTAGATACTTCAATAGCTAGACCACGGATACAAACTCACCAAAGGCAGCAATATTTAAAGAAGTTGGAATTTATTTACAGATGCGGGTAACGGGCACACATTTAGCTTCAGCTTGCAAACTGGTCTTCAAAATCGCTAGAAATGACAAGAATGATAGCTTTTTCCGAAACACGAACCTCCTCGGTAAGTAGAGACGCTTCGTTTATTACTTTAAGTTTTTAATCACTTCAATTTATATCTTCTCTTTTACAATGTATCTTGGCTAATTTCCTATATTATTTGGAAACGGCCCTCCTAATCTCAATGCACCAGACCTAATTGTCTCATTTCCGAGTATCGTAACGTAAACCTATCGTCGTCATGTCCCTCCGTATTGTTCCTAACCAGGTGGTTAGTGACATACCTCGACTTTTTTAAGATCTTGTCATATGATCTATGTATATCACGACGCACATCATCAGCATACCAGCGCATATGATTTTCAGCAATTTTGTCATGAATTTTCACAACTTTATATTAAATGACTTCCATTTCTATAACGATAGTTGTATCATTAAAATGAATGTAATGTATTAAAATGATTAATGATTATGATGTAGCATTAAAAGTAAATGTCGGTAGTCGGTGTCATCTCTTCGGTTATGAAATCTGGAGCGTATTTTTTTACTTTCAATAATTTATAGAAGCATAATTTTAAGGTGTCACAGAAACACCCTGGACTGTTTTATCATGGGTTATAATCAGAGCTGACCTAGAGCCCTTAATCAAGGTAGAATGAGATTGTCTTTCGGCGCCCTTTGGTTGACGCTTTCACACCATATTGAAGTGTCTGTTTACGGATTACTGTAACCAACGACAAAAAACCAACAGGGAGTAACATAAGCTACATTTATTTTAGAAAAAAGCTTGGAGTTCCACGCAAATAATATAAAAAGCATTTTTATCTTTAAATTATAAATCAATAATAATTATCAATTTTTATGTAAATTAATTTACTGGCATTTTTCGCTTAATTATTTTATTTTTTGCATTTAATATTTTGACGCCTTTTGCTACCTGGCGCTCATAGCGACCGCACCTCTCGCTCTAGCCTAGGTCGGCGCTGGTTATTGTGGTTATTATGTTAATTAGAGTTACTCGTGGAGGGTTGTGGTAGAGCGGACCCGGTGACAGAGGGAGAGTGCTGTGTGTATGGCGCGGGTGCACTCCGGTTCCTCGCGCTGGAGCCGCGGCTGTGTGAGCTGGCTCATCGCGCCGGAGCCCTACATCTCGCTGTATTGCATCTCAAGATACTAAACGCTGCGGTAAGTTTAATTCATCTCATCTGCCTCCGCAACTTCAAATGACTTCGCAAGCTGACTATTTGCTTAAAATTAAAGTTGATTATTTTATAAAACTGGAATATATCTATATAAAGCTTAAAAAACAGTACAAATCTGGTACAAATAATTATCTATTTACTTAATTTTTCCTTCCGAAAATATTTTTTGTCTGCGAGTCACGTAATTGGAAACGCCTTATAGAAAATGTGACATCATCGTTCAATATAAGGTGCATTCGGCTAATTCCGAAATTCGGGTTATTCCGATAATTACTAATTTCTACTAAACGCGGCAATATTTTATGCTTTTCCAACATTTACCGGGTACCCTTCTTAATACGCTATCCTGCTTTAGTTGACTCAGGTTGTCCCGAGCGAGCAATCGTACTTATCGCAAGATTTTTATGAAACAGTGATTTTTCCCGCGTTTTTGGGTTATCAGAATTACCCGAAGATCCATATTTAAGAACTTTGGTAATTTATATATCTGATATTTTTTTAATCCATTAGATTATCGTTTTAGTGCACTGCTGACTAGGTATAGAAAACTCTAACTCATCATTTTCTCCTTTTTTCAGAATTACCCGAACCGGGGAATTCCGAATCATAAACAATTCGGATTTATCCGATCTTAATTTTCTATAGAAATAATCAGTGGTTCTCAATGTTTCATTTCTTATTTATGGGAATGGTTGAATTTGTGTTTCAATTAGTATAGTTTCTCAATATACACTAAACTATTTCAAATTTACGTTTCAATTTCTTAGGCACACTATAAAAAGTGATGACAACATACATAACTAGTCGGAACTCTTTCTACCTATATAGTCTGCTTAAACAAAAAACGTTTATGCCGGAATTTTTGTTAAGTTAAGTTTGAGAGTTTTGACACTCTCCGGGTGCACTTTTCGACTAGGATCAAAGATAATCGCGGCGCTCTTCGAGGGGTTGACGGCTATGCGCCATTTGGTGTACCATTTACCGAGAGTGGTGACTGCGCGTTGGACTCTGTGTCTGAGCCTAAGTCTGTTCCTATTCGACGCGTAGATGACTGTGTCGTCAGCGTATAGACCTACCTGGACCCTAGGAGGACGAGGTAGGTCACTGACATACAGATTGAAGAGACAAGGCGCCAGAATGGAGCCTTGCGGGACGCCCGAGCGTATGGGGTGGGCTGTGGAGAGTACACTTTCCGCTCGGTAGCGGAAGGTGCGGTCGGTGAGGTAGTCGCGGATAATGTGAACTAACCTATCTGGGACTTGTAACTGGTGTAGCTTGTGGACTAGTCCGGCGTGCCAGACCTTGTCGAAGGCCTTGGCGACGTCGAAGAAGACCGCGAGCGTACGGTATGGAGGATCTTTCGCGAAGTTAGTCGCTATGTGCTCCGTGAGGCGTTGCACCTGGTGCGTACACGAGTGTCGAGCGCGGAACCCGAACTGTTCCGGTGGATATAGATTTTTCTCGTCTATCACGGTTTTGAGACGGTTCAGAAGGAGCCGCTCGTAGATTTTACCTAAGGTATTCAAGAGACTGATCGGGCGATAGCTGTCGGGAAGCGATGCTTTTTTGCCGGGTTTATGTATCCCTATGACTATGGTCGTTTTCCAGGCGGCTGGGAAATGGCAGTGGGCGATGTTTACATTGAATATGCAAACCAAGAGTGCTATGAGGTGATCAGGAAGAAGTTTGAGTACTTCGTTCCGGATCCCGTCAGGACCGGGAGATTTTTTGAGCTTAAGGCCCTTAATGACGGAACAGACTTCGTCAGATGTGACCGTAGTTAGGGTATCCGCGGGTGGGACCGAACTGAGTTCCTGTACCGAGGATTCGATTGTGTTGACATGTACGGCGTCTATGTTGTCGCAGTTTGGAGAGCACTGGCTCTCCAAGCTTGCGACAAGACACTCCGCTTTGTCTTCGCTATCGAACGCGAGTGGGAGGCCCGGGCCTCTTTCGAGGGGTGGTAGTTGGGAGGAGTGTTCTATTTTTAAAAATCTGGCTAACTTCCAGTATGTGAGATGGGACGGTCTGAGACCCTCTACGAGGTTGTCCCAGCTGTGACCTCTGTATTCAGTGATGCGAGCTTTGAACTCTCTTTGTAATGCGCGTAACCGTGCGCAGTTTTCCCTGGACGGGAATGAGTCGTGAGCGCGTGTCGCGGCGTTCTTTTCCGTCTTTAACGCTCGCAGGTCGGCAGGGAGTATAAAGCGGCGATCGCTCACCGTTTTGACCTCTCTCGAGGCCTCTCTGATGCTGACCTGGAGGTGGTCAACGAGGGAATCGATCGCTAAGTCGGCGTCTGCGGCCGACTGCAGTACGTCAGGGACCCTATCTAGGCTGTCCGAGGACGGCCTGTCCGCGAGTAAGTGCTTGAGTTTCGCGTAGTCAACCACCTGGACGGACGGAGGACTATGGTCGGAGGGATGTCCTAGTCGGAGGATGACCGGGCGGTGATCGGAGTCGAGTTAGTGTACGACTTCTAAAAGTTGTAACCGAAGCTCGATACCTTTCAATAGAGCCACATCAAGGACTGTCGGACGACAGTGATCCTGAAAGTGGGTGGATTCGGAGGGAGCTAACACGTCAAAGTTCATGTCATTGCATAGCTGATTGAGTATATTCCCGTTACGGGAGTCTCTCGAACTGTTAAAGCAAGTGTGACCGCTGTTGAGGTCGCCTGCTATGATTACGGAGGGACCGAGTGAAAAGAGTGCCTCCAGATCGGACCGGAGGAGTCTTTTCGATGGTGAAAGATATGCGGATACGATTATGATTGACAGGTGGTCAGTCATACCTAGTCTACATATAGAAACTTCCAAATTGGTAAGTTCGGGAGGGTCAATTCGCCTACCGTATAGTGAACGTTTGTAGTAAATGAGAGTGCCGCCTCCTTGGGTAACACGGTCATTTCTAATAATGTTATAGTTAGCGACCTTAGGGTTGCGCCTACTAGGTTTTAGAAGTGTTTCTTGTACGAGAAACACATCTAACTGACGCTCAACTAGGAAGTTAGCCACGAGATCACGCTGAGAAGCAAGGTTCCTAGCGTTAAAGAAGGCAATGTTAATTCCTTTCGGTTTTAACTTATCCATTGGTAGGCTTTCGGTTTGCGGCATCGAGGTCTAGACGGTGTATCGTCTCCGATAGCCGGGGGAATTTCCACACGGTCATTATGCAACCGTGTTCGTTGAGATAGTCGACGTATGCGCCGACTTCCGTGACGCTGTGCTCTCAGAGCAACAGGGCAATAAGGACAACGTCCGATGGAGGAGGAGAACCGCGTGGAGCGGAGGTTTGAGCAGCCATAAGAGGCTGTGGTTTAGGGGCCAATTCCAAGTCCATAAGGGGCTGGGGATTGTGGCGAGAGGGGGCCCACGGGGCCCGAGGGCCCAGTATGGGCTGCGGGGGCACACTAGGTGCGGGGACAACGGCCGCAGGAGCGCGGGCTGCGTTCGGGAGGTTAGGAAAAGCCTCCATTGACAGCAGGGGCTGTGGTTGGGGGCGAGGGGCATGGTCGACGGGGGCGTGAGGTGCCCCTCTGATGGGCGGGTGGCCTCATCCGTCGGGGGCGCGTTGCGCGCGGGGCTTTTGGGCACCCGCGATAGTTCGCGGGGTGCCCTTCTTGACCGCAAAGTACGCAGCTCGGCTCACCAGGTGAGTCGCGCGTGCGGGGACACTCCCTAGTGGAGTGATTCTCGGGGCACTTGACGCACCTTGGAGTGAGATGACAGTGGCGGGAGGAGTGCCCGTACAATTGGCAGTTGTGACACTGCGTCGGGATTCTATTTTTGTATGGGTTATCTACTGTGATGCCTGAGAGGCCGCACACAGTAGCTATGTTATAGATAGCTTTACCCTCGGGGGTTCTATCTAGAATAACCACTACCATAGGGAATGGTTTTCTGTCTGGGCCGTACATCCGGTGTACTTCGTGCACCGGATAGTTTTGGGAGCGGAGGGATTCGAGTACTTCCTCAGGGGGGATCTCGAAGGGGATTCTACGGATTACAACGCGCAGTTTCCGGTCTTCGTTTAGTATGTACGTATAGTACGCTAGTTTTTTCTCCGTGAGGAGCCTAGTGAGGTCTCGGTGGGCGTCCGACGTGCTCACCGAGACTTGTATGCCCGTGGCGATGCTACGGGCTTTCGTGTAGGGGATTTTTGAGAGTCTAATATTTGACTCTAACTTTGTCCAGACGGCTTTGTCCTGGACAATAACGGGCGGGGGGCGGGCTTTCCTCCCGGGAGGGCCTGCCGCGGGCGCGGGGCGCGTGGTAGACGTGGGAATGGGGGTGCGCGTGTCGAGATCCGGTCTCGGTGCTTTTGGGGCCCTGTCTTCGTCGCTGTTAGCGGCGCGTTTCGTTTTTCTAGATACGACGGTGGTAAAACCGTCGTCATCGTTGGCAGCGGGCCGGATGTTGGGGATTGTTTGATCCATCTGATTCGGATCAGTGGATACGGGAGACTCTACAGGGAGAGCTGCGAAGGAGTTATGCACGGGAAGTGCTTTGCCTGCAGGCGTATCGGAGCGCCTTCCGCGGGGAATAGAGTTTCGCGAGTTAGAGCGGGAGGGGCGGCGCGCACCATGGCCTTTGGACAGAATGTCTTCAGGTGTAGGCACGGCGGGGTTTAAGTATGGCGCGGCGACGATGGGTGCAGCGGCGGTGGGCGCGTTGGCGGATATGGACGCGACGGCGGATGTAGACGCGACGACGGCGGAGGTAGACGCGACGGCGGCGGGTTCGGAGTCGACTAGCTCGTATGTCGCACCGGGAGTTACTTTGAGTGTGGATGTGTACTCGGCGTACAAGTCAGGGACTCGGAGCTTCATAAAGTTGAAGACCTTATGAAGCTCATATTCGTGCACTGTTATTTCTTTTGCCATCCCGCTGGCGGTTGGGGGGGCGGGGGAGTGAATTTAAGAAACCTCCCTGCCTGGAGGGCAGGGGGGTACGTCAAATGAGTTTAACGGGCTCCTCGAGCCCGGAGCAATGACACCTGTGTGTCACGGTGTAATGACGCACAGGAAAGGACCTATCGTTTCCCTAGGGGAGTCCCTAGCAGTCTCGTGGCAGAGGACGCAGACCGGTAAAACCGCGGCTCCACCCAAACAACCACGAGGATGGAATGGTAAGGATAGGAAGGGTTGGGTAGGAGACACCTGGGGCTTAACTATGCAAAAAGGCAAAGGCTAAGATTCCCAGGCCCGTCCGAGTTATCGTTTACCTCAGAAGGAGGTAACCGGAGAGCGCTCGGGTCACGCCCCGTTCGTCTTCGTTAACACCGCTAGGTATCCGACGAACGACCACTAAACGTGGATTTGCGTGTCTTTGAAACAAGATTCGCGCTGAAAAGCGCGTTTGTTGTCGTACTAAGAAGTACGGTTTTTCGTGTACACCGAAGTGCTACACGAAATGCGCGAGCGAGACGGCGCTATGCGCGCAACGAGTACCCAGATACTCGCTACACAACAATAACACCGTCTTCGCTATAAACCGCGGTATGTAAAGGCTTAAAAGACTAGCTTTAAACCGTGTACTTTGAACCGGCAGGCCTAGGACCGGGTCCGTGGATCAAAGCAAACAAGTCTCAACTAGTCTAAGCAGAGCGCGAAGTTCAATGAAATAGCTTAAAAAACCAGCTTTAGATTGTGTACTATGAACCGGCAGGCCTAGGACCGGGTCCGTGGATCAGAGTAAACACTCGTAAACTAGTTCAAGCAGTAATGAAATAAATTACGAGAGCGATCGAGAGTGCTAACGGACACGTCCGTTCACACCAACGGTCGAAATCGGAATCCTTCGCCTCGCGCAGTACTGCCGCCCTCTCCGCTATATTTAACCTCGCCCTTTGCCTCGCAACCGGTAGTGCGATGGATTCCGTGCGGGGCGTCGCTCAGCCAATGAGCGCGCACGCCCTGTGTGCGCGCTCTCGGCAGTACCATGAGTCACCATGCCAGATGTTCCGAGTCTGGCATGGTTCATCCTTACAACTAGTGAAATTTATACATTTAAACTTACAACTAGCTATATTCTTATTCTAATCGTTTTAAAATACACATATTCACACATATTCAGTTCATATTATTATATCTATTCCTAACACGTATTATTTCATTTACTTGTTCATTCTATACTATTAGACTATCGTTATTCGCTCGCCCCGCTCGCTGTCCGCAACAAGTTATATACGTATACTTATTAATTATACAATGCTAATTTAAAGAATTGGTTACAGAAACATGCCAAATAAATATACTAAAAAGAAAATATCCAAATATATACAAAAATATATAATAAATGCTGTTAAAGAAATTAAAAACGATAGATTATCCATTTACGCTGCAGCAAAAAAGTACGGAATACCTTCAACAACTCTTTATGACAGGGTCAAGGAAACATATAGAACAAATGTTGTAGGTAGACGATTAGCCATTCCGCGGGAAGTAGAAAATAGATTGGCCGACGCTATCAAAGCTATGGAAATCCGTCCCATTAGTGGTGGGTGACAGTTTAATAGTGATTAATATAAATTGTATGTTGGACAGATTTTCGGTACATCGTGACATGTGACCGATTTCTTCTATTTTCGATGCTGGCATGGACTCTTAATTATGGTATAATCGTATCTCGATTAAACATTTTTAAATTTTAATCTTATTCATGTTGTCGTTTTGTAGGTATTTTATTGATTGTTCATGTTTTGAGATGATTTTTATTTTGTTTTTAAATAAAAGATCAGTTTGTTACAGTAATGGTAGATTACGTATAATTGCTATTAGAAACTATACTTGTTAAGTAAAATACATTATTAGTAATTAATAATTTTTAAAAGTGTGATAAGAAAAAATATTTGAAACTATAATAGGTACTTATAAAATTTTCAGCCTTAACTTTTATCGTAAAAGGATAAATGAAAGGCTTTTTTGTATGATTTACTTAATAATGTTATTATTTTGAAAAACTTTGATTATGCTAATGAATATGTTTTATGTTGAATCTTAATTGCCTCATTTTATATAAAACTGTATTATTTGTCGATTATATTTTTATTGCAAATGTCTTTTGTTGTTTGTACAATTACTTACCTACTAAAAGTTTGAGAAACATAGATTATTTGTCGGGTAATTCCGTAATAAAATATCAATTTTATATGCTTTGGCTACTTAGAGGTCAGTATCAAGAAACATATTTTGCGAGGGTAAATCTGAACGGAAACGAAATATGTACCCAATGCCGTAACTAAATAAAACCCACTTTTTAATGTCATGCGGAATTGCCCGAACATACTTCGGAATTGTACTGACACGGAGAAAAAATAATCCGAATTTTAAATATTTTTATTAAAGAATTCTTATGATATTTATTTAATTTATTTTAATAGAACCGTAGACTATACATTGAAGTAGACAAAATAAACTGAGTGATAAAGTTAACTCCACCTACTCTGGAATAACAAATGAAAATAGAAACATCACTACAAGTCTTCAAAAATCCTTTCGTAATTACCCGAATGCACCTTACATGGTTATAAATGATAAATGACTAAAATGATTACTAAGCGTTGAAATACCATATTTAAAATTATACATAACTGAAATTCTACTAAATTCAACCTTAGTTTTATTTATTGAATGATGATGTCACGCTGGGTTTTTGCGGCATGTTTTTTTATTTACATTACCTACTAAAAATATATATTACTTTGAAAGGTGTCTTCTTCTTCTTTGATTTAAGAGCTCTTGTCGGTGGAGCAGTTACCACTGTTCCCTATCCTCTTCCTTTCTTTTGACCTCTTGATATGAGGCAACTCCCACTTTAACCTTCACTTGTTGGAAAAAGCTTCATCTAAGTCTTTCTCTTCCTGTCTTTCCTATATATGTAATATATAATTATGTAATAATATTATTTCACTGGCATTATTTTCGGCATATAAAGTGTTTAAAAGAATTTTCTAAAAGTTTTCTACTCCCAGTCTGAATACGGTCCTAAGAGAGTTAATATGCCACAGAAAACATAAAAACGAATCTTCAATAAATCATGATATGGAAAAAATAACGATTCGTTGATGTGCGAATATGCCCGTACTAGGGCTGAGATGTTCCGGTGGTGCAAGCAGCGCACAGCACCCTGGCGATAACCAAGGACTAGTAGTAAAATAAAAAAATGGTGTGCAGGTACTAAAAAATTGAATTGTTTATTGAATACAGAAAGCGGAAAACTCCCGATCTGTTTCGGAGGAATCGACACACGCGCTCTATCAGCTTACTGGAGCGTTGCGTAACTTAGCGGGGAGCGGGGAGAGAGACGCGCGCGAATTCGTAACAAGTGGCGCGCTAAGCGAGCTGCTCACGGCGCTCACCCTACACACCGATCAAGATGTGCTCACAAATGTCGCCAGATGCCTTAGGTGAATATTTTTATACGTGGAACACGCACACATTGAAACTTTATCGATTCAAAATTTAACAGACGCGAGGTTACCCAAATGGCTCATAATGATGTCCTCATCCGAACGCTTTTACTCTCAGTCCTGTCCGAGTGCGCTATTATGCTGCATACCGACAGGGCCAACGAACGTGTATGAATGTCCAGAGTTGGTGTGGCCAATCGACACCACACTCGCTCGGTTGATTTTGCTGTTGTGTCCCACACAGCGTGCGGTGTTCATCGGCCACGACCACTCGGAGCCTTCGTTCGCTCTGTCTGTACGTGGTCTTAGATGTTTCACATTAAAAATTATAAAATGTTGTCAACCAGCGTGTTATCTGCGGAAGAGGCATGCTGCGCGTGGTTATGCGCCTCACCGGGCAGCGGTCGCGCGGTGTTGCGCGCTCTTGCCGCGTGTGCACCTCGCGCCCCTCTCGCCGTACGGCTCGCCTACACTCTCGGGAACATGGCCGCCGCTGACGAACGCGCTAGAATTCACGTATCTATTTTTATCTTCTTGATCGATGAACGTGATGTCCGTATTATCCATATACGCTACCGCTGGGCCATCATTTTAGTTTTTGAGAGAGATGGCGATGACCCTTATGACCCCCCTTAGATCCGCGTCTGGTTGTAGCCTGACAGAAAATATCACTGCCTCTAAACCTAATCAACATGAATGTATTTATTTATATCTTTTAAATTGATGTGTATTCTTCAAATAAATACTTAACAATTTGTACATTTTGTATCTTCATAGATTTACAACGAAGATGGAGGCATTGACGTTCTTTTGACAATATTAGAGTCATACACGAAACGTAATGAAAATGACACTCGAGATGTAGACGCGGATCCGGATCTACATCTTGTTGGTAAATATAATTAGAATGTATTATTAATTCTACTTAAAATTAAATTTATTGAAAATCTGAAAGAGTTAGTTATTTCGTTTGATAATACAGTAAAAGCTCCTTATTCGCGCTTCCTTTCATCGCGTTTACACTATTCGCGATATAAAAAATGCGACCCGATTCCTATATTCGCGGCTAAAGATTTCTTTATTCGCGGATCTAATCGGTACATGGACTCCTTTGATTGCAAACATAGCCGAAATTGCGAATGGAATAGGACGAGATGGGTTCGAAAAGATAGAATCAAGTGACATTCAGAAGTTGCTTGAATCGCATGATGAAGATTTGACTGAAACCGACTTGGAGGAAATGTTAAATTCACAGCCCGTTGAATAAGAGGCTTCAACAAGCACGGGAAACGTCACATTTAATTTGAAAAATCTTAGTAAAGGTTTAAAAATGACAAATGAGCCTTGTGATTTCTTTATGAAAATTGATCCGTCTAAGGAATGAAAAGTTATTTTTAAGAGGCAAATTGCTAATGCCACTGCAGAACATCAGTCTGAATTGAAGCAGCTTTTAAAAACCGCCAAGCAAGAAAAATTACAAAATTCTTTAAACCATTGCCTAAGCCTGAAGATAATAATTAATCAATATGGTCAAAAACTTCAATTAGTTTGTCATCTAGGAACGTATCCCCTATAAATTAACATTGCATATTCACGGTTTCTGTATTCGCGACATATTTGCGGAACATATTATATACCCCGCGAATAAAGTTTTACTATCCACTATATTACACTATAACTTTTAAAATGCATCGGCAATTGTTTTTTTAATGAAACTTCACAGGCCGCGATTCGTTAATTGGGCGAGAATTCAGAGTTAAGTCTCAACGACGCTTCACGTTTAGACATTTCGTTACATGAGAGAGAAGAAAGATATATCGTAGAAAGAATAAGAAATACAGCTAGTTAAACATTGTACCTAATATAACTAATACACAGTTTGCTTAAACTATCATGATATTCCGTCTCCATTTTTTAAACTTTTACTTCTCTGACGTGTACTGTTCAACAATTTTTTTTTAAATTTAATTTGATATATCACACAATAGTTAACAAATTTAATATTAAACGAAATCTGTCTTTTCCAGGTAGTGACTTGTGCGGATCGGATGGTTCCAATGAAGATGTTTTAATAAAGGTACCTTTATAATATGCCTAATACACTTTTCTTGAAAAAGTACATTGGCTGCAAAGTCATCAGAGGCTTTTCTTTCTGTCGGTCGAACAGCCAACCCTAATAAATAATACTAATAATACCACAGCCTATTTGTTGTTTACCCAACACTGCTGGGCATATTGGGTGGCCTCTTCCCAATAGAAGGCAAGGGCTTAATCACCACGCCAGTCCACGACGTATTGTCGATTTCGAACACCGATAAATCACCTGTTCTATATTTTTCCCACATTGAGTGTACTACAAGAATATTTCTTAAGCGTTCAAGTTTCCTCACGATGTTTTTCTTCACCGTCACCAACGTCACCGTTACCAATTTGAATTGTGGTTGGAATTAAGTGGTTTTAATGTGCTTAAAAATTCTAAAATAATAATTTCAGTTTGGTTATTTAATGATTTATCATAAAGGTAACTAAAATATTGAGGCTGAGAATTATAATAATCAGTGTTATATAATCAGCAATTAACAACATTAAAATATTAACATATTTATTAGCTATTTATAATGTTTATTTAAGATGAACATCTTTAAGCTTCTAGTCTAGTTCACTTTCCGTTTCTACTTTAACCTGTTATTAGTTTATTGTTTAGATAATTAATAATATCTGGGCGACCAAGCGACGTGCGATGTCTTACAAAAATAATAAAAAAACGCCTATCTAGATAAACTTGGAATGTAAAACATTATCTAAACACAAAATTTCATCGAAATCGTTGAAACCGTTTGAGATAGTTTGTGATTAGATATATACCTACATAGATGTAACTTGTGTGACAGACGGTACGCGTGATGGCAAACCTTTGCCTGACTGAGTACATCGGCAGAGGGCTGGTCGAAGCATACGCTGAGCGCATAGTCGATGCCCTGTATGCGTGCCTACAGTTGTCTGAGAAGCAACCCGATGCGGTATGAACTACATCAATAGGCCTTGGCTCTTCAGCTCTTGAGCTGGCTACATGAGAACCTTGTCATTCGCTACACGACTGATTCCTATTATAAAAGGATCCTTATAAATATGTAGGAGACTTTAAATCGTCATGTCTGCCAACGGGATCCCGTGGCTTAAGAAGTGGCAAAGTAGTAAAATTTTGAAATTTTTTTTAAAGACTTGGGTTATAATTACCGAAATCGCTTTTATTTATTACTAGCTGACCCGCGCAACTTCGTCTGCGTCACATAATGGAAGCTTTCAAAAGGAATAAATTTTTCCCGTTTTTGCAACACTTTTCATTGATGCTCCGCTCCTATTGGTCTTAGCGTGATGTTATATAGACTATATCCTTCCTCGATAAATGGGCTATACAGTACTAAAATACTTTTCCATTCGAACCAGTAGTTCCTGAGATGAGCGCGTTCAACCAAACAAACAAACTCTTCAGCTTTATTATATTAGTATAGATTAAGAAACGTGGAAAATTGTTTTCAGACAGTTTGCTAGCGGCGGAAATGGCAGCAAAGGGGGCGAAAGTAGCCTAAATTTTTGAAGAAATAAGCCATTACGTGCCTGCCGTTTGATTTAATGTTTTATTTATATTTAAAAAGCCATACGCAAAATGACAGACAAAAAGGCCATGGCGAAAACCGCGGTATATGCTTAATCAAAAGCACGGTGATTCTCAAGCACTTTTAGGGAACTTTCGTTGCATATTCGCCTTAAGTAAATGGTGACTGACTGATTTTACTATAAATAAATACAATTTTATATTACATAACATATTTTGTATGAAAATTGTGTAAAAAAGATCTAATTTAAAAGCTATTCTATGTCATAAAAAATTACCAAAAAATCAATAGACATGCATGTATGCGATTATTATTTTTGAAAATTTTAGGGTTTTTTGTACCTATTTGCTGCCACTTTCGCCACTAGCAAAGTGTTCGCCAACAATTTTCCAAATGAATAAAAGCTATTTTGGTAATTATTACCCATGCATCCTTATGTGTTGACAAGGTTTTTTTATATATCCAGCTCTTGGTCTCTAATACATGCATATGTACAGCCGCTATGTAGTAAGCGTGAGAGAAAATTAGCCTTAATCCGTGCCTGAACTGTGTACTGCAGGATTTGACAGAAGACCAACGGAACAGCTGGAAATCGAGACGTGGCGAACTCGCAACTGCAGCTCTTGCAACGCTCAACAACGTTACATACTACCGCGACCCGGTGCCGGAGCCGCCGGACCCGCTCGACGACAAATTTGACAATATTTGTAAAGGTAGTTTATTTGCGGATACCCGATAATTTCGATTGCGATTACGGATTTCCATCATTTCCATTAAGGCGCCACCTCCACGAGCGAGTGTATCGCCACGAGTCGCGTCCCGCTATCTTCGGGTCATCTCAAAGAGACGATTATTTTTCCGCTTGCGTAATGCGTATTGTCGCGGCTCGTGACGGTTCGCTGCGTGACCGCAACGATGCGATCGCGCGGTGAGTCTGTGACGTTTTCCTCGTCATTGTCACTCGTCGCATCGTAGAGTTGTTATAGAATAAAGTGGCAGGACGATAATATCGCCGCTGTAAACTCGTTCGTGGAGGTGGCGCCTAATTGTTATATTGTCTCAAGAATGTTATATTGTTATATACCAGTGACATGCCGATGGGTGAGCTACGGTATCAGGGGTAGTGCGTCGTGCGAGGCGGTGCGCGCGCTCGGGAACGTGTCGCGTGCAACGCGCGCCGCTCAGCTCATCGTGCTCGAAGGCGTGCTCGACACTCTACCACCATATTTACAACACGGTAATTGTCAATTTTACAACCGACTGCTTGATATTGACGTTGAAATATTATAAAGCACAATATATTTATTTTCTGTTTGAATTCGCTAATCTAAGGAACCAATCAGATTGAAATTTGTTTTGGAATATTATAGCCTATTTATTAAGCGAGGTTATAAGCTATATAACTTCACGCTACGAGCTTAAGGAGCGAAGCGGGAACCATGAACGTGACGTAGTCTGGTAAGTTGTAAAGCGAGAAGAACGAAAGGCTACACGGATGCGTTGGCGGCGACACGGTCCGATGGAGAGTTGTTCGACTAAATTTAATAGGGGTGAAACCGTGAAGCACAGCTAGTATTATATCCATTTAAAGGGATGTAAAGATATATAATTTGGCCGATACAATACCGGTTTTGTAGTGAATAATCGGCGATACCGATAGCTTAGAAATAAATAAAATAAATGATGTAGTATATAGCATACAGCACACATTTCTACACGATGGGCGGATTGTAAAGTTTTCCGGGTGATTGTAGGTAGGTGTGTACTACGTTATCCACAAAACTGTCGAACCTTTTTTAATGATAAGTCGGTAAATGATACATTTTACCAGAAACTCAAAAGGAGTACTATTGCAAAATTGTGTTAAATTACAAATCATTATATTAGTACGTGAAGCATAAACTTTGTACCCCCTTTTAAGCGTATTGCGTGCACGGAAGACTGAGATTTGGCACGGTTAAAGTTTATATGGAGAATATCGCTTGTAATAATAAATAGGCGCAAAATATTACAATGCTCAATAAAGACGGCAATGTCGCCGCTAGCAGCATGCGCGGCTCACTCGCCTGCGACCAAAGGGGATATATCGTCGCTTCGCGTGCTTTTCAAATTGTTACTCCAGCTCCACACATTGGTGCTAACGTTTAAAGCCAAAGTTAGATATTGGTTGATAAATAATCGGCGATCAAGATATATCGGTCTGCCGTATACTTACATTGTATCGATATCGGTATCTTTACGACCCTGTATAGATATATTGTTGGTAATGTAAACAGAGGATCCGAGCGTGCGTTGCGCGGCTGCGGGCGTCCTCGTGAACGTGTGCGGCGCTGGGGCGGAGAGCGCACGCGCGTCTGCCCTGTGCGCGTCCGCCCTACGCTCGGCGGCGGGGGCGGGCGACGCTCCGACCGCGGCTCTGTTAGCACGTGCGCTCTGGAATGCACAAGCGCATGGACCGCTCACTGCATACTGCTCGCATCAGGCGGCTACTGCACTTACTTGCTTCATAGGTATATATGTATCTCTCTATTCGTTTAACCTTCACTTGTTGGAAAAAGCTTCATCTAAGTCTTTCTCTTCCTGTCTTTCCTATATATGTAATATATAATTATGTAATAATATTATTTCACTGGCATTATTTTCGGCATATAAAGTGTTTAAAAGAATTTTCTAAAAGTTTTCTACTCCCAGTCTGAATACGGTCCTAAGAGAGTTAATATGCCACAGAAAACATAAAAACGAATCTTCAATAAATCATGATATGGAAAAAATAACGATTCGTTGATGTGCGAATATGCCCGTACTAGGGCTGAGATGTTCCGGTGGTGCAAGCAGCGCACAGCACCCTGGCGATAACCAAGGACTAGTAGTAAAATAAAAAAATGGTGTGCAGGTACTAAAAAATTGAATTGTTTATTGAATACAGAAAGCGGAAAACTCCCGATCTGTTTCGGAGGAATCGACACACGCGCTCTATCAGCTTACTGGAGCGTTGCGTAACTTAGCGGGGAGCGGGGAGAGAGACGCGCGCGAATTCGTAACAAGTGGCGCGCTAAGCGAGCTGCTCACGGCGCTCACCCTACACACCGATCAAGATGTGCTCACAAATGTCGCCAGATGCCTTAGGTGAATATTTTTATACGTGGAACACGCACACATTGAAACTTTATCGATTCAAAATTTAACAGACGCGAGGTTACCCAAATGGCTCATAATGATGTCCTCATCCGAACGCTTTTACTCTCAGTCCTGTCCGAGTGCGCTATTATGCTGCATACCGACAGGGCCAACGAACGTGTATGAATGTCCAGAGTTGGTGTGGCCAATCGACACCACACTCGCTCGGTTGATTTTGCTGTTGTGTCCCACACAGCGTGCGGTGTTCATCGGCCACGACCACTCGGAGCCTTCGTTCGCTCTGTCTGTACGTGGTCTTAGATGTTTCACATTAAAAATTATAAAATGTTGTCAACCAGCGTGTTATCTGCGGAAGAGGCATGCTGCGCGTGGTTATGCGCCTCACCGGGCAGCGGTCGCGCGGTGTTGCGCGCTCTTGCCGCGTGTGCACCTCGCGCCCCTCTCGCCGTACGGCTCGCCTACACTCTCGGGAACATGGCCGCCGCTGACGAACGCGCTAGAATTCACGTATCTATTTTTATCTTCTTGATCGATGAACGTGATGTCCGTATTATCCATATACGCTACCGCTGGGCCATCATTTTAGTTTTTGAGAGAGATGGCGATGACCCTTATGACCCCCCTTAGATCCGCGTCTGGTTGTAGCCTGACAGAAAATATCACTGCCTCTAAACCTAATCAACATGAATGTATTTATTTATATCTTTTAAATTGATGTGTATTCTTCAAATAAATACTTAACAATTTGTACATTTTGTATCTTCATAGATTTACAACGAAGATGGAGGCATTGACGTTCTTTTGACAATATTAGAGTCATACACGAAACGTAATGAAAATGACACTCGAGATGTAGACGCGGATCCGGATCTACATCTTGTTGGTAAATATAATTAGAATGTATTATTAATTCTACTTAAAATTAAATTTATTGAAAATCTGAAAGAGTTAGTTATTTCGTTTGATAATACAGTAAAAGCTCCTTATTCGCGCTTCCTTTCATCGCGTTTACACTATTCGCGATATAAAAAATGCGACCCGATTCCTATATTCGCGGCTAAAGATTTCTTTATTCGCGGATCTAATCGGTACATGGACTCCTTTGATTGCAAACATAGCCGAAATTGCGAATGGAATAGGACGAGATGGGTTCGAAAAGATAGAATCAAGTGACATTCAGAAGTTGCTTGAATCGCATGATGAAGATTTGACTGAAACCGACTTGGAGGAAATGTTAAATTCACAGCCCGTTGAATAAGAGGCTTCAACAAGCACGGGAAACGTCACATTTAATTTGAAAAATCTTAGTAAAGGTTTAAAAATGACAAATGAGCCTTGTGATTTCTTTATGAAAATTGATCCGTCTAAGGAATGAAAAGTTATTTTTAAGAGGCAAATTGCTAATGCCACTGCAGAACATCAGTCTGAATTGAAGCAGCTTTTAAAAACCGCCAAGCAAGAAAAATTACAAAATTCTTTAAACCATTGCCTAAGCCTGAAGATAATAATTAATCAATATGGTCAAAAACTTCAATTAGTTTGTCATCTAGGAACGTATCCCCTATAAATTAACATTGCATATTCACGGTTTCTGTATTCGCGACATATTTGCGGAACATATTATATACCCCGCGAATAAAGTTTTACTATCCACTATATTACACTATAACTTTTAAAATGCATCGGCAATTGTTTTTTTAATGAAACTTCACAGGCCGCGATTCGTTAATTGGGCGAGAATTCAGAGTTAAGTCTCAACGACGCTTCACGTTTAGACATTTCGTTACATGAGAGAGAAGAAAGATATATCGTAGAAAGAATAAGAAATACAGCTAGTTAAACATTGTACCTAATATAACTAATACACAGTTTGCTTAAACTATCATGATATTCCGTCTCCATTTTTTAAACTTTTACTTCTCTGACGTGTACTGTTCAACAATTTTTTTTTAAATTTAATTTGATATATCACACAATAGTTAACAAATTTAATATTAAACGAAATCTGTCTTTTCCAGGTAGTGACTTGTGCGGATCGGATGGTTCCAATGAAGATGTTTTAATAAAGGTACCTTTATAATATGCCTAATACACTTTTCTTGAAAAAGTACATTGGCTGCAAAGTCATCAGAGGCTTTTCTTTCTGTCGGTCGAACAGCCAACCCTAATAAATAATACTAATAATACCACAGCCTATTTGTTGTTTACCCAACACTGCTGGGCATATTGGGTGGCCTCTTCCCAATAGAAGGCAAGGGCTTAATCACCACGCCAGTCCACGACGTATTGTCGATTTCGAACACCGATAAATCACCTGTTCTATATTTTTCCCACATTGAGTGTACTACAAGAATATTTCTTAAGCGTTCAAGTTTCCTCACGATGTTTTTCTTCACCGTCACCAACGTCACCGTTACCAATTTGAATTGTGGTTGGAATTAAGTGGTTTTAATGTGCTTAAAAATTCTAAAATAATAATTTCAGTTTGGTTATTTAATGATTTATCATAAAGGTAACTAAAATATTGAGGCTGAGAATTATAATAATCAGTGTTATATAATCAGCAATTAACAACATTAAAATATTAACATATTTATTAGCTATTTATAATGTTTATTTAAGATGAACATCTTTAAGCTTCTAGTCTAGTTCACTTTCCGTTTCTACTTTAACCTGTTATTAGTTTATTGTTTAGATAATTAATAATATCTGGGCGACCAAGCGACGTGCGATGTCTTACAAAAATAATAAAAAAACGCCTATCTAGATAAACTTGGAATGTAAAACATTATCTAAACACAAAATTTCATCGAAATCGTTGAAACCGTTTGAGATAGTTTGTGATTAGATATATACCTACATAGATGTAACTTGTGTGACAGACGGTACGCGTGATGGCAAACCTTTGCCTGACTGAGTACATCGGCAGAGGGCTGGTCGAAGCATACGCTGAGCGCATAGTCGATGCCCTGTATGCGTGCCTACAGTTGTCTGAGAAGCAACCCGATGCGGTATGAACTACATCAATAGGCCTTGGCTCTTCAGCTCTTGAGCTGGCTACATGAGAACCTTGTCATTCGCTACACGACTGATTCCTATTATAAAAGGATCCTTATAAATATGTAGGAGACTTTAAATCGTCATGTCTGCCAACGGGATCCCGTGGCTTAAGAAGTGGCAAAGTAGTAAAATTTTGAAATTTTTTTTAAAGACTTGGGTTATAATTACCGAAATCGCTTTTATTTATTACTAGCTGACCCGCGCAACTTCGTCTGCGTCACATAATGGAAGCTTTCAAAAGGAATAAATTTTTCCCGTTTTTGCAACACTTTTCATTGATGCTCCGCTCCTATTGGTCTTAGCGTGATGTTATATAGACTATATCCTTCCTCGATAAATGGGCTATACAGTACTAAAATACTTTTCCATTCGAACCAGTAGTTCCTGAGATGAGCGCGTTCAACCAAACAAACAAACTCTTCAGCTTTATTATATTAGTATAGATTAAGAAACGTGGAAAATTGTTTTCAGACAGTTTGCTAGCGGCGGAAATGGCAGCAAAGGGGGCGAAAGTAGCCTAAATTTTTGAAGAAATAAGCCATTACGTGCCTGCCGTTTGATTTAATGTTTTATTTATATTTAAAAAGCCATACGCAAAATGACAGACAAAAAGGCCATGGCGAAAACCGCGGTATATGCTTAATCAAAAGCACGGTGATTCTCAAGCACTTTTAGGGAACTTTCGTTGCATATTCGCCTTAAGTAAATGGTGACTGACTGATTTTACTATAAATAAATACAATTTTATATTACATAACATATTTTGTATGAAAATTGTGTAAAAAAGATCTAATTTAAAAGCTATTCTATGTCATAAAAAATTACCAAAAAATCAATAGACATGCATGTATGCGATTATTATTTTTGAAAATTTTAGGGTTTTTTGTACCTATTTGCTGCCACTTTCGCCACTAGCAAAGTGTTCGCCAACAATTTTCCAAATGAATAAAAGCTATTTTGGTAATTATTACCCATGCATCCTTATGTGTTGACAAGGTTTTTTTATATATCCAGCTCTTGGTCTCTAATACATGCATATGTACAGCCGCTATGTAGTAAGCGTGAGAGAAAATTAGCCTTAATCCGTGCCTGAACTGTGTACTGCAGGATTTGACAGAAGACCAACGGAACAGCTGGAAATCGAGACGTGGCGAACTCGCAACTGCAGCTCTTGCAACGCTCAACAACGTTACATACTACCGCGACCCGGTGCCGGAGCCGCCGGACCCGCTCGACGACAAATTTGACAATATTTGTAAAGGTAGTTTATTTGCGGATACCCGATAATTTCGATTGCGATTACGGATTTCCATCATTTCCATTAAGGCGCCACCTCCACGAGCGAGTGTATCGCCACGAGTCGCGTCCCGCTATCTTCGGGTCATCTCAAAGAGACGATTATTTTTCCGCTTGCGTAATGCGTATTGTCGCGGCTCGTGACGGTTCGCTGCGTGACCGCAACGATGCGATCGCGCGGTGAGTCTGTGACGTTTTCCTCGTCATTGTCACTCGTCGCATCGTAGAGTTGTTATAGAATAAAGTGGCAGGACGATAATATCGCCGCTGTAAACTCGTTCGTGGAGGTGGCGCCTAATTGTTATATTGTCTCAAGAATGTTATATTGTTATATACCAGTGACATGCCGATGGGTGAGCTACGGTATCAGGGGTAGTGCGTCGTGCGAGGCGGTGCGCGCGCTCGGGAACGTGTCGCGTGCAACGCGCGCCGCTCAGCTCATCGTGCTCGAAGGCGTGCTCGACACTCTACCACCATATTTACAACACGGTAATTGTCAATTTTACAACCGACTGCTTGATATTGACGTTGAAATATTATAAAGCACAATATATTTATTTTCTGTTTGAATTCGCTAATCTAAGGAACCAATCAGATTGAAATTTGTTTTGGAATATTATAGCCTATTTATTAAGCGAGGTTATAAGCTATATAACTTCACGCTACGAGCTTAAGGAGCGAAGCGGGAACCATGAACGTGACGTAGTCTGGTAAGTTGTAAAGCGAGAAGAACGAAAGGCTACACGGATGCGTTGGCGGCGACACGGTCCGATGGAGAGTTGTTCGACTAAATTTAATAGGGGTGAAACCGTGAAGCACAGCTAGTATTATATCCATTTAAAGGGATGTAAAGATATATAATTTGGCCGATACAATACCGGTTTTGTAGTGAATAATCGGCGATACCGATAGCTTAGAAATAAATAAAATAAATGATGTAGTATATAGCATACAGCACACATTTCTACACGATGGGCGGATTGTAAAGTTTTCCGGGTGATTGTAGGTAGGTGTGTACTACGTTATCCACAAAACTGTCGAACCTTTTTTAATGATAAGTCGGTAAATGATACATTTTACCAGAAACTCAAAAGGAGTACTATTGCAAAATTGTGTTAAATTACAAATCATTATATTAGTACGTGAAGCATAAACTTTGTACCCCCTTTTAAGCGTATTGCGTGCACGGAAGACTGAGATTTGGCACGGTTAAAGTTTATATGGAGAATATCGCTTGTAATAATAAATAGGCGCAAAATATTACAATGCTCAATAAAGACGGCAATGTCGCCGCTAGCAGCATGCGCGGCTCACTCGCCTGCGACCAAAGGGGATATATCGTCGCTTCGCGTGCTTTTCAAATTGTTACTCCAGCTCCACACATTGGTGCTAACGTTTAAAGCCAAAGTTAGATATTGGTTGATAAATAATCGGCGATCAAGATATATCGGTCTGCCGTATACTTACATTGTATCGATATCGGTATCTTTACGACCCTGTATAGATATATTGTTGGTAATGTAAACAGAGGATCCGAGCGTGCGTTGCGCGGCTGCGGGCGTCCTCGTGAACGTGTGCGGCGCTGGGGCGGAGAGCGCACGCGCGTCTGCCCTGTGCGCGTCCGCCCTACGCTCGGCGGCGGGGGCGGGCGACGCTCCGACCGCGGCTCTGTTAGCACGTGCGCTCTGGAATGCACAAGCGCATGGACCGCTCACTGCATACTGCTCGCATCAGGCGGCTACTGCACTTACTTCCTTCATAGGTATATATGTATCTCTCTATTCGTCGAAGCATCGCAACATGTACTTGCCAACCCGACTGGTGGAAAACCTCTACCTTACAAAAGATCGCGACTAAATAGCCTTGTGATGAATTCCTACGGTGAGTGGATTTCCAGAGCTGTTTGGGGTAGGAAGGATCAAAGTCGGCAACGTGCAAGTGGTTTCTTTAGTATTACAAGCGTCCATAGGCCACCTTTGCTACCTTTGTAGTAGAAAAACACTTTGTTAAAATATATTACTCCCATTAGTCCTATGTCCATTAAGTAATGTACAAATTTGTTTAAAGAAAATATAAAAACGCCCCGTGCAAATTCGTTCGAATCCAACGCGAGAACGCGAGCGAAGCCGCGCGGTTTTATATTTTGTATAAGTAAATGAATTTGTACGTTATAATTAAGTAATGACCATAAAACTCAATATTATATGTAATTATGTCACTGCGGCACCGCTTCACTTTGGGTATACGCCAGTGGGAATTAACTCTTGGGGTGATAAAAAAATCTATTTATATCTATTTAATCTAGTTTATAAAATAACCACCAAAAATGAACTCGATGAAAAAAAATTTAAAAGGGTTTTTTTTCTCGCACTATCACTAGTTGAAATTTTTATGTTCATATTTCATTTTATAGAGGTCGCTCCCAATTTTTTTCATGATTAATAAGTGCGTAATTATAAATAATGAAATATAATATTACACAATTTTTTGTTAATTTTAATTTACTTAAATTCATTACATTATAATTCAACTAGCAAAGCGGATTTTTTTTTGTTCCGGATGTTAAGCATAAAGAAATTGAATTAATCCTATAAAGAAATGTATCATTTTTTATCACACCTATCTTCAATAAACTCAATTTGCAAATCCTATGCGATAAAATATAATTTTACGTAACGAAACGAGTACTACCGTAAGTATGATAACAATAGATTTACTGTTCAGTTTGAGTATTTAAGTGAATGTTACAATGACTCCGTGGCGCAACGGTAGCGCGTCTGACTCCAGATCAGAAGGTTGCGTGTTCAAATCACGTCGGGGTCAATATATTTACTTTTTCTCTTTTTGTTCTCAAATTTATATACAACGATGTTTTTGTATCAATCTACAAATCTTATGTACCTATAAGTAAAAAGTACTAAGTATCTGCTAATGAAAAAAAAGTTTCAGAATAATGTAAGTAATACAGCAGTACAACCATAGCACAAAAAGTAATAAGTAATTTTATTATACAAATTAAAAATCATTCTTTTAATTAAGGCCGCCCATAAATTAAATATAATATCTATGGGAATGCCCAACTTTTACTCCTATAATGATTCTACTAACTTGTCACGGATCACTTAATTAGGTATAGTGATTTAAAAAAATCAATAAAAAATATTATCGTAATTTTATTGAAAGAGTTACAAGTAGCTCTTAGGTGCAAAAAAGTATATAATAGATTATTATCAATATGACGTCATATTTCCCGTTCACTTCAATCTTTCCACTACGGCCCTAATTCTATATTATTTTATGTCGCAGTCCCCGGATTATCAAAATCTTTTAGCCTATTTAGATACAGTGTAAACTCTTTATAACGTTATCCTTTATAACGATAAACTCTCTATAACGTTGAAGTGAGCCCGACTTGGTTGGTTTGCGTTAAAACCCACATATTGAAACTTCACTCCATATAACGATAACTCTCTATAACGACAAAAAATGCTCAGTCCCTTGAGTTTCGTTATAAAGAGTTTACATTGTATTTAAAATCTTATTAAGCAAACCTTTTAAGCATTTAATAAATTAATTTGTACTAATTTAATTTTTATACATACTGTAAATCGATTTTTCATGAACAGAAACTTAATTTCATCTTGTTATATTTTTTTTTACTTTCTAGTTTTTATTAAATCCGTGAGTTGACTGCATGTTTAAAAATTAAAATAAATTATTTGATAATTATTTAATATTGATAGATTAAAAACCTAAAACAATACAAATCTTAATTTATATTTTTTGTCTGTGAGTCACGTGATTTGAAACGCCGCGCAATTAGAAAACGTGATGTCATCATTTAGGAAATAAGAAGACTCTCTTGCGTTAGTTGTCAAAATTGTCAATGTTATCATACAAAATGACATATAACATGAATTTTGACGTCACGGGACCATAATGCATCGTTTTTGTTACGTACTTTTTATTTAGATTAAAAAACATTTTTAAATCCCTTTTTTGCTGTATTAATGAAAAAAATATTCATATGTATTATTTTAAGTGTTTAAAACAATCTTCCAAAAGTTGTGAACTACCGGATTGCCTTTCCGAGTAATATTAAATAACGATGTTGAAAACGGTAACAGACTAAGCACTTAGAGGGGGACAGATTCTCAAGTTATGAAGGGTCGGGGTTTAGGAGAACCAAATTATATGGAGGACAAGTTGAAAAAGTAAAATCAATATTTTTCCAGATCTGTATTGTTTCAGGCTTTTTATTAATAGAGCAATATTATAAAATAATTAACTTTAATTTTTAAACATAAATTTTCTAATACCCACTGAGTTAGCTAACACTCTTAAGTTGGAAATCGGCCAGTGAAGCACCTTTAAGTGTATTCGGACAACTGCGCTTGATCCAGTTCTCTTTATGCTTAGCGTTTTACAATCTTAGCCCACATCATCACTTATCCCCTGGTGAATTGTAAATAATTGACAAAGTAAATATTTCTTTGTTAGATGATGAATCTGTTTTTGCGGCGTGCGAGTCTGCCAGAATGGGAGACAGGCGAGCAAGCGATCCAGCTCTTTTTAAACATCACGTGAGTAAAGTGAGTTTTTTATTCCCACGGAGTAAAATGACATTTCATGTGTTGCTACTTTATTATACTTTTTAAATAGTGATATCACCAATCGAAACTAATTGTAAAACCGTAGCAGATATTTATTATACCTATTGATTAATTTTTCTGAAAAACCATTGAACCCCTCCAAAGGCTCGAAAAAAAAGGCAAGGCTCCAAAGGAAAAGACGAATATGGGAGACACAACCGGTTCTTTCGTGGGCCGACCGAAGTGTTCTTTTTTTGTAATTTAATCTATCGGTTCCGTTATATAACATAAAATATTTCAATTGATAAACAAAAACGCTCAATTCATTAGGTATCTAAAATCGTACGATTCAAATAAAATATGTACCGTAGAACATACGGTAGCACAACACTATAAAAATAAATGTGGCAACACTATTTTCAAGTTTAACATTAGCGCTTGTCAATTTACTCCATGTGATTAAAAAACTCACAATAGTCTATATAATAATTTGCTTTGCCTCTATTAATTATGAAATGACAGGCTAACAGTTGGCCGGCAATCTTTCGTCTGATCAGTCGGCCTTCCATCCAAGGTCAGTATAGTCCACTCATTAAGCGATTCTTGCCTGCTGTCCATGCCCACACACAAGCAGGCGGCTGCCGGAAAGCGATAGTCGGCAGTCGGCAGTTCAATACTACATCAGATCATCAGCCTACAAAATGTACCGGTGTTTGATTTGGTCTTGAGGTTACGGACTGTCATGTCGGGCCGGTACCTGTCGATAGTGACTCGCGTCGCCGAAGGCCACGCACTCGCAGTTCGCTTAAGCCATCAGTCCGAAACCTTAAAAGAAACTGTGTGTGATATATTACGATTAACTGACAGTATTCTCTGTTTATTTGTTTAAACGCGCTAATCTCTATAACTACCAGTCAGATATGAAAAATTATTTTTGCTTTTATAGGCTATTTATTGAGGATATATAATTTCATGCTACGACCCTAAGGGACGAAGCAACGTCAAACAATCAGAGAAGCTGTAATCTAAGGGAAGTGAGAACATGGATAGTTTAGTTACACGGGCGCGTTGGAAAGTTGGTCGAATAAAAACACGGATGAATCCTTGGGGCGAAATTAAATAACTATAATTCAACGAGTTTATGATCTCAATGTATGTTTAACTTTCACGAATACTGAATTGTTTAAAAAATGTTAATTTTAAAGGAATTTTTTGAAAACTTACTTTTATTTGAAATAGAAAAAACTTTTAACGATTAATAACATTTGAAATATTGTGCTATATTAAGACTATAGATAAATTGTGTAAACTCGATCTAGTTTCTCGCCGGTTTTCCTCGATGACTGGAGTGTTTTACGAACCGGTAATAGTGTTTTGAAGTTCATAACTTCTTAGGGCATAATTTAATAAAATGTGTTTGATTTTGATATCTTGATATTGTGGTAGGACTTTTTTCTCTACTTCGATCACAGCGTCTATATACTGTAATACTGATTGTGTTTAACCATCTACTTAATAAAAAATTTAAGACTTTATAATAGCATACCTACAAAGCACTGCTTAAACTCGATGAGTCTAGAAACATAAAACTGTTATACAGAAGTTACATACATAGGTAACATGAATGTTTATTACGAAAGAATTATTGAAAATTCATCTCTTAAGGGAATTAATTAATGGGTTAAAATTAGGATGATTCCTGAGAAATTGCCGATGTGAAGTGCTTATAAAACAATTAACAGGCATAATTATTAAAAGGAAACAAAATCCCGACTGCAACAAAAATACTTGACTAAAAAAAGTATATTTAACTATTTTTGCTTTTTATTACATTCCCAGACGCGTACTAAAATATTATATAGTCCTATGTCACTCGCACAATTTAGACGAATCTAACGACACATCGTATGTAAAAATCCATCAAGCCGTTATGGCTACAGAGTGTGCCAAAGCAATAGGCATACATAAGCCCCCCCCCTCTTTCGCAGTCAGTCTTAAAAATAATTTTAAGACGTTCAGAATAATAATGGCGGTTTTGTATTGATCAGGTTAAATTTGAAGTTGACAACAACAATTACACGGAAGATTCGAATTGTTATTACAATTCTAAAACGTTTTCTCGTGCTCTGAGTGTCGACCGTGATCTACATCTGGACGAGGAAGCTGCCGAGCATTCAGGAGAGGATCTTGGCTTCGAAGATGGAGATATAGACAGGGACGATTGCGACTGCGAACCTTGCAGGAGATTAGTCGCATGGGAAGAACTGGTTGGAGTAGCTATACCACTTTTGGAGAAGTTAAAACCAAATAAAACAGATGCTTCTGTTGGTACTGATTAAGCAGTCTGATTGGACAGCGGGTTAACATTGAAAAGAAGTAATGCATTTTGCAAATATTTTGATTTTTGGTCACTCTTTGTCGTGAGTTATTATGTAGCATATACCACTTTTGACGATGTTAAAACCAAATAAAACAGATGCTTCTGTTGGTACTGATTAGGCATTTTGATTGGACAGCGGGTTAACATTGAAAAGAAGTAACGCATTTTCCAAATATTTTGATTTTTGGTCACTCTTTGTCGTGAGTTATTATGTAGCATATACCACTTTTGACGATGTTAAAACCAAATAAAACAGATGCTTCTGTTGGTACTGATTAAGCAGTCTGATTGGACAGCGGGTTAACATTGAAAAGAAGTAACGCATTTTCCAAATATTTTGATTTTTGGTCACTCTTTGTCGTGAGTTATTATGTAGCTATACCACTTTTGACGATGTTAAAACCAAATAAAACAGATGCTTGTGTTGGTACTGATTAAGCAGTCTGATTGAACAATAGGTTAAAATTGAAAGGAAGCAATGCATTTTGCAAATATTTTGATTTTTTGCCACTCTTTGTCGTGCGTTAATTTAGTGTTATCTTTAATTCCATTTTAATTTTGCTAATAGTTAGGAATTGACTGACGTCATGTATTCATTAATTAATTAAACATAAATCAATTGACAATTTAACGATTTCAGAGATTTTAATATTTTAACTCTATAAAAGTCGTTTTAACACTCTTGGTAAAGGGGTAGAAGCGTCTATTACTTACCTGCGCTTAAAAACATTTGCTATGGAACTCTGTATTAAAGTAACCGAAATAAAATAATATCCGAAACCGTATCCGATAAATAAATATTTAAGATGGTTTTTTATAAAGACGAAGTCGTATGATATGTGGTCGAAAACCAAAAATATTTAAAATATAACAAATAAATAATAATATTATAAAAATTACAACATCCAATGTTGAAATACCTGTTAGGGCAGTTCTAGTTTTTGATGTCGTCGCGTTTGACAAATATTTTCGTCTCTAATTTGATTTATTCTCCCAATAAGAGATTATACAAGAATTTCCACACCTTTGTTACCAAATCAATTTCCGTAGTTGTCTACATTTGAAGTTGTGAAACCGTAGTCTTTATAGTAGAACATTGTTTTATGGATTATTACACAAGTTCTTAATAAAATAAATAATGAATACGTTACGTTTTAGTATTTTAATTATTTATAAATTCCATAATAAGTACTCTGTATTTTCGAGAACTTTATTCAATGGTCTAAAATTTGTTTCCATAATCTGTTATGTTTTTTATTTTGTTTTATAGCTTAATTATTGTAATAAATCATAATTAAATTGTTATATATTATATATATACTATTGGTGTTTAGTAATATTATAAGCAGCACACGGAAGTTATCAGTATCATGAAATTGCATAATATATACGCATTTCATAAGTCTTCCAACTTTTATAAAAATTTTTTCTTCCTCAATGTATATTAGGCCTTTACCCCGTAGAGTTCCGTCAGCCTACATACCTAGTTGTTTACACATATTTGATAGCTAGCCGTAAGCGCGACCCTTGTAATGGCCTGCGGGACGCGGCAAGGGAACGAGACTGACCAATAAGCTAGTCTGATGCTAGTCTGTTACTGGCCATCGGCAGTATTAGATATTTTCTCGTACGTATGTGTTTTGCGACTTATTTTTGTAACTGCTACACATGAGACATTTATTACCAAGATGGAATTTCGGGGATTGCTTCTTAATAACTATATATTAATAAAAAGTTATGGTTTAAAGCATTTTAAGTCATTTACATATGTTGTAAATATATATTATTAAATTCAAAGAAGCTTCACTTATACTGCGTGTAAAGGTTACACGCACAATATTGTTTCAATATAGTAGTTTATTTATTAAATTAAAGTCAAAAACAATATTATGTATATTATATATTTTATTTATCATTAGTTAAATGTCGCAGTTGAAATAACATGCATAAAATATTGATCTTAAGAATTATCATCTCAATACCTACCGTGTATATTCGTGCACATCCGCCGCGCCGTCCCGCGTTCCGCAAACCATCAGGAGGGTCGCGCTTACAGCGTTCGGTCTATAGCAATCGGTTGATATACCGATAGGAAGTCTGCACTGCCAGGTTCTGATAATGGGAGACACCCTGCTCCGGCATATTGAGACCAAGTCCAACACCTTGGCCCTAATCAAGGCACAAGAATTTCGTTTTGTTCGTATGTGTTTTTAACAATTTATTCAATTATCAATAACATTTATTATGAACTTCATTAAAATACTTTCGATTCAACGTTTGTTTTTTTTTTCATTTATTACCTTTACCGGTCACATTAAAGAGATTTCACAAGAATTTTCACACTTTTGTTACCAAAACAATTTCCGTAATTGTCTACATTTGAAGTTGTAACCGTAGTCTTTGCAAATATTTGCTGTAAGTACATTGTTTTATGGACTATTACACAAGTACTTAATAAAATAAATAATAGTTTTTTTATTGTATTAATAAAAAAATATAACATCACGTTGAGGATGAAAACTAAATTTATTGGGGAGTCGAAAACCTATAATCCGGCACGTAGTTTTCGAATTATTTGCAAAGGAGTTTTTGGCGGGATCTTAATCTGTCATCTAGTGGTATGTATTTAGTTTAATTCATAAACTTATAATATTTGGCCCTATATTCTGTAATAGTCCAATATCCGGCTGCAAGATTACTATGTTCATCGAGTTTTTAATCAAAAGCTAACTTTATATATAATTAATATTATGAATGGGGGTATATATTTTTGACGAAGTGTGCCCGCTTAACAAAATATGGCCGCTAGTATTTTGAATTAAAATAACAGTAATTGAGTTTTAAAAAATTATTTTGTCATTTGTTTTTGAAATAAATTATAATCTATTTCACAGATCAATATATATTTATACTAGCGGTGTGCCCGTGGCTCCGCACGCGTTTATAGTTACGCAGTAGTTATTTACATCCCGTAATTTTATTTTTACCCATATTGTTGACAATTCATATGCCGTATCAATTGAGGAATGGCGTGTATTTCCCGTGTACAATTTTCATCAAATAATTCTTTTTATTTCTTTCTTACCAAAGGCATAAATATGAATATCCCTAATTTTAGACATGACGGGTTCTTCATACAAACTTTCACCCAAGTTTTATTTTCACCATATGTGGAATAACACAATGAAATGATTCACTTTTAGCAAAACTGTATAATCGAGGTAATTTACAGTAGATATATCGCTTAGAATATACAAACTCCCGCGAGCCGCGATTGACAACGCACGTCTATTCTTTCTATCTATCATAAAATAAAACAGTAATTATACCGTACTGCGTAGAAAAAGAGTCTAAAAACACTTCAGCCAATCTTTAAAAAAATATTGGACTATCATTTCATAGGTAAGTATTATAAATACGATACATTTCTTATTAAGTGTAACAATGTCAATAAATCAACAAATCGGTTGTCGTGGCAGCCGAGATCACCGCGCACGAGCTTTGATGTTCCCATATTTTGTTCTTACAAACTTTCATCCTCTATTTTCTACCCTTAAAGTTTTATTTTCACTACAAAACGTACCCTATGTCCTTTCTCAAGGTCCAATCTATCTCTATACCAAAATACATCGAAATTGACTTAGCGGTTTAGGCTTGAAAACGTAACAGACAGATAGAGCATTTATAATATTAGTATGGATGTAAAGAACTTGAAAAGTTGTGGTTGGTGCTGCGCACTTGGCCGCAACCTCTTCGCAGCCAGATGTATATCAGGTTATTACTTTGTTACATATTTATACGTTCATGACGTAGATGAATTATTTATTTAATAAATTAAACCTTTTTTTCTGCGTATGATGGAATACCTCTGCCTACGTAAAAGTGGCCCTTAATACAGGTTGCTAGCTGTCGAAGACAAATTAGAGTGAAAGAGAGGTAGCGCGTTACATCGCTTGACAGACGAGGATGGCGATTGCCAACAGTAAGGAAAGAAGAAAAAAAGAAAAAAAGTTTGGATAAATCACAAATTTAGATCCAACTTTGTCTTCCGCTGCCAGCATTTCACGCATTTACCTACAGGTTGTGACTACACGTAACTAACGTACGTCATCACACAATAACAACATCAGAGGAAGCTATGCTGAGGAAATGTATTGTGGTCAATAATTTGTCGAACGGAAATGTGCGACCTCAAGATTGTGTGGAAATTAGTGGCGCAACTGAACAGCGCTGTGTGGTGTGGCTTGGTGCGGCCTTCGATGCGATAATATCCATGTTCGGTGGACTCTACAAAGTGGTCACAACGCCTACGTGTACAGGCTGTTTATATTTGAGGCGTATAAAATCGTAAAGGTCAGACTGATAACTGGGTAATTCAAATAAAACTAATAAATTTCTCTTGTAACCATGACGAATATATTACTGTTAGCTATATCCAAAACTAATAGTCACAATCAAATTACACAGTTATTCCATCATACACAGAAAAAAGGTATAATTTGTGAAATAAATAATTAATCTACGTCATGAACTTATAATTATCAGTAATTCACAATCTAAATTTATTACTATTACTTGAATTACCAAATTTCACAATATTAAAATACATTTTAAACTACATATCTATACAATAAAGCTCATGAGACTGTTTGTTTGTTTGAAAACGCTAATAACTGGAACAGCCAGTCAGGTTTTAAAAATTCTTTTTTATTTTTATTTTATTTTATTTGGAAAACAGACAGTGTCTAAATTCTAAATGGATACGAAATATTCATTAATTATACACCATTTAACTGTTTTCGCATATTGAGACTAAATGAATACTCGTCTGCGTTATGTTATAATTATAATTATCAACTAATGAAAGAAAAACAAGAAAGAGAAAATAAATAAAAACGGGACATTCAGGAAGTAATGTCAAACCAGTTTTTAGACATTTCTGCTCTTATATTTGTACGTGAATTAAATAAGTCGATTTCAGGTAACTCGTCGAGATTGTTAACTAAGTTGACTGATCTCATAAAAAAATAATTTTCCCTACAATTCGTAGAACTATGGATAATCTACAGATAAATGGATTGACGGACGGATCTAGTTGGTAGTTCAAGGTTTAGTTTAGAAAGCAAACTAGGAGTTTCAATTTGGCATTGCGCTATCTTAAGTAAAGTAAGTATATCAGCTATTCTGCATCTTTCGCGTAGAGGTAGCATGTTATATATATATATATGTATTTAGTATGTGATATATTTAGGAAGGTTAAGGTCTAACTTCTTGCTACGATCCTAAAACGTGGAACAGTATCAGTTAACATCAAGCAACCTGTTAACAAGTACGGGGAATGAGAACAACGATAGGCTACACTGCACGGGTGCGTTTGGCCAAACAAATGATCATAAAAATATGATTTAAAAAAAAATAGTAAAAAAGAAACAACCTGTATTTTTGGATAGGACCGCGTTATGTTATAAGATATTCCTTGCTGCGGACGGCCGAAACAATCACTATGTGCGTACTGAGAAGACGACAACTAATACAGGTATGTAAGTAATACTAACTTCATACCCATTAGCTGCACTTTAGATGGAGATAAATCTAACAACAAATGTCAAATTCATTACAAATTTTAGACCAATTTAGTTATTTAGATTACGAGATTTTAAAGCAACTCATTTTGCACAAGAATTTTATATAAACTAATCGTTTATTAACGAATAAACTACATAAATGTGTATTTGAAAGACTAGATATCGATAATCGTAATTTTAATCAAAAAAAGACAGTTTACTCAATTCGAATGTACTTATTTTATTTCTTTATGAATGTTCAGCCATATCTTCTTTGTTTATAAATGAACCGATTTGGATGATTCTCTTTTTGTTGGATAGGAGATACCTCAAGTGTGGTCCCATTTCATTGGAATTGGATCTTCAACTTCAAGGATTTAGCAGAGAATTATTCATAATCATTGAAGTTGTTTTTTTTGTCTTGTTAAAAGTATAATTGTGTTTAAGCTGTTAGGAGTGATGGATTTTGGCCTACGCTAGGCGCCTCATCATCATCATTTTAACCGAAAGACGTCCACTGCTAGACATAATTATGCCTCCGCCACAACGACAACTCTTGTACTGCCCCCCGAACCCAGTAGCTTCCTGCAACATTTACCAAGACCTTTCGGCGGGTCACCTAGCTTCCTGGAATGACAAAACTAAATAGTTTTGTAAATGTGAAATCAAATGTTAGTATTTTTTTTTTATTAAAGTGTTATACGAAAATAAATTCCTATTGGGTATAAAAAGGTGGCTTACTGGAGTCTAGTATGCAGCCTAGGGTTTCGGATCGAGAATTCTCTTTCGAGAAATCTTCTCTTGACAGTGCTCACATAACAAGAAACTTAATAGAAAAGGAATGTCAGCTCTGAGTAAACTCAATGTATACAGTATATCAATTAAGATATGACATATACTTCCCGTGTACAAAATTTAATGAAAATCGGTTAAAAATTAGTAAAAAGATTCACGCGATTTCGACAAGTGTTCTTAGCAATTCTTACTTATAACCTAACAATTGAGCAATGACAAACTTCCCGTGTACAATATTTCCTAAAAATCGGTCAAGCCGTTTATGATTTCAATCCGGACATATAGATAAAGTTTATAAATATCATATTTGTTATCAGTATCCTTTATATAGGATGTCTATCGGGGGAAAAGTACATGAATTTGAATTAAGTAGGTATTGATATAATAATTATGTATTAATAAGAACATTATTATTTTTTAATTAAGAATTTTATGAACATTAAAGTATTACTTCTTTTTTAATTCAATAATTCCCGGAAATCACCAGTTGAGGGTTCTCGAGACTCAAGAAAAAAAGCCAAGAAATCAGAAACCCTAGTGTAGTCTAAACTAAATCCGCCATTGATACTCACTCTTTATAATGACTTTAATGAGTAATCAATTATTATTCAATTCTTACAAATATCTAGATAATGATCATAATTTCGCCTACGTCATCACTCACCACATTACTAATTGTGGTCACTGAATGTCTGCGATTATGTATTACCATTTCACTAATGAACATTCTTGATTATTTATACAATAATACGTGCAATTTGGTTTGCTATTTTATTGAGAATTCTGTGAGAAATACAGAGATAGTTTTTGACCGAATAGCTTGTGTTGTCGACAAGTACTCTCAAGTACCGAACGAATATCTGCGTTTAGTATCTGAGTTGGGTTCAACCTGCTTGTCTACTGAAACCTTCCCTTTAGCCACGCCATACGTCGCGTATCTACTTGGCATGCTGATTAACTGCTTTATGAAACTGGTTCATGTTTGTAGTCTGAATGAACTAGTCTGAACTTATAGCTGCCCCGCAGTCGGCCTAGAAAATGTTTAATCGACTGATTGTGCCCCGTAAAGCGTAACAGGCTGTTATTTTGGAACAAGTTACTGGAACTGTTATTTCTTTGGAACAGGAACAGGTGTAACAGATATCTTATTTTACCGGTTATAGCTCACCCTAGGGGTGAGAGGTGTTTACCTTAACAGGTTTTAAAACCAGGGCTTATCTTCAAACTACGGAGCCCTGGTACGCGTGTGAAAAACGTGCAAGTATGAAAGTATTTGCTAGAATTAAGAATAGTCGGGCGCCGCGCCGAAAGAGCTAACACTAGTACTGAAAACACTTGCATAGGAAATCAATCCATGTCGCCATATAAATAAGGAATGTTAGCGCCTTATGCTTTATCATTAGCAAATTAAGCTTATTATATATTGGGGTAGATTTATTCGTTTTTTTCTTCTTTATTATTTCGCTGCACCGCACAGTCTCTGTTAAGGACAGTCTATGATAGACCACCGCCGCCGGAAGTCGATTTATCTCGAATCGTGTATTATATTATTATCTCGCTTGTTGGAGTTGTGCACGCTGCACGACATCCAGCTGGTCCACTACTATCGAAGACGCAAACCTAAAGAATTGGCCCAGAAGAAGCTCTGCCAGGCTGAAGATCCAGAAGAACACAAATAAAGGTGCTCAGTTGCTCCTTATTCCTTATATAATGACAATGTATATAATGACGGATCGATTTCCTATACAAGTATTTTCATCAATAGAAGTCGAAACCAGGGCGCGGTCGCGGGGCTTCCGCTGCGGCGTGGGCAGGCGCTGGTTGCAAGTTCGGGGCTCGGTAGGCCGCACTGACGCGACATATTTTCAACGTTGAACGTGTGCATGAACCGAAATCTGCGTCACATGAGTACTTAGGGCACGTGTTTCTCAGTCGAGTCGGAGGCTCGCCAGTCAAATAAAAGGCCGTTCAAGTGTTACGTAACGCAATTTTGGGGTCTTGTAAATCGTTACAATGGCGGAAGAGGTGTTCGAACAACGCGTTACGTTACATTGTTTTCTTTTATTTAAATAAAAACTAGGCAATTATAATTTCCCAAGTTCGCAACCCTTTTCGTTTATGTTTTACAGTGAATCCTTCGATTTTTATTTTGTGTTCGTTATCAGTATTCGTTAGTATGTACACAGAAGCACATTGCTGTAGTGAGTGTTATTAAAGTGAGTTCATACTGTAATGTCCTTAAAACAGGGAGATTTGCGTCATCAGTTGTTCTTGGCATATTATAGCTCTCATGCTGACATGCTGACTTGCGTGACGTTATACTTGAACGCCTCTTAAGTTAGTTTATTTATACCTAGTACTCTTCTTTCAATTAGTGCAGTTAAAATCTCGATGCCCCACAGGCAGCCTGGAAACTGGTCTCTGAAACTAACTGCTGAAACAAACTGTTAACTTAAATGATTCAAATACACTGTAATTGACTGATCGCTGCCCAGCAAGCGGCCTGGTAACTATTCTGTAACTTTAACTGATATCTGAAATGGTTAACTGATGATTAACATAATTGACGGTTTTTTTAATTTATTTATTGTCACATCAACGACACATTCAGAGAATATTACAATAAAAAATACACCACAAGTAACACAAACCCCACAAAAAACACAAAAAATCCCGTTGAATCCGAAAAAGGTGTATAGGTACCTATACCAATGACATTACCAAAAAAATATCAAAATTTTATTTACTATGAAAATTCCTTCCTTCCTTCCTAGTTTCCTTAAAAGTCAGTAAATTTTTAAAACGCGATAACACCGTCGCCGGCCCCCTTGCGGTGCAGCGGTATATTTGATCATATGGCTGTACCCTGCGCCGCGCAGCCTGTATAGCCATGTAAGTTTCCTCATTTAACTATTTTTTTAAACATTTTATTAGGGGTAATTTTGTTTAAATTATAATCTGAGATAGATAACATAAAAGAATATAATCTCGATACCTAATAACACCTTCACGGATCCGACGGGGTTTTTAATACATATTGTATATACAAGAATTGCTCACTTTATGTAATAAGATAAAACATTAAATGCAAAGTTTCGTTGGAGCCGTTTCCGAGAAACCAATTACATATATATATATATATATATATATATATATATAAAAGAATTGCTCAGTTAATAAAATAAGATAAAATAATTGAAACAAAATGAGTATACAGTTAGAAAATAGATAGCTTCATGCTTAATAAGATAATGTTAAAAAGTTAACAAAAAATCAATCAAAACTAACCAAAAAAACCCCGATTGTAAAGACAATTGAAAAAAAAAAAAAAAAAAAAAAAATTTGTTTCAGAGCTCAACATGCATTGATTTTTTCTTAATTATATCATAATATGTAATTAATTCAATATTAGATATATATCAATCTTAATTTAAATATCAATTAACTTAATAGCATCTAGTTTCCTACATTCCTTTTAATTCACTATTAAAGCAATTAATTAATTCAATTAAAAGTAGTTCGTTGATAGATTTCCTAATCATTCTAGTGCAAAAAATAATGGCGCGAGGTTCTCCAGCTATTGTCATGACGATTTGCCTGCTGGCGAACGCTTTCTGTTTGCCACCTAACATAAACAGGCTTACCAGAGACATCACCGACAATGAACTCACTGATGCCAAGGAAGTAAGTATAGTTTATATTCATTTGTTTTTAAAGTTATTTTGTCTTATTATCTTTAATAGGTGGTTTGGCTGGTGATAACACGCTAAGCCTAGTGGGGAAATTGACTCTCAATTGCAGTAGCTAAAACACCTCTATGTGCGGGGCGTCAGGTTTTAAACTTGAGGATGGTTGCTAACTGGGCGGGTAGGTACCAGGAAAATGCACTACCATTATACTATAATTAAAGCTCAGATTCATTGTAGATATTCGAGATCATGTCGATCGACGTGATGAACTATTAATGATTATTTATACTTCTTTAAGCTAGCTATGAAGAAATATCAAAACTGAATTTTAACTATGCGCGCGCACAGTATAACTAAAGAAATATACTATGAATTTCCTTGCTGATCCTTTTTGTTTTGTTGTGAAGTTAGATACACTCGATGCTATGTTTCACAAAGAAATATTTTTATCTATAATTCTTTATTAATTTAAGAGGTCAGGTCTTGTCAGTGGAGCAGTTGCTAATGTTTCCTATCCTTTGCCTTCCATTATACGTTTTTATATGAACACGACTCCCACGTTATCCTTCACTTGTTGGAAAAAGCTTCATCTAAGTCTTCCTCTCTCGCTTTCCTTCATTTTCACCTTCCAACATTGTTTTAAAGAACTTGTCGTGTCATTTCCTCTTTTGTTATCTGTGTTTCTTGTTTATGTTATATTTGTGTGTTGTGTTATGTATCCATTCTTAACCTTTCTAATCTTCGTTTCAATACTAGATTTGTAAAGGTATTTTATTTTCTTAAAAGATTATTTAGCGATTGTTGTAATAATAATAATAGCTTTATTTGACCATAATAAGTAAAAAAAAATATGAGGCTTATTTCTAGAAAATACAATTTTTTTTTTTGTTAATTAGTAAAACCTAGCGCCTGAACTAGGTCGACCCTTTATCTCAAACGCTAGTCTCTTCCCGTGATATATTATTACATAGTAGGTACCTTCATGTGAACTTAACTGAAAAAATGGTACACACACATATGTTCGTAGACATGAGGTTGCGTTCCTTGTTCATGTATAAAAAAATATTCTTATTTATTATCTAAATCATTTAGACGCTATTAGCCATTAGACGCTAGAAGAAATAATATTGATAAGTTACACAATCGTGAAACATTCACAGACCAAACAACCAACAGAAGCTTCGTCAGTGTATACACCGAACCCGTATGACGACGACGATGACGATGACTTTGACGATGACTTCCCGGAGACAACTAATACGTCATCTGGTGATGGACGTAGCAATGTCTTTACTTTGCTGAAATTCGTATCAGCACTTTTCCCTAGCTTGGCCGGCGGCAGTTCAAATGTGAGTCATGTTACTTTTATTCCTTTTAAAACTCATTATAAATGCATGGTTTTCACAGAATTGATTTTGAAATTCAATAGCAAGCTTGGACTAAATCTACAGGTAATTATGGAGGGTAGAAACCGGGGGAACCATCTCTGTGTATGAAAAAGTATTTGTCGATAAACGTCAAATTAAGGTGGCACCACGGTAGCAAATGGCTAAATGTTAAACATAACATACTATCAACCCTGTATCCTCGAAGTGTTTGATAGAGGTGTGCTAATGTTCACTCACAGTTCGTCGAGAAATATAGCGCCAAAAGTTATTATTCTTAATTTTTGCCCACTTGGACAACTTTTCACTCCACAAACATTTCCCATTATTTTACAATAGTAAAATCACGAAAATGTATTATTTCATCTTGCTACGCTAGCGCCATTTTGGTGGGACACGGCTAGTTTATAATAACTCTATTTCTTACAACAATCATATCGTCATAGTTCCATAGTTTTTGTAAAAATTAATGGAAAAATATCTTGCATTGTTTAGGTTAGCAAAACCTTTTGGACAGGTTGGAAACTGATTTTGATATTTACGACTGTTATCTATACAATTAATAAAATGTAAATGTCTGTTTGTAATGTCAAAACAATAGTTTTTTACTAAATGCATATGAAAGTATATACGATACCTATAACAAAAACCCCATTTTTAATATTCTTGTCTGTCTGTCTATTTGTTTTGGGTAATCTCACAAAGGGTTGGATCGATTTTGACGGGACTTTCAGTGATAGATAGCTAATGTATTAAGGAGTAATTTGGACTAGTTTTATTTTAGAAAAGAGTTAGGATTCCGTACAAATAAAAAAAAACTGCTCCTGGTGAATAAATTCGCGCGCTTAAATGGCTTATGCTGAGTTAACCTTAAGATATATAGCAAATTAATGTACTACGTAATTGTAAACATTAAAAAGACCAACAAAAAAGTCAGCGAGAGTATACGACTATCTTCTAAGGAACACCCACAATAAGCATTTATGTCTTTAAAATAGCCGGGAGCTGGAGCAAGATTCGTGCGGGCATTCTGTAGTCAACGTGAGCGAAGCCGCGGGCACATTTAGTTGGAAATAAAATCCTTGTCAGTGACCATTCACTGTTCCAAATTCCCTTTACTGTGTATTATTCTATCTGCTATTATTATTGCGTATATTGTGTATTATCGTTAGTAGATAGGTATAGTTTAAATATTGAAGTGACTGACTTACTTGCTGTATTGCTAAAAGTACTTCGATCTGATATTTTAAAATATACTAATTCTACCGGTATTATTCATTGTTGCTTGTAATTATACTTTGAAGTTTGATTATTTTATGGTATACTTCAAGCAATCTTTCATGTACACTGTAATCTTGATATTCATTCACCCAGTTCCTGATCTAGTGGAAGCGGCGCAAACCGGGTGGCAATTTAAGGGGGCGATAAATATTTAATGAGAATTGTTTAAAATCACAAATCCTGGAGGGAAAAGGTGTCAATGTAAATTTATTTGCTCCAGTTCTGAAAAATTGAAAATACAGAACTGATTTCGCCTAGTTATGAATTACTAATACGAGATACTGTTGTTGGATTATTTATTACAAAATACCGTATGTCCCTAGATACGGAAAATGTTTTTAAGCGAACATTGTACGAAAATATACCAATAATACGCGTGTATAAATTGTTGTGTGTGTGTCCTTGCATAACCGCGTGATCGTAGATAATATTTCTTCTAAACAGCTTTTGAACTGTAAATACCAATTATGCTTGTTTTGCACCCAACTCACCGACATTTAGTACTCACGGCCGTCAAGTTATGTTACTTCTAACTGTTTTAGTTTTGTGTTATTTATTCGTATATATTTTAATGGGAATTCTATCATGCACTTTTTAGACGCACACAAAGTACATTCATTTCAAGGTAAGTACGATTTTATTTGTGTATTTTTTTAAATGAATGTTGTACTATTTATTTTCAATTTTACAAATTATAATTCCACTAATTCATGTTATGAAACACTAAATTTCAGACGTTAATTAGAAAAATTATGCAAGACATCATAGGCTACAATGCAAGGTTAAAAGTGACACTTCGGTGTCGAGACACGAAAGAAATTATTTCGCAACACAGATCGAAAAGAGAGCCATCTACGCTAAAACTGCAAAGACAAGAAATTGAACTAAACAGTGTAGAAAGTTCTGAATCAGAATCTAGTTCTAGTTCTGAATCAAAGCCTAGCTCTAGCTCTAAATCTGAATCTACTTCTAGCTCTAATTCTGAATCAGAATCTAGTTCTAGTTCTGAATCAGAATCTAGTTCTAGTTCTGAATCAGAATCTAGTTCTAGTTCTGCATCAAAGCCTAGTTCTAGCTCTAGATCTGAATCTACTTCTAGTTCTAGTTCTAGTTCTGAATCAGAATCTAGCTCTAGTTCTGGTTCTGATTCTAATGAAGAGAGTAAGGCAGAAGAAAGTTTAGAAAATAACAATGATTCTGACGAAAACAATGCGGCTGAGGTGAGTGTAGAGAATAATAACGAAGGCAGTTCTTCTATACAAGATTCTGATTCTGACGAAAACTCAAATGAAAGCGATTATGATTCTGATGAACCTCCCGGTGGCGATGGCCAGGGTGGCGGCATTTTAGGTCTCTTGGCGGGACTGAGCGGAGGGGTAAATATATTAAAATATTATTATTTGATGTGACTTCTACTGTAAAGGAATAAACAACATGTCAAATCTGTTGTAGAATGGTGACACTGATTTAGGATCACTTTTGGCAGCTATCAGCGGTATTGTTATAAATCTAAGTGTAAGTACCTAGACTCTCTTATTTGTTATTAATTTTTAATATTGTAGAAAATATTTACAGTTAAATTTTCTATTACAGGGTGATGGAATTGATGTAAATAGTATAATTACATCAGCTGTTGGACTATTCGTTGGATTATTGGTACGTTTACAAATTGAATAAGCTAAATTAACAGTAATTATTAAAAATACAATATAAAATCATTCCTCCATATTTCGGCCAAGACTGCAATTAATTTTACAACAAAGTTGGCATACGGCCCGCCTTGACCCGCGTTGAAGACCTTGAACCTTAAAAAGTTCTAGAAACTACTCACCGCAGGAACACAACATAAAGTTATTTGGCTGCGTTCTTCTGTAGGGTGGAGGTATTCCACCAGTCGGACTGCTCCAAGTAGAAAGAAATCTCTAAAGAAATTTCTCTATAACCTAACTTCTTTTCCCTTCTATTCATAAATTCATAAATAAGTAGGTAAAGTTTTATAATTTACTTTTTACACAGTCGGAAGGTGAAAAAAATCCTGGATCTATAGTGGCAAGCTACTTGATAACCTCTTTGGACACTATCACTGGTGGTGGAGCGGTATGTATTTATATAACAAGTAATTTGCGCGGATTGATAGTAAGTATTTTTATATAGATAATGGGCAAAAGTAATGTCATAATACAAATTGGCTGCCGTTTTTGGTGGTAATAAAATAAAATGGGCACTGTTTTCACGGAAAGCTCATTTAAAAGTGTAAAATTAATACCACCCGAGTTGATGAAACTTTGTACTCGCTTTACGGCATTTGCGATAAATCTGGCTTTCAAATGCTAATTTCTTTCAATCCTTTCAAGGTTTGTGGTTAATTGTGGTAAACACGAGAATCCAAAAACTCTCAAAGGAAGAAATCTGGTGCTCTTAAATTCAGACTGGCTGGCCAGCTAAAAACGCGAAAACGGGAGATCATACCACTCGGAAATTGTTGTTTCGAAATCTGCATCGTTGCCCCGAACTATGTAAGCGATTACTCCGTCCTGCTGGGAACCAATCATTTTGAAAACTCAATTTACAAACTTACGATAAAAAGAAGTTTACACCTATCTGTAGCGCTCACCAGTTACGATTAAGGTGGTACCTTCGAAGTCCTTAAAAAAATAAGGGTCAATCACTTTTTTACTGCAAATGCGGGCGGCCTTGCGTTAAAACAATAGACCGAAAATTAGTCAAAGTAATAGTAAAAATACAAAATTCTTAAATTTTCAGGTGTGTATCACTCCATCGTATTTAGGTCAACTAATTATCTTTATCTATCTACAACATAAGGACAATGATATATAACGATATTTGCAAAAAATATGGCACGTTCTTGTTGTGATATTACTTCTACCCCACTTTATACATCATTTTTATAATAACTTGGCTAAGTAAGTGGCTTGACTGTGCCTGATGATAAGTAAAGTACTTACAATCCAAAAACAGAGGCGGACACCGAAAGGTCAATATTTCATCGCCAATTGACGATTTCATATTGACTTGCGTAAATAGAAACTGGATATGCACCGGCTAATCCTGAAACGCTACACTGTATACACGAGTCGTTATGAAGGGCTTTTAAATATATGCATGGTGTTCGCAACCCAATGGGGTGCTACGGCCCTACCGACCCAATATCACCATTACCACGTGCACAAAGTGCATTTCAATTTAAATTAATATTACATTACAGAATAACAATGGAGCATTTTTTGGGAAATTTATATCAAGATTACTTAAAGGGATAAGCGCGGTACGTGTCCTAATATAGTTATATAATAAGTTTACATTTCACAAACACTGACGTGTAAAATTACTACCTTGAAAATGGTTAATCATTTACTATAATTATGATGAAACATTTTAGTCTGTTTAAAGTTAAGTCGTTAAAGACTCAACATTTGACTGATATAAGCCTACGTTCACATAACAAAAAATTAACGCGCGTTTAATATCCCTAGAGGTCGGTCATCACATGTAGCATCACATCTGTTTTCTGTTCAGTTTAGTGAGCGTTTCCATTTCGATTGTACGTGTTTAAATCGTAAATGATTTTAAAGACATTTTGAAGTATTTAAAAAAAATATTATCTCTCAGTGTCGGATATAATGTTGTAATGAAACTTGTAGAAAGTATATTGTTAATTAAAAATAGGATGTACTTATAATGTGTTCGTTTTTTTTTTAAATATTATAATAATATTACCACAAAATTATAGCTTTTCTACTTCCATTTTCTAAGCTCGGCCGAAACACACTGTGAGACAAGCAACCGCAAAAGCTTGCGCGCGTTTCCGAACCTTCGAACGCCTTCGAAATTCTACAGCGCATTCACGCGCGTTACATCTGAACGTAACTTTAATGTACCTACTAAATATCAATATTAGGATAATGTAGTCATGGAAAATATGGAATCTCAACTAGTAATGCTAAAGATCGAGGGAGTTGGAGAAAATAAGACATCGCTCATAGCTAACTAAATCACGATAAATAAATAAAAGGACAAAAATGTATTAACAATGTGAACTACCTAATTAAATTGTTTTGTAGGAATAATATAACGCTCCTTTAGCCATTTTTATTTAAGAAATGAAATTTGATGAATTAAAGTGCTATTTTCAACAGGTCGGTGGTGATTCGGAAGAAAGTTCAGAAGAAAACAGTTCTGAGATTATGGCTGATTCATTTGGATTTTTCACCAGTTTCTTAATGGGTTTGCTCGGAGATATGTCCAAAGGCAGTTCTGGCGGGAAGGATTCTAATTAAATCATATCATTACAACGATTTGCAATAATTGACAAATAATATACTTTAATTAATTATAAATTACATATTAACGTCAGACGTAAGAGTATAAATTTCCATATATCAATTGATTCCTGTTCTGAATAACACGTGTGCAGTTCAAACGCGATAATAGTGAAACCTGCCGAAATCATGAAAATATTTACTTAAACGATACACTTGAACAATACACCACGCTGACTATGACGCCTCTTCCCAAGGCTTCATAACACGCAGGCGCACACATACACATACTAATCACGTAGAAAGAGGAGACCGAGATAATGGGAAACACTATAGTGCTACAAAATGTATTCTAACATATTCTCTCGCAGGTTAAATCCTGTACATGTATGTTTGTCTCTATTTAGTGTCGCTTTTTCGTTTCATAGAGTTACAAATTACAACGGCACTAAAAAAAGGTTCTCTTTTAAAAATACCTACATTATACATTTGCCGACTGTAGGCATGCACGTAGCCTTACGGCATGTTACATTTGAATATCACGATTAGAAATTTTTGAAGCGATCTAGGCTCAATACTAGCACGCTCGGTTATCACGTAGCCTTATTTTTCATTTACAACATTGTTGTACAAAAAAAACTTTTTATTTAGGTAGTTAAATTTCGGGAGCACTGCCGAGGGTTTTTAAAAAGTCTAAGACAAGACTGATTCTCAAGAAGCTTTATTAAGAATGCTTTTATTTGTTACAAATGTCTCTTTTATAAACTCTTATTCTATAAACACAAAGTGGGGCTGTTTACTATGAAATAATGAGAAATATGTCGCAATACATTCAGTCAAAACACCAGGTGTCTATCAGTAGTTTGCAGACATAATATGGGTTAAAAACGTAACATCAGCATTTCTAACGTATGTACCAATTAACAAGACGTAATAAGAGAGGGTACAGACTGCATAACTCCTCCCCCCTCAAGTTCGAAATTATCAGAGGGATGATTATCACTATGATTATTTCGATAGCAATAATTTTTACAAAAACTGAGCTTATATACTAAGAATACAAGAATTAATAGAAATATAATCACATATAACAATAAAGTTCCGGCACTAACACTTTTTACATTAATAATTCTTTCACTTGATGTTTTTAGTTCACTTTCACTGATTTTTAAAAGATTATTTAAATGTTGAAGATTTATTAATTCACTGTTATCCAAATTGATGGGTTCACGTTGCAATTGTTGCTCAGTAATTGTTATTTCGGGAAGATTAATAATCGGTAATTTTGACATCTTCAAATTACTCGTAGTAATATGGTGAGCTTTTAGCGTAATTTCACCAATTTTAACATCGCAATGGTCATCTAGGACGAGGAAGTATGTCCCTTCTATATTTTCTTTCGTTATTTCGTCGTTACAAATTTTTGATAATATATTCTCAGCGTTACTATGAAGAATCCATCTCTCTTTTCCAATTGGTTGTATCTTAATGGTCTTGATTTCAACTGGTACTGGATGACAAGAACTCGTATTCGAAGAAAATTGAATTAATGCTGTTATGCAAGTGTCTTCTGAAGTTGTTCGAGAATCATCCTCGTGACACAGGAACATTTCGTCGTGAAGTTCATTACAAGGTAAAGTGAGCGAGACAAATTTAGACCCTTTTACTAATAGGTAAGGAAATTTAGGAATAATGATGGTGGTATGATTAGAAGGATTGGTCATAGGTATTGGAATTGCTCTGTAGTATGTATAAATTTCATCTCTAATTATTGGTATATCTAAAATGAATGTTATTTGACTTCCTTTTGTATAAGCTTTAAGCTCTATACATTGCTCTATTTTAACTAAATTGTCATAACTTACTGGATACACAAGTTTGTAGAATTTCTCTATCTTTTTTAACAATTCTAATAATTCATTTGAGTTTATAAGAGATTGGTGTAATATTTTTAATTTACTGAATGCCAGAGAAGTTTCAATTTCATTCAACCGAATGTAGAGTAGTTGAAAATTATGGAAAAATAAATTATAAACATTAATAAAATTATGGGTAGTTATATCAATATTAGTTTGATTTATTAATTTTTTTATTTCTCGTAACTCTTTATCTATTCGAATGAAATTGTCCTTCGTGAAATTTGTTATCTTTATCATTGATTCAGAAATATCTGATATTAAGGTTACCTTTTTAATGAGTGTATTTTGGCGTGTCGTTAGAGAATCAATCATATTTTCATATCTTAAAGCATCATTATGATCTAAGTTACCAGTTATAAGCTTAATAATAGATCCAAGAGGATTGAGAAGTCCACGTTTAATTCTAGTTGATGGAGATAACTGTTCTAATTTTTGAATACTAATATTCATTACATAATTCGTTTGAAGCTTTACATTAAAAAGTTGAACATTAGATGTTTCATTATCAAAATGTGTTTTTAAATATTGATTAAATTTAGTATATCTTTTTATATTGAATTCTAAATCCTCACGTATCAGACTTAAATCTAAAATCTTAATTATTGTCCACTTATCATAACTTACACTAGCTTGACCTTGTTTCACAAGGACTATACCGGGATTTTTATCGATTCTGTGAAGTTGAAGGGCGTGAATCCTGATGATCAGAGCCAGGAGCCCGAGGAGGTACCTGCGAAGGTCGTTTTATATCCTTAATAGGCACGTTTGTTTTTCGAGTTTTCATTTTTACAGGACAGATATTTCTGTCAATTTTACCATATACTTGTGCTTTTTGATAACGCGGTTTATCTTTACTTCGCCTTGTATTAACACCTTTTACAAATATAGTGTCCTCTTCTTGAATATCAAATGATGTTTCACCACCACGTTTTGTTTTAATCTTTTCTTTATTTTCAATTACTTTGTCTGTTAAATATTTATAAAGATATTTCGTTCGTTTCATATGATCGTTTACTAATTGTTGCGTATATTGTTTGTTAAAGTTTACTTCAAAAGTACTATTAGAATCAGTGTGTCCAAAAACTACTTCAAATGGTGTAAGACCAGTCGTTGAGTGAATGGTTTGATTGTATGACATAATTGCATAAGTCATAACGTTAGCCGCGTCAGTTATTTTATGTTCATATTTAGCGATACGATATATTTCTAAAATAGTTGAATGGAATCTTTCAATTAAACCCATAGAATTAGGATTATGTGGAGTGCTTATGTGTAATTCTATTTTATAAAATTGTAATGTTTCTTTTAAAAGTGTATTGTTGAATTCAGTACCAGAATCAGCACTGATCTTATTTGGTACGCCATAAAATGAGAAAAATTTAATTAAGGCACGAACTACTTCAGGTGTAGAGCGATTGGATATTTCAAAAGCCTGACCTAGTTTACTGAAAGCATCTATTATGGTAAGGAAGTAGCTTCCTTCTATAGAGAATATATCTATAAATATTTCAGCAAAAGGTTTTGTTTGAGTTTGCGTTAACATTAATTCTGGTTTTAAAGGTTTGCGATCATATTTTAGAGTTTTACAAGTTTCACAAGAATTGATTACAGAAGCGACTGTTATATCCATATTTGTCCAAAAATAATTACGCTTTAATTTCATAAGAGTTTCTTTGATTCCACGGTGACTTGTTTTACCTTGATGATAAGCAAGTATAGTGGCACGTTGCTCTTTTTCATCACCTAAGTATATAACTCTTTTAGTACATTCATATATTTTGACGGTATCTTTTTTAAATAGTTTTATCACGGCATTTGTAAATTGTTTACGGTGAATTTCGCTCTCAAAGTAAAAGAAATATTTAATTTTAGGTTTTATATATTCTAAAAGAAATTTCTTAACAAGGTTAGTGTTGTTTACAGGTAAATGTACTTCCAAAATTTTTTGTTTTTCATGTGATAAGTCTTTTATTGATAATTGGTTTCTGTTCCAAGTAAAAATAAGGATTTGATTAGGTTTTGTGTCGATGGCTTCTTCAATAATGGGAATACCATTCGTATCAATATCTTCAGCAGAATGTATGGTTTCCGGTAATGAACAGGCAGTAATAGTACTGGATGAAGGAGAACGAATTGGGTAAGTTAAAGTCTTATCGGAATCTGAAGGAATAGTTAACGTTTCTGATGAGTCTGAAATTAGTATTGGACTCTCAGATCGTTCAGTGTCACTCACGTTTACTCGTAAGGACATATCGTCCTTTAATATATTTAATTTAATTCGTGATAGAGCATCAGCATTACTATTTTGTTTACCGTTCTTGTATATTATGTCAAAATCGAACTCAGCTAGTCTCAATTTCCATCTAGTAAGTTTACTATTAGGTTCTTTCAGTGAATTTAACCATGCTAAAGGTCTGTGGTCAGTAAATATTGTGAATTTGCGTCCATACAGGTAAGGACGGAAGTGTTTTACTGCCCAAACGATGGCTAACAGTTCCTTTTCTATTGTACTGTAACGTGTTTCTGCATCATTAAGAGTACGACTTGCATATGCGATAGGTTTTTCATTTCCAACTGATCCTTGTGAAAGGACAGCGCCTAAAGCGTAGTTTGACGCGTCTGTTGTTAAAATGAAGGGTTTAGAAAAATCAGGGAACTGTAATATAGGAGCATTCACAAGTAGCTCTTTACATTTTTGAAAAGCTTGAACATATGATTCATTAATTTCAATTTTATTTTTCTTTTTCAAACACGATGTAAGGGGTTGTGTAATTTTTGAAAAATCCTTTATGAATTTTCGGTAGTAGCCTATCAGGCAAGAAAACTTTTAATTTCAGTGGATGTTCTGGGGAGTGGGAAGGCAAGTACTGCCCTGATTTTATCATCATTTGGTTGTAAACCATGCTTCGTAATTTTGTGTCCTAAGTAGAGTACATCTTTTTTAAAAACTCACATTTATCGAGAGTTACTTTAAGATTGGTTTGTTTGAGACGATCGAACACTTTTCTTAGCTTCTCTACATGTTCTTGTATACTACTAGAATAAATGATGATGTCATCTAAATATACTAAGCAATGTATACCTTGCAACCCACGTAACACGTTATCCATTGCGCGTTGAAATGTTGCAGGTGCTGTTTTAAGTCCAAATGGCATCCGTGTAAATTCAAAATGTCCCATTGGTGTAGTGAATGCAGTTTTGGGTCTATCTTGTTCATCAACTTCAATTTGGTGGTACCCACTTGCTAAATCCAATGTACTGAAGTAAGTAGATTTCCCTAACTTGTCGAATAAATCATTAATATTTGGTAAAGGATACTTATCATCAGTAGTAATATCATTTATACGTCGATAGTCTACAACCATTCTAAATTTCTGTTCACCGGAGGCGTCCATCTTTTTGGAACTAGGTGTACGGGTGCACTCCATGGTGAAAACGATTCTTGTATAACATTATCTTTTAGTAATTTTTCAACTTGTTTCTGTATTTCATCGTTTTGCGATGGTGGAAGTCGGTATTGCCGTATGAAAATTGGATCTTCATTTTTAGTCCGGATTCGATGTTTTACTTGATTAGAAAATGTAAGAGGCAGTTTATCACAATAGAATATATCCCTGTATTCAAAACAAAGTTTTTCTATTGCTTCTCGTTCTTCTTGATTAGCATGATCTAATCGGAGTTTCGATAAATTTTGTGTAAGTAATTCATCAATCTCAAAATCATTTAATTGTTGCCCGGTTGATAAATTTATTTTGCAAGTATTATTATTAAGGCTGGTTATATTCAATGGTTCGTTAAAAGTTAAAGTCACACTATCTTGCGAAGCATTCTGCATGACTGTTGTTGCAAATGAATCTTTGCAAGTAACTATAGCGCTAGGCATACGTACTTCATTTCCAAAATTTTTAAAATTAATTATTGCTTCACCATTAATTAAATTTGTAGGCACCTTAACACGGGTTTCAGTGCGTGGTTCTAGCGTTATTTCCCACGGGGGACTATAAATTATTGGAATTTCTGTATTTTGTGTCCGTAAAATTAAATTTTTCATGTCTATAGTCGCGTTCAATATTTTTAATAAGTTAGAACCTATTAATCCGTCATATCTTCCATCTACATTATATATATAAAATTTATGATTCATCGGACTTTTAAAACTTTCCAATAAAGGTATATCTATAACTTCGTCATGTAGGCTACGTCCATGTGTACTAATAACTTCAAAAGGATCAATATATTTATAATCTGAAAAATATTCATCAGCTTTAGCGGGACTAATAAAACTTCTGGTACTTCCGGTATCAATCATTAAACGAGCATCAATTTCAGGAATATAAATATGCGGTAGTTTATTTATGCCGTCATAATTTAAGTGTACTATTTCTGGGGTCGCTCTTGGAGGCTTTTATAGGAAAATTTACGCATTCATTTTCAGCTTCTTCAGTTTCAACAGGTTCTATGTTTTCATGATAATCGTCATAAGCAGTTTGTTGATTATCGTCAATGAAATAATGATTTTCATATTCTGTATAATCAGGTTGATAGTCTTGGTATTCAATTTCAGGGTCGTTCATTTCTAAAGACTCTATCATATTTTGTCTAATAGGACGAGCTGTGCGCATTGACACATCGCTTGCCTGAAATTGAGGTGGATTACGTTGAGGTTGATTTTGTGGTGGTATACCAAATTTAAATTGTTGATTTGGCATGTTGAAATTAGGTCGGTTTTGTGTATTGTTAAATTGTGGTTTGAACCCTTGTTGATTAGGAATACCGAATTTAAAATTATTATTTCCAAAATTTGGTTTATATCCTTGTTGGTTTAGGTTAGGTCTGAATTGTACATTTTGATTTGGAATACCGAATTTAAAATTATTATTATACGGTTTAAAATTATTTTGTGTTTGGTATGGAATTCCGAATTTAAAATTTTGTTGTCCGGAATTAAATGTATTTGGCACAAATGCAGGTTGAGGTTTGAAATTATTATTAAAATTATTTGTTAAAGTAGGCGTGAAAAATTGTTGAACTGGTTTAATATTAGATTTATTTTTATTTTTAGAATTGTACTGATATTGAAAATTGACCTCCTCCATGACAACACTTAGTGCGTTTTCTAAAACGGTACAACCTTTAAGTCGCACAATTCGAATTAAATCCTCTGGTAAATTATATAAAAATACATTCAAGCACATATTATTATAGATAATCATTTTAGCGGCTTTGAGGCCTTCATCAGTTAATAAATTGACCTTGGAGAAGAGGGTGCAGCGTGTTTGTTGTATCCTGTTACAAAATTGCGTATATGTTTCACCAACTTTAATTTTTAAATTTTCCAACTCAATTGCCACACACTCTTCCGATCTAGGATCACCAAAATGTTGAATCAAAACAGCTCTTAATTGTTCCCAAGTTGTTATGTCTTCTCTTTCACTTAGTAGAGCAGCGGCTTTACCACATAATCTACTAGTTATAGCATGAAACACATATGTAGTTTGAACAACATTGTTTGATCCGCTAAAATTTCTGATTATATATTCACTTTTTTTAATAAATAAATTTAAAGTATTTTGATCACCATCGTACTTGGGAATTAAACTTAAAAGTTCTTTTGATACTAATTGAATTGTTGATTCATTGTTGCGTTGCATTTTGAATTGTATTTATTTAATTAAACACACACAAAGTAAAATTCACAAAATTAAAATTCACAAAATAATATTTTCAAAATAAAATTCACAAAATAAATCTTATAACAAAATTATCAAAATCAAAATTCTCAAAATTAAAATTATCGAAATTAAAATTATCAAATTAAAATTCTCAAAATTAATATTTATTATTAATATTTCTCAATATCTTACAATCTATGAAGTCAAATAACTTTCGACGATTTTTATTCGAAAATTATGAAAAATAATTTTCAACGATGTTTGTTTGAAAATTATAAAAATTTGTTAAATAATTTTCAACGATTTTTGTTTGAAAATTATAACAATGTCCAACGAAAAATACAACCACAGAAAATAACAAGGACGAGACAAGGATTGTAAAAATGGTCACTTACAGTCTGCTCGTTCCCATGTCTTGCCGTATAGCTGCTTTCGCTTTTAGGACAGGATCTCTCGGAAATAGATGTGGAACCCGACGTTAACTTATTTATTGGTTCGTAGATACTCAAAATCTGCACATGAGACCGATTTGTAAGACTCGAACACAGACTTTTATTGTTGATTGAGTATCCTACCGGCTGCGCCAGTTAAATTTCGGGAGCACTGCCGAGGGTTTTTAAAAAGTCTAAGACAAGACTGATTCTCAAGAAGCTTTATTAAGAATGCTTTTATTTGTTACAAATGTCTCTTTTATAAACTCTTATTCTATAAACACAAAGTGGGGCTGTTTACTATGAAATAATGAGAAATATGTCGCAATACATTCAGTCAAAACACCAGGTGTCTATCAGTAGTTTGCAGACATAATATGGGTTAAAAACGTAACATCAGCATTTCTAACGTATGTACCAATTAACAAGACGTAATAAGAGAGGGTACAGACTGCATAACTAGGTAGTTTTGATTTTTTTGCATCTGTTATATTATGATGCTAAGAATGGGAAAAAAACATTTATTAATGTATAGATTAAAAATACTATTTTAAAATTTGTTATTAAAATTAAAAAATCGGATACAAATACAATGTATTATTATTTATCTCATATTATCTAAAATATTATCTTAGTATACATAATTTTTATATCTTTTTATCTAAATGGATGAAAAATCTCCAAAACCGCTTGACCGATCACCATAGAAGTTGGTAGATTTAATTGTTTTTTTACATTGAAAGCAAGCATATAATATAGCCCTGTATGCTTTCCCAGAACGCATATAACGCAGAACGCGATATTTAGTGTTTCGGTCGAGTTATTGACTACTGCAAAAGGCAGAACAACGTCTGAGAACACCTGAACGCCTGAATACTATAAATTTATGTGTCATCAATTTTTGTGATATTACCTTTTAAATTTACAGACTGACCGCGGTTCTTCTGGTAGTCAATCTTCGCCGCTGTGGAATCTGAAGGTGGATATACTGAAAGCAATCCTCCAGTTTGGCGCCAGTTTACTCGGTTTGGCATCATCTACATTCAGCACGTAAAAACCAGTCTTTAGTTTAGTGAAGCAATAGTGCCATAAATTTAAACCACTATGTCATCAAGTGAAAAGTAAATAAACGTATAAGTAGTTTTCACAAATTATTTTGTGTTTAAGTTTGCAACCAATCAGATTCACGTATTAACGTCATGTTTACTTAGTAACTGTAGGTTTGCAACCCGTTTCTAAACACTTAGAGGATGAGTCTCGTCTCGCTAAATCCATGTGCGGAATGCCAAAACGTCTAAACTTTCGGGCGGAAGAACAAGTGAACGCACGTATTTTTTTCTCAAGTGAGAATCGTACGTCTCAGATTTCCACTACCAAAATCGAGTCTAAAGTTCAAAATGTTAAGTTTATTGTTTCGATACCAAATTAAAATGCAGTTTCAGGTATACACCTATTCTCACTTTATGTTAAAAAGGACTAAACCTAGAAATAGGCTAAGTACGGGTCATGAAAATAAATTCAATAACAATACAATATGAATTAATTATTTACTTTGATATAATTATATAATATAAGTAATTATAAGCTTGCGTTTAACTGATTACCAGTTAAAGTAAATTATAACCTCAAAAGTAGTTTATACTGCCGAAAATAGTGAATGAACACAAAACTAAAACCCCATTTTAATGTGAAATTATAACCCAAAAATTTTATATTTCGCTATCTTATTAAAGCAAATGATTCTAAATTAATCATTTTTAACTCAAAAGTAGTAAATTACCACCAAAATTTAAAAATTATTGGTATCTGGCGTTCGCGCGTTCGCGCTGCCACGGCCGTCTCTCGCTGTTTCTTATCACAAATCAAACCTGACCTAACCCAGCCAAATCGTTTGATAGGCATTAATAGCGCAATAATTTAGTCGTTAGATTTAGTGATCATTTACATTATTTGGCGTTAGCGCCAACGCTAGGGCCAACATGTGGAGCCGGGTTTAAACCGGTTTGTTATCTCTGAATAACCGCGTCGCTCACCGCACCCCGTACCACTAAACCACAAATCGCTAAGTGTTAGCAATAGAGAAATGTATGGAGAGCGATAGGTATTGTTTTCTATCGACGCAAACATAACATATGTCATTTTCCGTTTTTCCACGAACCTTAGAAACAGGCTTTAGTTACGCCAATGAGGACAACGAAAATTACAGCGAAAGAAAATTGTAAATAAAACTACCATTACTTACGAATATGATTTTTGTGAAAACATTTATTTCATTCTTTTTATATTGCTAAGACAAAATACAAATATTATAAAGTTAGAGTGCGAATTTTGTAAATTCGTATGTGGAGAGAATTCTTTGGAACTACATGTCAAATTAAAAAAAAATCGTTTTGCATTTTATATATAGCCTTTATGTATATTGAGGAACGTTATAGGCTAAATAACTTCAAGCTACGATTCTATGAAGCAGTGCAGTAAACCTGATCATCGAACAGTCTGGCAAGTTGTTGTCAAGTACGGGAAGTGAGAACAAAGATGGGATGGGAAGATGCGATTGAAGACGTTTTTCATTTAGAAAAATTTCTCTGTCACTGCCGAAATAGTCAGTTCATTAATCTGTAAAATAAATATGAATTATCTATTTGATTTAAAGGGTCTATTCTCTATTCCCACTGGCTGAGAGTGGAAGCGAAGCGTCGCTACATATAAGTACTCACAATTTAAAAGTATATTGAGTTCTATGTCCATTATGAAACGTACAAATTTGTGTAAAGAAAATATGAAAACACCCAGCCAATTCATTCATCTACGACGCGTTCTTATATTTTTTGGGCATAGAAATCAAAATTGTAAATACATGTCATGACGCTAGCTGCCAATGAGAATTAACCCTAAGTGAACAGAAAGACAAGGGATAGCTAATTTGATGTATACAGTATATTTCACGGTAGCATTTGCCTTCTCTAGAAATATTTGATACTCCATTGACAATGTCTTCAAGTATTTGCGTCGTGTGCAAGTCAAATCAGCTAGCGCTCCGTGACTACATCCATTGCCCACACTTGACTACGCCCTCCAAAATCAAAATATAAAATGATAAAATATAAATATAAAATGTAAAATGTAATGTTTTTTGAAAGTATGTATGTATCTGAGTCTATTTCTTTGGCACACTCTGTAGCCTAAAAGGCTTTATGGATTTTAACATACGAAGTGTCGTTAGATCATCGTTAGGTCGTAGGAGTGGCATAGTGAATATTTAAGTACGCCGTTTGGGAAACAACTAAAAAGCAAAAATAGAATTATTTTTTTTACTCGTGTTTTTATTACAGTCGGGTATTTTATATCATTTTTAATAAGTTAGCTTGTTAATAATTTAGCTTATTGAATTTTCGTAAAAACCTTCAGTTATTCGCTGTAAAAGCATGTTTCACGGACTGTTTCTAAATCTTTTCTGAAGCACGATAGATTCCTCTTTTTCTTAATTCTCTAGCAAAGTACAAATTTAAAAAAAAATTGTTAGTGTTTACACGTCTACTTTGGTAGCTACGGCAAAATCGAGAGACCACTTCTCCACACAGACAGCTACGACACGTCATGACGCTGCGTTGTGGCGCCATTGTACCGCAGCATTGTGCATTAAAATCGCGAGACCAAAGCTTTAGGGCCTAAATTGAATAAATTATTTTTGATTTGATTTTCCCCCCTATAATAAATATTATATAATTATTTTTAAACACTAACGTTTACATTGGGCGGCGTGGACAGCACGTACATCACTGCGTCGGCAACATCTTTTGGTTGCAAGATCGGCAGCGATAAGTTTGCAACTGGAGATCGCTCAAACAGCTCCGTCATTACAAGCCCAGGTGATATGCTCTGCAATCATAATTGAATAAGAAATAAGGAAGGACATCAAGTTCATATGTATTTTTTGTTTTCCCCTTGGACAATGTCACAAAATCAAATATAATTATTCCGTAAAATCTATATCTACCACTATATCCACATGTTCCTATGTTCTGATTGTTTTCCATAAATTAATTAATATAAGAACTAAGAGCATTCTAAAATATATATTTTTTTACTGACTATACTGTTAGCCTTAAAGCCTTAAAGTCATTAGAGGCTTTGACTGCTTCACCGGAGTTGGGGACGAGCGCGGAAGACCATCTACATATATACGTGTTCCTGCCTTCTGGGAGGAGCCAAGTCCGGTGAAGCTGTAAAAGCCGCAGCGGCTCTGTTTTTGGATAGGGCCCCTAAGGCTAACAGTGTAGTCAGTTAAAAAAAAAAAATCTGGGAGGAAGGTAGAAACATGCATATATGCATTTAGTAATTTGGCTAAAATAACTAAAATTGCTCAGTTATATCGCCGTTAGGTATTGGGTACATCAAGCAAACAAATTTTTGACGAATATAAATAAGATTTTTGAAGTGAAAACTTCTTTAGCATCGTTGTGATTTGAAAGTCGATGAAACAAAAAAGCGAAAGCGACCGTAATAAGAGACAGACACATAAATTCATAAGATTTAACATGGTAGAAAATGAGATATGAAAGTTTTAGGCAATCGTAAAATGGGACAAAAGAGGTTTGTTGCCGTGTATTAGAATATGCTCAACCATAGATACTACATACTAAACGCCACCTAATTAATGTCTATGTTAAAAAAGAAAAATATTGTTCTCTGTCAATGTCTTGTACAACCGGTGTTTTATTTAATTGTTTAATCCAGTATAATCTAAGTTCTTTCGATAATTATTAAGACCATGCAATAATGAATTTTATTACCTCTTCAAAAAGCACAAAACAAAATCTTTTTAGACAACACTTGTGACATTCTGTTACTGATCGATATTGTGTTAGAATACCATGGATTTTTCAAATTGAATTTTATTACCTCGCTAAAAGCCACGAAACAAAAACTTATTAGTCAATACTTATGACATTCTGTTACTGATTGATATTGTGTTAGGTTACCATGGATATTTTAAATTGAATTTTATTACCTCACTAAAAAGTCACGAAACAAAAACTTATTAGACAATACTTATGACATTCTGTTACTGATTGATATTGTGCTAGGTTGCCATGGATATTTCAAACGTGCATTAATTGAAAATGATATTGTGAATCAAATGATTGTAAGTACTTCTATGTAGGTACATTTTCATACATTTTAAATTAGTGTGTATTTCATCATTTTCTGAATTAAAAAAACATACATGTGAAGGTTTAACTTCTACAACGTGTGAACTGTACACATATTTTTTTAAATATAACTAGCAAGGCATAGTGTCTAAACTATTCCTGATGGTAAGCACAGTACAATCCAAACACAACGGCGACCACCCAGAGATAATACATCGCGGGCTGCAAACCTCTCAGCAAAATAAAGTACCTAATAATGTACTTGATGCAATGATGGCTCAGTTAGTTCAATGAGCATGAGCTTTCGGTGAAGGAAATCATCGTGATGAAACCATAGCATTGTGTTAGGGCTTTTTCTAATGCCCACCTGGCTAGCTACCACCATTAAGTAGACAATCTGTCGCCAAGCACCTATAAGTGTGTTCCGGCAGCTGCACTTGAGAGCCAGTCCACATCGTAACTTAAAATCAGATGAGATTATAGCCACAACGCTAAACCTATAACTATAAAAAAACTTACCGTAGTTTTGATTCTACTGTTAAAGCTTGCGAGTTCGTTGTTAAGAGAAGCGGTGAACGCTGTGATCCCATATTTGGTACTCGGGTAAACATTTAAAAAATCAGTGAATGGAATATAATGACCCAACAAACTGGAATATAAAAAGAATGTAATTTATTGAGCACACGCTGTATAAACTTCACTTTCAGTTAACTAATGACTTTAACTTTTTCTTTATCAGTGATAGCGTATACGGACATCGCATCGATCGACATAAGTTCGAATCCCTGCAATGAAACCAAAGCATGGTAGTAAGGTATTTTCTAGTGTTCAACTACCCCCATGTTGAAAAGCTATCGCCAAGCGCCTAGGAGTGTTCCGGCAGCTGCATTTGAGAGCTAGTTCCTCAAATTTAGCTTAGCGTGTCATCACATCGTCACTTAACATCAGGTACCGACGAGATTTGTTATTTCGAGCGCAATTTGTCTTTACGTACATTGTCGACCTCGCGTTCGCCGGATTTTGCTATCGTTGAAAATAAGGAAGAGATCGGAATAATTAATTTGCATAAAGTTTTGCTCCAAACTCGGAAAGAGTTCTTTATAGACCATCGAATGCTTGGAAAAACTCAAAACAAAATCAAAAACTCAAATAAAAAAGTGGTACAAGCGGTTCAAAAACAGTCGCACGAGTGTTGTAATAATCCGCGTTCTGGTCGACCTTCGAGCATGATAATACCGAAAAGTATCGAGCATGTACAACTCGCGACTGCACAAAATCGTCGTTTGACTGTGCGCGAGATAGAAGATGATCCCGGGATTCCGAAAGCTTGTGTTTCGAGAATCCTGATCGAGACTTTGGGAATGACTCGCGTGTGTGTAAAATTCATTCCAAAAATGTTCACAGTAGAGCAGAAAAGTCTTCGCTTCGAAATCGCTCAGGACAACTTGGAAATGGTTATTGATGTTGATAATGTGCTTCGGAAGATTATTATCGGTAACGATTTCTGGGTTTACGGTTATAACCCCGAAACGAAACAATAATCCTCACAATGGAAGCTTCCATTTGAGCCACGACTGAAGAAAGCACTTTAGAGTCGGAGCAACATCAAGTCCATGTTAGTTGTTTTCTTCGATTTCGAAGGTGTCGTACATCACGAATATGCACCGAAAGGTCAGATAATCAACAAAGAATTTTACCGCGAAGTTCTGAAAAGATTGCGTGACGTGGTGAGAATGAAACTGCTTCATTGTTGGGCGAGCGGCAACTGGCTCCTCCGCCATAATAACCCGACAGCGCAATCATTGAACCTCGTGCAACAGTTTTTAGCGAAATCCAATATTAAAAAACTCCATCAGCCTCCGTACAGTCCCAACATAGCCCCAGGCGACTTTTGGCTGCTTCCTAAATTAAAAATGCTGCTCAAAAGACACCGGTTTATCGACAGAGATACGGTTGAAACGAATGCGATGCGTGCACTCATGGTCATTCGGAAAACCTTTTACCATAACGGCGTCAGAATGTGGAAGCACTGATGGGAGCGTCTTGCCCATTCGAAGGAGGACTACTTTGAAGGATGCCATGAGCCGAATGACGAAATATAACGCCAGTGCGAAGTTACAGGTACAGGCCGGATACTTTTGGGACAAAGCTTTTAATCATGTTAATTAATTAATCAATCAATCATTGTTGCGACATAATTATGTATTATTATGTGTATTGTGTATTTATGTATAAAAATAGATAAGTAAGATTAGAATAGACAAATAAAATAGATTTATAGAAAGAATTTTAGCAACTACATTACGTATTATGTATTACGTGTCATGTATTGTGTATGATATGTGCTTACTTATTATGTGTTACGTGTATAAGATTAGAATAACGATAGAATAGATAAGATTTATAGAATAAGTTTATATGGAAAATGTACGACATCACATTAAATGTACGAACAATACGCGGTAAAACCGCCCGTAATTTCTATTGTTTTTGCCTTTGTGTGGAATATGTGCTTAATGCATATAATGTATTGATGTTTAGTGGATAGGGAATAGAATATGAAACAATTTGATATATAACTTGTATATGTAACTTATATATTCAATAAATATAGAGCGGGAAACAGGGCGACCAAATTGAAAATAGATACAAAAAATAGAGGCTCTCTTTAAGGTAACTCTGTATTACTTTAAGCTCGGTAAAAATCGTGTCGGTGCCCCATTAACACTTTCGCGGCTGAGTGCCCTCTGCGCTCGCCCCCAAGTTCGGTGAAGCTGTAAAAGCCGCAGCGGCTTTAGGGCCCCTAAGGCTTACAGTGTCGTCAGATCTAAAAAAAATTAAAGAAAAAATCGTGTCGGGCATGGTTCGAGTCATCGGGTACACAGCGATATAAGGAAGAAAAAAAGATTTGGTCGTCCTGCGAACGCCTCATTAATGAAGAGCTGGAGAGTTTACTTTGAAGACCCAACACCTCAAGCGACCGTGCACTATTGCATCTCCGGGCCCCTCACCACCACCTTCCCCCTACTGGCATCCGTACGGTATGTGTCTACGAGACGGGAATCCGGCCAAACAAAATAGCCCGTCCAAAGCGAACGTGACGCGAACCCACCAATTATTAACATAACATAAGTCCTTTTCGAGAATAAATAAAACTTATAATAATTTTTTGCATTATAATTTCACACTGGATCACAAATTCCTTATATTTGGATTTTTCTTTTAACTTTTATTAAAAGACCTATCTTCGTGCCATATTTCAAAACTGCTAGAATTCGGGAAGTACCCTGTAGGTTTTGATAATTGTTCCCGAGTGAGACTTTTAAACTTTTATTATGAGAGACTGTATCTTTTTATTGTGTTATCAGGGCCGCCTTTACCCGTTAGTGCAAGGGGTGTGAGGCACCAGGGCGCAGAGTCCTAGGGACCGCCATCAGTTTGATAGATATCTACTAGCCTACTATCACAACAACCCTGACTAACACTGTATCCCACGCAAGCAGAGCCAAGTTAGTTATATAATTAAAAATATAGGCACCAATAACGTTTTAGCGGAGGTGTGAGGAACAGAGAGTAAAGTTCCTCATCCGCCATAGAAAAGGGAGGATCCTCCGGCCAGACGGGTGCTATGTCTGGCAGGCAGCTGCCCCGACTGTTGTAATCGGGTTCTTGTATATATACTCAACAATAGAGTTAATTTCTTTAGCGCGATGTAGGATAGTAGGAAGCTACTTATGTGGCTCGATAGATGTCGCTATGTGTCGCTACGTAGTTGTGTCGACGCGTTGATGCGTCAGTTGTGGCGAGAGATGTCGCTACAACGTTATTCAATAATCTTAGGTATAGTTTTAGTGAAGACACAGAATGTTGCTTTCGATACGTATCATACCGCTCGTACTCGTAATGCGCAAGTCAATTCAGCTCTTCATTACTATTAAAATGAAATAAAAATTAGGTATATCTTTAATTTACTCGAAGTATCGTCGATACACTTTTGCCATTTTAATGGAAGTTCATTAACGCCTCTGCTATAAAAATCCTTAGTATGGGAATCGATGAACTCTTTAAAGGTGTTTTTTCCTCTGTAAAAAGTTATCCAAATTCCGATATAAATGGAAATCACAGTGAACAATGATATCTGAATGACATCCAGCAATATCACGGGTTATGTAACCAAAGTTACTCAGTAATAAGTTAGAAATCACTTATTATTTCGCTATTTTTATGTAATATGCTGGTGTAACTTTGTGTAATTGTGACGTACTTTTCACATCCGTTTAATATATTCATTATGTGGGAAATTACAACCTTGACATCATTTTGATAAAAATATTGGCGGTAACGGGTCGATAACGTGAATATTAGTTACTGCTGAAGTAACTATGAACAATATTCGCACTTGCATATTAGAATGACTCAGTAGTCATTGTAGTGTGGAAGTACCTTCCATTCAACACTGGAGGTATTTCGGCAGTTAAACGAACTGATGTGTACATGTTACCCGTGTTACTTAAAGAAGCTAATAATTGGTCCAATAAAACAAACCCCTATATTCAATATATAAAACAAAACGATACCTAGAACAAAATCGTGGCAGAGCCATCTTAAATTAATATAAAAAACTAAACATGAAAATACTTGACATTATTGATATATCAACCGTGCGTAACAAAATATCAGACAATACGTAATAAATTGACTTATTTTTTAAATAAAATTCTGATTTTATTACTATGTCTACTGTAAGTAAAAATGTAACTTATCAGTTATGTGATTTTAGGGTTTTATCGTTGTCAGTTCTACGGAGAAATGTTAACTCTGATATTATGTAACAATATATCTACTATTCATATTACATCAGATGAACGTAAGATTTAAAATAATGCCATTACATCACTGTACTAGAAGGGGCGCGCAATAAATATGCTGGGCCCTTAATTCAATTATCTATCGCGAATCAATCCCCCTCGTACACTATTGCTGAGATACACAGTAAATAATACAATCAAATTAAAGACTTACCTCGTCAGGAGCGAGCGGTGACCTTGAGCTTGCCCCGTCGACCTGAACTGCAGAATGTGAAGTATTTGTGTTCGTAGAGTGAACTGTATGTATGTGTGTGTAGCAACCTTAATACTACAAGCAAGGACACTATCACTCATCACTCAAGCAATCAGTTCAGCAAAACTCTTGGTACACCAATTCAAGTTATACAAACAACATTTAACACCATGTATCAAAACACTCGGCGGACTATTACGTAGCTCGTCACCGAACGTCAGTAATGACGTCGGGCATATAACCAACAAACGCGAGCTCACTATATCAAAGCACAGAGCGGTCTATAACGTAGCGCTTCACCGAACGTCAGAAGTGACGTAGCGCTGGCCGCTCCACAACACTGCACGCGGCAGTACTGTAGCATAGCACTCAGCGGTCTGGTACGTGACGAGCCGAGCCGTGAACAAAGCGCGGAGGCGGGGTGACGCCGCACCTGCGCAGAACGATTGCCCCCGCGCATACAATTCGCCAAGCAATGCGATCGCGGCATCGTACGACGCGACTATGAACTTACTCCAAACAGTCACATTAAAATCATATTTTTATATCAGTATGACGCTACATTAAAAACACAGAGTATGCCATCACAAATAATATCAGTTTTATGTTATGTGTATATCAAAACGCTGTGACCGTATGCCTTATGTGTGATGATCAAGGTAAAGTAAAGTGTTCACTGGGTTGGAATGATAAAATTACATTTTAAGTATACAAATATTCCAACTCAAAAGTCTGAAAAAATAAATTATATGTAGTTAAAAAGAGCGGAGGAATGCGCATGATAACTTTCACACCCTGACGCTGAATATGACCTTATAATATTTACATACCTATACCTACTTAAAAACCTGAAATTAATAAAAGCTATTTACGGTCAACCATGTGTCCAAGATTCAAGATAGATTAACAAACTTTGACCATTAAAAGTAGATATAGAATCAAAAGGTAATGATAAAATTACATTTTAAGTATACAAATATTCCAACTCAAAAGTCTGAAAAAATAAATTATATGTATTTAAAAAGAGCGGAGGGATGCGCATGATAACTCTCACACCCCGACGCTGAATATGCTTAAGGCGGCTCTGTGTGTTATTATATGTTATTTATTATTTTTATATAATATATTATTTATATGATAACCTTATACAGCATTATGCATATTATAGATTTTAGCATTCGATATTAATTTGAAGAGTATACATCAAGTACTTTTCGAGAAAAGAAAAATTCTTTTTGTTACATTATACCTTCACATGGGATTTATTTTATTCTTAGTTTCATGGCCTTTAACTCCTTGGGTTACGTCAGCCTAGTTAAATGAACACATTTTATTTAAAGTAACAATCAATGAAGTTGTATTCCGAAAGGGTGTCAGTACCGCCATTAGAAAATCTTTAATTTTGAATTTATTCCTAAACTATGTTATGAGACCTTCCTTATTGCCAAATTTCAACACTGATATGTCAGAGATAGGTCTGCGGGAAGTACCCTATAGGTTTTGATAGTCGTCTCTTGAGCGGTGTTTTCAATATGAAGTTATCTCTGTCATAACCTGTTTATATTGATAATGTGCCCATCGAAGTTATAACGTTTCATCGAAGCCACAGCATGTTTCGTGCAAATAACCGTTCCTTTTAGATTTATGTCAATTATAGATAAAAGTGCATCCTCACTTAAAGGCCGGTCACCTACATCTGTAAAGTAAATATATAGTGAGCGTTAGAAACAGGAGATTTTAGCGGTAAATTGATCTATCATGCGAGTTGCCAATATGTTTAAAAATTAAGGTTATAATTATTCTTTAAAATTTGTAGGTATATTGATAAAAAGTTTCAAGAACACAAATCTGTAAAAATAATTGTTCATTTGATTAACGTAGGCGTTACTTCGCGAAAATCCATCGTAAATAATTTATCCAAAAATTTATTTGATACTTTCACCTGAAAACAGATAAACAATTGTTTCGTCTTTCTGCAACAAAAATATTAATTGTATGGGAGGTGTTGGTCTACCATAGTGTCAAATGAGGCTAGTATTCTCAGGGTAAAAAGGGTTTATTTCGTTTTACAAAAAAAAAAAAAACAAAGTACAAACACATTCGTGGGCTTATGTGAAAGAACATTAACTAAGAATCACAAATTAATTATGTCGTAACGCGTGCGTGTGCGTCGTTAGCGCGAAACGGTGCTGACAGAGTGACACGTCAGGCCTCGTGAACCATGTGTCGTGAACTATCTCGGCAGACTACCGTATACCGTACCGTACCGTATGCGGTAGGCGTGGGGTGATGCGCGGACGCGGCGTTTTCGACACACGCGCATGCGCAGAACGTATTCGCGCGCTATGCGTATGAATCACGCAAGCGCGCTGGCAAACGGCCTCAAGAGGAACGCGGTGGTAATAATAACGCGGGGTGGTTTGCTATGATTTTTTTTTTTTTTTTTTCAATAGTTTTTAACATTTATTCCTCATATGTTAATAACGATCGGGTTTACGGGCTCAACCGCATCTCTTTAATCGTTTGAGTTACTAACATTTTTCTTTATGAGTTTTCTTCTTTTCCACGATTAGTTTCAGATTTAAAATTTTCAGATTCATCTCAACAATGAATAAAAAAACGTTTTTTATGACGAAACAACACGAAACAAATGTTGATCTGTTTTCAGACGGCAGAAGCAAAGTTTCGGATAAATTAATTGCTTATTTATTTAATTTTCACTCGGTCCCTCAATTTTTTTACAAAGCATTCTATTATTTTCTTTAATATGAAATTACTAGCCTATCTTTGTTCTCACGTCCCGTACTTGCCTGAAACTTGCAAGATTGTTTGACGTCTATGTTTACTGCTCAGTTCCTTAAAGTCGTCGTGTAAGAAGTGGCGTTTAACAATAGTGATTACGAAGCTGATATTATATTATAAACGTAGTTTCATAATTACCAGTTATATGTCCATTTAATGCGACACCCGCATTATTGATAATTATATGGATCCCACCAAAATTATCATCGATCCATTTAAAAGCCGCAGCTACCTCGTTTGGTTTAGAAATGTCACATTGCCTCGAAGTTATTCTGCCATCGCCTCGCACTGCTGACTGCAGATTCTGTACAAAATACCAAACAACAACAAATTACAACATCAACAAGTTTTTTAGTACCGAATATTGTTAGGTTTTGTAATAAGAGCCCGAAGCACATAACTTATTTGCCGGAAAATAAATTCAAGCATCATGTCATGTAGGTTTTACTGGCAAATGATTGTTGTAGGTTGAATCATTATATTATGTAATGTAGTGAAGTCTGAAAATGGCTCCCTCTCTGTGTACCTATCCACAGATATATTAATATTGTAGCGACATCTACATAGCGACACACAGCGACATCTATCGAGCCACATACGACGCATCCTACATCGCACTATAGAAATTAACTCTTCGATTGAGTGTATATACAAGAACCAGACGACAACCGTTGGGCAGCTGCCCGCCAGACATAACACCCGTCTGGTCGGAGGATCCTCCCTTTGCAATAGTTCTTCTACACTGGTGACCCCGAGCATGAACGTCAGCGCAACCTTCTTTCGCACAGCTACATCGTGACGTCATCAACACTTCCTCAAGCATTCGAGCAGCGAGTTATACAGCCAGCCAGCATCCACGGCTACTTCGGGTATCCTGACCACCAGCATGCAGCGGACGCGCATTCCTGGTCATCACCCACAGCCTTCTCAGCGACCTTGGCACAGCACACTGCACTTCGGCCGGTCAGCAAGCAGAGACGCACTTCTCTCCTGGTCGACGCAGCAGCCAGTCACTACGCAGTACTGCAACACTCCGACTCACTGGAGCATTCTTGCAGCATCACCCCGACTCACTGGGGCATCACCCCGACTCACTGGGGACATCACCGCAGACAGTTCCGACTCACCGTGAACTATGCGGCATCTGGTTCCGACTCACTGGAACATACCACTGGCCCGGCAAGCATCACTAGATGATGTATGGACGACTCAACCTGCTATGGACCTCCGGTCTCGGAGGGGAGTGATGTAGCGACATCTACATAGCGACACACAGCGACATCTATCGAGCCACATACGACGCATCCTACATCGCACTATAGAAATTAACTCTTCGATTGAGTGTATATACAAGAACCCGACTACAACCGTTGGGCAGCTGCCCGCCAGACATAACACCCGTCTGGTCGGAGGATCCTCCCTTTGCAATAGTTCTTCTACAATATTATTTTTTTATTTTTTGCCGGCTTTTCTCGATGACTGGGATGTTTTCCGAACCGGTAGTAGTGTTTTGACGTTCGTCTGATGTTCGATCACCTTCTTGTGGCCTAAATTGAATAAAGTTTTTTTTAAATTTAACTTCGTTCTAAAAAAGAATGGGAATGTTATTACGTGAGTAAAATGCATTCGCTCATGAACCTTGACGAAAAAATTGTGTAACCTCCTATGTACTTAGTGCATTTAAAATAAAAACAATTCTTTTTTTGTTAACTGAGGTAACTTGTTAATAGTACATTATCGGGTACCTACGTTGAAACAAAATATTTCAATTAATAAACAAAAACTCTCAATTCACAATTGAATATCTTACGACCAGTGGCGTAGCTAGCATAGATGGCACCCGGGGCCTTCTGATCGAAGCCCGGGGCGGATTTTATAGGTGTCACCCCAAAACTCAATCGAAACTGTTAAAATAAAAACGTACGTTAAAAACGTGTAAACATTTACGTTTTATTAAAATACGAGTATCTATTACAAATATTTGAATATTATGTGAAACAAATTACTTTGTTAAAAATTAAAATTTCTTCCTTCTAGCTTTGGCACTAGCGAACTCCGAAATCACGTCTTCAAAATTTATATTTTGTGTTGCTTCATGTTCTATCGTTAAAATACTAAGATTGTTCAATATGGTTTCAGTCATTGTAGACCGCAAGTAATTTTTAATTAATTTTAATTTGCTGAAACTTCTATCACATGAAGCAACTGATGCACATATTGTTATAAATAACTTTAGTGCGACCGTTACATTCGAAAGAGATTCTGTAAAATCCCATTCCACAATAAATTTCAAAAAGTCCAGTGTCACCCAATTAGAGACAGTAATATTAGCCACTTTTAAATGTTTTCTCAATCTTGGTATTTCTAAAAGGAGTTCTGTTTCTGATACTTCATCGTAAAGGTTAGTAAATTTTGATATAGCAAATTTTAACTGTTCAGTGTTTGCCGAAAGCAAGGTCTTTGACTGCACAACCTCAAACAATGAAGCTACGTCTTTAATGGACTTTACTCTTGTTTCGAGTTCAATATTGAATCTGTCAAGACATTCTAACATGTCCTTTTGAAGTTCCGTTCTAAGTGTAAGTCCAGCATCAGTGGACGATGCTAACTCACCGGGCATGCGTTTCTTGCGACGAATTCGTCGTTCCATCCAAATGTTGTATTTTTCCGATTTTTATACAGCTAAATCTATTGCCTCTTCTGCTAGATGCAACCGTTTCTCTCCAATGAATAGACGAAGTGCTTCTAGTTTTATGATTATTTCATCAACACATAAACCTTTACTTTGTAATGCAATCTGAGCATTGTTCACTTCCCTTAGCACATCATTCCAAAAGAAAAGAAAACAAAGAAATGAGAAATTGCACAGCAGCAGAAATATGATTTTGTGCAGCACCTCTAGTTTCTAAAATTACGTCTTAGTCACATATTTCCTCAATTGCAGATATTATCCCATCAAAATTTTCAGCCAATACTTTTACTGCACCATAATGAGCACTCCAGCGCGTTGTCGAAAGTCTTTTAACAGATGCTTTGCTGCGATTGAGGAGCACTTCCCAACGGCTTGTGTAAGTTGAAAAAAAGTTAAATATTGTTTCCACTGCTCCGAAAAATGTAACAAACACAAGTCACATTTTGTGCGAACGAATCTTGGTCACATAAATTAATTGAATGATCTATACAATCAATAAAAATTGCTTTATTGTTTTTTTTCTTTTATAATAGCTTGCACTCCTCCTTGTATACCACTCAAACCTGCAGCATTATCATAACCTTGAGAACGACACATCATAATATCTAAGCCATCGTTTTCAAGTTTCTTTAGTATTTCAGCGCTTAAATCAGCTGCTTTTTCCCATGTATAGGAAAGAATCCTAAGAATACTTCTTTGACTTCTACTTTTCTATTATTAATTTTTACATAACGAACCACTTCAGACATTTGATCGACATGTGAAACGTCAGGTGTGCTATCAAACATGATTCCAAAATATTTGGCCGATTTAATTTCGTTGACAAGCTGACATATTACATGATTAGCTAAAACATTTAAGAACTCATTTTGTATTTCTGGCGATAAATATGTTACTTTAGGTGATTTTTCCTGCTCCAAATATAGTATATGTTCTTTGAGTACTGCATCATACTTTGACAGCAGTTTAACTAGTTCTAAGAAATTACCTCTATTAGACGACCCTTGGGTTTCATCATGTCCACAAAATGCTAGGTTTTGTTTAGCCAAAAACAATGTTATATCTAATAATATAGATAAAAGATTTTTCCACTTCTGTTTTTCCGTATTCATTAATTGCAAGGTTGCATCATCTATTGTGGTGTGAGATTTTAATCTCATTTCCAAAGTTTTCCACTTTTCGAAATTTTCTAAATGTTCACATGAAGTTTCATGGTCCAATACTTTAGGATTTAGTTTCCACCACTTCTGAAATCCAGTTGTAAATGTTGTTTGTATGTTACTGACAGCAAAAACAGTACAGGTTATTTGATATAGGAGAAAATACCATCCATGATCGTAGAATTTTTTCACCACTAGGCATCTGTTTATAAAACTATTCCTGTGAAAGATGACGAGAATCACTTTTAATCTTTGAACCATGGCGAGATACAGTAGGAAACGGTCCTTCTTTGTTCTGGAAATGGTCAATGCGAACATTATCAGGTACCGGTAAACTCCAATGTAAAACATCTCTCAAGTGTTGAACTGATTCTTCGAAGCTAATGCTATCTCAGAAAGTAGCATTAACGGCGTCATTTTCATTATTTATTTTGATTCCGTCAAGGTCCTGGGTCACCTTCATTGATTCTGTATTTTCGATGTTGCTATCTGAATGTGAGTCTCCAAGATGTGAATCATAACTTTCGTCAGCAGGAGACTCAGGTACTTTACTTGAACTTTGGCCGCTATCTGCTTTTGTGACATATTTGAAAAGAGAACCGGACATGCTCTGAATTTCATCCATTAAAGCCTTTTTGGCTTTTCTCTGTTGAAACCCGCTTTCTCTTTTCGAAGTATGAATTCCCCGAGGCATATTTCGTTCTGGGTATTCTAAAAAATATTTTTAATTAGTAAGTGATACGTTGATTTTATAAACTAATTATAACAGTAAATAAACACCTACACGTTACGTAATTAGCTTTGTGAAATATATTTTTCAATAAATTAACAATCCTGCGTCTGGGTGTAAATATGTATTTAAGTGTTATTAGAAAAATACTAGTTAAATACTCCACCGTTGATTGTGATATCCGTGCCACGAGTGCTCGAGCTACTCATCTCGGAGCCAAATCAACGTACGTGAAGTTGTATGATATGATTATGATTACTTTCAATCAAAAATCTAAACTTAATACATACATTCCGTTTTTGTAAACAAATCCCATTGCTATTAGATCGGAAAATATAAAGTAAGTAAATAATAAATAAGTATATTATTTACAATTAAACATTATTACCTAAAGTAATATCGTAAAACGTGTAGAAATATAAATAAAAACTTTTTACGCCAGCAAAGTCTTTAAAACCTATTTTAATAATTAAATACCTTTAGTAGATAGTAATACTTGCCCAGGCTAAACAAAAAAATATTACTGCAATCCGTCTAAAATACCTTCTGTAGGTACCTATTTATCATTTAGGATGGCTCAATAATATAGTGTTAAAATACACAGTAATTAAAAGAGAATAAAATAATTGAAGGGTTTTTCAAAATAATCTAAGTTACTGCTATTAGATACTAAATGAATTAAAAATGTAAGTATTACCTGTAATAACAAAAATACTTCACTTACCTTGTTTATTTTCTTCAAGAATCGACTATATTAAATCGGTTTTTATACAAAAAATGTTGTTTATAATATCTAATAATTAACAAACACTTTGCACTAGACGTTCACACGTTCACGTAAGAGAATATTGAAATGAATACGGTCGGAAACAAAAGAAATGGCCCAATCCACGATACAAGTGACGAGCGCTATATCGAGGGAATCCCCTGACTAGCGTTGGTTATGCGAGAACGGGGTATTAAATTTTGGGGGAATCCCAGATCGATTGACAGTGTGCACATTGTTTTTTTTTCTAAATATCAATTTATTATGCTCGTGGTACGATATCATAGTTACCTAGATAATTTTAATAGTGGCGGTTATGCTCTCTGCCATAGATTTACGATTTTTTATAGGTAGAAAGAACTACAACGGATTGTCATAGTCGGGCTCGGGTGTCCACCCTAATCGGTGCTTGCGACTCAAATCATTGCAGCGTAAAATATACGGTAGCACAACAATACAAAGCAAGCTTATTTTCAAGTTTAAAGGTAGTAGGTAATAAAAATTTAATTTACTCTGTGCGATTAAAAAGCATAGTGTGGATACTTACATCGATAAGGTTCGATCTCCTGGCTAAGCCGATGACATGCACGCCTGCGTCCGCCAGTGTAATACTGATCGAAGCTCCTATCCCCGCACTGGCTCCAGTCACAACAGCAGTTTTGCCTCGCCAACGCTCCATTACCGCACTTAAACGTCATAATTCGTAAGTTATTTAACACATTCGCAGTTCGCCTCCTCTACAGTTTTCATTAAAAGTCATATGCCATGACGCCTTACATTATACTAGTAAACTCACGACACGACGCGGTTTGTTGGTATGTGGTATGTTTTTTTTATTCAGTAAAATGACAGTACAGGACCTGATAGTGCAAGCAAAAGCGGCCGTCTGTGACACAAATTTCATCGCCAGTTGTCGATGTCAAGCCGATCTGCTGAAATGCCCCTTCACGCCTCGTTTGAAGGGCCCAGTATCATAGGAAAGAGGGAATACTTTAACTGGGAGACTATTAAGAACGGTACGGTTATGGTAAGAACTAATTAACTTAGTTCGTTCCATTATGGTGTTACTGTGGCTCCGTGGATCAGCCCGCATAGTTCTGTATTAAAAAGAAGATGATGGTGGGATAAGGTCAAAGAATTCATCAGAACATTTACCGTAATACACACGATAAAACACGCTTAGCGAGGCATTATCTCTTCGCAGCTAAAACGTTTTTGTATACTTAGTGACGTCGCATTTGTAATATAAACCTATAAAGCATATAATTAACCAACATAATAATATACACTAAGAAGTCGATTGTTAATTGAAATACTATTCTGTCAAAAAAGTACCGGAAAAAGATCAATAATATCTACAAAAAATGTTAGTTATTCATCCAAATTTATTTTATCGCCTTGTAAGTATGCGCGTTCTAGAACGATACACTTACGCAAACGAGAAATGCAAAAATCAAAACATTTTTAAACGCTTTTCCAAGATTGAGATTAGTTCTTGTCGCGAATTCTGCTTTATGTCTTCTTCTTCTTCTTCTTCTTCTTTATATAATGGCAACGTGTGTGTAAACACAATTCCGTATCCATTGAAAATAGGTGCCACTAAATGGTACTTAATTTGAGTTTAAAAAAAAAGAAAGAAGTCGACTGGAGCCATATCTGATGAATATGGTGGTTGCTCGATGGTATTTGTTGAGTTTTCGGTCAAAGATTTGTTCACAATGATGGCCTTGTGCGAAGGCGCATTATCGTGGTGCAAAATCCAAGAATTTTCTTTCCAGAAATCTGGCCTTTTTCGTCGAATTTGCTCTCTTAAACGCCACATAACGCTCAAATAGTGTACTTTATTTACCGTTTGACCTTCCGGTAGGAATTCCGAGTGCACAACACCGCGATAGTCAAAGAAAACAGTCAACATGACTTTGACTTTTGATCGACTTTGGCTTGGTTTTTTCAGTTTCGGTTCAGTTGGAAGGCGCCACTCCGCATCTTGTTGACTAGTTTACATGTTAAGCTCGTAAACCCACGTCTCGTCACCAGTAACAATGTGTTTCATGAATGTTGGATCAGAACTGACTAGTTCTAGCAAGTCCTCAGCGACTCTTATGCGATTGAGTTTTGGATGACAATTCAGGTCTTTTGGGGCTAGCCGAGCGGCAACATGTTTGACACAGAAAGTTCAGCGGCTATCTCTTTCAAACTTGAATGAGAATTTTCAGCCACTATTTCCTTCGCTTTTGGGATGTTAACTTCAGTTGATGGCCTACCAGGGCGAGGCAAATCTTCCAGCATATCTCGACCGCTTTTGAACGCTTTGTACCACTCGAATAAAGTCGATTCGCGGTAAGCCTTTTGTAACATTTTCAGTGTTTCCGAACACGAAATTCCATTGGCGATGCAAAATTTAAGACAAACTCTTTGTTCGATGTTTTTGTCTATTATGAAATTCGCAATACACCTTAGCACAGTCTTTAATCTAAATAGCAGATGCAACTCAAACTCCGCGCCAAAATAAAAAACAGTTGTGCCAATTTAACAACAACATCCATTCCCGATACTTTTCTGACTGAATGTATACACAATAATATTTTAAAAAATTTAAAAAGAGCCCGCTACTACGTCCTTCCCCGGGACTGAATGGGTTAATAAGGCCGTCTTTACCCGGGGATACAGAGGGTACGGGGAATCGGAAGCAAAGTCCTAGGGCGCAAATATCTTAGGGGCGCAAACCGACTGTAACAAATCCTGATAGGTACCTACAGCCTACTACCACAACTCTTACTAGCCCTGTTGTAGTTCACACGAGCAGAGCTAGTTTATTCAATTAAAATAGAAGTGCCAATAACAATCTCTATATTATTTCTCAAAGGTGGTTTTTGTAACAACTTCATATGTCCTGTAATTCTTTATCAAAATTAATAATAATAGCTCTCGCGGATGGCATGCCAACTTCACGTACCTACTACGTCTTTGTTATTTATATAAGGGAGCTAAAGAGAGCCACACATTATTTTAAAGCTTTTATTCTTCATATTGACGAATAATTTAAAATTAATGTCTCTGTAAAAAGTGATTTAAACAAATTTTTATAAAAAGAATTTAAATATAATAAAAAGTATTTTCATTAGGAATGCCATTAATGTTGATGCTTGATGGGAAATCTAGCAAGTATTGTTTCGTAAATTTTATATTTACCGATCCTTGAGCTAAAATCTCTTCCTTTTAATATCGATAAATTGTACAATGTAATAATTACATACATTATTTTTATCAGCAACAAGTATTACAGCGACACAATAAATTAAACACTCACAGATTCGTATGTTCAGTTGTTATATGCGGCAACAATTTATCAATGATTAATATTGTAAAAAAAAGTTTGCAAAAATCAGACATCATCCTTTCAAAGGCGATCAAAATGATTGATCTGGTTTAAAAAGAAGGCTTCATGTGTGTCCTTTTTAAAAAACCTTTACACACACACACACGTTTTGCTAAACCAAAAAATAACAGGTGTATTGTCTCTATAAAAGAGTTGCATTGACTGAAGTAATAGTTGAAGGAAAACAGTGTTTTATAAAGTCAGTGAGCTGATTCGGACTTTGCGGATATGTTATAAGTAGGTACATAACAGATTGAACAGTTGCTATTTAATTCAAAATTTATCGCTCAACAATTATATTATGCAAACGAGTTCACTGAAATTGCATTTCCGCGTCCGGCGTCCCTGAATTAATTAATTGTAATAATTTTGTTATAATTTGTAAGTAAAGAATCAAGACGGAATGCGACCAACATTACTCTGTCCTTATGTTAATTAAAATATATAAGTTATCTACTTATTAGATGATAAATAGTTAAATGGTTATAAGTAGATAAGAAATTTCGATAAGAATATTTTCTTGTTTCGTACTTTTTTGAACGACATTATTTCTGTAGTCGAGTATTAGTTTTTAAACTTATTTTTTTATTAATAAAAAAATTAAAAATATTTTTTTACAATTAACACGCTTGATTTGTCAGAGAGGTAACGTAGGAATGGCTGGCTGGAGTGACGCGCACTAGATGGAGTTTAGTCGAGCAAAAGCGTCACGTTTTGCAGCAAGTAGGTTGCGTGTCACAGCGAGTCGTTGGCGTTTTGCTCATGAATGTCCAATCGCCGCGCACTGTGGAGACACGTAGAGTTGTTATAACATAAAGTGGTAGGGACTATAATATCGCCACGATACACTCGCTCGTGGAGGTGATGCCTTAATGTTTAATATTTTAAAGAATAAAACAAAAGATGTTTTAAAATTGTATATTTTATTAATTGTACATAATTAATTGTATGTTAATAGAAAAATCTCGACATGCTGACTCATTTTAACAAGGCTATTTATTTATTAGATTATGAAATGGTCGTCTTTAAACGCGGCACACTCTCTATATAATATTCCATCTGTTACACTAATACATTCATAGGAACATTTGCACCTTAACCTATCTAAGTAACCCTAAATCGGATGCAAATACACATTATATGAAGTTAATCATAAATGTTCAACATTATTCAAACTAAAGAACAATTCAAATAAAAAAGAATTAGAAAAATCCACCAATACGGGCTTCAAAAAGTGTGCGACTTAAACAACAGAGTCAACTATCAAATGAAGACACAAAAAGCATCAGAAGATCAAACCCATCCTACAATGCTTTAGAAAAACTATGTAGTATGTTGACATACAAAGTGCATTCTTAAAGACTAAATTGAATAAAATATTTGTGACGTCTCCTTTCTTTTTTACAATGAACTTCGAAACTTAATTCAAAAATTGCTTTACAAAACAATTCAACATTTGCAAACACAGATCCGGGTCAAGGCCGTGCGGTAGAGTCGATTGTTGTTGCATTCGTTTGTTTACGGGTCCGTGCATCAATTTAATATGATCTTGAATAGGGATGTAACAATACATAATATTGCCAAAACAATACCGATTATTGTAGTGAATAAAATAATGACTTATGCAAGATTGTACGTGTCTCTGTTATGTACAAAACATATGATAATCTTTCATAATGATAAGTCGATACATGATATTAAATTTCACAATCAATAATTACATAGGCGTGCGGCTCTTCCGTCTATAACGAAAGGTTAATATCGTTACTTCGCGCGCTTTTCGAATCGGTTTGCCGATTACATCGAACGATATAATATGGTATCGATATCTTTACTTCTTTAATCTTGATACATGATCTATAAAGTGAATATCAGTCATAATTGAGTAATCTCGAGTTAAGAAGAAAAACGGCAGATACAATGATAACTATTAAACTCCAAACGAATCGACAGGGAATTCTCATTTTCTCAGCTTCATTTAGAAAATAAGTAAATATACTGTACTCTGCAATTAGTAAGGAAATATCAAATTTATTCAAAAATTAATTATGACTTGATAAAAAAAAATCACCAACCAAATTAGTACGAAGACAAGTTCATCTTTACAAAACTTAAGTTATTAAAAATTGCTATTGATAAAGTGCACAATCTTCAAATAAAATTAAAAATATATTGAAATATAATTTCCGTATTTATGTAATACTTTGGCTATGCACCACGGTTTCACCCGTGTTAATTTTATCCGACAAACCAACAACAACAACAATCGCCAACGCAACCATGTAGCCTATCATAATTGATCTCACTTCCCGCAAGTACAAATTATTTAAATTTTTCATAATTTCCTAAACTATAACTCCAAATAACAAGCTATAAAGGGCAGAGCTTAATTTCATAAAATTGTCTTTATGATGAAGTAACTTTTGTTCGTAAGGATCAATATGCCATGCCTAAAAATAATGCTCATAAATCAATTTTTAATCTTCATCAATTTTTTTCGTAGTATATCTTTTTATGGCTTATCTATAAGAGATAGGCGTATGCTATCGCGGACTTTTTTTAGATATATAAGGGACGATATTTTTGTAGAACATTGTATTTAGATATTATTAACCATTACGCCAGCGCACGCGGATGAAGCAGTTCGGGAGGGCTTCCACTTCAGACTTACTGAACAAAAATTAATATTTAAGGCTAAATGAGAGTTGCATCATAAATCTATAGCTATCTAAATAGTCTATACTAATCCTCGTGAATCTGGCTATCAAATACAATTTAGATTTATATAGAATTATTCGAATCCAACTGGTAGTTCCAGAGATAAGCGTATTTAAACAAACAAACAAAAAAACTCTTCCCTTTATAGTAATAATAAGTATAGATAAAACAGACAGTTATCTTTATGTATTTAACAACTTTGATCATTTAAATAGAAATTTAAATATAAATAAATTTTAAATAAAACAAACTTTCGGATGCTGTAAAGGTTTTTCGAAGGACACTTCGAATAAAAACGTATCTCGTGAGATAAAAAAAAGGCGTGTGCAGCACCGAACACGTGATAGAAGTGAAACATTACCTTTCTCCTTCTATCTAGGTTATATCTTTTTTCTCCCTCATGTAACGAAATATGCCGAAACGTGACGCGTTCTTGAAATTTCACCCTCAAGTCTCGTCCACTTATCGAATCTTCTAAGAAGTTTCATTTCAAAAAGATACAACATCCTAAAATTTGTTATTACAATTCAGAAAGTATAACAAGCTGCAAATATCTTTAGCTTGACAAATCCTTTAAATTTAATGCTGCTTTTAACTCGTTATTTCCTCAGTCCTACTTACTACAAACAAAATACCAAAAACTTACACTTTGCTAATCAACCAGACTTTTTATCGAAAACATAACCTGTACCAAAGCAATACAAAAAAAAAGATTTAGTAGGACGACAAAAACAAACACAATTTTTTTTTCTTACGTAAAAATATGCATACACTGTATAAATACACTGCTTACGAATATGATTTTTATGAAATCATTTATTTCATTATTTTTAAGTTGCTAAAATAAAATACAAATATTATAAAGATAGAGTGCGGAATTTTGTGTTTTCGTACGTGGAGACTGTTCTTTGGAACCAGTCAAATTAGAAAAATTCGTTTTGCATTTTAAAACCTACATATTTAAATAACTTTACGCTACGACTCTAAGAAGTAGTGCAGTAATCATGAACATCGAACAATCTGACAAGCAGTACGCAAGTACGAGTCTGTGCAAGTACGAGAAGTGAGAACAAAAATGGCGGCCCACACTGGTGTCAGGTATGTTAGTGGCGCGGCGCAGCGTGCGGTGCGGTAGAGATTTGGTCAGCTAATAGTCAATTGGCAATCAGCTAGTATTTCATAAATTGCGTAAGATGGTCCATTATTTATTGAAGACGTTTTTCATTTAGAGCCATTTCTCTGTCACTGACGAAATAGTCAGTTCGTTAATCTGTAAAATAAATATGAATTATCTATTTTAAAGGGTCTATTCTCTATTCCCACTGGCTGAGAGTGGAAGCGAAGAGTCGCGACATATAAGTACTTACACTTTAAAAGTATATTGAGTTTTATGTTCATTTTCAAAAGTACAAATTTGTGTAAAGAAAATATGAAAACACCGAGCGCCGTGCCGCGCGTTTTTATATTTTCTGGGCATAGAAATCAACATTGTAAATACATGTCATGACGCTAGCCTGCCAGTGAGAATTAACCTTAGGTGACCAGGAAGACAAGGGATAGATAATATGGTGTATACTTCGTTCTAGCATTACCTTCTCTAGAAATATTTGATACTTAATTGACAATGCCTTTAAGTTTTTCGTTGAAAATATCAACACATGTTTTTCCAATCAGATGGTTACACATAATGCTGAAGTATTTGCGTCCTGTGCAAGTCAAGTCAGCTAGCACTCACAAGAATAACCTTCATCGCCCACACTTGGCTACGCCCTTCAAAATCAAAATCAAAATATACTTTATTCAATTTGTATCCTAAGGAGGCCAAAAAATGTTTTTCTAAATAATAGTGTTAGGTTCTATAATAAGATCCCGAAGAACATTACTGATTTGGCAGACGATGGGTTGGAGGACCCGTTTAGGCAAGTTTTACTGTCAAAATATTATTTTGTGGCGACATCTCTCGCCACAACTGACACATCCTACATAGCAACATCAGCGACATCTATCGAGCCATATACGAAGCATCCTACATTGCGTTATAGAAATTAACTCAACAATTGACTATATATACAAGAACCCGACTACAACCGTTGGGCAGCTGCCCCCAGGCATAACACCCGACTGGTCGGAGGATCCTCCCTTCTCAATGGTTACCCTCACTTCCGCTATAATTTTAAATGGTAGATCATTATGTGAATGATAGTGATGCCTGGAAGTGACTCCCTCTCTGTGCATTCACTTAATTATTAATACGGTTATTATTATTATTGTGTTCTACTTACTATACAACATGTAATAAAAAGCCCCGTCGAATCCGAACAGGGTATATAGGTACCCCAAAGACATTACCCAAAAAAATATCAACATTTTATTTATTATAAATTTTTTTTATTACGATTTAAAATTAACATATTTAGTTTTAGTTTCTCTATTTAGCAATTTTTTAAAACTTGATAGCATCGTCGCCAGCCCCGGTGCGGCGGGCGTGGCGTCCCACGCGTCTATTGATATAAATAATCCGATGAAATGCCTTTTTATTACCAGACTGCGAAAGGAGGGTTATGTTTTTTGAACGCATGTATGTATCTGATCGTTAGATTAAACAAATAAAAAGCAAAAATAGAAAAATATTTTTTTTACTCAAGTGTTTTTGATACAGTAGGGTATTTTGTTTTATTTTTAATAAGTTAACTTGTTAATAATTTAGCTTTTGAATTTTCGTAAAAACCTTCAGTTTTTCGCTGTAAAACATGTTTCACGGACTGTTTCTAAATCTTTTCTGAAGCACGATAAATTCCTCTTTTTCTTCATTCTCCAGCAAAGTACAATTTTTTTTTTTTAAATATTGATATTTACACGTCTATTTATTTATTTATTAAATAAGTGCCAACAGCGCGCATATTTTACTTGAGCCATTTTTACAATTCAATTTTTACAATACGTCTACTTTGGTAGCTGCGGCAAAATCGACAGACCACTTCTCCACACAGACAGCTACGACACGTCATGACGCTGCGTTGTGGCGCCATTGTACCGCAGCATTGTGCATTGAATGAATGCCTAAATTGAATAAATTATTTTTGATTTGATTTTCCCCCCTATAATAAATATTATATAATTATTTTTAAGCACTAACGTTTACATTGGGCGGCGTGGACAGCACGTACATCACTGCGTCGGCAACATCTTTTGGTTGCAAGATCGGCAGCGATAAGTTTGCAACTGGAGATCGCTTAAACAGCTCCGTCATTACAAGCCCAGGCGATATGCTCTGCAATCATAATTGAAGAAGAAATAAGGAAGGACATCAAGTTCATATGTATTTTTTGTTTTTCCTTTGGACAATAACACAAAATCAAATATAATTGTCCAATTGTATAGTAAATTCGTATTAAAATAATGCAAACAAATAGTTTTATATTAATTTTGTAAGTAAATTCATGAATATTATCAATTTAACATATTAATTGCATTGACTCTCGATAGGTGGCGCTGTGCCTACTCCTGAATCGCGCGATCATTTACGTTACCCGATTTGTATTGGTATTTTAAATAAATTCAACAATGTGTGGTTAGAAAAAGGGCTGTTTGGACCCTCGCCCAATTGCATCCTCTGTTATGTGCTGCAAGCAAAATGTCTACGAGACACAAGCTTACGCTCTACAATATGTGTATCCGACCGATTATGACATATAGCTGCGTTGTGTTCGCACATATGCCAAGATATAATTGGGAACGTTTACAAGCCATCCAGAATAGGTTTCTTCACCGACTTACCGGTGCCCCTTGGTATGTTCGTATGGAGGATCTCCATAAAGATATGGACCTTCCTTCGATACATGCTTATTCCAAACATCTTTCTCGCTCTTATTTCGATACCGCGTCGAACCACGCGAATCCGTTAATCAAAGCAGCAGCTTCCTATGTTCCCGACCCCAATGCCTACCGGAGTAATCTCCGGCCACGTAATATCTTCACTAACCCACTCGACCAAATCGAAACAGCAAACGCGTTCTATGCCACCGCCTCTCCAAACAGAGCGTGCCACCGCCCACGCCCGCGTAACCACCGTTCTCTCCGCAGAGGACGGGCAGTCAACTTCGCTCCCGCACACCCATCACGTCCACCCTCTCTAGCGGCAACCCAAGCCTAGGTCCGTTCCTCGGTGTGAAGCCCTTGGGTCAGGCAGCCGCCCGCGCGATTCAAGTGACACTATACGTGCAACACTTAGCTACCCACACACAACATTACACACCTATGAACACACACACGTGCACACCACACAGGTACATAGGTTCTGTAAGGGACCTTTTTTTTCTTTTTTGCGCTAGTTTGACTAATGCGCTAGTTAGTGTAGAAAAACCATTCCGATCACTAAATACACATACGCATGGTTCCCTCCTTCCTCCCAGGAGGAGGGGAACGTGCATATGAGTATATGTTAGTTAGCTCGAATTTTCTTAGGATTAGGGAATTAGATAGATCGTGACCTTTTCGCATTCGCGACGACCGCCCGAGCCGAGGTTCGGCCACTCTGGCACCCTCGTGCGGGTCGTCAAAAACTTTCGCGGCTGAGTGCTCTAAGCGCTCGCCCCCAAGTCCGGTGAAGCTGTAAAAGCCGCAGTGGCTCTGTTTTTGGATAGGGCCCCTAAGGCTAACAGTATAGTCTAGTCAGTTAAAAAAAAAAAAACAATAACGTGTGTCTATTCAGTTCCAACAACAGTGTGAAGTTTTATTTAGTGCTGACATAATTATTCCGTAAAATCTATATCTACCACTGTATCCACATGTTCCTATATTCTTATTGTTTTCCATAAATTAATTATTATAAGAATTAAGAGCATTCTAAAATAAAAATATTTCTTTTTTTTCTGACTACACTGTTAGCCTTAAGGTCCCTGGAGTCATTAGAGGCTTTGACAGCTTCACCGTAGTTGGGGGCGAGTGCGGAAGACAATCGGCTACAAAAGCGAGGCAACAAGCTCAAGGGTGCCAAAGTGGCCGAACCTCGGCTTGGGCTGTTGCCGTATATGCAAATAAGTCGCGATCTAACTAATTCCCTATTCGTAAAATTCGATCTAACTAACTATACATATATACGTGTTCCTGCATTCTGGGAAGAAGGGAGAAACATGCGTATATGCATTCGCCGTTAATAAGTAATTCAAGCAAACAAATTTGACAAATATAAATAAGTTTTTTTTTTAATATGACTAGCAAGGCATAGTGTCTAAACTATTCTAGATGGTAAGCACGGTACAATTCAAACACAACGGCGACCACCCAGAGATAATACATCGCGGGCTTGCAAGCCTCTCAGCAAAATAAAGTACCTAATAATGTACTTGATGCAGTGATGGCTCAGTTGGTAAAGTGTTATGTACTCCGCGTCGATCGACAATTTCAATGAGCCTAAGCTTTCGGTGAAGGAAATCATCGTGATGAAACCATAGTATGGTGATAGAGCTTTTTCTAATGCCCACCTGGCTAGCTACCAGCATTAAGTTGGCAATCTGTCGCCAAGCACCTATAAGTGTGTTCCGGCAGCTGCACTTGAGAGCCAGTCCACATCGTAACTTAAAATCAGGTGAGATTGTAGCCACAACGCTAAACCTATAACTATAAAAAACTTACCGTAGTTTTGATTCTACTGTTAAAGCTTGCGAGTTCGTTGTTAAGAGATGCGGTGAATGCTGTGATCCCATATTTGGTACTCGGGTAAACATTTAAAACATCAGTGAATGGAATATAATGACCTGATACACTGGAATATAAAAATAATGTAATTTATTGAGCACACGCTGTATAAACTTAACTTTCAGTTAACTAATGACTAACTTTTTCTTTATCAGTGATAGCGTTATACGGACATCGCATCGATCGACATAAGTTCGAATCCCTGCAATGAGTCTAAGCTTCAGGTAAAGGAAAACTCCTGATGAAACCATAGCATGGTAGGTTTTTTCTAATGCTCGACTACCCTCATGTTGAAAATCTGTCGCCAAACACCTAGGAGTGTTCCGGCAGCTGCACTTGAGAAGTAGTTTCCCAAGTTTAGCTTAGCGTGTCATCACATCGTCACTTAACATCAGGTACGATTGTAGCCGTACCGCGAAACCTGCAAACGGTTAACAAATCGGACAAGTAGCAAGTAGTATTTATATCTAGTATTTCGGTCTGCCCGTATATGTATCTGTTAGTGCACTTACAACTCAAGAACTATTAGTAATTAAGGTTAACTAAGATTTCGGTGAACATTTTTTATTATAATATATACCTATGTTTTTATAAAAATGGTTGTTTTGAAACGTTATAAAACAATACAAAAAGAAAAAATAAGTAGGTAATGATAATATACGAGGTGTTCCCAAAAGTATCCGACCTGTACCCATAACTTCGCGCCAAAACATCCGAATGACCTACAAGAAGTACGAGCGTAAAAAGTGACTATTCACGAAGTCATCGGCTACCATGGCAACCTACGAGATTTTTTATTTCGAGCACGTGTCTTTACGTACATTGTCGATTTAGCGTTCAACAGATTTTGCTATCGTTAAAAATAACGAAGAGATCGGAACAATGAATTTGCATAAAGTGTTAGCGACGCATAGGCCTAAGCGTAATGATACGAGAATAACAATTGTAAATATAAGTTGTAAGGATGAATCATTTGCACGAACAATCAATAATTTAATGTTTCTAATGTTTTGAATATGTTACTATAGCGTGTAGGTATGTAAGAACAGCATATTAGTTATGAAAATGTGTGTAATTCAATAGAAATAACCACTTACAAGTACTAAAATCATATATTGTCAATAATTCATGTTATATAAAAGTTATACGTAATGTTTTGTGTTATATAAGTAAAATAGCCTTCTGTATGTGTTTTATAATGTTTGTAAACTCAAATAGTGTGTATATAACGAGTCTCAAGACGTTTTAAAGTTGCAATGTTTAATGCTTTATATCTCCCATGTTTATTAACCTATAATGTTAAAGGTAGTATTTTTGAATAGGTATTTGTGTCTACATTAATGTGAAATAGTTTTTATTGTAATTGAGTAATTGTAATTAGAGATATTAACGATTTATTGTATTCTGTATACAAGTAATAATAATAATAGACAAGGACAGCGATAGTGCAACCACTGCGCATTACCGCGGTTAACGGACCACACCCAAGTTTGGTAATGAGCAGTACGGATAGAGACGCCATCGTCCGTCTCGCTCTCCGGCAAACAATATAAAAGGCGCACTACTGGGGCCAACGAGCAAAGGCTAGAAACATAGTCAACGGGATTTCTATTTCGGTGAGTTCTTCGGAAACTCACCGTAAACTAACCACCCTCCTCCGGCAGAAAGGTCTGCAATTTTATACGTATTCGCTCGCGGAGGAGCGCGTCCTCCGAGTGGTCATCCGCCGCATTCCGGTGGAGCTCGACCCGTCGGAGGTGTGCTCCTCGCTCAAGGAGCAAAGTTATCCCATCCGGGAAGTACACCGGATGTACAGTAAAGATAAGCGGCCACTACAAATGGTAGTGGCCATATTGGACCTTTCCCCCGAGGGAAAGGCCATCTTCCAGCTAGAGACGGTGTGCGGGCTCTCCGGGATTAACGTGGAGCCCCCACACAAAAACCACCAGCCTGCGCAGTGCCACAACTGCCAGCTGTACGGGCACGCTGCCCGTAACTGTCATTCTCGTCCGCGGTGCGTAAAGTGCCGAGAGGACCATCCCACACGGGAGTGCACGCGCGAGCGTGACTCCGTCGTCCCCCCGAGCTGCGTGTTATGCGGGGAGGAGGGGCATCCCGCGAATTATCGCGGTTGCCCCAAGGCCCCGCGTACCACGCGGCCACGTACACAGAGGCAGGCGGCCCCCCGGGCGGCGCCCCCCGCCTCAGCCATCAAAGCGCAACCCCTGCTGGCGTCAGGGGAATTTCCCGCGCTGCTGGTCCCGCGCCAGCTCCCGGCCGCCGCCGGCCCCTCCGCACCCCGCGTGGTGCAACCGCAACCCGTGCGTTCATCGCAGAACGCATGGGGCCCCCGCCGCCCCAATCCACAGCCCCTTATGGCTATGGATATTCCCGCGCCCCGCGCTCCTGCGCCCCGCGCGCCCGCTAACACTGTCGTCAATAGTAACGACCTAATGATACTGCTCACCCGCGAGCACGATATCCGCGAGCTCATCGAATACAATGACCATTTGGAGCGCTTCGGTCTCATCAAGACCGCTTGCGCGTTCCCCCGCCTCGTAGAGACACTACAACGTCTCGATCGCGAGGCGAGTAGTAATAAAAATTAGGGCCTTTCAATGGCTAAGTTTAAACCGAAAGCGTTAAATCTTTCATTTTTTAACGCGCGAAGCCTACTTCCGCAGCGTGATCTCGTCGCGACCTTTCTTAAAGATCACCAAGTAGATGTTCTTTTAGTGCAGGAGACGCTCTTAAAGCGTGCTAAACGTGATCCAAAAATCGCGAACTACAATATTGTAAGAAATGACCGGGCCGGCCGCGGGGGCGGCACTCTCATTTATTACAAACGATCGTTATATTGTACGCCGGTAGATCCTCCGATACTTACCAATATGGAAGTATCCGTGTGTAGACTAGGAATGACCGACCACCCGTCCATAACGTTAGTCTCAGTTTATCTCTCGCCGAGGAAAGAGCCTCTCAGGTCTGACCTAGAAAAGCTACTTTCGCTCGGTGAATCGGTCATTATAGCGGGTGACCTCAATTGTGGACACACTTCGTTTGGCAATTGGAGAGACTCCAGTAATGGGGTTAAACTCGAAGAGCTAACGAACGTGCTAAACTTTGATGTCATAGCGCCACCCACTCCCACCCACTTTCAAGACAACTGTATGCCGACAGTGCTTGATGTAGCTCTCATTAAAGGTATCGCGCTTCGGTTACGACTCATTCGGGTCGTACACGAGCTCGACTCCGACCACCGTCCGGTCATCATGCAGCTAGGTCAACCAGACGACTCTAGCCCTCCTTCGGTCCAAGTGGTTGACTATGCCAAGCTAAAACATTATCTTGCGGACAGGCCGTCCTCGTCCAGCTTAGATAGGATCCCGGACGTATTGGGGTCCGTTGCGGACGTAGATCTCGCGATCGATTCCCTGGTCGACCACCTGCAGGCCGGCATCGGAGAGGCCTCGAGAGAGGTCGAAGAGGTGAGCGATCGCCGCTTCGTACTCCCTGCCGACGTGCGGGCGTTGTTGACGGAAAAGAACGCGGCGACTCGTGCGCACGACCACTATCCGACCGAGGAAAACCGCGCACGTTTACGCGCACTTCAAAGATCGGATAGAGCCCGTATATTAGAACTCAGAAGTCACAGATGGGACGCCCTCGTCGAAGGGCTAAGGCCGTCGCATCTGGCTTACTGGAAATTAGCTCACAGCCTCAAAATAGAGGCTTCTTATCTTATGCCCCCCCTCGAGAGGGGTCCCGGTATACCGCTCGCCTTCGATAGCAGCGACAAGGCGGAGTGCCTCGCCACTTGTTTGGAGAGCCAGTGCTCTCCGAACAGTGTCGATGCAAATACCGACCGGGTCGAGGGTATCGATGGATGCGTGCGGGAGCTGGATAAGCTCCCCGCGACAGACTCCCTGTCCCCAGTCACGTCTGAGGAGGTTCTTTCCATTATAAAAAGCCTTAAGCTTAGAAAAGCACCAGGTCCCGACGGGATCAGGAATGAAGTACTTAGACTTCTTCCCGATCGCCTCATAGCTCTTTTGGTCTGCATCTTCAATGTAGCCATAGCCCACTGCCATTTTCCAGCCGCCTGGAAAAAGGCCATAGTCATAGGTATCCGTAAGCCCGGCAAGAGCGCGTCGCTTCCCGACAGCTATCGCCCGATCAGTCTCCTAAATACTTTAGGGAAAATGTACGAGCGGATCCTTCTGAACCGTCTCAAGTCAGTAATAGAGGAGAAAGACCTCTATCCGCCTGAGCAATTCGGTTTCCGTGCTAGATATTCTTGCACTCATCAAGTGCACCGCCTCACGGAGCACGTTGCATTTAATTTTACTGAATTATATAAACCCCGCCGTACACTTGCGGTCTTTTTCGACGTTGCCAAGGCCTTCGATAAGGTCTGGCACGAGGGATTGATCTACAAGTTGTATCACTTTGAAGTCCCCGATAGGCTAATTAAAATAATTCGCGACTATCTAACAGATCGCACCTTTCGCTATAGAGTGGAAGGTGAATTGTCCACGCCCCGTCCAATACGCTCAGGCGTTCCCCAAGGTTCGATCCTGGCTCCTAGCCTATTTAACCTGTACGTCAGTGACCTACCTCGACTCCCGGAGGTCGAGGTAGGGCTATACGCTGACGATACAGTCTTATATGCCTCAGATAGGAATAGATCCCACCTCAGACACAAAGTCCAACGCTCCGTGACCACTCTCGGGAAGTGGTTTAACGAGTGGCGTATAGCCGTTAATCCCTCGAAGAGCGCCGCGATGCTCTTCGATGCGGATTCGTCAAAGATACCGTGGAAGCTTAAACCTGTTAAGCTCTACGATAATGCGATTCCGTATGTAAGAGAGACCAAATATCTAGGGGTAACCCTAGATAGTAGGCTCTCTTTTAGACCCCACATCCGTAAGGTTAGGAACAGGGCCGCGTGGGTCCTGGGCCGGTTGCATCCTCTGTTGTGTTCGGTGAGTAAAATGTCCACGCGACATAAGCTCACGCTCTACAAGACGTGTATTCGACCAATTTTGACATACAGTTGCGCCGTGTTCGCACATATGTCCGAGTCGAGTTTCAAACGGTTACAATCGATACAGAATAGGTTCCTCTATCGTCTCACCGGGGCCCCGTGGTATGTTCGAAGCGTAGATCTCCATAGAGATATGGAGCTTCCTTCGATACATGCCTACGTTAAACAGCTCTCCCGTTCGTATTTCGACACCGCGTCGAACCACGCGAATCCGTTAATAAAAACAGCCGCCACTTATGTTCCGGCACCCACGGACATCCGGTGCAAACGCCGGCCGCGCAATATTTTTATTGATCCCGACGATCACATCGAAAATTCGAATAAATATTACACATCCGTCTCTCCAAACAGAGCGTGCCAGCGCCCACGCCCGCGTAACCACCGTTCTCTCCGCAGAGGGCGGGCGGTCAATTTCGCTCCAGCACACCCGTCACGTCCACCCTCTCTAGCGGTAACCCAAGCCTAGGTCAGTTCCTCGGTGTGAAACCCTTGGGTCAGGCAACCGCCCGCGCGATACAAGTGACACTGTACGTGCATCACTTAGCTACCTACATACAACACTACACACGTATGAACATACACACGTGCACACCACACAGGTACATAGGTTCTGTGAGGGACCTTTTTTTTTTCTTTTTTTACGCTAGTTAGTTAGCGCTAGTTAGTGTAGAAACATTCCGATTATTGAATACACATACGCACGGTTCCTTCCTTCCTCCCAGGAGGAAGGGAACGTGCCTATGTGTATATTTAGTTAGCTCGAATCGTAGGTGTAGGGATTCGAATAGATCGCGACCTATTTGCGAACGCGACGACCGCCCGAGCCGAGGTCCGGCCACTTTGGCACCCTCGTGCGAGTCGTCCACAAAACTTTCGCGGCTGAGTGCCCTCTGCGCTCGCCCCCAAGTCCGGTGAAGCTGTAAAAGCCGCAGCGGCTTTAGGGCCCCTAAGGCTAACAGTGTAGTCAGTTCTAAAAAAAAAAAAAAAAAAAAAAGGCCAACGAGCACACACGGGTACCACAAGCTGAAGAATCAAGACTCAAGGACTCAAGACTAAAGAAACTGGAAGAAACAGTACCCAGAAGATAGTATTAACAAATTGTATTGTGTCTTGAAGAATACAGCAAATTTTATTGTGGTGCCTGTGTGTCATTTTGCATCTTCTAAGTGTTCAACCCGCCAGCGACCCAGTCCATTCCGCTCCGTGCTACGTCATCGCCGCGCCTACCAGCAGGCACCTCACTGCGTGTGTGTACCTTGATGTTTCGCCCTCTTCACGCCTAGTAGTTTCGGGTGTGAACCTGGTTGGTCGCACGTAGAGAGAGGGGCTCGCACGCACTGGTTTCCAGACAGCTGGTTACCGTAGCGTGTTATCCGCCGTCGGTTATACAGAGTACGAGGGAATCGTTTCCGTCGCGTTCGCGCCCTCGGTGCGCGGTCCCGCTCTGTATAGGTTGACGTAGCACATTGTATAATTGGCGTACGCACGCGCTAATTTTATAAAGTTTTGCTTCAATCTCGGAAAGAGTTCTGTAGAGACCATCGAAATGATGCAGGAGGCCTTTGAAGATGTTTGTATGGGCAAAAATCAAATAAAAGAGTGGTACAAGCGCTTCAAAAACGGTCGCACCAGTGTTGTAGCGATCCGCGTTCTGGTCGACCTTCGAGCATGATAACACCGAAAAGTATCGAGCATGTGCAACTCGCGACTGCACAAAATCGTCGTTTGACTGTGCGCGAGATAGAAGATGATTTCGGGATTCCGAAAGCTTGTGTTTCGAGAATCCTGACCGAGAATTTGGGAATGACTCGCGTGTGTGTAAATTCATTCCAAAATTGTTTACAGTAGAGCAGAAAAGACTTCGATTCGAAATCGCTCAGGACAACTTGGAAATGGTTATTGATGTTGAAAATGTGCTCCGGAAGATTATTATCTACCGGTAACGAATGGACGATATTTGTCAGTTGAATAAAGCCGCGCCGCTGCTAGGAATGGCAATTCATTTCGAAAAAGATCGATTCGAATAGAACTCTTATGAATCGATTCACAAAAAAATAAAAAGATCGATCTCTCAAAAATGGATCTTTTTTCGATTCACTTTCGGATTTGTTTTAACAATATAAAAATCCCTAAAATAGAAAATTAAAAGGACACCACAACAATCGATCTTTTGTCATTTTTACCTTACTAAAGTATCAGTTATTATAAAGAAACATAGAAAGGTATAGAGAGAGAGAATTTATTACAGGTCACCATACACCATATAAAATACACACCATATAACACATATATGACACCATAGAAAATGACAGCACAATGAAATGAATAATCCATACCTACTAATATTATATATGCGAAAGTAATTCTGTCTGTCCCGTCTGTTGCATTTTCCCTCCTAGACCGCTGAACCAGTTTTGATGAATTTTGGTTGAGAAAGGACATAGGCTAATTTTGGAAATAAAATTGGAAGGGGTGTAATAGGGGATGAAGGTTTGTACGATGAACCCATCAAACCAATTTAGATGAATAGAGATATATTGGACCTTGGAGACGGACATAGGGTACCTTATGGCGCAAAGACAAAACATGAAGGGGTCAAATAGGGGATGAAATTTTAAATAAAGCATCCACTACTTCTCAATTTAGGGATACGAAAATTCATATTTATGCTTTTAGGAAGAAATAAAAGGGTTTCGTGTTTTTCAAAAATTAATCCGCAAGGTGATACAATATGGGATGATTTATAATACCATACACTTAGAATGATAAACCCATATATGAGTTTTTTTTGGTTCATCGTGTTCAGAGATCAGTCGGTGTATATGCAATAATATAACGGTGTGGTATGGTTTTTTCATTATTTTTTTTTTTTAGAACTGACTACACTGTTAGCCTTAGGGGCCCTATCCAAAAACAGAGCCACTGCGGCTTTTACAGCTTCACCGGACTTGGTCGTGTGGTATGGATCGCGACCACCATACATATAATAATAAACCCAAGTATAATTTTCTTTTGGTATGTTGTGTTCTGAGATCATTCATTTATATACAGTATTATAACGGGGTGTTAGCGATCGCGGCCACCATACACATAGTGATAAGCACAAGTATGATTTTCTTTTGGTTTGTCGTGTTCCGAGATAAATCATTTTATATACAGTAATATAGCAGCATGGTAGAGATCGTGACCACTATACACATAGTGATAAACACATGTATGATTTTCTTTTCGTATGTCGTATTCCGAGATCATTCATTTTATATACAGTAATATGACGGGGTGATAGGGTTCGCGACCACAATACACACAGTAATAAACACATGTATGATGTCCTTTTGATATGTTGTGTTTCGAGATCAGTCGGTGTATTTCTATACTATCTATACTGTTATAATAAAGCGGAAGAGTTTTTTTGTTTGTTTGTTTAAACACGCTAATCTCTGGAACTACCCCAGTCGGATTCTAAAAGATCTTTTTGTATATGATAGCCAGACTCGCGACGAATAGTATAGACTATCTAACATTGGGCTACAACTCTCAGCAATCCTTAAATATTGATTTTTGTTAAGTCGGAGGTGGAATCCCTTCCGAGCTGCTTTATCCGCTTTCGCTGTCGTAATGGTTAATGATACGTATATACAATTTGCTACAAAAATACTGATCCTTAATATATATAAAAAAAGTTCACGATAGCATATGCCTATCTCCTATAATTAAGTCTCAAAAAGCTATTTTGTAACAAACAATTGTTAAAAATTAAAAAGTGATTTATGAACATTATTATTAGGCATGGCATATTAATTTTTACCCATAAAAGTTTCTTCGTCATGAAGAAAATTCTATAAAGTTAAGTTTTGATCACTATAGTATGTTATTATGACATACAGTTTAGGAGACAATAAAAAATTCAAATAATTTGTACTTGCGACAGGAACAATAATTATGATAGACTACACAGGTGCGTTGGCGTTGCGGTGTTTCTATATAAAATTAACGCGGGTGAAACAGTGGGGCACAGCTAGTATACTCTATGTATGTTTGTACTTCTTTTTAAAAACATATAATTACATGCAACGCGTATTTTATAGTAAATATCTGGGCGACCGAGCGGTGCTCGGTGTTTTATAAACAAAAAAAGAAAAACACATATCTAAGTAAACTTGGAATGTAAAACGTTACATAAATGCAAAGTTTCATCGAAATCGTCGAATTCGTTTCCGTGAAACCAATTGCATATATATACAAGAATTGTTCACTTAACTTTTGTTGTGTGAAACAGTTTTGAGTTACAAGTTTTAATTTAAGATCAAGCAATTAAGTTGGATATCCAAAAATAACAACTGGTTTGTTTATAGTTTTAAGTTTTCACTTCTATCGGTAGTCCTCATGACTGCTTTGTTTTTTTTTTTACAGCAGTATGAGGTGTCATGAATCTTACTTAGTATTAGAAATTAATTTCAACCGCATAACATAAGTCCTATAAGAGAAAAAAATAAGACAATATAGTTTTGTTGCATTATAATTTCACATTGGATTAAAAATTCCTTATGTTTGGATTTTCCATTAACTTTTATTAAAAGACCTTCCTTAGTGCCGGATTTCAAGACTGTAGGTCTGCGGAAAGTACCGTATAGGATTTTGATAATCGGTTCTTGAGCGGTATTTTAACTATAAATTGCCGTATTTCTTTAATGCGTTTACCTAAAAGCATTTCTTTACAGCAGCCTTAGACCTTAATATTTGAAATTAATTTAAACTTTATACTTCAACCGATTTTTGAGATAAAGTGTTTTGATAGACGGACAAACAGTAGCGCCAACCAGCCAGACAGACAGATGGACAACAAAGCGATCCTTTAAAGGTTCCGTTTTTTTTCATTATGAATTACGGAACCCTAAAAAAGAATTATTAAACCTATAAAAAAACATGGGTAATACATTTCATTTTGTATAAGTAGTAATACAAAATCTAAAAAGAAAAACAGTAGGATCTCCCTAAGACACTTCATATTTAGGGATTATGACGTATTCTAGATTAAATAACTTCCCTTAAAATTATATTTTTCCAGGCCACTCCGCGCAATATAGATTTTATTTTAAGTTTACTTCTTAAGAATTTATTTTAATATTATTGGCACTACGTGAATTAGATGGAGAACAAAACAAAAAGTACAGGTTTATGTGCACCTGTATGTTACCTATTAATTTAACTTTGCCTATTGTATAAATTCCATGACAATCGTTCTTAAATGGTTCAGCCACGCGTTGAAACTGACACCTATCATTTTTTTTTCTGTAAACTTTCACAACTTTCTATTGGATCACATAATAAATGTTCTATAAATAAACTCTTCATCTCTCTTTTCTTCTCCGGGTATTTCAATCTTAAATTACAAGCTAAGTTTATCTCTGTCATAACCTGTTTATATTGATAATGTGCCCATCGAAGTTATAACGTTTCATTGAAGCCACAGCATGTTTCGTGCAAATAACCGTTCCTTTTAGATTTATGTCAATCGTAGACAAAAGTGCATCTTCATTTAAAGGCTGGTCACCTACATCTGTAAATATATAGTGAGCATTAGCAACACGGAGGTTTTGGCGGGATCTTGATTTGTCATGCGAGTTGCCAATACGTTTAAAAATTAAGGTTTGAATTATTCAGTTAAATTTGTAAACACAAATCTGGAAAAAAAATAGCTCTTTTTATTGACTTAGGCGTTACTTTGCGGAAAATCATCGTAATTAAAAATATCCCATATTTCTTTGGTACCTACTTCCACATGAAAACAGGTTAACAGTTGTTTCGTTTCTCTGCAACAAAAATATTTATTTTTATTATTATTTATTAAACACCTATGAAGTGAAAACTTCTTTAGCATCGTTGTGATTTGAAAGTCTATGAAACGAAACGAAAAAGCGAAAGTTTTTTTGTTGCCACGCGATAATTAATTTTATTACCTCACTAAAAATGCACGAAACAAAAACTTTTTAGACAACACTTATGACATTCTGTTACTGATTGATATTGTGTCAGGTTACCATGGATATTTCAAATGTGCATTAATTGAAAATGATATTGTGAATAATGATTGTGAGTAATTGTATGTATGATCATTTTCTGAATAATAAAAAAAACTTAGATGTGACGGTTTCACTTCAACCACATGTGAATTGCACACATTTTTTTTAAAACATTTATTCCTTCTAGGTTAATAAACACAAGGTCTACGGGCTCGACTGCATGTCCTCAATCGTTTCAGATAGTAACATTTCTCTTTTTAATTTTTCTTCTTATTCACGATTACTTTCAGATTAAACATTTTCAGATTCATCACAACAATTAATAACAAACATTTTTTGTTGCAGAATGACGAAACAACTGTTAGTCTTTTTTCAAGCGAAAGTAGCAAAGAAATTTCATATAAATTAATTGTTACTTTATTTAATTTTTCCTCAGTTCCTCAATTCATTTACAAAGCGTTCTCTTACTTTCTTTGATATGATATTACTAACTCCTTTCTAGATTCGAGCAAATCTCCCGCCGCCAATGCATCCGTGGAAGCGTAGCCTAACGTTGTTCCTCACTTCCCGTACTTGAGTAAAAACTTGCAAGATTAGTTGACGTCCATGTTTACTGCACACTCCTTAGGATCGTGGGTAATAGTGAAAGAAGTGGCGATTAACAATAGTGAATACTAAGCTGATATTATATATTAAGTATTATAGTATAACCGTTGTTTAAAAATTACCAGTTATTTGTCCATTTACTGTGATACCCGCATTATTGATGATTATATGGATCCCACCAAAAGTATCATCGATCCATTTAAAAGCCGCAGCTACCTCGTTTGGTTTAGAAATGTCACATTGCCTCGAAGTTATTTTGCCTTCGCCTCGCACTGCTGACTGCAGGTTCTGAGCGAAATACCAAACAACAACAAATTACAACAACAACAAGTTTTTAGTAATATTGTTAGGTTCTCTATTAAGGTCCCGAAGCACATAACTTATTTGTCGCAAAATAAATTCAAGGATCATGTCAAGCAGGTTTTACTTGCAAATAATTATTGTAGGTTGAATCATTATATTATGTAATGTAGTGACGTGAAAATGACTCCCTCTCTGTGCATCCACAGATATATTAATGTGATTATTTTAAATTTCTTGCCGGCTCTTCTCGATGACTGAGATGTTTTCCGAACCGGTAGTAGTGTTTTGACATTCGCCTTCTTGGCCTAAATTGAATAAAGTTTTTTTTACATTTTGATTTGACTTCGTTCTACAAAAGAATTGCAATGTTATTACGTAAGCCAAATGCATTCACTCATGAACCTTGACGAAAAATTTTTGTAACCTGCTATGTACTTCGTGCATTTAAAATAAAAACAATTCTTTTTTTTTAACTGAGGTCATTCTGTAATTCGTGTTACCAACATTTTTACGGCTGATTAATAGTAATCTTATTTATCTATAAATATATGCAATATAAAACATTGAACCTTCCAAATGTGAAGGCGAAATAAGGGAGACAAAATCTCGTCTCTCGTGGGACAACCGGATCGATTTTTTTTTAAGTTGTTCGCCTTATGTTGCTACGTTCTATAGTTTCCTGGATTATGTAATGATAATAGTACATTATCGGGTACCTACGTTGAAACACAAAATATTTCAATTAATAAACAAAAACTCTCAATTCACAATTAAATATCTTACGACTCAAATCATTGCAGCGTAAAATATATGGTAGCACAACAATACAAAAAAAATTGTAGCAAGCTTATTTTCAAGTTTAAAGGTAGTAATGGTAATAAAAATTTAATTTACTCTGTGCGATTAAAAAGCATAGTATAGATACTTACATCGATAAGGTTCGATCTCCTGGCTAAGCCGATGACATGCAAGCCTGCGTCCGCCAGTGTAATACTGATCGAAGCTCCTATCCCCGCACTGGCTCCAGTCACAACAGCAGTTTTGCCTCGCCAACGCTCCATTACCGCACTTAAACGTCATAATTCGTAAGTTATTTAACACATTCGCAGTTCGCCTCCTCTACAGTTTTCATTACAAGTCATATGCCATGACGCCTTACATTATACTAGTAAACCCACGACACGACGCGGTTTATTGGTATGTGGTATGTTTTTTTTATTCAGTAAAATGACAGTACAGGACCTGATCGTGCAAGCAACTGCGGCCGTCGGTGACACAAATTTCATCGCCAGTTGTCGATGTCAAACCGATCTGCTGAAATGCCCCTTCACGCCTCGTTTGAAGGGCCCAATATCATAGGAAAGAGGGAATACTTTAACTGGGAGACTATTAAGAACGGTACGGTTATGGTTAGAACTAATTAACTTTGTTCGTGCCATTATGGTGTTACTGTGGCTCCGTGGATCAGCCCGCATAGTTCTGTATTAAAAAGAAGATGATGGTGGGATAAGGTCAAAGAATTCATCAGAACATTTACCGTAATACTCACGATAAAACACGCTTAGCGAGGCATTATCTCTTCGCAGCTAAAACGTTTTTGTATACTTAGTGACGTCGCATTTGTAATATAAACCTATAAAGCATATAATTAACCAACATAATAATATACACTAAGAAGTCGATTGTTAATTGAAATACTACTCTGTCAAAAAAGTACCGGAAAAAGATAATTAATATCTACAAAAAATGTTAGTTATTCATCGAAATTTATTTTATCGCCTTGTAAGTATGCGCCTTCAAGAACGATACACTTACGCAAACGAGAAATCCAAAAATCAAAACATTTTTTAAACGCTTTTCCAGGATTGAGATTAGTTCTTGTCGCGAATTCTTCTTTATATTTTCTTCTTTATATAATGGCAACGTGTGTGTAAACACAATTCCGTATCCAATGAAAACGGGTGCCACGAACTGGTACTTCATTTGAGTTTAAGAAAAAGAAAGAAGTCGACTGGAGCCATATCTGTTGAATATGGTGGTTGCTCGATGGTATTTGTTGAGTTTTCGGTCAAAGTTTCGTTCACAATGATGGCCTTGTGCGAAGGCGCATTATCGTGGTGCAAAATCCAAGAATTTTCTTTCCACAAATCTGGCCTTTTTCGTCGAATTTGCTCTCTTAAACGCCGCACAGCGCTCAAATAATGTACTTTATTTACCGTTTGACCTTCCGGTAAGAATTCCGAGTGCACAACACCGCGATAGTCAAAGAAAACAGTCAACATGACTTTGACTTTTGATCGACTTTGGCGTGGTTTTTTCAGTTGGAAGGCGCCACTCCGCAGCTTGTTGACTAGTTTACATGTTAAACTCGTAAACCCACGTCTCGTCACCAGTAACAATGCGTTTCATGAATGTTGGATCAGAACTGACTAGTTCTAGTAAGTTCTCAGCGACTCTTATGCGATTGAGTTTTGGGTGAAAATTCAGGTCTTTTGGGACTAGCCGAGCGGCAACATGTTTGACATAGAAAGTTCAGCGGCTATCTCACTCAAACTTGAAAGTGGATTTTCAGCCACTATTTCCTTCGCTTTTGGGATGTTAACTTTAGTTGATGGCCTACCAGGGCGAGGCAAATCTTCCAGCATATCTCGACCGCTTTTGAACGCTTTGTACCACTCGAATAAAGTTGATTCGCGGTAAGCCTTTTGTAAGATTTTCAGTGTCTCCGAACACGAAATTCCATTGGCGATGCAAAATTTAAGACAAACTCTTTGTTCGATGTTTTTGTCCATTATGAAATTCGCAATACACCTTAGCACAGTCTTTAATATAAATGACAGATGCAACTCAAACTTCGCACCAAAATGAAAAACAGTTGTGCCAATTTAACAAAAACATCCATTCCCGATACTTTTCTGACTGAATGTATACACTATAATATTTTTTCGATGTGTTTACAGTGTTTTTGAGAAAAATTAAAACAATTTTAAAAAGAGCCCGCTACTACGTACTTCCCCGGGACTGAATGGGTTCATAAGGCCGTCTTTACCCAGGAATATAAGGGGTACGGGGAACCGGAAGCAAAGTCCTAGGGCGAAAATATCTTAGGGGCGCAAACCGACTGTAACAAATCCTGATAGGTACCTACAGCCTACTACCACAACTCTTACTAGCCCCGTTGTAGTTCACACGAGCGGACTGAAGAGTCCAGCTAGTTCATTCAATAAATATAGAAGTACCAATAACAATCTCTATATTATTTCTCAAAGGTGGTTTTTGTAACAACTTCATATGTCCTGTAATTCTTTATCAAAATTAATAATAATAGCTCTCGCGGATGGCATGCCAGCTTCACGTACCTACTACGTCTTTGTTATTTATATAAGGGAGCTAAAGAGAGCCAAACATTATTTTAAAGCTTTTGTTCTTCATATTGACGAATAATTTAAAATTAATGTCTGTGTAAAAAGTGATTTAAACAAATTTTTATAAAAAGCATTTAAATATAATAAAAAGTATTTTCATTAGGAATGCCATTAATGTTAATGCTTGATGGATGAACCTGGGTTTTATTTAAATATACTCTTTGCTAGATTTCGGTATTGTTTCGTAAATTTTATATTTACCGATCCTTGAGCTAAAATCTCTACCTTTTAATATCGAGAAATTGTACAATGTAATAATTACATACATTATTTTTATCAGCAACAAGTATTACAGCGACACAATAAATTAAACACTCACAGATTCGTATGTTCAGTTGTTTTAATGGGCAACAATTTATCAAAGATTAATATTGTAAGAAAAAGTTTGCAAAAATGAGACATCATCCTTTCAGATGTGATCAAAATGATTGATCTTGTTTAAAAAGAAGCAGCTCTATGTGTCCTTTTTAAAAAACTTTCACACACACACACACGTTTTGCTAAACCAAAATACAACAGGTGTATTGTCTTGACAAAAGAGTTGCAATGACTGAGGTAATAATTGGAGGAAAACAGTTATATATAAAGTCAATGAGCTGATTTGGACTTTTGCGCATACGTTATAAGTACATAACAGATTGAACAGTTGGTATTTGATTCAAAAATTTTTGCTTAACAATTATATTGTGCAACTAAGTTCACTCTAACTGCTTTTCCGCGTCCGGCGTCCCTGAAAATACATATTAATTATGAGGTCACAGAAAAGCCCCTTTTAGACACAAAGTTTTTTATCCTGACAAGGCTATCATGTAATTTAATGGATAATTCTATTTATTAATACGAGTAACACAATAACATACATATTTTCATTTTTGCAAAATATAGAGATCTTTAGAAAATTGGAGACGCAAAATAGTCCAATGTTTATATGTCAGGAACAATTACTGCGCAACAATCGCGGGCGGAGCCGCGAGGTCACAGCTGATTATTTGTGTAAGAATAAAATAAGAAATATTACATACCTGTTATATTTACAATAACACAATCTGACAAGTTTCACTGGACTGGTGTCACCTCGCCGCGTCGTTGTATGGAACAGAATGATCGCGTAAGATCAGGGTCGAAATAAAAAGTCATTCAACCATGTTAACTTTCTCGGGTCCCCCGGCCGCCGTGCAGGGTTACAAATTGTAAGTTACAGGCTATTTATTATATATGTTATACTTGTTTTGGAACGTTTAATAGAAAGAATGAAATAAAGCAAGTTTATTAGACGATGAAAACACGAACTTAATTACAGACACGACATTATAATAGAATAGATTGGAGTTTTTATTTAATGTTGTAGGTTTAGCGTTGTGACCTGACCTCAAGTGACGATGTGGTCCAAGATGGTAGCACGCTAAGCCTAGTGTAAGACTGGCTCTCAAGTGCAGCTGCTGGGACACACCTATCGGTGTTTGGCGACAGATTTTCAACTAGAGGGTGGTAGCTAGCCAGGTAGGTGGGCATTGAAAGAGCACTACCACAATGCTATAATTTCATCACGATGTTTTCCTTCACCGAAAGCTCAGGCTCATTGCAGGGACTCGAACTCACATCGATCGACGCGGAGTCCGTTCACGCTACCAACTGAGCCATCATTGTTTATACTACTTATATGCTACTATGCTTGCATTATAACTTATATAATTTAAAATATTGCAACGCAAATAAGTATACTTATTTAACATCGAAAAGGACCCCAGCTCAGCATGTGCTATGGTAAACTGCTATAGCGCTGGTTTTCAGCTGGGCCAATTAGTATCGCCTAATGGCTTTAGATTAGATTAGCCTAAGAAGATATTAAAGATAATGATCATAACAAAGGGTAAAATTGTGAACTTACACGCGCATCATATAAAGTAATTAGATAATAATAAAGTTACGACATTAATGAGAGATGTTAATCAAAATAAAGTGAGCAAAATGACTTTACATTATTATCATTCATGGCTTTTTTACAAGTAAGGCGGCAAAACAAGCTTACTGGCAGGCGGCTAGCGGTAAGCGGTAAGCGGCTACCGAAGCTTATGGACGCTTGTAATAAATACAATAGGTGTCATAGCGCGTTGCCGGCCTTGAACCCTCCTATCTCAAGGAGCTCTAAAAAACACTACTCACCGCATGAACACAACACAAGGTTGTTGGGTTGCAATCTACTGTAGGGTGGAGGTATTCCACCATTTGGCCTACCCCAAAAAGAGAGAAATCTCCAAAGAAATTTCTGTGCCCCCTACTTCTCTTATGTTTTGTTAGGATCTTTTTCACTGCAAAGTTCAAGTTTGATTATGCGTGACATTCGCTCCGACTTTTGATGTACTGCTGGTTTCGATGTAGCTGCGATTGGTAGATATCTCATGTCAGTAGTATTTTGCGATAACTACAAACCCGAGCCAAACGAGTGTGCCATTTTGCAGCGTCCAACGAGGCCCATCTTTGAACTTTATCAAACTTTGTTGTTATAAGATTATTAAATTCCATCATTTATAACTCCGGCCAGGTGAGTGGTGTAAGAATATGAAGCTGTCCTCTCTGCCTTCCCTGCTTCCCACCACTGCCGCTAAATTCATTTTCCTTTGCCTACCCCCAGCCCCTGACTAAAATCCTGGCTACGCCACACACTTTCCTACGAAAACAAACTCAGAAAATAATTTAAATAAATTTATAAACTAAAACCCGACTACGGAAATAATAGCGGTCTAAAAAGTACGAAACAAGAAAACATTCTTGTCCAAATTTCTTATCTAATTATAATCATTCAAATATTATTTATCATGTAATAAGTAGGCAACTTATATATTTAAATTGAACAAATGGATAGAGTAGGTAATGCTCAAAGGAAAGCCGTAGTCGCATACCCACCTTAAGGACTGATTACTTGAATTTTTTGAAAATATACTTTAGGGTATTAAAAATCTTTAAGGTCTAAATTCAGCCTCGCGAGTGTGTCCTTTCTAACCTATTATGACGACTATGACGCTGGACATAAGCTTTAAATGTATAAATTAATTGCTTTAATTTGTAAGTAAAGAATCAAGATGTCATGCAACCAACATTAGGTACTCTATCCATGTGTTAATTAAAATATATAAGTTATCTACTTATTAGATGATAAATAGTTAAATGGTTAAAATAGATAAGAAATTTGTATAAGAATATTTTCTTGTTTCGTACTTTTGTGACCGACATTATTTCTGTAGTCGGGTTTTAGTTTTTAAACTTATTTTTTTATTAATAAAAACATTAAAAAATATTTTTTTACAATTAACACGCTTGATTTGTCAGAGAGGTAACGTAGGAATGGCTGGCTGGAGTGACGCGCACTAGATGGAGTTTAGTCGAGCAAAAGCGCGTCACGTTTTGCAGCGAGTAGGTTGCGTGTCACAGCGAGTCGTTGGCGTTTTGCTCATGAATGTCCAATCGCCGCGCCGCGCCGCAGTGGTTCAGAACGGCTTAATCCCTGGCCAAAAGTCGAAAAGTGAGAATAATAATTTTAAAATTTTCAATTTTAGATTTTTGGGGTCGCTGATTACAAATTTGATACCAGAATTATGAAATTGAAAATAGCCGACATTTTGGAAAAATAATCACTTTATCGGTCCGAAAATGTGCACCATTGGGTTTTCGGGGTCGCTGATTACGATTTTGATATTAGATTCATGACATTTGAAATTCCAAAATGAAAAACAATTTTGTAGAATATGTAAATTTTAATATTATCTCACGTACATAATTCTATACAGTACAGCTGAGGGTAAGCTAGTATTTGTGACATTACCTTCTGGTGTTGGCAGTAGAAGTTCTATTACATCAGAGGGTAATGCTGGACTATTCCTCATTTTTTATTTTTTTAAATTTTTTTATGAGTGGGTCCGAGGATGCAAGAAGCCGACGAAAAACGTCAGACATTGTCTTCTCTCCCGTACATTTTCGCGCAAAATTTTCGCGGTACCGACGAAACCGGAGAAGGACCGAAGTCCTTGTTCCTCGCTTCTTGAGTGTCCTCGGAAAGTTGTCCGATTGGCAAGGCGCTCGTTTCTATTATCGCGTAACCATGAATTAAAATGGTATGTACCAATGTTGGCATCGGGTACCCGGAATATAGCTCAAACTATCGTTTCGCAACGTCTAAGCAATAAACCCTGAACTTGTCGATATGTACAGCGAAAGCGCTCGTCATTGTCTGCAAAATTACTTTGCAACTTGCTATGAAGTTTTCGTCCAGATTTAAAATTTCTGCTGTTAAGGCAACTTTCTAAAAAAAACTTCGGGCTGTATTGTAACTTCTATTTGTTTGTCAAATTTCGAGCTCCATTCATTACGTAGGGCCAAGAATATTTGTCTACGTGTACAAATGATTTCTTTGCATGTACGTCCTGTTAAAATTTAAGAAGTTGGACAATCGATAAAAAAACTATATTATTATGGTTTACAAATTGTTTATTGCCCATGAACAATGTTTGAAATAATATTTGTAAACATATTTCGATATGTTTGTAAACACGGTCATTACGGTTGAAATTTTATTTTAAATCTTTATTCACGATGCTATACCGCTGTTTTTTTTTTAACTGACTACATACACTGTTAGCCTTAGGGTCCCTATCCAAAAACAGAGCCGCTGCGGCTTTTACTGCTTCACCGAACTTGGGGGCGAGCGCTTAGGGCACTCAGCCGCGAAAGTTTTTGACGACCCGCACGAGGGTGCCAGAGTGGCCGAACCTCGGCTCGGGCGGTCGTCGCGAATGCGAAAAGGTCGCGATCTATCTAATGCCCTAATCCTAAGAAAATTCGAACTAACTAACATATACTCATATGCACGTTCCCCTCCTCCTGGGAGTAAGGAGGGAACCATGCGTGTGTATTTAGTAATCGGACCTATACCGTTGCAATAATATACCGTACTTATCTCCGCAATACTTTAGAAAGAGATAGAAAACATCTACGAAAAACCCTCCATATCTGGCCTCAGGTAGAGTATCGCCATTAAACACAGTGCGTAATGCGCACGACAGCGTGCACGGTAACACTAAAATCGTTACTATTCAAAATGGGCAACTTTCGAGCAGCTAATTCTTGAAAATTTCATTAATAGATAGTTCAACAAACATGTTCCTGTCAATGCCAGCGTGAAAATGTGCAGAACTTTTTTTGTATCGACACAAATGTATTTTTAATGAAGCCAAAAAATATGATAATCACGACCACCTTTAGCATAACGTTTCATAAATAAAAACAAACATTTTCGAGTATTGAAGTACATAGAATGTTTCTACATACCTTCATAATCATGTCCCATTTTGGAAAATTGGAATCGGACACGTAAAATTATATGATTTTCTGGAGCACTGTATAACTGGGCACTGAAGCGTCGCGCGTGTGTTCCTACGAGAGGCAACTTCGGACTGTCGCAGGAAAGCAAGTATACAAAGTTGTGACATCTGCTTATGCGACTTGAATGACCCAAACCCCCCTCTACAAGATTCCATTTCAAAAACATCGATCTTTCAACCTTCCTTTTTCGACTTTTGTCCAGAGAATCGGCTGTTCTGAACCACAGTGCGCCGTATGGAGACACGTAGAGCTGTTATAAAATAAAGTGGCAGGACTATAATATCGCCACGATACACTCGCTCGTGGAAGTGATGCCTTAATGTTGAATATTTTAAACAATAAAACAAAAGATGTTTTAAAATTGTATATTTTATTAATTGTATGTTAATAGAAAAATCTCGACATGCTGACTCATTTTAACAAGGCTATTTATTTATTTATCAGATTATGAAATGGTCGTCTTTAAACGCAGCACACTCTCTACATAATATTCCATCTGTTACACTAATACATTCATAGGAACATTTGCACCTTAACCTATCTAAGTAACCCTAAATCGGATGCAAAATACACATTATATGAAGTTAATCATAAATGTTATTAGTTATTACAAAACATTATTCAAACTAAAGAACAAATCAAATAAAAAAGAATGAGAAAAATCCGCCAATGCGAGCTAATGAAAGTGTGCGACTTAACAGAGTTAACAATCAACTGAAAACACAAAGAGCAATTCTCATATGATTAAACCCATCGTACAATGCTTTAGAAAAACTATCTAGTATATTGACATTCATAAGTGCATTCTTAAAGACTAAATTGAATAAAATATTTGTGACGTCTTCATTTCTTTTTTACAATGAACTTCGAAACTTAATTCAAAAATTGCTTTACAAAACAATTCAACATTCGCAAACACAGATCCGGGTCAAGGCCGTGCTGTAGAGTCGATTGTTGTTGCATTCGTTTGTTTACGAGTCCGCGCATCAATTTAATATGATCTTGAATAGGGATGTAACGATACATAATTTTGTGAAAACGATACCGATTATTGTAGTGAATAATCGGGGATACCGATACCCGAATCGAAAGTTTAGTAACAAATAAAATAATGAGTTATGCAATATTGTACGTGTCTCTATTATGTACAAAACAATTGATAATCTTTTTTAATGATAAGTCGATACTTGATATTAAAATTCACAATCAATATTAAATAGGCGTGCGGCTCTTCCGTCTATAACGAAAGGTTAATATCGTTATTTCGCGCGCTTTTCGAATAGGCTTGTCGATTACATCGAACGATTGAATATATTATCGGTATCGATATCTTTACCTAACCTTGATAAACTCAAGTTAATAAAAATTGCTATTGATAAAGTGCACAATCTTCAAATAAAATTAAAAATATATTGAAATATAATTTCCGTATTTATGTAATACTAGCTATGCTCCACGGTTTCACCCGTGTTAATTTTATCCGACAAACACCGCATCGCCAACGCAACCGTGTAGCCTATCATAATTGTTCTCACTTCCCGCAAGTACATATTATTTAAATTTCTCTTAATTTCCTAAACTATATGTCCAAATAACAAGCTATAAAGGGCAGAGTTTAATTTCATAAAATTGTCTTTATGATGAAGTAACTTTTGTTCGTGAAAATCAATATGCCATGCCTAAAAATAATGCTCATAAATAAATTTATAATCTTCGTCAATTTTTTTTCGCAGTATTCCTTTTTATGGCTTATCTATAAGAGATAGGCGTATGCTATCGCGGACTTTTTTTAGATATATAAGGGACGATATTTTTGTAGAACATTGTATTTAGATATTATTAACCATTACGCCAGCGCACGCGGATGAAGCAGTTCGGGAGGGCTTCCACTTCAGACTTACTGAACAAAAATTAATATTTAAGGCTAAATGAGAGTTGCATCATAAATCTATAGCTATCTAAATAGTCTATACTAATCCTCGTGAATCTGGCTATCAAATACAATTTAGATTTATATAGAATTATTCGAATCCAACTGGTAGTTCCAGAGATAAGCGTATTTAAACAAACAAACAAAAAAGCTCTTCCCTTTATAGTAATAATAAGTATAGATAAAACAGATAGTTATCTTTATGTATTTAACAACTTTGATAATTTAAATAGAAATTTAAATATAAATAAATTTTAAATAAAACAAACTTTCAGATGCTGTAAAGGTTTTTCGAAGGACACTTCGAATAAAAACGTATCTCGTGAGATAAAAAAAGGCGTGTGCAGCACCGTACACGTGATAGAAGTGAAACATTACCTTTCTCCTTCTATCTAGGTTATATCTTTCTTCTCTCTCATGTAACGAAATATGCCGAAACGTGACTAGTTCTTGAAATTTCACTCTCAAGTCTCGTCCACTTATCGAATCGCCTAAGAAGTTTCATTTCAAAAAGATACAACATCCGAAAATTTGTTAGTACAATACAGAAAGTATAACAAGCTGCAAATATGTTCAGCGTGACAAATCCTTTAAATTTAATACTGCTTTTAACTCCTATTTCCTCAGTCTACTTACTGCAAAGAAACTACCAAAAACTTACACTGTGCTAATCAACCAACCTTTTTATATTGAAGACATTGTTATAAACTGTACCAATATAACAAAAAAAAAAGATTTAGTAGGACAACAAAAGCACACAATTATTTTTTCTTATGTAAAAATATGCCTAACCAATTTCAAAACGCACCTTTTTATATTTACGAATATATAATCGGTAATTTATCACTGAATTTGATGAATTAATATACAGTGTAAACTCTTTATAACGAAACTCAAAGGACTGATCATATTTTGTCGTTATAGAGAGTTATCGTTATATGGAGTGAACAAAAAAACAACCAAATTAACAAGAATTTTTAATATGTATGTCTTAGATAATAAATGCTTATAAATTATTGTTTACACATATAGTCTGATAACTTTGTCTGTTGTTTTTTGCTATGCCAGTACTTGTTTTGTATTATTTTATGTATTCTATTCATATCTAGATATGTGGTGGAATCGTCTTCCTACACATTTCTTCGTAATAGAGAATGGCGTATCGCTATAAAGAGTGTTTCAATGTGGGTTTTAACGCAAACCAACCAAGTTGGGCTCACTTCAACGTTATAGGGAGTTTATCCTTATAAAGGATAACGTTATAAAGAGTTTACACTGTACTTTATTATATTCAACCAGCCATTTTATGTCGAAACCATTTATAAATTATTAACTTGTAATTCCAAAAAATTGAACAATATTTAATAGGACGAAAATATTAGATAAAAAGAAACTGTCCAAGGATATTTTAAATAATTTATAATGCACCTATTTTATTAATATTTTCGCCTGTACCTTAATTGTTAATGTTTATTGAATTTAAATTTAACAGACAATCTTTTGTTTGGGGGAAAAGCCCGGCTATCGGTTTTAACTGAGTCCCCCACCATACCTGTCCCTTCCCCGCGAATATGCATTGTCCCCGTTTGTCAAATACAATAAAACGGGTTGTTTTATAAGCGGACTGCAATGCAACCCATAAGCGGACTTAACAATGATAAATACTCAAATATTTAAAATTGATGTTCCGTTAAAAGTTACATTTAAGTATTTCTAATCCCCAGGGTTGTAAAGAAGTTAAAACGCCCAGGAAATATTTCACTTTTCTTGTCCAAATCCAAAGCATTCATTTCAAATATTGAAAACTTTGTTAATTGATAATAATAAAGCATTATGTTAAGGGGCCGCGATAAAACACACACACATATCTCCCAACATTTCTTCGAGAAATATTAAAAAATACGTTATATCTGAATAATAAAATTAATTCACTACTACTAGTATAATAACAATGCCTATATAATAATTATAACTATGTATAGATTGCACTTATAATTAGTATCACTTAAAAATTAATTCTTAATTTAATTACGTAGATTCTCCTCAAAAACTTCCCGAATTCCGCGGTATTATTTAAAAATATTCGAGTCTGAGAATCCACTTTTAGAGATCACTTTATTTCATTTTCCAATACTTTTTTTATTTATACATACAAATATAAATTAGAATAATTTTAAAAATTACATACTTTCAAAGTTTTTGTTAACTTAACATTTTAAAGCTGTGTCTAAAAAAATATGAATTACACAGTATAGTAAAATATTCATCCTTTTCGAATGATCTTTTAATTATTATTATTTTTATTTACATTTACTTATGAGTGCCGGAAGAAATGATAAATCGCAAGGAATAAATTTTGTACTATATAAAATAAAAATGATTCACTAATTATGCCAATGTTATGTGGTTAAAATATTTCTATAATTTTCAAAGTTCAAGCGCAAAGCTTTAACAAGACGGTGGTTCTCTTGTTAAATATAAAGGAGTCCAGAGAGTTTAGTGTTCACATTAACCAAACTATATCACACAAAATACCACCAATTTTACTTAATGTACGGATGTTTTATGGATTACAATAAAAACCAAAATTATATAATTCCCGCCAAAAATTCCGATTGGTAAAGTCAATCCATGATGTTTATAATATGAAATAAATTATAGATGATAATACATTCTGTAGGCTAATGATATCATTTAATAAAGCAAAATTTAATTAATCCACACTGACAAGCTCAAAAGTTATACTAGGTGCCGATTATATTACCCGATGATACTGAATGGAGACCTTTTTTATGATAAAAAGGGGGCAAACGGGCAGGTGGCGCACCTAATGGAAAGTGATCACCGCCGCCCACAAACATCCGCAACACCAGAGGGCTCTCAGATGCGTTGCCGGCCTTTTAGGATAGAATAAGCTCTCTTCTTGAAAGTCACCAGGTCATAACGTCTGGGAAATACCTCAGGCGACAGCTGGTATTGTAAGGATATTACTTTTATAGCAGATAATAAAATATTAGATAATTTAAATATCACTAAAGAACAAATTTCAAGAATTTATGATTATCTTAACTTTGCCCTTCCAATACATCCTTAACAATTAAATGTATGTTCGCAAAAACTTACGTAAGATAAATTTTGTTAATAACCGGCATAGTTTTAATACTAGAAATGAATACAAGTTAGACATCCCATGTTTTTTTTTTTTCATTTTTAGACTTAGTAAGATCAATCAAAAAAATTGTATTTGTTATTGTTGTTGTTAAAAATTTGTATTGGTATTGTTTTAAGTTTTACAATTAGATTCCTAAAGTCCGCAAATGCATCTGTTGACGTGCAGAGAAGACATAAGCAGATTCGCCGATCAATAAGTTCAAGAACCGTTAAGCAGGTATTCAAAAAGTTTTTATAAGGTTAATCAACATGTGAATGATACTGATGTCCGGAAATGACTTCCTCTCTGTAAATCCACTAAATATAATTAATTATTCATTGTAAACAAATAATTACAAACTTAAAAAGATAATTGAAAAATCCCATCGAGTTCCTTGCTGACTCTTCTCGATGACTGGGATGTTTTGATTTGAAGTTCATAAGTGCGTTTTTAGGGCCTAAATTAAATAATGTATTTTTGTTTTGGATTTTGTGTATTGATGTACTTTGTTCTGTTAATCTGAGAAGAATACACAGCTACATGTCATGGGACATGCTATATTATGTAGTTTAACAGTACACTATGAAAAATACTGACACTAATATAATAGTAACTTGTATCAGAAACAAAAAAATGTATATTTGCGTAAATACTAAGGAATTACGTTTTCCTTTATACTTGCAGTGTGGACCATAAAACTGGTCCACCTTTTTGTGATATTACAGATAATCAAACCAGCACCTAGTACCATGACTTCATAACTTGTAAAAATAAATAGATAACAGAAATAATGTCTGCATTTACGTTAAAGTATGGAAGATACTTAATGCTACTTACTCACTGCAATAGACATACTCGATAACACGTTTGCTCTCGGAAAATGTATTGATTACATGTGGACGTCTCTGACGTCACTAGTTAGTAAGAGGCATCTATGACGTCACTAATTATTATTAGTAAGTCGTTTCCCATAACGGGCATATCGAAGAGGCGAGTCGTAAGTCATATAAAATCCTCACGTGCGTTTTCACAACACCATCTCTAAATAAATATGATTGTATCCGTGTTTGGCGTAAAAATGTCGAAATAATAAAACCAGATTCAATTTATACTTATTCGATATAATAATATACCTCTTTATTGTACTTTAAATAATTGTATGCTAATTCTTAGAAATGTGTATTTGTGAAAACGTAAAAATGTTTTACTTTGTTTCTTAGGCCCATATTCAATAGTGGACGATTTACATTGTTTGCGCCTATTTATCGTATTGTGAATCGATGTTATAATGTAACATTCCTAAATTTGAATTGGAAGAAAGGACCTCTATATGAGTATATGTTAGATAGCTCGAATTTACGAATACGGAATTAGTCAGATCGCGACTTATTTTCAATCGCACCTAGCCCACTTTGGCACCCTTGTCGCATTGTCAACATCGTGAGTTTGCGCTAATTCGTTAAGCTGCAAGGACATTCAACTAAGTCAGTATAGTCAGTTTCTAATCCGCAAAATGTGCCGTTGACCTATACTAAAACCTTGTAATTTTGTAATTTGGAAGAAAGGATCCATCTTCGTCGGCCTGGACAGTTTGTGACTCAAAATTGTGAGCAGGTACCTCTTTTTCCTATCCTACCTTTATTTGTTCCCCATTATCGCATCGGTTCACATATGAATTTCACTTAGTATTCGTAGGTACATCAAAATCTTTTCGTTTCTGCTTAATTTTAATAAATCCATACAGTCCACTCAATATCGCGCAAACATACATCTATAACTAAAATATAATATTTTCAAAGTAAAACCGATCCATTGCATAATTCGCTTTTGAATACAATTTTTATTTTTATTTAAAAAGAATTCGACGAATATCGGTTTTTTTAAATAACATCGGTTTAATCTATACATATTAGTAACAAGTGTTATAGAGTATCTATGCAGGAGTACAATAAAAACTACAGTTAATTTTATAAAATTAACGTCTTTACAAACCGTTGATGCGATAAGTATATAAAATAAAAACCGCAGCGGTAATTTTCAGTGCTCAGTCACAAAGCACTTCGCGATACATACAAAGCCTTAAAATAAACACTAAGTACAAGTGTACGCAAACTTACATAGTTGGACCTAAGTTAGATTTAAAATACAACAGAGAGATATCTGCCAATTTGATAATTATTTTTATATATTATTCAGTATTTTTATAATCTTCCTTTTAATATCCATTAGAATCACTCACTGGAATAAACTTTGAAGTTTCAGTTTGGGCAAGTACTGAGCCTGCGATTGCTTTATGATCGTTACCTGTAACAACAGGTAGAATTATTGTCAATAGGCTAAGTAAACTATAATAGCCTATGATAGTAAATTTTCATAGAGGACTAAACGGAGCGCGATTAGCCATATAACAGAACACAGAAAAGTAATATATGTACGAGATAGGCAACCATTTTCTTTAGTATTATTTCTAAGCACTTGCATACAGGCCTTATGCCTAGCAGAAAAGTAAAATATGTACGAGACTCCCAGGCGGGCGACCTATACCTTTAGTATTATCTCTAAGCAAATGCTACCGGCCTCGCACCTAGCAGAAAACTAAAATATGTGTGAGACTCCCAGGCGGGCGACCTATTTCTTTAGTATTATCTCTAAGCAAATGCTACCAGCCTCGCACCTAGCAGAAAAGTAAAATATGTACGAGACTCCCAGGCGGGCGACCTATATCTTTACTATTATCTCTAAGCAAATGCTACCGGCCTCGCACCTAGCAGAAAACTAAAATATGTGTGAGACTCCCAGGCGGGCGACCTATATCTTTAGTATTATCTCTAAGCAAATGCTACCAGCCTCGCACCTAGCAGAAAAGTAAAATATGTACGAGACTCCCAGGCGGGCGACCTATATCTTTAGTATTATCTCTAAGCAAATGCTACCGGCCTCGCACCTAGCAGAAAACTAAAATATGTCTGAGACTCCCAGGCGGGCGACCTATTTCTTTAGTATTATCTCTAAGCAAATGCTACCAGCCTCGCACCTAGCAGAAAAGTAAAATATGTACGAGACTCCCAGGCGGGCGACCTATATCTTTACTATTATCTCTAAGCAAATGCTACCGGCCTCGCACCTAGCAGAAAACTAAAATATGTGTGAGACTCCCAGGCGGGCGACCTATATCTTTAGTATTATCTCTAAGCAAATGCTACCAGCCTCGCACCTAGCAGAAAAGTAAAATATGTACGAGACTCCCAGGCGGGCGACCTATATCTTTAGTATTATCTCTAAGCAAATGCTACCGGCCTCGCACCTAGCAGAAAACTAAAATATGTCTGAGACTCCCAGGCGGGCGACCTATTTCTTTAGTATTATCACTAAGCAAATGCTACCTGCCTCGCACCTAGCAGAAAAGTAAAATAAGTGCGAGACTATCAAGTGCGCGATCTTTTGTAGTATTTTTCTCTACACTAAGCATTAGAAACTATCATTGTGGGCTTTATGGAAGTTTCTACTAGGAAACTTATTTCGGGATTGATTGATTCGGGAAATACCAGGAAGTAACTATTAAATACATGTATTTGCTCAATTTATGATTAATTCACTCACCTCATGGTACTGCTGCATATTCTCTTTCGGGTTTAGTGGATCCTCCTTTAGAATCTGAAAAATTTAAGTAGATTACCAAAAATAAAGCTTCCAAGCGCGAGCCGGAATCACACACCGAAGGTTCCGTTCAACCACACAGTGTATTTGTGTCATGCATTTCTAAAAAATATATTTTTTCTTTCATATAGCTCGAGCCCGACCGACACTTGGTTAATAAAAATAAGTCATATAAAGCCCTCGTATGGCAGCATACGAGGCAATAGAAGCATTAACAAAAAGGGTTACGTACCTTGCGCACTTTTCATTTTGAAATCATGTATGTGTACGCATACATCTGTCAGTACAGTCAGTCAACCAACCAATCAATCAATCTATCACCTCTTTGCCTATTCAATCTCTATTTATATATATATATATATTCAAAGACAATCGTACTTAAGGAGTAAACTCCGATCGTGCTTTGGAACTGACACACACAAACTTTTTATTATTACTTGTCAAGATATTCCCCATAATGTAACATACATTCTGTGAAATTTAAACTGGCTGCCTATAAAAGTTCAAAAAATACAGACAGCCCTTTGAAGATACAATGGTTAACTTAGCAATGGGGTTCCTCTTCTGAGAATGGAATCCAAAAAAAAGACACTAAGTATTGTGCAAGAAAAATTTGTGTACATCGGGTATAAAATAATTAGTATACAAAATAAAAAAAAGCAAATCATCACGTCATCACATTCATTAAATATTGATTAATGTTCCTTTACCGTTTATATTTAAAACTTTTATTATCACTCATAATAACCGTTGTAGTGGAATAAGCGAGTGATCCGTTTTTTAATCCCACGAAGTAAATTGACAATTACTAATATCAAAATAATGTTGCCAAAATAATTTTTATAGTGTTGTACTACCGATTATTTCACTTTCCAATTATATGAATCGGTTTTATTTACCAGTTGAAATATTTAGTATTATTCAACATAACCGATAATTTACTAAAACCATAATATAATTTAGGAAACTATTATATAAAATGTACATATGGCAAATACAAAACAAATCAACAAAAAAAAGAATGCTTCGGTTAGCCCATGATAGACGCAGTTTTGTCTACATTATTCGGCTTTCACCTTTGCAATGTTCAGTGTTTTTCAGGAAAACTTAAAAACAGAAATAATATCTCGTACGGTTTTACGATTAGATCGAATTGGTGGGCATCACTATTTTTAAAATTCAAATTACTAGCAACATATGAAATGGCAATTTACTCCACGGAATTTAAAAAAACAGACCATGGATAATGTTAATGGTTTTTGCGAGTTATGTTTACCTTGGGCGGGCGGCCGCGCTTGGGCGGCTCGGGTCGCGTGGCGGGCGCTAGCACGCGCAGCTGGTGCGCGCGGAGCAAGTGCTCGGTGTGCTCACGCGGGGAACCGAGCCGAGCCGAGCACGACGAGAACACGCACGAATACTCTTTCTCTGCGCGCGTAACAATTTATTTATTATAGGTAAACATTACAGATCATAAAATACATAATATAAATTGATAATGTTTCTTTGATTTTGATGATGTTTTAGTTATTTGACAATACATAAAGTTACTATATCATAACATCTGAGCAATACACTAGAATAGGTATTTAATAACATGGTGTATATAAAATTAAACTAAAGACGTGTAATTTTTATTCGATTTCGATTTAAATGAATTATGTCTGTAGCATTAGTGTTATCTTAAGATATGTTTTTGAAGATATAATACGGTGTGGAACTGACTATCTTCAGTGTGTTGTTGCGTGTGCGCCGCGTCGCCATGTTGTGCGTGTTGCGACATGTGCTGTTGTAGCAAACGCTCGTTAGGGAAGCTCAGCTCACACACCATACACACGCGCCGCTGGTTCGGACTGCGCGCCGGGCTCTTTAAGTCCGCGTGCGCCTCTCGTCTGCAACCAAATCGTTATTTAAGTTTCTATCAACTATTTTACCCGCACTTTGCTGTCTCTGACATCTATATTTTTAATAAATAAGTAAAATCTCGGAATCTATACATTGAAGATATTTCAGAAAAAATACTACGAAGGGAGAAGAATCATGGACTGAACACACCTCGATAGTTTTTGAAATTTATGTCTGTATGTTTGTACGCCAATCGCGCAAAAACTATAGAGCCGAATTTAATGAAAGTTGGTAAGATAGTATATAGTTTATAGTTTGAAGGTACATTTAGTATGCATTTTTACATGTATGGACATTTGTATGTTCTATAAATTGTGTTTAGGTTATGTACATATAAAAAGGAGTGTATGTTTATTATGTAACTCTGTAATACATTTAAAATTTTTACTGAAATAAAGTGAAAAGATACCAAATAAATCCAAATTATTTTATCTTATCAAATAAATGGAAACATATGTATTTTTATTTTCCAACAGTATTCATAGATGGCGCTCAAATAATGCTATAAGGTGAGATTGAGGTGAGAGGTGACCTTTTTATTTAGTTGCTGTTTTTGATGCACGAAATATACCATGAGGATAAGTACTAAACGCCGACAAATTCGTGCGCGACCGTCCTGTGTGATGATAGATGTTGGCGGAAGTGAGGTACTAATGACGTTAACGGGGGTGGATTAAGTAGCTGGGAAGGGAAAAGCGTGCAACTGCGTGACGTAAGCGCGTAGTCACAATACGCTATACCATTTTCATTTCTATATTTTCTCGATAACAGCTCCTGTGAAAACTTGAACGAGCGTCTTTATTACATTATGTACGCATTATTGTATAAAAATATGGCGTTTACACACGTACAAGCTTATACCAGAGTCAGAGAAACTGATAGGGATGGAGCTATATCGATAAACGTAACACGATAACAGACCCTATTTTTTTTTACAAAATGTAAGAAACTAAACTACTGCCGGATACTTTTGTACAAATTAATTAACTAATATTATATTTCATTACAAGATGTTACACGTATTAATTCTTGATTGATAATGCCAACTTCTTCAAAATGTTCGAAGCTGTTGTAAAATAAATAGGTATATAATACTCAACAATTAAACGAAATAATTATAACGACAGGTGATCTTTGTTTATTTATTTTTATCAAAATCTGATAAATCGTCACTACTCATTTCATATCGATATCATTACTTATTTGGTCACAACACTACAACTATCAAATTAGAACTGTCATCGAGAAAATAAAGTAATGGAAGTAAACAGTACCACGTCTACACGCAAACGGGCCATCCATAAATTACGTCACACGAATTTCATGATTTTTTGACCCCTCCCCGTCCTTGTCACAGCTGGTCACATTTGTGGGATTCCACCCCCCCCCACACCACCTAGTGTGATGACACATATTTTGAAATTATATAATTTGAAATTTATGAAATTAAAATAGCAGTGTTCGGAAACTATTTTACTTTGCATTTAATTATTTTTCAATAAAATCGACATCAAATCAAACAAAGGTATAATAATTAACAAAACATAAAAAAATATTTCTAAGAAACAATGGTGTACTTACATTGTCGATAATATTCTTAAAGTCGGTAACTTATTTTTCTTCGAACTATAAAGGTAATAAGTTTCAAATAATCGAGTTGTAAAAGTTGTTAAATAAAACATTGCTATGTTCGAGATACAGAAGTCCAATTTAATTTTTTCTCTGATTATTTTGACTACAGGGTTGAGATTTAGTGCAACGGAGGTTTTGGGACTTGAATGGAAGGGAACACATTCTTTCGAGTTTGGGAGGTTTTCGACTTAAAGAAGTTCTAATGTACTTAGATATAAAATATTATATTTTGAAAAAATTTGATTTCACAAAATTTGGGACCCCTCCCCATCCCTTGTCATACAATGTCACACTTCGTCGACCCCCTCCCACACCCTAAACGTGTGACGTAATTTATGGAAGGCCCTAAACGGTCGAAACGACGTACTTTAAAAATTATATATAATTATTTTTTTATGTACATTCCCTTGTTACTAACTCACAATCTATGAAATGTATATATCTATATAAATCTCACGAAACTAGAAAAAAAAACCAAGTAGAAATAAATTAAATTAAAACTTACAAAATTTGCAGCGATATATTTAATATAACATTATCAAATACCCAAGTAAGTATGTAAGCAAGTAGGTAACCCAAGAAACACAGTCAGAAGGCAACCCTAATGTGTGTTTTTATCTACCGAGCGGCTGTAGACAATTATTTGAAGAACACTGCCGAGACAACACTGTTTATTTTAGTGAATTGTGTAGTGTAGTAAGTCACTACTAGTAACGTCATAACGTGCCACCTCGTCCCGCCAACGTCTGTAACCACATAAGACTGTCGCAAACCAACTTGTCGGTCTATAATTGACATTACTCATACACAAAAGTAATATCAGAATATGTAAGATTACTAGGGGCGGCAAACTTATTAACTACGAAATTTATTTCTTGTTTCTATGAAATTTCATGGTAACTCGGAATACGAAATATCCATTCCATACATAATATTCCTTTCCGATGACCAAATTAACTTGTGAACTTTTATTATAAATGAACTTATACTTGACAGTTGCGGTTAATTTTGAAGACGGCATAAAATAGTTTATCGTGTGTAATACAGATTAGCAACAAAGCTAAGCTATTTTAAAGAATCTTTTATTCAGGTCCCTTACAAAACGCGTATACTGTTTTAACGGAAGCGCATCGTCGCCCGCCGCGCCGCGTCGCGCCTACAGCCGCCAGTAGGTACTTACCGCACAAGAATTATCTATATAAAAACTCTACAATGTTTGTAGGAGTTTAATTTAAAATATGTACGTTTACGAAAGTAAAACCACGATACACTGTGTTACTTTAAAGTAATTTGACAGAAAACACATAGATGGATTTTTTCGCCGTAAGTAGCTTCCATTCTGTTTGTCTTTACTCGCACGGGGCGTGACGGTGCCCTTTTATTTACCTGTGATTATACATATGGTTGCGTTGTTGGAAGAGCTCGCCGCAAACTGTACAGCCGTATGTAGTCTCCATCGGTCGTCCGGTTAGGTGACGTTTACGATGTTGATTTAAATTGGTCACCTGAATGAAGGAAATGTAACATATTTACTTAAAGATTCAATCAGTGCGTCCTACCGGTTATGACCTACGGAGCTAAAACATGGAACACTCACGGTTAGACTGGTTCACAACAAGCTATGCTCGGATTTTCTTTTAGGGATAGAATCAGAAATTATGTAATCAGACAAAGAACTAGAGTTATCGACATAGCTTAAAGGATTAGCTCGCTGAAGTGAACTGATAACCGACGGGGTAGACGAGTTCTGGAGTGGAGACCGCGTTTAGGTAAACGAAGTGTGGGACGATGTGAAGATGGAGCGACGACCTGGCAGAGTAGGAGGATTCGACTGGATGCAAAGGTCTGATGATCAGGTCCAATGGTGATCATTGCGAAAGGCCTATGTACAGCATTGGACAGATACCTACAGGCTCATAATTTTATGATTTAAAGATAAATTTAATCATAGAAATAATATTGTTTAGAGAAAGAAATGTAATGATTTGTCATATCGTATTCCGAATCCATCAAGTATATTGAAAAATTAGCATAATTCTAAATTCAGAATTGGTACAGTAAAACAAAAATTATGTTTTTCATTCTGAGATTAATTTTTGTAGACCACATAGTTCATTCAATACTGTATTTTTCTTTATAAATTACTCGGCGTGAGCCGATTACAATCACTAAATAAAAATCCCATATCTGAGATTGAATTTTTTTATGTGCAATCATACATACATATACAATATACATATATTTTTATAATTTTATTTAGAGCACATTTAATTACTATAATCGCAAAGGGATTAATAGTACATAAAAATGCCAAAGAAAGATAATCTATGCAAATAAATAAAATTGAAGTGTATGTTTCACTAACAATAAGCATTTTTGTCTTTAAAATAACGGAGAGCACGATTCGTGCGTGTGCTCGATCGACGCCATTCTTTAGTCCAGGCGAACGCAGGTGGGCACTGGTAGTAAACAATAATACCTGTGCGTAAGCCTTGTCACAGCCAGGCTCCGGGCAGACGAAAGGCCGCTCCCCGGTGTGAAGGCGAACGTGATTATTCAGATTCGTAACCTGTAAAACATTCCAATTGATAAAATTCAAGAATACAAACTTTATTGCCTTGCTTGCCACGGAAATGGTTCAATTAAGTACGGAAATAAATAGGTTCGACCGTCTGCGAGAAACTATTGTACCGTACTGTATCCTTTTAGAACCGAGGAACCTTTTAGAATTTAACGAATAATTTCCTAGCAGTATCTTTTGGTAACAAGTTTCAAGAATCTGTCTGGCAAGCTACAACCCTCAAGTTCCATTTTTTTTTTAGATCTGACTATACTCTTAACCATAAAAGTCCTGAAGCCTCAGGCGTCTTTTACAGCTTTACCGGGCTTGGAGGCGAGCGCTTAAGGCACTCAGCGGCAAAAGCGTGGCAACAAGCTCAAGGCTGCCAAAGTGACCGAACCTCTGCTTAAGATGTTGCCAGATATGCAAGATCGTGGTCTTTCTAATTTCCTAACCGTAATTTGATCTAGACAAACGGCAGTGTGTCAGCCAATTTTGAAACGGGCAACAACTGCCAGTATGTCTATTTACACGAACCATTTCGAAATATTTTTGACCCTTCTAATAAGTCAAATACTATTATAACTATACAGTTAAAATTTTGTATGTTTAATAAACTTACTTTAAACATCTAGAATACCAAATTTCACGAACAAATCTATTATAAATCTTGAGTTATTAGGGTCTGAAAAGTAACATTTTTATCACTTACTCATGAAAACCCTAGAAGACCACATCTAGGTGACACAGAATATTGAAATTTGGCATCAAGGTGGATCATTAAGCATATACAAAGGATTCAAACGAAAAACTAAAAAAACTTCCAAAAAGTACAATTTACAGTTAAATAATACTTATGAATAGCGTTTTTATCCGTCCACCGAAAATGGCGTTCTGCGGCTTTTCAAAAGTAATGACATCCCAACAAAAACATAAATGTGGAAAAGGGGCCTAATTCGGTAGATACTACTGTGGTCCTTTTCAAAATAGCTGAAATCTAACCGGTGCCAAGTTCAATTCCATTTATTGACAATTAAAACTTGCCAAGTTAGAAATCACATATCAAAGAAAGTAAAAAATTGCTTTGTAAACGATTTGAGAAACGTACATTCCTACAGTTATAATTAACGGAACTGGAATGGAACTTGACACCCATCAGATGTCAGCTCCTTTATCGGCGAAAAGGAACACCGTTGTTTCTACGAATTTAGCCTCTTATTCACATTTATGTTTTTGTTGGGATCTAACTAACTATACTCTAATGTCTCTTCTCTCGCCAAAAGAGAGGGAAGTATAAGGAATTCGATAGTGCTGTGACCTAATCCTGAATTATTTATGTCGATAAACTTCAACGTTGTTTTAAATTTAGCTTAAATTAAGCTATCTGTACTTGCATGTGGCGTAGATGAGTGTATCGTCAGCATATAAACCTATCTGAATGTCGGGGGGACGCGGAATGTCGCTGAAGTCGTACAAATTGAAGAGACAAGGCGCCAGAATGCAACCTTGCTGGACACCTGAACAGGGCGTGGAAAGTACACTTTCCACTCGGTAGTGGAAGGTGCGGTTGGTGAGATAGTCGCGGATAATATGAACTAACCTATCTGGGTCTCCAAGTTGGTGTAGTTTGTGGAACATCGAAGAAGACCGCAAGTGTACGACACGGGTTACATAGTTCCCAATTTTAAAGTTGTTGCACTCCGAGAGGCTGTGTACTTGATGTGTGTAAGAGAGTGTTTGGCGTGAAATCCAAACCGCTCAGGTGGATATAAGTTTTTATAGTTAATAACGGTCTTGAGAAGGTTCCGAAGTAGCCGCTCATAAAGTTTCCCTTTTAACGTGTTAAGGAGACTGATCGGGCTATAGTTATCGGGAAACGAAGCCTTCTTGCTGGGCTTGTGAATACTTATCATTCTGGCCGTTTTCTAGGCGTTTGGAAAGTGGCAGTGGGCGATAGCTACATTGAAGATGCAGACCAAAAGAACTATGAGGTGATAGGGAAGAAGTTTGAGTTACTTTGTTCCTAATGCCGTCGGGACCGGGAAACTTTCCAAATTTAAGGCCTATAATTATGGAACAGGCTTCCTCAGATGTGAATGGAGTTAGGGTATCCACCGGGGGCATAGCATTTAAATTTCGATAGTGTTGATATGTTTGCAGACTACATTATTGCAGTTAGGGAAGCACTGGCTCTCCAGACTTGCGGCAAGGCATTCCGCTTTATCGACGCTAACGAACGGAGGTGGAAGACCGGGGTCCCTGTTGAGGAGTGGCATCGGGAGAGAAACGTCTGTTTTGAGACATCGGGCGAGACTGTTTGAGACCCTCTACGAGGTACTCCCATCTGTGACCTCTGACCTCGGTTATGCGGATTTAAACCGCTCTCTGGAATGCGCGTAACTGTGCGCAGTTTTCCCTCTCAAGTTGAAAACCTGTCTCCAAGCACTGATAGGTGTGGTCCAGCAGTTACATTTGAGAGCCAGTTCCTCAACAATTACCGTGATATGGTGTTGTATGGTGATATGGTCATATTGTTCATTTATTATTGAGTGCGATTCTGGTCATATGGTAAACCATCTTACTATACATTATTTAAAATGTAAAAATTTGTATGTTTATTACTCAATCACGCAAAAACTGCTAAACGGATTTAGATACAATTTAGCACACAGACGAAGTCGCGGGCATGAGCGAGTATACTATAAATATAAAAGAAGATATAGTCACACAGATTGAGAAAGGGATGCTTAGATAGATTGGGCATGTAGAAAGGATGAACGAAAGAAGAATGACTAAACAAATTTATGAAGCTAGACGAACATTCCTCGAAAAAATCGGAGACATTCTGAAGAAAGATCAGGTCAACTGTAGGTACTCTAAACCGATGAGCGTGTGTAAAAAGATTGATGAATCTTAAAGAAGCGAAAGATATATGCCAGGATCGTAGAAAGTGGAAGGACGTGGTCTTTGCTTACCCCCTTGGGAGAGAGGCGTGATATATGTATTTTATACAACTAATGAATATGTGATGCCAAACAGAATTTTATTTTTATAGATCCTTTTGACAGGGGTCGTGTTTAGTAAAGATTTTGAGAAATAATACTTTTCAATGCACATATTATGAGACCTATATAGAACAATGAGCAAAAGTGGCAATATATCATAATTTATACCTGCGTAAACGCTTTTCCACATTCAATGCATTTAAACGGTCGCTCGTTGGTGTGTATACGCAGGTGCGCTCGCAAATTATTTGACTGGGAGAACGCTGTGGACAATATATTTAATTAAAATTGTATAATAGAACCACATATTAATTACAGATTCATGTTATTCAGCTTTAAAAATCATAACCTGAGTATCAAAATGTACATAGTAGTTTATAATCGTGATAGTTAATATCGTTTTACGTTGCGCATTTCTAAACTTGGACCAATAATTGTCGCTTTAGTGAACAAAAAAAAGTGAAGTGAAGTGTGATAAATTACCAGTGTTTAATCATTTTTACAAATCAGAAGAAAAAATGAGATTTAAATTGATTTTTTTTTTTATATAAATTTTTGATGTTGCACTTTTAACTTTTTTATAAAAAAGCGAAAAAACATGATAACTCAAAAATCGTTCACTTTTACATAATGCATATGGGATTTAAAATTATCCCAAATAGCCACTCCTATCGCCTCCTATACCATTTCCATTTCTTTATTTTCTCGATGACAGCTCCTGTGAAAACTTGAGCGAGCGTCTTTTTTACATTATGTATGCATTATTTTATAAAAATATGACGTTTACACACGTACAAGCTTATACCAGAGTCGGAGAAACTGATAGGGATGGAGCTATATCGATAAACGTAACACGATAACAGACCCGAAATTTTTTACAAAATGTAAGAAACTAAGCTACTGCCGGATACTTTTGTACAAATTTATTAACTAATATTATATTTCATTACAAGATTACACGTATTAATTCTTGATTGTTAATGCCAACTTCTTCAAAATTTTCGAAGCTGTTGTTAAATAAGTAGGTATAGGTAGGTACTCGACAATTAAACGAAATAATTATAACGATAGGTAATCTTTATTTATTTATTTTAATCAAAATCTGAGGAATCGTCACTACTTATTTCATATCGATATTCATTCAGATCAATATTATTACTTATTTGGTACAACACTACAACTATCAAATATGAACTGTCATCGAGAAAATAAAGAAATGGAAATAGTATAACGGGAATACGTCGAATTACCAGTAACCCTGTATAATATCAAAATAATGAATATTATGTAGGTATATGGCAAAATGATACCATAAACATTAGAGCAAATATATAGCAGAGCAATAATATAATTTTCCTTGCTAAATATAATTGCTAATGGAATTCAATATCCAAAATATAAACAAAGGTGTTACCAAGTCAAATTATAATTTAATTTGTGTGAGGTTTCTAAAAGTTCTAAAATATTTGTTTAAATTATATGCATAACTTAAACACAAAAAAAAAATTGCACACAGTTTTCAGCTTTAAATTGAAGTAGAAAATTAAAATCGAACAGTTTGAAATGAAATTGAGCAATTTTTTTATGACACTGGCAAGAAGGCTGAAGTTTTAATCACTTGGAACTTCTTGAATTGCCAAAATAAATTTTTCTTAAACAACAAAAAAAAACAATGTTTTTTATTTCATGAATCATGATAATATTAAATTTAATTTACTTTAATGTCTGTTTTATTTTACTGTCTACAAAATGTTCACTGCCCCTGAAACTTCACTTTGACAGTGACATTTGTTTGTTTACATTTTTGATCTCTAATTCTATTTCCAACATGATAAAACAAAATTGAAATATAAACCTTTATTGCAGTAGGTGCATAGGAAGCGTCTCTCCGCCCTGTGGTTGCGCAAGTGATTCTGCAGCTGCACGTTTTTCTGGAATGATTTGTGGCAGATTCCACAGTACATCTGATCAGAAGTGTCAGTGTTATCCTACAACAATTTTTAATTCTAATAGAATAGATAAATGTTTTTTTTCAAAAACAAAATAATAAAAGAAAATTGTATACTTCAGTTAATAGCAGACATTACTCAATTTGATGTTTAAAAAAAGGAAGTATTGGGTTAAACATTCCTACAAGTCCCATAAGCTACAACAAATACTAAAATGGGTTCATCTCTATTTTGTATTTCTTGTAAGTTTGGATATATGAGGTAATCTATATTATCTACTCATCTAATTTTGAAAATTCACTCACTAATAAGAAGCTACATTTTCACTGAGTACTACAGGCTATATTTTATTACTATTCAGTATTATACTGTAAATAAATATTGCTGGCACTTGATAAGTTCACTCAGTAAGGTTATTTCTGTATAGCCAGCAGAAAAAAAATAAAGAGACTTTTTTTTCATTATAACCATATGGATAATTAATTAGATATTCACCTCTTCATTATTGGAAGACTGAGGCTCCGCATCAGTACTGTTCTCATTCATTGAAACCTCAGGCACAAGTGGCTGACATTTGAAACATGCATAAACACCATCTTTGCCAGTTTCAAAGAGTTGCTGAAATTGAAATCAACAAATTCATGAAAAAAAATATTCTGGTATTAAATTATCTGTGCATATAATTATCATTCTGACAGAAAAAAAAGTTTTTATATTATTTTACTATTCCAATAATCTGTGTGTAAATTTATCTAAAGACTAGTTATAGTGAGCTAGATAAATATATCAAAGTTTACAGTTCAGGGGATGTATAAATAATTGTGCATAACACAAATATGTCTTTATATAAGTAGACTAAATTATTACAATTGATATGTAGTATGTTTTGTATTTTATTTCAAGAAAAAAAAGTTCAAAATAAAGCTAATAAAAAAGCTATACATGTTTTACGATATCTATACAGTTTTATAAGAACCATAACTATAATAAACTATGTAACATACTACAAAAAAATAAAAGAAAAATTCTACATCTAAAAACTTTCATAGCAAGTTCAATACGCGCCAAGTAACCTAAGGTTCACTATTCGTATTCGAAAAAAAAAGGACAAGGTTTTTTTTTACGACGCTGAGCCAGACGTAAAAAAAACAGACTGTCGGACCGACCGATAGCAGAAAGAATAAAAAAAATACGCGGGCAGGTTTCGAATGCGAAGGCTTTTTTTTATCAAGATTGTTGAATATTTCAAACCAATTTCTAGATAACGCAGACTACCATATACATTTCCCCGAGATAGTAGAAGAAATTGATCCAGGGGCGTTATTTTTATAACAATCTCATAAAGAAAACAAAAAATAATGAAAGAATAACATGAACTGTCGATTAGATTACGGTAACAGACACTTACAACAGCCGGTTTTAAGCATATCCCACATTTATCCATCGTAAAATAAAACTTGTTTATCAATCTAAAGTAAATTATACACTAAAATCCGTAAATATTAAATTAATATACATTAAACTCCTCAGAGGAAAAATAGCTGGGCGGGGCGGGCGTGCGGAGTGCGGGGCAAGGAAGGTGACTTAGGGATGTTCCATATTCATCGATGTTATCTTAATATCGATGTCAAAATTGAAAACTTTATGTTAATAAAAAAACATTATACATTGATGTTTCCTAATGATTCATAAATTCCTAATTCCGAGTATCTGATATGGTACCCAAAAACAAGCTCGTTCACTTAGATATCATCAAAATAGAGTTCGAGGTTCTACATATTACAAACTACATATTACATAAATTTGCCAGCAAGTAGTAAAATAACAGTTTTATTTACGTTATGAATGACGCCGACAAAAAGACATTTTTTTTCTTGTTTATCTATTTAAATATTTCTGTTTATTAGTTGTGTTTGTGTATATATAATATATCATTAATAGTTACATATTCTATCAGTATTATTATATAATAGTACTAATGCAAAAGAATGTGTGCGGTCGGAAGACATCCGTTAGGAACGAACTTATTAAAAAATAAAATAAGTAAAATATTGTTTAAAATTAGTTAGTCCAATTCATATTGATGATTCATATCAATTGATGTAAATTTTAAATACAAGTACCATACAAAATAACGGTTAAACCATTGAATAACTGAACTCGCGTGACCACCTAAGGTGCATAGTTTTGCAATTAGGTGGGCCCCTGGGGAAAGGTTATACAACCGACCGTGTTAGTGCATTATCTATGCAATCGATTGCGTACCGGTACGATGCGCGTCATATCGAATCTTGATACTTGCACGCACACACAAACACTCGTGGTCGTCAGTCGTACTCATAACTGTAAATACATCTCTAGTTCTTACTGGAAACAATCACAGAGTATAAACATGAAACTGTGATGAAACGTTGTAATGGTTGTAAGCAGAGATAGTTGTAAGCTGTACAAGTAGTACCCTACCTACTCTTTCTACGTGTAGAACAGAGAACTGAGCTGCAGAATGTGTAGATTTTACAGATGGTAAACAATCTTCCTTTTATCATTTCGATATAACTTATTTAATAATAAATTTAAATAAAATGATTACACAGTCATTGCGTATGTTCATAGTATAGGTTAAAGCTGAGAAGGATATTATCCTAAAAACCATGTGTATATTTGACACGCAATAGAAGTTACACCTTCAGCAAATATAAAAAGGCTTCTTTAAATCTCGTTTTAAAAATATTAAATTAGCGGGATTCGAACTATCGACCACTAGCGGTATACATAATTATAAATAATCAGTAAAAGCCTGGTCATCAGACCACTAGGCCAATTCGACGACGCTTGTAGTCATGAAAATCATTGACAGTGTATAATGTATTTCTATCTCATTCTCTCACAGGCTAAATCCTGTAGATGTGTTTGTCTCTTTTTAGTATCGCTTTTTCGTTTCCTCGTGTTTTAAATTACAACGCAACTGTACTAAAGACATTTTCACTTCAAAAAATGAAAATAGTTCAATAAGTATTATTAGTTTTAAATATTCAACGTATGAACTCTATAACGATAGGTAGGTAGAGGTAACTACAATTAGGGATAGTAGATTTACATCGATGCATCGAATTCACTTGATGTTTATAATACGATGCATCGAATTGATTCAATGCTTTGAAAAACTGTTGATTTACTTGATGTATCGATGTATTTTCATTAAATATCGAAACAATGGTAACCAGCTCAAACAATATGGTATGTGAATGATTTTTTTAATATTTTTAAATGACGCCATATATCGTTTCATAATCGTAATAAATATGTCACTAAAAAAAAACTATTTTAAATGTAATGTTACTTCCTATAAAATCAGCTATCTACCAGTGGAAGTCCCGTAGAAATTGGTCTAACCGTTTCGGAGATTATCCAGAACAAACAAACAGACAAGAATTTTAAAAATGGGTTTTTTGTTATAGGTATCGTATAAATTTTCAAATGCATTTAATAATTAAAAAACTGTTATTTCGACATTACAAACAGACACTTAAATTTTATTATTTGTATAGATTACGGACTATCGTTAACGTCAAAATCTTTGGTATATTAAAATATAATAGGATAGAAAATATCACTATGTCATGTACTACAAATTGTAGATTTTTATTTAAGTCTTTAGCGGAGGTGAGGAACAGAGAATAAAATTCCTCATCCGCCATAGAAAAGGGAGAATCCTCCGGCCAGACGGGTGCTATGTCTGGCGGGCAGCTACCCCGACGGTTGTAGTCGGGTTCTTGTATATATACTCAATTGTAGAGTTAATTTCTATAGCGCGATGTAGGATGCGTCGTATGTGGCTCGATAGATGTCGCTAGGTGTCGCTACGTAGATGCGTCGATGCGTCAGTTGTGGCGAGAGATGTCGCTACATCACTCCCCTCCGAGACCGGAGGTCGATAGCAGGTTGAGTCGTCCATACATCTTGTGATGCTTGCCAGGTCAGTGTAATGTTCCAGTGAGTTGGAACTAGATGCCGCATAGTTCACGATGAGTCGAAACTGTCTGCAGTGTGCCCAGTGAGTCGGGGTGATGCCGCATAGTTCACGGTGAGTCGGAACTGTCTGCGGTGATTGCCCCAGTGAGTCGGGGTGATGCTGCAACAGATGCTCCAGTGAGTCGAAGTGTTGCAGTGCTGCGTAGTGACTAGCTGCTGCGTCGACCAGGAGAGAAGTGCGTCTTCTGCTGCTTGCTGACCGGCCGAAGTGCAGTGTGCTGTGCAAAGGTCGCTGGTCGCACAGTATTCGTAACAACGTTTACGTGTGTTGATATTATTATATACTATGAAGTCAGGATAGCGCGCAAAATGACGGATGCTTAAAGAGCCCAAATACAAATGATTTTTTTTTCCAACTAAAATAGTTTTTTTTAGTGACATATTTATTACGATTATGAAACAATATATGGCATTGTTCATTGCTAGAAAAAACTTTGGCTATGCGACACTAGATGTCACTGTTCAAAGCCTGTATCGCGTGATCAAGATTATGTGCTATTATTTAATATAGTGTATTTCAAATTCTGATTAAAGATTCCTATTCACCTATACAACTAACACTTTGTTTTATTTCAAAATATCATTATATTACGAAATAATAGTGGCAGATTTTTGGGAACTCTCACATTGGTCCTTGTTCGAGCCAAATTTTGTTCTTACAATACCGGTTGAGTAGTGAAGCCTCAAGAAAGCGTTCGCGTTGACAAAGTAGTGGATTGCTGCTGATGACGTTGGAGTTGCTGACGAAGCGCATTACAATACCAGGAACGTGTACAACCAGAGTAGCAGCGGATTCACGAGCGGAAACTTGCTTTGGGGTGTCAACATCAGGAGGAGAAGCATCCAGAGCGGTGCAGTCACAACGTCAGCGGAGCTACAGTCGCAAGCGAATCCCCAAGTTTTAGTGAGTGTGTTTAAAGTGAGCAACTGTGAGTACTTTTTATTTATTTCAACAACTGTGACTTAGAAAAGTTTCGTCAATTCCTTGGACTTAAAAAATTTAAATGTACATTGTATAGTAACTTAAAAATATTTTCTTAAGTATCTTGGACTTAGTAAATTTCAATGTAAATTGCACGAGACTTAGAATAGTTTAAGAAAAAGTGTTGCGACGGGGAACCTATGCCCGATTTTTTTTTTTTTTTTGTGAATTCGTCAAACAGAAATTTTTTGTGAATTCGTTAGCGACTTAGAAAATATGCGTGATTGTGTTCGTCAACTTTCATGTTTGTATTTCAAAAGACTTAATACTTCGGACATTTGTTATCAATAACATCGAACTTGTTTAAACTTTTTGTTATTTCATGTTGTAATCAAATTGTAATTTCAATAATTTGATTTTGTGTTTTATATTATATTTTCGAATTGTTAAGTTTTTGTCTCAAACTTTATAATTGTGTTTATATCATATTTTAATATGGATTCCTACTTTAACATACAACGCGACATTAAGTCAAAGATTGTTAACGCTAGGTCAAACTTTAGAAAGTCTCCTGAAGACAGAATGACAGTAACTTATATTGAAACGCGTATAGAAGTGTTGAATAGTTACTGGAATAAGTTCGAAGATACACATCAACAAATAATCACCAAGTGTAATACAGATGAATTGCAAGATTCTAATTACTGTAAAGATAATTATTTATGAATTCACTGAATAAGAATATATTATGTATAAGTCCGAACTTAAAGCTAAATTGACTTCACTACATGTTAGTTCCGTTGTAAAAGAAGCCGACCGTGAACCTCATTGTTCAGTACAGTTGCCAAAAATATCAATTCCATCGTTTAGTAGTAACTATACCGAATGGACAAGTTTCCGCGATCTATTTTTGTCCTTAATTCATAAAAATAATAGTTTAGACAGTGTGCAAAAGCTCCACTATTTAAAAGGATATTTAAAGGGCGAAGCTGAACAATTAGTGCGAAATGTGCCAATTACATCAGCGAATTACCAGGTATGCTGGGATCAGTTGGAACACAGATATCACAATAAACGTCATCTTGCTAATTGTATATTGCAAAAATTGTTAAATCAAAAAACTTTAACTTGAGAATCAGCAAATGCGATTAAATTCTTAATGGATATTACTAGTGAATGTCTTAAGGGACTACAAGGTTTAGAAATAGACATCAGTACTTGGGACATCATTATTGTGCATATAATTAGTAACAAATTGGATAACGAGTCTCGTAGGTTATGGTAAGTCAAAGTTAATACAGATTGCGGTACTGAAATTCCTACGTATGTTCAATTTAGTGAATTCCTAGAACAACGTTTTCGGTCAATTTAATTTTTGGACCCAAAACCTGCAAGATCAAATATTAACCGCAATAATAATGTTTAAAGTTTTCATGCTGCTTCTCAAGTATGTATATTCTGTTCAGCTGATCACAAATTATATAATTGTAAACAATTAGCAAAGAAGGATACTGACAATCGTCGCGAATTCGCTCGAACTAATAAAATATGTTTTAATTGTCTAGCACAAGGTCACACAGTTTATTCTTGCCGTCAAAGTACAAATTGTCGTATTTGCCACAAACGACATCACTCACTCCTCCACCCTAAGAAAATCAATTCTACTGAAGTTATTGATGATTCAGTTGAAAACAAAACAGTAACTGCTGCAGCAGCCAGTTCTTCTACACAAACTCAGGGTTCCCGAAATATATGTTGTTATGCCGATGTTCCCAACCAAGGGTTGTTACCAACAGCCTTGGTCAAGGTTGAGTCACAAGCTGGGACTGCTATGGTTTTAAGAGCCTTGATAGATCAAGGTTTCCAAGTCTCCTTTATCACGGAGGCTGCAGTACAGCTTCTCAGTCTGAAGAAAACTCCGGTCCACGTCGACATATCTCGACTGGGCGATGACGAGGGAATTGCTCTTCCCTGAAGATGGATTGTCAAATTTAAATTGCAGTCACGCCTAGATCCTTCCTTTGTATTATATGTTGATGCTTATGTGTTAAAGAAGCTTACTTCACATCTTCCTGAGAGGAAGATTGTGCAAGTTTTACAAACATTTTCAACTCTTGAACTAGCAGATCCAACTTATCACTTACCAGGTAAAATAGATTTTTTATTGAACACACGAATAGTTGGTGCCATTATGTTGGACGGCTTAGTCAAGGGTTTGCCAGGTACACTCGTGGCCCAGACGACCAAGTTGGGTTGGATTTTATCAGGTGAAATTAACCCACCATCCATTCCAGTAGTCTGTAATGCGATAGTAAGACCAGAAGTTAACGATCTCTTGAAGAAGTTTTGGGAATTGGAGTCTGATTCAACTTCAGTCCGTAAATTGTTGACTGAAGAGGAACAGAAGTGTGAAAATTTCTACTCCAATACGTTCAAAAGGGATGAAACTGATCGTTACGTTGTAAAGTTACCGTTTAAGTCCGATGACCCAAAATGCAAGTACGATGACACTGTAGCGGTAGCTCGGAAACGTTTTCCCATGCTGGAACGAAGACTGCTAAAATCCCCCGAACTCAAATTGCAGTATAGTGCTGTAATTGATGAATATATTCAGTTCGTTCACCTTGAATTGGTTCCGCAAGCAGAGTTAAAAAGCAATAATGCCGTATATATACCGCATCATGCAGTGGTACGCACTGATAAAAGTACAACCAAAGTTAGGGTTGTTTTTGACGCATCTTGTTCAGCATCCAATGGTGTTTCATTAAACGATGACTTAATGGTTGGCCCTAATTTGCAACCAGACTTGCGTCAGATTATTATGAGGTGGCGCTGTTATACCATTTGCCTTTCCGCGGACATTATCAAAATGTACCCACAGGTCAAGGTATCTGAGGAAGACGTAGATTATCAGCGGATTCTGTGGCGAAATGATCCAGATTCCGAGTTACAACATTACCGATTGTTGCGCGTCACATTCGGCACTTCCTCAGCTCCATACTTGGCGGTACGTTCTCTCCAACAAGTAGCTTACGACGAGAGAAATGACTTTCCACTTGAGTCAAACCGCATATTAAAGGATTTTTACGTCGATTATCTGATGACTGGTGGCCAATCAGTTGATGAAGGCGAAAAAATATACCACCAAATAAATCAACTGCTTAATCGAGGAGGTTTTCAGTTGCAAAAGTGGTCAAGTAACAGTGATGAACTTTTAAATAAAATTAAGAGTACTAGCGTATCAGAAATAGAAGAAATTGTAGAGTTTAAGATTTATACAGTTACAAAAATATTAGGATTAACTTGGAATAGAAATTTAGATGAGTTTCAATATTCTGTTGAACTTTTGCAATTGGAAACTCCAGTGACTAAGCGACGAGTGATATCCGATATCGCTCGTTTGTACGATCCTCTCGGTTGGATAGCTCCGGTGATTACCACAGCTAAGGTATTAATCCAAAGTCTATGGTTATCTGTAATCGGTTGAGACGAAGAGTTGCCTTCCTCATTATTAACAGATTGGATCATTGACGCTAAAAGTGCCGTTCGACATTATTTTCGCAAATGCGTGACTTACCTTCATAATTCTCCTCTAATCAGCCCTCCATTAATGGGTCAGTTACTGTCAGTCAGAGTGAATGCTGGGCGACCTTTCTACCAAAGTGGAGTTCATTACGCAGGACCTATCAGCATTAGACCAACAAAGGGTCGCGGATATCATTCCACTAAAGGTTACATCTGTTTATTTATTTGTATGGTCTCACGTGCTATACACATTGAAGTTGTGAGTGACATACATCACAAGCGTTCATCGCAGCTTTCAAACGTTTCACGGCTCGTAGAGGTAATTTTTGTGAGCTGTGGAATGATAACGGGACTACCTTTGCTGGAGCTGACAGGGAGTTGAAAGCGTTGTTATCCCATCAAAAATCATTTGTAGTAGCGGAAATTGCCGACTGGTTGGTTATGAATGGTACCAAATGGCACTTTATTCCACCTCACTCTCCAAACTTTGAAGGGCTTTGGGAGGCGGGAGTGAAGTCCACGAAGTACCATTTAAAACGGGTGATAGGTACCCACACCCTCACATTTGAAGAAATGACCACTGTACTAGCCCAAATAGAAGCGTGCTTGAATTCAAGGCCTATTAATCAGATCAGTAATTACGCAGAAGATTCTAGTCCACTCACACCAGGTCATCTGTTGATAGGTGAACCTTTGTTGCTCATACCCGAAAACAGCTACGAAAATGCAAACATCAGCTCAAGAGATGGCATTTAACGCAACGTCTAACCCAAGATTTTTGGCGAAGATGGTAGCGAGAATATCTCAACCAGCTTCAACAAAGACACAAATGATTGCACCATACGCCAGAACTCAATATAGGTGATGTCGTTTTAGTGGTAGAGGACAATATGCCTCCAGCACGGTGGCTGTATGGCTTGATCGCAGATAAACACACTGGTTCTGATGATGTGACACGAGTAGTATCCTTGCGTTGCAAAGGATCAATAATCAAACGATGTGTGTCAAAACTGATTGTATTGCAAATTGCTGAATAAAAATTTGTTAGTTTAATATTATTAATACATATTTCTTGAGTATGTTATATTTTTTGTTTATTTCTTGTTAACTACAGTCCATTATATCGAGAGTTGCATGTAACTACTTTGAATTTAATTTAATAAAATTGTGTAGTCTTTAATTCAGCATGATGGTATTAACGTAATTTAATATAATTTTGATTTTTGTACACCTGTGAATGGACACTTTGTCCATGGTGGGCGGGATGTACATTGCTAGAAAAAACTTTGGCTATGCGACACTAGATGTCACTGTTCAAAGCCTGCATCGCGCGGTCAAGATTATGTGCTATTTAATATAGTGTATTTCAATTTCTTATTAAAGAGTCCTGTTCACCTATACAACTCACACTTTGTTTTATTTCAATATATCATTATATTATGAAACAAGAGTGGCAGATTTTTGGGAACTCTCACAGGCGTCATTTAAAAACATTAAAAAAATCATTCACATACCATATTGTTTGAGCAACTGAAACAGTAATAAATAGGTATAAGCATTAACTGGTTACAATTGATTCGATATTTAATGAAGGTACATCGATAAATCAAGTAAATCAACAGTTTTTCAAAGCATTGAATCAATTCGATGCATCGTATTATAAACATCAAGTGAATTCGATGCATCGATGTAAATCTACTATCCCTAATTGTAGGTACCTCTACCTACCTATCGTTATAGAGTTAATAAGTTGAGTATTTAAAACTAATAATACTTAATGAACTATTTTCATTTTTTGAAGTGAAAATTTCTTTAGTACAGTTGCATTGTAATTTAAAACACGAGGAAACGAAAAAGCGATACTAAAAAGAGACAAACACATCTATAGGATTTAGCCTGTGAGAGAATGAGATAGAAATACATTATACACTGTCAATGATTTTCATGACTACAAGCGTCGTCGAATTGGCCTAGCGGTCTGACGACCAGGCTTTTACTGACTATTATAATTATGTATACCGCTAGTGGTCGATACTTCGAATCCCGCTAATTTAATATTTTTAAAACGAGATTTAAAGAAGCCTTTTTATATTTGCTGAAGGTGTAACTTCTATTGCGTGTCAAATATACACATGGTTTTTAGGATAATATCCTTCTCAGCTTTAACCTATACTATGAACATACGCAATGACTGTGTAATCATTTTATTTAAATTTATTCTTATATAAGTTATATCGAAATGATAAAAGGAAGATTGTTTACCATCTGTAAAATCTACACATTCTGCAGCTCAGTTCTCTGTTCTACACGTAGAAAGAGTAGGTAGGGTACTACTTGTACAGCTTACAACTATCTCTGCTTACAACCATTACAACGTTTCATCACAGTTTCATGTTTATACTCTGTGATTGTTTCCCAGTAAGACTAGAGATGTATTTACAGTTATGAGTACGACTGACGACCACGAGTGTTTGTGTGTGCGTGCAAGTATCAAGATTCGATATGACGCGCATCGTACCGGTACGCAATCGATTGCATAGATAATGCACTAACACGGTCGGTTGTATAACCTTTCCCCAGGGGCCCACCTAATTGCAAAACTATGCACCTTAGGATGGTCACGCGAGTTCAGTTATTCAATGGTTTAACCGTTATTTTGTATGGTACTTGTATTTAAAATTTACATCAATTGATATGAATCATCAATATGAATTGGACTAACTAATTTTAAACAATATTTTACTTATTTTATTTTTTAATAAGTGCGTTCCTAACGGATGTCTTCCGACCACACACATTCTTTTGCATTAGTACTATTATATAATAATACTTATAAAATATGTAACTATTAATTATATATACACAAACACAACTAATAAACAGAATTATTTAAATAGATAGTTACCTTCGGGGAGCGGTGAAGTATCTTTTTAAAAACTAAAACTAAAATTAATTTGGTTAAGATTTTATTAACCGTTCTATATGATGGTCGATCCTAGACTGCCTTAAAACTAAACTTACTTCTACTTAATCTAAATATGCTGACCTAAAGTCTGGCCCTTTCGTGGGAACAACGGTGGGTCAGCTAAATCGTATTAGCTATGGCATGGGAGTACATAGGTATATAACTCCTCCCGCCTTAGATCGAGGTTAACGGGAGTTATAGAGTATCAGACCTTCCGAGAACATCGATTTACATTAATAGAGGACGTGGATTAAGTGTATGTGTTGAGGCGGGTTGCTGTTCCATAATCGGATGAGGAATCCGCCTCTTACGATAATTCTTTAGTATTGGTGTAAGTATATACGCAGTGACAAGTATAAATAACATAATTACAATTACATAGAGCACTATGGTAGAGGCACTGACACTATTTATTTGCACTGAATTACTCTCACTTTTTACAGTTTTCTTCAAAATATAGTTTAAATGGTGTATGTCGTCTAAATTAATCCCTTTTAAATTCATAGGTTCCTCGTCTTCAACGGTGAAACCTTTGTCCTTTTCTTTAACATTCGGTAGCTTTATTACTGGTATGTGTCTATACTCTGTACTTAGTGGATGATAGCGTTGTGCGTGGATTTGCATCCCACCTATAGATGCATCGCATTGTTCATGTATAGTTATTATATATGTGCCTCGCAACTGTTCGCGTGTGAGATCTTTTCCACAGACGTAGGATAAAATGTTATCGTGCCTTGAATAAAGAACCCAGCTGGTTTGAGTAATCCTCTGAAGTTTTAAGCTTTCTGGATCTACTCGTCGTGGAGAACATAATGACAAGTTCTGCTGATATCTTAGAAGTTGTTCGATACAAGTTTTTTCGGTATAGTGTATAAGGTCATCCTCAGAACACAAATATTCTTCAGTTGTAATCTCCTTACATGGCTGAGAAATTGGGCGATATTTTTCACCTTCTACTATTAGGTATGGGAATTCGGGAATAATAATGAATGTCTGATTATCAGGATCATGGAAAACAGGTAGGGAATACAATTTAAAATAAGTGTAAGTAGAATTATCAACTAATGGTATATCTATAATAAATCTAATTTCATTGCCCTTAAAGTAAGCCTTAACTATAAACGTCTCTTCTAAATTTATTAAATTCTGTTCATCAACAGTATACATTAAATTACCATATTTACTTATTTCTATTAATGAAGACAGTAATTCTTGGGAATTAAAAACGGACTTATGTAGTACAGATACCTTGCTGAGGGCTAGGGCTGCCTCTGTATTAAATTCGCCAGTCAAATATCTATACAAAATATAATTCGTTGAAAAATGCTGAATAAGAGTTTCGAGGCGTAGAAGACGCTCGTTCATTATTTTGATATTGCTATTTATAGAATCGGTTGAATTTACAAGAATATCCAACATCTCAGATACAATAGTAATTTTATTAGCGATTGCCTGTTCCCTAGTTTTTATACCGGTAATTAATTCATCGTATCGAACTGCATCTTCATAGTCAAGATTGCCTGTTATAACTTTAATCAGTGAGCCTATAGGATTGATAATACCTCGTTTATATCTTTGATGTTGCGTAGGAACCAACTGTTGTAATTTCTCTATAGTTTCATCGCGTAAATACTCTATTTGACTCTTTAATTCACTAACTTCTCTTTCAAAAGTTTCATTCTTATGTATGATATTGCAAAATTCCGAATATTTTTGTATATTGAGTAAAAGATCAGACTCTATTTCTTTAAGCTGAATAATTTTAATAACTGACAACTTATCGTGCTGTAAAAATGCTAGACCTTGCTTAACCGGTAATATTCCTGGATTCTTATTATTAATTTTCTGAATTTGAAGGCCCTGGTTTGGGTGAGCGTGAATCGTTGACATCCACATCAACAGGAATATGCCCCACCTGTGGAGGACGTTTGATATTTTTAATCGGTACCTTAGTGTCCCTACCTCCTACCCTAATAGGAACAACGTTACGAGAAACGGGACCTATCACAACGGCTTTTTGGTATTTTGGTTTTTTTGTTTTTCTTATCGTTAATTCCGGTTCTTTCTCCCCTGCTCTCTTTTCCCTGACCTTAACTTTGATGTTTTTCATCTTTTCCGATAAGAATTTATATAATACTTGTGTTCTTTTCTTATGGTCCTTTATCAACTGTTGTCTGTAAAATTTGTCAAACTCTATGTCGAATGTCGAATTTAGTTCGGTATGGCCAAAGACTGTTTCAAATGGGGAAAGGTCAGTTGTGCTGTGTATGGTATTATTATAAGCCATGACTGAATAAGTCATTACGTTCGCGGCGTCCGTATACTTTCGTTCGAACTTAGCTATTCTGTAAATTTCAATAATTGTCGAGTGGAAACGTTCAATCAGTCCCATGGAGTTGGGACTGTTAGGTGTTCCTATATGTAGGTTTATTTTGTATAAATCTGTTAACTCTTTTAACAATTCATTATTGAATTCTGTTCCGGGGTCACAACTTATTTTACGTGGTATGCCATAAAAGTAAAAATATGTTATCAATGCTCTAACTATTTCAGGTGTTGAGCGAGATGGTACTGAAATGGCTTGACCTAATTTACTAAAAGCATCGATAAGGGTGAGATAATGTTTAGATTCTATTGTAAAAATGTCTATGAATATTTCCTGAAACGGTGCCTCCTGTGTTTGTGTGAGTTGTAATAAGGGTTTTATTGGTTTACGATCATATTTAGAGGTTTTACATTGTTCGCATGCGTTAATGCCAGCGGATACTGTTTCCAGCACGTTCGGCCAATAATAGGTTCTCCGGATTCTTTTAACAGTTTCGGTGACTCCGCGATGGCAAGTTTTGCCTTCATGTAATTTTGTAATTATTAGTTTCTGTTCTTCCTCATTATCTACATATATGACTCGCTCTGTACATTCATAGAAATGAATATATCCCTTTTTAAATAACTCTAAAATGATGTTGCTAAATTCTTTTCTATGTTCCGGATTTTCGAAGTATATGAAATATTTTACTTTAGGTCGGATGTATTTCTTAAGGAATTCTTTAATGAGGTTTGGGTTTCCAATAGGCAAGAAGACTTCTAATACCTTCTGATTATTTCTAGATAAATTTTTAACATTAAACTCGTTACGAAACCAATTGAATACAAGTATTTGGTTTGGTTTGGTATCAATAGCTTCATGTAAAACAGGTATCCCTGTAAACTCCATATCTTTGGCTGAATGTATTGTGTGTGTGGAGTCAGTTTCTGATCTAACTAGATAGTCTGGTTCATCGTCGAGTATAACAGTGTCGGGTAGTGATATAGGGCTAGCTGTCATAGTCTTTTCAGAGTCTGAGATAGTTATAGTTTTCGAGTCGTCGGTAGTTCGTCTTCTGGTTAGGGCTTCAACTCTGTCTTCTATCTCTTGTAAGTGATCCTGTACTTGCCTTTCTTTGTCATCGACATTAACAATAATTGACGCGTTGTCATCTGGTTCACCGGTGCCTATTACGTTTATTTTAATGCGCGATAACGCGTCAGCGTTCGCGTTTTGTTTACCGTTTTTGTGGATAATGTTAAAATCGTATTCCTGTAGGCGTAAACGCCACCGTGTTAGTTTACTATTTGGCTCTTTCAGTTTATATAACCAGACGAGGGGCTTATGGTCAGTAACGATATCGAATTTATGCCCAAACAAATACGGTCTAAAGTGTTTTGTGGCCCAAATAATGGCTAAAAGTTCTCGTTCGATTGCACTGTACCTTTTCTCAGTTTCTGATAGGGTACGGCTGGCATAGGCGATCGGTCTATCACTACCAATCGTACCTTGCGATAATACAGCTCCTATTGCAATTTCGGACGCATCCGTAGTTAGTATGAACGGTTTTGTCATGTCGGGGTATTGCAGGATGGGCGCGTTGACTAACAGTTCCTTGCACTTCTCAAATGCCTCTATATATTTATAATTAATGTCTACTCTTTTACCCTTTTTTAAACAATTTGTTAGTGGCTGTGTGATCTTAGAGAAATATTTTATGAAACGTCTATAATAACCTATAAAACCTAAAAATCGCTTAATCTCTGTCTGTGTATGTGGTATAGGGTATTTTAGTACGGCATCTATTTTGTCGTTGTTAGGTCGAAGTCCGTCTTTTGTCAATGTATGTCCGAGATATTGTACTTCCTTTCTTAGAAATTCTAACTTATCTATCTGAATCTTTAAGTTTGTCTGTCTGAGTCTGTCAAAAACTGCACGGAGCTTTTGGAGGTGTTCCAGAAGTCCATTTGAATAAATCAGGATATCGTCTAAGTAAACGAGGCAATGTATACCTTGTAAGCCTCTTAACACATTGTCCATGGTACGTTGGAAAGTCGCCGGTGCCGTCTTTAGACCAAACGGCATTCGAAGAAATTCGTAATGTCCATTTTGCGTAGAGAAGGCTGTTTTCTCTCTGTCGGGTTCAGAAATTTCGATCTGATGATACCTAGAAGCTAAATCTAGTGAGGTGAAATAGTTACTTTTACCTAATTTATCGAATAGATCACAAATATTCGGTATTGGATATTTATCATCGACTGTTATCTCGTTTAGACGCCTGTAATCGACAACCATTCTATATTTAACCTGACCTGAAGCGTCAGCCTTTTTAGGAACTAAATGGACCGGGGCGCTCCAAGGTCAATACGATTCCTGAACTACATTGTCTCTGAGCATTTTTTCAACTTGTCTGTTAATTTCTGTAGCCTGTGCTGGTGCCTGTCTATATGGTTTGATATAAATTGGATCTTCGTTAACAGTACGTATATGATGTTTAACCTGATTCATAAAAGTAAGTGGCAAGTCTTCACAATAAAATATGTCTTTGTAGTCTTGGCATAATCTTCGAATAGCTTCACACTCTTCTTCATTCAGATGGTCTAGTCGTAACTTTGTTAAATTATCTGTCAGTAAGGAGTCAATTTCCATACCCGTCAAGTCAGTTGTGTGATTAACTTCACATATGTCATAAGTCAGTTCTGTAGTTTTAAATGGTGCGGTCACGGTAAGTATAATGTTATCGTCATTAGTATTCTGTATAACTGTTGTAGCGAAATTATTTACACATTTAACTATAGCTGCGGGCATGCGAATACCCTCCTGAAATTTTCGAAAATTAATAATAGCTTCACCGTTTTTTCTATCTACTGGTAGCTTGACACGGTGCTCTGAGCGAGCTTCGAGTTTGTACACGTATTCATTTTCATTCATTATGGGAATTTCCGTACCGTTAGTTCTTAAAAGTTTATCCTTAAGGCATATATTAGCTTTTAGCCGAGACATTAAATCCCAACCAATCACTCCGTCGTACCTTTTGTCTACGTCATAAATGTAATACTTATGGAAACCTACTTCGTTAAATGTTTTAAATAACGGAATATTTGCTACCTGATTATGAGCACTTGACGCGTGCGTACTAGTGACTATGAACGGTTCGTATGATTGAAATTGTGAATAGTACTGCTCTACTTTACGTGGACTTATAAATGAACGAGTGCTACCCGAATCCAGCATAAATCTGCCATCTATCTCTGATATGTATATGTAGGGAAGCCTAGGTGAGGTGTCATAGTTTACGTGTATCATTTCGGTCCTATCTGATCTGTAACCATTTGAAAATTTTGCGCTTCATCCCCTTCGTTACCATCAGTAATAGCGCAGGGGGTTAATTCCTGTGGAATATTTTCACAATAGTCGTCGTATGAGTCGACTAGCGGTTGCTCTTCGTTGTACTCGTAGCCATTGTCGTAAAAGTCATAGTATTGAGGGTCATACTCACCTTCCTCATTTGTGTATATTTCGTTTACTGGTAATTGATGTGGTTTAGCCGGTACAGTACGCATAGTGACATCACGGGACTCTATGGGAGGTAATCGTTGAGGTGGTTTGTATCCCAATTGACCTGCTTGTGGGCGGAAGCCGAATTGTGAGTTATTAGCGGGTCCTTGCGGTGGTTTGTATCCAAATTGACCTGCTTGTGGACGAAAACCAAATTGCCGTGGGGGTTGGTAACCAAATTGCTGTGGTGGTCGATAGCCAAATTGTTGTGGTGGTCGATAGCCAAATTGTTGTGGTGGTCGATATCCAAATTGTTGTGGTGGTCGATATCGAAATGGTTGCTGTTGTCGCCTAAGATTAAGAGGAGGCTGGGCTAAATTGTTACCTACCTGTGGTTTAGTGTGGTCTGCCGCCGGAATTTTAAATGCTTGTGGTGGAGTGAATCTAAACAATGATTGTTGAGGCGCAGGTTGAGGGCGGTGCTGAAGCATTCTAGCTCTAAGATTATATTGTTCTTGGAAATTTACTTCCTCTAAAACATGTGATAATGCGTCTTCTAAGTTTTGTGGATTTTTAAGCCTAATTAGCCTAACCATGTGTTCCGGTAAATTATAAAGAAAGACATTCAACGAGGTATTATTATAAATTATTTTTTTCGCATCTATTACTTGTGCTGAAGACCCTTGATTAACCTTTGATAGTAAGATAGCTCGAACGTCCTGAATTCGACTACAAAAATCGAGATATGATTCGTTATTTCTAATTTTTAATGTCTCTAGTTCAATAGCAACACACTCCTCACTACGCGGATCGCCAAAATGTTGAATAAGCAACTCTTTTAGTTGAGGCCATCTCTCGTCTAATTCACCCCTTTCGCTTATTAATTCAGCCGCCTTGCCTGTTAATTTACTAGTAATATACTGCATAATAAATTCATTGCGTTCTACGGTACCCTGAAATCTTTGAATGACGAATTCACATTTTCGTATGAATAAACTAAGTAATTTTGTGTCTCCGTTAAATTCCGGAATTAAGCTTAAAACATCTTTGGGTGGTAATAAAGTTTGACGAATATGTGCTGGTGAAGAGGCGCGCGTGGGCGCCGGCGCAGCTTGTGAGGCCACGCCCGGAATTTGCGTAAACACATTGTCTAAAGCCATTGTCACACTACAAGCTATAAACTCTCTAATATAAAATCTTAATATAATTAATAAAATAATATAATATGTAATTTAAAGAAAAAGAAACTCGTTTTAAATAGTTTCTAGAATTACAAATAATATTTAAAAAAAAAAAGTTGATAATAATTTTAATTATCGAACGCACTTAAATAGCTACTAAAAGTGATTTTAACTTTAAAATTATAATTAATAAAATAATTCAATGATTTTAAATGAATTATATGATAGTAAAAATAACTAAATAAATTTAAATTCAATGATTTTAATTGAATAAAATAAAATAAAATAAAATTTTAATTCAATGATTTTAATTGAATTAAATAAGAGTATATTTTAAAAATGATTTTAATTTTTAAAATAGTGTTATATGAAAGTGCTTAGTTCAATAATTTTAATCGAACGATACACACTTAAAGATAACTTAAGTTTAATAGTAATCTAACGATTTTAGCTAAATTACACAATTTTATGGGAAAAGGACATGAGACAGGAAGTAGAAGGTTACTCACTTTCTGCTTGTCTTCTTCATTATTTCACTCCTCTGATAATCAACTTATTTATTTGGTTCGTGGATTGCCGCCTTGAACGTCTCACTGATTTTAAGCGAAAGCGAACAGTTTGTGTGTCACACGCGAAATGCACTATTTCTGCACAATATAACTCGCGGTAACAGCCAGCAATCCTACCGGCTGCGGCAGTTAACTTCGGGGAGCGGTGAAGTATCTTTTTAAAAACTAAAACTAAAATTAATTTGGTTAAGTTTTTATTAACCGTTCTATATGATGGTCGATCCTAGACTGCCTTAACACTAAACTTACTTCTACTTAATCTAAATATGCTGACCTAAAGTCTGGCCCTTTCGTGGGAACAACGGTGGGTCAGCTAAATCGTATTAGCTATGGCATGGGAGTACATAGGTATATAACTAGATAAACAATAAAGAAAATGTATCTTTATCGGCGTCATTCATAACGTAAATAAAACTGTTATTTTACTACTTGCTGGCAAATTTATGTAATATGTAGATATGTGATGTATTTACGGTTTATATAATTTGTATCTGTATCAGTTAAATTATTATATTATAACACACATTCTTTAGCTAACATAGAAGTCTGCAGACATGCACTTACACATATAAAATACAAAACTGTAAAGCTATAATAATAGTTTGCTATACTTGTGGCATAAACATAAAACTGATATCAATCGAGGTGAAAACTTATTTCGGGAATTTCGGGTGATACAGGTGCCACTCTTTGGCCAACACTAGTCAAGTCACCTTAGGGATGTAGAGAAACATCGATATTGACATCGATGTCAACATTGTTATGTAAACATCGATGTTCTATAAATATCAAATCTAACCCGTGATAAGTGACCGTGACGTGTAATGAATATATTCGTTAAAGGTACAGGGATTATAATACGCACCACGGTAAAAGCCGCAGCGGCTTCAGAGCCCCTAAGGCTAACATTGTAGTCAGATCAAAAAAAAAAAAATTGGCCCACAAATAGGTATTTGCGAAAGATTTTCATCTGTGATAAATGTTGATAAGTTTCTAAAAATAGATGATACTTACTACCAAACAAGCTATTGAAGAAGAATATCGTCAGAAGTCAAATGAAGTACGATCAACAAGTACAAAACCTTTTGTGTGGTGGAAGTAATACGGATAATAATGTAGAACAGTTTTGGGCCAACAGCAGTTTCGGGCCACGTGGAGAAATATTGTTGATAGGAAAAATGTGTGTTCCCATTTCCAATGCACAATGTAAAATAATTTTTTCGCTAGTTATTATCATTATGACATTTGTACTGTATATATCTATGGTTAAGTGTCACATTGACGACTATCTGATTGTCATGATTCAAATATATAACTATGTATAATTCTTTGCTGAATAAAGCCAAGATTTAGTTGGTATTTCTCTCTTTTATCAATTTATTCAGCAAAAGAAATAACTAACTAACAAGATGACAAATGAAGATAAATTAAATTTAAATACAATGTCTCGATATCTTCGTCCCGAACGTTTTGACGTCGAACCGAGTACAACGGCAGCGGATTTAAAATGGGTACATTGGAGATCTACATTTACAAATTTTATCGCTGAAGAAGGTACTGAAGTTACTGATACAATAAAATTAAAACTTTTAATTAATCACTTAGCACCGTGCGTATATTCTTTCATTATTTCGTGTAAAACATACAAAGAATCGATTAAATGTCTTGATAAAATATACGTAAAGCCTAAAAATGAAATTTACGCACGTCATGTTCTAGCTACAAGGAAACAGCAAACGGAAGAGTCTATATTGGAGTACGTGCGTGTATTAAAACAACTAGCGCTTGACTGTAACTTTCAAGACGTCGAGGCTGAAATCTACAAACTAGAGTTTATTCGTGATGCATTTATTTCCGGAATCTATTCGCAAAAAATTCGCCAAAGATTATTAGAAAACAATACCCTAAATTTGGATAATGCATTAAATCAAGCTCTTACTCTGGAATCAGCGGAAAATAATGCTCAAGCCTATGAAACACCTATATCTTACCTAAACGCTTTTGAACCTAAAGAAAATACTAAATCTAAGAATCTCGAGGTTACATTGAGGTCATCGGAACCAAGTTCTACAGCAGCTTCGTTTCAACGTGGTAAATGGCGTTGTTTCTTTTGCGGCGGGAATGCTCCTCATCAGAGAGCAAAATGTCCTGCCTATAACAGCATTTGTCAACTTTGTTCTAAGAAAGGCCATTTTGCTAGGGTTAGTCGGTCCCATAAACCAGACCTTAATTATATTACCCATGATGCTAATTCAGTCAATATAGCAGGTATAGTCGGTATTTCTGCGGCTTCCCCAGCTAGTCTTCAAAAGGCCACTGTCCCTATTTTTATAAACCATGTACGTGCTGACGCCCTTATAGATACAGGAAGCTCGGTCAGCTACATTGACGAAAAATTAGTACAGATTATGAAACTAAAGAAGAAAATTATCAATCAAACTATCAGTCTGGTTCATTGAGTCACGTATCTTTCGTAAATGGGTTATGCCAAGTAAATATCAAACTTGATAAACATATTTATAAACATCATCCACTCCTTGTCGTCAATAATTTATGCGCAGATATTATAATTGGTCACGATATACTTCAAAATCATCAGTCGATAGAAATGGAATTCGGAGGAAATAGAGAACCTCTACGTATATGCAACGTAATGCAAGTATCTATACCACCAGCTTCCATTTTTAGTAATTTATCACCGAATATAAAGCCGATTTCAACTAAGTCTAAAAAATTGTCTGAAGCAGATGAGAAGTTTATAAAAGAAGAAATTACAAAGTTGTTGGAAGATGGCGTTATCGAACCAAGCATTTCTCCATGACGCGCTCAAGTTCTTATCACAGGAAGGAATACTCATCGGAAATGTTTAGTTATTGATTATTCACGTACTATTAATCGTTATACAGAACTTGATGCATATCCCTTGCCAAAAATTGATACTATTATTTCTAAAGTCTCCAAATATAATTTTTTTAGTCAGATAGATTTGAAATCAGCGTACCATCAAGTACCTATTCTTATAAAGGAAAACCCGATGACAGCTTTTGAAGCTTGTGCAAATTTGTATCAGTTTACTCGAATACCTTTCGGCGTCACGAATGGTGTTGCTGCTTTTCAAAGAGCTTTGCAATATATTATCGAAACTGAGTAACTAGTTGGCACTTTCGCTTATTTAGATGATGTTACCGTCAGTGGAAAAACAAAAGATCATGATCAGAATTTTAAAAAAATTCATGAACGCTGTTGAGAAATACAAATTAACATTGAACAAACAAAAGTGTCTGTTCTCTTTTCAAGTGAACGAATTAGTCTATTAGGTTACACTATTCAAAACAATTCAATAAAACCTGATGAAGATCGTTTGAAACCTTTGATGGAATTACCTATTCCAAATGACGCATCTTCTCTTAAACGAGCCCTTGGAATGTTTGCACATTATTCTAAATGGATACCAAATTTTTCAGAAAAGATACATCCCTTAATTCAATCTCGATTACCTTTCGATCACAATTCAGTTGAATGCTTTAATAAAATAAAATCCGAAATAGCCAAATCAACTTTATTTGCAATAAATCAAGAAGATACTTTAACTGTAGAAACAGATGCATCTGAACATTCTATCGCCGCAACATTATCACAGAATGGACGTCCTGTCGCATTCTTTTCAAGGTCATTAAATGAATCAGAAAAGAAACATTCTGCAATTGAAAAGGAAGCATGCGCTATAGTTGAATCTTTAAGAAAATGGCGACACTATTTAATAGGAAGACATTTTTTATTAATTACTGACCAACAGTCTGTTTCATTTATGTTTAATCAAAAGCATTCGAGTAAAATAAAGAATGAGAAGATTGAAAGGTGGCGAATAGATCTCTCATGTTATAAGTGTAGCGACATCTCTCGCCACAACTGACACATCAACGCATCGATACAACTAACTACGTAGCGACACATAGCGACATCTATCGAGCCACATAGGACGCATCCCTACTATCCTACATTGCGCTACAGTTATTCACTCTGTCGTTGAGTATATATACAATAACCCGACTACAACAGTCGGGGCAGCTGCCCGCTAGACATAGCACCCGTCTGGCCGGAGGATCCTCCCTTTTCTATGGCGGATGAGGAACTTTACTCTCTGTTCCTCCCCTCCGCTAAATAAGTATGATATTATGTACAGATCAGGAAAGGAAAATACTGCAGCTGATGCATTATCTAGAATATCTGCTAGTCTTAACCCTAACAGACTGCGAAACTTGCATAACTTATTGTGTCATCCTGGAATTGTTCGAATGATGCATTGGATAAGATCTAAAAACCTTCCGTATTCTCTTGAAAATGTCAAATCCATGACTGCCACTTGTTCAGTTTGTTCACAAATTAAACCTAGATTTGCCAAAGTTGGAGGTAAATTAATTAAAGCAACAGAACCTTTTCAGCGATTAAACATAGATTTCAAAGAGCCGATACCATCTAAAACATCAAACAAATACATACTAACAATAATTGACGAATATTCTAGATTTCCTTTTGCATATGTTTGTAAAGATCTTTCTGCACAAACGGTTATAAAATCACTAAAGATCTGTTCTTCATGTTTGGTGCACCTGCCTATATACATTCTGACAGAGGCACTGTGTTCATGTCAAATGAATTAAAGCATTTCCTAGATAGTTATGGAGTTTCTACTAGTAGGACAACACCCTACAATCCTGCAGGAAATGGTCAAATTGAACGTCTAAACGGGACACTATGGAGGACGATACAGCTCTGCCTTTTTTCCAATGGAATGGATACGATGGACTGGGAACAGGTTTTACCTGTGGCATTACACTCCATACGATCACTATTATGCACGGCAACTAATGAAACACCTCATGAGCGAATGTTTCGACACTCTCGACGTTCACCTACTGGAAGCTCTACCCCGAGCTGGTTACTGACTCCTGGTCCTGTACTTTTAAAAAAAAATGTGAGGACATCTAAATATGATCCTTTAGTAGATGAAGTAGAATTACTTCAAGGTAATCCTAATTATTCGTATATTGGTCTGCCAGATGGGCGAGAAACCACGGTATCTAACAGGCAATTGGCACCCTGTCCCACCGAAACTTATGTAAAAAATGATCCTGAACCTGATTCAGAGTCTCAGCTTAATCAAGAGCCTGAGAGTGGAACTGAACTAAACGAGCCTGACTTATCAATTCGTCGCTCGATACGAGAAAGGAGAATACCACGTTGTCTTCAGGATTACGTTTTAAGAGTAAGACTGAACTAAGAACACCCAGGGGAGAATGTACTGTACATATCTACGGTTAAGTGTCACATTGACGACTATCTGATTGTCATGATTCAAATATATAACTATGTATAATTCTTTGCTGATTAAAGCCAAGATTTAGTTGGTATTTCTCTCTTTTATCAATGTTATAAATAAAAAATAATTAATTACATAGTTTTAATAAAATTATGACATCCTAAAAGAAAGACAATTAATATCTGTCAACTTAAGAACAAAACATTAAATTCTTTTTATAACAGTAGTAAGCTAAACTAAACTAAACAGGTTTTAATCTACAATAACAAATATTTACACTATATTCGTCCACCCCTAAAAGCTTTAATCTATTTCCTGTATTAAGCGTCTAGGTGGGTGAATATTGCGTCGGTTTCTACGCAAAGTTGAGCATGCAAGTGGAGTTTGTGTTTTTGGTGGTGCCTCCTTTTGTGTTTGCTCATCAGTTTTTTCTTGATATGAAGATAGTTCGTCGAGCGTTGGAACGAGAGTTGTTGATACTGAAGGTTGGTCGATAATCGGTGGTAGTTGTTCAACAGATTCGCAGCGACGGCGCATCTGATCGGCATGGTACCTTCTCTCACCATAAGGAGTGGTAACAACATATGAATATTTATGTGTACGACGGTTGACTATCGCTGGCTCCCACCGAGTATTGTTCTCGTACGAATAAATACATCATCCCCTTGTTCAAAATTAGGTACACGTTTTTCGTTGTTGATGTTTCCTTGTATTTCGGCATATGCACGTGCTTCTTTGCATCTGGTTTTACATTATCCAAAACACAAGCTAGACGGCGGCCGAACATCACTTCTGATGGAGTTTTACCAGTAGTGCTATGTGGAGTATTCCGGATGAGAATAGAAATTTCTCAAGTCGTTGTTTAAGATGAACTTGTCATTGGTACTTGAGGAATTCTGGTCTTAAATGTACGCACGAGACGTTAGCTAATTCATTGGTTCGGGGATGATAAGGAGAGGACTTGATGTGTTTAATACCTCTGGCTTTACAAAACAAATCAAACTCTTGCGAAGTGAATTGTGGACCATTAACCGAAACTATAAACTGTGGCAAACCGAAAGTATTAAAAAATTGTGTCTAATTCTTCCAAAGCATAAGTGAAGTAGTTTTAGCCAGGGTTTTCTTTATCCATTTTGATAGTTCATCAGCAAGAACAAGCCAATGTTTCCCCTCAAAAGGACCTGCAAAGTCAACGTGAATCCTTTCCCACACTTTATCAGGAAAGCCAAGAGTAAATTGGTAGCTCAGAAATATTTGGTCTATTTTCTTGACACTTACTACAGCGTTTAATATATAAATCAATATCTTCTTCAATAGAAGGCCACCAAACATAGAAGCGTGCAAGTGCCCTCATAGCCGAAGTGCCTGGATGTCCTGAATGTAAAAAACTTTAAAATTGTGTTTCTCAGGTTATGTGGTATTATAAGTCTACCTTGCCATAAAATGATTTTATTTTCTAATGAGAGTTCGCTCCGCTTTCGAGCATATGGCTTGATCTCGTTTGAGTAATGTTGTTCACGCCATCCAAATCGAATATATCGCGCTATATCTTTAAGTACAGGATCTTGTTTTGTTGCTCCCTTATACAATCTTTGATATAGGAAGATCACTAACTCTGTTGTTTGTAAACGAGTTTCTATTTTGTACACCGCAATCTGCCATTTGACGGTTGCTCCTCAGGGTTAGGCATCCTAGAAAGGTAGTCAGCCATTACATTATTTTTCCTTTTGTATAGACTATATCATAATCATAATACCTATCAACAAGGCCCATCTTACGAGACGATTGTTAACTAACTTTGGCAAGTTACGGCTTGTGCCCAAGAGATGGATCAATGGTTTATGATCGGTAACTAGAGTAAATTTCGAACCACGTAGGTACTGATCAAATTTTTTTATTCCAAAGAATATAGCCAAAGCCTCACGATCGATTACTGAGTATTTGCTTTCTGCAGATTTTAATTTACGTGATGCAAAAGCTATAGGTTGCATAAGGTTTCCGTCTTTATGAAACAGTACAGCGCCAACACCTTTTTCTGAAGCGTCACAGGCCAGAAACAGAGGACGCTTTTCATTTAACGCTATAAGAGGCTTGGAACCAGCAATAAGTGACTTAATTTGTTCAAAAATTGTATTCTCATGTTTTGTCCACTTCCATTTCTGTCGACTACCTGTTAACGTATGGAGATCTGCACATTTGCTGTGTAAATGAGGTATAAACCCGTTCATAAAAATTGACTAGACCGAAAAATACCTTAATTCTTTCGAGTTTAAAGGCGGTGAAGCTTTGGTAATGGCTTCGATCTTAGAATTTGTTGGTCTAACTCCATTCTTGTCAATAATATGGCCTAAATATTCAATTTCAGCTTGTAAGAAGAAACACTTCTTCAAATTAACTTTTAAACCTGCCTGTTCTAATTTCTGGAACACAGTGTTTAGAGTTTGAAGATGTTCAGCATCATTTACTCTCGTCACCGCAATGTCATCAAAGAAAACAGCCACGTTTGGTATACCTTCGAGAAGTTTGTCAAGATAATGTTGAAATATAGAAGGTGCTGTAGAGATTCCAAAAGGCATTCTATTATATTGAAAATATCCTTTGTGTGTAGAAATGATCAAGTATTTTTTTGAGTCAGGAGCTACAACAAATTGTAAGTAAGCATCTTTCAAATCTATTTTCGAAAACTTTTTTCCATTTGCTAAATTCTGTCGTAATTGATCAAAAAGGGGAATGGGTGTGCGTGCTTGATAAGAACTGAATTGATTGTACTACGAAAATCCCCGCAGATGCGAATTTGCCGTTCTGTTTTAAACGTTTACTGTTGGTGTGGCCCATTCTACAGGCGTTATATTAGGATCTATTTTACTTATTATGCCCTCTACCACAACCGTTCTAGTTCCATTTCAATTTTTTCTCATTGCAAATGTGATTGATCGTGGAGGTAGATGCTTTGCTACAGCGTCGTATTTAATATGAATGTTTACTTCATAATTTTTAACCCTTCCAAGTTTATTATCGAAGAGTAGCTTGTGACGATTGAGTACTTGTTTAAGTGTAATAACAGGTTTGATTGAATATACAGGTTTGGGAAATTGTAACTCAAACATTTCACTCCACTGCAGACCGAAGAGTAATGGATCTGCATCTTCCATTACAACGACTGGTAATATTTTACTTTTCCCTTCAATCTGTACAGTTACGTCGGTTATACCTTTTGGTTTAAGTTTAACATTGCCGTAGGCTCGTAGTCGCGGTGCTTTAGTTAGCGTTGGTGCTCCTATTTGCTTCCAAAGTTTTGTGCTAATAATAGAATAAAGAGATCCTGGGTCCCAGTCCATGGTACATTCTTTTCCGTTGATTATTATATCTATTTTTTTACTATCTTTCTGAGTTTGTTTTTTAATATTACAAACGTTGTCACTATCTGAAATACTGTCATCATTTTCTGTCAATGACGAAAATGATTGATTGTTTATCCTGTGTAAGTTATTTCTTAACCTCGACTGGTGTTTCTGTGTGTTCCTGTTGTAAGTAAGATATGCTCTACCTGATTTAATACAACAGCTCTCAAAATTACCTTCAGTGCTACACCCTTTGCATATATGTTTTCTAGCTGTGCAAATATCGAATCTATGTCTCTCATTTTTACCGCACCGCTGGCACTGATTAAATCTTAATTTACGTTGTACAATGTTTCTTCCTTTCTGTGAGCTATTCTGATTAGAATTTTGTTTTACCTTGTAGATAGATGATTGTGTATTAGCATCACCCTCTGCTATTTCTCGAGATTGTGCGATTGTGAAAATTTGGGCAAATGTAACCTCTTCAGTTTTGTCGTCACGAATATGTAATAAATTTGGCCATTTTTGTTTTAAGGCTATCTGAAGTTGTTCATGATTGGGACCAGTTGCAAAACGATCACGTAATTGCCGCTCTAACAATGTGTCATCGTAACCACGGTCTTTGCTAATTTCTTTAAGTCTATTTGCGTAATGTTCCATTGTTTCTTCTTGTTTCCTAATACAGGTCCAGAAGTCAGTAAGGGCTTTATATCTTGTGGTGTGAGAGCAACTTTCAGTTCATGAAAAACTTCTGGCGATAAACAGTTAATCAACAAATCTTTTTGTATGTTTATACAGTCATCTCCCCATATTTTACACTTTTCTTCAAAAAGATCCATAAAATTCTCTACTGGTGTTGTGGTAGGATCAAATTTGCCGCATTTAAATTTATTCATTATACATAATTTTGTTTCGTGTGAACGTTGCAATTCTCCTTCGGTCCCATTGTTTGTTGAGGGCGTGGAAGTATGTAATTGTTGACGTACTAACAGTTGTAAAAGATCCGTGATTTGTTGTTGTTGAATTTGTTGTATTTTCAAAAATTCTACAAATTGTTCCGAGTTTATCCTCGTCGCCAATTAATGTTATAAATAAAAAATAATTAATTACATAGTTTTAATAAAATTATGACATCCTAAAAGAAAGACAATTAATATCTGTCAACTTAAGAAAAAAACATTAAATTCTTTTTATAACAGTAGTAAGCTAAACTAAACTAAACAGGTTTTAATCTACAATAATAAATATTTACACTTTAATCAACATTTATGACTAAAAACAAATTTAAGTTTTTAACTATGAACATCCCTTGCTTAATACACGATAAGCAAGCTTTGACTGAAGGTTGTACTTTTTTGGCACCTCACCAGATATTATTAATATTGTAATAAAATTAGTAATAATGAATATAGCATCAATTTAGAATAAACAGTTTAAACATTACTATGTTTTTATATTTATTTTATAATACCAAAAAGTAGGTATAACACTGAGGCAACACATGGACTGCTGAAGTGATGAAACAAGTCTTTTAATTAGCATACACTACAGTGAATTTTGTCTCGAAAAATAACCTAAAATAATGACCCTAACATGTTTGTTGATTTTTAGTAGAATTATATTTTTCATTTAGTATATTTTAGTACTGGCCAGACATTTTTTTGGTATATTACATAATTTTGAAACAATCACACTGTCACTGGTCTATTGTGGTCTCGTTCATAGAATTGTTATTTATCTCTGGTTCAGATAATACCACAGATATTACACTGATACGGGAACTGCTATGATCTCATTTCTCATTTATTTCGTATTTACTTCGGCTTCGTCGTGTTTTCTTTTCCTTGATCGTTGTACTCACTCTATGGTTGTACTGTATCGTATTTTCTAAATAAAATACCTGACTATGTAATTTCGATACACGTAGTTGTTATTATATTTTTCCATACATATTTGTGAGTCTCTGCCCAATGTAAACATCTTTTGTAACGTGAAAATATTTGTTGTAAAAATGACTGAAAAACTTGAAAAACCAGTCCCAGCCACTGGTAACCAGCCTATCGTGAAAATTGGGCACTACACACTGGGTGCGACGTTAGGCGTCGGTACCTTCGGTAAAGTTAAAATTGGAGAACATCAACTTACAAAACACAAGGTCGCAGTAAAAATCTTGAACAGACAGAAAATAAAATCTCTTGATGTCGTCGGTAAGATCAGACGGGAGATACAAAACCTAAAACTGTTCAGACACCCTCATATCATCAAACTGTATCAGGTTAGTAATGAATCTGCACATTGACCTTGTAACGCTTACAATTCTTCAATGATGTTTTACATTTACAATAAATCACTTCACTGTATTCTATACAATATTCACTTAGTAATTAGATATATATTTCCTTATTAAATTTTTTTATTATCCCAAATAATACATAATACTTCTGGTACACTGATAAAAATGTAATGATATTATTTAAAGAATAGAAATATAGCTAATGCTTAACCAAAGAAATCTGAGGTGATTATATTTTTAGTGGAGAAAAACTATAAAGAAATTACTTTTATGTAATAAAACCTAGATACCAACAATAAATTGGCTTTAATAGGTGAATTAAGTTTAACATAGGGGTCAGTTATAACAAGTGTTCCAAGTGTTCCTGTTCCAGAGTAATAATACTTCCAAAAACTTTGTCTGAAGTTACAGCCTATTACATGATGCTGTCTCTTTCTATTATTATAGTTGGGAAGTGTAAAGAGCTTGTTCCAAGTCATCTATAATCAATTGTTACTTTGAAAAACTGGTAAAAATATAGTTTTTCAAACAGGCATAAAGTAGACCTGATGTTGTCAATGCTGACTATAGTTGTCTTTAAGGAACTTTAAACAGTTCTGCAGTATTAAGGTCTAATTACAGATAGGTTGCTACTTCTGAGGTCTGAGTTGCTTCGCCTTGTTACCACTGAATGATAGTGCTTTTAGTAATAGAATATGACTATTGAAATCTCTGTTTAAGAAATGTTATGGAAGTCATTAAGTAAGGTCCGTAAGGGAAACTATCAAAAATGAAAAAATATCCAAAATAATATCCATATCCCATATATATGTTTCCAATAATTTTAGATAGGGACTGAGTCCACTTGGTCACTGGATTACCAAAAGTAACTTAAAATTTAACTAATAATTATATAAAATAAAATTAATATTGTTCACCAACTATTGTTCAATTATTACCTATTTTCCTCCTAATATTATAATTTTTTAAAAAATCGAATATCCAGAACTCTCTAATATATTAATTAATTTTATATCAAAATCAATAACCAAAACAACAAAACACTCTTAGTATATCGTGATCCGAAATCTCATGTCTGTAACATTTCTGCTTTGGATGCAGTAATAATACTGTAGGTTTATCTCTTCACCTATTGGCTCCTCACAAAATGGTGATATCTGATAGGAACCAAATATTTGATATATATAAAGACAAGGGCAGACTTGATCCCTTGATCTGTTGCTATTATTTCAGGAATACCAAACTCTTTCACAAATGCATCTGTAATGGATACGGTTTCTTTGTTTTTAAGAGGAATAAGCTTGTACAAATTTAGTTAGTTCACACTGCAAGGTCAATATATTGCAATTTCCATCAATATCCCTGTCTAAAGGTCCTCCTACATCTAAATATAATTTATCAAATGCTGAAGATGCCGTGGTAGTAATCTCCATAGGCTCTTTTTAATGTAACGAAAATGTTTCCACTTCTGACATTTCGTACATTTTTTCACAAAATCTAAAACGTCTTTATCAATACCTGGCCAGTAGTATTTTCTTTTAATGGTATTTACCATTCTTCATACTCCTACGTGTCCACTAGATGGCAGTAAATGGAAGTCGTTCATAATAATAGTTATTTGGTCATTATTCATGATTTGTTTTACTCCTTGTAAAACACATATTCGCGGTTGGGGCATTCACCTAATGACGTTATCTCTTTGCAAATACTTTTACTTTTCCAGATTATCTTTATTTTTAATTACGCAAACTTCATGGATATGTATCTTATTACAAAAATAACTCAATTTTTGCACAAATTCAACTTGCGAGGAATGCACCTTGAAATCAATATTTCAAACATTCAAACTCTGCATTAATAATATTCTTTTCTTGTAACTCTTTCAGTTTTTTACTTTCAATAAAATCCATCTCTACTGAGTAGAATGGTTTTCTTAATATATCTACAACTCGTGGTTGACCAGGCCACTTGTTAGTGGATTTGCTAAGATCCGGCTACTCATCATCCTTCTTCCTGTTATTTATCTTGTCCATTCTTCTCTTTTGAGCTCTAGTCACCACAATCATACATTGTTCGTGCATACTTTTAAGATTGTCTGATGATATACACACTCTTGATAAAGCATCTGTCACAACGTTTTGTTTACCCTTCACATAAAATTATCTTAAAGTTATACTCTTCTAGTAACAAACGAAATTTAAATAACCTACTTGAAGGATCTTTTATACCAAACAAGTAAACTAACGGTTTATGTTCCGTCATTATGGTGAACTTTCTACCAAATAAATATGGTCTAAAATATTTAACCGCCCAAACTATAGCTATAAGTTCTTTTTGAATGGTAGTGTAATTCTTTTCAGCTCTGTTTAAGGGCCTACTTGCATATGCAACTGGTCATAAATCTTTATTGCATAATACAGCACCCATAGCAGTACTTGAAGCATCTGTCTGAATTCTGAATTCATTGCTACCAGAAAAATCTGGGTATTGAAGAATAGGTGAAGAAATCAAAGCTTTTTTTTTTTAATTTTAAAAGAATTATTACATTTATCAGTCCAAACAAACGATTCGTTTTTCCTAGTTAATTTATTTAAAGGCATAGCGATATACGAAAATTATTTAATGAGTTTTCTATAATGATTGCAGAACGCTACAAAGTATTTAACTTCATCTGAACTTTATGGTACAGGATAATTTTGTAAAAATTTTGTTTTGTCGGGATCAGGTAAAACACCTTTTTCTGAGACTACGTGACCTAAATAGAAAATTTATTTGTTCAAAATTTTCATTTTTTAGGATTTAACTTTAAATTTATTTTTTGTAACATTTCCATCACATTGATTATATTTTGATTATGTGTAATTAGATTTCTTCCATACACGATCAAATCGTCTTGATATACTAGACACTTATCGTAGGTCAATCCAGACATCACTACAGACATCATAAGTCTAAAAGCACTAGGACTTATCTTTAGTCCCATTAGTAGGCGCTTCATTTGATATTGGCCTGTACTGGTTGTAAAAGCTGTTAATTTGCGACTGCTAGGATCCAAAGTCACTTGAAAATATCCTTTATAAAAATCTAGGTGAGTAAAGTAAACAGCACCTGACAAAGAATCTAAAATCTCGTTGATATTGGGTAGTGGAATTTTATCATCACAAACTGTCTCATTTAATTTTTTGTAATCAACTACCAATCGCCATTTTTTAACAGTTTCATTACTTTTCTTTGGTACTAATAATATTGGACTTGACCATTCACTATTATATTCCTCTATGACATCATTTTCTAGCATTTGATTAATCTGTTTAACTATTTCGGGTTTTAATGCTTGTGGTAACCTGTACGGCTTAACGTAAATTGGATTACTATTTGGTTTTAGTACTATACTTTGTTCATAAATATTTGTAGTAGACAATTTGTCTCCTGCTATGCAAAAAATATCACATTCTTTTACGCAAATTGCTTCTATAGATTGTAGATTGTCTCTCTTCTGTATTTAAATAATTATCATTACACGGAATGCTATACGCTGCACTTTTACGTTGCGCTCGGCGCGGCGGTATCATGCTCGTTGTCTGTTTTTGCACGATTGTCAACTGTTTATTTCATTAAAGTAATGAAATATGATACCACTTTCGTAAAATAATAACTTTGCACTGATAAATTTCGTTTTCTAATCGCACTGTATTTTCACTATTTACTATTATTATTGACGGCTGGTGGATCCATCGTTGGCTGGTCTTCTCAGAGACGCTCGAATCCTCTGGATCATCTCATGCCCAACATCTTCTCTCATCCATATTGACTGTGTCAATTTCTGAAGTGAAATAAACCACTAGATCCTCTATGATAGCAAGTATCACTATCGCCACAATACCAAGTCGTTCCACATGACCTTCTATGTTTTTTAGCATCGCGTCATTACTTCCTGTTGTTGCATTTTAATTTTAATTGCCTCATCTTTTTCGAGTGTTGAGCGACACATTATCTGTTTTTTATTATTTTAGCGAATATTCTGAGACATATTTATACTGCACTTTTGGCTGGGTCGCCATTGTAATGTTGGGGGTTTAGGTTAAATAAATGAAGTCTGTTTGTGAATGAAGTGTGTTTCTGTTTTGTTATGTGTATTTATATATATTTGTGTGTGTGTATATATGCATGTGCATAGATATTGGATAATAATTACTTCATTTTATTAAATTTTACATGTAATCGTTTACGGCCACATGAGGTGTTTGTGCAAAATGTTTTTGTTAAAATCGTATGCCGGCTTCCAAGATACAGGCTTTGCCTAGTTTGGAAGTCACTGTGTAAATGTTTGTAAATCTTGGGTATAATAAATAAATTTTGAATTGTTCCCCTCCCGTGGTTCACAGACTATAAAGAGGGTAGCGCTTATAGTGGTCAGCTTTGACAAATTCGATGAAGCTGTAAAAGCCGCAGCGGCTTCAGGGCCCCTAAGGCTAACAGTGTAGTCAGTTAAAAAAAAAAAGTGGTCAGCTTATAACTGTACAAACACAACTACACCCAATAAATATTTATTTACACAGCAGACTAAAAATGTCGTCTATAATATTAAAAAAAATAATCTAAACCAACAGGACTCAAACTATCGACCACTCGTACTGTAGATACAACAGTGCGTACAAGTCTGGTCGTCATATCGCTAGGCTAATTCAACGATGATCATAGTCTTGAAAGTCAGGACTTGTATTATGTAATGTGTATCTCATTCTCTCGCAGACTAAATCCTATAGATGTATGAGTTCGTTTCTTTTTAATGTCACTTTTTCGTTTCATCATGTTTCAAATCACAACGCTACTAAAGAAATTTCCACTTCAATAAGAGCTAAATAAATGATACAAAATTATGAAAAGAAAAGAGTTTTTATCAGAAAAACCTGTACGGTATTGCTGCGAAGACAATTTCGCTGTAAGTACTTCTATATCTTTTATGATACCTACTTGGAACTGGGTTACTCAGTAGACTCTGTGGCCTCTAATAACTCCTAAATATATGTAGGGTATTTAACACAGTTCTAAATTAATGAAATATTAGCATTCTTTATTCTCTTAAGTTATTTAACTCTTAACTCATTCTTTATTTATTTATAAAAAGAATATATACGTTTAAAATAATATCATGCTCAATACTACACAAACATAGCACGAATACCTGTCGGCCGGGGTTCATGGCGTTTAGTATGTATATTCCATCACACCTACACCGCTTACTTCGAGACTTGTGACGTCACAGCGTGATATTTCCGCGCAAAATATTTTATTTGTACGCGATACGGTGAAAATTTAATAACTTCTATATTAGATATATTATTCTATATAATATATATTTCTATATAAGAAAATAATTTTTTCATCATGATTAATAAATTTTCATTATCTTACAATTTGTGTGTATAAATTTTATTTGGTTTGGTGTCATTGGAAACTTCCTTATTAGACCCTATTGCTTCATCGTAACGTATCTAGAGCTGAAACTTGTATGGACTGATACATCTAGTGATAGCTCATCCCACCAATATACTATGTTTTTCCAGTGCGTCCCTCTGCTTGTTTTACAAACGCACGAATTTGGCACAGAATCAAGTACATCAAATTTTATTTAAAATGTATTTATTTACTTTGGAATGTACTTGTAAAGGATCTTAATAAACAAAATACCATGAGCAGATAAAATAACAAACAAAAACGGCAGTAGCGTGACCATACGCAGGTAAAGCATAAAGACAAAAGCTTCAGCTTCCATAAAACAAGATTATTCTAAGACGTTAATTTAATTAACTATACATTATTTAAAAAAAAGATGTACATCAAATGTCTTGTAATTTTGGTCTAAATAAAAGTTAAAAACGAAAAAATATATCTATTTAACGATCCTATTTCCTCTACCGGCAAATATTTGCCTACAGTGCGATGCCAGTTGAAATATTATATAACTTTATTTACAGGTAATCTCAACCCCCACAGATATATTTATGATAATGGAATATGTATCTGGAGGTGAACTGTTCGACTACATAGTAAAGAGAGGCAAGCTTCAAGAGCATGAAGCTAGAAGATTCTTCCAGCAGATTATTTCTGGTGTAGATTACTGTCATCGGCACATGATTGTGCACAGGGACCTGAAACCTGAGAACTTACTGTTAGACCACAATATGCATGTGAAGATTGCCGACTTTGGATTATCAAACATGATGATGGATGGAGAGTTTTTAAGAACATCATGTGGATCGCCTAATTATGCTGCTCCAGAGGTAATGCAGTTATTGTATTATTATAATTTAATTGTGCTAATTCTACTTCTTAGTAACCCAATCGTCCTCTGAAGTTGCTAATAATAATTATATTTTATGGCGAGGCGAATTTTTTATGGAAGCCCTCTTATTATGTTATTAATACCTACTTTTGTCATTAAATAATATAGTCTTATTTAATTTCCACTGATACATTTGTACTGATATGTGTGTTCGACTGAGTTGTTTGGACTTTAAAAAAATGTTTTACTTTGAGTTTCAATTGATAGCCTAAAAAAATTACATAAATGTATCCTTTTATGTAATATAAATGTAAATATGTTTTCTGATAATGTATCGAACTGAAGAGTTGACCTGGAATCATGAAATTTGGCAATGAGCGACAAGTACAAGTACAAAATAAAATCACTTTAGCACAAGTAAAGGAAAAAATCCGAAAACCATAAATTTGTAATTATATCACAAAATAAATAATATTTTGGAATTACAAACTTATTTGCAGTTGGTCAACTGACCGCGCCATATGTCGATGTATGTGGACAGCAGTTTTCCAACGGCAAAGTTAAGTTTGTTCCTCAAAATAGTTTATCTTTTCGTTAGAATTCTTTGGTGCTTTCTTCAGTAATGTTACCTAATTGTTTTGATGAATGTGGCTGTACAATTACGGAACCCTCGGCGTGCGAATCCGACTCGCACTTGGCCGGTTTTTTTAAATATTGTCTGACTTTCATTATACAGAGAGGAACTAGACTGATAGATCGGATTGTAAGATAGTTTTATCATTTTACTGTTTCTTTAAAGTTTACTATTCTACACACACACTGTTTAGTATGAAATATGTAATAAAATGTAAATTTACTTTATTTTCGGTAATTTAAACCTCGACTACTTTGACAAGCACTAGTAAGAACTATTTATTTTACATATAGTAAAAAGGAAATTATAAGATCCAGTAGAGATTATACAATTTTTAACAGAAAAGAAAACCAACTCCAATGATTTTGAGGAGTTCCCTAGTGTATCTACGAAGTCGAAGGTCCAATGCAAACGAAATTAAAATGGGACCACCCTTGAGATATCGGTTTATAAACACAGAATTTATGGCTGAAAATATATTTAAAAAAAAACATTTCAAATTCCTCCTCCGTTTTTCTAAGTCAGTTAAAAATTGAACAATTCTCACATTTGCTTTCACAGGTGATATCAGGAAAACTATATGCAGGCCCGGAAGTTGATGTTTGGTCGTGCGGTGTAATCCTGTATGCATTGCTCTGCGGAACCTTACCCTTTGACGATGAACATGTGCCAACATTGTTTAGAAAAATCAAATCTGGGATATTCCCGATACCAGAGTACTTGAACAAGAGTGTCGTTAGTCTGTTATGCACAATGCTTCAAGTAGATCCTATGAAGAGAGCGACCATTGATGATGTGAAGAAACATGATTGGTTCCATAGAGATCTGCCAGATTACTTATTCCCTTCACCCGTTGAGCAGGTAATAGTACCCTATGTTATAAAAACAACTTTTTAAATTGTTTATAGGTTTAGCGTTATAGTCACAATCTCACCTGATTTGCCTGAGATGGTAACAAGCTAAACCTTGTGGGAGTAGTGACTCAAGTATAGCTGCCAGAACGCTTCTATAGGTAGGTGCTTGGCGACAGATTTTCTACTTGAGGGTTGTATCAAACCAGGCGGGCATTAAAGAAAGCCCTACCACCATGCTATGGTTTCATCACGATGTTTTTCTTCTCTGAAAGCGCAGACTCATTGCAGGGATTCGAACTCACGTTTGACATCAAGTCTATACAAAGCTGCCACTGGGCCATCATTGCTTCAAAAATTTTGATGTCTTTTTTTTATAGTGTGACGGCAATGTGACTAATGGTAAGCATCCAAACAACGGTGACTACCGAGAGATCTAAATCCATGGTCGGTCGTTGTTATTATGCTGACTTGCAAGCCTCTTGGCAAGTTGGATTAATGGATAACTGATCCCAGATTAAATATGCCTAATGGCCGTTTTCAATAATCTATCTATCCTTTGTTTCAGTTACTATAAATAGAAAAAAACATAACCTTTTGTCCTTAGTTTTTCATTCAATATCCTATCAGTGGATAGTTTTTCGTATCTAAATAATATTATGTCCATATCCTATAGCTTGAATAGATAAGAGGGAAGCCGATATCTGTCTCAAGTTAAAGATAGTACTTATTACAAATATGTACCAATCGGCGATAGTAAACTCATATATGTTAGTGAAACCGGCCGTAAGTGTGCCACTATGGCGGGTGTTATACCTGGTATATGCTGGTCACGATCCAGTCGGACACGATTCGCGAGTTGACAATAAATTTAAATATTAAAGCTAATTATTTAATCATATTGGTTTATTAATAAAAACCTAAAGCAATACAATTATTATGGAAGAAAAGAATTGTTCATTTATTTAATTTTCTTGAATTTTTTTGTCTGGGATTCACGTGAATGAAAACGCCGATCAGAAAACGTCTAAATACAAAATATAAATTTTAGTTTATTTGTATATCTTTCGTTAATAGCGGGGAACATAGGGAATTAAGTTTGGATCATTACTTTTGATGAAGGACTAAAGAAGATATGAAATTGCCACAAAAACACGTTTGAAAAATAGTATATAGAGATATTTATGTAGACATATTTCTTTAACTCCCCGGCTTTAAGTTGGCGCCAACGTTGGTGCGAACGTTGCAGTACTGCCCATTTTTAAGCACATGAAGCATCCACCTGATGGCGCAAACGTTGGGGCCAACGTATGGAGCCGGCCAAGAGTTGGAGGAGAGTTAGTGTGCCTTGGGAATTCATATTGGTATATGATATTTTATTCATCAACATCCACTTCTGGGCATAGTCTTCAGGTTGTCGGACCACCTTGTAGCGGATCTACTCACACTGCGTCTTCCGGTACGTGGCCGCAAATCTAGAATTCTCCGACCTCATCTGCTATTCGTTCAACGAGCAATGTGCCCTGTTCACTGCCACTTAATTAAAAAACGTATCGGTTTATCAAAAGTTGAATTCCGTGAAATTCATTTAATTATCCTTCGCAACGAGAGAGATCGCCAACGAGACTAACTGAGGTCTTCCCTACCTAACAGTTCCAGCAAGAATGTTACTATTCCACAGCTCAAGCGTGTATGCCCCTACCTTTTCACTTCTTAAGCGAAAATCCTCCAAGCTACTATACGGGTCAATACTAACAGAAGCTAAGTCATTAGTGTGTGTTTCATAATCAAAATACTTTGGTATAAATATATTAAAAATTATGATATTATGACATGTTGGTAATGGAGGCCTGCCCTTATAACAATAATTATATTGAAAGTTTCAACAATCAGTCTCTGATGCTATACAGAAGAGATTTCATTTTAATAATCATTCAATAAATTCACAGAAGGGCAGTGTTATAGATACCATAGCGATTTTAATAATAAATTCAAAAATATCACAGTATGGCAGCACTATATACACTGGAGCTATTTTAATAATGATTCAATAAATTTCCAGGATTGCAGTGGTATAGACACCAAAGCGATTTAAATAATAAATTCAATAATATCACAGGATAACAGCGTTATAGACACTGAAGCGATCGCGGAAGTGTGCGATAAGTTTGGTGTGAAGGAAAACGAGGTACACAACTCATTGCTGAGCGGCGATCAACATGACCAACTCGCCATCGCCTATCACCTTATCATCGACAACAAGAGAATAGCTGACGAAGCTGCTAAAGCTGAAATCAAGGACTTTTACGTTGCAAGTAAGTCTGTTGCGGACAATGCGCAGTAGGTTTTTTTTATACAACAAACACACGACCCGCCTGATGGTACGCGGCTAGCATAGCCTATTGAAGCTTGTGCCATAGGTATCGAAGAGCTCTGGAAATCCTACTCACCCATAGGAACACAACAAGATTATTTGGCTGCGATCTTCTGTCAGGTGGAGGTATTCTACCAGTCGGACTACCCCAAGTATAGAGAAATCTCTAATGAAATTTCTCTGTACCCGTGATAAATTTATTCAACCAACTCTCCATCGCAATGCCACCAATGCACTTTTGCCTACAGATTTCCAGTTTGCTTGACGTTCATGGTTACTGTTTAGCTCCTTATGGCTGTAGTGTGAAGTTGTATAGCTTACTAGCAAACTCGGCCACTCTTTGCTGTGCCATTTTGGAGTACATAGGGAACATTGGTCCGATCGCTATCAAACATTACATGATCAATCGCTCCAGCCGTTTTTAGAGGCCATAGGTAACTTACATACAAACATCGTTTTTTATGTATAAAGAAGATAATCATTATAATACTTGTATATTTTTTATGGAAATTAAAAAAAAAATCGAAAAGGATACGCGAGGCGCTATACAACACTACGTTGTATTGTGCGTAAATTTAACTTTTGAATAATGTATACAGGCTTCGTAAAATGCATTTTTTGAGCAAATGTGTTGATTAAAATAATAATCGATAAACCCGAGCTAGTTTATTTGCTGGTTCTTCTCAATAACTGGGATGTTTTCTCAATCGGTAGTAGCGTTTGAACGGTCTTAATTGATTGATTTATTTTTATTAGTTCATGGGCGTATGTTGTATACAGGTAGTTCCCTATCTGCACCGCCGAGCAATGTGAGTGAAAGCTCACGCCCCCACCCGGAGCGTATCGCCCCACTGCGGGACTCCACCGCGGCCGACCGCCCTACTAGTGAACGACCGCGGGGCACGCCTGTCAAACGGTAACCACACTACTAATTCTTCTTTTACCCGTCTGTGTAAAAGGTGGGTTATGTATTTGGCAACTAAATTCTATAACGTGTATTTGTCACACTTGACATTGATGAATTTCTTTGGAACTCTCTGTAGCCTAAACGGCTTGATGATTTCACCATACGAGTTGTCGTTAGATTCGTCTTAATTGTGAAAGTGACATAGACTTTACAATTTTCAGTACGACGTCTAGGAATCTCAAATAAAAAGTAAAAATGGAAAACCCCTATTTTTTAATTCAGTGTTTTTGTTGCAGTCAGGTTTTTTGTTTCCTTTTTAATAATTTATTCTTATTTTGGCACTGCAGAAGCACTTGCCAGTGTCAATGTTTTTAAACAAGAGCTAACAAAATGATTGATTGCCTTAGAATTATCTCTAAAGAAGTTTTTGTGACATCTCAAAATGCATGTTTCCAGTTTATTTTCATAGTCCACTTCATTTATGCATAATAACCAAACTATATCACGCAAAGTGCTACCAATATTGCATGTTACCAAATAATATAAGTTTATTAATTATTTATAAATATATTTGATTTATCGAGACGATAGTTGGTAGATATGTTTTGATCCGATAGATGGCGTTGTGATCGAGCCATTAACTATCGAAAAGGGCATAATAATGTTTTATACATATTTCAGAGCAAAATGGCATCTCGGTATCAGGTCGCAGAGCAAGCCTAACGACATCATGCTAGAAGTGTTCCGCGCCATGAAAGCTCTCGATTACGAATGGAAAGTTATCAATCCATATCATGTTAGGTAAGTTTTTTTTTACTATGGATAGGCTTGCTTTTGACAAATATCCCGCCTGATCGTAAGTGATGTGGTCTACAATGGAGCACGCTTGCCTAGAAAGTACCTATTCACTCGAGACTTGAAGATACCCAGGTTATAATTATCGGGAAATACAAAATCCAGCAAAGTGTTCCACTCTTTAGCGGTGCGCATTATAAATGTGCTAGCAAAATGCTTTGTGCGCACTGGTGGAATATCTACCATAAATCGGTGACGCTTCGCCGTGTCTCATGTCTTCCGATGGTGGAAGTTTATTTAATAATCAATTGAATTTAATATTGAACACTGATTTAATTAATTATATTATGTATTTATTTACCAATTAAAATAAACATAATTATTCAGAAATTAATACATACCCGTTAATTACATGAGAACTATGTGTTCCAAAAAGAATCGAAATAATGTGATTGTTAATATTGTTGTTGACTATCTAGTGACGTCACTAACCATAGCAGCATTGCGGCAAACGTTTTCGCCAGGAAGTTTAAAATTCCATCTTCGAGCATTAATTGATTTCATAAATAGAAATAGGCGAAATCTAGCAGCTTATTATTACCAAAAGATGAATCAAAATATAGTATTACTTCCATAAATACGTGCTTATACATATATAGTTTTTTATTCATTCCAATAATTTATAATTACTTAAATATTTTCTAGAGTACGTACGTTAAATAAAATGACAGACAAGTACGTGAAAATGTCGCTTCAACTTTACCAAGTGGACTACAAGTCGTTTCTTCTCGACTTCAAATCGTTGTCCGGGGAACACGAGGACCTGGAAGAGGAGGCGAGCTCCCCCCTTATCCCGCCACCTCCTCCGATGCCGTCCTCGTCGCTTACACATCCACAAGGCCACCACACTATGGAGTTCTTTGAAATGTGCGCCGCGCTTATCATACAACTTGCTCGGTAATTCGAACAGTATCCGCCGCACGATTAACATAAAGTAGATGCGGATTAATATACAGTGTAAACTCTTTATAACGAAACTCAAGGGACTGAGCATTTTTTGTCATTAAAGAGAGTTATCGTTATATGGAGTGAACAAAAAAACAACCAAATTAATAAGAATTTTTAATATGTATGTCTTAGATAATAAATGCTTATAAATTATTGTTTACATATATAGTCTGATAACTTAGTCTGACGTTTTTAGCTATGCCAGTACTTGTTTTGTATTATTTTATGTCTTTTGTTACCTGATAATAAACAATAATACCGATAATAAATATTTACTGTCTAAATATATGAACACATTTCTTTGTAATAGAGAATGGCGTATCGCTATAAAGAATGTTTCAATATGTGGGTTTTAACGCAAACCATCCAAGTTAGGCTCACTTCAACGTTATAGGGAGTTTATCGTTATAAAGAGTTTACACTGTATTTTCGAAGTGAAACTTCTTTAGGCGTCATCAATCCGTGATTTGATTGTATGTTTAAAAATTAAAGTAAATTATTGAATAATATTGGTATATAGATAAAAAGCCTAAAACAATACTAATCTAGAAAAATTAATTGTTTGTTTCTTTAATATTCCAAATAAGAGCTATCGAAATGTTGCCTTAGTAAAAAATATCCGAACAAAATGTAAATGCCGTAAAAAACATGCTGTCTCATTAAAGACGATTAATTTTGTTTATAAAAATGTAGTGAAATTTCATAAATAGCTAAGTCTTACAGTTTACAGTTAAAACAGCATGGTTTTTTTTAATTTATTTATTTATTTGGCGCGCCAACAGAGCCACAACATATGATACATGTTTATATTTTAGTCATACGAACACATCTCAATAATTATGTAGTACTCCACTTACAGGCGGGCACAGCATGCAACAATTTTCGATTAAACAATATTGATTAAATATAGTACTATGTTAACAAACTTGATAAAAATAATAACAATAATTAAAAGCAAACAATAATAATAAAAAATAATGTTAATAATATAAATACTCAATCATGTCATAATTGGAGAATTTTAAAGATAAAGGATTTAAGAGAGGTCAAAGAACTTAAGAATATGTCAAGACTTTGGTCGTAAATTTCATTAAATGTCTTCGATATGCGCCATACAGGAGACTGCATGCCTAAGTTAGTACGTATGAAGTTACAAGCGAAAGGAACATAAGTGCAAGATCTAGAATTTGGACGTGGTACCTTAAGTGAAATTCTCTGTAAAATATCCGGACTGTCAACCAAGTCATTCAGTATTTTATACTTATTATTTTATACTCAGTTTTGTCCGTCTGTCCGTTTATGTTCTCTTCACGCGAAAACCACTAGTCCGATGTACATATTTTGTAAACAATTTATAGCTGTAATTTTCAGTCCAGTTACAGAATATATTTTGTTACGGTAACGTAAGAAATAAGCAGTTATGTTAACGGTGAATCAATTCGGAAAAAAGACACTTCTGGGGCGATTAAATTACTTAAAATCAGTAAACTATAAGATATATTATATCAAATGAATGTACTACATAGTTGTAGATCTTCAAAAGACGTACAAGAAATGTCAGCGATATAATATGTCTATCTTCTAAAGATAACTTCACAATAAGCATTTTTTTGGCCGGGGGGGGGGGGGGGGGGGATGATAATTTTTTATACTACCTTGGCAATATGATTGTGTAGCACCTTGACCTGATGGTAAATATACGGTACAGTCGAAAACAACGGTGACCGTTTGTGGCAGATTACATGGACAGTAGTCAGCATTATACTAGCCTGCAGAAATTACTCCTTTAAGACTCTTTTGAACAACCCCATATTATAGGAAAGAAGGAACACGTTGACTGTGGAAGATCATTCCATATTCACACGGTACGGCAAAGGTGTGAATTTGCGATATTCATTTTTCATGCCGTGATGGTTGCTACCGTATAGCTGTCGGATTGGTGACGTGATAAGGTCAAGCAGCTCTTCAGAAATTGAGAGCATTCACCATGAAACAGCCTATAAAACATATAACTATGCTATAAACCGAGAGAGATAGAAAAAGAAAAATGTATCGCACACGTAATCCAGTAAAATACACGAGTAAAGTAGGTATAAGAAAAAAACAAGGTATGTTAATTAATTAATAATTGTTTATATAATGTACTAAGAAAATATTTTACAGAGGGTAATATTTTTGATTGCTAAAGAAGTTTCACTTCCGTCTCCTATTTTTTTTAATTATTTCAATGACGTCATAACTAAAGGAGATGCACATAAAATCCGAATCTATAAAAGCGTAATACGTATCCACGTAATATTTCTTGTGTCTGACGGTTTGTCTTTAGAAAAAAATTTAAGTCGTTTTTTAAAATAACATAAACTTGGAGTTTATGTTATGTTTATGTCAACACAAATCACAAAACATCTTATTATACTTGAAGTTTAAAAAAATTAATATAGTATATGCAAGAATTTAACATAAATCCACATAATGCCTTAATGTGCTTTGTGTAATCAATATCGAATAATAGCAGTGTTGCAAAATGTAGAACATTTCAATTCTTCGTCTATCATTTGTGATAATATTATAAATAACACGTTTATGATAAGGACTTGCTAAGTAGGTATCTCAAATGCTGGATATAGCTTTTGGGCATAGTTATTTAATATGTAAAAGATAATATGTATATTTATATATAAGCCAAGATTGGCAAAGTTAACTTCGTTAACGTTGATTCACTACTAACGGTCGTTTTCAATAACATATCGGAGTTTACTATCCCAGATTAGTACATACTTATAAAGTACTATCTTCAACTTAAGACAGATTTCGCCTTCCCTCTTATTTATTCAAGATATAAGGGTATGAATATATATTATGTAGATACGAAAAACTATCCACTGATAGGTTTCAATATTAGTGACACCAAGTTATCAGTACGGATTCCATAATCAAGTCGATACGATTCTTCTACATATATAAGATGTTATTTAATATAATTCGTTGGTAGAGTCCAGTCCTTGTAACAGTATTTTGTTCTGCCCTTTCTAGTAGTCAATAGCTCGATTATTTTAACGGCTATTGTGTTGAGAGATAGAATTAAATGCCCCATGAATAAACGTTTATATCGACCAACTTTCACACTATAAGGTGCGCATTTTTCTTTTCATCTTCTTGAATAAATACTACGATACGTAATGCAAAAAATTGGGCTCGCACCTCGAAACAATGAATTGGTGTTCTACCCGTCTGTCTTGGCTTCTATGAGGCTGAGTGTTCTTCAATACAACTCTTGCCGGTTTTCCTACAAGAGAAGAGTACCTATGCTACTTGTTAGATTCTAGAAAAGAAAAAAAAACAATCCAAGCTTTGTTTTTCAAAAATTTATGGACATTAGACATATATTCATCAAATTAACAGTATTGAAAAGTTATCCCATTCATTATTATTAATTCCGTTAATGGTAACATTATTCTTTTCTGTTTAGTCCATAATTTTTTTTTTTTCCTAAAATACGGACACTTAACCAAGTCTAGCATTCCGTCTCACACCCACGCCATTTACTGATAAAAGTTATTTATCCATCAAACTCGTACTTCGAATCAATCCTTTCGCCATTCGGCTCACTGTACGAACATGTGACGTTCAATTCAAACGAACATAATGACGTTAACAACCAATGTAACTGACTATAGTTAACGGAAGTTAAGAAAAAGGAATGAATAGTTTTTTTATTTAACGCAAAAGTGATTATTTAATAACGGTTAATGGATTAAAGGTTTTCTGCCCAACTTTGTATATAAGTAACGTAACGCAATAAAATATATGTTGCCTTAAAATTTGGTAAATCTCTTAGTAACTACCAGAGAAAATAATAATGTTGACCGATAGTTCATAATTTATTAAAAGTATATTATGTAAATTCAACTTGGACAGTATTACTTTGGTGAGATAACTGAAGTTTTGATAGATTACGACTTAGAATGTGTTATATATAGTATATACCAAAGAAAAAGAAATAACTATTAATAAGTGCCTTTTTTATTACATTTAAACACAGTTTTGTTGGCTAAATTTTAAGTTTGGTTTAAAAAAAAAACATAATATTGGTGACGGTTTCGGTACAAAAAAGGTATAAAAATTACAAAAAGGATTGTTATAATCTGTCACTTTTGTTAACTTTAGTGTAATGTGTAAAAAATAGTGTACAAATAATTAACTGTACAGCTTCGAGTAATGTATATATTGCATTATCAATTTTTATTTGGTTATTAAAATCTCTTATGTATAGCTGAATATGTATTTTAATTCAACGACCTTCTACAGGCCCCTTTCGCACATGTGACCACCGCGAGCTTGGGTATGTAACTGCTAATTTTAGCTATGAATAATTTTGCTTTTTAAGCACAATTGTCAATTACACAAACATTTTTAATTCAGAATTTTTTTTTCAATCAGATTATAAATACATTGCAATTCGAAAGTAAAGATGCCATTTGAGAAAGAATTTTTGAGAGTCGCTGGACGTAATAGCGGCTCCTTGGTAGTTTGTTACCTATATCCGTGATTTAAAAACTTCATAGAAGATTAGGAAATACCAAAGCCTTTGACGTTGCTTCAAAGAATTTAATCCTTGTAAGCGATTCGTATGTCGGCTGTAAGCTAGTGTAATAAGATTTTTTGAAGTGAAATCAATGTGATATGAGACGAAAAAGCTAAACTAAAAAGAGGAACCCATTTATGCCTAGTGCCTACAGGATTTCCTATTATCTCCGACTCCTTGTACGTGCGTGTGCGCTTTTTTTTCTAGAACTGGCTACACTGTTAGCCTGAGGAGCCCTATCCAAAAACAGAGCCGCTGATGGCTTTTACAGCTTTACGGGGCTTGGAGGCGAGCGCTTAAGGCACTCAACCGCGAAAGCTTGGGCAACAGGATGCCAAAGTGGCCGGACCTCTACTTGGGCTGTTGCCGCGATTGCAATTAAGTCGCGATCTGACTAATTCCCTATCCGTAAAATTCGAGCTAAACTAACTGTGGACGCGTCAACTAAACAATATAGAATGTCGCTAATCCACGAGTGGGGAGATTAAGAATATGAGAAAAAAAAAATTGGTTGCCTGTAAAGTCGGTATACGGGCGAAAGTTTTACGTGACAACGACTTTATGTCTGTCTCTCTCGCTCTTAGGCGGGCTAACCATGCCCGAGTGGAAGGGACGCGTGCCTCTCACTCGCTCTCATTGTGAGCGCATAACGTGAGCGGAGCGTAACGCAGTTTCTTGAAGTGTCACCCGGCAAACCAATTTATAAGACGTTGTCACGTCAAAACTGAATAAGTATAGAAGCAACTGCACCGCTTATTCTACGATCACCTTTATTTGTGTTCTTTGTTATTCTTTGTCAATGTCTTGTACAACCCATGTTTTATTTAATTGTTTAATCCTAAATAATCTAAGTTCTTTCAATAATTATTAAGAGGTTATGGGCTATTATTGATTTCCAAATAATAAAATTAGTATTCTACCGAAAAAGTTTCGCGATTCGGTGGTATATAATTATACTTTCAATCCGCCGTGTTGTATTTTTTCTTTCAGCCATTTCAGCTCATATAAAATAAATCATGGTTTCACAAATATCAATGGGAACTATTGAAAAACTGATTGGCAGGGAAAACTATCCTACATGGAAATTTGCCGTGAAAAATTATTTGGAACATGAGAACTTATGGGAAACAATTGAACCGAGTGCAGACTATGTACAAGACAGTAAAAAGGATATAAAGGCAAGGTCAAAAATAATACTTTTAATTGATCCGATTAACTACGTCCATGTGCATGAGGCGACTACAGCGAAACAGGTATGGTCAAAATTAGAAAAAGTATTTGATGACTCCGGGCTCAGTAGAAAAGTAGGTTTATTACGAGATCTGATTTCAACCACTTTGGATAACAGTTCTAGTGTTGAAGATTATATTAACAAAATGATGAGAACAGCTCATAAGCTTAGAAATATACATTTTGTAGTAGGAGACGAGTGGCTTGGTACTTTGCTGCTCGCTGGCCTCCCTGATGTCTACAAACCGATTATCATGGCTATTGAGAGCTCAGGTGTGTCAGTTACTGCTGATTTTGTTAAAACAAAGCTGCTACAGGAAGTCAAAGGGACAGATTCTTCAGCCTACTATGTGAAATATAATAAAACTCAAAATATGTCCAAGTCTCATAAAGGTTCACTCGATAAACACCAACAGAAAGGCCCACGATGTTACAATTGTAATAAATACGGTAATTTCAGTAAAAACTGCTATTTTCAGAATAAAAAGAAAATTGATTCAGATAATAACACAAAAACAAATGCATATTATGCTGCTTTCTCAGTTTCAGAAACATTGGAAAAAAATAAATGGTATATTGACTCCGGAGCATCACTGCATATGTGTAGAGAGAGAAAGTGGATGTACAATGTTTCTCCGTCAACAATAAATAGCATAAAGGTGGCAAATAACAAGACTGTGGTAGTGGAAGGTCATGGTAGTGTGAATTTGCAAATAAGAGACTCCGAAGGCAGACCTCAGATGATTCAGGTCAGAAATGTGCTGTATGTACCTTCTTTGTCAAAAAATTTACTTTCTGTAAGCCAGATGACAAAAAATGGTTGTGAGGTTATATTTGACAAAGATTGCTGTAAAATTTACCAAGATAATAAATTGATTTTGAAAGCTTTGCAATATAATAGTATGTATGCATTAAAAGATTTTTCTGATACACAAGCATTGCTATCAACAGTAGATGAACATGATATAAATTTATGGCATCTTAGGATGGCTCATCTTAACTTCACAGACTTACAGAAAATAGTGGACAGTGCAGAAGGGGTAGAATTATCCAAAAAAGGTAACCAGATTTGCACAACCTGTATCGAAGGTAAAATGAATAGACTACCGTTCAAAAATATTGGAACTAGGGCTTGTGAACCTCTCCAATTGATACATACGGATTTATGTGGCCCGATGGAAACTTGTTCTATAGGTGGTGCCAAATACTACGTCACATTTATAGATGATTTCAGTAGAAAAGTGTATGTCTATTTTATGAAGAATAAATCAGATACTTTAGAGAAGTTTAAGGAATTTAAAAACTTAGTAGAAAATGAGACTGATAAAAGAATCAAAGTATTACGATCAGACAACGGTAAAGAATATATAAATAAAGAATTTACATTATTTTTAGAGAAATTTGGCATACAACATCAAACCACCACTCCGTACACCCCAGAGCAGAATGGGTTAGCCGAAAGAATGAATCGCACACTTGTAGAAAGAGCTAAATGTTTGATTCTGAATTCTAGGTTGGAAAAAGTTTTTTGGGCTGGAGCAGTATCTACAGCTGCTTACGTTATTAACCGGTCACCAACCAGAGCTTTGGACTACAAGACGTCGTATGAAATCTGGTCAGGTAAGAAGCCGAATATTAAGAATATGAGGATTTTTGGTTGCCATGCCATGATTCATGTGCCTAAAGAAAAGAGGCAAAAATGAGACTCCAAAGCAGTCAAAATGTTATTTGTTGGTTATTGTGAGTACACAAAAGGGTACCGATTTTATGATAAAAAACAGAGACAAATATACAAAAGTAGATATGCTATATTTCTTGAGCACACAGTTAAGAATAACAGCGTAATAGTGCCACTATCAGATATGCAGGAAATTGAAACAGACTTGTCATGAACAGAGCTTAGTTGTAGCGAGTCTCTATCAAGCACACCTGAGATCTCAAGTTTAGAAAACAAAACTCAAACTGAGAATACAAGGAAAGAAGAATTATTTGAGGATGATGATAGTTACCACACTGATGATGCTGATGATGACTACATACCGGATAAAAAAATAAGTGATGTACCATCTCATAAAATGACGCTGAGACCAAGAAATAAACATAATACCTACTTATGTGAAAGTTCAAAACAAGCTATAGCTTTATTGGTAAAAGAGCCAGATACCATAGAAGAAGCTCTTTCTGGTCCGAATGCAAAAGAGTGGAAAGATGCTATGAACAATGAATATGAGTCACTCCTGAAAAATAATACATGGACGTTAGTAACTTTACCAGAAAATAAGAGAGCTATTCCTTGTAAATGGGTCTACAAAATAAAAACTGATGCTAATGGCGAGGTTGTACGATATAAAGCAAGACTGGTAATTAAAGGTTTCATACAGAAAAAGGGAACTGAATATAATGAGATATTTGCTCCAGTAGTTCGTCATACTTCAATCAGATATTTATTAGCATTGGCTTGCAAGTACAATTTATTTATTGAACAAATGGATGCAGTTACTGCTTTTCTACAAGGGGTACACAGAAATATATATGCTTCAACCACAGTCTTACGAATATGGAGAAGAAGTGTGTAAATTAAATAAATCCATTTATGGACTGAAGCAGGCGAGTCGACAATGGAATTTGAAACTTACATCTGTATTAAAGGAACTTGGAATGAAAAGTACGTCTGTGGATTCATGTATATACCACAAAACTTATGATGGAATCATTCTATTTATACTTATTTATGTCGATGATTTATTATTATTCAATAATAATGAACAAATAGGTATAGAAATTAAACAACAATTGAAATGTAAATTTGTCATGAAAGAACTTGGTTTTGTACACCATTTTGTTGGCTGGAGGATTAAACAAAACTTATCAAGAAATGAAATTTGCATTGATCAGGCAGCTTATATTGAAAGAATTCTGCAAAGATTCAGAATGAGTGATTGTAATCCAGTTCATTTGCCATGTGACCCTAGTGTTAAATTGATTAGTACAGAAGATAAAAAGAATATACTAACGAACATACCATATCAAGAGGCAATTGGAAGCTTACTATATTTATCCCAAGGAACTAGACCAGACATATGTTTCATAGTCAATAAACTGAGTTGCTTCAATAACAAACCAGAACAGCAACACTGGCTAGCACTTAAAAGAGTGCTACGTTATATAAAAGGAACTAAGGATTATAAATTGATTTTTAGTCAAAACAATGAAGAGAAAAGAGTATTTGGCTACTGTGATTCTGATTGGGCTTCAGATATTAATAGTCGGAGATCTTGCTCTGGATACACTTTTCTGTTTCAGGGTGCAACAATTTCATGGTGTTCTAAACGTCAAAACACTGTTGCTATGTCAACTATGGAAGCAGAATATATGTCACTTGCGACTGCTACTCAAGAAGCAATGTGGCTTAGATATTTGGAGTTTGAATTACACCGTGATGTCGGGACTTCACCCACTGTTATATATTGTGATAATCAAAGTACTATTAAATTCGCAGGTACAGAATCGTACTGTGCCCGCAGCAAGCATATAGATATCAGGTATCATTTTCTTCGAGAGAAGGTTGCTAAAAAGGAGATAGAAGTTACATATGTTGGAACTCAAAATATGGTTGCCGATATCCTGACAAAATCTACTTCGCAGATGAAGATTGAAAAATGTTCAAGATCTATGCGTTTGCGCTTAAAGGGAGGATGTTAAAATAAACTCAACCATAGATACTATGTAACCTTGTTAATGTCTGTTTAAAAAAAAAAAAAAATTATTCTCTGTCAATGTCATAAACAACCGATGTTTTATTTATTTGTTTAATCCTAAATAATCTAAGTTCTTTCAATAATTATTAAGAAATATAATACACGATTCGAGATAAATTGACTCGCGGCGGCGGTGGTCAATCATAGACTATCCTTAACAGGGACAATGTGCGGTGCAGCGAAATAATAAAGAAAAAAAAACTAATAACAAATCTACCCCCAATAAATAATAAACTTAATTGCTAATGATAAAGCATTAGGCTCTAACACGAACATACACAGATATACATGTTGCTTCCTTCCTCTCGAGAGGAAAGAAGGAACATGTGTATATGTATTTAGTGATCTGAAATATGATCTACACTAAATAATTAAAAAAAAAGGTTCCTTACAGATTCTATGTACCTATATACCTATGTGGTGTGCACGTATGTGTGTGGGTAGCTAAGTGATTGCAAGTGCAGTGTCACCTGTATCGCGCGGATGGCTGCCAGGCTCAAGGGTTTCACACCGAGGAACGGACCTAGGCGTGTGCGCTTGCGTATTACGAAGCCTTGGTTAAAGGCGTCATAGCGAGCGTGGTGTATTTTTAATGTGTATCGTTTTTGTGAATATTTTTATGTTTTATTTAGGTTTCACTTCTACCGCGTGTGAAGAAATAATAAAAGTCTACGATCTTCAAGACTTAAAAGTTCAAGTATCCTGAATCCTGATTTTACGGTGATCGGAGCTTTTACTAACACCCACCTGGCTATCTGATATGTTTACAATAACAATGGTTATTTAACCTTTTATAACAATAAATTTGTGAAATGAATTCTCTTTCTCTTTACCTTTCTTTCTTTTTGTATAACACTGATATTTTACGATGGTTGTAAAACAACTTTGATTATTTTAAAAATTCATTATTATGGTGTACTTTTTGTTTCCATAATTAGGATTTCTATTTATATTGTAAATACAAACTAAAAAAATCGAAAACTTTTTGTAGCGACATCTCTCGCCACAACTGACGCATCGACGCAACTACGTAGCGACACCAAGCCTCTGGTTAAAGCCACGAAAAATTGTTCAATAACACACTTGAAATATGCAACACACCGGAAAACAGTAAAGCCTAGTGTACATAATTCATAAATAGTACTAGTTTTTCACTCGTGGCTTGACTCGCGCAAATCCCACAAGTTTCTAATTTAGGTACTTAATTTAAATAGTAAAAAAATATGAAAACATGTAGGAATTAAAATCTTTATTTGAACTTAATTAAAAAATGTACTTTATTAGAATGTTTTCAATGGTAACAAGCTCTAAATGATGTTCGATGCTCTGAGTTATAGGAAGGGCTTAGTGGCAGTTTAAAATTAAAATTTTAAAAAGTTTTCATTGATATTTAGATGTAAGTATATAGCTGTTATTAATTAGAGCATGAGATCAAACAGGCAATAAACAAAAAAATATTAATTAAAATACACCTCATCACAACTGTTCATCAAGAAATATTGTGACAGGTACATTATATCACGTTTTAATTAAATTTTTTGGTAATCTAATTTGTATTTACAAAATCCCAGTCCTTCCTTTTTGTGCTGACAAATTTCAACTTCGAATAACGTTTCATTTTTTCCGGCGATGCATGTTTTTCTTTGTTATTCTTCTCCTTCTCTCTCCATTGCTTTCTAATAATTTGTTGCTGAGAACTGTCAAAATCTGCTATCTTTTTCCTGTTCTTTTTAGTTCTTTCTGCGTTAGATTTCTTCTGTGCCAAAAATTTTTCAGGGTCCCTTTCTTTAAGTCATTCTCTATATAACTTGTCTTTCAGATGACATCATTGGCGTTTAAAAAAAAGAAATTAGTATACCTTTCTCCGGCAAAGCTTATCAAATTCAATAAATTTGTTATTAACAAGCGTGACGGCCATCAGGCAAACTCCTCGCCCGATTGCATCCCCTGTTATGTGCTGCAAGCAAAATGTCCACGAGACACAAGCTTACGCTCTACAAGATGTGTATCCGTCCGATCATGACATACAGCTGCGTTGCGTTCGCACATATGTCAAGTCATAACTGGGAACGCTTACAAGCCATCCAGAACAAGTTTCTTCACCGCCTTACCGGTGCCCCCTGGTTTGTTCGTATGGAGGATCTCCATAGAGATATGGACCTTCCCTCGATACATGCATATGCCAAACACCTTTCTCGCTCGTATTTCGACACCGCGTCGAACCACGCGAACCCCTTAATAAAAGCGGCAGCTTCTTATGTTCCCGACCCCAACGCCTGCCGGAGAAAACGCCGGCCGCGTAATATATTCACTGACCCGCCCGACCAAACCGAAAAAGCTAACGCGTTCTACGCCGACACCGTCTCTCCAAACAGAGCGTGCAACCGCCCACGCCCGCGTAACCACCGTTCTCTCCGCAGAGGACGGGCGGTCAACTTCGCTCCCGCACACCCGTCACGTCCACCCTCTCTAGCGGCAACCCAAGCCTAGGTCCGTTCTTCGGTGTGAAGCCCTTGGGTCAGGCAGCCGCCCGCGCGATACAAAGTGACACTATACGTGCAACACTTAGTTACCCACACACAACATTACACACGTATGAACACGCACACGTGCACACCACACAGGTACATAGGTTCTGTAAGGGACTTTTTTTTTTCTTTTTTTGCGCTAGTTAGACTAATGCGCTAGTTAGTGTAGAAAAACCATTCCGATTAACAAATACACATACGCATGGTCCACTCCTTCCTCCCAGGAGGAGGGGAACGTGCATATGAGTATATATTAGTTAGCTCGAATTCTCATAAGATTAGGGAATTAGCTAGATCGCGACTTTTTCGCATTCGCGACGACCGCCCGAGCCGAGGTTCGGCCACTCTGGCACCCTCGTGCGGGTCGTCACAAACTTTCGCGGCTGAGTGCCCTAAGCGCTCGCCCCCAAGTCCGGTGAAGCTGTAAAAGCCGCAGCGGCTCTGTAAAAAAAAAAAAAAAAAAAAAAAAAAAAAAAAAAAAAAAAAAAAACCATCAGGCAAACAACAAATCGGATGGAGGTATTATAACTATCATTTTAATCAAGTTTTCAAGGCTAACCCTGAAATCGGAATATAAGAAAAACAGTTTTTTTCATGGAACAAAGTTCATTGACTTATGACGAAATGTATGAAACAGCTCGATTTCAGGGTTTCCTCAATAGGAACAGTCATTCACAATGTTGACTACAATGAGCGCCCTTCAACTTAGTACTATCGCATATGCATAATGCGTAACTCTGTATACAATTTACATGAACCATTCCGTTTCACCATTATATTTCACAACCAATCCCAAAGCAAACATTAGCATAGGCCAATAAATGAAAATTAATTCACTATTTAATAGCTCGTATCCTTCTATACACAATACAAAAGAAACAAACGCATTCACATTCATAGCTCTCCATTAGGATCTCTCGTGTATTATGGATGCCATGTTAACATACAGAAACACACACAACTAACACTCAAACCAGAAACCGAATATTGAAATTCATCATATTCGGCCGGCCGGGAATCGAACCCGTAGGTAAAAGGTAGATACGCTATCGCTAAACCACGGAGGTCAATAGTATGTATGATTCAACTATCTAACAATGTAAACTAGGTTTAATGAATTTTCTCATGTGTTACGTAACGCAAAACATAACACACGTAACATGCGAGAACAAACACACTCGAAAATATTACCACTTTAAGGCAATAAAACATATAAATACAGTTCAATTGTACAAAGAACAGGTTGATTCCTCAAAAAACGATATATTCTACAGCAATTATGACATTAGCCAAATAAATTTCAACACTTACCTTGTCAAATGACGTTGATTAATTCGTAAAAACTAGATGACAAAAATTTCGATCACAACAACTTTACGAATTGCTTCCATACTAAACTGATTGACAGATGTTTCATATTTCTACAACGTCCCACGTATGTTTGCCAACATGAAAAAATACTTTAAGCGTTGCTAGGCTTCTAAAATTAAAAATTACTATGGATTGTGTGCTTTGTCACACACGGGAATTACATTTGGAACATTTTTTCTATTGCATGTTTTTAAAAATTAAAGCCTATTATCGATTATTAGCTTGTATTGTACTAATGCCATAGCTCTACAGATTAGTTAGGATTTATCACATACATGATAAAAAGTTGTATAAAGCTAAAAACTTCAAAAACTTGCCGTCATATGGACGAGGGTCATTTTGTTTTTCTATAGAAGCTAAAATCAACCCAAAATAGTAAACGTAAATTTACTTACTAAAATAAGTTATTTTAAGATTTTTATTACGCCATGATACGAAGGAATATCCTAAATATCGTTAGGACTTTAAATTGCGTGAGAAATTATAGTAGTTTTTTTATATTTAATTTTTTTATTTAGGATCCCTTTTTTTTGCAATGAACACTTTTTCGTGGCCTTACCCATCTATCGAGCCACATAAGACGCATCCTACTATCCTACATTGCGCTATAGAAATTTACTCTATCGTTGAGTATATACACAAGAACTCGACTACAACCGTCGGGGCAGCTGCCCGTCAGACATAGCACCCGTCTGGACGGAGGATCCTCCCTTTTCTATGGCGGATGAGGAACTTTGCTCTCTGTTCCTCACTTCCGCTAAACTTTTCGACCTCCATTTTTTTGAACCATAAAGAAATATCTTTTTCAGTTTGATTCGCCATCCATAGCTCCTTCAAGTCAAAATGAAACACAAGTATCAGTGAATACTGTAATTTATTACAGATCTTAAAATACTATTACTTTTTTTATACAAAAAAGACTTTAGATTTTCGCTACGAACAGGCTAAGGTATGTAATGAATATCTAACGGTTATCTAATAATAAAAACAACAATAAATAAATGTTAATGTATGCATCATCACTTTTAATTTCTAGAAAAAAATTAAAATAATGACTCGGCCTAATGAACATTACAATAATATGTACACATTCATCACACTTTACCTATAAATAGTCAATACTATTCATTTATATTAGTTATTTCCTACGCAGCGTGGACGTAACAATATTATTGCTTCTTGAGTAATACAATAAGAATGCAGACTTCAATGGAAGATAACAATTTATCTATCATTTTTAAGTCATCATTAATTTAAGTCACACATTTCACTTCTAGGTTATGTTTTATAATATTATAATAAAAAAATTCTATTAACATCAGACGATAACAATTATCATTCTATGGGCAAGTGATAGACAAGATCACCTTCGTTAATCTTTATTTCAGTTTAAAATAATAGTGTTATTTCCAAATATTCCTGCTCAGGTGTATTTCACAAATAAAAACAATTTAAATGTGCTTATTTTTTATAACAATAATAATTTTAACATAATCGTCGCGTCGGCCATTATAGGGACGAGCGATATTTGAAAAAACATCGATGTCTTGGTGGAATCCAAGTGGGCTGTCTCTTTTTTTTTTGTTTTCGGTGCTACATCTAGAGTTGACGATCTTTTTTAGTAAAACTTGTTTTTTATTTTGCATTTTTCTTATTTATACACCTTCAGACTTCAGGTATAACAGCCAAATGTGGAAACATCAATGTTTTCAAGTTCAACATCAATGAATATCGATTATCCCTAGGCCATGTTTGTTTACCTAATAACCTAAAATGACAATTAAGATTCCACAACTATTTACTGCATTATTATTTAAAATTAATTAAAAATCGAATTGAGTCATAAGCGACCGTTGAATACGAGCTCGTGGGCGCCATCACAGTGATGAGGATTGTAGACCTTGTGATTGGTACGATAGGACGGTCACGCGGCCGATGAGGGCGCGACAGGGGCGCCCTCGTCCGGCTTACTCTCGAGAGAGAACGGCGGGATCCGGCAGTCGAACGTATAACCGTCCTCGCGTTCCATTCTAAATGTACCCCTAAAAAAAACAAACGCGTCTATACTAATATTACAAAGCTGAAGAGTTTATTTATTTGGTTGAACGCACTAATCTCAACAAGTACTAGTTAGAATGTAAAAATAATTTTAGTGTTAGATAGCCCATTTATCGAGGTAGAGATCCTTGGGGTGGGAGAATTCAAAGTCTGCAACGTGCTAGTGCTACAAGGCCTAATACTTGTTTGCCACTTTTTTTTCAAATATCAGAAGAAATTTCTTTATACCCTACCTATCTTTAAATAATTTAAATAAATATCTGACCACATGTGTCCGCTGGGCGCCTGCAGGCTGACGTGGCTGCTGTACTGGAAGGCGGGTGTGTGACGAGCTAGTACGGGTTCCTGACCGACGACACCTCGTCCGCGCACCGTCTCCAGGGTACCGCTCAATGAGAAGATTCTCCAGTGCCGTTCACGTAGCTGCACGGCTTGCGGACCCAAGTTCTCCAATCTTATACAGTAACGCCACTATAACAATGATGAAGCAATGATGGCTCAGTTGGTAGCGTGTAAGGACTCCGCGTCGATCGACGTGAGTTCGAATTCCTGCAATGAACCTGAGCTTTCGGTGAAGAATAACATCGTGATGAAACCTTAGCATGGTGGTAGGGCTTTTTCTAATGCCCGCCTGGCTAGCTACCACCCTCAAGTTGAAAATCTGTCGCCAAGCGCCAATAGGAGTGTTCCAGCAGCTGCACTTGAAAGCCAGTCTTCCACTAGGCTTAGCGTGCTACCATTTTGGACCACAAAATCACGTGAGATTGTTAACGACAAAAAAGAAGATTTTAACATTTTTAATTTCAATATTACTATATCCATAATAAGTTCTATATACTAGGGATGTCACGAATTTTCGCATACGTATATGCGAAAGATTGCCATCATTTGAAACATTCGCTTCAACACTTGCATTCGCAACAAACAATACGGGTGGTCCTGAATTCCTCAAGCGATGATGATTCTGACGTACAATTTGTACCTGAAGACACGTTGCTGTGTGAAATCAAAGCTGAATTGAAGGAATATTTGAAAGAAAAACGTGCCTCTATTTGGGAAATCCCTCTGAATTGTTTGAGCAATCATTATTAATTCAGCGGCAATTTAACTGAGAATTCGCCTCATGAGAGTAAAGCATATCTTTGTCTTAGTATGAAGCTGTGGATTTGTCTCCCGGCTACTATGTTACCTCCTTCCTACAACATGCGAGTCCTTTAAACTATACACGTTAAGATACATAATTTTTCCGATACAATACCGATATCGAAAGTTTAGTTATACATAAAATAAATGATGAAGTGTTTAAGTTCCTACACATTTTTACCCGCCTGGCGGAAGGTAATCTTGATGAATGATAAGCAGATATTTGATGTTCATTTTCAAATAAATAATAAATAGGCGCGAAACAATACAACGCTTAATAAAGACGGCAATGTCGCCGCTAGCACCATGCGCGGCTCTCTCGCCTGCGACAAATATAAGTGCTGTTCTCACTATCAGGAATACATTTTGCCTTGCCGTGAGAAAAACAAAATGATACTCATACCCAATATACTGCTGAATTTTGTGATTCTCGACTGCCCATGTAGAACGGTATTACTGTTACTCGTACGCCCTCGGTTGTCTCCCGATGCACGTCACTCAGCTCCAGCCACGGGTGATTCTTCTTCTGCCACGCGCGAAGCGTCTCTTGCGCTATGAATGGGGGATCTGGAAGTACACTTCCACTAACTTACTGTACCTACAATATACTTACATACTACCTCTTACAAATTCCTATGTTAGGATTATCCCCGACACTAAAATCACTACCTATGAGTGCAGTGTCTTAATTGAAGCACACCTTTTATGTTCTTTTGTGTTTATTGTTTAACTGTTATAAAGCCACTTACTTATTATACCTAGGTTATTCCGAAAATTATTAGCCACAGAATAAAAACAATCTCTTTTTCTTGTAACTATTTTGAATTATAGCTAATTTCAATACAAATGTCTTTGGTGAAAATCATTGTCCTATGTATAGTTATTTTTTAATATATTTTGAAAGACTATATGTCACTCTTCTTTTGTTTGCAACAATGGACGGCTCGCGGGAAGCTATTCGTGCTATGACTATAAACGAGGGTTAACCTTCAAGGAATGTCACCAAAATTTACAAGCAGCATTTCGGGAGTCTGCTCCTGCTTTAGCAACAGTTATTTATTGGATATGTGAATTTAAACATGGTCAAAAGAACCTTAACTATAACCTCAGACAAGCCAACCTACAACTGCACTAACATATGAAAATGTCATCAGGTAGAGTGGATATTGCGGGAGAATAAAGACATTACAAATCGATATATTAATGCTGAACAGAAGATTGGATCACAAGCAGTTTCCACCATGCTGCATGAACATCTTAAAGTTAGGAAGCTTGCTTCGCTATGGATACGTCATTCTCTCATCGAAGATTAAAAATCCCGTCGTGTTGATTGGTGCAATATTATGCTAAAAAATTTGAAGGAGGAACTTCGCAAAACGTATCCTACATTCTTACGACTGACGAAACTTGGATATACAACTACGATCCTCTCACGAAGCAATAATCCATGCAATGGGTGTTTGAAGAAGACGAGTTGCCCACAGAAGTTGTTCGCGGTCGGAGAGTTAATAAAAAATGATAGCGGTTTTGTTTCGACGCAGTGGACTAGTAGCAGTAATTCCGTTCGAAGATCGTAGAACAGTTACTAGTGAATGATATTGCGAAGTTTGCCTGTCTCCAGCTTTCGGGGAGTTGAATAGCGACCAAGGAGCGGTGTTCGTGACATTCTTTTTCAGCAAGGTAATGCGCCCGCTCACACAGCTACTAGAACCATTGACTATTTGAATACTTCGGGGCTAAAAATGTTACCCCATCTGTTGGGTACGCGTCACTTCCCCTCTGCGTGAGGGGGGGGGGGGTGACGTTTCCCCGGTTTGGACGGGAGTTTTGTTGCGCCGGATGCCCGTCTCGTAGACCCCGTACGGATGCCAGTGGGCGGCGTGATGTTAGTGGTGAGGGGGTCCGGGGGGTGCAATAATGCACGATCGCTTGAGGTGCCGGGTCTTCAATGAAAGTCGATATCTTGTTGTTGATTGTTCGCAGGACGACCAAAGCTTTCTTCTTGTAGTTACTCGTTGCTTGTACTTGTAGACTCGTTGAATTGCACCGTGCCCAATACGGCCCTTCTTCGAGCTTAAGTGGTTCGAGGAATGACCGTAAAGAGAGCCCCGTTTTATTCCGTGTTTATTTCGTGTTTTAACTTTACTTTTCGCTTTGGTTGTCCTGTTAAACTCTTTATATTTCCCTCATTATATATTTTATGTACACATGTCATATATCAAAATGTTCCTCTTTGAATTACCTATCCATTACATATTCACTTATAATATACATTACGTATACATTCCGTACATAAGCCAAAAACAATGTAATTTACGGGCGACATCACTATTTTCCGCTCGAAAAATCTCTATAATATTCGATATACTTACTCTATTGGCTTACTCTATATGTTAATCTATTCTATGTTAGTTATATTTTCACATATGTGACACACAATACATAATCGTTTATATACATCTTAACATATAACATGCAACTTGTAATGTAGCGTATTCGCTTACATTTTTCTATAATATTGTCAATATTAATCTATTTTATCGTAACACATAGTATATAACACGTAAATATAATAATAACAACACATAATACCCTAACCTAAGACACAAAAAACAACTGTTCTGTCGCCAACACCATCCTTCGTACAACCTAGATTCATCTCGAAGCGATTTTTTTTTAATTTCCCATGGAAACAAAGATGTTCGTGGGCGAAAATTTTACACTGCAGGAGAGACCGTCGAATAATTTTGGCGGTTATCTTTCGACCACCCGCAACATACATTTTCTAAATGTTTCCAAAGCTGGTTCACCAGAATGAATAAGTGTATTGGGGTTGGAGGGAAATATTTTGAAAAGCTATAAATAAACTTTATTCATATTCCAACTATTTTTTATTTCACTAACAATTTTTCTAATACTCCATGTATTTATTGTTCTTGTTATTAATTGTAACATGTTTTTTTAATGTTACTAAATTGAAATCAATCAAAGTACACTAACCAACATTGTTCGAGAAATATCAGGTATATTTTTAGATGATCTAAAACATAAATCGCGAACACAACAATTTGCAGCATAGGTGGTCTTACAGGTACCCCTCGAGCAGTCATTATCAACTGCTCCAACAGTCGCTTTGACAAATCAACTGCATTTTCAATATAGATTTTGAGGAAGAAGCACTACAGTTGCTGCTTTTGCTCAGGCGCGGACAATGTTAAGTAAGAAAATTCTGGGTTCATCTAATTTTTTACAAAATATAAAGAACAAAGTCGTCATTTGTTTATAGAAATTAGAAGTGACAATTAAATTTCATCGAAACAATTAATCTAAAACAAAACAGGTGACAGACTCGACGCCGGGCGTAGGAGATAACTGCGCTAGAGCAGTCGACAGCTCGAGAAGTGCGTGTATGTCTTGAAACTGCTTGACCGCGCAACGGAATTTCACCATTCTTCTGACTGTCTCGTATATTATAATGAATAGAAGATTGTAGTTCACTATGCAGTCATAGCTTGAAGCAGTCATGACAGATCGGCTTGAAGCCGTCGGACATGACTGCTTGAAACTGCCCGTATATTGCCACCCTTATAAGCTAAGTTTTAGCAAGCAGAAGATGTTTCACAAAAATAATTTAAAGTAATACTTTAAAAGAATAATTTTTGATATAGACACCAACAAGGATACAAGAAAAGGTTTAGAAGCACTTATTTGGATATACAGTGTAAACTCTTTATAACGAAACTCGAGAGACTGAGCATTTTTTGTCGTTTTAGAGAGTTATCGTTATATGGAGTGAACAAAAAAGCAACCAAATTAACAAGAATTTTTAATATGTATGTCTTAGATAATAAATGCTTATAAATTATTGTTTACACATATAGTCTGATAACTTTGTCTGACGTTTTTTGCTATGCAAGTACTTGTTTTGTATTATTTTATGTATTCTATTCATATCTAGATATGTGGTGGAATCGTCTTCCTACACATTTCTTCGTAATAGAGAATGGCGTATCGCTATAAAGAGTGTTTCAATATGTGGGTTTTAACGCAAACCAACCAAGTTGGTCACACTTTAACGTTATAGGGAGTTTGTCGTTATAAAGGATAACGTTATAAAGAGTTTACACTATATTTACATTGCAGGCAGCTTAATTACTTTGTGTATTTGGTTAATTATATATTTGTTAACGATTGATTACCTTTATCAGGATTATGCATGAGGAACTTATCAAAAAGCTCATGCTGTAATGGCACGCGTTCAACTGACGTATATGGTATTATATCATCATGCGCTACATAGTCCAACCCAGGTATTGCATACAGGCTGCGGCTCGATTCCTGATTACCGAGGAAAGTCACTGCTTCTGTTTGGGCTCGCTGGAAAATAAAATATATTTATAATAATTATAGGACAGTGTATATACGTATATATCTGACGGATAAATGATTTTGAATGATGATTCACTAAGCATACACTAAGCTAAGCAGCACTAAGCTGATGCAACAAATAAATAATTAACGATGAAATCTATAATAATATTATTAAGCTCAAGAATTTGTTTGATTGGATGTGCTGTCTGAAAGTACATTTTCAAAATTATTTAAGCATATTACAGCCTATTTATTAAAAACAGTAACCATGAACGTCAAGAAATTTGACAAAATCTACAGGGATGCTTTGGCGACAGCGAGGTGGAGAGTTGGTCGAATAAATTTAACACGGGGGAAACCGCGGGTCACGACTAATTAGTACTCTTCAACTGTAGGTTACAAGTCAATGCTGTTCTTAAATTAACAAGTTAATTAACAAATAAAAAAAGTCTACTATAAACTATAAAGGGAGGCCGAAAAGTAATGTCGTTTCTGCACATGTCGATAATCGGTTGCAGCATTATTTATCAGTTCACTGTGTACTTCAAAGTCTTGCCAAAGAGATTTTAATATTAGAATAACTTGTTTATACGTAAATAACTAAAATTAACATATGTAACTTATGCAATGTATGCTTTTTGAGTTTCATTCACAAGGGTAGTAATTTATTTGAAATTAGTGAACGCGAGTCTCTTTTGAGTTTTTTAAATTGAAATCCAGTAATTTTGGACTTTTCGACTCGTATCTTACTGAAAGACTTACAACTTTAGTCAATGGCATTGTTGAAAGCGGGAGTGGAAGCAAATCCGTTTCATATAATCCAGAAGCTGGAAAACACCCTTTACCAGCCTTGGTCACCATCCAAGAACATTTGCAGTAGATCGGGAAAGTAAACAGCAGGTGTTTGAAAAATGGGTCCCCTATGATGATAATCCAAAACGAAAAAGACAGCGGCTCTCTCCGAATTTAACTTAATGTTAAAAAACGACATTACTTTCCAGACTCCCTAATATATAAAACTGGAACAAGAGTCTCACTTAACGGACATCAACTCATGAACTACTTTCAAATAAAAATAAATGACAGTTTAAAAGAAAATGACGTACTCAAAGGAATTAATCTGTCATGAAAAAAAAAAATTATAATAAAATCAATAAAAAATATGTTTTATTTGTATAGACTATGATTATTGTTGAGGGCAGATGAGTAGATATCGCCTCACAGCAAGATGTTTAAGAAGTTTAATGTTTATAAGTTGCGAGTCAAAGTTGTCATCTTTACCTTTTTTTCGTATAACAAATCAAAATCCTTTATTTCGTGTATTATGATAGATCTTTTAAACGAAGTCTTGTTATACACACCTGTTATTTTGTAGTTATATGATTTATAAATGGTTTTGTCTTAAATCGTGTGTCTAATTGCTGTTAGTAATGTGCTTAAGAAATTTATACGTGTTAAAATGATTTAGTGATTAAAGTTACTTGTTTTTTGATGATAGGGTAAAGATTACTTATTTTATAACGTTTTCGTATGGCTATTTACTTGTTAGGAACTAAGTTTTATGTACTTATGGAATGTGAATATGTCATAAAGGTATACTGCCATGTTGGTTACAATAAATTGCTTTTTTTATTCGTACAGTAAGTACCTATTGACTAATGCGAAGACTATTTGAAGTCTTCTTAAGAAAATGGTCTTATGTAAAAACTACATTAAGTAACTCGGATGAGTCATTGTTATTGTTATTAACCTGTAATTATTAATATTACTGTATAATTTAAAGACCTGTAATAGGTAAATGATAGTTCTAAATATTTAGCACATAACGTAATAGTTGTAGGTATTTTAATGGTTTAAGTATGGTGTCAAATTGTTCAACGGCACGATTCGATAATTTAGTATATAATCAGACTACGGTCGGTGATTCTCGTGGCGGCTTTGCCTGAAATAAATTCAGTCTACTGAAAATTAAAAGTGTTTGATCAAACTAAATAATTATAATTTTATATTTTTTTTGGTTATAATTTATTTTGGTTATTTCAAATTTATATATGTATTCACTTTTAATACTGACCATTCACAGCCCTGAATCTGGGGAGGGCAAACCAAGGAGTACCAAATTCACATGTTTCAAACAAAATTGTTTCAGTAAAACACAGTTCGCATGTACTATTTAGAAATATCAAATGCTGCAGGGAAGAGGCGTCAATAATAAGATTATGCCCCAGATCAGAAATTATCATAGATCTGGGGCTGACTATTCATATATCATATGAATACTGAATATGACTATATATGTATGTAAACATCTGGTTACAAAACTAAAATACATGTTTACATCAACTTAATTTATTTATATGTATATGTACCTACAAAAAAGGGTGTCGGAGGCCGCCTTAAGCCATGCAGGGGTCCTTGCGCGCACATTAATTTGGGGCCTCTTCAGATAGTAAAAAAAAACTATACTTAAAGACAAAAAAAACTACTTTTTTTGTTTATTGTTGTGAAAATATTTAGAAATTTATTCTGGTTTCTAATTAAAAAATTAGAAATTTCAATGGCAATGCTTAGTAAAATTATACTAAAAATTGAACTTCACTTTTCCATGCAAACAAATATGTCATTTCGGGGCCCTGGGAGTCCAGGGGCTCTAGACACGTGCCCTATGTGCTCTTATGGTAAAGATGGAAGTGGACGTTGGTAGATCTAAGTATTTATCCATGGAGAATGTATTTATGTATCCATTTTAATATTGACGTAAATATAACATAACTTTTACTGAATCTTACTGTTTTTTAAATGTGGGGTTACATTTAATGAAAGATTAACAGTGCTAAAACTATTAAATTAATAAAAAATATTAATGTATTAGTTTATGAATCAATAAAATAGTTTTTCATATAAATGTACCTTTTTCTTCCACTCGGGTCTCATGTCGGTGTTTGTTTGCATAGTCAAAAATAATTTAATCTCATTATTAAATATTTAAAAAAAAAACGCAAAGTAATATCAATATCTGTAATATTGACACATATACAGGGTGTCCCAGAATTCAACGTCAAGCTGAAACGGGGTGACAGGATTGATTATAACTATAATGAGAAAAAAAAAAAACTATCCCATGCAGTTTGGAAATTATAGGCATTTAAGAAAAACCTAGAAATTTGGTCAAACTGTAACCATTTTTCAGTTATTGTGGTTAATTTTTATTATTTTTGCTCATTTAAACTTTGGAACCGTAACTACCCCAAGTTTTCTAGAATTAAGACTATTTGTTAAACTATGAATTTAAAATTTTCAAAATTTGTCGACTTTGAAAAGCCCTCCTTTAAAAAAAATTTACTAAAGTGCCTTGGCAAGTGCCATTAAAAGTTCGCGGATTTAATCAGGATTGTAAAATGGTACAATACTTGTTAGTTTCATACTAAAAAAAAACTAATAAAAAAAATAAAAACCTCGAGTAACCCGATTTTTGCTAACCCATTTTACTCAGTTCAAATGTTTTTTATTCGCACAAGCTCTGGGTAGGTTCTTAATTTTACGGCAAAATGATGAGAGAGATTGATAGTGGACATGTTTGCCATGAGCGACCGAGACAGACAGTGACGTCACTTTTACCAAAGTCAACAAAAGTAAGTAAAATTAATAAAATAATGAAAAATCTTGAGCTAGTTTAGTTTAGGTTTATTGTAATAAGGGGCACTATGTCTGGAACCTCCTCGTGGTGTGCCCCGGGCAACGGCGGCCGCTTCACGGCCGACGGCTAATACCAGACCGACGGCGTTCCTCCCCTGTACCCCTCTGCTCATCAGAGGAGACAGGGGATGGGGCAAGAGTGGACCTACTTCGGCTCGTCCACTACGGACGGACTCGTCGTTGACGGCGAAGGAGGAAGAAAACCTCCTTAAAAAATTGAGAGGATACAACCTCTTTAAAAAATTGCTGACGGCGGTGGAGTAAACCACCTTAAAAAACCTTGGACGGACTGTGGTGGAGTAAACCACCCTTTAAAAAATCACGGACGGACGGTGGAAGACAACCACCTTAAAAAATTACTGGACGGAGGTGGAGAAAACCACCAGTATAAAAAATCAAGGACGGACAGTGGAAGGAAACCACTTAAAAAAATAACCGGACGGTTGAGGATGAGCACCTCGTTAAAAAATCAAAGACGGACCTGACAAGGACGGACGGGAGCTCAATGACGGCAGAGGAGGAAACCTCTATAAAAAACCAACCACGGACTGGTGGGGGAGGGGGTGCGTTCATACGCCTCCTTCTCCTGCCGTTACAGGACGGCAGAGGAGAAAACCTCGGTAAAAAATCATGGCCGGACTAGCGGGGTGGGGGTGCGTTCATTCGCCCCTTACCACCGCCATATGTCAAATATTATGGCAGGGACCGAGGAGAAAACCTCTATAAAAAACCCAACGACGGGTGGGTGGGGGACAGGTGGTGGTTCATCCGCCTCCTTCTCCTGCCAGACCGAACCAAGGGGAGATGGGTCGGGGGGCCTGTCTTCCCATTGCACTGGTTTGGCGGACGGGGAGACAGTTCGTCACCGGGTTGTCTCCGTCAGCGGGCGGCTCTTCCGGGCCTTGCCGCCGGGGCGGCGCGGCTGTATGCCAGCGCAGTGCCCGTGTCGCCCCAGTATGGCGGCGGACGGTGCACCGTGGAGTTTTTTAGTGAGTAGGAGTCTCACATACCACTCGTCCCCCGGGCGAGTGTGTACCCATGACGGGTTTTCCACTCCACGTTAAAAAAAAAAAAAAAAAAGGTTTATTGTAATAAAAGTCATATAGGGAAATAACATTTTTTATTACAATAAATGTTCAAATTGTTTACCATCAGCCTCAATACACGCCCTACATATTATTAAAAAAGATCTAGTTATTAGTCGAGCATATCCTCGAGAGTTGATAAAGTCTAGCGGCGGCACTTGCGTTGCATCTGTATTCCCCATAAATGAGGTGCATGTTCGCATATTCTTGTGAAGTGTAGCGTGTAGGCATGGTAGATAACAAGTTGCCAACACAAAAGTCCAATTCCAAAAGAGAGAAACCAATTTTTTTTTTTTTTGATAACGTGGAGGGAAAACCCATCATGGGTACACACTCGCCCAGGGGACGAGTGGTATGTGAGACTCCTACTCACTAAAAAACTCCACGGTGCACCGTCCGCCGCCATACTGGGGCGACGCGAGCACTGCGCTGGCATACAGCCGCGCCGCCCCGGCGGCAAGGCCCGGAAGGGCCGCCCGCTGACGGAGACAGCCCGGTGACGAACTGTCTCCCCGTCCGCCAAAATCAACACAAGCGAATACGGTAAGGTGCGCAGTAGACGAATGAGCGAAACGTACTAACTGGTGTCAGACGCATCTCCGTCTCACTGCGTGGCGTCACTATCTGTCTCTGTCGCTCATGGCAAACATGTCCACTATCCATCTCTCTCATCATTTTGCCGTAACAATTAAGAACCTACCCAGAGCTTGTGCGAATAAAAAAACATTTGAACTGAGTAAAATGGGTTAGCAAAAATCGGTTTACTCGAGGTTTTTATTTTTTTACTAGTTTTTTTTTAGTATGAAACTAACAAGTATTGTACCATTTTACAATCCTGATTAAATGCGCAAACTTTTAATGGCACTTGCCAAGGCACTTTAGTAATTTTTTTTAAAGGAGGGCCTTTCAAAGTCGGACAAATTATGAAAATTTTAAATTCATAGTTTAAGAAATAGTCTTAATTCTAGAAAACTTGGGGCAGTTGTGTCATTATTTTTGACTGTGGTTCTAAAAATATTATTTAGGGTTACGGTTCCAAAGTTTAAATGAACAAAAATAATAAAAATTAATCACAATAACCGAAAAATGGTTACAGTTTGACCAAATTTCTAGGTTTTTCTTAAATGCCCATAATTTCCAAACTACATAGGATAGAATTTTTTCCTGATTTTTCTCATGATAGTTACAATCAATCCTGTCACCCCGTTTCGGCTTGACGTTGAGTTCTGGGACACCTGTATACATATTGTAAATTTGGACAAGATTTTATTTATCAAATGTAAATTACTAGTATTTATGATTCAATTATTTTTAGTAAATAAGAAAAAAACATGTATAAATCTACATAACTAAGAAATAATTAATTTAGTTAACATCTGCTTCTCCTGAAGACTAAATCGTATATTAATAAAAACATATATTACCTAATTAATAATTAACCTTTATTCAAAACAAAGATTTTAGTACACCCAAAATACATAATTAGGTTTGAGTTCATATTTTATTTATATGGGAAATAAAAATAGGGAAAAATGACTTGAATGAAAGTTTAACAGGATGTTAAGAGTTGTGAATTTGTTTGATTTATAAATTTGGTATTGTTCCCTTACAAAACATTACTTATATAGTTTACATATCATAAGAAAACATATAAAGATAAATGTCACAGAAATTGAACACATTCACATGTAGCTATATTGAAAAAATATTATATATAAATAAGATCAATGGTGTGATTATTTAATACAATTCTGTTAAAGGTTATAAATGTGCTTAAAATAAGTAAAGTTGCAAGGAAAAACAGCTCATTACCATAACTGTTCGTTTGTAATATTTCAGAAAAGTCAAATAATTAAAATATTCCTGTTTTTAATTTTTTTTGATAAAAGTGTGATCCATAATTTTAAACATTTGCTTAGTGTCTATCATGTCAAACATACTAAAAATAAAAGTTATTAATTAATATAATAATAATTGCCTATTTTGCCTTTAGATTATTCCACAAGTAATAGGAAGGCAAAATTTAATTACACACAAGTATCAACTTCATAAATTAGGATAGGAATTACACTATTCTGACAAAGCACCATCCCGATTTTCCTGCGGTCATGGCATTTCATGAACTTGTGCTAACATACTTGACCATGTTGTGGAAGAAGGTATCCCAATCATTTTGGATATTTTGAGCAACGGTTGGTTTTAATAATAAAAATTGGGGGCCAAAGTTGGCTCTGATAAGTGGAAGGTCAAAAGTTGTGTGGTAGATATTATGTGCTTTCACTTTTTAAAAGAAAAAATACATGTGCTCGAATTGTGTGGAAATTTGACTGGGATACCTGGCCACAATGTCACTGTGGAAAGATTAGTTTACTTAATATCAAACCAGTGGACTGATGAAAGAAATCTCCCGCAGCCAAAGACCGTGGAGAGTGTTGAGTGCTATTAACTTACCAAGATATGAAGTAAATATGAATTTCACAGTTTTATAAACTTGTAAAAGGGAAAAAAAAGTTATTTAAAAAAGTAAAGTCTATAACACCACAGAATTCTTTTTTTTTTCTCTTTGCATCCTGATGAGAACCTAGCCATTTTTGGCAACCCTATTTATTATGCAAGTTTCTATGTGAATACAGTAAGTTTCATTTTCAATTACATCATAAGAATATAATTAAAGCAATACTTAACATAGAACATAATACGTTCCTATGATGGTTTGTAAATATAGAAATGAAAAAAGCAAAAAATCATATGAGAAAATAGGTTGATGTACTATTACTTAAGTCAAAGGGTCAATGGTGATATGAAGAAAGTAAATCTTATCAAATTCTAGAACATTGATGTTGTTTCTATAAGTATTTTATATCTGTTTATTTTTTATAGTATACTTTGAAATGAGTATGTGAAACATTATAATATAAACTACCTAAAATACTTACTATATAAGGTGCATCCCTTGTATCAATGAGGACTTGGTAGAAAGTATGTGTTCTTCCCTTAACTTCTTTACTGACGTTCGACAACGAGTCTCCAGAAGTATCTGATGAAGGTGTAGCGTCCGAATTCTCCTTCTTGTTAATAGCATCTCTATCGTAAACTCTAGCCAGCCACGGGAACAAGATTACACCTCTATATCCAAACACTTTATGCAATATTAACTGTCCCGTATCATATTTTCCTGATGTCTTTGGCACTTCAAGTTTTCCAACTTCTGCCAATCTAAACAAAATTTATCAACAGAGGTTATGTACGTAACACAAACATTACAATTCATAAATTATAATACTCACCTAGTATAATGAACTACTTGAGAAATTAATAATTTAGATGCATTTAATCGTAATGAATTTACAGGGACTAATTTCAACAATATCTTCATTTTCTCATTTTTTATTTATTTTTTCCTATTTTGTTTGACACATATATTTTTTTAATTACTAAAGTGAAGTATTTGACTTAGGAAGCGTTTCATTCAGCCATAAGTGTCTACGTTGAGAGCATTCGTAATTTATTTTTCAATAAATTCATTGTGCTAAATATTCTATAAATATCTGCATTACTCTCTGGAAGTGAAATAACTTTTAAACTTATTCGAAAGTTTAAAAACATTCAATTGAAATAACGTTTGTTTTGGAATGGCTATAAAAAAACAAGTATGGTATAATTTAACAACCATTTCAATAAAGCGCTAGATTTTCCGCTAGGAGTCAACTGCTACTATTGTTGAGAGTTGATTACCGTGAAATTTCGCTAGAGCTAGCCCCGAAAGCGCAAAATTCGTAGCACTGGTCGAGTGAGCGATAGCGAGAGTTGACTCTCGGTACGTCAAGCGCACAACGTCACATTTCTTTCGCATCGCGCCTAGTGCGCGTGGTGGTGGAGGTATTTATGCAAACAATCACAACAAGTGAATAAAAATAGGTGGTCAAGAAAATTACTAGTTTTAAAACCGCTAACGCCGACCAAGTCACTAGTTTCGTTACGTTTCTTGAAAATGACGTAACGACCCACGTCTAATAACAATAAAACAGTAACCAAATTTATGCTACAATATTATGTCATGCTATTTTTGTAATTAGATTACAATAATAATAACGGTGGTAGACGTACCAGTATCCTAGTACACGTACTGTACGTACTGGTACGTACGTTTCATAGTCTTGTACCAAGTACCAGATAAAAGTTATGCTGGAGCTGGTACGTAATAAACTATTAATACAAACTTTCAATATCTAACAAGGCCGTTTTATCAACCGATAAGCTAAAAAAAGTCATCCGGGGTAGAGGAGGCACCGACGCGTTGTACCAACATTTTGTAAAAAATAAACAAAAGAGGTAGGTAGGTACATTTTCATAAACTTTAAATTACTGTGTATTTGATCATTTTCTGAATTAAAAAAAACATAGACGTGAAGGTTTCACTTCTACCACGTGTGAATTGCACACATAATTTTTTTTTCAATTACCTACTGTTAACGACATTTGTATCAGGATTATTATGCCATTATTATTATTATTATTATATTGCCTGAATAATGGTAATAAAAGATAAGGTTAAGTACGTACAGTTCAAAAATAGTGGTGATCACAATAAACATGTTACAAAAAAAATTAGTCTAGTAAATATTGGATTGAATCCCTACCTTCTGAATTAATGAGAAAACCTACTAATATTGTAACCGTGGTGTGACCAATATAAACGAAGTTGAGTAAATTATCAAAGTTCGATGTGAGTCCAATATAATTAATTAAACAATTTATGCCAATATAATAAGAATGCTATTATTATTTGTTAGCGACGCATAGGCCTAAGCGTGATGATACGAAAATAGTAATTGTAAATATAAGTTGTAAGGTTGAATAATTTATACAAACAATCATAGATCTAATGTTTCTAATGCTTTGAATATGATATTATAACGTGTAGGTATGTAAGAACAGTATATAAGTTATAAAAATGCTTATAATTTTATAGAAATAGTCGCTTAAAGTACTAAAATCATATATTGTCAATAATTCATATTATATAAAAGTTGTACGTAATGTTTTGTTTTATATAAGTAAAATAGCCTTCTGTATATGTTTTATAATGTTTGTAACATCAAATAGTGTGTAAATAACGAGTTTCAAGCTGTTTTAAAGTTGAAATGTTTAACGCTTTGTATCTACCATGTTTATTAACCTATAATGTTAAAGTTAGTGTTTTTGGATAGGTATTTGTATCTACAATAATGTGAAATAGTTTTTATAGTAATTGAATAATTGTAATTAGAGATATTAACGATTTATTGTATTCTGCATACAAATAATAATAATAATAGATAGGGACAGCGATAGTGCAACCACGGCGCATTACCGCGGTTAACGGACCACACCCAAGTTTGGTAATGAGCAGTACGGATAGAGACGCCATCGTCCGTCTCACTCTCCGGCAAACGATATAAAAGGCGCACTACTGGGGCCAACCAGCCCTCGCCCGATTGCATCCCCTGTTATGTGCCGCAAGCAAAATGTCCACGAGACACAAGCTTACGCTCTACAAGATGTGTATCCGTCCGATCATGACATATAGCTGCGTTGCGTTCGCACATATGTCAAGTTATAACTGGGAACGCTTACAAGCCATCCAGAATAAGTTTCTTCACCGCCTTACCGGTGCCCCCTGGTTTGTTCGTATGGAGGATCTCCATAGAGATATGGACCTTCCTTCGATACATGCATATGCCAAACACCTTTCTCGCACCTGCGTGTGTGTACCTTAATGTTTCGCCCTCTTCACGCCTAGTAGTTTCGGGTGTGAACAGGGGCGGTCGCACGTAGGGAGAAGGGCTCGCACGCACTGGTTTCCAGACAGCTGGTTACCGTAGCGTGTTATCCGCCGTCGGTTATACAGAGTACGAGGGAATCGTTTCCGTCGCGTTCGCGCCCTCGGTGCGCGGTCCCGCTCTGTATTGGTTGACGTAGCACATTTGTTGTGGGCAGACGCACGCGCCCATTTTATTATTCTTGGAGGACCTATCCATTCTATCACTGTGGCCAATAGGACCTATTGTGAATTGTGATCGCTTTCTATTATTAACTTACGTTTTGAGTATTAACCTGACAACAACAAAAACAACAATTAATTACCTATTGCCGCTGTGATATAAAAACAATTTTCTTTACATTTTCGACACAGTGATAATACGGGCAGCAGGTAGATACGCTATTCACATCTCTAAAATTCAAAGGATTTATTAATTAATATTAATTAAATTAAATTAAATTACGTGTTTTGTTGTTGCTGTCGTTTTATTATGTTCTGTGGTAGTTTAGATAGCAGTGGATATCAGTCTATGGTTCAAAATAAGAACCAAGGGAGCAAGGCATTTCCGTCATAGAATTTCCATTTCTTTTATTTCTCGATGACAGTTCTAATTTAATAGTTGTAGTGTTGTACCAAATAAGTAATGATATCGATCGCATATTTCGATGTCGATGACGATTCATCAGATTTTGATTAAAATAAATAAATAAAGATTACCTGTCGTTATAATTATTTCGTTTCATTGTCGAGTACCTACCTATACCTGCTTATTTTACAACAGCTTCGAAAATTTTGTAGAAGTTGGCATTATCAATCACGAATTAATACGTGTAACATCTTGTAATGAAATATAATATTAATTAATAAATTTGTACAAAAGTATCCGGCAGTAGTTTAGTTTCTTACATTTTGTAAAAAAACATCGGGTCAGTTATCGTGTAACGTTTATCGATATATCTCATCCCTATCAGTTTCTACAACTCTGGTATAAACTTGTACGTGTGTAAACGTCATATTTTTATAAAATAATGCATACATAATGTAAAAAAGACGCTTGTTCAAGTTTTAACAGGAGCTGTCATCGAGGAAATAAAGAAATGGAAATGGTATAATCTATGAAGTCAGGACCCTCTATTTAGTCTGTGGCAGGATCGTAGGGTTCACAACTGTACGTCAATTAGCATATTTTTGTATGATAATTTCATGGCATCGTACGATGTAGGATAGCTCATAATTATCGTGGAAAACGGAATATAGGAGCTAAAAAAATGTCATTACGTTCATCAACGAGCTAAAAAAAGTCTTTTGGAGCGGAAATTAGTCAAAACGGTTCTGGTCCAAAAAAGATAAAACTTTGTTGGTACGAATGTACAATCTTGAAAGTGATAGCCATAGACAAATAACCGTGATAGCTGCGAGCCTGGGCGCTTAAAGTGAAGTTGTGAACCCTGGACTAAGGTTCAAGGTTCAGCTTCAGAGTGCTCCAAATATTTTGAGTAAACATAAAATTTTATTCCTTTTCTTTTTTTATAATTTGTATACAATATGCTTATAACATTTTCAAAACTTATTCAAACTCTCGGTAAATAATAGAGTAAAAGTAACCATTTATGTAGAATTTTGTTTTATTAGTAAATAATAACTGATATTTTTGTATTTCTAGCTCCAGTAACTATAAGGCAAACAAGATGCATAGCGTCGTTATCAGCACTACCTGATACCTACCAAATGTTATATAAAACATGTCGCGATTTTGCCGAAGGGGAACTCAAGCCTAATGCGGCCAAGTTCGATAGACAACACTTATATCCTGAAGAAGCCATTAAGAAAATGGGTGAATTGGGCCTCATGGCTATAGCGGCTCCAGAGGAGCTCGGTGGTGCTGGCCTAGACTATCTCGCTTATGCTATAGCTCTGGAAGAGATATCTCGAGGATGTGCATCAGCCGGTGTTATTATGTCAGTAAACAATTCTTTATATCTTGGCCCATTACTGCATTGGGGAAGTGATAAACAGAAGAAGGAGTTTGTGACACCATTCTGCAATGGTTTGCTCATTTTCATTTTATTTACTTTTTCTTTAAAATTGTAAATATTTAATGAGTTTCCATTTCAAGCAATATTATTGTAAGGAGTTGATACTAAAAATTACTTTCAAAAATAATTAAATTCTTGTTACAATAAATACTGAAGATTCTAGTTGAAACTAATTTTATAAATTGTATAAAAATATACTTAATTTAAAGTTAATAGCTGTATTATCCTTGAGATGTTGAATATTGATGCCAATTACTATATTTCCCAAAATAAATCTCAAATTATCAGTTTTATTATATATTTGTGATCATTTTATTATGGTTTATCACCCCAAAGATATTATAAACTTGAAGTTTTGAACAGGATGTTATAATGCAGTCAAGATTAAGTCCAGACTATTAAAAATATCTATCATTTTATCATCATTTTGAATAGTTAGGTATATATTGTGCATGAAGTTTCATACAAGGTGTCCAGAAAGGGTATCGGGTATTTGTAAGTTCAATGAAACAAAAATTATTTGTATGCAATAAAAAAGTTTATTCTTTATTATTAGCATATGAATTGGAGAATTATTTGGAAAAGATGATGTTATCCAAATGATGACCGTTACGTTGCTGGCTCTCTTCTAAACGGAAACGAAGATTGGCGATAACACGTTGACACATAGCTATCGATATTGCTGCCATTTCTGACCTGATGTTTTGCTTTAACTGGGTTAGATTCGTCGGATTGTTGTGATAAACCTTACTTTTAAGGTATCCCCATGCAAAATAGTCAAGCGGGCTAAGGTCGGGGCTTCTGGGAGGCCAGTTGATGTTACCCCTTCGCGAAATGACTTTATTAGGGAATAATTCGTTAACAACTTCCATTGAGTCATTTGAGGTATGGCAAGTGGCCCCATCTTGCTGGAACCACGTTTTTGAGTTGAAACCTGCAAACTCCTGCAACTCTGGGACCAAAAAATTTCGCAACATATCACAATAACGGTCACTATTCACATTAATTGCTCGGCCTCGTTGATCTTCATGAAAATAAGGACCAATTATGCCTTTAGCAGACATAGCAGCCCAAACAACGACCTTTGGGCTATGCAGGGGTCGTTCATGCTTTCGTCTCGGATTCTCCACTGCCCAGTACCGACAATTCTGCTTATTAACATGACCATTCAGGTGAAAATTTGCTTCGTCACTGAACAGTATGTTGTTAAAGTTGTTAAATCGCTGCAGCATTTCGTTCGCAAAATTCAGTCAATTAGCATAGTCCGTATCCTTCAATTCTTGAACCAATTGAATTTTATAGGCTTTTAGATGTAAGTCTTTCTTTAAAATCGAATGTAAAGACGATGTTTTGATGTTCAACCCTTGGCTTCGCTTTCGGATGGATAAAGACGGATTTTGACGAACCGACGCCTCAACTTCTTCAATTGTTTCTTCATCGCGAACTGAACGAGGACGACCGGAGTTTTAAAATTTTAACTGTCGCACCTGTATTCTCGAACATCCTGATCCATTTCCTAATGCTATCGTCACTTGGCGCGTGGGGTGTACGATATTCCGCACGATAGAGACGTTGAGCAGTCACTATTGAATCACCATTACGATAATACGCTCGTACGCAAAATGCGCGATGCGTCCCCGAGTATTGTTCCATCGTGACTAAAACTCCACAAAATGGCGGACGCCACGAACCCCTCCCCGCATCCTTTAGACGCCCCGTTTCGAATATGGCGCGAAAACAAATACCCGATACCCTTTCTGGACATCTTGTATGCAATTTTACACGTATTCTCTCGCGGAGGAGCGCGTCCTCCGAGTGAGTGGTCATCCGCGGATGTACAGTAAAGATAAGCGGCCACTACAAATGGTAGTGGCCATATTGGACCTTTCCCCCGAGGGAAAGGCCATTTTTCAGCTAGAGACGGTGTGCGGGCTCTCCGGGATAAACGTGGAGCCCCCATACAAAAACACCAGCCTGCGCAGCGCCACAACTGCCAGCTGTACGGGCACGCTGCCCGTAACTGTCATTCTCGTCCGCGGTGCGTAAAGTGCCGAGAGGACCACCCCACACGGGAGTGCACGCGCGAGCGTGACTCCGTCGTCCCCCCGAGCTGCGTGTTATGCGGGGAGGAGGGGCATCCCGCGAATTATCGCGGTTGCCCCAAGGCCCCGCATGCCACGCGGCCACGTACACAAAGGCAGGCGGCCCCCCGGGCGGCGCCCCCCGCCTCAGCCATCAAAGCGCAACCCCTGCTGGCGTCTGGGGAATTTCCCGCGCTGCCGGTCCCGCGCCCGCTCCCGGCCGCTGCCGGCCCCTCCGCACCCCGCGTGGTGCAACCGCAACCCGTGCGTTCATCGCAGAACGCATGGGGCCCCCGCCGCCCCAATCCACAGCCCCTTATGGCTATGGATATTCCCGCGCCCCGCGCGCCCGCTAACACTGTCGTCAATAGTAACGACCTAATGATACTGCTCACCCGCGAGCACGATATCCGCGAGCTCATCGAATACAACGACCATTTGGAGCGCTTCGGTCTCATCAAGACCGCTTGCGCGTTCCCCCGCCTCGTAGAGACACTACAACGTCTCGATCGCGAGGCGAGTAATAAAAATTAGGGCCTTTCAATGGCTAAGTTTAAACCGAAAGCGTTAATAAATCTTTCATTTTTTAACGCGCGAAGCCTACTTCCGCAGCGTGATCTCGTCGCGACCTTTCTTAAAGATCACCAAGTAGATGTTCTTTTAGTGCAGGAGACGCTCTTAAAGCGTGCTAAACGTGATCCGAAAATCGCGAACTACAATATTGTAAGAAATGACCGGGCCGGCCGCGGGGGCGGCACTCTCATTTATTACAAACGATCGTTATATTGTACGCCGGTAGATCCTCCGATACTTACCAATATGGAAGTATCCGTGTGTAGACTAGGAATGACCGACCACCCGTCCATAACGTTAGTTTCAGTTTATCTCTCGCCGAGGAAAGAGCCTCTCAGGTCTGACCTAGAAAAGCTACTTTCGCTCGGTGAATCGGTCATTATAGCGGGTGACCTCAATTGTGGACACACTTCGTTTGGCAATTGGAGAGACTCCAGTAATGGGGTTAAACTCGAAGAGCTAACGAACGTGCTAAACTTTGATGTCATAGCGCCACCCACTCCCACCCACTTTCAAGACAACTGTATGCTGACAGTGCTTGATGTAGCTCTCATTAAAGGTATCGCGCTTCGGTTACGGCTCATTCGGGTCGTACACGAGCTCGACTCCGACCACCGTCCGGTCATCATGCAGCTAGGTCAACCAGACGACTCTAGCCCTCCTTCGGTCCAAGTGGTTGACTATGCTAAGTTAAAACATTATCTTGCGGACAGGCCGTCCTCGTCCAGTTTAGATAGGATCCCGGACGTATTGGGGTCCGTTGCGGATGTAGATCTCGCGATCGATTCCCTGGTCGACCACCTGCAGGTCGGCATCGGAGAGGCCTCGAGAGAGGTCGAAGAGGCGAGCGATCGCCGCTTCGTACTCCCTGCCGACGTGCGGGCGTTGTTGACGGAAAAGAACGCGGCGACTCGTGCGCACGACCACTATCCGACCGAGGAAAACCGCGCACGCTTACGCGCGCTTCAGAGAGCGGTTAGAGCCCGCATATTATCAGGAGTCACAGATGGGACGCCCTCGTCGAAGGGCTAAGGCCGTCGCATCTGGCTTACTGGAAACTAGCTCGCAGCCTCAAAATAGAGGCTTCTTATCTTCTGGAAAAAGGCAATAGTCATAGGTATCCGTAAGCCCGGCAAGAGCGCGTCGCTTCCCGACAGCTATCGCCCGATCAGTCTCCTAAATACGTTAGGAAAAATTTACGAGCGGATCCTTCTAAACCGTCTCAAGCCAATAATAGAGGAGAAAGACCTCTATCCGCCTAAGCAATTCGGTTTCCGTGCTAGATATTCTTGCACTCATCAAGTGCACCGCCTCACGGAGCACGTTGCATTTAATTTTGCTGAACTTTATAAACCCCGCCGTACACTTGCGGTCTTTTTCGACGTGGCCAAGGCCTTTGATAAGGTCTGGCACGAGGGATTGATTTACAAGTTGTACCGCTTTGAAGTCCCCGATAGGCTAATTAAAATAATTCGCGACTATTTAACAGATCGCACCTTCCGCTATAGAGTGGAAGGTGAATTGTCCACGCCCCGTCCAATACGCTCAGGCGTTCCCCAAGGTTCGATCCTGGCTCCTAGCCTATTTAACCTGTACGTCAGTGACCTACCTCGACTCCCGGAGGTCGAGGAAGGGCTATACGCTGACGATACAGTCTTATATGCCTCAGATAGGAATAGATCCGACCTCAGACACAAAGTCCAACGCTCCGTGACCACTCTCGGGAAGTGGTTTAACGAGTGGCGTATAGCCGTTAATCCCTCGAAGAGCGCCGCGATGCTCTTCGATGCGGATTCGTCACAGATACCGTGGAAGCTTAAACCTGTTAAGCTCTACGATAATCCGATTCCGTATGTAAGAGAGACCAAATATCTAGGGGTAACCCTAGATAGTAGGCTCTCTTTTAGACCCCACATCCGTAAGGTTAGAAACAGGGCCGCGTGGGTCCAGGGCCGGTTGCATCCTCTGTTGTGTTCGGTGAGTAAAATGTCCACGCGACATAAGCTCACGCTCTACAAGACGTGTATTCGACCAATTTTGACATACAGTTGCGCCGTGTTCGCACATATGTCCGAGTCGAGTTTCAAACGGTTACAATCGATACAGAATAGGTTCCTCTATCGTCTCACCGGGGCCCCGTGGTATGTTCGAAGCGTAGATCTCCATAGAGATATGGAGCTTTCTTCGATACATGCCTACGTTAAACAGCTCTCCCGTTCGTATTTCGACACCGCGTCGAACCACGCGAATCCGTCGATAAAAACAGCCGCCACTTATGTTCCGGCACCCACGGACATCCGGTGCAAACGCCGGCCGCGCAATATTTTTATTGATCCCGACGATCACATCGAAAATTCGAATAAATATTACACATCCGTCTCTCCAAACAGAGCGTGCCAGCGCCCACGCCCGCGTAACCACCGTTCTCTCCGCAGAGGGCGGGCGGTCAATTTCGCTCCAGCACACCCGTCACGTTTCACCCTCTCTAGCGGTAACCCAAGCCTAGGTCCGTTCCTCGGTGTGAAACCCTTGGGTCAGGCAACCGCCCGCGCGATACAAGTGACACTGTACGTGCATCACTTAGCTACCTACATACAACACTACACACGTATGAACATACACACGTGCACACCACACAGGTACATAGGTTCTGTGAGGGACCTTTTTTTTTCTTTTTTTACGCTAGTTAGTTAGCGCTAGTTAGTGTAGAAACATTCCGATTACTGAATACACATACGCACGGTTCCTTCCTTCCTCCCAGGAGGAAAGGAACGTGCCTATGTGTATAATATAGTTAGCTCGAATCGTAGGTGTAGGGATTCGATTAGATCGCGACCTAATTGCGAACGCGACGACCGCCCGAGCCGAGGTCCGGCCACTTTGGCACCCTCGTGCGAGTCGTCCACGAAACTTTCGCGGCTGAGTGCACCTTTCTCGCTCGTATTTCGACACCGCGTCGAACCACGCGAATCCCTTAATAAAAGCGGCAGCTTCTTATGTTCCCGACCCCAACGCCTGCCGGAGAAAACGCCGGCCGCGTAATATATTCACTGACCCGCCCGACCAAACCGAAAAAGCTAACGCGTTCTACGCCGACACCGTCTCTCCAAACAGAGCGTGCCACCGCCCACGCCCGCGTAACCACCGTTCTCTCCGCAGAGGACGGGCGGTCAACTTCGCTCCCGCACACCCGTCACGTCCACCCTCTCTAGCGGCAACCCAAGCCTAGGTCCGTTCCTCGGTGTGAAGCCCTTGGGTCAGGCAGCCGCCCGCGCGATACAAAGTGACACTATACGTGCAACACTTAGTTACCCACACACAACATTACACACGTATGAACACACACACGTGCACACCACACAGGTACATAGGTTCTGTAAGGGACCTTTTTTTTGCGCTAGTTAGACTATTGCGCTAGTTAGTGTAGAAAAACCATTCCGATTATCAAATACACATACGCATGGCCCACTCCTTCCTCCCAGGAGCAGGGGAACGTACATATGAGTATATTAGTTAGCTCGAATTCTCATAAGATTAGGGAATTAGTTAGATCGCGACTTTTTCGCATTCGCGACGACCGCCCGAGCCGAGGTTCGGCCACTCTGGCACCCTCGTGCGGGTCGTCACCCCAGAAGATAGTATTAACAAATTGTATTGTGTCTTGAAGAATACAGCAAATTTTATTGTGGTGCCTGTGTGTCATTTTGCATCTTCACTAGTGTTCAACCCGCCAGCGACCCAGTCCATTCCGCTCCGTACTACGTCATCGCCGCGCCTACCAGCAGGCACCTGCGTGTGTGTACCTTAATGTTTCGCCCTCTTCACGCCTAGTAGTTTCGGGTGTGAACAGGGGCGGTCGCACGTAGGGAGAAGGGCTCGCACGCACTGGTTTCCAGACAGCTGGTTACCGTAGCGTGTTATCCGCCGTCGGTTATACAGAGTACGAGGGAATCGTTTCCGTCGCGTTCGCGCCCTCGGTGCGCGGTCCCGCTCTGTATTGGTTGACGTAGCACTTTTGTTGTGGGCAGACGCACGCGCCCATTTTATTATTCTTGGAGGACCTATCCAGTCTATCACTGTGGCCAATAGGACCTATTGTGAATTGTGATCGCTTTCTATTATTAACTTACGTTTTGAGTATTAACCTGACAACAACAAAAACAACAATTAATTACTTATTGCCGCTGTGATATAAAAACCATTTTCTTTACATTTTCGACACAGTGATAATACGGGCAGCAGGTAGATACGCTATTCACATCTCTAAAATTCAAAGGATTTATTAATTAATATTAATTAAATTAAATTAAATTAAATTACGTGTTTTGTTGTTGCTGTCGTTTTGACGTGACAACGTCTTATAAATTGGTTTGCCGGGTGACACTTCAAGAAACTGCGTTACGCTCCGCTCACGTTATGCGCTCACAATGAGAGCGAGTGAGCGGCACGCGTCCCTTCCACTCGGGCATGGTTAGCCCGCCTAAGAGCGAGAGAGACAGACATAAAGTCGTTGTCACGTAAAACTTTCGCCCGTATACCGACTTTACAGGCAACCAATTTTTTATTATGTTCTGTGGTAGTTTAGATAGCAGTGGATATCAGTCTGTGGTTCAAAATAAGGACCAAGGGAGCAAGGCATTTCCATCATAGAATTTCCATTTCTTTAATTTCTCGATGACAGTTCTAATTTAATAGTTGTAGTGTTGTACCAAATAAGTAATGATATCGATCGCATATTTCGATGTCGATGACGATTCATCAGATTTTGATTAAAATAAATAAATAAAGATTACCTGTCGTTATAATTATTTCGTTTCATTGTCGAGTACCTACCTATACCTGCTTATTTTACAACAGCTTCGAAAATTTTGTAGAAGTTGGCATTATCAATCAAGAATTAATACGTGTAATATCTTGTAATGAAATATAATATTAATTAATAAATTTGTACAAAAGTATCCGGCAGTAGTTTAGTTTCTTACATTTTGTAAAAAAAACATCGGGTCAGTTATCGTGTAACGTTTATCGATATATCGCATCCCTATCTGTTTCTACAACTCTGGTATAAACTTGTACGTGTGTAAACGTCATATTTTTATAAAATAATGCATACATAATGTAAAAAAGACGCTTGTTCAAGTTTTAACAGGAGCTGTCATCGAGGAAATAAAGAAATGGAAATGGTATAATCTATGAAGTCAGGACCCTCTATTTAGTCTGTGGCAGGATCGTAGGGTTCACAACTGTACGTCAATTAGCATATTTTTGTATGATAATTTCATGGCATCGTACGATGTAGGATAGCTCATAATTATCGTGGAAAACGGAATATAGGAGCTAAAAAAATGTCATTACGTTCATCAACGAGCTAAAAAAAGTCTTTTGGAGCGGAAATTAGTCAAAACGGTTCTGGTCCAAAAAAGATAAAACTTTGTTGGTACGAATGTACAATCTTGAAAGTGATAGCCATAGACAAATAACCGTGATAGCTGCGAGCCTGGGCGCTTAAAGTGAAGTTGTGAACCCTGGACTAAGGTTCAAGGTTCAGCCTCTGGTTATTGGTCTATGAGGTTCAGCTTAAAAGTGCTCCAAATATTTTGAGTAAACATAAAATTTTATTCCTTTTCTTTTTTTTTAATTTGTATACAATATGCTTATAACATTTTCAAAACTTATTCAAACTCTCGGTAAATAATAGAGTAAAAGTAACCATTTATGTAGAATTTTGTTTTAAGTAAATAATAACTGATATTTTTGTATTTATAGCTCCAGTAACTATAAGGCAAACAAGATGCATAGCGTCGTTATCAGCACTACCTGATACCTACCAAATGTTATATAAAACATGTCGCGATTTTGCCGAAGGGGAACTCAAGCCTAATGCGGCCAAGTTCGATAGACAACACTTATATCCTGAAGAAGCCATTAAGAAAATGGGTGAATTGGGCCTCATGGCTATAGCGGCTCCAGAGGAGCTCGGTGGTGCTGGCCTAGACTATCTCGCTTATGCTATAGCTCTGGAAGAGATATCTCGAGGATGTGCATCAGCCGGTGTTATTATGTCAGTAAACAATTCTTTATATCTTGGCCCATTACTGCATTGGGGAAGCAATAAACAAAAGAAGGAGTTTGTGACACCATTCTGCAATGGTTTGCTCATTTTCATTTTATTTACTTTTTCTTTAAAATTGTAAATATTTAATGAGTTTCCATTTCAAGCAATATTATTGTAAGGAGTTGATACTAAAAATTACTTTCAAAAATAATTAATTCTTGTTACAATAAATACTGAAGATTCTAGTTGAAACTCATTTTATAAATTGTATAAAAATATACGTAATTTAAAGTTAATAGCTGTATTATCCTTGAGATGTTGAATATTGATGCCAATTACTATATTTCCCAAAATAAATCTCAAATTATCAGTTTTATTATATATTTGTGATCATTTTATTATGGTTTATCACCCTAAAGATATTATAAACTTGAAGTTTTGAACAGGATGTTATAATGCTGTCAAGATTAAGTCCAGACTATTAAAAATATCTGTAATTTTATCATCATTTTGAATAGTTAGGTATATATTGTGCATGAAGATTCATATAATAAGATAATCATAAATTTCCCTTTTCCTTTAGTTTGCCTTCAAACATAAATAATTAATTCTTTTTCTTAAATTTGATAATTAATTATAAAAGTAGTAGTTCACTCCAATAGTTGTAATTTTTACCATAACTGGCCCAGGACAACTTTGAGCATTTTCACTATTCTGTACAGTTTCAGAATTCCATGACCAATAGTAAAGAATTTGTAGTTTTGTTCATTTTCTTTTAGGAACACCAATCACAATCTCATAGAAGACTTATTTTACAGGTGACATAGTCGGTTGTTTTGCCTTATCAGAACCAGGCAATGGTTCGGACGCTGGTGCTGCATCAACTATAGCCAAAAATTCAGGAGACAAATGGATTTTGAATGGTACCAAATGTTGGATAACAAATGGTTATGAGAGCCAAGCATCAGTAGTATTTGCAACTACAGATAAGAGTTTAAAACATAAAGGAATCTCAGCTTTCATTGTTCCAAAACCGATAAAAGGTTTAGAATTAGGGAAAAAGGAGGACAAGCTCGGAATAAGGGGTAGTTCAACATGTTCATTAATATTCGAAGACTGTGAAATTCCTAAAGAGAATATATTAGGAGAACCTGGATTTGGATTTAAAATAGCTATGATGACATTGGATGCTGGCAGAATCGGTATTGCATCACAAGCTTTGGGGATTGCACAGGTAGCTAATCTTAATTAATAATTTGCAAGGTTGCCAGTAGTGCTAACCTATTTTATGTCACTGAGTCACTGAAATTATACGAAATCAAATCTTATAGGATTATAAAAAATACTTAATGGTTCATCTTTTTTTTTCAACAGTGATCTTTTGTTAAGACTGCCATGTTCTGATTCTCAAAAAGTTTTCAATTTAATATCAAATTATTCTATGTGGCAGCCCTGAATGCTTGTTACACAATCTCAATTGCCTATAGAACTTAATTTCTGTTTCTCACAGTTTTATTGCTAGACCAATCCTTTCTTAATAGAAAAACTACCTCTCTTGTATTTATCATTGAAATTTTTAGAACAAACCACAAGACAATTAAAAAATTTATCAGAATAGAGTGACAAAGATAAAATGATTGTTTGCTTCTACTTGTAAGAAGATTATTGAATATTACAAGTTAAATAATACCAGAGATAAGGTTAAAATGTTTTGACGGGACTATCACTGGCAGATAGCTGATGCTATAAGGACAAAGGAGTTACATAGGCTGCTTATATTTTAAAAAATGATTTATGGTTCCGCGCAATATAATAATAAGAATTTTTATCTTCATAAAACCTACCGGCGCGTGGCGGCCACTGTGGGTGGAAGGCGGGGTCACCACAATACCGGCTAAAATGCCTTTTCAAGCTTCCTTGAAGGATCCCATATCATAATCAAAAGATCGAGAAAGTAAGTTAGTCGGAAACCATTTTCGCAGCTTTTAATTTTGTTGTCGACAGATTCTTGAAAATAAGGTCGCAACGAATATTCCAAACATTCAAGTCTGTCGCATCTATTGGTTGTTTTACCTGAACATGTAGATCAGTGCATTAGCGGCGGCGCAACGCGGTGGAGATATGGTCGATTTTTAAAAAATCGTTATAGGTTTAGCATAGCGGCCATAATCTCACCTGATCTTAAGTGAACGTAAGGTCCCAGATGGTAACACTCTAAGCCTAATGGAAGATTGGCTCTCAAGTAAACTGCCGGAACACACCCATTGGTGTTTGGCGACAGATTTCCAACTTGAGGGTGGTAGCTTACCAGACAGGAATTACTAAAAGCACTATCACCATGCTATGGTGCCATCACGTTTATTTTCTTCACCAAAAGCTCAGGATTATTACAGAGATTCGAACTCACGTCGAGGAGTTTGTACACGCTACCAACTGACCACTACCAATTTAACACGGAATCCATGGCGCACAGACGGTATATCAATAAAAATAATGTGTAACTTTCTAGGCATCTTTAGATGTAGCAGTAGACTACGCGTCCAAACGTATAGCATTTGGTAAGCCAATACTGAAACTTCAGTCAATACAGAACAAGCTTGCTGACATGTCGCTACAGTTGGAGTCTGCGCGGCTTCTGACGTGGCGCGCGGCCTGGTTGAAAGATAATAAGAAGCCATACACGAAAGAAGCGGCGATGGCAAAGTTGGCTGCTTCGGAAGCTGCTACATTTTTATCACATCAGTGTATTCAAGTATGTATTATATGTCACCTTGCTCTAATAATTATTATATTCTGCTGCGACACAATAAGTGAATTGAAGAGTTTGCATAAGAAGTACTTAATTATAGATTATCTCTATATATTATTTCATAATGGTGTTTTTGAACTGGAAACTTCATTAGCACCAAAGTGACTTGAAACTCGATGAAAGGAACAAAGAAATAAAAAAATATACATCCAAAGAAATTCCCCTGCGAGAGAATGAGATAGAATACATTATACGCGGTTAATGTACCTGATTTACACGACTATGATCATCGTCGAATTGGCCAGGCGGTGTGTTGACCAGACTTGTACGCACTGTTGTATGTACAGTTTGCGTGGTTGATGAGTTCCGATAATTTAGGATTTTTATAAGATTTTTTTTTAATTTGTGGCAACTCCATAACTTCCGTATTTCTTCATCCAAATTAATTATTCAAACGTCATTTTAAAGCTTATGTTCCCTGCTATTAACGAAAAACAGATAAATAACTGAATATTGTCATAGAAAAAAAACTTTCATTAAAAATGTCGCATTGCTTTCATAATGAAAATATATTCAAGTAACATGTAGAAGGCGCGATCTGTTAACATTCTATAATGTGCGAATTATTCGCACGGTCGGTTAGGGATAATATATTTTATGTGTATAGTAGTTTAAGGGCCGAGTTTTCGATCGTCAGATAACTTCATTTTAGGAATCACTTTTTATGTTTTGAAGGATAATCTATGGAACACCTGTTATAATTTAAAAGTAATTTTTTGAATAAAGTTATCTATTGGTTGAAAAATGGGACCTTAATGTTGGGCTAGTTTTTGGCGGGCTCTTGATGTGACGCCTTGTGGTTTTTATTTTTAATTCATTAACTTAGGTTTTTGCCCCTATATTATATAAAATTGGTGGCGTTTTGCGTGACATAGTATAGTTTTTGTGCATAAGTGAAGTGGATTATAAATATAAACTGGAAGCACACATTCTGAGATGTCACAAAACTTCCCTAGAAAATTCAAAAATTCACCATCTTGTTAGGATACTGAAATAGTCATAAGACAGGACACTTTATTCACTTAATAATGGCAATAATGGTCTCCAATAAAGAGGACTAGTTGCCAGGCTAGGAAGAAGAAGTAGAATATTGATCTAATTTTACTTCTAATATCGTTTCAGATTCTAGGTGGAATGGGTTATGTATCAGATATGCCGGCGGAACGACATTATCGAGACGCCCGTATCACTGAGATTTACGAAGGAACATCCGAGATACAAAGATTGGTTATTGCTGGTCAAATAATAAAAGAATATGGCCTTTAAGTTTAAATACTGCATATAACCTACATAGAATATTGGCAATATAAAGCCAATGAGCCTAATAGTTAGTTCTAATGGTCTATACAACCATAAATATTAAGCCCATTTTTTACCAAGACTGCATGAATTTTGTTAGTATATATTAGGAAAAATGTATTTGTGTGATAGGTAAGATATATGATGTGTAGAAACACAAAATTATCTAACATTGGTAATATAATTTTCTGCAGCTCTATTTGTCCAAATTGCACAAACAAAAGCTTGTTCATCCGTTAACAGTATAGGCAAGTCCAGCAATCACCATTCATAACTCTAGTCCAATGCTGGGCATAGGTACCATCTCGAAGCCGTAAGATTAATAAAATATAATAATTTCTCAAAGATTTTTCCTGGCGACACCATATGTCTGTTAATTATTCATCTAAATTAATAATTCAAATATCACTTAAAAGTTTATGTTTTCCGCTATTGACGCAACATACTGAAATAGTTTAAAACTAATGTTTTCATTTTAAAAAAATGGTAAAAAGATTTTACATTAGGAATGCCATCAGTTGATGATAATGATATTAAAGGCGCCATCTATTAACAATCTTTTAAACTAACATGACAGTCACACTGTGAGATTGTTCATGTTCTATAATGTGCGAAATATTCGCATCAGTCACCTAATATTATAATATCATGCCTCCATAATAAAATAGAATAATTTAGGTTATAATTTTATAGAACAAGTTTTAATTTCAGTAGAGACTTGTTAGAATATATGTACATACACAAATATTTTGGTATAAGAAAAACCAAATTTTACATTTTTTTAAGATTGTATATTTATTTACAAGTTAAAATACACATTAATGCCTTTATTAATTATTATAACAAAGTTTTTCTCTTATAAAATTACATGCCTACTTAATTAAATAATTCATCTGGAAAATGCAGTCAATTAAACTTTAATGCAGCTGAATTTAAATCTGGGTAAATACTCAATGAGTGCCACAACTAATGCAGTTATTTTTCGTAAGTAAAAAAAGATATTGTAAATATGGTATAGATACTAACTATAAGAAAAATGTGGTGTTTAAAAATGATAAATATATGTATTTGGGTTTTGATGTAAATGTTGTTATTGTCCTGGTCCTGAGAGAGATTTATCCATGAACTTCCTTTTAGCAAAGCAAAGCCACCATTTACTCGGCTTGCCATCCTCTGTGGCAAATACCTGCACAAAAAGTTTTTTAAGCATACTGGCAGTGTACACAGTTCTTAGATTTTTAGTTTTATATTAAGAGATATTACAGACAATCTGCATTCAGACTGCAAGTTCCATAATTGCAGTTGATACAATTACCTTATCGTCAACCAACTGCGCAGTTAGTCTGCAATTAGCATACAGTTCTAAGGACTACTCGGAGTTAAAACTGCTCTCTGACTGGGATAGAACTGCACGTTGACATTGCAGTCTATTGGTGGTTTCGATGTAGTTGTGTCAATTGCACTAGCCATGGGTAACTCCGCAAAATTTCTTGCGCCGACTCAATAACTCAAGTTCAATTTCCTGCACCGGTGCATTGAGTTAACTGAAATTTGCACCATGGCGCAGCAAAATAGTATGCGAAGCAAGAGAGTTAGAGAAATGAATAAGTCAGCTGACCGACGGGAGCGGTGGGGTGCGACGCTGTCCCTTAGCCGGCTCGCTGCACTGAAGTATGCTGTGCGTCAACACATTTGGAATAAGTGTGTTAACACACCCGGCTTAGTAAACTGAGTTGGCGCAATTGTGCGGCGCAGCGTAGTGTTTGTTACCCATGGCTAAAATTACACCATAACTGTAATCACATCCAAACTGGAATTATGTAGCTGGCTTGCATCCGAATGCAGATTGCCTGCAATATCCTTAAAGCTGCAAAAATGTAAAAGTTTGTGGACGAAAAAAACAAAATGGGTATATAAAATCATACTCAAATTAATATCAAAATAAATTATACAAAAAAGTGAAATCAAATGATAAATTTAATTCACTCCCAATAAAAATTAAAGGACAATTTTTCAATCCTAATATAACTTTATTTGTGAAAAAAAAAAATCAATTTTGATAAATGTTCCATACACCTTACAAAATCTGTCAAAATGTAAAATTTTTTCTTCAAATAGAGTTGAACTGCAAAATGAAAGGTAAAATTAAAAAAAAAAATATTATCTGGTGATTGAAAAATCGTGCCTATATTAAATATTTTATCAATAAGGCTGTTTAGGTTTCTATAAAATTTAAATTTATTTACTGAATAAAGTAATGTATGTGCTGTAAGAAATATTGTTATTTAACTATTTTAAAGTAATTTCTATCTAAATTTAAAAATCCTATGGCTTCATAGTCATTTGTATAAACAGTAATATTACAGCAGTGCCTTTATTAAATGAATGTCATAGCACTTAACATACTATTGAAAAGTAAAAAAAAGCAAAATTAAAACAGTAGACAAACCTTCTCACAAACACGCGTCCCAGTTTCATGCCTCAACTGCTGCAGATATTGCCTCATCAAATCTGTAAAATGTTTATCTATTTAATATTTTATTATCTATACTTTATATATTATAATAGTAAATTGTTTGTTTGTTTGAATATCCCAATCTCTGATACTACCAATCAGATTTTTTTTGTTGCATTTTTTATCATTTTTATTGAGGAAGGTTATGAGGATACTAATTTGAGTGACCGATCTTAAATCATACCAGCAGCACAACTGTGGAATTCGCTTTCTATCAACATCCAACAAGCCAAATCTAAGGATTCCTTCAAGTATTCACTACATAGGTTTTACTTGGACCAGTTAAATACACAACTTGCATATACATTTCTCTTCCTCCCCTTGGAAGACTGGTACAAAATGCTTTTTAATATTAAATCTTCGTCTTGTACTTTTTTTTAATGTGCCATAAAGAATATTATAAAAACTGCCTCATTAGCCTAGTGGTCGAAAGCACGACTGCTATGATTGAGATCCTGGGTTCGAATCCCAGGTCGAGCAAAGTGTTATTGGGTTTTTCCTATGAAATTCTCAGTAATAAACAGTCATGGATATTAATTGCATCTTTATGTCAAACATGAAAATAATGTTGCCACATTAATTTTTGTAATGTTGTGATACCATTTAATTAACTTGAATCCTAAGATAATACTGAATTCAGGGATTTTATTTATTAATTGAGATAATTTGTTATTCAACATACCTGATAATTTACTAATATCATTACACAATTCAGGAAACTATAAAATGTATATATGGTGAACAAATTACAAAAAAAAACCTTCAAATGGCCCATGAGAAATTTGATTATGTCTGCTTTATTTGACCTTCAAATTTGGAGGATTCAATGATTTTTCAGAAAAACATCAATATGTATAATTACTATATGGTTTTACGATTAGTTCTGATTGGTGACATCATAATTTTAAAAACAATAAACTAGCAACACATGGAATTTCATTTTACTCCATTGCAAAAACGCTCTTTAATAAAACTGTTTTTACATATATTTTTTTCTTTTTGTTTATTAATGTGACAAATCTATATTTCAAACAAACAATTTACTCTCAATTAAGATTAACTTTTCAGGGTGAATACTAGTTAGAACACTATATGTCCGTAATAGTTGAGAAATTAGTAGTCAGCTTATTGTCGTAAATCATGTAAAATAGTGCCATTTTAATTTAATGATGGGGATTTTAAGGAGGTCTCGCTTTTCTCAGCCCCAACCAGTATTTACTTAAAAAAGTAACAACTTTGAGGCTATAGTGTAAATATTTCATACAACAAAAAGAACAGGAAAAGTTTGATTAAAATTATGACATAATTGAATTATATTTCTGGTGAAAAATAGCAACCCCAAATGATGTGATGAGCAACCATTTTGTGACTCTAAAAAAGTCACTGATTACGACGGAGTCAGGAACGCATTCTCAAAGAGTCCAAACTGTTATATTTATTTAATTATTAAAGAAGCCCCAACAGCACTCATATATTACTTGAGCCTTTTTTACAAATTATTCTAAATCTAATACAGATATGCGAACCTATTATAGGCAAAATAAAAAAAAGAGTTCTAATATCAGTTAAAACTTTGGTCTAGATTATTCCAATACTAGTTGATTGATATACTTTTTAGTTTTTTTCTAACTGAAATAAAACAGTAAATATAATATACTAACAACTACCCACAATTTCATATGTTAATGCATAATGCAAATTACATGCATGTATGCACATTATATACATACAATACATAACTTAATAACTGCAAAAAATATAACCATCAGCTTGAACATAGCCTTCTATAATTGAATGAATTTTTAAAATCAGATCAGTTTTGCATCCTACAAACATAACTTTACCCCTTCATAATAGCAATATAAGATTTTAAATGAGGATTTGCTTACCTCCTTCTTGAGAGCTAGAAGGTTTAGCATAAACAGAGTTGAGAGGAAACCCTGCCTCTCCAGGAATGTCAAACTTGGATATAGCAAGCATGTACATTTCTTGCTGGCCTTGGTTCTTATTGGAACATTTTTGCAACCGCTTAAGACATTCCGAGATGTATAATGTCAGATAAATTAAGACTCTATCAGCATCAGACTGTAAAAATATACAAAAACAATATAATTTTTACTCTTTGTTAGGGTAACATAGACATATAGGGTAACATAGACATATGAGTAGATATAAATGGCTAAATTACAAAAAAACTAATTTGTACTCAAAGTTTTGTCACCAGCAACAGACTGACTACACTAAAACTTATTTCATGCTATAGAAAGACTGATAAATAAATTTGTAAAAATATTTTTAAGTTTTTAAATGTAATTTATGTAAAAATTACTGGATCCAATGAACATTGCATATTAGAAAATTAATTAAAAATATTGTTTACTAGGAATTTTCATATTCATAAAGTACTTATTACTTTTCCCAATTTCAATTACGATTACTTATTTAATATTATACATACTGAATTTATTAAAAATTGCCCACCCAAGATTAGTAGTGTTGCGAAAAAAAAAAAATAGTGATTGGGCAACCAAAGGAATAAAAAAAGTAGAGACCATTTATATGATTTATATTTCAGAAAATCGATGACAACTAATGAGGCCTTTCATACTTATGTTAGGAATTATTCAAAAATATTTAAACATTTTTGTATGGCTGCCAAGGCGAAATTTCTAAGTAACAAAGTGCTTGCATTTACTAATATGTCCAAGACTGTTTGGAACTTAATAAATAAAGAAATGGGCAAAAATATAAAAAAGGTGATTCAATAAATCTGACTGCCGAAGGAGTACACATCTCAAACAGTTCAGAGGTAGCAACTGTTTTTCAGCAGGAATACTTCACAAATATACTACTAGATGTAACAAAAAATATTACATCATCACCTAGTGGTGCTGGCATCAATTTTAGAAAATATGAGTACACCTTTAAATTCAAAATTTAATTTTACATCTATTAGTGCAAGTGAAATAATTAGAGTTTTTAAGCAATTAAACTTAAAACATACTGAAGACATTTGGGGAATGTCAGTAATGATAGATCAGTCTTTAATGGTTAATTAGTTAATATATTTAATTAGTGTATTGATAAAAGAACTTTCCCAGTATGATGAAAATAAGTAAAATAGTTCCATTGTTTAAATCAGGCTGTAGAAGTAATATTGGAAATTATACACCCATTTCTGTTGTTCCTTCAATTAGTAAAATTTTTGAGAAAATTATGCTTATGCATTTAGTAGAGTACTTTGATAATCATAAAATATTGGATGTCCAGCAGTTTGGTTTCACGAAATCAAAATCTATGACTGATGCTGGTGCTACGCTATTAAGTCACATATTTGAGGCATGGGAGAAGTTGCAGGATGCAATCAGTGTATTCTGTGATCTTTCAAAAGCTTTCAACTGCATTGATCACACTACACTCATACTTAAGATGAAACATTATGGTGTGTGGACCTTCTCTTGACTTTCTAGATTCATATTTAATAGATTGCTGTCTCAAAGTAAGTGTAAATGGGGCAATCTCTTCGGGATCCTTGGCTAGAATCGGGTCTCACAGGGTTCAATATTGGGACCGTTTTTGTTTTTAGTATACATAAATGATCTACCCCTAATGATTGAGAACTGTGCTAACATTGTTCTTCTTGCAGAAGATACTTCACTTATATTTCAAGTGAAAAGAAAAGATTTAGAGGTTAGGAATGTAAATAATACTTCATTTAAAATATCAGAATGGTTTGCTTTAAATAATCTATTATTAAATGCAAACAAAACCAAATGTATCAGGTTTACCTTACCCAATGTACAATGTGTTGAAAGTAACATTAAAATAGAAGAGAACATAGTAGGCATGGTTGATAATAATGTATTCTTGGGCATCACACTAGATGCAAAATTACAACGGGGTCCTCACATTAAAACCTTGGCAGGGACATTAAGCTCCGCTGCATACGCAGTCCATAAGATTCACCAGTTAACTGATATTGCCTACTGCCAGGCTGGTCTACTTCTATTACTTCCCCACAGTTTAATGTCCTATGGTATTTTACTGCGGAGTTCAGCAGCTGAGGTAGATACCATATTTGTTCTACAAAAACAGGCAGTACGAGCAATTTATGATATGGGACCATGCAAATCATTGAGGAATAAATTTCAAGAATTTAGTATCTTAACTTTGCCTTCCCAATACATCTTGGAAAATATAATGTATGTTCGAAAAAATGAAGATAATTTTGAACTTGTAACTAATATGCATAATTTCAATACTAGAAATAAATATAAAATAGTCATTCTGTCTTTTAGTCTTAGTAAAACAAATAAAAGTTTTTTGGGTAATAACTTCCTAAGCACATTATCAATTTGCTGGATAATGAGTTCAAGAATCATGTTAAGCTGGTTTTATTGTCAAAGGGGTATTATAGGGTGCTGATTATGTGAATGATGGTGATGTCTGAATGTGATTTCCTCTCTGTACATCTACTGAAAATGATAATAACTGTATATAATTAAATACTGTAAAAGCAATTTCAAAAAAAGGTAATAAGATGTTTATAAACCCCATCAAGTTTCTTGTTGGTTCTTCTCAATGGCTGGGATATTTTCCAAACCGGTGGTCATGTTTTGACATTCAAAAATGCCTTCTGAGGGCCCAAATTGAATAAAAGATATTTTGATTTTATCTAGTGTTGAATAAATAATTGAAATACCTTTATTTCATAAAACCTGAAGAATACATTTGCTTTAAAATAATTGAGAGCTTCGTCTATGATGTCCAATTCAATCTTGGGACTGAGCGGGGCGGGGCCTCTGAAAGTTGTCCGTATCGGCAATAATGCTAAATTGCCCACTGATTGCGTGTAATCAATTAAAGTGGAATGGTAAGCCTGTTAACAAAATTCAACCAGATCAACTTCAGAATTAACGTATAAGTATGTCATTTCGGTAAAATTTTCATTACTTACAGGCATTATAAAATTTCTGTAACTATTTACTAAATAGTCCTAAACAACCTATTCTTTCTGTAATACCAAGTTGTTTTTGAAATATATTATTTTTAACTTATTACTTTAAGCTATATTCTAATAAATGTGCAAAAGTCGTATTTTCTATAACAAATTAGATGAATCACGTATTTTATTCCAAACTGATAACAATTATTTTTCGAGCGTTTTGACTATTTTGTCATTAGTTTTGACAATCCGATGTATTGCTCTATGGACAAGAAACTAATAATAGTGGTGGGCAATGATGAAGAGTGACATTACGGGTTTACTAATATAGAAAATCATTTCGGAAATTAGTAACTTACTAATTTTCATAATTTAAAAACGTTACTAACTAGTATCACAAATCCTAATTAAGTCATAAATCGTAAACCCTCAAAAAGTAAGTTCTATAAAATAATTTTATTTCCTTAAAAATGTAAGTTTTTATTCCATTACATTTTTTTCAAATTTTCTTGAAAAATTGAATTAAACGCCAGTAATATTTATAATCATCACTATATTATTCAAATAATCAATTTCAATAGACAGCTTTGAATAAAAAGACAAAAAATATGGTTAATAACTAATAAACGGATAATGCCCATTTTTGTACCAAATTTTGTCATGCGCGTATATTAAAATATAATAAAAAGTATTTTTTTCAATATTTTCCACACCTTTAGTTCTGGGAATTTGGTTTTCTATGTAGGTATATTCTTTAAACTTTGAAAAGTATTATAATTGTTATACACTGCGAAAATAGTTCCGTAGGCGCAAGCGGTGCATTCCATTACTCGTATTATAATACTTTTGAACTCAATAATAAATAAAAAAGCAGCTCATTATTTAATTATAAAGAACGATTTTTATAAGTGATATTTAAGGGCGATTGAAGTTTTTGAAAGGATCTTGAAGTAACATGTTGTGATATTTAGTTTTCATTCTTTAACTTAGGTTTTTGACCCTATATTATCTCATATTGGTAGCGTTTTGCGTGATATAGCTTGGTTATTGTGCATAAGTGAAGTGGATAATAAATATAAACTGAAAACATACATTTAAGATTTTACAAAAGCTACCTAGAAAGTTCTAACAAGGGAGCCACCATCTTGTTTGGATACTGAAATCGTTCTAAAACAGGACACTTTATATTCACTTGATAATGGCAGTAATGGTTTTCAATAAAGAGGATTAGTTGCCAAGTTAGGAAGAAGAAGGGTGATTGAATAACAACTGTCACAAAAAAATTATGTTAGAGCCATTATCAAAAAATCGACAGTGAAATAAAAATAGTTCATTTTTTATTTTAAAAATCAATTTTCCTTTAATAATTATCGTGTATAAATGATTTGATTTTAATTTTAAAAAATTGCCTCCCTAGCGCTGTGTTACTCACCCCTGGTAATAGTGTTCTGTGGTTAGTACGTACCCATAATGTTATTTATCTCTGGTACCCATTTTCCGTATATTCATATTAATCTATGGTACCCATTCTGCGATTTGTACTCTGTTAATGGTCTATGATTTGTACGATAAATTCACATGTTTTTGTAAATTTGTAATTTTTTTATTGGACTAGACCTTTCAAACCACTTCAAACTTTTTGACGATGAATGATACAGAGGATAAAGTTATTTCAATCGTGAAAAATATTCAAGAAAATAATAGAGATCAAAAAGATGTCTCTCAGGAACAGAAGCTTTCTACTAACTCTGAAAAATTTTCTGTAAAAGGTTTGCCTAAATCAGGAAGATTTTGGAAATCTAATAGAGAAAGGTTAGGTTATTAGAGAAATATTATAAAATACATATATTTTGTAAAAAGTTTTAAAGTGTGATTATATTTCCTCATATGATTTAAATATTTTTTAGATTTTCGTCAATAAATAAAACAAAGGGTCTGAAGCAAGATTTTCAAAAGAAAACAGCTTTACGACTGGAACTCAAGAGGACAAAAGAGCTATCAAGACAGCTTCGAGAACAAATCCAAGATAAAGAACATCAACGCAAGGAGAGGAGACGGGAGAATATAAAGAAAGCTGAGGAAAATAGAAAGAAGGCTGAAGTTGTCCAAGTAATCACCAACACCGCTAAATTGAAAAGAATGAGGAAGAAACAACTGAGATTTATTGAGAAGAGAGATACCAATAAAGAAGTAATTCCTAATAAATGAGATAATGTTTATTAATTATTACCCTAAAGTATACCTAATAAACTTAAGTATTCACATTCTATTGTTTTTATAAAGGTATATAATTTTCTTCATAATATAGTTAGAATTTTAAATAATTCTCTTTTGTGCTATAGTTTTAAATTTCACTTGAATTATGTTGATCAACAGACTCAACAATACAAACACAGCATTTAGATTGCGATCATAAAAATTACTGCAATATGTTCACATTTTTAAAGAGGTAAGGCACAGAAATTTCTTTGGAGATTTCTCTCTAATTGTGACAGTCCGACTGGTGGAATACCTCTTCCCTGCCGAGGATTGCAATAAAAATAACTGTTGTGTTCCTACAATGAGCAGGGTTTAAAGGTCTGCAACATGGTAGTAATACTGCATACCAGCTTACCATAAGGTGGGTCATATACTTCTTTCCCACCTTAGCTGTTTAAAAAAGAACTAAATAGGTTGCCTGTAGTTATACAAATTACATGGTAATTACACAATCTATCATTATCCAGCCAAATTCCTTGTTTACTGTTTGTGTAAACACGCTAATCTCTGGAACTACCGATCAGATTTAAAAAAATATTTTTTGATATACCGGACTCACTAAGAGTAATATAGGCTATCTAATGTTAGGCTACAACTCTCGGCTAGCCTTAAATATTGATTTTTGTTAAGTTGAGGCCCTCCCGAACTGTTTTATCCGCGTGCGCTGGCGTAATCTTTAGTGATACGGAAATACAATGTTCTATAAAAATATTGGTCCTTAATATATCTAAAAAAAGTCAGCAATAGCATATGCCTATCTCTTATAAAAGCCACAATAAGATATTTTGTGACAAACATTTCTTGAAAATTAAAATGTGATTTTTAAGCATTATTTTTGACAAGGCATATTAATCCTTACGAACAAAACTTACTTAAGGCAATTTTATGAAGTTAAATTCTGCTCTCTTTAGTATGTTATTTGGACACATAGTTTAGGAGATAATTAAAAATTAAAATAATTTGTACTTACGGGAAAAACAATTACGGTAGACCACACATTGGATAAAATTAAAACGGGTGAAACGTGGGTCACAGCTAGTGTACTCATATAAACAATATTAGGATGGAAATGAAAATACATAAATAATTCCATCTAATATTTTTATTAAGTATTCATAGTTAGACATCCCACTGATACATATAAAAATATTAAATGCATTTTCCCAGTTTTTCAATTGATAATGAACTCTGTGAATGCTTTTACTATTTACAATATAACATTCCTTATATGTGGTGAAACTGGATGATAGTCAAAACATCAATCTTAAATAGTTTTTTTTTTCTCAATGTACACACAAAAGGAAAAGAATTCAGTGACTATATTTATTCACAAATAAATATCTATAAAATACATAGAAACTATATCTTCGTTACGTTTTATTTTAAAGACCTTACCGAGAAAACTTCATTTATCCACAATCAAATACAACTAGCAAATCATAAGCAAAAATTGTTAATATCAATATAAAAGCCTCAACAAGAATAATACATATATCACTTCGTCACAGAAATACTGCTCCATTTTACTACACACATAAGTCTAACTGACAGTAGTAATCTATATAATAAAAAAGTAAAATTCTCAAAATTTAATTTGTTACAAAAAGTTTACTATAAACAAAAATCATTAAATCACACATTATACCAAGAATATTCATACGCTTTAGAATCTTAACCGTTATCTATTAAATTCAATCAAAATAATTTACAACAACAATACAGTTGTTATAATAATAACAACAATAGTAGCTTATAATCTATACTTTTAAACTAACAGTTTGTTCATAATACTCGTTTTTAACATACAGAAATAATCTTTAATGAAAACATCAGTCTATTGCAGTAAAAACTTAGTTCTTTAGTGTTGAAATTAGTTACGAAAGTGACGTATGAACGCAGGGCCGGCTTTAGAAGGTGCGACCCGGGCGCTGGTAGGGCCCAAGAGGATACTGCCTGTTTAATGCCAGGAGGACTTCTAAATTTCATTATATTGATACAATAGTAGGTAAGGCACCTTGCCTTAATTTGCCTTCAGCCTGGCCGATGAAGATCCAGGCGCGAATCTAGAGTTTCAGTGTTGGGGGCGAGGTCGTATTTGTAGTATCACAAAAATTCAACTATTATAAGATAACACATTATAAGAAATCTATATATATATCTTAAAATGAACATGGACAAGACGAAAATCATGTCGAATATCCATTTGGTGCCCACCCCAGTATCAGTTGGGAACTCTTGTCTAGAAGTTGTTGAAGAATATGTCTACCTGGGACAAACAGTCCAGTTAGGTAGGTCCAACTTTGAAAAAGAGGTCAGTCGACGAATCCAACTCGGCTGGGCAGCGTTCGGGAAACTGCGCGACGTCTTCTCGTCCAAAATACCTCAGTGCCTCAAGACGAAAGTCTTTGACCAGTGTGTGTTGCCAGTGATGACATACGGCACAGAGACGTGGTCGCTCACTGTGGGCCTCATAAGAAAGCTCAAGGTCGCTCAGCGAGCTATGGAGAGGGCTATACTTAGTGTTTCTCTACGAGACCGAATCAGAAATGAGGAGATCCGTAGACAAACTAAGGTAACCGACATAGCCAAAAGGATTAGCAAGTTGAAGTGGCAGTGGGCGAGGCACATAGTTCGGAGAACTGACGGCCGTTGGGGCAGAAAGGTTCTCGAGTGGAGACCACGCACCGGAAAGCGCAGCGTAGGACGGCCCCCCACTAGATGGAAAGACGACATAATAAAGGTCGCTGGGAGCCGTTGGGTGCAGGCCGCACAAGATCGGTCGCTCTGGAGATCTATGGGGGAGGCCTATGTTCAGCAGTGGACGTCCTGCGGCTGAAATGATGATGATGATGATATATATAAAACGATAGAGGTTTGTTGTTGTGCGCGCATCACGCAAAAACTTTTTTTTACTAAATAGATACTTATTCCTTATTTAAAAAAAAAATCATATCTTTATAAGCAATAATTTGTAGATAAGGCGTGCGGAGCCGCGGGACCAGCTAGTAAAAAATATATTTTTGTATGATATTAAAGATTATATTTAGTTTTTGGAGGAGCCATCTCACCCCTTCGTCTTGAATTCGCGCCTGTGGAGATGAAGCCCAATAAGGGCGCTATAAAACATTACGCCCAGGACGCTGTGATAGTCTAAAGCTGGCACTGTATTCTGTGAAAATAGTTAATATGTATGAGATTCACTGAAAGATCTTACTTAACTTATATATTATCTGATTGTTTATTTTGCTTGTGTGTTAATCAACAAATATACGTACACTTTAGAGAGGATATAGATAATTCATTTATAAAAAAAATACTTTTCGTTTATTCTGATCAAAGGCCCTATTAAAAGGCACTGTCGCGACCGTGCGTGCGAGTTAAGGCAAACCCAATGGAAGCTACTAAAGAAAAACCCCTTCTATGCATTTCCTGGAGGTAACTCAGTATACGCATTATGTGAGAGATACAAAAAAGTTTTTTTTTAATTTGTAAAAGTGTTTTGTCTTATTCCTATTTTGCATTACACATAATAAACAATAACATGCCGTATTGTTTTATAAACGTAAGTGACAAGTAAAAATTATTTTATGATGAAAGTTCACAAGTTAACGTGGGTCTTCAAACAATAATATTTTGCATGGAATGGTCATTTCGTATCCAGCGTTACCATGAAATTTAACAGATACAAAAGATTTTTGAGAATGTAATCAAGTTTCCCATTGTGCCTAATAATCTTAGAAACAATTGTGATGTTACTGTTGTGTATTATGACTATTATCAATCAGTAGATAATATTTATAAAAAACATGTCAAGAACAGCAAAGTGTGGGCAAATATTTGATCGGCCCTTGTAAAGATATAATTTCTTAATTATTGAATATAGTGGAGACAGTGAGATCAAGTCGATATTTTTCCAACAGTATCGAAGGTTACGTTTTGACTCGTGCATTAGTTATTCATTATGGAGCATTAAAAATATTTTATTAGTAATAAAATGTATATAATAAAAATGAAATAGAAACGTCTTCAAATGCTCTTAATTGAGTATTTTTTTGAAACAGTGACTAACAATCATTATCAGTATATATAGTAATAAATATATTTTTTAATTATTACTAGAATGAACATATTTTCGTATTTTTTTTATTATGGTTTTATTCTATTACAACCCTTAGTTTACTACCCGTTAGTGATTATATAATTCACAGATGTCGGTCGTATTTAATACGAATGATGTAATAAAATAAAACCGCTTGACCGTAAGTTTTATCTAAATCATTTTTAAATTGTTTTGTTAGTTTCACTTAAAATTGTGATTCTATATGCACTGGTTTTATTTACATTTATAATCTATATCAATGTTTATCTTAAATATATTATTATGAAATATGATGAAAACATTAGAGATTTTTAGAGGGCAACACACTCAATAAACATATTTTTTTCTTTGCTTAAAGGACTCGTATCTAGTGACCTTAATAAATTAAATTACATTTTTTTTTTGTTAAATACGTTAATCGAAAACACGAGATTTCTGTTACAGTACACTTTTCTAAAAAAAAATACTAATTGTTAAATGAATAAAATAAACATTCATTTATCAATCATATATAAAATTATGTAAAAAAAGATGAGGATATACATGTCACATCCGTGTGACACACGACGCCATATTGAGGATTAAATTCAAAATTAACGTCTAATAACAACTTCAACTTTATTATTTTAAGCTAGCCATTTCTCAAGATGGATTTCTCAAGAGCCATCTCCAAGTCTCAGGCTACCTTTATGTCAAATTTTATTGCGTTCGACTAAGACGTGAAAAGATAAAACACAGATGGCTGTATAGTGATAATATAACTTTAATTTGAACCCGCTATACAGTTAAATCCTTAATTTCATAACCTTCATAACCGTGACACATATTATGTTGATTTACCGTGTGATGTTACGTTTCTGATGTTTACGTTTTAAAACAAATGAAAAGCCTATCAACTAACTTAAAATATACATACTGAATAAATTTGTAATTAATTATACCGGAAATATTAATCAATTCACATTCGCCATATTGTATATGTACAGTTAGTCAAATGGATTAGAATCGCCTTACGGCCGTTTTCAAAAGAATATCTGAGTTTACTATCCCCGATTAGTACATATTTGTATCTTTAACTTAAGACAGATATCGACTTCCCTCTTAGTTAATCAAGCTATAGGATATGGATATATATTATGTAGATACGAAAAACTATCCACTGATAGATTATTGAAATAAAAAAGTAAGGACAAAAGGTTATATTTGTCTAGATTCAGTAACTGAAACGGATTGATAGGTAATTGAAAACGGCCGTTAAACATCAATATGTAATTATTCTAATTATACTTGATTTAAATTTGTAGATATACTTACGAACACAATACATTATCATCGTAATATATCCGGACACTGATTAAAAATTATTTACATAGTTCAATTAAAAAAAGTTAACTCTCAAACCGCCATCTTGTTTCGCATTTTGCACGCAACTTCAATGAAAAACGAACGGTCGGAAAAACAGTAACATGTGCAAATAATGCGGTCATAAATTTGTTAATTACAAAGGCTTATATTTTTTTAATTAAAATTAAGTAAAACTAAAGCTCTATTTCGTCAAAACAAGTATTAAGAAAGAAAAATAAATTGCGTTAGAATTTAGAATTTCTAGAACTTTTTCTAAATTGATAACCTAATTTATGGGCCATAATTGGAAGAAGTGCCTATTTTCTGTCTGGGAAATTTAAATCTCTTCTCTTGCCTTAGCGAGTATTTTATTCAGCATGGAGGCTCTTAAAATATAAACACTTTTTTAATTTTGTCTTCATTGCTAACTGTGTAAATTTAACAAGTAGTGAGTGAAGTTGCCGCGAATGCGATTATCTTCTTGTTTAAAGCGTATAGTATATATGTATAATGTAATAGTATAAATGAAATATCTTATACGAATACCATTGGTGAAATATGCGATACTATATTTTTACCATTTTAATATTTTATAGTTAAATATTATTTTACCAGTTCCATTCGACATTTTGTTTCTGAGTTTCTCGTTTAGCACAGTTCATCATTCTCACTGTAGAGTGTGAGTTTCTATAAATTACATTAAAACTAAAAAATATAATTAAATAGTAAAAACTAATTTTTTATAACTGTGTTGAACATATTATCCACAGGTTAATTAACTAACTGTACAGGGAGTGTCGGCGCGGCGCGCCGCGGCGGAGCGGGGTGTGGCGGGGTATTCCCACTTTAAGCCGAGGAGAGAGCGGTCGAGCCCGAACAGACTCAGACGTCGAAATCTGCGATGTTCTTCCCATTCGGTGGTACTATAAACGGCTCGCTCCACATTCTTCTCAGATCACCCTGTTATAAAGTTAAAATAATACATTCCACTGCTGTAAAAATATATTATTACTTTTTTTTTCTGTATATTTTTCTAATACGATAATTCGGATAATTTGAAGATAGTGAACCTCTAGACGTAAATACCAATTCATTAGTCAAGTAAGTAAAATTATTCGTTGTTCAAGTTAATAAATAGGTAATTATGCTATAACCAGTTTGACATTTTTGAATATTTATTTTATGTTACGAGATTTTGATTTTAAGCTATTGTTTTGTAAACGATTGTGTTCTATTTGAGTTGAAATAATCGTATAACAATTCATTTTCTTTTCTAATTTCCTTTTTTTTATTATTTATTTAATTAATACATTTTGAAATAGAGTATGAATTCTAGCGAAGCATTGTAAGTACAAAAGCTGTATTTCATAGGCGATGTAAAATCTATAGGAACGACCGCCATGTTCTTACTATATTCTTTAAGCTATCTAAGCGCTGAATGTTTTACTAATTTGGTTAGACGCTCTAATATTGTAGCGCTGTAGCGAACTTTTGTTCAAACTCTTATCAGTACCTATTTGAACAAATTCTTTTCATGAACGTTCTTGTCTATCTATACTAATAAATAAAGCGGAAGATATTTATTTTTTGTTTGTTTAAACACGGCTATACTATTTCCATTTCTTTATTTTCTCGATGACAGTTCTAATTTGATAGTTGTAGTGTTGTGACCAAATAAATAATGATATCGATCGCATATATTTATTATATTTTGAACAAAGACAAATACAACAAAAACATTCAAATATATTTGAATTGTCGTTATAATTATTTCACTTCACTGTCGAGTACAGGTACCTATACCTACTTATTTTACAACAGCTTCGAAAATTTTGAAGAAGTTGGCATTATCAATCAAGAATTAATACGTGTAACATCTTGTAATGAAATATAATATTAGTTAATAAATTTGGTATCCGACACTAGTTTAGTTTCTTACATTTTGTAAAAAAATATCGGGTCTGTTATCGTTTTACGTTTATCGATATAGCTCCATCCCTATCAGTTTCTCCGACTCTGGTACAATCTTGAACGTGTGTAAACGCCATATTTTTATAAAACAATGCATACATAATGTAAAAAAGACGCTGGTTCAAGTTTTCACAGGAGCTGTCATCGAGAAAATAAAGAAATTGAAATGGTATAATCTGTGAAACTTCCGGTTGGATTTGAAAAATTATTTTTGTTCATGATAGCCAAATTCACGAGGAATAGTATAGGCTATCTAATATTAGGCTACAACTATCAGCTAGCCAAAATAAATATTTTTGTTAAGTCGGAGGAGGAAGTGTTCCCGAACTGCTTTATCCGCGTGCGGTGGCGTAATGGTTAATGACATGTAAATACAATGGTTAACAAAAATATTAACCCTTAGTATAGATAAAAAAAAGTCCGCGATAGCATATGCCTTTCTCTTATACATAAGCAATAATAAGGTGGTTTATGACAAAAAATCGTTGAATATTAAAAATTGATTTAAGAGCATTATTTTTAGGCATGGCATATTAATCCTTATGGACAAAAGTTATTTTATCATAAAGATAAATTTTTCCCTTTAAAGCATGTTATTTAAACACATAGTATAAGAGACAATGGAAACTAAAAGAAAATTGTATTTGCGGGAAATGATGTTCTATGATTATGATAAGCTACACGGGTGCATTGGCGATGCTTGTCGTATAAAATTAACACGGGAGAAACCGTGGGAGACAGCTAGTCAGTAGAATATACATAATGCTTGTAGTAGTGTAGTCTGTAATCAAACAATAGCAAAGAGTAGAGATTGCTGCCAAAGAATTTTAAAATGTTGCCAACAAATAACTACCGAATGAGTTTTGAGTTGTGAATTTTGTGTGATTTCATTGTGGGTTATTGACATAAGAACCTCAATAATATTCAAACTTAAAAATGTAACATATTGCGATCGAATTTTAACCACTGGGCGTCAACTAGTATATTATACAGTAAACTAGCTGTACTTATTGTGCCTGCGCTCGCGTGGACTACAGAATGTTTCTATCGGGCAGACACGCGAACCAAAGCAAAATGCTTATTGTGGATGATCATTAGAAGATAGACATAATATGCATCACACTGACTTTTTTGTAGGTATTTTTTAAAATGTACAATTAAGTACATTAATTTGATATATCCTCTTATGGTTTACTCAGCGTAAGACATTTAAACGCCCGAAGTGATTCACCATTACCAGTTTATTTTAATTGCGCGGAGCCTTTTTCCGAGATAAAAGTAGCCGAAGTTACACCTTATAGCATCAGCTATCTGCCATAAAAGTCTTTTCAAAATTTGTACAACCGTTTCGGAGATTAGTCGGAACAAACAGACAGGCAGAAAATTGTAAAAATTGGTTTTTGCTATAAGTACCGTATATACATACTTTTATATGCATTTAATAAAAAGCTGTTATTTTGACATTACAATCAGACACTTCAATTTATTTATTTGTATAGATATGTCAGTGTATTCGTACTTTGACGTAGGCCATGGTGAGGAGCGGCAGCAAGGTGAAGGGCACGAGGTAGAGCAGCGCGGGCTGCGCCGCCTTGAACACCTCCGCCGAGACGGTCGCCGTCAACAGCCCCAGGAAGTATCCCAGCAGTGAGCAATGGAAGTACGTCAGCCGCGAACTCTGCATTATATCATTTCATTAAAAACACACAATTAATTTATCCGAAATTTCTTTGCTGCTTCCGCCTGTAATAATCTTAAAATTTAATATTATTATTATTTGTTGAACATTTTCAGATTCATTTTCAAACGTTTTTTGTTGCAGGAAGTCGGAACAACTGTTAATTTGTTTTAGGCGGAAATAGCAAAGAAATTTGTGATGAATTAATTACGATGAATATCCGCAAACAGTGCCTACGTCAATCAGTTCAATTTAGTTCAACATATTTTGAAGGAATAGCGAATCAGTGCTCAGACGATCTTTCGCTATAATAAGATTCCGAGCACATTACTTATTTGCCAGACAATGGGTTCAAGGACTGGTCAAGCAGGTTTTACTGTCAAATAGTTATTATAAGGTGGATGAATGATATTGATGTTTGGAAGTGACTCCCTGTCTGTACATCTACTAAATTATTAATATTATTTTATAGTTAGAAAAAGAAGATAAGCCTGATTAAGTTTCTTGGTGACTCTTCTCGATGACCGGGATATTTTCCGAACCGGCAGTAGTGTTTTGACATTCATAAGTGCCTTTGTAGGGCCTTAATAGAGCAAAGTACTTTATATACCTATTTAATAAACTTATTTACACTATTTACTTTTAGCAAGTCAGAGCAACCTTTAATTAAGGCAACACTTAGATTCTAATTTAAGCATGTTTTGTATTTTTTTATTTTAGTTTAGTGTATGCCTTCTTTGTAGCTTAATAAAATAAATAAATAAATATTTTTGTTTTTATAGATAACGTCGCGATGTAACAATAGAATGGTGATAGGGTATTTTCTATGGCCCACCTGGCTAGCTACCACCCTCAAATTGAGAATCAGTTGCTATATGTGAGTTCCGGCAGTTGCACTTTTTTACCCTACTTTACCTCTACTTGAGGTAGTTTCCCTCACTAAGCTTTACATCACGTGAGATTGAGGAAACGCCACGCCACGTATCCCGCCACGAGTCTTGAGCACAAAGCGCGATAACGGACCAATCTACGTGTTTTTCGACTTCTCCCACACATATCTCTTAAACCTTCTTGTTAACCAGAGAAATTTTAGAAAGCGAAAGCAACAGCGTTCGCACTACTGTATTTAGACCTGAAGAGATTGACATTAAATATCTTTGACTGACATCAGACAAGACCGCAGTCTTAAATACAATGAGTCAATCATAGGTTATACCTATAGATTTAATTTAAGTAGATCGGCAACTCGAAAGAAAATAAATGAGCTTGTGTTAGAATGAGATAGGGATACGAGATCAATTTGGTGGCATCGGCCTACGTAAACTGTTATCAAAAGCAAATCCTGCTTATGTTTGAAAAAAATTAAGATTTTAAAGTGTAATTTAGTGTTTTCTATATAGATGTGTTTTACGAACACTAGCGTATTCCGTTTTTGGTCTTGTTCAATCCATTAATCATCTATTATACCCGTGAGGAAGGTGATAGAATGTCTTTTGTGACATTTTGTGCTACAAAGGCTAATTGTAGCAGTGCGAGCTCTGTTGATTAGATTGGTCAGTCAATTAGTACAACATCTGTACATTTGAGAACCGATTCTGCTTAACATATTACCAAGACCAGCCATATCAGTTGCAAGTTGTGATAACCCCCCTCCCTCCTCCTCGTTGCTTGGCTCCTTACAGTTGGAGTGTTAAAGGTAGTAGAGCATAGAGAAATGTTTTAGGAGTTCTACTTGGGACAGTTCGGCTGTTGGAATACCTTCACTCTACAAAAGATTGCAGCAAAATAACCTTGTGTTGTGTTACTGCGGTGAGTATAATTTCCAGAGCTCCTTTCAAATTCAAATTACAAGCGTCCACAGGCTATGGTAGCCGTTTATATATGTAATCATCTTGTATAAATCTCACCATAGACCTAGGTCCTGGCACTTGTCCCATGTGGCAAACTAAATTCGCCTTCTTGTATGCGTCGTAGCGTAACACGAAACACAGCAACAGGCCCGGCATTACTATATCACCCAAACCTGTAATGTAGTTGTTATGATATAGTCATTAGTCACACATTCTTGTACAGTTGAATTACTACAAGGACATCATAAACTAAATGATTAATAGGATTACAAATTTGGGGACATTTTGAAAAATGTAGATAATTATTTTTCTAACCTGTTTAGTTGTACATCAACACAGTGAACGAAAAACAGAATCCAAGATACTGTTATAAAAGTTTTGCCAGTGGTGTTACGAGATAAAAATCCCCAACAATATCCCCAAGTTACAAAACATTTCAAAGAAATACCCCAAAGTAATATTCATCTGTTTGTTGTAATTTCATAGATAAAGGTGTCTATGCATTCGTATGACATTAAAAGAAATATTGTTACACCCGTGGGTATTAAAAATGCCGTTGATTTAACGTGAAGAAGATTTATTTCAATTCCACACAGTTACAAATTACACGAACTCACAACACTGTTATTTAGTACACTGTGGTTTCGCTTCCTTTTATCGCTCGTTGTTATCGCTTTATAATTCAAAACTGAACTGCCTCGGCGCCGCGCCTGAGTCGCTTATATACCTACACTAAACGACCGCAGAAATATCGTGAGGCGTCGCGAATTTTCATGTTTACTTTCAATACCTACTCGATGATGTAATCGAGGCGATTAGCCCTATACATGTGTGTGTAAACTGCGATTTTTACACAAACATGCGCCGCGGTTGTTTACGATGGGAACATTATTTCGATGTCCTGAGAAATTTCTATTTGCTTCGAGATATTTCGGGAACAGGATTTTCTTTAGCTTTTAATCGGATTGTAACAGGTCGTAACAATATATTTAATAGCTGTATATTGAGTAATATCTTTGTAATCTGTAACTATATCGCGATGTCGTTTTGCAATGTCCATATTGATATAAGAAATTTTTTTTTTCTAATGTTATGGCAATTATAGTACGACAAGTTCGTGTGCGATTGTCCTATGTGGCGAAAGATTTTGGCGGGGCGAGGTAGCACGTCACTTTGTATCGGTCCTTCGTATAAAGACGTAATACTGTTTACTTTAGTGTACTGTGTAGTATAATGACGTGCTACCTCGTCTCCGCCAAAATCTTTCGCCACATAGGACGATCGCACACGAACTTGTTGGACTATAATTGCCACTTCTTCGGCTGAGCGTCTTCTGCGCGTACTACTAAGTCCGTTTGTTTTTTTTTTCTTTATTTAAAGGGTCTTTTACAGTGTTGATGAAAAGAAAAACGTTTTATTTACTCATCACACAACACATGAAAACATTAAAATTATATAAATATACAAATATAAAACCAAATTAAAAAAAAACAATAAGTAAGATGTTGTACGGGAATAAACAGGTCCCTGAAGTCTCAGCATAATTGCTACACTGAATCAGTGCAGCGCTGGTATTCTGACTGGGCCACACTAACAGTCGTCACGGACACCAATAAATAAACAAATAGTAAATAGAAAAAAATAGTACAATACATACTAACAACGTACAAAAAATAAATAAGACAAAAAAAACATCGATTCTTTGCAAATCCAATAGTATTAATTGTTTAAAAAACCCTATCGATTGTTTCTTCGTAGTAAATGTAATATCCAACCGACTGAGCGAGGTTACCGAAAACACTTCGTGTATCTCGAAGCTAACGTAAATCTTTGTTGCATCAAAACATGCAACCCCATATTATTTACTTTCCTTTAGAAGTAAACTATCGATAGTTTAATATCCAACTATCAATTAATCGATACTTATCGATGTTTTATCAAACTACTACGGCTGTAAAGGCACATCAGGCCAACAGCGTTAGTTTTTTTACTGACCGAGCATTGAGAAGTGTCCCTGATGGTGCATAGAGGGGAATACGAGTTTCGCGGGCAGTGAGAGTTTGGGCGCGTCCCGCATGGCGCCGCCCAATTGCAGCCGCCGCGCTACCACGTTCATAGGGTTCTCTGCCGGCCTTTAAAAATAAAACATTCTAATTTATAAAGTGATTGGGTATTGCCAGCGAGTACATTCATGTTCCTTGAAACTACGACTGTAGTGATTCGATTTTTGGTAGAATTATTTATATTTTTTATTCTTCGTTCTGGGCTTCAATAACACTTTTCCGTGCATAAAAAAAGGCATGAGTCTCTCATTGATCGTGTACCTAATATTATGAGCTGTAAGAAAGAACTGTCAAATGAAATTCTCAGTAGCAGCTCGGAGTCTGGCTTTGTGCCCGATTATTGGCAATAGGCTTGCCCACTATTACATGGAACCTAAAACATACCCGGCGAACTGTGGGTGTACATTATTATACCTTTGCCTGATCCTTCAGGGATACTGGCGTGTTGGCATGTATGTTATGTTGTGCTATACTCGACGAAATGTGTACTTTACAGCCCACAAACGGCGACCGTCGGTAATACAGATTTAAGTTAAGTTAAGCCAGCCTGTTGAAATGCCTCTTCACGCCTCGTTTGAAGGACCCAATATCAAATGAACGAAAGAACCCGTTGGTTGTAAGACCATTCCATGTCCACATACAAAGCCCATTTGACAGAAAGTTAACTCACCTGGTAGCAACTTTCACCATGACGTTAGTTGTGAATATATACGATGAGAAGAACACCCAGAAGACGTCGTAGAGCAAGAGGCCGGTCAGCAGTAGAGTGGATACTTTCAGGGACGGTAGCCTGATGAGTGCGATGAAAGTCACACACAGACCCATACCCATCGCTGAAACAATCGAGACACTACATTCTTATTTTATACTAGCTGGTGCCCGCGACTTCGTCTGCGTATTATTGAATATACACAGATTGATCTCGGAACACGACAAACCAAAAGAAAATCATAGATGGGTTTGTCACTATGTGTATGGTGGACGTGATCCCTACCAACTCGCTATATTCCTGCATATACACCGGCTGATCTCGGAACACGATAGACCAAAAGAAAATCATAGATGGGTTTGTCACTATGTGTATGGTGGACGTGATCCCTACCACCCCGCTATATTCCTGCATATACACCGGCTGATCTCGGAACACGATAGACCAAAAGAAAATCATAGATGGGTTTGTCACTATGTGTATGGTGGACGTGATCCCTACCACCCCGCTATATTCCTGCATATACACCGGCTGATCTCGGAACACGATAGACCAAAAGAAAATCATAGATGGGTTTGTCACTATGTGTATGGTGGACGTGATCCCTACCACCCCGCTATATTCCTGCATATACACCGGCTGATCTCGGAACACGATAGACCAAAGAAAGTCATTGATGGGTTTGTCATTGTGTGTTCTATTGTAATTACATGTCAATATGAATTCAATACATTAACCGTCCCAATAATACCTCAAAAAAATATTAAAATCACCCTTATTGAACCGGCTTGCGAGAAGGATTTTTGAAAAAGTGAAACCCCTTTTATTTCTTAACAAAAGCATAAATATGAATTTTCACCTCCTTCATTTGAGACAATATGGGTTCTTCATAAGAACTTTCATCCTCTATTTCATTCCGTCATTCCTTTCATCAAGTTTACATAAGGTAGTCTATGTCCTTCTCTATGGTCCAATGTATCTCTTTACCAACATTCATTACAATTGGTATGAAGTTTGTCAAAAAGACAGAAGGTTGCGTGTTCATATCAAGTCGGAGTCACCACATGTGGGATAACACAATGTAAGAATTCACTCTTAGCAAAACTTTATAATCCAGATAATTTACAATAGGTTAGGTATATCAATATCAATAAACCAGTTGGCGTGCCTTATGTAGGTTTAGATTTAGATTTTGGTTTTGGCTTTGGTTTGGGTTTATGTATGGGTTTAGGTTTAGATTTAGGTTTGGGTTTAGGTATGGATTTAGATTTGGGTTTAGGTTTGAGTTTAGGTATATATTTATGTTTGGGTTTAAGTTTGGGGTTAGGTTTGGGTTTTGGATTGGGTATGGGTTTAAGTTTTGGTTTAGGTTTGGGTTTAGGTTTAGGTTTGTGTTTAGGTTTGGGTATAGGTGTGGATTTAGGTTTGAGTTTAAGTTTGGGGCTAGGTTTGGGTTCTGGTTTGGTTTTAGGATTGGGCTTAGGTTTTGGTTTAGTTATGGATTTAGGTTTGGATTTAGGTATGGATTTAGGTTTAAGTTTGGGGTTAGGTTTGGGTTTAGGTTTAACTTTACGTTTGGGTTTAGGTATGTATTTAGGTTTGGGTTTAGGTTGGGGATTGACTTGTATGACATAGTCACAGAGCGTAAATTGTTACGTCGTACAAAATATAACATAACCAAAAACATGCATTTCGAGTTTTGACAAAAAAAAAAGATTTTGCACGACAAAATATTAAATAACTTCCTCTATACAATGTGATTTTTTTAAATTTTCATAGATTTTTCTTACTAAGTGCATTGTTAGTTTCTGTTACTTAAAATTAGAAAATACCAAAATAATAAAACCAAGGAATCGATAATTAATCTTAATAATAGTACGAATCAAAACATAATCGAATTGATCGTAAGCCGTTGTAATATATTCAATTTATTAATTTATTTTTTAATTTATAATAAAAATATATATTAACGTAATTCCTCCTTTTTACTGCAGCAACAAGCAGGGAAGAATTAATCTTGTTGTTTGACGTCAGACATTCAATAATTCAAGTGTTCCGGATTATGAAATATATTGTTTTTATAGTTTATTTTTTAAACAACTTCAACAAAAGAGGTTACTCATTTCGAATGTATATTTTTTTATGGATGATCAGCCAAAACTTTATGAACCGATTTGGATGATTCTTTTTTTGTTGGATAGGGGAGATACCTCAAGGGTGGACCGGATCACCTTCTAATTTCAATGGCAATGGCAAACTGTTTTGTGTTATTTCATTTCCACAGTTTACACACCCCTCAATAAAATTGCTATAAAGCATAATCGTATTATAGAATACATTTAGCTCTAAAAAAGAAACGATAATCGAACAATCAACTTCCAAGTTAAGTTATGCTATCTCTCTAATTAAATATTTAACTTAATGAGTCAAGCAAGCCTTCTTAGGATGAACGAAGTATAATAAATTGTGATAAAAAAATAATATAACCGTCCATGAGTAGCCAATGTCCGGTAAGCACCCAGACGGAGACGATGGCGGCAGCGAGCAGCGCGGCGGCCACCTCCGGGGCGGAGTACCGTCCGCAGAACGGCGCTCGTACGCCTGGGACTCCCACGGTGCTCGCCACGTACTGACATAAAGGCGTCAGTAGAAACGCCAGCGCCGCGCATGCTATTACTATGACCAACACAAAACAATATATTATATACAATAATACGAGGTGACTAGGGATTTGGGTCTGAATAGAGACAAAAGCGGCCTACATTAGAGCAGATGCCCAGCGTATTGCACTAATAGGTCATGATCTCGTAGGACAAATGGCTAACAGTCGACTCTACTTGTAATCTGGCCAAAGCCGTTCAAACTCTGATGGATCACTGCTGGCCCATGAGGTGCAAGAGAAAGCGAAATTACGGGGACGACGGACATATGCAAAATTTAGGCACCGACGAGCAAAAAAAAAACACTTCGGGCAGACGACGGTACTAAGCCCCTGATATTTGCAATTTGCTTGAGAGTACCAGCTTTTTTTTTTAGAAAAACCAACTTTTAGCGACATCTTTACCAATATTATCGGTCCACTATCTACCATCCCTGTCTCCACGGGCCAATTATTCTTCCGCCTGCGTATCGTCGCAAGTCGGAACTGATTGCCGCGTGTCCAATCGTTTTGTAGCGAGTCGTGGGCGTTTTCCTTGTCAATGTCACTTATCGCAATGCCGCGAAAGTATCGTCGTGTAAAGACACGTTCATACAGTTCTTATAGAATGAAGTAGCGCGACGATAATATCACCGCGATAATCTCGTTCGTGAAGGTGAAGCCACAGTTTAAGTATTTCAATCCTATACTGATAATACCGTATAAACACATTCAAACTATGTTCGGGATACAATACGAATTTGACTCACCGGCTGTAGCAATTGCGACGAGCGTCTGCATAGAATCAAAGAAGAAAAACATTATCAGCAATGCCACCGATGAACCGAGCGGGAAACATAGCGCTTGCATTGTGTTTAAAGTTTGTATGCCTGCAAACAAATGTTTTATGTATATAGTAATCATTATATTAATACGTGAAGTAAAAACTTTGTACCTCTTAATTTAAGCGTATTACGTGCACGGTGAGATTTGGCATGGTTAAAGTTTATATGGAGAAGGAGTGCAGAAAGCTAAAATTTAACTATAATATCTGTTACTAATATATTTAATTAAAACTGCGAATCCTAACCGACAAGTGCCACTGAACTTAGACCCCCCAAAATATTAACAGCAAGTGAAATGTGAAAAGTGACAGCAAATGATATAATTTTCATTGTTTAGGTTCATACTGCAAATATCAAACAGAAAATAGTCTATGATTAAAAAGTCGCTGGTCGAATTTCGATCAGTGGGCGACCGCTAGTTATTATAAGTAGTACAACTCCTTTCTTTGTCATTAATTAACGGTATAAAAATTGATAGAAGTTAGAGAAATAAAACGACCTACACTAGCTATGAATGACAGAGACGAAAGCACCGATTTAATATAAATAAACATAATAGAGCAAGGGAGGTAGGGTACATAGAAATTTCTTTGTAGATTTCTCTCTACTTGGAGCACTCCGACTGGTGGAACACCTCCACTATACAGATGATCGAAGCCAAATAACCTAATGTTGCATAGAATTATGAACTCGGCGTGTTAGAGTATAGAACCAGAACAACGGTCTCGCCTGTCTTACCACTTATACATGAATTTTTCATGTATGTCATCCCCGACGCCTGTACCTACGCTCAGTCTGTTCACGCGTTTCGTCCAGTGCTTATTTCTGTCAAAATAATACTTTTACAAAGCAAAATGTCTAATTGTGCAATGAAAACTTGTAAAAACCATTATAGAAAGAAAAACTTGAAATCCAGTGGTATCTCTTTTCATGTGTAAGTACTCATGGAATATTATTTTGCGTCAAAATAATTATTAATTAGATGACACGCCGCCATGGCAGTTTAGTTTACTCAAGACGCTGTAGTGTTGTGCCTACTCTTGATTGTATCGAGCGACTATTACCGCATTTTATGAATATAGACTAGGTCCTACCTTATTTAATTAATATTGTTTCTTTTAAGTATGATTCTAAATATAATTTCTTTCTAAATATTCATTAGTAAAGAATATTAATTTGTCCTATCACAATATTTCGTACCTAATATAATGTTTTCGATATTGTAATGATAATATATGATATTTAAGTTAATTGAATTAGTATGAATATAATTTATTTACTTATATATTTTTAGAAATTTACTCAGTGAGAATTTTTGTGATCTTGCAGCTTTCCTAAAGACCCAACGACAAAAGAGAAATGGATAGATGTAGTTTGTAAAGATGGATGGTTTCCAGGGCCTCGAACTACAATATGTTCTCAGCATTTCGAGGAATCATGTTTTGATTTGAGCAAGAAAAGGCAATATTTATTACCAAATGCAGTACCTACGTTAAAACTTGATGTGAGAAATTTTATAAAAATATTCTATAATTTATATTGTCATTAATTGTTCATGGTTAGTGTCACTATAAAACTATACCTACTTTAATTTTCATTGTATTTATTTTAGATTGAGGAAACTGTACAAGAAAATGAAAATGAAATGGATGTTGAAGTCACTGCTAGTTTTGTACCAGATATGATTATTTATTCTCCTCGCAAAAAAAAACTAAAATCACGTACAGAATGCCTGGAACGTATATCGCATCAACATTTATTAAAAATAAAACGCCTACAGTGCCATCAAAGGCGTTTGAAGAGTAAATTATTTCGCATGGAGGATTTACTTCAAGACTTGAAAAAGAAAGATTTCATGAACAAAACCGATGTCCATATATTAAGCGGAATCAATATCTCAAGTGCTGAAATAATTAAGAGACAGTTTATTAAAAGTAAAAATCTTCCCAATGAAAAGAAATACTCGGAAAATCGTAGGAAAAGAGACAGACTTACAATAAATTAATTTTATTTGAAGGTTCTTGAAAAATGTTTTAACTTTTTGTTATTATATATATTATGTATTTAGTGGTTAAGATAATTATGTTATCATTATTATAATTTAAAAAAATGTGTGTGTCTACCAGAGTACACAGGTAAGAAGTGAAACTTCTTTACGACATATCATTTTTCTACTATTTGCAACTTCACGAAAATGGGGTAGATAAGGCTTAAGCCTTAAGAAAAACAATTTTTTCCGTATTAAATTAAAGCTATTTTAATATTATAGACATGCATACAATTAATGAGTAATTTATTTTATCATTGTTCTTATTATAATATCATTGCTATTTATTTATTGTATTATATTTACAAGTTATGAATAAATAATTGGAATTATCTTTTCAAAGTAATACATACAATTATATGATGACAGTTAATCTTGTAGAAATGCAACGATTTTATAAAATTAAAAATGAATAAATAAATCATTAAAAACGAATAATTAAAAAAGATGTACGTATACATATTTTTATTTTCTAATCGTGTTTTGTTTTATTTTTAAATTATTAAATATTTAATTTATATTTTTTATTGTTTTTAGAATTAATAATGTTCACTAGATTTACAGTCATATTTATTAATACTTGCTAATTTTAACAGATTTATAAACATTCACTGATACTTACAATCAAAAAGTGAGGTTAACCTCAAATAAATATTAAAATCATGCTCATACGTGTTCAATTTATAAAACGAAATATATAATCACTCTCACTTTTCTTGTAAATTCACTTAAATTTGAATAAGTCTTTTTATTTTATCACTTTCAAATTATTATATTGTTATTCTTATTTCAAACCAAACTTCAAAACTAATATATTGTTGTTATTATTATAATATATTACATTATATTCTTACGTCACTATACTAAATTTTGATAAAAAAGCAACATGGCGCGTAACCGCAAAACGTGACGATTGCTACAAAATTTCTCCCATACGTCGATAAAGAAATTTCACTTCAACAAGTAAAATAAACATTTGTCGAAGTTGTTTTTAACACCAACGAATATATCGATATAATGTCCGTACCGGCGGACAACGCACATCACTTTAGAGATAAGGGACAAACCACGCCCTACCCCCGTGCCCTTCCTTACACCCGCGTAAATGAATCGCATTGTTTCGATACTTATAACAAGTTTTGCACTCTCTAGGTACAGAGAGCGGACTTTATTACTCTATGTAATGTTGTGTTCCTGCGATGAAGTGTGTGTCGATAGGTCTTGTTGGACACCCGGTAGGATCGAAGTTCCTTTCGCTTGAACCAGACTTGTATGTGCAGTACGAGTAGTTGATCATTCGGGTCCCGCTGATTGTAAATTGAATATACCAAATAATTTTATAATTTCTTTAATTTTATTTACACGTACCTTGTTAATTATGTTTATTTATTCAATTGATCAAGTGATCACATAAGTGTAAGTACATAATAAACACTAAAACAAGTAAAAAAAAACAGGAGAGAAAGCAGATTTAAAAGTGACAAAAAAATAAATTTTAATAATTGATAAACTACTGTATCAACATTACTCTTATAACTGAGCAAAATATTTTTTGATTGCAAAGACGTCGTCATGTAAAATGTCTGGGTTGTTGGATTTGTGAAGGGTGTTAATAAATGTTATTATTCGCGCTACGGTACTATTATACCCCATGTTAATAATAATAATAATGAATAATAAAATGTATCTTTTCATAAATTTATATAAACAAAAAGTTAAAGAAAATAAGTTCATATAAAAAATCTCTAACCAGCGGGACTCAAACCATCGACGACGAATACTTGCACTGTAGGTACATACAACAGTACATAGAAATCTAGTTATAACACAGCTGAGCCAATGCCACAACTGTCATAGTTTTGAAAATCGTTTAAATGTATGTACATATTTGTTTTTTACTGTCGTTCGGGTCTTTCAATTTTTTTTTAAATTTAGCTCCCACCGCGATAAGTAACTTCGTAACAAAGACTTATATTTTATATATACTTCTAATGAATACACGCTAAGTATGTATTGGTTTACTCACCGCTAACAGCGCATGGAGGTGTCGGCTTGCCACCTAACAGGGAAGCCTCTCGCTCCCTTTCAGCACGTTCTCGCGCTTCTCTCTCCATGTTTAAAGAACGAAAACTCCCGTACACGATGAGCAGCATTGAGATCAAGCACGCAGACACCCTAGAAAACAAACACTTGTTTAGCTTTACAGGGGAAAGGAAGTATTTCGTTAGGTTTCCCATTATTAGTTTGTGAATACATTGAATAATTAACATATTGTAACACCGGTTGACATATTTAAAAAAAAAATAGGTTTATGTTGGTGTTTCTTTGTAAACACAACACAACATTAGAATAATGTAAGTTCTTCTCATGGTAGCTTTGTAAACGTCTTAAGTGTCACTTTGACACTTTATACTCTGATGTCTTACTGTTGTATTGGCTTTTATACTTGAATTCTGATTGTGGAATAAAACAAGAATCTATTGTAATAAATTATTACGATTAAACCAAAACTCCAACAGTTTAACATTTACCCACGATCAAATATGGTAACACGCTAAGCCTAGTGGAAGGACTGGTTCTCAAGTTTAGCTGCTGGAACACTCCTATTGGTGCTAGCGACAGATTTTTAACATGAAGGTTTTACAGCTAGCCTGGCGGGCATTAGAAAATGCTCTACCACCATGAAAAATGTATTACGTAGAATAATTTTAATCTTTGTACTTATTAATATACCATCAATAACCAATCACAAATTCGATTGACTACAAAGGGCAAAGTGAGGGCACTGTACCTGATACAAATAAAAAAACCGGCCAAGTGCGAGTTGGACTCTCGCACCGAAGGTTCCGTAAATGCACAACCACATTCACTAATTCACCAAAATAATTATGTAACATTAAAGAAGAAAGCACTGAACAATAATTGTTGGCGACAGAACTGTTATGTTCGTGTCTTGTGTTAGGATATTACGTTATATTATTGTGCTTATGTGTTATGTACTATGTGTCATGATAGGATAGAAGGATATAGATAAAATTATAGAGAAATGTTAGCGACTACGCTACATTATAAGTTGCATGTTATGTATTAAGTTATATATAAATGCTTATATATTGTGTGTTGCATATATGGAAATAGAATTATTATAGAATAGGTAAATGCATAGAATAAGTCAATAGAGTAAGAATATTCAATGTTATAGAAACTTTACGAACGGAAAGCGGTGATGCCACCCGTAAATTGCATTGTTTTTGGCTTATGTACTTGATGTATATAATATGTGAATGCTTAATGGATAGGTAGTACAACGAGGAATATTTTGATATATAACACGTATACACAATGTATATAAGAAAGAAATAAAGTTAACAAGGCGACCAAAGAAAAAACTAAAATTAAAACACGAATTAAAGCGGGGCTCTCTTTACGGTCACTCTCCGAACTACTTAAGCTCGAAGAGGCGCGGTATGGGGCACGGCGCAAATCATCGAGTACAAGTAACTACAAGAACAACAAGAAGAAAGCTTTGGTCGTCCTGCGAGCAGTAAACAAGAGTTCGAGTTTCATTGAAGACCCGGCACCTCAAGCAGTCGTGCATTATTGCACCCCCGGACCCCCTCACTACCATCGCGACCCACTGGCATCCGTACGGCGTCTACGAGACGGGCATCCGGCATAACAACAAAAACGCCCGTCCAAAAAGGGAAGCGTCCCCCCCCCCCTTCCCTCAGGCAGAGGGGAAGTGACGCGTACCCAACAATAATTCTAACAAAAAGATAAACTATTTTGAGGGACAAACTTAATTATGCCGTTGGAAAAGCGTTGCCCCATACATCAATATATGCCGCAATCAGTTCACCAACTGCAACGTAGTAAATCCCATAAGGGTTCTTTTTTTCCTTTTAAAATCAGCGACCACCGGGGATGGGTAACCCATTGCTGGTCGTTGCTGTCATGCCAGCCTACAAGCATCTCGGCAGAGCACCGACTGATCCAGAAACACGATAAACCACACTGTGAGGGTTTCATCACTATGTGCATGGACTGCACGGTGGTCCCTCAATTGGTTACAAATCCCCACCACTCCACTTGATTACTGTATATACACCGGCTGATAACGGGACTCGACACGCCTAAGCGTGCAACTATGGCGGGTGATACATCTAAGGATCTTGCCAAGTTGCCTTCCTACAATCATTTTCGTTATCGTTAACGATATATAACTGGCTACTGCCCGCAGTTTCACTCGCGGTAAGTTTGAAAATTCTTATACATTTCTCCATACATATTTTGAAACGTCGTTTGAACACCCCTTAGGGGTTGAATTTTCAAAAATCCGTTCTTAATAGTTTGGCTATGTATTGATAGATCAGTCAGTCAGTCAGTCGCGGTTTCCTTTTATATACATTCAGATTAGGTAGGTAAGTACTATGTCAAAACGCTGGACTAATTTAGCTATAGGTACTCGTACGTAATAGATAGTACAAGGTAAAACGTAAGACGGAAACATACTTTTAACAGATGACGCAACGCGGAAAGAAAGGGACAGAACTATGCTATAAACGGAGATAGCAGGTGAGCGTGTCGTCGCTCATGTCGAGAATTAATAACTAGCTGGTACCCGCGACTTCGTTTGCGTATTATTGGATATACACGGACTGATTTCAGAACACGACAAACCAAAAAAATCACCGTTTTTGCATGATTGAGTAACAAACATTGAAACTTTCCATTTATTATATTTGTACAAATTAGTTAGTACCATTTGATTTGACTCAACACGCGTCACGTTGCGTTACGTGACGACTGACGTGTTCAAAGTGTTATGAAAAATTTGAATGTTATTCTTTTCATCTGTCACGTTATTTATTATTCTAGAATAAATTTTCCGGTTGTTTCTAAGACAATTGGAAAATGTACAAAAGGTGTTGAAAATAATGATTAAGTGAGACCATGTCTTACTAGATTCTCCAATAATGTATCGCCAGACAACATATATTATGTTATGTAAAGTGTTATAGCATCATGTGCTGTAAATGTTATCATGAAATCCATCCGTAATATTTAAATTTATAATATTTGATTGAAATATGTTTGCGATAAGTTATAAAACTATACAATTAATAAAATTGCAATAAAGAAAACCTTTATACCAGATGTATAAAAAATCAAACGATATCCAGCAAAAAATTGTGACAGCGCCATCTCTTATCTATATATAAAGTAATCATGAAAATATTTGATGGAATCAATTCGGGCGCTTATATAGCTTATGCAGAGTAGACCAGAAGAGATATATGAAACTAATGTATTACATAATAGTAAAAAGTCTTACAAAAAACTCAGCAAGAGCATATGTCTATCTTCTAAGGATCACTCACAATAAGCATATAACTGCGTGTACCTGATCGACGGCATTCTGTAGTCCATGCGAGCGAATTCGCGGGCACAGCTAGTGTCAAAATAAAAGCTTTTTAATAAATGCATATGAAGGTATATCCGGTACTTATATCAACAAAGCTATTTTTAAAATTTCTGCCTGTTTATTTGTTTGGGGTAATCTCCGAAACGGTTGGACCGATTTTGACGTGACTTTCACCAGCAGGATAGCTGATGTTATAATGAGTAACGTAGGCTTCATTAAAGAAAAATAATTAGAGTTCCACATAAATAAATATCAATTGGGAAAAACAACTATTTTGAGGCGCTTAAATAGCTTATACGCTAACCGTATGAGAATTATATCTACTTAATGTAGTACATAATAATAATTTTAGATCGTAAAAATATAATCGTAAAGTAAAAAACGTACAAAAAAGTCAGTGAGAGCATATTATGTTTACCTTCTAAGGATCACTCAGAAATAAGTATTTTTGTCATTGAAATAACCGGGAGCGGGGTAGCACGATTCGTGTGTGTGCCCGATCGACGGCATTCTGAATCCACGCTAATATATAAATAATTGTGAATAATCTAGTCTAGCAGACCAGAATACAAGTTCGGTGAAAAAAAAACACACGTACTCTGATAATTGGTCTCAACGCTTTTGTTGGCATTACCTGTAAAAAACCACTGTTTTTGTTACTTTGCCGAGTCTGGGAATTATTACGATACGAATAATATTATGTCAATAATTGATATATTTTTATGTATCTTGGCCTGGGATAGGCCCTAATGTTAAAAGGGTACCGGCATCCCCTAACAAAACGTCATATTAAATAAGATACCATATTATAATATAACTCGAGAAATCGTGTCGATGTGATTAAAGAACTCATACTATTGATTTTATTATCGACCCGTACTATTGACAGGGTGCGATAGCAACAGTTGTGCTCTTTGATCGCACGTACTTTATAAGCAGGCAACGACCGGCTTGAATGCATTCTCGCTTGAGCTGTGAGAAGTGAGATGGTGTTATCTCAGTGCATAAGTCGCGTTAATGCACTAATATACTATAATAGATTTTCACTCACGACTTCGTTTGGGTAGACTATATAAGCCATGTACTGTTTTTCTATTGTTTAACAGTTAAAATAATAGTTAAAAGAAAACTAAATAACACGCTTTTATAGAAAATTCAACTAAAAAATAGAAAATAACTTTGAATTAAGAATAGTATTAAAAAATGTAAGAAAAAAAAGTGTATTTCATTGTAAAAAAGCGTGCCTGCCAGCTAATCAGCCACTACAACCCAAATCTTTTTTTTCTCAAGGTGAAAAGAATAAAAACGGTGTATTCCCTCAAAACTGTCGAACTTTCTAGGGTGGGCAGTGCTATGCCTAGAGCCTTCCTAAATAAATGGGATAAAAAATGCAAAAGGAATTTTTCTAATCTGATTGATAGTTACAAAAACGTTATTTTTATCCAACGATTAATTATTGGTTTCCACTGGCGCTCCAACTAGATACCGCGCTACCAACAAACATTAGCTCCTAGAATACGGCAACTTAATATTATAATGTATAGTGACTATTTGAAATGAAGCTTGTCAATGTGACACTATTGTCGGTGTGACACTGATTTGAGTACGCCGATTCGGCGTAGTTTTGATTGCCGCATTTTTATAGTACGCTGACGGTATCTAGTTGAAGCGGCGCGGAAACCAATCATTAATCATGTTTTTAGCCTTCATTAAACTTTCGTAATTACGCAATTTTTACGTAAAATTGCAAAAACGCATCAAGAAACATTTTAGGTATGAAGGCAACAGAATCAGGCTGATTAGATACCTAACACAGAATACATTATAATAACTAGATACATAAACGTTATAAGCTTGGAGAATGGACATTTTATTATATTTTTTTATTGTAAGAAAATATAATAATGATAAAATGTAACTACTCAAAATAGACTAATTTATACTATAGATAGCTTTTTTACTTGAGCACTTTTATGTCCGACCGTTTGCCATTAACGGTATAGACATTCATTTCCAAGAAAACAGCGACGAGGTTGATTTTATCATTTTACTAAACACGTCAGTGGCCCAGATCATATGGTTTGTTATTAAATAAGTCCTAAACGTCTTTATTGTTTTAATTTGCTTGCAATAAACCTCTTTAGTAGCTCTTGTTTAGGTGTCTTCCATAAAAATCTATATTAATAAATCTGTAATTCTGTCTGTACAGTAAATTTTTATCCAAATTTTCCGATAGGCATACTATATGGACTATTTTCAGGAATGTGTCAATTTTTTATCAGTCTGTCTGCATGTCCGGATTTAACTCAAAAACGACTTGACAGATTCTTATGAAATTTTGTACACGGGATGCTCATGTCATTGGACAATTGATAGGTTATATAAGGCATTTCAATATTACTTTTAGAAACTGTAAAAAAAAAACATTTCCAAAAAAATTATCGGCGTTCATTCTTGACCGATTTTGATTTCGTTCACGAGAAGTATAAGTCATTCCATGAATGATGGGCTATTAGAATTTTCAATAAAACTTTTAGGAAACGTAAAAAACTATAATATATTTCAACTAAAAACTACAAATAAATAACTGCGTCGTAACAAACGCGTTCGGAGCCGCGGGTACACTGCTAGTATTATATAAATTTATTCATCAAGCAAATAAAGGTCAATTTGAGTTTTTGGCCGGATCTTAATTTATTATCTTGTAGTTTTACTTAAATTCATAAGGTTTCATTATTAAACCCTTAAATTATTTTGAGGAGTTCTCTGGTGTACCTTCAAAATCGAAGCGCCAATGCCAAGGACTTTAAAATGGGACCATAGTATCAAAACAAATACTTAAGAATTTAATGTATAGATATATTAGTATAAATTATAGTACGTACCTATAGATAGTAATTATAAAATCACAAAGATAATATTTTTAGAAATTACAACAAAGTTATATGCAAGATAACCTAAAAGCGGCCTAAGTACAAAATATATTTTAATTCATTGTCACTTAATATAATTGCAATTTCTCTGTTAGCTCTCACTAATTAAATTTTATAGCATAATTAAAACCCACTTGTAGAGATTCCCGGTTGAAGACTTCAAAGGTAAGCTCAGTTATTTGGGTTTTTATACTAGCACGGCATAATGTAGCCACTTTGCCTGATGGTAACACAGTACAATATAAAAATAACGGCGACCACTGATAAATTGGCAATCCATTGACGGTCGCTGTGGTCATGGCGGCATACAGGCCTTTCGGCAGCTCGATATAAAGTACTTTGGCTAATCCCGAAACGTGACATACTAAATGAGTCACTGATACGGGTTTATTATCACCCTGTGCAAGGTAGTCACCTCCCAATCCCCCTACCGCCCCCCGCTTGATTACTGAATATAGATACACCGGCTAATCCCCGATCATGAAACGTCTAGTGCTTTATAGAACGGCTTCCTCTACCACCACGTCATATTAAATAAACATGATTTAAAGGGCAAAATTTAACGTCATAAAATTGTCTTTATGATGAAGTAACTTTTATTGGTGCAAAAAAGAAAGCCAACTTCAATGATTTTGAGGTGTTTCGTGGTGTATCTTCGAATTCGAAAGTCCAATGCCAATGAAATTAAAATGTGACCAGCGTTGAGGTGTCCCCTTTCCAACGAAAAAAGAATCATCCAAATTGGTTCATAAACAAAGAAGCTGAAACAACGAATTGAGTAGCCTTTTTTGTAGTCGGCTAATAAGAAACTTTTTAATATAAGGCAGAGAATCGTGTCGATGTGATTATGGAATCCGTACCAATTACTTAGTATTTATTTTACCCGCACCTACCTTACAAGCAACGACTGACTCGAAGAAATTCTCGCTCGAGCTATCGAATCGACCACAATAAATAAACACTGTTCCTGAGTGCTCTCTTGCTACCCATCTGGTTGCGTATTACAATAAGCGTATCATTATAGCAGGTGTTACATCTTGTGTGTAGCGGTCGCAATTAAGTCGGACAGAATTGTTGTGTTCTTTCCACCTAGCAATTTGTATTAGTATAGAATTTTATTAACCTAATTCCAATATTGTTCCATGATACTTTTGAATGCTCTCGAATTGGGAAATCTAACTCTGCGAACGCGGGATCCCACGACGTTTTTGTGGGATCAGTGATGCGGTACCACACATGCGGGATTAAAAATTGAATGATTAAATAAACATTTAATTCGTAGAAAATTGGATGCAGACGTAGTTCTAAATATCTTCACGTGACAAAAGTCTTTACCTGTATATATACCCGACCGAGTAAATTCACGATTTTTGAACGCAATGAATGCAATAGAAGAAAATACTTAAAAGCTGCTTATAACTATGTAAAGTCGATTCCGCCAAAAGTGTTGAAGCCGAGTGAGCGTGCGTTTCCTAACGCCGTGTATACGTATAATAAAATACGGTCGAATTTAAACAATGAAATTTTGAATTCTTTATCATATCTTCGGAAATACTACCAAAAAGTTATTCAAAAAAAAATTTTTTTTAACCAAATTATCTTTTAAAATATGTAGAAGAACCATCGAAAAGGGAGGATCCTCCGACCAGACGGGTGTTATGTCTGGCGGGCAGCTGCCCAACGGTTGTAGTCGGGTTCTTGTATATATGCTTAATTGAATAGTTAATTTCTATAGTGCGATGTAGGATGCGTCGTATGTGGCTCGATAGATGTCGCTATGTGTCGCTATGTAGATGTCGCTACAAATACTTCATAAATTAACGCGGGACAACATAGAACAAAAAATATAAATTTTTATGTAGTCCCGCAAATCCCGCTGGCCTGCGGAATTGGGTTCCCTTCTCTCGACATATTGAATTCTGTTAAAGTCAACTAGAATTAACGCATACGGTGTCCTTACTTTTTCTAAGGCTTACGTATCAAATTTACTAACGGTGCCCCACGGTTGCACCCGTGGTTTTATTCGATCAACGGTCCACCGTGCCGCCAACTCACCCGTGTAACCTCTATCGTTGTTTTCGCTTTCCGTACTTGCCTACAGCTTGCCCAGATTGCTTAACATCCATAATTACTACTGCGCTTCATAAGGTCTTCGTGTAAAGTTATATACGCTATAATAACCTTCCTCAATAACTACTCTAAAATATGCAAACAGAATATTTCAAATTTGACTGATAGATCCAGAGATTATCGCGTACAAACAAACAGTCTGTTTATTATTTGTGTAGAATTAGATGAACGGTAAATAAGTGTATCATCACTGGAAATAACGTTAACAATAACACCGTGAAAACAAAACATAATGCTAAACCAGAACAGCCTATTGACCCCAGCCTAATTAAATGAGGAGCGGTCCCTCGGCGCGGCGCGGATATCTCGCTAATTAAATTTAATAGCTCGTTCAAGAATCCTTCAATTAGCTACGCGCGTCTCTTTGACAATGACGTACTTTTATTTAATTTAAGGCATTTAGATATACTGGCTGATCCCGTAACGCGACAAACCAAAAGAGTCAAAGAGCAACCTACAACCTGAGACCTGACCTGAGAATTTAATATTTTAACGTTGCCCTCCTAATACATCCTTGATAACTTAATGTATATTCGTAAAAACTTAGTCAAGCTCGATTTTGGCAAAGATCAGTACGATGTCAATATTGGAAATAGATATTAGTTAGTCGTAACGTGTTTTAGACTTAGTAAAACCAATTAAATTTTTAGGTAATAGAGTTCTATAATAAGATCCCAAAGCACATCACTGATTTGTCGGACAAGTTCAAGAACCATGTCAAGCAGGTTTTGGTTTTACTGTCAAATGTACCTAAAAGCTGGTCTAGGTTTTAATATCAGGTATAAGGTTACCATTACGCAGCCCGGGTGCGAACCGAAATACACGGTACATATCTTAAAGCCGTGTACGCCCCTTGCTTGCCGATACTACACTAAAGTAGGAATGAAGGGTATTGTTGGTACAGGTTTTAATACTAAGCATGTGGTAGGTAAACAGTATGCAAACCGGGTACAGATCGAAATACCTGATACATACCTTAGTTGGCTATCCTAAACCTGGTAAAGTAGGAAGGATTTCAATTTTAAATTTTTAACATTCAATTATAGCGAAATCAAATTTCCTTACAATATAATATAGGCATGCATACGAGACCATATCCACCCATATACAATACTTTGAAGTGTTTTGACACCATGACACTAGCAGTCTCATGCCTAATAGTAACCGACCTATGTTTGTTTGCCACTTTAGTTGTATAAAAAAAAGGAATATCTCAGTCTCAATTCAATGCGCCCTTTTATAAGAATGTGTTACTTTTTACCGTAGAATAATGATTATTTTCGGTAATGATTCCAATTAATGTGTTCATAATTAAGGCCAGTTCATGCTAACTTAGTTGGTTCAATTCTCACTATGAATAGTAAGTAGCTCCATAAACAATACTCGTGGTAATAAACAACACGATGTCGAAACAATCGATAGTTTTTATTTACTTTACCGTATATTGAACAGATCTACGTTTAAATACAATATAATATGTAAATATACATATATTAAAAATAAATATTTGCCTAACAATTCGATTCTTGGTGGCATGTACTATTGACCCTCATGACCCGGTTGTACGTTGAGACTTGTGACATTATCATCGAGACTACTGTGTAACATCTCGTAATCTTTATTTGCTATGAATTAAGGATCATTTACACTTACTCGTAGATTATTTAATAGAAAGTACATATATTTTTTTTATCAGATGTATACATATTACTCAATACGAAAAGATCTTTTAAACCATGTATAACAAAGTCCTATTACGCAATATCTCCGTTAATTCTTTATGAAAACAATGATTCAAACAACATTTTAAAGCTTGTTTCCCGCTATTGCTGAAAGATATCGCTGTCTTGGAGGTAGAATGAAATAACTAACAAAATCAGATTTGCAAGTGAACACAGATTTAATAGTTTTTGTAAAAGCAGCCGTAGGTTTTTACGTACACCAAATTTTTTGTTGGTGTTTTATATATGTACACTGATACAATATTTCTCTTTTGAGTCTATTACTGAGACCTCGGCTCTTTTCTATATGTGAAAAAGTCTAAAAATATGTTATCAAATTTTTTTCACTATTTCTTACGTTTTGAAATTTAGATGCAGTTACCTCTGCTTTATTTATAACAATATCTTGAGCCGAAATTAAACAGAGCGTGGATAAGCAAAAAAAAAAAAATTACTGTAGTGTCTGTAGGCTTATAATAACAAGGAAATAAAGTCAATTTCGATAAAAGTGTAATTATCTAATTCTTCCTCTACGGCAGCGATATGCAAAGAGTTTCAAATTAATGTTTAATGTAAAAAAAAAACAAAAAAAAAAGATTAAATGATGACCATCAAATATATTCAATGAACATGTACCAGGCGCTCTGATTAACTCACATGACAGCCGTCAGATTGTTTACTTTCTGTAGAGTGCAAAATATTCACACAATTATATTTTATTTTATAAGGTTAAGAGACACGTTTAGGATAACGTTACTAGACAAACTAGTAGTTAGCAATGACCACATTAAAATAATAATGGCAAAGCAATACAGGTTAATTCATATCGCCGCAACAAATATCATGCATTTTTCTGCTGACTTCAAAATTACAAGACAATTGTTATCAAAAAACAAAACCAACAAAAGCAGTAAAATTTCTTACGTCCGTAAGTTTACACTATCATAAAATCTGTACAATTCAAGGACTGTACATTGTTTTCATTTCGCTAATACGCTACTTTAAAAGCGTTTATTCACAGTTAGTAAAACACGCAATAAGAACATAATGTAATGCCCAACAGTCTATATATTTAAGTCGTCCAACGCAAAAACTACCCAACGACTTTTGATTAAATTTTCATTTTATAATCGTCCTGAGTTCACCCCATTAGCATGGGTCCCTGTATGATATAGATAAATAAACTCCAAAACCCTTTGACGAATCATATAAGTGTTTTTTAATGAAGAAGGTTATATAGAAGTTAAGTATAATTTTAAATGTGCTGAAAAATAAAACTTTTTTTGTTTTAAATAGTGCACTGCAAGTTGGCTGTACTTCCCTGATGATAAGCACAGTACAATCGTAACACAACGGCGACTACCGCGAGATCTTAATCCGTTGACGGTCACCGCTGTCATACTGGCCTGCATTAATTTAACTGGATATGCACAGATTGATCCCAAAACGGGACACGCAAAATCAAGCCACTATGAGGAGCTTTTCACCACATGCATGGTGGTCGAGACCCGGCCGGGCAAAACAGCCCTACCAGCACCACTAAAATTATTTATACCGCAGACAACAGATGGTTGAAAGGGTTAATAAATACAATTTAAAAGTCAATTAAAAGTATAACTTACTTGGACGAGTCCATGATTGAGTACGCCCATTTATACTCCTGATATTCCATATTTGCTCCAACTTGCGCCATCTTCACCGTATCGATCAGGCCAGCCGGTTAGATGGAAATGCGCCTTTACTCGAAACCTTTGCAGGTCACTATAACAATGATGTATAATAATATTTTTTTTTAAATGTATTTTATTGGTTCTCTTATTTTTATTTTCACATTTACTGTGAATAGAAACGCCAAAATTAGATTTTTTCTAGTTTCTCTAGTTCTTCTAGTTTTTTATAGTTCTAAAGTATTTGGTAACGACAAGCACTCTAAGCAAAATAATAAAAGTAAGTGCGACGTTAATATATTTAATATTAACTATGCCCCACGGTTTGGCAAGTCTTCATTTATCCGACAAACATCACGCCGCCAACGCACCCATGTAGCCAATCATAATTGTTCCGAGTTCGCGCAAGTACAAATTATTTAAATTTTTCATTATCTCCTAAATAAACTATGTGTTCTAATAAAACTCTAGAAATGGCAAAGTTTAACTTCATAAAATTGTCTTTATAATGATGTTACTTTTATTCGTAAGGTTTTTATGCCTTGCCTAAAAATAATACCCATAAATCTATTTATAATCTTCAAAAACTATTTTCGCAGCGTACCTTATTGTGGCTTATTTATAGGAGATAAGCATATGCTATCGCGGACTTTTTTTTAGATATACTAAGGAAAAATATTTTAGCAGAACATCGTATTTATATATCATTAACCATTACGCTACAGCACGCGGATAAAGAATTTTGGGAACACTTCCACTTCCGACTTACTTAACAAAAATCAATATATAAGGCTAGCTGAGAGTTGTATCCTAATATTAGATAGCCTATACTATTCCTCGTGAATCTGGCTATTACAGACAAAAAGAACTTTTCGTAATTTCAGATATCAGCGTGTATAAACAAGCAAACAAAAAACTTTTGCGTCTCTTAAATTATTTAGTAAGTAAGTATAGATTCTTCAAAGGTGTTTTTTCCCTAGTAACGCCATATATCCGGTTAATTCTTCATCAAAATTTATAACTCAAACATAATTTTAAATCTTATGGATAAGTAAATTAATATTTTCGTTATACAAATGATTAAACATGTTGTCTTATAAAATGCCATCTGTTGACAGCAATGAAAATATATTCAAGGCGCCATCTATTAGCAATCTATTTATGTAACATGACAGCTTTTAGTTAGATTGTTTACATTGTTTAATATGCGAAGTATTCGCACGGGTCAGCTAGGCACTATAAAATACGGAAAACTTGAAATATTTAATAACGAACAGAAAATCCCTTTAATTTGTAAATCTTATTTTAACATTCTTGATAATCTGTATAAATAAAATGACTGAGGTTTGCCGCTGCGCGAGCACCACGAAAACACTACTGGATAGATTTCGATCACATTTTTTTTACTCCTTAAGTATAATTAAAAAAATAAGACAATATCATTATTAAATAAAAAGTTATTAAAGTTTTAATACACTATGATTTATATAAGCATTACGCGTTCTTCTGTAGTCCACGCGAGCGAAGCCGCAGGTACAGCTGGTATTTAGTTATAAATGATATAGAATTAATGATAATTAAAATGTTATAGAATCACATTTAATAGAAGATTTTTCTATATCTTTTTACTTCGCACTATTTCAAATTACTGTGGTTTATGGAACACTGAGGAAAGTTCAGTATTAATGTTTGCAATACATTAGTTATCGTCGTATTAACTGTAACCGATATTCGAACGTTACAACAATAACAGACTGCAATTTATCACATAACAAGAAAGTGGAATTTGATCTTGGTCGAATAATAATAATCACAGTCATTTCAACAAACGTTGTTAAGACAATTGGAAATATACTACTACTCAGTTAAACGAGCTATTTTAAATCATAGTACTGTAGACAGTGCCAGCGTTGCCAGACTCCCCGATTTTGGCGGGACGTCCCGATTTTTAGGTCAAAATTAAATGTCTCGCGAGGGGCAGGCTTAGTCCCGCTTTTCGAGAATTACTCAATGGTGCAGCGCAAAAGAAATTTTAAAAGAAGTTAAATCTTCAGAAATCTTCTCTTCTTAAAAGTGTGTATTACTTATTTATATTATACTAAAGACTTGGTCAACCGGAAAGTTATCGTTATTAAGATAGTAAAGTAACAAATTTACATTAAAATTCATTTTCTATAGCTATCTATCATCACTGTAACTTAATTTACAATTCAAATAAAAGGAAATAAAGTTTAAAAAAAACCTAATAATTATTTACGTTCTTTATTGTCTCGCTTTCGACGAAAAATCCAGCTTTTTTACTCTAAAGGTAGCAAAATCCCACTTTGTTCAAAAAAAATCTGACAACGCTGGTAGACACTGCAAAACAAATTAGATCAGTGGGAATGTAACCCTTCAGCTAGTTGCCCATTTGTATTCGGCTGAGTGCCTTCCACGCTCGCCCCCAAACCAGGTAAAGCTGTCCAAGAATTCTAAGTCTTCAGTTGGAAAAAAAGAAGAAATATACAAGAATTTCTTTGGAGAAATTTCACTCTACTTGAGGCAGTCCCACTGGTGAAATACCTCCTCCCTACAGAAGATCGCAGCCAAATAGCCTAGTGTTGTGTTCCTTCGATAAGTAGGGTTTCCAGAGCTCTTTGGGGTACGAGGATTCAATGTCTGCAACCTACCTACCTACCTACCTATGGTATTACAAGCTTAGCATCAATCTCTGTAGAAGTAACGCATTTGTCACGACAACTTAAGTCTAATGAAGTTGTTTTTTTTTTAAGTTTATCATGTTAATTTTAAGTGTTATTTATAGTTGGTTTATTTTAAAGGAAGTTTGTAGTGATTAGATTTTCTTTATAAGTCATATTAAGTAGAAATTTTTTTTTGGAGTTTATAGTTTTATAAACAGAAGTTGTTTGTTTATTTTAGGATATTTAAGTTGATTTTTTTTTTATTGAAGAAGTTTAACTACTTACTTTTTAGACTGATTATTTTTTCTAAAGTTTAATTATTGATGTGAATTAAAAAAAATAAAAAAGCAGATTTTTATATAGTAGGTACTCTGACTTTTCATTAACTGCCTAAAATCCCGGGGTTAGAAAAAAGGGGCCAGGATCGAGTCGTTTACCTGCAAGCATCAATAGGATATTCACTGGCTGATCACGAAACGCGACAAACCAACAGAGTGACTGTGACGAGTTTATCACTAGGAGTATGGTGTCCGCGATCCAATCGGACAAAAATCTGATTCATCTGTCATTGAATAAAAAATTACAATCCTGTAATGTTCTGCAATACAGTTTCTAAATTAATTAGTATTATTCAATTTTACATAACATAGTAGATTACTAATTACGTAGATTGTGGATTATTAATTACGTATAATACTCCAGGAAGTTGGACTATAAGAGAACATACAATTGTACGGAGAATATTTCCGTAGTAAACACACGTACTTGCCGGTGTATATTTAAAAATTTTAATATATTGTGAGATCTTACAGAGTAATAACCTTGCTTACAATAAAAATATATCCTTAAACCTCGTATTTTGTACAATATCTTTAAATTTCATTTAAAATCTTTCTACGTATTCTATGATATTTTCGTAAAATTATTATAAAGTGACTTTTATAGATGCAGTAATCGTATCTTCACCAACAAAGAAAAAGAATAAAACGCCAATTTTTTGTATCTTTGCAGATACAGATTCATAACAGATTTCTTTTGTTTCCTTCTAATTCATTAGTCTAAAAGTCTATTAGTAAGTTTTAGTAATTTTAGATTTCCTGCATTTAATAACATTATAATCTTAATATATTTAATTAATACCATTGCTCATAAATCTGTCAAGTATATAAAAGATCTTTAATTCAGTCTAGAACAATCAGTATAAAATTATTGCACTTTTATTTAATTTGTTTTTGTTTTCAGTATTTGGTGAGACATGGGCATCTTAGCAAACATTTTCATATAGGGGGTTTTAAAATGGACAAAGGTAAATTATATAATAAATTTCTGGCAAATACTAAAGGCGGGAGGGGTGTTCAGACCCCTTAAACACTCTTCCTCTTTTCTTTTCTTTTTCAAACTACCTGTTACTGTTAGCCTGAGGGGCCCTATCCAAAAACAGAGCCGCTGATGGCTTTAGGGCTTTACCGGGCTTGGGGGCGAGCGCATAAGGCACAAAGCCGCGAAAGCGTGGACAACATACGCACAAGGGTGCCAAAATGGCCGGACCTCGGCTTGGTCTGTTGCCGCGATTGCAACTAAGTCGCGATCTGACTGATTCCCTATTCGTAAAATTCGAGCTAAACTAACATATACATATATACAAGGAAGAGAACATGTGCATATGTATTTAATGGTCAGAAAGTATTTCTAAACTAGCTAGCTAAAAAAAATTCTCTTACAGAACCTATGTACAGTACCTTCATACCGAGGAACGGGCCTAGGTTTGAGTTGCCGCTATAGAGGGTGGACATGAGGTGTACTCTTCCTCTCTATTTGCCCATGGCTGAGGAATAGTTTAATAACTTGGCTCCCGGGGATGGCATATATACCAGTTTTACCTACATTTTTTATGTCCAGGAGCCAAAGGGTTTAATATATTTTCATGGTTTTCCAAAACGATAAATCGATTTGGCAAATTAAACATTCAAATAATATTAAGTAAGAAAATTGTATTTATTACAGGCCTAAAATAAAGTGTGTTTGTAATTTCTATAAGTAACATTTAAGTTCAACATAGTCTTTTTAACTCAAATATCCAAAGCACCAGCAATGGACCTCACTACATATGATATTCACCAACCTTCATAAATCAAAAATTATATAACACAAAACTTTAAACATTCCTCTGAACTTCCAACTTATTGAGAATCTACTGTAGTTAGACCAAAGAAAATGAAAGGTTCTGTATCAGTGCATATCTAGTTAAATTGATCAAACTGAACAAAGTGAAAGCATTCAGCAATGACAGAGAAAAATTAAGACATACTCTATCAGTGTATCCCTGTATACATAAGACATGATAATACATAATACAAATGACTAACATACACTAAAGTAAATAAGTCAAATAAACAATGAATTAAGCTTATATTTTAAAGATCAAAGGAAAAAAAACATGGTTGAAAGAATCAAAGTAAAGCATATATTATTATCATAAATAATATTTATTATCCTTTCGATACTTCTTTAATATTATAAAGAGGTAAATATGGGTACACAATTTTACACACAACCATTTCATTTCAAACTAAGCAAACCTTGTAATATGGTAATTAAACAGCTGATATATTGTCAGTAATATTGCAACATGTTCTATGTCAAAAGACTCGTCTTCAATATTATTAATTCTAAAATGTTATATTTCTAGTTATTTTCACATTGGATCCCACACTCTGAATTAATTTGAATAAAATGTCACATGTCATGCACCTAATATATTGAGAAAAAAAGGTTTTCAATCTCTCCTGTAAAATCTATTCATAGTGATATAGCAAGTTTTTCAGTATTTTCAGTATCAGCAACAATATATAGATATTAAACACAAGTGACAATTATGCTCATCACACACAAGTCAGGCCTTGCAACCTCTCTGTTCAATAGTAGGGCTTAATAAAACTGCAAGGTAAAGTTTGAATGTTTCTATGAGCTAATTTCCAAAACTAATGATGCAATTCAAATTTTTTCACTAATAGGAAGCTAAATTAATCCTAAGTAATTCCTATATTAAGTGCTCAACCCCCCAGCCATGTGTAGAGCTATAAAAGCCATATGAGGTTCCGGGGCCATTAAGGCTAACAGTACAGTCAGTTCTAAAAAAAATATATTAATATTATAAAGCTCAAGACATTGTTTTTTGTTTGTAATTTTGAATGCACTAAACCCTGGAAATACGAGTGAAATTCGTTGTTTTTTGTATTCCATGGTCTATTTAATGCGGAAGGTTACAGGCTATATAACATCACTCTATGACAAATAGGAGTGGAGGAGTAATCATGAATGACAAGCAATCTGGAAAACTAGGAAAACAAGGGTGCATCAGCGGCAGCGCAGTGGAGAGCTGGTTAAATAAATCTAGCATGTGTGAAACTGTGAGGCACAGCTAGTGAATAATAAAGGTCATTACTTTATGATTAATCACTTCATTTTATAGTATGGATTTTTTTATGTATTGTTACACCTTTCAACAATTATTTATAGTAGCTGTGTTTCATCTAAGTAAACATACCTTAATGCTTTGTCTGAACAACAGAACAATTAGAAAAACATACAACAAATATTTCTTTAAATCATTTTTATTTATAAAATTAAACTAATGAAAACTTGTTTCAACCTATAAAGAAAGTTGAAGATTATGTGTGTAGTTTCAAAATTAATAAATTTCATCTATATAATATAGCTCTTTAGTGAAATTCTGTTTGTAGGAAATACTTCAAACAACATTGTATTTGAGAGAGACAAAAACAAATGAAATTGATATTTACAGAATGAATTAAAATGATTAACAATAAATAATTTATCTTACATTATACCTTATTTATAATAAAATTATAAAAATTAATTCGAGTGATTTAATAAAAAAAAAATTTTAATTATGTATCATGTATACAAACAGTAGTGAATAAAAACAAACAGCAAAACAAAAGTAAAATTTTTCTTTTTCGATAAAACCCAAAACACCATCCAAGTTATAAATGAAAACATATGTATGTGTAGAAGATGTGTAGATTTTTATACTACTTTAATCAGTAAAAACAATAAAATTATCTCTCAGGATCTAAGCTCCTTAAAACTAGGTCATTATAAAAAGGGAACTACAAAAGTTTATATTTTATAGCAATAGTTAATATTGCTTTATAAGGATATGAACATTAAGAAAAAAAAAAACTAGCAATAAGTAGAGCAGCACGAAAATATGTACACAATAAAGTGAAAGGGTGCCGAAATGAAATGACATTATTTAATGTGCGGTGAAAAGATCTGCCAAAAGTATTAATTGGTAAAACGTGACTGTACTCAATATAATTCGGTTATTCAAATTGCTAAACAATAATTAACGAGTTCCTTTACAACATAAATACTATCGAATGTATAATAAATTTAAAAAAAAACCAAATCGCTCACTTACGTTGTCGACGACTCCAAAAATTTCACAATTAATAGCCCCACATTCTCATACTTAGTTTTGAAACTAAGATAATTAAATACTGTACTACATTAAAAAATAATTGATTTTCACGCGATTTATTTACGATAAATACGATACTGCCTTACGCTCTTTCGACAGCCATTCTGTCATAGATCATAGAATTATTTTTTCGTCTCTTTTGAAAAATGCAATCAAATTCTCTTTGGACCCGATTTTCGCTTATGCCAGTGTCATTCAAAACTTAAATGGTACTCCTTATGATTTAAAGAAGGACTTTTTGGCATAGATTTAGTAAGACGAGACCAAAAACATAATACATTAGTGTGCGCATCATTTTGTTGTTTTTCTTAGCTTTTGACCTGTTGGCAGACCTTACCTGTGATTTAAAGATAGCGCGAAATGCGATGTAGAGGACTTTTCTATAGACTAGCGTTACTGGCAAAAACTAGTTGAAGCTCGTAACGTGCGCAAAAAGGATTTCACTGATAGTAGCAAAATCCATGATAAACTGGTATAAAAAACTATCTAAGCAGCGGACCTTAAAGCATGAATGATCTGCAAATCCTGAACTAACAAATAGATTGTTTAGCTGCAGCAAATGTGATTGTAGCTGCCGCTTCTGCACCGCTTTAATAAGTCAGTCAGAGCCATCAAAAAAATGTATCCACGACTTTGCATAAAGCATCTTTCGTAGATGGTTAAAGGCAAATGAATTCTTTAATAAGCGAATTAAGAGTTACATCCAGGTACAGTACAGTACATGCCCGTAACCATAATTAAATACGTTTTCTAAACATTAAAATACACTATACAATTTTAGATTTTGCAAAAATAAGCGGGGTTTGTTTTAGTGACGATTTACGCGCGTAGAATGATAAGGTCGATAGCACATACGAAAATGGCCTTGTATTATTCAAGCACAAGAGTATACTATGCTTTTTCGTGTTGCCGATCTATATTAAATTAAATCTATGAATTTTGGCGGGATCTTGATCTGTCATGTAGTAGTTTTTAATTCATAATTAATAATTATAGATCAACCTTATCATATGAATATATATATATGTCTATAGTTTAGTTTTTGAGAAAAAATTAAGTGGATAAATAAAAACTGGGAATATGCATTTACGGGTTTCACAAACACTCCCTGGACAGCTCAAGTAAGCCGCCTTCGCCATCTTCTTAGAGATATTATGTTTGAAGATTACAAGAATAATTCGAAGACTATTGACACTATATACATGTGCCGTTGGCAGAATAGTGGTAATTTGGCAGCAGCAACACTGAAAAAGTCAAAGGTCAAAATGCAAAAACAGATGAAAGAAGTCAGCAGGTTGTCAATTTGTAGGGAATTCCATGAATTAAAGGAAATTTCGACAAAATTGGGCATTTTATGTGGGGTTTGGCGATAAGTGGGTAATAGCGGGGAATTTCAAGATTTAACATCATGAACTTATACTTTTTTTCTCTCTTTATTTAAGGGTGGCTTTGCTTACGTGGACTACAGAATGCCCACGCTAATCTTGCTCCCTCGCTCCTGGCTATTTTAAAGACAAAAATGCTTATTGTGGGTGTTCCTTAGAAGATAGATGTATACTCTCCAGGACTTTTTTGTAGGTATTTTTAATACCTATTATTATGTAGTACATTATTTTGTTATCTCTTATGGTTTACTCAGCATAAGCCATTTAAGCGCCCGAATTGATTCACCATGACCAGTATTTTTTTTTTGTGCGGAACCCTAATTATTTTTCTAAAATATAAGTAACCTAAGTTACTCCCTATATCATCAGCTATATATCAGTGGAAGTCCAGTCAAAATCGGTACAACCGTTTCGGAGATTACCCGGAACAAACAGATAGACCGACAGACAAAAATTAAAAAATGGGCTTTTTGTTATAAGTATCGTATATACTTTCATATGCCTTTAGTAAAAAAATTGTTATTTTGACATTGCGAACAGACACTTCAATTTAATTAATTGTATAGATTGAGAGTTTCTCGAGCATTATGTGACTGTTTAAATACAGATTAATACCTATTGTTGGTGGAATAGAACTTTGGAGTTATGTATTATTGTTTTATTAGGTCAAAGAAGTATAATATTTTACGTGCATGTATAAGTGCTCATAATTTTTTAACTATCGATTATTGAAATGCTGATTGTTTGATTACAGTTCGATATTTAAACCTCACGATGAACGAAAATACACACAAAAATATCGCATAAAACTAATTTGTATAGTGTAGACGAAAGTTACTAGAAAACATTAATTAAAACAGAGAGGTTCCCAAATTTATAAAGCGCCATTTGCATGTTGATTGTGTTGCCATTTGGAAATGTATCTGTTAAAATTCTTTACTGGTTCATACTAGCGATGATAGCTCAGTGTCGATGATTACTCAGTGGTAACGAGTTTAAACATCGCATCGATCGCTGAAATAAAACTTCTTTGAACATTACAGTAGTTCGTACCATAATTCATATTAAAATGCCATGTAATTCGATGTTTTTTTTTAAATATTAAGACCCGAACATAGTATACACTTTAAATGCACTTATTATAAGACTCGTTACAATGAAATTTTGAGAGGTGTTTAATTTCAATAGTATTATTTTTTTGTTTGTGTAGCTCCACTTCATTACTATATTAAACCACTGTCAGCTTGTCCATTGCCGACTCTGAGAACCTTCTACACACGGTGCCATAAACTTAAGAAAAAGAAGAGAACCTTCATATAGTAATTAAAAAAAACATGTCACACGCAATGGCTTAAAAATATCTTAGGTCAAACGTGGTAAATATGAAACGATCATTTATAAAACATAAAAAATATCTTCTATTTAACCTCTTTTTAAAAATCCTCTAAATCGGCGGGACTCGAACTATTGACTACTCGTACTGTACATAAAACAGTGCATACAAGTCTGGTCATTACACAGGTAGACCAGTTCGATGATGATGATAATCATAGACGTGAATGTCAGGATTTGCATTAACCATGCATGCATTGAATGTATTCTCTCGCAGGCTAAATACTGTAGATGTGTGCTTTTCTCTTTTAATGTTATTGGTTCGTTTCAAATCACAACATTACTAAAGAAGTTTTCACTTCAAAAACAATAAAAACGCTCAAGGAAGGCGGTTCACAAACTTTCCAAGTATATGTAATATTTTCGTGAGGAACAGTGTGCAATTTTTTTTATTACGGGTATTTAATTTAATTTGTGGGGCATGGGCTTTAATATGAGCAGGATTTTCGGGGAATTTAGACATTGGCAATTGACAACGCTGCAAGTCATACAAGGGAATGTGAAAAGGCTCGTAAAGCTCAAAAAATTTTTATGTCCCAATTTCCATTTTTTTTTTTTTTTTTTTTTTTTTTTTTTTTTTTTTTTTTTTTTTTTTTTTTTTTTTTTTTTTTTAGAACTGACTACACTGTTAGCCTTAGGGGCCCTAAAGCCGCTGCGGCTTTTACAGCTTCACCGGACTTGGGGGCGAGCGCAGAGGGCACTCAGCCGCGAAAGTTTTGGGGACGACTCGCACGAGGGTGCCAAAGTGGCCGGACCTCGGCTCGGGCGGTCGTCGCGTTCGCAAATAGGTCGCGATCTATTCGAATCCCTACACCTACGATTCGAGCTAACTAAATATACACATAGGCACGTTCCCTTCCTCCTGGGAGGAAGGAAGGAACCGTGCGTATGTGTATTCAGTAATCGGAATGTTTCTACACTAACTAGCGCTAACTAACTAGCGTAAAAAAAGAAAAAAAAAGGTCCCTCACAGAACCTATGTACCTGTGTGGTGTGCACGTGTGTATGTTCATACGTGTGTAGTGTTGTATGTAGGTAGCTAAGTGATGCACGTACAGTGTCACTTGTATCGCGCGGGCGGTTGCCTGACCCAAGGGTTTCACACCGAGGAACGGACCTAGGCTTGGGTTACCGCTAGAGAGGGTGGACGTGACGGGTGTGCTGGAGCGAAATTGACCGCCCGCCCTCTGCGGAGAGAACGGTGGTTACGCGGGCGTGGGCGCTGGCACGCTCTGTTTGGAGAGACGGATGTGTAATATTTATTCGAATTTTCGATGTGATCGTCGGGATCAATAAAAATATTGCGCGGCCGGCGTTTGCACCGGATGTCCGTGGGTGCCGGAACATAAGTGGCGGCTGTTTTTATTAACGGATTCGCGTGGTTCGACGCGGTGTCGAAATACGAACGGGAGAGCTGTTTAACGTAGGCATGTATCGAAGGAAGCTCCATATCTCTATGGAGATCTACGCTTCGAACATACCACGGGGCCCCGGTGAGACGATAGAGGAACCTATTCTGTATCGATTGTAACCGTTTGAAACTCGACTCGGACATATGTGCGAACACGGCGCAACTGTATGTCAAAATTGGTCGAATACACGTCTTGTAGAGCGTGAGCTTATGTCGCGTGGACATTTTACTCACCGAACACAACAGAGGATGCAACCGGCCCAGGACCCACGCGGCCCTGTTCCTAACCTTACGGATGTGGGGTCTAAAAGAGAGCCTACTATCTAGGGTTACCCCTAGATATTTGGTCTCTCTTACATACGGAATCGGATTATCGTAGAGCTTAACAGGTTTAAGCTTCCACGGTATCTGTGACGAATCCGCATCGAAGAGCATCGCGGCGCTCTTCGAGGGATTAACGGCTATACGCCACTCGTTAAACCACTTCCCGAGAGTGGTCACGGAGCGTTGGACTTTGTGTCTGAGGTGGGATCTATTCCTATCTGAGGCATATAAGACTGTATCGTCAGCGTATAGCCCTACCTCGACCTCCGGGAGTCGAGGTAGGTCACTGACGTACAGGTTAAATAGGCTAGGAGCCAGGATCGAACCTTGGGGAACGCCTGAGCGTATTGGACGGGGCGTGGACAATTCACCTTCCACTCTATAGCGAAAGGTGCGATCTGTTAGATAGTCGCGAATTATTTTAATTAGCCTATCGGGGACTTCAAAGTGATACAACTTGTAGATCAATCCCTCGTGCCAGACCTTATCGAAGGCCTTGGCAACGTCGAAAAAGACCGCAAGTGTACGGCGGGGTTTATATAATTCAGCAAAATTAAATGCAACGTGCTCCGTGAGGCGGTGCACTTGATGAGTGCAAGAATATCTAGCACGGAAACCGAATTGCTCAGGCGGATAGAGGTCTTTCTCCTCTATTACTGACTTGAGACGGTTCAGAAGGATCCGCTCGTACATTTTCCCTAAAGTATTTAGGAGACTGATCGGGCGATAGCTGTCGGGAAGCGACGCGCTCTTGCCGGGCTTACGGATACCTATGACTATGGCCTTTTTCCAGGCGGCTGGAAAATGGCAGTGGGCTATGGCTACATTGAAGATGCAGACCAAAAGAGCTATGAGGCGATCGGGAAGAAGTCTAAGTACTTCATTCCTGATCCCGTCGGGACCTGGTGCTTTTCTAAGCTTAAGGCTTTTTATAATGGAAAGAACCTCCTCAGACGTGACTGGGGACAGGGAGTCTGTCGCGGGGAGCTTATCCAGCTCCCGCACGCATCCATCGATACCCTCGACCCGGTCGGTATTTGCATCGACACTGTTCGGAGAGCACTGGCTCTCCAAACAAGTGGCGAGGCACTCCGCCTTGTCGCTGCTATCGAAGGCGAGCGGTATACCGGGACCCCTCTCGAGGGGGGGCATAAGATAAGAAGCCTCTATTTTGAGACTGTGAGCTAATTTCCAGTAAGCCAGATGCGACGGCCTTAGCCCTTCGACGAGGGCGTCCCATCTGTGACTTCTGAGTTCTAATATACGGGCTCTAACCGATCTTTGAAGTGCGCGTAAACGTGCGCGGTTTTCCTCGGTCGGATAGTGGTCGTGCGCACGAGTCGCCGCGTTCTTTTCCGTCAACAACGCCCGCACGTCGGCAGGGAGTACGAAGCGGCGATCGCTCGCCTCTTCGACCTCTCTCGAGGCCTCTCCGATGCCGGCCTGCAGGTGGTCGACCAGGGAATCGATCGCGAGATCTACGTCCGCAACGGACCCCAATACGTCCGGGATCCTATCTAAGCTGGACGAGGACGGCCTGTCCGCAAGATAATGTTTTAGCTTGGCATAGTCAACCACTTGGACCGAAGGAGGGCTAGAGTCGTCTGGTTGACCTAGCTGCATGATGACCGGACGGTGGTCGGAGTCGAGCTCGTGTACGACCCGAATGAGTCGTAACCGAAGCGCGATACCTTTAATGAGAGCTACATCAAGCACTGTCGGCATACAGTTGTCTTGAAAGTGGGTGGGAGTGGGTGGCGCTATGACATCAAAGTTTAGCACGTTCGTTAGCTCTTCGAGTTTAACCCCATTACTGGAGTCTCTCCAATTGCCAAACGAAGTGTGCCCACAATTGAGGTCACCCGCTATAATGACCGATTCACCGAGCGAAAGTAGCTTTTCTAGGTCAGACCTGAGAGGCTCTTTCCTCGGCGAGAGATAAACTGAGACTAACGTTATGGACGGGTGGTCGGTCATTCCTAGTCTACACACGGATACTTCCATATTGGTAAGTATCGGAGGATCTACCGGCGTACAATATAACGATCGTTTGTAATAAATGAGAGTGCCGCCCCCGCGGCCGGCCCGGTCATTTCTTACAATATTGTAGTTCGCGATTTTTGGATCACGTTTAGCACGCTTTAAGAGCGTCTCCTGCACTAAAAGAACATCTACTTGGTGATCTTTAAGAAAGGTCGCGACGAGATCACGCTGCGGATATAGGTTCCGTGCGTTAAAAAACGAAAGATTTAACGCTTTCGGTTTAAACTTTGCCATTGGAAGGCCCTAAGTTATTATTACACGCCTCACGGTCGAGACGTTGTAGTGTCTCTGAGAGGCGGGGGAACGCGCAAGCGGTCTTGATGAGACCGAAGCGCTCCAGATGGTCATTGTAGTCAATGAGCTCGCGGATATCGTGCTCGCGAAGGAGCAGTATCATTAAGTCGTTACTATTAACGACAACATTAGCGGGCGCGCGGGGCGCGGGAATATCCATAGCCATAAGGGGCTGTGGATTGGGGCGACGGGGGCCCCATGCGTTCTGCGATGAACGCACGGGTTGCGGTTGCACCGCGCGGGGTGCAGAGAGGCCGGCGGTGGCCGGGGACTGGCGCGGGACCGGCAGCGCGGGAAATTCCCCTGACGCCGGCGGGGGTTGCGCTTTGATGGCTGAGGTGGGGGGCGCCGCCCGGGGGGCCGCCTGCCTCTGCGTGCGTGGCCGCGTGGTACGCGGGGCCTTGGGGCAACCGCGATAATTCGCGGGATGCCCCTCCTCCCCGCATAACACGCAGCTCGGGGGGACGACGGAGTCACGCTCGCGCGTGCACTCCCGTGTGGGGTGGTCCTCTCGGCACTTTACGCACCGCGGACGAGAATGACAGTTACGGGCAGCGTGCCCGTACAGCTGGCAGTTGTGGCACTGCGCAGGCTGGTGGTTTTTGTGTGGGGGCTCCACGTTAATCCCGGAGAGCCCGCACACCGTCTCTAGCTGGAAGATGGCCTTTCCCTCGGGGGAAAGGTCCAATATGGCCACTACCATTTGTAGTGGCCGCTTATCTTTACTGTACATCCGGTGTACTTCCCGGATGGGATAACTTTGCTCCTTGAGCGAGGAGCACACCTCCGACGGGTCGAGCTCCACCGGAATGCGGCGGATGACCACTCGGAGGACGCGCTCCTCCGCGAGCGAATACGTATAAAATTGCAGACCTTTCTGCCGGAGGAGGGTGGTTAGTTTACGGTGAGTTTCCGAAGAACTCACCGAAATAGAAATCCCGTTGACTATGTTTCTAGCCTTGTGGTAGTCGAGTTTGAGTCTGCGCATCTCATTGCAGACTCCCATCCAGGCTGCCTTGTCCCGGATTATGATTGGAGGTGGGGCACGCTCTTTTTTCCCGCCGGCGGGCGCGGGGAGCTGGGAGGACGCGGGGGCGGCGGCGCCCCTGACTACTGCCTTAGCTATTACCTTAGGCGCCGGTTGAGCAGTCGGACTGCTACGCGCCGTTCGCTTACGCGACGCCACGACGGTGAAGCCGTCGTTCTCGGTATCCATCTCCGGAGATGGATCCGGATTCGCGGGCGAGTCTTGTTCGACCGGAAGGGCCGAAAACGAATTTTTCGTCTTTAACGCGGTTTCCGTGGATCGCGCGGGACGGACGTACGGACTATTTTTGGTAACCCTAGATTGTGACCGCGAATTACGCGGCCCTCGCCTGACGGAGGCGGGGCTTGACCCGCGCGATTGGCTGGTCGGGACAGGGGGCGTGGCCGTAGGCGCGGCCATGGCCCCGGATGACGCGGCGGACAGGCGCGTAACGCTGCGCGCGGGACGTTTGGGCGCGACGCCGACTGGCGCGGCGCCAGTGGATGTAACGGTCGCGGCCGTGACGTCATCGGCCGCCTTGCTACCTGAAGCGGCCGCCTCGCTACCTGAAACGGCCTCATGACGGGTCGCGGTCGCAGCGGTGCGACGCACGCAGGCGTTCTCAGGTAGATTACGGTATTCCTCGTCTAGAGAGGGACACCGTAATACGACGAAATTTTGATAGCGCTGGTATTGAAACTCCAGCGCTTTCATTCTGGCTTGCAACTTGCCTATGCAAGTGGCCAGGTCGGCAACGTTATTTGCCATGGCGGCAGAAGAGGGAGGACAGTGGGACATTTTTATTTAATTTTAAATTTAAAGGCCTCCCTGCCTTAGGGGCAGGGGGGTGCGCCAAAAAATTTAAAAGACTATCGGAGTCGGCAAGAGACCTGTTGTCAAGGTGCAATGACACACAGGAAGGACCTATCAACCCTAAGGAGCCCTAACAAGCCCGGGGCCGAGGACGCAGACCGGTAATTAAACCGGGCTAGGCCCAAACAGGTTCCCGGGGATGGAGTGTGCAGGATCGGAAGGTTTGGCAGGAGACACCTGGGGTAAGACTATGCGATAACCGCAAAGGCCTAGATTCCCAGGCCCGTCCGAGTCTGGCTGTTTGCCTCTGAAGGAGACAACCAGCGGGCTGCTCGGGTCACGCCCCACTTGCCTTCGTTGGCACCGTCAGGTATCCAGCAAGTGACCACAAAACCGTGGATTTACAAAAAAAAAAACAAGCAAGTCGCACCGAAAAGTGCGGTTTACCACGCGAGCGTTAGACACCAGTTGGTTTACGTCGTAATTGCAACAATATATTTGAAATAAATTCCAAATATAAGATCGCAACAATTAAGTCACGTGATGGTCAAAATTGAAAACGGAGCGACACGTCCGTTCGCAACAGTGACCAAATCGGAACTCCCAATTTCCATAATTATCTATCTCATTTATACCTGACAATAATCCATAATCGTATTAGTCCTGTACTTTATTCTTTCTTTCGCACACGTTATAATTTACACATGGAAAGGTACATACTCATTGGTTGTTTAAGTTTAAAAATTCATTCATGTTTAGCTGTCATTACTGTCAAACAGACTAAATTTGTAAATTACAACAAAGCTGTTTCGAAGCTAGCCGCCATTGTTTTTCACTTTTTTCTTGTGGATTGTGGAGAAATTCTTGTGGCGACGTTTCTGTGACAGCGTGGACGCAACAATTTACAATTTTATAATATTTTTATTTTCCATATAATTACTTAATTGTGTACTATAGATGTTTTCGTAAATATTCGAAATTTTGTGTGTTTATCAGTTGAACGTGTTATTTTTTGATAAATAAGTATTGACTTAAAATTATGGTTTCCAATTGTGTTGTTCCTGGTTGCCGTAGTCGGCGTCCGAATATTAAGCATTTTGTGTACCTTTTACAAACAAAGTAAGATGGAATAAGTGGTTGAAGGCATGCCCGTTCTTACGACGGTATCGGGTTACTCAACTAGAAAATGTTCGTATTTGTATTTTACATTTCATCCCTGAACATATTAATGAGAGACAAAAGTTAAGTATTGATGCAATTCCTTCACTGAACTTAAGTAATGTGCAAGACCATACATTAAACAAACACCAAGCTTATTTAGAAATTATTTCTTCTACTAATACCCCTAGTACCAAAGAACCTTATACTTTTAGAGTAGTCCGGCCGTTTCTCCATACCAATAACCCCTCTGTAGAACAAATAAAACTTACTGGCATGCAAACAGATAATTTGAGTTGCGACTTAAATATGGCTGCACATTCATCTCATACCAAGTTTCATTTACCTACTAACACTTTTCAACCAACTTATGAATATGAACCAACAAATATGCCCTCATCCACTTCTTCCAATAAGGCAATATGTTCTTTACAAACATCACGTGTTTGTTTTATTAATAGAAACATCAGAAACAGCAGCCAGGTTAATTTAACTAGAAAGGTTCGTATAGAACCAAAGCAGATTACTCCACGTAAACAAATATTACGTAGTAATAATAGGAATTTAAAACGTAAATTACGCCTTTTGCAATTAAGATATAATAAATTAAAGATTAAATCAGTAGTAAATGCTCCAAAAACGAAGATGTATTTAAAAAAATACAACATATTAAGCACTTTTGGTAAATTATTGGTAGATTCATAGTTACGTTTGACTGGTATTTCACCTAAAGGTCGGCGTTTTACAAATGAGGAGAAAATCTTTTCTCTGTCTCTATATAAATTGAGCCCTAAGTGCTATAGATTTTTACGAAAACATTTAGCATTACCATCTAAATCTACTATTAATTCTATTCTTAGTAATATACCCTTGCGGCCAGGTATTAATGACTTCATATTTCAACATTTGTCAGATGCAGCTAAAGATAAACCTGCTTTATACAAACAATGTACATTATTGTTCGATGAGATGTCTATATACAAAAACTTGTATTTTAACTTTCATACGGGTGTTATTGAGGGCTTTGAGGATTTAGGTTCTGGAAAACGCACTAACAATGTAGCAGATAAAGCTCTTGTGTTTATGTTGCGTGGTTTATTTGCTCCATGGAAAATACAAATTGCCTTTTATTTTGCTCGAGATGGCGTAAAAACACTTATATTAAAAAACATTATAAAAGAAGTAACTTCTGCCATTTTTAATACTGGCTTCATAGTCAGAGCTACAGTCAGTGACCAAGCTTCTGCAAATGTTGCAACTATTAAATCATTAATATGTGACTCAAATATAAATCTGTTACACAGCGACACCTGTAGGGATGGGAATATTTATTATTGCATTGGTAATAACCTTTTATATCATATTTATGATGTACCACATTTATTAAAAGGTTTCCGAAACAATTTTCAGAAAAAACATCTTCTCAGTGGTGATCAGCGGGCACAATGGCAGTTCATTGAAATGCTTTATAAAGTAGATGGCATTGGTGGAAGAGCAAGAAGCACTAAACTCACAGATAAACATATAAAACCAAGTACATATGATAAAATGAAGGTAATTAATAATTGTAAACTTACCCAGTTTATGTTAGGGAATTTTTATGAAGATTGATTTAATTATCAAGAATAACATATCATAACACATTAATGTAAATAGTAACTTGTTGGACACATAAGTTTAAATGGTTTCCTTCTCTTATTTATTAGCAGTATCTTTTTATAATTTTACTTATAAAAGTGTCTGTTTCTTAGAAAGTACATACATTTTTAAGATAATCCAATGTTTGTGTAATGTTGCACAGGCCATGTAGTACATATTTTTATTAATAATTTTTTTTTTAGATCGAAGTAAGTATTAATAATAATATCATCCTGTTCAGTTAAAAGTTTAAATCTGCATTCATTTATGTTTTAAAAACAAAGTATTTATATATATTCTTATGAAAAGATATATATGTATATGTTTTAAGCAATGATAGTTTAGTGGTAGCAATTTCGGAAATTGTATCGGACATCATAGGTTTCAAAACTATAATGAATACATGAATACTTGGGTACTTACTTACCTTAACTATAAGGTCAGCCTTTTAGTTTAGAAAAACATCGTGATGAAACCATGGCATGTAACATACATGATTTTCATGCCTATATTCATCGTGGAATTGGCATAGCGGTGTAACGACCGGACGTGTACGAACTGTTTTATTGAGGTATAAACGTCATTTATATCATTTCCTACGCATTCTATTGAGACTGTGGCATTCGCCAACTGCTGACAAGGTTGGCTCGCTAGTACTTGTTCACAAGTACAACCTAATCTAACCGAGCATCATTGGTATTTTGTAACGTACATATATAGAATACCTAGGCAAAGTATGTAGTCATTCTCTTTATTTCATTCAGTCCCACTCACTCAAATTCCGACATTTCATATATTGCCAATAACATATCTATATTAATAAATCTGTAGTTCTATCTGAACATGTAATTTCTTTCAAAATTTTCTGTTACACATTAATATATGAACAATACTGACCACGAATGTAGCATAAAAAATTATTTTGTCTGTATGTCTATCTGTTTGTATGTCCGGAGATAACACAAAATGGTTTAGTGGTAAGGGTTATGACTACCATACACATTGTTACAAAATAAACAATTTCACGGTACTTTCTGTTGGTTTGTTGTTTCGGTATTAGCCGGTGTATATCCAGTGATCAAGTTGAGTGGTAGGGGTCACGACAGCCATACATATAGTGATAAAATAAGCATCTTCACAGGGACTTTCCTTTGGTTTGTCATATTTCGGGATCACCCGTCGTATTTTTTCAAATATCCACTAAGATGTTTCACATCTGCCTGGTACCCTTGTAGGGTCAACTTTTTTTTAATTTGATGACTTTACTTGGCTACTTTATTTATTATATTATTGTATATATTCTTCCAGGTCAAACTTGCAGCTCAGGTTTTCAGCCGACAAGTGTCCACATCACTGGAAGTATATATGAAGTCACTGTTATATATACAGGAACATGAGTATGCTCATTCAAATATAGACATTGAAAGTGGTTTATTCGCAGCAGAAATCCTTTTGTTTGTTAATAACTTATTTGATAGCCTAAATGGTTTTGGTTTCTCTGGAGATAAATTACAGCATGCTTTGTCATTAAATTCAGAACATTTGGAATTTTGGGATACTGCTGTGAAAAAACTAGATTCAATGCGGTTTGACTCTTCCAACGAAAGGGAAAGCAAGCCCTTATCACTTAAGCATTTTATACATAATATTAAATCAATTAAACTTTTATGGACCGACTTATGTTCAATTGACGGTGTGAAATTTTTGAGTCTCAGACGTTTAAATCAAGACCCATTAGAAAACTTTTTTGGACAAGTAAGAGCACATGGTCAGTTCAGTATAAATCCCGACTGTAATCATTTTGTTTCTGCTTTTAAAACTTTATTGATTAACAACATAACCACTGGCAAGTCACTGTACACTAATTGTGCCAATGATGATGATAAAATGTTAGGTACACTTGAAAATTTTGTAAATCGCAAAAAATATGGATTTCATAATGATGATATTCAACCTGATATTAGTGTTCACTTCATAGAGAATGTAATTCCTTCTGAGAATGTTCTACAAAACAAAACTGTATCATATATTGCTGGTTCTATTTGTCATTACTTAATACCAAATTTGCAATGTAAAGAATGCGAGAATTGTAAAAAAGCCCTGTTGTCTGAGAAGGAAACTTGTCATTCTTTGATAGAATTAAGGGAGTATAGTTCTAATGTTGACAGATTATTTTATCCATCCAAAAACTTAAGTTTAATTGTGTGGCAAAGTATATATATTATTGATAGAATGCTACCATCAATTTGTAGTGTTTATATTTACTCTGAGTTAATACATTCATTGGAACAAACAGTTGATATGAAATGGTATAATTGTGTAACACACAAAGCAGATTTTATGAAAGTTTTTTGGTTGTTTGTTATTAGAATGCAAGTTAAGCAAAAGTGCATAAATTTCAATAGACGAGTCCATAATGTTGATCCAAGGCCTAAACATGCAGAAATGGAAACTTTAATTAGAACAAGTGTTACTAAAGGATTTGGTTATAGATCAGTAAGGAGGCGAAGTACATAATTGTTCCATTTTTATATCGTTTATATTAGTGCACTTATTAATTGTGAGTAAATTACAATCCAATAAAAACCCAGATGTATACACATGGAGATATTTTATTTAAGCGATCATTTGTCCAGCAGTTATTTTTCACTTAACTGTATTTTCAACCTCAACCAATTTAATACCTCATTAATTAAAAACACTGTGCTATATGTATAATATAATGTGACGCCTTCTAGTTCATTTTTATGTTCATTTGATTACTGAGCATTATACTATGAGACTTTGTTACTCTTCTTATTATGTTCAGTTGTAAATGTTTTGTTTTCCAATTAATAATAATCCCTTACATAAGTTTTACTAAGTACATATTATTTTCATAAATCAAGGTACATTGTATAACTTTTGTATATAATTTTGTAGTCCATAAAACAATATTACATCAGTAATGTTATTATTATAGTATAATTTTGTAAATACATAACAAAATGTATCATGCTTTGTTCCAAATATATTAGGGCTATTCTATATTATTTTAAATTAAAGTAAATCACTTTTTTTTGCAATTTAAGAGATGTTGAAAGAGACATTTTTAAAGTAAATGTAAATTAGGACTTAGTCTTTTATACCATGTTTTAAAGTTACCAGTATGTTATTTTTGAAATAAATAAATAACATAAAATGTAAGACAAATATTGTTAAACCAGTAATATTATTATAATTTTGTAAATATATCATGTCTTGTTCCAAACACATAAGGGCTATTCTATATTATTTTAAATGAAGGTAAATCACTTTTTTTTTGCAATTTACGAGATGTTGAAAGAGATATTTTTAAAGTAAATGTAAATTAGGACTTCGTTTTTTATACCATGTTTTAATGTTACCAGTATGTTATTTTTGAAATAAATAAATAACATATAATGTGAGACAAATATTGTTAAACCAGAAATATTATTATAATTTTGTAAATACACAACAAAAATTATCATGTCGTGTTCCAAACACATAAGGGCTATTCTATATTATTTTAAATGAAGGTACATCACATTATTTTTGCAATTTAAGAGATGTTGAAAGAGATATTTTTAAAGTAAATGTAAATTAGGACTTAGTTTTTTATACCATATTTTAAAGTTACCAGTATGTTATTTTTGAAATAAATAAATAACATATAATGTGAGACAAATATTGTTAAACCAGAAATATTATTATAATTTTGTAAATACACAACAAAATTTATCATGTCGTGTTCCAAACACATAAGGGCTATTCTATATTATTTTAAATGAAGGTACATCACATTATTTTTGCAATTTAAGAGATGTTGAAAGAGATATTTTTAAAGTAAATGTAAATTAGGACTTAGTTTTTATACCATTGTGTAAAGTTACCAGTATGTTATTTTTGAAATAAATAAATAACATAAAATGTAAGACAAATATTGTTAAACCAGTAATATTATTATAATTTTGTAAATATATCATGTCTTGTTCCAAACACATAAGGGCTATTCTATATTATTTTAAATGAAGGTAAATCACTTTTTTTTTGCAATTTACGAGATGTTGAAAGAGATATTTTTAAAGTAAATGTAAATTAGGACTTAGTTTTTTATACCATATTTTAAAGTTACCAGTATGTTATTTTTGAAATAAATAAATAACATATTTAATGTAATACAAATATTGTTAAACCAGAAATATTATTATAATTTTGTAAATACATAACAAAATTTATCATGCCTTGTTCCAAACACAAGGGCTATTCTATATTATTGTAAATGAAGGTACATCACTTTCTTTTACAATTTAAGACTTGTTGAAAGAATTATTTTTATAGTAAATGTAGTTGGGATTTAGTTTTTATATCATGTTTTAAAGTTATCAGTATGTTATTTTTTTATAAATAAATAATATATTTATATAATGTAAGACAATAATGTCAAATCAGTAATATTATAATTTTATAAACGCATAATTTTTTTTTCATGCATTGGTTCTAATGCATTTTATTTTAATAATTCCAGTCTTAAGAAATTGTAAAATATTTTGTAACCTAAAGGCTGTTGAAAGGAATGGTTTTATAAATGTAGATTAGGATTTAGTTTCTTATGCAATATTTTGAAGTAATCTGTATGTTATTTATAAGTAATTAAATTACATAATAATGTGATATAATATTACATCAATAGTATTATTATGTCATAGTTTTGTAAATACATAATAATAATTATGATGCATTGGTTTAAATACTTAAGTTCTTTATACTGTATATGATTTTTGTATATAAGTAAATTACATATAGGTAAATATAATGTAAAACAATATTGTTACACCAGTAATATTATTATAGTATAATTTTTTAAATTCATAACAAAATTATCATGCCTATTGTATAATATACAATTTAATAAATCAAACTACATCAATTTTTTTTGCTATTTAAGATATGTTTAAGAAATATTTTTATAGTAAATGTAGATTAAGTCTTAATTTTTTTTTATCATGCCTTGGTTCAAATACATACGTTCTATCTAGTTTATATTATTTTAATAATTCTAGGTTTTAAGTTTATTTTTATATAAATAAATATCATTTAATGTGAAACAATATTGTTATATCATTAATACTATTATTATAATATATATAATTTTGTAAATGCATGACACACATAAGTCAAAATCTGTATAGAACCTAATAATGTTTATTGTAATATTTAAAAGCCTAGCGGAATTTCCTTTGTAATTGTTTGGTGTGAAGTACATTGGCTTATTATTTATATATAGCAATTTCTTTAATTTGTTAATTACTTGTATATTGTTAGTTAATATTTATTTTTTATACTGCTAATATTTGTCTAATTCGTATTGATTCTCTAGGAATCAACAAACACGCAGTCTTCTTTTTAAATACACCTTCATGCATTTTATCATCCTATAATACAATACATACGGTTCTGAAAACGAATGCATAAAGTCGGTCCTAAGTCCGTAAAGTATGAAGGAAAAGTTGATTTGCGTGTAACAATTAATCATTTTATTTGTTCAACTTTAACCATTTTTGATTACCTACTCGACATTCTTATAAACAATCATCTATGACTAATATTACGAAAAGGTTCAATTTCAATTACGGATTTGATTCTAAACATTATTTCACTATAGTGTATTATATTACATATTATATTATGTATATTATATTGTATTTTAATACAATATAGCTACTTTTTCGATGAGTACCGTATTTTAATACTATATTTTATTGTAATTAAAGCGTAAGAATTGGCGGTCGATTGCTAATTGTTACAAAATCTAATGAAACTTTTAATATCCATTATGCTATGTATATATTGTAATTGTAATAAAAATAATTAATGAGTTCTTATATGTGCAGTTTTATTTTATTGTGAGTAAATACATGAAAATAAATTCTAAAAGAACTTTAATAAGAACCGGTAAAATCATTCAAAAATAAATCGTAAAGTACCCCACTAGTTTACCGATTCAACAAAACGTTATCGGTACGTATTCCAGTTTTACACCACTATTCGAAACTACATATTCATTATGTTCCGAAAGAAAAGGATGCAATAGGGGTTATATATACGACTTGCACAAGAGTAAAAGAGACGGTGGTATTAATTATGAATGAAATGTATAGATATAAAGATTATTTCACAACCACAGACAAACCTTCACTATCGTGTTAAATAATTAGTATGAAGATTGCCATCTCAATTGTTATTTACCTCTGGTGAAAAGCCAAAACGTCTCTACATAGTCTGTGGCGAAAACTGCCAAAAGGTGAAAAAACAGGAAATCACCACAGGGCACAGAACAATCTTAGATTATTATTTATTATTATTACGCTACGTTTTAGTAGGAATTCACTACAGTTCTAAAATAAAATGAGGTTATCTCAAATACTATTTAGACGAAATCGTATGCCAAATGGTCATATATTTAGAGGTAAAGATCGTTTAGTTAAAATAGTTGAACCTAAACATATACGCAATATACAAAAAGATTTTGCAATTGAAGAAAAAAATATGTTTTATTTACGGTTCCCATATCTTACAGAGGTATGTTTTTTTTTATCATTCCATTAACCTCTTACTACTTTTTTGTTTTTGGCTATTATAAAATAAATGATAAACTTGCATAGCTGGAACTATAACACTTATAAGTTACTTAATAATAGTGTAAAAGCAAAAATGAATTTATATCCATAAAATATCTATTTTCAGGCGGAAAGTTTTGGCCATTCTAAAGCATTGGGAAAACCAGAGATGAGGAAAGAACAAATAATAGCTAAAAGCAGGAAAATTTTTAAAGAGGATGTTACTCTGTATGAAAGACTACAGCATTTGAGAGTCAATGAGAAATGGGAATAAATAAACAAACACTGTTCTTGTATATTATAATATGTTAATAAATATTTAGAGTAGATATAGAACAAGGCTTTGATTTCAATTTCAAACTCATAATAAGATAAAAAGTACCACTGTCTCAAAAAAGTTATTAACTGGTCCATGTACATGGTGATCATGATCCAGTTGAATACAGACGCCTCCCAACCTGATTGTTTACTGGGTATACAGTTAACACTGGTTGATCCAGGAACACGAAATGCCTGAGTGTGCCACTAAAATTACCTTAGCCAGGTACAGGCAGCGGCCTCTCCTTAGCAAGGTGTTAGTAAGCATGTGGTAACTTTGTAGATGTGGAACAGTCTTCCAGTCAACATTTTCAGTCCTTAAAATGTGGCATGAAGAAACATTTCAGCAGGACTGCATGACGATTATGACTGGATGAAATCTGTCACTCTTGTTTTTGGACTGTACCATATATGGTTTTAGGCTCAAGATAATGTGGTTTTATTGCCAAGGTAGGGCCTGTTCCCACACATACATCCATCATTGACATGTTGTGATGGACATAATTATGATACAATTGGACATATTCATGATTTGAGCGTGTGAATACTGTCAAAAGAATCAGTTTGTGAATCATCACAAATAACATCCCAAAAATAATAATGATTTGTTGATTTGTGAATGGGCCCTCAGTATATAAAATAAACTTAACATTAAGTTTGCTTTGACTGCCCCCTGGCCAAAATCTTGACTACACTATGTCCATGGCTGGTGTTACACCTGGTATCCTGGTGTATGGTTGCTTCCATCCAGCGGTTCGCAAGACACAATTGAACGTAGTTAAGCAGAAAGGACTCAACCCACATAAAGTCTCTTTCGAGTTATTGATGTTTAAAGTTCAAATGTGTATTATTTGTTGATGCTTTGTAGAAATTTATATTTTGCTTTTTTCGTTTGAAAGAAATATATTTAAACGATCCAAAAGGTTTGAATCTATTTAGCTTCTTTTTTAACGGACCTCTTTCAGTTAAAAATAATTTAAGTATTATTCATTAAAAATATTATTCTCACAATATATGCGGGTTGGTTCCCATGCCACTAAATGTAAACTTCTCTTGTCTTTTTGGCAGATCTTTTTTCTGAATGAAAGATCTTACCTAAAATACCGTCTTGGCATCAATAACTCATTTTTGACCAAATTGAAATTGTGGGTTGAGTCTACGTCCAATTGTCGTGTCCTATCGGTCTAATAGTCTAAATTTTTATTTCAGGGTAAATACATCAACATTGTAAATTTATAAAGATTATTATAGTATTGAATTATACTAGACAATTTTTAACAAAAACGAAAATCAACTTCAATGATTCTGAGGAATTCCCTGGTGTAACGCCAACGAAATTAAACACGAATGAGGTATTCTAACACAAAAAAGACATTCTTTCTGACCAATGCAATAAACGAAAAGTTACAGCTGAACATCCATAAAAAAAAATCACTTGAAATGACAACCTCCTCCTTTTTTGAAGTTGGTTATAAAGTAAATTTATTCTAAAATAATAAAACCTTATTCGACACAAACATTTATTCAACTTAATTTATAAAATATACTAAGGCAATGACAACACACAAATTGATAACAATTATCATAATAATATATATAAAACAATAACTGCAACAAGCTTTGAAGCTAAAATTGTACTTATAATGTAACAGAACAATAATTTAAACTTAAGTGTGTAAAAGCTATTAAGTACGTTATATTATTTTTTAATTTATAAATGCGTAACACGTTAAAGTTATATAACACAGTTTTTAAATACAACTTTAACATATATTGTAAAGGCGAAAAAGGCACTGCCCACCTTAGAAAAGTCAACAGTATACCGTTTTTATTCTTTTAATCTTGACCAATGACCAATGCCCAATGAGGCAAACTAAGTACAATAATCTTATTATTTATAAAATATATAAATTGGATATGCTTAGAGCTACTTTGCATAAATAGCGTAGGGTTTATCATATGATGAAGAACTTCTTTTTATCTGCTGTCATAGTTCCAGAAAATTATTCGAAGAACACATATTCTTACATAATGTTGACAGATCTAGAATCTTCTTACCTAATATTTGTAATATTGTACCATAAGAACTAACAATAATAATTATGTTTGTAAACTTATGTAAGTATACAAAATAAATCAATATTGCAATTTTAGCACATTTCTTAACTTAAATAAACAATTGTATTCACTAAATATTTATATTTGTGCTTTTTAATACTAAATTAATAACTTTTAAATCAAAGTTCAAAAAAAAGTAATTGGGTTTTAAACTAACTTTACGGATATCGGTTTTGTTTGAAATCGTTTGCATTGCATACATTGTTTAGTTTTGTTCAATACATGCCTTTAAATTTGGTCCCTATATTTGTAGGAATTTGTGACTTAATGAATACTTTTCGTCCACGCAAAAGGGTCATCTTTAAGATCCTTTTTATACAATACTTTGCCTTGGAAAAGCAACTCAGCAAATTGAGAGACGATAGGATCTCTCATGCAAGATGCAACTGCGATCACTTTTTCAGTTTCATCGAAGAAGAACATAACGAATTTCAGTTCATCTACATTTCCATCTATCATTGTACTTGCTGGTTTTCCGCAACCTGCGTAACAGATCCTTTTTCCAAAAAGCATCGTCCAGAAATAAGGAACTGTTTTTAATGGTGTTTCTTTCTTAAGTATGTTAAGTGCTGCAATACGTCCATGATATTGTGCTAAACCAATATGACCTATGCTCATTGGCTTGTTTCCATAGCTAGCGACAGGCGCGTAGGCGATATCACCACCCGCATAAATATTTTTTAAATTTGTTTCTAGTTTATCGTTAACAACGACCGCACCGTTTGGTTGACGATCAATACCACTATCATTAAGGAAATCTGTGTAGAATGTGGTTCCCACACCCAAAATTAACATATCAGCTGGTAGGATGGTACCGTTCGCCAATTCAACAGATTTTATCTCTCCATTTTCACCATTACATTTGGTTATTGTGGTCTCGAATTGAAACTTCACACCCTTATCTTCGAAAAACTTTTTTAGACTGTGACCAATTTCATTTCCGAATATATGGCCGAGCGGAAAGGTGTCTTTACCTACTACTGTCATAGACTTAGACTTTTCCTTACACGATGCAGCGATTTCTAAACCAATGAAACTTAGGCCGAGGACAACAACGTCCTTCTCCTTTTTATCGCCCAACATCGATAAAATATTAACAGAAGTCCTCAAAATTTCTCACAGTGTATATGTTCTTCAAGTTAATTCCTGGTATATCGGGTACACGTGGTTTTGAACCTGTTGCGAGATAGAGTGCGCTGTAGCGAATTTTTTTACCATTGCTTAGATGGAACGAGTCTATCATCGGCCTCAATTTTAGTGGCCTCAACGCCTTTCAACACCTCTATATTGGTATCATTATAATATTCTTGAGATCTCACTTGAACTTTTTCGATATCTGTTGCGATGCCAATCTTGGACACTTTAATTCTATCGTAGGGTAAGTAGGGTTCCTTGGCTAGGAGCGTGATGCGTCCTTTAAAACCTTCGCTTCGTAAGGTTTCGGCGCATGTTGCTCCAGAAGGACCACCACCGACAATTACTACTACTGATCCATCACATGGAGAAACCATGCCCATATCTTTGATTCGTTTGTTGGACTTCAAGTCGCTGATTTTCGCCTTTACCTATAAAATGATTCCAACACAATTAATTTAATATTATAAAACTCATAGATTATTACAGTCAAACATAAGAGACAAGTACGGGAAGTGAAAATAACAATAGTCTACACGCTAGCCAGTTTATTTAAAATTTTAAAACCTCTGATAAAATAAATAAATAATAGGTAAGTACTTCTTGTTTGTTAGGGTCTTCTAAGTCTGGTTTAACTAAAAAATATTCATAAACAACAGGCTTTTTCGAGTAATAAATTATTATTTGTCCATTAATAGTTTAAATAAATAAAGAATTCAAATGGCATACAAAAAATTTTAATCATGGCCAAAGGAATAAACAATCACCTATAATGAATAAATAAATAAAAGAAGTGTTTGTAAACTTGTTAAGGACACGTGGGTAGCTCAACAGTGGTTGACTGTTGTATTTTGAATACCAAGAAAGAATTTGCAAAGAATTTTGCTGGCATTCATGATGTAAACTATAAAATTACTTCACACCTAAATTTGTTTAAGTTTAGTGGTGAGATAGTGGCCGAAACAATGTCAACACTGAGTCATAGCTTCGTTAGCCGTAACGTCTGTACAGTGTAGTGTGCCGTGTTCGCTATTGAATTTTACTGTACTATTGTAGATAGTATGGATACAATTCAAGGGCCGACAAGGCGGCGCAAGGTCGCCTGGTTTCGGATCACGCTTTAGCGCCCGCACCAAACTAGATCAAAGCCTTTGGTAGTTAGAGGCCATTCATTGAAACACCGAAAGTGTTAATTGATAAATATTACACGAGATACAAATATATTTTGGGTTTAAGTAAATATAAAATCGATAGCGTAGCCAGGTACAGGCAGGAGTAGCTGAAAGGCGCTCGGTCAGATACCCCCGAAAAGAAGAGTAAATAAATTTGACCTATGAATATATCTATAATTTCAATGTAAACTGTTTCAAGTGAAAACTTCTTTAGTATGTACCGTTAAGATTTAAAACGCGGTGAAAAAAAAAGCGATACTCAAAAGAGACAAACACATAGGTACATCTATAGGATTAAGCCTGCGAGATAGAATACATTATAGTGCTTCCTATTATCTCGATCTCCTCTTTGTATATGTATGTGCGCCTGCGTATTATGAAGCCTTGGGAAAAGGTGTCATAGCCAGCGTGGTATATTGTTCACGTGTATCATTTATGTGAATATTTTTATGTTTTCTGAAGGTTTCACTTTTACCGCATGTGAACTACACACAATATTTTTTATTGTAGCACATTAGAGTGATCCGCACTGTACCCAATGGTAAGCACAGTACAATCCAAAAACAACTTCGACCACTGAGAGATCTGCAATCCAGCGCGAGTCGTTGCTGTCATGACAGCGTTTAAGTCTCTCGCCTCGACAGATGGGTATTGCGTATAAACCAGCTGATGCCGAAATGCGACGGACCAAAAGAGTGTGATTGTGACGGGTTTATGACCATTTGCATGGTGATCGCGATTCAATCGATTACAGATCCCTACCACCCCATAATCATTATCTAGTTATGTCATATGAGTTTTTAATTTTACTATTTCAATTTGTCATTCCTTCCCGATGGAAGTCTGTTTAAATTAGCAATAAATAGTAGAAACGAAGAGTAAAAAATTAGGATAAAACTTTACATTCGACGACAAAAAGATGTAACTGTCCTCGATTCTTATTTACTAACAATATATTTAGTATATTTGAGTCGCAACAAACAATTAGGCATGATTTGATAAAAACGTATCGCGTCAGACAAAAATGAGGTAAGCGTCTTATTCACACCGTTAATAGACACTTTTTACATTTTTACAAGTCACACTGGAATATCAATCACAATGTTGATAATATGTGGAAGAAAGAGCTTTGCTCGATGACTTGCAAACTTGGAATTTTAAATATCATAGATTTAAAAACATATACAGCAATGCTAAATCATTTTATCTAATACGATTGGGTTATAATATCCAATACAAGAATTGCTTACATAATAGTATTAGAGAGATATGATTTAACATTGTTGAATAGGTTTTTAATTTTTTAATTAAAGAAATAAATAAATAAATATTGGGGACACAATTTTACACACGACAATTTAATTCCAAACTTAGTAATGTTGTATTATGGTAACTAAACAACTGGTATACTACATATAGGTACATTTATTAGTCCAGTCAACAATCTAAAAAACGGGTCAGTTCTTCTTCTCGGGCTTAAAAATATATGCGATAGCTCATTCGATTCAGAATGACGTTTAGAAAAAGATATCTCGAGCATTTATTCGCACATAAAAAATTGCAATTGTTATTAACTCAAAATCTATTAATTATAAGAATTTTAGAAAAAGATCCTTAAAGAGGAGGAAATTTCCAACAAAAAAGATCGGACTTCCGGAATTCTGTCCTCATTTTTTTATAATTTTAATTTAACGCCGTAAATAGGTCTCCGCGCGGCCGTTACGGCATGAGCGCAACGCCGCGCCGCGCCGCTTTAGACAGTATAATTATTATCATACAAAATATTTTTTTATAGTATTAATTTTAAAATTTGAAAAAAATATGGTGTTATAAGAACACTTGTAAGAATAAAGCCCCGTTGGCGATGACCTTTTTTCGCTGTAGTCAATTCGATGGGCTGACATGTATTCTGTACTAAGAAACAATCGATTACTATCGAATTTGCAAAAAAAAAAACTATGTTTTACCAACACTAGCTTATTACCTGCTACTACCACTACCTACCAATGCGCCACGAGGCCTGAGTGTAAGAATGTGGTGTGTCATTCACTATAACAATGCCATAATAATCCATATTTTTAACCGACTACAACTAAAGACGGGACTCTTCAATTCGAATTTATATTTTTTTTTAAAGTAAAACTTCTTTAGGACCCACTAGGGAGTAACTTACGATTTTTTTCTGAGGGAAGTAACGCTTACGTAGTTTCTGGTATTCAAAAATAATAATTTGGATTGGTCGTAAGTATATGTCATATACTCCACGCTTCTTGACTTATACGCCAGCTAGTGGCAAATATAATAATCAATTAGGATTATTTATTTCGGATATTTTCAAACGGATCAATTGTGAATAGCAAAGTGAATAAAAATTCAATAGTTTTAAAAAAAAATATTTTAAATTGCAAAGTTTTTTGAAAATCTCTAAATATACTTGTTTATTGATTACTTTTGTAATAAATAAATTATTAATAATGTTTCTGACAATTGTGAAATTCTATAATATTCAATAATAAAATTTAATCATTTCAGTGATATATGTCGTCAACGTCAAAGAAGTTTTACTTCAATCGCGCGTAAAGGTTACACGCACACACTTTTTTTTTAATGGATGACAATTTTCAACAAAGAAGAAAACCATCTTCAATGATTTTCAAGAGTGCTTTGGTGTATCATCGAAGTTGAAGGTCCAATGCCAATGAAATTAAAATGTGACCATCCTTGAAAAAAGAAGAAAAGAATCATCCAAATCGGTTCATAAACAAACAAGTCATGGCTGAACATCCATAAAAGAATATAAAGTACATTTGAATTGAGTAACCTCCGTTTTTTTAAAGTCGGTTAAAAAATACTGACTCATTGCTTCTAGTTTATAAATCAAATTTGAAGACGTAATACTAAATTCGAATAATACTGATTAACATAATAATAATTTAAATAATCTTAATGTCACTAATTGTAAATAATATAGTCATAATATAAAAATGAATATTTTTTTGTTTGTACCCCTATGCGTTCCTAAATCATTGATCCGATTGTCATGAAAACTTGGTGAGTTGTTGTGTGCACACCAGCGAAGGTTTATAGTTATTTGTGTATTAGTTAGTGCAAAGAGTTTACAATAGGAAGCGTGCAAGTTGCTTCATTTTGAAGATAATAGGTACTATGTTCCGGGCAAAATCTAGTCTATATCTTATTATATTAAGTGAGCAATTCTTGTATATACATCAATTACTTAAATTAATTGGTTTCTCGGAAACGGCTCCAACGACTTCGATGAAACTTTTCATTTAGATAATGTTTTACATTCCAAGTTTACCTAGATAGATGTTTTTCTTCATTGTCTATAAGACACCGAGCGCAGCTCGGTCGCCCAGATATTGTGTATTTATACAAGACAATTTTTGACAAAAAGAAAACTAAGTTCAAGGATTTTTTAGATTTCCCTTGTGCTTCTTTGAAGTTCATGGCCCAAAACCAATAAAATTATAATGGAACCACCATTGAGGTATCCCCTATCCAACAGAAAAAAATTATCCAAATCGATTCATAAACAAATAAGTAATGGCTGAACATCCATTAAAAAAACCGTTCGAATTGAGTAACCTCCTGTCTTTTGTTGAAGGCTGTTAAAAAAATGGATATTCGTATACAATATAATTACAGTGTAAACTCTTTAGAACGTTATCCTTTATAACGATAAACTCCCTATAACGTTGAAGTGAGCCCAACTTGGTTGTTTTGCGTTAAAACCCACATATTGAAACTCCACTCCATATAACGATAACTCTCTATAACGACAAAAAATGCTCAGTCCCTTGAGTTTCGTTATAAAGAGTTTACACTGTATATAAAGATTAATAAACTCCTAAATCCCTGAACGCGATATGTGGCTCTGTGGTCGAGTTATTGACTACTGGAGACGTCAGAACAACCTCTGCGGGGCCAACTAGTGTATTATAAATGAAGCGCTAGCTGACTAAATAATGCAATTGTTACTTATATCTATTATTACTATCCATGATTTGAACATTTCCCACAAATGAAAAATGATAAATAAACATGTATTTGGTATTTGCCAGTAACCAGCTACGTGTATGTTTTATATCAAGGTATCAAGGAATAGTAATCAAGGTACCCTGATTACTGAGGTACCTAAAAACTTAGAAAGAAAATATTACATTAATTATACTGACGTTACTATTATTTCTTACTACTATATACTCAACACTTAAATGAATTTCAATTTGTTATTATATATAAAACTATATACAATAATCTTTAAGATATTCTGGTGGTTTGATTCTGGTGGTTTTATAGTGTATGTGCGATGCTCAGGACCTGTAGATGTAATAACACCTGAAATCTAAGTAATCAGGGTAAAACAGTGTAAACTTGAGTGATAATGCCAAAAAAGTACCCTAGGGATTTTTAAGCTATATATCGTTTCAATAACCTTTTTCCTGCAAATGCAGGGATGTGTACTATTTAAGATTTGATTTCTACGATCCGCGAGTGCCAGGAAGGGCCGATATGTCCAGTTTGAAAGGTGCAAGGTGAGCACGGAACTATACTTTTCTCATTATATTCCTATATCGTCATATCAGATGACGCGCACTTAAGACGCAAAAATAAAAATGTATGCTTTATCTACTAGCTCAACTAATATACATACGGTTTAATGTCGTTTGGACCATTGACGTCCAGATACAGGACAGTGCAATCCTGATTGTATGTTACTGTGAAAACTAAGTCCTGATATTAGTAACCTTTACCTACTTATTAAAATAGTGGAGGTAGCCTAAGAAGTATACAACGTTTTCATGTATTTTCTGAGTAAATTACAGCTGACCATAGTAGAAAGTACGAGCTAAGATGATAAAATCTTTAAAAACAAGTTGTATGAAACAACAGTGGAAGTAGGTTATATAAATATGCGTAAGGAAAGTTCAGATGTTGAGTGACATACATTTCGAAGATCTGCCAATATAAATAACTCACAAGAATTGTGGGTCAAATGCAGAATGCAAGGAGCAGCATAGAATAACTAAGCAAGCATGAGTCAGTGTACTGAAGACAAAAAACGCATATAATTTGCATGAAGTGAGCGTCATCCATTAAAAGTAGCATTTAATAAAAGTATTAAGTAAGTGATTTGAAAGCTTTGCTTAATATGAAATAAAAAAAGTAAACAAAAGTCCAACATAATTTAGGATTTGACATACGGTAAGACGAAGAAATAGATGATTGTGATGAAATACAAAAAAAAGATAAAGTTTAACGCTCTTGCTAAGTCCAATTTAAAACAAGAGAAAAGAAGTAAATATGTAACAGAATAATAAAAATTTTAAAAGAAAGTAAAGATTTTTAAAATTTTAACGATAACTTATAGAATGGTAGTTTGTACAACAAATATCGTTCTCTTAGGACAGATCGTCTGTCCAAGAAATAAAAGGAACAGAGATCTATATCAATCTGAAATAAGGTATTTGAAGCTTAAAGTTTGATTTACAACGAAGATGTTATTAGTAAAAAAAAGTAAGGAATAGTACCAAAGAATACGAAGTCCGAAATGTGGAAAGGCTGCGGTTATAACATGAAGTTACTGGGGAAATAATTGTCTGTCTGACAGCCTATGGTTTTGATACTTGAAAGAAGTGATAAATTGGTCATCTTATAACAGTAAACGGTAGATACCCGGTAAATTGAAACAAAAATGTCAAGCTTAAGTTATACATTCTGTCAAAAAAGTATCGGGAATGGTGATTTGGTTTGGTTCCAAAGTCATTTTTTTTTTGCCTTTGTTAGATTAGCATAACTGTTTTACATTTTGGCGCGGAGTTTGAGTTGCATCTGTTATTTGGATTTATTTATAGTATTGCTAATTTCATAAAGGAGAATAACATGGAACAAAAACTTTGTCTTAAATTTTACTTCGCCAATGGAATTTCGTGTCCGGAGACACTGAAAATATTACAGAAGGTTTACGGTGAATCGACTTTATCAAAAACACGTGTTTATGAGTTGGTACATAGCGTTCAAAAGAGGTCGAGATATGCTGGAAGATTTGCCTCGCCCAGGTAGGCCATTAACGTCTTCAACTGAAGTTAACATGGTAAAATTGAAGGAAATAGTGGTTGAAAATCTACATTCAAGTTTGAGAGAGAGATTGCCACTGAACTTTCTATCTCACGAGTCGATCCGTATTATATTAAATAATCACTTGGGTATGAAACATGTTACCGCTCGGCTAGTCCCAAAAGACCTGAATTTTCTCCAAAAACTCAATCGCATAAGTGTCACTGGGACATGCTAGAACGAGTCAATTCCGACCCAACATTCATGAAACGCATTGTTACTGGTGACGATACGTGGGTTTACGAATTTAACATGCAAACTAGTCAACAAGCTTCGGAGTGGCGCCTTCCAACTGAACCGAAACCCGAAAAAACCACGCCAAAGTCCATCAAAAGTCATGTTGACTGTTTTCTTTAACTATCGCGGTGTTGTGCACTCGGAATTCTTACCGGAAGGTCAAACGGTAAATAAAGTATATTATTTGAGCCTTATGCGGCGTTTAAGAGAGCAAATTGGACGAAAAAGGCAAATTCTTGGATTTTGCATCACGATAATGCGCCTTCCCACAAGGGCATCATTGTGAATGAATTTTTGACCAAAAACCGAAAAAATACCATCGAGCAACCACCTTATTCACCAGATATGGCTCCAGCCCACTTCTTTTTTTCTAAACTCAAATTACCACTTCGTAGCATCCATTTTCATTCGGTAGAAGACAAAGGAGAATTCGCGACGAGAACTTAAGTCAATTCCGGAAAAAGCGTTTAAAAAATGTTTTGATGATTGGATTATTCGTTGGCGTTAGTGTATCGTTTCTGAAGGAGCACACTTTGAAGGCGATAAGATATATTTGGATGAATAACTAATATTTTGTGTATTATTAAGTATTTATTATTATGTAAGCTCTCAAAAGGAATGAATTTTCCCAGTTTTTGCAACATTTTTCATTTATGCTCCGCTCGTATTGGTTTTTTTTTTTTTTTTTTTTTTTTTTGAACTGACTACACTGTTAGCCTTAGGGGCCCTAAAGCCGCTGCGGCTTTTACAGCTTCACCGGACTTGGGGGCGAGCGCAGAGGGCACTCAGCCGCGAAAGTTTTGTAGACGACTCGCACGAGGGTGCCAAAGTGGCCGGACCTCGGCTCGGGCGGTCGTCGCGTTCGCAAATAGGTCGCGATCTATTCGAATCCCTACACCTACGATTCGAGCTAACTAAATATACACATAGGCACGTTCCCTTTCTCCTGGGAGGAAGGAAGGAACCGTGCGTATGTGTATTCAGTAATCGGAATGTTTCTACACTAACTAGCACTAACTAACTAGCGTAAAAAAAAAAAAAAAAAAAAAGGTCCCTCACAGAACCTATGTACCTGTGTGGTGTGCACGTGTGTATGTTCATACGTGTGTAGTGTTGTATGTAGGTAGCTAAGTGATGCACGTACAGTGTCACTTGTATCGCGCGGGCGGTTGCCTGACCCAAGGGTTTCACACCGAGGAACGGACCTAGGCTTGGGTTACCGCTAGAGAGGGTGGACGTGACGGGTGTGCTGGAGCGAAATTGACCGCCCGCCCTCTGCGGAGAGAACGGTGGTTACGCGGGCGTGGGCGCTGGCACGCTCTGTTTGGAGAGACGGATGTGTAATATTTATTCGAATTTTCGATGTGATCGTCGGGATCAATAAAAATATTGCGCGGCCGGCGTTTGCACCGGATGTCCGTGGGTGCCGGAACATAAGTGGCGGCTGTTTTTATTAACGGATTCGCGTGGTTCGACGCGGTGTCGAAATACGAACGGGAGAGCTGTTTAACGTAGGCATGTATCGAAGGACTCGTATTGGTCGTAGCGTGATGTTATATAGCCTATAGCTTTCCTCGATAAATGTGCTACCCAACACTAAAATAATTTTTCCATTGGAACCAGTAGTTCCTGAGATAAGCGCGTTCAACCAAACAAAGAAACTCTTCAGCTTTATAATATTAGTAGGTATAGATTTATTGAGGAAGGTTATTATAGGCTACATAACTTTGCGTTACGACCGTATGGAAGGGAAACATGAACGTCAAGCACTCTGGACAAACTGTAGGCAAGTACGGAAAGTGAGAACGGTGGCGAGTTGGACGAAAAGTTTACACGGGTGAAACTGAAAGATACAGGTAGTTAATGATAAAGATATAAAAAAAACAGTCATTACTTCTCGAAACAGAACTGTTAAAACTAACAAAAATAAAAGTCTAAGAAGAAAATAGTTATATCTACCTTAACTTCTCCTTTATCGGTGACAGTAACTTGGTAACAGGGCAACGAGTCGAATCCAGGGAAATCTTCGATGTCCCCGGTTTTTATGTTAAAACAGGCTCCGTGCCAAGGGCATCTCACTCTGCCGTCGCCTAAAGCTCCGTTTACAAGTGGGGCGCCGTAATGAGTGCATTTAGTACCAACAGCGCTAAATTCTCCGTTTTGTTTCACCAACAAAACCTTACCATCTTCGCCAATATCGAAAACTTTCATTTCGTTTTCTTTTAAGTCATTTTCTTTGCACACAACTGTTTCGATGTAATTATTGCTTGATTCCATACGGGAGATTGTGGCACCTTTGTTGGACAAACAAAAAAGCAAATTATTATATTTTCATAAAACTTCACATAATTACAGTGAATGGACTCAATATCCTAAAACTTCTTGTTTAAAACTAGATTCTGGCTATTATTATTATTTTCATCTATTCATTTTCAAGATGTTTGGCAGAGAACAAAACCAGAATGCTCTCATATTCCATGGTTACTATATTCTCAATTTATTACTTTGTCTCATTATTTACACATTTTCAATCCACCCACATTCACTATCTGACCCCATTTATTATCTACCTTTATGTATCATACGCGGTTTTGCAGTAATTTAGTGAGCTACTAAAACATAGAAATAAATATCAACAGTCAACACCAAAGTTTTAAGCAACAAAAATGGATAAAACCTTGTTGACCAATATTTGTACAAAAACTTAAGCAATTTTTTTTCATATCTGATTGTAATCAGTTATAGATAAATTACTTTATCTTGACATGCTAGCTTAGTTTTTTTAATAAATACCAAATAGTAATATTAACTTTAAAATTGTCCTAAAGTGCCTAACTCAAATTAGGGCTATTACCTACATTGTAAAACCAGGAACAGTGAATTAAAAATCGTTTAAATTTGAAATTTACTTTAAAAATTAGATGATTTCGTAAATTACATTTTCAAAAAAAATAAAAAATTATCTCTAATTGTTGTTGACCGATTTCGGTAGTACACGGGAAGTATAAGTCATTCCATGAATGATGAGCTACTATAACAATTGTTAATATTACTTCTAAAAATCGTAGACAGCAAGTTCAAAAAATTAAAAATCATTAATAGATTCTGATAAAATGTTGTAAACGGGAAGCATACATCATACCATAATTGGAAAGCAGCTATAAGAACTGTAAATAATGCATTAGAAATTGTAAAATAGAATAATATTTTTCAACCGATTTTGATGAAAATTGTACAGGAAATACACGCCACTCCTCAATTGATAAAGCAAATGAATTGTCAACAATATGAGTAAAAATAAAATTATGGGATGTAAATAGCTATTGCGTAGTAACAAATGCGTGCGGAGCCGTGGGCACACCGAATACATACCAAAAGAGAAACTGTGACGAAATTACCACTGTAGTATGTATACTTGATACCTAGTGTACTCACTATCAAACTCTTCTAATCTTTAAATTAATAATTGATTTCGAGGGTATGGAAGCAAAAACAAGTTAACTGAACGATTTATTTCAGAGCGAGTGTGTCTGCGCTTTTTTTTTTTTTTTTTTTTTTAGAACTGACTACACTGTTAGCCTTAGGGGCCCTATCGTCAAACAGAGCCGCTGCGGCTTTTACAGCTTCACCGGACTTGAGTGTGTCTGCGCTACATTCCATTTACTTAAATATAAAATTACAATAAATAATAATAATGCGCCGGAGTGGGTGCAATGGCGGCGCGATCGGCTCCGTGATAGGTGCCAGCATGTGGCCATCTTTACATAGGCGTGTCTTAGCCTATTATTCCTTATCGGAGTATAATTATGTCGTAAATCTTTGAGGAGCGTTTGAACGGACTAGCCTACTATCCTATTACTCAGGATAGCAGACTAGCCAGTGACTCGCTACACCACCATGTGCTCGGTAAACAACAATCCGTACAAGTCTGGTCGTCTCACACCGCTAGAACAATTAGATGACGACCATAATTATGAAGATCAGGATTTGCATTAATCGTCATTTTGAAACTTTTTTACTACAAAATTGATTCATAGATAAATCAGATTAAAACTGTTAAAAAAATAATGTGTGTATACAGATACGATACAATCGTATCGATTTGTTATTGGGGAAGATTTCACTTAATTATTTGCCTAAATTAGAAAACGTATATTATTTTAAAATTTAATTTTTGGCCAAAATATAACTGGTTTTTAGGTTAAGAACCAGATTGCAACCATCTATATGGTAATGCAACATGAGCCATAGGAGCAAGCATAGTTAGGTGCATTGCATTCCGTGATCAGCCCTTTTATATTTCCCAGTAATCAAGTGAAGTGGTAGGTGTATATACCTGACTGCATCGCGATCACCCGATCACTATGCACATGGTGATATAATCGTCACAATGACTTTCTTTTGTTTTCTCATATTCCGGGATCAGCCAGTGTATATTGAGCTGCCGAGAGCCTTAGGGCTCGTGTAGACAGTGCGTCGGGGACGCACCGCTGCCGCCGCATGATTACTATATCACTTTACCTTTTTTGGTAATACAGTGCTAGCCACGAAAATTATACGTGTAGGAATAATTAACATGTTGAGTTTAACTAAAAAAGTAAGTGTTTGCATATAATAGGTATATCTATTATAATAATTTGTGAATGTTTTGATGTTCATCCGAAGATAATCACAAAACTTACACTCATATTTTCGTAGATCTTTATAGTGTAAGGAATCCACCATGTTGTTCTCTTTGCATTAAAATAGGATGAATCCATAAGCGTCTATTGGACTTCTTACTTTTATTTAGTCATTTCTTTACATATAGTATGCAAACACTACCTCCTTTTTTAGTTAAATTCATTATATTCATTACGTATACTCGTATGATGTTCGTGGCTAGCGATGTGTTACTATAAATGTACAGTGATATGGCAAATCAAGCGGCGAAGGCGCGGTTGCAGCATGTCCATAGTGTCGTCTACACAAGCCTTTAAAGGCCAGCATGAAAGAGATGACCAATGCTGGTCGTTATTGTTTGTGGATTATACTATGCTTACCATCCAGGTACTGGTCCACTATTTTGTTATGCTACTATAAAGAAAAAATAACAATATCAAAGTCTGTTAGTTGAAGTCAAAAAGGACCTCATAATAAACATGATTTGATGCAATAATGTATAAATAATTTGGTTTGTTGAAACACAGATGCTAACAACCTGCTTTAAAAACTAGTTATCTACGCATCGACGCATCTACGTAGCGACACATAGCGACATCTATCGAGCCACATACAACGCATCCTACATCGCGCTATAGAAATTAACTCCACGATTGAGTATATATAGAAGAATCCGACTACAACCGTGGGGCAGCTGCCCGCCAGACATAGCACCCGTCTGGCCGGAGGATCCTCCCTTTTCTATGGCGGATGAGGAACTTTACTCTCTATTCCTCACCTCTGCTAAAGTGGTGACCCCGACGTGATACGTCAGCACAACCTTCTTCGCACAGCTACATCGTGACGTCATCATCACTTCCTCAAGCTTTCGAGCAGCGAGTTATACAGCCAGCCAGCATCCACGGCTACTACGGGTATCCTGACCTTAGTATGCAGCGGACGCGCATTCCTGGTCAACACCCACAGCCTTCTCAGGGACCTTGGCACAGCACACTGCACTTCGGCCGGTCAACAAGCAGCAGAAGACGCACTTCTCTCCTGGTCGACGCAGCACTGCAACACTCCGACTCACTAGAGCATTCTTGCAGCATCACCCCGACTCACTGGGGCAATCACCGCAGACAGTTCCGACTCACCGTGAACTATGCGGCATCTAGTTCCGACTCACTGGAACATTCCACTGGCCCGGCAAGCATCACAAGATGTATGGACGACTCAACCTGCTATTGACCTCCGGTCTCGGAGGGGAGTGATGTAGCGACATCTCTCGCCACAACTGAGCATCTACGTAGCGACATCTATCGAGCCACATACAACGCATACTACATCGCGCTATAGAAATTAAATCTACGATTGAGTATATATACAAGAACCCGACTACAACCATGGGGCAGCTGCCCGCCAGACATAGCGACCCGTCTGGCCGGAGGATCCTTTCTTTTCTATGGCGGATGAGGAACTTTACTCTCTGTTCCTCACCTCCGCTAAAAAGACTAAGCAATAATTTGAGTCATACATACACTTTCTACAGTAATGCTATATTCCGCTACCTACATGTTAAATTTAATTTATATGTTTAATTTATGAGTATTTTTGTAAGAAGTAGGTCTATCAAAGTATGAACTATTGGTCGAATTTTGAAATTTCTTTCACATAGGAAGCTACATAATCTCTAAGTGCTATAACATTCACTTATGTATTACTTGCTATATGCTGTTTTTTATTATATTATGATATCATATATGTTATACAATTAAACATTCTTGCATATTACTCGCATTTTATAACACACAAATTTTATGTATTGTCAAATAACTACAACATATGTACTTTACATGCATACATATACAGTAGAAACTCGATTTCTCGATTATCCGGCCCTCAGTTATACGGATTCGCGATTATCCGGATTACCGACCGAGACAAATACATAAAATAATTACAAGTTGAATTTGTGGAAACATGAACGTCTCAGAACTGGCATTAGACCATTTAGCCCCCGCACGTGCCCCGCGGGATCAGTGCCCACGCGTTTCGTTATTGTTTTAGTTAGGAATTGTTACTCCGTTGTGACTAGCATGTCAAGTCTACCTACATATTTAAAAATGTCAAAGCGTAAGAGAGTGGTTTTATCGCTGATAGACAAAATAAATATTATTGATTCATTAAAAAAAGGAGAAAGTTAGCTGATAAGTGTGGCGTAGGTACATCCACGATAAGTGATATTAAGGAGAATACCTACCGATTCAATTTTGTTGTACACCTGCAAATTAGATAGTGACATCGAAAAATGGTGAAGAAACCGAAAAATGAAATTTTAGAAGACGCTTTAAATTGTTGGTTTTTACAAAAACGATCAAATGGATAACCGATATCTGGTCCTTTACTCTGTGAAAAAGCATTACAGTTAAATAAAAAAATAGGTGGTAATGAATCGTTTGTGGCAAGTAGCGGATGGTTGTACAGATTTAAATCTCGTCATGGAATTCGTGAATTGGAAATACAAGGTGAAAAAATGTCAGCTAATGTAGATGCAGCAAACTCTTTTAAAAATTATTTTAAAAAGAAATTGAATGAAAATTTCTATGACTTGGATTTTGTTTATAATGCTGATGAAACTGGAAGTCATTACCTTCAAAATCTTTAGCTTCAGGCGAGAGAATTCAGCTCCGGGAATAAAACTAGCAAAGAGCGATTTACAATATTAGTTTGTGCTAACAATACCGGGACCCATACCTTTGCTCCTCATCGGAAAAAAAAAACCAGATGTTTTAAAAATATCAGGGTGCCCTTAATTTATAAAAATCAAAGAAGCGCATGGATGAACTCTGAAATATTCATTGACTGGTATGACAACACTTTTATCCCTGAAGTAAAAAAAAGACAAAATGAAATTGGCAAACAAGGAAATGTACTACTTTTACTGGATAATGCACCAACCCATCCTTCAGCTGAACTGTTAGAGAGAGAAAATGGAAAGTTTAAAGTAAATTTTTTGCCTCCTAATGTGACATCCTTGCTACAAGCAATGGATCAAAGTGTTATTGAAACGACTTTATAGAAAACAACTTTTACATAGGTTGTTATCTGTTGATGAAGATAATGTAGAAGTTGTTTTATAATTTTTTATGGAAATGAATTTAAAGGGGTGTTGTTACATGGTTGTAGATGCTTGGGATTTGATTGAAAGGAAGACTTTAAACAAGACTTGGAACAGAATATTTAATCAGGAGAATGAAAATTCAATAACCAATACGGATGACTCTATTTTGGAAGATATAAATGTTCAAGATGTTAAAGATACAAATATGCGAAGATTGTGATGATGATGATATGAAAGAGTGGATCACTTGTGATAGTAATGATCAAGGCTTTCAGATTATTTCAGATGACGAAATCATAGAAAACATATTGCAAATTAATGAACAGCAAGAAATGCAAGAAGATGAAACAGAAGAAAATCTACACTTGGAAAATGATGCAGGAACATCTCATGATGAAGCACTTTATGCCCTGGAAACAGCTTTCAAGTGGTTTGAGAAACAAACAGAGAGTGATACTGTGAGTTTACTACAGCTAAAACAAATTCAAAAGCAGCAATGAAAAGAAAAAGTGACTTACATCAAATGACAATTACCAAATATTTTAAACCAAATTAAAATTACCAAATACATATTGTTAACAAATTATACGTAAATATGTACCTAAATATTTGATTTCATGATTAAGGTAAGGTTATTTTAGTATGTACATACATATGCACAAACCCTGATTTCTTCATACATGCAATTATCCAAATCCAAATTAGTCCGGTTAATCAAGAGTCTACTTATTTGAATTATAAACCAATCAAAAACATTGTAAAATTTTCAATTTATATTATGTACATACTTACTATATGATTTGTAATGTGTGTCGTTATAAATAAATAAATTATAAAATAATTTATCTTTATTTATATACATAGGTACTATTAATATTCTGTGGTAGGTACTACTATTATAAAGAGGAAGCATTTTTGGAACATAGTGCTTTAACATAACTTTCGATAGGAGTTGACTTGTAGAAATTGCCACATATGGAATGGTAGTTATGTGTTTAAAAAATTTAAATGTTTTTTGCCCAAAAATTTTAATAACAGATGTTTGCAGCATGATGATGATATATGGATACCAAATTAACAATAATAAAACAATACACATGCAATAACATGTTATCCACTCAAAAAAAATATTTTCCAATAAAGTATAATTTAAAATAAAATATTACTTACATTAAAAACATGACAAACTTAACAAATTTTTTTTTTCGCTGTTATTTAATATACCTTCAGTAGACAGAATATGTGAATTTCGTGCATTTTTTATACCTATAATTTGGAAAAAAAAATCTATAATATATGTAGGCTATGGCCAAAAAGGGAAAAAAACTGGAATAATACAAAAAAAAGAAGTAAGTATTTATAGAAAAAGAGAAAAACTACCTACCTAGTAATTTATAAGGCATTAATACATAAACTTACGTCTTTCTTCTGTTATTCCACTTTGTCCACTATTAGGAGAGTAAGATCTGGTATATGAGCTGCCCATCTTATTTTTTATCGCGCCTCCTAAGAACAACAAAAAAATACAAATTATTTTCACTATATGAGCAAGTATTCAAGGTAAGTATTTACTTGCGACCATAGGCTATGCCGTACGCAATCAGCTGATGTATGGGTGTGAATGATATGGTAGGGAATAAAGAAAGGTTACTATAGTTATGAGGATTTACATACCTAAATTATTGTTTTAAACTATTTTACCTTGTACGAAATATTTCACGACCTTGCTACCAAAACCACAACCACTACGTCGAATGAACACTACCATAGTGAACACAGAGTTAATGAAGTTGAATCACAGACTCACAATACAGACAGTTGACACAACACACACACACAGACTATTAAATTATCTGATGTACATACAGGGTTGAATCACAGAGTACGTATGAGTTAAGGTTTGAATATTTTGAGATTTGTCAAGGTATAATTAGGCATGAGACGTATTTTTGAACTGAACTGACTATACTGTTAGCCTTAGGGGCCCTATCCAAAAACAGAGCCACTGCGGCTTTTACAGCTTCACCGAACTTGGGGGCGAGCGCTTAGGGCACTCAGCCGCGAAAGTTTTTGACAACTCGCACGAGGGTGCCAGAGTGGCCGAACCTCGGCTCGGGCGGTCGTCGCGAATGCGAAAAGGTCGCGATCTAACTAATTCCCTACTCCTACAAATTCGAGATAACTAATATATACTCATATGCACGTTCCCCTCCTCGTTCTCGTTCGCCATGCGTATGTGTATTTAGTGATCGGAATGGTTTTTCTACACTAACTAGCGCATTAGTCTAACTAGCGCAAAAAAGAAAAAAAAAGGTCCCTTACAGAACCTACCTGTGTGGTGTGCACGTGTGTGTGTTCATACGTGTGTAATGTTGTGTGTGGGTAACTAAGTGTTGCACGTATAGTGTCACTTGTATCGCGCAAGTGGCTGCCTGACCCAAGGGCTTCACACCGAGGAACGGACCACGTGAGACGTATATACTGGTCCAAGTTTTAATATCTAGTGCGAGTTTACCAGTATGAAGACCGTTTGCCAACCGAAATACCCGAACCAGATACATACCTAATACCTTAAAGTTATTAAATACTATATCATCCGTACGGGTCAGCCGCGCACGCGACTTGCTTGCCGAGGCTAAACGAAAGTAGGAATGAAGGGTATGGAAACCTGGTACAGTTCGAAATATCTATGATACCCGCACCTTGAAGGCCAGGTACTGATATGTGCAGGTATATGAGGAGATATGTCTCATGCTTAGCAACAATCTATCTTATCTAATTGAATCTTTATCTACACTCCCGCGCGAATCAAGCGTGCATCGCGGCGTGACTCGTGAAAACATTGCGAAGCGCAGCGCGAACTGTCCAGTATCCACACTCGCAGTTTTTCGCTGTTGGTTCACAATATCTATTTAAGTAGTTCATTAGTTCGCGAGCTCAATGAAGACGGACGAAGTTGCTGGTATGACCAGCCTATTCGTCTATTGTTGTACACATTTGCGTACTATAATTAGGTACGTCTATATTAAAACTAAAAAGCAAATTAAAGAGCCCTGAAATTGGTTCATCTTTTATGTAATCAAAAATGTCGAATTCTAATTAGATAGACCAAATTACACTCATTTTTATGCACAATATTACTGAAGAACGTGCGTGTGTGAAGACTAGTCACGTTCGCGTCTCCTTTGGGGCTGTCTAAAAACCGACAAAAAATGGAGAACAAGGCGCAAACCTGCGAACAATATGCGAATCGACTTAATGTTTCACGCGTTGTTCGCGCCTTTTGCGAGGTGGTTTGCAGTGAATCTTTTATAGAGCTTATCTACCTCATCACGCATTATACATTATACATCATACAATAGGGTGAGTTTGCTAGAAGCCCCCTTCTTCTCAAATAGGACTAATTGGTTAGATTTCCATCGTATGCCGAGTACTGGCTAAGGCAACATAAATATTCCAGCATTATGTGAGATACGCTGCTCACAACAATTTATGAGTCTTAACAAAGAAAATATTATATTCAAGATTTTTTATACACCTATGCTGATAAACAAGCATACAGCCCATCTGGGTAAGCTGTTACTATAGCCTATGGACGTTTGTAACATCAGATTTACCTCTAACGCTTTGCCGAAATTGAATCGCACTTTTCCAAAGAGCTCTGGAAACCCTACTCACTGCAAGAACATAACACAAGTTTATTTGGTTGCGATTTTTTGTATTATTACGGTTATCCTCTGATCATCACTATATCCATGTGTTAAATTTAAATATATAAGTTATTTGTAGACTATAAATAATTGAATGGTGAGTAGATAAGAATTTCGGATAACAATTATTTCTTGTTTCTTACTTTTTAGAGGTCCTGAGTTCGAATCCCAGGTCGAGCAAAGTATTATTGGGGTTTTCCTATGAAATTCTCAGTAGCAGCTCGGAGTTTGGTTTCGTGCCCGATTAATGGCAATAGGCTCGCCCCCTATTACATGGGACCTAAAAAACATACTCGACGAACTGTGGGTGTACATTAGTACACCTCTGTCTAAACCCTTCGGGGAATACAAGCGTGATTGTATGTACTTTTTAGAGAGCGATATTTCGTAGTCGGGTTTTAGTTTTGAAATAATTTTTTGACCGTTGTTGTGTGCTAGAACTATAGTTGTCTGATTTTACAGTTCAGATTAATTTAATTGGATTTAAATTTCAGTTCAAACGACTCATTTTGTCAGTTTATATTGGCATACGCAATTATACCAATTCAGTTTAGGTACACACAATAAATTAAATTATGAGTTATTTTCATTACTACTCATCACGTGTATAGAGAGACAGTCCTTTGGTTATTTGTGTAGTAGTAGTTTTTGACGGAATCTTGAGATGACATGTTGTGGTTTTTATTTTTTATTCATTAACTTAGGTTTTTTGACTTTAAATTATTAATATTGGTGGCATTTTGTATGATACAGTTTGGTTGTTGTGCATAAGTATAGTGGATTATAAATATAAATTTAGAGCATGCTTATTGTGATGTCGCAAAAACTCACTAGATAGTTCTGGCAAGGGAGCCACCATCTTCTCAGAAGACTCCACTTTGTTTTAGAAAATTTTGGGAGGGCCTACGGTAATTATCTCTGGCAAGTGCTTTTTGCAACGCCTAAACAAGAAGAAGGTGAAAGTTCTTTTACGTCACATGTATATCCCCTCCCGCACAGCTCCACTAATATATAATTTAACAGAGATTTCTACATTTAAAATAGTACTTTTGTTATAAAATTAACAGTATTAATATAAAATCAAATTAATATTAAGTTTTTTTTTTCAATTAACGAATTGTTAAAAATAATATTGAAATATAATACATTCTTATAAATATTATAATAATTATATTCTCTGAAACATCGTACAACGGAACGTTAACTAGCTGTCAACCAGTGCTTCCAGACTCACCGCAATTACACTGTACTTTACACTGTTCTGTAATTCTAATTACACTGTAATTTTGACTTTTTCACTGTCTACGTGTAATAAATAAATATGTTGTAGAGATCTAATTTAATTAATTTCACAGTAATAAAAATATTCAAATTCAGTTCCTAAATCGGAACGAAGCAAAATGACTTTACTTACTGGGAGGGAAATCCCCGATAAATCAGTTGGTACTCTACATTGAGTGAAAGGAGAAACTGTAACGAAGGCGTTACTTTACGGAAATACATCGTAAATAATTTATCAAAAATGTCTTAGCTGCTACTAATTTTAAATCTTGCCCTGGTTCATCGTGTTTGCCTGCTATCGACCATATTTTTACGTAGCAAAGTGTAACTTGTATTTCTTTCAATATCTAACTAAATCCTTCCTACTGTAATATCACTATTAAAATTTAGAAAACCATTGTATTTTTTCAGAATATACTGTATTTTTAGTTGTCAGCACTGTAAACTCCGAGCGCAAGTTATTTATTATTAGTGTTGTAGTAGAGGTGTAACTAATATATTCGTATTAGGTACAGGGGTTATAATTCGCGCCACGGACTAATATGTTACGATTCACGAATACAGAATAACAGGTTACCAAATATAAGTCAAATAATAGGCACGTGATTCACGATCCACGCGGCGAGTCAGCGCAAAGTACCTGTCTCTTTTTGTCCGTTTTAGGGGGGCGCATCTTGCGAGTAAGCGAGGTAACTACATGATTTGGCTGCTGGCTTATCGTATGCGCACTTAGGTATGTATAGTAAAGACATCATTATACACGTCGGGCTTCGTATGAAAACTGCAGGGTTGGTAATGCAGTAAGCAAGCAATGAGAACAGAATCACTATATTAGGCACCGTTTTTAACGAATATCAACGTATCATTTAATACGGATATTAGTTAGATTCATAGATTAGTTTGTAATATTTGTATTAGGAATCTATTGGTATTTCGTATTATATTAGCGATTCCTTCAGTTCCTTGTAACTAGGTGCGATTGCATAGATGTTACCTATCGTATCTATATATTTTAGAGAATTTCAAATGTAAATATTAATTATTTTGTGTTTAGAATCAACCAAAAAATCAATCGATTGACGTTTTTAATGGACATATATAAAAATCTATAATTTTAGTACATGTCATAGTGATATTTTTTAACATAATATGTTTTAATATACCAAAGATTTTGACGTTAACGACAGTTGATAATAGCAGACAGTTTTGTAAACCTTGTCTACTATTATTATTAATTCATTATAATCTTGTTTGACTGAGCGAAGTGGTAAATAAAATTAGGCGAATAAATAGGTAGGTACTGAGTGTAGGTAAATTAATTGACATTAATAGTTCTGTTAATGTTGTTCAATATCAAACTGTGTAAAGAAGTGCAGGTAACTACTAATTTGACGCTTAAACAAGGATAAAATTGCGTTTCTATTTCAATAAATAAGAGAGTGGATTACTTTTGTGATGCAAATATTACTTTTTGAACCGTCCTTAGTAACATTGCGTAATCGGCCACTGGCAGCACTGTACTCCTGTCAATTAACTCTATGGTCAAATAAGTGAATTTTTTTCTTATCTGTTGATTGATTTTGATATGGTGGATAGGCGACAGACGTGGCTACGACGAATTTGTATTATGTTTTTTTGAATCATAAAATCGATTCATAATAAAAATGTCTGATGTAATAGTGCCCAAAGGTCAACCGATTCCCGGAGATCCAGAAAAGAAAGGGTGGTTGTTTAAATGGACGAATTACTTGAAAGGTTATCAACGAAGATGGTTCGTGTTGTCGAACGGACTATTATCGTATTACAGGTAGGTACCTGGTACACGAAACAAATGTTTTCTTCTGCAAATAACATATATATTTAAGTACATATAAATATCATTTTGGTTTATTTAACATATCTTTAAAATTCTTGATATGACGCATTATTTTCTTGATTTTCATATCGTCAATTTTTACGAAGACGAATTTTGTTTCTATAATTTTTTGTGTTATTTACATTTATCTTACAAACTGTAAGTAATCAAATGAAATGGATATTCGGAATCTTTAACGATAATAATTGGTTGCAATAATATATTTTAATTGTTCCATAAGTTTACCTTTTTTCCCTTTACATTTTTACATTACTATTGATAATGATAGCATAAATCCCAAGTATCTACATTATTACATATATGTAAATAATGTAACCTATATACATAGAATATTAATTAATTGTGATAATTTAGAACTTAAATGTGAGTCATAAAAAACTTAATAATTTTCTTACAAGTTATACTGTTATTGTCTAATAATGTGGTCTGGAATTTTTTTAACATAGACTGTCATGAGTTTCGTCCATTTGATTTTTCTATTATATAAAGCATAACTTATAACTTTAAAGCAGAACTTAAGAGACTGAGTATTTTATTACATTCATGAGAGCTTCCATTAAATGGAGTGTAAAAAACCTAAATTAATACCAGCAAAAACACTATGCCAGGAAATTTTTCATTCTTAATTTATTTTTTTATTTTTTAACATTATAATGTTTTAATAATTAATTTTGATAAAGAAGTATGGGAGACATGGCATTACCACAAAACACATTTGAGAAATTATAGATGCCACCTTAGACAAGGGTAAATCTGCAAAATTCCTTGCACCAAGTAAAAAATTCAACACTCAGATTACTATTGTAGTACTATTATTGTTACTATTGTATTATTGAGGTGACTCAAATATGCGCCATGGTGCAGCACAATAGTACGTGAGTCAAGTGACTTAGAGAGAATTTGTCAGTTGTCGGTTGCCAGAGAGGCGGCTCCATGCTGTAGTCGGAACGTAACATTTGGAATAAGTGTGTTAACACACCAGATGCAGTAAACTGATTTGGGGCAATTGCACATAGTAGCACAATGTTACCCGTATCTATACCATCTCCACGAACGAGTTTATCGTGACGATATTATATTCCTGCTAATTTACAGCTCACAATACACAATAATTAACAGCTCTATGATCGTGTTTCCACACGGCGAAACTATAGCGGCGTTGCAACCAGTGACATTGTCAAGAAAAACGCCCACAACTTGCTGCGAGAAGCGACCTACTTCGCTCTTGCCTATCACCAAATTGAGCTCTGTTCAACAAAACAATTATGCGGCAATCCGTTGCGGTTCGCAACAAGTCTTGCAGTCATATGGCAATCTGTGAAGATTCACAAGTATATGCAGGCGGAAGAATAATCTAGTGGAGATGATGTTAGCAGGGCACAGATTCATGGCGATACATTCATGGAGATAGCGCCTTAAAGGGATTACTTTTAGTAATTATTATGTACTGATCAACAGGTTATTACATTTACTACCCTTGTTCAGAAACAAGTTGTCATTTCATATAAATATTTGCTGTTATTCTTGGTTTTCCAAAATTATTTTAATATTTATACTAATATTATAAATTTCTTTGTTTGTTTAAATAAACTAATTTCTGGAACTACCAGACAGATTTGAAAAAATCAAGTTTGAGAGTTGGTGAATAAATTTCACAAGAATGAAACTGTGAGACAGCTAGCAAATATTAATATAGATATTCTATCCATCACTGGTCTTGACTTTGTACATTTATTAAGTCATGTGCATCCAAAATTATTAAAGCTAAGCTTCATTGATTCATTTGGCTATGAGGGAGATATTTCACTCCACTGTTACTAGAAAAATGTAGGTAATACAAATCAAAATATAATTTAATTACTTAATTAAAGATATGAGATTATTTATGTTATAATTATATTTATAAAGCTCTATTCCAATTGAACTAAATGGTGTAATTTTGAGTATTAGTAAAATTAATATTTATATCAGTTGTGAACAACATTTATATAAAAATCTGTATGAAAAGTTCAATTGGTTGAACAAACTGTTTCATTTCAACAACAAAATTGGAACTGAATGCAATTCTGTATATGAGCATTAAGATCGAAGTTAGAATTAGTTTGTTATGATTATTACTCCTATGCTTCTAAGATCTGCTGTGTTTTGGTTGGAAGAGTGTGGTTGGCAACATGTCCGTGTGTCAAACTCTGTCCTTGGGAGTTGGCTAGCCAATTTTTGTAAGGCTGTGATGCTAACATTTGGTTGACTACATGGTTGTTTTCTACTTCTTACCATAAATATATATTTATAAAAGTAGCATTTTCTGGCAACTTCGTCTGCATGTTTTTTCGTACTATGTCCATGTCATCCCTATGCCAAATATTGTGGTCGGTTCAGACGTTTAGTTGTGAAAATTGTAAACAGCTACTTTCGCATCTATACAAATAAATAAAAAAGTGTGGATGTTTTCATATTTATTATTTCAGTGTTATATTTCCTGGAAGTGGGCGTTATTGGCTGGGACACAGTCTTCACTAATGTAGCTACTAATATCGTTCATTTTTTGTTTTAATATGATTTATGGTTTCAATAAATTATTATTATTAATTTAAGATTAACTTTTTTATATTAATATGATTAATAAAAAAATGTAAATTAGCAAGGCAAAGTGACGGAAGTGTGCCTAATGGTAAGCATAGTAAAATCATAGAACTGTGGTGACCACCGAGAGATCAAGATCTGATCAACAGTCCATAGCCAGTCGTCGCTGTCATGCTGGCATGCGTAAACAGAAAGTAAAAGAAACACAGAAAGAACATTTATTTGAAAATTAAAATAACGGACATAATTAATAAGTATTACTAATTTAATTTATAACACTACGATGTTGCCATACAAATGCTGCACTCAAGATCAAAAAGGATCTCAGCCCAGACCATGAAGTTCAACATACTGATATCAATTACACAAGTGACTCTCAAACCATTTTACTGTCGGCAGGCTGAAAGCTGAAGGCTGAAGGTTTATACAGTCGAAGGCCTGAGAAAAATCCAACAAAACCAATATTGTACCCATCCTCGCATCCTGTGTTTCAAGAATGCAGCTAGTCACATCTAATAAAGCAGTAGCATTATGTTATAACCAAAATGTTTGTTATTTCATAATATAACTATAGATTATATACTAGTTCAAATTCATCTAAATCAGAACATTAAAATCTTAAACATTGTTTCAGAAATCAAGCAGAAATGGCGCACACATGTCGAGGTACTATATCACTGCTCGGAGCATTGATCCACACAGCAGACAGCTGCACCTTTGTCATTAGTAATGGAGGCACTCAGACATTCCACATCAGAGCACATGACGAAGTGGAGCGGCAGAGTTGGGTGACCGCCTTGGAACTCGCTAAGGCGAAAGCTATGTTAGTGTTAGTTACTAAACTCTATCTATTGGGTAAAATGGTGAAAGATTTAACAATCTATACATATTAAAACTATCTTTGTTACACATATATAATCAAATATTGTATTTACTAACTTACATCATTTAGAAAACAATTGGTAATATTTAAATACAACATAATGAAATACATAATTAAGATAATGGACCATTGCTGGACAAAGTTATAGGAAACTTTAAAGCCGACCACATACGCTGGTACCACATTGATAAGACTGGTGACACACCCAGCGGATTTATAAACCACAGTCATTATTGTGTTCTTACATTATAAGCGCCATAGTTTTTTACTTTAAATACGCATTCCAGTTTAAGTAATTCAAATTAACATAAGCCCTTGGGATGTGCCGATGTATATTGTTATCTATGCTTTTTGTGTGTCTATACAATTATATACTGTAGATTTCTAGTAGTATAGATCGAACCTATTCTTGGACCACTGATATTTATGAATTTTATAAAAAAACAAAAAAATACATTGAGTAGATAATAAATAAGCGTCCTGATGCTGGTTAGTTTTCCCAGTTTAAGATAAAATATTTAGATATCTCTTAAGTGCAGCAGTTACACTCGTTTTATAATACATAAAGATTGTTTAAAATCTTTTGTGTTAAATGTCGCTCATACTTAAACCAGGTTTGAATTAAATGTAAGACATTATAATGTACAGATGGATAATACATTATAATTTTTATTAAATTGACTTTTAAAAATAATATTACGTCTGTGAATAACTAAAATACCGATTTATGGAGGTATAAGACTGCCTGTCCACTGGAGTGGAGCGGAGCTGTGCAAATTTCAAGCAATAAATTTACATGTCTAGATTTTTATACAAATCTATTGGTCGAAATTTCCACAGCTCCACTTCGCTCCGCTTCAGTGGACAGGCAACTTAACGCAGGCCATAAACGATACGGTCTAGCTGTGCAGGTGTGCCTAGATACACGTATAGGTTCATCGTAGGGTGTCACTGGATAAAATTCATTTTCGATTTTGCTCCGGTCAACTGCACAGGCCTATTTCAGCACAGGCTCCGTTTTACCTACACAGTAATGCAGTCACTTAAGTCAAATAGAGGGTCAACCTCGGAATGACAGATAATAAGCTGTAAACTTGTATAAACCTTTACTTTTGTATTCTTCAAGTTCTTTCGTAAAATTTTGTGTCTGCAGCAAGATATTTGAATATCTTGACCTTGAGGTCAGGTCACAAAAATCAGGTAATCGCAAATATCTCGCTTCCTAAGGTTTTAATGATATTTGAAGCTATTATAAGAATTGTAGAGCGTCCAATTCTCTACAAATTTTGTAACTAACATTTTTAATACACTTAACCGTTTTTGAGATAGAGCATGGAGAGCGTTCAGCCATACATAACACAATGCAAGGTCAACCGTGAGTCCCGGTATATAATACGTCGTGTAAGGTAAATTAATCACTAAACAGTCCATAATTATAAATAATTAGCATTATTTATCAATTAATACACTATATTTAATAATATTTTTCATTTATCAAATATATTAGTTTAATAATTTTTATTTACTTCGTGTAATTAAAAGACTGTTATGTGAAATATTTTAATTATCCTCCATATAAATAAAATTATTGAGGTTTGCCGTTATGCGCCTATCACGTAAAACCTAGCCCAGTACGGATAGATTTTAATCATTTTTTATTTTGTTTTGTTGCTTAGACAGTTGGACTTTATCTACAAATAATATCACGATAGCTACGTAAACAATAATTCTATAGTCCATACGAGCGGCGGATCCGCGGGCACCACAAGTATAGAATACTTAATTGTATTTTAAGTAGAAAAAGAATAAAGTACTTTTTCTTTAAAATGTGTAAACTCTTATGTACATTTATGCAAATTGAGATTATACCTGGAAACATGGACACTTCTGCATTGTTTAAAAATGGGATAAACTTAGAAACATTTAGAGAAACTTCCCAATTTCGATCAACTGGCCCAAGTATTTCAAAAAGAAAAGTGCTCTCTATGTACAAACTACTAACTATGTACAAAATGTGCAGATCTTGTTGACAATAATTATGATGCACTAACGTCTGAGGACAATATCGATCATCTTCGCTACACGCAATCGTCAAGCCAACAAACCTGTGCAGTTATACAATCTTTCATCAACAAGTACAGCGGTTCATTGACATATCGCCTGTGAATACAATCAAATGATTGAGTACCTCAGGAATGTGATTGCATGCTGCAAATGAACTCTTGGATAAGACACCTGCAAGAATGGTTGTGTTTCTTGCTGCGGATGTAGGAAATCGGGGTTGCAATGATCTTTAGTTTGTTCCTCAGTGTTTTGTCATATCATAGCTATCTCAATGAAGAAAGTGCATTTGATCCTTCTGGATATCTTCAATTCAATCCTTGATGAGTTAGAGATATCCTTGACAACAAAGATGATAATGAATAGGAAATTGTCAAGGGACCGGAACATGATGATGATGAAGGAGAAGAAATATGAGCCTCATGACCTATTAATTATTATAGCTAACGTAAATCCTACCATATTTGACGTTCAATTGTAGGTAGTAAATGTATGATACATTTCTAATTGCTAAATATATAATTAAAATGTATTTTTTACTCTATTGCTTTTTACTTAAAATCAAACTTAGATATACATACTTAATGTATTTAATTTTTTTTTTTTTTAATAAAACGAAATAGGTATATTTTATTAAACGAATATATTTAATAAATGAAAAATATTATTAGATATGAATGTATTAATTAATTAATATTGCAAATTATTCATATTTAAGGATTTTTAATGAATAATTAACTCACGGTTGACCTTACATTATGCACACTGCGCACTGTCTGCGTTCTGTCTCAAAAACGGTTAAGCATTTAAAAATGTTTGGCGCAACATTTCTAGAGAATATTATGTTCTAAAATTTACATAATAGGTGAAAATATTAAAAGTAAAGGAAGTGAGATATTTGCAAAAAATAGCTATATTTGTAACATTTGCTGTATAGGTCTTTTTTTGTAAATTAAGACGCGGACATGAGATTTTATGAGACAACTTTTAGAATGTCCAAAGTAAAGGTTTATACAAGTTTACAGCTTATTATATCTCATTCCGAAGTGAACACCTTCATGTGACTGGATTACATACAAGTACATCTGTACTCGTATTTCTCTCCAGTGTACCGTAACCTCTGTGGCCGTCGCAGTAAACCTTTACTTACACACAGAGCACAAATACACATTAGATGTCATTGGCAGTAAGACTTTTGAGGAAGCCACTCTGCTGAACAGCCACTATAAGCAGAATTTTTTTTTCCTCAAGACAAATATAATAAAAACGTTATACTCCTTCAATACTGTCGATTTATGTACGGTGCGCAATTAATTTTTTAGGGTAGGCGGTGAAACCTAGCCACGCTAATGCCTGTGATTATTTATAATACAACCGAGATTAATTGGCGTAATTTGAGTATCGTGGTTTGTTAAACCCAAGGCTGATCCAGTTCGTGATAATTATACCTTCCATACTTTGAATCAAAGTCTTTTCGAATACTTTTTGTACCTAATTGTGTGAGAAGGTTCGCGAAATATGTTCTGGGCCCTTAATTCAATCAATCGCGAATTAATCCCTCGAAGCTGTTGCTGAGATACACAGTAATTAATAAAATCAAATTAAAGAGACTCACCTCGTCCAGAGCGGGCGGTGACCTTGAGTTTGCACCGTCGACCTGGACTGCAGATTGTGAAGTATTTGTGTTTGTGTAGAGTGAACTGTGTGTGTGTGAGCAGCCTCAAAAATGTCATAGGACACTATCACGCAAGCAATCATTTCAGCAAAAACTCTCTGGTGTACCAACTCACAGTTATACAATACAAAACTAATACCACCGTTAATTACATATAACTCAGCGCCAACCGAATGCCCGAAATGACGGAGCGCCTAACGTAGCTCCACAAGACCTCACGCGGGAGCACTGTAGCAAGCACAAAGCAGACGCGAATTCACCGCCAGAGCACAAAGTAGACTGGCTTACGTGAAGAGCAGAGCCGTCGGACGAAGGCAGGGTTGGGGGGGGGGGCAGCGCCTACGTAGAACGATTGCTGCTGCACATACAATTCGCCAAGCACAGCGATCGCGGCATCGTACGATTCGGCTAATGAACTTATTCCAAACACTAATAATATACATTTCCCACAGTCGAGCTCAAGAGTCAGATGACGATGAAGACCATATAACGACTGGAACAGTTGTCGTAGGCGGCAATGAAGGGGAAGGAGAAGACGCGGGGGGCATAGCTCGCGAGCTGGCGGCCCGTTTCCACGACCTAAGGACATGTTCTGAACTGGTCGCAAGACATGGTGCGGCCTTGCAAAGGTCGCTCGTAGACCTTGAAATACCACCCACTGATAACACCAAACAAGTCTCAGAGAGAGCCACACTTTTCAGGATATCTTGTAATGCAATGATGAATGTAAGTTACAACTTAAACGAACTTATATAATACTATTATTAATAAAACATTGTAAAATTAAATTATATTATATATATATCATATATTATAATATAATAAAATTGAAGTGTCTTTTTTAACCGACATATAATTAACAAATAATAAATAAAATAATATTATTGTAACTGCTAAAAGAAACTATGAAATAATATTTTTGCAATTATGAATCAAAAGTAGGTACGAAACAAATTAGGCGCCTACGATTTTTTTTAGCTCCATGCCAGCAAACCTGTCGAATATAAAACTAAGTATATCGTTCCTTTGCTGGCACTGACGATTTAATTTTTTTTAATTTCTTTTTTCGTAGACGATACTCATACTATGTACTAGATAAAGCACATGAAATTATCAGGCGTATTAACAGCCGGCAGGTATCATAATTTTTTTGTTATTCTTCTTATCGTAGGCTTGTTCGGAATTCATGAGTGCAGCGGCCGGGTCCAGCACTCGCATGACTCGTGCGTTGCAGCATGAGCGCGATCAGAAGCTACGGTTGCAGGAAATAGTGGAGCAACTTGCGCGTCAGCACGACACACTCGAGAAAACTGTTACGGCTCGGACAACTCCGCATACTGGTAAGTGTTAGGTTTACTAATGCACATCCATCGGGGCCGTACATAAAATACGTCACGCAAAATTTTACCTTTTTAGAACCCCTCACACCTCACACCCCCCTACGTCACGCTATGTCACATTTTCTGCGTCATGAATGATACCCCCCGTACATGGTATATTGTAATTAATAATACGGAAATTTCAATATTTTATATAGCTTTGACTGTGACGCGACGGACTGCAACCTTAGCGCTGACGTCGAAAATAAACATGAGTAAATATAACAAGTTATTATGCCATTATGACGGAAATGTATAAACGAATGACTTTCTATCATAAAAAAAGAGAAAAATTGGCAAAGTTGTCCAAAAAAAAGAAACTATGAATTAGAGCCTAAATTGATTTTAAACAATAATTATATGTATATTTATTTTATAATAGGCTTAAGAAGGTACTTATGAACGTCTAAAATGATTTTATGTGCTGCGAACGTCAAATTTCCTTAGATACCCTGACTGTCACATTTTGTTACAGGGTACCTCCTCCTCCCATAAGTGTGAACGTATGTTATGAACTGCCCCTTGTGTTAGACTTTTGTAGATCATACTTGAATTTGAATGTGAGTTTTTGGTGAGATCTTGAAGTGATATGTAGTGGTTTTTATTTTTAATTTATTAACTTACATTTTTTGACCTTGTATTATGTAATATTGGTGGCATTTTGCGTGATATAGTTTGGTTGTTGTGCATAAGTGAAGTGCATTATAAATATAAAGTGGAAACATGCATTTTGAGATGTCACAAAAACTTCCTAGATAGTTCTGACAACAGAGCCACCATCTTGTCAGGAGACACCACTTAATATATTGGAAAATTTTACGAACGCTTAAAAACATTGACACTGGCAAGTGCTTTTTGCGGTGCCAAAACAAGAAGAAGAAGAAGAAGAACTTGAAAGTGTTTATGTATTATTATTAACGAGTAAAGATTTAAAAAAAATATTTTTATCTGAATTAACATAGTCACTTTAAAATTTAAAATCGAACATTGTTAAGAAATAATAAATTACTTTGTAGATAGATAGATCTACATAGTTATATTTTTGTAACTTGTACATATCCAGTGAGGAATTTAGTTTAGATTTCATGGTTTACCCTTCTGATTTGGTGTTTTTTTTTTAATATGTAAAATGCTTTTGATTATACCTAAAAATATTTTCAGTAATCATAAATGTAACTAATTTCTACTCGAAACTAAAAACAAACCTGGAAAGCTGAGAAAGTTGGAACCGGAAAGACTTAATGAAACCAGCTTTAAAAATCACTACTTAAATATAGGGACATTCTGTATATTTAGACGGTTATCGACCATGTCGATTAAAGTTAACTATCTTTTAATGGTTTAAATAAATACAGTTTAAAACATAAGTTTCACACTGTATTTATAATATTCGTAGTCTTGTTGTGTATTTGTAGTCTTAATTCTTGAATCACAAACATCCTAGTCCGATATTTGAACGACTAGAAGTAGGTAACGTTATTGGGGTCAAATTTTAAATTATAATGACCTTTTATTTATCGGTAATTTGTATGTCAACCACGCATGCAGGTAAGTAGGTAGATAGTCATTTGGGCTTGCAAGCTAATATTAGAAGTATTGAATAATAAATACTATCCAATATACGATAAGTACTTAGAAATCTCATGTGCACAAAATATCACAGCTCGAAAGACCACTGCTTCGCGTTCAAGAAGCACTTTCGCGCGAATTTTAATTGCATTCCACGTTATGGTTATATATTTGGACTGAATACTTGTGAAGATATTTCACTTATCATTTTTAGGAGTGAGCGAATAATTCGTCGGAATAAGTTCAAATTAGTCCAATCACTCGTCAAATTCGACTTATTCGTGTTCTGCGAATATTTCGAAAATGACTAATTATTATATTTGTAAGTTCTTTGAATAATGTGAAAATTTCGAATTAATTGTAAATTTTTAGAATGTTTTTATTTTTTGACATATTCAATTAAATATTTAATATAATTCATGAGTTCCAGATTGAAATTAAATATTCGAAACTGAAAACGAATCTTACATAGAGAATTCAAAAATTCTTCGATTCGAATTTCGAACTGAATAGTAATATTCGATTCCTGTGCTATGCACACACCCCTAAACGTTTTTTATGCCTCTGATTCTTTGCGAAATCTATAAAAAGTGGATACTACAACTTTTACGGTGGATTTAACTAACATTCGTGGACTCTACTCTAGCTTAAATGCCATCCAACATCATCTCAAGCCAGTGCAACCTTTAATAATTTCTCAATGGCGACTCAGATTCACCGCTCGGCTGATAAATCTTATTTACACCACCCCAGCTACCTGCTTAAAGAAAACTTTCAAACAAGAGCCGGAGTATGTGTGTATATATGATATGATGTGTGTTATCTCCGTTTGCGCTCTATAGATCCTTTCTTCTCCGTCCTTTGGGTGGATCTACTCAAATCCGTATCTAGGTATGTCTCTACCGATCCCATAACGGTGATAAAGACACAAATCGGCTGTTCGATTACATCAGTAAAACGACAACCAAAACGCAGAAGCAGTTTTTTACTACAGAGTTCGTAGTCTTGGAGGATTTTAATGCAAACCACCAAGTGTGGTGGAATTCGAAAGGCTAGTAATCAGGACGGCATCCCAACGGTAGTTCTCAAAAAATATGCAGCTGAATTGTCTCCATTACTAATGCCTATACGGCTATCCTACTTCTCTGGTATCGTGCCTCAGAGTCCCCTACTTAGAGGTTCACTCTTTGATTAATGGTCGTAAATATGGCTTTTGCAGAATTGCCAAACGGATGATCTTCTAGCGTATGTGTTGTACCACGGCGCTGGGGAGAGACGATAGACAAGGATGGTGAGGCCTTGATGATTAGTCTCAACATAGCAAAAGCTTTTGATAGTGTCTGGCACCGTGGTCTTCTCTCCAAACTTCCGATGTACGGACTTTCCGACAACTTGTGCACATGGATCTTTGGTTATCTACATAAGCGCAGAATTTGTATCCTTGTTGATGGATAGGATTCGCAGCTCATGTCAGTAAATGGTGGAGTTCTTTCACCTACTTTGTTTCTTCGGCATATCAATAATATGTTGCCTTTGAGTCACATTCATTGCTATGCAGATCACAGCACTCTTCATGAGTGGTCTTACAGTAAGGCCGCTTGTCGTCGGGGAGACACAGAAAAGAGACGGGAGGAACTTGACATTGAGCTTAACCAATTTTTGCATCGCATATCTATCTACATGGGGAGCAAGTAACTTGGTTGACTTTAATGGCAAAAAAGCTTTGGTGTGCGCGTTTTTTTTCCAAAGAATCCAATTTTCTCCCCTCCCCTCTCTTCAAAACATCTCGCTAGCAATACGTAACACCCTCAGTATCCTGGGTATGGAAATTCGCAGCGACCTTAACTCCAGGTATTACATCAGGAGTGTCATCTCCGCTACATCTCGGAAACTCGAAATATTGTACAGGCTGCGTCGGTTTTTCACGCCCGACCAGCTGTATCTACTTTACAAGATATCAAGTTCGGTCTTGTATAAACTGTCCGCACCTTCTCAAAAAACGGATCCGCAAAATACTTTCTCAATGGCATGGACAAGTTTTAGAGACGAACTATCCGCATTGTATATGATGCAGACTTTACTAAGTTCATGGAGCCGCTTTAGCTGTGCATAGATATTGCTTTGCTGAGCGTCTTCTACCGTCTGTATCATGGCGAGTGTTCTGAAGAGCTGTCCAGCTTAATTTCCTCTTCTTTCTTTCAAGATAGAAAACCACACGCGCAGGGTTCCAGAGCCACAGTTTTACGGTAACCTTCATCTCGCCAAAGACAAAATCCTTCGAGCTGTTTCTGCAGCACTGGTGCCACGGTACAACTCGTACTCGTAAATATACCGATATTACATTTTTTCCATTGTGCGGTAATAAGCGACGCCAAAGAAAAAAATAATGTGGAAAAAACAAATGAATGACTGTTTACAAAAACTCTAAATGTACCAGCTAAATTAATTTATAAATTTGAATTTGGAATTCTTAACCAAAGAGGAGATATTTCAGAACAAAGTGGTCAGTACGACAAAACGCTAATTTCATACGTAAGGACCTAATATCTTTGCCGTACTGCGAAGCCGTGGAATTGACTCCCGACCTATCATACAGCGACGACTGGCGAGGTATTGTAGGTACCACGGTGGTGGTGGTGGTCCATATTGTTGGATTGCACCATCAGGTACAGTGCCGTCACTTTGCGGTGTTATAATTAACGAAGGCTATAAAAAAATTGTAAGTGATAGGAAAGAGTGAAAAATTAAAGTGGGACACGATTTTTTTAAGACTGCGTATAGTAAGTAAGTACCTTTCCCTTGAGTACCTTTAGTAAAAGCATCTTATATCGCTTTGATCTTTCATTTTTATTTATAACTAGCTGTACCCCTGGCTTCGCTCACGTGAACTACAGAATGCCCGCGCGAATCTTGCTCCCCCGCTCCCGGCTATTTTAAAGACAAAAACGCGTATTGTGAGTGTTCTAAGAGAAGATAGATGTATACTGTCCCGGACTTTTTTGTAGGTCTTTTTAATGCCTATAATTATGTAGTACATTAATTTGCTATATTTCTTATGGTTTACTCAGCTTAAGCCATTTAAGCGACCGAATTTATTCACCATGACCAGTTTTTTTTATTTGTGCGAGACCTTAATTCTTTTTCTAAAATAAAAGTAGACTGAGTTTCTCCCTATATTGTCAGCTATCTATCAGTGAAAGTCCCGTCAAAATTGGTCCAACCGTTTTGGAGATTACCTGGAACAAACAGACAGACAGACAAAAATTTTTAAAATGGGCTTTTTGTTATAGGTTTCTTATATACTTTCATATGCATTTAGTAAAATACTGTTATTTTGGCATTGCAAACAGACACTTCAATTTAATTAATTGTATAGATATTATTTTATTTATTTATATTAAGATACTGGCAAATAAAGACATGATTATTGAAACTGATAATTGTTTTAAGTATTATTCGAATAATGCCCAAAAAAAACCCCGAATTTTCGAATACTAAAATTTTCTAAGCATTTTGCAAGCCCTAGTAGGCATTATATTGGGTCGAGGAAAAAGTGTTTTCGCATAACGTAGGTATAAACTTTTTATAAAATTTATTTGGCTGTATTATTTGTATCGGGCTGGTTTTGGTAACATTAAAAAGAAAAAGAAAAAGTTGTTTCCCGCTATTTTTCATTTGATTTTCTTTCTGTAAAAAATGAGTTAATCTAATGAAGAAATTTGATACATTTTAAAATATTATTACAAAAATGCAACTCAAGTAGCGAAAAAAATTTGTGATGTTTATGGACCTAATGCAGTGTCAGTAAGAGTAGCACAAAGTTGGTTCAAACGTTTTCAATCCGGAAATATTGATGTTAAAGATGCACCTCGCTCTGGGCGCCCTGTTACGAATAAAATGGACGCCATTTTTGTAAAAGTGGAGTAAGATCGGCATATCAGTAGGTACGATGTAGCTGAAGAACTGGAAATTGACCACAACACAGTTTTAACCCATTTGAAGAAAGCTGGCTATACCAAAAAGCTCGATATTTGGGTGCCACACGAGCTCACTGAAAGAAAGCTAATAAACCGTGTACTCATTTGCGATTTCTTATTGACACGTAATGAAACCGAGCCATTTTAGAAGAGATTGATAACTGACGATGAAAAGTGGATCACGTACGACAAGAACGTGCGAAAAAGGTCGTGGTCTAAGGTCGGCCAGGCTTCACAGACTGTTAAAACATGCATATTCCTTTCTAATCTTTCCTACCTCGGCCACACTAGCGCCATCTACAAAACACAAAACAAAAACTCACGCGCACAGTGTAAAAAAGAGACAAAACCGCGTCGCCGTACGGAGCGCATCAAATTATCGTGCTCCTTAAAAAGGTTACCAATATTCAAGAAAACCTAGAAACAATCATTGAGCTCGGACTTTACAAACCCCGGGGTTCAATAGTGCGTGATGTGCAATGCCTAGAAGCAAAATATAAACATCATCAGCGAAACCGAGGTGAGTGGCCGACATACCTATCTTATCCAAATTCCTTCCCCGCATGCTGGGGTCTAAACAACATCTAAAACAATAAACCTGGGCTATCTCGAAATAAGGTGATGCTGTGTGTATGGTGGGACTGGAAGGACATTGTTCATTATGAGCTTTTACCGCCCGGCAAAACCATCGATTCGGATCTCTACTACCAACAACTGATGAGATTAAAGAAAGCAGTTGAGAGAAAGCGGCCGGAATTGATCAACAGGAAGGGTGTGGTATTTCATCACGATAACGCTAGACCACACACATCTTTAGCCACTCAGCAAAAATTAAGAGAGTTTGACTGGGAGGTGTTAGTGCATCCACCATATAGCCCTGACCTTGCACCTTCAGATTTTCACCTGTTTCGGTTTCTTCAGAATTCTTTAGGTTCTGTAAGTTTAAAATCAAAGAGGACTGCCAAAACGTGTTTTTTTGATTAGAAGTCCCAAAGTTTCTACAGCAACGGGATCATTTATCTACCTACAAAATGGCAGAAAGTCATCGAACAAAACGGCACATATATACAGTAAATAAATGTAAATAAACTTTAAAAAAAATGTCTTGAGTTTTCATAAAAATGCGAAGAAACTTTTTCCCCGACCTATTATGATTCATTCATCGCTAACATTTTTGGGGTTCCGAAGTCAACAAGGATCTCTTATACTTTCGCTATGTCCGTCTGTCTGTCCACGCCTTAGCTCAGGGACTCTAGTAAGAAAGCTGTAATTTGCTATGGGTATATTTATATTAATCACACCGACAAAGTGGTAAAATAAAATAATGAAGATAATAATATTGTTTTAGGGTTTCTCCCCTACACGTAAGGTGGGAATGAATTTTTTTCTCGTCTATACCATCGTGTGGGGTTTCGATGGATAGGTTGTTCAAAAATAATGCTGTTGTGTGTGAACCTTTTTTCGATTCAAGGATCCATTTGTGAATTATTACGCTTTAAAGTGCTAATTTTTTGTTAGAATGAAATGCCCCTGTCTCATCTGCCAGCAAATTTCTTGTCATGGATATGTGACAAATTCATGGTAGTAGTAATATGACTATAGTAGCAAACGCAAACGAGACGTGTGACTCTTAAGTCATAACCCTGGCCGCCAGACGAGAACTGAGGCAAAAATTATTTTTGTATTTTATAGCATATTTATTGAGGAAAGGTATAGACTATAGAACTCCACGCTACGACTCTAAGAAGCGGAGTAGTAACCATGAATGTCTAGCAATCTTGAAATTTGTAGACAAGTACGGGAAGTGAGAATAATGATAGACTACACCGGTGGAAAGTTTGTCGGATAAAATCAACACAGGCGAAACCGTGGGGCGCTGCTAGTCAACTTATAAAATGTACCTACTTGGATATGTAATTTTGCACAAATTCCATTGACAAATTATGTGACGGACAACTACACCCTACACTGCGAGTGACCCGACACACAGTTGGCAATTTTTGTTTTAATATTTTTGTATTTGCAAAATAATTTATTATAAACAAAGAAACATTGATTGTTTTTACTATGTGTTACTTTGCGAAATATTCTCCGCGTAACGGAACGTCAAACGTCACACTTCTCAGTTTGGTCACGGATGACGGAATCACAGAATTGACACTTGACAGCTGGGAAATCGAAAAGAAATTCGTGGATGTTGAAGTAAAAATTTACTAAAGTTATAATAATTCGATATAACTATAAAATTGATGAAGTGAGATATAAATTAGATATTAGTTAACAAAAGAATAAATCACGGTACGTACTTTACTAAGTGGAATATAATTATTATTTGTCAATGTAGACAATTTTTTTAGGGAGATTCAAGGTTATTTTCCTGTTCCAAGCATCGCACGAGTAATTGGTCGTGTTACGTGTACGTTTATTTAATTATCATCTGTCGGATACAGACTCTGATGCTGTCTCTATGCAGCACCGTGGTTTATTTAACAGTTAATGTAGTGGTGTATGTGTCAAATTGTATACTTTGTGTATTGAACATTTGGTCTATTGTATAGTGTTGGTTTTGCATTTATTTTGCTGCTGTAGGTAAATGCTGGCAAGGTCGTTTCCTATTCAAAGTCGACCTTCAGTTCAATACAGCATTATGGGCAGTAAGTGAAAACAAAACTATGAGACAAAATGAATCACTACAATTGATTGTCATTCTAATTCTCGACCATAACTAACAGTTAGAATGATAAATACCTGTGTATTTGTAGTATTTATATCATAGAGATACTTATTTAAGTAATGTAAATGTGTTCAGAAAATTATGAAATGGGAGCATACAAGCAATAAGGTACAAATTTATAGAATGCAAGAAGTACATGTTGATAAACTCATAAAAGGTTTTGTTTTAGGTGTATCAAATTTTAGCCTATTCAAGACATGAACATTGCATTACAATGGTGTATTAATTATTTTTTCAATATTTTTTATCCAGACTGGAGTAATCAAAGTGATGTATTTTTCTTATTTTGATAAATTGTAGTGTAATGTTACTCATAAAGATCAGTTTGTTTTAAACAATGATCATATCAGTCATTTGTTAGTAAGTACTTTTTATGATCATTATTGTTAATATTTGATAATGTATTTTAAGTAATCTTACAAAATATTAAAACTCAATATTAAGTAATTTGTTTACTTTAAATTATCATACAAAATAACTCTTGACTTCATTCAGAAAATCACTTACTTAACATAAGATCATAAACTTATGTTGAATTTTAAAGCAAATGATTTTGTTTCATCAATAAAATTATTTATCTAACATTTATTCTTATATTTAGTGTATTTATGTGTTGAATAAGTTGAAACTAGAAGAGTGGAAGGACATAAGGATATGGTTTTGGCTGGTAATCATGTTTATAAATGTATCCACTTAGTTGAATCCATTTAGTTGAACTGATTATAGAGAGCAAATCAATAAAAAATCTTGGTTTTTATCAGAATTTAATTTGCCATTCAGAATAAAAATTAAAAGCAATTTTAATTTTGTATAAATAAATTGCCAATATGTACACCTTGGACTGTTGTAGTCTGTGACTTGCCTCAGGAATAGGTCTATGCCCAGCTAAGTGATATTTACAAAAGCTGGTGTTTTATTATTTGCATAGAGTTTTAGAAAACATTTCCTATAGAAATAATAATTTTGTTATTCTGTTCATAAAAATGAACTGGACATGGACTTAGCTATGTTCACTTCATCAAAGATACAATGAATAATATAATTTTTTGATACATTATTAGAAATACATGTATTGGTGTTATATTTACATACTTTCTTTTTATTTACTTAGGAGGGGGAAACGGCTCTAGTCAGGGCAACGAAACTGAGGATGAGGACCATGAGTTCTTTGATGCTGTTGAAGAGGGTGACCCTTCAAATATGGATGACAAAACCTCTTTTGTAATGAAAGTACCAGTGAGTATAGTATTCTATATCAATTAGGTATCTATCTATCTATCTGTTATGAAAAATTTATATGGTTTGTGTGGCATACAGGAAAGTTTAATTGAATCTGAATATTTTTATATTCCTTTCATTTTATATGGAATAAGATAATTCAACTTTTTTGCTGAAAACTAATTGTAAACATCTGTATAAAGTGTTATAAAAGTTTTTCCGACTTGTTTTTCTATTATTTCCATTTAGATATTTAGTTTATTAACCTGTGTCATAATTTTTCCCTATTTACTATATTTACAAATTTGACACAAAAACATTTTACCAGAAGAAGATGAATTGTTGTAACCATAACCATGTATAAATGATATAACCTTTTTGGACAAAAAATAAATGACATGAAGTCGAAAAAAGGCATGTTAGGCAGTCATTGCGGCTTTCAGTTATATATGACTAACCTCAAAAGGACTACAGTCCTAAGGTCAGTCATAATAGGTTGCTATTCCTGAGGACAGAGGGCCATTTGGTGTTGGACGGGAACACAGTGGCACAAGCATTGCTGATTTACGGTAGAAATAGGAATAGCGATGATGCTCTCGCAGTTGAAACTTGTCCAGAGTCTACTGTTCATATATCTATCCTATCTTTTAAGTAAAAACTTCTTTAGCTCCATTGTGATTTGAAACTCGAAATGAAAAAGCTAGACTAAAAAGAGACAACCACATACATCTATAGGACTTAGCCTGTGACCCTACCACCATGCTATGATTTTATCACGACGTTTTCATTCAACAAAAGCTCAGACTCATTGTAAGATTTGGAACCTACGTTGATCGCCGTGGCGTCCGTACATGTTACCACTGAGCCATCGTTGATTGAGTTTATATCCCTTGTATATCTGTTCTATTTAATCTAATTGTGGCAATAAGGTTTTCAGTGATCATACTTCTTCATTATAATTTTTTTTTTGTAAATTTACAGGTAAATAGGAAGAACAAAGTAAAAAGCGGCGAAAGCTCAGATGAGTCTGAAGGGGAAACAGTCACAGAAACACAACAGGTTAGTTGTCTTCAAAAAAATAAACCTTTTTTTTCGCCTAGCTTGTTAAATGAAATGACCTTGTTATGGAATTTTATTGTGGTCAGATATTGTTTTTCAAATGTGTGCACAATTTAATCTGTAAACCTATTCTGATTCTAGTTTTTTTTTCTTATTACTTTGAGATGTTTACACAATTCATATAACAGGTGCAATGGTAGCAAATTATTGATCTACTCGCTGGTACTCGCGACTTCGTCTGCGTATTATTGGATATCACTATCTGTGTGCCAAATTTTATCTAAATATGTTTCACTGTTTTTGCGTGATTGAGTAACAAACATACAAACTTTCCATTTATTATATTTGTAGTATAACACTGGTTAAGCTATGACTTTTACTGGGATTAAAAGTACCCTATCTGTTATTCCAGATCATAGACTATCTGTGTGCCAAATTTATTTGAGATCTGTTCAGCCGTTTTTGTGTGATTAAAAAACATCAAAACATACACACTTTCACGTTTAGTATATTAGTAAGATTGTAGTTTTTGTTTGATTTAAGAATAGTCAAATTTATTTACATAATATAGTACAGATACGAAGAAATAAATTATGTGATTATAATGTGTGCAATTTTTCATCATCATTTTAGGGAATCTCCTAAGTTATATATCTAAAACAACAAGTAGGTGACTCTGCTGAAATGAAACTGTTTGCCTCAACTGCCAATAGGTAGAAAAAATGATGACAGACAAGTATTATTATTATTATTTGGTAAGACACACTAGCAGCTAATTAGCTGATGCGTGCGTATCAAATAGCTTGGAGATATCTTTCTTGTCCAATCTGCTCTTAAAGGAGGTTATGGTAGGAGCCATCACAACTTTTTCTGGAAGTTTGTTCCATGCTGAGACCACTCTGTTAGGCAAGAAATGCTTCATTGGGTTTCTTTTTGCTGGGAATTCCCAAAGTTTCAAGGGATGACCTCGTAGGTGTTAGTTTCATTTGACTTATACATATCTTTAAGGCTGGGCACATCGTAATAATAATTAGTGAGGATTTTATAAGTTTCGATTAACCTGCCCCTTTGTGTACGCTGTTCTAGTGTGGTAAGGCCAAGGTTTATGAGGCGCTGTTCATAGGGTAAGTTACGCATTGCATACACCATCTTAGTAGCCCTTCTCTGTACATTATCAATGAGCTTAATGTCAATTATGCGGTCCACCTAACGTTATGTGGTCATCGCAGCCTATGGACACTTGCAATACTGTAAGTAATCCATACTGTAATCCAGTGGAAGAATCCCAGCAGGGAGCTCATTCCACATTCATATCGTTTGCGGAAGGAAACTCCTCTGAAACCAAGTTTATCATCATTTATTATCACGAGTTATTTGTACATTTTAATATTATATTATGTATTTTTTAGGTGTGCTTAAATTTCATTCATTAATGTTGATATAAATTTGTTTATTTTGCAGGTTATATTCGTCGAGGACAAGGAACGTGCCGAGAGCGCGATGGGAGGGTCCGAGGGCGGAACGCCGGGCGCCAAAGACCAGGACATCAAAATTTGGGTATGATTGTATCATACAAATAGTAATCACCCGCGATTTCGTACGCGTTAATTATATTATCACACTAGCTGTATCACAGTTTCATACATAAATGTAGTAGTGTAGTATAGATAGGCAATAGGTCGAATAAGATGATACCAAAAACAGAATACACTAGTGTGCGTATTATTTTGTTGGTTTTATTTGTTACGAGTTACAATCAGTTACAGTACACGTAAACCTTAGATTTTGCAAAAAAATATGTGGGATTTGTTTTGGTCACGATTTACGTGGGCCGATAGTGCATACGAAAATAATGGTTCAAGTGTATACTATGCTTATTCTCTTTGAGGTTTTGCTGATCTATATACATACAGGGCAAACTTTTTATAACGAAACTCAAGGGACTGAGCATTTTTTGTCGTTATAGAGAGTTATCGTTATATGGAGTGAAAAAAAAACAATCAAATTAACAAAAATTTTTAATATGTATGTTTTAGATAATAAATGCTTATAAATTATCGTTTACACATATAGTCTGATAACTTTGTCTGACGTTTTTTGCTATGCCAGTACTTGTTTTGTATTATTTTATGTATTCTATTCATATCTAGATATGTGGTGGAATCGTCTTCCTACACATTTCATCGTAATAGAGAATGGCGTATCGCTATAAAGAGTGTTTCAATATGTGGGTTTTAACGAAAACCAACCAAGTTGGGCTCACTTCAACGTTATAGGGAGTGTAACGTTATAAAGAGTTTACACTGTACATTAGATGTAAGGTTTCTCTTGTGTTAAATTTATTCGACCCACTGCAGTACATGATTGATATCGTAAAAGCAGAAAGGATAACATCGCGGTATGATTGTTGATACAGTGACGTCACAAATCACAACATCATGCCGGCTAGCGTTTTTGCCAGGAATTAAAAAAAAATAACGTTTTAGAGCATTAATTATTTTCATAAAATTGAAATAAATTTCTGGTGACTCTTTAAGATGGAAGAATAAAATGAAGTAACATGTCAAAAAATTGTGTATCCTGTTGTGGCATCTGTACTGTGTGATTAGTATTGTTGTTGTGTTACAGCCGCACGTATCACAAGTGACGAGCATGGTCGACAACCATTCGCGGCGTACACGCGTCCCGGACAAGCCGAACTACCCGCTCAGCCTGTGGTCCATTATGAAAAATTGTATAGGTAAGTGTAAATAATATACGGTTTTCATTGATTTACTTTTAAAAAAATACGGATTTTCACCCCCCCCCCCCCCCCCTTCACCGCATTAGGGGTTGAATTTCCAAAAATATTGCTTTAGTGCTCACGTAAAGTATAAAAAGAACCCGCCATGAATATTTTCACGGTTCTAATAGTTTGGGCTGTGGGTTGATATGTAATTTAGTCATTATTATTATATAGATTATTCAAATTGTTCGTATAGTTAGGATAGTTCGAATAGATCAATTTATTGAAATATTTTCGAACTTGACTATTTCGATTGAATTCTTTGTCGAATATCCGTAAATTCGATTGTTCAACAATTTTTTTTTCACAAAATTACAAAATTTGAAGAAAAAAAAAACGTTCAGACAGAACTATAGGCAATTATTAAAGCATAGAACGCATTCATAAAACTACATACATCAATGAGGATAACCACATATCACGTAATTGTCAGTGATAACGAATTACAAATCATAGCTCGAAATAAAATCCGAACTTGCTTTGAAAATATTGGTATGTGAATTTTCATATGAATAACTTTACACGCTAGTTAATTACACCTGCAGCGTCGATATGCGTTTATTTCGAAACCTAAAATAACCCGGACTGGTTAGAATTGCAGAAATAAACTTAAATGCATCGCTCTGTTAAATATGTTTTCGACTCATCAAATATTTTTAATGATAGACATGTATCTTTTAACATTATAACAGCCTTGTAAACTGAAAATGTAGTTAATCCTTCTAATACCTATTCTTACGTAGGTTGCTCTAATTTGAGCTAAATGACTCAAAAGTATTATATTACCTTTATTCCATTCTTTGCATTTGGATTATTAGTGTAATTAGTTAATTAGTATAATCGTTGATAACGAAATTTGACTCTATGCATTAGTGGTTTATATATGTACTGTTTAAAATCCAGTTAGGAACGATATTGTTGAAATATCTCGGTAAACATGTCTTTTGCCAAGGCATTATATAAATATTCAATAAGATGTAAGGCATCCATCGATATCTCGAATCGAGTATTGAGATTCTAAAACAAAGATCTGAAAAGGAACAAAGAAATGTAATAATGGGGGTAATGGCAATCTGTTCCAAACTAGATTGCAACAAATTAAAGTAGGATATAAATCAAATAATTATTAAATTAAATCTATACAATTAATAAAATTGAAGTGTCTGTTTGTAATATCAAAATAACATCTTTTTGGCAACACTGGCAGATAGTTGATGCTATAAGGAGTAAATTAGGCTATTTTAAATTCCGAAATGAATTAGGGTTCCGCGAAAAACCAGTCATGGTGAATCATTTCGGGCACCTAGATGGCTTACACCGAGTAAACCATAATACACCGAAAGACACATAAACTGCATCAAAGTACAAGACGACTTTGAAATAAATATTTTAACCAAAGTATGCAAACTTTTCATAAAAATTTAAATTCATATTTGTTCGTTAACTTTAAAACGGCGTGGTATCATATCCTTAAGTTGAAGTCCGTATATTGGAAACGACCATTAATTTTTTTTTTTCGACAAAATCGATAAATGGAACAAAAATTAGTTTCAGGCATTATCTTGCATTAGAGTAAAATTTTCGCCTATGAATCCCATGTAAGATACCACGTGAGCTTCTAAAATCTCTGTTATATAGTGATATGCCGTCAAACCCCCGCTAATACCGTTTTGATGAACCATGTCGATAAACATAAGTTTCGATCACTCGTTAATCGATATGCTACTCCAGGCTATACATGAATCGCCTCCAAAAGGAACGCAACTTTAGACCATTTGCTGATCTAAAAGATATGACAGCCCCTCCCTTTAGCCTCCTTCTTATTGTTCGTGCACTCACGTTTACTCCGCACACTTCATTCAGCTCTCTTTTGTTGTTAACTGACGTGAGGAAACAATTTCGCAAGGAAGTGGACACAATAAATCGGTCATCACGGTATCTTCGGTGGTATCTTCCGGTACCATGTCTCCTTTTGTAAGAACCTGTCTCTACAAAACTTCTGTACACTCTAGAATCCGTAGACTGGTTTAAATGTAAATTTCTAGAAATTGTTCACTGATTACGTAACAATTCTATTGGTAACAGTAATTCAATTGCCAAATGTGAATTTTTTTTTCATAATAATCAATTTATTAAAACTTTCCCTTATCTGAGAATACGCGTAATTTTTTTCTCCACCAATAATCATTTGTTTTTCTGCAGTTCCATTTTTCTTTGGATAATTAATGGCCAGTCTTTACTTTTTTATTTATGTAAATTTAAAAAGTTTGTATACTGATTAAAAATATTCATTTGAAAGGGATCCTGAATTTTGATGCAGTTAATGTGTCCGTCAATATAAATATTTCAAATGAATGTACTATATAATTATAGATATTAAAAAGACTTATAAAAAACTCAGGGAGAGCATATTAGTTTATTTTCTAACGCAATAAGCATTTTTAGATCAGGGATGGTAGACGTATCAGGTTTCAGGGTCTTGTACCAAGTACCAGGTAAACATTATTATGGTACACAATATTACCAACTTGTTCAGTATCGATGAGGAGCCCTGTTGTTTTGTTCACCAAGGAGCTAAAAATAAGGTCTCTAGGAGGCGGGATGACGGAATAAGGCGCCTGACGTCGGCAAAGTTTTGGGTACCAACGAGCTAAAAAAAGTCCGCCAGGACGGATTACGGTACTAGGCCCCTGGTATTTGCTTGACCAAGCTTGACCGCCTTTTTATTGAAATACCAACTTTTACTGACATCTGGTCCAGTATTATCGGGCCACTATCTACCATCCATCAGTACGATTCGCTTGTGTGACCGATCGACGTAATTCTGTAGACCACGCGAGTGCAGCAGCAGGCACAGTTATTATTAAATAATATTACAACAAAAATATTTTATCAAGATCTTCCTCCTCCTAGCTTTTTTGTTAAAACAGTTTTTGTATCAACTTAAAATCATGCGTTTAGTTATTATTAACTATTAATATTATTAATATATACTTTATTATTAATATTACATAATAAAGGGCCGATTGTCATTATGTTAATGAATTAAAATTAAATACACAAAAAGACAGATCAAGATCTCGCTAATAACTCAGAAAGTGGAGTTAAATGGATTTGGCAAGTAAAGCATTCAAATGATATTTTATGCAATCATGGCTCAGTAGTTGCCTGTAGTGTTCTAGCAGTTGCACTTTACAGTCAGTTTTCCAATAGGCTCAGAGTGTTTACCATCTTGGGTCACATCGTCACTTAAGATAAGGTGAGATTTTAGCCATAATGCTAAACCTATAAAGATAAAAAACGTGTACAGTTCACACGCGGTAGAAGTGAAACCTTCAGAAAACATAAAAATATTCGCATGAACAATAACTACGCTGAATATGAATCCTTTTCCCAAAGCTTCGTAATGCGCAGGCGCACACACATGTACAAAGAGGAGACCGAGGTAATAGGAAACACTGTATAATGTCTATTTCTCTATTCTGTTTTTGATGGGTTTTCTTTTTAGTTTAGCTTTTTTGTTTCATCAAGTTTCAAATCACAACGGTGATTAATAAGTTTTAACTTTTTTTTAAACAATTAAAAAAGAAAACCATCAATACGGTAGATCAAGATTTCGTCAAAAACTGTTACTCGTCGCCCACAGTGCTTATTTGTTTACTCTATGGGAACGCCCGCAAAATGTTTGCTACTTAAACATGCGCCGTAGCGCGTCGGAAATGTTCGAGAATGTATCTTCAGGGTGCACTTTGAACTCGGGAATTCTAGTCGCTATTTGTTCGGCTAAAGAATAAAAACAGCTATCTATTATCATAAAATAAAAACAATTTCAATGAGTTTGGGGAGTTCTCTGGAGTATCTTCGACTTCGAAGGTTTAATAACGTCAATGAAATTAAAATGGAACCACCCTTGAGGTATCTCCCTTGCAACAAAAAGAATCGTCCAAATCAGTTCAAAAACAAAGGCATTCCAGCCATAGCTGCTTTGTATTTGAACCAATTTGGATGATTCTTTTTTTTTTTGTTTGATAGGGGATACCACAAGGATGGTCCCAATTTCATTTCATTGGCATTGGGACCTTAATTTCGACGGTACACCAGGAAACTTTTGAAAATAATTGAAGCTGATTTTCTTTTTTGTTAAAAATTGTCTCGTTTCATTTCGGTTAATAAATGAGAATCGTATTGTGATAACAGGTAAGGAGCTGTCGAAGATACCGATACCGGTGAACTTCAGCGAGCCGCTGTCGATGCTGCAGCGGCTGACGGAGGACTACGAGTACTCGTCCATCCTGGACGAGGCCGCCAGGTTCACGGACCCTGCGCACCAGCTCGCCTACGTCGCCGCTTTCACTGTCTCCTCTTATGCGACTACCGCTTGCAGGTATCCACCCGCCTTTTGTCCAATGGCTTTGATATTTGACTGTCTATGAAAAATACTTACCAGTAAGGTTGTCACCCGTACTATAAAATAAAGCATGGTTGGCATCTCTACTTAGCTGTGACGGTTTTTTCCCGTGTCATGTGATTCTGTCACTTTTTGCCAGTCACGATAGTCTGTAGAAAAGTTATCCATGTCGCGTTTCGCTTTGTTTCTAAGTTTATTATAATAATACAGACAGATAGCTTTATACTAAAGTTTATACAAAAAAATTAACAATTATATTCATATGAAAATGTTATGTATTGCAAATCGAATTTCCAGAACAAACAAGCCATTTAATCCTCTACTAGGTGAAACATACGAATGCGACCGGATGTCGGACCTCGGGTGGCGTGCGATATCCGAACAGGTAACATATAAATTCATCCTCCTAGCATTTGTTATATTATATATAATAAACTTTTTCAATCAAAATAAAAAAAAAACGTTATTCAATTTAGACCTTAAGAAGTCATCGAGAAGTGCCGAAAAGAAACTCGGTCTCGTATTTGCGCATTAGCAAACTGATAACATTGCTAAATATTTGTTTTGAAATTACAAAACCGGATTGATTTTGCCACAAGGAATTAGAGTGTAAACTCTTTATAACGAAACTCAAGGGACTGAGCATTTTTTGTCGTTATAGAGAGTTATCGTTATATGGACTGAACAAAAAAACAACCAAATTAACAAGAATTTTTAATATGTATGTCTTAGATAATAAATGCTTATAAATTATATAACCCCTGCAATTCCCATATCAAGTATTATGTATAAATTTGTAACTGTTTTATGTTGTGTCAATGTATCTTTTTTATGGGTTACTCTCTCAGGTTATTCTACAATGCACCGAATGTTTGGCAACTAAATTCTATAATGTATATTTGTCATATTTAACATTGGCAAAATTGTCTACATAGGCAGAAAGTTAAATAAAACCAGAAAAAGTAAAATTTGTTTTGAAGAAAATAATGAAATTCCAAATTTGGTCGGCAGGTGTCTCATCATCCGCCGATGGTGGCACAGTTCTGCGAGGGTCAGGCCGGCTGGCAGTGTTGGCAGGAGTTCACCATGACCACTAAGTTTAGAGGCAAATACCTACAGGTGATACCGCTGGGAGCCGCCTCCGCCATGTTTCTGAGCTCAGGGAACAAATACACATGGAGAAAGGTGAGGGGTTTGAGAAATTGTATTTTAAAGATACTTTTCCCCACATAACTGGTTTACAAGGGCTTATTATTCGCAACTCGACGTCCATATACGCCTATTGTCTGTGATGCTGCCGACCTCAATCGTATCAGCCCAATTCCTCCAGGAAGTCCACCAGTCGCCCGATGTTGCATTGCTTGAAGAGCAATAGTAGGGGTGGGGCGTTCTGATGCACCCTGTTATTAACATACATGCCTGTCTTAGCTTGGCTATAATCGTTATGTGCCCAGGCTAGTTCTAGGCCACCGTACCAGTGCCTCGGAGCTTACCATACATAGGTCTAATAACAGTTGTGTAGACCTAGGATGTGTACACATAAATAAAGTAATAAGTCAAGAGAGGTAGGACACAGAGAATTTTCTTTGATTTCTCTCTACTTGGGGCAGTCTGACTAGTCCGAATGTTACCTTGCTGGTGTTACCTTCAATGTTAAAAGTGTTACATGGGCCGTATTTTTGTTTACCACCATAGTTGTATAAAAGCAGTCTACTTTCACGCTGTGACTCACGTTACTACCACGACAGATATTTTACAAAACCAACCAAGCGAAAAATGATTACAGGGCGTAACTCTTGATGACGTCATCACTAATGCGGTCTAATTTCTGTTACCTTTTCGCGTCTTTATTACTATATGTATGCCTCGAAAGGCCTCGTGGCGCAGTGGTAGTAAACGCTACTATTGAGCCGAAGGTCGTCGATCATGACTGACTTTTGTGTGATGAGCATAAATGTCAGTTGTGTGTCTGGGTGTTAAATATATCACTTGTTTAGTTACCATATTACAAGCTTCGCTTGGTTTGGAATTAAATGGCCTTGTGTGAAATTGTGTCCTCATATTTATTTATTTTAAATAATTAAATTGAAATGTATTTTTGTAATGTCAAAATACCTTTTTAGGTTTATTTTTTTATAAATCAAGAATAAAAATTAGTGGAAGTCTCTTTTCTTGCAAAAAGTTATCGACTCCACTTTGATTTCCCACGAAATGTAAAAGAAAAGTTTTTTGTTATTTCTGACATTTTTTTTACTCTAACATCAGTTTATTGATCCTTTTAAGGAACATGATCGATTGGCACGAAATAATGGTTTTGTGTAAATTATCCATTTTATTGCTGATGGTATACTAAAAACTGTCAATGTTGATCAAAATGTCTCAAAAATTTAAGGACAGTATCCTCAGAAAGTGTTCTACCCACACCCCCAGATATTTTAAAATAAAAATGCTCATTGTGGGTGATGCTTAGAAGATAGACATATGCTCTCGCTGACTTTTTTGTAAGTCTTTTTAATATCTACAATTATTTACTACTCTCATTTGACATATCTCATACGGTTTACTCTGCATATGCGATTTAAGAAATTCCGGAATTGATTCAACCATTACCAGTTTATTTTAATTAGGCCAAACTAGAATGCTCTTTCTAAAAAGAAGTACGCAACTTACTCCTAATAAACTCAGCAGCTATCTGCCAGTGAAAGTTCCGTCAAGAACGGTCCGTTTTGGAGATTACTTAGAATACTTAAGTACCTTTTCATATGCGTTTAGTAAAAAACTGTTATTTTTAATTTTATTAGCTATATAGATAGAAACATATTAATGTTTTCCAGGTGACAACTACAGTGCATAATATAATAGTTGGCAAACTTTGGGTCGACAACCATGGAGATATGGACATCGTAGGCGAAGCGGGCCCTGCCGCCGGTTATGTGGCTCATCTCAAGTACCTGCCATATGGTTACTTCAGTAAAGACACTCAGCGGAAAGTCACCGGCGTCATCAAGGACCCGAACGGAGTGGTCAGTAGTTAATCATATTGTTACACCCGTTTATTATCTTTCGCGTAAATAATTTATTCGTACTCAAAAATCCGAATTCAAACAAACTCATAATATCACTCTTTGAATGTAGTGTAGACTGTAGACATACTTACAGTTTCTCCTTCCATGGTCGTCTTGTATATTTTTCTTCTTTTATATCGCTTGTTTGTTTTCACTTCGCTTCTAAAAAGAGAACTGTTACGTTATGCGATACGGCTCGCTTATATAGGCAAATGAAACGATCTCGAAATCATTAGAAGGTACTTGAATTCGAAATTAGGTTGTAAACAATAAAATATAAAAGAAAGGAAACAGTATATTATTTGATCATTGTTTGTTGATGCAATCCAAGCAATAAGGTTTGTGTTGTGATTGAAACATACAATATTTATAATAATTGATATCTATTTTGTTCTTTACAATAGTAGCTTGTTTATGAAGATGCACTGCTGTACTGTACTGACAATTGCCGTTTTTTTTTTTTTTTTTTTTTTTTTTTTTCCGCTTCACCGGACTTGGGGACTGTTGCCGCCCTTTCGCGTTATTTTGTCCTCGCCTTGTGCCTCGCAACCGCTGGCTCAGCCAATGAGCGTATGCCGTGGCGCACGCGCTCTCTCGCCAGAGCGAGGCTACTTGCGGGTAAATGGCGGCAATGCGATGAATCATATGCCAGATGTTGGCTCATTAGTTCTTACAACTAGTAAAATCTTATTCCTAATCCTTACAACTAACACTTTTATTAAATAACCTACTTATTTCTACACAATTATGCCTTATTCCTATATATTTAATAAATCTTACATGTATTTAAACCTAACTTATTACTAGGAACATGTTTCTATTTTGGAGGCTCGCTGTCCGCAACAGTTTGGGTGTGTTTATAAAAATAATGCTTCCTCAAACCTATGACAACATACTCTATGTTTCTAGTACATTCTACATGATTCCAGAGATTCCGAGATGATGATTTTTATCTGTTTTTAGTCAGATCGTAATATGAAATATTAAGTATTCTTTACATTCTGTAAACTGCGAAATATTTTTACGGGTCAGCTAGGATTTTTTGTATTTAAAACAAAATTATTTGTTGTTTGAGTCCCGGCATGTACATAAAAATGGTTACTATGAGTCAACCTTAGGATATAGACATGCGCCATCGCGGACTCTACGTTTTTGATGAACTAAAATTCTATAGTTCTTTATTTTGATCTATCTGTTAAGGTTTACCCAACGTAAGCCATGTAAGCGTCCGAAAATCGTTTTATTGACGACTTGATTACAAAACATTGGATTTTCACGACTATCCACCAACTTAATTGGAATGTATTGTATACACAAATCTTTCGTAAAAAAATTTCGAAATGACGGTGAAAACCATATAAATATCCGCTGCGTGGTTTAAAAGAAGTAAGCGTACAAACAGAACGACGCAGATAACGACTTTTTATATTATATATTGATAACACTAATGAGATATGTTGTGTGCAGCCTCGGTACGTGCTGCAGGGACACTGGGACAGCCGCGTCGAGGTGGCGCCCGTGACGAGCGCCTCCGCTGACAACACCGTCTGCAAGACCGGCAAGTTCACAGTCGCGTGGCAGCGAGTGCCCGCGCCGCTCGACTCCGACAAGTGGTACAACTTCACGCTACTCGCCGCGCAACTCAACGAGCCCGAGGACGGAGTCGCGCCCACAGACACACGGCTCCGACCCGACCAGCGCCTCATGGAGGAAGGACTCTGGGATGACGCGAATACGGAGAAACTGCGCCTCGAGGAGAAGCAGCGAGCCGTGCGCAGACAACTCGAGGCTGCAGCCGAGGCAGCCGCAGCGCAAGGGGCCCCCGCCCCTCCGCCCCCGAAACCGCTCTGGTTCACGCGGGACGCGCACACTGCGCCCTCAACGAGCCCGCAGCTGCGTCATCTCTACAATAATCTCTACTGGGAGTGCAAGCGACGTCAGGACTGGACCGGCTGCCCGGATATATTCTAGCGGATAGCGACGCTCGACGCTTCACTGTAAATAACTTGTGTCGTGACGCCGTACGTACGCGCTCTGCTGAGGTCCCTGTCGCAATGCGGACCAGGGATGGTAGATAGTGGCTCAATAATACTGGTACAGATGTCACTAAAGTTGGTGTTTATTTTAAAAAAGAGGGTACCCGCAAGTAAATACCAGGGACTTAGTACCTCCTTGGTGAACAAAACAACAGGGGCCCTGGTTGATACTGAAAGTTGTTAATATTGCATCCAGGATGATGTTAACCTGGTATATGGCACAAGACCCTGAAACCTGGTACATCTACCATCCCTGATGCGGAGGTTCTGTGTCTCCTGGGGTCGCAGTAGCCGGAGTATATGAGTCTGAGTCTCAGTAACATGCGTCCCCGTCCGGCCGTCCTGTTTTATGTTTTGGGTTTCAAAGTTACTCATTCCATATCAACTGTGGTTTAATTTATCTATTTCGTAGATAATAATCGAATAGTTCAATAAACGTCTGTATATTTCGTGAGTTATGTTACGTGGCGGTTGCGTTGTTTCCGCGGCTCATCATGGCCTAATCTATTATAATCATTTTATGTGACAGTGGTGAAGCTAACAACGAAATTACTTTTACTAACTTTTCATGATCACGAGCTTGGTAGTGCTTTGGAACACTCACCTTAATCGAAATGTGAACTCGTAAGTGCTTTTGTAGAAGTAATAACACATTAGATAAAAGCAAGACGGTAAGTGAACACTAAATAGTTACAGTTTGCGATTCTAAGAAATAAATTATGAAATATATATTTATTATTAATTTCCTATTATCGTTAAAAAATATAATTGGTTAGTTTTTACTGTAAAAATAAAATTTCTGTGAATATTCGACGATGGTTTTACTGGGATCTTTTATTGCTTGCTACCAGAGTACAATGATTCCATGGATCAACTTGAAGCAAGGGAATAAACTACAAGAAATATTTTATTACGATGGATATCTATAAGATTTCAATATTAATCTCATCTGTCTATTTAATAAATGATAATACATCTAGTAAGCATTGCAAATAGCTCGTATCTGTTGTTATCCATAATGAAAAACCTTAGATTTAGTATAGTATAGATCAGCAATAGCTTGAATAAAATGTGATTAAAAACGGAATATACTAGGTGTGCATATGTTTTTGTTTATTTTCTTTGTTAGACAAGTTAATCCAAATACAATACACGTAATCATAATTAAACATGTTTACTAAACATTAAATTACGCTTTAAATAATCGATATTGAAAAAAATTAGGCAGGATTTGTCAATAATGGTCTGTGTCCTTTTCTTATTCTATCACAAGAATATACTTAGCACTTTCTCTTTAGAGTTGCCGATCTAAATATAGTAAATCTATGCGTAAAACATATATTTCACACCTTGATATAGGAGCAATAGATTGTTTATGTAAGTATTAAAAGTTAACAAGTTGATATCAAAGTATTTTAATTGGTGTTCCATCCTCGGCTGTGGCATTTATGTGAGTGTACATACATTCATTGATATCAACTTGTATGGATCTAGAATATTTTATAAAGTTTATTACTTATTGTACATTTTCAAGTGGGATGTAAGATAACTGTTAATATTTTAATTATAATAAAAATTATATTTGAATACGAAGGCCATAGCATCTGTATCATGTTGATTTTAAAAATAAAATATAATGTCACAGACAGTCGAGTTTTTTTTAAATCCAGCCGGCTTAATTATATCAAATTAATTATGTGAAATCAAAATACATTACCGTATTATATACATTTCAAATGTTACTTAAGCCATTAGACACTACTGCTCTGGAAATAAAAGTTAGCTATAATATTATGTAAATTGACCAAGCCTGAAACTTTCTTTTATCAACAGAAGTTGGCACTCAAAAAAAAAAACCTTTTGTGAGTAATAATTCTGGTTTTACATTAACCAAACTAATTTTACGTAAAATGTCAAAGTTACATTATACTTAAAATCTATGGGTACATCCCTACACGATGAAAATAAACTTCCAGCCAAAACTCGGTTACCTATATCGCGTATTAGGCTTGTTGAATTTCAAAATTTGGTATATATTGGTGGATGACCCGTTTGCTGATCTAGTTATAACTAGAACACCAATATTCGTGGTTTTAATAATTTACAATAGCTACAATGAAAAAAAATTACCAATTTTATTCAAATAACACGTCTAGAGAATATTTTGATTTTATAACAATGGTGGCTTTAGCTTTCGCTGCCCTGAAGAAAAACACCGTGACGTAATCATAGCATGATGGTAGGATATTTCCTTATGCTCTCTTTGTCAGTTATCATCTTCAAGTTAAAAACTATCGCCAAACAACTAGTGTGTACCGGCAGCTGCACTTGAGAACCAGCCTTAGTCTATCTAGGCTTAGCTTGTTAACTATCTCCGGCCAAATCTTTACTTAATCAGTTGTGATCAAAGTTAAACATATAAACAAGATATGGATATGTGGAAAAAACAAACAATGATATTTTCAACATTTTATTATGAAAACGGAAACAGTGAAAAAGTACATAACTGTAAATTGCAGTTGGTTACAATATTTTATACATAAACAAATCTTTTATAGTTAAAGTTATTTTTGCTAAATTTTTACTCTATTCTCTTTATAGAAACAAAAAAGAAAACTGTTCAGAAGCTAAAACAGCGTTTTACATTTACCCACTGAAAATGAAACTTGGTAATAACTTTCAGTAGGTAGTTGTATATATTGTGTGTTTATAGTAATTATGCAAGCGAAATGGTTATATTATATTAAATGTAACATAAATAACGTAAAATAACTTTCTAAGAACTACTCAAAATGGTGGAAAAACGGTAATTGAAAACTCTGTTAAAACAAATGCAAGTTTTCGTATCTTTTATCACGTTAACTTTCGAACAAAAATAACTTTTTTTTCTAAGTTACATTGCATACCTTTACATATAATTAATTGATAGGCTTCCGCATAATAATCATGATTTATACTTTTTGTATTAACTTTAGGATGAAAAAAATGCAGCACTTTTGGTAAGTTCTGTCTTAAAAAAGTAATATAATAGAAAAATAAATCAAATCATCGTTTTAAAAGGAACATAAATATCATTTCGTGATCGATAACTACTTAGGTAGATCTATTTTTGAGATCAATCATCAAATTATTCTGATGACAACACGTCTGTGGCGATACCAGAACGATCGAATAATTTGTAAAGTGTTCCAGTTTCGATTTCTCTAGTTCTTTATAGTTCTTATTTGGACAGTAAGTTATGTCTAATCATAGATTTAATACATATAGGTCGGCAACTCGAAAGAGCTTGTGGCTGGGAACGAGATAGGTATACGAGACCATTTTCCTTTGTTATCTGCCTACGTAAATCGTTATCAAAACAAATCCCAAAACATCAAATACAGCAAAAGTGTAATTTAATGTTTTGTAGAAGTGTATAATTGTAGTTAAGTACGTGTTCTGTAACTGGATGTAACAAAGAAATCAACCGCCTAAGCTAAAAACGTAAGCTATAACAATCAGCTTATAAGTACCCTTCAATAAACATACTGACAAATTTTACATCTTCATAATAGAAATGCATGTAGATAAGTCGATCACTAGTGTTTTCCGTTTTTGGTCTCGTCTTACTCAATCTAGTGCCAATCTAGACTATACTAAATCTATGTGTCTAATCCTGTTATTGGTTCAGTATTGTTAGGTTATGAACACAAAGCTAAAATAAAATAATAAGTTAGTGCACAATACATCATAACAAAACCGAGTTTTAGACGGAGTCTAATAAATTGAATGTGAATCATGGTATGTGAAATAACAAGCTTAAATAGATTCACGAACAGAGTAAAAATCTGGGATTTTAAACAGTTAGGATGTAAAGCGGATAAATATTAGTTTTATTTATGTTCAATACATTATTACACATAATATAATTATCATATAGATCAGTTATCTCATTGCCTGACAACTAGTTACTACTCAAAGAATTATAAAATATAGTTTTTAATGTATCTGCTCACCACCAGCCAATGAGACACACCGAATCCTTTATTAGCATTAATTTATTTATACATTTACACTGCCAAATTAGCTTTCCTAAGCATATCACTCGATTACCTAAACAAAATAATTACATTTATATTTTTCATTATCAGCTCAAGAGAAAACGTTATCATGTAAGATACATATTTTTCAGAATTGATTTTCTAAAATCAAATAAAATGAGTTAGTGTAGAATAAAACCATCTCAATCCGGGAGTAGAAAACTTTTGAAAAAAAACTGACTTAATTTTTTTTATTTAGTTAGAAAATTCGCCGAAAAAACGCGGCATTATGGTCGGGTGACGTCTTCATTCTTTACATATATAAGTCAAAGGTGACAATCAGATAACCAAGTGTACTGACAAATGTGACAACTCACTGAACTCACACAAGAGTTCTCTAATCGGCTTTTCAAATCACATGACTCACAGACAAAAATTATCAATTTTCCAAATTTTAAATTTTATAAACAAACAGTTACTTTTCTAGATTTATATTGTTTTAGGCTTTTTATCTTTAAACCAGTATTACTCGTTTAACTTTTAAACATCCAGTCAACTCGCGGATTGAATCAGAAACATACTTTAACACGCCACGCGACTCGGTATGGTGAGGAAAGGACAGAACTATGCTATAAACAAAGATAGACGAAGAGCGATCATCGTCTATCTCATGGCGTGTCTACACGTATGTTTCTCAGTTTCTGGCTTTATTCTACATTGCAGGCGCTATGATACAGCACATAAGGGCATTCTAATCAGAGCAAGATCTTAAAATGTTCCGTACAGTGTATTTAAACGGAATTCCTAGTAATATAAGAGTTAATTAATTTCTGGATAAATATGTTTGTAACTTACTATTTCATTCTGAACTTAAAAAAAATACTAGGTGTTATAAACGATCCTCTGGTTAATTTTTTTTTGAAACAAACTGCACGGAACAACGTACCAGGGATGTTACGGGTATGAGATTTCGAATCTAGTTAAGGGTATGAAATTATTTCAGAAATCCGATAGTTTCGGATAATTTCAATTACGGATATTCATTTTTGTATAATTAAAAAAAAAACTTAATTACTTTATGTTAGGATTAGTTATATTTCAAGTCGTTTTTGGCATTCAACAGTGTCTCATTCGAGTTAGTTCCTATCTGAAATTATTCGAAACATTTATTTGGGATACAGTTTCGGAGTTCCATAACACCTCTGTTACCAACTTCGTCATTAATTCTTTCGAAATTGCCACAACATTTAAACGGAGATATATCCACAACGTCTAGGATGTTCTAAGCTAAAAAAAACTGAAATATTTACATATTTTACAAGGAAAAGAAATAATAAATAATTTCTATACCTTTGATATGAGCTTCCGTTCAGTAAATCGATATCAATTATAACAGTGTAATATTTAAAACATTTATCTCTTTTGAAATAAAATGAAAAATAATTTACATATTATATTTACATTACACACAGCGAGCTGATATTTAAGAATTAATTACACTTCTACTTTGGACAATGTATACGCGATACTTTAACTGACTATATCCAGTTAACTTGTGCGCGTTATATTTTACACTACACCAAATTCGCACCTGCCTCGATATGAACGCCCCCTTAATTACGTAATTCGCAACAGTTAACGATAGCAGAAATCGCTAAATATCGCATGGGAAATGGCAAATTCGTATTATGAGCTAGCCATAATTACCAAAGATAATCTGAATTTATTTTGACCCGACAATTAGTGATTTCTGCCATCGCTTTGCTCTCAAGAAATACGTAATTTAAGTAGCTGTTCCCGATGCGTACCAAATTATCAGAGATGAACTGGAATAACTTAGGATCTTCCTGCTTACTTAGACGAAACTAGACAATAAAGATCAAGGAGTTCACGTAAATCAGAACAAGAATCGAACTGCAAATTTTGAATTAACTCTGGATATAAGATTTTTCCGTACCGAAGCAAAATCCAGAGCTGCTTTCTAGCAGCTAAAACAACAATTTGAAACCACGTGGTAAACACATTTATAATATAAAGAAATTACTAAAGGAAAAAAAGATATACAAGTTAACTGGAATTAGCAAGGTATTCCTATATTGGATCTTTGAGTTGCTAAGCTTAAAATATCGTTTACAAAACTTGTTTTTTAATTTTTAAGTTTTTTCTTTTTATCGTATATTTGCAAAGCCTTATTTATCATATTATCCATAAAAGGCCCAATTTATGAATACCAACATCGTATCGCTATGACCATAATTTAGGAAGATACTTATTTATAAACAAAAATTAAACATAATTATTTACTTGCATACCTTCTCTCATATTATTTATACACACTATAGGTTTTTTTGTTAGTTTTTAATCTCGACTAGCTTTATGTCATTCATAATATATTACCAACATCTAGACAGTAGTTTAATGAATGAAAGAACGATGTATGCATTAACAAGAATAACAACTACAAATGAATATTTAGTTAAATGCGACCGGTGCGCAAAACTTTATTCAGATTCATTACAATTCATTAGAACGTTAAATTTAATTATGATACAGCATTACCCGGCACTCGATTTTCTACATAAAATGATATAGTTTCGTTCTCCCAGCTTTTTAAAAATGGCGTCTCGTAAATAAAAAATCTGCCAATGTCAAAGCATTCACGTAACCGAATTTCACACGAAAAAAAGGTTAACTGTAACTGTATATCATAATTAATTTTAAGCGATCCTCACATATGCTTATTTTCCAAACATTTATAAATCTCGCACAAGGGTTTTATTTGAAGTACACGAGTTCAGGAAAACGTAATGAGCTGATGAGTATGCGGGTTATATATCAGCAGTGGCCTAGCTTCAGTTGCTTTCCGTACGCAATTACAAGCAAATTACACCAACATTATAAACAACGTATGGACGTTTGGAAGTAAAAAGTATTACATAATCGAAATTCGTTAACGATAGATGGTGGTCAGGTTCGTGACACCTACGTTTTATTCAATAATTATTTTCCCCGACAGCATCTACCGTTTATTAAAAAAAAAACAGGCTTCGATCTTTAGGCTTCCGAGAAGCCTACGCGAAACTAGTCGAAAAGGATATTCTTTAATGCATTTCTTATAAAAATTCTCATACGAAGAAACACTGAAAAAATATATAAAACAATGTTTATACAGTTTCACCCAAAGTACGAATCTAAAAAGATACATGCGAAATTTAAAAAAATATGGAAGTGTCTGCGTGTTCAAAATCTAAAGAAATCGATCGATAGACTAGAGACTACTTCCGTTCTGCCATATAGAATCAATACAGGATTTAGTTGGAGAGGGGAACAGTTCGTAATTGTTGCAATTTTTGTTTGACTTTAAATGAAGCCTTAAAAAAAAAATCGATCTTAGTAATTTTTTATAATTAATTGATTTATTACTTTATTGAAGACGTGTTGATTGATGTCAATTTTATAATTGGTCAGAATAAAGTACTTCGATAGTTAATCAGGAAGGGAGACAACTTCACCCAATATCTCCCCTTATCATCAGATTCTAAATCATATGAACTAGTTTTCTAATTAGGTTAAAACATGAGACCTGAGGGGGAAGTAGCACACAATATTTAACCAAATTGCGCGTCTGAGTAATATTAGCGAGACAGAACTATGTATGCTAAGTAAGCTGCGTCTAGTTATGTGAACGAAAACTATGGATAGGATTTATGTTTTGGGTAAAACTGTATGTATTATTGCCATTCGAGGCGTCCATATGACATTAAACCCTTAAACTTTGTTAAGGCCTCAAAGCGACTGCGTATATAATATCTATGCCACAAGCTTCAATTCATCAGCACTATCCATTCAAAAACACTTGATCATTTTCTTAATACAAGAAATATTTTAAGAACAATATATTTGGCTCTTTTTAAGCCCAACTCATTCAGTTCTTTATATTAAATGTGTAGATAACAAATTTTAATATTACAAATGAGACAATTTAGACATTTTTTTAAACATTTCCAGTAGGTAGGCATGTGCTATTTTAGAAAAACATCTATGGCTTCTTATTTATAGGCAACGTGTGTCGAAACAATTTCACCAATGTCACGCGAATAGTACCACCATAAACGAAGGAGACTTTTCTCGTAAAGTGTAACCTGTATCCAGTGGTGCAAAATGTATCCATTCCGGGATATCAACGCATCGATGTCGACATCACTAAGCAAATGCAGATGTCCGATAAATATCAAAACAAAAACATCGATGTTTTGGTGCTATCTTCAATTGGTGAGTTTTTTTTGGTTGTTACATTTTTGGAAAACTTGTGTTTCGATGTTCGATGTGTTTCCATCTAACAAAGTTAGTGTAACATATCGATTAATATCATATCATTAGGTTCGGGATATTGCTTATTAAGATAATGATCCAGCGAGATGTGCACCGCTCAATACAATGATAGACAGTTACAACTTTATAAGATCTTCAATTTATTTATAGCATTTAAACAATAAAACTTACAAATACATAACAAAATAAACTTGAATGGCTAGGTTATAGAAGATCTATCATATTATATTTGTGATTGTATAACAATATGAAGTATTGTATACTTCAATACGTACTTAACAATACAATTATTGTAGTAAGTAGCCTTCTTAAACCGAACCATACGATTGTAAAATTGGATCTGGCGCGATCACTTTACCAATGCATATTTGAATGTATTTTATGAATTTTAGTTTAAATTTGAGTACATATTACTGTAAGTAGAATTCGCTAAAAAGGTAAGCACATCAGTTAATTTGTGATTGTATTAATAAGTATGTACTATACGCGAGGCAGAATCAATAAAGTCGATTGTTTAAACGTTGGTGATTGTTTTGTAACGTATTTATAAGTCCTACAGATATTTCAAGTGTGCGAGTCGCTATCGCATTCGAAAAACTACGGCCGGGCACGCGAACGTACGAGAGCACGCATATGCACGGACGCACACGCACTCGTCACCTCGCAGTCATTTGACACGAAACTATTGATAAAAATCTCGTTGGATACGTCAGACAGCGAATCAATTTATGATTCGACTTAAAATTTTGACAACAGCGATATTAATTAAAGACAGTAATTTTACTATTGTACAGTCATCATACACTTGCACGTATATACAATTGCCTTTCTACTATCGTTAACGCTAACAAAACGAGAAAATATATGGAATTGACATATTTCAATGTTATCACATCAGATAGGTCAATTCCATAGATTTTGGTTTTCTGTTAGCATTAACGATTGTAGAAAGGCAACCTGGCTAGGTAATAAAATTTATGACGTCGCAAAAAAAGTTATCTAACACTTATCTCAAATTGGCTTTTCGCTTGATACCCTGATACCCGAGTACGTCCGGTACACTCTAGATTGTGTCCGCCTCGATTTCAACTTCACAGACTGACCAAACTTTTCACAAAGGCACGAGCGAAATTTATTTAAAAAAATTCTTGTGTTGAGGTGAAAAAGACAACATAAATCTTTATAATTTTAGATGATTAATGATTTGGTAGTTTTTTTAAGGCATATTCAATACCTTATTTAATATACCCATGTCAGTATCTTGATATTAAATATCGACTCTATTGAATTTTCTAGATAATTAATATGATCGTGTTTTTGACAAAAATATAGCCGATGGAAAAGCAAATTGACTAACGAGTATTCGACTAACTTTACGCGTTAGTGATTTAGCCTTTCCACCATCGATATAATGTTTGTAGTTGCGGATATTTTTTTTTAAATAAATGTTTAAAAGATGCGCCAGATCGTATGACTTAAAATAAACTCCGAGATGTACACAATTTTCAACGAATTTATTATAAGTATTTTTTTCATAGTGCAAAATTATAAACACTCAAGTTCTCGTTTTCATTTAAAATGTTCAGTTCTCGTTTGCGTTTAGAACTTTAGTAACGCGAACGAACTAATCATAGCGAGTTCACGAGGCACACAGCATGTGATAAGTGATTCTAGCATGTTCCATCCAGAGGATACAAGATGATGCATCAAGAATCAAGAAGATACGAAAAACGTTTTCGACAGCACCGACTCACAGCACTCGTCCACTCTCCGATGTCAGTGACGTATTTTTTTACAAGTTCCACCAAATTGTTTTCTATTTCAGTCGCCAACTAATAAGTATTATCATCTCGCACCGAGTTCATACGAGTCTATTTCACGCATAATCAGTATTATTAATAATACATTAATAATAATGTATTGCTACTTTTAAATCAAGTTTTCTTTTTGAAGTAAAGTTTTATCCTCGTCCGGCTCAAGTATGACACAAGACACTATCGACAACACTCACACATTATCCCACTGGTTGAACGAGGGTCCACGTGTCGGCTACTCACTGAAGTACCGAACCTTTCCACTACCGCATCGAATAACGTCCTCCCATGCTGAAATAAAAAATAAACTATTTCAAATATAATATTTTAACATCGAAACACCTCCATACATACGTCTAACGTACATACAAATCCATACAAAGCATTTATATATTAATACAGATCATAGATGTAGTATTATTAATACATCTATGGTACATCATCGCTAAAGGTTGATTTTGACATGCGCGTTATTATTACAGTCCATTTTATCAAAAGGAATCAAGAGCGTAAACAAACAAGTCTCATGACCAATTCCATAGATATAAAATATTGAGGGCCATTGAAGGGTTTATTATGGTTCAGGGGATTGCCAACTCTTATGACAATATATCTCCAAAAGCCAAATCTTTTACCCCTAAAAACTATAAACATTCAAATGTTGGGCCCAAATTTAATAATAACATTTAAAGACAGCACAATTCTTTTTCTTGTACATGAATTATGCGGCAACTACGGGCCGATTTAAATAAAACTGTATATTATAATATTACAAATGTTCGTAACTACAAATTTTAACGTTCCCTGCCTGTCGCTTGTAGACTCGTTTAGACCCTTTGGTAAGCTCGAACTGACGTTAGTTTTTTTTACGAACTGACTACACATGTTAACCTTGAGACCTTAAGACCCCTGGAGCCATTGGAGGCTTGAAGAGCTTCACCGGGCTCGGTACACTTTATTTGGAATTTTCAACTGAAACCCGCTCACACTATATTTATTCTCGGCCATTGGCTCGCATTGTGTCGTGCGCGGCATTGTTCAGCCAATGAGCGCGCTCTACCAACCATGTGAGCGGGATGGCAACAGAATAACTCATATATTCCTTCCAATACTAATAACCGGCAGTTTTCCTATTACAGTTATTAGAAATTCAGTCTTTTATATTTATTCCTAATCTATTACCTTACTGACGATTGGGTTTATTTTATATAATTTTGCATACTAACTTCACATTGCTTTTTAAAACTGTATATTCCAATATATTTTCACTATTTATTTAACACATAAAAATCAATACATGTACTATCATTTCTAACTATATTCCTTATTCAATCACAAACATATGTTGGATCTATACAACTATGTAACTACAAGGTAAGTTATTACATAATACAACTAGGATCTTAATTACAAATGTTGCGAATAACCAGTCTAAAAAAACAACAATTCCTGAAGGATATTTTCTCTTGAAATTGTTCTCAAAGTGTAATAATCTCTTAAATTGTTTTGTCTTCCTTTTAATCTAACCGTCAATCAATTTTTTTCAACATTAAATTTTAATTTAAAATTATTTTTTCCCCCAAATTGATGTTTTACAATGAGTTATACCTATTTGATTTATTGTATAATATGACAACACTATTTTCTCTGGCGAGACTAATTGAAAATTTCGAGAAAACGTTTTATTTAGTGATAATAATAACTATGTTATTGTTTTTGTGTGTATATGGCAAAACAATGTTTAAAAATACCTAATGCATAGTTCTAAATTGATTACAAATTCATTAAGTGAGTCATAGAAGAGAAATTGCTCAGTTGTGGATTTGTTTACACATTTGACTCCTTTCGACGAAATGGACTATACTTACGAAGTGGAAAAAGTAACACGACGAATCTATCTTTACTAACGTAATTAATTATAAAGCAAAATTGTAGTGGGGGTGACTTACCAGCGCCGACATAATCGATGATCTGGTGCAAGTGTCGCGTATCAGAGGGCGAGTCCGGTGCCACGTACCGCAGCGGCATGCAGCCCGCTCGGACCGGCACATCACCCGCGAGCGCGTCGCACACGAGGTCACAGCGCGGTCGGCGACCTGGCCCGCCCAGCAGCTGCTCGTTGATATCGAATCCGAATGTAACGCCGTCCATGTCACCCGGCCGAGTCGTAGAATCGAGCAGGATCACCGGCGGCCTCCGATCTGACACCACGTCCGGTGCGGGGCAGTCGACGGCTTTCGTCTCCATCTGCGGCGGGCGGTCCTTGCGTTCGCGGCGCACATTCGCCGGCGTATGTTTAACTATATCGCGCGGACGCTTCGCGCCGGTAAGAACGCGCGTCTCGAGTGCCGGGTATCCTTCCGAATCGGTCGGAGGTAGAGGAGGAGGTGGCTGCGGCTCCTGAGCTCGAGGTGTTTCTATCTCACCCTCCGGTTCACCCTCGCCTTCAGCATAAAAGTTGCACGACTCGATGAGATCGGGGATGTTGTTTCTCGTTCGCGCGATGTCCGCGTAGGAAGCGTGAGGCACGGAGGACGTCGCAGCTGGTGGCAAGGAATGGACCGAGTCGAGATCATCGTTGGAATCATTGCTGCGGTCGGAAGCATGCGTGGCCCGCGGCGAAGGCGGGGAGGGCGGGGAAGGCACACGCGAGCGTCGGGGCGCAGGCTCGTCGGTACGTCGCCGCTGTTTGCGCTTTTTAGTGACAGTCTGGAATTCTGTGAGTTCGGTGGTGGTGTCGGGCGGGTCCGAGACAAGAGGCACGAGTGCGGGTGCCGGGGGCGCGGTGCTATGCGCTGGTGCGTCGCGGGTATCTCCCCAGGAACGGCGTTCTGGTTTGACGGGTGCGGGTTCCGGCTGCGGCCCGGTCAGCTCTTCGAGCGTAGTGCGCGATAGTTCCTCAAGAGATGAGGCCCGCTTGACCTTGTCCTTATCCTTGCGTCGCTCGGAGGATCGCTTTTTGCCAGTCTTATCGTCGGCATCGTCACGGTGCTTTGTGCGTCCGAGCTTGGGAGCGCGCACACTGTCCGCGTTAGATTCTATGAAGCGCAGCAGCTCGTTGACATCCTTGTCGCCTTGGTACCCGTCGATTTGCCGGCAGTCGATAACAGTTTCGTTTTTGGAGGACTTTTTCCTTCTCGGTTTTTTGTGCTGACCGGAACCGAGAGTGGTGAACTGAACCCTTGAACTGCGTTGCCGTTTTCATCTAAAGATTTCTGTGAAATAACATCAAATACATTTCGTTTTATTCCATTTAATACAAGACCAAAACGAAACTGAAATAGTCTTACAGGTCGTTATTAATGTTTTTTTATTGAAAAAAAATGCATCACTTTTATACATTAGAAAAATTGTTTTATTTGCTTTAAGTATATATATGTATTAGCTGTGTTTGTTTGTAAATTTACTAGTTTTAATGAATTTTTACTTTGGTTGCATTTATTAGAACATTTAAATTCAATTATCAATTATCCCTCAGCCAGTTTTAAAACTATACTAGTCTTACAGGATCGATATTGCAAACACATAGGTTCTCTTGATTTCGTAGAAAATGCAACAAGAATAATGATTATAAGTACCATTAAATATCTAATTTAAAAATCGATTCATTAAAAGTGGCTTAAAAAGAAAATGGTTACAAAAGAAGGTAATTTGTAAGAAACCTTATAGTCATCTGGCGCAGTCGAACTGGTGGAGCCGTAGTTGGGTCGTGATAGCGGTAGTCCATTGAAGCTGCTCGAGATCACGCTGCGAGGCTGTTTGTGCAACACTCGACTTACAATTCATTTTAACTACATTTAAATAATTGTGTACGTTTACGTATATCAAACAAGGTAGAAAGTACTACTAATTAAAAATTTATAAAATGAAAATTACGATTAAATATTAATATAAAAATTAAAAACAACTACATTCAATAAACAGTGCAAATAAAAAATTAAATTGCAGCACGCATCATTCATATTTACACCACTTAAATACTTTTAGATAATTGAATGACTGTAATTATGATGTAAATAATGCGTTCATAATAACCATGGTGGATTGAAACCACCTGGAGAATTTCAATCCTGTATAACGTTTGAGAATTAGTTAAAGGCAAAATACGAAAATCTCGTTTTCATCGAGAGTTGAGCTGGAATGCGCTAACGATAACCCACCTGACCTAGTTGAGGATCGAAGAGTTAGTTCATTGAATGAACTGTGTGAGGTGTGCGTGTAGTTTATACCTGTTCGGACGGCGACGAGTCGATCGCGGGTAGAGGCGTGGGTTGCGTGGGTTGCGCGGGAGGTGCGCTCGGCGGCAGGGCGGCGTGTTGCGACCCGGAGTCGACCGCTGCGCACGTCAGGCAGTCCTCGTCGCAAAAGCACGAGCCCAGCTGCAGCGGCTGTACCACGGCACACCACTCATTCTTATCTATCTCTCGCGAGTGATCCGCGCCGGCTCCCGTCCGAGGCGTCTGCACTCTCGGGATCTCCGGTATTTAAAATCACCGACGGAAGACAGACAGACCTTATATATTCAATCTTAAACGGTGCGGACTGATACCTTTATGCATTATTATTAAATGTGTGAAAAGTCAGTCTAAGAAATGTGGATTTCGCCTGAACAGAACAATCAATTAATTTTTAAGTAAATCCGATATTTAATAATGATGGTGATTAATCACTCCGGTAAAATAAAATACTCCCACCACCGTATCTATAGCATTAAAAAGATATTCTATAACATTTTTCCGTTCAACATTACGAAGTACCTCTATATACCTCGACATGGTGTTTGCAATACAAGCATAAATGTTATAATCATCCCTCATAGTAAAGATATCATTATATATTTTTTATTAATAGTAGATAGAGAAGCAAGAGACATCGAAAAGTATGCAAATGGTGTATAAAAGCCAAAGAAAGTTAATGATAAAAACCGAATAACATAGATGTAATATGAATGGTTCACCTTGGGATCGATAGGGACCGCCGTATGATGAATGGACGATGACGTCGTGTTGCAACTGGACACAACCTCCGGTGTTGTGATGCAACTAAACGGTATAGCGGAATCGACCTGCGAAAACAGAACACTGTAAGAATACGCCCCCCCAACTCAATTTCACCCATAGAAATATAATTTTACAACTGTTCAAGGGAATCCTACCTCGTTATTGGTGTAAGACGTCATTTCCGGTTTCGCAGAAATTTGCTTGTCGTTCCTATCACTTTTTAATAAATTTTCAAAGAGAAGCGCTTTGAGTGCGTTTTTATTTATAGAGACATCCTTTTTCTTGTTGCTACTACCAGTATTTGTTATATTTTTTTCTTTCTTTTTCTTTGTTTTTGTCCTAACGCTAGTATTATCGGGTACGTAAAGTGAGTCAGTATTGTTACCCTCTATTTCTTCTATCTGTACTGAATGCTGAATATCATTAGTGGATCCGAGGGGTGTGAGCAAGCGTTTAGAAAGCGTTAGTACTATGTAAGCGTTATTAGGAAGCTCCGCTAAAATGTATCTCTTGCTAGAAATAGTATCGCCGACATTTTTATCGTATTGTGCTAAAGATTTACTACTGTCGGCGGAATCATTTCTTAATTTGTTTGAAATATCTCCGTAACATCTTGTACATTTTAATTCCTCATTTCCAGATACCGTTTCTTTACAAATTGCCCCTTCAATTTCATTATCACAAACATTATTCACGGTGTTTTTTAAATCAGTTACTACATCTGACGATTCGTCGTCCATGTTTTTATCAATTTCTGTTACGGAATACGCATTTTCTACCATATTCGTTATATTGGTAGCCTGCAAAGCTTGGAACAATTTTTGTTGTTCGGCTATGTATTGAGAAAATGAATTGGTTGTATCATCTATCGTTGAAGGTATATCTATTAGTTCTATTTCAGTTTCAGATACGATCCCTGCATCTTGATTATGTGTCATATCAACTTTGGTTTCTAACTTACAATTTTTTTCTTTGGCTTTTGCTTTATCCGATTTGTTTATATATATATTACTTGATATTTGATCTACATTATCTGATGACACTGATTTATTTATTGCGGTCTCAAAATGACTATGAGCTATAGCGGAATGTGAAGTCTCTTCATTTTTCTTCATCTGTTTATTAGACATTTTAGAGTTAACATTGACATATTTATTTCTATTTGACTTAGTGCAAGCAGAATTGGATATGTTATGTTTATCATCTAACTTATCGTATATAGCTGGTGGTTCACCTATAGTCATATTTCTAATATTTTTCGGATTTATAGATGATAAATTGGGTACTACCAGTTCTGGCCTTACTCGTACACGATTCTGTTTTCTTAATATGTCTGTATTTATATCATCATCACAAACATTATCGGATTTCCATTTTTTTTCTTGAAACGGGATACTAGGTTTATTTTTATCCTTTACATTTTTAACTACCTCTTTATAGACGTTATTTGTCTTTCTAGGTTTAATGCTGGAAGCTACATTATAATAACTATTGTTTGGGATTGAATTTTTACGAGCAGAAATTTCACGTTGATTCTCAGGTTGCCTAATTATTCCAAGAGCAGTATTTTCATTACAACCGCGCGAGGAATTAAAATAAGATCGATTCAACAGATCAATTGGGTTAGAATACGCCATTAAACCTTCATACCATTGATTAACATTATTAAGCCAAATATATAAATTCCAATCAACACCGATTTTTCCTTTCTTTCGCATGTTAGTGCTGCAACTTCTCAATGCCATCGGATCCCGTTTAGAGTCATAGTATTCAATACATTCCTTCGGGCCGCGCGGTGCGTCTTTACCTTTAGGCATCTGTGCAAATTCATCGTAATGTTGGTCCTCCCCGCCACCACCACCGCGATTAGTTTCGGGGGCAGACGCATGTTTATATTTAGGTCGTAACGCGCTCATGAGGAGTGTCTGGTCGGTGTGCACGTTTCGATTATTGCTGTGCATAGGGCTATTAGTCGCGGCGGGCGAGGGGAACCGCACGTACGGTATCTGTCGAGTATTGGGTTCGTATTGGTGGTCGCGGTGGTCGAGTTTGCGCGTTAGTGTGGAGGGCGGCGTACGCACCTGATTGGACGCGGTGGTGGTGGTGACCGCGCGGCCCGAGCACACGCTGCCGCTGCCGATCTCCAAAGTAGCGCGCGCCGTATACGTCATCGGGAACATGGGCTTGCTCCGTCTGCGAAACATACGCGCTTGGTTATACATCATTTTACCACCGAACCGATGATGTTACTATAATCTTTGTTAGCAAACCAAAGCAAATTGAGCCTCGCGTCTAACATTTCGAAGGCGTTTAAAAAATTCTAAAGCTTTTTTTAATCGAGAATTGTTAAAGTAAAATAATTTATTATGCAAAAGTTTTAAATTTATATTTTCTCTGATTGTATGTTACGCTTCGAAAGTTCGTACTTCTTAGCCCATGGCCCGTGACAAATATAAATTATAATGGGACCTGTTAAGTAGTTCCATGTCGTGGGGTGCATTGGCATCGCTAGCGGAGACGCGGCGCTCGGCGAGCGGCGGTGGATTCACGCAGCGTACGGTGGCCAGGTATCCAGCACCACGGGCTGGTTCCTCGCTCAGCAGAGATGCTATCAAAGTGAGATTTCTCAGTAAAATAACAACAGCAGCTAACTAACGATAAGAAATTTTAGATGAAGGAAAAATATAATATCAACTTAATTAAAATAATGGTATAATTAAAAAATCTACACATACAAATAAAAACATTGAAGTGTCTATTTGTAATGTCAAAATACCAGCTTTTTACTTAATGCCTATGAAAGTATACTTATAACAAAACACCAATTTTTTTAATTTTGTGTCTGGCTGTGTGTCCCGGGTAATCTCGATTTTGACAGGATTTTCACTGGCAGATGGCAAATGAATTTGGAAAAACTGCTATTCTGGGGCGCTTAAATGGCTTACGCTGAGTAAGACACAAGTGATAATATCTGAAATTAATATAGTACATAATTGTATACCCCATTCATTATAGAGTAAGATTTTATGTCTGAGCTGTATGCCGTGGACAAGGAAATGGTTTTAAATTATTATAAACAATTAAATATGTGCAAGAGACATGGCCTAGGAATACGTATCCTCGTCAGAACACTAGTTTTTTATTTACATATAATCTCACGTTATAGTGAATAGGGTATAAGATCTTAAAAAGACCTACAAAACAGAAAGTCTATAAATCTATCTTCTAAGGATCACATCATCCACAATAAGCATTATTATCTTTAAAACAACCGGGAGCGTGGAGTACCGTTCGCGCGTGTGCCCGATCGATGACATTCTGTAGTCCACACAAGCGTAGCCGCGGGCTCAGCTAGTATATAGTATATAGCTAAATTTGTAACGTATCAAACGTTACTTGACCTTCGAATACTCATTTATTTAGTTTTTATGAATTATGAAGCAAACCTAGAATCATGTAAAGCTAATTAAAATTAAACTTAAAACTACTTTAACATTAAAATATATATAAATTGTAACACATTTTAGTATTTATAATCTAAGTTTGGTCGTTGCGCAACGTAGATAGTTATTGAAACTATGTATCAGTGCAATAGCGGGTTATGGTAAACTATCTATTTCTTAGCAGTGGTGTTTGTCGTTACTAAAACACTAAACGCTTCGTGCGACGAAAAAACGTCACTACAATATTTTCGGTATCGAGTCGAAGTTGGTTTTACGCGGTTATCGAAAGGAAAAATAAAAAAAATCATTGTTGTTTCGTTCCCACACATTACAATTTAGACCGTTGACTTTTATCTCTTAAATAGAAACGTGGCCTAGAAGTAAACAAGCTTACTTAAAAATATTTGTAAAATCTATACAATTAATACAATTGAAATGTCTGTTTGTAATGTCAAAATAACAGTTATTTACTAAATGCATATGAAGGTATATACGATAACTATAACAAAAAGCCTATTTTTAACATTTTTGTCTGTCTGTCTGACGGTTTGTTCCGGGTAATCCCCGAAACGGTTGTACTGATTTTGACGGGACTTTCACTGATAGATAGCTGATGATATAGGGAGTAACTTAGGCTACTTTTATTTTAGAAAAAGAATTAGGGTCCTACACAAATTAAATAAAAACTAGTCATGGTGAATCAATTCGGGCGCTTAAATTGCTTATTCTGAATGAACCATAAGAGATTTAGCAAATTAATGTACTACATAATTATAGGCATTAAAAAGACCTACAAAAAGTCCGGGAGAGTATACATCTATCTTCTAAGGAACACCCACAATAAGAATTTTTGTCTTCAAAATAGCCGGGAGCGGGGGAACAAGACGCGCCCGGGCATTCTGTAGTCCACGTTAGCGAAACCACGGGCACAGCTAGTATACAGTATAAATGAAAATCTTGAGTTCGTTTTGTGTTAAGATTTAAATTGTGAATGTACTAAAGTAATTATTAATTTAATAGAGGTTTTTAAATCTTTACTAGTTATTAATTTGGTGTAGGTACATTGTAAATAATAATTATTACAGGATTAGTACTAGTTTATTAGTATTAGTAGGTATAGTGTACAGTATATGTTATGAACAATTAATTATGTTTTTCAAGTTTAACGTGTGATGTTAACATCTCGGCGGTCATACCTCGGCCGTTGCATCTTAACGATTATTCGATACGATATCAGACTGGCCATAGTGAGCAGCACTATTCTCAAAAAGAGTATAGGAATCCGAAACAAAAATAACTTCAAAAAATAATATTACATATTTATAGTGTCAAAAATAGCTTCGTAACGTATAAAATTATATAAAACACGAATACGACAACTACCTCGTGCAGACAAACTAGCTACTACAATAGATAGTTTTGTAAACGGCTATCAGAGACCAATAGTTTCAGTTCATTGGGACAAAAAAAAACCGCTATATTAGGCTGCCTGCCCAATGAAGCGAAGTTGTACAAAATTCGACCAATAGAGTTGCATGTTTAGAATTTTATGTAATTTTATTGGTCGAAATTGGTGAGGCTCCGCTCCGATTCAGTGGACAGACAGCCTTACCCACCGCTAATTTTATACTATCTATTTAGAGAGTTTATATTAACTATATTATTAATGCGTACGGCTACACTTGCCGCGTCATGTGATGGGTAGGCGGTGCAAAAAGAGAGGACTAAAGGTAGAAAGAGAAATCAACAGAAACGGATCGCTACTCTCAATATAAAGTTTTTAATAAGGTACATTAATATGCGTTTAATTTCAGGTAAAACGCGTCTATTATTATCTGTTTAAATGCAGTAAATTTAAATATAATAAAAAAAAAACATATAATCACACTGAAATAGTGTCCATGCAATCGTATCCTTTTTTCAAAGTAAAATCATAGGATTGAGTGCGACAATTTTTACTTTTGTTTTTGCCAGTTTTTGGATAATAGTTTTTGTAAATACCACGTACATGTGTCAACGCCAGAAGGTAGGCTTCCACCGTGAATAGCGCGCGCTGATACGGAGGATGGCGTAGGCGCCGGCGCCACATGCCTGGCGTGGTGTCGGCGTGTCGGTTCCGCGGCCAGAGCGGCGACCAGATCCTGCAGCGAGTTAGAGTGGGGCAGCGCACGTCTAGACCTACCCCCGCGCTTAGAGCCCTGCACCCGCCGAGCGACCGTGCCGCCGCCTCGCACGCCTGCTCGTCTTGCTCCACCTCTTCCAGTAACTCCTGCACACACCCAGCCGCCGCTTTTCAAATATTATGCACACTATTGCTTGCATTTTTCATTAAAATAACTATCTCTATATATTGAACTAAAAACTTCATTAGCATCGTTCAGATTTGAAACACGAATGAAACAAAAAAGGGACATTAAAATAAGGCAAACGAACATCTAAAAGATTTATTCTGCGAGAAAATGTATTATACAATGTTTCTTATTATCTCGGTCTCCTCTTTGTACGTGTGTGTGCGTATTACGTATTACGCAGTCTTAGGAAAAGGTGCCATAGCCAGCATGGTGTATTGTTCATAGGGCTTGCAAACATTCGAAGATTTTGTTTATTCGTATATTAGATTATTTTTTTCGGGTATTATTCACTTAATAAATAAACAAATTATCAGTTTTAATAACCATGTCTAATTTTCCAGTGTCTTAATTTAAAAAAAAAAACCAAGTAAAATTATAAATAAAATGAAGGATCAAATCGAAATTAAATTGCTTGTACTAAAGGTAGGTAGTACTAAAAGGGAAAGGAACTGCACGCAGTCTTAAAAAATCGTGTTCCTTTTTAACTTTTCACTCTTTCCTATTGTAGTACCGCAAAGTGACCTCACTGTACCTGATGGTTAAACACAGTTCAATCCAACAACATCGTCGACCAACGTGGAATCTACAATTCATCGCCAGTCGTCGCTGTAAGATAAGTCGGGAGACAACTCAACAGCTTCCCAGTACGGCAAAGATATTATGACGTAGAGCATTTTTACCATAAAACTGTGGTTCCAGAAACTATTGCATATGAGGAGGAAAGAAACGAGGAAATTAACTTGAACAGCTCTTCAGCGAGGCAATATCCCTGCGCAGCTGAATGCTTCGAACTTAGTAGTCTGCATCATTTACAATGCGGATAGCTCGTCTCTGCAATCTGTTCAGGGAGTGAGGAGCTATTTTGCAGATAATGCCTTTGGGAAAGATGCGAGCAAGTTATTAGGTCGATCTTGTGTCGTGGGCTTGAAAAACCGTAACACATTGTTCAAGATTCCGAGTTTCCGAGATGAGGCGGAGATAACACTCCCGATGTATTATCCCTGGAGTTAAGATCGCTGCTACCCTAAATATTGAGGATGTCACATATTACTAGCGAGACGTTTTAAAGAGTGGGGGGAGCAAAAACAGGGATTCTTTGCAAGAAAACGCGCACACTAGAATTTCCTTGACATTAAACTCAACCAAGTTACTTGCTCCCCTTGTAGATATGCGATGCATGTATTGTCAAGTTCCTCCCGTTTCTTTCTGTTTCTCCCCGATCACAAGTGGGCTTACTATAATAATCATGAAGAATGCTGTCATTTGGTTAGAATTAATGAGACCAAAAGGCAACTTATCATTGATATGCCAAAGAAAAAAAATACAGAGCCTTTCTGATCTCCATTCCACCACTTGAACATTTACTGACATAAGCTGCGAATCATATCCATCAACAAGGATACGAATTCTGCGTTTATGTAGAAAACTAAAGATCCATGTGCACAAGTTGTCGGGACGTCCGTACATCGGAAGTTTGGAGAGAAGTCTACGATGCCAGACCCTATCACTATTAGCTATGTCAAGTCTTATCGCCAAGACCTCACCAGTCCAGTCAATCGTTTGTCCCGGCGGTGCAACACGCTCGCTCTAGCTCTATTCTAATATCACCCGTCGATCAATTCTGGCGAAAAACATATTGACAATGATTAATCAAAGAGTGATTCTCCAAGTAGCGTAAAAGCGGAGTGTGATGGTCCGCTCCATGATTTTATAGAATACTGAAGTTACGGCAATTAGGCCGTAAGAATTAGGGTTCGATCGGTTCCACTTCTTGAGTATCGCTTACATTAGCTGGCCTCTCTCCAAACTCGAGGTATGACACCAGAGAAGTAGGATAGCCGGTACGTTGGGGACACTGAAAGTTTTTAGAACTGACAACTTCTAAACGATATAATAAAAACATAAGTTCAGATTTTGAAAATGGAACAATTTGCCAATATTATTGTGTACCTATGTATTTTATTTATTTGTCATTTGTTTACGATTTGGAGGCATATTGAAAATTATCTGTGTCACGTCAGCATAAATTTAATGCGAGAAAATTTTCGTACAATAATTTTTTATGACTTTCGATGTCATTTATGTCAACAAGAAAGTTATGAAAGACTTCGATTGGCCTTTCACGGTGAAGCCTCATCCCGTGCGACTGTTTACAATTGGTTTAATGAGTTTAAACGTGGTCGGACTAATCTTACCGATGATCTGCGTGAGGGACGGCCTACTATGGCGACGACTGAATATAACACCAGTGTTGTGCGGCGTATGATAGAGACTGACAAAAGAGTGACTTATCAGCAAATTCGGACAAGCTTAGACATCGGTATGAGTCAAATGCTCAAAATCCTCCATGAACATTTAGCGGTGAGGAAGCTTTGTGCCCGGTGGATACCTCATAATTTGACAGAGGCCTAAAAACTCCGTCGTTTTGATTGGTGTCATGAAATGGTTCAAAGATTTAACGGAGGTGACTCAAATGCTGTGTTCGACATACTGAAGGATGACGAAAACTGGATTTATTGTTATGATCCCGAAACTAAGAGACAGTCTGCTGTCTGGGTGTTTCCTTCCGAGGAATTGCCAACTAAAGTGAAGAGAGATCGAAAAGCGTGGGAAAAAAGATGGTGGCCTCGTTCTTCGGAAGGACAGGTCATTACGCAACAATTGTTTTAGAGGATCGAAAAACAGTTACTGCAGAGTGGTACACTAATAGTTGTTTGCCACTTGTCTTGGAAAAAGTTCGGGAGAAACGACTTTGCAGTAGGATCCTCCTTCACCACGACGACGCCTCGTCGCACACTGCCAAGCAAACAATCCACTACTTGGCGACGTCAGACGTGGAATTACTGGGTCACCCGCCCTATATCCCGACCTCGCACTTTGCGACTTTTATTTATTTCCGAAAATAAAAGAAAAACTTCGAGGAAAACGTTTTATGGACGCCGAGGAAGCAGTGGCTCTGTTTCAAAATCCCGTCGAAGAGACCCCTAAGGAGGAGTGGGCAAAGTGCTTTTCTCAGTGGTTCCATCGGATGCAGTGATGTATTAATGTAAATGGATACTATTTTGAAAAGATATAATAAAAGTAATAACTTGCTAGTTTGTTCAGTTTTTGATTTTCTAAAAACTTTCAGTGTCACCTAACGTATAGGCGCGTTAATAGTGGAGACAACTTAGTTGGACATTTTTTGAGAACTACCACTGGGATGCCGTCCTGACCACTGACCTTTAGAAAACCACTACACTTCTGCTCCTGCGTTTCGTTTGTTGCTTGCTGATATAATCGAACAGCCGGCTTGTCCCTTTATCCCCGTTATGGGATCTATAGAGGCACAAGTAGATACGGCTAAGAGTACCCAGGTCCACATGTACCCTAAGGACGGAGAAGAAAGGATCCTCCATGCAGTGCAAACGGAGATAACACACATCCGATCGTACATGCACACATACTCCGGCTTTTGCTTGAATGTTTTCTTCAAGCAGGTAGCCGTGGTAATGTAAGTAAGATGTAACAGCCGGACGGCGAATCTGAGTATTCAGTACGAAGAGCATTGCAGGTTGAACTGCCTCAAGATATTGCTGGATGGCATTTAAGTTATAGTGGAGTCCAAGGATGTTAGTGTAGAGTAATCATATCCATTTTATATTTGTTTTTGCAAGGAATCACATGTAGAAAAAATATTTAGGGGTATTATGAATAATCGATTAAAATTTCTTATACAAAAAAATAATGGAAAACTCATGGATTATTTAAATAATCTAATATTTAAAAAACTTTTCACTGTATTCAAAAACTTACAAAAATTTGCCATTTTCGAATTATTCCCAAAAGACCAATAAGACGATTTAACAAGTTGATTGTTGAAGTTTTTCACAATTATAATAAATCAAACGACATGTCTTGAACGCGTAGCAGTGATTTTTCGAGCTGTGATATTTTGTGTCAGAGTTTTAAGTATTTATCCAATATTTAAATTTCAGTATTCGGATATTCGAAATGTTTATTATTCCAATAATTCGAATGTAAGCCCTAATTGTAATGCTTAAAGTTTCCTACTATTGACGAAAAATATTTCAAAATTAACGTTTTCTTTAAATCCGTTGGTGTCATTGCTAGTGAAAATGTGTTCAGCTACCACATTGGAGGCCCTTTATTTAACGAACATCAAAAAAAGACTGAGGTTACATACTCAAATTGAATGTATAATATATATAATGGATAATCAGCCATAACTTTTTTGTTTATGAATCCATTTGGATGATTCTTTTTTGTTAGATAGGAGATACTTCAAGTTTCATCCCATTTTATTGGCATTGAAGTTCGTTTTCTTTTTTGTGTAATTTTGTCTTGTTATTAACAATAACATGTTTAACTAACATGCCAGTTGGTAGTTAGATTCTTTATAGGTATATTCTATATCTAATATGCGAAATATTCGCACGAGTCGGCTAGTTTAATATAACTCGAAATAGAACCTACTAAACTATCTAGATCTAAATAGGGTTTCTATAAACGTGTAAACAGTATAAAGTGTTACAAAAATAGACAAAATAAAAAATCCAATTATGACTCACCTTGAACAGGCTGCTTTTACCCTCGCGATCTTTGGGACATTTGTAAGTGATAGCCTCATCGAGGAGCGCCCTTAGTTGTCCGTCATCCAAGGTCTCCACGTCTTTGTTATTCTGGAATTTTAAAGAAAATACACATTGAACAATACTGTATATAATTCAGAGCTGTTACGGAATCTGTATGTGGATATATATATTAAAAAATTTAATCGGTTTTGGTTATGGACATGGATATGTAAATATTAGGTCTTTTCATATGAAATTAGCGTTTGTTGAACTGGCCACTTTGATCTCAAATATCTGGCGTTTCGTTAGGAATTCCAAATTCAAATCTATTTCAAATTTAGGCTTGTGTTTCGAATTTAGTGATTCATTTGTTTTCGCTTCATTTGAATTTTCTTTGACATCGTTCTTTGCACAAAATGGAAAACTTAAAAATCACGTTATTTACGAATAGGAGTTCCACCGTGGCGTCAGCGCTGTAGAAACAGCTCGAAAAATTAATGATGAGTATGAATAAGAAGATACTGTAAACGAAAGCACGGTACGTTCTTTGTTTGGTGTTTGGTTTTTGTTTGGTTGGGAATTTTGACCTACGAAACATACCCCGTGGACGGCCGGAGGACCTATTTGATAATGAAGAATTAAAGGTGATCTTGGAAGCGGATCCTAGCAAACCACGTCAGAGTTGGTAAAGTGGAAAAGTGAAAATGCTAGAAATATGGGTACCGCATGAATTGACTGAAGCACACCAACAAACACGAATTGACTGCTGCGTTACATTATTCAACCGTCACAATAACGAGGGAATTTTGAATCGTACTTGTGACGATATTGGATTCTTTTCGATAATCGGACTGACTGCTTGACGTTCATGGATACTGCTCCGTTCCTTAGGGCCATAGCGTGAAGTTATATACCCTATAACCGCCCTTAATAAATAAGTATTAAAATGTAAAAATAATTTTAATTGATCCAGAGATTAGCGCTTATCAACAAACAATATCTTACTCAAAATAGTATAAAAGATTTATTAAATGACTTTCAGAAGGCCTTATGAAACTAGTTGAAATAATATAATATACATTATATCAGCCAACGTCGTCTGATGTTTGTATATACAATTAATTGAAAATAAAATAAAAACAATTATTAGTTGGTCCCACTTATTCAAAGTACGAGACTACATTGAATATATCAGTCGACAAATATTATATCTGTATGCACGTAACTGTGAATGACTAAACATAATACTATCTGACCACAGATAACATAAATTACATCATTACAAAAGATAAACAATTATCAGCCACACGCGACAGTGTGAAATGTTAAAAACGGCTTACGACATACGTCTAGATTTCTAAAAAATTGAGACTTGCTACAATTTTTCCGTGACGGATACGGATTACTCGCGGTATATTTATAGTACTTTCATTTTTAATACGAGCATATTCAACTGTGAGAACTTAAACATTGTTTAACAGTATGTCTTCTTCTGAGAGACATTGTAACGGGAGAAGCTTCTTCTGAGAGTTACTGTAACGGGATAAGTTATAAATGCTAGAACACAAAGACAATTTTTTTAAATGATAACAGTTACGACTCGTAAGGAGCGGAACAGTAATCGTGAACGTAAATTTTAAAAAAAATCCATATACTGTTACCTATTGTACATGTTGTTGTTGTACCTTAAAGGCCCTAGAACCATTAGAGGCTTTGACAGCTTCACCGGGATTGGGATCGAGCGCGGAAGGCAACAAGCTCAAGGGTGCCAAAATGACAGAACCTCGGCTTGGGCTGTTGCCGTAAAAGCAAATAAGACGCGATCTGACTCCTTAAAATTAGATCTAACTAACTATACATACATATATACGTGTTCCTGCCTTCTGGAACGAAGGAAGAAACATGCGTATATGCATTTAGTAATGTGGGTATTTGGTCTAAGCCTAACTAACCAACAGGTAAATCAGTTTAACAAGCTGTAGGAAGTACGGGAAATGAAAACAACGATAGGGCTGGGGGCTACACGGATGCGTTGACAATAGCGCGGTAGAGAGTTGGTTGAATAAATTTAAAACGGCTGAAACCGTGGAGCCCGGCTAGTCTTGTATAAACTACGTCATTCCGTCTCTGCTAATGAATCCGCTCGTGCAAATTCACTGGTGCCATATTGGGCTTGTGGCAAACAAGCTCGAGGTTGATTGGTCTTCAAGAATGATTTAATAATGTAAGCTGATCTAATGTCAATAGTGTCGTTAGTTACAACTGTTAGTCATATAGTGTACACAGACGCTACCATTATCAACCTCATTAGAAACTCAGTAATGGCCGTTTTCAATAACATATTATTTGAGTTTACTATCTCCGATTAGTACATAGTTGTTGATAAGTACTATCTTTAACTTAAGACAGATATCGGCTCCACTCTTATCTATTTAATATGGATATATATTATATAGATACGAAAAACTATGCATTAATAGATTATTGAAAAAAAGTAAGAACAAAAGATTATATTTGTCTATCTTTAGTAACTGAAACAACGGATAGATAGGTTATTGAAAAAGGCCGTAATTCAGGAAAGAGAGACAAAAGCCGATAATGATCCCGGAATTCGTAAAGAAAAAGGTAAAATAGATAAAAGTAGTTGATCGATTAGATTTAAGTATCATAGAATCTATTACTATAGCGGTATTGTTGTAGTACACTGTGAAAGTAATATAATGTTATAAAAACATTGTTATAAAAAACTCCGTGTAAACATGTGTGCAGATCACACGTGGTAGAAGTGAAAACAAAAACATCTTTAATGCTTTTGTTAAAAATCCTAAATAAGCAGGACTTGAACTATCGACCACTAATAATGTACATACTACAGTGCGTACAAGTTTAGTTGTCACACCGCTAGACCAATTTGACGACGATCAAATCAGGAGTTGCGATAACCGTGTTTAATGTAAATATGTTCTATGGCCTTCTATCGCAGGCTATGTCTTAGAGATGTATGTGTTTGTCTGTTTTTAGTGTCGCTTTTTCGTTTCGACGTGTTTCAAATCACAAAGGTGCTAAAGAAATTTTTACTTCAAAAAATTGGCCATACGCTGTTTAACACAAACCTGAGCGAACCTAAACAGAATTTAATTACCGTTGAATTATTATTAGTGGATGTAACCTACGTAGATCGTAACCGTAGGTAGGATACGCCGTTAAATTTTATCAGACAGCTGAAGATAATAAACGACGATAAAAACGCGTCGCTATTGTGAGCATCTCGTTCTGTGTCAAAACGTAATGATACGCATGGAGAGATGCCAACGATGACCAATTTTACTAGACACATTGTCTCGACTCATTTTACAGTTATTCCAAAGTCGAAAAATACGGAAAAAAATAATAATAAAGAAAAATAAACAGCTACAGTAGAACGACGAGAGTGATGAATGCGTTGAAGCGATGTTTGCGTAGTTTTAAAATGCATAATTACTAACTATAATTATAAATCTCAGCTCGGCGTTACGAATAAATTAACAACTTTTGTAATAATATTATGTTATACGAGTATACACGAAACAGTGGAAGTTAATGAACTATCTACAAGGTATATCTAATATCTATCAGGTTATTTTTTTTTTTGTCCGATGTCAACAGTGTTCATCCACAATTCTGCTAGCGTCATATGAATAGAGTAATAAACGAAGAATAAACTAAGTAAAATAAAAATTACTTTTTTATTTAAATCTATTGAGTAGTTTTGATTGATGCGCGCACAACGACCAACCTCTATCACTTTATTTATATATCGATAGTAAGAAGATAATATTCAATATTTCACTTTTTTTACATTTTATCCAAAGCATATTTACGTTACTTAAGTTTCGGAACCGCATCCAAACTGCAATTTTGCAGCTAGCTTGCACCCCACATGCAGATCGTCTATCATAACCCTAAACGATTATTTCTCTTTGATATAAAACCTTACAATTCAACTACTGTGTCGTATAATAGCTCTTTGCAAGAGCCATAAAAAATATGAGTTGTTAATTTCAGGCGATCCGAGACAGAGTGGTGAAGCATTTTACGTCACGTTCGACGACGTCATTATATTAACGTTACTCGCGAGGATTGACGTCATCAAAACCGCTCCATAAAGCCGAAGAGACGTCCCGGCGGATCTCTAAGGGTCAAGGTCGGGTCGGGGACTGTGTGGGAAGTGATTTAAAATCGATTGCGCATCCACGCCGCATATGCTGTACAGCATCCGGAATTCAGTTGAATATTGCTATCTCAATAAACCATTTTACTGGTGTTAACAGTTCTACGCTTCTTTAATATATTTTTAGTTTTATTACCTACCATTCCTTCATTATTTGTAACGTACTATAGCAAAAGTGTTGTCGAGTCGGACATTTTTTCCCGTACAGCTCCCATCCGTCAAAAGCGCGTCAGAGAACTTTATTCCGAAAAAATCTTCAAAAAAATAATTTTTAACGACAAGTATGTATTACCTTTAGTCAAATTATACATTTTCATCGCAAAAATTTTCTACTTTATTTATGTCATTCTATATCTAACACAGGTGCGTCCTCCGCTTGAGATGAAGCATTCAAACTAAAAATATTTACGTTTATATTGAAGTAACAACTCAGTGTTGATTCATTGGCAAATAAATTTCGCGCCTACGATGTCTTGACAAAATATGACGAGATATAAGTTAATCATAAGTCTCCTGAGTAAGAAATTCATTTGTATGTATTAATAATAAGTGTATTCATATTTTCTTCTTCTTACTATTATCACACCTACATAAAGTCGCTACAACATGTATTCCTCTTTCATTATCCTCTATCAATTTATTGTCATCTAAATGGTTCACACCTTTGATACACATTATTCTGCACACAGTCCATCCATACATTCTTCCTCAACTCCTATATCCGTCTACCTTTAACATTCTCCTTATTCAAATTTATCTCGTTGCATGAGATGCCCTTATAGGCTATAACATGCGCTTTAATGTGAATTGTAAGTATATATTAATTGGTCTAAAAGGTTTGACTAACGTAAGTAAACGAATATCAAGCTTTGTGGCAAAAACTACGGAGCAAAGGAATACCGAATGAAATTTCATTCGTTTTTAAGTATTGGTATACCAATCAGATTAATCATATCAGATAGGCTGGAACACTTTCTGAAGCATATAAGCTTGAATGTGGGGTAAGACAGGGGGGCCTAACATCACCTAGGTTATTTAATCTGTACATATATGAGTTAATCGTGAGACTTGGTAGCATGCATGTCGGTTGCTATATCGATGGAATATGTGTTAATAATATAAGTAATGCTGATGACATGGTGATTTTAAGTCCTTCGATCAGTGGTCTCAGGAAATTACTGAAAATATGTGAAGTTTACGCTAATATGTTTGGCCTTGAATATAATGTTAATAAGAGTAAATATATGATATTTAATCCTCGCGGAAACGCTATTACCTGTAACTTATCTGTGAGTCTTAGCGGCACCAGTTTGGTAAGAGTTTCGCAGTTTAAATATCTCGGGCACTACGTTACGGATAATATGAAAGATGACAAAGACATAGAGAGAGAGCGCAGGGCGTTGTCGGTGAGGGGTAATATGCTGGTTCGCAGATTTGCCCATTGTACAATATTGCTATTCAAAGCCTACTGTCAGTGCTTCTATACCAGCAACCTCTGGACCACATATACTCAGCTTGCCTACAATGCTCTGCGTATACAGTACAATAATGTGTTCAGAGTATTGTTGGGGCTGCCTCGGTACTGTAGCGCATCAGGGATGTACGCGATTATTCGTAAAAAGCATGCTCCATGATGAATCGACTGTGTGGTAGCTCTAATGGTGTCCTGAATATATTATCGAATAGACCGGATAGTTTGTTCCTTCACCATTGGACTGAATTAATTAAAAGCGTGTGTACCTATGCAAATTACTGATTTTGCTTGTGTGTGTAAATATTTTTAAAATGTGTTTTTGTCCTTACTAACATAGTCTAAGTTAACTAACAATATTGGATGTAAATCTGAAATAAATAAAAATATATTATTATTATATATATTTTTATCTGGTATATCATTCGATCATAAGCTCACTCAATGATAGATATATTGTGATGTTGATAGAACCGAATATCGGAACACGCTAAGTTAAGGAAATATTGTTTTTAATAGCGTCCGCCGGCCCATAATGCATAATTATTAAAAAAAATAAACGGATTGTAAAAATTGTAAAGGTTACAGAAAATATAGCTTAAAAAATAGACATGTAAGTACATGATAGCAAATATTTATACATCACTACGCATTTAAGGGTTAAAGTATGTGTTATAGATTATACAGAAGAAGTAATTGTAAAAAAGTACATAGGTTTTATCACAATTAAAATAGATATTACAAAAAAGGGGGTCGGATTATGTTTCCAATACGCGGTGTACTCTGCGGTCAACAGTCTAATGTACAACTTTTTAATGTACAGTATCATGTTAACCACAATGCCAATTTCAGGTCACATACCTTTTACTAAAAGCAATAGCTACTGTTTTCATGCAAATACACTTTATGTCATCATTATTATAGGCCTAATGCACATTTCACAGAAGACTGCTTGAAGAATACCTATACTAGGTGGTAGGAATGGATAGCGACCACCATGCAGACAGATTAGCTTGGTGCAGAAAATATGTGAGGAGACCCAATTCCAAATAACGAGTTAAGGGACGGACAAAGAAGAATGTGACTAAAGATAACTAATTATTAAAGTGCCTTTAAAGTTACCTCTGCAATTCATAGTAATATAACATTTCATGGACACAGATGGAATGTTTTTAATGTAGAGAGAGATAGCTTCTCTACAATGTTTTACCAAATCGTCATCATGTGGCCTAGTACCAGGTTATAAGGCTATTTGTAACGAGATCGATTTTCATACGACATACATTGACTGACTGACTGACATATCAACCCACAGACCACACTATTAGGGGGCTAGGACCATGAAAATTTGTATACGGGTTCCTTTTGCATTGTAGGTGAGCACCAATCAAGGATTTTTGTAAAAAGGGGATGAAAGTTTGTCATTGGAATGACACCGAACAAAACGTTAGACGTTCTTAAAAAAGGGTTATTAAAACATATAATGGGACATGGGACGTAACTCAACTATACCATCTATGCGAACTATGCGCGAGCGAAGCCGCGGGCAAAGTGCTAGTAATCTATACAATTGTTATAAAGAATAAAGTATGTAAAAATATTTGTTGTATCAGTTGTATGTAAATTCTAGAACTACTAATTCGATTCTAAAAATTATTCCACTGCCAGAAAGTTAAGTTCGGGTTCATGATTATTATAACTGCGTACCTGTGCCGCGGCCGTTTTGGAGTTCATAGGGAACATTGATCCGATCACTACCAAACTTTACAGGCCGCTGGGCTAATATGAAGATTGTCTGAAAAATTCTTTAAAATCGCTCCAATCGTTATAAAGTCCACAGGGAATATACAAATAAACTTCGATTTTTATATATAAGAAGAAGAAGACGAAGAAATAAGATTATTGTGTACGAAGTCGCAGGCGGTTGATAATTATAAAAGTCAAAATTCGGTAAATACATATTACATATATTAAACCGAGTTCGATCATAGCAACGAGTCATACAACAATATTTAATTGGTGTAAGAGTAAACGTCCCACAGGATACATTATAATTATAAAATAAATAGGGTAGGACTGGTCTAATTTATTAAAACCATTTTAACCTTACAATGTTACCAGTTTCTAGTTCTATGTATAGTTTTTGGTTATAGTCTATACTAAACTAACGAGCATCGAATGAAGAATTTTTATGTTTAGATTTGACACTGATATTTTTCGTAAATTCATGTTGTCCCAAGAAGTAACTTAAGCACTAGATTTTCAGCCTAGAAACCGTTAAGTGATATTTGAAATTCCTCAGGTGTTCTACTATATATTATATTTAACTGGTTCTATTATTATTATAACCTAACCTCATTGTACAATAGTAGAAAGTTATCAGAACTTGCGTGTTGTTATAATATTAAGATGAAGTAAAAAGTTCTGGGCATTTACCGCAACATGTCTTTAGTGAGACATATCTCACGATGTACATTACATCGGTTCGTAGATATTATACGTAGATTTAAAGATGGCATTACGCTTTAAAAAAGTTGTTTGACAGTTTTGTGTCATAGCGTTACAAAAATGAATTAAAATAAACTTTTTTTCACAAAAACAAAACCGACTCCTAAATACTACTTAGTCTGAAAGAAATCATTGAAAAATAAAAAATAATTATGTTATTATTTATTTAGTTTAATTTACTTAAAGAAAGCAAAAAAGAAAGAAGAAAGAAAGCAAAATAAAGCAAAAAACGCATTTTACTTCACCATATAATATAATATTATTATGATCAATTGTCCACTGTTGGGATTATGGATATGTGACAGTGTATTCTTTATAATGATTGAAGATTTTATTCATTGGAAGATTTTTATTTATTGAAATAGAGTTTTCGGAAGTGTGTCTTAACACCATCAAGGATCAGAGAGAACAAACTGCTTACAACTATATTTCTACAGTTGTCCTTTTTACATCGTGTAACATTTGGTGTTTATGCAGTCTATACAATACTCGAATTCTACCTAGTTTTTATGACTCGTAGTTCCAGTGCTTTAAACTATCTTTCTCCGAAATAATAAATTAAAACCTTTTTCAAGGGTAAAAATGTGTTCACCAAATGTTACTTAAGAAGAAAACTTTTACTTTCAGAACAAAAGAAATTTAAAACATTTAAAATATAATATCTCAAGGAGAATGATTTTTGTATAGTCCATTGAAATGTTACATTTTTTAGGCCTTACCTTGCGTTTTTTAGAGGACGCAATTTTATTTTTTTTATGTGTAGGGAGGGTCAGTGTAAAGCTAAAACCAAGTTTGTGGGGTCGCCACCCTTGTCCCACGGCCGCCATCTTGAAAATAGGGGTTGAAATGGTTTTTACGATACATCTCTTAAACTGTTTATCTAAAAAAAAAATTTGTTAATTTTTTTTATTGCAAATTAAATTCTCTACAACTTTGATCCAGTAACTTTTTGTCGTAGAACTATAAATAAAAAAGTTATAAGCGAAAATGTTCAGAAATTCGAGAAAAAAAAATATATTTTTCGATATAACTTTTTTTTATAATTTTACGAAAAAATCATGTCAGACCATTTTTGTAGATCGTTTTTCGAGGAACAACTTTTATATGCAACATTTTTTCAAGTCAATAGTTAAAGTTTTACAGCGCTCCGAAGTGAGTACTATTTTTCAGTACTCTCAACTATATATACATATATTATACGTGTGTACTAATGTGTCATCAGTTATTGTTATTTTTTCTCATTATATTTTTTTTTAATTATTATTAATAATTAATTATTAATATAATTATAATAATAATAATTAACATAATTAATAATTAATTATTGACTCTTTTGCACTCCATTACAGAATTTTACAATTGTTGATTTTTAAATAATTTTTTATCTGATGGCCGTTACCGAGAATACTGATCAGGTAGAAAATACTCAAGTGACCATTAGGGAACAAAAAAAAACATCTTCCTGCTATTATTATTATTATTTCTAACCTCTCTTATTGTTCTTATTATTATTCTAATTTTTTTTCTCGAATATCTGAACATTTTTGCTTATAACTTTTTAATTTATAGTTCTACGACAAAAAGTTACTGAATCAAAGTTGTAGAGAATTTAATTTGCAACAAAAAATGTTAACAATTTTTTTTTATCAGATAAATAGTTTAAGAGATATATCGTAAAAACCATTTCAACCCCTATTTTCAAGATGGCGGCCGTGGGACAAGGGTGGCGACCCCACAAACTTGGTTTTGCTTTACATTGACCCCCCCTACACATCAAAAAAATTAAATTGCGTCCTCTAAAAAACGCAACCCCAAATGTAACTTTTCAATGGACTAGTAGACGAACTCAATATTTCAACATCCACAAATAAAGAATCAATCCAAAATTAAATAATCCTGTTAGGCTATAAAGACTAATACGTCCTGTTTGACTTCACTCAACTTCTGTATCAATTTAAGTTTTTACTTTAATGTCTTTTCGTTTTCTAAATCATATAATATTTATCTAATAAAAGAATTAAATTTAAAAGATCGATATTGGAATATTAGTCCTTCTATCCCCGGAATACAGTTTTTACTGTTTCAGTTTATATCCACTTGTCAATTTATCATGTTTTTATAATATAACCACATTTCTTTTTAGTAGGTTATTATTAACTAAGCAAAATGTAACTATGTTAAGTATAGTTTTTGTTATTGAAGTAATACTTCTTTTGTAGAGTAAAATTGAGTGAAGCATGTGCATCATGTGCCGGCACTGCGATATTATGAAATTAGCCATCAATAATGTGAATGTAAAGTGTAATAATTGAATTGTAATCTAATTTACGATAATCAAAAGGTAATATATATATAATCCATAATAACTAACGGTAATCTATATAAACAATAAGAACCATAATAACGTAATCTATTATAGTAACGGTAATCAAACGGTAATATTGATTAAAATAAGGTTAAATTGATAAAACATAAAATTATTTTCACACAGTTTAAAAAAAGGATTTAAATAATGTTTATTCACCCACAATTAAATTAAAAATCAATCAAATGGATTATCATTATCGATTGCTAACTTCATCAAGTTGTTGGCACGTGTGATAAAATTTGTTGACTAGGGTAGGATTCGATAATTGGTCGAGAATTGAGTGAAATTTCAAGGACGCCTCAAGATTAGGTGCATTTCGTTACATGAGAGAGAAAAAAGATTTAAAGTAGAGAAAACGAGAAAAAAATTATAGATTTGTTTATTTTAAGAAATATCATTTGTATCACGTTTACGGTGCTACGCGCGCATTTAAAAAAATTTAAGTACATATTTATGTTCCTACGTATTTCTTAAGTTTGATTATAGATCACGCCTGCCGTAATACAGCGGCATTTTAATTTTACTATAACATAGTTTTTGTATAATGTTTTTCGTTATATTCGTGACCCAATATAAAAATCAAATATTGTTTGTTGGTATCGTTGGCATCAGATAATAACTACTTGACCGAATTGGCTAATTCTAACTAATAGTGAATTACTAGTAGGGTTTTTAAGGGAATGAACCTGGAAAAGTAAAAAAATCAGAAAAAACTGGATATTTTTAATAAGTCAAGACCATAACTTATGATTCGAACGTTGGATATGCGTTATTCTTATTATGGTTATGTTCGCTATGGTACTAGAAAGTTTTCTAGGAAAAAAATCGGAATAGGTGGCGCTGTGGTCTAGTTATTAACTATTCAAAAGGCCAGAACGTTTTCCGGATCAGTTAGTAATAAATAAATCAATGCGTCAAACAATCTCGCAATCTGTAGGCAAGTCCAGACAGTGAGAACAACGATAGGGCTGGGCTACACGGGGTTGCGTTAGCGATAGCGCTGGTGAAGAGTTGTTCGAATTAACCGTGGTGGGCATAACTAGTAAATTATAAATCTCAACAAAAACATCTTGATTGCGGTAAGATCAACAAGAGCACGGCCGGCAGTGACTGGTGGCGTGACGAACTCACTTTGCACAATAATATGACGTCGCAAGTTTCTGTTAGGTACCTACATGGCGTCGCGTCGGCGCGTCGCGTAAACCAATACCGTCGCGTCGCTTGTCACACCTATTGTCATCACTTCACCACCAAACTATCCTCTATTCAACAAACAGAAGTATTATAGCATTCTCTCTTCTGCACTTTTGTATGCAAGTGAATGGGACAGATAACTGTATTTCGAGGTCAGTGGGCGTAAACTATTGCCAAAAAATGTAAATATGAGTTTTGAATGGCTTACTTTACGGAGAAATAATAATATATAGATAAATTTTAATATTATTACAGTTATTAGTGCATTAGTTGATCACGCTCTTATCTATTCAAGCGTACGGGTGTTTACTTTGATATAGAGAGATACAACAAATAACACTTGGAACAAGCTCTTTGGAAGGATGTGATTCCTTCTCTGTACATCTACTGATAATGATAATAACTGTATATAATGAAATACTGTATAACCAGTTTAAAAAAAAAAAAGAAGATAATAAGATAAACCCGATCGAGTTTCTTGTCGGTTCTTCTCGATGTCTGGGATGTTTTCCGAACCTGTGGTAGTGATTTGACATTCATAAGTGCCTTCTTAGGGCCTACATTGAATAAAAGATATTTTGATATATTTTTTTACCCCTTTGTAATTATAGTAATAGAAAGAGACAGCATCATGTAACAAACTTTTATTTAGGAATAGGTTTTTGGAGGTTTTATTTCTTTGGAACAGGAACAGGTTTCTTATTTTATATCTGATATAGCTCACCTCAATGACATTTTTTAAATAGACGCGTCATACACCAACATTATTGTACTAAAAAACAGCGTAATTAAACTATACATACAAACTATTAATAATTCTTCCAGTTATATAGTATGCAAAAAAGGGAAGGAATATGAAAGATATTATGTGTTATCTTTGTTGTTACAACGAAATAAATATATATTTTGAGTTGTAATGACGTATAACCGCGACACTGGATAATATGCGACTAATGGCCGTTTTCAATAACATATCTGAGTATACTATCCCCGATTAGTACATATTTGTAATAAGTACTATCTTTAACTCAAGACTGATATCGGCTTCACTCTTATCTATTCAAGCTATAGGATATGAATATATATATTATGTAGATACGAAAAACTATCCATCGATAGAGGTAAAAAGAAGTAAGGACAAAAGGTTTTATTTGTCTATCTTTAGTAACTAAAACAACGGATAGATAGGTATCTATCTATCGGTATTGAAAACGGCCGTAAGAGAATGTCAGGCAATTACCTGACTTTAATATTGCCAAAATAGAGAGCGGATAACGCATCTACACTTATAAAAACATCTTGGGCTCACCCCTAATATTTTACTGCTATGTGAATGTTTCTTTAGCTTCAACAGATCCCGTACGTTGTCTTTTCTGGTATTATCTCTTGTCGCTGTCGGTGATTAGAGAATAGCATAACTTAATTATCGGCCGGTAACGAAGCAACGAAAAAGTGAAAAAAAAAATCGACGTCCAAAGAGCCTTCCTACACATATTTATTTAAATCCCGTGTCTCACAGACTGCACTATCACGAGGTCAAGGATATGAAATAATGTTTCACCTTGTTCATCTGTTTACAAATCATAGAAAGTTAACTTTTATTTATAGCTTACGTCATATTTAACGCAATAAACCATTCTTGTTTGCAAAAGAATATACATTTCAAGAATATAGAATAGTTTATTCACATTACAATAAGATAGTAAATTTTGTTTTTCTGTTCTAAATAGTGATTACAAAGTGTGACTAAGAAAGTTTTTATAGTAAGCAAGTGCCGTCACTGTTGCCTCACTCACTCATCATAAAACTCATTGCCCACTCTAGAAAAATCGACAATATTTATAGAACATATTGCTTATATTGTTATCATCATAAGATTTTTTTTTTTACATTACGTGGGACTTAAGAACATACACGGCGAACTGTGGGTGTACATTAAGTACACCTCTGCCTAACCCTTCGGGGGTACAGGCCTGATGGTATGTATGTATGTATGTATAATTTACAGTTTTAAATTTCTCGATAGCATGTCACAAGAACGGGGCCTTTAACAGGCAAGTGTGAATTTTTTCCTTTCGATTTCAGTATTGTTTTCACAGTTTTTGTGCTTACTGTAACCCCTTCAACTTCTTGGACCTTCGTTCTTACCTCATAACAAATAAGGTCCGGTTTCTAAGCACGCTGGCAACGATGAACCGGTCATCTCTGGCCACAGTTTTCTGTTTAAGTCCCTGTCCTGCGAGTTTCGTATACTATCTGGTCTGCCGATACCTCTCGATAATTTAGTGTACCACAGATTTTGATACTGGCAATGTTTGGGCAACATGATTCAATCCCTCAAAATTTTGTTGATAACTTAACGCCACCGTTACGCAAAAATATCCCACCAGAGGGCTAGTTGTGGAAACTAGTCCGCTTACCAAGTACCAATCAAGAGTTATACCAACAAAGGTGAAATCAATTCGAAGAGCTAGCTAAATGACATATTTATAGCCACAAAATATGGCTATTCCTAAGCATTTATATATAAAAAAATGAATAAAATATTAAGTACAAAAATGTTGCTAGCCTTTATCATTTTTTAATTTTCTCCTAATTTGCTTGATATTTACCATTCGATCGTTTGTTTTTTCGACGTTTGCAATTTTTAATTAACAAATCTATACAATTAATAAAATTGAAGTGTGTGTCTGTAATGTCAAAATAATTTTTTTACTAAATGCATACGGAAGTATATACGATACCAATAGCAAAAAGCCCATTTTTTTTATTTTTGTCTGTCTGTCTGTTTGTTCCGGGTAATCTCCGAAACGGTTGGACCGATTTTGACGGGACTCTCACTAGTAGATAGCTGAATTTATAGGAAGTAACTTAGGGTAGGTACTTTAATTTTAGAAAAAGAGTTAGGGTTCCGCACAAATAAAAAAAACTGGTCATCGTGAATCAATTCGGGTGCTTAAATGGCTTATGCTGGATAAACCATAAGAGATATAGAAAATTAATGTACTACATAATCATAGGCATTAAAAATACCTACAAAAACGTCCGTGAGAGTATATATCTATCTTCAAAGGAACACCCACAATGAGCATTTTTGTCTTAAAAATAGCCGGGAGCGGGGGAACAAGATTTGCGCGGGGCATTCTGTAGTCCACGTGAGCGAAGCCACGGGCACAGCTAGTAATAAGTAAAATCTAAACTAATATACTCAATTGTAACAAAGATCCGTATTTTATTTTATACCACCTTTCTTTTACATTCGTCTAAATTTGTCAATGAGTGTATATACATATAAATATTTTAATAAGTCTAGATATTTTATAAGCATGATTTAAAAAATATTAAAATACAATAGTAATTGAAAGTTTATCACAGATTAAAGTTGCGATGTCTCTAGATCGTCTTAATATTCTTTATTGCGTCTCACTAATTTTAGCGTTCGAAATCCGACACGAACATAAAAAAATCTTTAATTAGTCCGGCACCGCGCGGGCACACTATTACATGACATGCTTAGCCTCAAACTCTTCCACGACTATAAACCGCTTACAAACATCGATCTATATCAATTTGGTTCAAACGGATATCAATGTTTCGAAATTCTTGTATATTTTTAAAATGTACAACACGTCAATAAAGAAAATAGTCATTTCATAAATTATCATCGAATAACTGTGCCCAGTGTTCAATTTATTCGACCAACTCTCCAACGGATCCGTGTACCCTATCGTTGTTCGCACTTGCGGTACTTGCCTACAGCCTCCGGGTCTCCCCAGCTCTCTAGGGTCGCAGCATGAAGTTATGTAGCTTACTAGCTGTATTGACAGTTCATTAATTAGCCTATCAATTGAGGAATGCCATGTACTTCCCGTGTACAATTTTCATCAAGGTGCTAGGCCGACGTGAGGGATGGTTATCGCCGAATACCCGGTATCAAAATACCTCTTAAGGTCTGGTCAAACAGCGGACGGGGCGGGACGGCGACGCGACGCTGGCGGGACGTGAAGAGTTGTAATATATTAGATAATGTAGAATTAATGTCACAGAGCCGTCGCGCTCGGCGCTCGATTAGCGGTCACGTCACCTCGACTAGCGGTCGCGTCACCTCGACTAGCGGTCGCGTCACCTCGACTAGCGGTCGCGTCACCTCGACTAGCGGTCACGTCACGTCGCCGCCGCGTTCAGCCATCCGCTGTTTGACCAGACCTTAAGTGTTGTCTATATGATTGAAGGTGATCTCTTAAATTTCATAGGTTATCTATGTGAATAAATCTGTAGTTCTGTCCGTACAATTAATTTTTTGTCAGTGTCCCGATAAACAATAGACATACTATGTGAATGATACTAATCACGAATATGCCATTAAAAACTATTTTGCCTGTCTATCTATTTGTATTTCCGGATTTAACTCAAAAATGGCTTGATCGATTCTTATATTTTGTACACGGGATGCTTATGTCATTGGTCAATTGATATGGTAAAAGAAAATTAAATATTACTTTTAGAAATCGTAAAAAAAAATTACTTCCAAAAAATCTATTTACGTTAATTCTTGGCCAATTTTAATGAAACTGTACACGGGGAGTCATTCCATGAATGATAAGCTATGAGAATTTTCAATAACACATTTAGCACACACACATACCATCACGCCTGTATTCCCCGAAGGGTTAGACAGAGGTGTACTAATTGTACACCCACAATTCGCCGAGTATGTTTTTAGGTCCCATGTAATAGCCATTAATTGCCATTAATCGGGCACACACACACACATTGACACATTTAAGAATCGTAAAAAAATGAATTTCCAAAAATTTCATCATCATTTCATTTCATTAATTCTTCACCGTTTTTGTCTAAAGTATTTACCTAATTGATGGGCTATAAGAATTGTCAATATTACTTCTAGAAATTTTTCATCAATTCTCAACCGATTCTGATCAAATTTTGTAGACGGTAAGCATACGCCATACTATAATTGAGAGGCTACAAGAATCATTAATAGTGCATTTAAATAGAAATTGTAGATTAAAATAATAGTTATCAACTGATTTTGATGAAAACTGTACTCGGGAAATACACGCCACTCCTCAATTGATTCGATATTTATGTGAACTGTCAACAATATGAGTAAAAATAAAATTACGGGATGTAAATATCTACTGCCTAGTAACAAACGCGTGCGGAGCCGCGGGCACACCGCTCGTCAATTAAAAATTTCCCGTAATTATAAACTTCCCGCGTACAAAATTTCATCAAAAGCGGTTAATAATTATTGAAATTTAAAATTTTTAGAAAAGTTTTTTTTTTTTACGATTCCTAAGTGTTATTGAAAATTCTCATAGCCCGTCATTGATGGAATGGCTTATATATACTTCTAGTGTACAAAATTTCATCAAAATCGGATAAAAATTAACGAAAATATTTTTTTTTTAATTTTTATTTTTACGATTTCAAAAATTAATATTGAAATTTCTTACACCCTATCAATTGACCAATGATATAAGCATCCCGTTTATTTATTTTTTATAAGAATCGGTCAAGCGATTTTTGAGTTTAATACGGATAAGTATCGTTCATATAGTATGCCTCCTATCGGGAAATATGGACAAAAAATTAACAGTACAGACTGAACAACAGATTTGTTAATATAGATAACCTACCTCAATAAATTTACTATAAAATGTAAAAATAGTTTTCTAGCTTGACTGGTCGCGGTCAAACAAGCAAACAAAAAACAATCACTTGAGTTTATATAATATTTTTGATGTATAGATAACGCAATAAAGTTTTGATTTATTATAATTAATTTTTAATTGGTCAACGTTTGATAGTTAAGTGAATAAAAGTAACAAATTGTCCTCCAGTCCATCTGATAGTAAGTATGTGGTCAATGCATCGGAATACTATGTAATGTGTAATACATTTTTTACATGGGACTGGTCCAGTCGTTGATTGGGTATTGACTTCCGAAGACTGAAGTTTTTCTTTTTGCATATATAACTAAGGGGGCAAACAGGCACCTGTTAAGTGGTAATCGTATCATATCGACACTTGTAAGACCCTCTGGTCTTGATATCTCTATATCACTAGCAAATTGCTGACCTTTAATCATCTTCTCTCCAAGGAGCTTTGGAAACCCAACTCACCGCAGGAACACAACACAAGGTTATTCAGTTGCGATTCTCTGTAGGGTGGAGGTATTTCATTAGTCGGGCTGCCCCAATAATGTCAGCCTGTAAGTGGGACACTGCTGTGCAAAGGCTTTTTCCCAAGGGAAGGCACGGGCTTTATTAACACTACGCCAGCCCACGATGTATTGGCGATTTCAAACACCGAGAAATCAACAGTTCAACATTTTGCCCACATACAGTTGTTACTAAAAAAACATTTCTCAAGCATTCGGATTTTCTCGCGATGTTTTCCTTCACCGTCAGTATTACCAATTTGAATTTCTAAATGTAACGAATTCTGAAAAAACGATATTCCGCCGGGCTAAAAAACCACCCGACTACCACAACTTTCTGCTGCCCCAAGTATAAAAGATTTTCTCTGTTTCCAAGCTCCCTTAAAACCCACTATAAGTTGATATAATATCAATTCAAACATTACTTTTAAATGAGAGAGAAGTATCAATTATAAATTTAAAAAACTTGTACTGCATTTCACACGCGGTAGAAGTGAAACCTTCAGAAAACATAAAAATATCTTCTTTAAAATTTCTTTTTAATAATACTAAATAAGCAGGACTTGAACTATTGACTACTCGTACTGTACATACAACAGTGCGTACAAGTTTGGTCGTTACACCGCTAGGTTTGTTCGAAGATGATCATAGTTCTGAATATCAGGACTTGCATTAAGCATGTATATTGTATTCTATCTCATTCTTTCACAGTCTAAATCCTATAGATGTACGTGTTTTATCTTTTTAGTGCCGCTTTTCGTTTCATCGCGTTTCAAATCACAATAGTACCTAAAGAAGTTATAACTTTAAAAAAAAAATTTAGATAAATTTAGATCAGTCTCTCAGTATGAGCGCACCTCGCGATCAAGACATATTTTTAATAACACGGTTATCAGATCAGACCGGGTGCAAACTAAATTAAAAATAATTACACAGAAAACGTATCACGTACTTTTTTGTGGAACATTCTATTCTATCCATGTCGTAGTTTGTCGGTCGCATCACATTTGGAGATCGGTACTAAAATTATTATTATCCTACATATTAGGTCCTTACATAAGAAATAGACAATTTTTAATACCAGCTAGTTTGAAGATCGATAACTTTCATTCTACTTAAAATTCCAAAAAAATAAAACTATTTATGATAAATAAGATAATCTTTTATTTGGTATTACAGTTTGTAACAATATTACCAGTGGTTCGCGAATGTATCGCTAAGAACCAGTTGAAAATTACATAGCAAAATTTACAAAGTTACGTAGGTACATTACAAAAAAGAGAGTTGAGATGTTTAACAGAAACCAAAATAGTACAAAAGAAACTCATACGAAACCCTATCTATACAAATGAAATATACAAGTATCTGCCACGATACGAGGGTGCACCCTGAACTTCCTCACACGTCTTGAACAGTCTAAACACTTCTGGAGCACTATAAAGACGTATGTCACTAGGTTTCCGATACTTTTATGCAATTTACAACGAAATTATGCAGAGTGATACCACTGCAGTTCTGAGGCGGTCATTACATCATTCTCGGTTTGCCAAACAAATATTTACGAATGAGTCTTTTAAATACTGTTGAAATATTGAGTTCGTCTTCAAAAATCATTCTCTTTGAGATATTATAAATTAAATGTTTTAAATTTGTTTTATTCTGAAAGTAAAAGTTTCCTTTTAAGTAACATTTGGTGATCAAATTTTTACCGTTGAACAAGGTTTTAATTTATTATTTCGGAGAAGGATAGTTTAAAGCACTGGAACTACGAGTCATAAAAACTAGGTACAATTCGAGTATTGAATAGACTGCATAAACTCCAAATGTTACACGATGTAAAAAGGACAACTGTAGAAATATAGTTGTAAGCAGTTTGTTCTCTCTGTTCCTTGATGGTGTTAAGACACACTTCCGAAAACTCTATTTCAATAAATAAAAATCTTCCAATAAATAAAATCTTCAATCATTATAAAGAATACACTGTCACATATCCATAATCCCAACAAATACCATTATAGGAGACATTGTTTCAACTTTGTTTGAAGATAGAAGTAAATTAAAAAATTAATGACACAGGTTTGCCGTAGTGCGCGCCTCACACAAAAACTACTGGATAGATTTTGATCATTTTTTTTTGTTTTACTACTTAAATACTTGGTCCTTATCTAAAAAAAATATCACGATATCTTCTTAAACAACAATTATGAATTAAACGCGCCTGAAGCGTTCGATTTTACTTTGATATCGCTGTTCCTGTGACAAAGGAAAAATGAAAATTACGGTTATTTTCAAATACGTATTTTAAATTTTCAACGCAAATCAAACGGCACGCAATATCAACGACATGTATGGACCAGGTACCGCAAGTGAACTCACTGTACGTTTTTGGTTATCGCTTCCATTCAGGAAATTTTTGATCCCAACAGTAAATCACGTAGCCGACCGGAGACCAAAAGTCAATAACGATGGATTGATAACCATAATGGCATCAGATTCATCTTAAACGACGTCGTAATTAGTAGCCACCTTCAACATATGTAATAAAGAGCTGTTGATTTATTTACCCCAAATTGGTATAATCAAAAAAACGTTTCTTTGGACGCGCCAATCTCTGCAACTGCCGTTTAGATTAGAAAAATTCTTTTTTGCATTTTATAGCCTACTTATTTAGAAACATTTATCTATAAAAAAAGAAACTATACATATAAATAAATAAAATTAAAGTGTCTGTTGGTAATGTCAAAATAACATCTTTCTAACAGACTTTAAAACAAGTACAGCAAGTTTTTAACAAAAAAGGAAACTAACTTCAATGATTTTGAAGAGTTTCCTGGTGTATCTTCGAAGTTCAAAGTCCAAAGCTAATGAAATTAAAATGACACTATACCCTTGAGTATATCCTCGACTGTATCCTCTATCAAACAAAAAAAGAATCATCCATATCGGTTTATAAACAAAGAAGTTATCCATAACAAAATATACATTCGAATTGAATAACCTCCGCCTTTTTTGAAGTCGGTTAAAAAGACGGAAGTTACTCAATTCGAATGTATACATTTTAGCCAGTAACTTAGGCTACTATTATTTCAGAAAAATAATTACCGTTCCGCGCAAATAAAAATAAATTCGGTAGAACGGCAATATTGGGGCGCTTATATGGCTGATTAAACCACAAGAGATATAATATATCAAATTAACGTAGTACCTACATAATTATAAACAAGACCTACAAAAAAGGATCACCAACAATAATCATTTTTATCTTTATCTAGCAGCTTATACAACTTCACGCTACGACCCTAAGGAACGGAGCAGTATCCATGAACGTCAAGCACTCTAGCAAGCTTTACGCAAGTACGGCAAGTGGATGGTAGACACTAGAAAGTGGCCTAATAATCTTGATACAGATGTCGCTAAAAGTTGGTATACTCAAGCAAATAGTAAAATACCTTCTTTTTTTTCTAGCTCGTTGGTGCCCAAAATTAGAAACGCCAGGGGCCTTGAGCGATATTGAAAGTTGTTATTATTGAATAATTGCGTACCAGCATAATGTTTACCTGGTACATAGTATAAGACCCTGAAACCTGGTACGTCTACCATCCCTGGTGAGAACAACGATAAGCTACACGGTTACGTTAACGGCGCGGTGGAGAGTTGGTAGAATAAATTTGACATGAGTGAAACCGTGGAGCATTGCAAAAGTAATGGTAGCAGAATATATTCATTCTTATATTTTGTAAACAAAAAAAAAAAAAAAATTAACAGGCAAACTCTATTTAATCAATATAAATTTGTCAAAAATATATACTTATTATTTCAGACATTCAAGTTTATAACCATCTGGAAACCTTGACTGTGTGCCCCCGTAAGTGGTGAAATTGAACATTTCGGCAGTGTCATTGCTCGCAAACGGTCAGTGTAATCCGATTCAACTTTCACAAAAACAGCTTCAATCTTGCAGTATTGTATTCAATCATGTCGTGATGAGTCATTTCTGGCTACATTCTGTAAACGGCTTACTGTGACAAATACTCATCTACTTTTATGCACTATGTATATTATTATAAATAAATCATGCAAATATTATAAAGCTCAAGAGGTTGTCTGTTTGTTTGAAGGCGCTTATATCTGGAATTACCAGTCAGATTTTTAAAATTATTTTTGCTTATTATAGTCTACTTCAGTGGCCCAAAGGTCGAAATTCGATCAGCGACTTTTTGATCATAGATTCATTTCTGTTTTACGTTTGCAGTATGATCCTAACCAATGAATATTATATATCACTTGCCGTCACTTTTCATTGAGGAACAATATCAACATTTTGGTGGTTTAAGTTCAATGGCACTGGACGAGTTATAAGTCGCAATATTATTCAATTTAATGTATTAGTAACACATATTGTATATAAATTTTAGCTTTCTGCACTCTTTCTCCATATCAACTTTAACCATGCCAAATCTCAGTCTTCCGTGCACGCAATACACTTATAAAAGTGTCCGAGGTTTTCTTCTCGCGTATTAAATATATAAATATGTTGAGGAAACTTCACGCTACGACCTTAAGGAACGAAGCAGTAACCATGAACGTCAAGCATTCTTGCAAACTGAAGACAAGGTAAGTGAGAACAACGATAGGCTACAAGGGTGTGTTGGCGACGCGTTGGAAAAATGGTCAAATAAAAACACGGATTTTAGCGGTGTACAGCTAGTATTCAATGCATAGTATAAAGTAAAGTCGCTTCCCGCTCTCTGTCCCTATGTACCTACGCTTAAATATTTTAAACTAAGCCACGCTAACTAGCTAACTTTTAATTCACTACCATTTAGAGATTTTTTTTTCGGAAGGTTAAAAATAATACATTCCAATTAAGTTTTTGTACAGTAGAGAAAATTCAATGATTTGTAATGAAGTCGTCAAAAAATGATCTTCGTGCGCTTATATAACTTACGCTTGCTAAACCTTATGAGATACATCAAAACAATGTTCTAAAGAATTGTAGTTCTTCAAAAAGCCTAGAAAAAAGTCCGCGATGGCATATGTCTATCTCCTAAGGTTGACCCACAGCAACCATTTTTATCTTTAACATAATAATTTAAAAAATTACGTTATTTGAGAAGCCACTTTCTCCAATTGAGTATTAATCTTAATCCAGAAAATTTGTTAGTTAACTTGGGCATTTAATTTAGATTAAAATTGTTCTTCATAGTTTTCCACTTAAATGAATACCGTAGACGATATCACGAATTCAAAATTACACGCGACCAAAGAAATCCCTCTTAGCAAAACGGTCGAGATCGGTTGGCTGGCACCCCGAACCTATGATAAATTGCGCGTCGCGACCTAAGCGCACTATCCGATACTATGAAATTACATAACATACCATCACGCCTTTATTCCCGAAGTGTTAGGGTATGTTTTAGGACACAAATCGGGCACAAAGTCAAACTCCGAGCTGCTACTGAGAATTTAACAAAATACACTACTTTGTAAATTGTACCCGTGCGAAGTTGGAGCGGGTCGCTAGTTATTAATAAATAAATAATAAATCATAGTAATAAATGTCTTGTTCTGTCTGTACACGTAATTTGACTTCCAAATTTGGAGATAGATATCTATACTTCTCATATAATAAAGCGGAAAAGTTTTTTGTTTGTTTGTTTATATACACTAATCTCCAGAACTACTAGTCGGGTTCCAATGATTCTTTTTGTATGTGATAACCAGATTCACGAGGAATATGCTAGCTAACATTAGGCTATAAGTATCAAATAGCCTTAAATATTTATTTATGTTAAGTCGAAATTGGAATCCCTCACAAACTGCTTTATCCGCGTGCGCTGGAGTAATGGATAATGATACGTAAATACTATGTTCTTCTATGTTCTATGTTCTACCCGACACTATACCGAAGATATCCCCGACATCAGCCTGTACGAGATTAGGATGGCCCTTAAGCAGCTTAAGAACAACAAGGCGCCGGGTGATGACGGAATTACATCAGAGCTTCTTAAAGCGGGTGGAACACCGGTACTTAAGGTCCTGCAGAAGCTCTTTAATTCCGTTATACTCGAGGGTAAAACGCCGGAAATGTGGAACGGCAGCGTGGTGGTCCTGTTCTTCAAGAAAGGTGATAAAACCTTATTGAAGAACTATCGTCCCATCTCGTTGCTGAGCCATGTTTATAAGCTGTTTTCGAGGGTCATCACGAATCGTCTCGAGCGCAGGTTTGATGACTTCCAGCCTCCCGAACAAGCCGGTTTCCGAAAAGGCTTTAGCACCGTAAACCACATCTATACGCTGCGGCAGATTATACAGAAGACTGAGGAGTATAATCTGCCTTTATGCTTAGCGTTCGTGTACTACGAAAAAGCCTTTGATTCGGTCGAAACCTGGGCAGTGTTGCAGTCTCTCCAGCGGTGCCGTATTGACTATCGATATATCGAAGTGTTGAAGTGCTTGTACAACAACGCCACCATGTCGGTCCGAGTACAGGAGCAGTGCACGAAGGTAATTTCCTTTGAGGAGAGGCGTTAGACAGGGTGACGTAATATCTCCGAAACTGTTTACCGCCGCCCTAGAGGACGCCTTCAAGCTCCTGGAATGGCAAGGACTCGGCATTAATGTCAATGGCGAGTACATCACTCACCTTCGATTTGCTGACGACATCGTAGTCATGGCAGAATCGCTGGAAGATCTTGGCACAATGCTCGATGACTTCGACAAAGTTTTTCAACAGGTGGGCCTTAAAATGAACATGGACAAGACGAAAATCATGTCGAATGTCCATGTGGTGCCCACCGCAGTATCAGATGGTAACTCTTGTTTAGAAGTTGTTGACGAATATGTCTACCTGGGACAAACAGTCCAGTTAGGTAGGTCCAACTTTGAAAAAGAGGTCAGCCGACGAATCCAACTCGGTTAGGAAGCGTTCGGGAAACTGCGCGACGTCTTCTCGTCCAAAATACCTCAGTGCCTCAAGACGAAAGTCTTTGACCAATGTGTGTTGCCAGTGATGACATACGGCACAGAGACGTGGTCGCTCACTGTGGGCCTCATAAGAAAGCTCAAGGTCGCTCAGCGAACTATGGAGAGGGCTATGCTTGGTGTTTCTCTACGACCTAGCCGAACCAGAGGGGACGGGTCGGGGGGCCCGTCTCTTCATTGCACAGGTTTGGCGGACGGAGGAGACGGCTAGGGTGTACTGAGCTGTCTCCTACTTAGGCCGGGGCCCGGTATAGCCGGGCCGGCCGCCGGGGCGACGCGGCTGTATGCCACCGCAGTTCCCGTGTCGCCCCTGTATGGCGGCGGATGGTACACCGTGGAGTTTTAGTGAGTAGGAGTCTCACATAACCACTCGTCCCCCCGGGCGGGTGTGTACCCATGATGGGTTTCTCCACGTAAAAAAAAAATAAAAATAAAAAATGGTGTTTCTCTACGAGACCGAATCAGAAATGAGGAGATCCGTAGACAAACTAAGGTCACCGACATAGCCAAAAGGATTAGCAAGTTGAAGTGGCAGTGGGCGGGGCACATAGTTCGGAGAACTGACGGCCGTTGGGGCAGAAAGGTTCTCGAGTGGAGACCACGCACCGGAAAGCGCAGCGTAGGGCGGCCCCCCACTAGATGGAAAGACGACCTAATAAAGGTTGCTGGGAGCCGTTGGGTGCAGGCCGCACAAGATCGGTCGCTCTGGAGATCTATGGGGGAGGCCTATGTTCAGCAGTGGACTTCCTGCGGCTGAAATGATGATGATGATGATGTTCTACAAAAATATTCATCATTAGTATGTCTAAAAAAAAGTCCGCGATAGCATATGCCTATACATAAGCCACAATAAGATATTTTGCGATTTTTTTTTTTGTTGAAGATTAAAAGTTGATTTATGAGCATTATTTTTAGGCATGGCATATTAATCCTCACGAACAAAAGTTACTTCATCATAAGACAATTTTATGAAGTTAAATTTTGCCCTTTAAAGCATGTTATTTGGACACATAGTTTAGGAGATAATGAAAACTAAAAATAATATGTTCTTGCGGGAACTGAGAACAATTATGATAGGCTACACGGGTGCGATGGCGGCGCGGGTCGGATAAAAACATGCGTGAAACCGTGGGGCATAGCTAGTCTATAATAAAGGCACCTATCACGAAAATTACATTGAAATATGTTTGTAGGTCTGGATTTAATTCAAAAACGTCTAGACCAATTTTTATGAAATTTTGTACACGGGAATTATATTAAATCCCATAATTGTCAATCTATAAGTTTTTGTTTTTGTGTTGATTTTTTTTAAATGCTGTACATAAAAAATATGTTAATTCTCAAATTAAGCTATATCAATTATCAGTGGTATGAGTAAAAATAAAATTACGAAAGGAAAAAAATGATTTTGTAATAAACGCGTGGTGGAGCCGCGAATACTTCTAGTATATATGTAATATGTCGTCTGTTTATAAGTAAATCTGTATGTTATAAACACGTAACCTCGAATACTGGCTAATTCAACGAAAATCGAAAAAACAAAATAAAATAATGTACAGTTGACGAAACCAGAAAAATACATTTCTTTTAAAAAAAAGCTAAACATCCCAAGTGTTTAACAATAAAAAGATGGCTATTATCATGAAGATTTAAAAAACGTAATATTTTTAAACGCTGTTCAAATAATAATTCTCTGAATAACGGTAAATTTCAACACTGTTACACTGTTTTAATTAGAACTTCACGAAAGAAAGAAAAACAATGATAAGTAACCAAGCGTTACACATTTAAGCTAATTAAGATTTACATACTTTTTTACAGAGATTAAACACATTCTATAATAATAACAATACAACCAGTGCTCAGTAATCGATATTCGATATCATATTGTAAAACAATAGTTAACAACAATCCGTAAACTGAAAAAAAAAACATGTCGTATGCACTCACACGCGGTAGAAGTGAAGTCTTCAGAAACCAAAAATATTCACATAAACGATACACGTGAACAATACACCAAATTACACACGTTACAACAAATGAATTCAACTAGTGGTACTATAATGCAATCATTCAATTATCTGGGGGCACGGCATGGCGGCAGTGCCCCCGTCAAGTCGAGCGCAAGGCACGGCCGCACCATCTTTACTGGAAGCATTTTGACGTATATTCACGCCTGTATCTAGCAGCACTGGGTTATTGTAGAAGGCTGAAATTCTGTTTACTATGAATACTACTATGTCAAGTTTATAGCTTCATCCGTTTAGAAGTTATACGGGTGCAAAGTTACTAAAATGCGACACTGACTGACTCATAATCATCAAAATACAACTAGTACTTCCCCAATACCTAAAGAAAAACTTGGATCTTCGAAGATCGGACCCTGACGTGAATCCCAAGAACCCCGCCAAACTATAAATGCCGCCTTAGTAAAAGTTATTCAATCTGATGAGCGTTTTCTAATCGTCCATAAAAATCTAAGATCTAGAATAACTGATGTGGAACTCAAAGAACCCAGCCGAAGTGTAAAAGATATTGAAAAAATGTCGCTTTAGTAAAAATGACTTTTGTCGAACACGAAGCCCCCGCCGTTCAGGTATAGTTTTCTAAATATTGCGTTAAAGCTGATGACGCACATTCATCTTAAAAGGCTTAAAAAAAAATTGCAACAAATACTAAGAGCAATAAATTCGAAACTATCAACATGATAGGTCTTTTCTGCTTATCGGTATTATGAAATTTCAGTGTCTGATTTAGAAACTTCATAATAAACTACAAAAAAAAGTGTATCACAACACAAACATGCTGTAAAAAACGGGTCAAGTGTCGATTGAGATTATTTGTCTATGAAAAGTAGTGAAATCTCACAACAGCCAAGTTTAGGAGTTGAATAAAAAAAAAAAAGAGTAATTTATCACTTTAGCTAAAATCTGTCCTATCTATTTACTCTTTGAATCCAATTTTTTAGAGTATACTATGCCTAATTGTATGAGGCTAAAGCATTTTAATTAATGACAAGACAATAAGGACAAGAATAAACTACTACGGTTCCGACACCTCTTTACTGCACATGACGGCATTTTTAAATATTTTACTAAACACGTCAAAACCATCACCCGGCCGAGGCCTGGGATGATAATGGTGGGCGACTGACATACCATGGTGTGAATGTGAGCGTGCGTGCTCGTACGTTTAAGCGAATTTACTTACTATGAGTGATTCACCGCTATCTTAGTGAACATTCCGTCCGCCTTTTCTATACGTATAAAGTCGCTTCCCACTGTCTGTACGCTTAGATCTTTTAAACTACGTAACGGATTTTAATGCGGTTTTTACTACCATTAGATATTTTTTGAAAGAAGGTTCATATTAGTTATGTTTTTGTATAGTAGAGAAAACCACAGTAAAACTTTGCGCGACCTGAGAATCGAACCTAGTACCTCGAACATAGCAGTCGCGTTTAGGACCACTAGAAACTATCAATATTAAAGCGATAAACTCTAAATCAGGCTATTTTAAATGTAAAATACACCACTTTGTAAATTGTACCCGTGCGAAGGTGGGTCGCTACTTTAAAACAATTACACGGCAACTTTCTACACACTGTCAAAGGAGGGTGGTAGAAATCTGCGACCGACTGGGTAGCCAATTGAAATAAACAGCGTATAAAATGATGATAATCCCATCATAATAACTGGCTCCGTCCGATTATGACATATAGCTGCGCTGCATTCGCACATAATATGTCAAAATCGAACATACACACATTCCAAGTCCTCCAATCACGAGTTCTATATAAAATTAAGAATGCCCCCTGGTTCGTTCGACAGGTAGACCTTCATAGAGCTATAAAACTCCCCTCGATCGAATCTTACATCGAGACCGCGTCGAATCACGCGAATCCGTTGATCAAAGCCGCCGCGACTTACGTTCCAGTCCCAAACGCCACCAGCTTACAGCGCCGACCACGTAACTTCGTCACCGATCCCGATGACAAACTCGAGAAAAAAACCGCGTATTACTCAACCGTCTCTCTAAACAGAGCGTGTTCGCGCCCACGCCCGCGTAACCTCCGTTCCCTCCGCAGGGGACGGGCGGCTAATTTCGCTCCCGCACACCCACCGCCGCAACCTCCGCACCGTGAAACCCTTGAGTCTGGTAGGCGCCCGCGCGATAAAAGTGACACTTTACGTGCAACACTTAGCTATCCACATACAAACGTCACACACACATATGTACATACGTCCACACCTCACACGTATATAGGTTCTGTAAGGAACCTTTTTTTTGCACTAGATAGTGTAGAACATATTTCAGATTACTAAATACACATACACATGTTCCTTCCTTCCTCCCAGGAGGAAGGAAGGAACATGTATATCTGTATATGTTAGTTTAGCTCGATTCTACGGATAGGGAATTAGTCAGATCGCGACCTCATTGCAATCGCAACAACAGCCCAAGCCGAGGTCCGGCCACTTTGGCACCCTTGTGCGCTGGTTGTCCACGCTTTCGCAGCTGAGTGCCTTAAGTGCTCGCCCCCAAGCCCGGTAAAGTAGTAAAAGCCGCAGCGGCTCTGTTTTTGGATAGGGCCCCTAAGGCTAACAGCAAAGTCACACAGAAAAATTTTTTTTATAATAACTCTTTTGGTTTGTACGTGTTTCGGGATTAGCCATGTATATAATACAGCTACCGAGAGGCTGTAACCCAGCATGACAGCGACAACCGCTGATGAATACTCGATCTCTCTGCGGTCGCCGTTGTTTTAAGATTGTACTGTGCTTACCATCTTGCCGTCACAAAGCGGTGTTACTATAAAAAACCGTTAAGAATAACATAGGCAATTCATTAGGAAGAATGCATGACATGTTAATAAAAGGAAAATGGCTACGTTACAAAAAATGAGACGCATCATAAATAGGAAATCCCATTACTAAGAGTTTATTAAAAAACAATACCTATATGGTTTGAATGGAAGTGATAATAGTTATAAATCCATATTCTTCACATGTTATTCTCCTTTTTCACATATTTTCCCCCTTATAATAATAATATATAACACAGCCAGTAAACGCATAATAAATTAATAATACTGACATACAAACATAAACCAATGAATGAATACATTCAATTGATATAATTTATTGGATCCAGTTAAATATTTCGTTACATTTTTACGGGATCAGTAATGCGGGACTACATTGCGGGATCCGCGGGACTTGCGGAACTAGAAAAAATGTAATTCGAAGAAAAATGGGAACAGATGTCGTTCTAAATATTTATTCACTGATGAGCTCATGATCTTGTCTCTCAATATGCCTGCGGCCTATAGTAACTGGTCGATAAAATGATTGATTTTGCTCGTTTTGAAATAATAACAATATTACAAAGTATTAAACCTTATTAAACCAGAAATTTTAGTATAATCGAATAAAAGTGTTGAGCCGGACTTGCGTTTTCCGCTGCCGGGAAACAACATGTTACAAAATGGGGTCGAATTTAAAAAATTAAATTTTAAATACTATCATTATTTCGGAAATACAAGGTGTCCAGAAAGGGTATCGGGTATTTGTTTTCGCGCCATATTCGAAACGGGGCGTCTAAAGGGTGCGGGGAGAGGTTCGTGGCGTCCGCCATTTTGTGGAGTTTTAGTCACGATGGAACAGTACTCGGGGACGCATCGCGCATTTTGCGTACGAGCTTATTATCGTAATAGTGATTCAATAGTGATTGCTCAACGTCTCTATCATGCGGAATATCGTACACGCCACGCGCCAAGTGACGATAGCATTAGGAAATGGATCAGGATGTTCGAGAATACAGGTGCGACAGTTAAAATTCAAAACTCTGGTCGTCCTCGTTCAGTTCGCGATGAAGAAACAATTGAAGAAGTTGAGGCGTCGGTTCGTCAAAATCCGTCTTTATCCATCCGAAAGCGAAGCCAAGCGTTGAACATCAAAAAATCGTCTTTACATTCGATTTTAAAGAAAGACTTACATCTAAAAGCCTATAAAATTCAATTGGTTCAAGAATTGAAGGATACGGACTATGCTAATCGACTGAATTTTGCGAACGAAATGCTGCAGCGATTTAACAACTTTAACAACATACTGTTCAGTGACGAAGCAAATTTTCACCTGAATGGTCATGTTAATAAGCAGAATTGTCGGTACTGGGCAGTGGAGAATCCGAAACGAAAGCATGAACGACCCCTGCATAGCCCAAAGGTCGTTGTTTGGGCCGCTATGTCTGCTAAAGGCATAATTGGTCCTTATTTTCATGAAGATCAACGAGGCCGAGCAATTAATGTGAATAGTGACCGTTATTGCGATATGTTGCGAAATTTTTTAGTCCCAGAGTTGCAGGAGTTTGCAGGTTTCAACTCAAGAACACTTGCCATACCTCAAATGACTCAATGGAAGTTGTTAACGAATTATACCCTAATAAAGTCATTTCGCGAAGGGGTAACATCAACTGGCCTCCCAGAAGCCCCGACCTTAGCCCGCTTGACTATTTTGCATGGGGATACCTTAAAAGTAAGGTTTATCAAAACAATCCGACGAATCTAACCCAGTTAAAGCAAAACATCAGGTCAGAAATGGCAGCAATATCGATAGCTATGTGTCAACGTGTTATCGCCAATCTTCGTTTCCGTTTAGAAGAGTGCCAGCAACGTAACGGTCATCATTTGGATAACATCATCTTTTCCAAATAATTCTCCAATTCATATGCTAATAATAAACAATAAACTTTTTTATTGCATACAAATAATTTTTGTTTCATTGAACTTACAAATACCCGATACCCTTTCTGGACACCTTGTACTATCAAAAATTTATTTTATAAGAGTGCAATTTTTAAATCTAATTATGTTTTATTTCATATAACACTTCGAAAATCCATGAATATAAAACCACTTAGAACAAAATGTATTATTTTTTCAGCCCTATAATTCCCGCGTATTCGCGGTATTGGATTCCCTAATCACCTGAGACAATTGACTTGATTCGAAAACTTATTGTAGAAATGCCGACCAAAGCCAGGTGTTTTCGGTTTCGAGCTTCATATCAGTGAGCTAGGCAACTAGAGTTTGGTTTGCCATAGAAAACAATATTATAGTATAACAAATAAAATTCAGGTCAACAGTAAAGTAATTATTTTCCCTAACAAAATTATGAGGAAATAAAATATGTTTTAATATTTTACTTGATTTTGGGTCAAAAGCTTGTCGAGGCCGAATTGTTAAAGTCAGAGGAATATACATCCGACGCGGCGACGTTCGCGATTTCGTGTCTCATATCAACTTGTTCGGCTATCATCGAATTGTTAGCAATTCATTTACATTAACTAGGTACTAACTCAAACGCAAGGCTGCGCAAAACCCAGGCCCGCGGGCCATAAAGTGGCTAGTCAAGACAATTAAATTAGCCCACCAGCAGCAGAGCTCGGCTACAGCCACGTGGTTGATATCGTGCTATTTAACTTTTAATTATTATTAAACTATGGTTAAATAAAAGCTTTGTTCGTTACAAGTATCTATCTACTAGCTGACCCGCGCAACTTCGTTTGCGTCATATAAGAGAGAGAGAGAAAGTGTTAGAGTGAGTCGTAGGCACTGTATTATAGGTACCGACCGCCATCCCACATTATTCTGCATAATAAAAATGCGCTCGCGATACTTGATCATTATTTTGCTGCGGAGTTATTTTAAAACTGCTATATCTCCTAAGATATTCATTTACATCAATTACTGTAAAGGGCAATTTTGTTCAAAATTAAATAGTTGTGATAAATAACGTATTTATTTCGATAATGATTAATACCATGTATATACATACAAACACCTTCGCAAATAATTCACTATTTTGGAACAAATTTTATTACCATAAAAAAATATATTGAGGACACCTTAGAAGATAGCCATATGCTATCGCAGACTTTTTTGTAAAACTTTTTAAGAGAAACCATTTCGTCACATGATTGTTGCGTAACTTTAACCATTCACGCAGCGCACGCAGTGGAAGCTCTCAAACAGAATAAATTTTCCCCGTTTTTGCAACATTTTTCATTGATGCTCCGCTCCTATTGGTCGTAGCATGATGTTATATAGCCTTCCTCGAGAAATGGGCTATCCAACACTAAAACATTTTTTTGCATTCGAACCAGTAGTTTCTGAGATTCGTGTGTTCAACCAAACAAACAAACAAACTCTTCAGCTTTATAATATTAATATAGATTTAAATTATGATAATAAACAAGTATTATTCAGGAGGTGGACCACAGCATAGTAATACGAGGCGACATGCTAGCTGACATGGAATCGAAACTATAGCCCACCTCCAAAATGAATTGGGCCATCTTGAACTAGTGAATTGGCTGACGTGAACAAAATACTTGAGGGAATATGTATGCTTGAATAATATTATATAATAATTTTATTCATAGTAGTATCATAGCACCATAGAGAGTGAAAAACAAAATTATAGATTTTTCGGCATTTGAAATCATCTATATGGCGTTATGGTATTTCCCATGAGTTGAGGTCTTAACACTTGTGTCATACTATAGGTACATCTGAAACCTTGCATCATTTCATAAGAAATGAGGAAAAAAAATTTGAGGCTTGATTCTTTCATTTGATTAAATTGAAATAAGAAACAATTACAAATATTATTAGTTATATTGTTTACTAGCAACCACCCATAAATTCATTCTCTTTAATCTATAATAATTAGTTAATAATCTCCACTCCTATAAGGCAAGAAAACAAATAGCTGAATGTGTAGTGCTTATAAAAACCATAGTTTCTTAAAACTTTAATCAGTTTTTATTGAATGCAGATATCATATAATTTTTCTTTGTTAGATAATGGTCAAGTATCTAAGGAGTAAAACAAAAAAAAATTATCAAAATCTATCTGTTTCGGTGATGCATGCACAACCGAAAACCTTTATCATTTTATTTATATAGAATCAATGTTATTATTATATATTTAATACATAAAAAATATAAACCAACCTAAATTAATTTTCACAGACATGTTAGAAGTATATTCATCATAAAACCAAACTCGAAAGCAGTTTTAGTGGTTATTTATATTTAAGAAAAAAACAATAAAATTATTAAATATTGAGGATAATATTTATTTTATACTACATAATAATAGGTATAAAACATCTATTTTTTTATAGTGAGCCCTTTGTATACTGGAATAAAACCTACAAAATTACCTTTAAGTTAGGTGCATTTAAGGTTTAAAACTGTGAAATAGCAATTTAACTCATACACCAGTTTAAATTATAATGACTTCTACTTGATTTATTTTTTACACTTTTTTAAACCTGGCATTTAATCAAAATTATATGTGGTGTTAAGTGATTATATGCAGATAGAATGATCCTTAAGGCCTATAAAAGAGAGTAGCTCATATATACAGTTACCTGAGCACAAACAACACACATAATAAAATAATTTTGACTTGACAGAGGTAGCTTGAAAGGAGACTGTGGTTAAACATATTTATATAGTATATTTATTTTATACCAGTAATATTATTGTTATTGTATACCTACTTATTTTACAACAGCTTCGAAAATTTTAAAGAAGTTGGAATTATCAATCACGAATTAATATGTGTAACATCTTGTAATGAAATATAATATTAAATAATAAATTTGTACAAAAGTATCGGGCAGTAGTTTTACATTGTGTAAAAAAATATCGGGTCTGTTATCATGTTACGTTTATCGATATAGCTCCATCCCTATCAGTTTCTCTGACTCTGGTGTAAACTTGTATGTGTGTAAACGTCATATTTTTATAAAATAATGCATACATAATGTAAAAAAAGACGCTCGTTCAAGTTTTCACAGGAGCTGTCATCGAAAAAATAAAGAAATGGAAATGGTATAGCTATGCCCCACGGTTTCAGTTTCATCAGTGTTTAATTTATCCGAGAAATATCGCGCCGCCAACGCTCTCATATCGCGCCGCCAACGCACCTGTGTAGTCTATTATAATTGTTCTTCCTGCAAGGACCAATTATTTTAAATATTCATTATCTCCTAAACTATGTGGCCAAATAGAACACTCTAAAGAGCAATTAATTTCATAAAATTGTCTTTATGATGTTCAAGTAACTTTTGTTTGTAAGGATTAATATGCCATGTCTAAAAATAATGTTTATAAATCCCTGGACAAATCAATTTAATTTTTCATTTTCTCCTAAAATATGTAGCCAAATAGGACACTCTAAAGAGCAAAATTTAACTTCATAAAATTGTCTTTATGATGAATAACTTTTGTTTGAAAAGATTAATATGCCATGTCTAAAAATAATGCTTATAAATCACTTTTTAATATTCAACAAATCTTTGAGATAATATGTATGAGATAGGCATATGCTATCACTGACATTTTTTAGATATACTAAGTACCAATATTATTATAGAACATTGTATTTCCGTATCATTAACGAATACGCCAGCGCACGCTGTTAAAGCAGTTTTGGGAGGGCATCGACTTACGTAACAAAAATCAATATTTAAGGCTATCTGACAGGTGTAGTCTAATCTTAAATAGCCGTAGTATTAATCTAGAGACTGGCTATCATATACGAAAATAATTTTTCGAATCTGACTGGTAGTCCCAGATATTAGCATGTTTAAACAAAAAAAAAAACATTTCCGCTTTATTATATTAGTATAGAATTACAAGCGAAATTTTGATTAAAATTTGACTTAGTAGGATAGTAGAGATACTGTTTTACTAATACTATCACCAGTATCACATGGGAGTCAAATACACCATTTGTTTCATAGTAAGAGGGAATATAAAGTTAAGCCAAAGCAACTGAGAGTTCATGAAAAAATAATAAAAACTGATTTTTGTATACAAAGTGAATAACTAAATAAATACTGTGAGCTCATGAAAAAATAATATAAACAGATTACAGTATACAAAGAAAATGAAAGTTAAGAGTTTTGTGAGAATACAGATAAACAAAAGAAATTGTTTACTCATGTTGATTACTTACAATTAATACAACACATTACTCATTTTTTTTATAATTAATTTTTATTTTCGATATAATTTTTTTATTGTGGGTTAAGGTTACTAAGCCCACTCAATGTTAAATATTTAACTTTATCTTTTATATAAAAAATTTGAACACAAATGAGAGTAACTTTGTTATTTATGTAATAAACATACTGTACTTTAAAATACACTGAAATATGTAAAATATTGAGAACAGAAAATTGATTTTTGAGGGTAATGTTTAAGAATTTCTTTCAAGAAATCCCTGTGACATTGGAAATATTAAATCTATTTTTGTGAGGATAATTCACATAGGATGTAATAGATATTTTAATTTATTAATTGTTATATTATAAGGTTTTATATGCAATAAACTTAATAAACAGTTGTGAAATATTGTGAAACACTTTAAATCCTTACTTTAGTCAGTAGATAAACTAAGATCCCAGTGATTCTAATAATATAAAGAAATAAACTTAGTTAAAAACAATATTGTAGAAGGTAGGTTCCTCTGGAACTACTGATCTAATTCTGAAAATTATTACATTGAAACAAAGCAATTTCTCCCTAAATGGCATATGCTATATTTTATTCTTTTAAAATTGTTAGATATATGATTAATGTTTTTTTCATACAGCCATTTAATTAATCATGTAATAGGGTAAATAAGCAGCTGATATACAATACAATATATGTACATATTTAACACTCAGACACACAATTGACAATTATGCTCACCACACACAAGAATCGAATCTGCAACCTCTGGGCTCAATAATAGGGTTTAATACCACTGTGCCAAAAGGTGACTCATTCATTATAAAACAGAATATAAAAAAACAGTCTACAACCATCTGGAAGACAATAGCTTTCTAGTAATGAAAGAATTTTATAGAATCAGATCCCTAGTTCCAGAGATTAGCCCTTATAAACTCTTCCTTTTTATAATGTTAGTATACTACCCATGCGCAATAAGTTGAGACTCGCCTGGAATGCAACCCTCCGCCCGCTACCCCTGTAACTTCCCCTCAAGCTCCCATGTTGTACTGTAGGAATCACCATTTTTTAAACATCTTACTTAGTCTCGTACTGGCTTACATCACGCAACAACGACATGCACCAATTTTGATTTTATAATCTTATTTGATACCTTTTCCTTAATAGTTATTAGAGTTACTGCTATATTTTATTGTTATTTTTTAAAAACTTTACATAATGGAGAGAGAAATCTCCTGTTAAAAGTGTTGGATGCTTGTAATAGCTCAAGTATAATGTATTATTATAATTATTATTATGTATTATTGTAATATTTATATAAGGCAGCATTGTTTGGAGTACAACACTAGCTACATTACAAAAACTAGACTTGTAATAGCTCAAGTATAATGTATTATACTTATTATATATTTATATTTATATAAGGCGGTGTTGTTCCAAGTACAACACTCACTACATTACAAAAAATAGCAGACAAAGTCGCGGGTGGAAACTTGTTGTGCAACACAGTACAACCATGCCTCTGTGGTATCACCACCCCCAGATCTCAACTTATTACGCACGGGTAGTAGGTAGTTATTAATGTGAACAAACAGTCATGGGTGATTACTAGTTTACTTAACAACTCTTTTCGTTACAAAGAGCATAATGAGCATTTCAAGCAAATTGACTTTTTGATACATTCTTGCTTTAGGTTTTCCCACTCTTTTGTTCCTTGTTTTTGAAATTAAGTATGCTACAATGAAAAAACAAATGGTAATTTCTACCAAAGATAATAAGATAAAGCGAAACACCACTTTTGTTCGAAACCAGGTCATAAAACAATATTTATTTACATTATAAGAGCAAACTTGTATAGAAGTATAAAATATAATTTTTTATAAAATTAAACAAGTAAGTATAAATATTAAAGAGTTATGCAAGAGTGTTTTTTGCTGATTGCCAAAAGTATGTAACTTGGAGTCACACCATTACACCAGCAGAAATAATTGTTATAAAATGATAATGTATATAACTATAAATGTGAATGACATGTATATTTTACTTGTCAAAGTCTACTATATTACTAATGAAATAGACACAGAATCCAACATCTTCAATTAAATATTTCTTTTTTATTCATTAAATCTTTTTTTTTTATCTTTTTTTCGGAAGGCCTAGACAAACATTTATTGATCAAATCGGAGACATTCTGAAGAAAGGTAAGGTCAAGAATACTCTAAACCGACGAGCATGCATGAAAAGATTAATGAATGTCGAAGAAGCGAAAGTGGTATGCCAGGATCGTAGCAGGTGGAAGGACGTGGTCTCTGCCTACCCCGTTGGGATATAGGCGTGATTTATGTATGTATGTAATCTTTTTACAAAAGTAAAATCAAATATTTCTTAGAAAGTACAATTACTCTAACATTTTATTCTATCATAGATGTTAGTGCTGAAAATAAATATTTAATTTGATTAATTGATTTTTGAAATATTTGCAAATGTAGATAATTTGCAATCAAATCAAAATCGCCTTCATTTAGTAATATTAAAAATTCATTATATTTTTAGATAACTAACACTTACCATAAGTATATTGAATCACTTAACAATATGAGTGTACAACCTACAATAGGCATAAACCAGGTACACAAGTGTCAAACTTAAAATAACCATCTGTGTTTTCTTCATTTAAATTACCTGATATATTAAAAGGGCTATGATCTTCTGTTTATATGGAATGTATATAACATATTAAGGCTAATAAGGCATAAAACGAGAACACTCATACCCAACATCTTCAAAAAAATAGGCTTTTAATTATTTTTGACATTATACTTCGCCATTTTCGCCTACCTACCTACTTATTTTCATGGTACACCAGCTCAACACCACAAAAACTAGACAATATATCATATTATCTTACTGAATAAATAGAGATAAAGAGAATATTATAAATTTATCGACACAACATACAAAACGTTCCAAAAAAGCAAAAGATCCTTCTTACCTCAACTTCAGTGTTCGCAGATGCAGACGAAATTTTTTGATCCGAAATAGTTTGCTGGTCGCTAACAGAATTGTGTTGAACTTTATTGTCTTCACACGGTATAGTTGTAGTTGTTTTATCCGGAGCTTTTGGTTCCTTATCATACTCCGGTGAAGGAGCCATCTTGAAGGAAGAGCAGTCAGATGACACAAGTCTTATGACTTTTTTACACCAAAATCACTCTTCTCCGTGAGAAAATGTCTTTAGCACTAACTAACTACTAAAATAAATCATAATGGTTTAATTTTCCTTTATCATAACTAAAGTTCTAACCATTCGCAAACACGAATTCATCATTTTCGACAGATTCCAACCAACATTTTTAACGACTACACACATGCCCTCTAGTGTATTGCGGCCAAGATGTCAAAAAAGGAATACAGATAAGAAAACTTTTGCATAAAAAAATACAACTATAGATTAAACATACCTTTAGTAAACTGAATGTTGTATTGCAATCATAGGCCATTAAGTAGACCTAATAATTATAATCTTAGTAAGAATTAAAATTAATAAACTTCTTACAAAATATTAATGAAAAGCACTACAGATTGTTTGTGACTCTCTGGTTGTGACCACAGAGTACATTTGTTTAATAGTACCAGACAGAGCAAGTAATACCAAAGACTAAAATAACTATGGAGGGTAGAGGTAAGGAGAACCATCTCAGTATATTAAAAAGTGTCCACTGAAAGGCAGCAAATTAAGATGGCGCCACAATAGCAAATGGAAAGTATTTAAAAATAGCGCCATATAAAAATCAAAAACTTTTATGTATCTGTTAACTTCGCTATTGTTAAATAATTAATAAAAATTTATTATACATACTGTTGGTCGAAAAAATGACAGACAAACAACAAAAGTTTATAACAATCGAATCACTATCTGTGTTATCTAAGCAGCTTTACAGGTTATATTCACTAAATTACATTTGACTACGTAAATAGTTCACGTTTTAAATACTGCATATCTCTTAACTACGAAAGTCACGAAAATATTAAATTTTTCAACCCAGCACACTTGACTTTGTTTATAACTGCTAAATTCATATCATTTCCTTTTCCGACACTAGCGCTAATTTGACGAGTCTTCAAACCATAATTTGCTGCTTACAGGTGGACACTTTTTCAACTGATTCCCCATACTAGATGGTTCTCCTTACCTCTACCCTCCATAAAAAAAAAAGTGTGTGTGTACCAGAGTACACAGGTAAGAAGTGAAACTTCTTTACGACATATCATTTTTCTACTATTTGCAACTTAACGAAAATGGGGTAGATAAGGCTTAAGCCTTAAGAAAAACATTTTTTTCCGTATTAAATTAAAGCTATTTTATTATTATAGACATGCATACAATTAGTAATTTATTTTATCATTGTTCTTATTATAATATCATTGCTATTTATTTATTGTATTCTATTTACAAGTTATGAATAAATAATTGGAATTATCTTTTCGAAGCAATACAATTATATGATGACAGTTAATCTTGTAGAAATGCAACGATTTTATAAAATTAAAAATGAATAAATAAATCATTAAAAACGAATAGTTAAAAAAGATGTACGTATACATATTTTTATTTTCTAATCGTGTTTTGTTTTATTTTTAAATTATTATTTAATTTATATTTTTTATTGTTTTTAGAATTAATAATCTTCACTAGATTTACAGTCATATTTATTAATACTTGCTAATTTTAACAGATTTATATACATTCACTGATACTTACAACCAAAAAGTGAGGTTAACCTCAAATAAATATTAAAATCATGCTCATACGTGTTGAATTTATAAAACGAAATATAATCACTCTCACTTTTCTTGTAAATTCACTTAAATTTGAATAAGTCTTTTTATTTTATCACTTTCAAATTAATATATTGTTATTCTTATTTCAAACCAAACTTCAAAACTAATATATTGTTGTTATTATTATAATATATTACATTATATTCTTTACGTCACTATACTAAACTTTGATAAAAAAAAGCAACATGGCGCGTAACCGAAAAACGTGACGATTGCTACAAAAATTTCTCCCCTAAGTCGATAAAGAAGTTTCACTTCAATAACTAATATAGTAGTACTCAGATTATTAAGATATAAAAATTTACAAAAATATATAGATTGTTACCAGAGATAAATATAAATGACCCAGTGACACTGGTAGAGTCTGGCCATCGAAAGCTGTCAAAGAAAACGGCGGCAATTTTAAAAATCTGAAGAAGCTGTTAACGCTAAATAAACACAGCATAAACGTAGTTGATACTATGGCGACTGAACTAAAGACTATTTGTTGCTGTACAAGCTTAATCCTATTTCTTTTTCAAACCTCTTACTAACGATCCGCGGACAGTGCCACGCGCGACCGCGCAACATAGGCAACCGTCGCGTCGCGCCATCTAACAAAAAAAAAAAAAATCAACACTCTCTCTTGACGGCGGCGTGCGGTTTAAACAATATAACAAATGGCCTCGCGAGTTCTCCGGTCAAATTAATAAGATAAGTGAGTGCTGTTCGACTGAAGGTGGAAGAACAAATTCCGTAAGTCCCAAATTTACAGCATTTACTAAAAAACTGTTGTTTTGACAATACAAACAGACACTTCAATTTTATTTAATTGTATAGGTCACTTGATATATTACTATCATTAAATCAAATATTTTCATGGTTACTTTTGGTATTGATAAGAGATGGCGCTGTCACGATTTTTGTACTGTGTATTGTTTGATTTTTTACATCGTGTTTAGGGGTTTGTTTTTTAAACGAATTACAATTTTATTTTTTTGTATAGATATACCAACTTGTAGCGATATCTGTACTAGTTTAGCGAAAGTGAGGAACAGAGAGTGAAGTTCCTCATCCGCCATAGAAAAGGGAGGATCCTCCGACCGTCACGAGCGTTATGTCTCACACCGAGGAACGGACCTAGGCTTGGGTTGCCGCTAGAGAGGGTCGTGACGGGTATGCGGGAGCGAAGTTGACCGCCCGTCCTCTGCGGTTGTCGTCGGGTTCTTGTATATATACTCAATTGTTCGGTTTTTCTATACCGCGATGTAGGATGTCAGTTGTGGCGGAGATGTCGCTATGTGTAGGATGCGTCAGTTGTGGCGAGAGTTGTCGCTACACTAGTATTAAAGGGCCATAATCTACCTTCTCTGGTAGAAATGGATAATTCAACAAAAATTACTTGCACCAACTCAATTACTCATGGAGAACTTACTACGCCGGCGCATTGAGTTAACACGAATTTGCGACAAAGCGCAGCAAAATGTTATACGAGGCAAGCGAATTCGAGAAATGAATGAGTCGACAGACCACTGTAGCGGTGCGGCTTGCGACTGTGCCTTAGCTGGTTCGCTGCGCTACAATGCCCTATGCTCCAAAACATTTGAAAGAAGTGGGCTTACTCACTAGTCGCAGTAAACTGAGTTGGTACAATAGCGCAGCTTAGTGCTGTGTTATCCATGTCTAATCCCTAGTACTTTTTAGTTTGCAATGCATCCCTCTTAGGGTTTCCAGGTTGGCATGTAATTCCCTATTTTGGGGGACATAATGTCGCTGGGGAAATTTTGAGGAAAGAAAATTTTGTCACCGGGGAATTCTTGGGAACTATCTTCATAGCCGTAATACTAGCTACTATTTCTTCTCAGGGTTCACAATTTAAAGCATGGCAGTTATCGTACCAGCAACTTCGAAATTATCGTATTTCCCTATATTGGACCAAAACTATCGTGCTTCACCAATTCCTGCACCAGAGGCCTTATTTTTTGAATTCTTATGTAGTTAAAATTATCGTATTTTGGTATAAATTTGAAAATTTGCTATCATACGAGGGCATGCAATTGTTGTAAATGTACTATAAGTACGTACAGTTGTAAACCCTGCTTCTGCTAATGCCATCTCTGATATATTAATTCAAAACACATACTCGCGTTTGAAAATATTTACTATTTTTTTTTATAGTAGGTCGACAAACTTACTGTATTGTAACTGTTGGATGTCAACTCTCTTTATCTTCATATGCTATTTCTTTTAGCGTCCCTGATTCAAAGATGGTAATAATTACAACAACGAATAATTTAATGCGTTATTCCAGCTTAATGTATAAGAAATTATTGAAGACTATTATTCTGCTGTCGGTTATCCTTTATTATTGATAAAAATAGCAATAACCGGCCGGCATTACTGCAACGTGCGAATGAGCAAACATTATGTAGGTAATATTACCTTTAGGTCTGAAAGAGAGAGCTTTTTACGCTTGTAATACTCAACATTACGATGCGAATTACGATTTTGACGTGACAACGTCTTATAATTCGATGGAGCCGGCTGCACGCACGAAAAAACATGACTCATGCGGCCTTACCTCGCTCTGAGGCGTTCCATTTAAGGCTTGAAGTGCAAGCGAAAGCCCGGAACGAGCGAAAAAGAGGCACAATCGGCCTCCGCGTACGGCAGTGTTCGACATCTGTCTCTCTCCTACATGAGTGAGCGATGCGTCCGCGTCGACAGCTGCTATTCAATAATACATTTACATGTTTTCGTCAAGTATGAAGTCCAGTGAAAAGTGAATGTGGTGTCAATTGTTTATAGCAACAATAATTCCGGCGATAAAGGTAATGATTCTTTCGATATTATTTGAAAAATGATATCATTCCATCAGTATTTTCTTATGACGTTGTCACGTTCAACTATCGTCAGTAAAACGACTTTACACACAACCGATTTTTTTTCGAAATTACGATTACAATCTATGCCTATGTTACTCCCACAATTAAGACGAATCTAACGACACCTTGCATGCTAAAACCCCTCAAGCCGTTTAGGCTACAGAGCGTGCCAAAGTAATAGACATATATACATACGCTCGAAAAACATAACCATCCTTTTACGCGGTTGGGTAAAAACAAAAATATTACGAGTGCATGTGCGTGTGTGTATGTGCACGCGCATGTGTTTCTGTAATTTTTATGGCAGAGAAAATTTGTATTTCATATTTTATATGGTACTTAAAAATTATGCCGCTGTAGTTATACTTTTTACGACAAAAAACAAACAAAAATTACGTCCATGAAACAAAAACCTATGGAAAAAACATTCTTGGAAGCTGAAGGGTCTCTGGAAATGTACGTAGCCAAACATACGGAAATGGAATGATGTAAACATACATTTTTGGATTCAAAAGCAACTTTAGAAATGAAAATGCACCGCACTAAATGTACCGCTGTTATTCAGGAAATATTTGCTCTCCATTTTAAAAAATCTCAGAGAGCAAAGGTCAGATCTGATTCTTACAGCTTAATCGTAGATGAATCTACTGATATATCTGTTCGAAAATGTCTCGGTGCTGTCATTAAATATTTCAGTAATACGCGAAATGAAATAGTTTCCACATTCTTAGCGTTGGTTGAACTGGAATCTGCAAATGCTGAAGGTATAGTTACTGCAATAATAGCCTTTTATTTACAAATTATTACTTTCTTATTGCTTTCTTCACTCAATTTTCTACTGATTAGGTGTGTCTGCAATTCCATCCTATTAGCAGTTTTTCATGCTTCCTGTAAAACATTTCCAAGAAATATATTGAATTTATGATTCGAAAAACTCATAATTGGTTAAAGCTCTCAGCGAAACGCAAAAGTGAATATAAACAGCTATATGAAAACATAAACTGCGGAGAAGAGCCATTAAATATACTTAAAACATGTGATATACGTTTTTTATCAATAGAAGCTGCTGTTACTTAAATTTGCTTTGTGGAACACTGAATAGCGTACAGGTAGCGATAAAAATATTTGAAAGTAAAACTTCTGATCACTTTTTCTTATATAACACCCTCTATGATTTAATAAGAAATTTGAGCACAAAAATAATATAACTAAGTCAGGGATGCAATTTGACAGTATCAATGTGAGAGATCAACTTTCTTTGAGTGCTTACCTCAGCTATGTATTTGAAACAGAGTTTAGCGAGTCCACGTTATTTAAGGAAGAAAAAAAAGCTATCAAGAAAAGGTGTGTCGAATTTATTATAAAATTAATAAATGAGCTGAAACAGAGAATGCCAGAAAACTTAAAACTTTTGAAAAACACGTTTTTTTTTTGCTTCATAATCTGTTTCAGTGATTTTGAAACAAAACAGAAGAATTGATAATTTTGTATAAGTCCTAGAAAGTATTGGATATACAAACAATATGGATGCCGTTATTCAGCAGTGGCAAACTGTGATCCTGCAGGTGATCCTGATACAGAGGACACAGTAAAATTTTGGGCTGAGATTCAACAGTCAAGAGATGCAGCTGGCAATTGTCCTTATAAGGAATTGTTTGTTGAGGCAAAAAAAGTAACGAGCATATCACATTCAAATGCTGACATCGAACGCGTATTCAGCGTAATGAATGCTGCCAAAACGAAGTTACGAAATTAATTAAAATTAAAAAAATTAACACCATTCGTATGATAAGAACTGGACTAGTTGTTGACAATAGCACCTGCTATAATTATCAGCTTCCAAGTGATGTCATACGCATAATAGGTAATTCAGAAAAATATCTAAAAAAAACTAACGAAAATGATCAAAATGACTTTTCAACTTCAATGAAAGAAGATATATGATTATTTATTGTCGATTTCTTATCATAACATGTATGTAGATTACGATGAAACGAATTTGTACAATACCACTTATTCCTTTACCCCGTGTTTTTCTTACAAATAAAGATTTAACGCGAAATCTAGCGCTTTTTCACCGTTTTTAGCACCCAATATGTTTTTTCATCTGGCTGCAGTCAGTGGTTTGGGGAAAAGTTGCTGAAATCGTACCAATTTGGTGAAATTTCTTAGCCACCTTGGGAAATTTTTGATAATTCATTCTGGAGACCCTGACTGTATAGAATAGAGTAAGACATAGGAACTTGCTGGGGATGTGAATTTCTGTGTGTGAATTGATGTGAAATAACATAATAAAATCGATTCATTAATAATTGATGTTTGTTCATAAAATAATTGACTTTTTTTATAATCTACTTTTTTTCATATTTTCTTGAGATTTAATTAAAACCTGAAATATTTAGAATCATAACTTTCTTAATCAATTCAAAATAACATATTTCAATAAAAAGAAAAAAAAAATTTGTTAATAACGGACAATGCCCATTCTTGTACCAAATTTTGCTGTATAGTAAGATTGAATAATAAGTAACCAATGTTTTTTTTTATATTACTTTACGACCTTTTATCCTCGGAATTAGGTTTTCAAAGTAGGGATATTCTTTAAACTTTTAAAAGTGGTATATGTATACAAATATAACAAAGCGGAAGTGTTTTTATGTTTGTTTGCTTAAATACACTAATCTCTGAAACTACCAGTCTGATGTGAAAAATTATTTTTGTATGCGATAGCTTGGTTCACAAGGAATAGTCCATCAAGATCCACGTCCTAACTAGTCTTTAATATTGATTTTTGTAAAGTAAGTCGGAACACGAACCTCTCCCAAACTGCTTTATCCACGTGTGCTGTGATAATTTTTAGTTGTACGTAAATACATGTTGTACAAAAATATTGGGCCTGGTACATCTTTAAAATAGTCCGCAATAGCATATGTATATATCTTATGCATAACCCACAATAAGCTATTATATAACAAACTATGGTTTAACATTAAAAAGTGATTTAAGATCATCATTTTACACATGGTATATTAATCCTTACGAACAAGAGTTACTTTATCTTAAAGACAATTTTATGAAGTTAAATTTTGCTCTTTTGCATATTATTTGGATACATAGTTTAGGAGATAATGAAAATTTGAAATAATTTGTATTTAGGGGAAGAACAATTATGATAGGCTACACGGGTGTACTGGCGTTGCGATGTTTGTCGTATAAAATTAACACGGGTGAAACCGTGGGGCACAGCTAAAAATTATTATACACTGCGTAAATAGTTCCAAAGATGCGGGTGGTGCGTTCCATTACTTGTATTACAATCCTTTTGAACACAAAAATACAATATTAAATTAAAAAACAACTCATTATTTAATTATAAATAACGTTATTTATGGGGGATATATAAGGGCGATTGAAGTTATTGGTGGGATCTTAAAATGACATGATTTGGTATTTGGTTTTTATTTTTGACTAACTGACTCACGAATCTTCGTCTGCGTCACATGAGAGAGAGAGAGAGAGAGGGTTAGAAAGATTCGATCGTAGGCACCTATAATACAATTCTAAAAGAGCTGAAACTTTCTTTACTTTGCTGGGGATTTATTTTAAAACTGTGATATCTCCTAAGATATTTATTGAAATCAATTGATGTCAAGGACAATTTTGTTCAAAATGAAATACTTGTCATGAATATTTTATTTTAATACAGTTAATACCATGTTTATAGACACACCTTCGCAAATAATGCATTATTATATTTATTAAAGAACAAATTATATTACCATAAAAAAGGTTATATTGAGTCAACTTTAATAGATAGCCAAATGCTATCACGGACTTTTTTTAAACTTTTTAAGAGAAACAATTCTGTCACAGATGATCGTTGATTAACTTAAAGCATTTACGCAGCGCACGCAATGGAAGCCCTGAAAAGTAATAATCCTTCCCCTTTTTTTTTTGCAATATTTTTCATTGATTCTTCGCTTCTATTGGTCGTAGTGTGATGTTAAATAGCCTATAGGTCTTCTTCAATCAATGGAATATCCAAAAAAATATTTTTTCCATTTGAAGAAGTAGTTCCTGAGATTAGAGGGTCCAATCAAACAAACAAACAAAGAAACTCTTCAGCTTAATAGTAGTGTTATAGATCCATTAACTTAGGTTTTAGACCCTATATTATATAATACTGGTAGCGTTTTGTGTGATATAGCTTGCGCATGTGAAATGGATTATAAATAGTATAAACTGGAAGCATACATTTCGATGTGCCACAAAAACTCCCTAGAAAGTCTTAACAAGGGAGCCACCATCTTGTTTACCTCTTTATTCACTTGATAATGGCAGTAATGGTTTTCAATAAAGAGGACTAGTTGGCAAGTTAGTAAGAAGGGTGATTGAATACCCACTGTCACAAAAAAATTACATTAATTTCACCAAAACAAAAATCGCCAGTGAAAAAAAAAACAATTTTTTAAAAATTTCAAATCAATTTACAAATACAATAAAAAAAAAAATAGTCGATTATTAATTGATTTTTTTACATCCCTAGACCTGGTTGGCTTTGCCTTTGTATTTTTGACATTTTGCTTTAGTGTGTCTTGAATTCTTGAAATAGTTTTTTTCCTCAAATTGTGCTAACATTATTTAGCTCGAATATGACTGAGACTAAAGAAAATATTTTCTTATTTGTCCCGAATATAATTGGTAAGTAAGTTTTTTAGATACCGCAAATAAATTTATATTTATTATGATTGTAATATCATCTGTATTGTTTGTTACAGGATTTGGGAGAGTAGTACTAGCGATTATAGCATTTTATTTTATGCCTACGCATTGTGTATTTGCTTGCACCTGCTACGTTACCTCGGCTCTGCTCGATGCTTTCGATGGCCATGCTGCGAGATATTTCAACCAAAGTAAGTAGCCTTTAAGGTCATGACTTTATTAAATTAGGCTTCTCGCAAAACAATTGTATTGCTTCATAAACTAATTAGATTTAATTTATTAAAAAAAATATGTTCTTTATAGGTTTTAGCTCACAATCTCATATGATGTTAAGTGACAATGTGTCCCAAGATGATAACATGCTAAGCCTAGTGGACCCATGCTGCAAATGTAGCTGTCAGAACAAACCTATAGGTGGTTGACGATATAGGGCCACTTCGCCTGTTTGCGACCATTCTCTAATTCTAGGTTAAATATCTCCCTAGACTTTAATGATTTTTGATGTAGGTTTTTTTTGGTGGTCAACATAATATATTGATATTTGATGATATAGTGTTTATTTTGCGATTAATTAATTTAATAAATAATGAAAAACATAACACCTGAAGTGGGGCAATTTTACAGATTTCTGGTCACTTTGCCTAGTTGATGGTCACTTGCTAATCAGTTTGTGGCCATCATACTTGTAGTTTAAGAATAAACCTTACTAAGTAATAAGAAAGTTCTTATTTTTAGCAATGAGAAATGAAGGAAGTCATTAGGCACGATTATTTTATTTTATATTTTAATACTATAATTTGACTTTTAACATAACTATTTGTTAGTCTTTTAAAATATCTTGACTAGCCCAAACAGCAGTCTCACATAATTAACATCTGAAATCGGATTGAGCTGCCGCAGTGTAAGATATTTTATGTAATTATGTGCATTTTAGATGATACCAGCTCATGCAATCATCACAACTGATATTCTTCTCAGCATCATCTTCAGTATCACTGATAAGTTCTTCCTTACATGCATCACACTTTAATTTATTGTGCACTCCAGTATATTCCTTTTTCTTTTTTCCTTCTACTTTCCTTTTTTTCTTTAATTGTTCTGGTTTCTTAGCTTCTCTTTCTATTTTTCTTTTCCTTATATTGTCTTCCTTTTTGTAATCTAATTTTATAAAATTCTATTACTGGTCACCTGAAAAAGTAGTGGCCATAAACTGGCTGATGAAAATATAGTTCCCGGTCACCAAAAGAAGTAAATTTACTTTTGCTATATTTTTCACAATATCAACAATTTGGCCGAATTCTGGATACCAGACTTTAACCATAATATTTTACAGAGATAGTATGCTATAAATGTTAATATCTAAATGATTTTATTAAAAAAACAACATATCCATTACATTATAAAACCTAGATTGCAAACATGTGGCCGGGGTTTTAGGTAATGTTAAAAATCATAAACCACTTTGCTGACCAGCTAATTAAAACTAGAAATTCATAATAATTTGATTGTTTTCACTTATAAATCTATTAATTATACATATATGTTACATTTATATTTAGTAACATAAGTAAGTAGCAAGTAAATAAGCTTAAAGTTACCTTTTAAAATGGGACTGCACTATTTTTTATTTTTTTATTTTGTCACATATGGGCACTGTATATTTTCAAATCATGACTAACATCAATCTAAAAATGATCACAGAGTATAACAGCCATAAGAAGTTCATAGAACTTCATACAAATCAAATGGTGTAATTATTTGAAACTAAGATTTGTTACTATTTCTATTACTTTGATAAAATGTGGAAATGGTCGCAAATTGATGTAGGCCGGCAAACCGGAGAAGTGACCCTATTCTCATCTTGATGGTAACTAGCCAGGAGAGCATTATTTTAAATATATACTACAATTAAATGTGCTAAATTAAAGATGTATCCACAGATAATATGGATTACATGAAACTTATTTACTTGGAGGTAACTGCAAAGTGGGAATACTGAATATTCTTTATTTAAATTATTTTTTCTGATATACAAGTATTGCAAAGTAATAGAAAAAGCAATAGTCCTTCATGTAAGGTTATAAAAATATATTAAAATAATTATTGAGTAGTTTGGATAGTAAATAAACATATTACTAATAAATAAATTAAGTTATTTTTACATTATTAGAATATATTAGGGGGCATCAATTAATTACCTGGGGTGTTTTTGACAATTTTGGTAAGATTTGACTCGAAGCCCTCCTCCAACCCAATATATCACGTGAGTTTTTTCAAAATTGGTAATTTCACTGTAAATATGTTGGAGTTAACAATGGCACAATTTGCAAAGTTAGGTAAAAGTGAACCTGACTTTCATGCTTTCTGACCTAAACCCCCTATATTCATCACATTTGTAAACAATACTGTAACTTGCAGGTACTAAATTTGGAGCCATACTGGATCAGCTCACTGACCGTGCTGGTACTGCTGGCCTGATGACAACACTCGCAACATTCTATCCTAAATATACCTTTTGGTTCCAAGTATCCATGGTTATTGATATAACTTGCCACTGGATTTACCTTCACTCATCAACTCTTCAAGGAAAGACATCTCACAAGTTCATAGATATGTCAGAAAATCCAATAATGCACCTTTACTATACAAACAAAACTATTTTATTTTTGATGTGTGCTTGTAATGAGACTTTCTATGCTGCCTTGTATGTCATGTATTTCTATACTGGACCTATTGGTAAGTTATCACTAGTTAATCATATTTTGTTGGGTCCTATGCAGGGTTGCAATCACCTTAATAAGTGTGGATGCCAGTTGAGGAGCATCTGTTAAAAAAATTATATTTACATTTGGATTTTTTTTTTCATTTCTTTTTCTTTACATTAAAAACCAAGTAATACAGATAATGGTGCCTAAAATGCTATGTTTTTCCATAGTAATTGTGTCTAAAAATAATAGTTGTGATCAAAAAGTTATATTTACATTAGCTTTATATATACATGGGGTTCTCCTTCTTGTCAATGCTGTTGTGAACAAAAAGTTATATTTTTAATTAATAATGCCTAAGATTTTGGGAGAAGACTGGGTCCTTTAAGATAAAAAGAGTTTAGGGGATCATTACAAAATGTTCACAGGGATTCAGTCTATAAAAAGAATACTATTTAAAAAAATAAATAACTCTGGGGGCTTTTTTGCATTTAAATCAATCGAAAATAATAGATTTGAATCAGCAGAAGACAGTTATTGTCTCATCAAAAAGTTGTATTATTAAACTGACTGATAAATGGTTACATTTATAACTTTTTTTTAAACTTATCTTTTGTATATTAGTATTTATGCTACCATTGAAAGAAAAAAAAATCAGTTAAAATTTATTTTTGAAACCATTTTATCCTGTTTTTCTAAATTTACTTAGAGTGTAATTATAACTTTTTGAACAGACACTTGTTAGATAATAACTTCAAAATCTCCAGACATTTGGGTGAAATAGAGATTTTCCCCAGACTTCTTAAATTATCATCTTTATTTTCTTTTTAACGCTTTTTTTTTGGTCTATTTGTTAATATTTGATATTTCAACCCATAGTATAGCAAAACAAATTAAATATGTACCTAATCTATACTTATAATAAAAGTCTAAAGAGTCAATATCTGTACATTGAAGATATTTGAGAAAAAAAAAATGGAGAGGTTAGAATCATGGATAGAACACATTTCGATCATTTTTGTCTGTCTCTCTGTCAATATTTTTAATTAAAAATAGCAACACTTATATTTTACTAACCAGAGTGCTATAATATAATATTGGAGTATTAGTATTGCATGCTAATCATGTTAGCCAGGACTCGGCTTACCCACACCATGCTAGGGGGATGTGGGTTCAGCTGCCTCTCTTGCCTGTATCTGGTTAACGTAGGTGTAGTATCTAATCTAATTGAATAACTGCAAAACATCTGATAATAAGTGTAAAAGGCTGTCCATAAAATCTTTTGAACTATTTGAACTCAAAATTAAATAACATGGTGATGTATGTAATTATTTTTTTCAGTTTTGGGAATAGGTCTATACAAACTGATTGCCCTGATTTCATTGCCCGTTGCTGTATTGAAGACTGCAATATCAGTGCTCCACGGGATTGTTGCTTCTATGAATCTGGCAACCATTGACATAAACGAGCGTGCTGCCCTTGCTAAGAAGCAAGATAACTAAAACTGTTTTTTTTTTTATTTAAATAAAAAACATGTAAAGAACAGAATAGAGAAACTCAAATAAGGATTTGCTAGAAATTATGAATGACATGTAGTTTATTCAGTTAATTTTATTGGAATGATCAATTTATTTTTTAATTAAAAATTTAATAAATTTACAGCTAATATGCAGTTACCCTATCAGCATATTAAATAATGTTTAACATTATTTTAATTTAATATTGTAATGATATTATTGTTAAAAATCCTTTGGTGATTTTGTTATCACATTTTTAGTGAACTATGTGTTATGGATTTTTTATTTTTATATATTGATTTTAATTTATTATTTGTTATTTAAGAGTAAAAGTCGAATATTTAAATCAATATGAGCATTTATCGAGTGAATAGAAAATATTTTGCTAAAAATTGTATGGGTATAGTAAGCATTTAAATTGTCTATATTAACTTCCAGTCCCCATTTTAAATTATTTTAGGCGTTAGTTTTAATAATAACCATGTTTAGAGGTATAACTAGGATGCTAAATAAAACGTAATAATTTATGCATATTATTAAAATAAAATATATAAGCATTTTCTATATGTGTAGTGGTATTAGACATTAATCCAGTTCAATTTTTTAAAATAAATTAACAAATATTTCTTTGTTGTCCCTGACTTATTAATAAAAATATATACTAGTTGATGTTAATAGTCATACATAAAATTAATATCACAATTGTGTCTAAGTAGGCACAATGGTAAACTTGATTATGTTTTCCAAGGACCACACTAAGTTGTGAACTTTCATGCGGCGGTACTTTTTGATCAGAATAAACGAAACGCAAATATTAATTTTTTTGAAAAAAAATTAAGCTCTATGTGAGGGTATATTGTTACTTATTGACCCATATACCAAAATTTTATTTAATATAAATAATTTAAATTGATTTTAGTAGTGGTAAATGTATTACGAATACTTATAGTGTATTTTAAAGGTTTGTTAACCTTCCTTGTCATAAACGCTGGGTTTATAGAATGGGCTGTGTCATCCATGGGGCTATTCAAAAGGGTATTTAAATCTGGTCTCCAAAGTCTGCAACTTGACTGTGATATTAGCCCCTGGCTTTCGGTTGTCCATAGGCGACGGTAACGATATACCATCAGGTGGGCCGTCTGCATGTTTGTTGGGCGTTGGCATATTTTTTATTTATTTAGTGATAATGTTACATGAAATTGTATAATTAATTATATTTAAAATGAATAGTAATGTGCAGTTGATTTATAATAATACCAAAGTACTGTACTCGCCAATCCTTTTGGCCACTCTGAATATAGCCGCACTCCGCTGCGCAAAACACAGATTTTAAGCAATGATGGCTCAGTTAGCGTGTACGGACTCCGCGCCGATCGATGTGAGTTCGAATCCTTGCAATGAGCCTCGGCCTTCGGTGAAGGAAAACGCGATGAAACCATAGCAAGTGGTAAGGCTTTTTCTAATGCCTGCCTGGCTAGCTACCACCCTCAAGTCGAAAATCTGTCTCCAAGCGCCAATAGGTCCATTCTGGCAGCTGCACTTGAGAGCCAGTCTTCCACTAGGCTTAGCGTGCTACCATCTTGGGCCAAATCGTAAGACAACGCTAATACCTATAAATTTTTTTTAAAGATATCAACGGGTCCCAGATAAAGGCGTGGGTAAGGGCATGCGGCATGCCCGCTCGTGTGCTTCCCTCCACCCGCTTCGGCCCGGGCGCTGTACTCTGTATTAGTGTGAGTGCTACAACTGTACACGAACCACTACTGTACCATGCGCAAGCCCGAACTTGCGGCTATGTTCAGTTTGGCCAAAAAGATTGGCGTGAACTCTATCAATCATAATATACAAGTAAATCATATGTTTGTGATGTTTATACCATATTGTAACTGATCTCCAAGTGTCACACATAGGGTAAGACCGAAAGGCACGATAATACTGTTAATTTTGTCTTTAATAAATGTATTTAAAAAAACATTGACTTTAATTTTTTTGGAGTTTTCTCTTTACTTTGGGCAGTCGGACTGGTGGAATACCTCCACCTAACAGAAGATCGCAGCCACATATCTTGTGTTGTTCGTAACTTCCTGTGGCGAGTAGGATTTCCAGACGTTTTTTGGGAAGGGGGGGGGGGGTGTTCAAGATCGGCAACGCTCTAGTGATACTTTAGGCCTGCGCAAACGAGGGACAGTCCTCGGCTTAATTTTTATCCGGGGTCCGTCAAAAATAGACCGTATAGAGCTGCGCGATTTTGTAAACGGTACTTTAGTCCGTTGTGTGCGTATGCGATTCAATTCTAAACGATCTATTTTTACGGACAAAAAAGTACCCGAGGACAGTCCCTCGTTTGCGCGCAGGCCCTTACGGTATTACAAGCGTCCATAGGATACGGTAGCAGCTTACCATCAGGCGGACCGTATGCTTATATGCCGCCTTAGCTGTATGAAAGAATCTTACAAACATTTACTTTAATCCTGTGGGTACCTTTAAAAGGGTGCCACAATTTCTGGAAGTTTCTATTGCATAAACACCACAGCCATATTTTCTTTTTTAATTCTATATATGTATAACTACAACCTCATTTGTTGTTAGTAACAATGTGGCCCAAGATGGTAATACGTTAAAAGCCTAGTGTGAGGAATTGAATTTTTTATATATTCCAAAACAGCCATGCTCGCGCTTGTATACTGGTGATTGGGAACACATACTGGCACATATCGACTCAAGAAAACGTATTTGCTGTAAGTAGCAAAAATGGCGTAAGTAGACTGAAAACACAGAATCAGATTTTTTCCGCGTTGAATGGTCTGGGTCTCATACCGCTACGATGAAAATAAATCTAATTAGCCGTAACTTAAAAAAAAAATGTAGGTTCAAATTGCTGCAAGTCTCCTAAAAAGGGTATTTTTTGTGCTATTCTACTTACAGCAAAACTGCGGTTTTATATTTTGCACCCATAGATGGCGTTTTATTTATACAAAACATCCAACATTTTCTTTAAAACAATACATTGGTAACAGTACCTATGTATTTAAATAGCCCCTTATATCTGTTACATTATTGTTAAAATATTTCAAGTATTTGTTTTTTTTTAGAACTGACTACACTTTGTTAGCCTTAGAGGCCCTGAAGCCGCTGCGGCTTTTACAGCTTCACCGAACTTTGAGGAAATTAGCGATCTCCATAGAAATCAACTGAGTAGGTACTTACGACGTTCTTCAGTTCTGTAGATGAAAAGTTTAATGCTGTAATAATAAAAAATGTACTTCTCATAACTTTAGGAAAAATATTTTTTATTATAATTATAGAATATTAAAATTAAATGTGTACATAAAATCAGTTTTATGTCACTGATAATTAAAGTTTGATTTTTTTTTTCTCATTTCAAACCAATTTGTTGGGTGTTGAAAAGTTAGGTTTTGATTACTTACGCCAAATACGTTTTGTTGGGTCGATATGAGCATTTGAAGTGTCTTCAAGAGTAACAACCTAATATGAATCGCTTCAAGACTGATTATTTTAAAGTTGTTTGTACATAGCTATAGGTTCCATTGGCCACAGACCATAATTATCAAATGAAATTTAATTGTTGTCAGTAGAAACATTTAGTTAATTTTATAAAGTCCTTTGATAACTATTAATCATAACTGACCACTTATTGTACTTTCGACAGTTAGAAAACTGTCAATTAAAATATAATTTCAAATTAATAACCACAAATCAAGGCATAATAAAAAAAACGTATTGGATTTATTAAATTTATTTAGAATATTAGTATAATAATGGAAATTACTAAAGAACGATTATAACCTATGAAACAAAGATTATAAACTGTAAGATATAATCAGTAGATATTATTAATACCAGTGTTAAAAATGCCATTGGTGACGAAAGCATAATATTAAGAAAAAGCAAAAATTTATTATCTAGCACAAAAAAGAATAATATAACTAGTCTTCCTTATCCTTTGAGGCTGGTCAATCCTGCTCTCATAATTTCATCAACAAGAAGAAGGTTGCTTGCAATCACGGAACAGGAATTAATTATTTGTTTCTTCACAATATAATTATCTATAATGCTAATATCAGTTGGTTTAATCGGTTCTCCAGTACTCAAGTCTAGTCCTACAGGGTCTGGGTTCAAACGAGCCTCTTCTTGAAGCTTAACAATAGTGTCTTGAGCGTCATAACCAGAATTGACAGCAAGCGTTTTTGGTATTACCAGGAGAGCTTCCGCGTAAGCCTGAATGCCGAGACGAGCTTTACCTTTGACTGTGTCTTTGTACTTGAGAAGTTCATTATTAGCTCTAATTTCGAAAGCTCCTGCACCGGGAATGACGCATTTATCTTCAATAGCATTATTGATAGCTCTAAGACCATCTCTGACAGCGTCTTTGATCTGTGTAAGGGTGTGTTTATTTGGTCCTTTGATGAGAATAGTTACCGATTGGGGATTTTTGCATTGTTCAACAAAAGTGAATTTATCTTCTCCAAGTATATGTTCATAGACAAGTCCCGCATAGCCCAGTACTTCCTCAGTCATGTCGTCAACGGAATTCAACGGTGTTCCACCACACGCTAGAGTCAAACGCTCCATGTTACGCCTTTTAGCCCTGCGGAGTGCCATAATGCCCTCTTTGGCTAAAGCAGTTAGGGACAATGGGTCAATGCCCTTCTGGTTGATGACCACAAATGATTTATCTTTGCCATCACACAATTTCTTTTTTAAAGCGATTATCTGGAAAGAAAATACTTCTTTAAACTTTTTAAGAGTGTTGGTAGTATAGTTATAAATCTATCACAGTCCTTTTGTTTGTTGAGTTTTGGCATCAGCTGATCTATATCCAGTAATTAAGGGGCGTGGTAGCGAGCTATGTATTGCTGAGCCGCGACCACCATGCAAATGGCGATAACCCATCAAAGTGACTCGTTCGGGATCAGTCAGTAATAAGTCCAATAATTAAGGATGTGGTAGTGAGCTGTGCCTTGCTGAGTCGCAACTACCATCCCCATGGTGATAACCCGCCATAGTAACTCTCTTTTGATTTGATCAGCCAGTGTATATACAGCTACCAAGCAGCAGTACAGTGAAAACCACTACTGCTGAGGGACTGCTGATCTCTCGATGGTCCATCCAGACACAGTACACTCACCTTGCCATGCTACTATGGAAAAAGAACTTTTGCACAGCTGCTATTTCGTATAGAATAAAGCTTTTGAAAAATGATATCATTTCAAATAACAATTTAATTTATATATATTTATGGGCCATCAAGGTTTTATTAAGATTGGCTTTGATTATTATAATTTAAAAAAGTGTAACCTTCTGAACTCTCTGGTCGATGAAGTCTCTCTCGGCGGCGACAAGTTTTTCTCTATCCTCAGCAGACTTGTAGAAAAAGCCAGAGCTAACTTCTGTTTTCTCATACTCAAGTGAAACATTGCAAGTTAAGATGTAAGCATTTTCCAGAAGCTTCGGCATATCTGGATGGCGTGACCCGTGATCCAATACTAAACCTATGAAATACAATAATCTATATAAATAAAATCTTAGAGGTTTGCCAATTGTATGCGTATCACGCAAAAACAACTGGATAGATTTTGATCTCATTTTTTTCTTAATGATAATTAAAAAAAAACAAAATATCTTCACTAAATAAAAAGTTATTAAAGTTTTAAGAAACTGCATTCTTCTATCGACGTCCACGCAAGCCGAGGCGCGCGCACAGCTAGTAAAAAACAATATTAATGTACATATGTGAAAGTTACCTTTAATAAGAGTAGTTTCAGTTGCAGTTTTGTGCTTCATCTCCATTATCTCGATCATGTGTAAATCAACAGGCTTGTCCTGGTTTTGGATAGTGAGCACAGCATCCACACATGCATCAGTAAGGATTGTAGCCAGGTTTGCGTGTACCTGTAAGATTACATCCGCATTATTTTCCAGTAGCATAATTAAATACATTCATTGTAATTCAAGAGTCAACAGTATGTTTAGAAATAAAATTAAAGTTGATTATTTAATCATATTGGTCTATATACAAAAAAAAATGTATGTAGAAAACAATATTGTTTATTTTTTTAATTTTTCTAAGGCAAAATTTAAATTTTTTGTCTGTTAGGAGTCACTTAATCGAAAATGTCAATCAGAAAACATGATAATATACACACTTATACAATATTGAGGATTTTGAGGTTATCCTGGGATAAGTGACTTAAAATGATTATTATGTGTGGAAATAATGGCTTTCAATTTATATGGATTCTAGTAAAATCAACTTATGAATAAATATTCATTCACAGGTATTATTTCCAACATATAAAATATTTCAAACTAAAGTGTAACTCTTTATAACGATATCCTTTATAACGATAAACTCCCTATAACGTTGAGGTGAGCCCAACTTGGTTGGTTTGCGTTAAAACCCACATATTGAAACACTCTTTATAGCGATACCCCATTCTCTATTACGAAGAAATGTGTTCATATTTTTAGACAGTAAATATTTATTATCGGTATTATTGTTTATTATCAGGTAACAAAAGACTTTGAAGCTCGGAAACATCCGAGGTCGGTCTAGCTTTTGTTATCCTTAATTGCCTTGAACACGTGCAGTATGACGCATTGTTTTCTCGGGAGTGATGGTCTTCGACCAAGCATACTGGGTACCTATCGTATTATCAGTCGTAAACCTACTTTGAAACTGTTAACATGGCCAGTAAACGGAAAGCGATTAGTGTTGACGAAAAAGTTTGTGTGATACGTGCGATTGAAAAGGGAGAAAATAAAAGTGACGTTGGAAGGCGTTTTGAACTAAGTCAATCCACTGTTGCTACCATTTGGAAAAACCAAAAAACAATTCTACAGGCGGCGCTGGAAGGAAACTCTTCTAAAAGATTAAGAAAGCCAAAATTCGAAGACTTAGATCAGGCAATGTTGTCGTGGTTTAACAATCAGCGCCAGAATAATATACCCATCTCGGGGCCAATTGTAAAAGCTAAAGCTGAAAAGTTTGCTAACCAACTTGTCATAATTGACTTTAAAGCATCTGAAGGTTGGCTCGGAAAATTTAAGCACCGTCACCAAAAATTACGTACGGTAAAATGAACGGAGAGGCGCTGGATGTCGATATGAATGTGACTAACAATTGGATTAGTACAGTGTGGCCTAAATTAAAGATGAAGTACTCACCAGAAGACATTTTTAATGCAGATGAAAATGGCCTTTTTTTCAAGTTGACTCCCGACAAAACTTTAAAATTCAAAGGGGAAAAATATGTTGGAGGAAAACTGTCTAAAGAGGCGTATTACAGTTCTAGTGGCTGCCAATATGAGTGGCACAGAAAAAAGAAAGCTCTTAGTTATAGGCAAATCGAAAAACCCTCGGTGTTTCAAGAACATAAAACAGTTGCCAGTTACGTACAAAGCAAACAAGTCAGCTTGGATGACATCGCAGATTTTTGAAGAGGAAGTGAGAAAATGGGATGCTGAATTAAAATCACGGAAAATCTTGCTTCTAGTAGACAATTGTCCTGCTCACCCAATCATATCTAATCTTCGAAACATAGAGTTAGCATTTTTCCCAGCTAATACAACCAGTATTTTACAACCAATGGATCAGAGTGTAATTAAAAGCCTAAAGGGCCACTATAGACGGAAAATGTTGATGGATATGATCGAAACTGACGGCAAGGTCTCGATCAACTTGCTACAAGCAGTGAACTTCTTATCAAAAGCCTGGCAAGAGGTAACAGCAGCCACTATCCAACATTCTTTTCGACATGCTGGATTATGTAGTAGCCAAGAAACAAACCAATTTGACAGTGAAGACAATCTACTACTGAGTGAATGGATAAGCCAGTTCAACATACCAAACAATTTTAACGAAGATCTACAATCGTACGAAAATATAGATGAGGATGTAGCCACAACTGGTACACTTACAGATGAAGAAATTGTTGATTTAGTGTCAAAAAGTCAGGAAACACCCGATAATCAAGATGAAGAAGATGATCAAGTGGACAAAGCCGAATCACCACCAACAATTCAACAAGCCCTAGATGCCGCTAAGTTGGTAGAAATTTTTTTGTTGTTTAATCAAGACGATTCCACCACATATCTAGATATTAATAAAATACATAAAATAATACAAAACAAGTACTGGCATAGCAAAAAACGTCAGACAAAGTTATCAGACTATATGTGTAAACAATAATTTATAAGCATTTATTATCTAAGACATACATATTAAAAATTCTTGTTAATTTGGTTGTTTTTTTTGTTCACTCCATATAATGATAACTCTCTATAACGAAAAAATGCTCAGTCCCTTGAGTTTCGTTATAAAGAGTTTACACTGTATTTTGTTTTAACTGTCTACTTCCGGCTTATTGGACAATTGTTACAAAGAAAAATTCATATTTCAAATATTTATGATTTCTGTTTGAGCTTTGCTGTGTTTATTCTTAAAAGTTTTTAATAGCCATCCTAATTATTAATTAGTAATTTAGTATGCCTAGGTCAATCGCTTCTGTCACCTACCTGACAAATCTGCTGATCAGATTCTGTCCTCATATTTAAGGAAAAAAAAAAAAAAAAAAATTAAATAACAAATGACTCATATAACTTTGAGCGAAAATTCCAGAAAGAGCAATTGATGACTTATTAACATCACTATACAATTCCTTAAGGCGATTCACAGGTGAACAGATATTTGTTCTGAAATGTCTTTTAGAAAAGGTTCTTTGAAAAGGAAATCTTGGTATCTTCCTAGGAACATTTAGATTTAATTCTTGTAATACATCAAGGAATAAAATAACTCCGTTAACAAGCTTATGTAAAAGAATAAGGTCGAAGATCTTACATCTATTTTGCAGAGATATAAGAATAAAGTGCTTTAAACTAGTTTTATAATCAGTGCAGTAATGGCATTTCTGGTCTTTGTGAGTGAGGAATTTTGTAAAATTGCATTGAATGCGCTCTAAGCGATCAATATGGATATTTTAGTGAGGGTTCCAAATACTTGTTCCATATTCTAAAATGCTCCTAACCAGGATTTTATAAAGATATAATATTGTTTTTATGTGATGTGTTTTTATGTTATATGATACATTTTACTTTGTAATAATAATATTCTTAAGGCATATCCAGTAGTGCCACATGATACAATAGAGTCGGCATAATATTTATATCCACATTATCTCAGTGGTCCTAAGTATGACTGCTATGCTTGAGTACCTGGGTTCAGTTCCCAGGTTGAGCAAAAGTGTTATTGGGCTTTCAATGTAATTCTCAGAAGTAGCTCGAAGTTTGGCTCTGTGCCCAATAACCAGCAATAAGCTTGCCCCATACTACATGTGAATTAAAAAACATACCCGGCAAACTGTGGGTGTATGTTAGTACACTTCTTCTTAACCCTTCAGATATCCCTGTGATACGTGTGATAAGTTACTATTATGTAATCATTTAAATTAATAATTACAATGAAAAACATAAAAACTACAATACCTTTGTTTTAAGTGAAGTACTAGCAATGTCCACTAAGTTCTGATGTTTAATTGCAATAGGGATCTTCATTGAATCCAAAATCTCCAGAGCTTTATTACGAGCAATATCATATCCTTCTGTGAGGATTCTTGGATGTAGACCTGTAATGATAGATTTTTTTAAGGAACTTTTGTTTACATTTTTGTCTAATTTTTAGTATAAAAGAAATTACATTCAAATTCCAATAAATAATGAATTCATAAATCAAAGATAAAATTGAGTGATGCAAAAATTACATTCATTTATTTCATTTTTAAACTATGCTTTGAGTATAAAATCAATATTCTCAAGCTAGCATAGTGTAAATTGCTGGTACTGAAATAGGTGGCAAGTCTATGTTCAATATGTCAGTTCTTTAAAATAATAGTAAACTACCTAGGCCCATAGATACACTGCCTAATTCCTTAGTCAGAACTGACCTGTCCCATTCATAAATCACATAACCCTTCTCCATGAAATAACAATTATATTTATCATCTTTCATAGTGATTGGTCAAATGGTGTTAAAGTTTATTAATCTAACATACTATACAAACATCCATTTTTAATAGTAGCTTAGCAAAATTACTACACAAAACTGGTGGAAAGTATGGTAGACTCTAAAAACTATGATCATCACCAATGTCAAATTCCTTGGGCAGTCCTCATTGAAATGCCGACTTGATTTTTGGAGAAGAAACCTAGTCAGGTAAATACAAAGACAGTATAATAAAAAAAAATATTAACCTTCACTGACGTAAATATCAGCCTGTTTGAGGAGTTCACCAATAAGCAGCACAGTTGAAGTGGTGCCATCGCCTGTGGCGTCATCTTGTGCAGTGGAAGCACGCGCGATCAGAGAAGCAGTCGGATGTTGAATCTGCATCTCATGGAGAAGTACGTTGCCATCTTTGGTAATTTTAATATCACCTGCGCCCGAAACCAACCTACGACCATAAACAAATCTTCAATATATTATTTTAATTAATATATCCTACATTTTATTTCTATGAATATACTTAGATAATAGTACTGTAATAATTAATATATTCAACGAGGCATGGCGGTTAGCGGCATGAAATCATATGACTTTTCAATTTCATCTAAAACATAAAATAACCAAAATAAGAATTTTACAAGAATGTCAACCGCTGTAAGAAGCAGAAAATTAACTTTCCACCTTGTTCTATGTAAAACGTACTAAAGAATACAGAGAAATACATACATTTTCATAGTTCCTTTAGGACCTAGGTTAGTTTTCATCACATCTTGAATACCCTTGGCAGCAGAAATATTTACTGCTAAAGCCTGTGAAGCTCGCGCCAGTTCAGCTTTAGGATTCAATAAGCTAATTGCAGCCATTTCGATTAGTACGTATCGGACAAAATAAAACGAGAAAATGAACTACGTACGGCTGTAAAAAGCCACAGAACAATATACCATAGACCAATAACCAGAGGCAATATACTCTGTACGAGGCCCAGCCAAATTCCATAGAGCAAAATGAAATTCCTAAGTCATAGACAAATAATGGAACTTACGGGTTCCAAAGAGCGAGTGAGATCAATACCATATTGCCATAGAAAATATACTTTTTTCTTCCTGGTAACATATGAAATTAAAATTAGGGATGACATTTTCTTAAGACGTCGATGTAGTACTGTATCTAAACGTTACATCGTTGTTCAATGTTTATATAAAATCCATTTTTACCGGGTGTTGACGTTTTGAAATGAATGTGCATGCCTTTTAAATCAAATATAGTGACATCGATGTAAGAAAAATGAAATTGATTTGAATACTCTACTTGGTTTATCAGTGTAGCCACCTAACTTACTCACATAAGTCTCCTAACGTATTATACATTCTAACTTCTTTAACAAATTTTTTTTGTAAATAAATTTTTAACCAAGTATTAAAGTTAAAACTTCTTTTGGGATGGTTTGAATTGGATTTTAAGAAATGAAAATGTATATACAACATGTAACAGGAATAACGTACACCCTCAAATACCCCAATTAGAACAATCAGTTATAATCATAATACCGACAAAACAAATTTACTTGTATTTGTTTTGATATTTTATATTTGTGAAATTAGTTATACTCATTGTGGACGAGTAGTATGGTCACATTACAAATCTACGCAAACAATATGTAAGTATAGTACGCAATTATTGGCGCGACGTGGCATCCAGAGGTCCCTACAAACGAAGGGACAAAAATACACAAAGGTCCCTACAATCGTGGAGTACTGAGTTGTTTATGTTTAATAAATAAGTTAAATAAAGGCGGAGTGTTGAAAAGATGTGGACCATAGTTTTTCAATAATTAATGAATGAAGTACATAACTTAGTACTTAAAGTCTACTGCAGTCTTAAGTCTACTAATTAATTTACACTCATACCTTTCTTCCTTTTTTATTTTTACTTTTCGACCTTTCATCAAAACATTTTCAAAATATCCACCACCTTGTTCAATGCACTTTATTGCTCATTTGCGTAAGTACATTAACGATTTAATACGTCCCAACAAAATAAAAGTCAAGATGCGTCAAATCAGCTGATGTTGGAGGCCACTGGACGGGTCCACCGCGACCGATCCAGCGCTCTCTATACTCACCATCAAGATGCTGTCGAACACTCCACGTGAAATGCGCAGGGGGCATGTTGGTAGAATACGTCTCGTAAATTGACAAGAGCTATCTTTTCTAGCAGCGTCGGTAGTCTCTTACAAAAACAGTAAATATGACGATCCTGTTAATCTCCCTAAGAACACGGGTCGCAGTACGTATGTACTGATGGCACCAGCCCAAACGTTAACCGAGAAAAGATGCTGGAAGGAGTCCACTCTGCATGCGTAAGAATTTTCGTGCACCGCAAATGCCTATTTTGTTGGTTGTACATTCCCACACGTGTAAACAATGTTAAATAACTTTCGTCTATCTAAATAATGTTTCGCTACCAATTTTCCAATAACCACCGGCTGAACTCTAACCTTAGTACGTAATCACGTGGAGTCAACTCCTGACAACGTCTCAGGTGAAATGGATGCTCACCGTCATCATGAAGCGTTCGCCACACGTACATGTGACAGACGTCAAAATGTGGCGCTGCTTCTCAGGTACTGCTATGGGGATTCTTGTCAAAATAATTGAGTATTTCCTTCTGAAGACATTGTCTCCCCGGTAGATGGCCGTGTTTGGTTGGAAACAACCGTGGTCTCGGAGCCGCTGAGTTGCGGCTAAAATAGCCCTGTGGTCTAAGCTGGTACCATGCCTATTATTAAATGTTCTGCAAGCTAGTGCCGCATTATCTCTACACTACGCCAAAGTTCTCACCATTTCGGTGTATTGAAGTATATCAAATAGACATCGCGCTAAAAGTTATCAAATTATTTCCAAAAACACGTTCTCACTGATAAGGCCGAGACGACGCATGCGGCAGGACTATATTCAAGTTCAACTAGCTCAGCTTGTTTTGTTTGTATAACTTTGATCACGCCGCGCCGAGCCTCTCGCGCCGTTCGCATCAGCTGATGACAACGGGCACCGTTCGCTGAGTTTTTAATTTTATTGTTGCAAAAAACTTTATTCTCCTTGCGATATAGTTCATTCTGAAATCTATTTATTAAAAAATATTTTTCGTTTCCAATTACACTGAAAAAAAGCCTTGTTGTTTGGATTTATGTTTCATTTTCGTTTGTTTCGACTGTTCGACGAGGGGTGATTAATTAATTTATTTTTTAGTATTTTTCGGATAAAAAATTACCTATATTAAAAATAGCTGAAATCGATTCAGTAGCCGATTCTGAACAAACTGTTTTCACAGAGTTCGTTTGCTATGTTACATGTTGTATATATAAATAATTTGTTTCTATATAGTTTACCTATCCTTCGTGTATTCTTAATGTACTCGAAATATATACAATTATATTATGCTGTCTCGTATTTACTTAATATCGCAAATCATAACTTAGCAGGTCACTAAAGAGTACTAACATTCACCGGCACAGAACATATTAAAGCAATACTACTACTTCAAGTACTACTTTTTATTAATAGATGGCGATTCAGCGGAAGTAATATTGCGTACGTTAACAGTTTATAAAGCAACTAGCTGTGCTCGTGGCTTCGCTCACGTAGACTACAGAATGCTTGCTCCCCGCTCCCGGCTATTTCAAAGACAAAAATGCTTATTGTCGGTGTTCCTTAGAAGATAGATGTATATTCACCCGGACTTTTTTGTAGATCATTTTAATGTCTATTATTATGTTGTAGTTTTATTTGCTATATCTCTAATGGATTACTCAGTATAAGCCATTTAAGTGCCCGATTTGATTCACCATGACCAGTTATTTTTTAAATTGTGCGGAACCCTGTTATAGTAACTAAACAGCTGATATACGTACATATAAATATATTTAACACCAAAACGCACGTTGTAAATGAAGGCTCTTATCATTTTGAAATTTTTTAAAATCTTGTAACTTTTTTGTGTTTTAAGATAGGCAAAAATTAAAAGAGGTGCAAGCGAACTGGAATCTGAATCCGTTGGTATAATTTTGATAACTTAAAGTGGGGTGCGGGTAAAATTGTGGAAATACAATAACTTTTTTCAGTTTGGGTTAAAAACGAAAATGAAAAAGGTTCAAATGGGTACAAACGATTGCACGACAATTCCTGTTTAAAGATAGGTGAAATTTTGAAAATTAAGAAAATTCATCTGTATAAAAAATTTCAGGTGCATTTATTTTCTTTTCTATTGAGATATTCTCAATGTTCAAAGTGTTTTCTAGGGGTATAAACGATTGCACGACGATTTCTATTTAGATTTTTACGAAATGTTTAGAATTGACTAAATTCAGCACTTTTCACAAATATTTTTAAAGTGCGTTTATTTTCCTATTTTTTGGAATATTTTAGTTATTCAAAGCGTTTCTTGAAGACAAAAACGATTGCACAACAAACGCCGTTTACAGATTTTCTATATTTTGTAAAATAAGCCTGTTATAATTTTCTTAATTTTGAACATCCTGTAACTTTTTTGACTTTGGAGATAAACAAAAATTAAAGGAGGTACAAACGTGTACAAGCAATTTAGAATCAGAATCCGTTAGCATAATTTTGATATCTCAAAGTGGGGTGCTGGTCAAATTTTGAAAACACAATAACGTTTTTCAGTTTGTGGTACAAATGAAAATGAAAGTGGTACAAACGAAGCACTATCGAATGGTATCATCAAATTATTTTTTTTGCAAAGTCGGGTGCCAAGTTCACTTAGGTGCAAATCGCGCATTGTCCTATCCAGTGCTTCCGCAGACGTCTTGTTTGACATGGTGGTTTCATCCCAGACTATTAATGAGCAGTCACGCATCAATTTTCCTGTATTGCTCTGTTTAGAAACACTACAGATGCTGTTATTATCATCGGCGGTGATTTTCAGCGTGAGCTTGAATGTAGAGTGTGCAGTTCGGCCTCCTTTTAAAAGTGTAGCGGCAATGCCGGATGACGCGACAGCTAATGGAATTTTTCCGGTGGATCTGACTTTTATTAAAAGCAAATTGATTAAAAAGGTTTTTCCTGTACCTTCTGGGGCGTCAAGAAAAAATATTTTTCCTTCATTGTTATCAATTGATGATAGTAATGTAGTGAACACTTTTTCTGATCGAAGTTCAATCGTGGCTCATCTTGTCTTGAACTATATTTTGTAAAAGTTTCGATAGATCGTATGTTTCTCTTGTGCATCGGCAGCCCAAAATCCTTGATCGATTTACTCGATAGTAATTGCACTAATTTGTTCAATTCAAATAATGCTTTGTCAAATATGTTTTGATCATATTGTACATCACCTGAAACTAACTCTCGCCGTCGCTGAATCAGAATAACACTGGCCATATTTTCTCGAAATTTATTCCATAAACTAACAGAATCAGTTACTTGACGAAACGCTACTATGATGGCAAACAAATATCTTAATGATGTAGCTGAACTGCAAATAACTGCTTCTGATAATGTGTTTTCCCAGTGAGAATCGTCTTCCAAAAGCCCCATTGCTTTACATGCTGTTTGATATGTATTGTAAATAACACCTTGTACAGTTCTCAGGTGTGCAAAGGATGTCGGGCCTTTTACAATATGCAGTAACATTTTCAGATGAAAGCATTCGCTGTTATTGGGATGAATCACGTAGACTCTGCCAAGACCATCCTTTTTTTTTACTCCGGGGAAACTATCAACCGCAGTACCTTGCTTTCGCCGTTGAAAGGCTTTAGAACTCTGGTTCCATGTATAGTAACTTGGAACTCTGTCATATGTTAGTGTTTTCGCGAAATCATCTTGAGCTCATAACTTGAAGAATGCGGTTAATGTTGTGTCCCGCGGGTTATTGACAACTTCTTGAATATTGTTCTCAGTGAAATATACTCTTTGTCCATTTTCTAAATTAACTGCAAGGTGGACAATAGTGGGAGATCGGTCGTGCACTTCGAATGATAAAATCCGCCACACTGCTTCAGAGCTGCAAATGTAACGTCCGGATTGATATCTTTCCACTTCATTTGGTGATTGTATGCTGAAAGTGGCTTGATCGCTACCTTTATTAATGTATTTAGTAACATATTGGATCGACTTTATTAAACTGTACAACTCTACGTTGACGTGGGCATCAAAAACTTTCAAAAGGAGCGGATTATAGGAAACTATCCATCGGTTATCAATATCATGGTTTCGGACGGTGGCACTTTGCCCGCCCTGTTCTGGCGATCGTCGACGATATTTGGGATATCCGTCATCGCTAGTAGATGTTTGAGTTTGGAACGACTTCGTAAATTTTTTACTGCATTTGGAATCTCGCATACATAGAGAATTACGGTTTAAAGCTCAGCAAAGGCCGTGCACCATATGTTTCTTTACGATTTCGAACAGGACACGATCTTCTTTAACCGGAAATTTAGCTGAAATAACGCTGTCAATTTGATTTGGTCTGATTTTGTTCACTAACCACACCAGCCGATGTACATGTGATAAATCACGTTTCTGCCACTCTATAGTGTACATATGACAGCGCGGCGGACCGAATATATGAGACTTATTAATGAGGTGCAGGTGTTTCTGTACTTTTAAATGGAAGACTCTCTTAACTATATCGTATCTATATTGTGGAGTTAAATTGATATTAATATTTTCTTTGACTTCTGTCCAATTTGGGTTACATGTTGCAGTATAATAAATAAATTAGTTTTACCGTAATGTCTGACATAAGTCATTGCATCCTGTGATTTTTCATGTAAATATCAAGGTCCACCTGTGAATGATGAAGGTAGTATAGCTAACTGTCTAATACTGTTAGTGTGTTCATTCGCCTATAAGCATCCTGAAGGTGAACGTAATTTTCTGCTTTCCATTTAGTTTGATTGTTACGGATGTAAGCCAATCTCTCAGATTCAATTTTCACATATTGATCGACCAAGTATTGGTTTGTCAACATTCCACAAAGGGTTGAATTGGGTGAAGGGTTGAAATTGTTACGTCTTGTCATTATACGGTAGCAATAGTAGTTCATACGCGACACTATTTTACGCAAAGGTGCACCACTGATTGGGTCAACTTGAGACACATTAATGGCATAACCATCTTCTCCGCGACATAACATCAAAGGATATTGTAAGCTGTCATAAGATCTGTGTAATTCTGAAATCTTTTGCAAATTATCATCACGACTAAGCCATACAATATCTCTTTTGTCATATTGCTGTCCAGCTATTACCACTGCTATTTTACTCGTGGAAGGCGCATTTTATCGTCCTCTTTGTTCTCCAACAGGAACTTTATTTGAAATTTATTTTGTTTTAAATGACTGTATGTAGCAGTTATGAGAATGTAACATGTCTTGAAGAGATCTGATCAAATCTCTATCTATTGGTTGTGCGACACTTGAACACTGCGTTGATGCTTGTGTATCTGGATCAGCGACAAGATAAATTTGCAGAAATTTGTGATCATCGGGTCGAAGTGGTAGCAAGGTCCCAGCTAAGTGATACACTTGTCCTTGAATTTTAAATGTAGGCATAAAACCATGCTCAACGACTTGCTTACTCTTGAGAGAGGTCATTTGAAATGCGTTATAATAACGGCGTATATTACGCATGAATTGTTTCGATTTCGGATGATCACCTGCAAGGAGAGGGTGAAGTGGTTCGGGAGGAGGAAGAATTTCTTCTAAATTAACTTTTCCTTGTAAACAACACATGCCTTTCGATTCATCCTTGAATTTCAATGCCAAGCAATGTTCACATACTACTGACATGGTACCTATTGATATTATATGATCGTAATTCATGGCAGAGTTTTCTTTATTTATCCATCTGTGACTGTTCGGTTGTCCGTTTTGTTCGACGTTGCTATGTGTCTGCTCGGACAATTCTCTCGCTCTCTGTTTTCGATGTCTATTACTATCCTGGTTGAGGCGAGCCTCACGCTTTGCAGACGATTCTCTGGTTCTCTGAACTCTATGTCTATCCCGATCCTGGCTGCGGCGAGCCCCGCGCTTTACTGGGGATTCTCTTTCTCTCTCAGCTCTATATCTATCCCGGAGCTGGCTGAGGCGAGCCTCACGCTTCGTTAATGATTCCTCAGCTCTTGCTGAACTTAGCCTACTACTTAGCTATGTTCGAACGACGACGTCTTCCAGACATGATTATAATTTCTCTAAAAAATTTAATACTCAGAAATACACCTTAAAATTATACTTATGATTATGAACAAATTGCACAAATTATTAGTAAGTGCTGCAGTTGAAAATGTTTTACTTACTATTCTTTCGACTAAAAACAAAAATAAACATCAATAATTATATTATCAAAAACAAAATTCCCTATTCCATTCAGTTATTTTCTTAACTTAACTACCATTTCGATAATTAAAAATACTTTCGCTAATACTAAATTGCATTTGCCTTAAATCTAAATTCAAACCAAAATCTTAATAGAAGAAATACCAAAAAATATGGTTTTAAGCTAATCCTATCTAACGTAACCTAATAATTAGGTACTTACTTATTATAAGTGCGGTTTAAAAATAATCCTAACTACGTTTTAAAGAACGAACATACAATTTCGAAAAAAATCTCGCGCTGAAAAGCACGTTTTTATTAATTATTATTTTCCTCGTTGGAGAGCTCCGATAAACACGTCTGATCGCTGCTAATCATAAAATGCTATAGGGAGAAGCGCGGTTTTTTTTTAGATCTGACTACACTGTTAGCCTTAGGGGCCCTGAAGCCGCTGCGGCTTTTACAGCTTCACCGAACTTGGAGGCGAGAAGCGCAGTTTTTTTTTTTTTAACTGACTACACTGTTAGCCTTAATGGGCCCTATCCAAAAACAGAGCCGCTGCCGCTTTTACAGCTTCACCGGACTTGGGGGAGAAGCGCAGCCTTCGACGCGCTATTTATAGGCACGCGCCGCCGGCAGGTCTGGTACAGCCGCACCGCTATGTCCCTGCATATTAAATCTGTAAAATCTTCGGAAATATTCATTTAAATTACGTGCTGTAAAGGGCCATATTGATCTATATTAAATGTACAATGCATTTAAGGTACTTAATTGGATAAGGATTAATGTTGCATTGCTTAAAATAACTTCCTAAATAAGCCATTTTTATTAGTAAAATGTAAAGGATAAAAAATGGTTATTGTGGGTTATCTTTAAGAGATAGACATATGTCTATGGTATATGGTATATACCATAGCTGACTTTTTTGTTGATCTTTTTAATCTACAATACCGTGGTACATTATTTTGATTTATCTCGAGGGGTTCAGTCAGCGTTTGCAATGTAAGCGCAAAAAATGTGTTTATTTACGACATCACATTAGAAACTTGTAAATTCATCGGTGTTTCTCTACAATATTATGCATGTATCATACATATAATACATACATATAAACCTTCCTCTTGAATCACTCTATCTATTAAAAAAAAGCGCTTGAAAATCCGTTGCTTAGTTTTGAAGATTTAAGCATACATAGGGACGGACAGACAGCGACAGCGACTTTGTTTTATACTATGTAGTGATAGTGATTAAGTAAATAAAAATCAAATATTAGTCTTGGAAAATTATATTATGTCTAATAATATTTGACAATAATTAAATATTAAATTAATACTTCAATTATTTTTATTTCTAAATTACAAAATTGTAGCGATATATGGCTTTTAACACTCACATACACGAATCTACGCGAACAAGAATTTCCACAAAAGTTTATTAATTCATAACCGATTTTGATTAAAATTCTTATACGGAATGTATCAGTCATTCCGTAATTGATTAGCTATAAAGATTTTCAAACATTTTTTTAAAATTGTAAAAACAAAAGCACAAAATTCAATTTGTATTAATTCTCATCTGCTTTTGCTTAATTTTTATTATATTCAATTTAAAAGTACTGGTCATGTTTTACTGCCATACAAATTAACCGATCGCTAAAAAAGAATTCTAATGCTAGTTTATTGTTTTAGCTATTCATAATAACTGCTCTCCTGTTTAAATAACAATTGTAAAAATTAATTTCCTTAGAAAAATACCCTTTTCTAAAGGTCTAGTATGTTATTCAATGTTTTCTAAAAATAAAATTTTATGTGGTATTTTACTTTAAATGAGACTGTTGTTTTTTTAGTTCATTTGTTAAATAGTGTAAGCCTACCTAATTCTACAGAAAAACTAAACATAAACCTAATAAAATCTAAAATAAATAAAATTAAAATAACGTAAGGGCATAAATAAACCATAAGTTAAAAATTAATAAAAAGTTTGAAACAACATTAAATAAGATAATTATTAATGTAAATTATGCCCATTCGATATATTATCCAATGTACATTCGTCTATTACTATTTTAAATCTCAAATATAGAATATTGAAAATGTATTCCCTTTTGGCTTGGCTTGGCTTGTATTTTGAGTTTTCTTTTCTATATACACAAAGTTTAATATTGCCTTCATCAGATATGTTGGTTTGAGCATCCCGTTCTTCCATTTTAGTGTTTCGGTTAGATGTAGCACCTGAGTTAATGTAATTGAAGACCATTATATAAAATTAAAATGCTAGTGGAAATCATATGTCCTTTTTTTTAGATTCCTTATATTGAAAATTCGAGGATAATGGTATAAAAAACTTTGGTATAATACTTATGTATATCTAACCGTTAAGGTTTGAAAGTCCCACTGAAATTGTTTGATTGGGTACGAAATAGATGGGATGTCCTATTTATGTTTCAAATTTTTTCTATGAAATTGATAACAGATATTCTTCTGCTGGTATTGTGTTCTATGGCTGTACGGCAATTTTAAATAATGTCCCAGTGTTGCAAACCTAGTTTCAGAAAATTGGTAGATGAATTGCGAAAAGTTTGTAGAAATTGGTAGACTGGTACGACTCTCTGCAAGCCACGTGCGCTGGCTTAATGGATAATAAATACGTAAATATACTCTACAAAAATATTGGGCCTTAGTTTATCTAAAAAAGTCTGTGATAGCATATGCCTATCTCTCTATACGTAAGCAATATTATGGTATTTTGTGACAAACATTTGTTGAATATTAAAAAGTGATTTATGAGTATTATTTTTGGATATGGCATACTAATCCTTACGATCAAAAGTTACTTTATCATAACGAAAAATTTTGAAGTTAAACTTTTCTCTATAGAGCTTTTTATTTAGACATATTTTTTAGGAGTTAATGGAAAATTAAAATAATTTATACTTGCGGGAAGTAAGAACTTATGATAGGCAACTCGGAGTGACATATTGATTTTCGGATAAAATTAACACGGGTGAAACCATGGGGAACAGCTAGTTTTTAAACGAATTTTAAATGTTCTCAGCTAGTTTTTAGCAGTTAATCTTTTAGTACTGTATGCAACAATCCAAAATCTTTCATTTATATAGGCGTTACTTTACTACGAAAAACGATATTGTTTCATTATTCTATTGAGATTTCGTTTCACTAAAATGCTTTAAATACAAACAAAAAAATATCGTTATGAAAATTGGCTTGCAGATTATTTTCAAAATATAACCGTTTTCTTAGCTCTCCAACATTGTATAATAACTAGGAACTTATTTCAAAGAAACTAAAAAAAAGCACAAAGGAAGGAAGCGGAAATATCATTTTTGTCTCGTGTTTTTAAAGTTGGAACGATAATTGATGTTTTAATATTGGCGAATAACCACTATTTAATCGTTTTCATATATATCAGAAGAAAAAATTAGATTTAAATTGATACTTTTATTAAATAAATTATTTCATATTGCACTTTTGATTTATTTTGAAAAAAGCTAAGAAACATGATAACTCAAAAATGGTTCACGTTTGCATAACACATATGGTGGTTAAAATTATCCTAAATTGTCATCCCTATCATTTCCTAACGGGAATTTGTCGAATTACCAATAACCCTCTATAAACTATTTAATTTTCTGTATGAACTACTTTAGTGTGTATAAAACAAGTAATATTGTTTGAATATATATGAAGATCTTTGTTACATGATCGACTTGTAATACCTGAGGTACTTTCGATATTTCGGAACTTTTTCAATATTTAGTAGATAAATTTTTGTCGTAATATACGTAGGTACCATAAGTATTAGGTATTCGTTATTAGTTGTATTTAGGTAAATAAAGGCGTTTTTTCTTTGTTTTTATTCCGCTTCACGCATCCTCGTAAACACGATGTCTACTTTTCAGCAATGATATTTAGAAAAGAGGCATCTAATACCGAAATTTTCTTCGTGGCTACGGTATTGTGGAAAACGATATTTTTATTGTATAAGTCGGTATATTTCAGTATTTTCTCTAGGTAGCCTGTGTATTTTATTTTTCTGCTCGCTCTCTTATTCCCGCACTAATGGAAAAACGAAAGGGAAACAGGTGACATTCACATAGTAAAACCTAAACTATACACTCTTTCTGCAAGCAGCAAGTTTGTTTGTAGTTTTTAAACCTTGTCTACCATAGTTAATTCTGATCTTGTTTGACTGATCTGAGGGGTAAATAAAACTAGGTGAATAAATAAGTATTGAGCCTAGACAAAGTAATTGACATTAATAGTTCCGTTAATGTTGTTAAAATGTCAAGCTCTATAAAGAAGTTCAGGGAAGTATTAATTTGATGCATAAATTAGGACAAAATTGCGTTTTCCCGGCAATTATAACAATGCTTTACTTTTGTGTCTAAAATGTTACTTTATGAATAGTCTTTGGTAAGTTTTCGCCATCGATCACTGGCATCACTGGTTGTTAGATACATTTAAAACTTACAGCAGTGCTCAAATTAATAAAAAAAAATCACTCACAGTTTAGAGCTTTTCACTCAAAATTATTCTTTAGTGATTATTGCAAAGCAAACAACATTTTTATTTAATTTTGGAATGTTTCATGTTTCTTTTATGTACGATTTATTGTATGAATCGATACCTATTTATTTATATTTTTAGATATGTAAAAGTAGGCAATTAATTGTACAGGAGTTAGGCATGGAACTATTTATAAATAATTGTCACAGCTATGGAATTATATTTTTGAAGTGAAAACTTTTTTTAGCGCGGTACGCATATTTTTTGATGAGATAAAATCTCTGGACTCGCGACACCGTTACGAGACGCAGCTATAGTGTGTGCATATATGCGTGTACATATAGCAGACCACGAACGCGTCTTTCATAAAATAATATTTAATGTAATTCTGTGAAGTGGTTTTATATGATGGTGCTATATACGCTAGAAGTATATATATTTTTAGTTGTATTTTAGTGAAGTGAATTTATTTGTTCGTGCAATATATGACAGGACAGAAGTATAAGTTGTTATGTGAACGTTTCAACGGTTGTGACTATTCGAATTTGCTAACAAAGTTTATACACGGCTGCGTCGGTTATCATCATTTATTCATTGCATTATGAATACTACTGAATGTGCTGCTTGTCGTAGCCATCTGGAGGGCGTGCCTTGCTTGTGTTGTTGTCGTTGTAAAGATAACTATCATCATATTTGTGTAAACATTAGCAAGGATCAATACAAGGAAAATTATCAACTGTATAAAACAGGCTGGGTTTGTCCATGTTGTAACTGTAAAGCACCTAAACTAGGCGACAACTCAAACTTCCAGTGCGTGCGTCTACATCTCTTGAGGTTCAACCCCCAAATACGTGTTCCTCACATAACGAATACGACAACGTTACACTTCGTACAAAAACACGTAGCAAAATTAGCTCAGATTTGCTCACTGCCGACATCGTCCGTGAGGTTATTAGAGAGGAACTCGACAAGAAATTTAGCTCCCATATTGTGGACATTCAGACTAAGCTTTCTGACGTGGCTGAGTCTCTTTCGTTCTTCAATAGTGAGTTCGAAAGAGTTAAAAACATCTGTGAATCACAAAGGCAGAAAATAGATACATTGGAAAAGGATAACGAGACGATCCGTGCCTTAACTCTGGATCAATCATATCGATTGCAACAGTTGGAGATTTTATCACGCAAAACTAACGTTGAAATACAGTGCATACCTGAATACAAGTCTGAGAATATTTATAACACAGTACAGCAAGTTGCTAAGGTTGCTTAAGTGTTCTCTGGCTGAATCCGATGTTCATTATTGTAGTCGAATTGCTAAGCTTGATAACAAGAGTCCTAGACCACGCTCTATTCTGGTTAAGTTCGGAAGTCAACGACTTCGCGACAACTTTCTGGCTTCCGTTGCAAAACATAACAAGAATAATCCATCCGAGAAACTCAACACTAGCCATCTAGGGATCGGTAGCAAAAAGAGCCCTGTTTATGTTACTGAACATTTAACTCCCGAAGCCAAGTCGTTGCATGCCGCCACTCGACGTAAAGCGAAGGAGCTTCAGTACAAGTTTGTTTGGGTGCGTGACGGCAAGGTGTTTGTAAGAAAATCTGAAAACTCTAGTTATATCTTGATTAAAAACCTTACATATCTTAATACACTCAATTAATTAATTAGCTTAAACCTTTGTAATATTTTTTTTTCTTTGTTATTATTATTTGGTTTGTTTATTATTGTAACTGTTTTGTTCTTTGTCTAGCTTTCAACTAATGGTTAAATTTTATTGCCAAAATGTCAGAGGCTTAAAAACAAAAACTATAGATTTTTTCAACAATATTGTGTGTCATAACTATGACATTATTATTTTGACTGAAACTTGGCTTAATAGCAGCGTCTTCGATTCAGAGTTATTCGATAGTCGTTATAATGTGTATAGGCGTGATAGAGAAACCGGTGGTTTTCATAATAAAAAGAATGGAGGAGGAGTTCTCATAGCTATCACTAAGCATCTGGAGTCTACTCGTCTTATGTATTTAGAGTCAAAGTGTGAGGATCTGTGGGTGAGAGTGGTGACTGGTGCAAAGAAAATACTTCATCTTTGCGCAGTATATTTACCATCTCCCATACAGAGGCATGTACTAAAAGAGTTCTTGGAGACTGCTGACCGAGCGTTTGAACGTAACAGTATGGAGAATGTTGTCTTTATTGGTGATTTCAATTTGAGTTCGATTTCTTGGAACTTTTCGGGTAACGGCGACTCTCCTTGCAATACAACAAACACTAGTCTTTACACAAAAACCCTGCTCGATTTTATAGTGCTCCATGAATTGAGACAGTACAACAACTTAGTTAATATTAAAGGAAAACAGCTTGATTTACTGCTTTCCAACGTCGACATATCTGATCTGGTGGGGAACGATTGCCCTCTTTCCTTAGTTGATCCATTACATCCGCCTTTTGAGTTTTCTATTTTTCTTGGGGACTTTACTAGCCTACAATCCTGCAATAGTACACATTTTTGCTTTCACAAAGCTAATTATGAGGTTATCTTAAAAGAACTTTATGAAATATTTTGGGAGAGGGAATTCAAAGATTTATCTACGGTTAATGATATGTTGTCAATATTTTATGCTAAATTGCGTGTCATTATCGACAAACATGTACCCAAGTCAGCATCTTCTCGGTCTCAAAAGTACCCTGTATGGTTTTCTCGTGACCTCATAAATTCCTTACGTGAGAAATATAAATACCACAAAAAACTACGTAAATTTAACAATAATCCTCGCGATCGGCTGTCTTTTGTTCGCGCTAAAGACAGATCATCAGTTTTAATGTCCTCATGCTATAAAGCGTATTTAACCCAACTGGAGTGCAGTCTACGATCCAACCCTAAATTATTCTGGTCATTCGTCAAACAGAAAAGAAAGGGACGGAGGCACTACCCAAATAAAATATATCTAGATCAACGGTCAGCTTACAATGGCAAAGATATTTGTAATCTCTTTGCTCAGAATTTTTCTCTGGCATACAGCAAAAATACTCGTCCACATTCAGCAAATTTATTGGTGAGTTCACCTGAGACTACTAGTAGCTATTTGACTTCTCTTAAATTCAAAGACTGTAATGTTCTAAAAATATTAAAGAGACTCAATCCATTTAAAGGCGCTGGTTCGGATGGTATACCGTCCATCTTTGCTGTGAAGGCAGCAAAGGCTCTTGCGCACCCACTCTGTCTTTTATTTAATAAGTCATTGTCAAGTGGTATTTTCCCTGAAACTTGGAAGAAAGCTCTAGTAGTACCTATACATAAAAATGACAGTAAAGTACTAGTGAAAAATTATCGACCCATCTCGATCTTACCTACGTTCGCCAAAATTTTTGAAAAACTGGTACACCCTATTCTATCGTGGCATTTTAAAAACATTATTTCAATACATCAACACGGGTTTATGAAATTGTGATCTACGAATACGATTCTTGTGTCCTTTATCAATCATGTTTCATCTTTTCTTGATCGCCGTCTCTCAGTTAGTGATATTTACACAGATTTCAGCAAGGCATTCGATAAAGTGAACGATGACATTTTACTTCACAAGCTTTCTACCCATGGTATCGCCCAGTCCTTGCTCAGTTGGTGCTCATCCTATTTATCAGACAGAAAATCTAGTGTAGTAGTCAATGGCCATGCCTCTGCCTGGTTTCCAGCTTGTTCTGGTGTGCCTCAAGGCTCCCATCTAGGCCCTTTATTCTTTAACATTTTTATTAATGACATAGGTAAGTGCTTCACTAGTTCTGACTACTTTTTATATGCTGACAACCTTAGGTTTTTCCGGTCTGTTGATAGTTGGGCCGATATATCTTTAATACAGAAGGACTTAAATAGGCTATGTGAATGGTGTATTTCAAATGATATGGCCCTGAATGTTTCAAAGTGCTATTCCATCCTTTTTACCCGGAAAAAAGATACAATTCAACCTATATACAGTATTGGAAACAATACACTTTTAAATGTGTCTCATATTCGCGATTTGGGCATCATTCTGGACAGTAAAGTTCGTTTTAACATTCACATAGATGACATCGTCTCAAGGGGATTCAGGCGTCTAGGTTTTGTACTGCGCAACTGCAAGGACTTCAAATCCCCAAGCACAAAAATTTTACTATACAATGCGCTGGTGCGTAGTATAATGGAATACTGTAGTACTGCATGGAATCCTTTCTACGATATTTATAATAATAAAGTGGAGCGAGTACAGAAGCGATTTTTATGGCATCTTACTTATGCTTGTTACTTAGGTAAGAAACTGCAAAGTTATGGCGACCGTCTGAAACACTTTAATATATGCACATTAACTAATCGAAGACGCATGCTAGACGTTGTTTTTCCCACCAAGTTGATTAAAGGCTCCATAGAGGCACCGAATCTTTTATCGTCTTTATCATTTACTGTTCCAAGAAAATTGCCAAGGCCAGCTAGTTTTAATCTGTTTGCAACAGAAGGAGTTGTTTCAAACTTGGGGTATAATGCTCCCATAGCGCGAATAACAAGACTTGTTAACATACTCCATAAATCTAACAAGCTAGACATTTTAAATGACGACGTTCCGGCAATCAAAAAATATTTTGCTCACTTAGAAGAATAATTTTGATCCAGTAGTTTTATTATTTATTAGAATTTATGTTGTTTATTACCTTTAATTTGATCTCTCGTCTGTTTCTTGTTACTCGCTATATTCTATTTATCATGTAGTCTACACTTTTAATTATAGTAGCACTAAGCAATGTTCTTTGTCTATTTTTCTTTGTTTATTATGTAAGTGTTCAAATAAATAAACAATAAACAATAAATTTTGCAATTTATAATTAAGTGATAATCCTGCGATATAAAGTAGTTGTACGAATTCTGCGACTTGTATATGATCCAAGTGAACACATACTTTATGATATAAAGCAGGTATTTTGGATTCATTACAGCAGGTGTCAAATTATTTTTGTTTTCATATGAAAAACAGTGATGTTAGTAATTTCTAAGCCTAACAGGAGTACAAGTAGTATTGGTACATGTTTTGATACCCTAGAAGCAGAACTCTTTTTCTCGTACATCTTACAAGTAGAGCTCAATACAAATGTTAATAAAAAATAACTTTCGATATTGTGTCTCGATATTCTGAAAATAAGTAGATTAAATGGTCATAGTGGTAAATATGTAGACTGGAGGCAAAATAGGTAGATATACTAAAAAGTTGAAAGATATGACAACACTGATTGGTTGTAAATTTTTTTTTGTCTCTGGTTCTAAGTAATATGTATGGCTCTGGTATTATGTTTGAAGCAGTTTGAAGATGAAACACAGATTAAATAGTGATAAGATGAAACGTTACATTAATTAATTCGGGAATGACAAGAATGTCAACTTAGAATATATTACTATTTTTAAAAGAAATTTATCAAAATCTTGTTGGTCATAATTACAATTAAATGTAGAGTATTACATTACAAATCATAGTTAAAAATATTAATCATTCACTATTTCCGAACGAATCGATACATATACCTGTTATTTTACTTATGTCACCACATATGGATATCGAAAATAAAGTTCTATTTTAGTTCTTTTAGATTGCGATGTGACCACGACGAGAAGTTACCAGAACAGTCTTCATGTTCATTAATTACTTTCATCGTTAGCTTGATTTCGTTACAGTCTTCGAACAGTGGAGTAAACATCCTGTAAAATGCCGGTTCATAACGAGGAAGCAGAAAATTTTAAAAACAAAGGTAACGAAGCCTTCAATGTACAAAACTTCGATGAAGCCATAGAATTTTATAGTAAAGCAATTGATTTATCTGAAAAGGACAGTCGTGATTTGGCTACTTACTTAAAAAATCGTGCTGCAGCATATCTCAAAATTCAAGACTATGATAAAGTAATAAAGGATTGTGACAAGGCTTTACAGATAGTTCCCGAAGATCCAAAGGCTTTGTTTCGAAGATCACAAGCATTAGACCATTTAGAGAGATATGAGGAAGCATACAGAGATGCAAAGACCATATTCACTGTGGATCCATCCAATAAATCTATACAACCTGTATTGTCACGTCTTCATGCTATAGTTCAGGAAAGGGCAAGGCAAAACTCGCTAACGAGCAACAAGGTAGAACAAATGTTAAAACTAGCATTTACACTCAATGAAGAAACTGAAAAACGTGTAAAGGCTATGACTAATTTATTAGTTTTATCAAAAGAAAACTCTGGAGCTGAAATAATGCTAAAAAACGGTATAGTACAAAAAATACAGCAATTATTAAAAGTAGAGAAAAATTCAGAAATATATGTTAATGCAGTGCGTATTATTGGTCAACTCTGCAAAAGGAATATTGAAAGAACTAGAACAGTTCTTAAAATAGTTGGTGTACCATGGGTGTTAGAAGTAATAGATAGCGATAATGAACAGAGAGTCAATGCAGCACAATACTGTTTACAAATTATTTTAAACACATTCTCTGGTATGGATAATAAGAAAGATACAAAACCAGACATCAAAATGTGTGAAGATAATAAGAGTGAAATTGATACACTCCTCACATGTTTGACATTCTCAATAACTAACAGGGTGATCACTGGTCTAGCTAGAGATGCCATTATGGAACTTATTATGAGAAATTGCCACTACAGTGCTATTAATTGGGCTGAAAAGTTTGTTGAAATAAAAGGACTTCACAGATTACTTGAAGTATGTAGTGAATTAGAAGAATATAAATATGAGTCTGCAATGAACATTACTCCATCATCAAGGACCATTGCTGCTGCTTGTCTTGCAAAGATTTATGAAAACATGTATTATGATCAAGCTAGAGAGAAGTTCAACAACCAAGTTGATGAATTTGTAAAAGACAAGCTGTTGTCACCTGACTTGGAATCAAAAGTAAGAGTTACTGTTGCTATAACTTCACTGCTTCGAGGTCCACTTGATGTTGGTAACTATGTTATTTCCAAAGAAGGAATATTAGAAATGATCCTAGTCATGGCTCAAACTGAGGATGTGCTCCAACAAAAAGTTTCTTGTGAGTGCTTAATTGCTGCTGCTTCTAAAAAAGACAAAGCAAGAACAATTATAACTAAAGGTGTTGATATTTTGAAGAAACTTTATCAATGTAAAATTGATGCGGTTAGAGTACGGGCATTAGTTGGCTTATGTAAACTTGGCAGTTTTGGAGGAGATGATGCTTCCATACGGCCATTTGCAGAGGGTTCAACAACAAAATTGGCTGAAGCATGCCGGAAATTCCTAGTGAATCCTGCTAAGGACAATGATGTAAGGAAATGGGCAGCTGAAGGTCTTTCATACCTCACCTTAGATGCAGATGTAAAAGAAAAATTAGTGGAGGATAAACCAGCTATTCAAGCTCTTATTGAGCTCGCTAAGACCGCTGATCAATCTTGTTTGTATGGTGTTGTTACTACTATGGTTAATTTATGCAATGCCTATGAAAAACAAGAAGTGATGCCTGAAATGTTAGAGTTGGCAAAGTTTGCCAAGCATCATATACCTGAACAACATGAATTGGATGATCCTGATTTTGTCAACAAAAGAATAACAGTATTAACTAAAGCGGGTGTCACTTCAGGTTTAGTTGCTCTGGCCAAAACAGAGAGTCACAATTCCAAAGAATTAATTAGTAGAGTTTTTAATGCTATTTGCAGTCTTCCAGAATTAAGAGGTATAGTTGTACAACAAGGGGGTACAAAAGTTTTGTTGCCGATGGCTTTAGAAGGAACACATAATGGTAAGAAACAAGCAGCACAAGCTTTAGCCAGAATTGGGATAACAATAAACCCAGAGGTAGCCTTTCCAGGTCAACGAAATTTGGAAGTGGTAAGACCTTTGATAGCATTGTTGCATCCAGATTGTAGTGCCTTAGAAAATTTTGAGGCACTCATGGCACTTTGTAATTTAGCTGGAATGAATGAAACAAATAGAAATAGAATATTAAAAGAGGGAGGCTTATCTAAGATTGAACATTATCTTTATGAAGATCATTTAATGCTCATGAGAGCAGCCACACAGTGTATCTGTAATTTAGTTCAATCTGAAGAAGTTGTAAAGTCTTATGAAGGCAAAAATGACAAAACTAAGTTTTTGTACTTGTTATGTCAAGAAGAGGATGTTGATACGGTTTTGGCGGCCGCTGGTGCCTTATGTATACTGACGTCTGTAAGCAAAGTGTGTTGTCGGAAACTTTTAGATGTTGAACCTTGGCTAGAAACTCTAAGATGCTTGCTGGCTAATCCTAATGCTGAAGTACAATATAGAGGCACTTACATGCTACATAATATTATTAAGGATGATAAAGATATTGCTGCGAAAATATTTGAAACAGATGTAATGGAAATATTGATGGCTTTAACAAAATTAGAAGAGCCAATACAGGAAAAAATAAAAGAAAATGCCCAAAAATGTTTATATTTGGCAGAAGAATTAGGAGTGATTAGGAAACCTGATGAAACTCTAATAGATCCATTTGAAGAGGCTGAGCAGCAAGATCATGAAGAGGAATAAATTTTTTATTCATATATTTGTAAATTAAATAATAGTAGCTATTATATAACATTTCTATCACATCTGTTTATTGTTAAATTTTATTTGAATAAATAATCAAATTATATCTCATTATTTATCTTTTATTTGAAAAGAAAAACAACTGAAATATGCAAAAAGACTAGGTAAGGTACATCTGTAAAATTGTTCTGGAATTTTTTAAATTTACCGCTTTTATAAATTCCACTTTTTCCAATGGAATTCCGCGTCCTTCCCCCTCCGAATCCCGTCTCTTTCCAACAATTTTTATGTAAAGGTCTTTTATAGTGACGCTTTGCGCCATTTTTTTTTCTTATTTTTTATTGCCATAATAAATTTATTATAATATAATTAAAATATGCAATTATGTAATAAAATATAACTTTCAATATAAATAAACTTAAGTGTAACATATATAACAAAGATTTTATATTTTATTATAAACGTATAACGGTATTTTGTTTCATTTCGGAACACGACATTTTAAAGACCTTTCAAAATGACAGCTTGATTTGGTTTGGTTTCCGCTACTGTGCTGTTGTGCTCTTTTTCGGTTTTTATTAAGAAAATCATCAGAAAATGTCGATTTCTACAGCTACAGGTATGCACCTTGTAGTGATGCATGTTTTTAGTTATAAAGTTTAAAAAAATATCTGGTGTTTATCGGCAAACCTGCAGGAGTTGTGTTTTCGGAGAAATGCCATGGAATCCCATATGGCGGTCCATACTCCACATGATATAATGACGCTATTCAATAAATCAAACATTTTTTTTATGTGATCAAGTCACAAGAAACTTATTTGTTCTGACAAATCGTGGATTTTACCAGTCTTCTTGTAAGGTTTAGGTTACTGTGATTATCTGGATTTTACTGGACTTCTAGCGTCTTAGTAAATGTCGAATGCATTAAACGATACTCCGTCCGACTTCTGCCTGGAAACTATGTCAAGTTCTCTTATAAAAGGTTAATATAAATCGTTCGTTCCGAAATACATTAGCAGTGATTGTTTTTGAAGATTTTATATAGTTATATATATTTATATATGTCATACGTAAAAAAATGCGTCATAGAGGTGCTCTAAATCAGAAAGATATATGTATTCTTTAGTCATGTACATGTTAGTGTGTACCGAAAAATACTAATTGACTTTACCACAGCAGAATCATTTAAAGTTTTTATTTTTTCATCTTCACTTATTTCAAACAATCAACTTGTTCTATTATAATACATAATGTGTATCTAATATGTCCTATTATATTATTTAACTATTATTTTAATATTATTATTGGTATGAAGTAAGATTGTTTCTGTAAATTAATTTAGATATTACAGCCGCCTCTTTAGACTACTATTAAACTATAGAAACACAGTTTTAATTTATTATTAATGTTATGTTATATCAAATGCTACTAGCTCATGAATATGACTTTCATTATGAGTTGAAAAGAGCTCTGAAATATATTCTGATAATGCCTGATCAAAATTATCATGACAATTATATTTAATGTTTAACATGTGCTTTCTGGTCATTTTACAATATATATTTAAGCATAATATATAAAACCTATTCTTCTATATTACTCTCATACTCATTCTTCCTAATAGTACCTATACATACATGACCTAATAGTCCTCGGCCTAATATGTTAACATGCTAAATCAATTTTCAATTGAAAACTACTTTTGAATTCGGATTAAAAGTGTAGATCAATATCAGCCATACAGTGTGAGAATAATGGTTGTAGTAATAAAAGGTTTGGTTGATTTAATAAAGTCATATTCTTGCACTGTTTGATCAATATTGATCTACAGTTTTAATAAAAGTTCTAAAGTAGTTTTCAATTAAAAATGGACATAGCAAGTTAACAGTTTAGGTCCAGGATATCCTTTCTTACAAGTTTTCAATTACCAATACTTTATCATGTTTTAATTTATAACACAAAATTAAAACTAACAAATGAATTTACTAATTTTCTCAGAACACTCCATTACTGGGTTCACAGATGAACGCACAGAAGGTGATGATGACACATCACAAGGAAGCCACCCAAAAGAGGATAGTAGTGACTCCGAGAATGAAAATGAGCCACAAAGTCATAATGGTGGCTCACCAAGCCTTGAAGTACATGAAATAACAAGTGATGAAGATGATGACTGTGTGGTAACTAATGAAGATGATTCATCAAATTCAAGTACAGACAGTAATGAGAGTTCAGATGCATCTCAACATAGTAATAAAGAAACCAAGGAGACACAAAATGAAGAATCATTAGAGAATGGTGGCAACGAATCAGATGTTGAAGAAGTAACATTGGAGGACCCACTCAACCAGCCTCAGAATAAAAACAAACCCATTGTCGTCAATGATACCAAAAGTTTAGCTGATTTAGCCTTAAAACAAACCAAATCAAATAGTGATGAAAATAAAGAACCAACTGTAGTTATTATTGATACTAATTCTATTTTGTCTGGAAAAGGTCCTACACCTGTACAGAGTAAACCTCCATCAACAAGTTCCAGTTCTATAGATGCTCAGAATTTATGTCAAAGTATAGCAGCTCGTGGCACTACAATCACACCAGTTAGTAGCAAGAACAACTCTACACAAAATAATGTTCCTGTAACACAACCAAACATATTACCTTCCCTTACCGATGATATGTTTGTTGTTGAGGCCCCATCATTTATAGTTCCTTATGTATATGAAAAACCTTCCATTAAACCATTCAGAGAATTTGTAGATAAATTAGGCAAGGAGCTTGAAGAATTGAAATTAAAAGAGGATTTTGAGAAATTGGAGAAAGAGAGGATTGAGAAAGAGAGAAAAGAGAAAGAAAGGAAAGAAAGAATTGAGAAAGGTGAAATAGAAGAAGAGGAACCGGAAAGTGAAAAAGAGATTAAAATACCAGATGAGAATAATCAAAAGAAATCACAAAAGAAACAAAGACGCAAGCGTGGGGAAGAAGATGATGACTCATGGGATGGAGAATCATCTTCAGAGTCAGAAGATGATGCACTCAGTGATGATGATGCAGTTGTGATTAAAGATAGAGATGATACTATAAATGATCTGAAAGATCCCATAAGTTTAATTGCAAAAAGTCTTTCAGGTGGCAAACCAGACAGTTATTTTGATTGCTCATTGGGACAATTTTTTATCAATATTGGCTTGAATTTGGTTCAAGAATATGTACAAAGTGATTTACTAAAACAACAAAACCGTAAGTTATATAAAGAAAAGAAATCTGGACGTAGCACCAAGGCAACTGAGTCAGCTATTGCATCACTGACACAAAATTTAGAATTCAGTAAGAAATCAAATGCTCCTTATGCACTCCAACAGAAGAAATGTGAATTTTGTAGCTTTAAGACAGAATCTGCATTGATTATGGCACATCATCTAGAAGCACCTCACATGAAAAACAATATTTACAAATGTAATACATGTGATTTTGAGATTAGAAGTCCTCATGACATTTTGTTCCATATGGAGGCTGAACATAATATAAGGGGACGATTAGAAAGAGCACCAGCATACCAGCAATGTGCTAATTGCCACTTTGAAGACAATAGCAAGACTAAATTGGCACGGCATCTTATTGCATGTGCCAAGAAGTATAAACCAGAATTTAATTTGGGTCCACCTATTGAATGGGAACCACCCGCAAAAATACCAAAGCTAACACGAGGGCGCAATAATATGATGGGCCCTTATCAATCAAATTACAATCGACCTCACATGAACTTAAACAATATTGGTAGGCCTCAGTTGAACATGTCGAATATGGTCCATAACTCTCCTGCGATGGGCAGGCCTCGTGGCCGTCCTCCGATTTCTGGTCCACCACGCCCTCAGGGTGTGTCGGGTGTACCCATTATACGTAGTGGCGTCATGATAATGCACAATACGCCACCAGGTACTACCATTGCCAACTACCCACTAATGCAGAATGCTCAAAATAACACTGCAACAGCACCTAAAATATCAATTACTCCTCTACCTCGAGCACCTCAGCCTTCATCTTCACAAACTTCACAAAATTCCAAGGCTACTTTTGTTATATGTGAAATCTGTGATGGCTACATAAAAGACTTAGAACAGTTGAGAAATCATATGCAGTGGATACATAAAGTTAAGATTCACCCTAAGATGATCTATAACAGGCCACCATTAAACTGTCAAAAGTGTCAGTTTAGATTCTTTACAGACCAAGGTCTTGAGAGACATCTGTTGGGCTCGCATGGATTGGTAACAAGCTCTATGCAGGAAGCAGCCAACAAAGGCAAAGATGCAGGAAGGTGCCCAGTTTGTGGCCGTGTGTATCAGTGGAAGCTGTTGAATCATGTATCAAGGGACCACAGTATGACTCTGAAACCGGCTCACCTCTCATACAAATGCACAGTGTGCACAGCAACATTCGGAATGTACAAACAGTTTGAGAACCATGTATACTCAGCGCACAGCGTAGTCGCTAAGCGTGTTATGGACAAAAGCAAGACTAACACAAATCCGGCCAAGCCCACCGAAACTGAATCAGTGCTTAAGCCTCTTAAAATAAGTGATGAGATAACCATTATCCCTCAGCCTGCAAAGTCCGCAGTGACCATTACTGCTAAAGGGAAATAGCACTAATGCCTTATTAGTGTGGGAACTATAACGGCGTGTCTTTGCATGCGCCTCCGGGAGCCTGCTTAAATAGTGATGCACACCCAGGATAATAAGCAGTATTGTGTAAATAAATGTAAGTTACACTGAATTATGACCTGTTTTGTTGAGATGCTCAGGATATAGTGACAATTTTAGACAAATGAGTAAAGTATGAATGTTATATTAATAATGATAATTATGAATACAAAAATAGTATTAGTCTAAGTTGTAAATTCGGTGTATAAATAAAAATACCCAATTACTGATGTACCATGTGACACTATTTTCTTGACACTGCGTATCCTTGTAATTTGCGCTGTCATTTGTTTGTATGTCACAAATTTGAAATAAAACTGATGGAGATCTGCATGTCCCTTATTGTATATTTTTGTTAGTAGGAAATTCTTGCGATTCTTATCCTCTCCTTATGTACCTATGTAATTTATTTGCTGGCCTTTCGATGGTGTTTAATCTTAATATATAAGACTTTAGTAATATAACACTTAATTTTTAATATTATTTGATTACCTGAGTTTGATTTTTAATGTAAAAATTGAAATTAAAACTAGATATTTTTCCATTACGAATATGTATATCAAACTATGGATTACGATAGTTTACTTAATTAAGTATTAGATTAAGACAGAACATAATGATTCAATTACCTAATGTAACAGAAAACATACACTATGAAGTACTTGGCTACAAACCCACAGAATTGGAGAAACTCAAGAGTGTGAAATACCATTGGAATTATTTATTTCTGATCTCTGATCAACTGGCTTACATGTTGATTTGGTTAAAGTTTACTAAATTGTTAAAGTACTTATAGAACTGAAATGATGTATTTTTTTTATTTAATAAAAAAGACCACTGTAATTGCAACATCTCTGTTTCTTATTTCTTGCAAACTCTTCTTCTGATAGTAAATATAATAAACTAGCTGTGCCCCACGGTTTCACCTTTAGCAGAATTTTTGAATAATTATGTTGAAAGCATTCCTTGGCACTAGGGTTTTTGGTCGAAAATTCTCCGGAAATCTCAAAAACATTGAAAATTGTTTTCTTTTTTCTATTTACGTTTTAAAAAATCCATACATATTATGTAGTTACATCAGGATATTCAAAGTAGGTATGTACTTTATAAAAAAAATATTAAAAGTTTTGTAGAAAGATACCTGCTCAAAGTTTATTGAAGTAAGATTTATTAGGTATAATGATATTGATTATTATTTAACATTCGAACATTAATTATCAATATAATGAATATTTCAGTCTTAGAAATTTCTGGAAGTCTTAGAAAATAAACTAAGAAATCAGAAACCCTATACCATTTCCATTTCTTTATTTTCTCGATGACAACTGTGAAAACATGAACGAGTGTCTTTTTTACATTATGTAAACAAGATTATTATTATTACGGTATTATTCTGTATTCGTGGATCATAATATATTAGTCCGTGGCGTGTATTATAATCCTAATACGAATATATTAGTTACACCTCTAGTTCAAATGCAAGATTGTTTTTAAAATTGTACGCCTTCCTGGCCCACCTGTATTATTATGTATCTATAATATAGAACTGGACAACCTTTTTATAATTATAAAAGAGACCTCATTATTTTAGTTTTGATGTTGGTATTTTAAAATTAGTTTATGTAGTTCACAGAGAGGTACTTGGGGCAGTCCGACTGGTGGAATACCTTCATTCAACTGTAAGCCACCTTCGATCTGACTCACATATGTTTTATATTTATGCTGATTCCGATATGCTATTCGCCGTAGAGTACAAATGAAAAACTATTTATTTTAGATGCGAAGAGTACCTGCTGCTTGTGTCTTGGTCGATTTCTTAGACAGAACTGATTTTGCCACCCCGCTTCCGATCTATCCGCCCACGCTGCCCTCAACAGTGTGTACCGTTACCCCGCATAGTGACTAAGCGAGACTCACTACTATCAGAGCGGGATGGCGAGAATATAGTGTGCGCGTACTCTCCGCTTTCTCCACCCGTCACGTCCACCCTCTCTAGCGGTAACACAAGCCTAGGTCCGTTCCTCGGTGTGAAACCCTTGGGTCAGGCAACCGCCCGCGCGATACAAGTGACACTGTACGTGCATCACTTAGCTACCTACATACAACACTACACACGTATGAACATACACACGTGCACACCACACAGGTACATAGGTTCTGTGAGGGACCTTTTTTTTTTCTTTTTTTACGCTAGTTAGTTAGCGCTAGTTAGTGTAGAAACATTCCGATTATTGAATACACATACGCACGGTTCCTTCCTTCCTCCCAGGAGGAAGGGAACGTGCCTATGTGTATATTTAGTTAGCTCGAATCGTAGGTGTAGGGATTCGAATAGATCGCGACCTATTTGCGAACGCGACGACCGCCCGAGCCGAGGTCCGGCCACTTTGGCACCCTCGTGCGAGTCGTCCACAAAACTTTCGCGGCTGAGTGCCCTCTGCGCTCGCCCCCAAGTCCGGTGAAGCTGTAAAAGCCGCAGCGGCTTTAGGGCCCCTAAGGCTAACAGTGTAGTCAGTTCTAAAAAAAAAAAAAAAAAATCCGCTTTCTCTTTATTATTAAGATATTTACAACTTATTCTATTTACACTTATATTCTAGTACACTAGTTACTATTTTATAATGTCGCGAACACAACAGAAGATCGCAGCCAAATAACCTTGTATTGTGTTCCCGTGGTAAGCAAAGTTTCCAGAGCACCTTGAGTAGGGGGGTTCAAGGCCGGCAAAGCGCTAGTGATACATATCACAGTATTTTTTAAGAGTCAATTTTATGACATCCTTTTTTTATTACAGATTCCTAAAGTTTTAATTCATCCAAATGCGAGAATAAAATTCCCGCGTATCTTTTATGCAAAGTTCCTGAGTAACATGGTTTTGAAAGTCACGGTTTTTCCCCGGATAAGTCATTAAAAAATTTAAAATTTATAAAATGTAAATCAAATCATTAAATCGACATTGATGGTAGATAAAATCATCGACGGCGCATATTTTAGAGCATTTAGAAAATACCTAAGTTCAACAGTTACGTAGGTAATTATTTCAATTTTCTTCATTTTATGTTTTTGAAGTGAAACTTCTTTATCGACGTATGGGAGAAATTTTGTAGCAATCGTCACGTTTTTCGGTTACGCGCCATGTTGCTTTTTTATCAAAGTTTAGTATAATATAATAACAACAATATATTAGTTTTGAAGTTTGGTTTGAAATAAGAATAACAATATATTAATTTGAAAGTGATAAAATAAAAAGACTTATTCAAATTTAAGTGAATTTACAAGAAAAGTGAGAGTGATTATATATTTCGTTTTATAAATTCAACACGTATGAGCATGATTTTAATATTTATTTGAGGTTAACCTCACTTTTTGATTGTAAGTATCAGTGAATGTATATAAATCTGTTAAAATTAGCAAGTATTAATAAATATGACTGTAAATCTAGTGAACATTATTAATTCTAAAAACAATAAAAAATATAAATTAAATAATAATTTAAAAATAAAACAAAACACGATTAGAAAATAAAAATATGTATACGTACATCTTTTTTAATTATTCGTTTTTAATGATTTATTTATTCATTTTTAATTTTATAAAATCGTTACATTTCTACAAGATTAACTGTCATCATATAATTGTATTACTTTGAAAAGATAATTCCAATTATTTATTCACTAGCTGTGCCCCTCGGTTTCACCAGAGTTTTTATCCAACAAATACCGCGCCGCCAACGCGACGGACCCGTGTAATCATAATTGTTATCACTTCTTGCAAGTACAAATTATGTATTTTAATTTTTCATTTTCTCCTAAACTATGTGTCCTAATTACATACTATAAAAAGAAAAATTTAAATTGTCTTTATGATGAAATAACTTTGGTTCGTAAGGATTAATAAAATAAGCCTAAAGATAATCGCGGCCGGAGTTGTTCGCGGGGGATGTTCGGTTTTGGGGTTTAAGTCGCGGCAGCTTTCACCAACAGATTCACGTGATTCGAAGCAGTGTCGAAGTACGATCGCGTAAGATATTCAATTCACGATTCGACCAACGTACCAAGGGGTTTTGTTAATTTTACGTAAGAATCGGGTTTAGAGGATTTGGAATTTATTAATGTTGATCTTTGACGTATGTGCGAATGTAGCGCAGCTTATATGTCATGATAGGACGGACATATGTCTTGTATAATGTAAGCTTATGTCTCAGGAACATTTTGCTTAGTATCAAGGAGTGCAGTCTATGTGTATTGTAAATCACCCTTATTTTTTAAAACACGAAACACTGTTGTTTCTTCCTAAAAGCATAAATATGAATTTTCATATCCCTAAATTTAGAAATAGTGGGTTCTTCAAACAATCTTTCATCCCCTATTTCACCTCTTAAAGTTTAATTTTCACGACATAAGGTAAGCGAATGTCTTTCTTTAAGGTCCAATATATCTCTATACCAAAATTCATCAAATTTGGTTTGATGCGTTCTTCGTACAAACCTTCATTGTCTATTTCAGGGCGTGAAATGCAACAGACATGACAGACAGAGTTACTTTCGCATTTATAATATTAGTATGAATTATTCATTTCAATATGCTGTCGTTCTCTATGGTGTCAGTAAATTACCCAAAAGCAGAATAACGACAACAGTTTATAATAATAAATTTTTGAAATTAATTCTCTCTCTCTCTATACCTTTCTTTGTTTCTCTTTAACTGATATTTTAGCATGGTAAAAATAGCAAAAGATCGATTGTTGTGGTGTCCTTTTTGTTTTCTATAATAGGGATTTTTATATTGTTAACACAAATCTGAAAAGTGAATAAAAGACGGTCAATTTTTTGGAGAGATCGGCCATTTAGACCTCGATTTATTGTGAATCGATACATCAGAGTCGGATTCGAATCGATCTTTTTCGGAATGAATTGCCTAGCAGCGATGCGGCACTCGACTTGCTTGCGTGATTATATCCAACCTAGGGTGACCACTTATTAATATGATTTATTATATAGATGTGTGGTCAACTCATATTGGAAAGTTCCAAATTCTCTGAAACTGTACATTTTTTAACTTTATGTAAACTTTCAATAATCATCATTTTACAAACCAGTTTCAAAGTTTCAGCCAATAGAACGGAAGAGCTATTTTATGGCATTTTTATCGAACAAATGTTCGACGTGATTTTTGAAATTGATATAACTTTTTTATTTATGAACTCATTGAAGTAAAACCACACTAAATGTTAAGTCAACCTTACCAAAATATATTAGTTGAAACCGTTTCCAAATCAGTTAAGCCGTTTCTGAGATTAGCGCGCACAAACGTTGGCAAACAGACAAACACAAAAATTCTAACAATAATTTTTTTGGGTTCTCCTGCGTTGATAGAGACCCCCAATAATAGTTTTTCTCATATATCTTCTATGTACAGACATCGATCAGTTACGTTTTTATTATATGTATAGATAGATGTAGATATGGTGGTCGCGATCCCTACCACCACACTATATTATTACATATACACCGAATGATCTTTGAACACGATGAACCAAAAAAAAAATCATTGTTGGGTTTATCGCTATTTGTATAGTGGTCACGATACCTACCACCCCTCTATATTATTGCATAAACACAGACTGATCTCTAAACACGACAAAGCAATTGAAAAACATAGATGGATTTATCACTCTATGCATATGGTATTGTAAATCATCCCTTATTGTACCACCCTGCCGATTCAGTTTTCAAAAACTCGAAACCCTTTTATTTCTTCCTAAAATCATAAATATGAATTTTCATATCCCTAAATTGAGAAATAGTGGGTTCTCCATACAAAATTTCATCTCCTATTTGACCCCTTCATGTTTCATCTTTGCGCCATAAGGTACCCTATGTCCGTCTCCAAGATCCAATATATCTCTATTCATCAAAAGTGGTTTAACGGGTTTTTCGTACAAACCTTCATCCCCTATTTCACCCATTTAAATTTTATTTTCACCACATAAGGTAGCCAAAGTCTTTCTCCAAATTCCTACATATCTCTATATCAAAATTCATCTAAATTAGGTTCTTTATACGAACTTTCACCCCCCATTTCACCCCTTCTAATTTTATTTCTAAAAGTAGCCAATGACCTTTCTCAACCAAAGTTCTTCAAAATTTGTTCAGCGGTCTAGGCTTGAAAATGCAACAGACGGGACAGAAAGAATTACTTTCGCATTTATAATATTAGTAGGTATGGATTATTCAATTCATTATGCAGTCATTTTCTATAGTGTCATTTACTAATTAAAATACTAACAGTAAATTATTACCCAACACCAAATTAACGACAACAGTTTAAAATAATTAATTTTTGAAATGAATTCTCTTTCACTATATACCTGTAATAAATTCTCTCTCTCTATACCTTTCTATGTTTCTCTATAATAACTGATACTTTAGTAAGCTAAAAATTACAAAAGATCGACTGTTGTGGTTCACTTTTAATTTTCTATTTTAGGGATTTTTATATTGTTAATACAAATGCGAAAGTGAATCGAAAAAAGAGCTATTTTTGAGAGATCGAACTTTTAGACATCGATTTTTTTGGGAATCGATTCATAAGAGTTCGATTCGAATCAATCTTTTTCGAAATTAATTGCCATCCCTAGCAGCGGCGCAGCTATATTCAACTGACAAAATCCAGCCTATGCAGACCCCCTTTTAATATGTTTTAACACATAGATCTGAGGTCAACTTATATTGGAAATTTCATTTTATTAAACTCTTTATTTTTTAACTTTATGAAAGGTTTCGATCATCATCGTTTTACAAACCATAATATACAGATAGCTAAAATTTCAGTCAATTCAACTGAAGAGCTATTTTATAGCATTTTTATCGAACAAATGTTCGACGTGATTTTTTAAATTGATATAACTTTTTTATTTATGAACTCATTGAAGTAAAACCACACTAAATGTTAAGTCAACCTTACCAAAATATATTAGTTGAAACCGTTTCCAAATCAGTTAAGCCGTTTCTGAGATTAGCGCGCACAAACGTTGGCAAACAGACAAACACAAAAATTCTAGCAATCATTGTTTTGGGTTCTCCTGTGTTGATAGAGACCCCCAATAATAGTTTTTCTCATATATCTTCTATGTATAGACATCGATCAGTTACGTTTTTATTATATGTATAGATAGATGTAGATATGGTGGTCGCGATCCCTACCACCCCACTATATTATTGCATATACACCGACTGATATCTGAACACGATGAACCAAAAGAAACTCATAGTTGGGTTTATCGCTATTTGTATGGTGGTCGCGATACCTACCACCCTTCTATATTATTTCATAAATATAGACTGATCTCTAAACACGACATAGCAATAGAAAATCATAGATGGATTTATCACTCTATGCGTATGGTATTGCAAATCATCCCTTATTGTACCACCCTACCGATTCATTTTTCAAAAACGCGAAACCCTTTTATTTCTTCCTAAAATCATAAATATGAATTTTCATATCCCTAAATTGAGAAATAGTGGGTTCTTCATACAATTTTTTATCCCCTATTTGACCCCTTCATGTTTTATCTTTTTCCATAAGGTACCCTATGTCCGTCTCCAAGGTCCAATATATCTCTATTCATCAAAAGTGGTTTAACGGGTTTTTCGTACAAACCTTCATCCCCTATTTCACCCATTAAAATTTTATTTTCACCACATAAGGTAGCCAAAGTCTTTCTACAAATTCCTACATATCTCTATATCAAAATGCATCTAAATTAGGTTCTTTATACGAACTTTCACCCCCCATTTCACCCCTTCTAATTTTATTTCCAAAAGTAGCCAATGACCTTTCTCAACCAAAGTTCTTCAAAATTTGTTCAGCGGTCTAGGCTTGAAAATGCAACAGACGGGATAGAAAGAATTACTTTCGCATTTATAATATTAGTAGGTATGGATTATTCAATTCATTATGCAGTCATTTTCTATAGTGTCATATACTAATTAAAATACTAACAGTAAATTATTACCCAACACCAAATTAACGAAAACAGTTTAAAATAATTAATTTTTGAAATGAATTCTCTTTCACTATATACCTGTAATAAATTCTCTCTCTCTATACCTTTCTATGTTTCTCTATAATAACTGATACTTTAGTAAGCTAAAAATTACAAAAGATCGACTGTTGTGGTTCACTTTTAATTTTCTATTTTAGGGATTTTTATATTGTTAATACAAATGCGAAAGTGAATCGAAAAAAGAGCTATTTTTGAGAGATCGAACTTTTAGACATCGATTTTTTTGGGAATCGATTCATAAGAGTTCGATTCGAATCAATCTTTTTCGAAATTAATTGCCATCCATAGCAGCGCCGCAGCTATATTCAACTGACAAAATCCAGCCTATGCAGACCCCCTTTTAATATGTTTTAACACATAGATCTGAGGTCAACTTATATTGGAAATTTCATTTTATTAAACTCTTTATTTTTTAACTTTATGAAAGGTTTCGATCATCATCGTTTTACAAACTTTAATATACAGATAGCTAAAATTTCAGTCAATTCAACTGAAGAGCTATTTTATAGCATTTTTATCAAAAAAATGTTCGACGTGATTTTTTGAATTGATATAACTTTTTTATTTATGAACTTATTGAAGTAAAACAAACACTAAATGTTAAGTGAACCTTACCAGAATATACTAGTGAAAACCGTTTCCAAATCGGTTATGCCGTTTCTGAGATTAGCGCGCACAAAAGGTGACAAACAGACAAACACAAAAATTCTAACAATCATTGTTTTGGGTTCTCCTGCGTTTATAGAGACCCCCAATAATAGTTTTTCTCATATATCTTCTATGTACAGACATCGATCAGTTACGTTTTTATTATATGTATAGATAGATGTAGATATGGTGGTCGCGATCCCTACCACTACACTATATTATTACATATACACCGATTGATCTTTGAACACGATGAACCATAAAAAAAATCATTGTTGGGTTTATCGCTATTTGTATAGTGGTTTTTCTTAAGGCTTAAGCCTTATCTACCCCATTTTCGTGAAGTTGCAAATAGTAGAAAAATGATATGTCGTAAAGAAGTTTCACTTCTTACCTGTGTACTCTGGTACACACACACATTTTTTATTTTTTACTTGAATAATCCGCTGTATTAGGACGATATTTTTCATCAGGTGGTTGGGATGGGATGGTGGGGTTGGGAAGGAAAAAGGGATATCACAAAATTCGCTCCTATAGTATAACACTGAACGTCCACAGACTGCAGTAGGCACTTACCGATAGGCGGGCTGTATGCTTGTTTGCCACCTTAGTAGTAAGTATAAAAAAATAATTAAAACTACATATTATTCATATAAAGAGGTATTTCAAATAAAAACAAAGCAATTTTGTGAGTAAATTTCTTAATTGGAATATATATGTATTTTGCCTTCATAAAAGTCTCACAGAGATTGCACGTCTCCCACCTCTGCAGTATAGTAACTTGGTACTGCAGTACTGCTGTAGCAACATCTAAACTATAATATTAGGTTGGGGAAAAAGTGTTTTCGCATAACGTAGGTATTACTTGTTATAAAATTTCTTTGGTTGTACTATTTGTAGCTGGCTGGTTTTGGTAATATTAAAAAGGTTACATTAAAAATAAAAAAATTAAAATAAAAAAATTTGTTGTCCGCTATTTTTCATTTGTTTTTCTTTCTGTAAAAATGAGTGAATCTAATTAAGAAATTCGAAACATTTTAAAATATTATTACAAGGAGGCAAAAATGCAACTCAAGCAGCGAAAAAAATTTGTGATGTTTATGGACCTAATACAGTGTCAAACGTTTTCAGTCCGGAAATTTTGTTGTTAAATATGCACCGTGCTCTGGTCGCCCTGGTACGAATAAAATGGACGCCATTTTTGAAAAACAGATGTAGCTGAAGAACTGGAAATTGACCACAAAACAGTTTTAACGCATTTGAAGAGAGCTGGCTATACCAAAAAGCTCGATATTTGGGTGCCACACGAGCTCACTGAAAGAAACCTAATGAACCGTGTACTCATTTGCGATTAATTATTGAGACTGTTGAAATATTAAGTTCGTCTACAAAAATCATTCTCTTTGAGATATTATATTTTAAATGTTTTAAATTTGTTTTATTCTGAAAGTAAAAGTTTCCTTTAAGTAACATTTGGTGAACACATTTTTACCGTTGAAAAAGGTTTTAATTTATTATTTCGGAGAAGGATAGTTTAAAGCACTCGAACTACGAGTCATAAAAACTAGGTACAATTCGAGTATTGTGTAGACTGCATAAACACCAAATGTTACACGATGTAAAAGGACAACTGTAGAAATATAGTTGTAAGCAGTTAGTTCTCTCTGATCCTTGATGGTGTTAAGACACATTTCCGAAAACTTTATTTCAATAAATAAAAATCTTCCAATGAATAAAATCTTAAATCATTATAAAGAATACACTGTCACATATCCATAATCCCAACAGAGACGTAATGAAACCGAGCCGTTTTTGAAAAGATTGATAACTGGCGATGAAAAGTGGATCACGTACGACAAGAACGTGCGAAAAAGGTCGTGGTCTAAGGTCGGCCAGACTTCACAGACTGTGGGGCTAACTCGAAATAAGGTGATGCTGTGTGTATAGTGGGACTGGAAGAGCATTGTTCATTATGCGCTTTTACCGCTCGGCAAAACTATCGATTCGATAACAACATTCAACAACTGATGAAATTAAAGGAAGCAGTTGAAAGAAAGCGGGCGGAATTGATCAACAGGAAGGGTGTGGTATTTCATCACGATAACGCTAGACCACACACATATTTAGACACTCAGCAAAAATTAAGAGAGTTTGACTGGGAGGTGCTAGTGCATCCAACATATAGCCCTGACCTTGCACCTTCAGATTTTCACCTGTTTCGGTCTCTTCAGAATTCTTTAGGGTCTGTAAGGTTAACCTCAAGAGAGGACTGATTTTTTTGACTGGTTTTTTGATCAGAAGTTCCAAAGTTTCTACAGCAACAGGATCATGTCTCTACCTACAAAATGGCAGAAAGTCATCGAACAAAACGGCACATATATACTGTAAATAAACTTTGAAAAAAATGTCTTGAGTTTAAATATAAAATTGCGAAGAAACTTTTTCCTCGACCTTTTATATTATTCATTTATTATTCATGTTAGTATTGATATATTTTTTTACATGTATACTGTACCTACTAATAAATATCTGGTAGCTACTTTTCAGAGCCACACCGAAATACTCAAATTTGTAACTAATTAATTAGTAAGTACGTATTTTGTAAAATTATCCCGGTAAGTTGGAAATAAAAAAGAAAGGGTGATCGTTAACGAGTAGATTTTATCTTATCATTAGGGGCAGTACCGTCAATGTGCCGAGTTACTACATATAAAAAAAGTGGGCACACATTTTAGCGCAATAGGTACCAGGCTCAACCAACTGGTCTATTTAATTTATTGTTTATTAATATATCTGTTTCTAAGCCTTTGCCTGTGACGTAAGAGCGATAGCCAGATAACGGTTACATATGACTAGGGTTGCTATTCGTTCCGATATATCGGGACTGTCATCGCCCTCTGTCCCGACAAAGTCCGATTACGTCCCGATTTTCCGCGCGATCACGGGATTTCAAAATCTTGCGCTGAACTACTTGGCCGTGTTGTGGAAGAAGGAAGTGATATAGATATTTTGAGCAACGGTTTCTTTTAACAATAAAAATTGGGAGACAAAGTTGGCTCTGAAGAGTGGAAGACCAAAAATTGTGTAGTAGTAATCAGTAGTAATCACTTTTAAACTGATACAGAAAATCCTGATAGAAAATGCCTTATGCTCGAATTGTGGGGTTATTTATTCGGGATACCTAGCCACAAAGCCATTGTGGAAAGCTGGGAAAATTAATTTAATTAATATCAAACCGATACACTGATGAAAGAAATCGTCTGCTGCCGAAGACTGTGGAGTGAGTCGAGTGCTACTGACTTGCCAAAATATGAAGTTAATATGAATTGCGCTGAGTTTTATAACCATGCAGAAAGAATTACTTAAAATAGTAAAATCTTCAGCAAAATAAGATCAAACTACGGCTAACAAAGTATAGATTAGAATTTGTCAATAAATAAGTAGTACCTACCCATTTGTTTCTTTTTCTCTTTGCGTCCCGATGAGAGCCTAGACATTTATGGCATACCCTACTTATGACACACTTATGACTCGGGATTAACTGTTTATTAAGTCAGTCAAATACTCAAAGCTTAACACAGTAGTAATTGGATTTAAAAAAACATGTAAAACTCTTATCCGCAGTCGGTAGGATTCGAACCTACGCTCCCAGAGGGAATCTGATTTCTAGTCAGACGCCTTAACCGCTCGGCCACGACTGCTATGTTTCGTAGATCACATATTGACATACTGTAGTTCATAATGTTGTGTTTATTTAATTTTAGCCTTTCTCTTGCTTTACAAGTACCACGCGGTTGTTTTAGCTTGTCCTTAACAACAGTCTTGGGTAACAATCATAACCATTACCTATCATCAGTTGAGATTGTGGCCAAATGCTATAAAAACCTATAAAGAATTAAAAAAAAGTGGTCCTTGCCGTGTTTGGGTTTCATGGAATTGTCATGAGATACACTCGTCCTTTAAGTGATTTTAATGGTAATAATCGTTTATTCGGGCCGTGTCAGAAGACAGATTTAATAGCCCCGTTATCTCCGTTAACTATTTATCGTCGTGTGGTCGATTTGTTCATTTGTTGGCGTGCAAATCTGACAACAAGTTTTGATGCACTAGTTATTATTATTTAGCCTGAGGCCAATTGTTTCATTATCAAATTTTACGTACACGGCTTCCGGTAGCTCCTCATTCTCCGGCTGACCTCTTCTAAGGACCTGGAAAATTATTTTTTATTATGTCCATAACTCCATGCACTAGTCCTTCAGGGTCGAAAATCTTAACATCACACCGCACACGGGATTCTACGCCAACGATTCTTTTTATCAACGATAGAAAAGCACCACGTTTATTGAAGTCTTTAGGAATTACGTTGTCTGGTGGTTTCCTGCCATTATATGCAGCGTGTGTAGTAGATCTAACCATATCCATTTTCAATAAACCAGTTAACTATAGAACGGGATTTACTAAAAAGGAAGAAATAAACTTTTTTTTCACAAAAATAAAACCTAGGTACTCCAAATACTACTTTGAAAAAATGCACAAAAAAAAAATACGTTATTTATTTTAACTAAAATATCCTTTTTTAATTCCTAAATTATTTCATCCTAAATTTAATTGCTTTAATTGTGGAAAAAGTAAGAGTGAACAAGACAAGTATTAATTTGTGAAAAGGCTCCACCAACGAGGTGAAATAAATGGAGATTTTTTTAAATGCGAGATTAGTAACAAATGCAAACTGTGCCAAGTTACAGTTAATACATAAGGAAATAAAACAAACCTAACAAATCATCTCAGACAACATCATCGATCATCATCATATTGATTTAAAGCACTGTTTCTGCTGCAGCAATAAAAAATATGGTAAATAATTTATTTTTCACGATTTTTATTAAGAACCACGAGTTATTATTTTTTTTAAACAAAAAATCACAAAAACAACTCGACGTCTGACGAAATTATTATGTTTTAAAAGTTTATATGCTGATGATTGGTTCGTCTAATGACTTGAACTTTTCTTATTATCTAAAAACAAATGAAACTTTTTATTTACTATGTACTTCATTTATTGATACGATACGACCTTTGAGAGATTGATTCACATGAATTCGATTCATAGGCTCGAATCGGGCCGCAGGTTGAATATCCGCTATATTAAACACTATACAAACAAAATAATAAGCGTTAAAAAACTAAGAAAGGTGGGATTTTAGTGTTTAGATTACATGCCGCTGAATTAGATAATGTGAAGGGTGGGGCGGTGGGGAAGGGTGAAAGGTAATCCCCCATTCAAATGAAAAAGGACGAAAATAAAAAGTATTTTAGATTATATTTTTCCAATTTTGTGTATATACATATATATATCTAGGATTTGTGTATGAATTATGTTGTAATGCAAGGAGCGGGTGCCCTAAAAATACTTAGATGAACTGTGTGAAAGAGGATAGGTATGCCTGTACTGGGAGTGAGTGCAGAGATGTCGGGTGATAGGTTGATATGGAAGAAGAAGATGTACTGTGCCGACCCCACCTAGTGCGAGATAAGGGCAGGAAGAAGAAGAAGAAGACCTATGTAAGAATTTTCAAGGAATAATTATATGTTTCAGGCACTTGCCGGCCGTTACCACGACCCACTCTCTCCGCTCGTGCAGGTAAGATCACAGTTCAAACATAAACTCAAATATAAATTGATAACAGTGGTTATGTTACGACTTTTACCTGGACAAAAAGTATCCTATATAACAAATTTTAGTAAAAACCGTTAGTTCACAATCGAACATAAATTAACCACAAATATAAATTGATAAGTGCTATATGTGTTAATCCAGGTTATAAACTATCTGTGTGCCAAATTACATCCAAATCCGTTCGGCCGTTTTTGCGTGATTGAGCAACAAACATACAAAGTTATATCTACAGGTATATCTAATATAAGTAAAAGTCATATTTTTTGCAATTTTCTCAAAGTTTTAAATTCATTTTGTGTTTAGTTTTTTACTTACACACATCAAAACTAAATAAGTGACTGAACCAGTGGTTATAAAAATTAACTTAATTACTTATTACAAATGTAAGTTTTACATCTAGCCGAATAGTGGCTAAAGAGGTAACGCGAAGTTGGTATCAGCTACTCATTCCATAGCTAAAGTGTTTGTTAGGGTTCCAGTCCTGAAAAGTAAAAAAAGAATCCTTATAGAATCACTTGTTAGGATATATAGTTTTTTTTTTAATAATGATATAGGAGAGTTATAGAGCCAAAAGGGAATATGGAATGAAAGAAAAATAAAATCTAATATAAATATAATTTGATCGATCCACGGCATCTCACAGCAAGATTTGACACCATCCAGACACCGGATCAATGTGGGCCGCACCCGGGGGATCGGAGTAGTATTGGGTCCGCCTGGATATAGTGCTATGCAGACTCGAAGCAGGAACCAACACAATAGTAGGAATCTCGCCAGATGAGAATTCAACCATATGAAAATAAATTTAATTAGGTTCATAAGTTGTCCTAAGCAACTTTTAAATTTTATGACTGTGTGGTATTATTTTACCATTTATAGTGTATTAATTAAAATATAATAAAATATATTTTTCAATATTTTTCAGAATAAAACAATCTTTACGACTCCTAGCAAAGAAAATAGAATACTACGTAAGAACTCCTAGGTCTGTCATACAATGACAATCGTTTTTCTCTATAATTTTCAAATACTCGAACCCGCTTACATTATTTAAATTTTTAAATATAATTTCAGACATAGAACTACCTATAGGTTTTACTTGATTAAAAAAAACCTTGATAGAAAAACATTATCTTTACCTCTTAACAGCGTATGCCCTAAAATTATCAGACGTAACAGAAATTGGCATGTTGACAGTTTTCAAAAGTAAACAAAAAAATTTAATATAATTAAATATGATAAAATTATATGAAACATTCTTTATTAAACTAAAAGGATCGTATTATAAATGATATCAAAACGGACGAATGCATTAAACTAACCGATGCCTTGGAAAATTGACAATAAAGAACACATAATATATACGAAAATAATACAGGAAACACTAGGCAAATAAGAGTATTAAGATAAATAGACGCTGACTACATAGACCTAATATAACAAACTTCGTTATCCGCCTGTCTGCCTGTCTGTCAAGACCCTTTTTCTCAGGAGTGCGTGGAGATAACAAGTTGAAATTAGCTGTGAAAAAATCAAATTTCTAAGTCAACGTAATCAAAAGATACGGCTATTTATATCGCATTTTTTAACAATTTCAAAGGGGATAAAAACCTATACGGTATTTCCAGTTGACCTACAATCATGAAATTTGGTAAGAAGTAGTGTCTTGTGTAGCACAAGTAAAGGAAAAAATCCGAAAATTGTAAATTTGTAGTTACATCCACGGAATAAAGAGTAAGTTGGAATTGGTACACTTGTATCACAGTATCGGGATCCATGTCGCCAATTATTCTGGTCGCCAATACCACCCAAGCAAAACATACTATTATTACAAAACACGAATCACAATTCAAAAGTAATATTAATATAAAAAGCGTTAAGTGACCTAAAATTTGTATTCAAAATAAAACTTTTTCATTAACACGTAAGGTTTAATTTTATTTTGTACACAATCACTATTTATAGACCTTTTTTATTCGAGACTACAGCAATGTTGAAATTAGCAACAAGTACCGCTACTCGAGGTTAGATGTCACTAAAAACATTTTATTCATAATAAATCTAGTTGCTTTGTATTACGGTTGCTATTCACAAAGCATCTATAAAATCGATACTACTCGAATAGGGATGTCGCGACAATTTCTTACGAGAATTACTTATCAATGACTATTTAGGTCATAACATTCGTTTTCAAATTATGAAATTTTTAAAGATTATAATAATTACAATATTTTGCCCCTAAAAGTGGAGACAAAATATAATTATGGTAAAAATAAATGTTGGTATCTATACAATTGCGATATCTAAAGACACCGCTATCACCACCTCGCCCCGAGCGATGGCCTCCTCCGCCATAAAAATGAAGTTTCTGTTTGTAATTAAAATAATAACAAAAAATGTAAAATAACAGCTTAACTACAAGCATATGTGGCGTTAATACTTTTTAAGTACAAACTTCTTTTGACAATTATTAAGAAATACAAGACGATTTATCATTTGGCTTTGAATTTATATTTAAACCAATTTACAATTGTGCTATGGGTCAAACCGCCTTTATTTGGTGGCCCTAAAGACTACGCAACCTGGGAGCCCATCGTCACCGCTATGGTGTTAAAGGCCTTTATTTGGTGACCGCAATGATAGTGCAACCTCCCAGGTTCCTAGACTCCCACCTCAGAGCGTATTATCGCATTTGTCACCACTTTTGTGTGATGACCCGTGATAGCGTTTTGGTGACCAAAGAGTTTGAGTTGCCCCCTTAATTGTGGTCCTACTTCGCGCTACTGCAATGGCGATTACACTTCACACCGTGAAGCCCCTACACCGGACGCAGCTTCAAACTGTGCAGGCCTACTCCAGCGTGACATCCTAGACTGAGACGTGATGACTCTATAAAGACGATCGCAGCTAGCTGCAGCACTGCGCAGCGCTTGCTTGCTACCTGACTGTTTGCGGTGCTACGAACAGTGGGAGGTGTCGTGTCATCTCATACTGCATCGTGTCGCATCACGTCGCATTGCATCTCATTGACAGGACACGCAGCAACATGATGGTGTTCACCTCCTTCGTCGCGCTCTATATGCTCATGTTTAGTCATCCGTATCTTAATTATGTATCACCTCCGCCTGCTGCCCCTGCTCTCAGATCACACTATACAACCAAATCAGTTTTTTCCAATCCATTTGATTTTCATACATATCATATACTCTATCCATTAGTACAATAACCTATTGAATGTGTTTTTTTTTTTTTTTTTATTGGTTCAATTCTCGCTATAGCTAATTTTTTTTTTTAATCTGTGAATACCACCAATACAGTTTATATATGTGGGCACACTGATAAGCGCCATTTATCGATATTACATAATTAAAATATTCTTGAGCATCTATCATTTTCCAAGACCAACAGATGATTAGTTTTTACATGATTCCTTTTTAAACAATTGTTAGCGCACGCGTATTACTGCCGGTGAATCGACATCTATTGATAAATAGTAGTACTGCACTAATGCACCGTAAAATATTTTTAGAGATAAGACAATTGTGTATGATTAATAATAATTAAGTAACACTTAATTTCTTTATACACATTTGAATGTGCTTGTCAATTAATGTTGTTGATCAATAACTCGATGATTTAATTATTGAGGTTCGTTAATATTACTTATATTTGATAGTTTTTACATAATTGAATTAATAAAGTACCTAGTCTTTCATTATTTATATTAATTTATGAAATGTATTTATGTATTTATAAAATGTTGAATGCGAAAAACTGGCGCCACCATCAGATTAGTATTATCGATACACTTTAAAATGTGCCCATGTTAATCGCCAGTTTATCGATAATACCTATTAGTAATAAGTATTATTGCTAATAAGTGATAAGTTATTACTTCAAAGATAATAAATATATAGCTTTTAATATTAAGTAGGTAATTGATAAAGTAATGTGAGTAGTTCAATACGAGAGGGTGTTGTAAAAGATTAAATCCATACTGCTTTCCAGAGATTCTGCTGGTCTGTACTTTTATTTGAACTACTATAATATTATGATAGTTCAATTTTATACAATAAAAATAATTTCTTTATAGAAATGAGAAAAAATATTAGAGAAATATAAATATCTAGCGACCTGCCCCAGCTTCGCACGGGAACAATTTCCAAATGGTGTATTTTATGTTTAAAAAAGCCTGATTTAGAGTTTATCGCTATAATATTCATTGGTAGTGTTAGCGACGCATAGGCCTAAGCGTGATGATACGAAAATAGTAATTGTAAATATAAGTTGTAGGGATGAATAATTTATACAAACAATCATAGATCTAATGTTTCTAATGTAATACTATAGCGTGTAGGTATATAAGAACGGTATATAAGTTATGAAAATGTTTGTAATTTAATAGAAATAATCACGTAAAGTATTAAACTCATATATCATCGATAATTCATATTATAAAGAAATTGTATATAATGTTTTGTATTATATTGGTAAATTAGCCTTCTCTATATGTTTTATAATGTTTGTAACATCAAATAGTGTGTAAATAACGAGTTTCAAGCAGTTTTAAAGTTGCAATGTTTAACGCTTTGTATCTACCATGTTTATTAACTTATAATGTTAAAGTTAGTGTTTTTGATAGGTATTTGTGTCTACGTTAATGTAAAACAGTTTTTATAGTAATTGAATAATTATAATTAGAGATATTAACAATTTATTAGCTGTTGCATACAAGTAATAATAATAATAGATAAGGACAGCGATAGTGCAACCGCGGCGCATTACCGCGGTTGACGGACCACATCCATGTTTGGTAAAGAGCAGTACGGATAGAGACGCCATCGTCCGTCTCACTCTCCGGCAAACGATATAAAAGGCGCACTACTGGGGCCAACCAGCACACACGGGTGCCACAAGCTGAAGACTCAAGACTCAAGACTCAAGAAACCAAACTGGAAGAAACAGTACCCAGAAGATAGTACTAACAAATTGTATTGTGTCTTGAAGAATATAGCCAATTTTATTGTGGTGCCTGTGTGTCATTTGCATCTTCACAAGTGTTCAACCCGCCAGCGACCCAGTCCTCTCCGCTCCGTGCTACGTCAGCGCCGCGCCTACCAGCAGGCACCTCACTGCGTGTGTGTACCTTAATGTTTCGCCCTCTTCACGCCTAGTAGTTTCGGGTGTGAACAGGGTCGGTTGCACGTAGTGAGAGGGGCTCGCACGCACTGGTTTCCAGACAGCTGGTTACCGTAGCGTGTTATCCGCCGTCGGTTATACAGAGTACGAGGGAATCGTTTCCGTCGCGTTCGCGCCCTCGGTGCGCGGTCCCGCTCTGTATTGGTTGACGTAGCACATTTGTTGTGGGCAGACGCACGCGCCCATTTTAGGTAGTACATAACTTTATAACTGCCTCATAAGCCTAGTGGTTAGGGCATGCATTGTGGAATGTTTTGGTAACATTAAAAAGGCTACATTAAAAATAAAAAAATAAAAAGAAAAAAAGTTGTCCCGCTACTTAACATTTGTTTTGCTTACTGTAAAAATGAGTTAATGTAATGAAGAAATTCGATACATTTTAAAATATTATTACAAGGAGGCAAAAATGCAACTCAAGCTGCGAAAAAAATTTGTGATGGTTATGGACCTAATGTAGTGTCAGTAAGAGTAGTACAAAGTTGGTTCAAACGTTTTTAGTCCTAAAATTTTGATGCTAAAGATGCACCTCGCTCTGGTCGCCCTGTTACGTATAAAATAGACACCATTTTTGAAAAAGTGGAGCAAGATTTGCATATCAACAGTTACGATGTAGCTGAAGAACTGGAAATTGATCACAAAACACTTTTCACCCATTTGAAGAAAGCTGGCTATACCAAAAAGCTCGATATTTGGGTGCCACACGAGCTCACTGAAAGAAACTTAATGAACCGTGTACTCATTTGCGATTCATTATTGAGACTTAATGAAACCGAGCCGTTTTTGAAGAAATTGATAACTGGCGATGAAAAGTAGATCACGTACGACAAGAACGTGTGAAAAAGGTCATGATCTAAGGTCGGTCAGGCTTCATAGACTCTGGCTAAGCCTGGGCTAACTCGAAATAAGGTGGTGCTGTGTGTATGACGGGACTGGAAGGGCATTGTTCATTATGAGCTTTTACCGCCCGGCAAAACCATCGATTCGGATCTCTGCTACCAACAACTGATGAGATTGAAGGAAGGAATTCAGAGAAAGCGACCGGAATTTCATCACGATAATGATAGACCATAGACATCTTTAGCCACTCAGCAAAAATTAATAGAGTTTGGCTGGGAGATGTTAAACCTGTTAAGCTCTACGATAATCCGATTCCGTACGTAAGAGAGACCAAATATCTAGGGGTAACCCTAGATAGTAGGCTCTCTTTTAGACCCCACATCCGTAAGGTTAGGAACAGGGCCGCGTGGGTCCTGGGCCGGTTGCATCCTCTGTTGTGTTCGGTGAGCAAAATGTCCACGCGACATAAGCTCACGCTCTACAAGACGTGTATTCGACCAATTTTGACATACAGTTGCGCTGTGTTCGCACATATGTCCGAGTCGAGTTTCAAACGGTTACAATCGATACAGAATAGGTTCCTCTATCGTCTCACCGGGGCCCCGTGGTATGTTCGAAGCGTAGATCTCCATAGAGATATGGAGCTTCCTTCGATACATGCCTACGTTAAACAGCTCTCCCGTTCGTATTTCGACACCGCGTCGAACCACGCGAATCCGTTAATAAAAACAGCCGCCACTTATGTTCCGGCACCCATGGACATCCGGTGCAAACGCCGGCCGCGCAACATTTTTATTGATCCCGACGATCACATCGAAAATGCGAATAAATATTACACATCCGTCTCTCCAAACAGAGCGTGCCAGCGCCCACGCCCGCGTAACCACCGCTCTCTCCGCAGAGGGCGGGCGGTCAACTTCGCTCCCGCACACCCGTCACGTCCACCCTCTCTAGCGGTAACCCAAGCCTAGGTCCGTTCCTCGGAGTGAAACCCTTGGGTCAGGCAACCGCCCGCGCGATACAAGTGACACTGTACGTGTATCACTTAGCTACCTACATACAACACTACACACGTATGAACATACACACGTGCACACCACACAGGTACATAGGTTCTGTGAGGGACCTTTTTTTTTCTTTTTTTTACGCTAGTTAGTTAGCGCTAGTTAGTGTAGAAACATTCCGATTACTGAATACACATACGCACGGTTCCTTCCTTCCTCCCAGGAGGAAGGGAACGTGCCTATGTGTATAAATTAGTTAGCTCGAATCGTAGGTGTAGGGATTCGATTAGATCGCGACTTATTTGCGAACGCGGCGACCGCCCGAGCCGAGGTCCGGCCACTTTGGCACCCTCGTGCGAGTCGTCCACAAAACTTTCGCGGCTGAGTGCCCTCTGCGCTCGCCCCCAAGTCCGGTGAAGCTGTAAAAGCCGCAGCGGCTTTAGGGCCCCTAAGGCTAACAGTGTAGTCAGTTCTAAAAAAAAAAAAAAAAAAAAAAAAAAAAAAAAAAAAAAAAAAAAAAAAAGGCCAACCAGCACACACGGGTGCCACAAGCTGAAGACTCAAGACTCAAGACTCAAGAAACCAAACTGGAAGAAACAGTACCCAGAAGATAGTACTAACAAATTGTATTGTGTCTTGAAGAATATAGCCAATTTTATTGTGGTGCCTGTGTGTCATTTGCATCTTCACAAGTGTTCAACCCGCCAGCGACCCAGTCCTCTCCGCTCCGTGCTACGTCAGCGCCGCGCCTACCAGCAGGCACCTCACTGCGTGTGTGTACCTTAATGTTTCGCCCTCTTCACGCCTAGTAGTTTCGGGTGTGAACAGGGTCGGTTGCACGTAGTGAGAGGGGCTCGCACGCACTGGTTTCCAGACAGCTGGTTACCGTAGCGTGTTATCCGCCGTCGGTTATACAGAGTACGAGGGAATCGTCTCCGTCGCGTTCGCGCCCTCGGTGCGCGGTCCCGCTCTGTATTGGTTGACGTAGCACATTTGTTGTGGGCAGACGCACGCGCCCATTTTAGGTAGTACATAACTTTATAACTGCCTCATAAGCCTAGTGGTTAGGGCATGCATTGTGGAATGTTTTGGTAACATTAAAAAGGCTACATTAAAAATAAAAAAATAAAAAGAAAAAAAGTTGTCCCGCTACTTAACATTTGTTTTGCTTACTGTAAAAATGAGTTAATGTAATGAAGAAATTCGATACATTTTAAAATATTATTACAAGGAGGCAAAAATGCAACTCAAGCTGCGAAAAAAGTTTGTGATGGTTATGGACCTAATGTAGTGTCAGTAAGAGTAGTACAAAGTTGGTTCAAACGTTTTTAGTCCTAAAATTTTGATGCTAAAGATGCACCTCGCTCTGGTCGCCCTGTTACGTATAAAATAGACACCATTTTTGAAAAAGTGGAGCAAGATTTGCATATCAACAGTTACGATGTAGCTGAAGAACTGGAAATTGATCACAAAACACTTTTCACCCATTTGAAGAAAGCTGGCTATACCAAAAAGCTCGATATTTGGGTGCCACACGAGCTCACTGAAAGAAACTTAATGAACCGTGTACTCATTTGCGATTCATTATTGAGACTTAATGAAACCGAGCCGTTTTTGAAGAAATTGATAACTGGCGATGAAAAGTAGATCACGTACGACAAGAACGTGTGAAAAAGGTCATGGTCTAAGGTCGGCCAGGCTTCATAGACTCTGGCTAAGCCTGGGCTAACTCGAAATAAGGTGGTGCTGTGTGTATGACGGGACTGGAAGGGCATTGTTCATTATGAGCTTTTACCGCCCGGCAAAACCATCGATTCGGATCTCTGCTACCAACAACTGATGAGATTGAAGGAAGGAATTCAGAGAAAGCGACCGGAATTTCATCACGATAATGATAGACCATAGACATCTTTAGCCACTCAGCAAAAATTAATAGAGTTTGACTGGGAGATGTTAGTGTATCCTTGGACCTTCAGATTTTCATCTGTTTCGGTCTCTTCAGAATTCTTTAGGTTCTGTAACATCAAGAGAGGACTGTCAAAACTATTTGTCGCGTTTTTTGATCAGAAGTACCAAAGTTTCCACAGCAATGGGATCATGTCTCTACCTACAAAATGGCAGAAATTCATCGAACAAAATGGCACATATATACTGTAAATAAACTTAGAAAAAAATGTCTTGAGTTTTAATTATGATGTTGAAGATTAAAATGGTTTTTACAAGTCAACTTTAGAAGATTGCCATATGCAATTGCGGACATATATCTAGGCTTTTAAAAGAGCTACAATTCTTTGGTATATAATTTTAATGTATATCATAAGGTTTATCCAGCGTACGCCATATAAGCACCCGTAAATAATTTTGTGACGACTTGATTAAAAATAATTGAATTTTCTCAACTGTGCAAAATTTAATTTGAATGTATTGTTTATATAAAATCCCTCCTTAAAAAAATATTTTAATTATAGTGAAAACCGCATTAAAACCAGTTTCTTAGTCTAAGAGATCTAAGCGTACATATGTGAAGACGGCGAATAAGTTTAAGTATAGGTATTTCAATAATGATTATATTAATATACCATTGGTTGTGACCGATATCATGATAAAAATAATATTAAATGAATTAAATAAATGATGAAGCTATATAAAAAATGTTTAGTGTAACTATTAGGGGGCTTTCGGTAAATAACTGATGCTATGGACACACTCCAGGTATAATATCAGTGCCTGTAATTTAGGACACGGATGTTTTATAATCGAGAGTTTTTGGCGGGATCTTGAAGTGACATGTTGTGGTTTTTATTTTTAATTCATCAACTTAGGTGTTTGACCCTATATTATGTAATATTGGTGGCGTTTTGCGTGATATAGTTTGGTTTTTGTGCATAAGTGAGGTGGATTATAAATATAAGCTGAAAGCATTCATTCCGAGATCCCACAAAAACTTCCTAGGAAGTTGTAACAAGGGAGCCACCATCTTGTTAGGATATTGAATCGTCCTAACACATGGCAATATAATTTACTCGATAATGGCAGTAATGGTCTTCATCAAAGAGGACCGGTTGCCAAGTTAGGGAGTAGAAGAAGAAGAAGAAGTTTTATATTCGGGCAAAAACAGTAGGCACAAATAGTTGTTCAATTATAATTTTTATTATTTTTCGATTACTTTTAGATTTTTATAATCTACGAAAATAATAAATTGAGACTAGCCTTTAAAAATTGCTGTCGTTAATGATTAGGTTTAAAACAATGATACTTATGTGTTAAAAAAATAACTTCCATATTCTTGTCCTTCTTTTTCTAACTTGGTAATCAATCCTCGCCATCAAGATTAGTACTGCCGTTATCAAATCGGTAATTATTTCGTTTTACAAACTACCTTGAGATGATTTCAGTATTCTAACAAAATGGTGGCTACCAATTTTTTTTTTATAACTTATTTTTGAACTGATCTGAGTAGATCGTACATAACTGAATACATCAGAGTAATAAACATAATTACACGACGGATTAAAAAGCATGAATCTATCCTTTTTAAAATTTCATTCAAGTATTTTTTTCATAAGCGGGGAATCGAACCCGGTACTTAGCTTATTCAACCGGTGAATTCGAAAGAAAGTGGCTAGGTAATTTATAAAGTGATTTTCTATGTAGTTTCTAAAAAAAAAATCATATGTGCAATTCACACGTGGTAGAAGTGAGACCTTCACGTCTGTTATTTTTTAATTTAGAAAATGATCAAATACACACTAATTTAAAGTTTATGAAAATGTACATGAAAGTACTCACAATCATTATTCACAATATAATTTTCAATTAAGGCATCACCTTGCACATTTGAAATATACATGGGAATATCATCTGAAAAAAATTACAAACGTATAATACGTACACGTATACAATACACCACGGTTGTTGTGATGCCTTTTTCGAACTAATAAATAAACAAAGTGGGAACTGTTGACAAGATTTTCACTCTCTTGTCAGAATTATCTCGGCAGTTTGTTTGACATCTCAAAATTCGTACATTACAATGTTCGAACCTACTTTTGTAGTGTTGGAATTTGCAACTTACATATTTTTATTTTAGCGCTCTCTAGGGAGTTTTTGTGACAAAATGCAAACTTTGGTAACGTAATTTGCAAAATCCTTAATTATATTTTATTAGAGTTCTAATTTTAGCGCCCTCTATTGTTTCTTCTGCAACAACTGGAAATGGTGTAATTTCTCATCATTGATCATTCAAAATTATTCCTATACTGTTTTTACAGACGAAATAATTTTATTTCTACGACTAAAGTAATAACACAATATCAATCAGTAAGTTTAACATAATGTCATAAGTTTTGTCCAAAAAGTTTTTGTTTCGTGCCTTTTGGTGGGGTAATAAAATTCATTATTGTGTGGCTCTCTTTTGTACCATTTTGCCATTGCCTAAAGCTTTGCCGGGTTTCCTATCTCATTTTCTCCCACGTTAAATCTTATGAATTTATGTGTCTGTCTCTTTTTCGTTTCATCGACTATCAAATCACAACTATGCTAAAGAAGTTTTCACTTCAAAAATTTCGTATAAAATTATCAGAGAGGTTATATAATATGGTTAATCTTTTCAAAATCTATATTTGAAATTATTCATAATTCATACTTTACCGAGGCATTCTATAGAATGAATGACAAATGAGAAACCGGCAAAATATTGAGTAGGTACATCTCCGATTCGTTTCAAATATCACGTGAGAGTTTTTGGCGGGATCTCATGTCATGTGTTAGAGACAAACACATACATCATTAAGATTTAGCTTGTGAGAGAATGACATAGAATATACACAGTTAATCAAGTCCTGATTTTAGTTTTGTCCTGACGACTATATTTGACGTCGAATTGGCCTAGCGGTGTGACAACCAGACTTGTACGAGCTGTTGTATTGAAGTATGCACGTCATTTATAACATTTTCTACGCATTCTATTGAGACCGTGGTGCACATTAGTACTTGTTCGCAAATCCAACCAACCTATCCGAGCATCGTCGGTATCAACATACTCCACAAATACAAATAACAAATAACGTACATGATTTTCACGACTATATTCGTCGTTGAATTGATATGTTTATAAAACCAGTCAATATATAGCCTATGGATATTTGTGATGGCAATTACGGTTATTAAATTACCTACAAAATTATTTAATTGACAAGACGACTGACCAAAACCAAAAAGTAGTATTTTTGGTAAGTTAATGGAATTTAAAATTTCTACCTACTTTGTCTAAAAACTCTGTGCACGCCGATGCGTACCTAATTATTTTTGTAAATGTAGCTATACAATTACGAAACTCTCGGTGCGCGAATTCGACTCGCACTTGGCCGGTTTTTTTTTCGATCTGACTATCCTGTTAGTCTTAAGGACCCTGAAGCCTCAGAACTACTCAGAAGGCTTTTACCGCTTCACCCGGCTTGGTGCATGTGTGACAATCAATGGTGGGCGACACTAACCAAACCTCCTAATCTCCAGAGCTGCCAGATTGTATATTTAGATACAAAATTGTATTTGCTTTACGTATACTATCGTATATAATTGTAATTCGATTATGAATGATCATTCATCGTCCAAATAGCTCAATTATTTAAAACTTTTTTTTATTGGAATGTCTCGATTTCTTAAATCATTCAAAATCGCCCACCTCTATTCTTTGGTAAGTTCATTAAATAAATAAACAATGAGATCGTTCGTTTCTTTTTTCATGAAAAGTTTGGGACGTTTTTAGAATCATATTTGATTATCATTAATTTTGGGGGCCTATAGGTATAAATTAAGTTGGCTTTACTAGCCTGATAAATTCCGGAAATCGGTAAAATCTAAAATGCCATCAAGATTAGTACTGCCGTTATCAAATCGGTAATTATTTCGTTTTACAAACTACCTTGAGATGATTTCAGTATTCTAACAAAATGGTGGCTACCAATTTTTTTTTATAACTTATTTTTGAACTGATCTGAGTAGATCGTACATAACTGAATACATCAGAGTAATAAACATAATTACACGACGGATTAAAAAGCATGAATCTATCCTTTTTAAAATTTCATTCAAGTATTTTTTTCATAAGCGGGGAATCGAACCCGGTACTTAGCTTATTCAACCGGTGAATTCGAAAGAAAGTGGCTAGGTAAAGACTAGCACAGTGGCAAAGTAGATAAGTTAGTTATTTAGACAAATGTTGTAAATAAGTATTTATTTGATTGTTAGTTGCGTGCAGCGCAAGATTGACGCTGCGACCGGGCGTTCGTTAATCCGAGCATCAGCTGTTTTTGATTTTGTGTTTCATTGCTGGTTTTTTTTTTAGTAAAGTAATGTATTTTTTATGAAATTATCGTTTCATTTAGCTGTACTAACACGATGGAGCGTAAATAATGCTAATAAAAAGTTTAAATAATATGATTTTTTTTTTATCAGGATCAATTTTTTTTTCATCCCATCATCAAAGGTGTCATTAGTACTAACATCTGTCTTCATTTTCCTCTACTAATACCCTGTATATATATATATATCATATATATTATATATATATATAGATAATATATTTATATTAATTTATAAAGTGATTTTCTATGTAGTTTCTAAAAAAAAAAATCATGTGTGCAATTCACACGTGGTAGAAGTGAGACCTTCACGTCTGTTATTTTTTAATTTAGAAAATGATCAAATACACACTAATTTAAAGTTTATGAAAATGTACATACAAGTCCACACAATCATTATTCACAATATTATTTTCCATTATGGCATCACCTTGTACATTTGAAATATCCATGGGAATATCATCTGAAAAAAGTACAGACGTATAATACGTACACGTATACAAAACACCACGGTTGTTGTGATGCCTTTTTCGAACTAATAAATAAACAAAGTGGGAACTGTTGACAAGATTTTCACTCTCTTGTCAGAATTATCTCGGCAGTTTGTTTGACATCTCAAAATTCGTACTTTACAATGTTCGAACCTACTTTTGTAGTGTTGGAATTTGCAACTTACATATTTTTATTTTAGCGCTCTCTAGGGAGTTTTTGTGACAAAATGCAAACTTTGGTAAAGTAATTTGCAAAATCAATAATTATATTTTATTAGAGTTCTAATTTTAGCGCCCTCTATTGTTTATTCTGCACGAACTGGAAATGGTGTAATTTCTCATCATTGATCATTCAAAATTATTCCTATACTGTTTTTACAGACGAAATAATTTTATTTCTACGACTAAAGTAATAACACAATATCAATCAGTAAGTTTAACATAATGTCATAAGTTTTGTCCAAAAAGTTTTTGTTTCGTGCCTTTTGGTGAGGTAATAAAATTCATTATTGTGTGGCTCTCTTTTGTACCATTTTGCCATTGCCTAAAGCTTTGCCGGGGTTCCTATCTCATTTTCTCCCACGTTAAATCTTATGAATTTATGTGTCTGTCTCTTTTTCGTTTCATCGACTATCAAATCACAACTATACTAAAGTAGTTTTCACATCAAAAATTTCGTATAAAATTCTCAGAGAGGTTATATAATATGGTTAATCTTTTCAAAATCTATATTTGAAATTATTCATAATTCATACTTTACCGAGGCATTCTATAGAATGAATGACAAATGAGAAACCGGCAAAATATTGAGTAGGTACATCTCCGATTCGTTTCAAATATCACGTGAGAGTTTTTGGCGGGATCTCGTGTCATGTGTTAGAGACAAACACATACATCATTAAGATTTAGCTTGTGAGAGAATGACATAGAATATACACAGTTAATAAAATCCTGATTTTAGTTTTGTCCTGACGACTATATTTGACGTCGAATTGGCCTAGCGGTGTGACAACCAGACTTGTACGAACTGTTGTATTGAAGTATGCACGTCATTTATAACATTTTCTACGCATTCTATTGAGACCGTGGTGCACATTAGTACTTGTTCGCAAATTCAACCAACCTATCCGAGCATCGTCGGTATCAACATACTCCACAAATACAAATAACAAATAACGTACATGATTTTCACGACTATATTCGTCGTTGAATTGATATGTTTATAAAACCAGTCACTATATAGCCTATGGATATTTGTGATGGCAATTACGGTTATTAAATTACCTACAAAATTATTTAATCGACAAGACGACTGACCAAAACCAAAAAGTAGTATTTTTGGTAAGTTAATGGAATTTAAAATTTCTGCCTACTTTGTCTAAAAACTCTGTGCACGCCGATGCGTACCTAATTATTTTTGTAAATGTAGCTATACACTTACGAAACTCTCGGTGCGCGAATTCGACTCGCACTTGGCCGGTTTTTTTTTCGATCTGACTATCCTGTTAGTCTTAAGGACCCTGAAGCCTCAGAACTACTCAGAAGGCTTTTACCGCTTCACCCGGCTTGGTGCATGTGTGACAATCAATGGTGGGCGACACTAACCAAACCTAATCTCCAGAGCTGCCAGATTGTATATTTAGATACAAAATTGTATTTGCTTTACGTATACTATCGTATATAATTGTAATTCGATTATGAATGATCATTCATCGTCCAAATAGCTCAATTATTTAAAACTTTTTTTTATTGGAATGTCTTGATTTCTTAAATCATTCAAAATCGCCCACCTCTATTCTTTGGTAAGTTCATTAAAAATAAACAATGAGATCGTTCGTTTCTTTTTTCATGAAAAGTTTGGGACGTTTGTAGAATCATATTTGATTATCATTAATTTTGGGGGCCTATAGGTATAAATTAAGTTGGCTTTACTAGCCTGGTAAATTCCGGAAATCGGTAAAATCTAAAATGACATATTTCTGTCAATTTGTATTTTGCCCTGGTTCTCCAGATTGGTGTGTTTTTCCCATTTTAGGGGATAATGTCGCTGGGAAACCTCTGGGAAACGAAAATTATGGGGGAATTTTTGGAGGAGAAATTTTAACACCGGGGATATTTGGCGAAGAACTTTGTCTGCATAGCCGTATTACTAATGCCATCTCTGATATTTTAGTTCAAATAAACTCTTTTTTGAAAATATTCAGTAGTTTTTTTGTTCGACAAATTGACGGCACTGTCTCTCATGTCATGAATAACAAAAACTCTCTCTCTTTCCATTCAAAGCCTATTTCTTTTAAGAGACGCTAAAGACTAAGGAGAGTTGTTGCTTAGCAACACATATTAATGTTAATTTAGAGGTTTTAAAATTATAATTTCAATGAAAACCTCTACATATTATAATATTTTGCATACTCAAACTCATCATCGTCTCCACTTGAAAAGTTCTAAATACTTATCTTCACTTCTTAAAACTGCCAATACTAGAAATAAATAAAAAAATGAAGGAATGCAAGTTTAAGTTGTTTGGGGAAAAGTTTCTGAAATTGTATCACTTTGGGGAAATTTTTTGGCCGTCAAGGAAATTTTGAAAACTTGTCCTGGAGACCCTGGTTTTGTCATTTCTTTGGTTTCCTGTGAGCTGCATGTATCGCGATCGCTGTGTGAGTATTATTGGCATATTAATTAAATATTATTGAAGTATACATATTATGTTATGGAAATTAAATTCTATTCAAGTGATTTAAGGTGTTTTATGTTCATTATATAAGTTTTTATTCTAATTTCATACATGTCACATGTTTAAACCACGTGTTTAGAAATTTTATAACCACAATGAAATGTACCTATCCTAAATTAAAAAAACAAAATGGTATAATGAATTCTGTGAGTGTGTATACCTGCAGAGATGCCCATTTGATAAGATTATTTGGTTTAAACTTGTTCGGCGTACACTTGCCGATAAGCAAATAAGATTTCCTTATCGGCTGTCGATACGGGCAGTTCAAATAAAATTCTCTACCATATTTATCTAAATGATGACAAAAAACACGAGCCGAAATGTGTTTAAATGATTAACACGTGATATTAAATGATAGGGCTGATTACCCAAACCACTGTAAAGGATTATCTTGCTTAAAGAAGTTTTTAATCTAATATTATTTATTTATTTTACAGAAATTGGGTCGAGAAAGTACTAACGTGAACATAATCAGGTTAGATTCGAGTAATATGAATTATCATAATATCTTTAGTAAGTAGGTTAATGCTTGGCTGTTTGCTTTTTTAACACAATTTAAAAATTAGATACTGATTTCATGGTCTTCATTAGAATTTTTTACAACTTACAACTATGGTGACGTACAAGCGTACATCCCGCCTGATGGTAAGAGGCCACTGTAGCCTATGGGTGCTTGAATTACCATATATCACTAGTCAGACTTTTCCAAGTAGAGACAAATCCAAAGAAGTTTCTTTACCTCTAAATTTATTCCTAGTGGTAACTACATCTTCACCAAGTACCAAGAATGTATATGTAACAAATTAACCCCCAACTCTGTTATAATCTGAACTCGTGATGTGAACAGTTCCATCGGATTTTTGCTGAAAAAACCAGTCTAATTTATATTTTCCAGAAAATTGTTTTTTTAGGGTTTCCTCAAAGCAGTTCACATCTCTAATCCGAATTATCATAGTATCTGGTTTATTGTCATCAACATTTTTTTAGCTAATATTAAATTTTATGAAACATCTAAATGTATACCTCGTGCCAAAGTTTATGGCAGCTGTGAACATGACTCATTAGTTTGCATAAGCACAAATTTAGTTACAAATATTGGAGATATTTTAATAAATTATATTTAATGACAATTATAGAAGTTAATGATTTATGTAAAAGCAAGACAACATATTATTATGGTGTTTTAAGTATTTATTTATTCAAAACTGTATGGAAAATATCCTTTTGTTATCTTCACCCAAAGCTAGTCAAATATTCCCCATAAATGTCTATGGATACAGTTGAAATGTATTAGATTTATTTGAATTACCATGTTCTTGGTCAGACCTACTTAGCCTCCTTTGATTTTATGCAACTCAAATACTTATGGAAAATAGTTTGTGTTTATTCTTTTTAGACTGTACTTTAAGTTGCCAACATATTATCTAAAAAAATTTTTTGACAAATTGATTTTAGATATTGAAATGATTAAAAAATAACTATTTATAATGCAATGATAAGTTCTGAATGATGAGATTACACAAGAGCCAAATGTGTTACATTTGATAACAACATGATAATGAATGATAGGCCTGAATTAAAACCGCCTCAACAATACTAATATTGTTTTATTGGTTTAATTTTAACATTTCTTTTTTTTTTCTTTACAGGTTCCTCTATACAGCAGTGCTATGAAGTGTATTATCTGTTTTGAGATCTTTGAAAATTTTTTTCATAGGGGTTCTGAAGGATGATCATTCCTTCTACGACCTTAATGAGCCCAGAATCAGATTATCATGTCTGTTATAAGTGTCATACTTCATCTTATTATTGTTAAAAATATGATATTTGGCACAAAAGTACAGCTGTGTTCATTGTGTGTACAAGGAGTTCAAGATATCAATTGACCTATTAAGCCTATGAAATCGATGAATCAATGTTGTCAGGATTGAGTTGGTTCATGAAGTAATTAATTTTTAAATTTACTGTCAATGCTTGAGGATTTAATAAAGTCATCAATAAAACAATATGGCTTCGTTTTTGCTTTAATAATGTAATTTATATAAACAGGTCCATAACTTATAGTTAAATAATGCTAATAATTATTATGTACAATATTTACACTTTGTTTAATCAGTAAACTAAATCAGCCTTTCATTTTTTGATATAATTATTATAAATTGGATTATAATTCAAATTATATTCTAAAGTATACATGGTTATAATAAAAAGGATTTCATTATGATAATAAAAGAATATGAAATTGGTAAATAAAACCTATATAAGAAAACTAGCCAGGGCCGGTTTTAGAAGTGTTACCCAGGTGTCGGGGACTAATGGGCGTCGTCCGCTATTTTGACCCATAAATAAACTGGTAAAAAACAAACAAATTTCTAAAAAAGCAAAGACTTCAAAGATTTGGACAATTTATGGCTCAAAATATATAGCAGATTTCAACTACTCGTTTCTTTCGTCGCTTTGTAAAGTAGGTAATTTAGGTTGCGTTAAGATTGTAATAAAAAAAAAACTTTATTTTTTACTCTTCGTAATTTAAGTTTTTTGCTATTTATTATTTATTAATCTATGGAACATAATTCGCAAATATTAAGTAGTAGGAGAACGTGATAAACATTGTTATGTACGATTCTCTTACATCTAAGAGTCTAGACGAAGGTAATTTTGCCAGTGTGTTGTGCGAAGAATATTTTATAGTCGGAAGTTATGGGCGCTACAAAATATTTAACCCGGGCATCTGGGGTAACTAAAGCCGGTGCTGATGCTAGGTTCTTAAATGTGTGATCAGTACGATCAAGCTGATGGTGGATTCTTGGGGTTATTTTCAGTTACGTTTTCTAGTTTAATAGTGATATCCTGCAGTTTCATATTAGGTAAGATAAATTTCTCTATTGAATTGGCTGAATCAGATGGCCGGTCGAAAGGAAAACCCATTGGGCGACGATCTGGATATTTTTTGTTCTTCAGACCGCAGAACATGGAAGCTTCCACGCACGACAATTGCTTGCCGTCGGGCTGGTCGACCTGAAAAGACCAATGATATTTGCTTTTGAATCTTGGCCCATAATTTTTTTCTTTTTATATACCTGTGGTGACAAATAAGCGTACGGTCCGCCTGGATGGTAAGCGGTTAGCGTAGCCTATGGACGCTTGTAATACTAGAGTTATCAGGTATCACGAGCGCGTTACTGACTTTGAATCCCCCTTACCCAAGCAGCTCTGGAAACCCTTCTCACTGCAGAACACAACATAAGGTCATTTGTAGCGGTGTGCGATTATGAGATATAGTAATTTAATCATTTGATTATGAAGATGTATCGATGTATATAACCATTAGTTACTATTTGATAGGATTAGTAATTATTATGTTCTAAAGAACTTTGTTTATGACTACGACCTTTTTTTTTCTTCCTACTCTACTTTTTTAATAAGTACATATCTTAATTCTGTCGTCATTCATAATCGCCCACCTCTAAGTATACGTACTACCCTTGCGCAATAAGTTGAGACCTGGGGGCGGTGACGCCACAGACTCATGATTGTACTGTGCACAAAAAAATATCACAAGTTTCCACCCGTGACTTCGTCTCTGCAATTTTTTATAAATGTAGCGAGTGTTGTAAGTACACTGAAAAACGCCGCCTTATATTTATTATACTTGAGCTATTACAAGCGTGCGAACTGAGTCATAAATATTTTAAAAGTACAACACTTAACACGAGATTTCTCTCCATTATGTAAAGTTTTATTTACCCATCATTATAACCACAAACTTAACACAAATATAACAGTAACTCTAATAACTATTAACGAAACAGTATCAAATAAAAAAAATGGCGTTGCCTACAGTACAACACATGAGCTTGAGGGGAAGTTACAGGGTAGCGGGCGGAGGGTTGCATTCCAGGCGAGTCTCAGTTATCTTGCACGGGTAGTAAATGGCTCGCTAATGAATGATCATACATCATCGAAATATCTCGATTATGTATATCATCATAATCAAATGTCTCGATTACGTTAATTATTCATAATCGCCCACCTCTAGTCATTTGGCTACGACCTTCTCTATGTATTTTATGAGTCCCGTTGCCCCAAGTAGAGATACATTTTCTAAAGTGATTTCTCTTTGTCATACGCCTACTTCTTTTATGGTCGTAATTACCTATATCAAATTTCATCATGACCATACAGCCTCTAGGCCAGAGCGATCCTTAATCTTAACATAACACATCAAATCTATTATTTTTTATGGAACAGTTCATTAATGATAAAAAAATAAAGGCAGTATGTAGAAATTTAAAATTGAAGTAAAAGACCATCTTTTTTTGTAGCACGGTAAAGAGGCTGGAGACGGCTCTGTGCCTGTTCGTAAGTATAGTACAACCCACAAAAAAGGGTAAACACCGAGAGAAAGGTCAATTTATACCTAATTGCCGCCGTCATTCCGGCCAGCAAGCCTCTCGGCAGCTGGAATATAAACTGGGTGATCCGGAAACGCGACAAACCAAATTACAGTAGCTTTGACGGATTTTATCCTCATGTGCATGATGGTAGCGATTCAGTCGGATACAGATTCCCACCACACTGCTTGATTTCTGGGTATATACCGGCAGATCCTGGAACGCGAGCCACTATAGCGAGTGTATTTGTGTGGTGGTCGTGAAGTCTCGATCCAATCCGACTTAATAGACAATCGGACAGTAATCACAAAACAATGTCAAATGTAGTATAATATAGTCTTCCTAATATTGTAATCGTCATTTAATCAGTTTTTTTGTGAAATAATATTGATTTATATTTTTGAATTAATAAATATGAACGAATATTTTGTGCTGTTATTAATGTCAAACGAAATACAAATAACAGCGCATGACGTCATTCGTGTGTGTTGAACTGACATTTGTTGATTCCATAAAGAATGACGTGATCTGCGGAATCATTTGAGCGGAATTTAAAAAATGTATACGTTAAGAATTTATTTTAAGTACTTTTAATGCTTTATTTAAGTGAAATAATATTTTTCCTATCTTTATAAATGCATAATGATTAATAATTGAACCACTCCCCTTTGAAAAGTTGTCCGGTTACCTATTATCGTGTTCTACGACCTACTAAATAAGAATTATTGCAGTGTTTCAAAACAATATTTTTAAGAATCGGTGTTATACGCAATAGCTAATGAATGTGGCCGTTAACTTATTACTTCCTATCACTTACCTTATCAAATTCGTAATTGGAAAGCATAATAAACAGCTGATACACGACTCCTGCCTCCGTACCCTTGGGCACGAGCATGTGCTGAGGCCAGCCGCATCCACAATAGTTAAAAGTGGCGACATCTTGACTTTTAGGGTTGCTACCCTGAGGGGACAGGTCGCGGAACGTCTGTTCGAACGGTATAGTCAGAGAGGATTCCGTAGACTGCCGAGTAATTGTATTCTCTCCAGCGTTCACTGTAAATTGATTTTTGAATAAATTTTTGTAAGGATAATGAGACTCGCTAAGAAATTTATACACAATTTCAACCACAGTATAGTACATTTCATAAGCATTTACTTTCCCTCGTGTGGTTCAATAATCCTCAATAGATACTGCTACATCTTCTTTTCTATATAATTAGTGTCTGTTTTTAATGTTAAAATAAGAGCTTTTTCTCTAAATGCATATGGAAGTATATAGGGTACATAAAACAAAACACCAAGTTTTAAAAATTTTGTCAGTCGGTTGTTCCTTGTAATCTCCGTAACGGTTGGACTGACTTTGACGGGCTTTCACTGGTAGATAGCTGCTGTTGTTATAAGAAGTAACTTATTAGGCTATTTTTATTTCAGAAGAAGACTTCGAGTACCGTGCAAACAAAAATCAATTCGGAAAAACGACGATGTTGGGGCGCTTAGATAACTTGCGCTGAGCGCTGAGTAAACCATAAGAGATATTATAGGAAATTAATGTACTACATAATTGTAGACATTAAAAATACATATAAAAAAGTCAGCGAGATCGAGAGCTATCTTGTAAGGATTACCCACAATAAGCATTTTTATCTATAAAATAACCGGGAGCGGAGGCAGTACGATTCGCGCGTGTGCCCAATCGACGGCATTCTGTAGTTCACGTGAGCGCAACCGCGGGCACAGTTATTTATTTATAAAAGAAAATAGCACTTTCACTTAATTATTTACAAAATAAATATATTTTAATTGTGTACCTTAAAGATTTTTGTGATGCATCTATTAATAATATATAAGTTTTACTATTATATCGCATTTACGATGTGTACGATTTACTTATGCTTAGCATAAGATGTCACTTTCAAACACACACACACACACGTAAAGTAGTGAGTGGGTGTTGTAGAGACAAATGTTCAGAACATGACATGGAAGCCTGATGAAACTGTTAAAGATTTCTAAGACCCATAAGAATAATAACAGTGGAATCAGTTCGAAAAGAAGGGGAGTTATGAATCGGAAAAAGCCTACCAGTTGCGACCGAATGACATTTAGCGACATCCCATAAGAACGGTTTTACTCCCCGCCCAATTGTATCAATCCAAACATCGCACACGGAAAAACCTCACTTAGGAGAAAGAAGAAAATGATTTTCATAATTTTTTTTGTTTTACTCCTTAGATATTTATATATAAAAGTCAATTCCTAATAGTAATTCTTAATGTATATTCAATGAAAAGTTATGAAAGTTTTAAGAAACTACGAATTTTATAAGCATTACGCGTTCTTCTGACGTCCGCAAGATTGATGCCGCGGGCAGAGCTAGTAAAAATATATAGGTATTATACATTCATAAAAAAATACTTACGCGGTGTAACAAATCTATCCATCTCAATAAACATCTTCCGTTGGTCGTTTAGTATCCAACGTTGGTTCCGTTCATCGAATTTAGGCGCCATGAAAATACGTACAGTAGCTCTGCGGGCGTTTCCAGTGTTGTTTACCTTAATCCTGAAAGGAGTGAGGTGTTTGGCATATTTTAAGAAAAAAAACACCTAATTACCTATGACGAAAGCATATAGAAATTACAATACCGTTATTATTATTAGTTTAGGCTACATAACACATACACATCTCATCTGATGTTATGACTGTTAAATAATGACCCAAGATGGTGACACTGTGCCTAACGAGGGAACTGGCTTTCAAGTGGAACTGCCGGAAAACACCTTATAGCCTTAAGTACCATAAGCCAGGTGTGTAATAAGGTTAAAATACACGACGACATTAGGCAACACTTAGCTTAACATAGATGTTAACTTTTGTTCGATGGCGTCTCAAGTTGATGACTGTGACGTCACTCGTTTCATTTACGGATAGCAAAAAATACAAATGTAAAAAAATAACTAAAAATATGTAATTTTATTGCATATACCTCTAAATACTTACAACCCTTGTTGATGTCACAAATGACGTCAACATAAAACCGGCTTGATGAATAAAGTTAGTTAAATATTATAAATACGGTAAGTAATTCAAGTAAAGTTTTTACTATTTTATTTAAAACGCTTTTTTTAAACTGAAAACTTCTTTATCATCGCTGTAATTTGAAAGTCGATGAAACGAAAAAGCGACAGTAAAAAGAGACAGACACATAAATTCATAAGATTTAATGTGGGAGAAAATGAGATAGGAAGCTTTATACAGTGTTTCTTACATTCGTTTACACATATTGGGAGTTTGCTTGGGCCTAAACGTTGTACGTGTATTAATACGTGTTTGTGCGCGCATGCGTAGTACAAAGCTCGGGAAAAGGCATTATAAAAACCGTGGTGTATTGTAAACGTGTACGTATTAAACGTTTGTACCTACTTTTTTCAGATGATATTCCCATGGATATTTCAAATGAGCAAGGTGATGCCTTAATTGAAAATGATATTGTAAATAAAGATTGTGAGTAATTGTATGTACATTTTCATAAACTTTAAATTAGTGTGTATTTGATCATTTTCTGAATTAAAAAAAAAACATAGATGTGAAGGTTTCACTTTTACCACGTGTGAATTGAACACATGATATTTTATTATTATTAGCTTCATTCGTATGTTAGTATGTATATACATGTAACGGAAACTTTGAACATGATTTTGACCCCCTCAAAACTTAACTCGAAACTAGGCATACTTATCAAGGACCTATAACAATTCAATATTTCAAACAGTTAGACCCGTTATCTGTACTAGGATAATCAGGGTTTGGGATTTTTTGTTTTCCTAAACTGGTAGTGTCTTAGCGCCAAGACCAAGAAGGGAAACTATCAGGCGCGCCGATCACCTATTTCTCGGATAAGTTTTGAATATGATGAAATTTTCGGAGAGGGAACCTGAAAACCGGCTATCTCATCCAAGGGAGGCAGCAGGCGCCCAAATTGCTCATTTCTCGGATAAATTACCGACTTAGAATAAACATGGTGTCAATAGTTATAAATATTTTATTGACAGTTGTGAGTAGAAGGATTATCGTTTTGATAATATCTTAAAAAGCATCCAACGATTTTTTTTTACAATAAAATACATATTTTTCTTATTTACACTATTCTTAATACAAATTTATTCTCTATTTTTAGATGGATTTTCTATAAACGCGTGTTTTTAAGTTTTTTTTTTAAACTATTATTTATTACATCTAAGCCAAAATTTAGATTAGATCTTGGTTTGAAAGTTAGCGTAAAATACTTTAAATGATGATAATGTACCGAAAAAGTTCCTTATGGTTAAACAATGTTTAATAGTATATGCATTTAATATGTACCGAACTTATCGTATTTTAAAATAAATAGAAGTATCAAAACCGATCTAGAATTTAGGACGCCCACATTAGCGACACTAGCGCCCTCATTTATTGTTAACACTTTTTAAAAAGCTTTCACATTATATTTCTTTACTTAACAAGTGATATGTTCATCTAATTTAATTCTTGACAACTATATTAGTAATTTAGGTAATCTGTTTATGTGGTTATCTTGATTCTTATTTTTTCTATTGAGAATAATTACACTCGTTCGTCTAGTTGGCTTGGTAACGTTTGTACAGTTATATGTAGGTACGTACATATTAGAAAAAATTAAAAATGACTTACACGTATCTGAATTGTCTGTTATTTAAATGAGTGAACCTTGCGCGGATGGGACCGCGTTGAGAGAAGTCAAGACCTTTTGATAGATCCACGTCACTCATCATCCAGAAAGTGTTCATGGTGTTCTGTGGATAGCCATTTGTTTCCACGGTAACCGAACTTATTTCGACACCTTTGTTGCCAAGCTGCAATATAGAAGATACATAATTATATTACATACTACCTGTGCCCGCAACTGCGCTGGCCTGGTGGATTACAGAATGCAGTCGATAAAGCGCGTCGCACACGGGAATCGTGCTCCTGGTTATTTTAAAAACAAAAATGCTTATTTGTGGGTGATCCTAAGAAGATAAACATTACGCTCTCGCTGACTTTTTGTAGGTCTTTTAAAATCTACAATTATGCACTTAGTACATTAATTTGATATATATAGATATGGTTTACTCAGCGTAAGTCATTTAAAAGCCACAAATCTTCATTTTTCCGAATTGACCATTATATTCGCGGATCCATAATTGTTTTTCTAAAAAACAAGTAGCCTAAGTTACTCTTTGATAACATCAGTCAGTTGCCAGTGACTGATATAAGTCCCGCCAAAATCGGTCCAACAGTTTGAGAGATTACACGGAAGTAATAAACAGACATTTTTTTTTTAATGTTACAATAATATGTACCGTATATAACTATGTTAATATACATTTAGTGAGACACTTCAATTTTATTAATTGTATAGATCTGGGTAACTCTTCCTTTGTTTACTTTTTTTTATTCTGTAAGCGAACTTTTTCTTACGATAGAAAATCACACTATTTTCACTATCACTATTTTAAAAATCCAATGAATAGCAACACTGCTTTATATAATACTGAAATCATCATAGGACAGGGCACTCTATATTAATTCGTAAATGGCAGTAATGGGCTTCAATAAAGAGAAGGAACTATATAGTTGCCAAGTTAGGGAGAAGAAGAATACCAACCATGAAAATACTAAAATGTAATTTTACTCTATGGAAATTAAAATGGACTACAGTTAGATCAATACCTCTGAATTAGTGTAGCTGCGAACGTATAATGCGGATTCTTTGAACTTTTGGAAGGTATCGTCGATCCATGCGTGCCAGCGGTAGAAGAATGGATGCACGCATTATCGTAATGTATGGCTTCATCAGCGAGATTACGTCCAGTAGGACAGATATCCACTAAATATAAAAAATTTAATGAATTAAAGCGCGTTTAGAATCATACACGTGATAGAAGTAAACCTTATTAAAAGTATATCCCTGAAGCCCGGTAAATCTGTAAAACCATTGCAAGCATGTTAAGGTTAACAGTATAGTCAGATTGAAAAAAAAACCATTTAAATGTATATAATGAATAGTACTCTTTCTCTTTCACTCCACGTTTTTTTTTTTTATTTTTTTTTTATTTTTTTTTTTTTATTTTTAACTTTATTTATTATTTTATTTTTTTTTCTTCTTTCCTTTGAACTGACTACATGTTAGCCTTAGGGGCCCTATCGTCAAACAGACCGCGCGTTTTACAGCTTCACCGACTTGGGGCGAGCGCTTAGGGCACTCAGCGCGAAAGTTTGTACACCCGACAGGGTGCCAGAGTGGCCGAACTGTCGGGCGTCGCCGAATGCGAAAAAGTCGCGATCTAACTAATTCCTAATCTTATGAGAATTCGAGCTAACTAATATATACTCATATGCACGTTCCCTCTAGGAAAAGGACCGTGCGTATGTGTATTCAGTAATCGAATGGTTTTTCTACACTAACTAGCGCATTAGTCTAACTAGCGCAAAAAAGAAAAAAAAGGTCCCTTACAGAACCTATGTACCTGTTGTTGCACTTTGGTTCATACGTGTGTAATGTGAGAGTAACTAAGTGTTGCACGTATAGTGGCAACTTTGTATCGGGCGGCTGCACTACAAGGCTTCACACCGAGCGCTCCACGTTATATATTTCTTCTCTCTCATGTAACGACATGTACCTAAAAGCGTCCTTGAAATTTTATTCTCAATTGTCTTCCAATTACCGAACCGTACGTAGCCTAAGAAGTTTCACTTCAAAAATAAGTTTTTATTTATATAATACTAACTGTGCCGTTCACCCGTTTTAATTTTATAAGACAAACATCGCTAACGCACCCATGTAGGCGATTTTTTATACTTTGTGTAAAATTATCGACATCTTTTTGAGGAATAAATTAAGTTTTAAATTATAATATAGCCTATGTTAATCGCTGATACAGTAGCTATATATTGGTGAAAGAATTTTTTAAATCGGTCCAGTAGTTTTTAAGTTTATCCATTACAAACAAAAAAAATAAACAAAAAATCAAATCTTTTCTGTTTATAATTTTGGTATAGATAGGTATCCATTAAATGTTATTTTGGGATTTTCAACTAGAGGGTGGTAGATAATTAGGCGGCAATTAGAAAATACCCTACAACCAATTTATTTTTTCACGATGATTTCCTTCACCGATGATAACTCGGGCGCAGGATTCAAACCTACGTTGATAGACGCCATGTCCTTACACTAAAGTTTGATTATATAACCTCATATAGACTATGTAATTCTGGGCGTAAATAGTAATTTTTACTAACGAGATAGCGGTGTTCAGGATCGTGCATGTAAGCGCTGAAACTGTGACCGTTATTGTGCACGCTACCGTATAGTTCCATGTTCGGCGATAAGATGCTCGCTTCCAACATATTACCGAGAGTGTCAATGTCTAACGGTTTAGTTTTACCATCGGGCTGAAAAGTAAAATATTATATTTAAAAAAACCTCGAGAGATTTTGTGGGACACCCGGTAGGTTCGAAGTTCCTTCCGCTATGTAATAATTGATGACCAGACTTGTACGCACTGTTGTACGTACAGTACGAGTGGTCCATGGTTCGAGTCCTGTTGATTTTGGATTTTTTATTTAAACAATTTTTTTAGTTTTGTTCATTAAGTTATGAAAACATTTTATTAACAATTATTATAATTAGTGCATTCATTTTACACCTATCGACCGCTCGTAATGTACAACAGTGCACACAAATATGGCTATAATACAGCTGGGTCAATTTCATAACAGTCATAATTTTTAAAATCTTTTATTTATGTGTGTTTGTCTCTTATAAGTGTCTGTGGTATCGACACTTTTTCATTTTTCCTCTCATTCCAGCGATATGAAACTTCGTTTCTGAAATATTTTTTTCTTTTCTCATACAGTAGTTACAGTTCTGTTCAATCTAGGAATGGAATCAAAGTTATTTTTCTTAAGAAATTATCAGTTTGTAATAATTATAAATTTGTGACACTGCCATTTTTCGTATGGAATGAAAGATAATTTGTCATATTATGAGAAGTGCTGCTGTTCAATCTAATTCTCTCGTCTGCCTTTCATCACAGCTTTACGGTAACCTCCATCTCGGCACGAACAAACAACTTATCTACGTAATATAATTGCCGTACCGTGAAGCTATGGAACTATTGTCCGGCTAGTAATTCCCTCTTACAACATGGAGTCTTTCAAATATTACGTGAAAATACATTATAGCAGACCGGCATGTCAGGAACGACTGATCCCTCGATGATCAAAGACGTTGTTGGATTGCACTGTGCTTACCACCAGGTACGGTACTGTATTAAGTTCTGTTAAAAAAAAAACATTTTTTAATTCATAGACAAGCAAGGGAAATTGCGAGAAAGGAATCTGATGATAATTAAATTTCAGAGATTTATTTTTTCAGTTTGAATTCTCTGTGTGACATTTAAAAAAATATATTTGATAAATTATTAGCTTGTTTTGTTCATTGTGATAACAAATATGTAAATGTTAAATTTAAAACAATGATGAAATTTAGTGACATCTTCATTATCGACAGTAATAATTATAACTAATTGGCAGCACTATCGAATTCCCTCTTGCCCTCTGCATCCAAATCGCGCGCAAACTATTTATAAGTAGGTAAACAACTTATAACCGTCATAACCCCCGGTAGATAGAAGTATATTCTTTAGTCATAACCTCATAGCTCCGCCGCTTCGTCATACTCATCACTTATGACATGACGTGATACCACACCATTAACAACAGTTTTTGAGTTTTTGGCGGGACCTTGAAGTGAAATGTTGAGGTTTTTGACCTTATATTATGTAAATATTGGTGGCGTTTTGCGTGATATAGTTTGGTTTTTGTGCATATTTGAAGTGGATTATAAATATAAACTAAAAGGCCTAAAAGCATGCATTCTGAGATCCCACAAAAACTCCCTAGAAAGTTCTATAAAGGCGATTTTTTCACCGTGATAAAAACATTTTTTTTTCGGTATTTTCGAATGAATTTTGAAAGTTTTGTTGAATTACCGCGCATTTTACCTACATGAACATAGACAATTATTTCAACCGAAAGAAACTCGCTATAAAATTAGGCAAATAAAAAAAAAGAATAGTGACAATTTTGTCACCCGTGCGCGCACAGTTCAGTCCCGCTTAGTTTTACCTTAAGACTTACAAATCGGTTAAATTTTATCAGAATGTGAGACGTACATAGATGATGACTCAGCTTTGTTTTTTTTTTTTAATTTTTATTTTAATATCAATGTGTAGTTTTCTCATCTTCAAAGTTTAAACAACGCTATAATAAGATGGCGGCTCTGTGAGTAAAACTGAGTACCCTCTGGTTATTGGTCTATGCTGAGTACTACTAATAATTACAATTTACAATCTACTAAACACATAATGTGCACAAAAACCATACTATAATCACGTAATAAGCCACCAATATATTAGTGTGAAATAACATTTGTTCTTGTTGGTCCATCCAGTTTTTCTCATATAGCCATAACGATATATCCCAACCAGTCTGCTACAATTTTCAGTTCATTAATCCAGAACAACGGTGACATTGACCAGAACGAGAAGAATAGGATAAATACTAAGTAGTGAAAATGGCGAAAGGTCTCGGGATATCCTTGATGCTTATAGGAAAAATGTATAAAACCATTATAAGACCTGTCTTGATGAATGTATCTGAATGCTGGGCAACGAAAGAACTGGATGAAAGAAGATACATGTAGTAGAGATGCAAATGTTAAGATGGATGTGTGGTGTAACTAGAATACATAAGACCAAGAATGAGTTTATCAGAGGAAGTCTTAAAATAGCACCAATTACAGAGAAGTTGAAATGTTATAGGCTAGCGTTGTATGGGCATGTCATGAGGAGGGGTGAAAGTGATATAACTAGAAGAATGTTAAGTATGAAGGTGGATGGATATAGGAGTAGAGGAAGGCTGAAGAAGTTATGGATGGATTGTGTGAGGATATAAACGGTGTGTATACTGGGATGATATTTGATAGACTAGAATGGACAAACAAAAAATGTTGTGCAGATCCTACTTAGGTAAGAAGTGTTAAATAACTTAATTTTATGAATTATAAAAAACCACCACATGTATGATCATGTCAATGTGTCAGTATGTGTGTTCTGTAGATCAAGATTCCATTACTTTGTCCCATTCTCGTACTTATAAAAAGAAATTATAAATGTTTAATTGATATTATAGCATTATGAACAACTTACTAGGCGAACAGTGCCAGTGGAGATTGCCTCTTCAATATTCCTCCTCCATCGTTCCATATCATCAAGGGTAACATTAAGTCCATCTACCGGTCGATTTAGATTTTGCCATCTCATACCAGCCTGACGTGGTGGCCATCCACGTGACGATGTCAAGCTGTCCAACTTAGGGTAATAGGCCTCCGGAATAGGCTCTCTCCAGTCACTGAACTTCTTAACCCTTTTTAAAGAGTTACAAAGACGTTCACAGTTCATTCTAGCAATCATTTGTTGATGCATATAAAAGAACAATTCACCGCGACGATCTTTAGCCACGATGGAGATATCGCTCGCGGTGAAAGGATAAATAATGTGCCAGTGCCAGTGGTGTAGATTGATGCCAATATCTTCTCGCCAGTATGCGAGACGATGTTCTTCTTCCAAGTCGTTAGCGGTATAGTCTCTGGGTATGATAATTGGTGTACTCTGAAAAAACAAATTACAATAATTATGGAGCTATGTGATCTACTATTGTGATTGAAAACGTTGGAAATAAATAATTTATAAACAAACACAATTTTAAATATGTACAGGAAATATAAAATTATGGTTTTTGTACACTCTCATAATTACATAAGAAGGTACATAGATATAGGTTACATGTTACTAATGAAGAATATCCTACGATAAAAAAAAAACTGTTAAAATTTTATTATATTTTGCATTAACATATCCTGTACTTTAGATGGCTATAGTTTATTTGTAAGCTACCATTTATAATTTTAAAGCATTGTGTAATGTATTGTAATAATAATTGTAAGTATAATTTCTATATCAGTCTTTACAAAAAATATAATAATATTGCCCGCAATAGGTTATTTGACTATTTTTAAAAACCCGTCTTAAATTATCAACAATGTATTAATATTGACCACAGTAAGTGTTTTTCTGTAAAATATTGTGTATTCTTAATTAAAATGACTAAAACAACCGCGCAAACGCTCCCTTTTGTAAGCATCGCAATGTGACGTCAAAAGTCAGTGTACGTACGTATTATGAATATAACCATTGGGTGTTATTGTGGAGTAAAACATCGTATACATTATAGCACAGGTAAATAGGTATAATATCATATTGGTATACCTAGAATACACTTAGAATGCTATAATATTTATAAATTGTTATATAACCACAAAATTTTTGATGAAGTACTTAATACATGTAAACCTTTAATATTTACAACATGTACCTACATCATCGTATTCTCCTTAATACATATTTTCAATCAATTACAGAGTAAATAGGCTACATTGACCGCTTACCATCAGGCGGACCACACACTTGTTTGCCATCGTAGTGGTATAGAAAAAAAAAAGTAAAAAGTCTTCTTCTTCTTCCTAACTTGGCAACCGGTCCTCTTTAATGAAGACCATTACTGCCATTATCGAGTGAATTATATTGTCAAGTGTTATGACGATTCAGTATCCTAACAAGATGGTGGCTCCCTTGTTAGAACTTTCTAGGGAATTTTTGTGTGATCTCGGAATGAATGCTTTCAGCTTATATTTATAATCCACTTCACTTATGCACAAAAACCAAACTATATCACGCAAAACGCCACAAATATTACATAATATAGGGTCAAAAACCTAAGTAAATGAATTAAAAATAACAACCACAACATGTCACTTCAAGATCCCGCCAAAAACTCAAGCAAGTAAAAAGTCAATAAATTATTTACTATCATAACAATATTCAGAAGTTTGAGTCAGATTTATAAACAAAAACTGATACTTCTATCAATTCTATGAAAAGTATATGAAAATTAAAACTTGTTAGATAATTTTGATTGTAGTTATAAATATATCTCAAAACATAGAAATTTTAATGAATGTTTTAAGTTTTACGAATATAATCTATCACAAATAAAATTAAATGCTTCATTGTTTCCTTTAATAATCTATAATATTATCTAACACTTAATTAAAAAAGAAGTTTTCTATACTTTTCATTTATATTGATGGAATGGTATATTTGACATTGCTATTAACGTAGAAGTGCTTTATTAGCTTGCTTCGAAAAGTGAGAAATTATATGTTAATAAAGTACAATATTATGAGTATATTAATTTCATAGATTTATTTAAATACTAGATCTATGGTATATTTACTAAATAATATAATAAAGGTTGTTAAAGACTATTAATCTCGCTAGTTACGCAATTACAATATACTGGCACGTGACGTATTAATTAGAGAGTTTGTGATCACACGGCGGAAGTTTAAAAAAATATTAATTTTATTTTGTGTTTTACTGAATAATAATAAAATACTTCGAGTTTTTAATAAGAAATCGTTTAAAAAATATATAATAATTTGTAATTACGCCGAAAAGGATTATATTTTTAACTAGACACTTATTACACTACTGTTCACGCTAAACTACAATGAATAAAATTTTTATGAAACTAAAAGTTTGAATGAAACTGTAGCAGTGAAATGAAACGTGCATAAACATTTTTTTGGCATTGGCATTGGCAGCAAGCCGTCAATGCCCAATGCGTCAATGGTGCGGCGTTTCGAACGCAAAGTAGCAAACAACATAATATTTTAACACATTAAGGTAAAATAATGAAATATTTCAATTTCAAGTTTCAAAGTTACAATTTTATACGATTATCAGTTGTACCAAAAAGTCTGATAAATTCAAGAGTAATTATTTTTACTTAATATTATTGTAATGTTTCGTATTGAGTTGTATACTTATTACTCGATTCTCGGTTTGAAACAAAACGTAACTCGCAAAAAGTCACGTAGGCCATTGCGCGTGTTTTTAATTTGTCCAATTTTACTTTACGTAAATTATATTTTTATAGCTATAGATACATACATATTTTACTTGTAATGTTTTAGTATTCATTTTACACGATGGTAGATTTCGTTGATAATCCTGGTGTGGTCGTAATCAGAGCGAAACCCGAAGGCCAAAGAAAAACTTTCAAACCAAATATTCGCACTGTTAATAAAATTCCCGATGAATTGTTAAACGACCCTTTGTTGAATAGAGCATGTGAAGCCTTGCCACAAAATTACAATTTCGAAATACACAAGACTATATGGAGGATACGATCTCTAAAAGCAAAGAGAGTGGCCTTACAATTGCCTGAAGGTAAGTTCTTGATTAGGAATTTTCTTTTTATATAGTTTTAATTACTTATTTCTGTAAATGAGAGCTATTTTTACGAGTGAGAGCTAGTGTTATTAAGTTAGATTTGTTCTACTATTATATTTTTTCATAATTCGGGTAAACCTATTAACTGTACTAATACTATAAAGTTTAAGAGATTGTTTGTTACGCGCTAATCTCTGGCACTAAAAGTAAATTCTTTTTGCGTATTATATCCTATTCATTGAGGAAGATTTTTGGCTATATGACATTATGCTACAACCTTAAGGAACGGAGCAATAACCATGATCGTCAAACAATCTGGAAAATCTATAGTTTGTACAAATACATAGATATGTTGGCTGTGGTGTGGTGGAGAGTTGGTCAAATAAATGTAACATGTGTGAAATCACTCGCTCTCTGTGAGTGCCTCTCACTGCCTCAGCACTGCTTATTTTGAGTTGTAATATATATATATATATAATACTATTATTTTTGTTAACTTATAATATTACATAATATTACTATGTTCTTGAAAGTTGACATAACTTGGTGCAAATTAGAATAAATCCGTTTATGGATTTTGTATGTAATTGTAAATTAGCATTAGTAGTCTTTTTACATCCTAAAATGTAAGGCTAAAGACATATTAAAATTTAAAAAAAAAAGTGATGGAGACTGTTGGCAGAAGTGAAAATTTAATATTTTGGAATAACTGTGAATTTTGACATTTTTTGAATTGAATAAAGTAAGAATAATTAAAATTTCATAATTTGTAAATTGAAATTATTAATATTTATCTTGTTTTTCACATCTATTGGCACTCCAAGCAATAATTAACATAGATCAGTTGAGTAGTCCATGCATGAGATATGCTGTCATGATCTATTATACTGTAATAATGTTGGCTTGGCTCTCTGTTACAATCACAATCTCTTCATAATGATTTTATTAGTCCTTAAATTTTCTTTGTACATTGCATGTTTGCAAGAGAATTAACTTCGGAACTTGCAAGTAAAAAGTTAATGTATAATTTAACTATCAATTCAACACATCATACTTATAGTTACAGATATACAGTTACATCTTGGTGTTGGTGACACAAAGTTACTTGACCTAATAAAATTTAACCCATACAAAAATTGCACATCTACAGAAGTTTTCACTTCTAAAGTTAAATAATTTTTATTTACAGGTTTGACAATGTTTGCAACTACATTGTGTGATATAGTTGAAACATTTACTGATGCTGATACTGTTATAATGGGGGATGTCACATATGGAGCATGCTGTATCGATGACTTTACAGCTTTAGCACTCGGTGTTGACTTGCTTGTACATTATGGACATTCTTGTCTTATACCAATTGATCAGACTAATAGTATAAAAGTTCTTTATATATTTGTTGATATTAAGATTGATCCTTCACATTTTGTAGATACTATTAAGTTAAATTTTCCAATAAGAACTCATATTGCACTAGTTAGTACAATTCAGTTTGTAACTACTCTCCAGTCTGTAGCTAAGAATCTACGAGCAGAAGATTATATTGTAACAGTTCCTCAGTGTAAACCACTGTCACCAGGAGAGATTCTTGGCTGTACTGCACCGAAGCTAGATGCAGATGTCATTGTATATCTCGGGGATGGGAGGTTCCATTTGGAAGCAATAATGATGGCAAATCCAAAAGTTGCTGCATATAAATATGATCCATATGAAAAGAAATTTACTTCTGAGGAATATGATCACGCAGTTATGCAAGAAAATAGACAGAACCAAATAAAATCTGCAAAAGCTTCAAAAAACTTTGGACTTATACTCGGCACTTTGGGAAGACAAGGAAGCACAAAAGTTTTAAGTAATTTAGAGAAGCAAGTTAGAAATTCTGATAAAAATTACGTGAAGATACTGTTGTCCGAGATTTTTCCTAGTAAATTAGCATTATTTAATCTGGACGCTTTTGTTCAAGTTGCATGTCCTAGATTATCTATTGATTGGGGAATGGCTTTCCCAAAGCCACTGCTAACACCCTATGAGTTTTCTGTAGCTTTAAGTAATAGTAAATGGTTGAGAGAAGATGGGACATATCCTATGGATTTCTATTCCAATGACAGCCTTGGACCGTGGACACCAAATTACAAGCCTGTATTATGTTCAGGCACAGAACAGAAATGCGATAATTGCTGTGGTCAAAAAGATAGTAAATAAGTTACCTGTACATCTTGTGGGATGACGGCAGCTGTTTCACGGGCATCTCTGAACACCTGGGAGTCCATAAACTTTGCAGGGAATAACTCAGCAAAATTCTGCACTGGGACATTTTGTGTATCTCGCCTGTGAATAGTTTAATTGTTTTGTTTAACACGTTATGGGGGTGTTAAAGTGTTATGTATGGAAACTTTCATTGGGTTTACACTCACTTTTCCCCCTCCCTGTAAATCTATAGGAATAAATAAAATTGAAGTGTCTTTTTGTTGTGTCAAATTAATAGCTTTTTACTGAATTTATTTGAAAGTATGTAAAGTACATAAAACATAAAAACGATTTTAATTATTTTTGTTTGTCTGTTTGTTCCGGGTTATGTCCGAAACTGTTGGATCGATTTTGACGTGACTTTCACTGGCAGAGAGCTGCGCGAGCGAATCACGTAAGATTTATAATATTCCCCCTACTACCCATGTCAGCAAAATTAAGAAAACATTGTACAGCCGTAATTCTTAAACGCCTCCTATTGGGAAATATGGTTTCATGTTTTTCAAGTAATAAAGGCTATTTCGTAAATAAGAGATTTCGTAACTGTAATTCTAGTAAAATCAACTTTACACATAATAATAATAGTTTTATTTGTTGAATGCCACGATTTTGTGGCATATTTTTTATATCGATTTTTTAGTATAAATTTTAAAGTTGTAAACTTTTAATAATGAATGAATATTAATTGAGGGGTATTATTTTCCAAAAGTTGTCTACTCCCGGATTGAGATATGAGACCAAGTCTTTGACATAGAACTTAGTATTACCGATTATATGGTACAATTATTTAGAGTGGCCTGAGCTATTAAGCTTTATAAACAACTAGCTTTGCTTGCGACTTCGTTCGCGTGGAATTTCGTATACGGCACGACAGCGGCGAAGGGGAACTTGCGCGTTACAGGACATTGCTACTTTAGTTTATTTTATAAGCGCGGTACCCAATTATTTTTCTAAAATAAAAGTAGCCTAAGTTACTCCTTATATCTGTCAGTGAAATTCTTTTCAAAATCGGTCCAACCGTTTCGGAGATTACCTGGAGCAAAGAGACAGCCAAATTATAAAAATAATTATGTGTGCAATTCACACGTGGCAGAAGTGAAACCTTCACAACTATGTTTTTTTAATTCAGAAAATGATCAAATAAACACTAATTTAAAGTTTATGAAAATGTACACAATCATTATTCACAATATAATTTTCAATTAAAATGCACATTTGAAATATCCATGGTAACCTAAAACAATATCAGTTTAAAAAGTTTTCTTTCGTGCCTTTTTGCTTAAGTAATAAAATCCATTATTGCGTGGCAACAAACCTCTTCTGTAGCATTTTACCATTGCCTAAAACTTTTCTATCTCATTAATTCCCACGTTAAATCTTATGAATTTATGTGTCTGTCTGTTTTTACTGTCGCTTTTTTGTTTCATCGACTTTCAAATCACAACGATGCTAAAGAAGTTTTCACTTCAAAAAAATTTTGTTATAGGTACCGTATAAACTATCATAAGCATTTAGTAAAAAGCTGTCATTTTTGATATTACAGACACTTCAATTTTATTAATTGTCTAGATAAATTGTATATAAAATAGTTATATTACCTGTGCAATAAGGCAACAGTGTAGCAGTAGTTGAATAGTTGTGAGTTCAGATTCGCACGAGAAAAGACGCACGTCGACACAAAGTCTTCCAGTTGGTTCTCAGGTACACCTGACAAAACACAAAATTAACTAATTAGTTATAAATGTGTATGACTGAAATTATTGTTTAATAAATGATTTAACTATGTACATGTGGACCTTGTTATTTACTAAGAACAACATAATATTTTGGGGTAAAATCAAGCAAGACTCCTTTGCGTGTGTCTGTCTATTTATTGACCGCACTTTGTGGCGCGGGCGGGTAGCGAACGTCTGCAAACGCAGCCGGGTAACAATATTTTGGTATAGTTTCACCAATGCACACATACAAACCCCTACAACTTCTTTTTAATCTTTTTCACTTATTAAATAGTGTCGAGGTCTCAATAACAAATTCGAAAGATAAATACTATCAGTGATAAGTAACTCCGACAATAAATTTTATTGTACCTAAAACCTTACTGCGGATTTTGCGAAAAAAATAAATCTAAATCAGTTTTCTTGCAAATGTTATTTGTTAGTTTTCTGCTTCTCTCTACGGCAGCAATATTCATGTTAATGCCATTAGGCTCAAACGACGCACGATGGGACATCAGACACTTGTCTATTCACCCACTATTATTATTACATAAAACAAAAACCTAAGTACCTATTAATTATAAAAATAAACTTATTAAAAAAAAATTATAGTATTTTTGTAATAGACTTTGACCCGCCTACCCCAAGGAGCTCTGGAAACCCTACTCACCGCAGGAACAAACACATGGGTTATTTGGCTGCGATCTTCTGTAGGATGGAGGTAGTCCATTAGTTGGGCCGCCTCGAGAGGAATCTTCAAAGAATTTTCTCTGTGCCCTACCTCTCTTTAGAAGAATTAATTATCATAACTGATTGGCTATTTATTACACTCATTAGATTTTTACAGTACAGTCCCATTGAGCACACAACATACACACATCAAAAAAGTCTAAGCAACATGCGTGATTTACAAATTTTTACATTTATATTAATTAATTTCTAAATATTTACTCAAACAAAGTACGTAGGTAAGTAAACTTTTTGTTATTGATGACATACTGGCTTAGTTGTAAAAAAAAAGTTTGATTATGATTTGTTTTTTCATAAAATTCAAATGGCTGCGAATTTGTTTGAATTTAAGTGCGTTTTAATTGCTACGTTTAGTCTTGATTTTATAATTTTACCAACCATTTAAATAAAGTTAGCGACAAAATTGAATTGTTAGATATTATTTACGTCATGAAGCGACGTCATTTGATGGCAGATGAAATGCAAAGAGCTGTAGGGATGTTGCAAGCGGGAAGTAATCAATCTCAGGTATCTCGACATTTTGGCATTCATAGAAGTGTTATTTGTCGTCTTTGGCAGCGCTACAATAATACAAGAGAACCCGCTGAACAGCATCCAGGCCGTAAAAGGAGTACAACCACTCGGCAAGACCGGTACATACAACTGACTGCAAGACGCCAGCCGATGTTAACCGCTCGAGAGATAAGTTTGAGGCTACAAATTTCAAGTGTTGTTGATGTAAGTCCTCAAACTGCGAAATCGACTGCATGAGTACGGCCTACGAGCTCGACGCCCAATCAGGTGCCCACCGATACGTCACGGGAATCGCGCTCGTCGATATGAATGGTGTAGAGAACGCATAACATGGACCCAGGAACAATGGGATAAAATTATGTTTTCCGATAAGTCGCGATTCGGGTTTAAGCCTGATACAAGAAGGGTGCGAGTGTATCGTCGGCCCGGAAATACTGAAAGGCTCAGGTGCGTTCAGGAAGTTCATCCATACAGCGGCTCAACAGTTATGTTATGGGCGGGTATTATGAAGAACAGGCGAACTGAGCTCGTTTTTTAAATGGAAACATGAATGCTGAAAATTACATTGAGGATATTCTCAGCCCTTATGTCTACCCATTTGCACAAACCTTTGGCTCCGATTTTAGGTTAATGCATGACAATGCGCGTTCACATACAGCTCGGCGAACCAGTGAATACTTTGCAACGGAGAACATCCGGGTATTGCCCTGGCCTGCACAATCGCCAGATCTCAACCCCATCGAGCACGCATGGGACATGCTCCAGAGACGTGTTTTGAAGGAATTGGACGGAGCGACAACAACCCAACAGCTGAAGGATTTGCTACAATTCCATTGGGAGCGAATACCGCAAGATGACATAAACAGTCTCATTAATTCAATGAATAATCGTTGCCGACAAGTTCTGAATAGCAGAGGAGCCCATACTTTGTATTAAATTGTTCTATTCTTTCACAATAAATACATTTTCTTTAGAAATTTCATTTTGTAAGAAAAAAGTTTAGTTTCTTATGTATCTTAGTTTCCACAGTATATTCTAATATTGTCCATTTCTGTTATTAAAAGAAATTATAAAGACAACAGCTGTTATTTTTACATCATAGAACCCTAAAGATATTATTTTAAAAATAAAATACAACGTTATAATGTGAAGAACCATCCTAAAATTTAAATTAGTACATGTTGCTTAGACTTTTTTGATGAGTGTATATTTTACATCACACATACATCATAATTTTATTATGTAAAATGTATGTAAATATAACACATATTTTGTAAATGTGATGTGGTGATGTCAAACCAAGGTACCATGTGCACTGGGGTGTGGTTAATGTTTAAGTACAGTTTATTTTAGTAAACATTGAATGCCCCATATCTTACCCATTAGAACGTCAATGACTTCGTTTGCCATCAGTTGATGTTTAGGCAAGAATAATGAGAAGTCTGCATCCTTAGGTAGCTGGGTTGCTATAGAGAACTGTGGTTTCCTATCCAGCGGTTTGAGAAAAATCTTTTCCGTAGAATCGTCACCGAAACGGCTGTTTAAATCGACACCATTGTCTGCATACTCTGGGGGCTGGAAATTAATGTTACATTATCAAATTATTATTTCTCAAAGGTGCTTTTTCCTGGTAACTCTATCTCCGTTAAATCTTCATCAAAATTAATGATTCAAACATAATTTTTAATTAAAGCTTATGACAGACAAATAGTTTATAATTAATGTTTTCGTTGTCTATAGATTGTTATCTATACATATAAAATGCTTTGTTCTGAATGACTGACGGATTAACGTACAGCCTAAACCGCTAATCGTAGAGACCTGAAACTTGGAGGGTGTGTTCTTTGTATAACGTAGGGGGTGAAAAAGGGAGGCAAAGTTTATATGGGACAACGTTATTCCTTGGTCCAATTTACTTCAAATTTTGCATAAACCTTTTTTAACAGAATTGAAGGAAGACATGTTTCGTATTTTATTGAAATATGGATTTCAGGGGATGGCCCCTGACGGGTTAAAAAGGTGTAGAAAGTTATTTTGGCGGTGATTTGCTTCGAAGTTGATATTAATACTACTTATTGCTTTTGATTTAAATTACATTTTATTTTGACACATGCTTGAAAACTCAATCCGATTTTATTCAAAAAAGGTTGTACTCACATAAAAACAAACAAAATTGGAATGTCTCGAAAGTCACCGCACTATATTAGTACCTCATTTGAAGGTTTCTAAGCCTTAAGAGGTTATCCACTTTTAGGACACGGCCTCATAGGGACGTAGAGTTCGAAATTTGAAATGGTAAGGACTAGAACATTTTGGTTATAAATTATACGAATCATTCCATATAAAAAAAAAAAGAAGTAAAATCTATACTAATACTATGTAATAATATAATAAAGCGGAAAAGGTTTTTTGTTGGTTTAAACACACTAAGCTCTGGAACTAGCAGTCGGATTCTAAAAATTATTTTTTTATATGATAGCCAGACTCACGAGGAATAGTATAGGTTATATAACATTAGGCTACAGTTTCTAGCTAGCCTTAAATATTGATTTTTTGTTACGTAGGTTGGAATTCGAAGCCCTTGCGAACTGCTTAGCCGCATGCGCAGACTTAATGGTTAATGATACGTCAATACAATATTCTACAAAAAAATTGGCCTATAGTATATATGAAAATAGTCAGCGATAGCATATATCTATCTCTTATACATGAGCCACAATAAGGTATTTTGCAAATTTTTTTTGTTGAAGATTAAAAATTAATTTCTGAACATTATTTTTAAGCATGGCATTTATTAACCCTTACGAAGAGAAGTTACTTTATCAGTAAGACAATTTATATTGAAGATAAGCTTTGTCTTTTACGGCATGTTATTTGGACGCATAGTTTGAGAGATAATACAAAATTAAAATAATTTAACACTAGTTATAATAGTAGTTAGCGGCGCGAATGAGCCATGCGATGCCGCGCTTTATTGAAGTATTATAAATCATCAATCAGTGATTATTTTAAATTATATGCGGGTGAAACCGCGGGGCACAGCTAGTCTATAATATTTGCATGATCTTCATTGTTCTTGTTTTGATTACAATTATAGCAGCCTGAATTGTTAATTATCGTCTACTATACTAATTACCTACATAGTGATTGGATAGCTCCTAACTACCCTCAAGTTGAAAAGCTTTCGCATCTGTGACATCAACTTAAAATCCTACAAATAAATTAAATCACATAGTATGATTTTATACTAATATCACAGAATATGACCTGTATGAAATAGCTTTGTGGTGGTCACTAAACACATCACTTTATGTCAAGTATATATATAAAGAATTTCTGTGACCCACGCATGACTTATGTGTGACGTCAAAGAAAATAAGTTTATTGGGAATTAGAACTAAGCCCTAGGTAGGATCTAGGTTACTTATTATTATACATTTCCATATGGGCTAAACAGTATTGATAAAATTAGATCACGTGAACGAAATTGCGATGCGCCAGTTATGTATATTATAATACCTAACTATGCGAACGAAACACGGATAATTTAAATGAATCTTTGAATTTAACACTTACCAAAAAATCTTCAGTTAGGTCGAATAATGTATTATCATCGCCTTTAGGAGTGATAAGTGGCTCGTTTGGACGATCGAACAACAACTGCATACTCTTGAAAATGTTAGTCATTTTGAAATATTAAAAGTAAAAACAGTTGTAAAAAAAAAACTATAAATAATTAACACTTCACAGAGACTGTGAAGTGAGAATGGTGGTCGGAGAGCATGTCGATGAATTTATATAAAATAATAAAATAGTTTCGAGTGCAACATTGTTTCTGAACATTTAGGGAGTGCAAAACCGCGAATGATTACGAAAAACAACAACTGTGAGAACTTTTATAAATTTCGTGGGTAACCACACTATCATTTTCACGATATTTGTGAGAATAATCAGATAATAATAACTTCAATAATTATGTATTTTAACTAGCGGTGCCCCGCGGCTACCCACGCACTTATTACTCAATTATTATTTTAGTATATTTACTCATATTAATGACAATTTTTATTACCTATCAATTGTAGAATTCTACATACACCTGTGTACAAGATTTCATCAAGGTGAGTTTTTTTTACAATAGCTCGACTGACTGACGGTACTGTCCATGATGGTATGCACGGCACAATCCAAACACAACGGTGACCACCGAGAGATTTAAATCCTTCGGCAGTCGCCGCTGTCATACCGGCCTGCAAAATTAACATGAGTTTAGTCGTTTAGAATTAAAAAAAAAAATTTACGATTCTTATATCAATGTTTTTTCCATGCTTATATCCTATCATTCATGGAATGTCATTCCCTTGAATTATTTTTTAAAACGCGCCTGGCTAGCTACCTCTCTAAGTAGAATATCTGTCGCCAAGCCAAGTATTCCAGCAACTGGATATGAGATTTAGGTCAAACGGTATAGTAGTTATTTAAAAGTTCTATAATATATAAACGAACACTTTAATAATAACACGAGCTTGTAAATGTACCATCCTGGTAAAGGTATTTTCCGAGGAAAGATAAGGGCTTTCTTATGAATTAGGGCCACGACGAGGTGTCTATTAAAATTTCAATTAAGTAGAGTTCTGTTTTCTCCCGCATACAATAATATTTCTCAAGTGCGACCAGGTAGGTTTTTATTTGTTTTTCGAACTGACTATAATGTTAGCCTTAAGGGCCAGCTGGAGCTATTAGAGGCTTTGACAGCTTCACCGGACTTAGGCGTTCTGGGACCTCCAGATGTTCTTCTTAATATACCATTACGCCTGTATTCCCCGAAGAGTTAGGGTACTAATTGTACAACCACAGTTCGCCGAGTATGTTTTTAGGTCCCATGTAATAGGGGAGGAGCCTATTACCCTTAATCGGGCACGAAACCAAACTCCGATCTGCTAGGTACTGAGAATTTCATAGGAAAAACCCAATAACACTTTGCTTTGTTTACTTCTTAACCGTCAGTGGATATAGTGTTACCAATTCAAACTAGTAAATGTATGTAAATGTATTTCGAAATATTTGTTGGTACATGCTGGACTCGAACCTGCGGACATCGAATCGATATTCCACCGATTTTAACTTCTCGAGAACCACATGAACATTTTGTGTGTTTCTCCATACAGTTACAGCTTTGTGATATTGTATGATATGGAGTGGTTGTCTGATCAATTGTAGAATTAGTTTCAATGATCATTTGTTAACATTATATTATTGAGGAGTTACTTTACTCCAAGCCTTTTACTTTTTTTATACTACAAAGGCGACAAACAATCATACGGCCCAACTGATGATAAGCGGCTACCGTAGCCTAAGGATGCGTGTAATAACATAGGTATCTTTAGCGCTTGCCGACTTTGAACCTCCCAAGGAGCTTTGGAAACCCTACTCACCGCGAGAACACAACACAAGGTTATTTATTTATCTTCTGTAGAGTGGAAGTATTCCACCAGTCGGGCTGCCCCACGTAGAGATAAATTTCTCTGTGCTCTACCTCTCCAGAAAATTGTCAGTGCCATGCTATCTTCAATTAAGAATGCTATACCAATATTATAAATAAGAAAGATTCGATTTTTTGTTTCTAATGGATAAACTCAAAAACTACTGGAACGATTTTAAAAATTCTTTCACCAACATAAAGCTACAGTATCAGCGAGTAACATAGGCTATATTATAATGTGAAAAATTAATTAATTCCTCATAAAAATATCGAAAATTTTACACAAAGTATAAAAAATTGCCTACACGGTTGCGTTGACGATGTTTGCCGTATGAAATTAACACGGGTGAAGCCGTGAGGAACAACTAGTATTATTATGTTTTTATAGTAGCTTGTGAAAGTTACTACACTGTGCCTGATAGTAAGCACAGTGCAATACAGAAAAAAAGGCGATCACGAAGAGATTGGTTATCCATAGACAGTCACTCCTGTCATGCTCAAGTTTGTCGATATGAAAACGCGACAAAAAAAAAACCGAGTCAATGTGACAGATTTATCATGATGTACATGGAGGTCTCGACCCACTCATGTACAGAGGGGGTGAATCATCCCGCATCTGATATTTTTATAGGTGTCAGATCTAGAGGTAGCATCCCACGATCCGTGATATTATAAACGGATACGGACCAGCCTGCACCAACGCACGATGAGAAGAGAATTTCTGTGAAAGCACAGGCAAGTTCATACCGGTGCGCCCGAACCGCCGCGAGTCGGTATCTTCGAAGTTGCGGTACAAGGTAGTGACAATTGTTTGACAAGTCTATATAGTTAAGGCAGTGAAGTAGGCTTCTAAGCCACATGCATTGGCGTAGCTAAGGGGGGCGGAGGAAGAGGCGGGGGCGGCCCGCCCCAGGTGTCACCCGTTTAGGGGTGGATTGGGCAATTTCCTTTGTTTCCGACCGCATTCATTTCAATATTCTCTTACGTGAACGTGTGAACGTCTAGTGCAAAGTGTTTGTTAATTATTAGATATTATAAACAAAATTTTTTGTATAAAAACCGATTTAATATAGCCGATTCTTGAAGAAAATAAACAAGGTAAGTAAAGTATTTTTGTTATTAAAGGTAATACTTACATTTTTAATTCATTTAGTATCTAATAGCAGTATCTTAGATTATTTTGAAAAACCCTTCAATTATTTTATTCTCTTTTAATTACTGTGTATTTTAAAACTATATTTGAGCCATCCTAAATGATAAATAGGTACCTACAGAAGGTATTTTAGACGGATTGCAGTAATATTTTTTTGTTTAGCCTGGGCAAGTATTACTATCTACTACAGGTATTTATTTATTAAAATAGTTTTTAAAGGCTTTGCTGGCGTAAAAAGATTTTATTTATATTTCTACACGTTTTACGACATTACTTAGGTAATAATGTTTCATTGTAAATAATACGCTTACTTATTATTTTCCGATCTAATAGCAATGGGATTTGTTTACAAAAACGGAATATATTAAGTTTAGATTTTTGAATTGAAAGTAATCATTATCATACAACTTCGCGTACGTTCATTTGGCTCCGAGATGAGTAGCTCGAGCACTTGTGGCACGGATATCACAATCAACGGTGGAGTATTTAACTATTATAGTATTTTTCTAATAATACTTAAATACATATTTACACCCAGACGCAGGATTGTTAATTTATATAAAAATATATTTCACAAAGCTAGTTACGTAACGTGATGGTGTTTATTTACTGTTATAATTAGTTTATAAAATCAACGTATCACTTACTAACTAAAAATATTTTTTAGAATACCCAGAACGAAATATGCCTCGGGGAATTCATACTTCGAAAAGAGAAAGCGGGTTTCAACAGAGAAAAGCCAAAAAGGCTAAAATGGATGAAATTCAGAGCATGTCCGGTTCTCTTTTCAAATATGTCACAAAAGCAGATAGCGGCCAAAGTTCAAGAAAAGTACCCGAGGCTCCTGCTGACGAAAGTTATGATTCACATCTTGGAGACTCACATTCAGATAGCAACATCGACAATACAGAATCAATGAAGGCGACCCAGGACCTTGACGGAATCAAAATAGATAATGAAAATGACGCCGTTAATGCTACTTTCGGAGATAGCATTAGCTTCGAAGAATCAGTTCAACACTTGAGAGATGTTTCACATTGGTGTTTACCGGTACCTGATAATGTTCGCATTGACATAATAAAAAAGGGCAGTGAACATTTCCAGAACAAAGAAGGACCGTTTCCTACTGTATCTCGTCATGGTTCAAAGATTAAAGGTGATTCTCGTCATCTTTCACAGGAATGGTTTTATAAACCGATGCCTAGTGGTGAAAAAATTCTACGATCATGGATGGTATTTTCTCCTATATCAAATAACCTGTACTTACTGTTTTTGCTGTCAGTAACATACAAACAACATTTACAACTGGATTTCAGAAGTGGTGGAAACTAAATCCTAAAGTATTGGACCATGAAACTTCATGTGAACATTTAGAAAATTTCGAAAAGTGGAAAACTTTGGAAATGAGATTAAAATCTCACACCACAATAGATGATGCAACCTTGCAATTAATGAATACGGAAAAACAGAAGTGGAAAAATCTAGACGTAAATTTAGAAACTAGAGGTGCTGCACAAAATCTTATGCCTGCTGTGTGCAATTTCTCATTTCTTTTCTTTTGGAATGATGTGCTAAGGGAAGTGAACAATGCTCAGATTGCATTACAAAGTAAAGGTTTATGTGTTGATGAAATAATCATAAAACTAGAAGCACTTCGTCTATTCATTGGAGAGAAACGGTTGCGTCTAGCAGAAGAGGCAATAGATTTTGCTATACAAAAATCGGAAAAATACAACATTTCGATGAAACGACGAATTCGTCGCAAGAAACGCATGCCCGGTGAGTGAGCATCGTCCACCGATGCTGGACTTACACTTAGAGCGGAACTTCAAAAGGACATGTTAGAATGTCTTGACAGATTCAATATTGAACTCGAAACAAGAGTAAAATCCATTAAAGACGTAGCTTCATTGTTTGAGGTTGTGCAGTCAAAGACCTTGCTTTTGGCAAACACTGAACAGTTCAATTTTGCTACTAAACAGAACTCCTTTTAGAAATACCAAGATTGAGAAGACATTTAAAAGCGGCTAATATTACTGTCTCTAATTGGGTGACACTGGACTTTTTGAAATTTATTGTGGAATGGGATTTTACAAAATCTCTTCCGAATCTAACGGTCGCACTAAAGTTATTTATAACAATATGTGCATCAGTTGCTTCATGTGAGAGAAGTTTCAGCAAATTTAAATTAATTAAAAATTACTTGCGGTCTACAATGACTGAAACCAGATTAAACAATCTTGGTACCTATTTTAACGATAGAACATGAAGCAACACAAAGTATAAATTTTGAAGACGCGATTTCGGAGTTCGCTAGTGTCAAAGCTAGAAGGAAGAAATTTTAATTTTTAACAAAGTAATTTGTTTCACATAATATTCAAATATTCGTAATAGGTACTCGTATTTTAATAAAACGCAAATGATTATAACTTTTTTATTTTAAGTTTCGATTGAGTTTTGGGGTGACACCTATAAAATCCGCCCCGTGTGCCAACTATGCTAGCTACGCCACTGGCCACATGTAGAACTATTTCGCCAAGGGTGGTTGGGATCCGGGAAAACAGGGATTTAGGGATGAAAATTAGCGGAGACACCCAATAGAATGTTATTTGTTGCCAATATTTTTGATAAACATCATCTTCTAGGGGCTGTGTGATAAAATATGAGTTGATGGCTAAAGTTCATATTACACTTTACAAAACTCCAGAAAAAGAACACGTTATGAAAAACAATAAAGTAGTAATATCTAATTTTATCTATTCTGTAACCACATCCAGGATGTTGATAAAAAAACGATTCAATATTCACATAGTAATTTTTTACATTAATATTAGGTCCTTACATATTATCAAAATTGGCGTTTTGTACGGGAGGAATATAAAGTCAATTTTTTTTCTTCTTAAGATGAAATGATTTGATGCGATAGGTAAATATATTCTTTCAAGACACTCGATTTTTCTAGGGTGGGCAGTGAACCCCTTAACAACGCCAATGTAATTTAAAATAATTAGGTAGGTACTATTTTCATCCTGTAATTTTATTTTTACTCATATTATTGACAATATATTTAGCTGTAACGAGACACATACAGCTTACACAGTTGATGTGTATGCTACAATATATGCGCCAGAAATAGAGACGTTATCGCACTGATAAGTACCAGGTGCAAAGCACCTAAAGCACCGTAAAGATGGGAAATGACGGCGCGGATCACTCGATTCACATAATGACTCACCGTCCACGTGTACACCAACTCTGCCGACAAACCGTCCGCCCAACACGGCCCGTTGTTAATTCCTTTGTTTTTATTAGCTTTGTTTCTCGCTTACTGTTAGTATCTAGTTTTAGTTATAGTTGTGTACTTTATAATGTGTAAAATGAGAAGAAACTTTTTCCCCCGACCTATATTATATATATACAGTGTAAACTCTTTATAACGATAAACTCCCTATAACGTTGAAGTGAGCCTAACTTGGTTGCTTTGCGTTAAAACCCACATATTGAAACACTCTTTATAGCGATACGCCATTCTCTACTATGAAGAAATGTGTAGGAAGACGATTCGACCACATATCTAGATATGAATAGAATACATAAAATAATACAAAACATATACTGGCATAGCAAAAAACTTCAGACAAAGTTATCAGACTAAATGTGTAAACAATAATTTATAAGCATTTATTATCTAAGACATACATATTAAAAATTCTTGTTAATTTGGTTGTTTTTTTGTTCACTCCATATAACGATAACTCTCTATAACGACAAAAAATGCTCAGTCCCTTGAGTTTCGTTATAAAGAGTTTACACTGTATTTAATTTACAACATAGGTAGGTATAGGCAGTTTTGGGATTTACAGATTTATTATTACTTTAATATCACATGATAATAAAATTTACTAAGTTATATAACTACACCAATTAACTATTTTACAATTTTCTTTAATTTACAATTTACTAACTAACAATAATTTAGAGAGATGACATATTGATTGACTTATATTGAAAACAAAGTTGGCATTATAGGAAAAAATTGGCATGGCTATAGTTATTACTTGAAACTAATCACAATAAATTATGTTTAAAAATTGACCATAGATTAGTACTATAATATATCTAGTGTATTTTGATCAAGAGCAATAATTACTGAATTTATTATATTATGCCACTTTTAGTATCAATATAGACAATTGTGCAAGGGAATGGTAACAGTTTATTTGTCATCTATTTTTCAGAAAGGAATTTACAAACAATTTCAAGAAATTTTTCTGGTTTCTGACTGTGAACCCAATGGCCAGCTCCTTCAACAAATACTAAATCAGCTAAAGGGAAATATTCTTGAATTTCTCGCAGATCATTTTTTCTGTAAATAAAGTGAAAAAATCAATATTTGATAAAGTTATTCATTAATTATAGTATGATAGATATCTTTTTTCTGAATATAATAAATATGTAAATTTTTTTTTATCAAATAGTTATTTAAAATATCCAATGTTTATACAATGTTTTATCTGTTCCAGGGTCAGATAAGGCTGGGAAGCTAAGATGCAATGAAGAAGAGGAAAATCTTAAAATAATTTTGAATAAAAATAATAAATGGAGATATTTAAAAAAGTGCTACCTATATCAATGTAAAATATTTCTAGGTCAGCTTGGGTGTTTAATAAAAACTCCAGTTCTAAAGATCCCTCTTGTATGGGCTGAAGACCCTGTTCTTCTATAAATCTGGCCCTGACTGAATCTAATTGTACATTACCCAAAAATGAGCTTTACAAAGAAAAAAATACATAATATAAAACTTTTTGCATTATTGCGACTTTACAGGGTCAACCAGTGACAATTAGTAACAACTCACCCAATGTAATCTGAAAGAGATCCCCCAACAAAGAGTGTTGGTCCACAATACTGAAGACCTCTTAAATTTGATGGGAAACTTGATATATGAGATTGAAAATTTTCTTTTAAAGCTGGTATATTTACTCTCCATGTGTAAGCTCCACTATTGGTTTGAACTAAATTTGTTATAAGAAAATTTCTTAAGTTAATATCTGGGGTGAACCCTTTCAGTTGTTCATCTGCTAGTTTCCTCGCCTTGGACATTGCAATACCAGGTCTCACAGACACAGAGGTCATAGCATCAAATAGACCTGCCATAGAGAATATCTGTGGGCTTGTTTTCACTGGAGATATATCAACAACAACAAGGCTGGACACCAAATCAGACTGTGAAATAGATTGAAAATTATATTAATATTATTAGTAAAATGTTACCACATTTATTTTATTAGTGAAGTTAAAAATAAATTCATTAAAATGTGTTAAATGATATGTTATTCTTCTTTGGGTTGATTACAGAATATTTTGTTACAAAGCAAAAATATTTTCCAATTTCTTAGATAAGACTGAACTACATGGTTTAAACACTTTTTCACAACTTTTCATTTTAGTAGTTTAAAATTTTGCATCTATGAATCTCTAATGAGTTCGAATAATTTCTAAACTGTCCCTATAGCAATGTAATGAATATAAAAATTTAATTAATTTACTTATAGACACCTTAAAATATGAGAATGTCATAAAATTATATTAAATTGATAGATGAACAAATTAGGTACTTTAGATCATGGTCAAAAACTACATTATAAAACAATGTATAAAAATATCAAAATTACGTACAACTTACACAGAGCAGCGACAAAACCATAGCAGTCCTACCACCCATACTATGTCCCATTAGAGACACCTTCGATAGCTCTAACTTCTTGAGTAGCTTCATCACATCATGAGCCATATGTATGTATGTATGTTGTGAAGAATGCCTGCTATCACCATGGTTACGGGCGTCTACGCTGATCACTTTCCTACCAGTCGTCCTGTGTATAGCTTTGCTCATACTATTCCAATTATTCTTAGAACCTAACAAACCGTGCAATATGACTAGAGGGGGTCGGGAGTTCTCTACCTCTGCTGTACTTTCGTAAGATGCGTAAGCGAGATCGATCGTCTCTGCGTTTTCAGATGTTGAACTTGCATATCTAATTACGTTATTTGAAATTATTCTAGAGCAGATAGAAAGTGATTTGAATACATTTTCACTGTGTAATTTAAAAAGAAGCATACTGTTTTTGATAAATTTTAATTTAGAAGGTTATGTTTTCGACATTTGTAGTTACGCAATGACATTGACAGTGACATTTCTCAAGTGACAACTATGACAACATCAAAGACTTTTTTTTGGAGTTTTTGGCGGGATCTTGAAGTGATATGTTGTGGTTTTTATTTTTAATTCTTTCACTTAGGTTTTTGACCATATATTATGTAATATTGGTGGCGTTTTGCGTGATATAGTTTGGTTTTTGTGCATAAGTTAAGTGGATTATAAATATAAGCTAAAATATTCATTCTGAGATCCCACAAAATCTTCCTAGAAAGTTCTAACAAGGGAGCCACCATCTTGTTAGGATACTGAATCGTCATAACACATAACATTATAATTCCCTCGATAATGGCCGTAATGATCTTCATTAAAGAGGACCGATTGCCAAGTTAGGAAGAAGAAGACTTTTTTGGTATCTGTTCTTCCCTTCCTTGTTTCTTCATGAACTATTTAATTCGCCTTCGTTTAGGCCATAGATATAATATATACTACTACACCTATAGTTTAGGCCATGTATGCTCTCATTTTTTCCTCGTGAAAATGCATGTCCGTGACGTAACCACTCTCTATAAGAGTGCGGTCTTAATGAGGGCTCCGAGGATCACATATTTTTTAATGGTCGCAAAATATCTTGTTCCTTAAATTATGATTTTCTTCCTTGTAATATTCCTCGTCTAATGTCAATACGATACTTACATCCATTAACATAACATACCATCACGCCCATAAATGTAGTATAAATACTACATCCATGATCACGCCTGTATCCCCGAAGGGTTAGGCAGAGATGTACTAAAGTACACCCACTGTTCGCCGTATATGTTTTTTAGGTCCCATGTAATAGGGGGCGAGCCTATTGCTATTAATCGGCCACAAAGCCAAACTCCAAACTGTTACTGAGAATTTCATAGAAAACCCCAATAACACTTTGCTAGTCATGGGAATCGAACCCAGGACCTCGATCATAGCAGTCGCGTTTACGACTACTAGGCTAACGAGGCAGTTACATACTAACATATTGTATTCTACTTTATTGAAATATTTAGTCTTTAATTTAAATAAAATAATAATACAAAGTTGTAATGTTTACTTTGTTCGTATCTATATAAATTAAAGTTATGCTTTTTATTTATATCTTTAACTTATATAGTTTTAATGTCCCTGCATTTCCCTTAAGTATTATGTATAAATTTGTGACTGTTTTATGTTGTGTAAATGTGTCTTGTTTAGAGGATTAGTATATTCTACAGTATACCGAAGCTTTGGCAACTAAATTCTCGTGTATTTGTATTTGTCACACTTGACATTGGCAAAATTGCCTACATAAGGCAGATTGCCAAAATTAAAAAAAAGAAAGAAAAAGGCAAGGGTACATAACACCTTGCAGCCGAGTCAGATAGAACTAGATTTATTTAAGTGAGTTTTTGTAGGAACTTCACGTATATAAAATTACCAAACTATATCACGCAAAATACCATAAAAAATATTACATAATATATATTTTGATATATATTATATATATCAAAAACCCTAAGTTTAATTAATTAAAATTAAAACCACAACATGGCACTTCGCGATCCCGCTAAAAACTACAAGATCACGGACAATGAGTGATATCATTCGACAATACGATAGCCATAGATTTCTGATATCTAAAACTAATAAGTGAGCAATTCTTATTTTAAAATGTACAGTAGCATCTAAAAGTACATATTTCTTTTTACCTGCCTAAATTGGCTTTTTTTTTTCTACGTCATTACTACCTTAAATAATATGATTATCACAGAAATGTTTATAAGCTCGCATTATACGCGAGAATATTACAACAGATTATATAACAATGTAATTTCATAGACATAGTAACATATCCGGAGATTAATACAATAATATCACAGTCTAAGAACTAATTTACTTTTAATTATTTTAATGTCCTAAGTAGCCGCTCGAGCGATATAGTGACACTGAACTTGCAGTCACTAGCTACTAACAGACATCATTATCCTGCACCACCACATATGTGCGCAGCACATCGGTACATAGGAACTGTAAAGGACTTTTTTTTTCTTTTTTGTACTAAAGTCATATATGCATGTTTCTTCTCTCCTCCCAGAGAGAAGGAACGTATATATGTATAGTTAGTTAGATCCAAATACAAATAGCGAATTAGACAAATCGCGATGTTGCATATCAGGCAATGAGGCAACAGCTCGTGCCGAGGTTTGGTTAGCTTTATGTTAACGTTTTTATAAAAAAAAATTCAAACTTACGGTAGTCGAAATTACATCTGTCTATGTGGTAGGCTTTCGAATGCGCTACCACAATCATAGTTTTAAAAGAGAAATATGTGACCAATAAATATTATGTACATAATATATTATATGAATAAAGATTAAAATAACAACCGCGTGATTAAAAATATATAATTCATAAAATAACAAATATAAATTGTTTAGAATAGAATAAATTATTTCCTAGACAAAAACTGGATTACCAAATTAAAGAATGAAGTAGGATCTTCGGCATGAACATTGTGTCCCACACCTTTAACGTACGTCAATTCTGCTTGTGGGAACAATCCTTTGATACCAGTGATGTCTTCAGGCCTAGAACAATATTGATAAGTACATTATTTACTTATACCAATATTATAAAGAGGAAAGACCTGATTTTTGGTTTGTTTTTTTTTTTGTTTGTAATGGATACACTCCAAAACTACTGGACAGATAAAAAAAAATATATTTCACCAATGTATAGGTACAGCGATCAATCAGCGAATAATTTGAAAACTAATTTATTCCTCATAAAAATGTCGAAAGTAACACGAGTACTTTTAATAATAAACGGAATTAACCTAAAAAATAATGATTTCGCAAGTTCACAAGTCGTGGTGGTCGAGTGGTTTACATCGGCGCAGGAATATCGATTCGATGTCCGCAGGTTTTAGTCCCAGCATGTACAAAACAATTTTTCGGAATTCGCGTACATTTACTAATTCAAATTGGTAACACTATCGGCTGACGGTGAAGGAAAACATCGTGAGGAAACCTCAACGCTTGAGAAATATTCCCGTAGTACCACCGTGTTTGCGGAAAAATATAGAACTGTTGATTTCTCTGTTTTGAAATTGCCAATACGTTGTTGTGATTAAAAGCCCGTACCTTCCCTTGGGAAGAGGCCTTAATTTGCCAAGCAGGGGGACACTTACAGGCTTATATAATAAGTTCAGCGCTGACAAACTTTTAAGAAGAAATATAGCCATACAACATACATTTTATTGATTTGAAAGTATTATCAATCGAATAAATACTCTTTCAAATGAGAAAGCGTTTTTTAACGAGAACTTTGTTTTTTAATAGGGGTAAATCGGAACAACATGACAATTTTGACTTGAAATATCAGTAGCAAAGAGAATACAATACTACGTGAGAATCGTAAGAATATTAAAATCGCCATTTTAATATTAAAATGGCCAAGAATACGTTTTGGAGGATTTAATCAAAAAGAGACTGGCGATTTTCTAACTGGCTTGTTTTGCTTCGAATGAAGCGTTTGTTGAACTGTGTGTGTATTTTTGGATAGATCAGTTTATTGTATTTGACTAGGGCGCCATCGCAAAAAACTAAACTGTGGTACTCACGGAATGTAGTTGGATTGATCACCTCCAATGAATAAAGTTGGTCCTGGATAGGATTTTCCACCCATTTCTGCTGGGAATGACGCGATGTTTGGGAAAAATTGCTTCAATGTATCCAAGTTGTAAAGCCATCCTATCGTTTTGTCTTGTCTCACACCTATGTTCATTATAATGAAACTCATCGATTCTACATTGTCAATGAAGCCGGATGCCAATATTTGTTTCTTTGCTACATTTCTAGCTTCAGCCGCGTTATTCGCTCCTTTAAAGTCGATGGTTTTCATGACGTCTATAAGCTTCGGAAAGAAATCATTTAGTATTCCTGCAGTTGACACCGGTGAAATGTCCACAACGACAAGACTTGCCACTTTTGCTGGCTGTAACATAGTACATTATTAGTGTTCATCTATTGTTATTAGATATGATACGGATAGTGATTTGGCCGGATACTGGATATTCGGCCCTTTATCGCGTTACATGTCGCGATCAGTTTGATTTGAAAATATTGGCGCGGTGAACGAGATCGGAAATGAACTAAACTAATTAATAATACAAACATTTTTGACGTGCGATTATAAAAATAAACGGTATCCGTAACCTATTGTGGTATGATTTGCCTGTGTAAAATAATGAGATTTTTTTAAATTTTACTATCTGCTGTGAAAACATGGCCGGATATCCTTTTAATCTCTAATTATTATTTTTATAGTGGCAAGGCAAAGTGGCCGAACTGTGTCTAATTGGGCTATACCAATTATCCACATTATTTAAAAAACTGTAAAAAAAAAATATATTTTTTTTTTTATGACCAATTTGCAAATGATTCTGATCAAATTTTTAAAATGGGAAACATACGTCAATACGTAATTGATAGGCTATAAGAATCATCAATAATAAATATTATAATGTTCCGCACACCTTAGCCGTCTGTCTAGCATGGGACTCGCCGCACCGCGACGTTGTCGCGACAATAATTGGCATCGATCTCTCGCTCCTGGCCGCTTGTGGTTTTGTTTATGGTTGAGAGCGGGAGCGAGTGGAATTCCGTCTCCCCATTTTGCGAGTAAGTCATGCTTGCGAAAAAGGAGGCGGAGAAGGAGAGGGAGCGCAACACTTTGCTCCCCTCCCACGTCAACGAGCCAGGTGCCGGACAAGTGATGATCTCCGGCCGCCTTAAATATCGGTCACTGTGTAAATGCAGGCCCAAGATGGAGGAGGCGCACTGGTGTTCATGCGCCCTCCGAGGCTCGATGGCGGTTCCGATTGCTTCCGGGATAGGCCACACCTGCCGGGTCAAGCGGATGCCTTGCGTAAGCAGTTCTCACTCCCCGGCCATAGGTATAGGTGCGAAAAGGACACCATGGTGTTATAGTCGGTAAGAGTCCTACATTCCCTTGAGCTTGCCCGGTTCAGGAGATGGATCCAATGCAGGATTTCCCAACGTTAAAAAAAGGAAATTCAATAATAATACATTTAAAAACAGTATAAAAAGTAAAAAATTATAAGATTTTGATGTAACTTGGTACACGAAGTATAAATATGTCATTCCTCAATTAATAGGCTGTAGGAATGGTCAATAACACGAAAAAAAAAATTACGAGAGGAAAATAATTACTGCATATGTTGGCGACAGAACTGTTATTTTCGTGTCTTGTGTTAGGTTATTATGTAATATTATTGTGTTTATGTGTTATGTGTATGTTATGATAAAATAGATTGATATGGATAATATTATAGAGAAATGTTAGCGACTACGCTACATTATAAGTTGCATGTTATGTATTAAGTTGTATATAAATGCTTATGTATTATGTGTTACAAATATGGAAATAGAGTTATTATAGAATAGGTAAATGCATAGAATAAGTCAATAGAGTAAGGATATTCAATGTTATAGAAACTTTACGAACGGAAAGCGGTGATGCCGCCCGTAAATTGCATTGTTTTTGGATTATGTACGGAATATGTAGTTAATGTATATAATATGTCAATGTTCAATGGATAGGTTATACGACGAGGAATATTTTGATGTATAACATGTATACACAATGTATATAAAGAAAGAAATATAGAGCGATTAACAGAGCAACCAAAGTAAAAACTAAAATAAAAATACGAATCGAAGCGGGGCTATCCTTACGGTCACTCTCCGAACTACTTAAGCTCGAAGAGGCGCCGTATATAGCACGGCGCAAATCATCGAGTACAAGTAACTACAAGTAACTACGAGCAACAAGAAGAAAGCTTTGGTCGTCCTGCGAACAGTATATGGAAGATATCGACTTTCATTTGAAGACCCGGCACCTCAAGCGGTCGTGCATTATTGCACCCCCCGGACCCCCTCACTACCTTCGCGTCGCACTGGCATCCGTACGGCGTCTACGAGACGGGCATCCGGCGCAACAAAGCGCCCGTCCAAACCGGGGAAACGTCACACCTCCCCCTCCCTCACGCAGAGGGGAAGTGACGCGTACCCAACAGCATAATAAATGCGTGCAGAACCGCGGGGCACCGCTCGTGTATAATAACATAGTCTGGTCCTGTATGAATTATCTCATTTCCATAAATTTATACACATAAAACTTTTACCTCCGTTAATGCCAAAACCATCCCTGTTCTTCCACCCATACTGTGTCCGATTACAGTAGCATTACTTATAGTCAGCTTATCCATAAGTTTCGATACATCGGAGGCCAAGTCAGGGTAATCATGCGAACCGCTGTGTGGACTTTCACCATGATTCCTCGCATCCGCTGCTATTATAGTTCTTTGAGTAGCAGAAGCTATCTTTTTAGACATACTATCCCAATTTCTCTTAGAGCCTAACAATCCGTGGAGAACTACAATCGGAGTACCATCCCCTGGTGGTGATTTCCCGTGTACCTTGTAGGCGAGATCGACTGAAGATCGTGTACAAACATTGTTGACTTTCCACAAAAATTTACACACGCTTCGTCGACTTATAAAGAAAATATCCATTCCATGGTTTTGACCCTTTTCTCAAATCTGTGGGATTTTGACTTATTTTGATATAAATTCAATTTCAATTAGACGTATGTGCCTACCATAGAGTAAACTAAAATATCGGGAATATACCTACCAATCTATGTACCTATATTCTGTAATCACTATGCACCTATACTGTGTACATGTTTTAAGTGTACTCTGTGGTATCGAGTTAAGCATTCTCCCCCCAGTACCTAATTATCAAATACCTATATTATTATTTTAGAGATTATACTTATTTTGGAACGGTGTGAATTGGATTTTATGAACCGAAAACGTGCGCGTGACCGACGCGGTTTGATAACAAACCGCGTGTGAACTCACACGCATTTTATTTTATTTTAGAAAACATAAGATGTTTTTTTACAATATGTATCAAAAGAAAAATGAAAAAGGAGAACATTCTTAATTCTTACAATTTATTAATTAATAGCTGATAACCCTTTACTTCGTTTGCTGACGAAAAATTATATTTACCTAAAACTTTAATAACCTTTTACTGAATTAAGATATCGTGTTAATTTAATGTTATTCGGAATATAATTTAGTAATTAATGTCTTTGTTAAATTAACTTTGAATTAGGGGCATGTAAATCCAACGATTCTTTTCTGAAAACAATGGAAAAAGATATAATAAACGAACAGCAAAAATGAATAACTTATTTAAATTCTACAAGAGGAGTAATTTGGAATAAAAACTGAAATAAATTCCATAGACTTGGCTGACGCATGGGTTGCGATGGCCACTTTGTTTGGAACCTCTTCGTAGTGTGCTCCGGGCAACGTCCATCCTTATGACTAATATCTAATACCCATAGATGTATTATATATAAATATACTTTACTTTACCGACAGCGTACTTCCCCGTATTTCCCAACTTGAGAAGGGATGGGGCAAGAGTTGGCTCGTTTTGGCTTGCCCATTATGAACGGACTCGTCATTGACGACGGAAGAAGAAAACATTTTTAAAAAAATGAGAAAATACAAGCCCTATAAAAATTGATGTCGGTGGTGGAGAATACCATCCTGTAAAAAATCTGACGGACGTTGGAAGACAACCTAAAAAGCTACCGAGAAAGACTACCTCGTTAAAAAATTGATTTAGGATGAGCATCACGGCAAAAAATCATAGCGGGATTATACGGGCGGAGGAGGGAGGGGGGGGGGTGTTCATTCGTCTCTTTTCCTCCGCCATTTGACAAACCACCGACGGCAGCGACAGAGAAGGAAACCTCTATAAAAACAAAAGCCTGATCCCATTGCTGCCCAATACTGGTTCGGTGGATGTGAAGACAGTTCCGTTGCACCTATCTCTGCCAGAAGATGCTCTATCGGGCCTTGCCACCGAGGTGTTACGGTGCATGCTTACGCCATCCCGTAAGTGTAAAACCTCATTAGTGCGGTAGACGGTGCACCGTTAGTCAGTAAGCGTTTGACATACTCCGGTTACTCCCCCGAGCAAGAGGGTATCTATGCGTGATTTCTCAACGTAACGTAACGGGTGTAAGGGGTGTCGAATCACATCTTCAGCTCAAGCCAACTTGACCTGCACGTGGTTCACCCTGCTAAGTAACGAACGAGGAAATGACGATAGCGAGGTAGTAGGGTTGTTTTTCCCGATTATTTTAATTATTGACTTTGTAATTATTGACCTTGACCTGTATTTTATTAATATTATACTTCTTTTGGGGCGCTTAGTTTAAGGTAAAGTTAAGAGATGCGCGCGCATCATACGACGGAAGTGCGACATGTTGAAGTTAGTCATTAACAATATTTATTTATACCATGTCAAATTTTATTTATACACGTCAAATTGGTAAGTATGCAAAGCATCCACAATATCCACACAGTGGCGTATGGCTTTCAAGTTTTATGTCTGTCCAAGTCAATCCGAGCCAATGTGAAGACGCGTATTAAATAAATTACTTTAAGAACCTAAATACCTTTCCCTCACGAGGCTATTCACAAGTTACGCGACTGAGACGAACCATAGGTCGAGCACAACTAGTAGCGTACGACTGCTGGCAAAGTTTACGTTTAGAATTTAAACGAGTATATTATATAATATTGTAGTCTTTGGTCGAACGCGTAGTCGAAGTGTCGTTTCGTATGCGGAAAATAGAGAAATTGTATGGCCACTACAGGAGAATCTAATAGGATGTGCGTATCAAACGAGTCACTTGCAAATAGCCTTTTATTCACTTTTTTTACAGTTGTACGGTAAAGTGACGACGACACTGTGCCTTATATTAAGTATAGTATATCTAAAAAATGGATAAAATTGAAGTGTCTGTTTGTATGTCAAAACATTTATTAGCTTTTTACTAAATGCTTATAGAAGTGTTGGATTCACGTCACTCCAACTTTGCGTGAGGGGGGGGGGGGGGTGACACTTGCCGGTATCGCAGGGCTATTTTGTTTGGCCGGATGCCCGTCTCGTAGACACAATTGTTATTTATCTCTGGTGGACACCGTACGGATGCCAGTAGGGCGAGACGGTAGTGAGGGGCCCGTAGGGATATGAAAAAAAAAAAGATTTTAAAAAAATCGATTAATAATCGATTATTATATTATAAAAAACGCTTTTTAAATCGATTATTATATTATAAAAATCGCTTTTTAAATCGATTTTTTTCACTGTCGATTTTTTCTTGATCGAACTAATTTTTTTTTGTGACAGTAGGTATTCAATCACCCTTCTTCTTACTGACTTGCCAACTCGTCCTCTTTACATAATATAGGGTTTAAAACCTAAGTTAATGAATTTATTATAAAAATGAAGAGTTTTTTTGTCTGTTTGTTTGGTTGAACGCACTAATCTCAGGAACTACTTGTACGAATGGAATTTTTTTTGTTGGATATGCCATTGCTCGAAGATGGCTAATAGGCTATTTAGCACCACACTACGACCAATAGGAGCGGAGCATCAATGAAAAATGGTGCAAAAACGGGAAAAATTTATTGCTTTCGAGAGCTTCCATTGCATGCGCTGCGTAAATTGTTAAAGTTACGCAACAACCATGTGTGACAGAATTGTTTCTCTTAAAAAGTAAAAAAAAAATTGCGATAGCATTTGTCTATCTTTTATGGTTGACTCAATATAACCTTTTTTTATGGTAAAAAATTTGTTCTAAAATAATGCATTACCTATTTGCGAAGATGTTTTTATAAACAAGATATGTATTATTAATCTTTATTAAAATAAACACAATATTCATCACAAGTAATTAATTTTGAAAAAAATTGTCCTTGACATCAATTGATTTAACTGAATAACTTCGCAGCAAATTAAAGAAATTTTCAGTTCCTTTAGAATTGTATTATAAGTACCTATCACCCACTCTTTCTAGCCCTCTCTCTCTCTCTTCTTAGTTGACGCAGAAGAAGTTGTGCGGGTCAGCTAGTTAAAAATAAAAACCACAACATGTCACTTCAAGGTCCCATCAAAAACTTCAATCGCCCTTAAATATCGTTATTTATAATTAAATAATGAGTTTCTTTTTATTAACGCAGTGTTAATAACTTCTAGCTGTGCTCCACGGTTTCGTCCGTGTTAATTTTATACGTCAAACACCGCAACGCCAACGCACCCGTGTGCGTTATCATAATTGTTCTTCCCACAAGTACAAATCATTTTAATTTTTCATTATTCCCTAAACTATGTGTCCAAATAACATGCTATAAAGAGAAAAATTTAACTTTATAAAATTGTCATTATTTGCCATGTCTAAAATAAATATTTTTTAATTTTTACCAATTGTTTGTCATAAAATAGCTTATTGTGGCTTATATATAAGAGATAGGCATATATATGCTATCACGGACTATTTTTTAGATATAGTAAGGCCCAATATTTTTGTACAACATTGTATATACGTACCACTAAAAATTATCACAGCGCACGCCGATAAAGCAATTCGGGAGAACTTCGTGTTGCGACTTACTTTACAAAAATCAATATTAAAGGCTAGCTGGGATGTGCACCTTGAAGCTAGATACCCTGTACTATTTATTCCTTTTGAATCAAGCTATCGTATACAAAAAGAATTTTTCAAATCTAACTGGTAGTTCCAGAGATTAGCGTGTTTAAACAAACAAAAGAACATAAAGACTCTTATGCTCTGTTATATTAGTTTACTATATATATACAATATACTATATATATATATACATATATTTCAATATACATACAATATACCTTAATAAAGTTCCGTGGAATAATACATATTCGTATGTATGTTAAATTATGTGGTTAATAAAACCATTAAAAAAAAACGCCTTTAATTCAGTCATTTTAAATAATAACTATATAATTTTTTAAATAATAAAACTATAGAATAATATTCCTAAACGCCAAAAAGGATTTTGGGTCGTCGATGTATATAGATTAATGACCTGCCGCGCCGTAAGATCCTCCAGCCAGAATAAAAATTTAAAATTCGTAACAAAGTCTATAGTTGTGTGGTTAAATATAAAATCAAGAGGACACTTATAAAGCAATCTTTATAAATAAGTATATTATTATTTAGATTAATAAGACTTTAGAAAAGATATGGTTAACTCCAAAAAGGACTTCGGATCGTCGACGTGTAGATTGTGACCGGTTTTCGATATATACGTGATAACTGCTTGAGGGAACATCTCTCTTATCTGAGTTAGGTCATCCGGCCTGTAATGTGAAAATTGTTACATAACAAATTATATTAGAACGCCCGCTTCAACTAGATACCGGCGTCGGTGTACTATAAAAAAGCGGCAATCAAAATTACGCATATCTACAAGCCTCGTGGCGTAGTGAAAGTAAGCCCTACTATTGTGCCGTGAGGTCGTGAGGTCGCGGGTTCGATTCCCGCATATATTTGACATTTGTGTGATGAGCATAATTGTTCGTTGTTTGTGTGGGTTTTCTTTATGTCTATATATTTATCTATATCAGCTGTTTAGTTACAAGAGTACAAGCTTTGCGTCAAATTGAAATTAAAAACAAATTGTGTCCCCATATTTACGAACGAAGAATTGGCGTACATACCGACATTACTGTCACGGTCACGTTAACAAACATTATTTCAAATCGTCACTGGTCACTACACAATGTTGTCGTATTCTAGGAGTTATTGTTTGTAGGTAGCGGGGTATCTAGTTGAAGCGCAACGGAAACCAATAATTATTAATCTATGGATATCTAAATTAATAAATGTGTAGTTAAAAAGATGGAGATACAACTTTACACAATATGACCATTTAATTCCAAACTTGTATTATGTTAACTAAACTGCTGATAATATATTAACACAATCTGTGCGACAGAGCTTGGCTCAGTGTCTTACAAAAAAAAATACTAACTTATAAAGTAAAACAATATCTAATACAAAGTTTCATCCAAATCGTTGGACCCTTTTCCAAGAAACCAAATACAAATATATCTGTTTATTAGAATTGCTCACTTAATAGTGTTACATATAAGATATATAGATACTAGCTGTGCATGCAACTCCACTCACATGAACAAAAAAAATTGTTTCTACTGGCATAAAAGTATCCTGTCTTAATCTGGGTCGTAATCTATCTGTGTGCGAAATTTCATTCATATCCGATTTGCCGTTTTTGCGTGATTGAGTAACAAACAAACTCACTTTCGCATTTACTTTATTAGTACTAGCAGTGCCACCAGCTGTACTCGCGTGGATTATAGGATGCCGTCGATCAAGTACTCGTGCGAATATTGCTACCCCCGCTCCCGGCTATTTTAAAAACAAAAACGCTTATTGTGGGTGATCCTTAGAAAATAGGTAGGTCTCTTTGAGATCTATAATTATGTACTATTCATTTGATATTTATCTCTTATACACCTGAGTAAAGCGTAAGCCAAAAATCATCGTTTCATCAGATTATTTTCGCGGTACCCCAACTCTTTTTCTAAAATAAAAGTAGCTTAAGTTACTTCTTATAACACAGCTATCTGCCAGTGAAAGTCCCGTCAAAATCGGTTCAACCGTTTCGGAGATTAGCCAGAACAAATTTAAAGAGAGAGAGACAAAAAATTTAAAAATTTGTTTTTTATTATAAGCCTATATTATAAGCTGTCATATACATTTAGTAAAAAGCTGTTATTTTGACATTACAAGCCGACACTTCAATTTTATTAATTGTATAGATTATAAGTTAGGATTTAACACGCAGACATACAACTGACAATTATGCTCATTAGATAAAAGTCATAATGCGGAACCCGCGACCTTTCTGCTCAATATTAGGGCTTACTACTACTGCGCCACAAGTTGTCGTACATTTGCGTTTTCCACATTGTCCGACGGACATCTACCTATATTTATAAAGGCCACTGATCAGGAATATGTCTGTCTCTATGTTTGTATGTAACTCGAAAACGAAAACGTCCAATTTTCATGAAATTGTATAAACGGGAAGCTTATGTCATTCCTCAATTGATAGGCTAGCTGAATTATCAATAATAAGAGTAACAATAAAATTATGGGAAGGGAATTAATTACTGCGTAAAAAACGCATGTGGAGCCGCGAGTCTCTTCACTGAATCCTTACAAGATCACACATCATCGGAACATCTAAAATCTGAGCGTAATAAACTGATAATGATTAGCAATAACGCTCGTGTTGTATATACAGTGTAAACTCTTTATAACGAAACTCAAGGGACTGAGCATTTTTTGTCGTTATAGAGAGTTATCGTTATATGGAGTGGAGTTTCAATATGTGGGTTTTAACGCAAACCAACCAAGTTGGGCTCACTTCAACGTTATAGGGAGTTTATCGTTATAAAGGATAACGTTATAAAGAGTTTACACTGTATTTAACATAGATACTAACACATACCAATCATAAATAATTAATAATCGTGAAGGTTATAATGAATCAGAAATCACGATATGTGTAGGTAATTGTAATTTTTGCAATGTTTTCATTCGGTTTGTACATCCGAGGAAATTCTTTATCTATGCTACAGTTGTTTTGATTTGTTACAGACAAATTAATTGTACTACGAATTATAATTCTATGTACAAAATTAGTTATTTGTTGAATGAAGAGTAGCAAGGTAAAATATAGCTGTTACAAAATGGCAATTATGAAGAAATAAATTACCTACATGAAGCGTAATAAAATTGATGAAATTGTTTTCAAATATCTATAATGAAGTGTTTATATTATAGGTTATATACACGTAAGTAGGTACGTTTAATTAATAATTCAGAATGTTACTCTTTACGTTTTATAATTTTAAAATAATTAAAAGATTTGTCAGTATTTCTTAATTATTCCACACTAACAATTATCACAACTCCACACAATTATTGTGGTTAATGGATAAAGATTAATAAAAAAAGTGAAACAAGTTGTTGTTTTTTAATTGTTATGCACTATATGTACAGTATATGTACACGTTCTGTAGGCCTTACGTTGTAGTATTTTTATAATTTAAAAAATGGCCATATCAATATAGAGGCTTTCTTGTTAAAACTGATCAGGAAGTTTCGGAAAATTAAGATGCATGTTTCGTCTTTCAAAGCACATATTAAGCAAACTAGGTATAATATGTAAAATAATACTACTATTACAAAATAAAGGGCGAAATAATGTAATATTTTATTATGTTATAGATTAAAATAGATACCACAACATGACATATTGATGTTTCCTTTTTCGCTCATTGTGTATCACGATTTTGCTCACGAAGCTTTTTCCAACAAGTGAAGGATAAAGTGGGAGTCGTGTCGTATGACAATTGACAATTGTCGAAAGGGTATATTTATTATGTCGTAGAAAATTACGTGATTGATAATGATGTTTTTTTCGGACTGATTATACTGTTAGCCTTATGGGCTCTGGAGCCTTTAGAGGCTTTGACAGCTCCTCCGGGCTTGGGGACGAGCGCGGAAAGCACTTAGCCGCGAAAGCCTGCCTGTCTGCCTTCTGGGAGGTAGGGAGAAACATGCGTATATGCATTTAGTAATCTGGGTATTTGCCTAACTAGCCAAAAAAGAAAAAAAAAGAGAAGGTATCGATAAACCCGAACCTAAGACCTCACGTTTTTAAATCGATCAAAAATATCGATGATACCTAACCAGAGCACAGAAGTTGAATACTATTATAGTATCTATTGTTAATTTATTTCATTGTTTATTTTCATTTAAATTAGGACAACCGATAGATAAAAACTTACTTTCTTAATACTTATCTGGAAAATTGTAACCAAAACATACTAGTCTCGTTAAATATACATATAAGAGCGTACTCGGCCTTATCTTAACCTTAACTTAGCTCAAACTCTGCTAAGAATTTACTCAGTTCAAATTTAGGATATAAAATTTATATTGTTACATTACTAATATGCCATATTCTTGACTCGTACAGGCATAAGTTTTTCGTAAGTCATCAAATACAACTTAAACTTTGCTCTAATAAAGCTAAGCAAATAATAAACTTTCTACTATATATTTTAATTGTGGTCTTATGGCACAGAGAGATATAATATGAGTCTAAGTACGCTCTATAGATTCCACCCTAGGATTAACTTAAATAAATATTTACGTACCTAGTAAGTATGTACTTACGGCAGATATTCTGATGTTTGGCCACCGATGAAAAGCGTAGGTCCAGGGTACTTTTTACCCTTCAACGACCTGGGAAATGAAGCTATGTGCTTAGCATATTTAATTATAACGTCCAAGTTGCATGTCCAGCCTATTGTGCCGTCAGACTTCACGTTAATATTCGACAGAACTGTGTTCATCGTGACGTCATCAGTTATGATTTGTTTCAGCTGTCTCTTGATATCTTTCTTGGCTCCGTTCACTTTCTTTGGATGTTTAAATACAACCGCGTTCATCGCTGTTAAAATTTTCGGTATATTTTCCTTCAGTTGCTCAGACGATGTTACTGGAGATATGTCAATAACCAGTAAACTGGCAACTTTTTCTGGCTGTGAATTAATCAAACCTATTATTAATAAATGCAATAGAGATTATCGATATCAGTATAGTTTAATATTGATGACCTGGATATACTTTGAATTTAGTCTATTAAAGAGCAATAGGCGCATAACCGTTTCCCTGTGCGAAAATATATCCTACGTCTTTTTACACGAAATAAACGACTTCCATGCTAACTTCTTTAAAATCCAGCCAGATAGGATTACGACTTCACAATGATACTGAAGGGAATAAAGGAATACGTGAACTCAGCAAAATCCTGCTTCGCCGACATTTAGGAAGCTTCCTATTCTTTTCTATGCGTGATCGATGAACAAATAGTATTCAAATAAACGTACTTTCACATTTAGAACATATGCTCGCTTTTGCCCACGATCTCACTTCGGTTTGTTCAAAATGAAAACAGTCCGTGCACCACAAACTAAAAAAGGCTGAAAAGCGGCGGGCTGTCTGCATTGTGAATAATACATACATCACTAAGGCGTTGCTACCATTTCAGCTGGCAGAGACATTGCCTCAAATATTCCGAAGAATAATTTGACCTTATCCCATCATCGTCCTTCCGGTATACTACACCATGCGGTCTGGTCAGTGGAGGCACAGCTACAGGATAACACCCAACATGGCACGAACAAAGATGTTCGCTAATTCCTACCTGTACCGTAACGTGCAGATGTGGAATAGTCTTCCAGCTCTATGATATTCCTCCCTCCCTCCTTCCTATTATATTGGGTCCTTCAAAAGAGGTGTGAAAATGCATTTTAGCAGGCCGGTATGTTGTTTGTGAACTGTACCGTGCTTACTATTAGATGCTGTAGTTGCTTTGCCGAGCTACTTTAAAAAAAGTGATGGTACTAATACATAAAACTTAATTTAATGGCCGTGCGTACAATAACTCACCAAAGTTTCACCACAATTGGATAAATGGAACAGGAATATATAGGCATAAATTTTTATATTTAGTACATTTCAGATTTTATCTTTCAGATAAAAAAACTGTGGCACTCTCAGAAGAACAATATTTTTTAGGAATTTGAAGTCTGTGTTTTTATATTTTACTTATGTACAAGGGGTCCGGAGGCCACCAAATGTTTCGACGAGACTTCTGGAGATATGGAGGCCCTGGTAACGCTTAAGTCCACGTTTACATACCAGAATCGCTTGCTTCTCGCGCGGGTCTTATTAATTATTAAAGTAACTTCATGTCCTCATATTCATTCTTGTATAATTTACAAGAATATATATGTACTGTATATGAAAATTTGAAGTGTACTAAATAATATTTGCTTTCTAGTTTTGGTTTGTGTTTAATATTAAAGCTATTACCATAATCAAGGACATACACATAGCGGTTCTACCACCCATATTGTGTCCAATTAGACTAGCATTTTTTACTTCCAATTTTTCATATAGCTGAAAAACATCTGTAGTTAAATCCTCGTATTTATGAGAGTTAAGGTGCGGACTTTCACCATGATTCCTCAAATCAACAAGTACAACGGACTTCTTCGTCATGTTTACTATTGTTTTTCCAATGCTAGTCCACTGCGTCTTGCTACCCAAGAGCCCATGGAGGAAAAGTATGGGTGGCTCGTTAGGAAGTACTGCGTTATCTCCGAGAATTTTGTACGATAAATGAACAACCGTTCTAAAGGATCCACTCAGACTTGTCAGAGTAGTTCTCACACGTTGCAATGTAATTGGGTTCAGGCTCCACTCTATACTAGAACCTAAAATATTCATTTTTTCATAAAAGATTTTTAAATCAAAGCGTTCCATAGCAACCGTCGACGTGTGTGGTTTATTTTTTTGGTATAGTTTTTCACTTTCTTCGTGAAAGGAAAAGGCAAATGTATCTAGATCATGCAGCCAAGTCAGATGTATTTCTAATCTATGTTCATCATCATCATAATTTCAGCCGCAGGACGTCCACTGCTGAACATAGGCCTCCCCCATAGATCTCCAGAGCGACCGATCTTGTGTGGCCTGCACCCAACGGCTCCCAGCGACCTTTATTATGTCGTCTTTCCATCTAGTGGGGGGCCGTCCTACGCTGCGCTTTCCGGTGCGTGGTCTCCACTCGAGAACCTATCTGCCCCAACGGCCGTCAGTTCTCCGAACTATGTGCCCCGCCCACTGCCACTTCAACTTGCTAATCCTTATGGCTATGTCGGTTACCTTAGTTTGTCTACGGATCTCCTCATTTCTGATTCGATCTCGTAGAGAAACACCAAGCATAGCCCTCTCCATAGCTTGCTGAGCGACCTTGAGCTTTCTTATGAGGCCCACAGTGAGCGACCACGTCTCTGTGCCGTATGTCATCACTGGCAACACACACTGGTCAAAGACTTTCGTCTTGAGGCACTCAGGTATTTTGGACGAGAAGACGTCGCGCAGTTTCCCGAACGCTGCCCAGCCGAGTTGGATTCGTCGACTGACCTCGTTTTCAAAGTTGGACCTACCTAACTGGACTGTTTGTCCTAGGTAGACATATTCTTCAACAACTTCTAGACAAGAGTTCCCAACTGATATTGGGGTGGGCACCAGTTAAATTTAATTAATAATTAATTTAAATTTAATAATCCATGCTAAACGTCATTTATTTATAGGCCGCAGCCGTGTCCTCTGTTTTTCTTCTTCTTCTTCTTGTTTTTCCAGTATCAATGTTTTAGAACCTTCGTAGACTTTTATAATTTTCAAAGAGAGTTCAAACAAGATATTATAGGCTTCCTTGTTAAACTATCTTTATAGAGGGTTCTTGTGGCAACTCAGTGTATGCTTCCAGTTTATATTGAAGCACAATAACCAAAGTATATCCATGGACGTATACAAAAGGCGAACGGAATATTCACTAAGATAAAAGGGAATCACTCATAGTAAATCAGTTCGTTAAACGTATGAGCCCAAGCGCAATATACATACTTTCACACCATACTAACACTGGAATTCATAGTGAAGATGTGGGCTCCTCTACGGGACGAGTCAGGCACTATGCGAAGCATTCAACCTTTATGCATTTCTTAAACAAAAGTAATCTCTAATTTGACAGATGTTAGGGGCTGGTTGCTGACTGACCGTTTTTCGTCAACCAAACATTCCCCTTGCTGGGTATTTGTGGGTGATTGTGATTAAATAAAAATGGAAATAGAAAGTGACTTAAGTGAGCAATGAAGTTATGTGCGAAATGCGAGTTACTTTAGTGTCAAAACATTATTTTCAAAATCACCTTAACCCAATGTTAATATAAGTAAAATTTATAATATCATTCACTTAACCCTATGATATTCTACAGCGATATGGAATTTCGTCGTCAATACTGAATCACGAAGGAAACCCTTTCTACACACATTATGCCAGTTTTTGTTAAAAACTCTATTTACAAAACTCGCATGAAAGTTCGAAATTACGCACAAATTTTGTAATTTAATCTTTCAATGTAACGCCAAAGTGATAGCAATAGAGAATTTTCATAGATAACATGCTTTTTAATAGACATGTAGCGACATCTCTCGCCAAAACTGACGCATCGACGCAACTACGTAGCGACACATAGCGACATCTATCGAGCCACATAGGACGCATCTTACTATCCCACATTGCGCTATAGAAATTCACTCCATCGTTGAGTATATATACAAGAACCCGACTACAAAAGTCGGGGCAGCTGCCCGCCAGACACTGCACCCGTCTGGCCGGAGGATCCTCCCTTTTCTATGGCGGATGAGGAACTTTACTCTCTGTTCCTCACACCTCCGCTAAAGACAATATTGTGTGAAAATCCATTCAGTTAGGGAAATCTTCAGTGATTGTTTATAAAAGACAAAAAAAGGCCATTTAACATTCAATCGCTATACGAATGCTGAACAGTGGATTTTGGGGGACTGTTCATCCGTCGAACAATGAATTCCAGTGTAAGACAGTCGCCCGCCATTACGTCATCGTACCTCGCCCGAGTGACGTTTTTAACGTGATTACCACAAATTTGAGAAAAAGCAGCTGGAGCCTTCAGAATAACAAATTCGGGATGTACATTTTGCTGTGTTTCCTTAGCAACCAGATAGATAAAACAACACCCGCTACGATTTGAACAATGTTGCCAGTGTTTTAAAATAAGTTTTACAGTATTTTACCACTACAGCATGCAGTGAAATCGTTAATACATCATTCGTCATCAGAAAACTGATTTTTTTACTTGAAATGAAGGGCCCCAATCATCTTTAGACACCAATTTCAACTAAAGTTATACTTGTCTTCTTGATTTTTTATTATTAATGGATACTTCTTGGTTTTCTTTAGGTTTTTGTTTTAACTTTCCAAATGGTTTCGATGTCATATGATTTTGTAACTTTTGGTGGCCATATTGGATTTCAGTTTTTTGGTAGATTTCCAGGATTCTATATATTTTTTACATAGGAACCATGACAATATCTCAATCATTATTTGTAGATCGTTGTCAAAGAAACTATTACGTGACAAATATTACCATACTTTTAGTTTCATGATAGGTTGTAAATAAAATGATCTTCAAACAATGATACGAATAATTTACTATAACTTCCAGGAAATATTTAATTGTAACCTGAAATATTTTTGTAATTTTGTGATCTATAGCAAATTAACACGAAAAATAATATCAAAATATGTGTTGTAACCTATGAAACTATATTCTGTCTTTCTTTTTTTTGGTTTGTTAAGAATTTTTACAATGTAACAGCACACAAGTCGGCATATGTTTAAAATATTACTGACATTGTATGATATATCCTTTCATGATTGACACAATTGAATACTATTTAGGGGACATTTTTGTGTTCTGCCCGGTTCCAACTGTCTTTTTCTTAAATTTGTGGTGATTACATAAATATTTAAAAATGCCGTCTTGTGTTGTTAAAAATGGTCGGAACATAATGGATACATAAAGAAAGTCAGGGAGTCACATTTCACAGGTAAGTTTATAATTTATTTAACTGATTTCTTACATTTTCTGTAAAATTATTGCGATGAAATTAAACAAAACCGGAATGTGTTAAAATGTGTTAATGTGTTAAACATACAAATTTCCCCGAAAGTGTGGTAGTAATAGTAATTTGTGAGATCACACTTTATTTATCTAATTATATTATTATTATTACTTTTTATTATTATTATTAAATTATAATTTATTTCAATGAATACATTGTTACTAAACAATACATATTTGCATTTTATAGATTTCCCTCAGCAAACGAAATATGGAGGAAAGATTGGATATAAATAATACGGCAATGTAGAAAAGAAAACAACTGGAATCCGTCTAGATCTAGTGTAATTTGCAGTAATAATTTCGAGCTCAATTATTTATATACTACTAAAGGTGGACTTCGTGTTGCTACTGAAGCCGTATCAAAAAAGGTAACAAAAAATATAACTACTGTGTAGACACTTACTCTATTAAAATTGTTTAAGCTTAACAAATCATAAAAACGTCCCAAGTTTATGCTTATTACATTCATCAATACAATCCTTTGCCATCACATTTCTTTTACACTACATGCAGTTGTTTTTTTTTCTTACGTTATAACTCCACACTTTAACTGTAATTAACTAATTAGCTAGTGACAAATAATTTGAAACATAGTTTCAATGCAATAAGGCGTTAGGCGACTGCTATATTTTAATCTCCAAGTAAATTTTTTCGAATCACCAAACGTTTAAGAAGAACTGCTTCCTGAAGCAATTATTTCAAGTGATTCATTCAAATGAGCTCAAATACGACATATTAGCTGTAAATTGGTTGAGGAGTTAGACTCCAGGTGACGCCCCAGCATCAGATCAAGGTTTTAATAATATCCTTGATGTAACAGAATACCAAATCTCGACTCAATCAAACTTGTGGAAGATGTACACATCGATTTATCAACTAGAAAAGAGCTGATAGTCTTGGAACGGTTGAAAAGATTTTGTTGAATCATAGCTAAGAACACCCTTGATCAAGTCACCTTTCAAACAAACAAAAAATCTAGAACAAAATCGCTTCAGCCGTTTCTGAGCTACGATGCTATAGAGAGACACAAATACAGACGTTAAACTTATAACACCTTTGTTTTTAGTCGGGGGTTAAAAATCCTTTGAAAAATGGGAAATCTTTCTTCTCATAGCAATACTCTCAAACAAGTGTCCGCCATTGCTGTAATACACTTTTGTCTTTAGCGGAACTACGTTCTCCTTTTTTATACGTCCATGAATAAATGATATTAATTTCAACTTTATATCTTGAGTCGTTTTCGAGAAAAAGAGTCTTGACACACGGTCAGACAGACAGACAACAAAGTGATCCATATAGGGTTCCGTTTTTTTTATTTTGAGGTACGGAACCCTAAAAATAATGTATAGTCAACATAAAACATCATAAATAAAATGCTTATTCAAGTGAACGAAGTTGCAAGTATATATTATAATGATACCTACTAAAGAGTACATCAACCTATTTTAAATATAACAAAGTCGGAATAGTGTAAATGTATTCAATGTTTATAAGATTCAATAAATACTACAGTGGCCGTGGGTGAACTTATTCTTAATTTACGATTGTCATTATTCACATATATACCGTTGTAAATAATGTATAGGTTAGAGCACTCTACAAGAACGAACTAACGTTTTGAGAACGTGATCGAGTATGCGCAGGAATGACCGATATTAGAAAAACATCGATGTCCGATAAATATCGAAACAAAATCATTGACGTATTAGTGCAATACAAATCAGTGATTTTTGTGAGCGTCGAAAATCTTTTTTTAACCAATTTAAAAAAAAGGAGGTTCTCAATTCGAATGTATTTTTTATTTACCTTTGGATGTTTAGCCCCATAGCTTCTTTGTTTCTGAATCGATAAATGACCTCGAGGGTGGTCACGTCGTCATATTTTAATTTCATTGGCATTTGAACTTGGACTTCGAAGGTACATCAGTAAACTCCTAAAAATCATTGAAGTTCGTTTTCTTTATTGATCAAAATTGTCTTTTTGAAGTTTTATTAGGTGTGTTATGTAATAAGTACATTAAAGTTTTCTACGTTGTAACAAAACGTCTACACCAGGGGTCTCCAAATTGCACACCGTCACCGCGCCGACCTATTATGTGTGTAGAAGAATTATTGCAAAGGGAGGATCCTCCGACCAGACGGGTGTTATGTCTGGCGGGCAGCTGCCCAACGGTTGTAATCGGGTTCTTGTATATATACTCAAAGATTGAGTTTATTTCTATAGCGCAATGTAGGATAGTAGGATGCGTCTAATGTGGCTCGATAGATGTCGCTATGTAGATGTCGCTACATCACTCCCCTCCGAGACCGGAGGTCGATAGCAGGTTGAGTCGTCCATACATCTTGTGATGCTTGTCGGGCCAGTGGAATGTTCCAGTGAGTTGGAACCAGATGCCGCATAGTTCACGGTGAGTCGGAACTGTCTGTGGTGATGCCCCAGTGAGTCGGGGTGATGCTGCAAGAATGCTCCAGTGAGTCGGAGTGGTGCAGTGCTGCGTAGTGGCTGGCTGCTGCGTCGACCAGGAGAGAAGTGCGTCTCTGCTTGCTGACCGGCCGAAGTGCAGTGTGCTGTGCCAAGGTCGCTGAAAAGGCTGTGGGTGATGACCAAGAATGCGCGCTTCCGCTGCATGCTGGTGGTCAGGATACCCGAAGTAGCCGTAGATGCTGGCTGGCTGTATGACTCGCCGCTTGAATGCTTGAGGAAGTGATGATGACGTTACGATGACGTAGCTTGTTTTCGAAGAAGGTTGCGCTGACGTTCATGCTCGGGGTCACCAGTGTAGAAGTACTATTGCAAAGGGAGGATCCTCCGACCAGAAGGGTGTTATGTCTGGCGGGCAGCTTCCCAACGGTTGTAGTCGGGTTCTTGTATATATACTCAACGATTGAGTTAATTTCTATAGCGCAATGTAGGATAGTAGGATGCGTCTTATGTGGCTCAATAGGTGTCGCTATGTGTCGCTATGTAGATGTCGCCACATGTGCAACATTATGTAAACAGAAACTTAATTTTCTTAGATTCTAATCTTATCTTCAATTAACTTGTATTACTCGAGTACGTAATTTAATTTATCCCGCGCTTTTTTCTTTGCTGCCGTCTACTCCAATACGGACGAGCGACACAATGAGACCTAGTTCGCGGATTCGCCGGAGATGTACACAGGTGTCGCGGCGGACGCCAACGCCATACGCGTATATATATAAATATTGAATACGTTTGCTTACGACTATGCTACGACCTTAAGAACTTGTTTACACTTGCGAGTTCTTTCTTACAATAGAACCGAAAAAAAGAAAGGTGGAAGTCGAAAATAGACAGATTTTGCCTGAATGGACCGATTTATATTGATTTATGCTTCCAAATCGTGCTGGAGCAGTACCAATATACTTGATTTGTCAACAAACAGTGGTGTTAATTAAAAGGTCGACTATAAATCGACGTTATGAGACTTATGAGACCAAACACAAATCATTTGGCGAAAATTTTATACATGACAGTAAACTGCGGAAATTTAAAATTGCAAGTTTATTGTAAAGTTACAATTATCTTCGACCCAGATGATGAGTTGTTCTGTGACTGAGTAGGAGCAGTGAGGGGAGGCTTCTTTACGTATTTCTTGGGCTCTTACTAAGCTCATGAAACCATTCACCGATGTTGACATAGTTAAGGAACACATGCTCGAGGCAGGCAATGTTTTGTTTGAGAACTGAAAAGATGTTGTTGAAACTATTCGACGGATTCCGTTATCTGCGTCTACAAACTCAAGAAATATACGTTTTGGCTGAAGAAAATCATTGTGATCTGAAACGTCAGTTAAATAATGCAGACTATTAAGCCTTTGCTATGGATGAATCGTGCAACGTTACTAATAAAGCACAACTGATTATTTTTATATGATACCTAGACAAAATAAAAGAAACTTCTGTAGAGGCGTTGTTGGTTATTTTGCCCTTATTAGGAAGAACCCGAGGAGAAGAAATGATCAAGGCGGTAATGACTTTTCGATAAAGATGAGTTACACTTGAAAAATGTATTATCAGTAACCACAGACGCGTCGGTGCGCCAGCGATGATTGGGACCAAAAAAGGCCTAGTTCACCTATTGAGTACCAATGCAAAATGTAATGAAAATTTGATTTTTCAAATCGGCTCCACACCGCCAACGTTTGACTAAAGCGTCGCCACGCCAACATCCGCCAACATTGGTTCCAACAACCGGTTAGACCAGCGGCATTATATGTCAATAAAAAAAGTATGTTGCAGATGAGAGGTGAAACGAGGAAAAAATTGGTTTCATGTGTTTTGTCCAGTAATGAGTTTAGAAATGACTCATTATTTCGAATTTTTTATAAATTAGTTACTTAAAACATACTTTAAATATATCAAAACAACAGAAGATATGAAAAAAGTATTTTGTTATTAATTTCCAATTGCTAAAATTTGTGTCCCGACCGGTGCTGGTAATGATTTTTAAGCATATTTTCTTTATTTTTTCGGTACTTATTAGTCAATAACATAATTTGTTTTGTATGGCAAATATAACTATGCAAGTTGTCTAAAATAAAAATAAAATTTGGTGTTATTGTATTACATAGGTAGTTTTATTTTTTTATGGGCGTGTGATTTGTACGAAACGAGAGTTAACCGCTATTTTTATATTTGAACCGTATGGTATTTTCCGGCAGACGAGTAGCGGCAGTCGCGTGGTTTCTCGAGCAGGTGTGAACGAATATGAGGACCGACCTCGATATAATTAAGCACTGGGAGGTTGACACGCGTGGATTCCGCCGTCTCTGAACTTCGAGCCTAATATTTAGTCTGAGTCCCTTTTAAGATAAAGAAACTGTTCGAGAAGGTTAGCGAAGTACTATTCGCGTGACGTACGCTGGGCCCTAGCTTCGCGAATCACGATCTGTCTCGAATCTATTGCTGTGATACGCAGTAATTGATTACAAACAAAATAAGACTCACCTCGTCAGGTGCGGGTGGTATCCCTGATATCCCTGATACCTGGACGGCCAACTTTGAAGTATGTGTGTGTGTAGAGTGAATTGTATGTACGTGGGTGTAACCGCCTCAAATAGCAGGACACTAGCACCGCAAGTAATCAGTTCAACAAAACTCCTGGGACACCAACTCAACGTTATACAATACAAGGGAAAATCCAATTAAGACACTACCGAAAATTACTTGTGACGTAGCGCTCTCCAAACCACAAGCAAAAGCGCGGTACTCAAATGCACGATGATGCATCAGCCGTCCCGCCGAGCAAGGGGGGGGGGGGGCTTCGCCGAACGGTTGCTCCTGCCATTCGCCCGCCTATCACATGCCTTCACGCGATCTCACCATCTCACGAAGCAAATAAATTTACATTTCCAAGAGAAACATTGAAGACAGCATTATTTGTATTTTTTAAAATCTATAACCTTCTTGTGCAAGGATTACGTCACGGCGTGGCGTCTAAACCCACTCCAGTGATTAACGTACCCACATTAATATTACATCATCAAAATTATTTCAATTGAAACTCTAAAATTTATTACGGCTCTTCAAAATTTGTCTTTTTTAATGAACAGATAACAGATAATCCAATATTAAAGCCTGACCTTTGACTCGTTTTTCGAATAATGCATTGTAATGGTCCGATTTCATTAAATCTATTCACATTAAGTACCTACTACGACGGTTGTGTCTCATGATGAGGAGGCACATTACCATTGTTTCGTCGAAGTTTATTTTATTTGTTGGTGCAAAGTTTAATAGAGAATATAATGAATCTTACTTCAAGCTTAACAGGGATTTCTTTAGGATTTTCCTTAATTTCACACACGATCATTAAATTTTAAATTAAGAGAAACTTGTAAAATGCTAACTAAATGCGACCTCTCGGCTCAATACTAGGGCTTATTTTATACCTCTGGACCTCATATACTCACTCAGCTTGCTTATAATGTTCTAAGTATACAGTAGAAATGTCTTAAGAGCATTATTAGGGTTGTTCTGGCACTGAGCGCAAATATGATATTTGTTGTTAAAGCGCGTGTCGACGATTTCCACGCGATAACTCCTAAAGAAACATACTCCTACATAACCTCCATATATAACTCATTCAGTGCCAGTGACCCACCATCCGGCTTCACTGGTAAACTGTACGGCGGGATGGCATATGATGTCTATGAAAATAGTGGTGGAAGCGAATGGGTTAATGGGTCGACTATAGCTCTATTGGTGTCCTAAGAATAATATCGGAAAGACTGGACAATTTGTTCCTTCACCAATGGACAGAATTAAAAAGCGTGTACATCTATGCATGCTATTGAGTTTGCTTATCTATGGACATATGTATTTTTTGTAAAACGCACTTTGTGTCCTTACTAACATAGGCTAAGTTTACTAACAATATTGGATGTAAGTATGAAATAAATAAATATTATTATTACCAGTGTGCGAGATGTAGACGACTCAGAGATATAGAGTGGAGCAGTCTGGTAGACTGTGAACAAGCTAGGGAATTACTGCCCATTGCTAATCTTAAGATCTCCAAAGCTTTTTTACACTTTTACAGATGTGAAACGTGAATGATCACCGGAGCTAACAGGACACGGGTACTATAACAAACGTCTTTTTAATTTAGGTGTTCCTGAAAGCCCCCCGTGCCCAGCGTGCATGGGAGTAGAAGAGACAGCTAAACACGTTCTCTTGGGGTCAAGAGAGTTGGTCCAATACTGGGTTAAGTACTTTGGCACTATATGGACTCTAACGGAGTTTCTTACCGGCTCTTCTTTTTGAACCGGTAGTAGTGTTTATTAGCCTTTTTAGGGCCTAAATTTAATAAAGTATATTTTATTTTATTTTAATTTTGATTCTGGTTTAAAGTCGGCTATAATCACGCAAAATAGGTAATATCTACATATACGTAGAGTTCCGGAAATGAAGCCCGTATAAATCTGATAAATAATAGCTAATACCACAGCGCCAAGCCCGTGTAGCTACTGTTCGCTTTTGAAACTATTAAAAATATATTAAAATAAATATGAAAAATTGTAAGCTCTTATACAGGATCCAGTCTTCTTTGTAGCACACAGACATTCATAATAAAAAGTTTACATAATGAGAAAAATAAGTTGGAGTCTCTTTTCTTGCAAAAGATTATCGAAGCCACGATAATTTCCTACGAAATGTACCTAAGTGAAAAGTTTTTTTGCGATTTCTGACATTTTTAGTACTCTAACCTCAGTTGGTTACCCATAGACCCATAATCCATAGAGTTTATTGATCTTCATAAGAAACAGGATCGATTGGTAAGAAAAAAGTTTTTGTGTAAATTGCCCATTTTCTTGTTGACTGTACACTTTTAAAAAAACTGAGTGCCGACCAAAATGTCTCAAAAATTAAAGGACAGTCTACTTAGAAAGTTTTCGATTAGCTACAACGGTTAAGGTACATATACCGTTACTGCCCCATCTCAAAAATCTACACTGAATACACTAAAAGAATTAGCACAATCTATTATTTTATAATATTTTTCAATTAGAATATGTGTGACTGTTTATTAATTACATGAGTGGGAAAACGGGTCTGGCAGAATCATACCAAGATTAATTTAAAAAGGCACCCCTTAAAAAAATCGCGTGAAATTTTATTTTCTAAAGTTATGTAAGGTATATTATTATAGTAGACGTGTTCTACGAAAACATGTCCTATTAAAAATTGTATAGTTCTGGAATTCCCATAGAAGATATCAGTAACTAACATAATTATTATGAAACAAATTAATACTGCATCCTTACATAGTCTTGATCACAGAACAATAACTCCTAGCGGAGGTCTAGATTGTTTTGTCCTTGCACTGCATTCAACAATGTTTTATTAAACATCTTTTCAAAATTATTAAGGGTTCGTTCAAGAATTAAAAAAAAAATGTGTTCAGTTCTCAAGCGGTAAGTGAATCCTTCAGAAAACCCAAAAATATCATCTTTTAAATTATAAATCAGCGGGAGTCGAACTAACCGACCACTCGTACTGTACATACAACAGTGCGTACAAGTCTGGTCGTCACACCGCTAAGCCAATTCGACGACGAATTTTTGAGCAGAACGAAATATATGGCATGACGCACGAGACGATTTCCTTTAGAATAAAATAATTAAAACGGTATATTCCTTCAATACTCTCGATTTCTCTAGGGTGGGCAATGAGTTTTGTACGGGGCCGTTTAAACACAAAATAAATGCATACATAGAATTTAAATATATTAGCACAAACTAAGATGACATTGGAAGTGTATTTTTTAAATATATAATACAACTAAAGTGGCAAACAAGCGGACGGCTTGCATAATTATAATTGGTAACCGTATTCTGTGGACGCTTGCAACACCAGAGGTTTAACCCGTTTAAATAACGCGTTGCGGGCCTTGAACTCCCTGGCCGTAGACCCCAAAGATGATTGGAAGCTCTACTCACCGCAGAAACAAAACACAAGGTTATTTGGCTGTGATCTTTTGTAGGGTAGAAGACGTATTTCACCAGTCGGGTTGGCCCAAGTAGAGAGAAATGTTCATAGTGATTTATCTATGACCTACCTCTCAACTCACTCAAGTTAAAATACAGATGCTATTTAATATTGATACTGTATTTCACAGGAGGCTTTTACCCGAAGAGGGTCCATACAAAAATAATTTATATTTATAATTTTTTTTGCATGGAATACAATAAAGCTTTATTATTATTATTATACTGCATTTCATTAATAAACTAAATAACTGTTTCATACGAATAAAATTGCATACATAATGACTATTGTAATGAGTTCATATATTAGGAGGTATTTCAAATGAATGTCTACTCATTTACCTACAACTCAATCTTGTGGTAAATTCGGTTGGACTAACACGTCTTGTGAAGGTATTCGTATTCAATAACTATATCGGAATTTATTTGGAATTAACCACATCAATAATACCATTTAAATAATAATAAAAATAAATCAAGGGACTAAAAGTGTGTTTAGTGAACATTGAAAAATCTGTGTAAGTTTTTTATAAATTCACAGTTTAAAAAACTACGTGGTTTATATACAAATGTTACAGTATTTTTACAATTCATAGTATTTTAATAATTTTCTATATAATATGTATACCCGTGTGTAGGAAGTAAGTGACATGAGTAAATGGTACCAACATCTCTTTATAATTCCGGCAAAATGATATTGGCGTTATCATATAAATGAAATTAGATATTATTTATTGCACTTTGAATACATTCGTGACAATTTGATAACTTAAAGTACCTACCCGGGGAATATTTTTAGTTTAGGTATTCAAAATTTCTCACTAATAAGCTTCCTTAAATAGGCTAAAAATGCAAAAATATTATCTGAGTGACAGTTCCGGAACTTCTGGAGATTAGCGCGTCCAAATAAACAAACAAAAAAAGAAATCTCTTGAGCTAAGTAATGTAATAAATAAATAATAAATCATTTTTATTACAACTTCAATTTTAACAATGGCCCCAAATAGGCATGCCTGTGTCTTGGGAACCTTACATACGAGTTACCATATTATACTTACTCATAATAACATCTCAAATCATTACATTACACATTACTTATTCATTATACTACATACCATACTATTATATAGTATACAATACAGACACATTTTTTATACTACATAAACATAATTACATACAACATACATATTATCATAAATAAAATATCACACAATATAAATGCAACAGCCAAAACCATCATGGAAAATTACTTATAGTTTTAGTAATCAGAGAAGAAGTAAAATGTAAAATTATTTTTGAATTGTAAGTACATCCTCAGTTGTGTTATATGTCAGGGTACTTAGCCAGCCGATAATTTACCTTCTTGCTTCGTTAAGCAAACAGTCTCTAATTGAACACAGCTTCTGTACGTTATTGTAAATATAGGTGCCAATGAACGAATAGAATTACAATAGAATTTTTAACCAAAAAGTAAACCAACTTCAATGTTTTTGAGGAGTTCCTTGGTGTATCTTCGAAGTCAAAGGTCCAATACAAATGAAATTAAAATGGGACCGACCGGAAAAAGAATCGTCCAAATCGGTTCATAAACAAAGAAGTTATGGCTGAACATCATTTTTTTTATTAAATTCGAATTGAGAACCTCGTCCTTTTTGAAGTCTGTTATAAAATGATTGAAATTTGCCGTTGTGCACGCATCACGCAAAAATTACTTACTTTATAGATTTTGATCATTTCTTTTTTTTTACACCATACTTATCAAATAAATCAAATAAAAAGTTATTCAAGTTTTAAAATATCTACGATTTTTATAAACATTGCGCGTTCTTCTGTTATCCACGCGAGCGAAGCGAACTTGAATTTGTATTGTAGGTATCGATAAGAGATTTTTTTCCGAAATTCAACTCTTAAAGACGTGAAACGTGGTGGCAAAGTTTTTTATGGGAACATTGGGGAAATAATATTTCATGGGTTAGCTTAGACCCCTGTTGGTTTATTCTAGAATGAGTTTCAACAGCAGCCTGTTGATTTTAGTATTGTCAGCTAGTACAACCACCAATGTAGTACAAAATTACGGAGCTCTATTGAATTCTAATTTTACCTGTCGACAGCTTTGTTCACATATACCTACTTACACTGTTTCCACAATTTGTTTATATAAATATGAAGAAAAGTCTTTAAACATACAAATTCGATTACAATTTTTTTTACAAATTTATAATCTTCTAGCTGTGCCCCACGGATTCACCTGTGTTAAAAGCATATTTTTAGGCAATTTTTTATACTTTGTGTAAAACTATCGACATTTTGATAAAGATTAAATAATTTTTTGAAATTTTAATATACTGTACTTATACTGTGCTGATACTGTAGCTTTATACTGATGAAAGAATTTTTAAAATCGTTCCAGTAGTTTTTGACTTTATACATTACAAACAAAAAATCAAATCATTCCTCTTTATAATATTGTTATAGACGAAAGCTCTTTGGATTCGCTGAACTTCTGACGCCACACGTTAGTTGATAATATATTGCCGTTTTTTGCTTTCCTTGGTGTCTTGCGATTTTGAAAGTAATATTTATACTATTTTAGTGATATTATGATATTTTACGACTATCATACATTTTTCTGTTCATGGAGGACAACTTCGTGAAAGCAAACAGTGGAAACCTATAAAAAGTAAATGCCATTGTGATCAGAGTGTTGTTTAGAAATAACCCCGATTTTTATACTGCTAAACTTAGAGATGTAAACATAGCAATGTAATGCACTTCACTTGCTTTGCTTGTTTATTTGACATACCATAAAATTTTTAGGTGAAATAATAATGATGATTTAATACATAAGTGAACGTCCCTTAATTTCTAAAGATAAAGAATTTGTCCTCTACTCTTATTTTAAATACGAATTATCAAATTATGGAAACGTAACTTTGAATTAGTAATAATAATTATAACTAGCAGTCGCCCAATCATGATCGAAATTCGACCAGCGACAGGTATTTTCTGTTTGACATTTGTAGTATGAATCTAAACAATGAATATTATATCACTTGCTGTCACTTTTCATTGAGTGATAATGTCAATATTTTGGGGCATCTAAGTTAATTTAATAACTAAATATATTAGTAACAGATATATAGATAAATTTTAGCTGCTTGCACTTCTTCTCCATATAAACCATGCCAAATCTCACAGTCTTCAGTGCACGCAATACACTTAAAAAGAGGGATACAAAGTTTTTGCTTCACGTATTAATATAATGATGATGATGTCTAAAAACGTACAAACATTGAAATTATAAAATCCTCATATAAATATTATGACAAGATGACGAGAATTACTTGGTAGTCGACAATGATTGTTTTTATATAATAAAATGTAATTGTTTGTTTTATAGAAAAAAATCATCGAGACGAGATGGATAAATTATATAACAATATAACACAATACTACGAGTATGTGAACAAAGACTTAGCGGGTGAGTGCTTCTTTTTAGATAACCAGTTGTTGCTGTAACATTAGAATATGTTTTACGGAAGCTACGTGTGTTACTGGGTAATCGTAGTTGATTTTTTTTTGGAACGAAATTCTATTGTGGCTTGCTTTATGAGTAGACTTGTAGTAATCATCGTGTACGGAAAAAAGTGATGCTCCCTCTATGCATACTACTACTCTCTTTCTCTTTATGTTTCTTTCTATTAAAAACGAGTGAGGGTGTGCGTGCGAGGATGAAGTTTCAAACAGACGAGCATCGTGCGCGGCCGGTTGTATGACCCTTCCTCGAGCGGTCGCCAAATTGAAAAACATTACTTTCATGGTGGTCTCAATTTTTAACTGCGTAACTTCGTTCTTAACCGCACGATTTTTGAATTTGAATTTTATAATTATTGTTAAACTCGTATTGAAAAGTATAATGATATGTAACCATTACCTACTCTTTGTAAAGTCCCCAACCTGCCAACGCAAAAATCATTCTTTGGAACTATACCTCATGGTAGGCACAATACTATTTAAACAACAGCGGCGAATACAGGGATTTAAAAAATCTATCGCATGTAGCCGCTGTCACGCCTAAAATGTTTAAAATATAGTCTGCGTAAATAGAAACTGCATATGCACCGACTGACCCTGAAATGCGACGCGTATAAGCGCGGATCACCAATGACAGACAGGCTTTTCACCATGTGCATGTTGGTAGCTACCTATAGTCGAGTGGTACAGCCCTACGACACCGCTATTGCCTCGTTCGTTGCTCAGCAGGGTACACTGCGTGCAAGTAAATTTGACTCGGGTGTCTCAAGTCTTAAGATTTTATTTAATACACAAAAAAACCTAGCAACAGCCGTTTCAGAGATTATCCCGGACAAACAAACAGACAAGAATTAACAAAATGCATCTTTGTGTTATATACTTATGCGCAAATAGGTAAACAAATGAGCTAAGGACAAGCATTTTTTTAAATTACAAAGAGACACTTTTTAGCGGAGGTGAGGAACAGAGAGTAAAGTCCTTCATCCGCCATAGAAAAAGGAGGATCCTCCGGCCAGACGGGTACTATGTCTGGCGGGCAGCTGCCCCGACGGTTTTAGTCGGGTTCTTGTATATATACTCAATTGTAGATTTAATTTCTATAGCGCGATGTAGGATGCGTCGTATGTGGCTCGATAGATGTCGCTATGTGTCGCTGCGTAGATGCGTCGATGGGTCAGTTGTGGCGAAAGATGTCACTACACACTTCAATTTTATTTATTTGTATAGATATGTAATATAATTATAAGTATTGTGAACATGTTTGCATATTTACATATCCGTTCTATACAATGAAGGTTTGTTCATTATTTTGAGGTCAGAGATCGATTTATTTTGAGTCTTTAGGTATTTTTTTATTTATTTAAAATGGTTCGTGTACAATTGTTTACACTAAAGGTGTGATAACTATAGGTATCGGAAATCTACTTAATAAAATTCTTAAGGCTCACTTTCGGACAACGTAAGCTTGAATCTTAATCTAGATGGATGAAATTTTGCATAGGTATTCATTAAATAGCGTAGACTTACAAAATTAGAGAGTTAAAAATAGGTAAGTACCTCTACCTAAGATGTTGCCGATTTTTTACGGTCGGGTGTCTGACTAGGGCTGCCACCCGTAACACATTATATAGTATCGTGTTACAATTTTTGTTCTAATAAAAGGTGGCAACCCTAGGTATCTCCTCCAAATGCGCCACTGATGACATCACAACAAGCAAACAATAATATTATAATTAATGACTAGCTGTGTCCGCGGCTCCGCTCGTATGGACTACACAGTGCTGTTGTTATTGTGATTACCTCGCTTCCATCTACGGTAGTCGCCTGTCGATTATTTTAAGGGGAAAAATCTGTTTATTATTTTGTTTGCGCGGAACCCTAATTCTTTTTCTAAAATAAAAGTAGCCTAAGTTGCTCTTTAAATGCAATATCAACTATCTGCTAGTAAAATTTCCGTCGAAATCGGCCCAACCGTTTCGGAGATTACCTAGAACAAATAGACAAACAAAATATTTAAAAACTGATGTTTTGATATAAGTACCTTGATACTTTCAAATGCATTTAGTAAAAATCTAATATTTTGACATCACAAACAAACACTTTAATTTTACTCATTTGTACAACTAAACTAACGCATTGTTCACAGATCCTCGCACGAACAGCTTCCCTCTCGTATCGAGTCCAATACCGGTGTTATTGATCATGTACCTCTATCACCGTTTCGTTCGATCCTGGGGGCCAGCATTCATGGGAGATCGACAACCCTATAATTTGAAAAACATTATTATTGGCTACAATATACTACAAATATTATTGTCAGGTTATTTAGCTGGTCAGGTATGATGATATTGTATAATTTGAAGAATATTTAATCGCTTATGTTTTTTAATGGTAGCACGACAGAGTGAAGGAACTGCACCTGATGGTTACAATGACGTTTTATAAATAAACGCGTTAAACTCTCACTAAGAGCAATTTGAAAACGTTACAAATATTGTTATCAGCATGTTGAAACAAAAGAGATAGGAAATCAGCGTAAGGCGGAAAGTCTGTTGTCAAAAAAGGATAAAAGTTTCTTCTCGCTCACGCCGGTATCAAGTCGAAAGTGAACTGAGGGTAATTGCCAACCATTCACGATGGCATGTTTGTGTGAGCGTGAGTGTTATATCTATTTATAAAATGTCATTGGATGGTAAGCACAGTATAACCTGAAAACAGTGGTGACCACCGAGATCTGTAAGAGTCACCACTGTCATGCCGTCACTGGATAATGAATGATTCGGCTGATCCCGAATAGCAATGCGCATATTAGAATCACATTGACAGGTTTTTCACTTTAAGCATGGTAGTCGTGACCTATTCGGGTTGTACAGACCCTGCTATTGCAATTTCCTCGTTCGTCCACGTGCAGGTGGAGTTAACTTGGGTATGTAAATTCTTAAGATGTTATTGAACTCCCTTTTAACTATGTACGTATCTTCAATGTACGTTTACATCAGAAATTGTAATTTTTTTTTTTTAAATAAATTAACAATAATAGACATTTATTTCCAACTATAAAGAATTCATACAAAAATTGTAATAATAGTACATTAAATTTTAAAATTATTTACCTAATTTGGCAATAAAAATTATAGTATAACTTAGTAATAGACTTTTGTTTTATAAATTAATTAGCTAAACACAAAATGTTTTGCTGGAAGTTTTGTCAACATATACTTTTGCGGTCAGCGTTAACTAAATGTATTCATAACTTAAATTCGATGCAACGACTCCTTGCCTAACTTAACCACAAGGCAAAATGCACGGAAGGTGTAGTTTTAAATTTCGTGGCATTAATGAAAACCATTTTACATGTTACTCTTGTTCTTTCTTATTTCTAATAAGTATTGTTATTTTTACTTTTATAATCGTCTAATAATAGAACTCAGAAGTTCAGAAACTCAGTTCTCATTTACTATACGAACCTATTTAAGTAAATATGTGTTTATTATTTAAAGAAGACATGACCAACCAAAAGGACCAGATGTCAATTCAAGTCAAGTCAAGGAACAGATGACCAGACAAGACAATTTTTAACAAAAAAGAAAACCATATTTAATCATTTTGAAGAGTTTCCTCGTATATCTTCGAAGTTGAAGGTTCAATGCCAATAAAAATAAAATGGGACCCCCTACCCAACAAAAAAAGAATTATCCAAATCGGTTCATAAAGAAAACAATATACTGGGTATTAGGAGACCGCTCCCGAAAACGAAGACAGACGATAAGTACTAAAGACACCTTTGATAATGGGTCAGAAAAAAAATCGATCCTGATGAAAAAAAACATATTTTTAAAACGTTTTATTAGCATTATTCACCCTTCATCATGTTAGTACAGCCAAATGAAACGATAATTAAACAAAAAAAAAATACATTACTTTACTACAAAAAAAAACCAGCATTGAAACACAAAATCAAAAACAGCTGACGTCGGGTCAATGGACGGCCGAGCGTAGGCGCGGCGCACAGTGGGCTGAAATCGGAGCCTCCCTTTCATAGGATTTTAGTAAAATTAAATATGTTATTTCATAGTTTTAAGTATACAATTTTGTCAAAACAGTCATATCATTGTATAATTTAGTAATTTCTAGCTTTATTTTTAACTTCTACACCATATAATATGGACTTGTAAATTTCAAATTTATGAAAATGGATTTTCTTTTCGTCATAACTTTTTTCTGTTTTGAGTTGTAAAGCTGAAACTTATACATATCGTTACTGGGGTGGTAATGAACCCTTAGGACCTTTTACCTTGACCCCGGGCGTTCCCGTTCAACAGATATTTGTTGATGAAAATTTCATACTTTGATGACATTGTATTGAGGTGAAATCATCAATCTGTAGGTTTATTTTCGACCTGAATGCTACAGGTATCGATTAATAAAGTTACCCCAGATTTACCCTACCGCTTCGTTTTCAAAAATACGATTCATAATTCGTTTTAAAATTTCAATATACCTATTTTTCTTTGTTAAAAGTTGTAAATTACCTATAAATTAGCACTATAAACTTAAATTAACACCAATTATCATTAATAAATTACTAATTTAGCAATTTCAAGCTTTATTTTTACCTTATATACCAAACAATATTGACTTGTAAATTTTATATGTATGAAAATGAACTTGCCTTTCTTCATAACTTTTTTTGTTTTCAATTATAAAGCTGAAACTTATACGTATCGTTACCGAGGTGGTAACGAACCCTTAAGCCCTTTGACATTGAGCCCAGGCGTCCCCGTTTAAATGATATGAATTAATGAAAAATGCATAATTAGGCACCACTTTCTTTGAAATTGAATTCACTACCAGTAGACATATTGTCAATTTTAGTACCTAGTATAGCTATTGATAAAATAAGAGTTATTTAAAATCATGCCAACACCTAATTTACTCATTACCTACCATCAAGCAAACATGCAAGTAATTTTCGATTTTTGTGCCTACCTGTTTTCAAATTAAAGTATTGGCCGGACTAAAAACGAAAAGTCTGTTAACATAAAGTACAACAATTCTGTTTTAAATTCCTCTGATAGATTAATTGACTGTCGATCATAATTGCAATTAATTTCAATTATTAAACTATTCTGTACCATTTCATTTTTAATTTCATGTACAAAATCAAACATAAAGATTAAATAGTTTTTATAATTGTGTACGTGAATATCCAACTAGGTTAATTTAATATTCTAATATCATTTTTGTAGTAACGAGCTTCTTGTTACGTCAGGGTACAATTGATCGTCTAATTGTATTAAAAATTACAGCTATAACTTCTAAATTCCATAAAAAGACTAGTCAGTAGGGGTAACTCAGCTTATAAAATAAAAGTTGGGAATGTCTAACGCTTTATCGGTCTGTTGAAATGATCAAAGTGCCGTCAACAGCGGCCGCGGCCCAACTCAGTAAGAGCGGTTTGTTTTGGCGAGATTGATTATTAAGTTTAGTATATTTAGTTTTTGAGACAGTTACATTTAGACTTTCATGTGCGCATTAGCGGCAGATATTCGTTCAATCGTATTGTCAATTAAATTCTTGTTATTATTTTAATGTTACGTTTTGTATCTCTTGTTAAGTTTGTTTTGTTTTTATTATTGTTTTGTTTTAATAATGCCTAACGCGTACGTTTATAGTGCTCGTGAATACGGTAACATGTTAATGTGCCTTGGAGAAGCTCGCGGGAATGCTTCGCGTGCACTGCGAATTTACCGAGAGAGATTCCCGACAGCTCGACATCCGGCTGACTCTCGTCTCATAACAGCAGCATTTCACCGAGTGTTGGAAAATCGGCCCATTGCTCCAGTAGCGGCAGGAGGTGGAAGTCAAGTGGCTGTTCAGTCCGAGGAACGGATTTTAGATGTCGTTCGCCGTTATCTGAACTTAGGTACACGAAGTATCGCAAAATTATTAAGGCGTCAGAATGGAACAAGTGTGTCATATTGGACAGTTCACAAGGTGTTAAAGCGTAACCGAATGCGGCCATACAAAGTGCAAGCTTTGGTACCCGGCGATCACGACCACCGGCGAGTTTTCTGCCGTTAGTTATTATACAAACAACAACGTGTCCCTAATTTCATTGAGTACGTCATCTGGACGGACGAGTCAACATTTACCAGAAACGGGCTGTGGAACCGAAGAAATACACACGTGTATTCCGAGGTGAACCCGCACGCTGTTTTACAAACCGAGCACCAAATCCGATGGTCGGTTAACGTATGGGCAGGTTTATTTAAAGATCGCATACTAGAGCCAGTGTTTTTGCCACAGCGACTTGACGGACAGCGATATATAATCTTTATAAATGAACAGTTGGTAGATATTTTAGACGACCTATCATTGACTGAATATCGCCGCACACGGTTTCAGCATGATGGTGCACCTCCACATGTGGTAAGGTTTGTCCATGAGCGCCTCACCGAGCCGTTTGATGATCGCTGGATCGGCAGACTAGGACCACACGCTTGGCCACCTCGCTCACCTGATCTGACCCCGTTAGACTTCTATCTGTGGGGGTATGTGAATGAAAGGGTTTTTAATCGTGAGTGTGATAGTGCTAACGAAATGCGCCAAAGGATCGTGAATGTTTTCGACAAACTACGTGCGGCCTGTGTCGAAGACCCCACGATGATGCCGCGCCTGCATAAGGAGACGCAATGCCGAGCTCAAATCTGCCTCAAAATGTATGGGGCACAATTTGAGCCGCATCTCATAAGGCCACGGAGGATTTAGATTGGTAAGCTGTTTCATACCTAAATATTATTATTTTAAACTTAGTACTGAACTGATCTGAATAGATCGTACATAACTGAATACATCAGAATAATAAACATAATTACACGGTGTATTAAAAGCATGAATCTATCCTTGTTAAAATTTCATTCAAGTAATTTTTTCATTAGCGGGGAATCAAACCCGATACTTAGTTTATTCAACCGGTGAATTCGAATGATAGTGGCTAGGTAAAGACTAGCACAGTGGCAAAGTAGATAAGTTCGTTATTTAGACAAATATTGTAAATAAGTATTTGTGCGATCGCCAGATGCCGGCGCGGCGCGGCCGCGGGGGTTTTTACGCTGCCCCGCGCTTGCGCGTCTATTGACCCGAAGTCAGCTGTTTTTGATTTTGTGTTTCATTGCTGGTTTTTTTAAGTAAAGTAATGTTTTTTTTTTGTTTAATTATCGTTTCATTTGGCTGTACTAACATGATGGAGGGTGAATAATGCTAATAACACGTTTTAAAAATATGATTTTTTTTTCATCAGGATCGATTTTTTTTCTGACCCATTATCAAAGGTGTCATTAGTATTATCGTCTGTCTTCGTTTTCGGGAGCGGTCTCCTAACACCCAGTACATAAACAAATACATTAGAATTGAGTAATCCCCCGTCTTTTGTAGAAGTCGGTTAAACAGTTAGATCACTTTTGGCGTAGTTAGTGAATATAGCGAATTGGCAAACTTAAGGCTACATGTTTTTTTTTGGTCAAGATTAAAAAAAAACATTGTATTCCTTTAATACATTCGATTTTACTAGGGTTGGCAATGAGTTTCGTAAGGTGGTTTTACGCCTATAGGGATCATACTGGCCCGGAGATAATTCCACAGCTTCCCGGCACAGCAAAGACATAGCAAACTTTTTTTGTTTGTGCCGATATGTTTGTGGCATCAAGCCCAGCATAGTACAAAGCTGTAAACACATAAATAATAGAACGTTTTTTAAACAACGGTAATCACCTAGAGAGCTGAAATCCATTGACGGTCATCGCTGTCATGCCGGTTTGCAATCCTCTCGGCAGCTGTATATACAATACAATACAATGGAAACGCGACAAACCAAAAGAGAGTCACTCTGACGGGTTTATTATCATCATGTGCATAGTGGTCACTTTACAATAATAGGTGGCGCGAATTCGCAAGCGAACGCTGGTAGCTTATGTTTATAACAAGCCAGCTCGTAGATCCGCAATTTGGAAATTACAACAATAGATTAAAAATATTACATTTAAAATATCTGAAGTTTTACTTCTTTTAGTAGAGTTGTAGTAGAATGTAAAAATGAAATGATTAAATTGCGAGATTATGATTTATGAAGTTAACCATAAATGATAATAATGTAAATACATTTTACGATCTTCTTTTAATTCAGAAAAATAATTTTACGGTTTATAAATAAACCTTATTTTAATCGAATTAAAATAAAATGTTTATTAAAATACAACGTCAAATTTCATCAAATACATTTTATTTATCGTTTCAGTTTTAACGTTGTGGTCACATTCTCACTGTATCCTAAGTGACTATTGGTGTTTGGCGACAGATTTTCAACTTGAGGGTAGTTGCTAGCCAGGCAGGTATTTGAGAAAGCCCTACCATCATGCTATGGTTTCATCACGATGTTATCCTTTACCGAATGTCCAAGCTCATTGCAGGGATTCGAATTCACGTCGATCGACGAGAAGTCCGTACACGTTACCAACTGAATCATCATTGCTTCAGAATTATGTTGTTGGCACGCGGGATAATATTTTTGGTGTTATTTTTGTTTTGTTACACCTAAGAAGTAGAAGTATGATCTTGTCAACAGTGTATCACCAGGGTGTATCTATCAGGTTATTACAGCCTTTGGTGTCAGAAGATGATATACGAGGATACGCCGCTTGAGAGACTCGTCGTTACCAGAGTGTGGTTATACTACATGATTAAGTTAATTGACTTAATGGACACTGTGAGTAAAATTAACATTTCAATTAATTCGAACATTCTGATGTTGTAATTTATTAAGAACTAGCTGTCGCGGCTTCGCTCACGTGGACTACAGAATGCCCGCGCAAATCTTGCTCCCCCGCTCCCGGCTATTTTAAAGACAAAAAGCTTATTGTGGGTGTTCCTTAGAAGATAGATATATTATACTCTCGCTGTGTTTTTTGTAGGTCTTTTTAATGTCTACTATTATTTAGTGCATTAATTTGCTATATCTCATATGCTTAACTCAGCGTAAGCCATTTAAGCGCCCGAATTGATTCACCACGATTAGTTTTTTTTTATTTGTGCGGAACCCTAATTTTTTTTCTATAATAAAAGTAGACTAAGTTACTTCCTATAAAATCAGCTATCTGCCAGTGAAAGTCTGGTCAAAATCGGTCCAACCGTTTCGGAGATTACCCGGTACAAACTGACAGACAGAAAGACAGATTTAAAAAAAAAAAACAGGGTGTTTTGTTGTAGGTGTCGTATGAACTTTCATATGCATTTAGTAAAAAGCTGTTATTTTGATATTACAAACAGACACATCAATTTTATTAATTGTATAGATATACCAAAAAAGAACACCAGCCAACTGAGGAGTTCCTTGGTGTAACTTCGAAGCCGAAGTTCTAATGCCAATGAAATTAAAATGGTACCACCCTTGAGATATCCTCTTTCCAATAAAAAACGAAACATCTAAATCGGTTCTTAAACAAAGACTTAGGAAATTCCAAACAATAGAGAATAGACAAAAACACAACTTTAGTAATAGCATTTTCTAATCTTTGGTCATTTGTCCCAATTTATTTTATTTTGTCACATGCTGTGGTCTGGGTGCTTTGTCGGGTACAGATCGGCTCTGATACTTAAAGATCAAAATAAGTCCGATTTATTAAGAATTACCATAAAAGATTTATTCACTAGTAAGCCACTATTTATTAGCTCCTTACATATGAAATTGGCGTTTGGTTGAACTGGTCACTTTGATCTCAAATATCTGGCGTCTGGTTAGAAATTCCAAATTCAAAATTATTCTAAATTTAGGCTTTTGTATTTGTGTTTCAAATTTAGGGATTCATTTGTTTTCGCAGCATTTTATTTTTCTTTGACATCGTTCTTTTTACAAAATAGAAAATTTAAAATATCGCCTTATTTACGAATATAAGTTCCATTGTGGCACTGCGCTGCAGAATCAGCTCAAAGGATTAATGATGTGAAGCTACTGTAAAAGAAAACACGGTACGTTTTTGATTCCAACGTTTTCGTTCTGGAAATTTTCACCTACGAAACAAACCCCGTGGATGGCCGGAGATCCTAGTTGAAAATGAAGAATCAAAGATGATCGTTGAAGCAGATCATTCGCGAACCACATCAGAGTTAGCGGCAGGCTTCGGTGTGAGTGATAAGAAAAAATTTATTCACTTGAAACAAACAGGAAAAGTGAAAAACTCGAGATATGGGTACCGCATGAATTGACTGAAGCACGCCAACAAACATCTTTTGAGTTCTGCATTACATTACTCAACCGTCACAATAACAAGTTAATTTTGAATCGTATTGTTACTTGTGACGAAAAATGGATCATTTACGACAATCGGAAACGCTCATCACAGTGGTTGAACCCAGGAGAATCAGCCATATCATGTCCCAAGCGAAAGTCGTCTCAGAAAAAGGTACTGGCGAGTGTTTCGTGGACCAGTGCCAGCACCACGTGTCATACACTACAGCTTCGTAAGATCTGTGCAGACGATAACGACAGATCTGTATTGTCAACAATTGCAAACCATGATGGAAAAGCTAGTCGTTAAACAACCGAGACTGGTCAATATCTCAAGCCCACTGCTGCTTCAGAACAACGCTAGACCCCATACTTTACGACCAACGGTCGCTAAATTAGAGGAACTGCGGTTGGAATGTCTCCGAAACCGACCACATTCCCCGGACATTGCTCGAACAGGTTACCATTTTATTCGGAATTTGCACAATTTCTTGGAAGGAAAATAAATTCAATTCCAATGAGGCTGTCCAAACTGCCTTCAAAGATTTTATTGATTCTTGCTCCCACAATTTTTTCAGCAATGGAATCAATGAACTACCTTTAAAATGGCGAAAGTGCATAGATATTAATGGCACATACTTCGATTGATTGTATGTATAATTTCATAATATTTTTTAACGCTAATTTCATATGTTCATATATAAGGACATATGTAAGGACCTAATATTTACTTTTTATTCTATAGAGAAAGCTGATAACAATCAACTTCTTTGTATCCTCTTCGCAGTGGTTCACACATTTTTTTTTATTAGAAAAGGGCCCGCGCAGGACATAAAAACTATAGAGCCGAATATCATAAAAATGTTTATATCATAAATCAATACTAAAGATGTACTTTTTAAATTATTTCCAGGTATTTTTTGTTTTACGCAAAAAATTCTCACATGTATCATTCTTACATGTCTACCATCATCTGGGGATGTGTTTACTTGGATTCCTAGGAACCAAATATGTACCAGGTACAGGACATTTATATAATTATTTCTTATTAAATTTACGTTTGTTTAAGCAAGAGGCTGATCCATAATCGCAATATGGTAGAAAGTTTAACACGCTTATGTAGAGATTATGATGTAGAGATCTTGCCCGAAGTGAGGAACACACGGAGAGATGCTTGAGTATAGATAAGATTTGTATAAAGTACAAAATAATATATAAGAATATGCCATTATGAAGCCGGTATTTAGTGATTTCTGATTTCGTTTTGCACTTAATTAATACATAATTAGGGGGAGGTCAAGACAAGTTTCAGCACACAGCCGAAGAATAAAGCAATATACCAAGTTTTTAACCAAGACAAAATAATCGCAAGATACTGAAAAATTGTATTTCTGATTAAAAAGTGTATGGATTACCAGTATTTTACCATTAAATGCCTGTAAAAGGTAAACATGCTATTTAAGTTACAATGTTTTACGAATTGCTAAATGCTTATTGTGAATATTCAGTGCGAAAGACCGTATAAATTAATGAAAAGGTTGATTTATACCTACGTTGTACAATTGCGTAGGTACTAGGTGGGTATGTACCATGTACATACGATTAACAAAACAATTAATGATCAAGAACTTAGTAACTTGTGAAAACACATTGAGTGCTATTGCGTTATATTTCGTACCTCGCAATAAATAAATGATGCGAAGAGAAATTTCGTCGCTATTCGAAGGATTTTTTAGCAATATCCTACAAATACAAGTATTTCCTGTTCTAAATATCAGCCCAGTTTTCGGCGGTATCTTGACCTGTCATGTGGTGGTTTTTATGAACACGCGACCCAATATTGGACACCACATTGACATTATATGTGTTAAATTTATGTTAATATTAAATTGATGTCAAATTAAGGTAATGTATTCAGTGGGAATTTATTAACTTGGATTATCTGACCCTATATTGTGTAACTAGCTATGCTCTGCGGCTTCACACGTATTAAGTTTAATATACAAACTCTTCACCGCGGCACCGCCAACGCACCGGACCGTATTCGCCTACGGGTTGCCAGATTGCTTGACTTTCATGGTTATTACTCCGCTCCTAAGATCTGTAGCGTGATGTTTTATATATATATCATAACCATCTTAAACTAGTGATCGCTTTAAAGTCGAAATTCGACCAGCGATTTTTTAATCATAGACCATTTTCTGTGTGAAATTTACAGTATTCATAAACAATGAGTATTACCGACATTACATGCTGTCACTTTTCGTTGAGTGACAATATTAATATTTTGGGGGGGGGGGGGGGGGGGGGGGTGGTCTAAGTTCAAGTCTAAGTCGCGTTAGGTTTCGCAATATTAAATTATTTAATTTAATATATTAGTAACCGATAATATAGATACATTTTAGCTTTCTGCACTCCTTCTCCATATAAACTTTAACCACACCCAAATCTCCAAGTCTTCCGTGCACGCAAGACATTTAAAAAGGGGTATAAACTTTTGCTTCTCATATTAGTATACTTTATTATTTAACTAAGACGGCAAACAAGCGTACGGCCCGCCTGATAGTAAGTGGTTACCGTGGCTTATGGAAACTTATAGCACCAGAGGTATCATTAAGGCGTTACTGACCTTCAACCCCCCTTTCCCAAGGAGCTCTGGAAACCCTATTCACCGAAACACAAAGCAAGGTTTATTTACCTACGTGCGATACTACCTACTGTGGGATGGAGGTATTTCAGTAGTACGGTTGCCTCAAGTAGAGAGAAACTTCTAAATTTAAAATTAGTAATACATCACGATTTTTATGTTTGCAGGAGGTCATGGTATCATGCTCGGTTTCATTAACTCGATGGTGCATGCAGTGATGTATAGCTATTATCTTATTTCCATTGTCCGACCGCAATGGGTACGCCAATGGTGGAAGAAATACATAACGCAGTTGCAAATTGTGAGTATTTACTAATGACCACATAGATTTTTGAATACCAGTCTGTTATGAGAAAATGCGGACAGAGTAATTTGGTTCTTACAAACTTTTATATATTGACAATGAAATCTATAAATATTTAATTACTTGTCCTGACTGCCTAATTGACTGTTTTATTAACTCAAAGTCCAAACTACGGGTGCTAGGATCGTTAAAATTTACGTGCGGGTTCCTTTTACACTGTAAGTGAGCACTAAGAAAGGATTTTTGCAATTCGTTACTTGACTCATTGAATATCAAATTTGGTACAATATATAAATATTGCTTTTATCGATTCCAGATATTAAAAGTGTAAGATGAAAGAAGTGTAGATATTTTCAATTTAAGAATAGTTTTTTTTTTATTTTTTTATTTTATTGTAAATTCTGAAAACGCTTTTGGCCATGTTGTGACGTCATAGGACACTAAGCGAATTTAACATCGGATCTTACACGAGCCAAAATCACTATGTAGTCTATGCTATGACATTGACATTTATGACATAAAAAGTTTCGAGGTTTTTCTAATGATGACGAGGGATCCGTGGGTCACATATTTTTTAATTGTCCCAAACTATCTTAATTGTTCCTTAAATGATCTTTTTCCTAATATTCCTACTAATATACATTAGTTACATGTGTGTATTCTATTTTTATTGAATTATTTAGTGTCTTTAATTATCGTAATAATATAAAATTGTAATGTTTACTTTGTTCGTGTTTATATAGATTATAGTTATGCTTTTTATTTATATGTATAACAAATGTAGTATTATTATATTCCTGCATTTCCAATAACAAGTATTATGTATAAAATTGTGACTATTTTATGTTGTGTCAATGTATCCTTTTTATGGGTTATTCTACCGAACATCTGGCAACTAAATTCTGTAACGTGTATTTCTCACACTTGACATTGGCAAAATTGCCTACATAGGCAGAAAGCCTAATTTGAAAAAAAAAACAATGATGAACGATTGCTAAATGTCAAATGTTTTAGAGAAAAGTCCGCAATGGCATATGTTTATCTTCTAAGGTTGACTCATAGTGACCATTTTTATCTTCAACCTAATAATTAACAATAGGTATTATTAGGTTATTTGAGAAACTACTTTCTGAAATTTAGTATTAATATTTATACAAGTAAATATGGCAGTTAAAATTGGCATTTAATGTAGATAAAAATTATATAATTTAAATGAATACAGTAGAAGATATCACGAATTCAAAATTACGCGCAACCAAAGAAATCACTCGCATCTATGATAAATTTCACGTCACGAGTTAAGAGCATTTTTCGTAACTATGAAATTATGAACTATCAATAATAAATCATGCTTTTTGAAACATAAAATACTTAAACAAAATAGATAGCTCAATAAAGATATATTTTATTTTCAGTTACAATTCGTCTTGCTGATCTTGCACTTCGGTCACGTGCTGTTCGAGCCATCCTGTGAATACCCCAAATGGGTTTCGTTTATGTTCCTGCCTCATAATATATTTATATTATTCTTATTCTCAGATTTTTACATTAAGGAATACATTTTAAAGAAAAATAAGAAAAATTAGTGATTTATATTTATAAACAATCACTTATTGTTTCATTTATCCCTATGATTCGTATTGACCCCGAATATTCATTTTTCTGAATTATAGATAAGTTTAGGTAAGGAATAAATAACATATTGTTTAACAAGGAAGCAAAGTATTGATAATATTTCTACGGTGAGGGCGATATCTTATAACCCGCGCGCTGCGAAGTAATTAATTAATTTTGAAGTAAAATAATAGTAAATGTAAATAAATAATTAATATATCATAAAGTGAAATACTGAGTGCGGCGCGGGATTCAATATTAAAGACACTGCAGTGTGTAAGCCAAGTTTTGAAAAGGAAAAAGGCGACACACCGGCTAGTGTAAATATTTACCATTTCGAGTTACTTTTGACACTCATGTTAAAAACACCTATCGGATCACACTTGAAATTTTCTAGGATTCTTCAATCAAATTCTTTCCTCTCCTTTCCACAACAGAACCATAAGCGCTGGGTTTCGGAGCCACAGTTTTATTGTAACCTCTATCTCGGCACGAACTTAAAAGTTCTCTATGTCTTATCTTTGTCGTACCATGAAGCTGTGGAACCTTCTCCCAGCCAGTGTGTTCTCTCCTTCTTACGACATCGGTTCCTTCAGTCGTAAAGTGACGAGATTTCCGCAGGCCGGTATGACAGCGACCCCCATCAATGAATTGCCGATCTCGGTCGCCGTTATGTTTGGATTGTACCTACTGTTCTTACCATCAGGAACAAGACCGTCAATTTGCCGAGATACTATAAAAACCTCCGTTGGACACGTTTCAAGAATACATCTTTTATAGTTCATGAGTTATTACAGTCTGGTGTCATTTTTATCACTGACTCACTCATCAAAAACCTATACCACTTTTAGTTGAGTCAGAAACATGTGGCATCAAGGTAGATCATTAAGAATATACAAAGAATACAAATGTAAAAAAAAAAAATTTCAAAAAGTACATTTATTGATTTTTAATGAAATAATAAAACTCATAGTTTGACTCACTCATAACGTTTAATTGATGACGTTTTATGCATGCAATGGATGCAAAAGATGGCGTTGTGCAGCTTTTCAAAGACTTTTTACTCATGAGTTTTTGGCGGGATCTTGAAGTGACACGTTGTAATTTTTATTTTTAATTCATTAACTTGGGTTTTTTTACCCTATATTTTGTAATATTGGTGGCGATTCGCGTTTGGTTTGGTTTTTGTGCATGTGAAGTGGATTACAAAACAATATAAACTGAAAACATGCATTTTGAGTTGTCACAAAAACTCCCTAGATAGTTCAAACAAGGGAACTACATATAACTTTTTTGAACTCACTTTGAATATTATAAAAGGTGTCAAAGGTTTAAACAACACTGACACTAGAAATAAAAACAAGAAGAACAACAAAAAACGGAGGGCACGGCTTATAAAAACATCTGACTTGGCTGCATGACTAGAAAGGATTATGAAGCTTATATACAAAAAATGAAGAAGAAAAAATGAAGTTAAGGCTTTGGCCTTTATATAAATGACATCTAAACATGAAATAAATCCGTCTGACTTTACAACATGATCTTAGATATCATTGCCTTTTCATTAAAAATAAATCATATTGACAACTGTTGTCAAAGTCAAATTGTCAAAGGTAAAATCAACATTTTCCGTCAAGGAATATAATACTCTCTTACTTTCCGTATATTCATATTATCTATGATCAACATATTCTTTTGCGGAATTTGTTACAAATAAGGAAATATCTTCTTCAGTTCTTCATAGTTATGTTGTAAATATATAACTACCATATTAATTCTAAAAAAAAAACTTACTTCATTAGTACAACATGTCTGAAAACAAAAAAACTTTTATTAAGCCTGGAGAAGCAGCATTACAGAATATGAAGTTGCTAAAATCAGAGAGCACAGTTTTCAAAGTTCCAAAAGTGCCTATTCAAAAAACCACAAAGAAAACTCAGGTGTTGGATGAAGATATTTATGTAGAGGTATGAAACTTGTTTATGTAGTTAATTTTTAAAAACATTTTTTTATATGTAATAATTAATTGCTATGTTTGTACTATTAGGAACTTGCTCATGGCTACATCTTTTTGTTAATGGAAAACTGAATGGTAACCATCATTCTCTAAAACTCATGCATTAATTTACACTGCAGATTGACCTGAGAGTAACAATTTGTTAATATTATGATGTCTAAACAATAGTAAATCTCATTGCACATTTAAATGAAACAGTTTTTATTTTTAGGGTATAGCAAAAATAATTCAAAGGGACTTCTTTCCTGATTTAGAGAAACTACAAGCTCAAAATGAGTTCCTAGAGGCAACTGAAAACAAGGATTATGTAAGACTACGTGAAATCACTAGGAGGTACAGTGGTCAAAGGCCTTCAACAGAGCGCTGGGTTTCGGAGCCACAGTTTTATTGTAACCTCTATCTCGGCACGAACTTAAAAGTTCTCTATGTCTTATCTTTGTCGTACCATGAAGCTGTGGAACCTTCTCCCAGCCAGTGTGTTCTCTCCTTCTTACGACATCGGTTCCTTCAGTCGTAAAGTGACGAGATTTCCGCAGGCCGGTATGACCGCGACCCCCATCAATGAATTGCCGATCTCGGTCGCCGTTATGTTTGGATTGTACCTACTGTTCTTACCATCAGGGACAAGACCGTCAATTTGCCGAGATACTATAAAAACCTCCGTTGGACACGTTTCAAGAATACATCTTTTATAGTTCTTGAGTTATTACAGTCTGGTGTCATTTTTATCACTGACTCACTCATCAAAAACCTATACCACTTTTAGTTGAGTCTGTGGCGCCTCATTCGCCACTATTTTTGTACTGGCTGTTTCTAATCATTAATATTAAAAAGTACTTAAGTGATGACATATCAGAGAGACAGATGGAAAATCAGACGATTGGTTTCGCGACACGTTTTGTACTAAAAACTTGTATTATAATATTATAAAGTACATGTGCTAAAGCCCTACTGACTAGCGTTATTATTGAACACGCCAAACTGGTGACCCCGACGTGCAGAATAACATTTGTTGGTATCACCAAAAATTCAACACTAAAGCAACTAAGTGTACCAAACCATGCAATTGGATTCCTCCGGAAAATCCGGATCAACAATTAGTAGAGGCGGCAACTGATTGTTTATCTCCCGGCCGCCGTTTATTTGTTACTGATCGGGTTTCCAAGCGGCAGTATTTAATTGACACTGGCTCAGACTTATGTTGTTTTCCTAAAAAATATTTAAGAAATCATGTGCAACCAGATGACTACCATCTTGGCGCTGCCAATGGTACTTCAAGTAAAACTTATGGTTGCATTAAACTTCGTTTAGATCTAGGTTTAAGAAGGATTTTTGATTGGAATTTTGTCATCGCAGATGTTAGTACAGCTATAATGGGCTCTGATTTTCTTAGTTTTTATAACTTATTACCAGATTGCCGACACAAGTGTCTAATTGACGGCCTTACCAAGTTGTCGGTCTGTGCTTCAATTGCACAATCCAAACAAGATAGTGTAAAAGCTGTGTTTTCTGGTAGTTCAAGTTTTGCTACTATTTTAGCAGAGTTTCCAGGGATAACTCGACCTCCTGGTGTGCCCAGGATTGTAAAGCACAACACGGTGCATTTTATAAAAACCACTGACGGACCCCCGGTTTCATGCCGGCCCCGTCGGTTGGCTCCTCAGAAACTCCATGCAGCCAAGCAGGAGTTTGAAGCCATGGTGCGTTGCGGAACAGCCCGACCATCTAAAAGTGCTTGGTCATCTCCGTTACATATGACCACCAAAAAAGATAACACCTGGCGTCCATGCGGCGATTATCGCGCTTTGAACGCCAGAACAGTACCTGACCGATACCCTGTTCGTCACATTCATGACTTTGCTAATAGTCTCGCTGGTGCTACCGTGTTTAGTACGTGTGACCTGGTAAAAGCATACCATCAGATTCCAGTTTTTGATGAGGATATTTTGAAGACCGCCATTATTACTCCGTTTGGCCTCTTCGAATTTCCCTTCATGACCTTTGGTCTTCGTAATGCTGGTCAAACGTTCCAGCGCTTTATCGATGAGGTCACACGGGGTCTCGATTTTTGTTTTCCATACATAGATGATGTACTCGTCTTTTCTCCAGACGAAGCCAGTCATGCAAGACATTTACGCACCCTTTTTAAGCGTTTTCAAGAATATGGTGTTGTTCTCAATCCGTCTAAGTGTATTCTTGGTGTTAGCGAAGTAAAATTTCTAGGTTACCTGATCAATGCTGAAGGTACAAGTCCTCCTAAGGATCGTGTCCAAAATCTCCTAGATTTCCCTCCACCTGAAACCGTACAAGGGATGAGGAAGTTTTTGGGAATGATAAATTTTTATCGCCGTTTCATACCCAAAGCTGCACAGTTTCAAGCGCCATTGATTGAAGTTCTTGTTTCCACGCACAGCAAGGGTGCTAAACCATACCCCTGAACACTTAAGCTGCGGGAACAGTTTGAAGCCTGCAAAAGGAGCCTTAGTGATGCCACGCTTCTTCAACATCCAATATACGGTGCTGAACTAGGCCTTTTTACCGATGCCTCTAGCGTTCACATTGGTTCTTGCTTGCAGCAGCGAAGTAAGGGAGAATGGGTCCCGCTTGCTTTCTTCATTAAGAAGCTTACCCCAAAACAGTCTCAATGGCCGGCCTATTACAGGGAACTTTTAGCGGTGTACGAAAGTGTACAGCACTTTCGACATATTTTGGAGATTCAGCATTGTACGATTTTTACTGATCATAAGCCACTGTTGTATGCTTTTGTACAACGGAGAGATAAATTACCTCCATCCCAACTGAACCAATTGTCTTTTATAAGCCAGTTTACTACTGATATACAACATATCAGAGGAGAAGACAATGTCGTAGCCGACGCTATGTCTCGAATCAGTGCCATTACTCTTGAGCAAGAGTACGAAACCCTTGCCAAGTTGCAGGAATCTGACGAACAGCTAGCAGAACTTATAAGATCTGGCTCGTCTAGTTTGAAGCTAATCACGATTGCAGTTCTCCTGGCACTAGTATTTCTTTAATATGTGATACTACTACTGACAAACCACGTCCATATGTCCCTCCTAAGTTACGTCGTGTTATTTTTAATAAGTTACACAGTCTTAGTCATCCTGGTCCGAATGCTACTTTACGTATAGTTGCGGAACGGTACGTTTGGCCTTCAATAAATAAAGATTGCCGTCAGTGGTTTCGTACGTGTGAGGCATGTCAGAAGAGTAAAGTTTCAAGACACAATTATGCTCCACTTGGAACTTTTGACACACCATCTGGTCGTTTTCTTCACGTCCATATAGATATAATAGGACCCTTACCTGTCTGTGACGACTACCGCTATTGTCTCACAGCCATTGATAGAGTCACCAGATGGCCAGAAGTTTGGCCGATGAGCACCACCACCGCCGAGGAAGTAGCGGATACTTTCACGAGAGAATGGATACCACGATTTGGTGTTCCCTCTATTATTACGACCGACCGCGGTACACAATTTGAATCCGACCTTTTTCGAAGACTTATGTGCAGTTTCGCCACTGAAAGAAATAGAACTACAGCTTACCACCCAGCAGCGAACGGAATGATTGAACGCATCCATCGTCAACTTAAAGCATCATTAATGTGTCATGGGAGTTCTTGGACAAAAGCTCTTCCATTTGCACTTTTGGGAATGCGTTCAGCTTTTAAAGAAGATTTTAAAGCTACTTGTGCAGAATTGCTTTATGGAGAAACTCTTCGGCTTCCTGATGAGTTGTTAGCTGATTTTCCTGGAGTGGGTACTTCTGGAGAAGTGTTTGATTTTGTTGTGAAACTACGTCAACATATGTCGAAAATTCGACCAGTACCAGCGTCACGTCATACGAAGACAGGTTCTTTTATTTTCAAAGATTTAAATACGTGTTCTCATGTGTTCTTGCGGGATGACGCAGTCCGGCGTCCTTTGCAGCCTCCCTATTCTGGTCCATACCAGGTCATTCAGAGGGCAAGTGATGGAAAGACCCTAACTATTGACTACAAAGGGAAACATGTGGTTGTAAGCGTAGACCGCGTGAAACCGGCTTTCATTGAGGAATCAGATTCAAGTCCTGTTTCTACAACACCGAGGATACCTCAGTTGTCGCCAACGTCTTACCTGCAACCTACAACTATCACACCGACTGTGGCTGTACCTACGTCTCCTCTGCAATCGACTGCTGTCCCATTGCCTGTCGCTGTACCTACGTCTCCTCTGCAATCGACTGCTGTCCCACTGTCTGTCGCTGTACTTACATGTCAACCTCAGCCATATACAACACGATCAGGCAGACGAGTTAAATTCAAAATTTTTGATGATTAACGCAATGCTCTCCTTAGGGGGGTGATGTGGCGCCTCATTCGCCACTATTTTTTTACTGGCTGTTTCTAATCATTAATATTAAAAAGTACTTAAGTGATGACATATCAGAGAGACAGATGGAAAATCAGACGGTTGGTTTCACGACACATTTTGTACTAAAAACTTGTATTATAATATTATAAAGTACATGTGCTAAAGCCCTACTGACTAGCGTTATTATTGAACACGCCAAAAGTCAGAAACATGTGGCATCAAGGTAGATCATTAAGAATATACAAAGGATACAAGTGTAAAAAAAAAAGTTTTCAAAAAGTACATTTATTGATTTTTAATGAAATAATAAAACTCATAGTTTGACTCACTCATAACGTTTAATTGATGACGTTTTATGCATGCAATGGATGCAAAAGATGGCGTTGTGCAGCTTTTCAAAGACTTTTTACTCATGAGTTTTTGGCGGGATCTTGAAGTGACACGTTGTAATTTTTATTTTTAATTCATTAACTTGGGTTTTTTTACCCTATATTTTGTAATATTGGTGGCGATTCGCGTTTGGTTTGGTTTTTGTGCATGTGAAGTGGATTACAAAACAATGTAAACTGAAAACATGCATTTTGAGTTGTCACAAAAACTCCCTAGATAGTTCAAACAAGGGAACTACATATAACTTTTTTGAACTCACTTTGAATATTATAAAAGGTGTCAAAGGTTTAAACAACACTGACACTAGAAATAAAAACAAGAAGAACAACAAAAACCGGAGGGCACGGCTTATAAAAACATCTGACTTGGCTGCATGACTAGAAAGGATTATGAAGCTTATATACAAAAGTACCCTGTGCTATGAAGGTGTCGAAACATTCACACTGGGAAAATAAAAAAGAAGAAAAAATGAAGTTAAGGCTTTGGCCTTTATATAAATGACATCTAAACATGAAATAAATCCGTCTGACTTAAAACATGATCTTAGATATCATTGCCTTTTCATTAAAAATAAATCATATTGACAACTGTTGTCAAAGTCAAATTGTCAAAGGTAAAATCAACATTTTCCGTATATTCATATTATCTATGATCAACATATTCTTTTGCGGAATTTGTTACAAATAAGGAAATATCTTCTTCAGTTCTTCATAGTTATGTTGTAAATATATAACTACCATATTAATTCTAAAAAAAAAACTTACTTCATTAGTACAACATGTCTGAAAACAAAAAAACTTTTATTAAGCCTGGAGAAGCAGCATTACAGAATATGAAGTTGCTAAAATCAGAGAGCACAGTTTTCAAAGTTCCAAAAGTGCCTATTCAAAAAACCACAAAGAAAACTCAGGTGTTGGATGAAGATATTTATGTAGAGGTATGAAACTTGTTTATGTAGTTAATTTTTAAAAACATTTTTTTATATGTAATAATTAATTGCTATGTTTGTACTATTAGGAACTTGCTCATGGCTACATCTTTTTGTTAATGGAAAAGGCTGAATGGTAACCATCATTCTCTAAAACTCATGCATTAATTTACACTGCAGATTGACCTGAGAGTAACAATTTGTTAATATTATGATGTCTAAACAATAGTAAATCTCATTGCACATTTAAATGAAACAGTTTTTATTTTTAGGGTATAGCAAAAATAATTCAAAGAGACTTCTTTCCTGATTTAGAGAAACTACAAGCTCAAAATGAGTTCCTAGAGGCAACTGAAAACAAGGATTATGTAAGACTACGTGAAATCACTAGGAGGTACAGTGGTCAAAGGCCTTCAACAGAACCCTGTGAGTATTATTTATTGACTTCATTAAAAAAAATAAAAATAAAGTGCTGTATGACTGGCCTTGTTCATACCTCATGGAAAGAGGTGGTAGATGATACATGCTTGCTCAGTAAAAACTGATTGCCTCTTCTTTTGAAAACCACTATGTTATATGAGTCAGAAGTAACAGAAGTAGGTAGATATTTTATTAAATCAAAGTACCTACTTACAGTTTAATATGCAATATGTAGCAATGTAGAAACTACGATTTCAACTAAACACAATAACAAAAGTCCACAAAAAATAATAGAAACTTATCTAAACAAATATTAAAATTAAAGTGTCTGTTTGTAATTTCAAAATAATAGCTTTTTACTAAATCTATATGAAAGTATAATGGTTATTATAACATAAAAACAATTTTTAACATTTTTGTCTGTCTGACTGTCTGTTTGTTTCACCTAATTTCTCAAACATTTGAACTAATTTTTATGGGACTTTCACTGGAATATAGCTGATGTTATGAGGAGTAACTTAGGATACTTTTATTTTATAAAAATAATTAAGCTTCTGTATAAATAAAATAAACTAAAGTAGAAGTATTTAGTACCATGCAGACCACACTCGCACACTCCCTTTGCCACCCTCGCTGCATAGACCAAAGAGACAGTTTAAAATAAAGCCACATTATTAATTCAGAAAGTTAGCTTACTCTTCCATAGAGATTGTTGTAGGTTGTTTGACTTCTATTATTAGGTACATGACAATTATCAGTACATTAAAATAAATACTATCCCTTGTATTTTTCATTGGCTATTAATATTAGAACAGTACAGGAATAATCTACCATGAAGATAATTTGTTATATAATCATATTTTTTCGTAACAGATTTGGTAGATATTGGTAGGTTGAGCCCAGCTAAACACTTGTCAATTTGTATTGCACATGTTGTTGAACTGCGGTTCTTTCAATGTTGAATCTGGCATTTGTTTGCAGTATTATAAATTATAGAAGTAATATTCCACAATGTTTCTTCTCAAATTTTTTGTTTGTTATTATAATTGTTGTTTTTTCAACATATATTGTAGTAAATGTTTTTTCTTCCTTTTGTTGTATGCAACAGCAAATTATGACACCATGGCACATCACTTATTAAATCTTTAATATAATAGTTTATTTTAATGCTAGAACAATAGTTGTTAATAAGTACTTTAATATTTTTTTGCAATATAGTTTGTTTATAATAAACTGTGCCCGCCCGCTGCTTCCAAGGACAGTTGAATGTGAGTGCTTATAAAAATCGAAGGTTCTTAAAACTTTAGTAACTTTTTATTGATTGAAAAAAAATCAAGAAACAATGTAAAGTAAACAAAACCGGTTCGGACACGCTTACAGGCGCCAATTATGACTTGCGTACGAATCAGTTGTAAACGAAGCGTCACGGAAATCCCCGAAACCGTGATCGGCTTGGCCGACTAGTCGTCCTCTTTATAATCTCATAATCGGCACAACTTTAAAAATGACTTAAATACACCCAAGTTCTTTAAAACATCCTTTTATTTGGAGGAATAAAGCCCCAAGTGTAAGGCATATTTCACGCAAAGAACAATCGCTTCAGAGCAATATTAGCAGAACAAATGTCTATCATGAAAAATTACAAAAATTGCAGTTATACCCTTGTCTTACTAAAGGTGTGATGTGTGATAGACTCTTCCTGAAGTTTTAATGCCTTCAGGCGATTGATATACTTCCTAGAAAAACTGGGCTGGTGTGTTTTAAATCAGCCAACATCATCCAAAATTAGTGCACAATGATGGTGAGTTGCAGAAACTAAGACCATATCAATATGATACCTGATGATCATATCATGTGATAATATGTAATATTTATCATAAAAAAACCATTATTTCAGATAATACTCCGGCAACATTTGACACACCAGGAGTTGATAGACCAGATTCTCCATCAGCTCCGCCAACACTTGATGACAGTTTACAGTCACATGAAGATAACTGTAGCAAAGAGAAACCTAAAGATTATACAGACAAACACACATTAGGTATGTGAATTTATGATTATTAGCTATTTTATGATTTCATTAGCTGTGCCCCACGGCATTGCTACTGGTGTTAAATTTATTCGACCAAACCTACACTGCATCAACACCTATAGTTGTTCTCACTAGTTGTACTTACCTACAGTTTGCCAGATTACTTTATGTTCATGGATACTGTTCTGATCCTAAAGTTTAGCATGACATTTTATAGACTATAAACTTCCTTAATAAATAGGCTATAAAATTCAAATATAATTTTTGAAGTCTATCTTGCAGTTCCAGAGATTAGTTAATTACATTCAAACATTATTAAAAATTGTGCAATAATATTGCAGATTCCTTTTTGGCAAGTCACACAAGCGAAGATAATGCTAGTTATGATCGCGTAATAGCCTTAGAGGATAAGAAACGTGCAACTAAGTTGGCATCACAGTTTGAAGCAGAGAAAACTGCAGCTGCACTTGCCGATGCTGCACTTTCACTGCCTTCTATAGAAAAGCAAGCGGATCAGACTAAACGACCCCATGAGGTGGATACGTGGCGATACACAGCTCGTAATCACATAATGTACGTACCGTCGGGCGCAGCGTCCCAGCCGGCCGTTCCCAAAGCAGAACTAGTACATCGGAACACGCGTCTTACTACGGCTCCATTCGACCATAACAAGAACAAACAGGTCATCAGTGCTATTGCACGAACACAAGATGCGACAGTGAACGGCAAGATAGGTGTGGACGGCGTCAGCTTGACGTCAGAGAAATCGAGTGGACAGTATTTGCTAGTAGCAACGCCGTCGCCGCGCCCCGGCGAGGACGGCGACTGTTCACCGCTCATGACATGGGGAGAGATCGAAGGCACACCATTCAGACTCGATGGAGGCGATACACCGCTACCAGCTGTGGGTGCTGGCACTGCCTACCGTATGCTCGAGGGTGGAGTGCGTGAACGTATTGCACTACAACTGGCGGAACAAGTCGCCAAGCGACGGAGACCTACTACGCCTCGGATACCACCTCCCACGCCCAGTTTCAGAACGAACACGGAGCGCTTAGCGAGCATGTCACCGGCGGCGAGAATGTTAGCGGCGAAACATTTAGTATCACCGCGACTGAAACTTACGCAGAACGATATGGGGATACTGTCGCATTCGGCGACACCGAAACATAATCAGAAACGACAAACACCATTGTTAGTATCGACGCCGAATACGAACAGGACGCCGCAGCGGCCTTCCGCCTCGGGATGTGTCAACAACAGTAAAACAACAACAGAAAATAACCTCACAGACAACTTGCTACAGATTAATGTCGCCAAACGTACCAGATTAAAGGCGCAGGATTTCTTCAACTGACGAATTGTGTTTAAGTTATTAATATAAAAGGAAGTTATTTTAGAGAACATGCTGTTTTATTTAGTGTCTAACTAACTGACGTGAATATTTCGCACGTTTATAAAATCTAAACAATTTGATAGCTGGAAGCCAAAGTAACTTGATTGAGTTCAATGCCAAATAAACTCAAGTGTGCGCGTTCTCTACCAAGAAATCCAGTTTTTCCCTCTCCCACTCTTCATAGCGTCTCGTGATGTGTGTTGACACTTCAGCCTCTATCACAGCACGAACAAATAAGTTTGCTACGTCTTATTATTGCCGTACTGTGAAGCTATTGTTCTGTATCCCGAAAGTGTGTGATAGCGACGACTGACGATGGATTGTAGATCCCACGATAGTCCCCGATGCTGTTGGATTACATTGTGCTCACCATCAGTTAAACAGTTTGTTAAAATACCTGTATAGATGGCATTCCTAATAAGTATTTTTTAAACTACAGTGTAAACTCTTTATAACGAAACTCAAGGGACTGAGCATTTTTTATCGTTATAGAGAGTTATCGTTATATGGAGTGAACAAAAAACAACCAAATTACCAAGAATTTTTAATATGTATGTTTTAGATAATAAATGCTTATAAATTATTGTTTACACATATAGTCTGATAACTTTGTCTGACGTTTTTTGCTATGCCAGTACTTGTTTTGTATTATTTTATGTATTCTATTCATATCTTCTTCTATCAAACTTTTTCGTCAACACTAATCGCTTTCCGTTTACTGGCCATGTTATTAACAGTTTCAAAGTAGGTTTACGACTGATAATACGATAGGTATCCGGTATGCAAGGTCGAAGACCATCACTTCCGAGAAAACAAAGCGTCATACTGCACGTGTTCAAGGCAATTAAGGATAACAAAATTTAGACCGACCTCGGATGTTTCGGAGCTTCAAAGTCTTTTGTTACCTGATATTAAACAATAATACCGATAATAAATATTTACTGTCTAAAAATATGAACACATTTCTTCGTAATAGAGAATGGCGTATCGCTATAAAGAGTGTTTCAATATGTGGGTTTTAACGCAAATCAACCAAGTTGGGTTCACTTCAACGTTATAGGGAGTTTATCGTTATAAAGAGTTTACACTGTATATTTAATGAAAACATTTAATTTTAAACTAAAGTCATGGACAATTTTAGAAATAAAAGCCTTCATATTGCTTAAAATTTATTTTTATTATCGTACCATAAAAATACACTAAGAAAGCAATACAAATAAATATAAACTTACCTATTTACGTAATTACGTTATCTTAAAATTTATTAGCTTTTTGTTAGCTCCATGTATTTATATTTTAAAATGATGCGTTTTACTTTTTTGGATAGATTATGGATATATCTGCCTACAATACTAAGTAGTGTAGTAACAGTTACTCAATGATTTGTAATACTAAGTTTTTAAATTAACATCCATTTAATTTATTTTCTTTTAGGTACTTACTAGGTAAATACGTGCTAAAAATACAACTTTAGACACCGATTGGATAAAAAAAAATCTTAAAGCAACATCAATACAATAATAAACATGTTAAAGGCAGTTAGTTCTACCTTTAGGTTACTTCAAACAAAATGCGTTGATTCAACTAGGCCGACGTAAAGTAACTCGAATCGATAGAGCAAAGGTAATAAAAGTTTAAACCCAGAAAAAGAAACATTTATGGTCTCACTTGAAGTGCATTAATCTAAGATATTAGGCGATAAAAGTAAAAATAAAACAATGCTATCACAGTAATCCTTTTTTGGGCTTGATTATTATTTCATTTTTTATTATATCATTTTGCAATAATAAACAAAATGTTTATTAAAATCCTAATCTAAAACGGGGTTTATTAGGTTAAATGCCATTATTGTTAAATCAAAAAGTTTCTAAGCTATTAGTTTCATCGATGTTGCGAACAGATAAAAACCACTAACCAGATAGGTATTTGTTACGTGAAGTGTACACTAGTCATAAAGTAAAATGTAAAAGTCTAACTAAACTAAAGATCCCAGTCCACAACTCATATTAAAGCAAGTTACAACTATATATAATAAACCTACAATCTTATATTAAATACGATTACTAATTAATACTGATGAATAATCATCATCGTCATCATGAAAAATAAAAGTCATTGATGAATTCCCTGTAGGTACCTACAATAGAATATTAAATACGATAACTAATACTGATGAATGATCATCATCGTCATCATGGAAAATAAAAGGCATTGATAAATTCCCTGTAGGTACCTACAATAGAATATTAAATACGATAACTAATACTGATGAATGATCATCATCGTCATCATGGAAAATAAAAGGCATTGATAAATTCCCTGTAGATACCTACAATCTAATATTAAATATGATTACTAATACTAATGAATAATCATCATCGTCATCATGGAAAATAAAAGGCATTGATAAATTCCCTGTAGGTACCTACAATCTAATATTAAATATGATTACTAATACTGATGAATAATCATCATCGTCATCATGGAAAATAAAAGGCATTGATAAATTCCCTGTAGGTACCTACAATCTAATATTAAATATGATTACTAACACTGATGAATAATCATCATCGTCATCATGAAAAATAATAGGCAATGATAAATTGATAAAATTACCTGTGTTACGCAATTCATTATGTCAAACCAGAATACAAGCGAAACCGAATGCAATTTCAGCGAAAAGTATAAATGATAATTAGGACTTACTAGAATATTTTTTTGCATGATAAAGTTGCTTGCATATAAATCACTGGAGTGACAATAAATTTCATAACGCAACTCCTAGGTTTCGCCCCATTTTGGGTATGAAAAAAAAATTCAACGCTCAACACTGGAATATCAATCTTTTATAAAAAGAAATAAATACATTATAACTACAGTCCGGCCGCCGAGAGAATGCACATTTAACAATAGTTTTAGAGTTAAACATGTACATTTATCGTAAACTAGCTGTGCCCGCGGCTATGTTGGCGTGGACTACAGAATGTCGTCGATCGGACACACGCGCGAATCGTGCTACCCCAGCTCCTGGTTATTTTAAAGACATAAATGGTTATTGTGGAGGAGAGGAGGTTTATACCTATAATCTCATTTCCTTTTTTGTAGGTCTTTTTGAGATCTACAATTGTGCACTACATTAATTGGTTAATCTCCTATGGTTTACTCAGCGTGAACCATTTAAGCATACGAATTGATTTACCATGACTAGTTTTTTTTTATTTGCGCGGAACCCAAATTCTTTCCCCAAAATAAAAGTATCCTAAGTTACTCCTTATAACATCAGCTATCTGCCAGTGAAAGTTCCGTCAAAATCGGGCCAATCGTTTCGGAGATTACCCGGAACAAACTGACAAAATTTTTAAAAATTGTTTTAGTTTTATAGGTATCGTTATACTTTCATATGCATTTAGTATAAAGCTGTTATTTTGACATTACAAACAGACACTTCAATTCTGTAAATGTATAGAATAGTTTGACGTAATTAAGTATATAATTTTTGTTCTAGTTAGGGGTGTTCGGGCTAATAAATTGGTTGGGGGTATGCAAAATTATTTTTGTTCTTAAATTACCCCCAACAATAAAAATCGGAGATGACTGTTCACTTGCTCGTGGGACTCGGACGGATACCGTTGCGGCGTCTAACATCTCACGACACAGTTGTAATTGTTTCGGCGGTATAGTGCATACCTAAAGGTGCTGTGCATATTTCGGTTTGCAATAAACGCATTGGAGCCTGGATCTCTTGGATTAATATCATCGGCAGAAAGGTAAGTGAGCCTTCATCCCGGTTATAGTATACCATATTCGGCAGTTATTTTGTGTGATATCTACTTCCAACCAGATTGAAAATATACAGTCCACTTAATCTACAGAGGTAGAATATCACACCCAGTGTGTGAGTGGTGGTTGCCACCACATAGGGTCAATGTACAAGTTCAAATATTTTCGTCGTAATGTGCTCTCAGCGAGCGGCCTATAAACTCTAAAACATGTATTTGTCACATTTGATATTGGCGAAATTACTTACATAGGCAAAAGCCATAAAAAAAAAAATGATCGTGTTTTATAGGTGTCGCATTCAAATACATAAATAGAGTTTCTACGATTGTTACAAAAATTTGATATTACCAACCAAATAAGGTTAAATTACCAAATTATTTCTAATAATGATATATACCAGGGTTGAATTTCACGTGTTTTGGTGTACTCAGCATTCGGTATAGGTTTAGTATTATCGGTCAGGTCCTCAGCGAATATATTAACCAAAGACGCCTTGATACCGAATCTAAAGAACGCCAGGTAAGGGAAGTATCTCATCAGAAACAAACTAAATTTGAATGAAATATTGAAATAAAGTCTACCTAAGTATGTAGAGTAAAATGCCATATATAGGTTGTACAATACAAGTTTGTATTTGGCTTTGAAACTGAGCTGTTTGTACGCCGGTGCCGTATCGATTGTGTTGTAATCGTTGTAATAGAGAAGACGCGGGGGTAGCGCAGGAAGTCCTTCGACGGCTGATTTTGATATTAAAGATGCTGTGTCAACACCTATAAATATTTTTATTTTAAGTAAAAGTAGAACTTACATATCTGTGTACTTTCAACTGAGGTTTGTATAATTTTTTTATTCTTTATAGGTTTTTAGCATGTGGAGACAATCGTACCTGATATTGAGAATTGGCTATGTGGCCCAAGGTAGTATCAGGCTAAGCCTTGTGGGCTGACTGATGAAAGATTTTGAACTTGGTGCCGTAGTATCATCACGATGTTTTCCTTCTCCGAAAACTCAGGCTGATTGTAGGTTTCGAAATGTTCGAAATCACACGGTCTCCGTATATGCTAGCAATGCTTTTGCGGCTGAGAGCTCTCCACGCTCGCTCCCAAGCCCGGTGAAGCTGTCAATGCCTCTAATGGCTCCAGGACCTTTAAGGTTAACAATATAGTAAGTTCGAAAAAGAAAAACTATCATTGCTCGAATCAATGCTGTTTTGGGGCAGAAATAAGTGGTAGTGTTAACGCAGTCGTACTTTCTATTGGTTCTGTTTCTCTTGATAAATATTTATCTGTACTCTTATATATGTCCAAAAGTGTAGGTATCAGAGAAATCAGAACTACATATCGTATTAGCGATATTGCTATTACGTATGAAAGTTGAAATTTTAAAAGTGAAAATGCAATAAAAGAACATACCCATTAAATTCTAGAGTTAAATATTTTAGAAAGTTGCAAAGTTACTATTTGGATTCTTTTTCAAGTTACGTCATCACCGAAGTGTACTGAGTACTGCACGGTTGCTGTAACCTGCACGAAGATACTAAATGAGGTACTCGGCTTCAGAACAAATGGAACCTTATGGAACGCTTTTGGTGGCAACTAGAGCAGAAAAGTAAAATATAAGGGGCCTTTTTAGCATTTTTTCTACATTTACTCGCTTCTTTATTATCGTACTTAAAAACCTACTACTGTACCTAGCTATGCTACTGGCCGGGGTCGATGTTATTGGAAGATGCGGGAGCTTTGTAAATTTCTAAGGCAATGCATCGCTTTTATTACTGCGGCTACATGATCAACAGGATTTGGCAGAAAAACTAAGAAGACTGTACCATATTTAATGAGCATGTTCAAATCCGTAGATGCGATTAACACATCATACTTCATTCAAATCATATTTATACTTAACACTGCTACAACTTACCGACGTCAAGAGGCTCCCCTTTCAGATGTTTCTTTAAAGTCATTTGCAGTTCGATTCTGTCCCTTTCAGTGTATATGTAACCTGGCACGCCAACCAGATATCTAGTCAAGTACAAGTTGGCATCTTGTTCCAACGTCGGGTTAACAGACCAGAGGCCGTTGATCATAACACGGGCCATGTGTTCAAAATATTCCGGAACGTTTTCTAAACACGGCGTAAACACTCTGTCTTGAATAATCTGGCAGACTTCACGTGTTTCTTCAATTGTATTTCTACATAAATTATATCTGAAATATTATAAATATATATAAATGAAGCTTTTATGCCTCATTTAAGTTTCAAGTATTATCTATGGTGGCAGCACTTTACGCTAGGTTCATTTAGACATTATCTGTAGAAAAATTGTGTTTACTCACTGCTCGGACTTTACACATTTGACCGCCATTAAGCATATTAAAAGGATTACAGTTATTACATTAATATTGTAAAAATTATATTTGAAGCAATAGCTTTTAATGTTGTTTCTCTTTACAGGTTTGTAAACAACTGTATATTGTTAATATTACATAGAATTAAGCTGTGCGTAGAATTAAAAGTTATTTGTAATTTTTAGTAATTTAATAAATATCTCTTTACAGAGCAACAACCTAATTTATTGTTTCAATAAACAACATATTACATATATATAAATCATAAGTTCTTTAGCTGGATTAGCTGGTTGGTAGAACACGTCACTCTTGTGCGACCACCATACGGGTTTATCAACACATGTATGGTGGGCATGACTCGGTCGGGTACAGAATCCATACCATTCCACAATACTGGATAGGCATACACCGGCTGATCTATGATCTATGGCTGGAGTTATACCTGGTGTACGGTGGTAGCGATTCAGTCGGCACAAATGTTGATCCTACCACCCAGCGAATTTTTAGTTATAGTATTTAACTAACTTATTTAATAATGTTTATAATATATCATGTACGTAGTTACACGGTCTGTACCATAGATTTAATATCTACATCTATGGTCTGATCCTTCGCTTGTAATAACATGTTAATTGGTACATAGGTAAATGCGGTGACTCCGTATACTTTTAGATTAGATCAGGGGTGGGCAAACTCTTTTCATTAAGGGCCAGATAATTTATTTTTAATCTTTCAAATTTGATTATTAATGTTAAAGTTACAAATTTAATAAGTACCTATTTATAAACAAAAAAAAAACTAAATGTTGTTTGAAAGCCCTGCCTGCCATGGTAGGTGTGTGTGAGATCTGACACTTTGTTTTTTCTTCTTTTTTGTGCAATTGTTGTCGATTGATTATTGATTGTATTAGATTAAGTTAATTTAGTATTATGTGAGGTCAAATAAATAAAACCTATTATTATTATTATATGGAACTGCTTTTGATCGTCCATAATGTCCCCGTATGCCAGTTCCAGCTGAGACGAAGTTACTTTTAAAAGCGAGAAAAGGTGATCGTCAGTTTGCTTGCTTCGAAGGTAGTTTTTCCACATCTTCGTGGTAGACAATGTCTGTTTACACACATATGATGACATAAATATTGTCATAGTTTTCTGGACCAGAGCAACGATCTTTGGAAATTGATCTTTGGGCAGCATAGATGTAGATCTATGTTGGGCAGTGTTCTATAAAATTCCTACTATAGAAGGGATGTTGACGGTCCGGATTAAAGCCCATCGTGGGCAGGAGTTGTCTCGCGGACCATACTTTGCCCATCCCTGGATGTGCGATGTCTTTGTTATTGAGTTGCTCATAGTCACCTGATGTTTATACTTTAAATCTTACTAAAAATCACTCGTATATAATTTTTAAAAACTCTCGGCAGCGCCCCCGTTACTTAATAAGCAACTGATTTGTACAACATTATGTGTATATTTTGTAACTCACTTGTCTTCAAGGCCAATCATATGACCAATGACCTTCCAGAAGTGATTGTACGCGTCCCAATCGCCGTCGGTTAGTTGCCTGATCCCAAATATATCTGGTCTGAGGATTGAGAACCCGAAGAAGCCAAACTGCGTAAGAGCTATGTCCCTTTGTGAGACTATTCCCGTGCCCTTCGCTTTAGAGGAGAGAGTAGCGCGGGCGTGCCGCCTCCTTACAGTGTATAATGACTTCCATGACCTGAAATCATATTATGCCACAACATAAAATAAAAATGTTTATATATATAGTTATTTATCCACTATGAAGTCACAACTAGTAACTGAGTTGTAGGTAGGGAACCAGGTAAATACCAGCAAATGCCTCATCACTGTAAAGGCCATTGAAAATCATACATTTACAAAATACCGACGATGCTTGGTTATATTACGATGGACTTCCAAACAAGCTTTTAAAATCATTTGATTTAACTGAATATTAGGTATTATTCACCTATTTAAATAACATTCATCACAGCCCTTGCATACAATTATTATTTTCAATTTAGTACAACAAAAATATTGAATAAAACCTTGTTAAAAAAAAAGTTTTTTAATTAATGTTTTTTTCGTATTCCTCTCAACAAACTCTTATATTTGATACCAATATCATGAGGGTGCATAAAAAATAACTGGTCCTGAATTTAGAATGACGTCACTTAGTTAACCATGCATTGTCATCCAAACTAAATGTGTATGCAAAATTTCAGCTCAATTGGTTGGGGATAACTGTTTTAAAATTCAAAAAATTTTTAAAACGCCTAACTAGATAAATATAGTAGAACATTATTTAAAATAAAATTTAATCCAGATCGTTTCCATGAAACCATTAGGTACATACATACATATGAATAGAATGAGGATATACAGGTAGTATAAAATATTTATGTAATTGAATTCTTAATTGTTTTATTTAGATATTTTTTATTAACCAAGTTTATCTATATAGTTGCTTGTGTACAACAACCTGCAAAAATCAATAGCTTAGTTATTTATATTTGATTAAAGTTAATTACTTACATAGTACCGGGTTTCAATTCATGTTCAAACCAGGCCACCGTGTGTAGTAACGTCGAGAGGTACCGTCTATAAGCCGTGTAGACGGAGTTAGAGCGACGTGTACTCAGCAGAACCCGAAGAATAGACGGCACAGAGAACACGGCCACCAATCCCATCAGCATCGACGATGACATTGAAAAACAGTTCTCATTGTAGAAATTACGCGCTCTGTCGCAGAAGAGAGACTTCATTATCTATATTTATATAAAAATATAACTATATTTAACTATAGTAACTACTCTAGTAGATTATATTCAGATATAGCCCGCCGGGTCCCGCAGCAGGTACGTAAATTAGATGGACACTAAAATCGAGTTTCAGGTTATTTATAGGGTTTAAAGGTAGTGATGTCAGGTTTATTAATGAAACGTAGTTCCTTTACGCCGATTGCGGTTTTGTAAATGAATGGATTTGTAAAAATCTTCATCTATGGAAAAAGCGTTATTCCCCTCCATGCGCCTTTCTCTCTGTCTTCCCCTACCTCTCCCTCTTATATAATAGTGTGTTTGTGTGCGTGCGAGTATCGAGATTCGAGCAGACGAGCATCGTGCGCGGCTGGTTGTATAGTCCTCAGGCGGGCGCCGAATTGCAAAACATTACACTTCGGGCATGGACCCCTCAAGGTAGGTCTCGCAAAATAGTCACGCGTTCATTTATTCAATGGTTTATCAGTTATCTTGTATGTTAAATATCTTATAATATATACGAAAATAACAATAACCATTTTTTTAATTACTAGTGAATCTCTAAAAATATCAAAGCATCTATATTCTAAACATCCATCTAAGCATTCAACACAAAGACGTCCACTGGTGGATATTAGCCTCCCTAAAAGATTACCACTAGCCAGATAACTCTCGGATTTCCGATAAACATTTCACTAGTCTTATCTACTTGACCAACATGGCATTAATTATAATTATAAAGAATGCATTATCTACTAGACACCGTAGTAAATTTTTTGTGCTCAAAGGCTGCCTGATGTTAAGCGGCTACCGGCAGTGGCGGCCTTAGGGGGTGGCGAACAAGGCAATCGCCCGGGGCCTCGCTCTTGCAGGGGCCTCGCGTCAAAAAATACAATTTTTTAAACTATATATTTTTTTTAATTTAAAACTTTTGATTTTGGATCTTAATTATTTATTAAGGTTATAACATAACGGTAAATTAAAATAAAGTTACTTAACTAAGTAATTCATTCAAATCTTAACTGATAAATTTATTTTGTAGTACTTGAATATCGCGCCTCGAAACACTTAAAGATCGGTTTTTTAAACGCATAGCACTCGGGACTAGTATTATACAGTCTGTGACTCGGGAGTCGGGACATAATGTTCTGCTCGTCTATCGCTCGGGGAACCCCCGTCGCCAGAGTAATTCCCTTGTTTCATTTCGTTCGTCAACTTTTGCCACCTTGGAATTATTTTGCTTGCAGTATGACTTACAAAGTTGTTGCTGTACCGTACATATCTTTCAATTATATTTAATATTACCCTCTTATAGAGTTTCAAGTATTGAGTGAGCTGGAAAAATGTAAATTATAGTATTTTAGTAATTGAGTAAGCTGATAAAGAGTAAAAAAAGTGTGTGATACCTACTTAAAAATTATTTCAGACTATTTGTGCGAAACAAAACAAGATTTACGAAATGAGTTCGCGTGATCGTGATGCCGGTAGAAAATTTGAGTCAGGTAGTTCAAAAAGGAAAAGAGCTATCAAAACAAAGCAGGTACAAGAAAATCTACGTGGGTCTTTATATAAATATATAAAAAGTGATGATCAAGAAACCTATACGATACATTTAATGATTGAAAGTGACTTTAATCCTGATTCAGCTGAAAACATTCCTTCCACATCATCATGGGTGCCGCCGCCGTCATCAAGTAAAAACAGCGAGGATGATGATGATTTAACTACATCATTGTCTTTTAGGTCACCGGTGCCGCCGTCAACGCTATCCAGTCAAGAACACTAATCTGAGCCCGAGTCTATGTCTACATCCATGACTGCTGGAATGGAAAATCTGAATCCTGAAAATGACCCCGGTATGTGGCCCATAACAATTACTGATGTAGACCGAACTGAGATTGTATTAAGATGTCGATGAAAATTGAGTTATTTCCCGTAAATGATAATGGACGGCGATTCAGTGAATATCATTATAATAAGATATTAGTTAACGGTGAAAAGCTTGACAGGCGCTGGTTGATTTATTCACAAACAAAGGATGCCGTTTACTGCTTTCCGTGTCGAATATTCGGGCTAGAAAATACAAAGATTGGATTAAGTGAAGAAGTGTGTGATTGGAAACACTTGGGTGATTACCTAAAGTCACACGAATCTAGTCGACAGCACAAAGATTGTATGCTGAAATGGATTAATTTAGAGAATGGTTTAAAAGGCTGTTCCACTATTGACTCCTTGGCTCAGTCACAAATTAAACAAGAAAGGCAACGTTGGAGAGATATTTTAGAACGATTGCTCGTAATTGTAAATTTTTTAGCATCTCACAATTTGGCCTTCATGGGTCATAGAGAGAAGTTAACATCTGACTCAGGTTCGAGTGAGACAAGCGGTAACTTTATAGATTTAGTAAAGTTAATAGTCCGATTTGATCCCTTGCTGATACTTCACTTACAACAAGTAAAAGATAAAACGATTAATGACCACTATATCGGAAAAAATATTCAAAATGAGCTCCTACAATTAATAGCAAGTCACGTGAAAACTGAAATTGATTGAAAATAATTAATAATAAATATTACTCTATTATTCTTGATTATAATCGCGACGTTTCTCGCGTTGAGCAACTATCAATTATTATAAGATTTTTTAATACAAAAACAGCTGAAATTGAAGAAAATTTTATTGGTTTCATAGCCGTCGATAAAACCACAGCTGAGAGTTTGACTACTGATATAATCACAGAATTAGAACAGTTAGGTATATCATTGCAAGTTTGCAGAGGCCGAGGATATGATAATGGTGCCAATATGCGTGGTGAAAAAAGTGGTGTCCAAAAACGTATTATTGAAATTAATCCACTTGCGTATTTTTTACCTTGTGGGAGTCATAGCTGGAATCTCATCCTAGGAGATGCAGCATCGTCTTGTGTCCAAGCAAAATCTTTTCTTGGTTTTCTACAAAAGTTGTACACTCTGTTTGCCGGCTCAAGTAGGAGGTGGGCTATTTTAAATGCTCATGTAAAATCCTTATCGCTAAAACCACTTTCTGAAAGTAGATGGAAGTGCAGGGTCGTGTTGGTGAAGGCCGTTAAATACCAACTAAGCGATATATGTTATGCTTTAAAGGACTTAACATAAAATACAACAGATTGTCAGTTGGTCAGTGAATGCCATTCTATAGAAAAGGAAATAACTACCTACGAATTTGTAGTTTTACTTGTCATATGGTATGACATTCTTACAAAGATAAATGTTATCAGTAAAATTTGGCAAAGCGAAAACATGCACTTAGACGCTATACAACACCTATACGCATTCACAAATTGGCTCGATAATTATTGAGAAAATGGTTTTCAGTCATCCCTTGTAACAGCGAGAGAAATAACCGAGGAAAATGATATTGACAGACAGTTTAAAGAAGTCAAAAGACGACGTAAAAAAGGTATTTTGATTATGAAGGGGAAGATGAAGCTCATAAATTGAATGCGGAAGAGATTTTCAAAATAAACTATTTTTATGTTATTGTCGACAATGTGCGCGCAAGCTGCCATCCTAGGTTTTAGACACTTAAACATCATGAGAGCATATTTGGTTTCATGTATAATATAAAAAGATTAAAGGAAATTAGTGATAGTGAACTTTCGAAGCAATGTAGCGACTTGCAAATATCTATGACAGTAGGAGAATCATGTGATATTGATGGACATGAATTGTACGAAGAACTGAATGTGTTCATCCGTGTGTATGAAGGAAACGATGACATTATCTCGGTGCTGAAATACATAATAGAAAAAAAATTAACTGAAGTTTACCCCACTATCGAAATAGTTCTGAGAATTATTGCCACCACACCTATTACGGTTGCGTCTGCTGAAAGGAGTTTTTCGAGGCTTAAAATTATTAAAACATATTTGAAGAATTCGATGACACAGGATCGGCTTTCAGTCCTTGCTATTCTTTCAATCGAAAATGACGTAGTTCATTCGTTAGATTAATGTGCTTTAATTAAAGATTTTAGATTTAGTAAAAGCCGCAAACATCAATTTTAAAATTTATCATCTCTCTATTTGTTAATTTTGTAAATCTTTCAATGTGAGTAAAATATTTTAAAACTCAAATTTTATTTATTTGTATAACTTTAGCATTTCTCTTGAAACATAACGAATACATACCAAACAACCAGACCTACTTTCGCATCACATAGGTACTTTTCCGTAGGACAAAAGGCCTCGCAAAGACCTGCCGCCCGGAGCCTCGCAATGGGTAAGGCCGCCGCTGGCTACCGGAGATAGACGTTTTTATTTCTTCTATCTGACCATACTCTTACACTTTTACAGCTTCACCGTGGCCTGGGGGCGAGCGCTTAAGGCACTCAACCGCGAAAGCGTGGTAACACGCTCAAGAGTGCCAAAGTGGCCGAACTTCGCCTTGGCTTGTTTTCGTAGTTGCAATTAAGTCGCGAACTGCTAATTCCCCTATCCGTAGAAATTCAAGCTAACTAACTATAGATATATACATGTTTCAGCCTCCAGGGAGCAAGTAAGAAACATGTGTAGGTATATGTATTTAGTGATCGGTTTATTTTTGTCTAACTAGTACAAAAAAAGAAAAAAAAACAGTCCCTTACAGAACCTATGTACCTGTGTGATGGGCACGAGTGTGGGGTGCAGTGTAATGGTGTCTGCTGGTTGCTAGTGAATGGAAGTGCAGTGCCGCGGGAGGCGGCGTTTTTTCTTGGGGGCATTGGGGACTGGGGAGAGAGACGCTTGTAACCTTCGATCAATAATCTTGTAACACCGTATTATAGTGCATTGCCGACCTTGAATCCTTCTACCCCAAGAAGATCTGGAAACCCTTGTGATGGATAGGCATTGCTTTACGTTTGTGTAGTATACTGTAAACTACCATATCCACAATAATGCACGTGTTGATATTTTTTAATCGTTATGCAGACTAAAATATATTTAAGATGTAATTATTTTAGATAACATTATTCACAAAATTTCAAATATCTGTTTTATTTTTTGTAAATATATTATTTACAGTATTTTAGAGTGCGGCAACATTTATTAGACGTCGCTTAGTGTTTTGTAATCCTTAGAACGAGGTAACAATTCATATCGTAACCATACGGTATTTTATTAGGTACCGTATTTGATGTTCAAATACAGTTATTTACGTTACGCTTATGCTTGCCATAAATATATTTCGGTAACATTCTATGTATTGTTCAAATTACCTTTAAACTGTATTTCTTATACAGAATCCCTACGATTGTCACTTGTCAAAAAAATCTTCAAACGCTTGAATAAAATAGGCATGCCAAACATTGATATCCACACGTTTGGGATTCAGTGAGTGTGTGTTTTGGTTAAACAAATAAGCATGACGCACGTCTACCTTTTGTTCGTTACAGCATTTGGTTTAACTGAAGAAGGTTAAACTTATTTATAACCTCCGACACAAAAACAGGGTTATTATAAGTTTAACGTGTATTTGTGTTTGTCTGTGGCATCGTAGCTTACAAACAGCTGAACCAATTTAGATCTAGTATTTTACTTTCAAAGGTGACTTGATAGAGAGTGTTCTTAGCTATAATTAAAGTAAATCTATTCAGCTGTTTGAAAATTATCAGCTTTTGTATAGTTGATAGTTAGACGTAAGCATCGTCAACAGGTCTGATTGAGTCGAGATTTGGTATTCTGTTATTTTAATGACATTAGAAAAACCTTGACCTGATGCTGCAGCGTTATCTGGGATCTGTAGGATACCTAACTCCTCACCAACTTACAGCAATGATATCGTGTTTGGTTACATTGGAATGGTCTCAATGGATAGGTTACTTGTGTAGGGGGTTTATTAAATTTAAAATTTACCTTGTTATTGTAAAAAGAAGTAAAATTAAACAAGGAAAAATGATAGGATACCGAAAATTCAGTAAGCGGCAAGCTCCTATGATTTGCGAATCAAATACCGACGTAGCTCGATAATATCTTTTAAATAATATAAATATAAATCCTAACTATATATGCGAAAGTGAATTCAGTGAATTTACTCAATCACGCAAAAACAGATAAATGGATTTGGATATTTGGCACACAGATAGCTCATAACACGAAATAAGACATTTTGTAACTCGGTAAAAACCTTTTTGTTTTCGCGAGCGGAGCCGCGGGCACTATTAGTATTTTATATAATAAGCCGTAGGTAGTGGGATTTTATCAATTTTAGTCAAATTATAAACATGGATGTAACTTAAACGAATTTATTGTTTTACCTATGAGGATACTGGATCCTTTGATTATACTACTCTGTCAAAAAAGTACCGGGGAAAAATAATACACAAAATGTTAGTTATTAATCAAAAATTTTGTCGCCTTCAAAGTATGCACCTTTAGATACGATACACTTACGCCAACGAACAATCCAGTTATCAAAAAAAATTATTAAATGCTCGTTCCAGAATTGACTTAAGTTCTCGTCGCGAATTCTCCTTTGTTTTCTACCGAATGAAATCTGGTATAACGAAGTGGTAATTTAAACCTACGTCTCGTAACCAGTAACAATGTGTTTCATGAATATTGGGTCGGAATTGACTCGTTCTAGCATGTCCTCAGCGAATGTTATGCGATTGAGTTTTTGGAGAAAATTCAGGTTTTTTGTGACTAGCCGAGCGGCAACATGTTTCATACCCAAATGATTATTTAAAATGATACGGATCGACTCGTGAGATACAAAAAGTTCAGCGGCTATTTCTCTAAAACTTGAATGAGGATTCTCAGTCACTGTTTCCTTCACCTTTGCGATGTTAACTTCAGTTGAAGACGTTGATGGACTATAAGGGCGAGGCAAATTTTCTAGCATATCTCGACCACTTTTTAATGCTTTGTACCACTCATAAGCACATGTTTTTGATAAAGTTGATTCACGGTAAGACTTCTGTAACATTTTCAGTGTCTCCGAACACGAAATACCATTGGCGATGCAAAATTTAAAGAAAACACTTTGTTCTATGATATAACTAAAAACAGGACTGAATTTCATCTAAATGACAGATACAACTTGAAACTCCGCGCCAAAATGAAAAACAGTTGTGCCAATCTAACAAAAAAAAAATGTATTTGTAAGAACCATAAACAAATCATCCATTCCCGATATTTTTTTGACTTGAATGTATAGTACGAATGTTTTCTGTGACATATAATATATCTTATTATTAATGATAATTACCTTTACTTAACTTACTTGTTAAATTTTTTCTCGTCGTACCATTCCGGTAGTTCCATAACGATATCATCAGGTTTATCATTGTCCGAAGGTTGTTCTAACGCTTCTTTCGTCAGCAAGCGGTCCACAAACTCCTCGGCTGGAAATCCGAAACAAATTTTACGTTAAGAATATAATTGAATATTCATATAATAACTAATTACACTAATTATTTGCTCACGAGATTTGTTTGTCTGAATGTGCTAACAATCTCTAGCACTATAAACCAATCAAATTTGACTCTTTTTGCATTTCATAACCTATGTATTGAAGAAGGTTTTAGGCTACATAGCTTCACGCTACGACACAAAGGAGCGGAGTAGTAACTACGAACGTCAAGTAAGCTGTAGGCAAATACGGAATGTGAGAACAACGATAACATACACGGGTGCATTGGTGGGAGCGCGGTGGAGAGTTGGTCGAATAAATTTAATAAGGGTAACACCGTAAGTCCCAGTATGCAGTGTGTGCTATTTATTATGTTAATAATTGTGTTGACGACGGACTAGTATAGATATCTTGTCACAGTCGTCAACTTTACTGAATTGCTGATGCTGCTTGATATAACTTACGCGTAGGTAACTAACAGGCACAATTTCAATACTGGAAATAAATATAAAATAGTCATTCCATCTTTTAGACTTAGTAAATAAAAGTTTTTAGGTAATTGTGTTAGGTTCTATAATAAACTTCCTAAGCACATTACCGATTTGCCGGATAATAGCTTCAAGAATCATGTTAAGCTAGTTTTATTGATGAAAGGGTTATTATATAGAGTTGCTGATTACGTGACTGATGGTGATGTCTGGATGCGATTTCCTCTCTGTACATCTACTAAAAATGATAATAACTGTATATAATTTAACGCTGTAAAATGTAATTAAAAAAAGTAAATAAGATGTTTATAAACCCGATCGAGTTTCTTGTCGGTTCTTTTCGATGACTGGGATGTTTTCCGAACCAGTGGTAGTGTTTTAACATTTATAAGTTCCTGTTTAAGGGCCTAAATTGAATAAAAAAATATTTCAATTTTAATTTTGAATTATCAAAATTGATAGAGGAGGGTAGAAGAGACCAGGAGTACTAATCTTTATGTATTTATGAAAAAGTTTCCGTCGAAAAGCGTCAAATTAGGGTGGAACTGCGGTAGCAAGTGCGTAAATTTTAAAGACAGCGCAAAAAGTCATAATTTTTCATTTTCGATGGTGAACAGTCAAACGGTTTATGGTTTATAACATAACATGCCATCACGCCTGTATTCCCCGAAGGGTTAGGCAGAGGTGTACGCTAATGTACACCCACAGTTCGTCGAGTATGTTTTAGGTCCCATGTAATAGGGGGCGAGCCTATTACCATTAATCGGGCACGATACCAAACTCCGAGCTGCTACTGAAAATTTCATAGGAAAAACCCAATAACACTTTGCTCAACCTGGGAATCGAGAACCCAGGACTTCGATCATAGCAGTCGCGCTTACGACCACTAGGCTAACGAGGCAGTTTATAGTTTATACTAACATCAATATCAACATCCATTTATCATTCTATATAAAATGATATAGGTTTGCCGTAGTTAGCGCAACGTGAAAAAACTACTGAATAGGTTTTGATATAATTTTTTTTTTTGTTTTACTCCATACCTAAAAAAATGTCACTGATATCTTTATTTAACGAAAATGTTATTAAATTTTTAAGAAACTACAATTTTAATAAGCAGTGCGCGATCAGCGCTGTGTTTTCTTGCCGTAGAGAAGAGGGGATTATAATAATAGTATAGACTAACGCGAACGAAGTTGGTAGCTGTTGGTAGTTTAAATATAAAATTATTATTTTAATCTCATATTATTCACACATTTCCATGTCTGTCGAAGTGTCACCGTGATTGATATTTTTATGTATAGTGTTTGTGATCCATTTAGACATTTTAGACCAAGGCTATTATAAATTGGGCAGTCAACAGCCTACAGCGATCGGCTACCGACATGCGTTTGGTGTTTTTGTCATGCTTTTTAACCAATAATAACTTTTAACTATCTTTACATGTTTGTTTTTTTTTAAATATCTGTCTAGTTATGTCTGAATCTACCATGACTTTGTGAACAAGTTTAGACAGCAGTAAGTACTATAAGGAGTACCAATTGTATATCGCTAGTTTTTCGCTACTTATTTAGCAGTAGAGACTGGCTTGGAGTCTGAGACATTATTTTAAAATCCTTTATAAGGCAGATAATTATTTATTACAGGTTTATATTGTTCACTAGTTTGTTAGCGTTTCTAATACATTCATCCGATTCCGATAAAACTTGGTGAGTAGTTGTACGCACGCCCGCGAATGTTCCTGTAGTAGTACAACCAATTCCGGACAGATGGCGTGCGATTCGTTTCATCTACAAGAAAACAGGAATGAAGCCCCGGACAAAGGCTAGTAATAAATAACCAATTCCAATCTATTATATATTAAATAACTTCTAAGTTAACTTGTTCATTTCTTTTATTCCTTGCAGTTTCTCTTGAAACATTAGAACAATCATTATTCCTTAGTTTACGTTTTTTAAACAATTTTGCGAAACAATGCTAGTTTTATAGTGACATTGTACAGCACTTTGCAAGTGAGAGACCCAGAAGCATAATGTATTTCATACTATTCTGTACTTTATTAAGTGTTTTATCGTATGGTTCCTCGGACTGGGTGAGAATCGATACATATTAATAAATCTGTAGATCTGTCTATACATGTAATTTTTTTCTAATATTTTCTGATAGACATTTTATTTATAGGATACTGATTACGAATATGTCATTAAAAATATTTTTGTCTGTTTGATTATATGTCCGGATTTAAGTCAAAAATGGCTAGATCGGTTTTTATAAAAAAAATGTGCATACATGAGAGGCTTATGTCATTACTTAATTAATAGGCTATAAGAATTGTCAATAGTAGTTTTAAAAATCGTAAAGAAATCCAAACAAAATAAAATGTTGCATTGTAGTAGGACTTCAAGTTGGAAATCATTCGCCATTTCGCCCAGCACCTAAAGGTCTATTCCAGCAGCAGCACTTAAGACCCAGTCCTTCCATTAGGCTTAGCGTATAACCACCTTGTGCCACATAGTCACTTAAATTAGGTGAGATTGTGGCCAAACCGCTAAACATATGAAGAATAAAAATCTTTTGAGGATATACATATATTTAAATTTTCAAAGTTCATAACAAAAATTTAATGTGTTATGGCATGCGTCTAAAACATTAGTCCTTATGAAATTGTGTAATTTAATATTAATTGCAATAATTACTTCTCACACAATGACGCAAATCTAACCACAAAATACGAGTTTTTTATTGTTATTATTTGTAATTAAACAGGTTTCAGAATGGATGTCTCCTGTACAAAGTCAACTGTAAGTTATATTTATATACAATAGTTAATTTTGTTATTAATAAAGGCTTTAAAAAAGTCACATGGTCACGCGTTACTGTTTTTTTTCCCAAAAAGTTTACAAAAACGCGCGAATTTTCGATGATTTAACATTTTTTATTTCAATAGATTTCATTATCTTTAATTAATCGTATAAATTATTTTATTCATCAAGCACAATAACACCTACCAGGCGACAATAACTTATCTTATCGAAAATACTTAATTTCTTTAGACTGATGTCTATAATTACGTCGTTTAGTGCAATAGTAAAAAATTTTAAAATAAAAAACGTTTCCATTTTTTTATTGATTCTATTGTTCAGCACAATCAATTTATTATCAACGAATAAATAAGAATGATTGCATATTTATCATTGCTATGAAATCAAGTAAAACACTACATACAATATAAAAAAACTTCAGCTTACAAAATTATGTCTACGTGTTATTGTTATTGTTTTATGCTCTGTTCTTATAGTTCGATCTGTTGTTATGGGTTTTCGTTTCATTTAAGTAACATTCATTGTAGTACAGTAACACGGTATTGTTCCAGATATTATTAAGCTAAGTTTAGAAAGGAAATTGGCACTCAAGTGCAGCTGTCGGGACATACCAATAAAGAAACGCTATCACTAATAAACAGAGCCGTCCGTCTGGCGTCTAAAGATATTTCATTTAAATCAAAGACTATTTTAAAAATTCACGCTAAAAGTAATACCGTGATTAATTTACTCATGATTTTAATTATACCCATTTATTTACTTACTCTTTATCTCAAGCATGCATTTATCTTATTTCAATAAATAAAATGATACAGGTTTGCCGTTGTGCGCGCGTCACGCAAAAACTACTGGGTAGATTTTGATAATTTTTTTTTATTTATCCCTAGATACTTACTTGGTCCTTGTCTAAAAAAATATCACGATAATATCTTCATTCAATAAAAAGTTATTAAAGTTTTAAGAAACTACAATTTTTTTAAGTACTACGCGTTAAGTTATGTGCTTTCTTATATTATATGTTTATGAATATAATAAACGCCGCAGACGTAGTCGCGGGTATCAGCTAGCTAGTAATAAAATGAGGTGGGTAGATATACATAGTTAGTATAGTTTTATTCTGTTCAAGATGACGTACTCGATTGTTTCTTGACAAGAATATGTTGTATTTCAATCGAAGACCAGTATGACCCTGGTGTTATGATTAAATAATATATTATATAGTCTATTTTTCTTAATTTTTTTAAAATATTTCATTGGAATGAAATATTAGTTGATAGTATCTTATACAGGTGGGCAAAAAGATTTGCGAATTTTAAAAAATAATTAAAAATGACAAAATTTCACATATACATCTTTATTTCAATTAAAATAGACATCTGGGAAATTTATTTCTTAAAAATTACATCATTCAGGTGTGCACCATCCCGCTGCAAACATTCCTCGAATCTGAACTAAAATTGGTAAAAACTCGCTGACACATTGCGCGAGGAGTAGCTGCCATTTCTTCTCGGATATTTATCTTCAACTGGTTAATCGTGGCTGGGTTATTGGAGTAGACTCTACTTTTCACATATCCCCACATGAAAAAGTCCGGTGGCGTTAGATACGGACTTCTAGGCGGCCATGCAATGTCACCTCGGCGCGATATCAGTTTCCCAGCAAACATCTCGTTTACGGCCGCCAACGAAGCATTAGATGTATGGCATGTCGCACCATCTTGTTGAAACCACGTCGCACGATTATAGGCTTTAAATTGTTGCAGTTGCGAAAAGAAAAATCTCTTAACATGGCTATGTATCGGTCGGAATTTACAGTGACAGATTGCCTTTGTTGATTTTCAAAGAAATAGGGTTCGATAATTCGTTTGTGATATGGCCGCCCAAACGGTTACGTTCGGCGAATGCAGAGGCTTTTGATGTTTTGCACGTATGTTCTTTGCAGCCCAGTAACGGCAATTCTGTTTATTGACATGCCCATTTCAGAGAAAATGGGCTTTGTCAGAGAACAGAATATTGTTGGAACTCTGAAAGCGTTCTAACATTGTTTTAATAAAGACTCCTCGTAAAATTGGGTCATTTGACAGTAATTTCTGCACAAGTTGAATTTTATACGGGTGGAAATTCAAATTTTTCAACAAAGTGCGACGCAAAGATGTTCTGGACACCACAAGTTCAGCTGATCGCTTGCGAGTCGATAGACCAGGATTACGTTGATCTGAAGCTCTATCTTGTTCAATTGTGTCTTCCGTTCTTGTCGACCTTGGGCGTCCCGCAGGCTTCTGTTTGAGAGTCGAACCAGTAGCTTCGACCTTTCTGACTCACGATCGAATCACACTTTCCTTCGGACACTGATTTACGTCATGTAATTCAAACTCACGCCGAAATAAACGTCGAACAATAGCGCACGAATCGCCATTTATATAATAATATTTAACGCAGAATGCACGCTGCGCTCCGGTGAAGCGATCCATCGCGACTTAATTTCCGAGAACCGAGCTTCTCATCCCCACCCCCGCGCAGCCCCCGCTCATAAGGTTCAAACGCAAGAGTGTTTTTAAAATCGTACGCCTTTCTGGCCCACCTGTATTTTAATCAAAAACTACAACCAACCAATCTTGTTTTTCTTCCTTATATCGCTGTGTACCCGATGACCCGATGACTCGAAACGTGCCCGACACGATTTTTGCCGAGCTTAAGTAACCCACAGAGTTACCTTAAAGAGAGCCTCTACTTTCTGTCTATTTTTTGTATCTATTTTCACTTTGGTCGCCCTGTTTCCCGCTCTATATTCATTTGAATACTAGCTGTGTCCCACGGTTTCACCCGCATGTAATTTAGAAGAAATCACTGATTGATGATTTATAATACTCCAATAAAGACAATATTTTTATCCAGCGGCCAGATGGTCACATCGCGGCATCGCAGGGCTCGTTCGCGCTGCTAATGAATATAGAAATAGACCCGAGCCGATGTGTAATTATACAATTTTGTATTATCTCTCAAACTATGCGTCCAAATAACATGCTATAAAAGACGAAGTCTATCTTCATTATAAATTGTCTTTATGATGAAGTAACTTTTGCTCGTAAGGATTAATATGCCATGCTTAAAAATAATGCTCATAAATAAATTTTTCATTCAACAAAAAAATAATAATTCCAAAATACCTTATTGTGGCTCATGTATAAGAGATAGATAAATGGTATTACCGACTTTTTTATATATACACATGGTCAATATTTTTGTAGAACCTTGTATTGACGTATCATTATCCATTAAGCCAGCGCATGTGGCTAAAGCAGTTCGCGAGGGCTTCGACTTCCGACTTACGTAACAAAAATCAATATTTAAGGCTAGCTAGAAACTGTAGCCTTATGTTATATCATATTGGCTATCATATAAAAAAATAATTTTTCTAATCTGACGGGTAATTCCAAAGATTAGCGTGTTTGAACAAACAAACAAACAAAAAACTTTTCCACTATATTATATTATTAGCATTAGTATAGATTTTACATGTTTTTTTTTTTTTAATATGGAATGATTCGTATAATTAATAACCAAAATGTTCTAGTCCTTACTTACCATTTCAGATTTCGAACTCTACGTCCCTATGAGGCCGTGTCCTAAAAGTGCATAACCTCTTTAAGCTTAGAAACCTTCAAATGAGGTACTAATATAGTACGATGACTTTCGAGATATTCCAATTTTAAATATTATGTGCTTATGTTTTTAAGTGAGTTCAACCTTTTTTGAATAAAATCGGATTGAGTTTTCAGACATGTGTCAAAATAAAATGTAATTTAAATCAAAAGCACTAAGGAGTATTGATATCAATTTCGAAGCAAATCGCCGCCGAAATAACTTTCTACCGCTTTTTAACTCCATTAGGGGATGAATTACAATAAAATACGAAACAAGTCTTCCATGAATTCTGCTAAAAAAGGTTTATGCAAAATTTGAAGTAGATTGGACCAAGGAATCACGATGTCCCATACAAACTTGGCCCCTTTTTCACCCCCTTAGGAGTAGAATTTCGGAAATCTTTTCTTATCTGACACCTATGTCATACAAAGAACACACCCTCCAAGTTTCAGGCCTCTACAATCAGCGGTTTAGGCTGTGCGTTGATCCGTCAGTCATTCAGGACAAAGCATTTTATATTTATAGATATAAGTTACATAAACAAGTCATATATCAAATTGTTCCTTATTCTATTCCCTATCCATTAAACATGAATACATTATACATTAAACTCATATTCCATACAAGGGCAAAAACAATAGAAATTACGGGCGGTTTTACCGCGAATTGTTCGTACATTCAATGTGATGTGATGTAGTTGAGCAAATACTTTCCTGTGAAAAGGCCCTCACCGAGCAACGGTTCATTTAGAATTTAATAATAGGTATTTTCCTATAAAATTGCCGTTCTGCAGTACTGGCCATTTCAAATCAAAATAATTTTTGTTTGGCTAAGAATTCTAATTTCAAATTAATTTTATTTTAAAAACATGGAATTCTTTTTCCAAAAGTAGTCATTTGTTTATTGATTAGTGTTACATTTTCATCGCATTTCAATCTTTTTTTGTCATAATGGATACAATAAAAAATCGAGTAATTATGGAATATGAGTACCGTTGTGGCAGCAACGCGGCACAAGCGGCACGCAACATCAACGACATTTACGGAGCTAACACTACAAACCAACGCACCACCTGTTATTGGTTTGCTCGCTTCCGTTCTGGGCATTTTGACCTGAAAAATGAACCTTGCGGTCGTCCGAAGACATTGGTCGACAATGACGAATTAAAGGCGATTGTGGAAGCTGATGATACACAATCTACGGCTGAATTAGCAGCAGCTTTCGACGTTAGCGTCAAAACAATATTGGTCCATTTGCGTCAAATTGGCAAGGTAAAAAAGCTTGACAAATGGGTGCCCCACGAACTCAATGATCGCCAGCGCGAAATACGCGTCGAGACGTGCCTTGCACTGCTCAACAGACACACAAATGAAGAAATTTTGAACCGCATTGTTACCTGCGATGAAAAATGGATTCTGTTTGATAACCGCAAGCACTCAGCAAGTTGGTTGGATCCTGGTTCAGCACCTAAACAATGCCCTAAACGAAAACTTACCCCTAGAAAAGTGATGGTCACTGTTTGGTGGTCTAGCGCCGGTGTGATTCATCACAGCTTCTTATCAAACGGGGTGCGCATTACTGCAGATGTGTACTGTGAAGAACTGAACACAATGATGGAGAGGCTGGCACATCTCCAACCAGCATTGGTCAATCGCTCGTCTCCGCTGCTCCTGCACGACAACGCACGACCTCATACTGCACAGCAGACGGTCTCCAAGTTGCAAGAACTGGGGTTGGAAGTTCTCCGTCATCCGCCCTACTCACCAGACCTCGCGCCTACAGACTACTACTTTTTCCACAATTTGGATAACTCCTTGGTGGGAAAAAAATTCAATACCCGAGAGGCAGTACAAAATGCCTTTGAAGAATTTGTTGCCTCCCGTCCAGCTAATATATTTAAGAAGGGCATCAATAAACTGCCACTGCGCTGGCAAAGATGCATTGATTGCATGGGTGATTACTTCGATTAATACAAATAAAAAATACATGAAAAAAATTCTTAAATATTTTTCATACAAAACGGCAATTTCATAGGTAAAGACCTAATATTAACTGAAATTATAAGTGCACTATTTTGTATGCCTTTATTATGTCGAATTTTAGTGAAAATCCAGCTCAAAGGACCAAGAATGGACTTGAATCAAATTTGTTTTCTGATGATGTTCTTCGGATGGTACCAGTGTCACAAAATTCTCATGGAAACCCTTCAAAACACGATACAATTTTTAGAATATCTAATAATGATCTTACGACGGCAGATATTAAAACAAAATTGGAGGATACTTTACAAAATGCGAAAACGCTAGCAGATATATTGAAAGTACAAATTAATGCCGTCGCCGCTCGGGAATATACACTTAAAGAAGCCATTACTAATGGAAGGTAGGAATTTTCATTTATTTTCTAAGGACTAATTATTTCTTTACACGTTCGTTTCGTTTGCATTCACGGCCAGTGTTAAAATAATATTTTAAAATTTTAAAAGACTGATGATGATGGTTGCCTCTAGCCTGTAATGGCACTTATAAATACTGTCAGACGCTTAAATTGTCTGCAAAATTACTTTCACAGTTCGTGCAACTTGAATTGTACTTAAGCGTCTCACGCGAGAGCCGAGATTGCTTTGTGTAATTTGTTGACTCTAAACTTATGTACATAAAAAGCGTGTTCGAGCTCATATAAAAACAACACGACCTTCATTGAGAATCACTATAATATTTCCGTATTTTTAATTATGTATGTGCCTCTTCTAGTTATATTTTCCTTTTTTAAATTGTATACTTAATTAAGATAATTTTGTGTCGAAAATTGTGTTCAAAGTTTTGAAGTACTATTAAAAAAGTTGTATAACTATGATCATATAACGGATACTATCTGGTTTACAAGTTCAAGTTGTCACTTGTACTCGAGTAAAATACACAAAATAATTGTTTATCAGTTATAGAGGCACGTATCTCTTGAATAGTTATCCATCGCGTGTCGGATACCTGATACCTATCACCGGTAGCCTATGAGACGATTGGAAACTAACACAAAAAATAATATACAAAGTTCAGCTCAGAGTAAGAAGAATAAATATAACGTTAATGCTTACACAAAAACAGGATAAAAGTCAAGGTTTCCATAAGGTATATAGTAGATATAGATATAGTAGACACTTTCCATTTTTTGTTTCGCTACAACCAACATAATTCCTGTCACGATTTCATATTTCCTTTAGTGATAAACGATTTGCAAAAGTAATAAGAAAATTGTATAAACTAAGAAAAGAAAATAAGTAAGAATTTCTAGTCAATTCACAGTCTCAATTTGTAATTAAGCTTCTTGTTATTTGACTGGTGTTTTTACAGATAAATCTAATAAAATAAGTATACAATAATCCATTAGTTATTTAAATTATAAATATTTGTATTGTTAAGCATATGTATAACTTACTAACGTCTTGAGACTCTTGATCTCAAATGAAGGTTGAACCACGAGTGGAGACAGATTTGTTTCAATGTCCGATAATATATTCAATATTTCCCAGGTCAGGGGTCACAATTGTAACGGTTTCAACAATTGGTCAGCCAACACGCTCATACATCATCCGGGACAGTTACTGGAGTCTTTGTAACGGCGTCATTCAGACACCGGTACCAGATCAAACTAACAATCTCTTCAACGGTCTACTAAATACACCCAGGTGTATCGGACAAGAGGTAATGTTAATACACGCACAAGAACGCACGCAACAGACTTATATTTCTCAATTTTTCACTGAGGGTGTTTACAACAATACATTTATATACCTAATAATGATCTATTATTTAGATAATTTATAAGATTTTGTCGGTCAATAACATGTATTAGGTTATATCTGATTATTTAGAACATTTGTGTACAAATATCTTGTATGATTATGTGTTGAAATAAATTAAATTATTATAATTAATTTAATGTCTCATTTGATCATGAACAATGTAGCAATTAAAAAACTAGATTTTTTAATAAATCAAATATTAGGTTTTTTATATAACTAAAGTGACAAACAAACGAACGGCTCGCCTGAATGTAAGATGTTCCGTGGCCAATGGACGCCTGTAACACAAGAGGTATCACTAGTGCGTTGCCGACCTTACCTGCCCTACTCGCCACAGGAAAAGAACACAAGGTTATTTGGCTGGATCTTCCGTAGGATGGAGGTACTTCAGCAGTCGGGTTGCTCCAAATAGAGAGTAATGTCTTTGGAGATTTCAGACTACCTCTTTTAAATAGGTTAGATGTTCGTGATTATTAGTCGTATTATGAACCGTTAAATATAATAATTAAAGAAAAGATTAGATTCTTCACTTTATAAGTTACAAAGATGATCTTTGTATTATATTAATTTGATGTACTGTTAAGTTGCGGAAAAGTTCTCTTCCATATCTTTGTAGTACCGTAAAACTACGGAACCATCTCCTGACCAATGTGTTCCCTCCTTTTGCGAAATCGGCTTCTTTATTTTGTATTTCGCAATAGCAAAACGATACCAGAAATCGCTGAATATTTGCTTAGAAATCATAAATTCGTATTACGTAACACCTGTAATGTACTAAACACAATCTGATTATAATTTATTAATTTTTTGTTTTGCTATTGCGAAATACGTAATAGGGGGCCGGGGGCAGGCCGGCATTACAGCGGCGACCGCCGATGGATTTCGATCTCTCGGTGGTCACCGTTCTTTGGATTGTACTGTACTTACCATCAGAGACAACAGCGTTTATTTGCCGAGCTACTATAAAAAAAGACAAGCGCGTTCCCATCAAAAGATTTTTTCTTTTAATTTTTTTGTTTTAACGCACTATCTCAGGAACGAAACGTCATATGTATTACAAAAAACTTTATGCATTGTATTACCCTATTTATTGAGACAGATCGTTGAGCAGTAACAAAGTACGGGAAATGAGGTTATACGAGTGCGTTAGCGGTGCAATGGAGTGTTGGTCGAATAAACTTAATACGGATGAAACCGTTAGGCGCAGGTCAATAACACAAACAGAAAATAAAGTTCCTATTTTTTGTCCTTTGTTGATAAGCATTTACGTTTGCTACTTTAAATTTGCGAGTAGGAATTAAATTAATTAATGAGTGTTAAATATAATTATTATCATAAATTCATTATTGATTTTCGAGCGCGAGCTACAACTTGTTATTAATGTAGGGTTATGTTTATTTTGCAAAACAAGTCATCTTATCAAATTATCTTATTATAATAATATTATCTTATTAGCGTACCATGTTATTAAGTGACATTGAAGTGATGATTAGCAAATTATTGCATTGAACTAATATTAATTTGCTAGGTGTTTCATTATTTTATTGATAAGTAGATAGTACGTTATTATATTATAGTAGAAATGAGAGCGCTAACGAATAATATGTTATGAGTGAAATTGAGTGTCAGGATAGGTTATATTGTACTAAGAGAAAGTTTTGGTGTGAAAGAAGACATAGCCACACGGATTGAGAAAAGGATGCATAAAGATTTGGGCATGTAGAGAAGATGAATGAAAGAAGAATAACTAGACAGGTTTATAAGACGAGTGTGAATCGGAAATTTAAAGAGGAGGGTCTAGACGAACGTTCCACCATCAAATCGTGGACGTTCTGAAAATTGCATGAAAATATTGATGAATGTTGAAGAAGTGAAAGATGTATGCCAGGATCGTAGCAAGTGGAAGGACTTGGACTCTGCCTACCCCATTGAAAAAGAGGCGAGATTTATGTATGTATAATTTATGAACTTTAAACATGCTAACATCTGGAACTACCATTGAGATTCGAAAAAATATTTGTTTAAATGATAGCCAGATTATATATAGGCTATCTATCATTAGGCTACAACTCTCAGTTAACTTAAATATTATTTTTTGTTAATAAGTCTGAAGTGGAAGCCCTCTCGCGCTGCTTTACCTGCGTGCGCTGGCGTAATGGTTATTGATACGTAAATACAATGTTCTACAAGAATATTGGTCCTTAGTATATCTAAAAAAACGTCCGCGGTAGTATATATCTATCTCTTATACATAAGACACAATAAGGTATAAAATTATCACGGGTGAAACCGTGAGGAACAGCTAGTGAATAATAAAACAAAAGTAATCTATGGTTTACTAATTTATAGATAACAACGAACCGGGACCCGTGCGTGTTTAACTCTATCATTAAATACGAAACCATACCTACAGAACGAAGACTGGAATATTCCGAAGATGATTACTTGTGCCTTCGGAAAACCTTCAACAGTACACTAGAGCAATACATGAGTGTATCCAAACAACTCGTCAATGAGACTTGTAAAGACGGTGAGTTGTATTGAGTTACAAATGTTACAATACATCTTTAAGATATGAAAAGTACTTACGGGTCGATTTCTTAACCGTCAGATAACTTTATTTGAAGAATAATTTTGATGTTTTGGCACATAATGAACGGATAATCTGTCAAAATTTAAAAATTCTTTTTCAAATAAATTTATCTATTGATTAAAAAAATCGACCAAAAGTATACTATATACAATTGGTAAAATTGAAGTGTCTGTTTGTTTAAAAGTAACAGCTTTTTAGTAAATTCACTTGTATCAAAAAACAAATTTTTTAAATGTTTGTCTGTCTGTCTGTGTTCCGGGTAATCTCCGAAACGGTTGGACTGATTTTGACTAAACTTTCACTGGCAGATAGCTGAAATTATGAAGTAATTTAGGCTACTTATATTTTAGAAAAAGAATGGGGGTTCCGCGCAAATAAAAATAATACTGGGCATTCTATAGTTCACTCAAATGTCGCCGCGGGCATAGCTAGTAATAAATATATATACTAAATACTTTAAGGTTTTGTCCCGACGCGCATCTTCTTTTTATTTAATGGCAACTGTGTTTATCTACATTTCAGCCATCGTCACGTGAATTCAATATTTTTGTTTCGCATTGTTTACGCATCCATATATAACCTACCTAGTAAACTTATTTCCATATAAGTGGGAGATGAACCTTGAAAATGTGAATGTGTAATGTGAATTGTCAACAAACAGTTGTTACAATGAGGAAATTCACTGAAAATAATTGCGTGGCACTGACATCTGTACATAAAATAAAATTGTAAAAACAATTTTTTTAATTTTTATCCGCCTGTCTTCTGTCTGTTTGTTCCGGCTAATCACGTCTCTCGGGTTTCCGAAGTCTGACCGTTTGTCAGACCGATTTTGACGGGACTTTCACTGGCAGGTAGCTGATTTTATAAGGAGTGACTTAAGCTACTTTTATTTTAGAAAAACAATTAGGGTCCCACGCATATAAAATAATAAGCATTTTAAATTTACAATAACTGTCGTATGACCCTCGTGGGAGGAAGCGGAGTCAGCACAATACCGACGGCTTTTATAGTCCACGCAAGCGGAGCCGCTCAGCTAGTTATAAAATAAAATTATAGAGGACACAAAACGATAACTGCTTTGATCATGCCATAACCAGTCAGGTTATAAAAATCTTTTAGTTTTTTTATTACATACTAGCGATGTGGTTACTACGAAGTATTTATTTACGTCCCCTAATTTGAGTTTTACTCATATTATTGACAATTGTTAAGATGTATCAATTTAGTGACACGTATTTCCCGTGTAATTTTTTTATCAAAATTGTTTGATAATTATTATTTGGTCTACGATTTCTATTACATTATTAACGTTTCTTCTAGCATCTCAAATATGGTATGATATATTATGTTTCCCGTTTAAAAAATTTGATCAGAATCGGTTTAGAATTGAAAAAAAAAATTACTGAACTTCTTTTTGTTATTTTTAGAAGTAAGTGATATTGATAATTATTATAGCCCATAAATTATATTATTTTAATTACTTATAGTTCTCCTGTACAAAATTTCATCTAGATCGGTCAAGAATTAAATGTTTTTAAATGAATTAAATTAATATGTTTTGGATATATTTTTTTTACGATTTCTAAAAGTAATATTGAAATTTGTTATATCCGATCAATTGATCAATGACATAAGCATCTCGTGTACAAAATTTTATAAGAATCGGTCAAGCAGTTTTTGAGTTAAATCCGGACATACAAACGACAGACACAAAAAAAATTAAGGGCATATTCGTGATCACTGCTCAGTATCGTTAATACAAGGTGTCCAGAAAGGGTATCGGGTATTTGTAAGTTCAATGAAACAAAAATTATTTGTATGCAATAAAAAAGTTTATTGTTTATTATTAGCATATGAATTGGAGGATTATTTGGAAAAGATGATGTTATCCAAATGATGACCGTTACGTTGCTGGCACTCTTCTAAACGGAAGCGAAGATTGGCGATAACACGTTGACATATTGCTGCCATTTCTGACCTGATGTTTTGCTTTAACTGGGTTAGATTCGTCGGATTGTTTTGATAAACCTTACTTTTAAGGTATCCCCATGCAAAATAGTCAAGCGGGCTAACGTCGGGGCTTCTGGGAGGCCAGTTGATGTTACCCCTTCGCGAAATGACTTTATTAGGGAATATTCGTCAACAACTTCCATTGAGTCATTTGAGGTATGGCAAGTGGCCCCATCTTGCTGGAACCACGTTCTTGAGTTGAAACCTGCAAACTCCTGCAACTCTGGGACCAAAAAATTTCGCAACATATCGCAATAACGGTCACTATTCACATTAATTGCTCGGCCTCGTTGATCTTCATGAAAATAAGGACCAATTATGCCTTTAGCAGACATAGCGGCCCAAACAACGACCTTTGGGCTATGCAGGGGTCGTTCATGCTTTCGTCTCGGATTCTCCACTGCCCAGTACCGACAATTCTGCTTATTAACATGACCATTCAGGTGAAAATTTGCTTCGTCACTGAACAGTATGTTGTTAAAGTTGTTAAATCGCTTCAGCATTTCGTTCGCAAAATTCAGTCGATTAGCATAGTCCGTATCCTTCAATTCTTGAACCAATTGAATTTTATAGGCTTTTAGATGTAAGTCTTTCTTTAAAATCGAATGTAAAGACGATTTTTTGATGTTCAACGCTTGGCTTCGCTTTCGGATGGATAAAGACGGATTTTGACGAACCGACGCCTCCACTTCTTCAATTGTTTCTTCATCGCGAACTGAACGAGAACGACCAGAGTTTTGAATTTTTAACTGTCGCACCTGTATTCTCGAACATCCTGATCCATTTCCTAATGCTATCGTCACTTGGCGCGTGGCGTGTACGATATTCCGCACGATAGAGACGTTGAGCAGTCACTATTGAATCACCATTACGATAATACGCTCGTACGCAAAATGCGCGATGCGTCCCCGAGTACTGTTCCATCGTGACTAAAACTCCACAAAATGGCGGACGCCACGAACCCCTCCCCGCACCCATTAGACGCCCCGTTTCGAATATGACGCGAAAACAAATACCCGATACCCTTTCTGGACACCTTGTATAATATGCCTATCGGGAAATTTAGACAAAAAATTAACTGTAGAGACAGAACAACAGATCTATTGAGAAAAGTTATTTTTATACCAAGGCTGTATAACTTCACTGACAAGCTGTAGGCTAGTTAGTATAGGTAAATCAGCTTAGAGACTTTGTTTGCGTTTGCTACTACAAACTTAGTTAAACAAGCTGTGGATATAATATATTCTCACTGTGAGTAGAACCTGAATAAACCAGTTTCAGCGAGTTACCACGTGCCTCGCACTCTACCTGCATTCGTACACTACTACAAACGCAAAAAGTCTCCAATCTGGTTTGGCTGTACGGTAATTGAAAACAAAGATAGGCTATGTGGGTGAGTTGGAGGCGGCCGCGGGCAGTGGCAGCAGTTCGGTGAAACTTGGTGGGACTATATATATATATAGTCAAACTAGCTGTGCCCGCGACTTGGTTCGCATGTACTACAGAAGCCGCGTCGTCGATCGGGCATACGCGCAAATCGTGCTACTCTCGCACCCAGTTATATGTTTGTTTTGGGTGATCCTTAGAAGACAAATATATGCTCTCGCTGACGTTCATGTAGGTCTTTTTAACGTATACAATTATGTAGTAGGCATATTAATTTGCTATATCTCTTATGGTTTACTCAGCGCAAGCCATTTAAACGCCCGAATTGATTCACCGTGACCAGATTTTTTTTATTTGCGCGGAACACTAATTATTTTTCTAAAATAAAATTAGTCTAAGTTGCTCCTTATAAGATCAGCTATCTGCCAGTTAAAGTCCCGTCAAAATTAGTCCAACCCGTTTCGGAGATTAATTGGTACAAATAGACAGACAGAATTTTTTTATTTTTTTTTTGTTATAAGTAGCGTATATACTTTCATATGTATTTAGTATATAATTGTTTTTTTGACATTACATATCGATACTTCAATTTTATTAATTGTATAGATATAGATTAATTTAGTAAGGGTCCATTAATATAATTTCGTTTTCCAGGAACAATTAAAAGACTTGCCGATAATACAATGGAATGTGGTATTAGAATCCTGTCTGAATACACGTTCTATCCTCGAAAGAGTTCTTCAGCAGCTGAACTACCTCTAGAGTACTGCACGGAGAAAGATGGTTCCTGTAATCTTATCGTAGCATGGCACGTTTCTAACGCAACTATAGAGAATTTCGAATTTTTGAAAAATGATGTAAATTTTAAGAATTACTTTATAAAGTCAGGTGCCTCCTACACGGAGCGTATTGTTTATTAAAACTTGTAGTTTTTACCTCATCGCTCACAAATTATTTAATATTATAAATTATAAATTAATAAATATTATGTGGAGAGATTTGCTTATTATTGTTACAACGAATAAGAGGTGTACGGCGGCTAAACTGAAATAGTAGGTATATATGACTACGCTTTTATTATTGATTACTTAAGTGTTCTACTAAAACTAAATAAACAAAGTGTTCCAAGTGTCCATGCAATGACACTATAAATGTTCCATGGAAATTTTCTGATTTACAAAATGTTTAAGACATGTTTAGTTAATTCGTCGCCGGTATTAATTATTATTAATGAGATTATAAACAAATAAACCTAATAAAGTGTGATTATTTATGTTTAGCAATGCTCTTAGTTTATATAGAAAATCGACTTCACTTATGCACAAAAACCAAACTATATCACGCATTACGAATTACGAATTAAAAATAAAAACCACAACATGTCACTTCAGGATCCCGCCAAAAACTGTAATCTAGGTTTGTAAACATGTTTTATCGACTGTGTAGGGATGAGCAATATTCAAGGAACATAAAAATTATACTCGCCTTTAGTGATAAAAACATACGTGGTTCATATTAATTTTTTAGATGTTATTTCTACTAGCCTTTACAACCATTTTTTAGGAAAACTCGTGTGTCTGTATATTCTTTTAGGATAGCTCGTTTTTCTGTTTCTAAATAGCTTACGTCCGATTTCAGTTATTAGTTTATTACCATACTAGCTGTGCCCGCGACTTAGTCCACATGGTATATTTCGTGGATGAAAAACAGCAACTAAATAAAAACCTCACTTCACCTCAATCTCATTCTACGGTATTTGACCCTTATAAGCATTGATATAATACTCAACTAAAATCATTTAGTCACTAAACACCAAACAACGACATGTATCGTAGAAATCTAGATAATATAGTTATTCTTACTTATTTAAAAACATTTAATAATATAATTATCATCTATCTAAAAATATTTCAAAAATAATAATAATAAAGGCCCATTCTTAAATTATTATTATTAGTGCTTACAGAAAATATAGGTACTTAAGTGTTATAATAAATATCAAACAAATTTCGTGATAATTTCAAACCAAGGTGTACAGTGCCACCTATGAATAATATTGAAAAATAAAAATACTTACGTTTCCATTTATCGATTTTACTGAAAATTATGTAAAAACAAAATAATTTGGTAGCTTTTCATTTTATTTCAGTAAATATTTGAAATATATTACAGAATTAAATACACATACAAACACATAACCTAAACGTAATTTATAGACCATACAAATGTTCATACGTGTAAAAATGCATCCTAAATGTACCTTCAGACTAAGCTGAAATCATACCAAATTTCATTAAATTCAGCCGAGTAGTTTTTGTGTGATTGGCATTCAAACATACCGTCAGACAGGCAAAAATCAAAAATAACTTCAATGTACAGATTTTTTCACTTTACTCCTTTATTATAAGTATATATCTATAGATTATATAAGGCTACACAAATCCGAATATTGTATCATATTTTATTGCTGTACAGTTTCTATGTTAAACCATTAAATCGCATCCATGCTATGATTGAATGGTGTTCTAAAGCTCGAAGAACATTAAATCTTTGTCAATTTATTCTTTTTTTTTTAAATATACGTTTTCGTTTGTTTTTTTTTCTTTCACACTTGATCGACCTTGATTGGTATTTTAACACGTTTTTACTAACTCGTTTTATTGTTTGTCTATTCGATACAAATTTCGCAATCGTTTTAAAACCAACTTGGTAGCTTAATTGTCTTTTTCATAACAACATCAAGATATTTAAAGTTGTTTAAAATATTTACATGCACAAGACTATAGAGCAGAAAATAATAATTTTAATTAAGTCAAACATCTATACAACTAATAAAATTGAAGTGTCTGTTTGTAATGTCAAAATAACAGCTTTTCACTAAATGAATATGAAAGTATATAAAATACATATAACAAAACACCCATTTTTAAAATTTATGTCTGTCCGTCTGTCTCTCTGTTTGTTCCGGGTAATCTCCGAAACGGTTGTACCGATTTTGACGGGACTTTCACTGGTAGATAGCTGAATTTATAGGGAATAACTTAGGCTACTTTTATTTTAGAAAAAGAATTAGGGTTCCGCATAAATATAAAAAACTGATCATGGTGAATCAATTCGCGCGTTGTAATAGCTTAATCTGAGTAAACCTTATGAAATATAACAAATGAATGTACTAAGCAATCGTAGACATTAAAAAGACCTACAAAAAGTCCGGGAGAGTATACATCTATCTTCTAAGGAACACCCATAATAACCATTTTTGTTTTAAAATAGCCGGGAACGGGGGAGCAAAATTCGTGCGGGCATTCTGTAGTCCACGTGAGTGAAGCCACGGGCAAAGCTAGTTTTTTAATATATCTCGTTTTTATGAGAGGAAACATCAATATTTTCAGTTCAGCATCGATGTTTTGAAAACATCGATAAATATCAAAGCTCCCTACTTCTAGGGGCAATGCCTCAATGGTCATTAATCGTTTAGTTACACACTAAGGCTGCCAGATCAAATTATAATTGAATACTAAAAGTGATAAATACTAGTACTATAAAAGGTTATTTTATGTACCTTTCCAGTTTGTATAGTAGATTGCCTTGTATAATTGTTTGTTTTTATAATAAGATTTGACTTAGTATAATTTCAGTAATCCAGCAGTATAAAATAAATTGGCTTTTGATTCTAGGATAGTCCAGCTACATAAATTTGTAAGGAATTAATAAATAGCCAAACACTCTGTTTTCTATGATAAATTCGAGTTGTTCCGATAATATCGTGCTGACTCGACTATGATATTTTAATGCCGAAGTCATTTGGTGAAGAGTAGAATCAAAGGAAAGTTGAAAAAACTAGTTTTACTGAAAACGGGTTTCTCTAAACATATACATATAATTTCAGTTTTATAAACAACTATTTTAAGTTACATAGTTTAGATACGATTATTTTTTTAATACGTATATAAAAATACTTACGAGTTACATCCATAGTTAAAAAATATTCACTGCAATCTAAAACAATTCAATAGTTATTTAGAACAGACCGTAAACTTTCTCTCATGTAGCGGTATGTCGACGCTATAGAATATATAAACAGAACACACATCTAACTCGCACCACTTTTATTTACTGACTGACAGACTGACACTCAACTACTCATGGGGCAGTGGCACAGATTATGCAAATGAAAGACTGGTTACACTGTAACTGTACAGTGTACATACTAGCTACGTCACTATACTGCACAGGCGCGGAGCGGCGCGGAGAGGCGCGGTTTCTGAATAAAGACAAGCGTCGACTTAGTGGAAATACGCCGAGCTAAGCAGAATCGAATTACTTCCATGTTCGTCTATTTTATTAGAGTTAGTCAGTCAACGCAAACCCTCGCGTCATTGCAAGTTAATTATTATCGATGTGTTTTACTATTCTTTTATCTACAATTTTCAGTAGTAAGAAAAGATTTGGCCGACTGTTTATTATTGAATGGTCTATACTATTTGCCAGAACTATAAAAGTTTTTTAAATAATAGGGTCAGGTTTTATAATAAGATCCCGAAGTATATTATTGATTTTATGGAAACCAAGTTCAAGGATCATGTCAAGCAGGTTTTACTGTCAAAAAGTTATTAAGAGGTGGATCATTATGTGAATGATAGTGATGTCAGGAAGTGAATCCGTCTCTGTGTATCCACAAAATTATTATTAATGTTTTATATTAACACTATTGTATAGTTACAAAAAAAAACATAAACCCTACCAGACGGGTGTTATGTCTGGCGGGCAGCTGCCCAACGGTTGTTGTGGGGTTCTTGTATATATATATACTCAATTGTTCGGTTAATTTCTATAACGTGATGTAGGATGCGTTGTATGAGGCTCCATAGATGCGTCAGTTGTGGCGAGAGATGTCGACACAATTTCTAGTATTAAAATTGTGTTTGTTAGTTACAAGTTCAAAATTATCTTCATTTTTCCGAACATACATTATATGTATTTTAAAAGACGTATTGGAAAGGCAAAGTTAAGATACTAAATTCTCGAAGCTATTCCTCAATCATTCGCGTGGTCCCATATCATAAATTTTTCGATCTTCCCGTTTTTGTAATACAAATATGTTATCTACATTAGCTACTGAACCACACAGTAAAATAACGTAGGACATTAAACTGTGAAAGTAAACGACGCGGCGACGTAGCACCAGTCTAGTAGTAGCAATATCAGTTAACTGGCAAATCTTACATACTGGGTATGCAGCGGAGCTTAATTTTCCTGCCAAGGTTTTAATGTGAGGACCCCATTGTAATTTTGCATCTAGTGTTATGCCTAAGAATACAGTACCATTATACAAGCCTTCTAAGTTCTCTTCTATCTTAATATTACATTCAACACTTTGGTCATTGGGTAAGGCAAATCTAATACATTTTGTTTTGTTTGCAAATAACAATACATTATTTATAGCAAACCATTCTGATATTTTAACTAAAGTATTATTTACATAACTAACATCTGTCACTTGAAAAATAAGTTAAGTATCGTCTGCAAACAGAACAATGTTAGCACAGGTCTTAACCATTAACGGTAAATAATTTATAAATACTAAAAACAAAAACCGTCCCAATATCGAACCCTGTGGGACGCCGATTCTAGCCAAAAACCCCGAAGAGGTTGATCCATTAAAACTTATTTTTAAATAACAATTTGTTAAATATGATTCTAGAAAATCAAGGGATAATCCACACACATCATAATGTTTCAGCTTAAGCATGAGCGTAGTGTGATCAATGCAGTCGAAAGCTTTTGAAGGATCACAGAATACACTGATTGCATCGTGTGACTTCTCCCATGCCTCAAATATGTGACTCAATAGCGTTGCACCAGCATCAGTCGTAGATTTTGATTTCGTGACACGAAACTGCCGACCATCCAGTATTTTATGATTATTAAAGTACTGTACTAATTGCTTAAGCATAATTTTCTCGAAAATCTTACTAATCAATGGAAGTACAGAAATCGGTCTATAATTTCCAATATTACATCTACAGCATGACTTGAAGAGTGGAACTATTTTACTTATTTTCATCATATCGGGGAAAGTTCCTTTAGCAATGCACTGATTAAATATATAAGCCAGATATGGTGAAATATTAACAATTAATTTTATTAATTAATTTATACCTTCATGGCCTAGGCACGCACTTGCATCGAATCACGAGTGTGTAAGCCCGAAGCCGTATTTAGTAATGAAAATTGACAAACCTGTACTATTTGGAGCAAGAAACGACAGTCGAACCATATAAAAGTGCTGCTATCTCTGACGGGTGTATAATCTGCTGGGCAGATGGAATTACGGACAATGACCTTTCAGTCTATTGTGTACTACGAGCAACATTGGCGCCAAAGTTGCGGCCAACGTGTTGAGTTAGAATAAATAGGACACATCACTAGAATAGGTAAGGAGGTGTATCAAGGTATCAAGAATATGAGCAAATGTAGAGATAAAAGCTAAAAAGATCACCCACATGGTAATAAAAGGCGTCACGGAGCGGCATCCTCTCAAGCCAGCTCTGGGTTTTTAAAGCATTAGTCACCTGTTATTAGCAGAGACGTCAGTATATAAAACCAGTATATAAAATCTCGGGACGCTCGACAGAAGTGATAACTTAAACTAATCTAACTTGAACTATTGGGAAGCCAGACAGAATAGCGCCGTAACGCGTTACGTTACGAAGCGGGTTACCCTCCCATAAGAATTTATCATTTCAATAACAAATATATATATCAACAATTTAAGTTTGTCGGAAAAAAATACAACTTGCTATTTTGACAACAATTTAGGTACATAAAATTGATACAAAAATATATGATTAATAACACTAAAATGCATTACAAAAACACCCGTTATAAAGAAACTTAATTTTAATTTTATAATATTTTAAGCACTTGATATTATATTGTTTATTCATATTAGGTCCTTACATATGAAATTGGCGTTTTGTTGAACTGGTCACTTTAATTTCAAATATCTGGCGTTTGGTTAGGAATTCCAAATTCAAATGTATTTTAATCAATAGTTTGTGTATTTGTGTTAAGAATTTAGTAATTATTTGTTTTCGCACCATTTGATTTTTCTTTGACACGTTCTTTTCACAAAATGGAAAACTAAAAATATAGCGTTATTTAGGAATATGAGTTCCATCGTGGCACCAGCACTGCTGAAATAGCTTGAAGGATTAATGATGTGAACGGGGAAGCTACTGTAAAAGAAAGCACGGTTCGTTTTGGGTTCCAACGTATTCGTTCGCGAAATTTTAATCTACGAAACAAACCCCGTGTACGGCCGGAGACCCTAGTTGATAATGAAGAATTAAAAGGTGATCGTGAAAGCGGATCCAACGCAAACCACGTCAGTGTTAGCGGCAAGCTTTGCAAGCAAGCAACTATTTTAATTCATTTGAAACAAATCGAAAAAGTGAAAAAACTCGAGAAACAGGTACCGCATTAATTGACTGAAGTACACCAACAAACACGCATTGAGTGCTGCGTAATGTATACTCAACCGTCACAATAATGAGGGAATTTTGAACAGTATTGTTACTTACGATGAAAAATGGATTCTTTACTAAACGGAAATGCTCATCACAATGGTTGAACCCAGAATAACCGGCTAAACCCTGTCCCAAGCGAAAGTTCACTCAGAAATAGGTACAGGTGAGTGGTTAGTGGACCAGTGCTCGTGTCATACACGACAGCTTCCTAAGATCTGGCCAGACGATAACCGCAGATCTGTATTGTGTATAACCATGATGACAAAGATAGCTCTTAAACAACCGAGACTGGCCAATCTCTCTAGCCCACTGCTGCTTCAGAACAACGCTAGACCCCATACTTCACGACACACGGTCGCTAAATTAGAGGAAGTGCGATTGGAATGTCTCTGACACCCACCATACTCCCCGGACCTTGTTTCAAACGATTACCACTTTTCTCAGAATTTGGACAATTTCTTGCAAGGAAAAAAATTCAATTCCGATGAAGCTGTCCAAACCGCCTTCAAAGATTAAATTGATTTTCGCTCTCACAATTTTTTCAGCAATGGAATCAATGATCAAAAATTAAAAAAAAAAAAAACCTATAAAATGGTGCGAAAGTGCATAGATAATAACTTCTATTGATTATATGTATAACCTCATAATAATTTATTGTTTTACTTTTTCCATATATAAAGCTAATTTGATGTGTAAGGACCGAGTACTTGCCTCACATCGAACAGAAGAAGAAAATTAAATGTCAATACAATAATACATATTACTACTATACTTATATAGTACGTATCTAAGCCCAGTTCCATGCCTACGTACCCATTTTTTTATCTTAGATAAGATAAACGAAGTCGTGGGCAGTAGTTAGTTTTAAATAAATATATGTCTTAAGATTTGTTATATTCAGAGTTTAATTTCAGTTTTGTATTATCCGTCGGGCCGGGTTCGAAAATGTTCACGAATGATTCCTTTATCCCAAATCTAAAGAATGCCAGGATGGGGAAATGTCTAAACACGTTTATAGTAAACTTTAGATACATATTGAAGAAGATACGGCCGAGGGTAAACGAGTAAAGTATGAAGATTACTTTCAGTAATATGAGTTTAAACTTTGATATATATCCTAGTTTTCGGTATTCGGGGCTCATGTGTACTGTTTCGTAGTCACGGTAATAGAGTAGTCGAGATGGTTGGGCGTCTATATCATCGATCGTAGGTTTTTGTATCAGCGATCTTGATTCCACTCCTGTAAAAAAATGTTTTTTTTTTAATATATTGATTAAATAACTCGAAAAATTGACACAGCTATGCCTTATGGCAGTGGTCGGCAAGGTGCGGCTCCAGAGCCGCATATGGCTCTTTGGCTCCTAAAGAGCGGCTCTGGCACAAATATCCAGGGAAGGCGCAATAATATTTTAATTCAAAAGTCTTGAAAACACTAATATCAGTTACGAAAAAAAGGTGTGGTCAAAACCTTAGATTTTAGAGCAAGTTCTACTCATTATTTTACGAATTAAACTTTATATTTTAGATTTAAATTAAATTTACTAACAGAATTGCAAAAAACAATGATATGTTGTCTTACAAATACATTTCACAAATGAACTCCAAACATTCACGATATTTCGATCGTACTTTTTTGAAAATGGCGTTCACTATCTAGAACTAACAGAGGATCAGTGGATCCAAAAGTTTTATTTCATGGTAGACGTTACGTCTTATCTAAATCAGCTTAATCGTAAACTACAAGGGAAAGGAAACTTAATTTTTTCGATGTTAGAAGAAGTAATAACATTCGAAAACAAATTATCCATATTTGCTCAGGATTTTGAAAGGGAAACATTGTTTCACTTCCCTAGCCTGCTGAAGCATCGCAAAGAAAATAATTCCTCTATTTATAAACACCATTTTACAACAATAATTTTAAATATGAGGGAAGCATTTCTCAGCAGGTTTCAGGAATTTAAAAACAGCAGAGCAACTTTAGCATTTGTTAAAAATCCTCTTAGTGCTACGATAACCGAGTTGAAATTTTCTCCTTTTGAAATGGACATTGGTAGCTTTGAAATACAATTGCTAGATTTTAAAAACAAGGAGATATGACGCTCTAAGTTCGAACTTCTTTATTTCGTGTACTACTTATTTAGTATAATAAAAGTTTACTAAACAAGCAGACTCGGCTCCCAATTTTTTTTTAAATTGTTGTAATGTTCATATTTGGCTCTTTGGCTAATAAATTTGCCGACCACTGCCTTATGGCAAACACAGTAAAAACTAAAACAGTGGCGACCATCGGAGTCTCCAACTCTTTAAGTTTTTATAATGAGACACAGGTAAAAGTAAATTTTGAACTTAATCACGAATTACTTAATTTTGAATTTTAACTGAACATACACTACAAAAAGTGACTGATTCAAAATCTGATTTTTTATAGTCCTTGAATTTTCTACAAATCAATACAAGAATCACAACTATGCCTACTTTTCAAACTATTATTGCATAAAGAGACCATAGGAGTTTTTGGCGGGAACTTGAAGTGACATGTTGTTGTTTTTATTTTTAATTCATTAACTTAGGTTTTTGACCCTATATTATGTAATATTGGTGGCGTTTTGCGTGATATAGTTTGGTTTTTGTGTATAAGTCAAGTGGATTATAAATATAAGCTGAAAGCATTCATTATGAGATCCCACAAAATCTTCCTAGAAAGTTCTAACAAGGGAGCCGCCATCTTGTTAGGATACTGAATCGTCATAACACATGACACTATAATTCACTCGATAATGGCAGTAATGGTCTTCATTAAAAAGGACGGCTTGCCACGTTAGGAAGAATAAGAAGAAGAGACCATATTGCGAGCAAATAAAAAAAGGAAATAAAACTATCCAGTGTTTTATATTTAAAAAAATGTAAGTTGTACATCAATATTTTTAAGCCTGTAGCATTTTTCCCTTTGTCAAAATAATATTGCAATATATATATATAACAGAGCAGGTACACAGACAGGACGTATTTCGATACGTGATACCGCTGTTAGGGCGGGCTTGGACTATGGTTCGATTAGACGGCACCACCATTACGACGGTCACCATCATCACGATGGTCACATCAGGGTAGTTAAGGTACGATACGAATATCTGTAGAGATGTCAACGGTACGACGACTGCCGAAAGGGTATTATTATGGGATAGCTGATTACGTGAATGATGGTGATGTCTGGATGTGATTCCCTCTCTGTACATTTATCGAAAATGATAATAACTCTATATATTAAACTAGCTAACTCTCGCAACTTCGTCTGCGTCACATAATGGCAGCTTTCAAAAGGAATAAATCTTCCCCGTCTTAGCAACATTTTTCATTGATGCTCCGCTCCTATTGGTCGTAGGAGCTATCTAACACTAAAATAATTTTTCCATTTGAACCAGTAGTTCCTGATATTAGTTAGTTCAATCTAACAAACAAACAAACTCTTCAGCTTTATAATATTAGTATAGATACTGTAAAAAGTTATATAAAAAAAGAAAATAAGATGTTGATAAACCCGATCGAGTTTCTTGTCGGTTCTTCTCGATGGCTGGGGGTTTTCCGAACCGGTGGTAGTGTTTTAACATTTATAAGTGCCTTCTTAAAGGCCTAAACTGAATAAACAGTATTTTGATTTTGATTATTTTGACTGGAGCAAGAATGCCTTCTGTCTTTTTTTTTTGGCCGGACCTCGGCTCTGGCGGTCGTCGCGCATGCAAATAAGTCGCGATCTAACAGAATCCCTACTCCTGCGATTCGAGCTAACTAATATATACTCATAGGCATCATAGGCATGTTCCCTTCCTCCTGGGAGGAAGGAAGGAACCATGTGTATGTGTATTTAGTGAATTGAAAGTATTTCTACACTAACTAGCGCAAAACTAATTACCCTTCTGTCGTGGCTGTCGGTCGTATTTATAAGGATTTCTCCGATTGTAGTCGAGTGTATCCGAACCTCGCCAAAAACGTCATTGCAACATGTTTTGACTACAACAAAGTCATATATAGGAAGTTGTTATTTTGACAGTAGATGCTCCTATGAGCATATATATAGATATATATATATATATATACACATATTACTAGCTGTGCCCCACGGTTTCACCCGTGTTAATTTCATCAGACAAACACCGCGCCGCTAACGCACCCATGTAGTTTATCATAATAATTGTTCTTCCTGTACGTACAAATTATTTTAATTTTTTATTATCTCCTAAACTATATGTCTAAATATAAGTCTTTACCTATGAAATTGTCGTTTTGTATGAAAAAATTTAAACGAATTTTTTATTTGTTTTAATCGAAGTAATCACCCATGCAATCAATGCATCTTTGCCAGCGCAGTGGCAGTTTATTGATGCCTTTCTTAAAGAAATCAGCTGGACGGGAGGCAACAAATTCTTCAAAGGCATTTTGTACTACCTCTCGGGTATTGAATTTTTTTACCGCCAAGGAGTTATCCAAATTCTGGAAAAAGTAGTAGTCTGTAGGCGCAAGGTCTGGTGAGTAGGGCAGATGACGGAGAACTTCCAACCCCAGTTCTTGCAACTTGGAGACCGTCTGCTGTGCAGTATGTGGTCGCGCATTGTCGTGCAGGAGCAACGGAGGCGAGCGATTGACCAATGCTGATTGGAGATGTGCCAGCTTCTCCATCATTGTGTTCAGTTCTTCACAGTACACATCTGCAGTAATGCTCACCCCGTTTGGTAAGAAACTGTGATGAATCACACCGGCGCTAGACCACCAAACAGTGACCATCACTTTTCTCGGGGTAAGTTTTCGTTTAGGGCATTGTTTAGGTGCTGAACCAGGATCCAACCAACTTGCTGAGCGCTTGCGGTTATCAAACAGAATCCATTTTCATCGCAGGTAACAATGCGGTTCAAAATTCCTTCATTTGTGTGTCTGTTGAGCAGTGCAAAGCACGTCTCGACGCGTACTTCGCGCTGGCGATCATTGAGTTCGTGGGGCACCCATTTGTCAAGCTTTTTTACCTAGCCAATTTGACGCAAATGGACCAATATTGTTTTGACGCTAACGTCGAAAGCTGCTGCTAATTCAGCCGTAGATTGTGTATCATCAGCTTCCACAATAGCCTTTAATTCGTCATTGTCGACCAAAGTCTTCGGACGACCGCGAGGTTCATTTTTCAGGTCGAAATTCCCAGAACGGAAGCGAGCACAACAATAACAGGTGGTGCGTTGGTTTGTAGTGTTAGCTCCGTAAACGTCGTTGATGTTGCAAGCCGCTTGTGCCGCGTTGCTGCCACGACGGTACTCATATTCCATAATTACTCGAATTTTTAACGTATCCATGATGACAAAAAAGATTGAAAAGCGATGAAAATGTAACACTAATCAATAAACAAATGACTACTTTTGGAAAAAGAATTCCATGTTTTTAAATAAAATTAATTTGAAATTAGAATTCTTAGCCAAACAAAAATTATTTTGATTTGAAATGGCCAGTACTGCAGAACGGCAATTTCATAGATAAAGACCTATTAATATACTGCAAAGAGCAAAATTTTACTTCACATAATTGTCTTTATGATAAAGTAACTTTTGTTCGTAAGGATTAATATGCCATGTTTAAAAATAATGCTTATATATCATTTTTTAATTTTCAACAAATCTTTGTCACATACTTTATTGTGGCTTATGTATAAGACATAGGTATATGTTATCGTTGACTTTTTTTTGATTTTGTTTGACAATATTTTTGTAGAAAATTGTATTTTAATAATTACGCCAGCGCATGCGGATAAAGCAATTCGGGAGGGCCTCAACTTCCGACTTAGGTAACAAAAATATTTAAGCCTATCTGAGAGTTGTACCTTAATATTAGATAGCCTATACTATTGCTTGAGAGTCTGGCTATCATATACAAAAATAATTTTTCGAATCCGACTGGTAGTTCCAGAGATTAGCGTGTATAAACCAACAAACAAAAAAAAATTCCGGTTTATTAATTTTATATATATTATAGTAGTACAGATAGCGAAATTTTTCATTTTCAACCACTGCAGCAATTTCGATGTTTATAACCGCAAAGTAACGTTTGAAGTGTCAAATTTCCAACAAGCATTAAGGAATGTCGCTGCAATCTCTATTTCCTGAATTATTTGCAATTGACGCAATCTATCCGTAAAACGCTATAAACTTTTCCAGACTTATTATATAACTAGCTGTGACCGCGACTTCGTCACCTCACCTCACCTCAATCCCACTCTATACGATATTTGACCGGTATAAGCTTTGATAATACCCAACTAAAATCTTTTTAAATGTTAACCGATACCACAGTTTAACAATCATACCGATATTATCTAAAAGACACAAATACTGACTGCAATTGCTATGCTCGAGGTCCTGCATTCGATTCACAGGTCGTGCAAAGTTTTATTGGGGTTTTCTATGAAAATCTCAGTAGGAGCTCAGAGTTTGTCTTTGTACCCGATTAATGGCAATAGGCACGCCCCCTATAACACGGGACCTAAAAACATACGCGACGAACTGTGGGTGTACATTAGTACCCCTCTGCCTAACACCTTCGGGGAATACAAGTTTACGAAAAGCTAAGTTTATTTAATCACTTTAGTTTTATGAACCGTTAATTTCCTGTGAATAATAACGGTTTATAGTAAGTATATTTAGTGTAATTTAATAAAAATCATAATTGCGGCAAAAACACCAAACATCTAAAAATATTTAAAAATAAAAATAAAAGCCCATTCTTAAATTAATAATAGGCGTGCTTACAGAAAATATACTTAAATGTGACAATAAATATCAAACCAATTTCATGATAATTTAAACTAATCCGTACAGCGCCATCTATGAATATGTACTGTTGGATTTTAATGAAATATATGTCAAGATAAATAATTTGTTATCTTTTCACTTAATTCAGTAAATATTTTAAATAAGTGTATTACTGAGTGTCATATACATAATTATATTCCTTTTTATATGTACATAACCTATACCATACAAACGTCCATACGTGTAAAAATGCATCCTACATGTACCTTCAGACTATAAGCTGCAATAATACCAAATTTCATTAAAAACGATAACATACCGACAGACAGACAGACAAAAAAGTCAAAAACCATCGAAATGTGTTCCGTCCGTGATTCTAAGGCCCTGTATTTTTTTCTCTAATATATTCAATATACAGATATCGACTCTTTACTCTTTAAAAGTATAGATTTTACATATATATATATATATATTATACAGTGGTGGAAATATAATTATAAACACTTCTTATGAATAAAGAAAGTATAAATTCAATGTACAAATATTCGTAAAAAATATACCATTCAATAATTAATAATCATGCAATAATATAGCTACTCAAATGAAAAACTCATTAAATGTATAAAATATTAAAAATATCTTACTTTTCATTACAAAATAAGTCTTACACATGTAGGTAGGAGTTTATTTTCTGTTACTGGCCGCTTGGACGGCTAATTAGAAACATTTAAAAAAAGGATCCATAGCTCGTTCTTTTTTTAGAATTGGAGAATAACATTTCTTTCTTGGCTTTTTCTATTATTTTGGCGGCAATTCAAAATTGATTCTGAATTTTATTTTGTTCATAATGGGCAAAAATAAAAGTTGTGACGCGTCAACTAGGCAAATAATTGTTAATTTACATATAGATCGTAAGTGGGCGTACAGAAGAATAGCTGAGGATTTAAATTGTTCTGTTAAGAAAGTTTTTAATGCAATTATTCATTATAAAACACATGGAACTGTTGAAAATGTTCTTAGAAAGGCTCGGCCAAGAAAAACCTCTCCCAGAGAAGATATGCTAATCGTTCTTGTTGCTAAAAAAGACCCAAGTAAAGGCTCCAACCAGATTAAAAATGAAGTTTTTTCGCCTGATGACTCGAGAAACATCTCGTCAAGACATCATATCAACGTATCAACGCCGAAAATTAGTGGAAGCTAAATTGTTTGGAAGAATCTCTCTAAAGGTACCGCTTCTTACCAAGCAACACCGAGAGAAGCGATTATTATTAGCTAAGAAATATGTTAATTGGACGATACGAGAATGGAAAAAAGTGTTATTTTCAGATGAAACAAAAATAAATATCGTAAATTCCGATGGAAAGCGCTAAGTTAGACGTAAACAATGTTTTTTTAATTATAAATACACCAGGAGTATAGTCAAGCACGGTGGCGGTAACATTAAAGTTTGAAGGTGTTTTTCCGGATGTGGAGTTGGAACCGTTCGGAAGATTGAAGGTACAATGGATCAGTGGCGATACGAAAATATCCTAGAGCACACAAGGACGATCATTTGCCTGTAACCTCAACTTTCAGCATGACAATGACCCTAAACACACGGCCAATAGCGTCAAATGTTTCCTTAGCGAACAGCGTATGTCCGTTTTAGACTGGCCAGCAAATAGTCCGGATTTAAACCCAATAGAAAATCTCTGATATATTGTTAAAAAGAAAGTCAAAACGAACTATATGAAACATTTGTTGAAGCATAGAATTCAATCTCCCTAGAAAAATGTATGAAATTGATTGAATCAATGCCAGGTCGTTGCAGTGCTGTTATTGAAAATAAGGGATACTCCACTATATATTATTTATAACTATTGGTAGGACGTGGATAGTAGCTATTTCGTAAATAATAATACTAATTACTAACACTTAAATAAATATTGTTTTTTATACTTTTTTGTTGTTGTTTCTAATTAGTTTACCATTACCTTAAAACTGATTTAAATGTTTATCCGTAATGTAATATTGAAACTGCACTTGTGTAATGGGATTTATATTGTTTTTCTAATAAAAGATAAATCGTTGAACATATTGTTGTCCTATTTATTGTTTAATCTCAATTTAAAAACGATTGCGGTGAAGTATCTTACATAATGTTAAGGACCGTTGGTAGTGTTTCTAATTATACGACCACCACTGTGTATAGCACAAAACAAAACATAGATATTAAAGAAAAATATTTACCAATGTCAAGAGATTTTCCTTTCAAGTGCTGCTTTAATTTGTTTTGTAATTCGATTCTTTCGTTTTCAGTGTAAATGTAACCTGGCACATTGGCCACATTCTTACACAAAAATAGAATTGCATCCTCATTAATTATGGACAGGATCGACCATAATCCGTCGATCGTCACACGCGTCATATGCTCAAAGTATTCTGCGGGATTCGTTAAATTTGGTGTAATTACTCGGTCTAGCAGTATTTGGCAAATTTCACGCGTTTCGTCTACCGTTTTTCTGCATACGTTGTATCTGAAAAGTTTAAAGAAAAAATAACTCCTTTGTTTACAAAGATAAATTATTCATAAGATATATAATCCACATGCACTAAGCCCTTTTTTAACCCTTTCAGTTCCATGAGCCCATGTAATGGGTTCACTTTTGCCACATTCGCCGGTCCGGAGACCCAGATATTTTAGGGTTCCGTATCTCAAAAGAAAAAAGGAACACTTATAGGATCATTTCGTCGTCCGTCTGTCTGTCTGTCAAGATTCTTTTTCTGAGGAACGCGTAAAGGTATCAAGTTAAAATTAATATCATATAATCAGATCCGCAATCTCTTGGAGCTCTGAAAAAAATCAAGCATGTAAGTCAACGCAATTAAAAGATACAGCCGGTTATGCGCTTTTTCTACTCTCGCAAGGGAATCAAAACATATAGGGTACTTCCCATAGACCTAGAAACATGAAATTTGTAAGTAGTAATGTCTTACAAAAGGAAAAAATCCGAAAACCGTAAATTTGTTGTTATTATACATATAATATACTTACTATAAACTTATTTGGTGTTAGTAAACTGACTGCGAGCTATATTAATATATGGGGACAACAGTTTTCCAACGGTAAAGTTAAGTTTGTCCCTTAATCCAGCTCATTTTTTATTACAATTATTCGGTGCTTGCTTCAGTAATGTTACCTATTTATTTTGATGAATGTAGCTGAATAATAACAGAACCCTCGGTGTGCGAGTCCGACTCGCACTTGGCCGGTTTTTTATTTGATAATGAAGTAACTTATCACACATTAACGCAATACTATTGATGCGATCTTCTGTAGGGAGGAGGTATTACCAGTGGGACTGCCTTAAGTATAGACAAATCTCCAAAAAATTGTCTCTGTTTCTTACTTCTCTACTATCAGGCGGATCACACGCTTGTTTGCTACCGTCTAGCTATGAAAAAAGTCAACAAACCTATCTTCAATTCCAAGCATATGTCCTATAACACTCCAATAGTGATTGTAAGCCTCCCAATCTTTTTCTCTCAGCTGTGTTATCCCAAAGAAATCTGGTTTCAGAATTCCAAAACATGTACCATAGCACAGAGTCACAGCCATGTCTCTTTTAGATATTATACCAATTCCTTTGTTTTTGCTCATTCTAGAAATACGTGCATGTCCTTTTCGGACTGAATGGAGTGATTTCCATGACCTGTAATAATAATATATTGTAGATAACTTTTGAAATTTATATGTTGAAATAATATTTATTCATTATTATTACACCTTTAATCATTGTTTGGGTCGATATTACTGTCGGATCCTATAACGACAATCACAGGAATAAGAGGTAGATAATAGATGCGCTCAAAACAATTTATTTATTTCAGGAAACCTACAGCTCTTAAATTCTAACATACATACATAATTAAGTTAACATAATTGCTTAGCCAAAATGATTTCAATCGTATTACAATAATGATATACGATGCTATACCCCAACGAAATTATTAAATAATATTATTTGCATCAAATAGAACGATGTAGTGCTTCTGGTGTGAATGTGTATGTGTGTGTGTGTGTGTCAAATATATGTCTAAATTTTCAGCTTTCGCATTATATGAATGTGTACACCTTATCATCACTGAATTACGGGCATAACTGGCCTTGGTTGTACGTACGTGAAAGTTCATACCCAATTCCAGTAAATTCTCATTTTTATCCGCCGATAAAAGCATTTCATGACGTCTCAGCATCTTCAAAAATTTATTTTGAATGTTTTCAATTCTATGGCTATGTATGTATGGCTAATAGGGAGTTCATATTTGAGATGCAAATTGTAAAATATTTCTTACATAAGCAGAAATAAAACTTTAATAGACGAATTATTTTTAAAATGAGTTGACAATCTAGTTATGAAGCCCAACATTTTATAAGATTTCTGAGTAATGTATTCATAGTGATCTACATGATAATTTATGATCGAGATATACTCCCAGATCCCTAACGCATGTTACTCTAGAAACTGTTGTGTTATTGAGTCTATAATTATATTTAAGGACATTTTTTTTGCTCGTGTATGTAATGCACTGGCATTTGGCCACATTAAGATCCAAAAGATTAAGTGAGCAGTATTCGCTCAACCTGTCTAAATCTAATTGCAATTTGTTACAATCATCAACAGTACATATTGGCATAAATATTTTAGTGACATCAGCATACATAGAGAAATTTGCATATTGAAAGCAGGAACCAATGTCGTGAAACCATGCTGTTTGACGGGCATACAGTTTTTTAATAGAGGGTATATTTGATTATGAATTATCAATTCAAAAAGCTTGCTAAAGACTGGTAGAAATGACACAGGCCTATATGTTTCGATATTTAAATGCATTGCAGCCAACATCACATAACAATACCTCACAAACAATGGCTTCAACATATCTATTGCTTTTCGGTATGTTGGTACGAGAAGTAGATACGAGTCGGTTTGTTATTACGCTCTGGAGACTGAGGTTCTAATTTATGGAACTTTCTTTAAACCTTTTAAAAATTATATTCTAAACAATAAGTGCATCGTTATTCGCCGTGCAGTTGGTTTATATAAAAAATAAACTCTAACGAACAATAGGTACATTTATAAGAGTACAAACACATAGGTATAAATGTATTGGTCGTTAGAGTTTATTTCATCTGTATTGGTGAGATTCCTATCTGATCATCGCATAACTTTATTTGAGGAATAATATTGACATTTTGACAGAAAATGTATGCAGTCTGTAAAAATTTAAAGATTATTACTTAAATAAAGTTATCTGTTGATTGAAATACCGCCCATAGATTAATAATAACTAGTTCCCACTGAGCTCCGACTGTTGCGGAGACCAACCACTAATCTAATGCTATCAAACAAGTTACCTTGTTTATTTGTTAATTCAAAAGTTGCTACTATTCCTTTTGTTTTTTGACTACTATGTAATTTGATACCAGCAAAAGTATATGACACAGTTTTACGTTGGTATTTAAAATATTGTTAAATTTAACCATATCATACAGTTCTTAGATTTAAATCAATATTCTCCTTCCGATACTCCTTCCTTACCAATTACATGCCATGTGTGAATTTTCTAACATTACTTTAATTAAACCCATTTATTATCTGCATACGCATTACTCCTTTACCAACTGGTATATTTTTTGTGTGAAACATTTAAAATGCCGCCATTTGGTAAGCCGGATTTTTTCCGACCTACCGCTTTATACTTTAATAAAAATACAATAATAAAATAAAATTCATATTTTACGCAAGAATTCAAGCATACCCCTGATACCGTAGACTATAGACGCCATAGGTATCACTTGCGAGCTGCCGACCTTAGACTCCCCTTCCCCAAATATCTCTAGAAACCCTAGGTATACTGACCGCGGAGACAATACAAAATTATTTGGCTGCGATATACGTGTACATGGGTACCTATATCATACAGAATTTTTTACTGATAATGATAATTATGCTAATACTCACAAGCTTCCAGGCTTCAGTTCATCGTCTAACCAGGCAATGAAATGTAGTGTAGTTGAGAAATAACGTCTGTAAGCCGTATAAGGCGAACTAGAGTGATTTGTGCTTGTCAAGATACGCAAAATCGACGGTACCGAAAATACAGCAATAGTCCCGAAAATTAATGATGTAAATATTGCGAAAAAATTATAATTGTAAAATTCACGGCCTCTGTAAAAAAAAAACAATTACATACACTTAGAAAATAAAAAGTAAATAAAAGAATGTAACCTGAGTACGGAAAAATATAACTATAATTAAAGGAAAATAATTCCAAAATCTTTAACCCAACTAGGGATAAATAAACAGAAAAGTAAGAAACAAGCTAGGGACTGATTGCCACCATCATCTTATTGAATAAGACAAGTCTTTGATATGTCCTTACATAGATACTCCTGTTTATTTCGTTCTATTGAAGTCTCCTCAAAAACGTTATAATTTATTTATTATTTATTTATTAAGGCCGCCAGTGGTCAGTGTAATAAACACAGTCACATTAAAAAAAAAACAATTTGAAAAATAAAATACACTTGGCCTTTAAGGCCAAAAAATATATGAAAAGAATACAAATCAAAAAAAGAAAAATGGTTATAACAGGATTATTTGAAATAAAAGTCAAATAACTACACACAATATATACAATAAGGAAAATAAAAAAAAAATCTATGTCAGCTATACAATATTTTTTTTTTCGTAAATAACTAAATGTACTAACTAAAGCAAAAAAGAAAAATAAATGTTTAAATCATCATTAATCTGAATAACTCACAAGATTAAACTTTTGCAAGAACTTATTTCTCTCTTAACCACTCTGCTATATTTTTCCTGAATACCGGATGAGAATCCCTGAATATATCACAACTGTCACCAAGAGCGTTGCAAGATCTGCTTACCCTACTTACTATGGAGTGATTTGGAAGATTAATCCTTGAGAAAGGAACCTGAAGACGTTATAAGTTATAATTTATTTTATAGACAATCAAAAAGGAAAACCAATTTTAATGATTTTGTGGAGTTCCTTGGTGTTCTTCGAAGTCGATGGTCCGATGCCAATGAAATTAAATTGGGTCCACCCTTAAGGTACTTATCCCATTTCCAACAAAAAATAATCATCTAAGTCGGTTCATATACAAAGAAGTTAACGTCCATTAAAACAAAACATTCGAATTGAGCACCCTCCTCCTTTTTTGAAAGTTGGTTGATAAAAACAATGGAAATGCTGTCAATCAAGGATAAAAAATAGTTGATAATAAATCAAAAAATATTGAATAGTGGAACGTTATAGGCTAGCATGGTATGGGCATGTCATGAGGAGGGGTGAAAGTCATATAACTAGAAGAATGTTAAGTAAGAAGGTGGACGGATATAGGAGTAGAGGAAGACCGAAGAAGGTATAGATGGATTGTGTGAAGAATGATATGCGTATAAAAGGTGTGAATACTGAGATGATATTTGACAGAGTTGAGTGGAAGAAGAAAACATGTTGTGCCGACCCTACTTAAGTAGGATAAGGGGTAAGATGATGATGATGATTGAATAATGGAACGTTCTTCTTTTTCTTTTTAATTTGGCGACTAGACGGCTTTATTGAAAACCATTTCTGCCATTACCGAGTGAATATATAGTGTGTAATATTGTTAGATTTTAGGTCCCTTGTTAGAGCTTTCTAGAGAGTTTCATCTCTCTGGGGCCTAGAGTCTAGGCAACTCAGAATTCATGGCCCATGTTATTATTTTCAATCTACTCCACTTGTGCAGTTGTGAACTATAACCAAGTTGCTAGTTGTCATTGTATTTGGTTAACAGGGATGTATGCGTGGACTATCTTAGTTTTATAGAACAGGTCTAAAACAATCTCCTTGGTCTGCTATTTGCTCTTTAAATAAAATAAGTAATGTAATAAAGTCAATGAGATAACCTGTTTTAATATACCAAATGATAACATGAAACTGTATAACAATAATAATAGTAATTTATTTCTACTAAATATGGTAAAATATAAATAACTAAAATTGTAAATCCGGTTAGAAGGAACCATATTATAAACGGTGAATATTTTATTAAAACCAATAAAATGTGTCCAGCTCGAAAAGTTCATAGTTTGGTGGGTAATTCACTGTAACTTTGCGGGTCTAATACAGGTGAGACGTGAACAGCATTTTTGAATTATTATAGTCGGTATTAATATAAGTATTGCAAAGACAATGATATTTTGGAGATGCTCAATCGTAAAGAAAGTCATGCAATCGAGTGAGTTTCGAGGTTATAATAATGCAACACTTGGCAATCTTAGGAAATGCAGGCCTCCTTTTCCCTAGGCCCCTAGCAATTGCTACTCTTGCTAAGTGGTTAATCCGGCACCGTAACCGAGGTCTATTACGTTTGGGTTTAAGAGAGAGTACGTAGAACCATATGATATTTACCTGCATATTGATTAATTTATAGACGGAATTAATAATCTATGCCAATAAATAAAATTGAAGTATCTGTTTGTAATTTCAAAATAACTGCTTTTTACTAAATTTATATGAAAGTATATACGACACTTATTAACAGGAAACCAATTTGAACATCTTTTGTCTGTCTTTTTGTTCCGGCTAATCTCCGAAACCATTGAACCTATTTTGACAGGAGATAGCTGATAGATGATAGACGATTACTGTTAGATAGACTATCTGAGATAGCTGACGTTGTAAGTAGTAACTTAGGCTACTAATTATATTTTACAAAAAATATTAACATAATATAATAACATCACGCCTGTATTCCCCGAAAGGTTAGGCAGAGGTGTACTAATGTACACTCAGAGTTCGCCGAGTATGTTTTTAGGTCCCATGTAATAGGGGGCGAGCCTATTTCCATTAATCGGGCACGAAGCCAAACTAATGAGATTTTCATAAGAAAAATCAATAACACTTTGCTCGACCTGGGAATTGAATTGAACCCTAGGCTAACGAGGCAGTACGGTTCCGCACAAATTGAATAATAAGCATTTTTATCTTCAAAATAACCGGCGGGCGACCGCCACGCCGTGGGTGAAAGCGGGGTCACCACAATACACCAACGGCATTCTGCAGTCCACGCGAGCGGAGCCGTGGGTACAGCTAGTTTATAATAAACGTTTAATAATTTTTTTTCTAATGATAAGCACAGTACAATTCAAAAACAATGGCGACCACCGAAACATTTGCTATTTATTAACGGTCACAGCTGTCATTCCTTCCTTGCTCAGAAATATACCTATGTATATTTTAGTTAAGCTCGAATTTCTACAGATAGGGAATTAGCCAGTTCGCGACTTAATTCTAACTACGGCAACAGCCCAAGCCGAGTTTCAGCCACTTTGACACCCTTGAGCATATTGCTACGCTTTCGTGGCTGAGTGATTTAAGCGCTCGCCCCCAAGCCATTGTGAAGCTATGAAAGCCGTCTGAATCTCCAGGGCCCATATGGCTAACGGAATAGTCACTAAAAAAATTATTGGATATTATATCTGGTCGACCAAGCTTTGATGCTTATCTTGCAAAAAAGAATAACACCTATCTAAGTAAATTTGGAATATAAAACATTATCTAAATATAAATTTCATCCAAATCGTTGGAGCCGTTTCCGAGAAACTAATTACATACATATATATATACACAGTGGTGGTCGTATAATTAGAAACACTACCCCAACGATCCTTGACATTATGTAAGATACTTCACCGCAATATATATATATGAATTGCTCACTTAATATAATAATATTAGATAGATAATATAAGATTCTAGTTTATTTATATTATAAGTCCAATTTGTATGCTGCAGGTCTCGTTATCATTTAAAAAATTAAAACAAAATACATTTTATTTAACTTTGTCAAGGTCATTTGAGTTTTTTATCGAACATTCCAGTCATCTACATTTTTTCGCTGCATATATGCCTTCTTAGGAGTTATGCGAAATAAAATATGTTGACTTTAGTAATATTATGTAGGTACGTGTCGAAGAGACTCGACTCGAAATCGTATCCGTAAATGACTAGGAAAAATATATTTAACATTCTGTAATAAAATCAAGTGACAATTTCGAATAACATATATGTTTATGCACACGAAAGATAAGTCTGTTTTATGAGATATAAAAATATAATTTACAAGGTCGATTGTGCTACAGTTGATAATAATATTTAAAACCTTTATCAGCATTATTAACATTTCGCTCGGAATTTAGTTTTATTTTATTCATACATTTTTTGCCGACCTTGACCTCCCCTACCCCAAAGAGCTCTGGAAATATTATTCACTGCAAGAACACAACACTAGGTTATTTGGCTTCGATCTTCTGTAGGATAGGGCCTGGAGGTATTCCACCAGTTGGACTGTTCTAAGTATACGAAAACTCCAAAGTAAGCGCCCTACCTCTCTTCGAAGCACCACGGTGTATTGTATTGAAGTTTAGTTTAGTTTAGGTGTATTGAGTAATACATTATTTACATTTTTCTTGAAAAACTTACCACAACTTACCGACTTCAACTCCAAAAATAAGAATAATTTTCCTAATAAAATATGTGGCAGACGAGTAGTTCGTAGGAATATCACATTGAGTTAAAAAAGGATATTTTTAAGTAAATTAAAGTAAATAAATAACGTAACTATTTTTAACTTTTAGTGCATTTTTCATATTAAGTATAAAGGTGTACAAATAAGTTTCTCGCCGTTTTTTAACACAAATTAAATATTTATTATAGAAGAACGGTAATATAAATTTATTTAAAATATTGCCCATCACTTGCAACCACTTTTTCCCATCTCTCAGGCAGCATTTGAATCCCACGTCTGAAGAACTCCTTGTCTTTTGAGGCTATCCACGAATCAACCCAATTTTTGGTATCCTCATAAGATGTGAACCGCTGCGCCGTCAGAGCATGTGCCATGGACCGGAACAGGTGATAATCGGACGGTGCAATGTCTGGTGAATACGGCGGGTGGGGTAACACTTCCCAATCAAGTGTTTCCAAGTACTTTTTCACGGGAGCCGCAACATGTGGACGAGCATTGTCATGCAGAAGAATAATTTTTTCATGTCTAGAATAGTATTGAGGGCGTTTTTCCTTCAGAGCTCAGCTCAATCTCATCAATTGCGTTCGATAGAGGGCTCCAGTAATTGTTTCGGTCGGATTAAGCAACTCATAATACACTACACCTAGCTGATCCCACCAAATTATTTCCACAAAATAAATTTCAACTTATAAAAATTATATTTTACCAATATAAAATCAATGATATTAATAGGTTATGTTGTTCTTGAATGTCCAAACTATTTTTTAAGCCGGTTATCATCTGCGAAAGCTAACCGAAACTCCGTGCCGCGCCATCTACAATAAAACGGCGGAAACTTATTTGTACACCTAATTTTGGAGTCTGTTTTGTTTTTGTGTAAAAAAAGTTTATTAATTCGACAGCTTCTGGATTTAGTCGTATCGAGCTCAAAGGAGGGTCACAGTGTTTTCGAACCTATTTTTGGGGAAAAAAACCATTAGTCAAATCTTTGACCACAACACGCGCCTACATTCATTAAAAAGTAGTAGATATATTATACCTTTTACTTAATTATAAAAATCTCGTTTCACGGTGTTTGTGGTCGAAAGGGCTGGACCGATAATTATACAAAAAAAATTACGTAGTTTTGGTAGGTATATGAGAATAGGTCATAAAGTATATATCAGATGGTAGGGATCGCGACCACCATACACATATTGATAAGCCTATCACTGATTTTCTTTTAATTTCTTGCGTTCCGGGATCACTCGGTATGTAATAAATAATACGCAGACAAAGTGCAACCGGTAGTTCCTGAAATTAGCGTGTTCAACCAAAAAAACAAACAAATAAACTCTTCAGCTTTATAATATTAGTATAAAGGTTTTGTGTAAATTGGCTGAAGTGTGTAGGTGATTGTTGAATATGCTGCTGATGTTCAGAGAGCCTTCATAGCACAGAAAAAAATGTTTTAGGGCAGTTGGTGGTATACCCCCAAGGGAGACATGCAGGCCCTTGTTCAAAAACCTACGTTTACTGACTTTGCCACATACGGAGGCAGCTAAATTATACTATTTCCATTTCTTTATTTTCTCGATGACAGTTCTAATTTGATAGTTGTAGTGTTGTGACCAAATAAGTAATGATATCAATCTGAATGAATATCGATATGAAATAAGTAGTGACGATTCATCAGATTTTGATTGAAATAAATAAATAAAGATTACCAATTATATTATTCTTATTTATTATCCAACTGGCCAACTCTCGAAATTCCTTCAAGTATTCGCTACGTAGGTTTTACTTGGAGCAATTGAATATTGGCTAGGTTTTTTTCTCTTTTTTTTTTTACTTAACATTATGCACACCTTGCATATACCTTTCCCTTGCTCCGTTGGAAGACTGGCAGAGAATGCTTTTTAGCATTAAGTCCTCCATTTGTACTTTTTTTTTTGTGCAATAAAGAATATAATAAAAATTTCCTGGCGTTATAACTATTTCGTTTCATTGTCGAGTACAAGTAAGTTGGCATTATCAATCAAGAATTTTTACGTGTAACATCTTGTAATGAAATATAGTATTAGTTAATAAATTTGTACAAAAGTATCCGGCAGTAGTTTAGTTTCTTACATTTGGTAAAAAAATATCTGGTCTGTTATCATGTTACGTTTATCGATATAGCTCCATCCCTATCAGTTTCTCCGACTCTGGTATAACCTTGTACGTGTGTAAACGTCATATTTTTATAAAATAATGCATACATAATGTAAAAAGGACGCTCGTTCAAGTTTTCACAGGAGCTGTCATCGAGAAAATAAAGAAATGGAAATGGTATAGTTAAGAAACTTCCGAACTTGTTCAAAACAGCTAGGGACATATTTCCCAGAAATACCAGTAATACTGACAGAATTGTCTTTCATAGAGCTCCAAAATCGCATTGTACAATAAGAGTTGTTATGCTATGTGTGGACGTATATATAATGCCGTCCCTTACGATATTAGGGAACTGCCAGTAAATTAAAGCTTTGGCTAATAGAAAAATCATTTTATTCTATCACAGACTTCAATAATATGGCATAATATTGTACGTATAGTTAGCTCCTCTAAGTAGGTGTAATATATACAATTTCAATAATGAATGTAATATAATAAGTATATTTTATGAGAATCAATTTAATTAATGTAATATGTTGTATATCGCATTGTGACTAAATGTACCCGGACTCGTGTAAGCATAGACCAAACATCTACCTGTAACCTGCATTTATGAAAAATAAGTTATTATTATAATAATATTATTATTAATATATATTAAAAAATCATGCGGACTGGGAGTTTTACTGGCGTGCGTCACGTAAACCAATCACCTAACTAGTTTTATGTATTTACAGCTGTGCCCGCGACTTCGTACACATTGTTATATTTCGTTTATGAAAAACAGCACCTAAATAAAAACCTCACCTTACCTCAGTCTCACTCCACGGTATTTGACTCGTATATAAGTTTTGAGAATACCTAACTATAATAATTTTAAATGGTAACGTTATGTTTTAAAATGTTATGTTTTGCAATCCTTTACGAAACACTAAGTTTATTTAATTTTTTTTTTTTTCGTTTTTGTCTTTATACGGGACGTGGCAATCTGTTCCTTTATTTATAAGTACATTAAGCCATTTTTATGTTGTATTCTTTTGACTTTCTTTTTTTTTTCCAGTGACTCCAATGAGTCTACCTTCATATGTTGTAGCTAGATGTGTTCTTACTATAACATTATGTTTGAGGTTGAGCACACCAAACCTTTTCAGTCGGTTGTGCACCACACTTCCTTCTCCTTCTAGCCCTGATGCCAGTATTTTAATGTGTTTTAATATTCTACTTTGATATTTTTTTACTGTATTCCACTATCTCCTGGTTAACAGTGTTGATATTAAAATCCATGAATATGTATTTATATTCAGAATGTTACGGATTGCTTTACTTTGAAAGCTTTCCTGTATTTCTATGTTGCTGTTACTAGCAGTCCCTCATAGCTGTATTCCGTATGGTCCAGATGGATTTTAGGATAACTTTGTATATCTTTAATTTGCAGGCAGGTAAAAGTTTTGATTTAGGTCCTATGAACCAGTACATGCTTCTTAATTTAATATCTAATTGCTTTAAGTTAAAAGTATAAGTTTAAGTTTATTTAATAACATTATTTTTATAACCCGTTATATATCCAGGGAATAATAACGCCTTATATTATGTCTGTTTAGTGTAATTTAATAAAAATCTTGATAGTGCAAACATTCCGAACAACGAAATCTATCGCAGAAAATTTAGGTCGAATAGATATTCATAATTATTTTAAACTTTTATCAATAACGTTAAAATCTGTCTAAAAACATTTAAAAATAATAATAAAGGTCTAACCTTAAATACAATTATTAATGTAAGCGTTTACAGAATATATAATTACGTGAGACAATAAAAATCAAATCAATTTCATGATAATTTAAAACAAACCGTAAAGCGCCATCTATGAATACTTTTGCAAAATAAAAATACATACCTTTCCATTTATTGCCTTTTTGAAAACTATGTTAAGATAAAATAATTTGGTATATTGTCACGTTGTTTCACTAAACATTTGAAATATATTACAAAATTACATATACAACATATATTCTGTTCTATATGTACATAGCCTAAACGTAATTTATAGACCATTTAAATGTCCATATGCGTAAAAATGTTTCCTAAACGTACCTTCAGACTATTAACTCACCTTACCTCACCTCACCAGCACGTAGGGAGGGAGGAAGTGTCAATAGTGGGGTGGTAGTGCTATTTGTCCGACTGGATCGCGACTCGCGAACCACCATACATGTGGTGAAATTTCCATCATAGTGACTCGCTTTTGCGTGTCGCGTTTCGGGATCAGCCTGTTCATATCCAGATAAACTAATGACAGTAGCGACCGTCGATGGATTACAATCTCTTGGTAGTCGTCGTTGTATTAGGATTGTTCTGTGCTTACCACCAGAGACGGTACCGATAATTTGCCGTGCTACTATTAAAAAAAAACTATAAATGTACCAAATTTCATTAAATTCGATCCAGTAGTTTTTGCGTGATTAGCGTTCAAACATACAGACAGTCAGACAAAAATTTAAAAAACTATTGAGATAAAATATATTCAATGTACAGAGTTTGAATTTAAACTATTTTATTATAAGTATAGATTACTCTGATGCCCGTGCGAAAAAGATATCTGAGAATATTATTAGGTTTCGTTAAACCTGTTGATGCGTGAAATAATCTTATGTAATAATTTACTATATATGTTCTAGGGTATTGAAACATCCATTACCCCAAAAAAAGGTAAAAATAAGAATTATTATAATTGAGTAAATTTATTATCACTATCATAATTATGTAAATTAAAATTATAATTTGTGTAAGCAGGTTTTTGCATATGCAATTAAATGAAGCTTTGATAACTGATAAGTGGCTATCGTCCATTTTTGTATTATAAGTAATATAAACATTTACTTTAAATAATATTCTACGCATCTTAAAAGATAAAGACTGGACTTACCGATTATATTTTTTTTTCATCAAACCACTCTGGTAATTCCGTTATTATATCTTCAGGTTTTACATCGTCTGATGGTTTCTCTTCTGTATCTTTAGAGAATAAACCATCTACAAACTCTTCCGCTGCAATGAAGCGATAACCGTTAATTATTGATTTGTTTAAATTAGAAGTCACAATTGATTGCGACCTACAATTTCACCTATGATATATTTATTCGAACAACTCTCCACTGGACACGGTTCGCGTCGCCAGCTCACCTCTCACGTCGTTCTCACTTCCCGTATTTGCTTGCCAGCTTGTTTGACGTTCACGGATACTGTTCCGCTCCATAAAGTCGTAGCGTAAAGTTATATACCCTATAATCTTCCTAAATAACTAGGCTATAACAATATTCAACTCTCGAACTCTCTTTAATTATATACTAACAAACCCTGGTAAGCGTTGCTGTGCCATTTTGGAGTCCCAAAGGAACATCGATCCAAATGCTACCAAACTTTACAGGATCACCCGCTGGGCTAATATGAGGATTAACTGAAAATATCATCAAAATCGCTCCAGCCATTTTGAAGTCTATAAGGAACGTAAATACAAACATTCATGTTTATGGGATTGTTTAAAAGAAGAAAACATGTTTCATGGCAACGAGACAGTAGTTTTCTGAAGTACTAAAAAATACGTGGAAAATAAAATAATTGAAAAGAAGCGGGATAGCAACAGTAAACCGTTTATACTGGTTCAAGATTGTTCGAGGCAACCCACTGAACCCGATGAGAAGAACAGTCTGACTGGAGCTTGTCGGATTATGAGCATGATCGTTACCAGGTCTCATACAGGCAGCGATAACATTAGCCATGCGAGGCTTGGGGTGGCTATTTAGAGGAGGGTGGAGGTCACTGGGGGCAACCCCAAATAAACAGACATCATTCTCACTTGGGTTGTCGGACCGAACTACTTGAACTTAACTACTACTGCTACCCCCCCCCCCCCACAAGCTTTGTGATTCCGTCATGAAAACATCAAGTAAAATCCTAGAGTCTCCGATAGTCTGTCCTAATGTCTCTCTCTTCGACATGTAAATTATGATTATTATTAAATTAAATTATGCTAGAGCTGTATGTATATCTTTTTTTTTTATTTCGAGCACGCGCCTTCCGATAATAAACCGTCGGATCTAAAAATGATGAAAATTACGAAAGCAAGACAAAATAATTGATCGTGTACAAATAATGATTGAATACAAAATTTGAATAGGAATTTTTCCACATTATTTAAATTTTGAGCTTAAAATGTATTTTCAGTTATTATCGACCAACAATTTGCCAATACTTAACATTTTATTAAATCCAAGCAAGTACTTGTTGTTAACATTGTCCAAGACGCATAATTGTATGAGTAATATATGTAGGTACATATATCATATCAATATTAATTACATGTTACCTAATTGCATTCTTTAAACTGTATTCAAATTTAATAAACCACAACTATATTATATTATTTATTTAGCATTTATTGTTTTTATAACAAGTAATTAATTTACTATTGGATGAATAATTTTCATAATATTATTTATTTGTAATTAACGCTTTCCCTTTCACACATGTATTAAATAAAATAGATTACACTTACGACTCAAATCCATATTCCAATAAAATTCCTTTGACGAAATTATCAAGAATAATAAATTTAAATCTTTCTAGACGAAACGCAACGAAACAGACTTTACAACTGTTCGCTGCACACGTAACAACTGAGTGAACGGGTTAAGGTTACGTTAGCTAAATTACTTCTTATACCTATAAATGACATTAATGTTTGATAATATATATTGTGTTTTCCCATCAATATTAGTAATAAGCCTACAAACATATTTAACACCTCATTAATAAAATGCAATCAATCGTTTTCTAAGTAAATTTGTTAAATAGTTTCTTGCTTTATTAGAAAATGGTAAACCTAGGACAAATGTACCTATTAATCTTAGCTTACTGTGTAAAGTATTTATATAAGAAGCATCTTAATAAAAAGGTCAAAATCATTTTCTACGATTTTCTAGGGCCAATTTTTAAATATGGTTACGTTTTTAAAACCAATTCATGTACCTACATGCTAAGATGTTTTTATAAGTGTAGAAGCGTTACCCGCGCTCTATTTTGGCAATATTAAAGTCTGGTAATTGCCTGATATTCTCTTAGTCACGTATTATCCAGTGTCACGGTTGCACATAAATACAACTCAAAATATATATTAATTTCGTTCTAACAACAAAAGTAACATATTAGGTCTTTTACCTATGAAATTGCCGTTTTGTATGAAAAAATTGAAACGAATTTTTTTCATGTATTTTTTATTTGTATTAATCGAAGTAATCACCCATGCAATCAATGCATCTTTGCCAGCGCAGTGGCAGTTTATTGATGCCCTTCTTAAAAAAATCAGCTGGACGGGAGGCAACAAATTCTTCAAAGGCATTTTGTACTACCTCTCGGGTATTGAATTTTTTTACCGCCAAGGAGTTATCCAAATTCTGGAAAAAGTAGTAGTCTGTAGGCGCAAGGTCTGGTGAGTAGGGCAGATGACGGAGAACTTCCAACCCCAGTTCTTGCAACTTGGAGACCGTCTGCTGTGCAGTATGTGGTCGCGCATTGTCGTGCAGGAGCAACGGAGGCGAGCGATTGACCAATGCTGATTGGAGATGTGCCAGCTTCTCCATCATTGTGTTCAGTTCTTCACAGTACACATCTGCAGTAATGCTCACCCCGTTTGGTAAGAAACTGTGATGAATCACACCGGCACTAGACCACCAAACAGTGACCATCACTTTTCTAGGGGTAAGTTTTCGTTTAGGGCATTGTTTAGGTGCTGAACCAGGATCCAACCAACTTGCTGAGCGCTTGCGGTTATCAAACAGAATCCATTTTCATCGCAGGTAACAATGCGGTTCAAAATTCCTTCATTTGTGTGTCTGTTGAGCAGTGCAAGGCACGTCTCGACGCGTACTTCGCGCTGGTGATCATTGAGTTCGTGGGGCACCCATTTGTCTTGCTTTTTTACCTTGCCAATTTGACGCAAATGGACCAATATTGTTTTGACGCTAACGTCGAAAGCTGCTGCTAATTCAGCCGTAGATTGTGTATCATCAGCTTCCACAATCGCCTTAAATTCGTCATTGTCGACCAAAGTTTTCGGACGACCGCGAGGTTCATTTTTCAGGTCGAAATTCCCAGAACGGAAGCGAGCAAACCAATAACAGGTGGTGCGTTGGTTTGTAGTGTTAGCTCCATAAACGTCGTTGATGTTGCGTGTCGCTTGTGCCGCGTTGCTGCCACGACGGTACTCATATTCCATAATTACTCGAATTTTTAACGTATCCATGATGACAAAAAATATTGAAATGCGATGAAAATGTAACACTAATCAATAAACAAATTACTACTTTTGGAAAAAGAATTCCATGTTTTTAAAATAAAATTAATTTGAAATTAGAATTCTTAGCCAAACTAAAATTATTTTGATTTGAAATGGTCAATACTGCAGAACGGCAATTTCATAGGTAAAGAAAGACCTATTATAATGTCTTTCATATTATTTCCTTGTTATTCTTACTATATAACTGAAATCAATACTTATAATTTGTATTTTTAGTTTAATTACGCTGTTTTTAGTACACTGATGTTCGCTTATGACGCGTCTATATAATATAAAATGTCATTGCCTACATGTGATTTTGAAAGCGGTTACATTTAATAATAATAATAAATTTTATTTCTTATGAAGGAACGAAAATACAAATACAGCATACCCTGATACCCAAACTAAGAAATCCTGTATCTTGGATAACAGGTTTTTTTACAATCTAATAGAACACAAATAAAGAAAAATAAAATAAATAAAAGACATCGTGCGGCGTAAAAAAAAAAATTACAACTAAACATTATTCTCTATGGAATCTACTTATTTATAATATATGAACATTTAATACAAATATACTTCTTATAAACTAACTACCCTGTGAGTGTTATAGGAGTGTGCGAGATGTATAAGAGTGCATGGGTAAATAAGAATAGGAGGATGATTGTAAAGTTAGAAAAGCTCTAATTGCAAGAATTGAAACTTTGGATGATAGGTATATTAATTGGCTAACAAGAGCTGTTCGTGTCATTATAGTTCAGTGTAAAAATCCATTCTTTTAATTTCATTTAATATATATGTTTATTTAGTTGAAAAATATTTAATTTTTTATTTACTTTATTATAAATTCTAGAAACAAGGAAAAAGTTTTTTTTTGCAAATTTTGTCTTATGTTTTGGCAGAGTAAACAAACTGATTTCTACGGCTGTTAAAATTATCATTTTCAAAAAAAACATTCAGAGTGTTTTCGTAATGTTTTAACAAATAATTCTCTCGGTGATAACACCTCACAATCAGAGGATTAACTTCAAAACAGCTCTGTGAAATTTCTCTAAATTTAGCATGGCAGGCTTAGATGCACCACCCCATGCCGGTATGCAATATGTCAAAAGAGACTCGCATAGAGAAAAATAAACAGTCTTAAATGTGCAGATATCTGCAGTTTCTTAGTTTGAAAAAAAAAAGATATGTCACCTTCCGAAGTCTGGTCTTTTTATTTTTATCAATATACAAGTTTTTCTATATGATTGTACCAGTTTAAATATTCGTCCAAATGAATCTCTAAATATTTAATTTGATTTGATCTGGTGAGCGACATACAATTACATATAAAATTCTGATTACAAGTTTGTTCTTTGATACTGATTCTGATTGTGTCATCAGCCGGACGGGAATGTGGCCCTAAGCAAAATGCTAAGTATTTGCTCTTTTCAATATTACGAGTAAGTGTATTAAACAATAAACACTCCATAATAAGTCTTAACACTGTCTCTGCACGAGATAGAGCTACAGACTACGTCTTACCGTTCACTAAGAGTGCAGTATCATTGGCGTATGTGAACACCTGACATTGAGGAGAGGAAATATTGCAGAGATCATTAACGTTAATTTGAAAGAGAATTGGATCGAGAATACTACCTTGTGGAACGCCAACTATGATTTGGGCTTTAGAGCTCAAACATTTATCTATAAGCACCCTCTGAATGCGGTCTAAAAGGTAATCCTTAAAAATGTTTACCGTGTGACCACGAACACCGATATTTCCAATTTATTATGTAGTGTCAATACGGACAGAATCAAAAGCTTTGGAAATGTCTAAAAATATTCCAATACACTTCCATAGATTGTTGGAAATGTAAATTCATTAGTAGTCGTCGTCGTGCTTTTGAGTACCGCGCTTCTGCTTGTAGTTTTTGGAGAGCACTACGTTACAAGTAATTTTCGGTAGTCTTAGTTGGATTTTGCCTTGCATTGTATAAAGTTGAGTCGGTGTCCCAGGATTTTTGTTGAACTGATTGCTTGCGGTGCTAGTGGCCTGCAATTTGAGGCGGTTACACCCACGTATATAAAATTCACTCTACACACACGCATACTTCACAATTGGCCGTCCAGGTCGCTGGGGTGCGGTCAGGGATACCACCCGCACCTGACGAGGTGAGTCTACTTTTGTTTGTAATCTATCCCTGCGTATCGCAGCAATAGGTTCGAGAGGGATCGTGATTCGCGAATCTAGCGCCCAGCGTACGTCACGCGAATAGTACGTCGCGAACCGTCTCGAACACTGATTGTCAGAGATAATTTTATTACGCGTGATAAATTGTACTAAATTATTATATAAAATTCTTTCTAATATTTTACATAGAGACGATAATAAGCAATTGGCCTGTAGTTATTTACATTATGTCGATTTCCACATTTAAAAATCGGGTGAACTATGGTTTTTTTAAATACTATAGGAAATTTTCGTGTGGTTATAGATAGGTTATAAATATGGGCAATCAATGGACTAAAAATTACAGATGCACACTTGAGGGCAAATATTGGTATATTGGCAATATACAAGCCTGTGTATTTTGGCTTACATTAAGCAATGCAGTGGGTTGATAACATTCCAGGTGGTCTTTGGATTATTTTTGACCTTATTATTTATTTTCTTTTATATTCAGTTTTCAGGTTTTTAAGAAGGGTAAGGCAGAAGTTACGATAGCGTGTATAAGTGATTTTTAATATATTATTATTTGGACTTTTTCTTGATTGTAAAAGCAAATTATCACGATTTTTAAGACACCGTAAAAGTCCAGATGTTACTCATGGCTTAATAGATCCTATTTTTACGTGAGATTTTTTAACAGATGTATTTTTCTCTATTATTACCGAAATATTAGTTACTAAGTATTCGGCTGCAAGATTTGCATCGATAATTGTGTACATGTAAAGAAAATCAAATAATTCTATGTCTCATAGGAAATCAGAAAAATTAATATTTTTAATAGTTGATGGGGGGCTTATAGTTGATACCTGTAGTTTGCGTGAAAAAAGGACAGGTGAATGATCATTAATGTACGTATCAATTATGAGGCTTTAATATTTATGGGTTGTTTTTACAATGACATGATCAAGACAACTATCAATCCTTGTTACAGTGGGGTGAGCTGGAAGCAGACCGTCTCTGGCAGTCAGACTGAGATAATCATTCTTGTTTGAATTATATCAATATTGATGTCACCGACTATAATAATATCTCTAGATGATTTATTATTAGAGAGTATTTGCTCCAAACTAATCAGGAATCCATCTATTATTCTTAACGCTGGTAATCGCTATAAAGCTATAATGATCATATTATTAGATCCGATTTTGCATATTAAACAATTAGCTTCCACGAAAGACGGCTCTGTGACTAAACATTTAATGTTTATCATACACTCTATCGATTGGTGCAATACCATAGTGTCTGTTTTTAGCATTTTTGATTGATTCGAATCCCAGTACACAGATAAGCTTTGAATGCTGTTATTATAATTTTAAATAAATAAAAGAATGTTCCCTTTGAGTGTAATTTGATATCTTCAATATTTAATATACTTTTCCTCCATGTCCCATTCTTTTTTTCCCAACCTGTATATCTATATAAATACCATCACGGCTGTATTTGCTGAAGGGTTAGGCAGAGATGTACTAATGTACACCCGCAGTTCTTCGAATATGTTTTTAGGTCCTATATAATAGGGGGTGAGCCCATTGCCATTAATCGGGCACAAAGCCAAACTCCGAGCTGGTACTGAAAATTTCATAGAATAACCCAATAATACATTGTTCGACCTGGAAATCGAACCCAGGACCTCGAGCGTAGCAGTCAGTCTTTGTTTTTTTAGATAATATCTGTACGATTGTTAAACTGTGATATCGGTTAACATTTATAATGTTTTAAGTTGGATATTATCAAAGCTTATACGGGTCAAATACCATAAGGTGAGGTGAGGTTTTTATTTAGTTCGTTTTTTTTTTCATTCACGAAATATGCCACGTGGACGAAGTCGCGGGCACAGCTAGTAATATTATATAAAAGTATATAGTGAGTCTGATTACACATATTTCTGGAGAAGCAGGGACAGCACTGCTACCCGTGAGCATGGGGTTGGATTCGCAGTCAGAACTAGCATGTTGCCATCCATAGAGACACCTGTATGTATTTCTGAGCGAATCAAGGTGTAGAGTAATGTTTCAAAACTAGCCTGAAAGCAAAAGTCCTGTTCTGTTACACCATACACGTACTATAAAGCACTCTTCTAACTTTTCGTTTGTTTAACTTCATATGTTAAAACACTTTTGAAAGAAAAAACTTGGATTTTTTTTTTATATAGATTCGGCATGAATACTTTGTATGTGAGTAAAAACCAACTGGGTGTTTTAAATGGAATGAATTTAATGAATGAAGTTATTTTTTTTCTCTGACACATAGGTCCAAATACAAACGTTAGTAAAAAATAACTTTCAATAGGGCTCTCAGCCGCGAAAGTTTTGGACAACTCACGCACAAGGGTGCCAAAGTGGCCGGACCTCGGCTTGGGCAGTTGTCGACATTGCGAATAAGTCGCGATCTGACTAATTCCCTATCCGTAAATTCGAGCTAACTATCATATACTCATATGCACGTTCCCCTCCTCCTGGGAGGAAGGAGGGAACCATGCGTATGTGTATTTAGTGATCGGAATGGTTTTTCTACACTAACTAGCGCATTAGTCTAACTAGCGCAAAAAAAGAAAAAAAGGTCCCTTACAGAACCTATGTACCTGTGTGGTGTGCACGTGTGTGTGTTCATACGTGTATAATGTTGTGTGTGGGTAGCTAAGTGTTGCACGTATAGTGTCACTCGTATCGCGCGGCCAGCTGCCTGACCCAAGGGCTTCACACCAAGGAACGGACCTAGGCTTGGGTTGCCACTAGAGAGGGTGGACGTGGCGGGTGTAGGGGAGCGAAGTTCACCGCCCGTCCTCTGCGGAGAGGACGGTGGTTATTCGTAGGCTTGGGCCACCGGCGCGCTCTGTTTGGAGAGACGGTCGAGTAGTACGCGATACGACGCGACTTTATCGTCGGGGTCGGTGAAAATGTTTCGCGGTCGGCGTTTTTTCCGTGAGGCGTTATACTGGCGGCGATTTCTCCGTGAGGCGGTAGGAGTAGGGACATTAGTAGCGGCTGCTTTAATTAACGGGTTGACGTGATTCAATGCGGTATCGAAGTAAGATCGCGACAGGAATCTGACGTAAGAGTGAATCCGTTCGCATGTATGGAAGGGCACCGGTATGAGGGTCGAGAAATCTATTCTGAATAGTTTGTAACTGTTTGAAATTAGTTTTAGACATATGTGCGAACGCGGGGCAACTATTATGTCATGATCGGACGGAAGGGATGACCCTTAGACAGATAGGTAGATATGATAACACTGGATCCGAGATCAATTCCGATAACAACAATTAAAAATTTAATAGTTAGTTAAATAACCTCACGGTGTTTTTAGGGTTTCTGTAACTCTTATGTTTTTTTTTCCAATTTCTCAGTTTCCCATCAAATTCCACAATTAAGTTTTGTTATACACGATTATTTATGATACTATAAACAATAAAAAAAAATTGAATGCAGAATTGTTGAATTAAAGTTTTCTAAAGTTTCTAAAAATTACTATGAAATTAGGGTAGCCAAAAATGCCAGTAATTAATAAAAAAATATTCAAATATATGTATATTAGTAGTAGTAGTAAAAATATATTTAGGAAATTTTTTGAACATTATTTATGTTCGTTAGTATGTGTGTAAATTAAGGTAGGTATGTTTGCAATCCCACAATTTTCTCAATATTCATAATGAATCAATTCTTTATTAGAAAACTTTTAGTAAATAATAAGTAATTGCAATTTGTCGAAAAAAAAAAAATACAATTGCAAGAAAAATTTTCTAATGTCACGTAGCGTTGATAGAAATGTTCTAATCTTCGTAGTACAAACAACATTTTAGCAAAATGTAATAATAACCTTTGCTAAAACTATCCAGGGAGTTTTTGTGGCAATTTAAAATTCAAGTTCCTTGTTATTATTTTAATTCACTTCACTTGAGCATGATAATCAAAACTATATCACGCAAAATGTCACAAATATTACAAAACATAGGGTCAAATAACTCTAGTTTATAATATAAAATAAAAACGATTGCATATTAGTTTATGATCTCGCCAAAAACCTTCTCATGGTCCCCTTGCATACAAATATAACTTATACTAGCTGTGCCCCACGGTTTAACTCGTGTTAATATTATCCGACAAACACCGCAACGCCAACGCATCTCATAATTGTTCTATGCTTTCAAATAACATGCTATAAAAAGCAAAACTTAACTTCATAAAATTGTTTTTATTATGAAGTAACTTTTGTTCTTAAGGATTATTAAAACATGTCTAAAAATAATTTTTATATATCACTTTTTCATTTTTAACAATTGTTTGTCACAAAATAGCTTACTGTGGCTTTTGTGTAAGAGATAGGCATATACTATCGCTGATTTTTTTTAGATATACTAAGGACTAATATTTTTGTAGAACATTGTATTTACGTACAGGGTGGGCCAGAAAGATTTGCGAATTTTAAAAAAACAATTTAAAAAACTAAATAACACATACACATCTTTATTTTAATTAAAATAGACATCTAAGAAATTTATTTCTTAAAAATTACATCATTCAGGTGTGCACCATCTCGCTGCAAACATTCCTCGAATCTAAACCTCAAATTGGTAAGAACTCGCTGAAACATTGGGCGAGGAATAGCTGCCATTTCTTCTCGGATATTTATCTTCAACTGGTTAATCGTGGTTTAGTAGTAATGACAATTAACGATTAATAACAAGTAACAATGAAGAGATTTTGTAATTTAGCCTAATTAAAATTCTTGCTGGAAGTGACTTCCCTTATTGCATATAAAAAGACGCATTGTTTTTCGTTGAGACTTAATTATCTATCAAAGTAGTCAAATTATTCCGTATTGCATTTGCTGCGTTTATAATTCTTGTTTTGAGTTTTTCCGCGGATAACATAGGCGAGACGTCGTAAACTAGGAATTTCATGTGACCCCAGACATGGAAATCAATCGGCGTTAAGTCCGGACTCCTCGCAGGCTACGGTATGGGTCCTCCTCTTCCTATCCAATAATTAGGAACATGTCTATCGAGCCATCGCCTAACATTGACACCAAAAAGTGCAGGACATCCGTCTTGCTGGTATATCAGGTTCTGCCTTGTAGCCAAAGGCACGTCTTCGAGAAGGTCAAACATTTAATTTGTCAAAAATTATTCGTAAGCTGTAGCATTTAGATTGCTCGCTAAAAATGTGGTCCGATTAAATTGTCGTCAATTATTCCCATCCACACATTGACGGAAAAACGGCGTTGCGACCCTTATGGCCTCTTTTTATTAGGATTTTTATGCACTTTTATACTCCAATAATGTTCATTGTGGTAGTTAGTAATCCCATCTTGATCGAATTTGGATTCGTCGGTCCATAGAATTTTTTTCGAAAAAGACGCATCTTCTCGCTCGAGGACTCACCCCTTCCAGCATATATACTGACTCGAGGCTCATGTGCTACATTCATATGTATTCCATTCATTATTAAGTTTTTCTTTTTTTTCTTTCTATTTGTTCTTTTTTTATTTTCTTTTGTTTTGTGTGTGTAACAAATAAATGTCTTTTCTTTCTTTCTTCTAAATCCGCATTTACAAATCTACATAAAGATACTCTATTTTCAGGGTCATCTTCGTGAATAACTTCCAGAGGAGTATAATGGTAAGGATAGAATCCTACATTAAGCACTGTAGACCTCGCTTTCCATTGTGTTACAGAGAGTCGTGTGACGACGGTGTTTGTCGAAATTGTTGGTTCATCGATAAATTCTTGCAGAATATCCTCTTCGTAATTCATAACATAGACTGGGGGTCTTCCGGCATTAATTTGTCGTCTCTGAACACTACCATTTTCTCGGATTCGCCTGTACATTTTATTAAAAACTGATACATAGGGTAACCGGCGATTAGGAAACCGATGCGAATAATCTTGACGAGCAGCTTCATTGTTACCGTTGCAAAAGCCGTTACAAAATACAATATCGGCGTATTCTTCATTTGTGTAATTTTGAAACATACGCTGTTCATTTTGATCGAGTAAATTAAAAATTAAATAAAATTAAAAATTAAACTATAATCGTGAGTGTATTTACTTCACAAAACACGGTGCCAATTTGTAAAACAAGACCAATGCACACGTGAAAAATTTTTGACAAAAAGAACTCTTTAAAAATGTTGTTTTTTTCTTATCCTGCCAGTTTGCTTTCTGCCGTGGCTTAGGTACCTACGCATTAAACCTATTTGCAAGATATTCAAACAGCGATTTTAGGTTTAGTTCGAGTAAGAATTTCCTCCTGCTTCCTTGGTAATCATTTTTTTTTCAGTTTATTTGAAATAAGTTCCTAGTAATTGTTATGCATTTTTGGAGAGGTAAAAATAGTTGTTTTTAAAATAATCTGTAAGCCCAGTTTCATAACGTTGTTTTTAAGGCTTTATAGTGCAAAAAAAATTAAAATAAATAATCAAATAGAATCGTTCTTCGTCTCACATTTTTAAATTTGGACCGATAATTATTGTTTTGAAAAAATGAGATTTCAATTTATACTAAAAAAAATTATGTTGTTTTTTTACTTATTTTGAGAAAATTTAATAAACATGATAACTCAAAAATGGTTCACTTTTGTATAATGCATATGGGGGTGAAATTATCGCAAATAGTCACTCCTAATCATCTCCTAACGTGAATACGTCGTATTACCAACCCTGTATATTTTTATAACATACATAACATACCATCACGCCTATATTCCCTGAAGGATTAGGCAGAGGTGTACATTTGTACACCCACAGTTCGCCGAGTGTGTTTTTAGTCCCATGTAATAGGGGGCGAGCCTACTGCCATTAAACGGGCACGCAACCAAACTCCGAGCTGCTACTGAGAATTTCATAGGAAAACCCCAATAACAATTTGCTCGACCTGGGGTTTGAACCCAGGAACTCGCTCATAGCAGTCGCACTTACGACCACTAGGCTAACGAGGCAGTTTAGTTTATTTTTATATACTTATATATATATTTTTTTTTTTTTATATTTTGTGTATTTTAAAGATACTCGGCAATTAATGTTAATTCTCTGTGCTTAAACTGCATAACTGTGGCTAAACTACTCTGTTGTTGTGCCTTTTTTAGGTTTCTTCCTTTTATCGCTTCATATAGTTAAATTTCGGGAGCACTGCCGAGGGTTTTTAAAAAGTCTAAGACAAGACTGATTCTCAAGAAGCTTTATTAAGAATGCTTTTATTTGTTACAAATGTCTCTTTTATAAACTCTTATTCTATAAACACAAAGTGGGGCTGTTTACTATGAAATAATGAGAAATATGTCGCAATACATTCAGTCAAAACACCAGGTGTCTATCAGTAGTTTGCAGACATAATATGGGTTAAAAACGTAACATCAGCATTTCTAACGTATGTACCAATTAACAAGACGTAATAAGAGAGGGTACAGACTGCATAACTCCTCCCCCCTCAAGTTCGAAATTATCAGAGGGATGATTATCACTATGATTATTTCGATAGCAATAATTTTTACAAAAACTGAGCTTATATACTAAGAATACAAGAATTAATAGAAATATAATCACATATAACAATAAAGTTCCGGCACTAACACTTTTTACATTAATAATTCTTTCACTTGATGTTTTTAGTTCACTTTCACTGATTTTTAAAAGATTATTTAAATGTTGAAGATTTATTAATTCACTGTTATCCAAATTGATGGGTTCACGTTGCAATTGTTGCTCAGTAATTGTTATTTCGGGAAGATTAATAATCGGTAATTTTGACATCTTCAAATTACTCGTAGTAATATGGTGAGCTTTTAGCGTAATTTCACCAATTTTAACATCGCAATGGTCATCTAGGACGAGGAAGTATGTCCCTTCTATATTTTCTTTCGTTATTTCGTCGTTACAAATTTTTGATAATATATTCTCAGCGTTACTATGAAGAATCCATCTCTCTTTTCCAATTGGTTGTATCTTAATGGTCTTGATTTCAACTGGTACTGGATGACAAGAACTCGTATTCGAAGAAAATTGAATTAATGCTGTTATGCAAGTGTCTTCTGAAGTTGTTCGAGAATCATCCTCGTGACACAGGAACATTTCGTCGTGAAGTTCATTACAAGGTAAAGTGAGCGAGACAAATTTAGACCCTTTTACTAATAGGTAAGGAAATTTAGGAATAATGATGGTGGTATGATTAGAAGGATTGGTCATAGGTATTGGAATTGCTCTGTAGTATGTATAAATTTCATCTCTAATTATTGGTATATCTAAAATGAATGTTATTTGACTTCCTTTTGTATAAGCTTTAAGCTCTATACATTGCTCTATTTTAACTAAATTGTCATAACTTACTGGATACACAAGTTTGTAGAATTTCTCTATCTTTTTTAACAATTCTAATAATTCATTTGAGTTTATAAGAGATTGGTGTAATATTTTTAATTTACTGAATGCCAGAGAAGTTTCAATTTCATTCAACCGAATGTAGAGTAGTTGAAAATTATGGAAAAATAAATTATAAACATTAATAAAATTATGGGTAGTTATATCAATATTAGTTTGATTTATTAATTTTTTTATTTCTCGTAACTCTTTATCTATTCGAATGAAATTGTCCTTCGTGAAATTTGTTATCTTTATCATTGATTCAGAAATATCTGATATTAAGGTTACCTTTTTAATGAGTGTATTTTGGCGTGTCGTTAGAGAATCAATCATATTTTCATATCTTAAAGCATCATTATGATCTAAGTTACCAGTTATAAGCTTAATAATAGATCCAAGAGGATTGAGAAGTCCACGTTTAATTCTAGTTGATGGAGATAACTGTTCTAATTTTTGAATACTAATATTCATTACATAATTCGTTTGAAGCTTTACATTAAAAAGTTGAACATTAGATGTTTCATTATCAAAATGTGTTTTTAAATATTGATTAAATTTAGTATATCTTTTTATATTGAATTCTAAATCCTCACGTATCAGACTTAAATCTAAAATCTTAATTATTGTCCACTTATCATAACTTACACTAGCTTGACCTTGTTTCACAAGGACTATACCGGGATTTTTATCGATTCTGTGAAGTTGAAGGGCGTGAATCCTGATGATCAGAGCCAGGAGCCCGAGGAGGTACCTGCGAAGGTCGTTTTATATCCTTAATAGGCACGTTTGTTTTTCGAGTTTTCATTTTTACAGGACAGATATTTCTGTCAATTTTACCATATACTTGTGCTTTTTGATAACGCGGTTTATCTTTACTTCGCCTTGTATTAACACCTTTTACAAATATAGTGTCCTCTTCTTGAATATCAAATGATGTTTCACCACCACGTTTTGTTTTAATCTTTTCTTTATTTTCAATTACTTTGTCTGTTAAATATTTATAAAGATATTTCGTTCGTTTCATATGATCGTTTACTAATTGTTGCGTATATTGTTTGTTAAAGTTTACTTCAAAAGTACTATTAGAATCAGTGTGTCCAAAAACTACTTCAAATGGTGTAAGACCAGTCGTTGAGTGAATGGTTTGATTGTATGACATAATTGCATAAGTCATAACGTTAGCCGCGTCAGTTATTTTATGTTCATATTTAGCGATACGATATATTTCTAAAATAGTTGAATGGAATCTTTCAATTAAACCCATAGAATTAGGATTATGTGGAGTGCTTATGTGTAATTCTATTTTATAAAATTGTAATGTTTCTTTTAAAAGTGTATTGTTGAATTCAGTACCAGAATCAGCACTGATCTTATTTGGTACGCCATAAAATGAGAAAAATTTAATTAAGGCACGAACTACTTCAGGTGTAGAGCGATTGGATATTTCAAAAGCCTGACCTAGTTTACTGAAAGCATCTATTATGGTAAGGAAGTAGCTTCCTTCTATAGAGAATATATCTATAAATATTTCAGCAAAAGGTTTTGTTTGAGTTTGCGTTAACATTAATTCTGGTTTTAAAGGTTTGCGATCATATTTTAGAGTTTTACAAGTTTCACAAGAATTGATTACAGAAGCGACTGTTATATCCATATTTGTCCAAAAATAATTACGCTTTAATTTCATAAGAGTTTCTTTGATTCCACGGTGACTTGTTTTACCTTGATGATAAGCAAGTATAGTGGCACGTTGCTCTTTTTCATCACCTAAGTATATAACTCTTTTAGTACATTCATATATTTTGACGGTATCTTTTTTAAATAGTTTTATCACGGCATTTGTAAATTGTTTACGGTGAATTTCGCTCTCAAAGTAAAAGAAATATTTAATTTTAGGTTTTATATATTCTAAAAGAAATTTCTTAACAAGGTTAGTGTTGTTTACAGGTAAATGTACTTCCAAAATTTTTTGTTTTTCATGTGATAAGTCTTTTATTGATAATTGGTTTCTGTTCCAAGTAAAAATAAGGATTTGATTAGGTTTTGTGTCGATGGCTTCTTCAATAATGGGAATACCATTCGTATCAATATCTTCAGCAGAATGTATGGTTTCCGGTAATGAACAGGCAGTAATAGTACTGGATGAAGGAGAACGAATTGGGTGAGTTAAAGTCTTATCGGAATCTGAAGGAATAGTTAACGTTTCTGATGAGTCTGAAATTAGTATTGGACTCTCAGATCGTTCAGTGTCACTCACGTTTACTCGTAAGGACATATCGTCCTTTAATATATTTAATTTAATTCGTGATAGAGCATCAGCATTACTATTTTGTTTACCGTTCTTGTATATTATGTCAAAATCGAACTCAGCTAGTCTCAATTTCCATCTAGTAAGTTTACTATTAGGTTCTTTCAGTGAATTTAACCATGCTAAAGGTCTGTGGTCAGTAAATATTGTGAATTTGCGTCCATACAGGTAAGGACGGAAGTGTTTTACTGCCCAAACGATGGCTAACAGTTCCTTTTCTATTGTACTGTAACGTGTTTCTGCATCATTAAGAGTACGACTTGCATATGCGATAGGTTTTTCATTTCCAACTGATCCTTGTGAAAGGACAGCGCCTAAAGCGTAGTTTGACGCGTCTGTTGTTAAAATGAAGGGTTTAGAAAAATCAGGAAACTGTAATATAGGAGCATTCACTAGTAGCTCTTTACATTTTTGAAAAGCTTGAACATATGATTCATTAATTTCAATTTTATTTTTCTTTTTCAAACACGATGTAAGGGGTTGTGTAATTTTTGAAAAATCCTTTATGAATTTTCGGTAGTAGCCTATCAGGCCAAGAAAACTTTTAATTTCAGTGGATGTTCTGGGGAGTGGGAAGGCAAGTACTGCCCTGATTTTATCATCATTTGGTTGTAAACCATGCTTCGTAATTTTGTGTCCTAAGTAGAGTACATCTTTTTTAAAAAACTCACATTTATCGAGAGTTACTTTAAGATTGGTTTGTTTGAGACGATCGAACACTTTTCTTAGCTTCTCTACATGTTCTTGTATACTACTAGAATAAATGATGATGTCATCTAAATATACTAAGCAATGTATACCTTGCAACCCACGTAACACGTTATCCATTGCGCGTTGAAATGTTGCAGGTGCTGTTTTAAGTCCAAATGGCATCCGTGTAAATTCAAAATGTCCCATTGGTGTAGTGAATGCAGTTTTGGGTCTATCTTGTTCATCAACTTCAATTTGGTGGTACCCACTTGCTAAATCCAATGTACTGAAGTAAGTAGATTTCCCTAACTTGTCGAATAAATCATTAATATTTGGTAAAGGATACTTATCATCAGTAGTAATATCATTTATACGTCGATAGTCTACAACCATTCTAAATTTCTGTTCACCGGAGGCGTCCATCTTTTTTGGAACTAGGTGTACGGGTGCACTCCATGGTGAAAACGATTCTTGTATAACATTATCTTTTAGTAATTTTTCAACTTGTTTCTGTATTTCATCGTTTTGCGATGGTGGAAGTCGGTATTGCCGTATGAAAATTGGATCTTCATTTTTAGTCCGGATTCGATGTTTTACTTGATTAGAAAATGTAAGAGGCAGTTTATCACAATAGAATATATCCCTGTATTCAAAACAAAGTTTTTCTATTGCTTCTCGTTCTTCTTGATTAGCATGATCTAATCGGAGTTTCGATAAATTTTGTGTAAGTAATTCATCAATCTCAAAATCATTTAATTGTTGCCCGGTTGATAAATTTATTTTGCAAGTATTATTATTAAGGCTGGTTATATTCAATGGTTCGTTAAAAGTTAAAGTCACACTATCTTGCGAAGCATTCTGCATGACTGTTGTTGCAAATGAATCTTTGCAAGTAACTATAGCGCTAGGCATACGTACTTCATTTCCAAAATTTTTAAAATTAATTATTGCTTCACCATTAATTAAATTTGTAGGCACCTTAACACGGGTTTCAGTGCGTGGTTCTAGCGTTATTTCCCACGGGGGACTATAAATTATTGGAATTTCTGTATTTTGTGTCCGTAAAATTAAATTTTTCATGTCTATAGTCGCGTTCAATATTTTTAATAAGTTAGAACCTATTAATCCGTCATATCTTCCATCTACATTATATATATAAAATTTATGATTCATCGGACTTTTAAAACTTTCCAATAAAGGTATATCTATAACTTCGTCATGTAGGCTACGTCCATGTGTACTAATAACTTCAAAAGGATCAATATATTTATAATCTGAAAAATATTCATCAGCTTTAGCGGGACTAATAAAACTTCTGGTACTTCCGGTATCAATCATTAAACGAGCATCAATTTCAGGAATATAAATATGCGGTAGTTTATTTATGCCGTCATAATTTAAGTGTACTATTTCTGGGGGTCGCTCTTGGAGGCTTTTATAGGAAAATTTACGCATTCATTTTCAGCTTCTTCAGTTTCAACAGGTTCTATGTTTTCATGATAATCGTCATAAGCAGTTTGTTGATTATCGTCAATGAAATAATGATTTTCATATTCTGTATAATCAGGTTGATAGTCTTGGTATTCAATTTCAGGGTCGTTCATTTCTAAAGACTCTATCATATTTTGTCTAATAGGACGAGCTGTGCGCATTGACACATCGCTTGCCTGAAATTGAGGTGGATTACGTTGAGGTTGATTTTGTGGTGGTATACCAAATTTAAATTGTTGATTTGGCATGTTGAAATTAGGTCGGTTTTGTGTATTGTTAAATTGTGGTTTGAACCCTTGTTGATTAGGAATACCGAATTTAAAATTATTATTTCCAAAATTTGGTTTATATCCTTGTTGGTTTAGGTTAGGTCTGAATTGTACATTTTGATTTGGAATACCGAATTTAAAATTATTATTATACGGTTTAAAATTATTTTGTGTTTGGTATGGAATTCCGAATTTAAAATTTTGTTGTCCGGAATTAAATGTATTTGGCACAAATGCAGGTTGAGGTTTGAAATTATTATTAAAATTATTTGTTAAAGTAGGCGTGAAAAATTGTTGAACTGGTTTAATATTAGATTTATTTTTATTTTTAGAATTGTACTGATATTGAAAATTGACCTCCTCCATGACAACACTTAGTGCGTTTTCTAAAACGGTACAACCTTTAAGTCGCACAATTCGAATTAAATCCTCTGGTAAATTATATAAAAATACATTCAAGCACATATTATTATAGATAATCATTTTAGCGGCTTTGAGGCCTTCATCAGTTAATAAATTGACCTTGGAGAAGAGGGTGCAGCGTGTTTGTTGTATCCTGTTACAAAATTGCGTATATGTTTCACCAACTTTAATTTTTAAATTTTCCAACTCAATTGCCACACACTCTTCCGATCTAGGATCACCAAAATGTTGAATCAAAACAGCTCTTAATTGTTCCCAAGTTGTTATGTCTTCTCTTTCACTTAGTAGAGCAGCGGCTTTACCACATAATCTACTAGTTATAGCATGAAACACATATGTAGTTTGAACAACATTGTTTGATCCGCTAAAATTTCTGATTATATATTCACTTTTTTTAATAAATAAATTTAAAGTATTTTGATCACCATCGTACTTGGGAATTAAACTTAAAAGTTCTTTTGATACTAATTGAATTGTTGATTCATTGTTGCGTTGCATTTTGAATTGTATTTATTTAATTAAACACACACAAAGTAAAATTCACAAAATTAAAATTCACAAAATAATATTTTCAAAATAAAATTCACAAAATAAATCTTATAACAAAATTATCAAAATCAAAATTCTCAAAATTAAAATTATCGAAATTAAAATTATCAAATTAAAATTCTCAAAATTAATATTTATTATTAATATTTCTCAATATCTTATAATCTATGAAGTCAAATAACTTTCGACGATTTTTATTCGAAAATTATGAAAAATAATTTTCAACGATGTTTGAAAATTATAAAAATTTGTTAAATAATTTTCAACGATTTTTGTTTGAAAGTTATAACAATGTCCAACGAAAAATACAACCACAGAAAATAACAAGGACGAGACAAGGATTGTAAAAATGGTCACTTACAGTCTGCTCGTTCCCATGTCTTGCCGTATAGCTGCTTTCGCTTTTAGGACAGGATCTCTCGGAAATAGATGCGGAACCCGACGTTAACTTATTTATTGGTTCGTAGATACTCAAAATCTGCACATGAGACCGATTTGTAAGACTCGAACACAGACTTTTATTGTTGATTGAGTATCCTACCGGCTGCGCCAGTTAAATTTCGGGAGCACTGCCGAGGGTTTTTAAAAAGTCTAAGACAAGACTGATTCTCAAGAAGCTTTATTAAGAATGCTTTTATTTGTTACAAATGTCTCTTTTATAAACTCTTATTCTATAAACACAAAGTGGGGCTGTTTACTATGAAATAATGAGAAATATGTCGCAATACATTCAGTCAAAACACCAGGTGTCTATCAGTAGTTTGCAGACATAATATGGGTTAAAAACGTAACATCAGCATTTCTAACGTATGTACCAATTAACAAGACGTAATAAGAGAGGGTACAGACTGCATAACTATATATTCGCTTTGTTGACAAAACAGAACTGTCTGTTGTTTGAATATGGTTCGCTTGTAAATCCAATAATAAACGAGGCGTCAAAATTTCTGCTATTTTAGAAATTGTAGCCCACATGATAGAAGCAATCAGATTAAAATGTGTGCGTCTTTCCTTGCCTATGAATTTATAATAGATGTTTGTAGTGAATTTTAAACTTTTTCAGATATTTTTTAATGTTAGACAATATGAAAATATTTTACATGAAATATGGTTGCGCTGCTTTTATATAGTTTTAAATTTACCGCGATATTGTGATCAGTTCGCGACTCTTTCTATCTCCGTTTATTTCCCTTTCCTTGGAACATGCATACAGGACGATGTGCGTGCAGATTTTCGCCGCGCCGCGTCGGATGATGTTGATTTTTTCGTTCGGTTGAGTTGACAAGTTGGTAGCAAAAATCGCTCGCTCCTTACATTGCTTGCCGACATTTTTGTTTTAATGTCGTATTGTGGTCAATATATTGTTGTATGTGTTCATTTTCAATATAGACTTCAGTGCTCGTCAGTGTTATGACGGAGAACAATTTGTGCAGTATGTCGAAGACAACCACCTAGCCGGCTAACCAGGTGAAACCGCAAACCACCACGAGGTATGTGCCAAATTTTCCTATCCAATATTGTCTCCATAGCCCTTCACACCGATCCGGGGACATATAATCTATATAGCTGATCACAATATAGTTAATATAGATTAGTATAAAATTAGCATCCCAGCAAATACAGTCCACTCAATTTAGTATTTAATGCGCTGCGATTTCAACGGCGCAAGCAAAATAAGATTGTTGGATATATCACAATTACTCATCAGCTTTGATGAGGTCAGGGTCAGGATACTTGGATTACACCAGATTCAGTTTTTTTAATTTTATATCGGCAACGGTTTTCGTGCAGGTGCGCCCTAGAAAGAAGAGGCAGTTGTAATAGGAAGGGGAGTGAAAGGGACACCAAAATGGTTGGTTAATTATTTTTTACCTATACAGTAATACGCAGACGAAGTCGCAGGTACCAGCTAATATAGCTAGGAATCAATGATTTAAGGTGGTCGAATAAAAAACAATTTGCTAGTATGACAACAGTTTACATAAAATTTATACAAAAATATATTATATCGCTAAAATGCATTAAAAAACACTTATAAAATAAATAAACCCAAATTTAATTTTATAACATCTATTTTAAACACTTGAGATTGAATTACCATGTGAATGTGAATGGCCACTATCACCAACTATTACCGCTATATCAACTAGTAATAATATATAATTATAGAACTTTGGATATAGATTTTATAGATACTTCTTGTGTATCAAACGTACAAAAGAAATGAAATGTCAATACAGTAATATAATATTACTAATATACTCACAAATATAAGTATAATAATTATATTATTGGAGCTCACTACCGTGCCTATGCGCCTATGTATATAAAAAAGATGAACAGAACATGGTTTATACCGAAGGTGAACTTTGAACGAATTTCTTCTGAAATTTAAATTGTTATGCTAAAAATGTGTCATAAAATATATACGGTGCGCTTGCCATTTCTCATGCACACCTCTCGCCCAATCTCCCTATCAAGCTCGTTACTTCATCATAACTCAACACATTCGAGTTAATTATTTCGCGAGGTGGTAATAGTCGATCTGGATCTGCTTCAGTATTATCGAAGTAAACATAAAACGAGTTCAAGCAGCTACAAGTGCTACAATATCCAATTCACACGAAAGAGTCAGTCAAGCTTAATGCTTATCTGCCGTCCCGTTGACTTCGAGCGATATAGTATCTACATCTGCTTCTTGTTAACCAACAACTTTGGCGCTAACAATTTTGGCCTTGCAGCAACTTTATATTACCAGCATATGATATGTTTTTCTAAAAGTGGAAAATCGGTGTCCCACATTCTTTGTAAATTCATGGAGTCTTAGCTAACATTAAAGCGTTTTGCCAACTATTTGCAAATATGGAAGACCATGCATTTAATCTATTGCGAAACACCAACACAAAGAATTGACACCTCAGATTTTTGAAAAATTAAAAACTTTGATTAGACAAGTGCTCTCAAAGGCCAACTATACCTATGACGATTAATATGTGAACCTATATTAACAATTTTTACTACTAATTATCACCAACATTGTGAAACTAATTCATCACTTTATACTGTAATGCAAACTATTACTATTACATACACGATTTTTATTAAATTTATCAGCACTAAATGTAAGTAGATAACGAACTTCGGTTGATTTCAACAAAACCGAACCGAAATTTGGATTTTTACTTAGAAATTTACATTTATAATTACTTTTAAAAAAGACAGTTAATGTAACAATATAGCCCAACAAAAACATAAAAGTGAAAAGAGGCCTAGATTCGTAGAAACGACGTTTTTTTTTTTTAAACTGACTTTCCAAAAACAGAACCGCTGCGGCTTTTACAGCTTCACCGGACTTGGAGGCGAGCGCTTAGGGTACTCAGCCGCGAAAGTTTGTGACGACCCGCTCGAGAGTGCCAGAGTGGCCGAACCTCGGCTCGGGCGGTTGTCGCGAATGCGCAAAGGTCGCGATCTATCTAATTCCCTAATCCTAAGAAAATTCGAGCTAACTAATATATACTCATATGCACGTTCCCCTCCTCCTGGGAGGAAGGAGGGAACCATGCGTATGTGTATTTAGTGATCGGAATGGTTTTTCTACACTAACTAGCGCATTAGTCTAACTAGCGCAAAAAAAAAAAAAAAGGTCCCTTACAGAACCTATGTACCTGTGTGGTGTGCACGTGTGTGTGTTCATACGTGTATAATGTTGTGTGTGGGTAGCTAAGTGTTGCACGTATAGTGTCACTTGTATCGCGCGGGCGGCTGCCTGACCCAAGGGCTTCACACTGAGGAACGGACCTAGGCTTGGGTTGTCACTAGAGAGGGTGGACGTGACGGGTGTGCGGGAGCGAAGTTGACCGCCCGTCCTCTGCGGAGAGAACGGTTCTGTTTGGAGAGGCGGTGGCATAGAACGCGTTTGCTGTTTCGATTTGGTCGAGCGGGTCAGTGAAGATATTACGCGGCCGGCGTTTACTCCGGCAGGCATTGGGGTCGGGAACATATGAGGCTGCCGCTTTGATTAACGGATTCGCGTGGTTCGACGCGGTGTCGAAATATGAGCGAGAAAGGTGTTTGGCATAGGCATGTATCGAAGGAAGGTCCATATCTCTAGGGAGATCTTCCATACGATCATACCGAGGGGCGCCGGTAAGGCGATGAAGAAACCTATTCTGGATGACTTGTAAACGTTCCCAATTATATTTTGGCATATGTGCGAACACGACGCAGCTATGTCATAATCGGTCGGATACACATCTTGTAGAGCGTAAGCTTGTGTCTCGTAGACATTTTGCTTGAGGCACATAACAGAGCATGCAATCGGGCGAGGGTCCAGGCGGCCCTTTTCCTAACCAGAGTGATGTGGCGTATAAAGGAGAGTCTACTATCTAGGGTTACACCTAGATATTTGGTCTCCTTTACCCAGGGGATCGGATTACCGAAGAGATCAAGGGGATGATCCTTTAGTTTTTCTGTATCTATGAGGCGGTTTGGTCGAAGAGCACCGCTGCGCTCTTTCCACTCCCCGAGAGTGGTCACGGCTCTTTGGATTCTACATTTGAGGTTGATTTTTTGCCTTTGAGAAGAGTATATGACTGTATCGTCAGCGTATAACCCTACCTCAACTTTCGCGGGAAGTTTTGGTAGGTCACTGACGTACCGATTGAAGAGGCTAGGAGCCAGGATGGAACCTTGGGGGATGCCTGAGCGTATGGGGTGGGGTGTGGATAATTCACCTTCCACTCTGTAGCGAAAGGTGCGGTCTTTGAGGTAATCACGAATGATTTTAACTAATCTATCGGGGACTTCGCGGGAGTACAGCTTATAGACTAATCCTTCATGCCAGACCTTATCAAAGGCCTTGGCTACGTCGAAAAAGACTGTCAGTGTACGACGGGGTTTATATAACTCGGAAAAGTTAAATAAAATGTGCTCCGTGAGGCGGTGCACTTGATGAGTGCAAGAATGTCTAGCACGAAAACCGAATTGCTCAGGCGGATAGAGGTTTTTCTCATCTATTACGGACTTGAGACGGTTACTTATGTTTTGGTTTTCTTTCCTGTTGAGCATCGCGTTTACCGTTTAGTAATAGCTACACATTCTCATTGGGAGATGGAACTGTGTGGTGGTGGTGGCTATTAATATTTTAATGTTTAAATCACAGGAAAACACCTCGGTGCCTGTTCCTATATTAGCTATCAAACAATCTATACTAATATAATAAAACGGAAGAGTTGTTTGTTTAAACTCGCTTATCTCTAAAACTGCCAGTCGGATTTGAAAGTCGGAGGTGGAAGTGTGCCAGAACTGCTTTATCCGCGTGCTCTGGCGTAATGGTTAATGATATGTAAATATAATGTTTCACAAAAACATTGGCACTTAGTATATCTAAAAAAAGTTCGCGATTGCATATGCATTTCTTATACATAAGCCACAATAAGTGATTTATGAAACTACGAATCCTTACAAACAAAAGCTACTTCATCATAAAAACAATTTTATGAATTTAAACTTGGCCCTTTATAGCATGTTATTTGGACAAATAGTTTAGGAGATAATGGAAAATTAAGATAATTTGTACATGCGGTGATGTTCTGTGATTATGATGGGCTAACGGGTGCGTCAGCTATGTTTGTCGTATAAAATTAACACGGGAGAAACCGCGGGGCACAGCTAGTCGGTATATATACCAGCCTCGCTTGTGCCGGATTGGTCGTGTTTTTGTTCACACAATTTTATCGAGTAATTCCTGTCAAAACCATGTTTCTTTGGGAGCCTATTACACGTAAAGCCTATGGATCAGAGCTATATGATAGCATTCATTAAATTTTTTATGTGTGGTTAGGATTACCTCAAAGTCACAGATTTGTCATTCGTACTGCTGATACTGCGGCCTTCTGTTTTATAAACAGTTCCTGGGATGGTATGCCGAAAACGACTTCCAGGGCTATTATTGGCATGGTGCGCATGCAGCCGGTTATAGCTGAGCAAGCCAATCGTTGAAATAGTTGCAGCTTTGCCTTTACTATGCTTAGCTCGGTTCTAGGGCACCAAACTACTGGACTATAGGTAACGGTCAGTCAAATTATTGTTGTATAAAGCCTGTGTGTAATCTTAGGAGATAAACCCATTTCTTGCCCAATAGACTTTTACATTCCCAGAAGGTAATTCAGGCTTTATTTAGTTTATTATTCTCAAAGTATTTATTCAGTAGCTTACTGTCTAAAATCGCACCTAGGTATTTGACTTCAGCTACTAATGCTAGATCGGTGTCAGAATAATTTGGTAACACAACGTTACTCAATTTTCTTTTAATAGTGAACAGTACTAATTCCGTTTTCGACGGATTAACTGTGAGTTCCTGTTTTGTATAACAATTTTCTACTATGCGAAAGGCACCCCTCATCAGATTATACAACGTGCCTTTATGTGAACCATTAAGTAGAATAGCTACGTCATCAGCTTAGCCTAAAGTGTAATAACTGTTTTGTTCAGATCAGTAATGAGTTCATTTACAACCAAATTCCAGAGTAGCGGCGAGAGTACTCCTCCCTGAGGGTAGCCTCTAAGCGCAACACATCTGGTGGTTGTATTCACTGTAGCCTGTACCGTCCTATAACGAAGCATATTATTAATCCATCTTCTAGGTGTTAGATTTCCTCCATATCTTGAAAGGGCGTGGCTAATGCTGTTAAATAAAGTTTTTTCGAAAGCCCATTCGATATCAGTGAATGAGCCTAGTGTTGATGATTTACTTGATAATGCATATTCAATGCGTGAGACTACATTATGCAATGTTTGATTCTGTTGATTTTCTTCTAATATGAGCATGTTGTTGGCGGTGAAGTGGTTTGTCCATACGGGCGTTATCTCTTATTTCACTTCACAAAGCCTTTCTAGGGTTTTTAAAATAAAGGACATGAGACTGATTGTTCTAAAGGATTTCGTCTGTATATAGTAACTTCTGCCTTCTTCTAAGTAATAAACACTAACTTCACCTCCCTCCATCGTTTGCGTATGTATCGAAAGGCAATGCAGCCCTGGAAAATTATTAGCAGGTGTCCCATAATTGCCTCAACACACCGTCTTAAAAGCCCGGGGAAGATGCTATCTAAACCCGGTACTTTGTATGGAAGAAAGTTCTTTATTGCCCACAATAACTTATCTTGTTAGTTAATGTTGTGGGCAGTAATCCAATCCGGTTCCATGAACTGCTTCTGCCCCCATCACTCCAACTCTGGTGGGCTCTTAGGAGACAACCCGAGAAGTGGGTTTGAAAAAGAAGCTCACAAGTCTCTGAATAGGATTTCGTGTAGGTGTCTTCAGGTTTCTTAAGTGACCTCAACGATTGGTTGGGCTCGCCTGCGAGTGTGTTTTTACCCTGACGGTCTGGCTGTTTGATTCAATGTTAGTACAGAAGCATCGCTACGACCCGAGTTTGCGTTTGCGGCATTCGCTTTCTGCGTTCGTCCCCAAGCCCGATAAAGCTGTCAAGCCTTTAAGGCTAACAGTGACTAGATCAAAAGTAAAAAATGCGTTTTCGTATACGATATTTAAACTGGCGTCGAGTCTCCTTGTAGAAATCCCAGTTTTCCTGTTTGCGACCCAAGCGCTCGAGTACGGGGTCCACCTCCGTCCCTACTTTTGAAGCTGGCGGATTGCGTTGTAAGAGGGCAATTTTTTCATAACACCCTAATATTTTCATATTAATATAGGTATCAATAAGAAGAAGCATTTACGTTACATACATTAGGTTTTTTCTTAGAGGCTACGCCATAATTATAAATTGACAATTTAAAAAAATGATCATCAAAGCCTTTTCACATAAACGAAGTCATAGATGCAATAATTAGTTTTAAATAAATTTTTATCTTAAAGCTTGTTATATTCAGAATTTAATTTCGGTTTTGTATTATCCGTCGGGCCGGGTTCGAAAATGTTCACGAATGATTCTTTTATCCCAAATCTAAAGAATGCCAGGATGGGGAAATGTCTACACGCGTTTAAAGTAAGCTTTAGATACATATTAAAGAAGATACGGCCGAGGGTAAACGAGTAAAGTATGAAAAATACTTTCAGTAATATGAGTTTGAATTTTGATATATATCCTAGTTTTCGGTATTCAGGGCTCATGTGCACTGTTTCGTAGTCACGGTAATAGAGTAGTCGAGATGCTTGAACGTCAACATCATCGATCGCAGGTTTTTGTATCAGCGATCTTGATTCCACTCCTGTAAAAAAAAAAAATTAATAATATTTGTATATAATGTGTCCGAATTTGTTGTAAAAAAACTTGAAGGGCGTTAGTTAAATAAAATCAATTTCCAATTTCGCCAAGAACACTAAATTTATGGGGTTGATCTTAATTCGATTAAGTTCGGCATTTTGTTTTAATTTTAGACACAGAGTTTCCTAGTAACTTTTATTCCTTACAACCTACACTAATTAATTGTCGTAATAAAATTACATACTTTTTTTTCTAAAAATAATTATGATCGTTTCACGACTCGTGTATAAGTTATTTTTTAATCTATGAATGCAGTTTTTCCCATCTTTAATAGTACATTATTGCAAAGGCCGTGAAATAGGCAATTGCAGGTCGAGTATGAGTTTGAAGGCCGAGCCGTCGGCGAGGACTTCACTAATACAAGACAGGCAATTGCCATTTCCGCCGAGGCATATGTAGTGCTTATCTCAAACATGTATGGCAATAAAACATACTTTTTATATTATACATTTAATTTAATTAATATTAAAAATTACATTAGTAATATTGGGCCAATTACTAAAAGAAAATGTTATTGATTTCCCCGGTATAATTATGTTTGTTTGTTGAACTACTGATGAGATTTGCAGATGGGTATTGGGTGAAGTGGTAGATAGCTGAATATGCTGTTTTGAGGTGGATGGCTGTGGACTTAGATGTTGGCAAGTGGCCAGCGGATGAGATTTTGTTTCCGAATTGGGTTGCAATGTGGATGTTTTGATTTATTTTATTATTTATTCAGTTTTGATTTCAATTGATTCCTTAGCCTTCAGCCACTTTATCAGACTTCCAGCTTCCATGTCTTTTCAGAGTCGTCAAATTCTATACCTTTTCTGGTAATATTATAGAGTTCGATACTCCGACATGCTCCGTTAACGCCTAATATCATAGCAACCTGTACATAACAAAAAACTAAATATTAAGCTACAGCCGCGGGCACTATATTTAATAAGACTCATAAATCCTACGTATCAAAATTCATCCAAATCCATCCAGCCATTTTGGCTTACCTGGATCTCAAATAAATAAAGAATAATTATATTTACCCTTGTCGCTAAATATATATCAATCTGGGGCTTTATGTTTTCGTCAGTAAAAATTGTCGATTTTTTGCTTTTGAATCCGGTCGATTGTTTTTTACGAAGTAGTTAAAATACGCAAAAAATACTGTTTCGGAGAAAATGTTCACTTTTATCTCGTTTTTCCAACTCATAAAATTTTCATATGCTTTCATGTATATTTTCTTTTGACTTTGTTGGAAGCAGGTTTTCCATTGCCAATTAGGCTTCTGATCTTCAATCTTGTGGAGTACAATCAATCTCCATTTCACTCTCTGATCCGTTGGAAATTATTTTAATCATTAAATTTATATTTATTAAGTATGTAAATAACAAATCAAGACGATTTTTCAGCTTTGCCACCAATTTTCTATTTATTATCTATGCCGAAAGGCAAGCGCATTTATGGCTATACAGCCACGTGAACACAATTTGTACTAAGCAAAGAGACTTTTACCTTGGTAGGCCAAGAATGATAAAAGGGATCCAATCAAAGAGTATTTATAACCCCAGCACGCCGCGCCGTTTCATACAACATTGCTGGAGCGTTGTTAATGTTCCAAATTCAAAAAACGCTCCTGCAATGGATTTGATTTTCTTTGTCCGTAAATTCGATACTTCGCGTGTTCTTTTTTCGAAAATAATTACAATATTTCCATGCATGTTTGAGAAAAATCTATTTCATGGTTCTTTAGGATATATTTCTCTATCTCTTTATAATTAAAATCTGTATTGCACAATTTTTGAAAACATTTCTCCATTTTCAAACGAAAACAACTTTCTAACCAGTTCACCAATTTCGATGCTTAAAACCTCAAAGTAACAATTTTCGAAGTGTCAAATTTCCTACAAGCATTTAGGGATGTTACAGCAATTTGTTTTTCTGACCTATTTGCAATTGACGCTATCTGTCGGTAAAACGCTAGAACTTTTTCCCAGACCTATTATTATATAATTAAACTAGTAGTTTTTACAATAATCTGAAGTGGACAGACATCAAATTTTTTGTTTTTATATCAACCGACTAAAGCTATTAAAGAAAACTATTTACCAATGTCAAGAGATTTTCCTTTCAAGTGCTGCTTTATTTTGGTTTGTAATTCGACTCTTTCGTTTTCAGTGTAGATGTAACCTGGCACATTTGCCAAATGATTACACCAAAACATAATTGCATCCTCATTCATTATGGGCATGATCGACCACAATCCATCTATCATCACACGCCCCATATGCTCAAAGTATTCCGGGGGATTCGTTAGATTTGGTGTAATTTTTCGATCTAGAATTATTTGGCAAATTTCACGCGTTTCGTCTACAGTTTTTCTGCATGTATTGTACCTAGAAAGTTTAAATACAAAAATAACGCCCTTGCTGAGAAAAATAAATAATCAAAAATCCACATTCACGAAGCATTTTTTTAACTCTTTCAGTGTCATGGACCCAATGTGGTAGGTAGGCTCACTTTTGCCATATTCGCGGGTCCAGGGACCCATGTAGTAGGCTAAATTATTATTAATTTTGTGCATATATGTACTCTGTGAACACAAGAATGCCTTCAGAATTACTGTATTGGGCATTACTACCACCTTAATACACAACGTATATATATATATATATATGAGTTTTCTATTACGATCACATACCATATGCCACTACACTAACCCACGTCGTGAGTTCACTAGTAAAGAGTATGTCGCCATGACATGTTACGACTTTTATGAAAACGGCGGACGAGGCGAATGTGTTAAAACATCTCAAAGCGTATTCAAGGTTCATATTCAATATTATTTGGGTTCTCAACTTCTTCGTTGCCCCAGGGCCTCTGGACATATAAATCCGGCCCTGTTAAGGTTACCAACCGTATTATACTATATAGTATCCTGCTTTATTATCGATGAATATACCTTACACTTTTCATGAAAATAATGTATGCTAAAATACTCTATTTACAATCTTTACTTTAATGCGTGAAACGAAATAAATATGGGTAATTATTGAACTATAACTTAAAAGATAGTAGTATAGCTCCGAAGAAAATCACATCTAAATTTACGAAATCTTTACTTTAATGCGTGAAACGAAATAAATATGGGTAATTATTGAACTATAACTTAAAAGATAGTAGTATAGATCCGAAGAAAATCCACAAAATGATAAAGAATTTTCGCAAAAATATACTATTGAATAAATAAAATCAAGAAAAGTATAATTCTTTTTTCACACTCTAGCGCCATCTTGATGAGTGTTTGAATTATAATTTGCTGCTTATAGCTGGACACTTTTTCAACTTGTCCTCCATATAAGATGGTTCTCCTTATTTCTATTCTCCAATGTAACACAAAAGGCAAAAACATTTGACAGAATCCAGTGTAACTGTGATTTTTATGTCCCATACTGTTTGCTGTCACTGGTTATAATAATACAATCAATCTACTATTGATTCAACCCTCAGTATATTTCATTACTATTTTTGCATAAGTAGCAAGCGAAAAGAAACTTGCATTATCTTATTTAGATGATAGTACCGTGTTGTTCTTTTCTAGGATTTGTTAAACTTGGTTATATTTTTTGTTGCAATGCACAGTATAAAAATGTTATCATACAATTCAGAAGTTAATTTAATATTTAATACCGTTGAAAGTTTATTCATTCTGTTTGTATTGGCTAAAAGTGATAAGTGACTTAAAGTCCTGAAGTCTTCAATTTCTTATTTTTGTAACAGACCTAATAATACTGATCAACTAAAATTAACATTATAAGAATTAAAAAAATTTAAATAACAAAAATATTTTTAAAGAACAAGTTTTTTCTTATAAATTATCAAAGTAAAAGCAAATAATAATTTAATCAGTGATCAAAGAAAAAGGCAATACATAATAAATTAAATTTATATAGGAATTGTTCGATACCTGCGGCTACATTCCACCAAGCTCGCTAACGGTAGAAATTCAGCATCATCACATCTTGAAGCATAAATCAGTCCGGTTTTAGAGGAGTTTCCACCTTGTATCGCTCCGGGTACGGAATGAGCTACATGCCACAAGCGGAGGTTTTTGTAGGGTTGGCGACGCGCATGTGATGCTCTTCGTGTTACAAGCGTCCACATGCTGCGGTGACCGCTTACTGTCTTCAGGCGGGTCACACGCTTGTTTACTACCGTCTAAATATAAAAAAGTCAACAAACCTTTCCTCAAGACCAATCATATGTCCTATAACACTCCAATAGTGATTGTAAGCCTCCCAATCATTTTCTCTCAGCTGTGTTATCCCAAAGAAATCTGGTTTCAGAATTCCAAAACAAATACAATAACACTGAGCCAAAGCCACGTCTCTTTTAGATATTATACCGATGCCTTTATTTTTGCTCATTCTAGAAACGCGTGCATGCCCTTTACGCACTGAATGAAGTGATTTCCATGACCTGTAATAATAACATACTGAAGACAACTTTTAAACACTTTATATTTTTAAAATAATACCCATGAATTAATATTAATCCATTATTATTAATTTTGCATACCCCCAACCGATTTATGAGCTCCAACAATATCTTTTTAATGAATAATGATGAATGCTTAATACTCACAAGCTTCCAGGTTTCAGCTCATTGTCAAACCAGATAATGAAATGTAGTGCAGTTGAAAAGTAACGTCTGTACGCAGTATAAGGCGAACTAGAGTGATTTGTGTTTATCAAGATATGCAAAATCGACGGTACAGAAAATATAGCAAGAAACCCTAAAATTAATGATGTAAATATTGCGAAACTATTATAATTGTAAAATTCACGGCCTCTGTAAACAAAAAGTAACAAATAAGTATGTATATACATATATTAATAATCTGTGTGCGATCACTTAAATAGCTTTTAAGGATATCAAGGACTTGACCCCTAATGCCAGTCCTTTCAAGTTTATTTAGTAGAACAGAAACAGATACAGTGTCGAATGCCTTAGACAATTCCAAAAAGATAGCCAAAGTTTTAAATCTACTGCCAATATTTTTACTCACAACTTCACTTATAATAAAACGGCATCTTTAGTACTTTTACCAGCAAGAAAACCATATTGGTTTTCAGCGATAAATTTTTGAGTATTGAGAAATCTGATAAGTCTACTATTCAAAATCTTTTTTAAAAATTTCGACAATCCTGATAAAACAGAAATAGGTCTTTAATTATTGACAATGCTTTTTTTGTTCCCACTTTTATATATCAGATATAATATACATATTACATAGATAGCTCATGTCAAAAGAATAATTATTCTTTTGTTCTGAAATAGCTAGGTATAGGTAACTTAAGTCTGTAAGTTAGGTCATGTCATTTATCCAATCTTAAATGATGATAACCTTTGTTATTATTATACTCTTACATTACGTGTTGATACTATGTCCAATATCTTGTACGATTTTAAAGAGGCAAAAGGACGTTTTAAGGCACGAGCTATATGAATGTTAATTACAACAATTTATGCCAGAGTTTCTAGACCAGTCCCGGAGGTCTATTACGTTTAGGTTTTAGAGAGAGAGTAGGTAGAGCCATATAGTCGTATTGTGCCTGCATATAGATTATTCGTTTATAGACGAAATTTATTAATCTATACAAAGAAATAAAATTGTATTATAAAATAGTTTTATTGAAATATTTAGTGTTTATAATTATCGGTATATATAACATTGTTATGTGTCCTTTCTTCGTGTCCATATTGATTATAGAATGCCTTTTATTTAAATATGTTTAACATATGTATTTTTATATTATCTCTGCAGTTCCCATTACAAGTATTATGTATTTTGTGACTGTTTTGTGTTGTTTCAATGTTTTTTTTTTATGGGTTATTCTACAGTATACCGATCATTTGCCAACTAAATTCTATAACGTGTATTTGTTACACTTGACAGTGGCGAAATTACCTACAAAGGCAGAAAGCCAAAGTAAAAGAAATTGAAGGGTCTCTTTGTAATGTCAAAATAGTTGCTTTTTACTAAACGCATATGAAAGCTATGTATGAAAGTATATACGGTACATATAACAAAAACATTTTTTTTTTGTTGTCTGTCTGTTTGTTTATGCTAATCTCCGAAACGATTGGACCGATTTTGACGGGACTTTCACTGGCACATAGCTGATATTATTATTAGTAACGTATGCTACTTATATTTTAGAAAAAGAATTAGGCTTCCGCACAAATTAAATAATAATAATTTTTATCTTTAAAATAATCGGCGGGCGACCTACGCGATTTTGTAGTCCACGCGAGCGGAACGTGGACCCGGGTACTTTATAATAAATGTTTCATGTTTTTTTATAGAAGCATAAGGCAAAATGACGGCACTGTGCCTAATGGTAAGCACATTACAATCCAAAAGCAACGGCGACCACCAAAACATATGCTATTTATTAATGGTCGCCTGGTTGATCCCGAAACGCGACAAATCAAAAGAGTCACAGTGACGGGCTTAACAGTCAACTACAGATCTCTACCATTCCGATAGATTACTGGGTATAGATACACCGCCTGATGCCAGAACGTGACAAGCCTAAGCGTGCTACTATGGCTAATGCCACACTTGGTGTATGGTGATCACGATCCAGTACTGTCAGGTCTACACTAACTAGCGTAAAAAAGAAAATCCGTCACGGGACGCCTGGCAGATGTGAAACATCGAAATTATTTGGTTTAAGTTATATGCATAAAAGAACATATTACGGCAGGTAATGGAAATGAAAAGATAAAGCATTATAAATTTGTTCCATAAAATAATGACTATGTATTACATAAATATTAATTTATATTAAACACAAAAATTTAAAATATTTTTTTTTATTTGATATCGAGATTAACTCAATTACTTTCATAATTGTCTATATTCATAATTCATAGCACATAACAAAAAAAAAAACAATTTGTATCGAAGTGACGGTTCGAACCTACGACTTTGGAAAATAACAGTCATGCTACGACCGCTAAGCTACGATGTGGTAGGAAGAGTTTGCTGAAAATATGCTTCTGTTCATATATTCCATCATATAGCGTGGCGAGGCATCGCCACGGCCTTTATCGCCACGCCAACAATCAGGTTTACCTCTCGCCTCTAAATGTTTCACATAAAAAAAAGGTCCCTTACAGAACCTATGTACCTATGTGATGTGCTCGTATGTATGTGGGTAGCTAAGTGATTGCAAGTGCAGTGACAGCCTAGGGCGCCCATATTAAGAGGCGGCAATCGGCAGCATCGAAATTGAAAAATATTAGTTTTTGTACAACTTGAAATTATTCCCAATTTTCTACCAAAATATTTTGCTTCGGTTTGGCAACACTGTTCGTCAGCGACATCCACCCGCCTGCGCATGTACGACCTACACAAACAGCGATCGAATCTACTGTAAGTGGAACTTGCAAAATTTTTTTTTATTCAGTTTTAATCCAAGTTCCGTTTAGTTGAGTTCAAACGTATGCAACTGTCAATCTTAAATCTGATTTAAGGATTTGATTCAAACCGCCCTAAGTCTCGTCAACTCATCATAGAACAATATATTCTCTAATGAGAGCAACTGACAATCCAATAACAATTAGCTGACGTGCATGGTGCGCTCATGGACATTTACGAAGACCATACTCCGATGGGTTCGTCTGGAAATCAAAGTCGAGTTGAGGCTCAATCCATTGCCAAAAAATATCGTGAAATACTCAAAAAAAAAAACTAAAAAACGAGCTCGAATATCATATTATATTTTTATGTTCACGAAAGATAAGTCGGTTTTAAGAGGTACAAAATATAATTTACAAGGTTAATGCTGCTACACTTAATAACAATATTTTAAACATTTATCACAATTATTTACATTTCGTTCGGTAGGTATATAGTTTTATTTTATTTATGTTTGCCCGCCCCCTCACCCAAAGAGCTCTGGAATTGCTATTCACCGCAAGAACACAACACTAGATTGTTTGGTTGTGATCGCCTGTAAAGTGGAGGTATTCCACCAGTCGGACTGTTTCAATTATAGAGAAAACTCCAAAGAATATTATCTCTGCCCTACCTCTCTTTGTACCGCCAAAGTGTATTTAGCTTTAGAACGTTAATGCACTTTTTTCTTCGTTCTAAGTTCGCAGAGACAAATGCCGTTTTATTCGAATCCCTAAATTATATGGAAACCAATATTGTATTTAGAATTTTTTTTAAAATATTTTCATTATCTGCAGCTGCCGGATTTACTCTTATCGAGCTCAAAGGAGGATCACCGTCTTTTCGAACCTCATTTTGAGGAAAAACAGCAACCAAATCGTTAACCTCCACACGCGTCCACTTTCTTGAAGTAGTGTATATAACTATATAATATACAATAATTGCTAAGTTCAAAGTACACTATTCTATACTATAGTTCTATACTATACTATAAAACTAAGTCCCCCGTCTGTGTCTGTCTGAACGCGATAAACTCAAAACTACTGAACGAATTTTCTTAAGGCTTTCATCAATAGACGGAATGATTCATGACGAATGTTTAGGTGTATAATAGTTCATTAGGATTTTTTGTAAATTGGCTGAAGAATTTTTTTCATTGTATAGGTTTTTAGCGTTGTGGTCTCAATCTAACCTGCACTTAAGTGACGATGTGGCCCAAAATGGTAGCACGTTAAGCCTACTGGAAGACTGGCTCTCAAGTGCAGTTGCCAGAACACACCTATTCTTGTTGTGTTTGACGACAGATTTTCAACTTGAGTGTGGTAGAGCCAGGCGGGCATTAGAAAAAAGCCCTACCACCATGCTATGATTTCATCACGATGTTATCCTTCACCGAAAGCTCAGGCTCATTGCAGGGATTCGAACTCACGTCAATCGACGCGCAGTCCGTTCACGCTACCAACTCAGCCATCATTGCTTCATGTATATGAATGTAATATTGATATGATTGTTGCATATGTCGAAAAAATCATGCCGAATTACTGGCATGCGCCGCGTATATCAATAGAGTTGTTTTATGTACGGTATTTATTAGGTATTCTTCTACCCGTGCGAAACCGGGTGAGTTGTTAGTTAGATTATAAAAAGGTACCTCAGAATATTAGGGTAAATAATAGGTATTGGAAAATTATCTACAAAATTAGAATCTAAGATTATTTTACACAATAATTTAGTATGTAATATATTCTGGAGTATAGAAGCGTTCATATTACCCTACGAAAAATAGGTGAAAAATACAAATTCCTATAATTATAATAAGTAAATTTATTAATGTCCGTATGGATTGAGGAGCCACTCCAGATTTTAAAGGAAACTCGCACCCTTGTATTGTTACGCGTGTAACAATATACACACTAATTTAAGGTTTATGAAAATGTACATTACAAGTACTCACAATCATTATTCATAATATCATTTTCAATTAATGCACATTTGAAATATCCATGGTAACCTAACACAATATCAATCAGTAACACAATGTCATAAGTGTTGTCTAAAAAGTTTTTGTTTCGTGCCTTTTTGGCGTGGTAATAAAATTCATAATATCCATGGTAACCTAACACAATATCAATCAGTAACAGAATGTCATAAGTGTTGTCTAAAAAGATTTTGTTTCGTGTCTTTTTGGCGAGGTAATAAAATTCATTATATCCGTGATAACCTTAAACAATATCAATCAGTAACAGAATGTCAAAAGTGTTGTCTAATAAGTTTTTGTTTCGTGCCTTTTTGTTGAGGTAATAAAATCATTATTGCGTGGCAACAAACCTCTTTTGTACCATTTTATCATTGCCTAAAACTTTCATATCTCATTTTTTCCCACGTTCATCTTATGAATTTATGTGTCTATAACTTTTTACTCTCGCTTTCGCTTTTTCGTTTCATCGACTTTGTCGTTTTATCGTTTCATTGACTTTCAAATCAGAACGATGTTAAAGAAGTTTTCACTTGAAAAAGAAGAAAAATACGGTTTAAAGGATAAAATGCACTAGGCCTTTTAAGGCAATCATAACATCACTTGTAGATGTTTTGTATTTTAAAATACAAAAACAAAAACTTATTAATTAATTACTGAAAAATTCACTATAAACATTTACTTCAAATAATTTTGTACACATATTATTAGATATAGATTGAACTTACTGATTATATTTTTTTTCATCAAACCATTCTGGTAATTCCATTATTATATCTTCAGGGCTTACATCGTCTGATGGTTTCTCTTCTGCCTCTTTACAGAATAAACCGTCCACAAACTCTTCCGCTGCAATGGAACGACAACTGCCAGTAATTATAATAATAATAAATTATTTGTTTATTAAAAAAATCCTAACTCCTAATCTTAAATTGATTGAATTGATTTTTTTATTGGACGTTTTTTAAAATTTGAAGTCACAATTAATTTATTACATACTAACTGTAACCCACAACTTCACCTGTGGTAAATTTATTTGAACAACTCTCCTCAGGACCACCCTGGTCGCGTTACCACTCACCTGTCAAGTTGTTCTCACATCCCGTAGTTGCTTACATCTTACCAGTTTGCTTGACGTTCATGGATACTCCTCTACTTCTCAGAGTCTTAGCTTAAAGTTATATAGCTTATAACCTTTATAAATTACTGGGCTATAAAATATTTCAACTCTGACTGGCAATTCTAAAGATAATCCTCCACATACAAACACACTCTCAAAATTCGCACTCTCTCTTTAAATTATTATTATTATATGGATTATTGATGCTGTATCTTACAACACTTTAGATTTCGTGCCCGGGCTCAAGAAAGTACGATCTAATGGTGATAAAAATTACAAAAAGCATGAAAAATCATTGATCGAGTTTTTATTACAATATTGTAATGCAAGACTTTTTCTACAATTATTTCAATTTAAAGTTTAAAATGTATTTTTCAATGTCAATAACCAGCACACAGATAACCAAGTCGGACTAAAAATCCAATATTTTTCAATTTTCATTTTCATTGTTAATATAAAATCTATTGTTTTTGTAATAAGTAATTCATTTACTATCAGATGAATATTTTTCATAATATTATTTATCTTTATCTAAATTCTCATTAAACCTGTAAATAATAAATAGGTACGTACTATTTATTATACGTAAATACATACGAACATCAATAATTAGTTACTTCTATAACAGATTAATTTCATATAATCATGTAAAAGTTAAAAACCAACATGCTGAATCATTAATGGAAAGTGGCAAAAGGTAAAACTACAAGTACATAATATTACAGCTCTGTGTTAATTTTATTTCCATACATTTTTACACGTATTAAATTAAATGGATTAAACTTACGACTCAAATCCATGTTTCAATAAAATTCCTTTGGCGAAATTTATCTAGCCTAGATAATCGAAACGAAACAAACTTTACGATGCAACTGTTCGTCGCACACTTAACAACCGGGTGAACGGGCTAAAATTTCGTTATCTAAATTACTTCTGTACTTACTATAAATAACATTATCAGTTTATTATTCGTTGGCATAAGTGTATCATTTCTGAAGGAGCATACTTTGAAGGCGATAAAATAAATTTCGGTGAATAACTAAAATTTTGTGTATTATTGATCTTTTCCCGTTACTTTTTTGACAGAGTATTAGCATCTCAATAAAAACGTTGAAATTATTTCCTTCGATTCTCCTAGAACCAATTTTTGAGTATGATTGAGTTTTTACTAATATTTAAGTGATTTAAGTACCTACTTGTGCTTTGGAAAACGGTTATGTTTGAAAGTTGAAGTATTTTTATTATAGGTAAATAATCCAATACGTAAATAAATAATTTACTGGGAGTTATGACAAATCAACTGTACCCGACTGGGACGCAACCACCACACACAATATGGTGACAGACCCGTCAGTCACAGTGGCTTTCTTTTGCTTTATCACGTTTCGGGATCATGAATATGCAGTTGCCGAGAGGCTTTCTGGCCGGCATGACAATTATGACTGTCGATGGATGCAGATCTCTCGATGATTGCCTCTACTATTACTTCACTCTAACAACAAAAATAAATTCAGTATTCCGCAGTTTATATCACTAACTAGCTGTACACGCGGCTGCTCTAGCGAGGACTATAGTGCTAGTTCCGCTTCCGGTTACTTTAACACGCTTATTGTGAGTGATCCTTAGAAAATAGACATATTATATTCTCGCTGACTTTTTTATAGTTTTTTCAAGATCTACAACTATGTACAACTTTCATTTGAAATATCTCTTATGGTTTACTCAGCGTATTTTTTTTTATTTGCGTGGCATTCTAATTCTCTTTTTAATAATAATACCTAGCCTAAGGTAAATGTCAAGTCAAGTTTAAAATCTGTCGCCAAACACCAATAGGTGTGTTTCGGCAGCTGCACTTGAGGGCCAGTCCCTCTACTAGGTTTAGCGTGTCTTAGGCTACAACGTCATTTAACATCAGATGAGATTGTGGCTTAACGCTAAACTATTATATTTTTATTCACAGGTAATAAATCCAATACAGCAATGAAAACATTGTGACCCAATTATAGTTTACTTTTAAAACATTTCCTACTATATACTGGCCTAGTCGTCTACTGCCCTCAAATTTAAAACAGAAAACCTTTTGTCAAGGTTATGCTTGCATAAATAACAAAACATTGGTCAAGAATAATAAATAATGCTGCAATGATCAGCCTAGACCAAAACTAAACCACGCCTCTCTTCCTTTTCATCTCGCTCTTCGCCTCGTCTCTTAGGCCCCGGTTATAAGCACCGTCTTGCATGCGAGCATATCCGCACAAAACAGTTTGCGCTTTGCGCAAGTAAGAGCATGCGTGCGGAAGGTAAGACGGTGGCCCGCGCAGGTGTCTTGTACAATCGTTTACATGATGAAAATTGGACGGAGCAGTTTTCGTTTGCTTGCGATATTTTTTTTTCGATCTGACCTTACTGTTAGCCTAAGGCTGATTGATGGCTTTTACAGCTTTATCGGACTTGGGGGGAGCGCTTAAGGCACTCAGCTGCGAAAGCGTGAGCAACAAGCGCGCAAGGGTACCAAAGTCGCCGGACCTCAGCTTGAACTATTACCGTGAATGCAAAAACGTCGCGATCTGACTAATTCCTTATCCGTAAAATTCGAGATAAACTAACATATAAATAATATATACATGTCCCTGCCTCCTGGGAGGAAGGAAGAAACATGTGTATATGTATTTCGTGACCTGAAATATGGTATACAATAACTAGCGTAAAAAAAGAAAAAAAAGATTCTTTACAGAACCTATGAATAAGACCTTAATAATAATAAGACCTTACAGAATGATGTATGTGGGTAGCTAAGTGATTGCAAGTGCAGTGTCACCTGTATTGCGCGGACGGCTGCCAGACTCAAGGGTTTCACACCGAGAACGGACCTAGGCTTGAGTTGGCGCGAGAGAGGGAGGTCGCGGATATGGGTGTGGGGGAGCGAAGTTAGCCGACCGTCCCTGCGAAGGGAACGGTGGTTTCGCGGGCGTGGGCGCAAACCCGCTCTGTTTGCGAGTGACGGTGGAGTAGTATTTGTTTATTTCCTAGATCTTATCAACAGGATCGGTAAAGATATTACGCGGCCAGTGTTGTTCGCGGGGGAACGTTTGCCTGCGAGTTTACTCTCAGAACTATTGTTCTGTGGCTTGCACGTGCTAACTTGCACGTGTGGCCACCTGTACGGTGTAGTTACCGTCTTTTTTGTACAGTCAGGCAGTTGGACTACGCAGCCAAAACGGTGCGTGTAGCTAGTGCGCATACCGTCTCGTCTCTCTTCTTTACCTCGCCTTATCCTTTTCTAAACAATGGTTCTAAACTCGCAAGAACATTACTTTTAACCGTCTACAATTGAAATACTTCCATAATAAAAGAATAAAAAATATATAAATACATCAACAATTTAAGTTCGTCAGAAAAAAAACAACTTGCTACTTTGACAACAGTTTAAGTAAATTTGATACAAAAATATAATTATTATAACACTAAAATATATTACAAAAACATCCTTTAAAAACAAAATTAAATATAATTTTATAATATTTGTAACACTTGAGATTATTGAATTGCCATGTGACACGTATGTCAGCCACTATCACAAACTATTACCGCTGTTTCGACTAATAATAAGTAATGTAAGTAAGTATATTAAAATTATAGAACTTTGAATATATCTATTGTTTATCGATAATTGTGAATCAAACGTTCGCTACATACGTACGATACGTTTTAAAGTAGTAAATACCATGTACCAAGTAGCTCACTACCATGCCTAAATGCACATTTATACTTACCTATTAAGATACAAATAAAACACACAAGTACAGTATTAATAAAACATTTAACCCAACAAAAACCTAAATATGAAAAAAGGGGCCAAGTTCGGTAGAAACGACGATCGGTGTAGTAGTTGTTAATGATGAAAAAGAGCTGAGATTTAACGTGTACGATGTTACATAGCAGTTCCTTTAAGTTGTTGCAATGTATAAATGTTTTTCAAGTAATTTACAAACCAATTTACTTTGATATGGGATTTCTACATTACGAACTTGGTTGACACAATACCGTGTCTAGACTACTCCTAATATTAAGTTGAATTAAGAAGTTATAAAAATAATCAGTACAATAATAAAATCCTTATATTTTCGTATTAGAACACACAAACACAACACTAAAACTACTGAATGTTTCATATTAATATAGAACTGAATCCGAGGAAGAATTTCGGTACCTAATTGATAATTCAAAAGTAAAAGCATCTCAAATACTTTTTCACGTCCACGAAGTCGTGGGCAATACTTAGTTTTAAATAAATTTATGTCTTAAGATTTGTTATATTCAGAGTTTAATTTCAGTTTTGTATTATCCGTCGGGCCGGGTTCGAAAATGTTCACGAATGATTCCTTTATCCCAAATCTAAAGAATGCCAGGATGGGGAAATGTCTAAACACGTTTATAGTAAACTTTAGATACATATTGAAGAAGATACGGCCGAGGGTAAACGAGTAAAGTATGAAGATTACTTTCAGTAATATGAGTTTAAACTTTGATATATATCCTAGTTTTCGGTATTCGGGGCTCATGTGCACTGTTTCGTAGTCACGGTAATAGAGTAGGCGAGGTGGTTGGGCGTCTACATCATCGATCAAAGGATTTTGTGTCAGCAATGTTGAATCCACTCCTGTAAAAAAATAGTGATTTTACAGTAACCCGGCAAATTACCATAAACACAGTACAATCTAAACACAGTGGTGACCACGGATAAATCAAATATTCAACATAAATCGCCAGTCGCTGCTGCCATGTGAGCCTGCGTAAATGGAAACTGGATATGTACCGGCTGATCCCAAAACGCGACGCGCTTATGCGAATCCTATTATGGGTTTGATGGGACACTCTTTACACCCTCAAACATTTTTAATGTATACAATTTGTAGTAACAAAACTTGAAGTGCGTCATATAAAATCAATTTTATATCTAATAAAATAAATTTAACGAAATAATAACATTTTTACTATAGCATGGATAAACTAAAAAGTACAAAAATACCTAATATAAGATAAATTATTGAAGTGAAAACTTCTTTAAATTTTGGTAGGCGAAAAGCTTATTAATGGGTTCGCGTCACCGATGATCTCGACATGTTCGTGACGCATTGCGCTTGCGTCGTCTTTCTCATATGCGTGTTTGACTTTTTGGATGTGTAAAATCTTGTGATTTCTTGAGTAACGTACTTTTATAAATATTGTTATAGTCTTTGAGTTTTTCTACATATCAATACAAGAATCGCAGCTATGCGTCAACTTTTGAAACTATTGTTGCATAAAGAGACATCTTTGCTAGGAAATTTAAAAAACTGTTCCTGTATATTCTTAGATATACAGTAGTACTATATATCTTAGATATATAGTAGTTATAATAGAGAGTGGTAGATATAAAAGTATTAAAGAAAAAAATACAATAATAAAATTATGTAGAATTAAACTATCCAGTACTTTATGTTTAAAAAAATGTAACTATCTCAATACTTTTAATTTAGTAAGACTTATTACTATCCATAAGTCGCTGGTTCAAATCCGGCTCGAAGGACCAAATGTTTAATTTTCATTAATTATTTTATAACGACGCGACACTGTAGACATGCGCAAAACAGTACTCTATGAAGTAATGCCATATGGCATGACATTTCGCGCTGCGTAATATGACATTAGAGCAGTACTCAGTACTCTAAACATGACCCGTCCGAAATAACGCATTAAGCTTAGACATACATATAGCCCGCTAACAATTACGTATGTGCTATTGTACTGAATGTTCTGATGTCATAAATAGACCTTTTATTATTGCCTATTTGTATAGTTTACTTCTACGAGTGACGACACGGCGTTATGAAAACGCAATTTTTTACAAAAACAGCAAATACTTCACAAATCAACTTTTTATTTATATCTCCACTGCATAAATAACCTTGACCGCGTAAACTAATACCCAACACGCTAATGAATGCACTTTAATTGAAAACATTGAAATAAACGAAAGAAAGCGAGCAAGTTATGATTTATGAGTTGGGCGGTGTCAAAGAATTGTAAGCTTTATTAGAAATGCAATAGAAGCATAACGGAGGCAGAATCCTATCAAGCGGCGGACATTCGTTGTCGTTCGCATAATATTACTCGAACCTTTACGATGTTGACCGATTGACACCCGAACATTACAGTACAGTACACTTCAGTACCTACGTACAGTACTTAGAACGCGGCGGACCTATCCTTTAACCTCTTACTATGGAACGTCATGTTTAGAGTTATGTGACATGCTAAATTTTGTTGGGTTATAGGTACTGTTACAGTACGCGGTCGTGACATATTACGCGTAATACATGACTCGCAGTACTTACACATGTCTACGACACTGTATAATTGTACTAGTTTTTATAATAATCTGAATTTGACAACATATCTTTTCTTTCTCATATCAACCGACCATTTTTTGACATATTTAAAAAAAAAACAACAAAGGTAGCAAACGAACATACGACCCACCTAATGGTAAACGGGTACCGTAGCTTATGGACCCTTCTAATACCATAACTATCACCATCACATTGACGACCTTGAACCCTACCTTAAAGAGCTCTAGAAACCCTATTCACCACTAGAACGCAACACTAGGTTATTTCATATTTGGATGCGATCTTCATAGGGTGGAGGTATTTCACAGTCGGACTGCCTCAAGTAGAGAGAAATCTTCAAAGAAATTTAGAAGAGACTAGCGCAAAATGAAACATATGCTTATATTATAATTAATTAAAGAAAAACTTTTACCAATGTCAAGAGATTTTCCTTTCAAGTGCCACTTTATTTTTCTCTGCAAATCTATTCTTTCATTTTCAGTATAGATGTAACCTGGTACATTAGCCACGTGTTTAACCCAAAATAGAATCGCATCCTCATTCATTATGGGCATAATCGACCACATTCCGTCGATTATCATACGCGTCATATGCTCAAAGTATTCCGGGGGATTCGTTACATTTGGTGTAATTACTCGATCGAGAAGTATTTGGCAAATTTCACGCGTTTCGTCCACAGTTTTTCTGCATACATTGTACCTGAAAAGTTTAATGATAATTGTAATTTTTTAATCAATACTTATATATAAAATTTAAACAACAAAAAATAATTTAAACTATAGTTCGACAACTTGGCGCGCGACCTTTCCATGTGTCGGCAGACATTGGCGGGGACGAGTTACTACAGACGATGATGGGCGGGTTGTGTAGCTGGGAAGGGAAACGCGTGCAATTGCATGACGTTGGCGAGCAGTCACAGTACACTAAAATAAACAACATTATGTATTCATACATACAAACGGTCGAAACGATATACTTATCTACGAATATCGGTGAACTTCGGTACACAATAGTCACCAGTGCGCCGTAGTTACGTAATTTATAACTTATTACGAAATATTCGGTATTTTTCGCCATCTCATCGCTCGTCAAAGGTAAAGAGTTCATCCTCACACCTAGTACCATAAATTCTAACGAACGCTCCGGATATAGACTGAGCTCCCTACTGACTGACGTTACCGTAAACGGTTACCATCATGGGGATTGCCCTCTATTTCTTATAGTAGCTCGGCAAATTAACGGCACTGCCCCTGATGGTATGCACAGAACAATCCAAAACCCAAACACAACGGTAATCACCGAGAGGTCTAAATACATAGGCATCATCGCAATCATGCCGCATAAATATGTTTTCACGTTACGCTTGAAAGACCCGATGTCACAAGGCGAAGGAAACACATCGGCCTAGAAATGGTTCCATAGTTTCACGGTACGGCAAAAAACTTTTTAGTTCGTACCGAGAGAGAGGTTACCTCCCTGTTACCTCTATGAGGTTACCGTAAAACTATAACTTCGAAGCCCAGCGCGTGCGGTGCTGAATGTTGTGGAAAGGAGAGAAGAGCATCGTGGTATATAAACAATAAAAAACCAACAAACCTTTCCTCGAGACCAATCATATGTCCTATAACACTCCAATAGTGATTGTAAGCTTCCCAATCATTTTCTCTCAGCTGTGTTATCCCAAAGAAATCTGGTTTCAGAATTCCAAAAAAAATACAATAACACTGAGCCAAAGCCACGTCTCTTTTAGATATTATACCGATGCCTTTATTTTTGCTCATTCTAGAAACGCGTGCATGCCCTTTACGCACTGAATGAAGTGATTTCCATGACCTGTAATAATAATGTTACGACCTATTACAACCCGATTAAAAAGACAGAAAAATCCTGTTTCCAAAATATCTCGAAGCAACTACAACCTTCTCATGACTTCGAAATGTTTCGCGTCGTAAAACAAGCGCGGCGCATGTTTGTGTAAACATCGCAGTATACACACACACATGTATAGGGCTTATCGCCTCGATTACGTCATCGAGTAGGCATAGGAACTAAACGTCGAGAAAGTTAGCGATGATTCACGATTTTTCTGCGATCGTTTAGAGTAGGTATTTAAGCGGCGCCGAAGTAGTTCACTTTTGAATTATAAAGCGATAACATCAAGCGATAAAAGGAAGCGAAATCACAGTGAAATAAATAACATTGTTGTGAGAACGTGAAATTTGTAACTGTGTAGAATTCTAATAAAACTTCTTCACGTCAATCAACGGCATTTTTATTACCCACGGGTGTAACAATAATATATTGTAGATAACTTTTGAAAAATTGTTTCAATTACTATATTTTGAATTCATATTTATTCATTATTACATTTTTAATCATAGTTTTTAATCTATATAAATAAAGTGATTGAGTTTTGCCGTTGTGCGTGAATCACGCAAAACCTATTGGATAGAGTTTAATTATTTTTTTAATTTACTAACTAGTTAATTAGTATTTCTAAAAAAACACGATTTATTTTTCAATAAACAATTATTAAAATTTTAAAAATCTACGAGTTTTATAAGTATTACGCGTTCTTCTGTCATCCACCAAGCCGCGGGCACAGCTAGTAATAAAATAAAAATATTTTGAACTTAAACAAATATTCCAAAAAAAACGCGCCATTTAGATCCCGTGACCACGTGTGTCGTCATCTTTAAATAAATAAAACTAAGGCCAAAGTATTATCTGTAAAGTTTATTTTCCTAGAATTTCAGGTATGAAATTTCTGCAGCACCTTTTTTTCAGCGCTTTCTTTTGTTTAACATTTTTTTGTTAACATCTAATGCCATGTTTGGGCGGGATTAAAAACGCTCTGATGACTCATTATTGATGGGACTCACGGCACAGTTTCGCGTCTTGACGCCTCTTTAAGACTTTATAGTTTTAGTAGACTAAGTAAAATTAAAAAAAAACTACTATTACTACTAGTTCTACTAGTTCGTGCTAATATTTCGCGCGTTATAGAGAGTAGCTCCCATGTTAGTTAAAGATATTGATAATAGATAGCGCCTCCTACGAGTGCAATCAACCTAAGCCATCAATGGGTGACATACTATTTATTTACCTAAAACATAAATTTTAAACTGTTTGTCTATTCTTTGTCAATAACGGGGAACGTAAGCTTTGAAATGATGTTTGAATTGAATTATTAATTTTGGGAGATGTGGCGTTGGCACAAATATCACCTTTGACAAATAATATAGGTATAGATAGAGTTAATAATTATATGAATTTTATTTTGTTTTATTAGTTTTTATTTTAAAATATAAATTTATATTAATAAAAATAAAATAAAAATATTAATTTAGACGTTACATTTCTGCCTGACGTCAGTGGCGTCGCATGCCAACTCACACTTATTTTTTTAATAATAGAAGCTTTACAAATAAGGGCATTTTTCTTACTGAACGATGCTATGTTAATACTGTATTCTTTATTAATACTCACAAGCTTCCAGGTTTCAGCTCATTGTCAAACCAGGTAATGAAATGTAGTGTAGTTGAAAAGTAACGTCTGTACGCAGTATAAGGCGAACTAGAGTGATTTGTGTTTATCATGATACGCAAAATCGACGGTACCGACAATGCAGCAAGAGACCCAAAAACTAAAGGTGTAAATATTGCGTGACTATTATAACTGTAAAATTCACGGCCTCTGTAAATAAAAAATAACAATTATATACAAACATAAAAATAATTATTGCTTGTCGCTCGCGCAACGCGGATACCAATCATTAATCTATGTAGACAATTAAAAAAGAAAAAGCTAATAAAGCAAAAAGCAGAAATCTTTAACCCGACTAGGAATAAATAAAATAAACTAAACGGTAATAAACAAGTTAGATGTTGATTGCTATCATAATTTTATTGAGTAAAACAAGTCTTTTGATAGGCTAATTACACTACATTAGACACATTCATGTTACATTAAACATTCCTGTTTATTTCGTTCTATTTAGGTCTTCTGGAAGTTTTACATTATATGTAATTCAATTCAAATGCCGTAGTCGTGGATCAGCTACAAAAAGCAATCAATTTAATATACAAATAAAAACAATGGAGATGTTGTTAATGAAGTATTTAAAATAGTTGACAATAAAATTTGAATATTAGCTAGCCCGGTGGTCGAAACTCGCCCAGCGACTTTTTGATCATTGACAAATTAACATTTGCAGTATCAACGTAAACAATAAATATTATATGTTACTTTTCACTCGATTTCAATGTTTTGGAGGGGTTAGAGTTCAATGGCACTCGTCAGGGTAGTATCGGCAGTATTGCCCAATATTGCTCTACCTATCGTCCTAAACATAATAGAACTTGATGAGTGGCCTAGAAACTTAGGCATAAATTGCAGCATCTAATTAACTAATTAATTAACATTCATATAGGTCGAGACTTAAAACGTCGCTTGGCCTTTTTACAATCGTATTTAGCTATACAAGTTTAAATTAAGTTTACATTTAAATGGGTCAGTGAGGTGAACTCTGAAACTATAAGAGAAAAATGTGTTCCAAAGAACCATGATATTGATTTTGAAGATAAGGTACTGCATTCATATATTTTCAAAAAATCTTATACCCGAGTCGGGAATAGAACCTATACATAAAAAAAACTTAATTATGTTATTTTAATACGATAATTGATAGTGCAGATTGTAAGGAATAAATGTTCCTAATAATTATCCCTGTGTAACTTTAGAAAACAAAATGCTTTAGTTATTTTTAGATGTTTAAAATATGTTTCTTTAGAACATATTACCCTATCTATTATAATTTTAAAGTTCACCTCAATGACCCATTTAAATCATATGCAGGATATGATTTGCATCTGCCAAGTCTGTCAAATCATTGATATGCAAATAGGGAAAAAAGTATATACAAACCTTTCAAACAAAAAAAATGTAATACTATAAAGCAAAAAATAATTGTGTAAAATCTTTCTGGGGAACATCTAATAGCACTAACGACTTGAATATAATTTTATATTGGGCACCTACTGTTTTACTTGCGATGCCTAAGAAATATTTCTTAACTGTTGGTGAAGTTTTCTACAAAAGCAAGTACATAATTTCTATAAAAGTATGTGCGTGCATCTAAGAGGATTAAGGGGGTTCAAATAACATGTTAAGTCCGGGGCCAACCGCGAAATTAGCGAGCTCTTGTCGGTGGAGCAACAACAACATACCATCACGCCTGTATTCTCAGAAGGATTAGGCAGAGGTGTACTAATTGTACACCCACAATTCGCCGATATGTTTTTAGGTCCCACGTAATAGGGGGCGAGCCTATTGTCATTAATCGGGCACGAAACCAAACTCCGAGTTGCTACTGGGAATTTCATAGGAAACCCCAATAACACTTTGCTCGACCTGGGATTCGAACCCAGGACCTCGATCATAGCTGTCACGCTAACGACCACTAGGCTAACGAGGCAGTCCTGGCAGTCCTGACAGTACAGGCAGTTGCCACTTTTCCCTATACTCTGCCTTTCTTTTGACCTCTTGATACGACACAACTCCCACTTTATCCTTCACTTGTAGGAAAAAGCTTCGCCTAGCTCTTCCTCTTACTCGCTTTCCGTCAATTTTCATTTCTGAAATTGTTTTAAAGAACTTATCGTGCCGCATCACATATCCAATCATCTTTCCTCTTCTGTTATCTATGTTTTGTCAACAGTCTTTCCTCGTTAACCTTTTTAAGCACTTCCGCATTTTTAGTCCTTTCTGTCCAACTGATGTTCTCCGTTCTCCATCGTACTCCAACACTACATGTCAAAAGCAACCAACCTTTCTCTGTCCTTTTAGTTCAAGGTCCATGTTTAACAGCCATACAACGCTATACTTCAGATGTAGGTCTTAATGAGCCATTTTCTAATCTTAGTTTTAATTTTATATTTTAAAAAGTGTTTCTTTCGGTTAAACGCTTGTTTACCCAATGCAAGTCTTCCTATTATGTCCGATGAACATCTAGGGGTCATGCGTTATAGGGCTACCTAAGTATTTAAAACTGGTAAAGTGTTCAATTTTTATGTTATCAAGTTGATTGGAATATTCACTGATGTAAATTTTTACGTTGTGTACGTGTAAGTTTAGTTTTAGTAATAATTATTTAAAATTTTAGCACGAGTAAAAAATTATGGAGCAGTACTACCAAGTCATATATACAATAATTGCTCACTTTAGTATTAGACAGATTATAAAAACATATATCAGAATATTAAGGCTCGTATATAGATACGTATGTATTACAAAATTATTTACAAAATCATAAACTATAATTATCTTTTTTATAGGTAATAATTTAGTATGTAAAATTTTAAGCAAGGATTAAGAAGAAGCGTAAGCGGCTAACGTGCTTTTTGTACCATAAAAATAAACATCTACTTCAAATAATTATGTACACATTTTAAATGACAAAGACTGAACTTACTGATTATATTTTTTTTCATCAAACCATTCTGGTAGTTCCATAATTATATCTTCAGGTTTTACATCGTCTGACGGTTTTTCTTCTGCCTCTTCAGAGAATAAACCGTCTACAAATTCTTCCGCTGCAATAAAAAGATAAATGTCATTTATGGATTTAATTGGTTGTTTTTTTTTTTAATTAGAAGTCACAATTACTTTATTACATACTAGTTGTGCCCCACGGTTTCACCCGTGTTAAATTTCTTCGACCAACTCACCAAAGCGCCCGCGCACCTAACGCACCTGTATAGCTTATCGGTGTTCTCACTTCCCGTATTTATCTACAGCTTTCTAGATTATTACTTATCTTTCATGGTTACTACTCCGCTTATTAGAGCCGTAGCGTGAAGCTTTATAGCCTACTAGCGACCCGCCCCAGCTTCGCACGGGTACAATTTAAAAAGTGGTGTATACATATACTATGTTTAAAAAAAGCCTGATTTAGAATTTATCCCTTTAATATTGATAGTTCATAATTGCCTCATTAGCCTAGTGGTCCTAAGCGTGACTGCTATGCTTCGAGGTCCTAGCTTCGATTCCCATGTCGAGCAAAGTGCTATTGGGTTTTCCTATGTAATTCTCAGAAGCATCTTGGAGTTTGCTTGTCGCTCGCGCAACGCGGAAACCAATCATTAATCTATGTAGACAATTAAAAAAGAAAAAGCTAATAAAGCAAAAAGCAGAAATCTTTAACCCGACTAGGAATAAATAAAATAAACTAAACGGTAATAAACAAGTTAGATGTTGATTGCTATCAAGTCTTTTGATAGGATAATTACACTACATTAGACACATTCATGTTACATTAAACATTCCTGTTTATTTCGTTCTATTTAGGTCTTCTGGAAGTTTTACATTATATGTAATTCAATTCAAATGCCGTAGTCGTGGATCAGCTACAAAAAACAAACAATTTAATATACAAATAAAAACAATGGAGATGTTGTTAATGAAGTATTTAAAATAGTTGACAATAAAATTTGAATATTAGCTAGCCCGGTGGTCGAAACTCGCCCAGCGACTTTTTGATCATTGACAAATTAACATTTGCAGTATCAATGTAAACAATAAATATTATATGTTACTTTTCACTCGATTTCAATGTTTTGGAGGGGTCAGAGTTCAATGGCACTCGTCAGGGTAGTATCGGCAGTATTGCCCAATATTGCTCTACCTATCGTCCTAAACATAATAGAACTTGATGAGTGGCCTAGAAACTTAGGCATAAGTTGCAGCATCTAATTAACTAATTAATTAACATTCATATAGGTCGAGACTTAAAACGTCGTTTGGCCTTTTTACAATCGTATTTAGCTATACAAGTTATAACATTTAAATGGGTCAGTGAGGTGAACTCTGAAACTATAAGAGAAAAATGTGTTCCAAAGAACCATGATATTGATTTTGAAGATAAGGTACTGCATTCATATATTTTCAAAAAATCTTATACCCGAGTCGGGAATAGAACCTATACATAAAAAAAACTTAATTATGTTATTTTAATACGATAATTGATAGTGCAGATTGTAAGGAATAAATGTTCCTAATAATTATCCCTGTGTAACTTTAGAAAACAAAATGCTTAAGTTATTTTTAGATGTTTAAAATATGTTTCTTTAGAACATATTACCCTATCTATTATAATTTTAAAGTTCACCTCAATGACCCATTTAAATCATATGCAGGATATGATTTGCATCTGCCAAGTCTGTCAAATCATTGATATGCAAATAGGGAAAAAAGTATATACAAACCTTTTCAAACAAAAAAAATGTAATACTATAAAGCAAAAAATAATTGTGTAAAATCTTTCTGGGGAACATCTAATAGCACTAACGACTTGAATATAATTTTATATTGGGCACCTACTGTTTTACTTGCGATGCCTAAGAAATATTTCTTAACTGTTGGTGAAGTTTTCTACAAAAGCAAGTACATAATTTCTATAAAAGTATGTGCGTGCATCTAAGAGGATTAAGGGGGTTCAAATAACATGTTAAGTCCGGGGCCCAACCGCGAAATTAGCGAGCTCTTGTCGGTGGAGCAACAACAACATACCATCACGCCTGTATTCTCAGAAGGATTAGGCAGAGGTGTACTAATTGTACACCCACAATTCGCCGAATATGTTTTTAGGTCCCACGTAATAGGGGGCGAGCCTATTGTCATTAATCGGGCACGAAACCAAACTCCGAGTTGCTACTGGGAATTTCATAGGAAAACCCAATAACACTTTGCTCGACCTGGGATTCGAACCCAGGACCTCGATCATAGCTGTCACGCTAACGACCACTAGGCTAACGAGGCAGTCCTGGCAGTCCTGACAGTACAGGCAGTTGCCACTTTTCCCTATACTCTGCCTTTCTTTTGACCTCTTGATACGACACAACTCCCACTTTATCCTTCACTTGTAGGAAAAAGCTTCGCCTAGCTCTTCCTCTTACTCGCTTTCCGTCAATTTTCATTTCTGAAATTGTTTTAAAGAACTTGTCGTGCCGCATCACATATCCAATCATCTTTCCTCTTCTGTTATCTATGTTTTGTCAACAGTCTTTCCTCGTTAACCTTTTTAAGCACTTCCGCATTTTTAGTCCTTTCTGTCCAGCTGATGTTCTCCGTTCTCCATCGTACTCCAACACTACATGTCAAAAGCAACCAACCTTTCTCTGTCCTTTTAGTTCAAGGTCCATGTTTAACAGCCATACAACGCTATACTTCAAATGTAGGTCTTAATGAGCCATTTTCTAATCTTAGTTTTAATTTTATATTTTAAAAAGTGTTTCTTTCGGTTAAACGCTTGTTTACCCAATGCAAGTCTTCCTATTATGTCCGATGAACATCTAGGGGTCATGCGTTATAGGGCTACCTAAGTATTTAAAACTGGTAAAGTGTTCAATTTTTATGTTATCAAGTTGATTGGAATATTCACTGATGTAAATTTTTACGTTGTGTACGTGTAAGTTTAGTTTTAGTAATAATTATTTAAAATTTTAGCACGAGTAAAAAATTATGGAGCAGTACTACCAAGTCATATATACAATAATTGCTCACTTTAGTATTAGACAGATTATAAAAACATATATCAGAATATTAAGGCTCGTATATAGATACGTATGTATTACAAAATTATTTACAAAATCATAAACTATAATTATCTTTTTTATAGGTAATAATTTAGTATGTAAAATTTTAAGCAAGGATTAAGAAGAAGCGTAAGCGGCTAACGTGCTTTTTGTACCATAAAAATAAACATCTACTTCAAATAATTATGTACACATTTTAAATGACAAAGACTGAACTTACTGATTATATTTTTTTTCATCAAACCATTCTGGTAGTTCCATAATTATATCTTCAGGTTTTACATCGTCTGACGGTTTTTCTTCTGCCTCTTCAGAGAATAAACCGTCTACAAATTCTTCCGCTGCAATAAAAAGATAAATGTCATTTATGGATTTAATTGGTTGTTTTTTTTTTTAATTAGAAGTCACAATTACTTTATTACATACTAGTTGTGCCCCACGGTTTCACCCGTGTTAAATTTCTTCGACCAACTCACCAAAGCGCCCGCGCACCTAACGCACCTGTATAGCTTATCGGTGTTCTCACTTCCCGTATTTATCTACAGCTTTCTAGATTATTACTTATCTTTCATGGTTACTACTCCGCTTATTAGAGCCGTAGCGTGAAGCTTTATAGCCTACTAGCGACCCGCCCCAGCTTCGCACGGGTACAATTTAAAAAGTGGTGTATACATATACTATGTTTAAAAAAAGCCTGATTTAGAATTTATCCCTTTAATATTGATAGTTCATAATTGCCTCATTAGCCTAGTGGTCCTAAGCGTGACTGCTATGCTCGAGGTCCTAGCTTCGATTCCCATGTCGAGCAAAGTGCTATTGGGTTTTCCTATGTAATTCTCAGAAGCATCTTGGAGTTTGGCTTTGTGCCCGATTAATGGCAATAGGTTCGCCTCCAATTACATGGGACCTAAAACCTACCCGGAAAAAAATTCTTTGATCGCATGTAATTTAAATGGAAAACTGTAAAGGACAATATAATCATTAAATTCCCAAGTTTACTAATAAATTACTGAATTGGAGAAAATAGCTTAACAAGTAACTTAATATTTTTAATTATTATGTTGAAGATAGATAACCTCCCTCAATGAATAGGCCATAAAATAAAATAAAAACATTTTTCAAATCTTACTGGTAGTTCCAGAGATTAATCCTCCACTTAAAAACAAACTCAAAAAGTTCTAACTTGCTATTTATTACATAATATTATGTTATTTTGTATATTATTATTATTATTATTAATTAGTGGTGTGCCGGTTCCGCCCAAGTGTGTTTTTTTTTACTGATTTCATACTATTGACAATTCATTCGAGGAATGACATATAGCGGGTCTTCCAATAGGAACTTCAGAACTTTAACAGTTTATAGCGGCCATATTGTTGAACTGGCTGTCAATAATTTAGTTTGTTATTTAACTGTTTTGCCAAATCATCATGGACAGATAAAGCGTTCAACAAGACGTGCAAATGATTAAATTGTTTAACAAAATGGGTGTTCTGTTCAGGAAACTTTCCGTGCGCTTTATTTATTTTACAGTCATCAAAATCGTCCTACCGAGAGGACTATTCGCAGTGTGGTGGATAAATTTGCGTCCACTGGTTCAATAAATAATGAACCAACACCCGTACGATGACGAAACGCAAGATCTGCAGAAAACATCGTCACTGTCCGTGAGTATATGCATGAGAATCCGAGGCAAGTCGATTTCGCGTCGTTCACAAGAACTCTGCTTTTCGCAGACAACAACTTGGCCAATATTGCATTGTGACTTGGACCTGCTCCCATACAAAATCCAACTGAACTAGGAGCTGAAGGTAAACGACTATAGACAACGACGTGTGTTCGCTGTATGAGCCCTGGAGCAGTTGGAAATTGACCCTAATTTTCATTAAAAAAAATGGTGTATTTTAGTCAGTGTCTTTTATATGGGATGTCTATCAGGAAATTTAGAAAATAATTACGTGTACAGATTTATTAATATAAATTATTTAGGCATTTCATGCCCGTACGCAAAAAAGTTCGATCTAAAGTTGATGAAAATTACGAAAAGCACCAATGATGTTTTTCTTAATAAAAATAAATTGAAAGCACAAATCATTGATCGTGTTTTTTTTACAAAATTTTAATGCAATTATATTTCTACATTAATTTTAATTTAAGTATAAAATGAATTTTTCATTTAATAACAACCAACAATCTACATAAAATAGTAAAATGATAGAGGTTTGCCGTTGTGCGCGCCTCAGGCAAAAGCTACTGGATATATTTTGATATTTTTTTTTGTTTTATTCCTTAAATATTTGGTCCTTATCTAAAAAAACTATCATGATATCTTCAAGAAGTAGTAAAAGTTTTAAGAAACTACGATTTTTATAAGCACTACGCGTTCTGCGATGTGTTTTCTTGCCGTTGAAAAGTGGGGATTATAATATTAGTAACGCGAAGCAAGTCGCGGTCGGTTGCTAGTTTACAAATAATACTCTCAAAAGATGATTAAGTTCCATTTTGTCATTATTCCACATGTGAAAAACCTTCTGTCTGAAAATTCAATACTTAGTATGCGGAATTAAACCAACAAATACAAAGTCTACCATCCAAGGTAAACAAATTCTACCTAACAACGAAGACTTCTAAGAGTAAGCAAAAAATATTCCCAAGTAGAAGGTACATATTTATAGCAATCACTTATCGGTAGGTACTGCAAACATAAGACATGCTTTTCTTGGATTTAGTTTTACGTTCGATAACCATATTCTATATTAATCTTTGATGTTAATTCTTTTTTTGCAATATGTTAATAAATGTTATTTGTTTGGAAAAGTAATTTTAATAAATCAAATATTAGTACCTATATACCCTAACTATACAGTGGTCATTTTGTAATTTATTCTTTTTTTAAATAATAATCAATTCGATTACTAATAATGTATTCTTTTTAGATACTATTTATCTAAACTATCTAAACATTTTTAGGTATATATTATTTCTTACTAAATCTATAAAATAATTTATTATACCTACTTACTATTAGATTATATTATAAACAATCTGAAAATAGTTACTTCTTGAACAGTTTAATTTTGTATAATTAAGTAAATTTAGAACACCAAAATGCTGAATCAGTATTAGAATCAAAAGGTAAAAAATCTACGAGTAATATTACGGCTCATGTTAATTTTATTTCTAGCAATTTGATTTTCTATTAAGTTTTATTTTTGTATATTATTGTATTTTTTGTTTTAAATTAAATAGATTAAACTTACGACTCAAATCCATATTCCAATAAAATCCCTTTGGCGAAATTAATAAAATAAATTAAATTAGATTCGTCTTTACAAAGCAACGGTTCGCAACTGGGTGAACGGACTCAAGTGACTTTAGCTTGATTTGATACTGAATAACATTACCTGCCTATAAATATCATTAGCTGTATGTTTTCAATATGAGTAACAAGCGTACCAACATACTCGACATTCATGAATAAATACGACCAATGAACCAATCATCTAAAGTTTTCCTATTTTTAAAAACTCGTAAATAAGTAGGTTCTTTCATTGTTAGAAAATTATAAGTCCGACCTGGTAGTGCTGGCTCATCGGCGACTCTCTTTATAGTGGAAACTTCTTTAGTATATACTATTGTGATTTGAAACAAGATTAAAATAAAATCGCCACAAAAAGAGACAAACACATACATCTATAAGATTTAGCCAGCGGGAGAATGAATCCCTAAGATTAAAAAATTAATTTTCGCAAAAGTTTTTACCAAAACATTTAATATATCATCTAGATTCTAGACCATGGTCAGATATTTTATCAATGCTTGACGTAGGTTCAGCAGTTGACTTATTTTACAGTAGACGTAATGAAATTATTTGTTTAAATACTCTACTACCTAGTAAAACTAAAACAGAATTATCCCTACTGGTAAGTATATTTATTCGCTAATTTGTTGCCTGAAAGAAAAAAAAATCACAAACAGTTTAAAAAATTTGGGAATCCAAAGGATTATGAGTTGACACATTAATTCACCTTCTTCGTCAAAGAAGCAAAAAATTGGACAATGAATAGTACAGATCTTTTATATCGTCGGTAGAATATGGTCTGACAGAAAATATTAAAATATTTTGGCGTTATATCAACAGTAAAAAGAAATCAATTAAGATCCGCTTCCACGATCACCTTTAATTCTTCATTATCAACTAGGGACTCCGGCTGTCCACGGGGTATGTTTCGTAGGTCAACATTTCCAGAACAAAACGTTGAAACCAAAAATATGCCGTGCTTTCTTTTACAGTAGCTTTCCCATACACACAATTAATCCTTCGAGCTGTTTCTGCAGCGTTGATACCACGGTGGAACTCATATTCGTAAATAACGCGATATTTTAAGTTTTCCGTTTTGGAAAACAACGAAGTGAAAGAAAAATCAAATGAATCACTAAATTCGAAACACAAATACACAAGCCTAAATTTTAAATTTGGAATTCCTAACCAAACGCAAGATTTATTTGAGATAAAAGCGGCCAGTTTAAAAAAAACGCCAATTTCTTATGTAAGGACCTAATAAATAAACACGTTAAACATCATATTTCTCTATCGCAACATGGCTTTGTTAGTGGTTGTTCTACAATTAGTATTTTACTAATATACATACTTTATATCTGTGACTAGCTGATCCGTGCAACTTCGTCTGCGTCACATAAGAAAAAGAGAGAGAGAGAGAGAGGGTTAGAGAGAGCGATTCGTAGGCACTTATAATACATACAAGTCTAAAGGAGCTAAAACTTTCTTTAATTTGCTGCGAAGTTATTTTAAAACTGTGATATTTCCTAAGATATTCATTGAAATTAATTGATGGAAAGGGCAGTTTTGTTCAAATTGAAATACTTGCGATGAATAACATTTTTATTTCGATAAGGATTAATACCATGTTTATAAATACACCTTCGCAAATAATTCATTATTTTAGAACAAATTTTATTACCATAAAAAAAGTTTTATATTGAGTTAATTATAGACATTTTTAAGAGAAACAACTCCGATAAACATGATTGTTGCGTAACTTTAACCATTTACGCAGCGCTCGCAATGAAAGCTCTCAAAAGAATTAAATTCTCCTCGTTTTTGCAATTTTTCTCAATGATGTTTCGTTCCTATTGATTGTAGCGTGATGTTATATGGCCTATAAGTCTTCCTAGATAAATGGGTTATTTAACACTAAAATATGTTTTCCATTCGAACCAGTAGTTCCTGAGATTAGCGCGTTCAACCAAACAAACAAACTCTTCAGCTTTATAATATTAGTAGGTATAAATTCCTTTAATGAACGTCGTCAAGTGGATTCCATTTATACTGATATTTCAAAGATATTTGATAAAGTAAAACATACTTTTCTTGTTCATAAGCTCTGTAATTGAATGTAGAGAAGATGCCAGAGATTTAGGTGTTACCTATGTTTGACAGTATATTATCGTTTCGCCCACATTAAGAACATAAATATAAGACAAATGTGTTGCGTATGTGCGTGTGGGAGCTATGCATAGCGCGCGAGAGGCGGGTGGCGGAACTAGCGCCGGTGATAAATCAGTACTCTGACCATTTCAGGAGACGAAATTGGTAGAGTGGATCATACGATACCTTTAACTGACACCTTGGATTTGATGTGAATGTGTAAACAAATCCAAAGCGGCGTAAACACCCACCACTTTGCTTTATCTATATAAAACATTGATTAGGCCCTTAATGAAATACGCCTCTGGCGTTTGGTCTCCATTCTCCATACTATATTATAACTCGTTCAAAAAACATTGAATGGATTCAGATACGATGCTTGAAATCACTTTGCCTTTGACATGGGATGAATTGAACACTGGCTAATTTCACCTTGAACGTGCCAAGCACTTTAAAATCTCCCCTCTCTAGTAAAAGGCAAGCATGTGAAATAATTTACCTACATAAAATAATTCATTGTAGGTACTATAGACTGTCCACAACTTCCCAGCATGTCAAACTTCAACATCAATATCCGTAGTCGAAGTACAAAATTATTTCTTAACCCTTTAAGAAACAATGTCTCTTTCAACTGTCCAATAGCCAGCATGTATCGCTCATACAACAATATCAAACATTATAAACGCTCGCAATGCGAATCTTATTGATATAATTCACTTATATCTAAATAGATTCCGATAAGCAATTAAAAAATAGTTTTATTTATTTTAATATAATATAAACATATTATGTAATTTTATATTCAAGTAAGTAAAGCTAATTTTTGTGAAATAACTAAAACACTTGTACTTTAAGTGCATACATAAATTTGGATTATAAGCCAGCTAAAACATTGTATGATTTTTAATTTATTTTTATGAAATTTATAATCTGTAATGTGTGCCTATATAAATAAATAAAATATAAATAACGCAAGTCTTCATTTTTACGACTATCATCGTCGTAAAATTGGCCTAGAGGTCTGACGACCATACATGTACCCACTGTTGAATGTACAGTACGAGTGGTCGATAGGGTACCATTGATTTAGGAACTTTTAAAGAAGATAATTTTATGTTTTCTGAAGGTTTCACTTCTACCTCGAGTAAAGTGAAAAAAGTAAGTCCTAGTCCTGCACGATATTTAACTAAAGTATAGTAGGTATCTAAGTATATCGAGCAATGGCTGGTGTGAGGTTCATGTAAATACAGCTGGAAGTTATGGATCATTAAGATTTTGAAGCAAGAATGTCTCAGCGGTAGCTTGTACGGACACCGCGTTGATCGACGTGAGTTCTAATCCCTACATCGTTGTAAGTAAAAAACCGCCTGAGCTTTCGCTGAAGGAAAACATCGTAATGAAAAACTACACTGACGGACACATAAACTGCATCAAAGTACAAGGCGATTTTGAAATAAATATTTTAACCAAAGTATGCAAACTTTTCATATAAATTTAAATTCATATTGGTTCGTTAACTTTAAAATGGCATAGTATCATATCCATATTATGTTGAAGTCTGTTTAATGGAAACGACCATTCAATATTTTTAACAAAATAGAAAAATGAAACAAAAATTAGTTTAATTGAAAAGTTGGTTTATGGAATTGAAATAATGTTTAAGCACAGGTTTATTTTCTTTCAATAAGGTGTGTTACCTCCACGTGCCCCTATTACTGATTGTAATCGGCTCCGCATACACCTGATTAGGGTAAGTTCTTAGGGAATATTGTCCCATTCTTGTGAAATTGCTGTTCTTTGTGCTGCTACTATCGTGGGCACATGATTTCTCGCATATTCTCTATTTAAATTGTCCCAAACGTGTTTAATGGGATTAAGGTCCGGGCTACGTGCTGGCCAATTCATGGTACGTATCCCAACCTCTTCGTAATATTGTCAAACTTGTGCAGCGACGTACGGTCGGGTATTATCTTGCATTAGAGTAAAATTTTCGCCCACGAATCGTATATATAATTACCATGTGAGCTTTTAAAATCTCTTTATCTCGTCGATATGCCACCTCAGACCATACACGAACCGCTTCCAAAAGGAACACGCTCCTCGATGCAACTTTGAGCATATCTCTCCTCACATCGACGATAGGCTCTTCTGCAACCATCTGCGACATAAAAACATGTCCTACATTCATCGATGAATAATACGGAGGCCCATTGCTCTTCAGACCAATTTAGGTATTCACTCGCGTTTTCTAAACAGACTTATCTGTGAGTTGCAGACAACTTCGAACCATTTGCTGGTCCAAACCGGGAAATAGCCTTCCTTCTTATTATTCGTGCACTCTCACGGTTACTCTACACACTACATTCAGCTCAGTCTTGGTGTTAACTCACTTATGGAAACGATTTCGCACGAAAGTTGACACAATAAATCGGTCATCACGACGGGCGGGTCATCACGACGTCATTACCACGTCTCCTTTTGTAAGAACCTGTCTCTACAAAACTTCTGTACACTCTAGAAACCGTAGACTGGTTTAAATTTCTAATAATCATTCACAGATCTAAATGCCTTGCCGCACCAATACCACAATTTCTACGGCTTGTTCAGACGAACTATCCATAATGTACCGAAACTCTTGTTGAGTTCAAAAGACTACCTAACAATTCTAATGATAAAATAATTCAATTGGAGAATAATGTACCTCAAATTGAACATCTGACGCCAAGCAACTACAGGTGTGTTTCGGCAGCTGTACATGAAGGTCAGTCTCCCACTAGGCTTAGCGTGTCACCATCACAGGCCATATCGTCACTTAACATCAAGTGAGATTATGACCTATAACGATAAAAAAGCCGAAGCCATATCCTCTGTTAAACTTTTTCTTGTTGTTAAGATACTCGAATGTGAATTTTAAAGACAAATCTGACATGGCTGCAGGGTCTAAATACCTTTGCCTTTTCCTTTCACGAAGAAAGGAAAAACTATAACAAAACATGTCTGCTACAAAAGTTCAAAGTCAAAGGTCATCTCTGGTCATGGGCATGTCAAAAACGTTTGCAGAGTGACCACTTTTAATCGCTTTCTACTTTTTTAGTAGATTAACGCCAATTAGATCGAAATTTTGTTTGGCCAAAATGCTTTAGTAGATTTTGTTATAGGTAACAACCACTCTCTGTCAACGAGATATATTTAATTATTAATTGAAAATACTGTTATAGGCAATATTCTAGAGGTGTTATATTAGGCTGATATTTTTGTATTCCTAATATGGAATATATTAGTCAACTCATATTAGGTTCCAGTACCTATAATTTGGTATTACTCAAAAATTAGTCACCGATTCAATATTCGCTATTCGCTACTTACTTAAATCAAATACTGATATTAAGCGTATTCATTCTCAGTATTCTCTATACTTATAGAATGTGAGTATGAAATAAAAGATTATAGTGAATATTTATTATTATAATCCCGTATGCTTATTATATAACGTAAATGAAAAAGTGATTAAATTTTCATTCGTATTAATAAACTAGCTGTGCCCGAGCCTTCGCTCACGTGGATTACAGAATGCCCGCGTGAATCTTGCTCCCCCGCTCCCGGCTATTTTAAAGACAATAATGCTTATTGTGGGTGTTCCTTAGAAGATAGAAGTATACTCTCTGTGACTTTTTTGTAGGTATTTTTAATGTCTACAATTATTTAGTACGTTAATTTGCTGTATCTCTTATAGTTTACTCAGAGTAAGCTATTTTAAGCGCTTGAATTGATTCATTATGACCAGTTGTTTTTTTATTTATGCGGAACCCTAATTCTTTTTTCTAAAATAAAGGTAGCTTAAGTTACTTCCTATAAAATCAGCTATCTACCAGTGAAAGTCCTGTCGAAATCTGTGCAACCGTTTCGGAGATTACCCGAACAAACAGACAGACAAGAATTTGAAAAATGGGTTTTTATAGGTATCGTATATACTTTCATATGCATTTAGTAAAAAAACTGTTATTTTACCATTAAAAATAGACACTTCAATTTTATTAATTATATAGATTACGGACTGTCGTTAACGTCAAAAACTTTGATATATTATGCTAAAAAATATCACTATGTCATGTACTACAGTTATAGATTTTTATATGTGTCCATTAAAAACGTCAATCGATTGATTTTTTAGTTCATTCTAAACACAAAATAATAAATATTTACGTTTGAAATTCTCCAAAATATATATGGATACTGTAACATGTATGCAATCGCATCTAGTTACAAGAAACTGAAGGAACCGCTAATATAATACGAAATACCAATAGATACTTAATACAAAAATTACAAACTAATCTATGAATGTAACTAATATCCATATTAGCTAATACGCTGGTATTCTATATGAACAGTGCCTAATATAGTGATTCTTTTCTCATTGCTTGCTTACTGTGTTACCAACACATGCAGTTTTCATACCAAGCCCGACGTGTATAATGATGTCTTACCTTACTGCGCATACGATAAGCTAGCAGCCAGTGGTCGTTCCTATACGAAGTTTCAAATCATGTAGTTATCTTGCTTACTCGCAAGATGTGCGCCCTATAACGGACAAAGAGATTACTATTTACAATTACTTACTCCATCCAATTTTTCAAACGGAACATATACATTACAACTTCTCGAACTTTCAGTGGTTACAACAGCACTAGAAATAGCGTGACTTGCGGTAACACCGCTGTTCGCAGAACTTGTATCGTTCACAACGGTCGCCATCACGCATGTTGGTAACGTAAAAATATACAACACACGTGGCAGACGTAGAAATCACTGTAAACACGCCACACACGGTCAGCACCGTCAGCCAGACGCAGCAGTGACACGCTCGTGTTGCAGTACTTGCTCGTAGACGCATTCAGTTATAAGCATATAGAAGATTCCATCAAGCGAGATATCTGGGAACATAACCTCTTGGGATGGTTATTGATTCATACTATTTACAGTTGTATTTGCGTGTGATCGTTTAATTGAAAACAATAAATAAAACAGGCATTTCTTGTATATTTACTGAGGTACAGAAAAACAGAATTTTTATAATTTACAAGACACATACATGATTCATAGCAAATTTTAATATATAAAAACGGAAAACGAAAACGAAAAAAATATCATAAAATTCGAAAATGAGGGTAAAAATGCTTCAGTAAATATTAAGGTCCTTGTATATGAAATTGGCGTTATGTACGAGAGGAATATAAAGTCAATTTTATATTTTTTTTTAAATATATTTAATTAATCAAAGTATGCACCGTTGTTATCTATGCACTTTTGCCATCCCATAGGTAGCTCATTGATTCCTTTACTAAAAAAGCATGGGGGCGAGAATCAATAAACTCTTTGAATGCGGTTTAGACGGCCGCATCGGAGTTGAATTTTTTCCTCGTAAGAAGTTGTCCAAATTCCGGAAAAAATGGTAATCTGTTGGGGCAAGGTTCGGGGAGTACGGCAAATGTCGCAAACATTCCAATTGTAGCTCATCTAACTTAGTGCTTGTTTGTTGTGCAGTTTGTGGTCTTGCCATGTCATGAAGCAGCATTGACCTAGAGCGATTGACCAATCTCGGTTGTTTAGCAGCTAGTTCTTCCTTCATGGTTTGCAGTTGCTGACAATAGATATCTGCCGTAATCGTTTGGCCAGAGTTTTGAAAGCTGTAGTGAACGACACCAGCGCTAGTCCACCAAATACTCACAAGTAACTTTTTCTTAGTCAATTTTCGTTTAGGGCAAGATTTGGCTGGGTTTCCAGGGTTCAGCCATTGCAACGAGCGCTTCCGATTATCGTACAGTATCCACTTTTCATCACTAACATTGATTCGATTGAAAATCCCTTCATTATTGTGTCGGTTGAGCAAAGTAACACAGCAGTCAACGCGTGTTTGCAAGTTCGATTCACTCAATTCATGAGGTACCCATCGTTCAAGATTTTTTATTATCCCGATTTACTTCAAGTGGATTAATACAGTTTTATCACTTACCCCGAAGTCTGCAGCTATCTCTGAAGTACTTTGTGATGGATCCGCTTCCAGAATAGCCTTTAATTCTTCTCCGTCTCCGGCCGTCCACGGGGTTGGTTCTGAAGGTCGAAATTTCTAGAACGAAAACCTTGAAACCAAAAACATACCGTGCTTTCTTTTGCGACACCAGCGCCGTACACATGATTAATCCTTCGAGCTGTTTCTGCAGCACTGGTGCTACGGTAGAACTCGTACTCGTAAATATACCGATATTTCTTGTTTTCCATTCTGCGGTTATAAGCGAAGCCAAAGAAAAAAATAATGAGGGAATAACAAATGAATGACTGTTTTCAAAACTCAAATGTACCAGCGAAATGAATTTATAAATTTGAATTTCAAATTCTTTACCAAAGAGGAGATATTTCAAATCAAAGTGGACAGTACGACAAAACGCTAATTTCATATGTAAGGTCCTAATACTTAGGTGCTTGTTTTGGACGCATAATTGAATAAAAAGTAGTCGAAGCTATATGAAATTTTTTTTTATATCTGTGTTTTCTTCTCGCTAACTTGGCAACCGGTCCTCTTTAAAATGAAGACCATTACTGCCATTATCGAGTGAATTATATTGTCAAGTGTTATGACGATTCAGTATCCTAACAAAATGGTGGCTCTCTTGTTAGAACTTTCTAGGAAATTTTTGTGGTATCTCGGAATGAATGCTTTCAGCTTATATTTATAATCCACCTCACTTAATGTACAAAACCAAACTTCACAACACGTCACTTCAAGATCACACAAAAAAAAACCTCTATCTGTGTCGTAGAAACAGTACAATAATTTACTGGATGTTAGTAGATTTAGTAGAAATGAGCGAACAGTTTTGGTAGAATCTTAAAATAAAAGGCGGTCACGCTGCGTGTTTGCTAAATTCAATCAAAATAATTCAAATGATTCAACTTCAAAGTGCTATTGTATAACTTAATTTATAAAATAGTATGAATTTAAAGAGATAACATAGTATTTTATATGTAATTAAGTAGTTACCATAAACAGTATAATATAATGAAATGCCATATACCAGGGCCGAATGTCAAAGGTAAATGAATATGGAAGAACGAATTTAGGCTTACTCTAGTTTTCTAGTAATTTTCAATATTTCTTGTTTTTAGTTTTAGGTCGAACTGTACATGCCTTAGCGAGATTTGGAGATGAATTATACTTAGAATCGTTGCCAGATTGTATAGTTTTGAGGACGCTTAACTCCGCAGAGTCGGCTTATGCAATGGTTAAATTTAATAAAAGTTTTTTTTCATACTTTAATTATAATTATTACTCGACTGAAGACCATGAAGGACTGAAATGTAAAATCTCCATGAAATCTGCACTTATGACATTTAAATCTCCGACACATATGGATAAACAAGTAGAAAATCTAGAAATAAAACTTGACCCTGAATCTTGCAAACTAATATTTCAATTAAAATGCCGACATGGTATTGTGAAGACACATTTCGTGTCTATATTAGACTGTAAGGCCATGCAAGCTGTATACACAAAAGATTCAGTACCAAACAGGTAATTATTATTGTAATCAAGAATTCGGTTCATTTTAATAATAAGTAAATTAATTTAGGTAAATCACATTAGAATTCATTGAAAGTAAATATTAACACTTTTTTTTCGGGATGAATAAATTATATTAAACTATTAACTAAAAAGTACTAATATTCTTGTAGCACTAATACTATTAATAATGTTCACATTAACATATTTGTCAATTATTACATTGCTAAATTTTCTTTAAACTAATACCTGTTTCAGTCTTTACTGTAATACAGAATGAGCAAAATAAATTATATTTTATGTTATAATTGAAAAATATATTAGATCAAGGAATATTTCATAAAAACTTAGTGGCTGTGTGCAAGTGAGAAAGCCAATATTTTATGGTAGTTTATAAAGTTACCCTTGTAAAAGCCATTTAGATGACTATGTGACTGACATGTTTTTGTTCAGCATAAGATTCTAAATTAAACAAAGAAAAAAAGAAATATAAATTGATATATATATAATAACTTATTAAATATTTTTATCTTTATTGTAAAAGTCATCCTCAGCTTTTACTTTGGTTTCCTCAATTTAACATAATTTTTTATTTAATAAAAAAATGTATTCAACTTTTATAATTTTACAGAATAACAGCACCTCAAAGAATATTATCTGAAGCCCTGAGCAACTTTCAACATTCAGATGATCAAGTAACATTAGAGGCATCACCACAATCTCTAGTGTTACGAAATTACCTTGACAGTAATATGGATCTAACTAAAATTATAAGATCACAAATTGTGTTAAAACCAGTAGAATTTGACAGTTACACAATAGATATGGAAACAAATATAACATTTACTTTAAAAGAATTTAAAGCATTACTTACATTTGCAGAAGCTCTAAACTTACCTCTTCAAATAAATTTCGAGACAACAGGCAGGCCAGTCGTCTTTATTGTACATAATAGCTCAACATTCGAAGCCCACTTTGTCCTGGCTACGTCAAAACCTGACAGTGCCACTGAAGTCTCAACACAAAACACAAATGTGGATAGAAATAAGAGAAAAGAAGATGCAAACATAGAAGGACCAGTGAAGAAGAAACCACTTTTAGAAGCTGATATATCGAGACAATTAGATGAGGACTCTCATTTGTTTAATTTTGTTGATGTTCCCAGTGACACCATTGCACAAGAAAATATGAATGGTAATCAAAACAAAGAAAATTCTAATGTCGCAAAAGAACTGATGGATGTTGATTTAATACCAGCATCACCAACATCAAAGACTGTTGAAAAATCTTTGTTCAGAAGGTGTTTTGAAAGTACCTTTGATCCTAGAAATTTAAATGATCTTGTTGTGGCAGAAAATTCTGATAGTGAATAATAATATGCAAAACAAATAATTCTGTTATGATAATAATATATAGTTTGTCACTATTGTTGTTTAGTTGTGGACCATTTGAAATTTTCTAATAGTAATGCGGAAAAGCTGTATGACCATACCAGTATGAATCTATACATAGTATAAAGTCGCTTCCTGCTGTCTATATAAGCTTAGATCTTTTAAACTACCAACGGATTTTAATGCGTTTTTCACTACCATTTAGAGGTTTTTTACGGAATGTTTTTATATACAATACATTCCGATTATGTTTTTATATAGTAGAGAAAATTCAATTATTTGTAATCAAGTCGTCAAAACATTGGCGCTTACGTTGGCTAAATAAGATGCATCAAAACAATGTTCTAAAGAATTGTAATTCTTCAAAAAGCCTAGAGAAAAGTCAGCGAAGACATATGTCTATCTCTAAGACTGATTCATAGTAACCATTTTTATTTTCGACACAATAAGTAAAAATATTGTTATTTGTGAAGTGCTTCTTTCTTCAATTTAGTATTAATCTTTATCCAGTTTATTTAAACTGGGCGTTTAATATAAATTAAAATTATCCTTTACAGTTTTCCATTTAATTGAATACCCTAAAGATATCATGAATTTAAAATTACACGCGATTTAGGAAATCCTACCAGCAAATCGGTCGCGGTTGGTCGGCACTCCCTCCTATGATCAATAATTGCTCGTCGCGAGCTAAGCGCACTATTCGTAAATATGAAGTTACATAACATACCATCACGCCTGTATCCCCGAGCTGTTAAGCAGAGGTGTAAACACACAGTTCGCCGGGTATGTTTTAATCTGGCACAAAGCCAAAATCGGAGCTTCTACCGAGTTTCATATTAAACCCCAATAAAGCTGCGCGACCTGGGAATCGAACCTAGGAGGCTATTAAAATCAGGCTTTTTAAACGTAAAATACATCACTTCCTAAATTGTGCTGAAGCTGGGACGTGTCACTAGTATACTATAAACACTGTATGAATACCATCAATATTTTATAAAGTATTAATTAACACAGTAGTTTTTATGTAGTAGCATGGGCCCATAACAGCGGCTGATAGTAAGCACAGTACAATACAAAAACCCAGGCGCCATCAAGAAATCTGCAATCAATTGCTGCATGTCCACAGCCATGGCGCATATATACTAGCTGATCCTGGAACGCGACAAACCAAGTCACTTTGCAGTTTTATCACAATGCGCATGGTGGTCGCGACTCAGTCATGCAGGTATATATATCCTTACCACTATGATTATTAGATATAAACCACACGCCCTGGAAACTCATCAATTCTAACAGATCGAAGGTCCCTGAAGAATTACTTCCGATAACCAACAGACGCTTGTAATATGATAGGTGTCACTAGCGCGTTGCCATCCGAACTTCCTTCCCCAGAGCCTGAAAAGCTTACTGCAGTATCACAACACTAAGCCATTCAGCTAAGTTATATAGGGAGGAGGTATTCCACCAGTCGGGCGTGGTGCCCCAGTGGTGAGAAATCTCCAAAGAAATTTCTGTGTGCCCCCTACCACTCTAATTATGTCAAGATTGAAAACAAGAACAGCCCTTCATCACATTTACTGAAAGTGAATCAATAAAGTCAAAGTTTATTAAACGGAACTACTCATAAATTCGAAGTATCTCAGAAAAATAAAAAATATGAAAGCAACTATTTACATTAGTAGGTAAATAAAATGGTAGTCGTCACTGCATTATAATTTTATAGCAAAAAATATACATACACAGTTGAAAAAGTTTTATACACGTCACAAATAACTTGATTTAGGACCAAACCAGGGTCATTAACCTCAATACATTTGTCAGAGATTTTATTTCATTACATGTGATATTAATAGCATTAATTTAAAACCCAAATATTTTATAAGTAAAATAATTTGAACCCAATAATTCAAACTGAAAATTTCTTATATTGAAAGTTTACAAAATACATAATGACTAACATGTTTAGACATTTTGAACATAAAATTTATATTTTTCTCAAATTAAAAAATATACAAGGTTCAATTGATACAATTTAAAGTTTACAAAAAGTATTTTTTTATATAGTAAAAATTAGTTATTTAATTTATTACTAAAATAGCACTAGAAATTCTGAGAAGCAGTGTCATTAGAGTTTCGCATAATTCGGTAACTAAAAATATACATACAAAAATTTACTAATGCGTTTTACAATTTTTATAGCTTAATATTCATTCATTGCAAGTTTACATTTTTTTTTTTCATTAGCAAGAAGTAGTGTATAAGTAATAAATAAATTGTTTATAATTACTTCAGATTTGGTTTCTACTACACAGAGATCAAATTTCTACAATTACATGGATGTCACATGAAAATGCAGATTAGTTTTCTTTTTTTTTTTATAAAAATTATTATACTCATTTCCATCATTATAACAATAGCTAGCTAACATGTCTTAAAAAAGATGAAAAAAGACCTCGGATTTTATGTAATAATTTATAAAATACGGCAGCGATACCATTTAATCACATTAAGTATTTAATTAAATCAATTTCAATATTGTCTTTAACCCGGGTGGAGGCCGGCAGTGGCACTTTAAGTCACGCCAGGGGTCTCTGCTCTTAATGTCCTAACCGCATCACCAAACACTCACTAAATCAATGAAAAAGGGCACTGTTAATTAGGAACAATCCTCTTGGCTTTTCCTGACACACTGTGCTACTTTCCTTTTAAACTCCGAATATGATTCTCTCCATTCTTTCTGCAAAAAGAAACAGAATGAGCACACACATCTACAACTGTGGGGATGCACAGCATTGATGTTTGTGAGATAAACTAGCACACTCTGTTTTAAGTGTATCCCTTTGTGTGATGTGTTATAACTATCGTGTTGCAATGGCCCTTTTTCAACGATAATTATTATATTCTACATTCCCCCTCTCTCCTAAAAGCAATCTTCTTGACTTTTCCTAACACATCTGGCAACTTTCTTTTTGAAATCCGAATATCGCTCTCTCCATTCTTTCTGTGAATACAAACACTTAAATAAGTAAATATAAACAAAGTTAAAAATGAGAAGATTCAAATACAGTGTAAACTCTTTATAAAGAAACTCAAGGGACTGAGCATTTTTTATCGTTATAGAGTTATCGTTATATGGAGTGAACAAAAAAACAACCAAATTAACAAGAATTTTTAATATGTATGTCTTAGATAATAAATGCTTATAAATTATTGTTTACACATATAGTCTGATAACTTTGTCTGACGTTTTTTGCTATGCCAGTACTTGTTTTGTATTATTTTATGTATTCTATTCATATCTTCCTTCTATCAAACTTTTTCGACAACACTAATCGCTTTCCGTTTACTGGCCATGTTAACAGTTTCAAAGTAGGTTTACGACTGATAATACGATAGGTACCCAGTATGCTTGGTCGAAGACCATCACTTTCGAGAAAACAATGCGTCATACTGCACGTAAAGGCAAAGCAATTAAGGATAACAAAAGCTAGACCGACCTTGGATGTTTCCGAGCTTCAAAGTCTTTTGTTACCTGATAATAAACAATAATACCGATAGTAAATATTTACTGTTTAAAAATATGAACACATTTCTTCATAATAGAGAATGGTGTATCGCTATAAAGAGTGTTTCAATATGTGGGTTTTCAACGTTATAGGGAGTTTATCGTTATAAAGTATAACGTTATAAAGAGTTTACACTGTAATTATTAGACCTAAAAGTTTGAAAAAACTTGAAAGGAAGAATATTATCCCAAAATTATTATTATCAATTTTATAAGAATACAAAATTTATTCTTCTAATCACAATTTGCTTCAGTGAGGTAAATAAAATAATGTTTGGGATACCTGCCTCCCAAGTATAACGGTGATTCTTATAGTAGACATTGAGTTATGGATTGTCAAGCTTGTGAATTTCTGACATATATAATATCTTCTCAACTTGCATGAATCCAGCAACTTATAAAATATATAATTGTGGTGTTCATGTAATAGAAGTATGTATAACAAACAATGATTATAATATATTACAATAATAAAATATGAAGGGGAAAATCTAATATTAAACATAGTTGTTGGTATAAGATGCATGCATTTGGTGAAAAGGCCTTAATAGTGGATCGCTTTTGCATGTCACGTTTAGCCTGTGCATATCCAGTTAAATTATTGCAGGCTGGCATGACAGCGGCAACCGTCGATGGATTTCGATCTCTCGGTAGTCGCCATTGTGTTAGGATTGTACTGTGCTTACCATCAGTTTTAATTGGATAAATTGAATACTAAATTTTTATATTATTGCTTAAATTATGTTGCTGATATTTGGAAATAATCTACTATAAACTACAACATTAGGAAACAAGTATCCATGTTTGTTTCTTCACATATTTCCATTTCTCAGACTTTGAAGTGAATAACTAGAATAGGCATGATATATTAAACAGAAAAAATTGAAGTCACACTCCTGGTGCAATTAGTAGAGGTTAAAATTGAGAGTGCATGTGCATCATGTGACCGCCGTGATACGAGTTGGCCATTAATGATAATCAAATTTTATTGTTTATTTATACACTAACATTATTTTTACACAATAAAGAAAGAATGTCATTGTAATGTATTAATTATGCTATTATTATCATTGATGGCCTAACTTCACAATGTTGTTAGTTACACAGGATAAAATTTTGGATTAATTTTTGTTTTCTTCTACCTAAGAAGTACAACTTCCTGTGTGTATGTACATACTTAAGCACATATCTGTCAAAAGGCTGTTAAGTGAAGAAAAAAAAACACTTTTTGAGTTATGGGCAAAACGGTGGCAAATTACTGTTCTAAATTATAAAAAGACTGAGTATTGTTTTTCATCTTGGTAATAAACTTTGCTACAAATAATTTAAAAATATAGTGGTATAGATTGGCTGATAGAGAAAAACTTGCACTTTCGTGCTGTGTATGAATCTCAAAATCGATCAATTCCACTTAATTGTCTTTTAGTGATTGGACAGCAGATATGATTTTTTTTTTGACAAATTTTTGATGCATATTTTACTGTTGAAAGAAAGTATTTTTTTAGCTATTACAAAGTCTACAAGCATTGGTATCATAAAGTTAGTTTTAAATAGCAACTCATGTAATTTGTTTTACCCTACACAGATTGTGGAAAAGGACGAGATGAAAATTTCTGAGATTTTTTGGCATAAAATGTATGGATGAATTGCACAGATATTAAGAGGGTTTTGTATACCTTACATATCGACCACATCATACTAAGGTCAGTAAAAAACTGCAGTATGGAACTAAACATAATACATATTAATTTCTTTTCATTTAGTTTCATTGAATAAGTGTATAAATGATTATAATGCGTCTTTACACGAAAGTGAATTGACAATCACTAATGTCAAACTTGATAATAATGTTGTTACATTTATTTTTGTAGTGTTGTGCTACCATATATTTGAAGGTATTACTTGAATTGTAAGATTTTAAATACTAAATTGTGGGTTTTTATTTATTAATTTAAATATTCTGTGTTATTCAATATACCCAATCATTTACTATTAACATTACATAATTAAAGAAAGTATAAAATGAATATAACATAGCAAACAACTGCAAAACAAAAACTAAAAAAGAGTACTATGGTTGACCCACAAGATATGCCAATTTGTCTACCTATGGGTTCAACATTTTTTGATAAAAAGAAACATCAATAGGTGTAGTATCTCATACGGGTTTACAATTAGAATGGATTAGTGACATCACACAATAAACTTGCAATATATGAGACGGCATTTCACTCCATGAGAATAAAAAATGCAGTATATATTCTATTAATTTTTTAAATTATGCTTCATAACATATTTACAATTAAGCATTGCACTTACTGCAGCATCAACATTAGCAGGACTCTCATCATTTGGATCAGCCAACATGGAAATGACACTGATGAGGATTGTCTCCACTGTGTGCACTGGAAGCCACCGCTCTGAGGCCTTCTCATAACCCCATTTATCATCACCTGGCTCATGCAATATTGATATGCATACATCACCATTTTTTTCAACTGAAATTTACAAAACTGATTTAAATATGATAACTTTTTAAAAAGAACAATTAAAGTTCTCCATCAGCAATAGTTAACACTGTTACAAAATAGAGAAGAATGTATTAGCAGTTCGACCATGAATACACAGATAAATGGAAATTAGGAATGATTTTGCTCAATCAAAATCTACAGTTACATAACCATTCCAAATCCTCTTACTAGTTTGACTTCTTATGAAATATTGTACATAGGAAGCTTGTCAATGGTCAATTGATAGGCAGGCTATAAGAATTTTCAATATTTTTTGAAACAGTAAAACAAAAACAAAAAATAATTGTTAATGCATATAAATTTGTAGTTCTGTCTGTACAAGTTATTTTTTACAAAGTTATAGATAAACATACAATGTATATATGTATATGAAAGACCCTGATCACAATTAATGTCATTAAAAAAATTTTGTAAGTCCAGATTTAACTCCAAACGGCTTGACCAATTCTCATGCAATTTCGTACACGGGAAGCTTATGTCATTGGTCAATTTATAGACTAAGACATATCAATATTACTTTAAGAAATAGTAAAAAAAAAATTACATTACTAAATATTTTTTTAATAGTTCATAACTGATTTTGATGAAATTCTGTACACTGGAAGTATAAGTTATTCAATAATTGATGGGCTATAACAATGTTCAATGTAACTTTTTGAAATTGTAAAAAATGTATTACAGAAAATTTAATTTTCATCAATTCTCTTCCTCTTCTGATCAAATTTTGTAATATTGGAAGTATGCATCATTCCATAGTTGAATGGCTATAAGAATCATCAATATTAATAATTTTCGGCATGGTAAAAAACATTGTTATCATGTTGATTTTTATGAATTTTCAATAATTTGCATAAAAATAAAATTACAGGATTATAGTACATTATGGTACAAGTGTGTAATGTTGGTGATTACCGCTGAGTCGCCATTGAGACCCGAGCCGTTAGGTGAAGGTCTTAAGAGAGCTGAGGACGGTAATCACCAATACACACGTGTATCATACGATGTTTTTCAACACACTTGTGAAGAAAATAATGTAGCGACATCTATCGAGCCATCTACGACGCATCCTACAACGCGCTATAGAAATTAACTCTTCAATTAAGTATATATACAAGAACCCGACTAAAACCGTTGGGCAGCTGCCCGCCAGACATAACACCCGTCTGGTCGGAAGATCCTCCCTTTGCAATAGTTCTTCTACAATAATAATAAAAAATCATTTTTATTAAGTACATAAAAAGTTTATTTAGAGAAACAATTAGTAAATGTGCAGTATAGTAAAATTATGTAATTTGAAGCTTTTATGCGCTTATGTCATTGCTCGAATGAATATAATAATTTTCAATAATACTCTATAACTCACTTGTGAATAATAGCAATGAAAAAGTCACAGTTTGATTACAGGTGTCATTATGTGCCTAATTGCGGTGATATAAGAGCCACTTTATGAGCAAGTGTGTTGAAAAATTATGTAATTTGAAGCTTTTATGCGCTTATGTCATTGCTCGAATGAATATAATAATTTTCAATGATACTCTATAACTCACTTGTGAATAATAGCAATGAAAAAGTCACAGTTTGATTACAGGTGTCATTATGTACCTAATTGCAGTGATATTAGAGCCACTTTATGAGCAAGTGTGTTGAAAAAATTATTACTGCATAATAAAAGTGTGCAGAGCAAGGGGCGCAATGCTAGTTGGTAATAAACATGAAAATTACAAAAGCACAATATGATCCCAGTTTTCAAAGAAGAAGAAAGACTTTAATAGTCAATCGACACTATTTAATAAGTTTATACATTTTTCATTATTATGTTGGATTTGTAATCCTCACAGTTTTGTTTACCTAGTTTATATATTAATTACTGAAGCACTTAAACCTAAAACACATGGACAGTATTAGAAAGATTAAAAGCTTAAATTTTTTTTACAAAAAACTTATGTTGGAAAATATCACTTCTATCAAAAATCTTTTATTTAATTTAGGCCCTAAGAAGGCACTTATGAATGATTCGGAAAAACATCTCAGTCATCAAGAAAAACAGGCAAGAAACTCAATCAAGTTCAATAACGTCTTATTTACCATTCATAATTGTTTTTAACAGTATTAAAATGTGTACAGCTATTATCATTTTTAGTAGATGTACAGAGAGGAAATTACATCCAGACATCACTGTCATTCCCATAATTCACACCCTATACTTCCTTTTTGACAATAATACTTGCTTAACATGATTCATGAACTTATTATCCGGCAAATCAGTAATGTGCTTAAGAGGATTAATGTAGCACAATTTTGATAAACAATTGTATCGAAAATATATTATTTAACAAAATTGCATTTGTTTAATACTTACTATTTGGGTGCCATATCTCAGTGACAAACTTCATCCGAGGTGGCCTCAAAGGATATTCTTTTGGAAAATTTAAGTGTGCTTTGAAAAATCCACCCTCACTGAAATTGATAATTTTCCAATCTAAATAAAATTCCATTCCAACATTTCTAATTTTATTTTGACAATTGTGTTATACTTATTTTACAAACTAAAATATTAGTATTTTATGAATGAAAAAGGAATAAATATTAAACTGTTAAAAAATAGTAGGTATTAGTAGTGATTTATAATGACAATAAAATAATCATTTTAATAATGTTGTGCTCAAAAAAAAATTAATTACATAATGTATGCAATATTTTTACTTTGTGTAATGTACCCAATATTATAACATATCAAATAAAGAAACTCCTTTCATTAATATACAGTGTAATATCATTGGATAAATAAAAAAAAATTATGATTTTATTTAATCATAATTATTTTTATATGTGTAGTATTGATTTAATTTAAAATATAACATTTTTACTTACTATAATGTGTCTGGGGGCCAATGATAAGGACTTCCCATCTGTAAATATCATTGTCATCTATTAACCCAGCAGAAAACCCTTCCACCGGATTTTTGTTCAATTCTGAAAATAACAGTTATGAAGTCTCAACTACTTGGCGAAAGTCATATCTTTAGCATTTCATGCATATTTAGGCATAGTATTCACTATAAATATGAATCTTTGCCAAATCTCAAACGTAAATACACACTCAATTCCACTAAGTCTTTGGCACAGGCTACCTACCTGTCATAGACTGATATTGATTTTGCTATTGAAAACAGGTTATAAAATTTTATTATGAATTAATTATAAAATGGCACGACAATATAAAGTTTTCAACCTTTACAAAATTCACAAAGATAGCCGAAATTTAACACAGGTCAATGAATACAAGACGACTGGAAAACTAAAATAGTGACTGGCATAATCATTACATACGTACGTGAAATACTTACCAGCTAGTTGCTTTTTTAATAAAAGCGAGGACTGTGGCTCTGACATTAATTACAATTATGAAATTTACCCTGAAGACACAAAATAAATTATTTTTCCACAAAAGATGGCTGGCTGAGTTTTGAGCAGATTGTGAAACATATGAGTTGCTACTTATTTCCGGTAAAAATGTTGCCATAAGCAAAATGGATTACACTGTTAAAATGGTACAAATTTATGAATACATATTTTTGTTCTTTATATTGTTTCTTGTTCAAGAATATTTTATAAGGTAAGTTCATAATTTTTGTAAGGTTAGATACATCTGTTTCTTTTAAAATTACCATATAATTTTACTTTGTTTTTAATCTTCTACTATTACTTACTTAAACCTCTGAGATCTCATAAATAAACTTGATCGTCTATTCAATAAATGTGTCCGTTTCATCTTCCGTCATCGGAAGTTTGTTAATATTGTATCTGAATACCGAGCCAGGTTGAAATGGCTACCTTGGCAACGTAGGAATACAACGCTGGCATTACACAATCGTCCAACACTCGAACTGATCGTGAAATCGTCGATATGTAGAGGGGTGGTTCGAACGCGGCGGCCAACTCGCACAAGTCGACCCTCCACACATTAGAGCATGAGCTATCAGGCTCGTAGTTAAATTATGTTTAATGAAATATTTTTCGCAATTTTGTTCAATAATGGCAGAATCAGTCAAAGTTGAGTGGAGTAATCTCTACATGGAGGCTTGAATATAATAACAATAAGCACTTTAAAAAAAAAAAAATTGAATAAAGAAATTATACAATATACGAGCCCGTTGTTATCTCTTCTACATCTGCCATAATTATGAAGTTTGAAATTGACTGTCAATATGTGGAGGGCCGGTATGGATAGGTATCAGTCGAGTTCAGAATTTGGAGATCGGCTGTTGGACGATTGTATGGAGTCAGCATCAGAATACTTTGCCTTCTTTTCTCCGTACTTAATAATCCCAAATTCCATATTTAAAAACACTATTTCAACCTCTCGAGGATACGCACAATAGACAAATAAGATCGTCTGATTCTTTAATGCTCAGTATACCAAGCCATCACACTAATTTCTGCGACTGATCTTTTACCGTAACAACAGCACTACTGTGGAATTCGATTCCTATGAAGGTTATCAATATCCAACTAGCCATCTTTTGGGATTCCTTAAAGTATTTGCTACGTAGGTTATACTTGAAGCAGTTGAATATTGGCTAGCCTTTTCTTTTTATTTTACTAAATGTTATGCACACCTTGCGTATACCTTTCTCTTGCTCACCTGGAAGACTGGTAAACAATGCTTTTTAGCATTATGTAACTCCTCCAATTGTATTTTTTGTGTAATAAAGAATATACAGGTGGATTTTTGAGATGGGGCAGTAAGGGTAGGTACCACAACCGTTGTTGCTAAACGATAAAAAAAATCAGGAGACTCTCTATAGCTTTTTGAGACAATCTGAGTGGCATTTAGTTCTTTATAAGTTTACAGTCTGCAAGAAAATGGGCAATTTACACAAAAACTTTTTTAAATTCCAATTGATCCCGTTTCTTAAAAGGTTCAATAAACTCTTTGGGGCCACCTGTGATTAGAGTACTAAAAATGTCTGAAAACGCAAATTTTATTTCCCGTACATTTCGTAGGAAATCACCGGAGCTTCGATAACATTTTGCAAAAATGAGACTCCTACTTATTTTTATTCTTGATTAAACTTTTTATTATGGATAGTCTGGACGCTACACAGAAAACTGGACAAAATAAAGAAAAACAAAACTTCTAATTTTGAAGGAACACATTTATCATTGTTTTATTAATTTTGAAAATAAAAATCTACATACATAGTTTGTTGCATGTGACTTCTAACATTTTTAGATTCATTAGATTCAGATTCATTCAAATGTGTCAATAGTAACGCTTGAATCATGCTTTTAGCCATGACTCCTGCGCGTGTTTTGCTATAAACATTACATAAAAAACTCTAATTCTGTTATTTTATTTATACGGAACCCTAATTCTTTTTCTAAAATAAAGGTAGCCTAAGTCACTTCCTATAAAATCAGCTATGTGCCAGTGAAAATTCCGTCGAAATCGTTCTAACCGTTTCGGAAATCACCCGGAACAAACAGACAGACAAAAATTTTAGTATAGTATAGTATAATTTTAGTGATATTTTTTAACATAATATATTTTAATATACCAAAGATTTTGACGTTAACGGCAGTCCGTAATATATACAAATAAAAAAGTTTAAGTGTCTGTTTGTAATGTCAAAATAATTGTTTTTTTTTTACTAAATGCATATGAAAGTGTATACGATACCTATAACAAAAACCGGTTTGAAAAATTTTTGTCTATCTGTTTGTTCCGGGTGATTTACGAAACGGTTAGAACGATTTCGACGGAATTTTCACTGGCACATAGCTGATTTTATAGGAAGTGACTTAGGCTACCTTTATTTTAGAAAAAGAATTAGGGTTCCGTATAAATAAAATAACAGAATTAGAGTTTTTTATGTAATGTTTATAGCAAAACACGCGCAGGAGTCATGGCTAAAAGCATGATTCAAGCGTTACTATTGACACATTTGAATGAATCTGAATCTAATGAATCTAAAAATGTTAGAAGTCACATGCAACAAACTATGTATGTAGATTTTTATTTTCAAAATTAATAAAACAATGATAAATGTGTTCCTTCAAAATTAGAAGTTTTGTTTTTCTTTATTTTGTCCAGTTTTCTGTGTAGCGTCCAGACTATCCATAATAAAAAGTTTAATCAAGAATAAAAATAAGTAGGAGTCTCATTTTTGCAAAATGTTATCGAAGCTCCGGTGATTTCCTACGAAATGTACGGGAAATAAAATTTGCGTTTTCAGACATTTTTAGTACTCTAATCATAGGTGGCCCCAAAGAGTTTATTGAACCTTTTAAGAAACGGGATCAATTGGAATTTAAAAAAGTTTTTGTGTAAATTGCCCATTTTCTTGCAGACTGTAAACTTATAAAGAACTAAATGCCACTCAGATTGTCTCAAAAAGCTATAGAGAGTCTCCTGATTTTTTTTATCGTTTAGCAACAACGGTTGTGGTACCTACCCTTACTGCCCCATCTCAAAAATCCACCTGTATATTCTTTATTACACAAAAAATACAATTGGAGGAGTTACATAATGCTAAAAAGCATTGTTTACCAGTCTTCCAGGTGAGCAAGAGAAAGGTATACGCAAGGTGTGCATAACATTTAGTAAAATAAAAAGAAAAGGCTAGCCAATATTCAACTGCTTCAAGTATAACCTACGTAGCAAATACTTTAAGGAATCCCAAAAGATGGCTAGTTGGATATTGATAACCTTCATAGGAATCGAATTCCACAGTAGTGCTGTTGTTACGGTAAAAGATCAGTCGCAGAAATTAGTGTGATGGCTTGGTACACTGAGCATTAAAGAATCAGACGATCTTATTTGTCTATTGTGCGTATCCTCGAGAGGTTGAAATAGTGTTTTTAAATATGGAATTTGGGATTATTAAGTACGGAGAAAAGAAGGCAAAGTATTCTGATGCTGAATCCATACAATCGTCCAACAGCCGATCTCCAAATTCTGAACTCGACTGATACCTATCCATACCGGCCCTCCACATATTGACAGTCAATTTCAAACTTCATAATTATGGCAGATGTAGAAGAGATAACAACGGGCTCGTATATTGTATAATTTCTTTATTAAATATTTTTTTTTTAAAGTGCTTATTGTTATTATATTCAAGCCTCCATGTAGAGATTACTCCACTCAACTTTGACTGATTCTGCCATTATTGAACAAAATTGCGAAAAATATTTCATTAAACATAATTTAACTACGAGCCTGATAGCTCATGCTCTAATGTGTGGAGGGTCGACTTGTGCGAGTTGGCCGCCGCGTTCGAACCACCCCTCTACATATCGACGATTTCACGATCAGTTCGAGTGTTGGACGATTGTGTAATGCCAGCGTTGTATTCCTACGTTGCCAAGGTAGCCATTTCAACCTGGCTCGGTATTCAGATACAATATTAACAAACAAATGTTTTTGTGTAGTATGTAGAGCAAAACACGCGCAGGAGACACGACTTCACACAATAATTTTCGAAAAGGAAACAAAGAGATGATATTTTTTAACAATCTGTACCTAACAGTTCTAAGCAATCTAGACATCGGCAGCCACGGCCAAGGTCAATCCAGATTCTTTGCCAGGTAAGGCAATCACGGAAAACAAAAGATTTTTTATACTAACACGCTAAAATTACCTTACGGCATCTGATGTTAAGTGTGGTACTGTCCAGAAACAACGGCTACCGTAGGTGACTGATTCTATCGGCGTTCGTTAAACAGCCCTTCAGAAAGAACACTCACCATTAAGCATTGAGTTATTGTACAAAGAAACTCAATGCCATGAAGAATATAAAACAGGATCGGCGAGACGATGTCTCTTCACTAGGGTATGCAATTTCGGAATTTCGTAACTCCGGAATTCCGGATGAAATTGAAGAGTAATATCGTAATTCCGATATTCATAAATTTTGTACATACATAAATACATATTTTGTATTTGTATTTCAATTACTTCTTAAAAATGTAATTTGTTATTGGTGTATATGCGAGGAGTTAATTTTGCGGTCTTCCCTACTATTCCCTCACATACCACATGGAGCAGCGGTTTTAAATAAAGTTGCCTGCCTCCTAATCTGGTGCGGCCTTCGATAATATAGCTCAGTGAGCAATGGACGACAGGCAAATATTTCAATTGTTACATCCATTTGAATATATGGGAAGGAATATCATCCACTAACCTTGAACTTCTGAAACTGCTTCCTTTCCCAATCCAGCCCGGAGCTTAGATACGTCAGCTGACCCAACGCTGTACACAAGCGTATTCCACTTCGCTAAATGTTCTTCACCACGTTAACAGATGGTATGTTTTTAATACAAAAATGCACACACGGAGCGGCGCGGTCATACAACCACGAGACGATCGGTCAACGTATTTCGACGTAAAATATTGTCGTCACACGTACTCGAGCGATCCGATCTTAATGTTGGTAAGGGTGGCGGCGGTGTCCCTCCAACAGTGACGTCGTATGACGCTACAGCGTCGTCAGCCAATTGGCATTAGGAAGGACACAGATCAGAAGTTGGTGTGTCTGATTTCATTCTGACCATATAATCAAAAAAATGAACGAATTCAAATAATTGGCTCTGTTTGCGCTTAAACTCGATGACCTCATAATCGGGTACAACCCTACCGTGAATAACGGTGGCGAAATCTCTTCCACGTCCTAAGGCATCGCTCATTGCCTTGGACCCCCTCACCCCGCGCCATGCGGGGATGATGAGTGTTAGATACGTCTTGCACCGCTGTGTGTATCGCGCCGCGCCGCAACCATCTCTACTATTAAGTGATACAAAATATTATAAACTATTGGTGTCTGCAGTGCGTTTGTGTAACTGGATCTGCGCAAGAGATTCTCTAAATATAAGAAGAAACCGGAGTTCAAGGTAAGTGGTTTTGTCCTATTATTAGAGTCATCGAAGTGCACGAGGGATTCCGCCATATTTTATTTCAAAACTTAGTTTAACGTGATTTATAGAAAAAATACAGTCCACAAACGCCCGCGCCTCGCCAGGCTCAAGCAATTGGTATTTCAAATACCTGACTCTGAGGTATTTTGTTGTTAGTATTTCAAATACTTATGGCTTCAAAATACATTTGAACATACACCGAGACGGGTCAATCTCTAGCCCACTGCTGCTTCAGGACAACGCTAGACCCCATACTTCACGACAGACATTCGCAAAATTAGAGGAATTTCGGTTGGAACATCTCCGACACCCACCATACTCCCCGAACCTTGCTTCAACAGATTACTACTTTTTTCGGAATTTGGACAATTTCTTGCCAGGACAAATTTCCATTCCGATGACGCGGCTGTCCAAACTGCCATCATAGATTTTACTGATTCTCGCTCCCACAATTCTTTTTTCAATGGAATTAATGAACCACTTATAAAATTACGAAAGTGCATAGATAACAATGGTACATACGAGGGTAGATTTAAAAGTTCGTGGAATGGAACGCTTTTAAATAAAATGAAACAATAAATCTATTTTTCCTTTTCAATATAATATAATATAATTATATAATATAATTATTGTGCCGATTATGACTTTGGCCGTCTAGCCGATAAGTCGTTTGTAAAGAGGCGGACAAGTCGGCTAAACCGATTACGGTTCCGGGGATTTCCGTGACTCTTCGTTTACAGCTGATTCGCGCGCAAGTTGCAACTGCTGCCTGGGAAACCTGTTTTGTTTACTTCACATTTTTTCTTAATTTTTGCTTTTTTACGGATCAGAGCGGTGTTTTTGTGTAAAAAAAAATGTTTGTGTAAAGATAATATTGTTATTGTTCATTAAAGTAAAAGAGTTCAATTAAAATTTAATCATGTCAAAACATAAAGTGTCGTGTATGGTTTTTTTTTAACAATTGGACAATGATTCTCAGGGAATTCCTGGATTGATTGAGGGCAGGGAAAATGAGCAAATACTAGAAGTATGAACAACCATATTTAATACCGACATCCAACTCTGATACCTCATATAGGTTCTGCAATCAAATGTTCGACCACAGACGATTGCTCCCAGTCGCAAATCTAAGCAGAACTACCTACAACAGTGCCTACCCCGTCAACTTTAGTGTCATCAGAAGTCAGTTTATGTCAGAAAATCCAACGAAATATTAAAGATAGTTTTGCTGTACACTGGGCCCGTGAAGACTCAAGATCAAGAGACATCAATATTGTGCAAGGTGAGATGATTGCACTTGACAACCAGCCGTTGTCAATTATTGAAAATACTAGCTTTAGAAACTTGTGAAACCAAAATATAAAATATCGGACAAAAAGTATTTCACAGAGAACATTATTCCTCAAGCTAACGAGGAGACTATATCTGAAATAAGAAGAGGAGTGATGAGTGCAGCTGCAAATTCAGTCACTACTGACATGTGGACAAACATGAATAACAAAGAATTTTTTTTGAGTTTTACACCTAACTGGTTTGACGATAGTTTCAAATATCATTACGTAGTATCGCAAATTAAACATTTCCCTAAAACACACACCGCCAATAATATAAAAAAATTGTTTAGAAGAAATTCCAACTTTGTGGGATGTAGATACGATCAAAATTCACGCCGCTGTACGAGATGTGTGGAAATATGAGAAAAGCAAGTAATTTTAGAAACTCATTACCAAACAAAAGGTTGCTTTGCTTTACATTTCAAAATGTGTAAGACTGATTATAAAGTAAAAATATTAATAAACAATCAAGGTTTATATTTAATGTAATTTGCCCTACATACACTTTGTTGAGAAATACATACAAAGTAAGTAGCCGGATAGTCGGCTTTACCGACTAGTCGGCACATCTCTAATAATCACCCTTAAGCTGAATACATTTATTAGATCTATGAATTAATTTTTTTAAACCATCGTAAAAATATGTTTTATATTTTGCCTCAAAATGAGCCAAAATGGCAATTTACCCTTTACCCCATTGTCGACGGAAAATTTCCTTCTCATTTAGTCTATTGTCCGCGACGTTTTTCCTTGATGGCCTCCTTTAGTTTTTCTAGTATCGTTGCGTATTATTCTCCTGTTATGGTCCTTTCCTTTTCTTTAAAATCAATTAGTATTCTCCCCTCACAATCACAAAAAAAAATAGACATAAACTTTCCAGCCGACTCCGACACTTTGAATTTCTTTGGCGGTGGTGTCCCCTTTTTATGCCATTGCATGGACTCTTGTTTGGACTCAGGCTCAAAGTGATGAACCCATGTTTCATCTCCGGTAACATTCCGCTCCAAAATCTGTGCAGGTTAAACGAGAACTATGACAAAAAATGTTAAATTGATGAAGTGATTATTAAAAGTCTGATGTGGCTTAATTTGATAAAAAGACTTAGATTAAATCTTCTTTGATTCGTAATACAATCCTTTTTCTAGAAACCAAAAATGGTTAAATACAGCTCCGGAACTAGTTCCGGAATTCCGGAATTAGATCTCCAGTATCGGAAATCAGTTCCGGAATTGAAAACTCTCCGACATTGCATGCCCCCTACTCTTCACCAATGAAGCGGTTCAAGTTCTTAGGGATGTCTGCAATGATAAAGGCGTTACTTATAATATCATTGGATATCTGTATCATTCACAGAGCAGGTAGCCTGTCTCTGTAATTTGTCCAAGGCATCAAGGACATTCTAGGTAGAACCGTCTTAAAGACGGATGGAGAGCCGTTAAAAACTCAGTACCGGGCTGGGGCCGATGAGGGCTCAGTTTGAGAATTTTGCGTAGCACTACAAAAAACATGACCTTGGCTTCTGGAAAACGGATAACTGATTCGCCTAACGTTTCGGTAGATAGGAACCCGTCGCGGGATCGATTCTCGGTGAGGCATTGGACAGACAGTTTCGGCATGTCGACATCTGTAGAATGTAAGCGGACGTACCCGATGCGGTCGGATTCCGCCTCGGATGTGACGGTCGCTCCAAAAGTCTCCCCAGCACGTAGGGGCAGAGCCCGTGACCTGGGCTGTAAGGCAGGGGGGACGCGAGCAACAGTTGCTGGAGCAAAGGAAAAAGCCCAGGAAGGCGTCGTTGACGAACCAGTCGCTGTTCAGGTGACGTGTGAAAGGGCAGATGTTGCTGATGTAGGAGTGCTCGACGGCATCGAGCTCCTTGACCCAGATACATTGAGGGCTCTTGCGAAAGAAAAAGTTGATGTGGTCCTCGAGGTTGCGAAAAAATCTGGCAAACTCAAAGGCACCTACATCAAAAGCCTGAAGGAGGCGGCCTGAACGTTGCAGGAGGTAATTTCCACCGCCCTCACACGCATTGTGGCGCAGGAGACTCTCGTTCTCCGGCGCGAGACGGCGAGGCTTCGTCGGGAGGTTGAAGAACTCAAGGCGGAGCTTGCCTCGTTCCGTAATCGGGGGGAGACTCTACCTGCACCACCGTTGCCACCAACACCGTCACCTGTGCAGGAATCCCTCGTGCAAGCATTGGTAGAAGCTATGGGGAACCATATGGGGAGGATGGAGCAGTCCCTCCGGGTCACGATGGGGGAGGTAGTGACCGCCCAAATTGAGGCCCTGGAGGACCGTCTCCTCCCCGCCCCAGTGGTTCGCCCCCCTCTGGCTGCTGACAAGAAGTTGGGTGGTGCCGCTGTCCCTAGACCAGTGGGTACTACAGCTTTGAGCCGCAAACCAGTGGTGCCGGGGGCTACGGCTCACACCCCTGCACCACGTGCGGAGGGTGGGTCTTCTGGTAGTCATCCTCAGGAGCCCCTGGGTATGAGTATGGAGTGGGCCGTGCCCGGCGCTGATGCGCATGTGCCAGCCACAACTGACGCGAACGCTGACGGATGGACTGTTGTGTCCCGTCGCCGCCGAAGAAGGGAGAAGCTCTCCATGGTACCGAGGCCTTCTGCGGGAGTAGCTCCCGTACCTGTTGGGAGGGCATCTGGGCGTAAGCCTAAGGCAAAACTCCCCTCGACACCGAGCTCAGCGAGGCCTTGGCGAGGGGACTGAGCTATAGCAAAGCTCTCTTAAAGGCGCGGGACCATGTTGCGCTGGCGGACCTCTGTATCGAGGATATATCCACTAGGGCCACAGCTACGAGATCCAGGATTGTGGAGATTCGGGGCTCCCGTGGCTCGGAACAGGCGGACCGGATAGCCGAAATCCTACAGACGGTGTTGGCGGGCGAGGCTACCATCGCCAGGCCGGTTAAAAGGGCGGACGTTCGCGTTATTGGGTTGGACGACTCAGTGTCGGCGGAAGAGGTTGTGGCAGCTGTGGCTGCTAGGACCGGCTACGAGAAACCCCTAATTAGGGCTGGAGCCATACGGGCCTATGGCAGAGGCACAGGTGCAGTGCACCTCTCGGTCCCCGTCGCGGCTGCTAAGGTCTTGGTTGAGGCAGGTCGCCTCCTTGTCGGGTGGAGTGCGGCTCGTGCGCGCCTCCTGGAAGGTGGGCCCATGCGCTGTTTCAGGTGCATGGGTTGGGCCACACTCGCCAACTCTGCCCGTCGACAGTTGACCGCGGGGCCCTGTGCTTCCGATGTGGGCTGCCCGGCCACAAGGCGCTGCAGTGCGCTGAAAAGCACTACTGCGCCGTATGTGCCGATGCCGGGAGACCGGCTGGGCATCAAATGGGAGGAGCTAGCTGCAGGCCGCCGACCACCAAGGGCAAGGCGCCGCCGATGCCAATTACCTCAGCAGAGGTTAGCGTAGACGTTGGGTAGAAGGGGGGGGGGGCGTTTTTCGCCTCTTTTCCTCTGCCCATGCTGAACCAAGGGGAGATGGGTCGGGGGGCCCGTCTTCCCATTGCACTGGTTCAGCCGTCTGGGGGACAGTCGGGGTTGTACCAGACGCGGCAAATTGCAACCGCATTGCCCGCGGCGTCCCGCTATTGCGACCGATGGTACACCGTGGAGTTTTAGTGAGTAGGAGTCTCACATAACCACTCGTCCCCCCGGGCGGGTGTGTACCAACGACGGGTTTCTCCACGTAAAAAAAAAAAAAAAAGGGTGGCGGGAGTTGGCGTATAAAACGCCTCCTCCGGCCACCCATTCGTCTTTGGCGGAGAGGGACGCTCAGGGGATCCCCCTCGCGAATCCTCACCGCGGCCTCCTTCTGCGAGATAACGTCCTCGCAGAAGGAGACCATCGCCGTCCATGCCCTCTCACTGCCGAGTGTGGTGAGAGCCATGCAGCCATGCAGCCCTCTTGCCGCAGCTGCGCAATCTCCGTAGGAGGCGGAGGCTTCCCTTTCTCTTTCCTCGCCGCCGTGAACCTTTACACGACGGCGAGCACCTCCACCCCCAGCTCCCACAGCGGGGAGCCGGCGAGCACAAAGGCCTACCCTGCGGACACCGTTCGGTATCCGCAAATTACTCTCAGCGTCACGACACGTTGTGCAGCACGCAGCACGCGTTTATTCGTGGCGTTGAGAGCATCCACCCAGATCGGTGCCCCTTAACGGCCATGCTCCGCACGACTCTCGCGTATAACCGGCGGCAGCTGGCACCCGGTCCTCCCGAATTCGGGAGGAGCCGACCGAGAGCCGCCGCCGCTCCCACTATGAACGGTCCGAGTCCCTTGAAGTCTTCGATCAATAATACACTTGAAGTGCGACTCGAACCGCCACCGTCCGTCCAAGATGAGGCCCAGATATTTCATCTGGACCCCAACCCGTACCCTCAACAATAATGTGGGTCCCAGGAGGCGGCCAACACCGAAGCCCATGAAACATTAGGGCCTCGGTTTTCTCCGCCGCCACCCTAAGGCCCAACGCCTGGATGCGCCTGACCACGAGGGCCGTGCCATCCATGGCCAGGCGCGCCATTTCGACAAAACTGCCCCTCGGGCTATGACAAAGGTGTCGTCCGCGTAGCATATTAGTCGAATCTCCTCAGGGAGCGCTACGCGAAGCACCCAGTTGTAGCCCATGTTCTACTGGAAAACTGGAGTGCCTCGCAGATAACACCATGCGGCAGACTGTTGAAGGCGTTGGCGATGTCAAGCGAAACCGCCAACAACCTACCTTCCCCTCGGTCGCCTCTGCGGACCAAGCCTTCAGGGTGGAGAGGGTGTCCAACATTGAACGCCTCCTCTGGAAGCCGAACAGCACATCCGACAGCTCCCGGCCCAACCTCCTCCATGTGCCGGATGACACGGGATGCCACTATTCGTTCCAACATCTTTCCCGTGTCATCCAGCAACACAAGGGGCCGGTATGAAGACGGGCAGTCCGGAGGCGACTCTCCTTCGCAAGAAGGCAAAGTCGCCTCCCCTTCCAGAGCTTCGGGAACCGTTCGGCCGAACAGCTCCCGAAGCTCTCCCCCCATGTGGCCCAACGCCACACTCAGCAATTGGCTCGGAACTCCGTCGGGGCCCGGTGCCCTCCGCTTGTTGCGGAGACGCTGCACCAACCGCCCCATTTCATCATCATTGATGTGGGAGAAGCGCCGGAGGGTCGGGCAGTAGTGTTTCCACGACCCTCGTCAGGACCTCTGGATCAAGAGATTCCGTTAGCGGGGGCGCCCGCCTCCGGAACTTTTTCCGAGCCACCCGGTAAGGGCACCCCCACGTCTCCCGATCCAGGGTCATAAGGAGCTCCTCCCATTGTTCATCTTTTATTCGGTTGATGGCCACTTGCAGGGACTTCCTGGCCTCCCTGTAGTCATCATGCAGCTGGGCCTCCTCTCCAACTTCCTGATTTCGCCGCCGGCGGCAGTGTTGCAATTGCCGCCGCGCCACGGAGCATGCCGCCCGGAGATCGGCAATCTTCGGGGACCACCAGTATACCACCCGCCTGTTTTGCGGGCGATTATTGCCTCGCGGCGTCGACGCGTCGCAGACCGCCGTAAGGGCCCTACGGAAGTGGTCCGCGGTCGCGTCGATATCTTCTTCAATAGGAGCCGGCGCCCACCAGCTCTGGACGATGGCCGCCTCTTCCGCCAGCTCCTGGTCGAGGCGGCCAAGAACCCAACGGGGAAAACAACGCCCCCCGACGGGGGCGGTGTGCTGATTCCCCTGGGGAGGTGGAGACCTCAAACCGAATTTATCGGTGATCCGAAAAGGTCTACACCTCCTCCAGCACCCTTCAATCCTCCACACGGCGTGCGACTACTAAAGCTATCCCAGGCCAACTATATCAAACTACTGTCAACGCGCCTGAACCATCCCTAGCTACATATCGACGGTTGGACGAACAGTTCTGGTGTTGGATGATTATGTAGAGCCAGCATGACATTGAACAAACCTAGCGATGTAGCGAGACATCATGCCGATACGATACTAATTATTTTAGTGAATATTCGGCAATACTGATATCGAAAATTTAGTAATAAATAATGAAGTAACTATGTAAGCTCCTGCACATTTTAAAATTAAAATTAATGTTTTTAAAGGTAAAGTTTTTTGGGTGATTCATTAATAGTAAATAGGCACGAACAGCGAAATAATACAATGCTTTACTAAGCGTCGCCGCGTCGGCAGTGTAGCCGCTAGCAACATTTTTGGCTCTCTCGTCTGCGATGAAAGGGTAATGTGCTTTGCGCGCTTTTTAAATTGTTAGTTAATTATAGGTTGATAAATAATCGGCGATAACGATATATCTGCTAACATATCGTATCGGTAAGGTTACATCCCTAAACAGAAGTAGTGATGCGGAAAATTTCGACAATATAAATAAAATAGCTAATAAAATTCTTCTGTGAACCTTGTGTGCACAGTGCTTAGCTTAATCAGTGCCATAACTAGCCTTTTATGCTCTCGGTACGAGCATCTTTATCTACGCCCTTGAAAATTTTTATTGTCTGGTAATTTCTGCACCCCTCCAGAGTCCATGCCTGGATACCGCCCTAGTTACGGCACTGCTCTTGACACGCACACGTAGGCACCTGGCACTGTATCTATACATGTTTTAAGCAACATAGGGCCGCGCGCACAAATAAGTCGAACCAATTATATTGTAAGCTTTTTATTTTAATATCATAAAGTTCAACAGCCAACTGTATTTAAAATACATTTTGAAGAGTGCCGAGAGAGAAAAACCGATTTTTCTACAATGAATAGAACACGAAATCTTCCGAGGATTTCTTGCCATTAATTAAACCAAGTTACTTGAAGTTGAGTTTATGTGGTTCAAGGACTGGTTGAGGTCTGTAACATTTGCACACATCCTTTCGATTTTAATCAGACTACTAGTTATGTCATAAGTGTGCTTACCGCAATAACACCCATGAGCTGGGCTGCCGCGCCATCTGTATATCAATGAATGTAACTGATATGCAAAGGAGTCACTGTGGGCAAAAGTGCAGAACCTTGTAGAACTTCTGCATTAACTGACATGAACTATAAACTATATCAATCAATGATGACATATATTCTAAGCATATACAGAATATTAGAGACATAATATACTCTACCATATTTCCCAAGTGTCAGTTTTGGTGAACCTTTCCATAGAAAAATTTACTCTTCATTTTGCTCCACTCCAACTGAGCATCCTCACACCTTATTAGGGCACCTATGTCCCATGGACATGCATCCTTCACCAAGTCTCGACCACTGGGCCCAATCACTTGGTCTTAGCATACAGTTGCTAGGTCATCTCATCATTCCCAAATTACAAAAATGATAACCAGTACAGAATTGATGTCATTACATAAATATTTTAATTAATAAAAATAAGGATACATTATCATTACAAAAATTTATTGGCAATAAATTGCATTTTAAATTCTGCTTACTTAGTCACTATCATCAGAACTGATTCTACTTTTCTTAACTTGTAGTTCATCTGTATGTCCATTTATTTGTTCTAACTTTCTTTTCTTTTTCTTTGATTTTTTGGTCTGTTGTGTTATTCTTGTATTATTGTTGTTCGTTTGTACATGATTTGCGTTTCGTATTTTATTATCATTTTGACTTGAGATACCTTTACATGATCCTACAATTTCTAACAATTTCTTATAATCCAATGCAGAATCTATAAGACAACTTTCATGAAATATTTTTATTGTGTTAATCAACTTTTTCAGAAGAACAAAGAAATTTTTCTTCACTGAAAACTCTTTTTCTCCTTTTAAAGTTGAAGTTAATGAATCTGCAAACTTAGATTCTAGTTTTGTTAGTTTATGCAAAGAAACATCAGATGTGGGTTTATTTCTTTTTAGAGCTCGATAAAATCCAGCAATCAATTCTATACCTTCACTACGGCGAAATTGTCGAACATCGTGATTAAAAACGTTATCTATTATTATCGGTATTAATTCAAAATTCCCATCCCACTCTGTCTGCAATACATTATGAAAGAAAATAATTGGAAGTAAACAGCTTCTGTTTTGAAAATAGCTTTGCACAGCTTCCTTAAATATCTCAATGAGTGGAGATGATTTGTTTTTCTTAGGTGATTTAGGTTGTTTACTGATAATTTTTTGTGAGCAGTGTATTATAAATATGGCAACATATGTAATAACATCACCCAAAGCTTGAAACATAAAATGTGACCTTTCACCTTTATCAATAATAGATTTCAAATAATCACACAAAATATCAATCGTCACATCATCAGATGAAGAAAATTTCTTTATTTTCGTTAAATTTTTTATTGTTTTTCGTACTCTGTTCTCTAATTCACTAAAATGGCTGTCTTGAATGCAAAATTCTAGACATCTTGTCAAGGGTGTAATCAATGCTAAACAGATATCCATTGATGGATCTTTTTCTAAATATATGTCAATTAGATCAATTACTCGAATCCTGAAATCTGAAAGTGTCTTTTTATCCTTACGATCTTTTTTTGACTTTTTCATCTTTCCTTGATGAAATTGCTTGAATGCTTCAGCTAAAGCTTCATCAAGTTTTTTTCCTTCTTCTTCATCTATCATATCCGCATCAACGCTTTCTGTGTCCGAGCCAGGTGCGGCAACGCCAAGCGCTTTCTGAACAGCTAGTCTCAGCTGATCTGGGATTTTCATTTCATCATCCTCATCATTTTCAACTTCGCTTTCACTTTCCTCATCATCATTGTCACTTTCTTTAACTGATTCAACACCTTCTTCTTTTGTATCCTCACTGTCAGATTCTTCTTCTGACTCACTATCTTGTGTCAGAGGATTAGATTCATTATCTGGATCAAGCACAGAGACAATTTGCCCTATAGATGACGGTGTTAAGTATTCCCATAAGAGGCGAAATACGCATTGGACAACTGATCTGAGTACACTTGATTCAGCAGATAGGATGGATAACAAGACTTCGACTATAACTTCAATCCATTCGGGTTCTTCCAATAAATTTTTATCATTAACAACCTTTTTGATTTTATTTTTTTCTGCTTTCTTGTAATGTTCATAACAGCTTTTCAACTCTTTTATGGAACTTCTAGCAATTTTTACATGAGTAGGTTCAGAAAATAAAAATAACCCAAGCTGATATAGGAGAATCAAGAAAACCTTATCCACTTTCGATTTTGAATTATGGTTTTGAATATTTTGACAAACTTCAACAAGCATTTCCCAACACTCCATGTTCTCATGGGGAAACTGTTTTTCCATCTTATTTCGAACATTCTCTTTCTCTAATATTGAGCATATGAAACTGCACAAAGATGACAAAACAATCACGAGATTATCCACATTAGAAAAACGCGATGTAAAGCAGCGGTAAAAACAGGTTTTGATGGCTCCTGTAAATAAACAATTTAATATTTATTCATAAAAAATAAAAATAAAGTGCATTTGTTTGTTGGCATATTTATATTATTATAACTAAAAAATCTTTCTATATTCATATCTTTAAAAAGCAATTTCCTAAAGTCAAAATAAATCAATTTGTATTTGTTTTTGCACCGCTGTAGTAAAAATATTGTTAAATTACTGAAACCGATTTTTTCGAATTCGCATACATCAAATAATTTGAATCGATAATACTATCGGCTGACGGAGAAGAAAATATCGTCAGGAAACATGAACACGAGAAATTTTCTCATAGTACAATCATATGTGGGAAAATACATAACTAGATGTCTGTAGATGTGATTAAGGACTTGCCTTCCCTTGGGAAGAGGCCTTTTTGCAGACCAGCAATAAGACAGAATGGTATTGTTATTATTTCTAGATATCATATGAGAGAATTTTTATTTTCGAAAGACTCAAGTGAAAGTTGTTCACATAGGCACAATCATCTAATGATCTAAAATGTCACCAAAGTTACAGAATATATCGTTGGGTAATGCAAGCTTACGAATAAGAAAAGCACTACCTATTTGACCTTTTAAGTCCCAGCAGAATATTCATAATATAATGTAGTTATAATAATTAATATAAAAAGCAAAAATATTTAAGTTCAACTTTGCATAACATAACAGATATAGATATTCACCAGAAAAGTCACTGCTTACAGCTACATTGTCATTGCCACCAATTTTAAAAAATCCAAAACACATCAACAATTTCATGTAAGTCAATTTAAATTCAGTATCATCTTTCACAGCTTCATGATTTACTAAATATGATATCAGTTCTGCTGCTTTCAATCTTTCATTATTGTACCAATTTCTTTCAACATCTTCCTTTATATGTTTCTTTGAAGTATTCAATAGTACACCTTTGAATAGTTTTGCCATTTTAGTCACCCCATTTTTATCTAAATCTACAATGATGGTCTTTATTATAGTTGTTCCAGTGATATCTGTAAAATTCATTTCACCGGGATTGAACAGTAATTTATTTAGTGTTGCTATTCTTATTTTATTATTGACTTTTTCACATTTCAATGCTTTAGCTAAAGCATTTAAAAGTTCTTTCTGCTTTTTTATCATTAATTTGTTATCATCTTCATTGTCTCTCTTAGTTCTTATTTTGCTTGCTGTTTGGAGACCTTTGAACCAATCCATTACAAGTTTAAAGAAGTTCTGGCTTATTAATTCAGGGATGAACTCAACATTAATTTGAATGTTGTTTAATATAGTGGTTAACATGGTAACAGCCACCAATTCTCTATTTCTGTTATGTTTTACTAGTTGGCTATCTATTCCTGAAATCCAAAATAGCTGTAGATTTGGGGAGTTTGCAATCTGAATACCAATTTCTTTATAAATTGGATGCCCAATAGCATTAAAGTCTACTCCAGCCTGCAATAATAAGAATTTCGTATGTGAAATAAATTTTTCATATTAGGTCCTTACATATGAAATTAGCGTTTTATATGGCAAAAGCAAAACGAAATTATTTTGCTTGTAATTATACAATTTAATCAATCGAAGTATATACCACTATTATCTATGCACTTAGACATTTTACAGCTAGTTCATTGTTTCCATTGCTGAAAAAATTGTGGGATCAAGAATCAATCAAATCTTTGAAGGCGGTTTGGACAGCCTCATCAGAATAGCTTTTTTACTTTTAATTTAATTTGTTTCAAGTGAATTAAAATTGTTTTATCACTCAGACCGAAACTGCCCCTATCTCTGTCGTGGTTTGCGATAGATCCGCTTCCACAATTACCTACAATTCTTCATGGTCAACTAGGGATGCCGGCCCTCCACGGAGTTTGTTTCGCAGGTCAAAATTTACAGAACGAAAAAGTTGGAACCAAAAAAGATACCGTGCTTTCTTTTACAGTATCTTACCCATACACATCATTAATCCTTCGAGCTGTTTCTGAAGCGCTGATGCCACGGGGGACCTTATATTCCTAAATAACGCGATATTATAAGTTTTCCATTTTGTGAAATGAATGATGTCAAAGAAAAATCAAATGGTGCGAAAACAAATGAATTACTAAATTCGAAACACAAATACACAAGCCAAGATTTGAAATAAATTTGAACTTGGATCTCCTAACCAAACGCCAGATATTTGAGACCAAAGTGGCCAGATCAACAAAACGCCAATTTCATATGTAAGGACCTAATATTACAGATTTCATTTTAACATAATATATTTCTGAAGTTTTACATATAGTATGATTAATAATGAAAAGTATACAAACCAAGAGTTTCTCAGAGATTGAATGAATATTATCTTCACAAAGTATTTCAGGGACACCCAAAAGTTTTCGGAGTTTCACCCTATTTGGAAACTTTTTACTCACAAACATCAAGAAGTACAGAGAGTCTAAAGTATGCTCTTTTATATCTTTCTTTAACTCTTCTTTGATGTATAGCCAAATAATTGATGAAAATTGGTCTTCATTTAACTAAAAAAATTTAAAATAATATTATTCTGAATTACGTTACAAATCCCATATTAAAAACCAAGTAACAAACTGTTTTGTAAACTAATTGAAGAATGTACATTCCTATGGCTATGAAACATGGCTACTGTTAGATCTCAGTTCTTTTATCATTGAAAACAACTACTAATTGTTTCTAAAATAGTTAGCCCCTTTTTGCATTTATTGTTTGGATTAGTTTTTTTATAATTCATTAAAATATTTTCTTATATAACATACCGCACTAGCAAAGTCTAAAAGAATAAGAAAGGTCACTGTGCTTAGATATGATTTCTTCTTACTAGCACACATCAACATCTTCATGATTTCAGCTTGTTCTTCATTAGTACATTTCAACATTAAACCAGATCTGAATACTGCACCACATACTAAGATTTGTCCAAGGGCTACATTACCAATTTCCTGAAATATAAACAAATATAGTAACAAGTTAAAGAAGGCCGAGACAAATGTTCTACAATCAAATCAGAGATGTTCTGAAGAGAGGTCAGGTCAAGAGTACTCTAAACCGACAAGCATGCACGAAAAAATTGATGAATGTTAAAGAAATGAAAGATGTATGTCAGGAACATAGCAAGTGCTTCCACTTGCTACCTGGCATGGTCTCAGCCAACCCTGTTAGGAAAGAGGCGTGATTTATGAATGAATGAAAATATTATCAAGTGTAATATCTAATCTATCTAATACATACTATTAAGTGAGCAATTCTTGTTTATATGTATATATATACAGTTTCTCAGAAATGGCTCCAATGTTTTGGATGAAACTTTGTATTTAGATAATGTTTCAATTTCTAAATTTATCTAGAAAGGTGTTTTATTCAGGACACCAAGTGCAACTCCTCACCCAGATACTATTCCATTAAATTATCAATTATCATTTACAATAATTAACTGCAATATTTGCATTATTATTATAAAAGTTCTTTATCCATAATCTATACAATTAACAAAATTGAAGTGTCTGTTCGTAATGTGAAAATAACAGCTTTTTACTAAATGTATATGAAAGTATATAAAAGGTTGGGGAAAAAGTTTCTTCGCATTTTTATATGAAAACTCAAAATATTTTTTTCAAAGTTTAAAGAAACTTTATAACAAGTTTATACCAAGGATATGCACAAACATTTTTTCCCCAACCTAATACAATACCTATAACAAAAAACCAATTTTAAAAGTTTTGTCTGTCTGTCTGTTTGTTCTGGGTAATCTCCGAAACGGTTGGACCGATTTTAATGGGAAGTAACTTAGGCTACTTTTATTTTAGAAAAAATATTAAGGTTAAATAAAAAAAAACTGGTCATAGTGAATCAACTTGGGCACTTAAATGGCTTACGTCAAGTAAACCTTACGAGATATAACAAATTAATGTACTAAACAATTGTAGACATTAAAAAGACTTATAAAAAAGTTAGCGAAAGTATATGTCTATCTTCTAAGGAACACCCTCAATAAGCATTTCTGTCTTTAAAATAGCGGGGAGCAGGGGAGCAAGATTTAAAGCAATCTTAAAACCCTCGAACCAAAAGGAGTTCTGGAAGCCCTACTCAGTATTACACAACAAAAGGTTATTTGGCTGCAATCTTCTGTAGGGTGAAGGTATTCCATCAGTCATACTGCCCCAAATAGAGAAAAATCTCCAAAGAAATTTCTCTGTGCCCTAACTCACTTTAATGTAAGTAAACTAGCAACCCACCCTAGCTTCGCACCTGTACAATTTACGAAGAGATATATTTTATGTTAAAAAAAGCCTCATTTAGAGTTTATCCCTTTAATATTGACAGTTCATATCTGCCTCATTACCCTAGTGGTCCTAAACGTGACTGCTATGCTCGAGGGCCTAGGTTCGATTCTCAGGTCCAGGAAAGTGTTACAGGGCTTTAAGTGGTGTAAGCTTTCAATAGATGACTGAATGAACAAAAACTTATTCGATTTTTAACACTACAATATAAATTATAAAATAAAAATTTGTAGTTCGCTGCAAGTCAAAAGTTTCGATATTATGTTTCCTATGTACTCTTCCTTTCCTATTTCCCATCTTCATTAGTAAACTGCACCCTGTACCGGCCATTTAGCTGCCATTATTTAAAAAAATTACCTGGCCAAGTGTGAGTCGGGCACTCATAGAGGGTTCCATAATTATGCTGTATACATTCACAAAAATAGTTAAGTTAAAAGTTAAGTAGTACTTATATGTTACATAGGTATAGGTGTAGAGAATTAACCTGTTATAAATACAAAAAGTGCAGATACCCGTTATAATGGCTCTTCACACAGATGCTTATTTTGTTTTTAGCTTATTATATCATAACTACCAGAGTAATTTCTTAAAATTTGTTTTATAATCATTAGAAAATATTAGATAAGTAATATGTTTCCTTACACTTTTAGAAGATCCATTTGCATGTAGCTCTTTCTTCACTATCTCTAGTATCTGTTTAACATTTATTTGATTAAATCTTGATAATAATGAGACTAAGGTCGCAAAATAACCAGTTCTTGTTTCGGGCACATTGGCGCCTAAAGACCTCACCAACCTTTTAAGCGCATACTGGATTTCTCTTTCACTCTGTCAAATAATTTATATGAATGACTAAAGTTTCTCAATAAATAAAAATATATAGTACTACAATTTTTATAAAGAAACAGATCAAATCTAACCTCATTTCCTCTTAGCTGTGATATGATTTTTGCTCCACCTGTAAGTTTAGCATCATCTTTTGAAGCCTTTAACAAATTAAACGCATCCAATACAGAATGTGCCACTAAAACATCCTTCTTGGATTTGTTATTGTCTGTTTCATCTTTCATTTTTTAATAGAAATACAAATTACAAAGGTTTGAAAAACCATAACACTACCTCCGAAATCAATTTCCACATGGAATTAGGGAATTAGAGATGCCGAATACGATCTTGGTTTGATTAATTACTGAATATGTGATATAAAAAGATCGATTTTTACAATCGATCATGATACTGTATCGATCCAGTGAATTGATATTTCAACCTAGAAAGTCGAAAAACGATATTTTTCTGTTTTGATAAGAACCATAAAATAATTTACAATTTCTTAAATGTACCCAAATACAGGTTAAAAAAGGATAATTTTTCACAACAAAAACTCGCAAGAATGCTCGCTGTTACGGGCCCCACAGAATAATAGTTGGCCAGCACTCTTTCGTCTGATCAGTCGACCTTCCGTCTAAGGTAATTATAGTCCAGTCATTAAGTGATTCTTGCCTGCCGGCAATAGTCGAATACCGGCTGTGTTAACTGCCCGTGTTCACATACTAGCAAGCGGTTACCGGAAGGTGATAGTCTACAATCGGCAGTTCAATACTGCAGCAGATCGTCAGTTAACAAAGTGTACCGATATCTGCAAGTGTGTGTGTTGATTTGGACTTGAGGTTACGGACTGTCCAGCCGATATCTGTCGACTGTGACTCGCGTCGCTGTAGGCACATACTCGCAGTTCGCTTAAGCCGTCAGTCCAAAACCTTAAAAGAAACTGTCTAATACGATTAACTGACAGGCTAATATTCACCAGTCAATTGTTGGTCTGTGGGGCCCTTTAAAGCCAGTATTAGCTGTGCACTTAGTTTTCATTGCTTTTCCATAAAATGGATAAATTAAATAATAAAAAAGTTACGAATGTAAAGTTTTATCTGTAATAGCCATAAGCAAGTGTATTGTAGGGTCATCTGTACCTTGCAACCGCCTTTTTTCGATTGCCGGGAAAACAGCAAATGATGAGAGGAACCGTTTGGATCCTAATAGACTAGTCAAACTATTGTTCTTTAAAAGCTTAGATAGTATTTCATTTAAGAAAACGGAAGTGGCCGGTTGTATTACGTATAAAGCAATGATGAAAAATGTATGGAGCCTAGAGGGTATACATTATTTATTCATTATTGTATCTCATGAACTATAAAATGGTATTAGAGGTAATAAATGAAAGCTTGGTTATAAACACACCATTTATTATAATATGAAAATCAAGGAATATACACAAACCACGTTAAAAACTAAACATAGTACATATATAATAAATAAATCCTCACCACAATATCCCCTCAGGCATAAACGGAATTATAAAAGTGATGTTAGATTAAATTTTGACCCGCACTAAATAACGTCAAAGACTCTCAGTACATATATCCAATATACCGATTCGTCTCTCCAAATAGAGCGTGACAGCGCCCACGCCCGCGTAACCACCGTTCTCTCCGCAGAGGACGGGCGGTCAAATTCGCTCCCGCACACACTCCATACGTTCACCCTCTTTAGCGGGTGACCCAAGCCTAGGTCCGTTCCTCGGTATGAAACCCTTGGGTCAGGCATCCGCCCGCGCGATACAAGTGACACTATACGTGCAGCACTTAGTTACCCACATACAACATTACACACGTATGAACAAACACACGTGCACACCACACAGGTACATAGGTTCTGTGAGGGACCTTTTTTTTTTTCTTTTTTTACGCTAGTTAGTTAGCGCTAGTTAGTGTAGGAAACATTTCTGATCACTGAATACACATACGCATGGTTCCTTCCTTCCTCCCAGGAGGAAGGGAACGTGCCTATGTGTATAATTGAGTTAGCTCGAATCGTAGGTGTAGGGATTCAGTTAGTTCGCGACTTATTTGCGTACGCGACGACCGCCCGAGCCGAGGTCCGGCCACTCTGGCGCCCTCGTGCGAGTCGTCCTTATAACTTTCGTGGCTGAGTGCTCTCCGCGCTCGCCCCCAAGTCCGGTGAAGCTGTAAAAGCCGCAGCGGCTTTAGGGCCCCTAAGGCTAACAGTGTAGTCAGTTCTAAAAAAAAAAAAAAAAAAAAAAAAAAAAAAAAAAAAAAAAAAAAAAAAAAAAAAAAAAAAAAAAAAAAAAAAAGTACATATATCCATATGTAGATAGAATATATTCGTCTCAGGTTCTAGCGTGAGTCCTGCTGGAACCAGTAGACGGTGGTAACGAAGAGTATCTGAAGCGTGGACTACGGTGAACGGAAGGTACGGTAGAGTATCAGGAGGTTATCTATATCTATAAAATTAATAAAATTTAAGTGTCTGTTTATAATGTCAAAATAACAGTTTTTTACTAAATGCATATGAAAGTATACACGACATCTATAACAAAAGCCTATTTTTAAAATTTTTGTCTGTCTGTTTGTATCAGGTAATCTCTGAAACGGTTTGACCGATTTTGACGGGACTTACACTGATAGATAGCTAATTTCATAGGAAGCACTTTTGGCTACTTTTATTTTAGAAAAAGAATTAGTTTCCCGCACAGATTAAAAAAAAAACTGCTCATGTTGAATCAATTCGAGCATTTAAATGGCTTACGCTGAGTAAACCATAAGAGATATAGCAAATTAATGTACTAAATAATTGTAGACATTAAAAAGACCTACAAAAAACTCAGGGAGAGTATAAGTCTATCTTCTAAGGAACACATACAATAAGCAGTATTGTCTTTAAAATAGCCGGGAGCGGAGAAAACAAGATTCGCGCGGGAATTCTGTAGTACACGTGAGCGAAGCCGCGAGCACAGCTAGTCTATCTATATAATTAATAAAATTGAAGTGTCTGTATGTAATGTCAAAATAAAAGTTTATTAATAAATGCATATGAAAGTATATACGATACCTATAACAAAAAGCCCATTTTTAATATTTTTGTCTGTCTGTTTGTTCCGGGTAATCTCCGAAACAGTTGGTCCGATTTTTATGGGATTTTCACTGATGGATAGCTGATGATATAGGGAGTAAATTAGGTTACGTTTATTTTAGAAAAAGAATTAGGATTCCGCACAAATAAAAAAAAACTGGTCATGGTGAATCATTTCGGGCGCTTAAATGGTTTATGCTGAGTAAACAATTAGAGATAAAACAAATTAATGTACTACGTAATCATAGGCATTAAAAGGTCTCAAAAATAATCTGAGGGAGTATACACGTATCTTCTAAGGAACACCCACAATAAGCATTTTTGTCTTTAAAATAGCCGGGAGCGGGGGAGCAAAATTCACCATGGCATTCTGTAGTCCACTTGAGCGGACCCACGGACACAGCTAGTGATAAATAAAATTGGGATGCTCCTGCACCCAATGCGTGTGTGAGTCTGTGTGCTTCCACTCACTACATACCGAGAACCTTCACTGGAATATTATTAAATTCCAAATGCGAATATTTATATTACTAATTTACTTATCTGAGGGCTACTAAAGAAAACTATTAAGTTAAAAGAATGTGTAGAGTACTAATAAAAATTAGCACGAGGTAAAACAATATATGTTGAATTACGGATCAAACGTCGTAAAATTAAAAATAACGTTATAATAAATTAGCATACATGAACCGCATATGCCACGCGGCGCATGTGCTACCCTAACAAAAGATAATGGAAAAGAACTATGTAATAAAATATCGCGAAAAGAAAACTGAAGGAACGTTACTTTCTGTGAGGGTTCAATCCCGAGACGACCCCGGGTAACCCTTCTCACAGCGTCTCAGGTGGTTCGGTGTGCGACGTCGGCGAGAAGGCACGCTACAATCAACCGATTGTAAATAAACCGACTAAACAATGACGTGCCTGACGCTGGTTACGTACGCCCCAACTCTTCAAGGCGCGCACACAAACCGCTCGCACAGAGTTTGTCGTAAAAAAAAGTCGACAGCTCAGTGCTGGAATCGACAGCCGGACACTATCCGAGCCCCCACGAGCATAACCGAACTACCGAACCAACGCGAGGTGGTCTTAGTTGTATTATAATCCGCTTATCTGTGGAAAGAGCCCGTTTCGGGCTCCCGCCAATATGGCGTAACTGCGGAGGAGCCCGTATCGGACCCCTAACCGTTTCTTGTTATTACGCTCCAGTTTTTGCGCTTTCGGACTTTCCTGTCCTGTTCCAACTAGTTTGTTAATATAGCCAAAGACAGAGACAAACTATTAAAACAGTAATATAATATCATCCAGAAGGCATTTCTTTGCTCGTTTTAGTCTGTTGCGAACTACAGTTAGCGTCAGTCAGCGACCGTTAAGTGTGCATATAAATGTGTTGTTTTAGTGTTGTTTTTTAGTGTTTAAGTGGGTTTTTCGATTGAAAACAATGGATAAGTGAGTACTAAATCATTTAAATATAATACATTACGTATTTGTGAAGTTTTTACTTCATTTTTTCGTAAAATTACCACATCAACTCAAGTTGTAACCTAAACGTCATGGCGAGTTTTTTTTTATTTATTTTTTTATTTATTAAAGTAGCTATATTTACAGTAGGAATAGAATTAATATCTATATTATTCTAAAATAAATACTTTACAAAAGGACTTCCTGACTGTCGTTGTTCTCAGAATGTAAGTTTAACCATTTCAATATTTACTGTGCTCGACCTATGGGGTCACTTGAGAGTGTTGTTCTTTTTTGAATGCTATTTTTTTTAGAATAATTTGCTCAGAAAGTTGTGTGTTGTTAATGTTATGTTAGTGTTAGATTATTTGTAATGTTAATAAAATAAATATTTGTGATATTCCTTGAGAATTTTTTAAATTATTGGAGTTTTATTGCAATCGTAATGAATATTTTCTTATTTCTATGTTTAACTTAGATTTATAAAATAAAAGAAACAGCAAATACGTTAAATTGTTTATTTATTAGTTAGTACAATTCATAAAGAATACAAAAATAATAAATTATAAATAGGTAGTATACAAAATTGCTGCTAAATTATTAAATTACTGCAATCCCGGGAACTTTCCCGTTTCGCGGGATTGCCCATGCGCAAATGACAGCTTTTTTTTCCTAGTAGGGCCGAGAAGCAGAGAAGAGCATGTTTTCTATGTTACAATTAAACGTTGGAAACCAAAAAGTATAAACTATATAATTATCAAACTTATAAATTTGTGAAATAAATTCTCTTTTGTCTTCTTTATACCTGATACCTACTTTAGTATGGTAGCCAAAACAACTTTAATTAGTTAAAATGATAAACGGTGGATTATTATGGTGTCCTTTTTGTTTTCCATTAAAAAGGTATTTATAATTATACTGTAAATACAAATTCAAAAAGCTAATAGAAAAAAGATAGATTTTTGAGAGATTAATTTTTTAGATCTTGGTTTTTCGTTAATCGATACATAAGGGTTTGATTCAAATAGAAATAACTTCTAAATATTTTTCTGAATAAATCGCCAACCCTAACTGGAAATAGGGATGTTCTATATTCATCGATGTTGAAGTTGCAAACAACGCTCTTTGATAATTGTTATTTATCTGGATGTGAGGCTCTGTTAATCACCTATACATCAACGTTATGAAGAAATACATCGAACATTGATGTTTCCGAATTTGTTTGATCCTGTAAAATACATTTCTAGGACCCGATGTGGTACCCAAAAAAGCCCGCTTCCTTGGATAGCCTCTGGTTATTGGTCTATGTTGGATAGTATCAAAACATCAATGTTAGGATGAAAAACATCAATCATTGATGTTTGCAAATTCGCATCCTGTAAAATAGAGTTCGAGGATCCTATGTGGCACCCAAAAAAGGTTGCCCACTTGGCAAGCACCAAAATATCGATGTTTTTGTTTAAATATTTTTTGACTTCAATGTTAACTTAACATTTTTAACATCAATGATAAAACCGATTTTTCTCAAACATCCGTCCCTAACTGGAAGTTGTAGGGATGAATTGATACAAGTTAATAGTAAACGAGTCTATGGTAAACGAGTTTATCTCTGGTATTCGTATACCAATACATACTAATCAACTTTTTATTTGTATTGATACTATAAACTGAGTACCGAGTAAGTATCGGTGAAAAGTACTTGCTCATAATAGATTATAATTTCACAAAAGTGTATATCTTTCGATTCTTTTTCTAATAGGCAGACGTGGCACCGCTGTACTAGGAATGAGGCGTATATGTTGGAACAGGTAAAAACAACAGGTATTTACAAATAACAGTTGGAACTGTTATCTAATTTCAAAAAATCGGTTGTCTATAAAGTCGGTTTACTGACGATAGTTGAACGTGACAACGTCATAAGAAAATACTGATGGAATGGTATCATTTTTCAAAATAAAATTTTAATTTTATTTATAGCTTTGTCAATTATAGCATAACCTACAATCGCTGCACTAGCGGACCGATGCTATTTATTTTAATGATGAACGCACGAATATTCGACAATATATCTTTGGCGTGTTCAATAATAACGCTAGTCAGTAGGGCTTTAGCACATTTACTTTGTAATAAAATAATACAGGTTTTAGTACATAACGTGACGTGAAACCAACCGTCTGAATTTTATATATCTCTCTGATATGTCATCACCTAAGTATTTTTAATATTAATAATAAGAAACGGCCAGTACAAAAATAGTGGCGAATGAGGTGCCACATCAGCCCCTAAGGAGAGCATTGCGTTAATCATCAAAAATTTTGAATTTAACTCGTCTTCCTGATCGTGTTGTATATGGCTGAGGTTGACATGTAGGTACAGCGACAGGCAGTGGGACAGCAGTCGATTGCAGAGGAGACGTAGGTACAGCCACAGTCGGTGTGATAGTTGTAGGTTGCAGGTAAGACGTTGGCGACAAATGAGGTATCCTCGGTGTTGTAGAAACAGGACTTGAATCTGATTCCTCAATGAAAGCCGGTTCCCGTTCGTATTTCGACACCGCGTCGAACCACGCGAATCCGTTAATAAAAACAGCCTCCACTTATGTTCCGGCACCCACGGACATCCGGTGCAAACGCCGGCCGCGCAATATTTTTATTGATCCCGACGATCACATCGAAAATTCGAATAAATATTACACATCCGTCTCTCCAAACAGAGCGTGCCAGCGCCCACGCCCGCGTAACCACCGTTCTCTCCGCAGAGGGCGGGCGGTCAATTTCGCTCCAGCACCCCCGTCACGTCCACCCTCTCTAGCGGTAACCCAAGCCTAGGTCCGTTCCTCGGTGTGAAACCCTTGGATCAGGCAACCGCCCGCGCGATACAAGTGACACTGTACGTGCATCACTTAGCTACCTACATACAACACTACACACGTACGAACATACACACGTGCACACCACACAGGTACATAGGTTCTGTGAGGGACCTTTTTTTTTTTTTTTTTTCTTTTTTACGCTAGTTAGTTAGCGCTAGTTAGTGTAGAAACATTCCGATTACTGAATACACATACGCACGGTTCCTTCCTTCCTCCCAGGAGAAAGGGAACGTTCCTATGTGTATATTTAGTTAGCTCGAATCGTAGGTGTAGGGATTCGAATAGATCGCGACCTATTTGCGAACGCGACGACCGCCCGAGCCGAGGTCCGGCCACTTTGGCACCCTCGTGCGAGTCGTCCACAAAACTTTCGCGGCTGAGTGCCCTCTGCGCTCGCCCCCAAGTCCGGTGAAGCTGTAAAAGCCGCAGCGGCTTTAGGGCCCCTAAGGCTAACAGTGTAGTCAGTTCAAAAAAAAAAAAAAAAAAAAAAAAAAAAAAAAAAAAAAAAAAAAAAAAAAAAAAAAAAAAAAAAAAAAAAAAAAACGGAAGTTACCCAATGGACGGATTCGCAAAGTATTTCCTCGATGTCCTGGACAGACTGTAGAGAAAGTTCAGTAAAATCAATCTTATTCCTATTTGGACCTTCACTTTTATTATAATTTTATTTGTTTGTTTTTTTTTTTCTTTTTTAAATTTAAATTAGAACACTGGCAAAAAGAGACATGATTATTAACACAGATTTTTCTTTTTCATATTTTATTCAAATAATGTTTGAATTATTCGATTAATGTCCGAAAAAACCGAATATTCGAATAATATTTTTTTTAACACACATCCTAAGGGTTTGATCCGAAATAATAAAAAAAAAATTGTACACATGAAGTCACACAAATGAAAAATTTAAAAGAGTGCAAATTTATTAAAGGGTTCTTATTGTCCCGATTACAAAAATACCACCCGTGATTATATTTGTGAGTTTTTTAAATGATTTATCTCAAACGCTGGAGAGACGGGGCGCCACAATCAAGTTTTTGCCTCGGTTCGATAAAATCTTGGCTGGCCACAGTGCAATTCAAAGGCAACGGCAACCGCTGAGAGGTTTGTGATCCATCGTCTGTCTTCGATGTCAAGCTAGCCTACCTCACGACAGTTGGATATAGGGGTTGAAGTTAACAGATGCTTATAAGACATTTATATAAAGAATAATCATATCAAAATAACATGAATGATAGAATAGGAAAAATTCTAAGACGTCCTATATATTATGTATGTTTTTTTATGTAGTGGATGATATTTTTCGACTTCGCACTTTGCTTTATTAATTTTTGTCCATAATCATAATCGTTTCACATAATCATTTGATTTTGTTTATTTCTGTTATGAATATGGCTTAATATCTAATACTATAGTAAGCGATTCTTGTATATACATTAATGAATCTAGCTCAAAGTAATTGCAAATAATACATATTACTTATAGTATATATTTTATTATAATTAAAACATACTTCGCTGACAAAAGTGCTCTATCATGGTACAATTAAAAATGTTAAGTTATTGTTAAGTGTGTTTCACATATCGATTTATCAAATAAGAATTATGTAACATAACAATTCGTAACACCCGTCGACAATGACTTCTGTACCCGTTTCTAAAATTACATTTATACATTTAGGCATACAATTAAATCTACGAGACTATGATTAAATTAATATCTACGTGTTATTTTGGAATACATTAATATCGTATTAAAAAAATTAAAAAAAAAAAAAAAATTAAAGCCGGTTACACGCGGTCTACACTTACAACCACATGTTTCCCTTTGTAATCAATAGTTAGGGTATTTCCATCAGTTGCCCACTTAATGACCTGGTATGGACCAGAATAGGGAGGCTGCAAAGGACGCCGGACTGCGTCATCCCGCAAGAACACATGAGAACACGTATTTAAATCTTTGAAAATAAAAGAACCGGTCTTCGTATGACGTGACGCTGGTACTGGTCGAATTTTCGACATATGTTGACGTAGTTTCACAACAAACTCAAACACTTCTCCAGAAGTACCCACTCCAGGAAAATCAGCTAACAACTCACCAGGAAGCCGAAGAGTTTCTCCATAAACCAATTCTGCACAAGTAGCTTTAATATCTTCTTTAAAAGCTGAACGCATTCCCAAAAGTACAAATGGAAGAGCTTTTGTCCAAGAACTCCCATGACACATTAATGATGCTTTAAGTTGACGATGGATGCGTTCAATCATTCCGTTCGCTGCTGGGTGGTAAGCTGTAGTTCTATTTCTTTTAGTGGCGAAACTTCACATAAGTCTTCGAAAAAGGTCGGATTAAAATTGTGTACCGCGGTCGGTTGTAATAATAGAGGGAACACCAAATCGTGGTATCCATTCTCTCGTGAAAGTATCCTCTACTTCCTCGGCGGTAGTAGTGCGCATCGGCCAAACTTCTGGCCATCTGGTGACTCTATCAATGGCTGTGAGACAATAGCGGTAGTCGTCACAGACAGGTAAGGGTCCTATTATATCTATATGGACGTGAAGAAAACGACCAGATGGTGTGTCAAAAGTTCCAAGTGGAGCATAATTGTGTCTTGAAACTTTACTCTTCTGGCAAGCCTCACACGTACGAGACCACTGACGGCAATCTTTATTTATTGAAGGCCAAACGTAACGTTCCGCAACTATACTTAAAGTAGCATTCGGACCAGGATGGCTAAGACTGTGTAACTTATTAAAAATAACACGACGTAACTTAGGAGGGACATATGGACGTGGTTTGTCAGTAGTAGTATCACATATTAAGGAAATACTAGTGCCAGGAACTGCAATCGTGATTAGCTTCAAACTAGACGAGCCAAATCTTATAAGTTCTGCTAGCTGTTCGTCAGTTTCCTGCAACTTGGCAAGGGTTTCGTTCTCTTGCTCAAGAGTAATGGCACTGATTCGTGACATAGCGTCGGCTACGACATTGTCTTCTCCTCTGATATGTTCTATATCAGTAGTAAACTGGCTTATAAAAGACAATTGGTTCAGTTGGGATGGAGGTAATTTATCTCTCCGTTGTACAAAAGCATACAACAGTGGCTTATGATCAGTAAAAATCGTACAATGCTGAATCTCCAAAATATGTCGAAATTGTTGTACACTTTCGTACACCGCTAAAAGTTCCTGTAATAGGCCGGCCATTGAGACTGTTTTGGGGTAAGCTTCTTACTGAAGAAAGCAAGCGGGACCCATTTTCCCTTACTTCGCTGCTGCAAACAAGAACCAATGTGAACGCTAGAGGCGTCGGTAAAAAGGCCTAGTTCAGCACCGTATATTGGGTGTTGAAGAAGCGTGGCATCACTAAGGCTCCTCTTACAGGCTTCGAACTGTTCCCGCAGCTTAAGTGTCCAGGGGTATGGTTTAGCACCCTTGCTGTGCGTGGAAACAAGAACTTCAATCAATGGCGCTTGAAACTGTGCAGCTTTGGGTATGAAATGGCGATAAAAATTTATCATTCCCAAAAACTTTCTCATCCCTTGCACGGTTTCAGGTGGAGGGAAATCTAGGAGATTTTGCACACGATCCTTAGGAGGACTTGTACCTTCAGCATTGATCAGGTAACCTAGAAATTTTACTTCGCTAACACCAAGAATACACTTAGACGGATTGAGAACAACACCATATTTTTGAAAACGCTTAAAAAGGGTGCGTAAATGTCTTGCGTGACTGGCTTCGTCTGGAGAAAAGACGAGTACATCATCTATGTATGGAAAACAAAAATCGAGACCCCGTGTGACCTCATCGATAAAGCGCTGGAACGTTTGACCAGCATTGCGAAGACCAAAGGTCATGAAGGGAAATTCGAAGAGGCCAAACGGAGTAACAATGGCGGTCTTCAAAATATCCTCATCAAAAACGGGAATCTGATGGTATGCTTTTACCAGGTCACACGTACTAAACACGGTAGCACCAGCGAGACTATTAGCAAAGTCATGAATGTGACGAACAGGGTATCGGTCAGGTACTGTTCTGGCGTTCAAAGCGCGATAATCGCCACATGGACGCCAGGTGTTATCTTTTTAGGTGGTCATATGTAACGGAGATGACCAAGCACTTTTAGATGGTCGGGCTGTTCCGCAACGCACCATGGCTTCAAACTCCTGCTTGGCTGCATGGAGTTTCTGAGGAGCCAACCGACGGGGCCGGCATGAAACCGGGGGACCGTCAGTGGTTTTAATAAAATGCACCGTGTTGTGCTTTACAATCCTGGGCACACCAGGAGGTCGAGTTATCTCTGGAAACTCTGCTAAAATATTAGCAAAACTTGAACTACCAGAAAACACAGATTTGACACTATCTTGTTGGGATTGTGAAATTGAAGCACAGACATCTTAAAGGTGTGAACTCCTCACTCTCTCTCTCTCACACAGTTTTAATTGCTCTTTGTCGAATTTATTTTTTGTACTTTGTTAGTATGTATTATATAGTAAGGAATACTCTACTAAAAGGGTATAAAACCAGCGCGCAGCTCTAGCGCGGCGGTATTTATCGGTTGTCATTCGTCGTGGTAACATCGTTCAAGGACTCTAAGTGTTAATATTTAAGTGGGTAGATTCGAGACAATTGTGCGGTACTGAAAGTAGTTGATTTTTATCTGTTTAATTTGTATCTAGGTGATTGTTTTGTTCCTAAATGATTTCTATGTTTAATTATAATAAAAACTGATTGTTACTTAGTCTAATCTATTGTTTTTTTTATGAATCTTTATCCATTTTCCCAAATATATTATATTTTTATTTATTGACTATTTGTTTTTATTTTTATTTTATTGATGTCCGTGATGTAGATTAATGTGGCCCAGTTAGAATACCAACGCTGCACTGATTCAGTGTAGACTGGGACCTGTTTATTCCCGCACGGCTCGTTACTAATTGTTATTATTGTTTTCTTTTTGTCGTGTTGATTTTATGTTTTTAAAATGGGCGTACGTGCCCTTTACAAAATGTGCTACGTCAACAATACAGAGCGGGACCGCGCACCGAGAGCGCGAACGCCGCGGAAACGATTCCCTCGAACTCTGTATAACTGACGGTGGAATACACGCTACGGTAACCAGCTGTCTGGAAACCAGTGCGTGCGAGGGCGGAGAAGAGGGCGAAACATTAAGGTACACACGCAGTGAGGTGCCTTCTTGTAGGCGTGGCGCTGACGTAGCACGGAAGCGGAGAGGACTGGGTCGCTGGCGGGTTGAACACTTGAAGACACAATGACACACAGATACCACAATAAAATTTTGCTGTATTCTTCTCAAGATACAATTACTCTTCTTAATATACAATAATTCTTAGTACTGTTTCTTCCAGTCTTGATTCTTGAGTCTTCATTTTGTGGCACCTGTGTGTGCCGGTAGGCCGCGACGGCTAGACATTTATTTCATCGTTGGAGCGGAACGGAGCGATAGCGTCTATCTCTCTACTATTCTAGCATTACCAAATATGGTCATGGCGCGCTACCGCGGTGGCGCGTTGCGGCTGCACTATTGCTGTCCCTATCTACGTTATTATTATTATTCTATTGATTAATAAATTGTTAATATCTCTAAATATACTTATTAAATCACTATGAAATCTGTGTTATGTTATTACGGACATAAATACTTACATAAAAACACTAAATACAACATTAAGGGTTAATAAACATCGTAAATATCGAACAATAAACTTTACATCCTTAAACGGCCTAAAAACACATTATGTACGCACTATTAAACGTTACAAACATTATAAAACACACATAGTAGGCTAACTATCCTATACGACATTAAACATTACATATAACTGTTATAAAACACAGATTATTGATGAGATATAAGTTCAATATTTTAAGAAACTATTTCTACGATATTATAAGCATTTTTATAACTTATTTACTATTCTTATATACCTTCAGGTTACAACATTATATTCAAAACATTAAATCGCCGATCGTGTATACAAATTCTTAATCCCTACAACTTATATCTACAATTATGATTTCTATCATCATGCTTAGCCCTACGCGTCGCTAACAGTTTTTATAATTTTTGTTTTTGATGTGTTGTGTGATGTATAAATAAACTTTTTCTTAATATTGGAACAAGCTGTTATTAAATACTAGGATGTTCCACATACTAGTGAGGCGTATTTATCGGAACAGATACAAAAAAATAGGTTTCTGAGTAACAGCTCGTAACTGTTAATTCTTAAAACGAACAGGCTCTTCTTACGTACCTGTTCCAGAGACTATTACTGTTTCAGTTTGGAACATGCTTTTCTGTGTTCTAGCGTAAGGATGTTTATTATAAATTATAGATTGATGGATTGGTGGATTGATGGATTGATGAATTGAACGCTGGATTAGTGGATTGATAGATAAATTGGTAAATGAATTGATTTATGGGTTGATTGATTGATCGATGGATTGTCTGGTTGATAAATTGGTTGATGGATTGATTGATTGATTAATGGATTGAGTGATTGATGGATTGATTGATGAATTGATTAATTGATATATGGTTTGATTGATGGATTGGTAGAAGGGTTGATTGATTGATTGATTTATTGATTGGATTGATTGAGGGATTGATGGATTAATTGATGAATGATTAATGGTTTGTTTGTTGGACTGATTGATGGATTGTTTATTAATGTGTTAATTAATGTATTGATTGATGGATTGGTTTATATATTAGTCGATGGATTGATTGATGGTTTGGTTGATGGAATGGTTGATGAATTGATGGTTTGATAGATGGATTGAACAATCTAAGTTTGATGAAAGAAAATTACCTAACTATCAGTTTTATAGTACAGTATGAAACGTGATGACGTTATGTTAAGTTTGTCAATTATAATTGAACCTATGGGAAGAATGGTAAGATATAAAATCATTTAACAAAACTATAGAAACAGGAGCAAAAGTTTTATATACCTATCGCTGGCACATTTATTTTGTGCTATATAAAAAGTTGTTTCCAAATGATCCCTGCTTCAGAAACTATTTATTAGAAAGTAATTGTTTTGAAGGGTACTTTTAAATCACATTTTCTTAAATAAAATACAATTATTTAAGTACTGCTGACATTACTTGTCTCTAGTCCTTAGGGGAAAAAAATGAGTATGTATCGAGTTTTTAACTGATTCTGAGAAGGTACCGATACGGCCGCGGCATCGAGTAGAAGAGTAGTATATTTTCTAGGGTTACAGTTGCCAGATTAAGGAGGCGGTTTTAAAAGCTCTGACGGAAATTTAGGAAGAAAAAATATATAGCAGTACCTTTTTACTGGGTGCAAAAAAGAAGCAGAGGGAATTAGGTTTTTTTGTGTAACAAAGAATGTAGTAACAGAGAATATTGTTAACGGCTTTGGGGTATCAAACTATGACGTTATCGTGATAGCCGTGGCTTGAGATGTTGTGATCTTACAATTTGTAAGATAATATAATAACAATTGTTCTGAACCAGGGTCTGGCAAAACACATTTTTTTTTATTTATTTATTAATTTACATTAACATATTATACATAAACAAAAGAATGAAACGTTAGCAACTACTTTAGTTAAAAACTGTGTTGTAGCTGCAATCGCCCCTATCCGGAATTTTTCCGGATTTCGGTTTTTCAAAATAATACAAAAGTTAGAAAATAAACGTAATTATAAAAGTAAGATTATAACGTGATTATAATGTAATATAAAACTAAAAAATATGATTAAAAAAAACACAAACAAAAACCAAAACTGGGGTGTGTGTGTGCGTTAGTGTACGTGTTCGTGTGTGTATGTGTATATGAGTTAGTGTAATTGTTTGTGCGATTATGAGTTATGTAGATAAAATAATTTTTCATGTATACTAAATAAAAGAAAGGAGTTGTTCTCTGTCCTAATAAGTAAGGTCCAGAAGCAACATGACTGTATTTCTTTTTAAAAAAGCGCTTAACAAGTGGATAAATATAGATCACTTTATTGACTTTGTTATGTAACATAGGGCTTAAATAATGATACTGGCGACTAGCCAATTCTGTTCTTCGTGAATAATCAGTTCATACCCGATCATATCTGCGCTTCGAAATAGTGTAATTATTATCATAGAACAAGTTATCATGTTTTTTAAGGATAACATGAAGTATGTATAATTTACGAACAGAGAGTACATTACACAATGAATAAAGTTCCTGAGTGGGATAAAAAATTGGTTCTTAAATCATAACTTTTAATAATTTTCTCTGAGCTCTTTCAATTTTAATGAACAATGATTTACATGAACTACACTAAGCAGTGATGCAGTATGACAGCAAGGATTGAGTGAAAGTAAAATAGACGATTCGTAGCGTTGCTAGATCTAGGCATGATTGGAGATTTTTGAAAATATAAAGCATTTTTTTAATCGGACATTAAGCAATGAATTTGTTTCTCCCAAGAAAGAACACTATCCACTAACACATCCAGATATCTATAAGAGTCAGAACGAGTTAGTTGCCAACAGGTGCAATTTTGAGTCTTATAGAAATCACATGTGGTGCGCCCAAATAGTGCCATCTTTGTGAGGAAGCATCGAATACTTAAAATCGAAAGTAATGGTAAATTCGATTTATTTATATTTAATGTCAGAAGATTGGCAGACAACCAGATCATAATTATGTATAAAGCTGTTTCCGCATGGGATCAAGTATCTGTCCAACTTTTGCCATGAATAATCATAGCCGTATCATCCGCATATGTAATAATTTTGCAGTGAGGTAAATCCAATGCGCATAGGTCATTTATGTATAATAGGTCTTTACCTATGAAATTACCGTTCTGCGGTACTGGCCATTTCAAATCAAAATAATTTTTGTTTGGCTAAGAATTCTAATTTCAAATTAATTTTATTTTAAAAACATGGAATTCTTTTTCCAAAAGTAGTCATTTGTTTATTGATTAGTGTTACATTTTCATCGCATTTCAATCTTTTTTGTCATCATGGATACGTCAAAAATTCGAGTAATTATGGAATATGAATACCGTCGTGGCAGCAACGCGGTACAAGCGGCACGCAACCTCAACGACGTTTACGGAGCTAACAATACAAACCAACGCACCACCTGTTACTGGTTTGCTCGCTTTCGTTCTGGGAATTTCGTCCTGAAAAATTAACATCACGGTCGTCCGAAGACTTTGGTCGACAATGACGAATTAAAGGCGATTGTGGAAGCTGATGATACACAATTTACGGCTGAATTAGCAGCAGCTTTCGACGTTAGCGTCAAAACAATATTGGTCCATTTGCATCAAATTGGCAAGGTAAAAAAGCTTGACAAATGGGTGCCCCACGAACTCAATGATCGCCAGCGCGAAGTACGCGTCGAGACGTGCCTTGCACTGCTCAACAGACACACAAATGAAAGTATTTTGAACCGCATTGTTACCTGCGATGAAAAATGGATTCTGTTTGATAACCGCAAGCGCTCAGCAAATTGGTTGGATCCTGGTTCAGCACCTAAACAATGCCCTAAACGAAAACTTACCCCTAGAAAAGTGATGGTCACTGTTTGGTGGTCTAGCGCCGGTGTGATTCATCACAACTTCTTACCAAACGGGGTGAGCATTACTGCAGATGTGTACTGTGAAGCACTGAACACAATGATGAAGAAGCTGGCACATCTCCAACCAGCATTGGTCAATCGCTCGTCTCCGCTGCTCCTGCACGACAACGCGCGACCTCATACTGCACAGCAGACGGTCTCCAAGTTGCAAGAACTGGGGTTGGAAATTCTCCGTCATCCGCCCTACTCACCAGACCTTGCGCCTACAGACTACTACTTTTTCCAGAATTTGCATAACTCCTTGGCGGGAAAAAAATTCAATACCCGAGAGGCAGTACAAAATGCCTTTGAAGAATTTGTTGCCTGCCGTCCAGCTGATTTCTTTAAGAAGGGCTCAATAAACTGCCACTGCGCTGATAAAGATGCATTGATTGCATGGGTGATTACTTCGAATAATACAAATAAAATTCGTTTGTATTTTTTCATAGAAAACGGCAATTTCATAGGTAAAGACCTATTATATATCATAAAAAGACTTGGACCAATGACGCTACCTTGAGGGACGCCATATGTGACTTATTCGTCCTCCTGGTGACATCATCAATTCTAACAAATTGACAACGCTCACTAAGATAATCTTGAAATATCTCCCATGTAATACTCCTAAAACCATTTTCGTAATAGAGTCATCGCGCCGTTTTGATTTGTTTGAGAGGTTTTGCGTTTTGACAGACTCGCGATATAGTTTTTACATTACCTTGTTAATTATTATCATTTATTTTGTTCATGTTAGCCACTTGTGTTTGTCTTGAAGTGCGATGTGCCAGTTAGACATGCGCGTGCGCCGCGTTTGATAACTTTAATAAAATCTCATTTAATTGTTGTTTTTGAACTGTGTTTGGGCCACGGGACGAGAGATTCCCTTATTGCGGTCATTTGTTATATTGTGATATTCTATAAACTGGTAATCTTGCCAGGAGAAGAATTGGTGTATGAGATGACGATTTGTCCAACTGGTGACTAGACATTTCCTCCCCTATTCCTTGATTGTTTAACGTGGAGCTTCTCTCGTCAAAGTAGACGCTGACAGTGGTGAGTGTATTTGTATTATTATATCTTGTAATAATTTGTAGCAAACATTGTTATAAATTTTTCCAGCACTGCCAAGCGCAGGCTATTGTTTTGACACTATTTACTCCATCAGATGTGAAGTCTTCCACTGCGCCTAATTGCTTATACCTGAACCCTTGATGGAGGACAGAACAACCATAATAACTATAATAAATACAATACATAAACTACTCACAGCTGGGTAATACTATCTTCTAAAATTAGTTTTATTTAAAGTCGTTTGAAAAATAAATTTCTGTAGGAGTGACCTTAGCTAAATCAAATGATGTTTCATACATCATTATAACATACAGTTATCCTTTTAACACGTATTTTAAAGAGGACAGCAGTTTACCGCCTGTCTTTTATGGTATTGAACTGACTGCTTACACTCTAGAAACGCATAACTGATTTACCCAAGTTTTTTAAATAGTAGCTCGGTAATTTGATGGCACTGTCTCTGATGATACGCACAGTATAATTCAAAAACAACAATGGATCGGCAACCCATCGGTGGCTGAATCAAATAGTCTTTCCTTTAAAATCATTCGAATTTGATACCAGAGAATCTCTCGGTGAAAATGATGTCACTTGGTCTTAAATTATACCCATGATAAATTAACTTACTAAGTCACAACAAAGGAAATAAATTTTCTTCCGCAATTCAATGTGTTATATTTTAGCATACCATACTGTTGGAGGAGTGTAAAAAAATTGCTGACTTCCTTACATATAGGAAGCTCTGGGAACCTTACTTGACCAGGTTTTAAAATGTATGTTGACGGGTTTTGCAAAAATTTAAAATGATTGTAAAAAACGATATCTCTACAGTTGTAACACCAGTAGATCAGAAATAGCAGGTTCAACAATCACGGCATTATTGTCTTTGGGAAAAGCAGATTTTCGTAGAAGAATCAGACTGTTTTTTTTAATTGTAACTTGAAACATAACATTAATAAAAGTATTGTTGGTTTTAATAGTTCTTAAATCTTAGAAAAAAAAACTATACGAGTACTATTAATATACATAATATGTAAATATCGATTCTAAGTTAATAGCAATACTTTCCTTTCTAAACGATATAGACAAAAAGTACCGATATCTGACTGGTATCATTTCATCCCTACATTTAAGAATAAGAGAAATAAACTTTTGTTTATTTTATACCAGCTGATACCCGCGACATCGTCTGCGTATTATTGGATATACACAGATAGATCTCGGAACACGACAAACCAACAGATAATCATCGATGGGTTTGTCACTATGTGTATGGTGGACGCGATCCCTATCACCCCGCTATATTACTGCATATACACCGGCAGATTTCGGAACACGAGAAACCAAAAGAAAATCATAGATGGGTTTATCATTGTGTGTATGGTATTTTAATTACATGCCAATATGAATCCAACACATTAACTATCCCAATAAAACTTAAACTTAAACAAAAAATATTAAGATCACCCTTACTGTACCGGCTTGCGACAAGGTTTTTAAAAAAACGTTAAACTATCTATATCTGCCTATGTATGTCTGCTAAATTTCATTCAAGTCCGTTTAGCTGTTTTCGCGTGATTGAGTAACAAACATGCAAACTTTCCATTTATTATATTTGTAGGGTAACACTGGTTAATCTATCACTTTTTGACTGTTATATTGTTGAACCTGTTTTTGTGGATCCACTGGTGGTGGAAGTAGAGACATCTTCTTTAACAAGCTTTTTTAATTTTTGCATGACCTGCCCACAGAAATTTTAAAGAGTGGATCTAGTACGTTACCCAGAGCCTCGTATAATTAGGTTATACTCTTTAAGGCCACCAAATGTTTTTTACCTCTACTAACAGTGTGGTTTGCTAAAATATAACACATTCATTAGGACAAGGAAATTTATTTATTGTGTTGTGACTGTGAGTCAGTTTATCATGGTTATGTTTTAAGATAATGTGACATAATTTCCGATGAAAGATTCTCTAGTAACAAATTCGAATGATTTTAAGAGAAATACTATTTTCTTCAACTACAAATGGATTGCCGATTAATTGTAGTTTATGGATGTACCGTGCGTACAATCAGAAAACAACGCCACCAATTTAACTAGCTACTTTAAAAAAAACTCACATACTTAAGTCAGGTAATAAGTGGTTTTTGAGTGTAAGCACAATAACAGACAGACAGGCAAGTAAACCGATTTTGTCTTTATGCTTGATATTTATTTTAGAGAACATGAAACACCGTTCGAAAGCGGGACTGTTCCGCTTAAACCGGAATGTATGGTCATGGCAAGGGCCAAAAGAAATGGAATAGGTACATATAGAAACCATTTTGCATTACTGCTATTTCTCATATGAAAACAAAAATAATTTATCACTTGCTATATTTAATGCAAAATACCTGCTATATATGATAAAGTACGTATTCAATGAACTCAAATACAAGTTTCAGAATTCGTACTCCTATTATATATCGCAGCATAATATGAATTTATTTCATTGAATTATAAATTGCAAAAGTCATACTCCTGCCATACATCGCACGATCATAAAATTCACTTCACTAAAATACAACTCTCAAAATTCATACACTTAGAATATATTGCACAACTATGTAAATTGACTCCAATAAAATTCAACTCTCAAAATTCATACACCTAGCATATATCGCACAATCATATAAAACCACTTTACAGAATTTAGAATCCTGAAACTCATGCTCTGAATCATCATCATTAGAATTCACTTCACATCAAATCGCAGAATTCATATGCCCATCATACATCGCGATCGTATGATTTCCATTCACTGCATAGCAAATCGCAATAACGCAGTTTTATTACTGTTTTAACCGACTTCAAAAAAGACGGAGGTTATCATTTGATTGTATTTTTTTATGTGTGTTCAGTTATAACTTCTTTGTTTATGAACCGATTTCGATGATTCTTTTGTCGTTGGAATGGGGATACCTCAAGGGTGGTCCTATTTTAATTTTATTAGCATTGGACCGTTGACTTCGAAGATACACCAGGGATCTCTTCAAAATTATTAAAGTTGGTTTGCACTTTGTTAAAAATTATATTGTTCATTCAGTCATTTTATTTCTTTGATCTTTCCAATGTGTGATGACAAAGCTATTGGTACAAAAGAGACACAGCAATTTAGTCGAGTGAAATTACAAATAAGATAGAGAATCTTAGTGGTGCTACTCTCAGACTTAGATTTATTTGGAATGTTTTATATGGCTCTTAGGCAAATATGAAAGATAAAACATAGCTATTTTAACTCTTTCAGACGTGCTTAAATAATTTTCCTCGTATAGAGAATTTTTTTTTTGTTTAATAGTAAATGAAATTTGTATTGAAAAAGGCTTAAAAGTGGTAATAGATGGCGTTAAAAATTTTGTTTATTTCAGTATCTAGTACTTCGAGATCTTATGATGACTGTAATACATATTTAATTGCAAAATAACCTACCTGCAATGGAGAGGCCTTTTTTGTTCATCACTTGTTACACATATGGAATTCATTTATCACTGGTGAAATAACAGTGATATAAGTATAATTCCATAGCTGTGACAATTATTTTAAATAGTAATTTTCATGCCTACATAGCCTACTGCTTAATACAAATAACCACTTGAAGCCTACTGTAGTCTTTGTTAATGCTGTAGTCCAGAGATAAACTGTAGTCCATTACTGGTCCATTACCAAAAGGCTCAATCTCGTGGGTTGCCAAATACGATTTGCATCAAAATACAAAAAGTAGAATTTGAATGATATTTATTTCTCATAATTAAATTTTAACTATTTATAAATGGATGACGAATAATATATTTTGATTTATAAAACCAATTATATTTTTTTAAATTATTAAAACAAGAAAATTAACTGATTATTATTACAGCCATTTCTAGAAATTGATGCGCGCGCCTCGCGCTGTCTATAATTCTATATTCCATGTTTCTAAACATGGCAGGTCGAAGTGGGTTTGACGATGTTAATTCCAGGTAATTATTGAAAAACTCTGTATTAATTACGTTTAATTTTAATGTTATTTGGATAATAAGTAGTTCTTTCATGTATATAAAATACAGTATCCATTTGTATTTTTTTTTATCAAATGAATTTACATGTTTTGCTGTGCGATCATTTTGAATAAAAATTTGTAATTATTTATGCAAAGTCAAGAAGATTATTTAATTTTTAAATTTAATTATTGCATTTAGTACATTTTTAATATTTTTTATTAGTTATGAGGGTTTGAAGGTTTTTTAGGTTATAAATTGAGTGCAAATTTCGTTGTGGCTTCAGAGATTTCGGCGGCGGCGGCGGTGGTAGGCGAACCGCCGGGGGCCGCCAGCTCCCTTCAGAGCCTCCTTTCAAAGCTTATGTTGGAAATTTACCCTCCGGAATTATTCAGGGCGATATAAACAGAATTTTTCCTGTAAGTATAAAATTATTATAAGTTTCTGTACTGGTGGGAATTATGGAAATTATTGTTTAATTTCATGAGTTTTTAAAATATGTATCTGTTTGATATTGGGCTTAAATAGTAATAAAAGATTAATATCAATCTTTTCAAGTAGTCTTTATTAAAGTAAAACAGTATTTTTTTATGATTATCGTTTTTTAATGTAGCTTAGCTATCTGATAATTTACTGAAATTGTGCAAAAAATATACTAAAAACTAAAACAAGTATACAGCAATTAGTAACTGTAAAATTTTGAAGGTTAAATTGTAGTTATAAGAAAAAATATAAGGGGGAATAAATAGTATATTTGTTTATCAAATAGATTTTTCATTATACTCATGGAAAATCAGATCCTATTGTGACAATTTAATGCAAAGAATAAATTACAACAGTAAGAATAAAAAAATAATTTTTCATTATCATCAGAAAGAATATTAGATTCCTGGATAATGGATTTAATATTTAGATGTTTTATATTCATAACCTTTATTCTAACATAAACATAAATCTTTTGTTATTACAGAATTTTTCTATAAAAAATGTGAGGTTGGTTATGGATAAAGAAACGGACAAATTTAAGGGTTTCTGCTACGTGGAATTTGAATTTCTCGATGATTTGATTAGAGCAATTGAAATGAATGGCATTATAAATGTAGATGGTAATTTATTAAAAATTGATGTTGCTGAAGAAAAAAGAAATGACAGGTATGTATATCACTGCTGATATAGAATTAGAGAATTAAATAACCAGCAAAATCATATACCTGAGAAAATTCTGATTATGTGATTTTCTTGCCAAAAGTGGAAGTAAATTTTTATGTACAATAAAATTTATTGTCAGTATTTTATTTAGTTATACACTAATACAATGTTTAATTTTTAAAGTTGTTACTGAAACTTCAGCTCTTTTCATAATATTGATTTTTGTTATGTAAGTCAGAAGCTGAGGCCCTCTGGAACTGATTTATCCCCATGCGCTGACATAGTCATTAATGATACGGAAATGCAATGTTCTACAAAAATATTGGTCCTCAAATATATGTATAAAAAAGTCAAGGATAGCATAAGTATTTTGTGACAAAGATTTGTTGAAAATAAAAAAGTGATTTATAAGCATTATTTTAGACATGGCATATTAATCCTTATGAACAAAAGTTACTTCATCATAAAGACAATTTTATGTAGTTAAATTTTGTTTTTTATAGTATGTTATTTAGACACATAGTTTGGGAGATAATGAAAAATTAAAGTAATGTGTACTTGCGGGAAGAACAATTATGATAGACTACATTGGTACATTGATTTTTAGATAGATAATATATTAATAATAATTTAGATAGATAGATAATATTAAACAATGCATGTTATTATTTTTTAATGTTTAAATAAGTAAGAATATATTCTATTCTATCTAGTGTTCTATGATACATGACATTGTTTGGTTTCCTTTGTGCAATTAAGATTTTTATTAAATTATACTAAACAGACATACTATAAAACATTGGTTTTTGTTCTTCTCTTTATTGGGTTAACCAATAGTTATACATTATTTCTATCCATCCATAATTCATTTGTGGAAAATAAGGTTTATAATGATAAAGTTATTAAATAAACTTAGCTTTTCCTAAAGGATTGCAATTTATGGGTTAATCTTTTTTATGGGATATTCTACAGTACACTGAACATTTGGCAACTAAATTTTATTATAGCTTGTATTTTTCACACTTCAAATTGGCGAAATTGCCCACTAGGCAGAAATTAAAAAAAAGGGATTGCAAAACTGAACATTTTTTATGCCGCCATCACGCCTGTATTCCCTGAAGGGGTTAGGCAGAAGTGTACTATTGTACACCCATAGTTCACCGGGTATGTTTTTAGGTCCCATGTATTAGGGGGCAAGCCTATTGGCATTAATCAGGTATGAAGCCAAACTCTGAGCTGTTATTGAGAATTTCATAGAAAAACCCAATAATGTTTTGCTCTACCTGGGCATCGAACATATGACTTTAAGCATAGCAGTCAGTCTTTATGTCATTTAGATAATATCGGTATGATTGTTTAAACTATGATATTGGTTAACATTTGGAATGGTTTTAGTTGGGTATTATCAAAGCTGGTTGTTGTTTAGTTACTGTTTTTCATTCAAGAAATTTACCACGTGGACGAAATCGCGGGCAAATCTAGAATATACATATATATGTTTCTGCATTCTGGGAGGTAGGGAGAAACATGCATATATGCATTTAGTAATCTGGTTTACTTATGTATACACTATACATGTAAGAAGTTTTACTTCTTTGGCGTACCTAAATAAAAATAACTTCTAGTTATATCCCGTGTGCCCAAAATTTAACATTATAAATAATTTTGGTAAAATTTAAATTAACAAAAAAGAAGTCCGTAAAATTAATTTACATTATTATCATCGATAGTTTATTTCATCATGTCGCACATCAGTCACATGTGCTCGCAGCTGTTCTCAATTTTACACTACTAAAGGCGCCAAAAAGAGACTTGTTTTTTTTTAATATTAGCTCGGTACATTGGCTGTACTGCCTCTGATTGTAAGCACAGGTACAATCTAAACACAAAGGCAACCACCGAGAGTTCTAACTACATACATCCATGTTATAACCATCGCACCGGCTCGCCTTCGGTAGGGAGTTCATCCTCAAACTTAGTAACCTAAATGGTTGCGGACAGTTTGGTTTTAGAGGAATTTTGAATTTGCCCTGCTGAGGTTTCCTAGGAGACTACAGTATGGGGTTCTTCAAAAAGAGAGTAAATAGATTATTAAAGGGTCAGCAACGCGCATGTGATGCTTCTGGTATTGCAAGCGTCCATAAGCTGTGGTGACCGCTTACCATCAGGCGAACCGCAAGCTTATTTGCCACCATTGTGGTATAAAAAAAATCTCTTCACATTAGGACCCGATATCGTAAGGAGGGGGGAAACTTTAGAACCACAAAAATAGCGCTTTTTAAATGTTTAAAATCATTATTTTTCTATTCTATTTAATTATTGATCTTATATGATATAACAGAGGGAGTGGATTTGACCGCGGGCGGCGAGACGGTGGCCGAGACAGAGATGGTGGCCGCGACGGAGGCCGCGGTGGCGGTACTTTCAGACGGGAAGGTGGTCGCGGTACGTACGAGCACTTTGATGCTCTGGACCGCCGCGGGCCTCGCCATCAGGGTGGAGGGTTCACACACGGTAACACCTTACCATCACTAACATCCATATGCCATTTCCTTCCATTTCACGAGGAATCTGCTTCACTTTGTTTAAAAAAATGCATGCTTATATATTTAGCTTTTTAACATTATTTATTATGACTAGAGACCGCATTATATGCACTTTTATATTGTGGCCCTAATCACCGGATTATTCATATTTCACTATAAATACCATGTTTTTCAGTAGGATATTAGTAATTTTTTTTATTTCTTAACTGTACGCTGATTTTGTGGTAAAAAATAATGCTACTTTTTATTGTTGCGTATTTTGACAATTTTCATACATACTGCTTTTTATGCTGCATATAATCCGGTCTCTAATTATAACACTTTTAAAATCTAATAGGTTCTAACAATTATAGTTTGTAGACAACATCTGACTCAGCGATTTTAAAACTGGCTTAATAATAAATTAAAAATATATGTAACCTCATTCATGTCCACCACAGCACGCTCACTTGCTGCAATTGCTTGCTTGCTAGCAACACAAATATTCTTAAAAGCCTTTTTATAAACAATAGGACAATGTACCAGTTATCAAAATTAAAAAAAGAAACAATAAAAGTAACGTAACAAATTTTATAGATCAAATCATTCTCAGTTATTTTAGTGTTTCGAGACAAAAAAACTGTTACCTATTGATTTTCTAACAATAATGGTAAATGAAAAAAAATACGAAAGTTAAAAAAATATTTTTATTTTTACTGTTCCTAATTATAATATCGATAATATAGTCTTAATTAACTTATCCAAAAATACATTTCTTGTTAGATTAGTGAAATCACATGTTGACCAAAACATTGTCATTCTAATCATTATTATATAATAAGTGGTATAAGTTTCCCATTCTCACATCATGGCAAGAATACAGAGTCCTTTTGGCTGATGGATATGTTGCTTTAACTATATCAGCTATCATTCTGTGTATCACCAAATGTAATAAGAACAACATTGTAACTAGTTTTATCTTATATGTTTTTGTTCATTAATAGACTCGAAACGAAATCTCATCTCATGTTATCAGATCGAACATGCTATGCCTAAAAAGGGTGATTTCAAAGTAGTTACTGAGAGATGGTCTACAATGATTTTTCTTATCGGGAATCACCATACCATCCGAACATAACTTCTTTAATATGTTACAGATCAAGTCTTCCCAAACACTGGCCAGTGAGCTATTAAACTATCTTTAACTGAAAACTTTATTAATTTTAAATATTTGTCCATTATATACGGTTCTACCATGGTTGTAAACAAGTATTATTGCTCTAGGTGACCTGCCAATTAACATGGATACGAAATTATGAACCGCTTCTAAAATTAATTGGATAGCCTTGTTCTTGTTCACTAACTAGTAAATAAATGGTACACTAAATCCAACATTATTTTTTACTAATATATAATTATAAATATTTTCGGTTATATTAATATATACAAGGTGTCCAGAAAGGGTATCGGGTATTTGTAAGTTCAATAAAACAAAAATTATTTGTATGCAATAAAAAAGTTTATTGTTTATTATTAGCATATGAATTGGAGAATTATTTGGAAAAGATGATGTTATCCAAATGATGACCGTTACGTTGCTGGCACTCTTCTAAACGGAAGCGAAGATTGGCGATAACACGTTGACATATTGCTGCCATTTCTGACCTGATGTTTTGCTTTAACTGGGTTAGATTCGTCGGATTGTTTTGATAAACCTTATTTTTAAGGTATCCCCATGCAAAATAGTCAAGCGGGCTAAGATCGGGGCTTCTGGGAGGCCAGTTGATGTTACCCCTTCGCGAAATGACTTTATTAGGGAATAATTCGTTAACCATTCATTGAGTCATTTGAGGTATGGCAAGTGGCCCCATATTGCTGGAACCACGTTCTTGAGTTGAAACCTGCAAACTCCTGCAACTCTGGGACCAAAAAATTTCGCAACATATCGCAATAACGGTCACTATTCACATCAATTGCTCGGCCTCGTTGATCTTCATGAAAATAAGGACCAATTATGCCTTTAGCAGATATAGCGGCCCAAACAACGACCTTTGGGCTATTCAGGGGTCGTTCATGCTTTCGTCTCGGATTCTCCACTGCCCAGTACCGACAATTCTGCTTATTAACATGACCATTCAGGTGAAAATTTGCTTCGTCACTGAACAGTATGTTGTTAAAGTTGTTAAATCGCTGCAGCATTTCGTTCGCAAAATTCAGCCGATTAGCATAGTCCGTATCCTTCAATTCTTGAACCAATTGAATTTTATAGGCTTTTAGATGTAAGTCTTTCTTTAAAATCGAATGTAAAGACGATTTTTTGATGTTCAACGCTTGGCTTCGCTTTCGGATGGATAAAGACGGATTTTGACGAACCGACGCCTCAACTTTTTCAATTGTTTCTTCATCGCGAACTGAACGAGGACGACCAAAGTTTTGAATTTTAACTGTCGCACCTGTATTCTCGAACATCCTGATCCATTTCCTAATGCTATCGTCACTTGGCGCGTGGCGTGTACGATATTCCGCACGATAGAGACGTTGAGCAGTCACTATTGAATCACCTTTACGATAATACGCTCGTACGCAAAATGCGCGATGCGTCCCCGAGTACTGTTCCATCGTGACTAAAACTCCACAAAATGGCGGACGCCACGAACCCCTCCCCGCACCCTTTAGACGCCCCGTTTCGAATATGGCGCGAAAACAAATACCCGATACCCTTTCTGGACACCTTGTACTATATAGTTTGTAATAATTATTGTACTATACATGGATGTTAAGGAAACAAAACATATTTTTATTAAATCTATCTGGAAATATATATAATTTTGTAGTTCTGTCTGTACAATTTTTTTTTACAAAGTTCTAGATAGGACACTATATGAAAGACCCTGATCACAATTAATGGCATTAAAAAAAAAAATGTCTGGATTTAACTCAAAAACGGCTTGACCGATTCTCATGAAATTTTGTACACGGGAAGCTTTGGCATTGGTCAATTGATAGTCTCAAGAAATTTCAATATTACTTTAAGAAATAGTTTAAACAATACATTTTCTTTTATTGTTCTTAACTGATTTTAATAACATTTTGTACATGGAAAGTATTTAGTTATACCCTTACTGATGGATGGGTTAAGGATTGTCAATAGCACGTTTAGAAATCGTAAAAAAAGATTCCAAAAATGAAATTTTTATTGATTGTTAACCGATTTGGATGAGATTGATTGAAAGCATAAGTTATTTTATAATTGATAGACTATAACAATTATTGTCAATATTACTTTTAGAAATCGTAGAAAATAATAATATTTCTCAACCAATGTGATGAAGTTGTGTACGCGGGAAGTATGCCATTCCATATCTGATGGGCATAAGAATTGTAATAATGAATAATATGAGAAACAATAAAGTTAAGGTATAGGGTAATTATTTACTGAGTAACAAACGCTTGTGGAGCCGCGGGCACATCGCCAATAACGCAATAAGGTTTTAAATTTAATCACAAAAAACTAGACTTTGAGACATTGTACGTTAAATGACTGCACAAAACATTGTAATAAGTAATCATGAGGAAGACGCTTGAGACACAAGCTAAGCTTATTTCAGGTTTCAAGGCTCAACCACATTTTTTGTATGTCATTATTAAAAATAAGTTATTATTTTAATTACAATAGTATCTACATATTTATTTTTTCTGTCACAGATTGACTTTGCTTATTATATTAAGCAGAAATTTTAATTACAGTTTATTGGCATTTCTGAAATGAGTACCTTTTTTGCCATTAATAATGTAAAGATTTTTATATGATATAGATTAAATATATATTTTTTTAGTTTCAGTAAGAATAACAAGAGAGTTTCTGTAAAGTTTAAGACAAAAATGAATACATTTAAGTTATTTAATATTTACACTTCTATTATTCTTTATTTTTTCAAATTAAAATAAAATGTCATGCATTTAAGGGTTTAAGATATTGAAATTGAACAATTCATTGAACTAAAATTAGATCATTAACTTGACACTTCCAGCAATGTTTTGTTTCAATGGAAAACACATATCGAAGTGAATGCAGTGAATGTGAATGCAGTATTGTGAGAAAAGTATAGTTTTAAGGTACCGAACTTCCGAAACACATTTTTTAAGCGTTTCAGAGTTATTTGGGCATTTTCTTACATAATAAATAATAATACAAAAAATTGTGAGATTTAGAAAATAATAACAAATTAAACTTAAAGAGACATATTACATAATGCTTCTGTCGTTAACATAATGTTTGTTAGATTTTATATAGAATTGTGTTTAGAAGGAAAATAGCTATTATTTGAAATTTTTTATTACATGTGATCAATATAATTTCTCCAGTGTCTCGTTCGACTTCGTCCCCACCCGAAATATTTGTATGGGATACGGTTTCGGGTATCCGATAATTTCATTTAAGAGTTTTATAACACCCCTGAAAGAAATACATGTGACAAGGAATTATATCAGAATTAAATATACAGTTTCTGTATTTCCTCTGTTTAACAAACGCGATAAAACTGTTTTTAAATCGTTTGTAGTGATTTAAAAAAAAAGATCTTATGTGATGATGTGGCCCGAAATGGTAATACACTAAGACTAGTGGAAGACTGGCTCTTAAGTGTAGCTCCTGGAACACGCCTATAGATTCTTGGGGCGACAGATTTTTAACTTCGTCTTAAGTGTAGCTCCCGGAACACGCCTATAGGTTCTTGGAGCGACAGATTTTTAACTCGTGGTTGCCATTAGAATAAGCCGTAGCGTACCGTACCGTAATCATGTAAAATATTAATTTGTTTTGATTTCTTACGATTTCTAAAATTAAGCTTCCCATGTAGGTATAAAATTTTATAAAAATCGAGCAAGCCATATCAGAGTTAAATACAATCAGACAGACAAAAATATTTTTTATGTAATATTCGTGATAGGTGTGCCCTTATAATATAAAATGTTTATCAGGAAATTTGGGAAAAAACTATAATAAATGTACAGACAGAACTACAGATGTATTAATATTGATTTTCACACAGTCCAAAGAACTATTAGTTAAAACACATAATAAAGTACAGAGTACTAAGTACACGGTACACGCTACCACTAAGCCATCATTTCTTCAAAACTCCCAAGGCTTGAAATGGTTTTATGTACAGAACGCGAGAGAGGGGGGGGCGCTGGCGCCGGCGGCGGTGGGGAGAGATGGGCGGAACGCGACGGCGGTGGTCGCGGGTCGCGTGGTGCCTCTGAGGAGCCTCGTGGAGCAGGTGAATGGGGTCGTATGGGCCGCTCTGGCTCTAACGCACCTCCAGCCAGAAGGGGGGGACGTAACTTCGATGATATGCCCCCCTCGCGTCCAGGTAACTATCTAAACTACTCCTTTTAGCTTTACACGGGCTCAATGTGCGCCTGTTTTGTGTAATGTAAACAGGTAATCTACTTATGTGTGTATATCACCTGTTTAAATATCATAAAACAAGCTTTGTTTAGTTTGGAATTAAATGGCGGGGTGTGAAATTGTATCCTCATAATATTAAAAAAACAACACCTTTAATAAGCTCCAAACTGTTTAATTGATAGAACACTTTCTTTCACGTACTTTTTGCATAAAGCGAGCATAACGCTGCAAAACTTGTTCCTCTAGCAGGCTCTAGTTAATCGACAGCAGACATTAGCGTAGCTAGCTCATTTTTGTACCCTTTCAACTAGCAACGCCGATGACGGTAGAGTAGAAAATACATAGCTCATGTGAATATGTATTGTAGTAAGAAAATGAATGAGGATTATCGATAAGAGTACCTATATCACAATTGTTAACTCTAAAATTGCGACAGTGTTTCTATGGATTAATTAATATTTCTGAATAGCATAAAAATTTGGTTCTACTAGCTTTTCCCTACGGTTTCGCCCTTTTATCTCTCCTGCAGTACTCGTCTACCGTTTGAAAGACACCTTGACATTCATGGTTATTGCTCGGCTCCTTAAACCGTAGCATGAAGTTTTAAAGACCTTCCTCAATATAGCCTATAACATAGAAACAGAATTTTTCAAATCTGTTTGGTCCAGATTGGTTCCAGAGATTAGCGCGTTCAAATTAGGTATGTTACGAATGTTCGCATTCATATATTCGAAAGACTTGCATCATTTTAAAAATTTCAAGCATCATTCATAAAAAACGATGCTAATATTTTGCGAATGCGAGTGCTCCTGAATTTCTCAAGCAATGAACCCTTTGATGTACAATCTAGATCCGATGACACGCTGCTGTGTGAAATCGAAGCTGAATTGAAGGCTTATTTGAACGAAAAATGAGCCTCTCGCTGAGAAAACCCGAGGAACTGTGCGAGCAATAATTATGAATGCAGAGACGGCCTTATATATGATTATAAGCCACTGAGAAATCACCTCATGGGGGGAAAAATCAACCAAGTTATTATTTAAAACATATAATTAACTGCTTTTAAAATTCTATGAATAATAATTAATTTAATTGTAACTTAATGAAAATGACAATTAAGGCCAAACTTTTTTATGCCTTTTCGTATTTCAAACGTTGTCATTCACGAATGTTTAAAATATGACATTCTTAAGAACCCTGGTTCAAATAAAGAAATAATATCTTGAGTTTTGTAATATTAAGTCACAGATTTGATTTGATCTACAGTTTATTGTAATGCCTTTAATGTAAAAAAAAGAACAAATTCGGGACGTACATTTAGCTGAGTCCTTGGTAACCACATAACATTTTTTCAAATCTGTGTATTAAGTATGGATAAATAATTTTATGAGTGGAATATATATACAAAATGAATTTGATTTTAAGCAGATACATCTGGTAGACCTAAACTGGTGTTGGAGCCGCGGACCGTGAAAGAGCCGGTGAACTCGCTGGCGTCAACCAGTCAGGCTTCATCGATATTCGGAGGTGCAAGGCCGCGTGAAGAAAGGCTCAAAGAACTATCGGGCGAGTAAACTCCTAAGGCGTTGCCGCTCCATCAACAACATACTCGTTAATTCTCCTGGTTCCGTGTGTATATGTATCGTCCTTATGTCCATTGCCTAATCCGCATTGTGTGCCCGATATTTTAGAGTGCAAATTAAAATTTTACATGAATAATGTGAACGATTTTCAATTAGGTTTTGAGGTTGTAAATCATTTTTTAAATATATTTTGTTAGCTTTACTATGTGTATCCATGAGCTTATTGTAATGGTGTTGCATCACTCATTTTTGAGTGGTCGGAACCAGATAGCCGTTTTCTTTATTCGCAATATTTAAATTGCTAGTGTTTGTTTTATAATTTTCAAGATTTGGTCTCGTTATGTATGCTTAAGGTATTGGATCGCATAATACCAATATTTGGAAACTAACAGAGAAAATGTTCTTTTTTTGTTCCTTGATTTATGTATCTTACATATAATAATTATTTTTACTGTACTGCAATGGAGCTTCGTAATTGATACGCTGTTGTATTTGTTTATCATTTATTAATTATTTAGTTTGTATGTTCATAAAAATTAATCTTTGAGCAAGTGATTATGAAAAAAATAATTTAAGAGTTTATTATAAAAGTGATGTAATTACGTCATTAATAAAATTAACTTCCACGTACTTGGATTTCTACTTTATTAAATATTGTGTAATGTCACAAGTTACGTGGCATATAAATAAAAAAAAATCGGAAAATTGTAACACAATATAGAAAAAAATAAATAAAAATTGATTTCTTTGTAATTTAAAGTTTATCTAAAGCATATTAGCACCTCAACCTTATCCATTCCCGTAAACTAATGTATTAATTACATGATTAAGGTCATTCTATTATTATAAACATTAGGACTGTTGAAATATGGGTTTGAAATTTGTTTAAAGTTCAGGGCCCAACATGTAGAGATGAAATATCATGGTGAGCAAGCTTTACTCGGTATCTAAAAAAAAGTAAAACCAAATCATTGGAGCCATTTCCGAGAAACCAAGTACACAATACAAATATACAAAGAATTGCTCACATAATAGTATTATAGATGTATATTATTAGATTAGATATAATACTAAGAGAATCTTGATCACCCTCTTCATTGATCATGATTGTTTCCAGAATTAGATATCAAGTTATAAAGAAAAAACTCAGTCTTTGAAGCAATAAAGGCTCAATGGTAGCTTATTGAGGTACCAAGTCGTTTGAAGTGTGCTCAAATCCCTGCAAAAAGAGATTGAGCTTTCTGTGAAAGAAAACGGTGATGAAACCATGGCATGCATTTTCTAATGTCTGTCTAGGTAACTCGACCTCCAGTGATAAATCTCACCAAGCACATATAGATATGTTCTGACAGCTGCATTCAGACCCACCTCTAGGCTAGCATGTTACTATATTGGGCCACATTTTCACTTAATATCAGAAGCCATTGTGGTTAAATGTTTAAACATTAATTTTTTTTAAATGTAATGCTGGTCCCAAAATAATAATACATTGCTGTAAGTATTAAAAAAACAAAATTTGTATGTTGAGTTCTGAAAACGGAATCAGATCAGTCAGTTAAGCACTAGGGTAAAAATTAATGTAATTTTTAAAAATAAAGTTTTAATTTAATATTTTTTCCTTAATCAATTATCAATGATCATAAAAAAATATAGTACAATAAAGAAAGTATTAAATATCAGTATTTACTAAATATCTAAATCATCATCTGGATCTTCTTCATCCCAGTCATCAACTGCATCAGGCTCATAATATACTTTACTTTCTCCTTCATGAATTTTATTCATGTACGGAAGCTTCAATTTATATTTCTCGAGCTTTTCAGTTTGTTCAACTTCTATTTTAAATGTAGAAAGGTTTCCCAGGTGTGGTTTCAGTCGTTCATCTTCTTTTATTATTTCCTTTATGATGGGAATTGATTTTAATGTTGAAGTTTTAGAATCATATGACAACATTTCTTCACATTTTATAACTTTATTCCCTTTTCTAATCTTGATCCATATTTTGTTAGGAGTTTTGTTATCATATGACACTACTGCACTTGCTATGTGGTTCAAATTAATCTGTAACTTTGAAGTATGTGTGAGACAGTCCTTATGCAATATTATTATAAGTTTCTCTACGTTCTTATTATCGCGTAATAATTTCAAATACCTAAGACACTCATTCCAACCCATGCATAACGACATTTGATTTATTGAATTAATTATAACACTACATTTTGAATTTGTATATAAAGCGTATTTATCTGTAACAAATTCTTCATAATAGTTTACATTTGAGCGATCCTCAAAAACGTTTTTCCAGAGACGAATTGGTTGTTCGTAGGAAAATATATTTATATTTTGCTCGTATTGGACAACCTCAAAAATTAGAGGGACAACATTTTTGTCAATATCATCTTCTATTAGAATAAATGGAACTGTTTTCAACTTAACCAAAGCCATTATTGTTAAATTATATTTATAAACAGTTTTGATTTACAATTGAAATTATAAATTTAAACAAATTTTACGAAGACAATTTACAAAATAAAATAAAATAAAATCTTTATGTTGTTGCGCTGCGGCGCCGCGCCGCTGCCACGAAAAGCACTTGCCAGTGTCAATTAGACATGTGTAAGTACTGCGAGTCATGTATTACGCGTAATATGTCACGACCGCGTACTGTAACAGTACCTATAACCCAACAAAATTTAGCATGTCACGTAACTCTAAACATGACGTTCCATAGCAAGAGGTCATAGGATAGGTCCGTCGCGTTCTAAGTACTGTACGTAGGTACTGAAGTGTACTGTACTGTAATGTTCGGGTGTCAATCGGTCAACATCGTAAAGGTTCGAGTAATATTATGCGAACGACAATGAATGTCCGCCGCTTGATAGGATTCTGCCTCCGTTATGCTTCTATTGCATTTCTAATAAAGCTTACAATTTTTTGACACCGCCCAACTCATAAATCATAACTTGCTCGCTTTCTTTCGTTTATTTCAATGTTTTCAATTATAGTGCATTCATGAGCGTGTTGGGTATTAGTTTACGCGGTCAAGGTTATTTATGCAGTGGAGATATAAATAAAAAGTTGATTAGTGAAGTATTTGCTGTTTTTGTAAAAAATTGCGTTTTCATAACGCCGTCTCGTCACTCGTAGAAGTAAACTATACAAATAGGCAATAATAAAAGGTCTATTTATGACATCAGAACATTCAGTACAATAGCACATACGTAATTGTTAGCGGGCTATATGTATGCCTAAGCATAATGCGTTATTTCGGACGGGTCATGTTTAGAGTACTGAGTACTGCTCTAATGCCATATTACGCAGCGCGAAATGTCATGCCATATGGCATTACTTCATAGAGTACTGTTTTGCGCATGTCTAGTGTCAATGTTTTTAAGCCTTGGAAAAATGGCGGCTCCCTTGTCAGAATTATCTAAGGAGTTTTTGTGATATCTCAAAATGCATATTTTCCAATTTATATTTATAATCGACTTCACTTATGCACAACAATCAAACCATATCACGCAAAATGCCATCAATATTACTTCATATTTTATAGGGTCAAAAAACCTAAGTTAATGAATAAAAAATAAAAACCACAACATGTTATTATATTGGTATTAAGTTCTATAAAACATAGATGTTAGGAAGAAAATCATTGAACATCGAAGTTTCCAAATTAGTGTGAAGTAAACTGGAGTCTGAAGACCCGTACGTAAGTTTAGCGGAGGTGAGGAACAGAGAGCTATGTCGCTACATAAGCATAAAAAAACAGAAACATAAGTTTTCCTAAAAAAAATTTGCACTGTGGATAAAATGAGCGCGTGCGTGCGCCCACTATACAATGTGCTACGTCGATCTATACAGAGCGGGACCGCGCACCGAGGGCGCGAACGCGACGGAAACGATTCCCTCGTACTCTGTAACCGACGGCGGATAACACGCTACGGTAACCAGCTGTCTGGAAACCAGTGCGTGCGAGCCCCTCTCACTACGTGCGACCAACCCTGTTCACACCCGAAACTACTAGGCGTGAAGAGGGCGAAACATTAAGGTACACACACGCAGTGAGGTGCCTGCTGGTAGGCGCGGCGATGACGTAGCACGGAGCGGAATGGACTGGGTCGCTGGCGGGTTGAACTTAGTGAAGATGCGAAGAAATGACACACAGGCACCACAATAAAATTTGCTGTATTCTTCAAGACAATACACTTTGTTAATACTATGTCTTCTGGGAACGGTTTCTTCCAGTTTCTTGAGTCTTGAGTCTTGAGTCTTGATTCTTCAGCTTGTGGTACCCGTGTGCGCTCGTTGGCCCCGGTAGAACGCCTTTTATATGGTTTGCCGGAGAGCGAGACGGACGATGGCGTCTCTATCCGTACTGCTCATTACCAAACTTGGGTGTGGTCCGTTAACCGCGGTAATGCGCAGTGGTTGCAATATTGCTGTCTCTGTCTATTATTATTATTACTTGTATACAGAATACAATAAATTGTTAATATCTCTAATTACAGTTATTCAATTACAATAAAAACTATTTCACATCAATGTAGACACAAATACCTATTCAAAAACACTAACTTTAACATTATAGGTTAATAAACACGGAAGATATAAAGCATTAAACATTGCAACCTTAAAACGTCCCGCGACTCGTTATATACGCACTATTTGAGCTTACAAACATTATAAAACACATACAGAAGGCTATTTTACATATATAACACAAAACATTACGTATAACTTTTACAAAATATGAATTATTGACAATATATGATTTTAGTACTTTAAGTGATTATTTTTATTAGATTACACACATTTTCATGACTTATATACTGTTCTTACATACCTACACGCTATAGTAACATATTCAAAACATTAGAAACATTTAATTATTGATCGTTCGTGCAAATTATTCATCCTTACAACTTATATTTACAATCGTTATTATCGTATCATTACGCTTAGGCCTATGCGTCGCTAACAGTGGATGTAGCACCAAAAAAATGGATTGGATAACTGGATACCCCAAAAAAAATTATGACTTCCTAACAATAGCTCATCCTTACCACAATTTAATCTGTGGACAGGTATAATATTATAGTACAGTCGTAGATAAAGAAGGAACTAAGCCTTAGAAATAAACACTCCATGCCGCGCCGCAGCGCACAGTGGGCTGAAAACGGAGCCTCCCTTTCATAGGATTTTAGAAAAATTAAATATATTATTTCACAGTTTTTAGTATATAGTTTTGTCAAAACAGTCATATCATTGTATAATTTAGCAATTTCAAGCTTTATTTTTACCTTTTACACCATATAATATGGACTTGTCAATTTCAAATGTATGAAAATGGATTTTCTTTTCGTCATAACTTTTTTGTGTTTTGAGTTGTAAAGCTGAAACTTATACATATCGTTACCGAGGTGGTAACGAACCCTTAGGCTCTTTGACATTGAGCCCAGGCGTCCCCGTTCAAAAGATATGAATTAATGAAAAATGCATAATTAGGCACCACTTTCTTTTAAATTGAATTCACTACCAGTAGACATATTATTAATTTTAGTACCTAGTATAGCTATTGATAAAATAAGAGTTATTGAAAATCATGCCAACACCTAATTTACTCATTACCTACCCTTAAAAAATTCGTTTCGAAACTGCAATAAATCTATTTTTATTTATTAATGAAGTCGTACATTACCAATAAATTTTAAGTACCTTATTGATTAAGCCATAAACTACTACTTTTGTTGATTGTTTTTGTTTCACATTTTTAGCAAAATGTTTTGGTTTTGCTAATTAGGGCAATTAGTTTATTTGTTTTGCTGTACATTGTTATTGTTGTTTTTGTAGTAGTTGTTGTAGTATAGATTAGTTCTAGAGATCGATTATGATTCTAAATGAAAGTGGTATAAATACCATGAGTAGTTATATTTCATTTCATAAATCATCAAAACTAAAGTTACCCAGCGTTAATTTTAATTTGTTCAATATGGAAGGACTGGTGTCAAATATCGACATTTTTGTGTTCATGAAGCAAAATTCTTTTGATGCACATAAATTATTTCAAAGATTGTTAACTTCTGTGTATTTTGCTCTTTCCAAAGAAGAAAAGACCGAACTTAAATCGTTTTGTGCAACTTATTCAAATAATTTTAAACGAAAATGGAAATCGGCTAATTATACAGGAAGTAATTTTTTACAAAAGTTTGCAGAGTGGTTAAACATAGATATCAAGTGGCCAGCATTTATTGAAACATACATTGATCAGTTGAGAGATGAAGATGCATCAACGAATGTTTCCTTAGCATTACTACCTACTACATCAGTAGAATACACTGTGCCTGGTAGTGTATTTTTGTCACCCAAAATAAAATCACCGAGAAAAGTATTCGCGGACCTGAGTCTACTTCAAAAAATGAGAAGAACAGAAAATCTTATTAGCGAAAATGATTTTGCTACATTAGCGTACGCTCTGGCCAAGAAAGTCGCTGAAAATGGAAACCACACTGACTTTTCTGAGTTACTAAAGCATTTAATTAAACACCCTGAAGAAGCAAAAATGCTTCGAGCATGCCTAAACCCTACAAAGCGAACTTATTCTGCTGATGCAGCACTGGGTACATCAACGTCTTTGAAGTTATCAAAATGGCAATACGTAACACTAAGGCAGAGTACAAAATACATGGGGTGTGATATTTTGACACTCCTATGGAAACTAAGTTTAATATTGATAATTTAAATGTAGATTTATCTCATGAAAAACAATGTAGATCTTTAGTAGGTTCTCTGATGTATGCGGCAGTTGGTTCTAGACCAGATATTACTTTTTCAGTTAGTTATTTAGCTAGATTTCAGTCTAAACTGAATGCCAGTTTAAAGCTTTGAAACGTATATTGAGATACATAAAACAGACTTTAAATTATAAAGTATGTTTTAAAAAGTTTAACAATTGTAATATGGATACATTAGTTGGTTATGCAGATGATCCAAATGACAAAAATCAACATCAGGTTTTCTATTTTATGTTTTTAATAATGTTATTACTTGGAGATCCAATAAACAGTCCACTGTGGCTTAAGTACTACAGAGGCTGAACTAATATCGTTGTGTGAAGCATCAAAGGAAGCTTGCTGACTTATAAAGTTATTGAAAGATTTAAATATTATTGTTAGTATAGTACCTATTTATGAAGACAATCAAAGTTGCATTAAAACAGTAATTCAGTCCGTTGCGAACTACCGATTGCTCGTGTGCTGTGCTCCGGAATTGTTTAACGTTTTGTGGTTTATATTATAAAAGACAATTGATTCTACACTGAAAATAATGGATAGGTAAGTGCTAAATCATTGTAAGATAATACATTTCGTATTTGAGAAATTTTTAGTTCATTTTTCGTCAAATTCCCACACCAAGTCGCGTTGTAACCGAAATTTTTTTCGAGTTTATTAAATAAATTTTAATAAAGTAGCTATATTTACAGTACGAATATGATTAATATCTATAGTATAACTAATCATTAACGTAATAAAAGTGTAAATTCGTTACATTCTTTTCCTATTTCACAAAAAACACGCATTTTGTAACGGTCGAAAAGCACATGACAATTGTTCAACGGTTCTGTCAAACATATGATGGGGATGGTTGGGCAAGTATGGAAACGGCTTTCAAGTTAATAATTATTGTTGATGTTTTGTGATTGTTTTTTTTTATTCTTATTTTTAATGCTAATAATATCTGATATCACTATTAATTTACATGTATTTTATTATAAATAAAAGACTTACAAGTTCGTAATTATTGTTGATATTGTATATTTCTTGTAAAAGTTTTATCCATACTTTTCCTCCTCGCCGGCAAGTTTAGGTATGTAAACCAAGTGCATTTCGGCAAAAAATGTGAACGTTTAGCGTCGATTTATGTAATGTTCTTGGAAGATAACATGGTATTATATTTTATAATCCAGATCAGAAAATATTAAAACATAGATATTAAATATAATTTTATTAAACAAAAGATTGAAGATAATGTAATAGAGATAAAGTATGTTGAAACTAAATCACAGTTTGCTGATATATTGACTAAGCCATTATCTAAAAATTTATTTAAATATTTTGTATCTTAATTTTGGTTTATTTTGTGATACATAGGTAATTGTGAAATAATGAAAATTTGTGTTTTACATAATGGTGGAATTATAATTTTAGTTTTGTAATACATATGTACAGGTTAATTTAGTAATATTATATGTGTTATTAATTTATTATGGAAGCTAGTAGAATAGTAGTTAACAATTGATTTTTGATTAATAATTTTGAAGTGCAATATGTTGTTGATTGATGGCCATTGTGGGAGAGTATTGGAAGACAATGACCATCATAATGATTTTCGTCTATGATTGTATAAAAGTTTTAAGTCTATGGTTTTGAAAAACAGTGGTTAAATGAGTGAATAAAAAATATGGCCGATAGAGTCGTTTTATTGTAGTGAAGAATCCGAATGGTTTTACTAAAAATACATAACAGCCACCATCTTGTTGGACGCCTCTTTGTATATTATAATGTATATAACTACGATAGCTTGAAAACATTGTTGGTGGAAAATTTTACTATGACTTTAAAACCGCACTGTGTATATTGGAAAATGTTACGATGGCTTTTTTACGTTGACACTGGCAAGTGCTTTTGCGGCGCTAAAACAAGTAGAAGAACTGAAGAACTATCAAGATCATGCTGTGGTATCTTCGAACAACGTTTTTTATTATTATTTAGCGACATCTTTCGCAGATAATTGATATATCTACAACAGATTTTCATTACATTGTTACAGTAGTAAAAAGGGTTCATAATATTATCAATACGAACCACGAACCTATTAGTTACTTCTTTATTAATAGAACTTTATTTCTTCACTTTACTACTACATAAATAGAAAAAAATTAAAAGATAATAATTATAAAGTTCTGTGTTAGATTGAAAAAAATATTTTTACCACTTTTACCAGATCAGGACATTTCCTCCATATTATATGATTATTATAAAAGAGTGTAGAGAAAATCTTTAAATATATATGGAGATAAATTATGAGGTTATAAAATATAACAAAGGAAACAGGGTTTTTAGCATAGTAAAGTACGTAGTAACAAATAATATTGTAAATGACCATACTATTTTGGAGGGTTTTATATCTAAATCTCAAAATTTAGAAAATTTGTAGCTTAGGTTAGTGATTAACCCATTTCTTCCTTTGGCAACATTTAAAAAATGTCAAGGTACCTGTTTGGATGCGCATAAGCTTTTTATTGTGTAGATTAATAGCAGTGATTTGAGCAGTAGTTTGAGGTTTTAAAAACTTTACGGAAAGTGTTTGTGTTATTGGTGTCGAATTGAGTTATCTTTCGTCTGAACTTAAGATCTGTTATTAGTGTTAGGTTAGGTTAGAATTTGAGTCAGGACTCCTTATGTATGTACGTTTTATGTTTATATAATACAATAAAAATATTAATATTCTCATGAAATAAAATTGTTTTAATTAGAGTAAATACCCTATAAATAAAAATAAATATTTAACTAATCTACGTTCGTATATGTACACTTATTTCAAGTATATCCACGAGATGGAGGCACTCATAATAAAAGTATATTTTTGACATACCCATCTATTTCCGTATATTCATATTAATCTATGATCAAGATCAAGATAGATTTTACATAATTTATTGTAATCACGTTTTAAAATTATGTATTATGTATATATTAGGACAAATATGATAAGACAGGTTAAACCCATGTCTTTAACATTTTCTAGACGACATTCATTTTATGTACCTAAGCATAAACCTCCAAATCAGAATGATTTCGAATCACTTCGAGATTTTATAGATAAACATGACAAAATACTTGTTTTAACGGGTGCTGGAGTTTCTACTGAATCTGGTAAATATATCTATATTCGCAATATGTTAGTATACAACCTTTTACGTCCAAAATTTTTAAAAATGTCAGTTTTATTTTTTACTCCTATAACATTTTCACACCAGACGCATTCCTGCAGATCTGGTTACCCTAACATAATCTGCTTTTATAATATATCAACATTTTTGTATTGTATAATTTTTTAGGAATACCAGACTACAGATCTGAAGAAGTAGGTCTTTATGCACGTAGTAATCACAAACCCATACAGTATCAAGAATTTGTCAAATACCCTAAAGTGCGGCAAAGATATTGGGCTAGAAATTTTGTAGGTTGGCCAAGATTTAGTGCTGTGCAACCTAATAATGTTCATTTTTCACTGACAAAACTCGAAAAGGTAAAAATTACATCAAAATTAAAAATATTCAATTTAGGCCCTGAACATATAAACAATAAAACACTATTACTAATTCAGAAAACATTTTAGTCACAAAGACGAGCTGGCACAAAACTGGTTTATTATTTTCTTTTAGCTGTGCAGAGATGGAGACATTTCCAGATATCACTATCATTCACATAAAAACCTTTTGACCGTAAACTTACTTAATGTCTTGTAAATAGGTAATGTGCTTTGGAAACTTATTGTAGAACTTAACACTACTTATTGTTTAAATAACTTTTACTAGTTTTACTGAGTTTAAAATATGCAATTACTAATTTGTGTTTATTTTTAGTATTAAAATCATGCCAGTTAGTTACAAAATCTAGTTTAACTAAGTTTTTGCAACTATACTTACATGAAATTACTAAGAACATGTTGGGAGGGCAAAATTAAGATATTAAACTCCTAAAACTTATTTTTAGTAATTTTTTAAGGTTGTAAATTGCTTGATTTCCCTATTTTTGCCAGCATCTACCTCAGGTACTATATATATAAGCTATGAAACTAAGTGAAGTAGAATAACCTTGTAGTGGCAATATCTCATACATAATGCAAATACAGTGAAGATTACAAATTCTCTAATATCAAAAATTTATATTTGGTACTCAATGTCCGGGGTGAGTTTGAAGAATATTTTGCAACTGGATAGAAAACCATTTCCTATAAAATATTTTTTTTTTCCTATAGCTGCTTTGTAAAAACAACGAAACTTATTTTATGGAAATATACATATTATAAGGTCTAAATAAATGAATAACACACATTATATTTTTAACTGAAATGCATATAAGTATTGGAAGGATTTTGGCATTTAGGTGGAGGGAAAATGATGTAAAGTTTTTTTATAGTAACTTTGCATTATGACTACTTTACCTGATGGTAAATATAGCACAGTTCAAAAACATACAACAACAGTAGATGGCAGATTATATCAAGTGTTATCGCTGTCATGTTGGCCTGTTGTAATGCCCTTTCATGCTTTGTTTGAAGGACCCAGTATCATAGGAAGAAACGAAAATGTTAAATTGAAAATCACTCCTCACCTGTGAAGTTACATGTGCTTACCAAACTTTGCTAGGGTACTGCCCTCCTGTTTGTACCTGACTATGTTATTAAATTGAACTAGTAATATTATGCAGGTGAAAGTGTTGTTGCAAGCTGATTATGTGATGAGATATTGATATTTGTTTATTTACAATATTTAGGGTATGTATAAAAGTATGAAATATTAATAAAGAGTTAAAATTTCAATAATTATTTTTGGAAAAAGTTAGTAAATAGTTTCAAGCAATTTTACATAACTCTGATTTTATTCAAAGTTGACTTTAGATACCATCATTTGATACATATCATCAAATCATGTGAACATTTTTGATTTAGAAAATAATGATTAAAATTTCAAAATATGTATTTAATTTATTTTAGGCAGAGAAACTGACATCAATAGTGACACAAAATGTGGACAGACTGCATCATAAAGCTGGTTCTAAAAACGTTATAGAGCTTCATGGCACTGGATATTTAGTGAAATGTTTGAAATGCCCTTATGAAATAAGTAGGGAAGAACTTCAAAATAACTTGATTATCAAGAATCCAGAGATGGAAAGCAACTTTACCATGATGAGGCCAGATGGTGATGTTGAACTTTCTAAAGTATGCTTTTTGTTTATAATTTTGATGACATCATTTATTGTTTGTATTTTTTTTATTGTAAACCTATGTTTTCTAATTTATTTACAAGTGAAAATTCAACAGTTGTTATTTTACACATTGTTTAGAAATTGTTTGAGAGTTGAATATTTGACTCTGTGCATAATATATATCATAAAAAAACATTAGCCATTTATTATTTTGACACATTAGGGTATAGGGACTTCAACTAAAATGTAAAGCAAGAAATATTTTATCAATAATAATTTTTATAAGAGCTGGAACATGGACTGCTTGCAATTTATCTTACACTAGGTGTGCCAGTGGCTTCGCTCACATGGACTATAGAATGCCCGCGCGAATCTTGCTTCCCGGTCCTGGTTATTTTAAAGACAAAAATGCTTATTGTGGGGGTTTCTTAGAAGATAGATGTATACTCTCCTGTACTTTTTTGTAGGTCTTTTTAATGCCTATGATTATGTAGTACATTAATTTGCTATATCTCATAAGCGTTACTCAGCATAAGCATAAGCCATTTAAATGCCCGAATTTATTCACAATGACCAGTTTTTTTAATTAGTGTGGAACACTAATTCATTTTCTAAAATAAAAGTAGCCTAAGTTACTCCCTATATCATCAGCTATCTATCAATGAAAGCCCCATCAAAATCGTTTCAGAAATTACCCGGAACAAACAGACATACAGACAGACAAAAATTTTAAAAATGGGCTATTTGTTATTGTATATACTTTCATATGCATTTAGTAAAAAACTGTTATTTTGAAATTACCAACAGACACTTCAATTTTATTAATTGTATAGATTAATTTTAGTTTGAAATAGATGTTCTACGTTTTATTGTAAAACCTTTGTATTTAAGAGTATTCTTCAAATTGTGTATTAACAAATAATTTTTTTCTTCAATTTCAGGAACAAGTAGAAAATTTCAAGTCACCTCTCTGTCCCAAATGTGAAGGACCTTTAATACCGGACATAGTATTTTTTGGTGATAATGTACCAAAAAGTAGAGTAAATCTAGTTAACATTAATGTAAGTAGCAGTGACGCTGTATTAATTTTAGGTTCAAGTTTGACAGTTTATTCTAGTTATAGGATAGTGTTGCAAGCAAGAGATGAAGACAAGAAAATAGCACTTGTAAATATAGGACCGACTAGAGCTGATGCTATTGTACATATTAAAGTTTCAACAAAATGTGGAGACATATTGCCAGAATTATGCGACTCAATAATATCCTAGTTTTAAGTAAGATTCCTTATAATACCTGTTAGCAAGTAACACATAAGCGCCCAGAGGTTGTGACATATAATAATTACTCGCAATGTTATCCTAGTTATACCTATAATTCATAATTAATAATTTAGTTAATCATTGTATAAATTGATATTGTAAACAATAATTTTACAATTAATTTGGTATAAAGCGGGTAGGACGAGTCATGATTGAGGTATTCGTGAAAGTAATCTCTTGGACAACTTTACACTGTCTGAATAAACAACGAATATTAAACTATTGGACTGTTATTCCACAAGACCCACAAGTTGTAACATACCTTATAGTTACCATTATTGTTAAAAAAGAGATACAGTAACAATATATAATTTTGCAGGAACAATTTCAATTATTGTAGGGAATAATCTGTGATGCTGATATTAAAAATTTACTAATATTTATATATGGCAAGTACATAGTTGATATTTATTTCTTTAACAGAAACCAAATATAATATTGTTAATAAGAACGCCAAATGAAAATTAATAATAAATAGGCATAAAATAATACGACGCTCAATAAAAACTGCAATGTCGCCGCTAGCACCACACATTTGTAGCAAATGGGAGAAATAGTAGTTTCGCGCGCTTTTCAAATTGTTAGATATCGGTTGATAAATTAATATTCGGCAATCCCAATATATCAGTCTGACGATTATATCGTATCGGTATCGTTACATCTCTGGCAAAAAATATTTATTCAGTTTTTTACAATCACAAAATGTTATAGTTAATGATTATGTAATAATTAAGAATAATAATAAAAAATGATCAGTAACATATTTATTGGAAAGTTTTTATTTATTTTGAAAATTTATGGACAAAAAATAGTATAAGGTAAATAAATAAGATAAGCCTATATTAATTAATAATTGATGTCTTAGGAGCCTATACCAGTCAAATTCCCTGATGTAGGGTGAATTGATATAAAAAAAATTGAAAATGTTATTGTTTTAATATGAGATCACATTTCACACATAAAAAAAGCAATGAAAAAATTTCAGATCCCAACATGGAGCTTGAGTTTTATTAGTCTTTATAATTTTATTGTTTTAAGCAAAAACATTTTCCTCATCCCAATAAATATTATATAATATAATATTGTCAAATGAAACTGTGGTCATTGAGAATTTTCTGGAATGTTTCATGCGTTTTTACAAATACATATAAAATTCAAATTCCTTCCTGTTGTAACAAATTGATTTTGTGAACTTGAGTGATAGTCAAATAAAATTAGCAATATATTACAATGTACCTACTATCATTTCAACAAATATACCGGTCACGTTCAACTTGAGTGATAGTGTCATAAAAATTTTCATTCAATTGCAAATTTTCTCATTAGAAATTAGCACAAAATATTTCACTGAGCATAAACAATACACTGACAAGATTGAAGGCTAACAGTTCAATGAACACATCAATGCTGCTGTAAATTGAAGTAGGTGAATTATTAAATCATTACATATATTTTTATTAATATTAATTAATAAGCTATAAATTCTATGATATTATATCCATACAAGACGTGAGGCGACTTGTATCCAATTACAAATTAATAAAAAATTGGCATCTCAGTTGCTTATTCATATGGTGAAGAAATATGAGTAAGCAGTAGGACTTATTAATCAAATGTAAACTTTAAAAAGTGTACGCATAAGTATGAATATAATATCAAAACTGCGGTACCTAAAACACAGTAATGGATTTGTGTTTTAAACTGAATGTTAAAACTAAAGTTAAATTAAATACTAAAGCTTCATGGTGTCTTATAATACAGAAAAATATTCACACAAGAACAACATTTTTTTTTTACTTAAGGTCCTTCTCTACTGTAATTCCATTGGCCATGTAACTTACTATGGTAGTTATATATTATCCAAGTAATAAAAACAATTAATGAATATTCACCTTCTAAGAAATTGATTCTATTCTATTCTATTCTGATAAAGTCTTATCTGAAGAAAACTTATTAATATTAATTTGTTAATAAAATGGTTTAAAAATATGCAATAATTACATAAAATTTTCAAAATCGATGTGAATAATAATAAAGAACATAGTTTTTGAATTGAAAACTTCTTTAGCATCGTTCTGATTTCAAAGTCGATGAAACAAAAAAGCGACAATAAAAAGGGATAGACACATAAATCCATAACATTTAACGTGGGAGTAAATGAGATGGGAATCTCCGGGAAAGTTTTAGGCAATGGTAAAATGGTACAAAAGAGGTTTGTTGCCACGCAATAATGAATTTTATTACCTAATCAACAATGCACGAAACAAATTTTTTTTTAGATAACACTTATGACATTCTGTTACTGATTGATATTGTGTTAGGTTACCATGGATATGTGAAATGTGCATTAATTGAAAATGATATTGTGAATAATGATTGTGAGTGTATATTTGATCATTTTCTGAATTAAAATAACAGATGTGAAGGTTTCACTTCTACCACGTGTGAATTGCACACATGTTTTTTTAAGGCTGTACTAGTTTTTCTTGAAGCAGGATTTTTCTGCTTACTATGTTTCAGGTATTATACAGTTTATACCAGTCTCTTTTACAAAGATATATCCTTGGATATTCTATAATTAAATGATAATGTCACAAAATCAAAGAGTGACAAAAATACTAGAAACTTGAAAAATAAATTAATCAATATCATCCATATGCTTGCCAATCATCAGTTTATTTGAAAGAATATCTACAAAAGATTGTGCCACAATTCCATATTATGATTAAAGAGTTAGTCAAATACAATTTATGCATTTTCTTGAATGAATTATAATTTTATTTAAAAAAAAGTGTAAACATCTGTATCTTAATATCAATCACGATATTTAAATTATACAGTAAGCAGAGATGTAATTATTATATTATTATTACCTTAATTACGATTCAAATTGAACTAGCTTTTTCTGTAGGCGCAAATCTGAAGGGCGAAGCAATATACATATTGATAAATATCGACATCAAAATCAAATTATGTTACATGTAGTGGGTTTATATGGCCAGTACATAATACGATTTTGCCAATTCAAAGCCGATATTTATGCTACCGGTTTGCTCTTTCGAAATACGTAATTAGAGGGCCAGTTTAGCCTTTTTTTAGACTTGTCCATCTTACGCACTAAGCACTTCCCGGAATAACTATTTACTTACCAGTATGTTTAGTGGATTTTGAAGTAATTTATTGAACTGAATGTACAACATAAAACACAATTTCTAATTTTATTAACTGTCTAAACAATTTTTTTTGTATCTTATAAGACATTGGAGTATCATTGACAATTTATATACTTATGGACCGATTTTTAAATCGCGAGATAACTTTATTTGAGGAATAATTTTGACGTTTTGACAGATAATGTATAGAGAACCTGTCAAAATTTAAAAATTATTTATTAAATAAAGTTTACAGATAAATTTACTTGAATAATCGCTCCTAAATTACTTAAAATTTGTTGATGCGATTAGATTGTTATCATTATTTATCAATGATATATTTTACTATGAAATGACACATTAAGGCAAAGTCGAGGAAATTAGATTTTCTAATGTTTTAATTATTCAGTCGAATTATTAATCACATATGAGATAAAAGTTTTAAAATACATTTTTAATATTGACATTATGAGCTCTAAATATTTTTGTACTATAGCATTTAGTTACATGATTGCATAGCATTGCGCCATTTTAAAAGGGCTTAGTGCCGATTTGAATAGCGAAATAATTTTATTTGAGGAATAATTTGGACGTTTTGACAGATAATGTATGGAGAACCTGTCAATATTTAAAAATTATTTATCAAATAATGTTATCTGTCGATAGAAAGTCGTAACATTTTTGGAACAGACGGGAAAGTTCCTTGGCATACAAAGCGGCTTTTAGTATGCTAGTTTTATTTTGAAATAACTAATGAAAATGATACTACAATTAACTTGACATCATTCTACATATTAATAGTGGAGCAGACGGGAAAGTTGAACATATCACTGAACTAAACTTAATTATCAGAGAAATAAAATCTTACAACAGTATATGGTGAAGATTATGAAAGTAAAATAGTAGAGAATCTGGAGTTAATGATGCAACCTAACAGCAAGTAAAAGATACATACCACTCAAAGTCAATCCTTAAAATAAAATAATAAACTTGAAAAACACTCTCCTGTCTTGAAATCACAATATTATTTTTTCACATTGAATTGTTTTGTCACTACTAATTAAAAACTGTAATACTAGGACGCATCTCTCATTCATGTCAATTGTCTATTGTATGGAACATTATAAGAAGTAGTCTGCCTGGGGCTTCTTTGATGGTACACCTCTAGATTCCTGTGGCGCGGCTTCGAATATCGTGAACTCACGTTGAAGATTCTCGTTCAGTTCTAATATTGCGGCGACGTTACCGCATCTATTTTAAATTGAACATTAAGATGTTATCAAAATTTAGAAAGAGAAAGATACAACGGAGTTTATTTACACATATGGACTGATAGGTAAAGATAAAGGTTTGATTATTGTGGCAATGCCATATTTCTTTTAAATAAAGGGCAGAATGTTTTTTAAGCACTAATTTAATTTAAAGTATTTATACAGTTTACAACGTTGAGTGTTTTAACGTGTTATATCTCGTAGCGCCCTCGTTCGGTGCTTTTCAAATTCGGGCAAAACACTGTGTGATTGAGTTTAATTCTACATCATATTCCCTTGAACATCAACAAATACATTTGTTTTAGATGATTTTTAAATTGGTTATTATTTATCTTATTTGTACGATTTGTAAGTTTATTTGAACGAAAGAGACTTTGCAATAATTGCACTCAGCTTTCTTTTGTTGTGGTCAACTACAATAAAGTGGCCACACACATGCGGAGGATTTTTTATTATTTACAAATCTTATTGTCATAACATAACAAAACAAAATAAAATCACGCACAAAAAAATCACATACTAATTCTTGTTAAGGCAGACAACGAAATGCGATTCGTAAATTTTATTATATTTCTGCTAGTTCTTTTTTTTTATATAATAGCTCGGCACATTGACGGTACTGCCTCTGATGGTAAGCACAGCATAAACCAAACACAACGGCGAACACCGAGAGATCTAATCGACGGAAGCTGCTGTCACAACGCCGCGCCGGCCTGCTGACGTTAGAAACGTCGTTAAAATATTGTACGTAAATGTACATTCCTCTTTAGCTCTAAAAATAACTTGTTAATCAAAAAATTAACTTCGTAGTTATGCTACATCTCTAAAAGAATAATTTGACATGTGTCATGCAAGCTTTCTTAGGATGAACCGAGTACAGTTACATACATATATACAGAATATATTTTAATATTACATTTTACCTGTAACAGTAGTTAGGAGCTGACCAAACAGTGAGTACAGTTTCGTTAAAGTGCCATTTGTATCCCTCCATGACAAGCTGGTGAGCACGGCAGATCATGTCAATGTCGTTTGACACGTTGAATTGTGCCACAACATCCGAGCCAAAAAGATAGCCGGCACCGCGTGGTGATACACCCCAACCTTGTGTATCTGAAATAATTACTTTTATCGATTAGCATACAAATCTATACAGTTAATAAAATTGAAGTGTCTGTTGGTAATGTCAAAATAACAGTTTTATACTAAATACATATGAAAATATATGTGATACGTAGAACAAAAAGCCCATTTTAAATTTTTTGTCTGTCTGTTTGTTACGGATAATCTCCGAAACGGTTGGACCGATTTTGACGTGACTTTCACTGATAGATAACTGATGATTTAGGGAGTAACTTAGGCTACTTTTATTTTAGAAAAAGAATTAGGGTTCCACACAAATAAATAAAAAAACTGGTCATGGTGAATCAATTTGGGTGCTTAAATGGCTTATGCTGAGTAAACTATAAGAGATATTGCAAATTAATGTACTGCATAATTGTAGGTATTAAAAAGACCTACAAAAGTCCGGTTGAGTAATATCTATCTTCAAAGGAACACCCACAATAAGCATTTTTGTCTTTAACCCATTCAGGCCCAGTAACCCGCCACGCGGGTACACCTTTGCCGCATTCAAGGAGCCAACGACCCGCTTTGCGGGTTATTTTTAATACAATAGAGTGTTTTTTTTTTTTACTGGGGTAGTGGAGTCTGATACCATACGAGATACAGGGAAACTGTCTTAGGAATTAGTGTTGTAAAATATCGGTTAAGTATTGATTGTCAGTTGTACTATCGATTAATCGATAGTTTATTTGCAAAAGAAATTAGGTAGGTACATAGTTTGAGGCTGCTTTGTATGTTTGCAATAAAGATTTGCGCGAATGCCCATTTTTAGGGTTCCGTAACTTAAAAGGAAAAAGGAACCCTTATAGGATTACTTCGTTGTTCGTCCGTCTGTCTGTCAAAACCATTTTTCTCAGGAGTGCGTGGCGGTATCAAGTTGAAATTAATATCAAATACTCAGGGCTGCAATCCCTTGGTGCTGTGAAAAAATCAAACTTCATCAACGCAATTAAAAGAAACGGCCGTATATGCCGCATATTTTAAACACTCAAAAGGAATAAAAACCTATAGGGTACTTCCAGTTGAACTTGGCCGGTTTTTTTCAGTTAGTCAAATAACCAAGCTACGGAACACGCGAATGATCTTTATTTTTTGTTGTCGGTGCTTGATGGGCATGCAATGTTAAATATGTATTAAGAAACAATAGATAAAGAAAATGAATGAAATTGTCTTTTTTGTGCTAATCAAGTAAATTTTGTACAAGGATCATTTCAATGTACCTATCAGAAGAAAAAAGATGATTGCAGAATTTATGTTTTTCATAAAATACGAGAATACAATGTACTTAATTTTTAAAAAGTGTTCCATATTTTTCAAAGTTTATGTCAATTTCATTTAGTATTATAAGTAGGTATTGCCTGCGACTTTGATCTGCGTCCAAAGATTAGGTTCTTCTGTACCTTTAATAATTTAATATTATATTTAATTTTTTAGTTCGATAATTTATAATTATGAGCTTGTTAAAAAATATGTATATTAAAACTTTATTTTATACTTTTTACACGGATTTTAGAACAAAGGTTTTTTTAAATCAGTATTCATTCAATAATCTTTAATGCATACTTATTCATTAAATACTATATATTATTTCTTAAATGTGTTTTTGTGGCAATGCCACATCACCCTTAACTCTTCATCAAATTTAATTATTCGAACACCAATTTAAAGCTTATATTTTCCGATATTGACGAAATATAGACCAAAAGAAGTTTAAAATCTATTTTCGTTAAAAAAAATTAATAAAAAGTTTTCCTTGGAAATGCCACAACAAAATACAGACATCAAAAAAGTCTTAGCAACACACATCATTTACAGGAACGGCAATTTTTACTAATAATAATTTTTTATCAAAGTAGATTAGTATACAATCTTTTTCATCCTCGGAAATATACTGGACGATTTTAAGAATAGAACCTTCTCGATTGTGTTTTGTTTTCATATAAATAAAAGTTAATTAGTTTTTCATGATTTTATGTTTTCGTTGCTTGATAAATTTAGTGTTTATCTTATTTTTATCATTTTAACGACAATTTTAATAAAGTTTTTATTTCATTGAGAGGTAAGGCAGGCAGTTCCTAATGGTCTAGCGTATAACGAAAAAAAAAAAAATAGAATCAAAAATAAATCCGGTATTTATATCAAATAGTTCTAGTGTCCATATTCCGGCTCCATCTTCAGACCCTCGTCATCGTGTGTAATGGAAGGTGCTCATGAGAACAAAGCAAACGAGCCCAACTCCGAGTATATTTGCCACGTCCATCATGAAGTTCCATTGGCAATCATCCGGCTCCATCTTCAAACCCTCGTCATCATGTGTAATTTAAGGTGCTCATGAGAACAAAGGAAACGAGCCCAACCCCGAGTATATTTGCCACGTCCATCATGGAGTTCCATTGGCAATCGTCCGGGGCAATTTCAGACCCTCGTCATCATGTATAATAGAAACTGCTCATGAGAACAAAGCAAACGAGCCGAACCCCGAGTACATTTGCCGCTTCCATCATGGAGTTCCATTGGCAATCTTCCGGCTCCATCTTCAGACCCTCGTTATCATGAGTAATGGAAGGTGCTCATGAGAACAAATGAAACGAGCCCAAACTCGAGTAAATTTGCCGTTTCCATCATGGAATTCCATTGACAATCTTCCAACTAAATCCTCAGACCCTCGTCATAATTTGTAATAGAAGGTGCTCATGGGACCCGAGTATATTCGCCGTTTCCATCATGGAGTTCCATTAGAAATCTTCCGGCTCCATCTTCAGATCCTCGTCATCATATGTTATGGAAGATGCTCATGAGAACAAAGTAAACGAGACCAAACTCGAGTATATTTGTCATTTCCATCATTGAGTTCCATTGGTAATCTACCAGCTCCATCTTCCGACCCTCATCATCATGTGTAATAGAAAGTATTCATGGTAACAAAACAAACTAGCTCAAATTTGATTGTCATACCATTTGACATCAGGCAGTTCCAAGCTCTATATACCGGCTCCGTCATCAGATCAGCATCGAAATTACATACATATGCACAATTTCATCTTAATCAAATTCCAGCAAGTAGTTTAAACATACTTTGAAAATATTGTATCTAAGTTAAATGAAAACTTCAGTATTATTTTACGAGCGCATATCAGTGGTGGTGGCGGGTTCACTGGTAAAATGTATGGCAGGATGGCATTGATGGATGATTTCTATGAAAACTGGGTGGAGGTGAATGGGTTAAAATAGCCGGGAGCGGGGGAGCAAGATTTGCACTGGCATTCTGTCGTCCACGTGAGCGAAGCCGGGCACAGCTAGTCCTTAAACAAAAATCCAGCCATTCGCCATTGACTTACAGAAATCATTAATTCATCCGTAGGGTGCAGTTCATAAAATACGTTCCCACTTATGACGTCTACTATGTAATAAAACACGACATTCCAGCTCATCATACATTTTTTTTTTCGTTTTTTTTGGTTATATTACGTTTTTTATACTACGTGTACTTGTTTATACTATGTGTCCCAAAAGTATCCAACCTGTACCTGTAACTTCGCACTGGCATTATTTTTCGCCATGCGGCTCATGGTATCATTCTAAGTAGACCTTCTTCGACTGAACAAGACGCTCCCATCGGTGCTTCCACATCCTGATGCAGTTCTAGTAATCGGGTTTCGGAATGGCCATGATTGCACGCGTCGCATTCGTTTCAACTGTCTCTCTGTCGTCAAACTGGTGTCCGCTGAGCGCCATTTTTTATTTTGGGGACATCCAAAAGTCGCAGGCTGACGGAGTTGTTTAATATTGTGTTTCGCTAAAAACTGTTGCAGGAGATTCGATTAATGTGCTGGCACGTTATCATGGTGTAAAAGCCAGTCGCCGCTCACCCAAACACTCGTGCGATCGTTTTTTTAATCGCTTGTACCATCAATTATTTGAGTTTTGTCCATGCAAGCATCTTCAAAGCCCTCCTGCATTATTTCGATGGTCTCTACACAACTCTTTCCGAGGTTAGGGCAAAACTTTAGGCAAATGCAAATTCGTTGTTTCGATTTCTACGTCATTTTCAACGATAGCAAAATCCGACGAACACGAAATCCAGAATATATGTTGCGCGCTCGAAATAACAAATCTCGTCGGCTGCCATGGTAGCCTGTCGATGAAAAGAGTGGGGAGAGGAATACCCGGGGGGGGGGGGGGGGGGGGGTGTCAAAAAGATAAAATTATGCGTAACGTATTTTATCAATGGCCCCTAACTTATTTTGCTTTGTGATTTTTAGTGGCGTATTATTTCGTAAGAACTATTATATCAATAAAACCTTGTGCAAACCCATAAACATCTGCGAATATAAAATTCTACATCTATTAAAATTTAATAAATATTGTACTACATAAGTATTTTTCAAAAACAAAACCTTCAGGATCACTCCAGAGCAGATCGCACATCGGTCCGTCGTGTGGCACCTCCTGCTTGCGGTCGATGGTGCGAATTTGGTCTAAAGTTTGTATTGAAGGGCTGAGTCCACCATGGACACAGAATATCCGACCATCAATTATAGCAGATAAGGATAGGTAATCGAATATTTCTGTACAGTACCTGCAATTAAAAGCACATCAGTAAATTCAAATATTACAACATTTCATAGATTAAAGTAATATAATAAAGTTTAATGGAACAGAGATCTGGGTTATCTTCAGCTCTTTTCTTAGCTGTGCCCATGGCTGCACTCGCGTGGACTACAGAATGCCGTCGGTATTGTAGTGATCCCGCTTCCATAAAAGGCGGTCGCACTCCGGTTATTTTATAAATGCATATTATTTTATTAGCGAGGAACCCTAACTATTTATCTAAAATAAAAATACCCTAAGTTACTCCTTATAATATAAACTATCTGCCAGTGAAAGTCCCGTCAAAATCGGTCCAACCGTTTCGGAAGTTAGCCGGAAGAAAAACAGAGACAAAAATTTTAAAAGTTGATTTTTTGTTATGAGTTCCGTACTTTCATATACATTTGGTAAAAAGCTGTTATTTTGTCATTACGAACAGACACTTCAATTTTATTATTTGTATAGATTTGTTAAGAGTAAAATACGATGTCCCAATCAATCGATGATATCTCGTACAGCAAACTTATTTCCTAATTTTTCTATTTTGTTTAATATTGATTAATATTGATGGTGGAAAGGCTAACTGACTAATGGATCGTCCATCAATCATCCGAATCTCAAAAGAGAGTGAAAGTTGTTCGGAAAAATCACAAAATATAACGAGAGGGATGGGTTGTAGTGAGATATCACGTGTAATTATTTTTTCGTTGAACGCGGGATTTTCGCTAGCCGTGTGGACTGTACTTCTGTACAAAGAAGAATGTTAACAGTTAAGGCACATGTTAATTCTTGTCACAAGCATCCTAATGAATGATTCGAGCAATAATAGTCCAGAGATGCACAATGTTTGGCCTTCACGCCCGACGACGACGACGTCAACCGACAATCGATCACTAGATCGAAATACTCTCTGCGTAGTGCGCGAAAATGATGACGCCGAGTGGCTTCTTGATCAAACCTATGTTGATCTTCAACAAAGCTCAGTACCAACAGCTGATTTGAAAGATGCTTATCCACTTCTTAGTGTTGACGAAAGTCTCGCTAATTCTTTATTATTTTTATGCCAGTCACAAACAACCGGCAGCCTTAATGTATGGCCATTTTTATTGTGGTGCTTAATTTTTTAGAGTTCAATTAGAATATCCCTGTATTTAAAAATAATATGCTGAAAGTTTTTAAGATACTTGTGCATTATATCCCTCACCAAAGGCTCAGGGATAAACGGTTAGGCGCAGTGGAAGACTTAATCATCGAACCTTCGGTGAAGTTACAGATATAACACCACTACCCGCGATTTCGCGGGTCTCCAATTTAGAACAATTTCGTACTTAATAGTAGAAATAAACTCAACGAAATCGATGCTCGCGCTGACGAGAGACGCTCCTCAAATAATTGTCAAGGAATAGGATGGGAAGAGTTAAGTCAAGTCAAGTTCACCTCCAGCTTCTCACAATCAATTCGGCTCGTGGCGAGGTTACAACTTTACACAATATAAAAGGTGGCCGCAATAAGGGGATCTCTCGTCCCGTGGCCCAAACATAGTTCAAACCCAAATATCAAGGGGTTTGTTCAAATTATCACGTGGCTTAGCGTACGCGCAAGTCCAAAACCGGCACTAGGACTTTTCATCAAAATCTTGGACCACAATACAACGCGTCAAGCGTGAAGTTTTCATAGATAATCAAAACCATAGACAACTTATGTTGCCAGACCACGGTTCTAACCAATACTGTTCACAAAAAACTACACATCATTTTTGGGTAAAGTTTATTTCTAAGGCAAACGGAGAAACAAACAATGACACATGGTTATTATTATATTTGCATTGATAGAAAATTATACCTATCACTCTCCATACATTTCTTTTAAAGTAACTGCTGTTTTAATTTTGTATTATATAAATGAATCTTCTTCATGGTAGTCATCAGAGAACAACAGTGAAAGTTATTGATTGAATTTAATTAAACCTAAATTGATCTTGGAGGAGAACTAAACACGTTTTCTTGATTATTTTTCAATTGTCAACTCAGGACATCATCAATAAATAATCACAATCATCATTTATATGTACGTATGTAATTATAATAAATAAAAATGTTAAATAATTTTATAGTATTTCCGACATTGATATGAACTTTTAATTTAAATTGAACCACATCAAAAAAGCTGTTATCTCTGTGGCTGACGCAAAGGTCAATTTCCGTTTTCTGCATGCATTAGAAATGAACCTTAGTCTAAAACCTCACCACATATCACCAGGGTGAGGATCAAAAAGTTGCTAAAAACGTCACATGATTAATGGATGGCCCCTAACATAATATACAAATTAGTCAGCCTTTCGACCATCAATATGATGACTTAATAATGAATATTACTATGTTAATATATGTATTTAATATTATCTATACTCTATTTCTATTCTTTCATCTAAAATAATACGAAAAAATGGTTATGATACAAAATCATTAACAGAAAGCAAATGGTTATTACTCACCTCCATACAGTTATTGAACCATATTTTCTGAGACATTCATCATAGAAGCCATAGACTTGAGTAATCTGTCTTGATTCATGGTTTCCTCTGATTAGTGTGATACGATCTGGATAGCGAACCTGATTCATATAGATAAGTGGCAACCATAAAAACTTTTTGTGTTTTATGTCACTTGTAAGCAGTTTCAAGCTATTTTAGGGATTAAAACTAAATGATGTGTATTTTATGAAAAGTTCAATATAAGCCTTTTTAGAGTGGGTTATGTTTATGTATTATCATTGAATATGGCCTATACTCTTCTTCCATCGCTCATCCTGTAATATGGGGTGGAGTCTTCTCACTTTTTGCATAAAGTCTATCTTGGGTTGTCCCACACATTTATGTGATTTGATTGTTAGGATGTTTGTAATTTAATAACTTTTAAACTGTTGGAACGGTTTAAATGAACATAGGATACTTTTTAAACCAACACAGTACATTAAACAAGTCCTAGCGAAGCAGGCTAGCAGCAGCTAGTAAGTATAAATAATATATAAAGAAGAAATATGACATGATGCAAAAGATAGAAAAGTAATAATTTACCTTTAAAGCAAGTAATAATAAGAATGTCTCAACTGAATAGAATCCTCTGTCTACAAAATCACCCATAAATAAATAATTGGTTTCAGGAACATCACCACCAACTTTAAAAAGTTCCTTCAAATCATAAAACTGTCCATGGATGTCACCACATACCTAAAATAACATTAGTTATTAAATTAATTTCATACTTTATAGAAATCTTAATCATTTAATAATTATCACTATTTACAATGATCAGGTAAAAAGAAGTGGCTTAATGTATTATACACAGTATAAAAGTTGGGTGTCATAATTAAACTAAAATTTCTCTTTGTATAAAATTTTGGTGAATCCTCAAAAAAGTTTCTTAATTAATTTCTATTTAAATATCAAACTACAAGTAAATTTTCTATAATTGTTAGCTCTATAAAGTTATGTTTATACTTTAAAAAAGTAGATTTATTTTTTAAATAAACTCCCATAGGAATTGGAATTTTACTTTTCTTTCACTAAAATCTTTAGCATTATCCACAAAAGTAAAAGATATGCACTTTTATGGTGTCATAAAACAATGTGGTATGCTCAATATTCATTCAATATTTACAAAAAACATTTAAGTAATAATAGCGTATAAGCATGTATTATTTTTATATTTTTAATAAATTATTTATTTAAAAATATCAAGATTTAACATAATAATAACTATTTTAAAACAGAAATGAGATTAGGGAGATTTAAGACTTTAGAAAAAATAAAAAATAGTGTAGCATATTTTTATAAATCATAGACTGATGTTCATGAAACATTATAGCTTAGATAGATTAAGGACCTTCAGATATTTAAAATAAAATAATTTAAGAGGTTCATTACCTATTTAAGAATTTTAGCTGGGCAAATCACAACAACTGTGTCCAACTGGATCATAACCATCAAATACCAGGTGTTAACAATCACTATATTAGCATGCCTAGATGTGTCTAGTTCTGGGATTAGCCCTATTATATCCATTAATCAAGTGGGGTGTACCAGACAGGATTATAACCACAATGTGCATTGGTGATATACTCGTCATAATATCTCTCTTTTGGTATGTCGCTTTTCAGGATCAGCCAATGTATATCCAAATGCTGAGGGGCTTACAGGCTACCATGACAGTGATAGCCATCAATGGATTCAGGCAATGATCCCCAATTTGTATTATAAGAATGCATTATTTCACTAATTGATAACAATAAAACTTTAATAAAATCACAAAACTTTTAATACACTCAGTAACTTCACCTTTGTGGATAAACTGAATGCAGACTTAAATTAAATTATTTATTTGACCAATAAAGTTACATTTTGTGATTTCATATTTTTAACACATTTTATCAATGAAAATATATAAACAAAAAGTGAATAAAAAAATAAAAACATTATAGGTGTAATTTTGAAACTATCATTAAATTAAATGGATATTCCCTATTCAAAACACAAATATAATTTACTAGCTGTGCCCCATGGTTTCACCTGTGTTAATTTTATATGACAAACATTGCCAATGCACCAGAGTAGGTAATTTTTTTATACTTTATGTAAAACTATCCACATTTTTAATAGGAATAAATAAATTTTTCAAATTATAATATAGCCTATGTTACTCGCTGAAACTATAGCTGTATATTGAAGAAATAATTTTTAAAATTGGTCCAGTAGTTTATCCATTACAAACAAAAAATCAAATTTTTCCTTTTTATAATATTGGTATAGATTACAAAGATAATTGCCCGAGGTTGGTACCTCAATTTACCCCCATCTTAGATTTCTTAAATAATCATTCAATTTCAATTAGAATGTCATAAACAAATATACAATACAGTGAAGTATTATTAGGCTAGAGTTTAGGTATCTGCGCAAAAAGAGGTAGAAAAACTAGCTTGTCTAATATTGTTGACTAAGATTGATAAATATCTATACTGGAAGGCATTGGGCTCAGCTTTCCATTGACGTCAGTCAGTTGGGGGAAGAATTTTTTTTTACTAGAAGGTTACATTATTATAAGCACATACGCAAAGTTTCAATATGCGGAAATCCGTAGTTTTTGAGAAAAAAAAAATTAAAATAAATTATTTTTGTATTAATTGTCAATCCCTACCACAGATTATATAGAATTCACGCCATTTGAAGGATTCGTTTTACCTACAGTTAAGTTGTCATACGTTCAGTAACATTTTATTTTATATAAATTTACGAAAATAATTATATTTTGTACTCATTTCAGTAATTTATCAAGCAAATATATATTTACCACTTTATATATATTAAATTATAGAATTATTTTCATTATGATTCATGAAATTAAAATGTGTAGAGTTAGTCTTTTGCGGGCTTGCAAAACGAAACGTAAAACTGACGCCATTTTGTACTGTCATTATCAGTGTCATCGTTAGTCTTCCGACTAATGTATATGTTCAGCCAAAAGTACAGTTATCTTCAAGTAAAATTAGAGACAGCCCGTGAAGATCGAGAAGCAGTTTTATCAACAAGGACAATAGCTGACTGGTATTCTTACTGCCGGGAGACAGTAGTTGCTTATGTATTGGAGCATCAAGAAGTTAACGGCAAGATTTGTGGTCCAGGCAAAATCGTACAAAGGATGAATCAAAATTTGGAAAAAGAAAGTACAATAGAGGGAGACACATTGAAGGCCACTGGGTGCTGGGCATGATAGAAAACGGGAAAGACGATTTAAGATTAGAAGTGTGTCCCGATAATGATAGATCTGCGGAAATGTTGGTGCCACTAATAGAAAAGCATGTGAAGGTAGGCACTGAAATCCATACCGATTTTTGGAGAGCCTATGATTGCCTACCTCAATATGGATACATGCATAAGAAGGTAAATCACAGCAACCCTATAAATAAATTTGTGGCACCAGAAGGGACACACACACACAACGAATCAAAAGCCACTGGCGAAATTTAAAAGTGATGTTCCATAGGGATGGTTATAAAGGAAACTTCACAGACTGGCTCATAGAATATTCTTGGCGAAGAAAAATAAAAATAGTGCATAAAGATGTTTTTCAAGAATTAATACAATATGTTTATAAAATTGATTAAAATATTATTAATTAGTATTTAATTTGTTTTATTTTAACAGTACCTATTAGGGAAGATAACAAATAAAATAATAGGTAAGGTTCAACTTATGGCAAAGAATTGAATTGATTGACTCCAACTCTACCTGGTACGAGTCTCTACTACCCCTAGAATGTTTTTATAAAGCCGGAGGTGCATAGGGAGAGCAGTCTCCGCCTGCTGTAACTAATTGTAGGCATTGGACGAGCCAAAGCGACTAAGGCTGGTTGCTGAAGGCGACCAATAAGCCGAAGTTGCGGAGGCGAGAATGGATGCCTACAATTAGTTACGCAAGGGCGTAGAGGCTACTCTTCCCGCAGCGCTGGAGATGTTGCAGTCTCAAAATAGATATAAAAATCCCTCTGAATCTGTCCCCCTATTTTTCACTGATGAAGGGGGGTCTACTCCTTCCGTAGGGCCCCTTCCCCTCCAAGGGGTCACCCCTTGTTTTTTACACTTATTATTAGTTTTAACCTATAAAATGAGGAAAATTTGCTGAGAATTAAAAATTTAAAAAACTCGAAAAGGGGCGTGCTCCGCAACTTCTCCTTTTAAGGGGTAGTAGTAGCCCTCCCCCACCCTCCCCGCCCCTCTCCCGCCAATCAATTCGACGGACGTCAATGGAAAGTCGTACCAGGCATTGTAAAATATCCTTTTGTTGATTCAAAGGTAATGACTAATGATGTTTATTTACTTACGGTCACAGGTGAATCTACTCGTTGCACGTTACTTTCTTCGACGAGGATCTCTCTTGCTTTTGCACAGAGGGCTTTAACCTCTGCCTCCATTATTATTTCACATCTTTTCAATTGTTCAATTTGACGATCTAAATCACTTGTATCTGACATTTTTTGGTTACTGATAACGGGTAATCCTGTGGATAATATTATTTTAGTACATAATTACTACAAAAATCGTTAGGTTGTAAATGTAATGAAAAACGGTTAAAGCAATCTTCAAGCAAACAAAATAGTAGAAAAGAATAAGTAAAAATAATAACAAATACTAAACCCCTTACAATTAGAAGATAACTAAATTAGGGTGTCGTTTTTATGTTGTTAGCATTAGCTAAAGTGTTTCTAAATACCAAACGTTAAACAATTACAATGCGTCCGCCATTTAAACGAACATTGACAAATGACCAGGGATGTGAAAAGAAAAATCGATTAAAAAGTTTTATTAAAATTCGTTTATATTATATTAAAATGCATTATATAGTATGACAACCCGGCCCTAGTACTTCCACACGCGGTGATATACGTCTCCTGTTTAGATACTATGAATAATATATTTAAGTTGTTTATGCGTAGGTTGTTAGTTCTATTCTTGAATTTGACAGAAAGTGAAGGAAGAGCTCTAACTAGCGCGTCGTTTGAGTGTCTTTTAAAATGACTGTCGTGTTTTCTGATTATTTTATAAAATTAGCCTAACTTACGAATGTCTAATACATTGTGGTGGTTGAATAAACGTTTCAACTATCAGCCGACTATATTATTTATAAGACTGAGCTAGCTTGACGAATTAAAAAAAAAAAATTATAATTTTTTTAAATCATCTTTTTTTACTATCGAATTTTTGTTGATTGGTTTAACGTAATTTTTTTAATAACAGTAGGTATTCAATCACTCTTCTACTTCTTACTAACTTGCCAACTAGTCCTCTTTATTGAAAACCATTAATGTAGTGTTCTGTCTTAGAACGAATTCAAGATCCCAACAAGATGGTGGTTCCCTTGTCAGAACTTTCTAGGAAGATTTTGTGGCACTTCAAAATGTATGCTTCTAGTTTATATTTATAATCCACTTCACTTTTGCACAATAACAAAGCCATATCACACAAAATGCTACCAATATTACATAATATAGGACCTAAAACTTAAGTTAATGAATATGATATTATACCATTATTATAATGCTGAAGAGTTTTGGTTTTACACGCTAATCTCAGGAACTACTTGTTGAAATAGGAAAAATATTTTTTGTTGGATAGCCCATTGATCGAAGAAGGCTACAGGCGACATAAACAATAATAACACAAAATAATGTTAATAATATAAATACTCAATCATGTCATAATTGGAGAATTGTAAAGATATACGATTTAAGAGAGGTCAAAGAACTGAAGAATATGTCAAGACTTTGGTCGTAAATTTCATTAAATGTCTTAGATATGTGCCATACAGGAGATTGCATGCCTAAGTTACAAGCGAAAGGAACATATTTGCAGGATCTAGAATTTGGACGTTGTACCTTAAGTGAAATTCTCTGTAAAATATCCGGACTGTCAACCAAGTCATTCAGTATTTTATACAAAAATAATATTTCAAACATAGAACGTCTGGCTTGAAGAGAAAGACAGTTTAACTTTTTTAAACGCTCCTCGTAACTATTATTGCATGGGAACATATTGTGCTGAGCACAGATTTGTCGAAAGAATCGTTTTTGAACCAGTTCTATATTATTTACATGCACTGCGTAAATAGGATTCCAAATTATGCAATTACATTCCAGCTGACTTCTTACAAGAACGTTATGAATAACCATTTTTGAAGTCACGCATCTGAAACCCTTAAAAATTTGAGAAATAAATCCAAGCATTCTAAACACCTTATTTACAACGGAATCCATATGACTAACAAAACGCAGTTCCAAATCCATCACTACACCAAGGTCGCGAATTACACTAGATTCTTTCAAAATAGACCCATTGAATTGGGGCCCTATCCAAAAACAGAACCGCTGCGGTTTTTACAGCTTCACCGGTCTTGGTTTTTATTTCATTTTTCCGCTTACGACTAAACTGGATATGACTACATTTTGAAATATTTAAATACATGTTTATTGTTTTTGCACCACTTATTTACATTATTAAGATCTTGTTGGAGGTAATATGCGTCAGTACTGTTAGTTATTTTTGACGTGACAACGTCTTATAATTCGATGGAGCCGGCTGCACTACGAAAAAACATGACTCATGCGGCGTTACCTCGCTCTGAGGCGTTCCATGTAAGGCTTGAAGTGCAAGCGAGAGTGCGGAACGAGTGACAAAGAAGCACAATCAGCCTCCGCGTTCGGCCATTTCATTTCCTACTTTTCCTATCATCGTCCTATTCTCAACACAATAACACAAATTGTAAGAAGTAAAATACCAATAATATAAACAATTGCTCAAAGCACATTCATTCTTGTAAAAACTAAGTACATTGTAAAAAAAAAATTGACATAATTGTATTTATGCGTACAAATAAATGTAACTAGATCAATTCAATTGTCATTTCCATTTACCTCCTTCTCTATATCCATACAAAATATGTATCAAACAAATAAAATTAAAATTTTATTTTGAAAAATGATACCATTCCATCAGTATTTTCTCATGACGTTGTCACGTTCAACTATCGTCAGTAAACCGACTTTACAGACAACCGATTTTTTTATAAATTTTAAGATCGTCAGCAAATAGAAGGTAGTTTAAATATTTCATTTTTTACAACATCGCCTTAAAAATGAGAAATAAAATGGGTCCCAAATAGGATCCTTGAGGAACACCGGAAGTGGGTGTGAAGTGATTAGAAGATATTGTAAAGATCGGTTTTTGAGAAATGGGTCTTTTAAACTTTTTGGACTGCCTCGTAAGCCTAGTGGTCGTTAGCGCGACTGCTATTAGCGGAGATCCTGGTTTCGAATCCCAGGTCGATCAAAGTGTTATTGAGTTTTTTCCTATGAAATTCTCAGTAGCAGCTCGGAGATTGGTTTCGTGCCCGATTAATGGCAATAGGCTCGCCCCCTATTACATGGGACCTAAAAACATACTCGGCGAATTGTGAGTGTACATTATACACTTCTGCCTAACCCTTGGGGGAATACAGGTGTGATGGGATGTTATGGTCTTTTAAACCTCAATATTTTAATGAATCTTTTCATTTGGTTTCGAATTAAATCGATTTAAAAATCGATTTTTTAACAGAATAAATGGACATAAGTTCATACTAGAAATGTAGCACGCAAGTAATTATTATTTAACAAATATAAATAAAATGACTGACGTTTGCCGTTGTACGCGCATCACGCAAGAACTACTTTTGTTTTACTCCTTGGATACTTGGTCTTTATCTTAATAAATATCAAGATATCTTCATTCAATAAACAGTTATTAAAGTTGTAAGAAACTACAATTATTATAAGCTTTACGCGTTCAGTAATGTGTTTTTGCCGTGTTGTTAATATAGTAAATATTGCAGACGAAGCCGAGGGTATCAGCCAGTATAATGTATAGGTAAGGTTTATGCTCTCGACGTGCGATTGCAAGTCTGAAGGTAAGGAGAATCGTCTTGTATGGAGGACAAGATCAGTGGCGGCCTTAGGGGGTGGCGAACAGGGCAATCGCCCGGGGCCTCGCTCTTGTAGGGGCCTCGCGTCAAAACATACAATTTTTTTTACTATATTTTTTTTTACTTTAAAAGTTTTTATTTTGATTATTAATTATTTATTAAGTTATAACATAACGGTAAATTAAAATAAAGTTAGTTAACTAATTCATTCATTCAATTCATAATTGATAAATTTATTTTTTAGTACTTGAACATCGCGCCTCGAAACACTTAAAGATCGGTTTTTAAACACATAGTACTCGGGACTAGTATAGTATTATATAGTCTGTGACTCGGGAGTCGGGACATAATGTCTATCGCTCGGGGAATCCCCGTAGCTAGAGGAATTCTCTTGTTTCATATCGTTCGTCAACTTTTGTCACCTTGGAATTATTTTGCTTGCAGTATGAGTTACGAAATCGTTGCTGTACCGTACATAACTAAATTATATTTAATATTACGCTCAACTATAGTTTTTCAAATATTGAGTGAGCTGGAAAAGTGTAAATTATAGTATTTTAGGTATTGAGTAAGCTGATAAAGTGTAAAAAATTGTGTGACACCTACTTAAAAATTATTTCTGACTATTTGTGCGCAACAAAACAAGATCTATGAAATGAGTTCTTGTGACCGTGATGCCAATAGAAAATTTGAGTCAGGTAATTAAAAAAAAAACGAGGTATCAAAAGAAAGCAGGTAGAAGAAAATCTACGTGGATCTTTATATAAATATATAAAAAGTGATGATCAAGAAACCTATATGAAACATTTATTGATTGAAAGTGACTTTAATCCTGATTCAGCTGAAAACATTCCTTCCACGTCATCATGGGTGCCGCCGCCGTCATCAAGTAAAAACAGCGAGGATGATGATGGTTTAACTACATCATTGTCTCTTAGGTCATCGGTGTCGCCGTCAACGCTATCCAGTCAAGAACACGAATCTGAGCCCGAGTCTATGTCTACATCCATGACTGCTTGAATGGAAAATCTGAATCCTCAAAATTACCCCGGTTTGTGGCCCATAACAATTACTGATGTAGACCGAATCAAGATTGTATTAAGAGGTCCAATCCTAATTAAAGTTGAGTTATGTCCCGTAAATGATAATAGACGGCGATTCAGTGAATATCATTATAATAAGATATTAGCTAACGGGGAAAAGCTTGACAGGCGCTGGATTATTTATTCACAAACAAAGGATGCCGTTTACTGCTATTGTCGAATATTCGGGCTAGAAAATACAAAGATTAGATCAAATGAAGGAGTGTGTGATTGGAAACACTTGGGTGATTAACTAAAGTCACACGAATCTAGTCGACAGCACAAAGATTGTATGCTGAAATGGATTTATTTAGAGAATGGTTTAAAAAGCTGTTCCACTATTGACTCCTTGGCTCAGTCACAAATTGAACAAGAAAGGCAACGTTGGAGAGATATTTTAGAACGATTGCTCGCAATTGTAAATTTTTTAGCATCTCACAATTTGGTTTTCAGGGGTCATAGAGAGAAGTTAACATCTGACTCAGGTTCGAGTGAGACAAGCGGCAACTTTATTGATTTAGTAAAGTTAATAGCCCGATTTGATCCTGTGCTGAGACTTCACTTACAACAATTAAAATATAAAACGATTAATGACCATTTTTTCGGAAAAAATATTCAAAATGAGCTCCTACAATTAATGGCAAGTCACGTGGAAACTGAAATTGTTGAAAAAATAAATTAATAATAAATATTACTCTATTATTCTTGATTGTACTCGCGACGTTTCTCGTGTTGAGCAACTATCAATTATTGTAAGATTTTGTAATACAAAACTGCCGAAATTGAAGAACATTTTATTGGTTCCATAGCCGTCGAAAAAACCACAGCTGATAGTTTGACTAATTATATAAATAAACACAGAATTAGAACAGTTAGGTATATCATTGCAAAACTGCAGAGGCCAAGGATATGATAATGGTGCCAATATGCGTGGTAAAAAAGTGGTGTCCAAAAACGTATTATTGAAATCAATACACTTGCTTGTTTTTTACCTTGTGGGAGTCATAGCTGTAATCACATCCTAGGAGATGCAGCAGCGACTTGTGTCCAAGCAAAATCTTTTTTTGGTTTGCTACAAAGGTTGTACACTCTGTTTGCCGGCTCAAGTCAGAGGTGGGCTGTTTTAAATGCTCATGTAAAATCCATATCGCTAAAACCACTTTCTAAAACTAGATGGGAGTGCAGGGTAGCATCAGTGAAGACCATTAAATCTCCACTAAGCGATATATGTGATGCTTTAAAGGATTTAGCAGAAAATACAACAAATTGTCAGTTGGTCAGTGAATGCCATTCTATAGAAAAGAAAATAACTACCCACGAATTTGTAGTTTCACTTGTTATATGGTATGACATTCTTACAAAGATATATGTTATCAGTAAAATGTGGCAAAGCGAATACATGCACTTAGACGCACACCTAGACGCATTCATATATTGGCTCGATAATTATCGAGACAATGGTTTTTAGTCATTCCTTGTAAAAGCGAGAGAAATAGCCGAGGAAAATAATATTTACAGACCAGTTTAAAGAAGTACGAAGACGACGTAAAAAAAGGCATTTTGATTATGAAGGGGAAGACGAAGCTCATGAATTGAATGCGGAAGAGATTTTCAAAATAAAATATTTTTATGTTATTATCGACAAATTGCACGCAAGCTGCCATCCTAGGTTTGAGGCACTTAAACATCATGGGAGCATATTTGGTTTCATGTATAATATAAAAAGATTAAAGGAAATTAGTGATAGTGAACTTTCGAAGCAATGCAGCGACTTGCAAATATCTATGACAGTATGAGAATCATGTGATATTGAAGGCCATGAGTTTTACGAAGAACCGAATATGTTCATCCGTGTGTATGAAAGAAACGATGACATTATCTCGGTGCTGAAATACATAATAGAAAAAAAATTAACTGAAGTTTAATCCACTATCGAAATAATTCTGAGAATTATTGCCACCATACCTATTATGGTTGTATCTGCTGAAAGGAGCTTCGAGGCTTAAAATTATTAAAACATATTTGAGGAATTCGATGACACAAGATCGGCTTTCAGCCCTTGCTATTCTTTCAATCTAAAATGACGTTGCTCATTCGTTAGATTATTGTGCTTTAATTAAAGATTTTAGTCTTAGTAAAAGCCACAAACATCAATTTTAAAATTTATCATCACTGTATTTGTTAATTTTTTAAATCTTTCAATGTAAGTAAAATATTTTAAAACTCAAATTTTATTTATTTGTATAACTTTAGCATTTCTCGTCAAACATAACGAATACCTACCAAACAACCAGACCTACTTTCGCATCACATAAGTACTTTTCCGTAGGACAAAAGGCCTCGCAAAGAACTGCCGCCCGGAGTCTCGCAATGGGTAAGGCCGCCGCTGGACAAGATAGAAAGTGTCCAGCTATAAGGAGCAAATTACCATTCAAAATCCTTTCAAAATAGTACCAGCGTAGCAAGAGGGAATGTTATTTTGTAAACTTTTGATAATACTTTCCATTATTTTATAGATTTTACTGTTCTAAAATAAAAAATTTATAATTGAACAATAATGGGATAAGTTTGTGCAGCGAAAAAATTTCAATATAAGCGAAAAAAAAAATTACTTATGACGCTATGTTTAAAATTCGCACAATTGCTACCCCAATTTGACGCTTTTCGAAGGACACTTCTTCATGAACAGTATGGAAAGTAGAGGTAAAAAAATGTCTAGCTATAAACACAAAATTATAATTGATAAACCAATCAAAATGGCACCAGTGTAGCAGAAGAAAATGAGTTAGTGATTTTATAATTTTGCTGTTGTAAAACTGAAAAAATAATAGAACAATAATGGGAAAATTTCCTGAAGTGGAAACTTGTTTACCTGGTCTCTACCCTCCATAATAAACAGAGATGGTTCTCCTCCCCTCTACCCTATATAATCGCAAGGCAAGTGATAGTTCAACTTCAATTTGCGGTACAAGGTAGTAATTTGCTATCAAATGAGTACTATTGGGCTAGTTATCTAAAACTACAGAAAATTTATCTATCACGTAGTGCTTTGAATGAAGCATTGCATAATTATTATTTTTTAGAACTGACTGTACTGTTAATCTTAGGGGCCCTGAAGCTGCTGCAGCTTTTGCAGCTTCACCAAACTTGCATTGCATAATATTCATAGCGTTGGTAATATATCGGTTAGTGATCGATTAATCGATTTTCATGAGGAATATCAAGTAATTGTAGAACAAAATATATTGTTGGTTTCCAACACATACTGCGGAGCATTTCTGTCATTTCTGTGATCGTATGGAAGATTTGCGCGAACGACGTTTTTTTTCGCTGTCGTCCATCGAAGGGCTGACATAATATATTCCATTAAAAAAAAAACACAATATTCAATTGATTAATAATTGATTGTTTTTTTTGTATTACATCGTTTACTATTGATTGTCCCAAACCGATTTTTTATCAATACTAATTAATCGTAACTTTCATGACTCCGACCAATGTATCACAAAATACAATCATGTAGCATGTACCGACCAATGTATCATCTATTAGTGAAAAGGGTGATGGACATATGACTTTTATAGTTAATGCATTAGGTAATACTCCGGGTACTAAAATTCTCTGGCAAATATGATAAGCATTAATAGACTACACATGTATTACTTTACTCTATGGACTACACTAACATTGACTAACACTAACATGTCTCAGTTTTTATTATATTCAGGGCTGCCAGGAAATAATAGAAACAATCGTACACCGGTCTTAAAAAGGTCGGATTCATAGGGGAACAAATCGTTAAATAATAATAATCTTCCATTTATTATCAAAATATAATACTGAAAAGCTACAAGTGTTTCCCTTTTTTGTATGCATACATTTCTGTATTCATAAATCGAATCATATCAATTTTTCGGCTTAAACCTAACGCCATTTCCGCCACTGATTACGCTTTGTATGGCGGCCCTGGTGATATTACTAGTAATAGTGATAAAGATAGAAATACTATTACTATACTATATTATACTAGAGTTTGCTGTATCTATAAGAGCGTCAGCACGCACATGGTTTATAAAAATAGAGAGAGTGGCCTTTTGAAAACTCGCTGGGGATGCGGCAGAGATATAGACTATACCTGCTGTATTGACTGAAATAGAATCATGGGTAATTATAATTAGGGACTGGTTTATTATGAGACCGACAAACATTAGCAAAATGGCCTTTCTTAGAACATAGTTGGCAATTGCTGTTAAAAGCAGGACGTTTTGCTCTCTGATGAGGAGCATTTACGCCGCAAAAGAAACAACGCCATTTAGCATGCTGAAACGAAGCTGCTGTAGAACTTGGTTCGGATGACCTCAGTGGTAACTTGAATTTCTTAGATGTTGTATTTTCTTTAGGTCCAAGAGCGTTTAGGTAAGATATAGGTGTTCCATAGGATTGAACATTCTTTTCCGCTGATTCCAGAGTAAAAGCTTGATTTAGTGCATTATACAAATTTAGGGTATTGTTTTCTAGTAATCGTTGGCGAATAGATTTCGGAAATAAATGCACCACGAATAAACTCTTGTTTGTAGATTTCAGTCTCGACGTTTTGAAATTTACAGTCAAGCGCTAGATGCTTTAATACACACACATGCTCTGATATAGACTCTTCCGTTTGTTTTCTCTTGTGGCTAAAACATGACGTGCGTAAATTTCATTTTTAGCCTTTACGTATATATTATCAAGACATTCAATAGATTCTTTGTATATTGTAGGTACACGAAATAATGAAAGAATATACCTATATTCGTACCTACGCACGGTGCCAAGAGATTAATTAAAAGTTTTAATTTTGTTGTATCAGTAACTCCAGTACCTTCTTCAGCGATAAAATTTGTAAATGTAGATCTCCAGTGTGCCCATTTTAAATCCGCTGCCGTTGTACTCAGTTCGACGTCAAAACGTTCGGGACGAAGATATCGAGACATTATATTTAAATTTAGGTTAACTTCAGTTGTCATCTTTTTAGCTAGTTGCTTATTTCATATGTTGAATAAATTGATAAAGATAGAAATTCAAACTAATTATTGGCTTTATTCGGCATAGAATTTTACAGAGTTATTTAATTAATCATGACAATCAGATACTCGTCAATGGAGTTTTTGGCTGGATCTTGAAGTGACATGTTGTGGTTTTTATTTGTAATTCATTGACTTAGATTTTTGACCCTATATTATATAGTATATTATTGGTGGCGTTTTGCTTGATATAGTTTTGTTTTTCTGAATAGTGAAGTGGATTATTAATATAAACTAGAAGCACACATTTTAAGGTGCCTTAAGCTCCATAAAAAGTTCTAACAAAGTAGCCATACTCTTGTTGGGGTATTGAAATCGTTCTAAGACAGGACATTCTATATTCACTTGATAATGGCAGTAATGTTTAATCAATAAAAAGGACTAGTTGCCAAGTAAAGAAGAAGAAGGGTGATTGAATACCTACTGCCACAAAAAAATATGACCGTAGAGCCATTAACAAATATCGATAGTGAAAAATAACGTTTTTGAAAAAAAAAATTTTTTAAGAATAAACTACTAACTCAATTTTTAATATCAAGTAGTAATATTTATTAAATCGATTTTTTTACATCCTTACTATATCATTTCCATTTTTTTATTCTCTTGATGATAGTCCTGTGAAAACTTGAATGAGCGTCTTTTTTACATTATGTATGAATTATTATATGAAAATATGATGTTTACACAAGTACAAGGTTATACCAGAGTCGGAGAAACTGATAGGGATGCAGCTATATCGATAAACGTAACACGATAACAGACCCCATATTTTTTTACAAAATGTAAGAAACTAAACTACTGCCGCATACTTTTGTAGAAATTATTAACAAATATTATATTTCATTACAAGATGTTACACGTATTAATTCTTGATTGATAATGACAACTTCTTCAAAATTTTCGCAGCTGTTGTAAAATAAGTAGTTATAGATAGGTACTCGACAATGAAACGAAATAATTATAACGACAGGTAATCTTTATTTATTTATTTTAATCAAAATCTGATGAATTTTCACTGTCATAAAATACAATAAATATATGCAATCGATATCATTACTTATTTGGTCGAAACACTACAACTATCAAATTAGAACTGTCATCGAGAAAATAAAGAAATTTAAATGCCTAGTATTTTCATTCAATTCGTTCACTCATTGTTGTTTTTGTGTTTATTGATTTCGAAGATATTGTTGTGATTTTGTTTGTAAAGAGAGAAAGAGTTATTTCCCTATAGTTTGTGTTGAATAGTGTCGAAGGAAAATGGGCAACATACACACTGTCGGCCCGAATGAGGCGCTTATAGTATCAGGTCTGTTTTTTACTAAAGCATCAATAAAGCACAACCTTGGTCGTTTTTTAGGCAGCATTTATTGAATTATCCTGTAATTTATTTAGAAAACTTATGAAGTTTAAATGTAGGTATCATACGAAAGATTCTCAAGATAAAGTAGGTATTTATTCAGTGACTGATAAGTGATAACATAGTAACCTCCTAGCAGTTTTTTCAAGGCCGGTTTTAGTATTCTGCATTTTGTTTTCACTTACCTATGTGGCTACTAGTTATACAACGTTTAATCGGTTTAATTTATGCGAATTTATATTTTTTATTCACCTTCTACGTTATACCTACATTTAATTTCCTGTTGAGTATGATTATCCCTTGAGTCATCGACTAATTGTGCCCTAAGTTATTATTATATTTTGTTATTATTATTATAACCTTATTTTTACTATTATAACAGTGCCTGAAACTTTCCCTTGCGACTGATCCCCGAAGTGTTAAATAGTTCCTGTGATAAATATATTTTAATCTTATTGGCGTGTAATTTTTAGGTTACTATTGATAATACTTATGGGCCCTTTAATTAACACCTAATTGCAGCAATAATAGCAGGTTTTGGTTTTTATTACGAAAAATACTGCCCTCTAACTTATTCCCTCATTGGGGATAAAAAATCTCTTCGGAAAAAACTTTCATCATCACATAAAAATAAAACTATTAGTATTTATAATAACTATTGTGATTCAGGAAATACGAAAAATGTTTCATCTTTCATCATAATCTACCTACCTACAACTATACCTACTAAAATTTTCATAACTAAGTCTATGTTGGTTATGTTTAAATTACTGGTTAAAAAAAAATGTACTTAAGGTACAGGTAACGTATTTGTGTATAATTGTAGCATGATATTGAATTGCATAATATTAAGCTAATAATAAATTTAGGCCCTCAGCCACAGTTGGTTGCCATAAATGATCATGAATGTAAACAGTGTACAAATGCAATTACTTATAATAAACATAGTGCTGGCCATTAAAAATGAAACTATAATTTGTAAAACTAACAGACTGACTTTTAAGCTTTACCCTGTCGAAGCTTACAGTTTTGGTATTTTTAATTGATAACATAATCGGTTACAGATCTACAATTTGTTTGAACTGGAGTAAAAACTTGGACACCCTTTTATCCAATATTTTAGATTTCTAGATGCAACGGGAATTTCGCTGCCAGAGACTTAACACACAACCACGTTTGCAAACAAAAATCATCTTACAATGTTATAAAAAATTAAGTGAAAAAATTGGTAGCATGACTCACCTTCCATACAATAATCACTTTAGTGAAACAAGTTTTCCTTTAAAAATTTTTTTTTGTGCTCCCTTACATTCGAACATGAACTCTTATGCTGCTACAAACCAAAGAGAATACAATATAATAATATTTAGATTTTTGTTTGTCCCGTTATTTAAGAGGTGACTGATAGTGGTATTTTTAAAGAGAACTCGGAGTAACTTCTATGTATTACATGAATATGATACTATATTATAATCAAAATTGTAATAGAATGTAATATGTTATTGATGCCACATCGTCATAAATGATGAAGTTGTAGACCAAGCCCCAAATCCACTCCTTCAAATTACTTACTAGCTTTATAGCCTGCAACTTTGTCTTCACAGTATTTGGAATCAAACGAATCACGCGCCACCTATTTGAGAGCTGATTGTTCTGATACAGAACAATTCATCAAAGTTTCATAGCAATCAGAATAATGGTTTAGAAACACTTTGGGGATATACAAACTGTTGCCAAACAAATACATTTCAGTATACAATGTGCTATGGCAAATTTGCCATAATGCTGGTTTTCAGCTGGGGCAATACTAATAGTGATGGCCCTAGATTAGATTAGGCTTGAAAGAAATAAAATAGTCATAGGTACTGATTGTTGTTGCAGTGCTAATACATGATAGAGGGGTAGGTTGCAAATCGTAAGGAGAAACATTACTTTAGTTATATATACCCAATGTACATCATTTACGAATTCCTTCTTTTTAACAGACTTCAAAAAATATGAAGGTTACTCAATTCAAATGTATATTTTTTTATGTATGTTCAGACATAACTTATTTTTTTATGAGGGGATTTGGATGATTCATTTTGCATTGGAAAGGGTAGTCCCATTTTAATTTTATTTACATTGGACCTTCAACTTCAAAGATACACCAGGGGAACACTTTAAATTAATTGAAGATGGGTTTTCTTCTTTGTTAAAATTGTCTTGTCGTAACGTTAATTTTAGTTTCATATTATTATTATTTTCGTTTATAATCTCTAGGTGTCAGATTCAGTTAATAAATTATGGCATGTAATTTTATGTTAAAGCCTGCAAAATAACTTGCCTTGAAACAAAGGCGAAATTAAATTTTCTTTTCTATCTCTTTATCTATATCTATTATTTATATATTAATAAATCTGTAGTTCTGTCTGTACATGTATTTTTTTTTTCAAATTTTCTGATACAAATTTTGTTATAAAGGAAACCAATCACGAATATGACACAATTTTTTTGTTTAATTGTTTTATTTAATTCAAAAACGGCTTAAACGATTTTATTGGAATTTTGTACACGGGATGCCTTTGTTATTGTTAAAATAATAGGCTATAAGAATTGTACATATGTATTACATTTAGGAAAAGTAATATATATATATATATATATATGTATTAATTCTCAACTGATTTCGGTGACATTTTGTGCGTGGGTCGTATATTCTATTCTATAATTGATAACTTATGTATTGTTAATAATACATTTAAAAGTGGTAAAAAAAATATGGGATAAAAATAATTACTGCTATTAAACTTGCGTGAGCAACTCTAGTAAGTAGGAAGCCCTAAATGTTGGAGAGCGAAATTAGCTGCCCGTCCGCGCGTCCCCTACGGAGGGAAAGATGGTTTCGTGGGCGCGGGCATGGGCGCAAGCACGCTTGGCTTGTAGAAACGGGTTGCGAAAAAACACGGCTTATCATTTCGCTGTAGTGGGCACTGGTGAAGCGTTATACATCAGGACAAGCCCTACCACCATGCTATGGTTTCATCACGATGTTTTCCTTCACCGAAAGTTCAGGCTCATTGCAGGGATTCGAACTCACGTCGCGGAGTCCGTTCACGCTATCCAACTGACCCATCATTGCATTGGTCTACTCAGCGTAAGCAACCCAAAAGCGTCTTTTTCTGAATTGATTCACCATTAACGTTACTGCTTATTTCGTACTTTACTTTATGAAATAATATATCCCTTAACTGTCCGATTGTAAGATTTAAAAGAAAAAAGGCAAAATAAAATTCCATTTTTTGTAAACAAATAGTTTAAAATTAGCGTTAACGTTAATGATTTAAAAAAATCAATAAGTATGTAGGAGGCGCTATGTAACATGATAGCTGTTAGTCAAATTGTATATATATACTAAAATTTGCGAAATATTCGCACGAGTAAGTTTGTGATTAAAATTAAAATTTCATAAACCCACTAATTAAACGGAAAACTTTAATTTAGTAATAATATAATAATTGGGTATTTAATATCTATAGTTACCATATAAAGAGGTAATAAAGTTTGTATGTTTGTGAGAGGTAATACCTGGAACTACTGATTCGATTCTAAAAATCATTTTGCTAATAAAAAGTTAAATTATCCCTTTATAGGCTACTTTTAATCTTATTTAAACTAGCTGATAATACTATAGCTTCGTCTGCGGTGTTTATTGTATTAATACCAAGGCAAGAAAACATCGCCGAAAGCGTAGTGCTAATAAAAATGTCTTAAAAGTTTGATAACTTTTTATTAAATGAAGATATCGTGATAGTTTTTGTAGATGAGAATCAAGTATCTGAGTAGTGAAATAAAAAGAATTTGATCAAAATCTATCCAGTAGTTTTTACGTGATGCGTGCAAAACGGCAAATCCCTATTTATTTATATACAAGATTGTACAAGGTGTCCAGAAAGGGTATCGGGTATTTGTTTTCGCGCCATATTCGAAACGGGGCGTCTAAAGGGTGCGGGGAGGCGTTCGTGACGTCCGCCATTTTGTGGAGTTTTAGTCACGATGGAACAGTACTCGGGGACGCATCGCGCATTTTGCGTACGAGCGTATTATCGTAATGGTGATTCAATAGTGACTGCTTAACGTCTCTATCGTGCGGAATATCGTACACGCCACGCGCCAAGTCACGATAGCATTAGGAAATGGATCAGGATGTTCGAGAATACAGGTGCGACAGTTAAAATTCAAAACTCTGGTCGTCCTCGTTCAGTTCGCGATGAAGAAACAATTGAAGAAGTTGAGGCGTCGGTTCGTCAAAATCCGTCTTTATCCATCCGAAAGCGAAACCAAGCGTTGAACATCAAAAAATCGTCTTTACATTCGATTTTAAAGAAAGACTTGCATCTAAAAGCCTATAAAATTCAGTTGGTTCAATAATTGAAGAATACGGACTATGCTAATCAACTGAATTTTGCGAACGAAATGCTGCAGCGATTTAACAACTTTAACAACATACTGTTCAGTGACGAAGCAAATTTTCACCTGAATGGTCATGTTAATAAGCAGAATTGTCGGTACTGGGCAGTGGAGAATCCGAGACGAAAGCATGAACGACCCCTGCATAGCCCAAAGGTCGTTGTTTGAGCCGCTATGTCTGCTAAAGGCATAATTGGTCCTTATTTTCATGAAGATCAACGAGGCCGAGCAATTAATGTGAATAGTGACCGTTATTGCGATATGTTGCGAAATTTTTTGGTCCCAGAGTTGCAGGAGTTTGCAGGTTTCAACTCAAGAACGTGGTTCCAGCAAGATGGGGCCACTTACCATACCTCGAATGACTCAATGGAAGTTGTTAACGAATTATTCCCTAATAAAGTCATTTCGCGAAGGGGTAACATCAACTGGCCTCCCAGAAGCCCCGACCTTAGCCCGCTTGACTATTTTGCATGAGGATACCTTAAAAGTAAGGTTTATCAAAACAATCCGACGAATCTAACCCAGTTAAAGCAAGACATCAGGTCAGAAATGGCAGCAATATTGATAGCTATGTGTCAACGTGTTATCGCCAATCTTCGTTTCCGTTTAGAAGAGTGCCAGCAACGTAACGGTCATCATTTGGATAACATCATCTTTTCCAAATAATTCTCCAATTCATATGCTAATAATAAACAATAAACTTTTTTATTGCATACAAATAATTTTTGTTTCATTGAACTTACAAATACCCGATACCCTTTCTGGACACCTTGTACTTAACACAAATGTAGGCGGTTTTAGGATATTATAAATATTAAAGTATGTTTCAATGTTTAGCAGACACGGCTAAACGAATTTGAATGAAATTCGGCGTAGAACTTGATTATGTGGTCGAATAGTACAAGGGATATATTTAAGGAAATAGTGCCCAACTAAGCGGGAGGGCTAGATCTAAATCTACTACTATATTAATTAATATATTTATCATACATTAATACATAACAATATCGACTGTGGAAATTCTAACTGACTAACATGCATTTGACAAACTTTACACGATAGACTATTAGCCTTCCGATATGTTCTTACATTGGGATAAAAAAAATTATAAGCAACAGATGTATAAAATTAATGATACGTTACCTACTATATTTCTTAGCTTTGAAACTTAATTATGAAATAAAGCGGATGCGTAAAGGAATTATTTAAGGCGAATAAAGCGAGACTAGTCTAGGTATAAGGATATAGATTATAGAGTATATAATACCTCAGTAGACAAAAGTATAACGTCTGAAGCAACTACATCATTATTGAATTATATTTTATAATGTAAAAACTGTGATACTAACTAATAGTTTCGTCATAGCAATTAGATAGAGAGATGTTTTATGTAGGTTTAGAACGAAATAAAAATTTATTAGGTTAATATCGAACATAGTAACTCAAATATAAAACCTTTAGTTATTTACTTTTACGTGGATGAAGCTATTAAAAGCATAAAAAGACTCATAGAGCATAGACCCAAAAAGTTCGGACAGAGGAAACTAACACGAATATTTTTAGAATAGGAGTAAATTTAGAATAATCTTAAGGAGGATTAAAAAGGTGAATTGTTAAGGTGGTGTGGGATATCATGGACGTCACCGTCTACCCTATACAAGCAGGGATAGTCACGAGTCTGAATGTGTCTGGCTGCCACACACTAGCTCATACCTCATTGATTTACCGCACTATCGAAAGTTACCGATTTACTACCCCAGGCGCACCTAGGTTTTCTTGAACATGGCTCGACGTAGCTACTTCCCATGGTGCGCCAGTGTGTTCTAATTCAAGATATCGAAAGTTGTGGGAATCCACCTTTACACATTACTAAACGGATAGTAGCATTCTTTTATCTAATCACTCTAATACTATTATAGTAAAAATGTTATATCCTATTTAAATTTTGGGACCACAGAGTCCACAATCCATATAATTCTAAATAATTTATTAATCTTACCAATTATAATACTGATTTTATTGGGATATAATAGCAACCTATCAATTCAATTGTAATGATCTATTTGTAATAACTATAGACGTACATTTGATTTTGAAATTGCTTTTGATCATCAAAATACTACTAATTCCACAACAGTCGGTAATTAAAAAACTAACCATATTGTATTACTAGCTGCTGTGTTGAGTTTTTTCTGGTTCTAAATTTTCCACGTTACTTACAATTCTCAAGTTATAAAAAATTCCAAGATCTCTTGATAAAATCAGCAGCTCTTTCTCCAATCATGATAGCTGGTGCGTTAGTATGAGCTGCTAATGTTCTCGGTAAGATGCTACTGTCAGCTACTCGTAAGTTCTTTATGCCGTAAACTCTCAATTCTGGATCCACAACTGCTGTAGAATCTGATTTAGGACCCATTTTACAAGTTGATATCTGATGATGCAGTGTTGAGGTTATGGTCCTTATAGCACATTCCCAGTATTCATCACTTCCAAATGACAAATGCTTGCACGTGGTAAATTTCTTTTTGTATAATTTTACTCCATACTTTTGGAAAGGAGGTGTGTTTATTAGTTTAATAATGTATTTGATGGCTTCCACCATTGTAGCTGTGTCATCAGGATGCATTAAATAGTTCCCATACAGTTTAGGATCAACAAACGGGTCAGCGGATCGTAATTTCATATATCCTTTAGATTTCGGATGAAGAAGCATAAAAAGAACAGTAAAGCTCTCGATATTTTCAATAGGTTGATAAACGTCCTTATAAAACCAGTCAGCCATATTTATTCCTTTGGCTACAATATGCCCCTCATCGGATGCAAGGGATGCACACGAGCCTAACAGTTCTATGTCGGGGTAGTTACCAATTTCTTTAGATATATTTGTTTTAATGTATCCAATTGTTTCTACTCCGGCAAGGGACGACATGGGGCCGTCACCGTAATGATCAAATTGTATAACATTCTCTATCGTTGCTATATTTTTTTCCACTAAAGTTAATCTAGTGGTATTCAATGTAAATGCAAGTCCAGGAAATGATATGTGATCATAAAGAGATTCTCCCACTTTCAAATCTTGAATTACTGGTATGTCAAAAAATTCTAAATGTTCTCTTGGACCTACACCCGATAGCATTAGTAGATGAGGTGATTCAATTGGACCGGCTGAGAGTATAACTTCTTTCTTTGCTTTTATTTCATATAATTTGCCATTTCTCACGAATACTACTCCAATTGCTGTTTTAGTATTAGGGTCTATAAGAACTTTAGTGACTCTGGTACTAGGCAGTATATGCAAATTTATCCTTTTCTTATGGTCATGTAAGAATGCCTTTGCACTGCTGACGCGCTTTCCTTTCGATATTGTTGCTTGGATGTAACTAAAACCATAACCATCTGCACTGTTGTAATCCACTCTTCGGTGACCGTATAATTTTGCAGCATCCAAAAATGCTTTTGAAAGTTTTGATCTGAAAACAGAAAAACATGTAGAATTATTTTATTTTATCAATTTTATGTGTGTTTATTGTGTATATATGTTTTGAATGTATGAGCTATTGTGTTTGATAAAATAATGAAATTGACAGAGTTCAAATTATCATATACTTTCAAGTTCCAAACAATCTCATATTATTTATTTATAAGGATTGTTAATAACTGTTAATACTAAAACTACTTGAAACTACGTTATGCTACTAGGTTAATTGCAACGATTTCTTAGAGACAAATTCCAAGATTCCAAGGTTAGTCAGAAAGTGATCGGTACTCTAAAGTCTTTTTATCGTCTGAAAAATTTCTCCCAGTTAAAACGAAAACCATGCTAGTGCAATCTATAATATTTCCTATAATTGACTATGGTGATGTGTGCTTTTACGATCTGAACGCTGACCTTCTTAACAAACTTGACAGATTACTCAACAATTGCATTCGATTTGTTTTTAATTTTCGTAAGTATGACCGTGTATCGAGCCATAGTTCAGAGCTTAATTGGTTGCCCATACGCCAGCGTCGGAGTTTGCGGGCTCTGACAATTCTGTATTCTATTCTATTTTCTCCCAACACTCCCTCTTACTTAACTCAATATTTTCAGTTTTTATGCTCTAATCATGACCTTAATCTTCGCTCTTTTAATAATCTTATTCTTTGCTGTCCTGTCCATACTTCCGGTCTAGTACATTCATCTTTCTATATCCAATCTATTCTATGGAATGCGTTTCTTTATGAAATTATGATGTCATCTAACCGTTTCAGTTTTAAAGTCAAGGTACGTTGGCTTTATCAGTGTCATTTAGTAGAATTATCTGTTTAATGCTGTATTTTGTACTTAATATTGACTAATTATAATTTTATTTATTGTATTGATATTTATGTATGATGTTGTTATCTGTATGTATTGTATATGTGTAGTATATATGTATTATATATTTATTATATATATATTATATTTTGGTGTTGATATTTTATTTATATATTGTGATATTAAATAGGTTAAACATAATTTCATAAATCCCTTACCTTTTACACCTACCAACATTTATCTCTGCATCACCTAATGGTGACTGGCAGAGAATGCCTTAGGCATTAAGTCCGCCATTGCGTATTAAACGCATAATGTGTAAATAAATAAATAAAATACCGCATTTATATTTTGTGTTATGATGGTGTTATTTAAGTTTAAAAAGACTATCACACATCAAACAAAAAAAAACGAGGATTGAGAAGCTAGGAAAACGTCTTATGGAGTAACCATTCCATGTTTAACCTTGCTAGCTATCCTAGCTAAGCCTATATCACTTCAGTAGATGCACCAATATTATTAAAATTCAAAAAATATCACTATACAGCCTGTAACAGTTGTTGGGTCAGTGACTTCGAACTCTGAAACCATAAGAGATAGAGAAATATGTTCTAAAGCTCCATGACATAGATTTAAATATAATAAAAACTGTATTCATAGGTTTTCAAAAGAAACTTATACGCACGTCGGGAATCGAACCTAATCGAATCAAGACGAGCGCACAGCACGGCCGTACCATACTTTTCTCGAAGCGAATTACGGCACTTTTGACCCCTCTGTAACTTCGTTGTGTATAAAGCAAGAAGTTTGAATTGTTTTAGAGACCAATAGGACATACTATAACGAGCTATATTGCAATTATACATAATAATTATACCTTATAGTTTTCGAATTATCGCAAGTCAAAGTTCTTTAATTTTGTCACTGATAATACACTCACCGATCATCAAAATTGTAAGGTAATTCTACAAGTCTTACAAACTTCAAATTTTGAATTTTAGTTAGCATTTAAAGGAAGGAAAAATTGGAAAATTTCGAAATTTCATTACATATTTCTTAAAACAAAAAAACATGCCATCACGTTTGTATTCACCGAAGGGTTAGGCAGAGGTGTACACTAATGTACACCCACAATTCGCCGAGTATGTTTTTAGGTCCTATGTAATAGAGGGCGAGCCTATTGCCATTAATCGGGCACGAAGCCAAACTCCGAGCTTCTACTGAGAATTTCATAGGAAAAACCCAATAATACTTTGCTCGACCTGGGAACCGAACCCAGGAAAAATAATGATTATTAAAAATTACGTTCAACTAACACATCGCGCTTGTACGCATGTTTGGTTTACGCGGTTGGAGGAGGCAGCACTTGGCGATGCTGATGGGATGGACTGCGGGCGGAGGGGAGTGCAGCCACCAAAGCAAGTCTACTGACCTACGGTTATGTATCCGAACTTAAAGCGGCTGCCACTTTGTATATTGGTGCTTTAAGAAAATCAGGAAGACGGACAAGATATATTGCCTGAGAAAAAAAAAGAGGATGCCTTACAAAAATAAATGAGGTCTATTAAAACCATAAGAAGTAAAAAATGCCAAGCTTCGTAACGCAGTTCTTGTGCAACTACAAAAAGTTGTGAGATCTCATGGAGAACCAAATCATTTATTTTAGTTAGTGTCTATGGAAGCACCTATTCAACTTTGTTATAAATTGTTTTCTAATTAATTACTTATCAACATTTATAGTCAACATATCAATACTAGACAGATTTATTTCTGTAATAATTATAATGACTTGGCATTTGAACGGCACCGTAATTATATAAGAATAAATGTACTATTTCGACTACTTAGTAAATCTAAACAGTGGATCTAAGAATAAAGTGTTTTAATTTGTAGAATATGATGCCGTTCAATATTGTAAATTCATTATAATTATTATATCTTGACGTTCATGGTTACTGTTCCGCTTCTTAGGGTTTTAGCGTAAAGTTATATAAAACCTAGCACGTTCAAACAATCTATTGATTTTTATAATATTAGTATACAGATTGACGTGCTTACACTTCTACACTGCCTCGGTAACTTAAGTCATTTATTACGCAAAGGTATACAACATAAATTAAAAATTTATTCATTAAGAACATTCCATTGAGCCCAAGCACGATATTTCTACTGTAAGTTGGTGAGGAAATAGGTATGCTACAGATTTCAGATTATGCTGCAGCATTAAGGTCAAGGTTGCCTTGTTTACCAAATACCAAATTACGATTCAATTTTTTTCTTATCATATCTAAGAAAACTGTCGATCAAGTAACTTTTCGAACAAATAAAAAAAACTAAATGGAAATCGGTTCAGCCGTTTGGGAACCACGATACAGAGTTTAAAGTTATAATATAAATGGGGTATGGTTTATGGAGTTTAAAAATTGGTATGAACTGTGTATAGGCAATGCCAGGCAATTTTGTACCTACCTGAACGGCACGTCTTCTACCGAAAGTTCACCATCTCGTCCATGCCATGAAGAATTGGCTAGTCCGCGTAGATGAGCACGCTCAGATTTCAAATAGTACGGCAACACATCTTTATACGACCTAATGAAAAATATAAGAATATCATTTCTTACTTGATTTTTAATTGAATTTCCCTAAAAATAAAAAGGATTCCGGTAAAAGATTCTTAAAATTTTCTTTTACCTAAAATTGTTATAGACCTTTTTTATACATATTATAACTGTTTAATTGATTTTATTTTTGATTAGAAATTAATATAAAATATGAGATCATTTGTGGTACCTCTGTGTGGATTTGTTAAATCTTAGACTTCAGTCTGAATTTCCTTTAGATTAAATTAATTTTCCTTTTTATTTTCAGGTACAATGAAGCCTACGTGACCCACCCATACACGATAAGTTCTCTTGAGTAGTTTTAGTAATATTTGAGGGCTAATTGTGTACATGGCAATATAATTATAAATTAAGCGTAACTTGTTAAGTGTACTTAAAAGCTAATGCTTCATACATTTAAGTACTAATACATTAGGGCGGCCACCCCCAAGTTCAGTGAAGCCGTAAAAGCCGTCACAGACTCCAGGGCCCCTAAGCCTAACAGTATAGTCAGTTCAAAAAAAAAAAGAAAAAAGGGCGGCCAAAAAAAATGGTAATTATTTTGACTTCCAAATCGAATATACGTTAATAGAACAATAAATATCTGCATCAGCAACAATCCTAGTTTATACTATATTATCTTTACCATCCAACGTTCCCGTCCGCTGCGATCCTGTCCCAGTCTTCCGGGAGGCCCCTCGTGTATATCATGTAGTTAATGACGCTCGATCCACCCACTGCTTTACCTCTTGGCCAGAAACATCTTCCATCAGCCATGCCTGTAAGGATCAAAACATTTTTTATATTTGAACTAGCTGGTGCTTGATGTGTCTTTACTCTTCGCCGGGCTTATTTTTGTAAAAATTGAATATGTCATAGTCTATAATACTGTATAGCAAATTATGGAATCATTAGGAACACATTCGCGACGAGTAGCAACGGATAGCTGCGCGTGTCCACAAGTTGTTTTCTTGAAAAGAACCCTATTTGGTGATAGGCAAGAACGAAATCAGAAGTGTTTTTAGTTCTGATTTACGGCGAGTGCGCTGCGAGTATAGAGTTGTTTTATAGAATGAAGTGGCAGGACGATAATATGTAATCGTCGCGATAAACTCGTTCTTGGAGATGGCGCTGTATTAATCTATTCTATGGATGGCGCATAAGTCACAGCAGCTGTCAAGAAGCAAGTTGTCCAGCCTGAGAAATGTTTAGTATTGTGTGTATTGATTGCTGTTATGATAAACAGATGGCGTTCGCATTGCTGTGAAATAATATAACATGTAGTGCTTTAATGTCCAACAGATGTCGCTGTTTTCGAATACAACGTTGTGTAAAAATTTGAATGAAATCGGTGCAGATTTGGAAGATTTAAGATTTTTAACAGACAACATTAACATTTTTATTTATACTACTATAGATTTATTTTTGTTAAGTCAATTCTACAAGTTCAAAATAATATCCCTATTGTAAGGTTTAAGATAATATAGATACTGATCAAAATACCGACTCTACTCAAAAATTAGGCCATAACAAGGCGTTATGAATGATAAAACTAATCATAAGTTTAAAACATCAATCTACAGGGAATATTAGACTATAACAATGTTTTTTTTTTCAATAAGGATAAACGACGGATTTCGGACAGTGAATGATGGCCTTTTTTTATCGTACTGTATCACGTTTTCGTTCTCAACCAACCACTCTGTGGAACCAGCTGTCGTCTGGGGTCTTTCCGAGCCGTTATGACCTGGTGATCTTCAAGAAGAGTGCTTATTCTTCCCTAAAAGGCCGGCAACGCATCTGCGAACCCTGTGCTGTTGCGGATGTTTGTGGGCGGTGGTGAACACTTTCCATCAGGTGCGCACCACCTGCCCGTTTGCCCCCTTTTTATCATAAAAAAGGTACAAAATAACTTAGCGAGATATAGAGAAATATTATTATCACTCTTATGATATTAGCTTGACTTGTATGTATTGTATAACAACTTAAATTAACTTACATTTTTAAAATGAATTAATGACTGGGAATAAAAAAATTAAGAAACAGATCACTTCATCACTTCGGATCACTGACGGGCACCTCACGATTTTTTACATATGTTATGTTATGTATATGTTTTTGCCCGTTAGTATATTCTTATTTTCAGCTTATTTAAAACAATATTTTTTTACTTTTTAGTTCATTTTGTTATGGACCGTTTTTATGTTTATTTTAAACAATTTTTTTTTTATCACAGTGTAAACCTTTTCCTGGAAATTTAAATGTTTCGACATTGTAATTTCAAATCAACTTTGTTTATAACACACTCAGATCTGCAAGGTGTCTTTTAATACGCTTTTTATTAACTTCACTTGTAACTAACAAACAATGTAATCATTATAAGTCAATTAACTATTTCTGATTGTCGTAACGAACTGAAACTTTGTATGTATTTGGTATTATAACCTATTTGGTTGCTGTAGTTACGTTGATTTACCATTTACAATAAACGGAAGATCACTGACTTGCAAGATACAGGTGTATACCTAGTTCGTAGGTCAGAGATTCCACTTTTTTTTTTAAATTTTGAACCGCGCCATTATAATCTTGTGTTATAATTTAAAAATATGCCATTTGTTATCTTAGTTGTTTGATGTGTAATGTGTGTAATAAGTTTTTATATGTAGTTCTGATGACAGAACTACAATTTGCTATCTTGGAGCTAATCTGATAATGGAGCCAGGAGGTGGATAGTTCAACTCTTCAGTGGCTACTAGCAAACCCATCGAGTTTAGACTCATATGATTTATTTTGACGAGTCCTCTGTAGACTGAGCTTGGTAATGAGGTTCTGGTGAGGCCAGGTAACGGTGGGCCGGGAGATGTTTTATATTTTTTATTGCGTGATAATAGCGTGTTATTTAGTTTTTTTTAACCACATACTTTAATTTAACCATTAAACATATAAACTATGTAATTTTTCAGTGTTAACATACATATACAAATTTTATCAAATATGTTAAACAATAGATAAACGATAGGCGATAGAAAACCATTCTCTCTCTCTCTCTTTCACTCTCTTTTCTGTACGATTACATCTATGAAAGTAGAAATACTATTATAAAAATACTAACCTACACAAATTCCGGTCTGTTCTTCCATGAAATACGGCCAAACATAATGTGTTTGTTGAAACACAGGCGCTAGTATCGGCACATCTGTAAGCACGGATTCGCCGCGACCGGCTTCCAGCAATAACACTGAGGCTTGACGACCTTCGCTCAGTCGAGAAGCTAAAACACTTCCAGCTGATCCCGCACCGACAACTATAAAATCGTATTCTGCCAAAGGGCCTTTAAATCCTGAAATATAAAAACTTTGGTGATCTAATCTTTAGGCAATTTGGTCTTTCTTGTATTTGAATAGATAAAAACTAAAGGCTTTATTTGTGATTGTTTGCTTGAGTAATACAAGTTTTATTATGATAAATAGTTTTAGAAATATGTTCTAGGTAACATATACTTTGGTCTTGTTCTTTAACGAGTAAATAACCGAGCGGCCGAGCCTAATTTGAAAAAAAAACTCAGATCTAGTTAAAAAAAACATTATCTTTGCTTTTATCTTCACGTGTACTGACATTCCGTATGGTTAAAATATTGTTTCTTTTATGTATTTTTTATACAATGTCTTTACCGAATTATTGACGTATCTTCTGTCGCCACCGGAACCGGTCAGCCGATGGTTTTACTGACAATCACATGGACATATTAGTTCCAGCAGTCACCCTTGAGGGCCCGTGGAGTGAATTAGAATGAATATTATTTTCAGAATTTTAGTAGTTCTTATTTGAGTGTTTTATAGTTCGATTTTCTCATTGATATTTTAGATTACGTTCTGCCTTAAGTATTAGTACTCTTAAATATTCCAATGCAATGAAACACATACACTAAACTACGAATTTGGGAAAAATCCCACGTGACATTAGAGGGAAGGGGATGGAGGGATCAAACCCAAATCGCCAAAATCATCTCACGTAATTAATGGACGCCCCTTAACAGATTTCAACGATTTAAAAGATTAAAAAATGATCCAAGGATTTGGTTCAAGCCGCCCTTAGAATTTTCTTAAATGTATCTATACAATACAATTAATAATATTGAAGTGTCTGTAATGTCAAAATAACAGCTTTTTACTAAATGCATATGAAAATACGACACCTATAACAAAAAAACCAATTTTGAAAATTTTCTGTTGTCTGTTTGTTCCTGGTAATCTCCGAAATGGTTGCACCGATTTTGACGGGACTTTCACTGGTAGATGGGTGATGTTACAAGGAGTGACTTAGGCTACTTAAAAAGAGTTACGGCTCCGCACCAATAAAAAAGAACGTCATGGTGAAACGAATCGAGCGCTTAATTAGCTTACGCTGAATAAACTATAGGAGATACAATAAATTAGTGTACTGCATAATTGTAGACATTAATAAGACCGACAAAAAAGTTAGCGAGAGTATACATCTATCTTCTAAAAAACACCCACAATAAGCATTTTTGTCTTTAAAATTGCTGAGAGTGCGGTAGCAAGATTTGCGCGGGTGCCTGATCGAATGGCTTTCTATAATAGTCCACGTGAGCGAAATCGCGGGCAGAGATAGTCTATTAATAAAACAGTAAATGAGTTCGTCCACACTCACAATAAGTTTGTTTTAACCCAAGATGTCAAGTTAAAAGTTAACCCTAAAATGTATAGTGATGTATCAATAATGATGTAATAAACAATTTGAAAAAAAAAAACATTCTAACTATAATTTATTTTTCTTAATTTTTAAATACATGATTTTTTTTCTTTTTCACTAAAAAAATTAAAAGAAAAAGTTATAAAGGCCTATCAATATATACGCATAGCTTTTTTTACATAAACTTATGTTACTTATGTTAGAGTTAAACTTGCATTTAATTTATTAATTTTAATTCATTTAAAGGTTAATAAAAGCAGTTATTAGAAATAATTAGAAGAATGTTATTATGATAAATATTACTGTATTAATACAATATACAAACTAAATATTTGACTAACATTTATCTATTATTTCTACTCACCCTTGGGTAATTCGTATTTGTCTCTCAAAAAAGAAAATACATCTTCTTCAGCACTATTGAACTGGAACTGCGGAGTCTTCATCATAACATCAATGATCCGACTATTAACTCGTGTATCAGCTCTTTTTTCCCTTACATAGTTAGCGCAAGAATTATCACAAGTTCTAGGAATCGCATATTCAGCTTCATCAACTGTTACAGTAGCTTCATCATCTTGATCACTATACCCTATGCGGTTATTACTGAATATAAATAAAATGAGCAATAATAAATTATTCATATTTCTATTTGTTGCTGATCTAACTTGTCCAGTGTACAGTGTTGTTGTGAGTCTTTTTAATATATGTATAAAGGAAATAAATATGTATGTACGACCGGTCTAACTACTACCGCTATATATTTTTATACCCATTTGAAGAGCTTTGAACCCGAGGTTAATATTCACAGGGTTGTTAACATTGTGGACTTGATTGGTTGTGAACTGCGGGATTTATTGACTTGTCTTGTTTAGTTCAACTAGTTTCTAATTATAAATCTTTTTTGTATTTGTTATATAATGTATAATAGAAGTTTGAAAAAAAAATACAGTTAATTTTACATCCATACTAATAATAGGTCTTTACCTATGAAATTGCCGTTCTGCAGTACTGGCCATTTCAAATCAAAATAATTTTTGTTTGACTAAGAATTCTAATGTCAAATTAATTTTATTTTAAAAACATGGAATTCTTTTTCCAAAAGTATTCATTTGTTAATTGATTAGTGTTACATTTTCATCGCATTTCAATCTTTTTTGTCATCATGGATACGTTAAAAATTCGAGTAATTATGGAATATGAGTACCGTCGTGGCAGCAACGCGGCACAAGCGGCTCGCAACGTCAACGACGTTTACGGAGCTAACACTACAAACCAACGCACCACCTGTTATTGGTTTGCTCGCTTCCGTTCTGGGAATTTCGACCTGAAAAATGAACCTCGCGGTCGTCCGAAGACTTTGGTCGAAAATGACGAATTAAAGGCGATTGTGGAAGCTGATGATACACAATCTACGGCTGAATTAGCAGCAGCTTTCGACGTTAGCGTCAAAACAATATTGGTCCATTTGCGTTAAATTGGCAAGGTAAAAAAGCTTGACAAATGGGTGCCCCACGAACTCAATGATCGCCAGCGCGAAGTACGCGTCGAGACGTGCCTTGCACTGCTCAGCAGACACACAAATGAAGGAAGTTTGAACCGCATTGTTACCTGCGATGGAAAATGGATTCTGTTTGATAACCGCAAGCGTTCAGCAAGTTGGTTGGATCCTGGTTCAGCACCTACTCAATGCCCTAAACGAAAACTTACCCCTAGAAAAGTGATAGTCACTGTTTGGTGGTCTAGCGCCGGTGTGATTCATCACAGCTTCTTACCAAACGGGGTGAGCATTACTGCAGATGTGTACTATGAATAACTGAACACAATGATGGAGAAGCTGGCTCATCTCCAACCAGCCTTGGTCAATCGCTCGTCTCTGCTGCTCCTGCACGACCTCATACTGCACAGCAGACGGTCTCCAAGTTGCAAGAACTGGGGTTGGAAGTTCTCCGTCATCCGCCCTACTCACCAGACTTTGCGCCTACAGACTACTACTTTTTCCAGAATTTGGATAAGTTCTTGGCAGGAAAAAAATTCAATACCCGAGAGGCAGTACAAAATGCTTTTGAAGAAATTGTTGCCTCCCGTCCAGCTGATTTCCTTAAAAAGGACATCAATAAACTGCCACTGCGCTGGCAAAGATGCATTGATTGCATGGGTGATTACTTCGATTAATACAAATAAAAAATACATGAAAAAAATTATTTTCAATTTTTTCATACAAAACGGCAATTTCATAAGTAAAGACCAAATATTAGTAATAGTCCGAATAAGGTATTTAGGAAAAAAAAATTGAAAAATTGCCCAGAGCATTGGAATATTCTGGAAAAACTGAAATTGCTTTTTTATTGGATGTTTTTATGAACTCAAAAACCCACATAGTCCGGGAGCTACGGGAGCTTTTTCATGAGTAGCAGTATACATAGTAGGACATGATTTTGATAATATTTTATATATTGCTTAATGATAAACCGAGCGTCAGATCGCGCGACCTCACTTAGTTATGGTGTAGGAGGCTGACGAAGATGTAAAAAAATATTATCGAAATTGTAGCAGTATACATGCTACAAATTATCATATTACTTTTTTATAATTTTAATTTAAGAAAAATAATCCTCCGATCTCGATATGCTGATAAAGTCGTCGGAAAATTATAAAAATGAAGTAGTAGTATACAATCTGATATTGATAGTGGTTGTTATTTATGATTAATATAACAAGAAAAAGATCGTCAAACTGCATGATAGTGCTTAAAAGTTCGTAAAGGGCCTGTAGAGTGTAGGGCAGTGTTTAAAGCATTGAACGCGCATCGTCTTTTGCGGTCTAACTGACCGAATTTCATTATACAATGAAATGGTGTAAAATAATTAAACAAAATATTATATGTGGTACATGAGAATAACAGTGACAGACAATTAAACGCTTGCATAAACTAGCGGTGTGCTCGCGGCTCCACACAGGTTTTACGCATTAATTATTTTCATCCCGTATTTTTATTTCAACTCACGTTATTGAAAATTTATATAGCCTATCAAATGAGAAATGATATGTACATCCCGTGTACAAATTTCATCAAAATCAGTAGAAAATGAGTAAAAATTTTGAGTGTGGTGATCATTGCCCTTTTTAATAGACGTCTATCAGGAAATTTGAAAAAATAACTAAGTACATGTATAGACAGAACTGCAGATTTTTTTATATAGATATCGATAATGTTAAATTGTATAATTAGGATACAGAGACTCTGCACTTGCAATCACTAGCTACCAACAGTTATCATTACACTGCAACACCAAATACGCGCACATCGCACAGGTATATAGGTTCTGTTAGGGACCTTTTTTTTTGGCTAGTTAGACTTAGACCAAATTGCCAAATTACCAAATGCATATACACATGTTTCTTCCTTCCTCCCAGAATGCAGGACCACGTATATATGTATAGTTAGTTATATCGAATTTTACGGATAGGGAATTAGTTAGATCGCGATTTATTTGCACGTACGGCAACAGCCCAAGCCGAGGTTCAGCCACTTTGGCATCCTTGAGCTTATTGCCTCGCTTTCGTGACTAAGTGCCTCCGCGTTGTCCCCCAAGCCCGGTGAAGCTGTCAAAGCCTCTAATGGCTCCATTTAAGGCTGACCGTATAACATAAAAAAATATTTAATTATTCTAAAAGTATAATTAGCCCTATAGCTCTCACGTTGTACACAGAATATAAACAAATTAACGACTGTCATTTTGGTTGAAAATATTTATTTTTGTAATGAATAATTATTAACTATTTTTTTTTTTAAACCAAAACATCACTTTTAAATCATTTGTTCATTTTTCGTCAATAGTGGGAAACAAATACTTTAAAACTATGTTTGAATACAGATTTTTATTTATGACGATTTGTTTTCACTCCAAGTAAATTTTATCAAGTCTGCCGCTTTTTCACCAATCATCATTGCAGGAGCATGTGTATGAGCTGAAATGGTTTGTGGAATCACACTAGAATCCACAACACGAAGGCGTTTGACACCATAAACACGTAATTCTGGATCAATTACTGCTAGTGGATCGTCTTCTGGTCCCATGCGGCAGGTTGCTATCTGATGGTGTAGCGTAGCTGTTAGTGTGCGAATTGCACATTCCCAATATTCGTCTGAATCGAAGACTACGTTTTTACATGTTGGATACTCCGCTTTGTGTATCTTCGTACCGAACTGCTGGAAGGGAGGTGTTGCCGCCATTTCTTGTATGTGGCGAATTGCAGCTATAAATGTCGCCGTGTCGCTTGGTACCGTTAAGTAATTACCGTACATTAAAGGGTGACTAAACGGGTTGTTATTTTTCAATTCAATCCGACCTACAGACTTTGGGTGCAGTAACATTGGGATTGTGCTCCACGTGTCTTTAGCGACTTTATCTATTGTACCAAATGCTTCATCAAATACTTCGTCGCGAATTCGCATTCCTTTACGAATAGCTTTACTACCACCCGGTCCACCATCAGCAGTAATCGAAGCACCGATACTAAGTAACTCAATATCGGGTACAGGTTCAGTGTCATCAGAAACTGGCGTCTTTATGTAACCGATACCTTCAACGCCTCCAGGTGTAGTGAGCAGACTGACATCGTTACGGAGCCATTTCACGATGTTTGTTAAGTCTATATTTTTTTCGTGAAAACTGACTCCAGTGGTATTTAGTTCAAATATGAGTCCAGGAAAACATATGTGGTCATATAAGGTGGTTCCGACGGGTAGATTTTTCAATGTCGGTATTCCTACTGAACTTAAATGTTTCTTTGGTCCTATTCCCGATAACATAAGAAGTTGTGGTGATGCTATCGGTCCTGCTGATAAAATTACTTCTCTGCGTGCTCTCACCGTATATTTAAGTCTATTTCTGACATACTCTACTCCGTAGGCTGTCATCGACTGAGGATCTATTAAAACTTTGGTAACTCTACTTTCAGGTAAAATATGCAAGTTTTGTCGCTTTTTTTGTTTGTGCAGAAAAGCTTTTGCTGCGCTAACACGATGACCATTTTCCATCACTACTTGAACTCGACCAAATCCTAGTTGTTCTGGTGAGTTATAATCTATTGTTGGATGTCCAAGTAAATTTCCAGCTTCCAGAAAGGCTTTAATTAATTTTGTTCTGGAATAATAATAAAAATCAATGAAATTTTATAAATATAATATTTAATTTTCAAGATGTACAATAATTAACATTTATTTTTTCATGTCGTTGACATAAGCTTAGGGTAAATAGTTTTAGAGTTGTTTTAATCGTAATTAAGTAGCACCTAAAATAACAACCAGTAGAAGTTTTCCCTTGTTTACCATAGATATTACTTATACATATATTAATTTAGAGTTCCTAACGTACGTTACCCAATTTTGTCAAATCTTCAGTGATGTAAGAACTCGACTAACATTTTTACATACATCTTAGTATACTTTTTTTCTTTTTCTGGCCTTTGGCATAAAAAAAAACAAACGAATGATTCGATGCATAAAGTTAGTTACTAAGGCTATAAAGCGGTTTCTGTTTGTGAAAGCTATGGTGTCATTACAGAATTGATTGGCAGTATGCCCGCGACTTCGCACGCGTTTGTTTAGGGAAGATCAAACCAACGCGTTCGACTTGCGGTCGTGGTGGCGATCTAACTTGCGGGCAAGCGTCATTCACACTAAGTACCCGATCTACGCGTTCAGTTTATCCGAGTCTGGCAATAAATTTACGACGGGCTCGTGGTGCAATGGCTGTAATACAAATACAAGGTGTCCTGAAAGGGTATCGGGTATTTGTTTTCGCGCCATATTCGAAACGGGGCGTCTAAAGGGTGCGGGGAGGGGTTCGTGGCGTCCGCCATTTTGTGGAGTTTTAGTCACGATGGAACAGTACTCGGGGACGCATCGCGCATTTTGCGTACGAGCGTATTATCGTAATGGTGATTCAATAGTGACTGCTCAACGTCTCTATCGTGCGGAATATCGTATACGCCACGCGCCAAGTGACGATAGCATTAGGAAATGGATCAGGATGTTCGAGAATACAGGTGCGACAGTTAAAATTCAAAACTCTGGTCGTCCTCGTTCAGTTCGCGATGAAGAAACAATTGAAAAAGTTGAGGCGTCGGTTCGTCAAAATCCGTCTTTATCCATCCGAAAGCGAAGCCAAGCGTTGAACATCAAAAAATCGTCTTTACATTCGATTTTAAAGAAAGACTTACATCTAAAAGCCTATAAAATTCAATTGGTTCAAGAATTGAAGGATACGGACTATGCTAATCGACTGAATTTTGCGAACGAAATGCTGCAGCGATTTAACAACTTTAACAACATACTGTTCAGTGACGAAGCAAATTTTCACCTGAATGGTCATGTTAATAAGCAGAATTGTCGGTACTGGGCAGTGGAGAATCCGAGGCGAAAGCATGAACGACCCCTGCATAGCCCAAAGGTCGTTATTTGGGCCGCTATGTCTGCTAAAGGCATAATTGGTCCTTATTTTCATGAAGATCAACGAGGCCGAGCAATTAATGTGAATAGTGACCGTTATTGCGAAATTTTTTGGTCCCAGAGTTGCAGGAGTTTGCAGGTTTCAACTCAAGAACGTGGTTCCAGCAAGATGGGGCCACTTGCCATACCTCAAATGACTCAATGGAAGTTGTTAACGAATTATTCCCTAATAAAGTCATTTCGCGAAGGGGTAAAATCAACTGGCCTCCCAGAAGCCCCGACCTTAGCCCGCTTGACTATTTTGCATGGGGATACCTTAAAAGTAAGGTTTATCAAAACAATCCGACGAATCTAACCCAGTTAAAGCAAAGCATCAGGTCAGAAATGGCAGCAATATCGATAGCTATGTGTCAACGTGTTATCGCCAATCTTCGTTTCCGTTTAGAAGAGTGCCAGCAACGTAACGGTCAAAATTTGGATAACATCATCTTTTCCAAATAATTCTCCAATTCATATGCTAATAATAAACAATAAACTTTTTTATTGCATACAAATAATTTTTGTTTCATTGAACTTACAAATACCCGATACCCTTTCTGGACACCTTGTACAATTGTTTAATTTGATCGCTACCGTGCACGCCACCGCGACCGCAAGCTGAACGCGTTGGTTCATACGAACCTTTACGGAGTAATTATTTTAATCCCGTAATTTTATTTTTACTTATATTATTGACAATTCATATAACCTATCAGTTAAGGAATGACGTATCCTTCCCGTGTACAATTTTCATCGAAATTGGTTGAGAATTATCAAAATTGTTTGTTTGGACAAAGCGGTTGAGAATAGAATATATAAATTTGTGTTTTTTTATTCAGCTTTAAAAATATTTTGGTAATCCATATAGCCTATCAATTATGGAATGATTTATGTTTCCTGTATATAACATTCTATCAAAATCGCTTAAGAATTAAGAATTTTTTAATTTTATGGAACTTCTGTTTTTTAAGATTCCAAAAAGTGTTATTACAATTTCACATAGCCCATTATTCATACAATGACTTTTATACATACATGTAAAAAATTTCATCAAATTTGTCAAGAATCAACGAAAATATATTGTTTTAGATTTTTTTACGATTTGAAAGTGTTTCGTTTTTATTTAACTTTTTAATTTTGACTTTCAGCCTATGGAGGCAGTTTTGCCAGTATCAAGTGCGACAAATATACGTTATATAATTTAGTTGCCAAATGTTCGGTGTACTGTAGAATAACCCATAAAAAGAACACATTGACACAACATAAAAAGTAATGTTGAAATTTCTTATACCCTATCAATTGACCAGTGACATAAGCATCCTGTTCACCAAAAGAATCGGTCAAGCCGTTTTCAAGTTAAATCCGGATATACGAACAGGGGAAAAATAATTAATGGCATATTCGTGATCAGTATCCTTCACATAGTATATATCGTGAAATTTGGAAAAAATACATGTACCGACAGAACTACAGATTTATCAATACAGATTATTACCTCGTAGGTACAAATTGTACAGAAACTTCTCCAGTGCGACTTCTGAACGGAGCGTCTTCGTATCCGTCTAATTGAGCATTTTCAGATTTCATGTAATATTTGAGCACCTCGTCGTAAGACCTGAAATGTAGTTAATATTATTATATACATATCACATCACATCATAATATTATAAATTATTTCTGAACGGTGTTTTATCTTTACAATGCCATATCTGCGTTAATTATTCGTAAAAATTAATGATGCGAACATCATTTTAAAGCTAATGTTCCCCATTATTGACGAAACATAGACAAATAAATTATTTCATTAGGAATGCCATCTAATGCAAATATATTCAAGGCTCCATCTATTAACAATTTTCTTAACTAATATGAAAGCTGTTAGACATTAGGCATAAATAAAGACAAGTAAGCATCATATTAAAATACCATCCATAATTCCCCTGGGCGGCGATCCGATCCCACTCTTGTGGCCTTCCTCTCGTGTATATCATGTAGTTGATGACACTTGTCCCGCCGACGGCACGTCCTCGTGGCCAAAAACAACGTTCGTTGGTCATGCCTAGAATATATTATTATCTTCCTTTATTGTTTTTAAAAATACATATACGAAAATGCAATGCGGGACAGAATAATAATTATAACTTTAAAATATCTTACTGACATAGTTTCAGTCACAGCGAGCTACGACCAATAATTAATCTATGGCTTCAATCTATATATTAATACGTGAGGAGAAAACTTGGACACCTTTTTAAGCATATTGTACGCAATAAGGAATGTGAGATTTGACGTGGTTAAAATTTATATAGAGATGGAGTGCAGAAAGCTATAATTTACATATACATAATATGTGTTACTAATACATTAAATAAAATAAAATAATATTACGACAATTGCCTTTGAACTTAGACCCACCAAAACATTGAGATTGACACTCAGTGAAAATAACAGCAAGTGATATAATATTCATTATTTACGTCCATACTGCAAATGTTTTAAAACAGATAATACTATAATCAAAAAGTTGCTGGTCGAATTTAGACCATTGAGCGACCGCTAGTGTTAATTAAATGTACGAAACTTTCAGGGGCAGTTAAATAGATATTGTCGATGTAATGTTATGCAATATAAATAAAGTAACACTTGTTTCATGATGATTAAAATTTGGCCTGATAGTAAATCTATAAGATCTTGCGTATTCAGCGTATTAAAAAAAACCTATAGCACGTTGATTAAAACCACAGAATCCTGATTATATTTTAGAATTTTTGTTACCAATATTTCCAGAAATTTTGGAAGTTTTATGTATCTTTTAGATCTTTCTTATAAAATACACACTGGATTTTAATGTGGTTTTCACTAAAATTTAGAGATTTTTTTACGGAAGGTTTATATATATACAATACATTTCCATTTAAATGAATCCCGTAGAAGATATCACGAATTCAAAATTATTCGCGACCTCGTACATAGCAGTCGCGTTTAGGACCACTAGGCTAAAGAGGCAGTTATGAAGTTATGAACTGTCAATATTAAAGCGATAAACTCTAAATCAGACTTTTTATAATATAAAATGCATAACTTTGTAAATTGTACCCGCGCGAAGCTAGGGCGGATCGCTAGTGTAGTATCAGTTCGGAATTTTCATTGCTATAATTAATGCAGTTCTAGTGCTCATTTCATTTTGAAATCATAATTTAATTCATTGGTAAAGCGAGGAACATTAAGTTATTATGAAAATCAAAGTTTGTATATATTATTATCTTAGACAGATTTAATAATATCTAATTTTCTATATGAGAATAAAGCTTTTTTTCTAGCTCATAAGTCACTATTTTTTCTAGAACTCAAAAAGGATTTCAAGTATATCAAGTGTACGAAAGGAATTTAAAGATTACCTTTGCATACACCCGGCTGAGGCTGCATATAATACTGCCAGGAATACTCAGTTGACTGGAAGTAAGGTGCCACGCCGGGTACGTCTGTTAGCAACATTTCAGGTTTACCGGCTTCCAACAGTAGGACTTTAGTATCTCTGTCTTCAGTGAGTCGCGAAGCCAAGACGCAACCCGCTGAACCCGCGCCAACTATGATAAAATCGTACTCTGCTAATGGATTTTGTAGACCTGTAAATTTATAGATATGTTGGTTTCATACAAAAAACTTCCGTTATATATCGATGTATCCGGTTTGAGTTATATTGTTGCGGAAGTTGTTTCGGCACGTCATGTAAATGATTGGAAAGGAAAGACGTTGAAAAGGGGATACCTCAACGGGGTTCCCATTTTAATTTAATGGGTATTGGATCTTACTTAGACTTATATACCCCATGTCTGTCCCTTATGTAATTTTAAAATACGCAAAGGATTTTAAAGCAGTTTTCACTAACATTAGATATTTTTTTATGGATGGCCTATTTAAACAATACATTCCTTTTAAGTTTTTGTATAGTAGAGAAAATTCAATTATTTGTAATGAAGTCGTCAAAAAATTATTTTCAGGTGCTTACACGGCTTACACTGAATAAACCTTATACCATACCATATGTCTATCGTACCCATAGAGATACATCAAATTTATGTTCTGAATAATTGTTGTTCTTCAAAAAGCCTAGAGACGAGGCCCCGAAGGCATATGTATATTTCCTACAGTTTACTCACAGTAACCATTTTTATCTTCGACATAATAATTAAAATATTGCGTTATTTGCGAAGCCATTTTCTCGAATTCAGTATGTATTATACTTTATTAAATTAAATTGTCATGTTGTTATTGTTTAAGTTATTTTTTCTCAAACCCGTGAGTTATAATACTACTTAAACTCCCAGACTTTTATAACAGTAAATTTTTCGAATAGGTCATTGCCATTTAATATGCTGATGGAAAAATATTATGGATTAGATTAGAACTAACGTTATAAATTATAATAGGACACAGTTATTTTCTTGTTATAGAGGGTAATAAATACTTTAAAAAACTTAAATATCATATATTATAACCAGTCCTTTATATTGAGATTCGCGGGGCGCCCGCGGTTCCGCACGCGTTTGATTATTCACAATTATTGACAATTCATAGTAGTCTGTCAATTGAGAAATGACATATTGTATTCCCATTTATAAAATTTCATCAAAGTCTTTTACTACTATTGTTTTTAAGACGTCTAAATGTATTGTTGACGATTCTTATAGCCTATCAATATTATGGAATGACGTATGCTTTCTGTAGTATATTGACTTTACAAGGTAATAAATATATTGACTTCAGCTCAAGCGCCTACAACAGTGTAAGTGGCAGTCAGACTGTGGTGCGGAGCGGTCGGATATGTGGGCGCGCCTGTTAAAACGCCATCTATCGATATAATTTAGGTCTTCAAAAATATAAATAATCGACGTATTAATTTCATTTAAATATTATTAGACATATTATAATTTTTTGAGACTAAGATTTGTTTAGTATTTACCTAATTCCTTAATAAATTCTGTTATATTATTATACTATCATATTATTATTTATAGATTCTTTCGACAAATCTGTGCTCAGCACCATATGGTCCCATGCAATAATAGTTACGAGGAGCGTTTAGAAAAGTTAAACTGTCTTTCTCTTCAAGCCAGACGTTCTGTTTGAAATATTATTTTTGTTAAAATACCGAATGACTTGGTTGACGGTCCGGATATTTTACAGAGAATTTCATTTAAGGTACCACGTCCAAATTCTAGATCTTGCACATATGTTCCTTTCGCTTGTAACTTCATACGTACTAACTTAGGCATGCAGTCTCCTGTATGGCGCATATCTAAAACATTTAATGAAATTTACGACCAAAGCCTTGACATATTCTTCAGTTCTTTGACCTCTCTTAAATCCTATATCTGTAAAATTCTCCAATTATGACATGATTGTTTGCTTTTAATTATTGTTATTATTTTTATCAACTTTGTTAACATAGTAGTACTATATTTAATCAATATTAACGTTTGAAAATTGTTGCATGCTGTGCTCGCCTGTAAGTGGAGTACTACATAATTATTGAGATTTATTCGTATAACTAAAATATAAACATGTATCATATATTGTTGCTCTGTTGGCGCGCCAAATAAATAAATAACTGTTAGAGCGCCCGATGCTACTTCCGATTAACTATAACCGATTAACGATTTAAATAATGTAAAGAAGTAATATTGAGAAATAGTAAAATGAGGTAATGTTTTAATTACATAATAATTCATCGTAAAATATATTAGAGATATTACAATTTTCTATGGCTAATATTAAATTGGTACTAGTAATTTCTTTATAAACAATTTAATCATGTTATCAATAACTCAATATCACAATGAATTAATTATTGTGGTTCGTAATGAATTTATATTGCCAATTTTTAATCGTTCAAACTAATTGTATAAATAAAGTGGTTTTTAATTATTTGTATTTAAGAAATGTTGATTATTTAAAAAAATGTTCAATGGAAATAGGTGGCGTCACCATCAGTACTGTTGTTTCCTTTAAAAATAAAAGGAACTTGTAAAGTTTATTAGACATAGTTATATCTATAGTATATAGTTTTAGTTATAATGTTTCTGTATTTATGTTGGGATTATTCTTTTGTGGAAATCTGTATTATTTGTAACTTTGCTAAATTAATGTATTACAATTCTAAAATACTTTTCTTAACTATTTTCGTATTTCCGGCCACTACTAGCGCCGACAGGCTACCGCCTTCTATCAGAAATAATAGTAAAAAATATGAATCTTTGTTTTAAATTGCCGTATAAATAAATAATTATTATTGTGGAAACGTTCGAAATACATAAGATTGATATTTAAACAACTGTAAAATTAAAATCGGTTAAGCATGAATAAAAGTTGTGTAATTTTTTTACGATTTCTAAAAGTATTATTGAAAGCTAATCGGTTGACCAATGCCATAAGTTTCCCGTGTAGAAAATTTCATAAGAATCGGTCGACCCGTTTTTGAGTTAAATCTGGACATACCAACAGACATATACATTTTTAAGGGCATGTTCTTGATAATCTTATATATATAAAAATCTCCGTGTCACGATGTATATTCGGGATACTTAAACTCCGAAACTGCTGTACCGATTATGATTAAATTTGATTAAATTTCTTAACTATGTGTAATATATAGTTTGAATAACGAAGAAAACGAAGTCTTTGTTGTATAATCTAAAAATTAAGAATATAATTTTTTTAAATACCTATAATTACTATGCAATGCGTATTTTATATTAATTTAAGAGTCATTACTAACGTGATAAAACAAATTTATTGTTTGAAACAGTTTTGATTTAGAAGTTTTAATTTAAGATCAACCAATTAATTTTAATATCCAAAAATAACAACTGTTTGCTTATAGTTTTGAGTTTTGACTTCTGTCGGCAGTCCTCATGACTGCTTTGTTTTTTTTTTAACAATTCATTTAACATGAATAAAATATTAATCAACCAATTTTTAAAACCCCTGTGTTACATATCGGAAAACAAAATTGTAAAGAGATACGGGTAAGTATTAAAATAGTGACTCGAACCTAATAGATTCCTGAAATCATAATAAATTCCACCCTAATATATACATTACATGTAATATATATAAATATTCAGAAAGTTACATAGTTAAATTTAAGCTATTATTTAAATCTTTAATTTAATTTAATTTAAATATCTCTTTAAATCTTCTTAAGCTACAACTATTTAAAATTACGTATAATTAAAACATTTACCTCCAGGCAGTGGATAGGAATCTCGCAGGAAATCAAAAATATCCCCAGGGTTTTTTGGTACGTAATTAATTGCCGCGGTTTTAAACATCGCATTTAAAATTGGACTTTGTGGATAGGAAAATGTTCTTCCACTTTCATTTGAAATTGATTGTTCACTATCACCACTGTCAACGATTTCCACGGTGACATCTTCATCATAGGCCAAGCTTCTAATAAAAAAAATAAAAAATGGTATAAAATATCTTTGCCGCATTCTTTTAGTGTATCTGTGTTTTCTATTTTCGAGTGGCGCGTGTAGTAGTATATACACGCTTTGTCGCTATGACTGCCGCTTACAATATGAGAGGTGTTTCACTAGGTAACCGAATGAACTGGAATGTACTATGAATGTTTTATATATAAAAATATACAACTAAGTTAAAGTTTACCGTTCTGTTGAAACCCGAAATGTCATAACAAATGTTACTACGAAAAAAATGATTTAAACTATATAAATAAGTAAGCAGTCATTTTTGAAATTTGATTTTTATTATTAACTGAACACTAATTATTGCTGTACCTAAATAGAAGTAAAGTTACAAGGATATTCAAACAAAAACAAATAATAGGAGAGACGAAATTTATATTATCTCTAATATCTAATTTACGAGTATACGTTTGTTCACATTAGCGTGAATTAACGGCTGGATGGATTCTAATGAAATTTGGCATATAAAGTGAGTAAATAGTATTTTCTTAAATGATTACTTAAACAAATAAGGATTGGTTCAAACGGCCTGCAAGGTCGCCAAGATTTAACTCCATTTGATTGTATCTTGTGCGGTTACATTAAAGGTGAAGTTTACATAATTAGCTACGAAATCTTTGTCGTTCTAACACCAGCTGTAGAGACCGTAGAGTGTTTAGAGTATTAAGGGTTAATGTATACATTACACCTACCTTAAATACATAAGTACTGATTTTTTCATGACATGATGGCGCTCCTTAAGATAAGTCGCCTCTGCTTATCAAGTATCGTATCGTAATAAAATAATAGTTTTTTTTTTAGTGATTGGGTTCGATTCCCGTCTCGTGTATAACTGTTTATTGAAAATCTATGAATGCAGTTTTTCTTATCTTTAAAATCAATGTCGTGATTCTTTCGAACATATTTCTATACTTCTTCACACTTATCCGACTTGTCTAACTCGCGCCTAACCCGGCAGGCTTGCCACATAAAACGAAACGTCGCGCCGCGTCCCGTCGCGTCGCGTCGTACCGACAACAATCACAACTGACATAATATGCTCGCGGCTTACTATCGACTTCTGCGGCATGCAGGCGGTGTAGCCGCATAGCAAAATCTCGTCGTCTGTGTCGCTGGAATAGCGTGTAGGAAGGAGCTCTTATAATTTTAGAGTTACCCATACTGACCCGTTGTAAAGTGGTTATAATAATAATGTGATTATTAGGAAAATTTTGTACCTTTTTTATTTTTGTAACAACTACATAAACACTGAAAGGAAAAAGCAATCAATTTAGAGACAAAAATTAAAAGCACTACAACAAAATATTTAAAAAAAAAACAAAAACAGAATCATTGTCTTCTCACAACCAAACATAAATAACATAGAGTAACCAATGTGTGTGTGTGTGTGTTTTTGTTGGTAACACGGTGTTGGCTGCAAAAAATATAACGGAGAAGCGAGCATCGAACTTACAAAAAAAGCAATTAATTACCTATGTACATGTTTATTTACACCTGTGTCTAATTTGCTACTTGTGGCTAATTTTAATTATCTACTTCGTATTTGATATAAGAATATCGCGTTTACTTCAAACCTGTCCACAAAATAATCGCACATCATTTTTGTTGTATTCTTGTATCTATTTAAAGTTAATCTCGCCATACGTTACTTTAAAATATGTAATTACAAATGAATAAGCTTATATTTTATAAAGTTTGGTACTCAGAGTTTATTCGAATCATTATATTATCACAAGTAATTATGCGTCAGAGGGCGATTCTTATCGCTTTGATACTTCTTGCTGGAAGATTAATTAATCTCTGTTCTGTTACTTATCTATTTATAAATCGTACACCCTACCAAGATATCAGTTGATATCTGATCTGTTGTAGGCTTAGAAATAAAATATCCCTTAAAATACCTGAGGTGTCGCACAAACGTAGACACGTGTTTTGTGTCGGATACAAACTACCAGAGATCATTTTATTTTCATACAATATACTTGCATCAACTTCCCACAATATGTGCAGTGTTACTAGTGCCCGATAGCGTAACTTACCAAGGACTACTCAAAAAGTAACATTTTGATCACAAAAGTAACGCATTCTCATAATTGTCGAAAAAACGCAATTTTATCTTTTTTATGCGTCAAATGAGACTTACCTACACTTCTTTCCATAGCTTGACATTATCCAACATTAACAGAACTATCGATGTCAATTACTTTGTCTACATTTATTACTCACATATTTATTCATCTAGTTTTATTTACCACTCAGCTCAGACAAATAACATCACAATTAACTAAGGTAGACAAAGTTTTACAAACTTGCTGCTTGCAGTGACAGTGCATGGTTTAGGTTTTTATCTATGTACACACCTCTCTTGTAGCCCTTTCTCTAATCAATGAGTGCGGAAATGAGAGAGCGAGCTGCTTGACCAGATAACATTTTACGAAAATACCGAGTCCACCAAGAAAAATACTAGAATATACAATACAATACAGTTTTTCATAAAGTCGAAGTCACGAAGGAAATTCCGGTATTTGATCCCACTTTTCTAAATCACGTTGCTGAAAACTAGACATTATGTCTAGACGAATGCGTCATCTATACAATTAACAAAATTGAAGCGTCTGTTTGTAATGTCAAAATAACAGTTTTTTACTAAATGCATATGAAAGTGTATACGATATCTATAACAAAAAGTCCATTTTTAAAATTGTTGTCTGTCTGGTTGTTCCGGGTAATCTCCGTAACGGTTGGACCGATTTTGACGGGAGTTTCACCGGTAGATATCTGAATTTATAGGGAGTAACTTAGGTTACTTTAATTTTAGAAAAAGAATTAGGGTTCCGCCCAATAAAAAAAACTTGTCATGGTGAATCAATTCGGGTGCTTAAATGGCTTATGCTGAGTAAACCATAAGAGATATAGCAAGTTAATGTACTACATAATTACAGGCACTAAAAAGATCTACAAAAAAGTCCGGGAGAGTACTATATATCTATATCTATCTTCTAAGGAACACCCACAATAAGCATTTTTGTCTTTAAAATAGCCGAGAGCAAGATTCGCGCGCGGGCATTCTGTAGTCCACGTGAGCGAAGTCACGGGCACAGCTAGTGTGAAATAAAAACAAATAAAAATTGCCTCTATTTAGGTACCTATTTTACGATAGTCATTTATCTACATACAAATTTTTAGGAAATTCCCGAAATATCGAAAGAACCTCAGGTATTTGATACTGTTACGACCTGTTACAATCCGATTAAAAAGATAGAAAAATCCTGTTCCCGAAATATCTCGAGGCAACTACATATTTCTCAGGACTTCGAAATAATGTTCGCGTCGTAAACAACCGCGGCGCATGTTTGTGTAAACATCGCAGTTTACACACACATGTATAGGGCTTATCGCCTCGATTACGTCATCGAGTAGGCATAGAAACTAAACATCGAGAAAGTTGGCGACGATTCACGATTTTTCTGCGATCGTTTAGTGTAGGTATTTAAGCGACTCAGGCGCGGCTCCGAAGTCAAGTCCGGTGAAGCTGTACAAGCCGCAGCGGCTTTAGGGTCCCTAAGGCTAATAATGTAGTCAGTTAAAAAAAAAAAGCGCCGATGCAGTTCGGTTTTGAATTACAAAGCGTTAACAACGAGCGATAAAAGGAAGCGAAACCATAGTGAAATAAATAATAGTGTTGTGAGTTCGTGAAATTTGTAATTGTGTGGAATTGAAATAAAACTTCTTTACCTCGAACACCTGCATTTTTAATACCCACGGTTCTAACATTACTATAGAAATCCATACTTATATTATAAATGCGAAAGAAACTCTTTCTGTCTGTCTGTTATGTTTTCACGCCAACCAACCAATTTTGATGAATTTTGGTATAGAGATAGACTGGACCTTGGGAAAGGACATCGGGTACGTTTTGTAGCGAAAATAAAACTTTAAGAGTACAAAATAGGGGATGAAAGTTTCTAAGAACAAGATATGTGAACACCAAATGCGCATGCGCGATAATGGTGGGATGACATCGGCTGCCATACCAACCGGTTTGTTGATTTACTATGCGCATGTGCAGTATTTATGAAATGACAGCGTTGTCAACATCAACAAGTTTGTTTATTTATTGACATTGTTATACTTAACCACTCAAGCACCTTGATAAGTAAGTCTACTTCATTTTGGAAAAAAAATGAAAATTGGAAACTCCAAAAACATAGAAAATCTAACCTTATGTACTCTCCTTAGGCGTCTCCTTTGAGTAGATTGACTCAATCGGTATTTTTTTTTGTAAAGATTTTATAGGCACAGGTACACCATATAATAATATATAAATAAAAAATAAAAAAAAAATTTAAAAAAATTCGTCATTGCGGTACAATAAAATATTTTTTATATGTTAAAATATATTATATTATAACGTAGAAATAAAACTATTAATATTTAATATACGAAATTATTATTAAATATAAAAACACGACCCAAATAGATACCTACAAATGTATAAAGTACCGCACGCAATAAGAAAACTTGACGCGGCGCTGCACCCGCGGCATTTCAGCCCGATAGTACGTTCAAGGACATGCTGTATTATACATAATAATGAATTATATACATATCGTGTGACTATAACCTTTAGGTAATAACTGCCTCGTTAGCCTAGTGGTCGTAAGCGCGACTGCTATGAGCGAGACCCTGGGTTCGAATCCCAGGTCGAGCAAAGTGTTATAGGGTTTTTCCTATGATAATCTTAGTAGCAGCTCGGAGTTTGGTTTCGTGCCCGATTAATGGCAATAGGCTCGCCCCCTATTACATGGGACCTAAAAAACATACTCGGCGAATTGTGGGTGTACATTAGTACACCTCTGCCTAACCCTTCGGGAAATACAGGCGTTATGTTATGTTATGTACGACGAAGCGTCCGCGGAGGATGCTCGCCCTATAGTGTTTTATATATACCTGCCTATAATGTGTACATATTTCCCGTATGAATACTGAAGTATATAAAGGCATTTCAAAAATAAATGACATGAAGTAAAAATGTATGATAATTTATGAAATGTATTTTATATAATTTCTAAATAAATACAATAACTAAATCCAAATAAAACAAAAATAAAAGATTCAGTAAAAACTTCATTCATAGCGCCATCTGTGTGGAGACGGATAATCAGTTATTAGTAATCAATTACGAAGTTATTAGAGGTATAGTAAGGTACTCGTACTCATTCATTCAAAGAGATGGCGCTTAAATAAAACTATTTATTGTTCATCCTACAATATTACTCAAGCCTGGTGAAGCTTTGAAAGCCTCTATTGGCTCCAAGACCCAAAAACCTAAGAGTCTAGTTAATTCGAAAAAAAAAAAAAAAAAAAAACAATTTTATAATTATAGGTTATACTATACCTACTTCGACTAAATATACGTACTGCTAAAAACTTGAACTTTTGTATTTGTAATATACTGATTTATTATAATTAGTATATTAGAGACTATTTCTCAAGTTTTACCACATTTTAAATGTAATATTAGAATCAAATGAAATAAAAGTCAAAAGGTACACAAAAAAGGTTTTATGTAGTTTACATACATAGCTTTTCAAATAACAAATATTAAAAAAAAAATGATATGCAAATAAAATCAATACCTGGTAATATTATAAATCTTGATACACATAGCTAAAATACAATAACACTATTTTTATGTTCTACACATAATTTCATATAATTTTATAACCTATAATACAACTTTTACGTTTCGTCATTGCCTATTACGTCATGCTGTGGTATCTTCGAACAACGTTTTTTATTATTATTTAGCGACATCTTTCGAAGATAATTGATATATCTACGACAGATTTGTAGTAAAAAGGGTTCATAATATTATCAGTACGAACCACGAACCTATTAGTTACTACTTTAATAATAGAACTTTATTTCTTCACATTACTACTACATAAATAGAAAAAAGTTAAAAGATAACAATTATAAAGTTCTGTGTAAGACTTAAAATAATATTTTTACCACTTTTACCAGATCAGGGCATTTCCTCCATATTATAAGATAAGAGTTTAGAGAAAATCTTTAAATATATATGGAGATAAATTATGAGGTTATAAAATATAACAAAGGAAACAAGGTTTTTAGCATAGTAAAGTACGTAGTAACAAATAATATTGTAAATGACCATACTATTTTGGAGGGTTTTATATATAAATCTCAAAATTTGGGGAATTTGTAGCTTAGGTTAGTGATTAACCCATTTCTTCCTTTGGCAACATTTAAAAAATGTCTAGGTACCTGTTTGGATGCGCAAGCATTTTTTCGTGTAGATTATTATCAGTGATTTGAGCAGTAGTTCGAGGTTTTAAAAACTTTACGGAAAGTGTTTGTGTTATTGGCGTCGAATTGAGTTATCTTTCGTCCGAACTTAAGAACTGTTATTAGTGTTAGGTTAGGTTAGAATTTGAGTCAGGACTCCATAAATATGTACGTCTTATGTTTATTTAATACAATAAATATATTACTATTCTCATGAAATAAAATTGTTTTAATTAGAGTACATACCCTATAAATATAAATAAATATTTAACTAATCTACGTTCGTATATGTACACTTATTTCAAGTATATCCACAAGATGGAGGCACTCAAAATAAAAGTATATTTTTGACATACCCATCTATTTCCGTATATTCATATTAATCTATGTATTACGTAATGGGAAATAATGGGAACAAATAACGCTGTAAAAAAATAGGTGGGGGTGCTTTTGCTTATGGATGAATTATAACATTGAGACCTGCGTTGCCAGATGTACCGGATGTACGAGAAATCTCGTACTTTTAGGATATTTTGCAGTTCTGTAAACGAGCAAAAAAAAAACTCGTACGCTTTTTTACGAGATTTCAACAATAGTGTCTGCCAGCGTCCCATATACTTCTTCTTCTTCTTCTGTTTTCAATCTTGGCAACCCAGTCAACTTTAGAGACTAATACTGCCATTTTCAAGTTATGCGAATTCGATACTTTAGGCGGATGGACGGAATAGGCGGGTAAATAAAGAAGTGGCAATAAATAAATACAATTAAAAATAATATTAGAAACCTACAATGACATATTGTAATAATACCTCTTTGCTTGTGGTAATAATCTGAGTTCAAAAGTGCGTACTGAGTGTCATGCTCATGACTCTCGTTAGAGAGTATATTTGTTCTGTGGTCATGACGCGGCGTCCTCTATCAAGTGTCAAGTTTCAAGTTTCAATTTCATAACGGATTTTGCGCAGAAATGGTGAGTTGTGTTACGTTATTATAAATTATTTCTTAGTTTATTTAGCATAGTTTTCTTTATTATTTACATGAATTCAATTCAATTTACGTAATTTACTTTACAATTTACATTATATTGTTTCTACAAGTGTGTCATGTTATTATAAATAATTACTAAAAATGTTCGTTTTTACATATACTTTACAAACTTTGCGGCAATATGTAGTTTTGTGTGTTTTCCTGTTATTTCATGCTGCACTAAAGTTCACGAGTGTGCTAAATTCTATTGAATAATTGAATATTTAGTAAAAAAAAAAATGTTCAATCCAATTGAAAATTATTTGTGTGTAATAAGTGTTTTCTTTGTAATAGTTACTGAATCCACATCTTTCACAACCCGAAAAACTTATATAAGTATTGCATAATATTTGTTACATATATGAAAATAAAATTATTATTTTTTTTACAGGATTTTTCTAATCTATTTCACTCATCTACTCAAAGTTCCTCTGACTATGCACATGTCATAGCAGTTGATCAACATACCAACGATAGTGAAATTGTTGAAGAGGCGGTATCCAATAGGGTAAATAGCTTTTATTTTTATTTCTATTTCTATTTCTTTCTTTGACGTTTGTGACTAACAGGTCAAGGAATTGAGTTGGAATGCCATATTTGTCAGAGTATGTGGTTACTAATAGAGGCTTCAAATTCAAAGTGGAACATTGTGAAAAAATAAAGTATGACAGTGGTGCTTCAGCATTCAAACCTTGTTCAGATTATACAACTATTGATTCCTGTTGTTGTATTTTTTGAGACATATAAGTGTTAATTTGTTTGTTTATGTTTCAGATGGACATACTAAGTATGCCATTAATATTGGTTGATGACCAGGGTATCCCTTATGATGTGTAAGTACATAACACATTTTATATCTTGAGCACAATCATAGGATATTTGTAACATTTTTTTATTTTATTTTGTAGGTTACCCAGCACTCCAATACCGCCTCCACTATTCAACCAGTTCAGCCGTGGGCAATCTCCTAGGAGGTACTATTCCTTTTTTACTTTTAAAACTTTTAACTTGTAATTGAATAAAAATGAAATTATACAAACATTTTTCTTTTTTGTACAGAATTGCTCTTAGAGGGCAGCGCAGCAGACGGGGGCGACCTGGCAGCAGACGGGGGCAACCTGGCAGCAGACGGGGGCGACCTGGTAGCAGAGCAGCCGGGAGTGGCCGAGCACGAAGTGCTCGCGGCACTGCCGCGCACTTCGTGTTTGGGGATGGGGGGTGGAGGCGAGGTGACCCTATTATAGAAGTATGTGTAGATGATGACGACGTTCCGGGATTGAGAGATATGATGAATGAATTTGAGGCATCTCAAAATGTCAGGCGTATGCAACAATTGAGGAGACGGAACGTCAGAATGAATGAAGGAGATGATGAGTTTTTGGGTGCTGAAGAGGCCATAGCTGAGCAATTGTTCCGCGGAGATTTGTCAGCCTTACGATTTCAATGGTCACCTATGGCTTCTTTTCATAGTAGGCAGGAAATCTTTCAGCCTGATAAACAACCAGGCCCTTGCCAGCCTACAAGTTGTATATATAGTGCTTTTAGGCAATATTGGGATGACGAAATTTTGGAGCATATTGTTAGGGAAACTAATCGGTATGCTTCAGAATTAAGTACTTCCGTACCTCAATTTGCAACTGATTGGTATGATACCAATACCCATGAAATACTTATCTTATTTGCATTCTGGATGATGCTTGGCACTATCCAAATGCCTACAATTAGTTCATGTTTTTCTAAAAGTTCCCTTTTGAAAACTGAAGTTTTTAAAACCTTGTTTACACGCAAGCGGTATTGGTTATTGAATAGAGCTCTCCATTTTGTTGACAATTCAACTCGTAGTCCAGAATCATCTAAATTATTCTTTCTTGGCCCTATAGTAGAGCACCTAAACAAAAAGTTTAGTGAGGCTTATACTTTGAGTCAAGATATAACAATAGATGAATCCCTTACATTATGGAAGGGAAACTTGTCATTTAAACAGTTTATTAAAACCAAAGCAGCTCGATTCGGTATCAAAACTTACGAAATTTGTGAATCAACCACAGGCTACATGTGGTCTTTTTTTATTTACTTAGGAAAAGATAGGTCGGTCTCATCAGCTAGTGTCTTGCCTGTAAGCACGGAAGTGGTTTTTAAACTTATTAGACCCCTACTTAATAAGGGACATAGATTGTTTCTTGACAATTGGTTTAATTCCCCATTGCTTGCGAGATTTTTGAAACGTAACGGGACTGATTGTGTTGGTACGTTACGAAAATGCCGCAATGATGTACCGTTTTTAATTAAGCGCGCGAAACTTGCAGAAGGCACCTGTATTGCTCGGCATTCTGGTGACGTGGCTGTGATGGCTTACCAGGATAAAACTAGAAAAACTGTTTATACTATCTCCACATATCATGGAACTGATTCTGTCCCTATTCAGGCCAGACCTGGTAGGCCAGCACATTTTAAACCCAGAGTTATTGCAGACTACAATAAATGTATGGGTGGGGTAGATAGAAAAGATCAGATGTTAGAACCTTATTTACTAGAGAGGAAAAAATGCTTAAAGTGGTATAAAAAAATGTTTAAAAGATTAGTACATGTGTCTATTCTTAATAGTCTAATCCTTGTTGGTCGCACATGTGACACAGAGATAAGACAGCTAAATTCTCGTTTAGTTTTAGTTGATAAAATTAGGAATATTCATTTACCTCATGTCCCTGTAGTACCCCAACGTCATATTTCCTCTCATAGATTACCTCAAAATCCCATTGTAAATGTACATCACTTTCCTTTACTTATAGAAGTAAATGGAAGTGGAAGTAGTAGAACTTCGACAACTACTCGCGCTTCAAAGAACCGACGCTACTGTGTCTGGTGTAAGACTCGTAGAATACGTAAACAAACAGTGTGGAAATGCCAGCAGTGTGAAGTAGCCCTTTGTATAAGGGGTTGCTTTGCGGACTACCACACTAGTTTACAGTAGGTTGGGGAAGTAGTCTGCAAGATTTATAGTAGGTTGGGGAAGTAGGCTGCTAGGTAGTAGGTTGGGGAAGTAGGCTGCTAGGTAGTAGGTTACGGGAGTAGGTAGCTAGGTAGTAGGTTAGGGAAGTAGGCTGGAGGTAGGTAGATAGGTAGGTAGGAGTAGGTTAGAGCCGCTAAGCCAAATTCTGAGCAGAGGCTTTTGCCTATTAGTCCCAGGGTAGGGGTTTACTTTATTTTAATATCCACTAAAGTGATTTTTACCAGTCAGTCGCAGAGTGGGGGCAGGCTTTATGTATATTTGCATAGTTTTGCTTATCATGGGAATGTCAGTATAGTATATGATAGGGTCACCTCGCCTCGCCGTAAGTACAAAACACATTTCGACACTAGCAATTTACACTGTTAACTTGAAAATATTAAGTTTAAATTGTATATTGTCGTGTTTAATTTATAGCTTCATTATTTAGTGTAATTTGATTTTTTTTTCTGCTACTGAAAATTTCACAACAATGGGAATTGCCCAAATTTCAATTTAGCATAAAATTGGTGGTGTCAATATAGCTTTTAATCTTTTTTTCTTGTATTATTTTACTGTCAGCTATCGTTATATTTACCATTTTATATATTTTACAGGTGTGCTGTATATGAAAAGCAAGCAGAAGAAGAGGCCAAAAACCCCATTTTATAAATTAGCGGTTATGATACTGCAGGCTTATCGCATCTGATTTTTGCTGCAGGGGGGCAAGGCGGCCTTGCCCCCCTGCAGCAAAAATCGGATGCGATAAGCCTACAGTGTAATAACTGCTTTATAGGTTTGCACTTTTTCAACAGGGACTACAACCTGAGGATGAGGACTGCATTCGAGCAGGGAGCAATCTTTCACTATGAGGCATCGTTCCAGCCGGGTGTGATTAATTTTATAATGTTTTGTTATTTTATAAGACGTAATTTTTATTGATTGTACTGTAATTATCTGAAATTATAATATATTTTGTGTAAAAATGACGTATGTATTGTTGAAAAATGAATTTGTTGTAATATAAATTATATTATAGTATCATTATTATTATTTTATAAAGAATAACTCGTTTCTTTTTTGTCTAGAATTCCAAACTGATAGGTAATATTATGATGAGAAATGAATATATGATGAAAATATTAAATTTTCAAATAATAAATAAAAATGTATTTTTATTTATTGAACATTTTATTTATCCACATGGTAAACAAATCATTCTTTGCCAAAATCAAAAACTCTTACACGCTAAAGTTACATGGCAATTTCCTAATGTTTACCTTACTCTATCATGGCAATCCTTATACTTCCTTACATTACATATTTTATATGCCGAACTCTGTTACAAAAAAGTCCAGTAATAATTGAGGTTATAATTATATAACAAAGAAATATCGTTTGAAATGTACTAACACTAAAAAACAAGAAAAACAAAACCATTTATAAATCATGGAAACGGGTCCACAATCGTTATTCGAGCTATAAAATACTGACAAACTACTAACTAAAATATATGAAATATTTTCTTTGGTCCTACAAAATAATAATAAAACTTCTTAGGAAATGGAAAAAGTAATCATAACATACTAATTTTATGTAAAAAATATAGTTTCTGTAATATAATTTGTAAAAAAGATTTAAAAAAAAAAATTAAAAAAAAAATAGCAACGTCCAGACATAAATGCAACAACAACGTAGCTATTTTTATCCTAAAGGCGTTTAAGGTTAGTGCCACTGAATTTTTTAGCGCCAAAAAAAAAAACAGGCTAATATGAGTGATATACAGTGTAAAGTAAGGGCTACATTCCCATACATTTTTTACTGGCGCTTACGGCCGTTTGGAACTGAGTGAAGTTTTTCAAAAAGTGCGGTGCTTGAGTGGTTAATAAGAAAGATATCGTATTTCTAATTTACAAATTAAAAGATAGACCAGTATTCTTTTTAAGATTGGCTTAAGTGTTTTTAAACTGTTTAACTATTTTATGATTTCAACCGCGGCTCGCGGGAGTTTATATATTCTAAGCAATATACCTGTTGTAAATTATCTGGATTATACAGTTTAGGTACAAGTGAATTATTTTATTGTGATATTCCACATGAGGTGACAATAAAACTGGGGTTATGTTTGTATGAAAAACCCGTCATGTCAAATTAGAGATATGAAAATGTATATTTATGCTTTTGGTAAGAAATAAATATAAGGGGGAAAACTCTTAGTAAATTTCATGGATGTATAAAATGTAATGTAATGTATTTAATGTAATTTTATTAATTGTATAGAATATACATATAATGATATTAATTTATAAAATGAAACAAAGACGTAATTGCGTTGTTCTGTCAACACAGGATTTATTATATAAACAATATTCAAAACAATTAACCAATTACATTTTCTCTATAACAAAAGATTCACTCACCTGTAAACACAGGAAACAACATTTAAAGCCTTTATTTCAAGTATTTTTATACTCTTACAGTTATACAATATAAATTATTTATAAGAGAGTTTTCTGTACACAAACATATCATTTTGTTTTAAAAAATATGTGACGTCCCGTTCGACGTCACTTTTGACATCTAGTAACTTTCCATAGATAACGCACAAGAAACAAAAACTTAAGAAAAGCGCTCGTATATGAGTGTTTTCTTTACATACATATAGTACATACGCATATATATTATTTACCTATATATTTTAATTATGTTAAAACTATTTATTTGGTTTATCTTAACCGTCTGTACTTACAAGAGGGATGGAAATAACAAACACAGCCTTATAGTATTATGAATGAACGAAGTATCTTGTACTTTTAAATTTGGGTCTTTTATCAAATGTGATCATATAATTAAGTCTCTCCGTAAATTATAGAAATATCTTGGAATTTTAAGCAGAGTTTAATTAGGAATTGAAAGTAATCGGAGATTGAACAAGTCCATTTAAATTAAGATTTTTCTTTTACAATATGTGCACTGGATATACGAGAAACATTGGCTTTTAAAATTCAAATATATGTAATACAATAAGATATAATCTTTTTAACTCAAAATGACAACGCGGAAAATTGAGTGCTGAAAAGTAGAGTGTATCCTATTCACTAGTTCGAAAATTTTCTTACATCGGGTGACGAAAGTAAAACCTGAATTCAAAATAGTTCTCTTTCATATAAAATTATAATATAAATATTTCCTTTGTCTCTTTAGATACAATCTACTATAGCAATTCATTACGTAGTTCTTAGCTACGATTAATGAACGAAACATGACAAAAGGAGCGGTTTAATCTTCAATAACTCTCCAGTTATTATTTTGTTCAGTATCCAGTTAATCTTCAATAACTGGAGTGCCATTGAAAGAAGAATAATTATCAAGCGTGGTAAAAATATATTAATTTAAACTAAATTTTAGGTTAAAATTTTTTATGTTAACAATATTATATTTATACATAATTTATAAACATAAATTATCATAATACGACAGCTTATTAAACACAGACACATTAGGTATGTATAATCAACCTTGATTTCATACACAAATGATTTTATTACATTTTGATATTCTTAAAATTATATGTATATTCATAACCATGTAGATTTTATCATATCTGCTGCTTTTTCACCTATCATCATGGCAGGTGCGTGCGTATGAGCTGCTACTGTACGGGGTATAATACTAGAATCTACAACTCTCAATTTATGCACTCCATGAACTCGTAATTTGGGGTCGACTACAGCGAGAGGGTCTCCTTTAGGACCCATTCGGCAAGTAGCTATCTGGTGGTGAAGTGTAGCAGTCAGTGTGCGTACTGCACATTCCCAGTAAGAATCACTATCGAAAGTAAGATTCTTACAATCAGGATATCGCGCTTTGTGAATTTTTGCACCGAATTTTTGGAACGGGGGCGTTGACGTTAATGCTTGAATGTGACGAATCGCCGCAACGAATGTAGCTACATCAGTGGGGTGTGTTAAGTAATTTCCATACATTCGAGGATGACTGAATGGATTGTTATCTTTCAATTCAAGTCGGCCTACAGATTTTGGATGCAGTAACATTGGAAAAGCACTCCATGTGTCAGTATTATCGATAGATCCAAATAGCTCGTCAAATACTTTTTCAGAAATCATCATACCTCTGCGAACAGCTTTACTTGCACCTGGACCACCATCGGATACTAGTGATCCACCGATACTAATTAGCTCAATATCTGGTATCGGATCAATTTCCTCAGATACGGGTGTTTTTATGTATCCAATACCTTCAACTGCGCCAGGAGAAGCAATCATATTATTACCATATTGAATCCATTCTATTAAATTCTTAAGTGTTCCATCTCTATTTTCATTCAAGCTTGTCGTCGTTGTGTTTAATGTAAATATTATACCAGGAAATGTGATGTGATCATACAAAGTACGCCCAACAGGCAAATCGTAAATAAGAGGTATTCCATGTTGACTAAGTTGCTGCTTAGGTCCGATCCCTGACAACATTAGAAGATGTGGTGAAGCTATCGGGCCGGCTGACAAAATTACTTCTCTTTTGGCTATCACATTGTTTTTTAAATGATTTTGTACATACTGGACTCCGAATGCTGTTTTTGTGTTACTATCTATCAGAATTTTAGTCACAGTGGCCCCATGCAGTATATGAAGATTAGACCTGCTTTTGATTGGATGTACGAATGCTTTGGCAGAGCTGAGCCGTCTCCCAAAACGTGTTGTAGTTTGAACGTACCCAAATCCAAGTTGTTCCGGGGCGTTGTAATCTACCGTTGGATTACCTAACAATTCCCCTGCTTCTAGGAATGCTTCTATTAGTGGTGTCCTGGAATTAATTTTTTGTGCGTAATAGAGATATATTATAATTAAAGTCTTAAGTTTTTGACGTAGGTATGTTTCATGGACATTCATCTCGAGTTTAAAGAGATTAAGTAATGGTATGAAGCGGTGGCATTTTGATATTTTAACAAAAATTTACTAAAATATGTAATTTATTATAATAAAATTTATAATAATACCAAAAACTATAAAAGAAATAAAATACCTGTATTTTATAAATTCCACGTTTACCTCACCACTTGTGCCATGGTACTTGGAACCCTCGAAGTCTTTTAATTTGGATTGCTCTGATTTTTTGTAATAATAAAGAACATCTTTATACGACCTGCGAACAAAAACTGTTCGAGTAAAACAAATTACGCATCAAAATATGTTCTCGATGAAATTAAAATATACTGAAACTGAACACATGAGTATAAATATTAATTACTGACCACCCATAGTTACCCGCTGCTGCAATTCGATCCCACTCTGCTGGGCGGCCCCTCGTGTAGATCATGTAGTTTATTACACTCGTGCCACCAACAGCTCTACCTCTTGGCCAGAAACATCGGTTGTTCACCATACCTTAATCACAAAATGAATACTTTTCTACGTTAAAATGATAGTAATTACTATTTATATTGTCTAATCTCTGAAAGAATTGAACTATATAGCAAATTAGTTTTAATAAATACATCTAGATATATACATATCAATAATCCGAAAGTGAAAATGAAAACAAACCGCCATTTCATATTGAAAAAATACCCTTCTTACAACAGCCATGTTAAACTACCTAGTCAGAATTTAAAAACACTGTTTAGTTTTGGTGGGAATTTATTAACCATGAAGAGCAAGGCTGCTCAATTAATTTTAGAGACGCACAGTGTTTTATGGGAGCCAATTTTGTGACATCCCCTTTTTATTGCAGAATTCTATAGTTTACATTAATTAAAATGCGAGAGTAATTATGCATACTTAGTTGCTGAGAACTAAAATTATGAAAATTAAGATTTTTTCTCGGATAAATCATTAAAAAAAATCAAAACCATCAAATCAACGCAGATGGTGAATAAAACCATTGACGGCGCATATTTTATAGCAATTAGATAATAGTTAAGTTAACCGTTTCGGTTTTTTTTAAATTTCAGTTTTTATTTATTAGGTCCTTACATATGAAATTAGCGTTTTGTCGTACTGACCACTTTGATCTGAAATATCTCCTCTTTGGTTTAGAATTTCAAATTCAAATTTATAAATTCATTTAGCTGGTACATTTGAGTTTTGAAAACAGTAATTCATTTGTTTTTTCCTCATTATTATTTTCTTTGGCGTCGCTTATTACCGCACAATGGAAAACATGAAATATCGGTATATTTACGAGTATGAGTTCTACCGTGGCACCAGTGCTGCAGAAACAGCTCGAAGAATTAATGATGTGTAGGGCGCTGGTATCGCAAAGGAAAGCACGGTACGTTTTCGTTCTGGAAATTTCAACCTTCAGAACCAACCCCGTGGACAGGCGGAGACCAAACTGGAAAATGAAGAATTAAAGGCTGTTGTGGAAGCGGATCCATCACAAAGCACTTCAGATATAGCTGCAGGCTTCGGGGTAAGTGATAAAACTGTATTAATCCACTTGAAGCAAATTGGGAAAGTAAAAAAAAACTTGAACAATGGGTATCATGAATTGAGTGAATCGAACTTGCTAAAACGCGTCGACTGCTGTGTTACTTTGCTCAACATTTACAATAACGAGGGTATTTTGACTAGTATTGTTATTTGTGACGAAAAATGGATCTTTTACGACAATCGGAAACGCTTATCAAAGTGGTTGAACCCGAGCGAAAGTCGTCTGAGAAAAAGGTACTGGTGAGTGTTTGGTGAACCAGTACTGGTGTCATACACTACAGATTCGTTAGATCTGTCCAGACGATAACGACAGATCTGTATTGTCAACAATTGCAAACCATGATGGAAAAGCTAGCCGTTAAACAACTGAGACTGGTCAATATCTCAAGCCCACTGCTGCTTCAGAACAACGCTAGACCCCATACTTTACGACCGACGGTCGCTAAATTAGAGGAACTGCGGTTGGAATGTCTCCGAAACCCACAATATTCCCCGGACATTGCTCCAACAGATTACCACTTTTTTCGGAACATGGACAATTTTCTGCAAGGAAAATAAATTCAATTCCCATGAGGCTGTCCAAACTGCCTTCAAAGATTTTATTGATTCTTACTTCCACAATTTTTTCAGCACTGGAAACAATGAACTACTTTTAAAATGGTGAAAGTGCATAGATAATAATGGTACATACTTCGATTGATTGAATGTATAATTTCATAATATTTTTTTATTTTACTTTTACCATATAAAACGCTAATTTCATATGTAAGGACCTAATATAAGGGTGTAAGTTACTATTAGTTCTTTAACTTAACATACTTATGCTACTAAGGTACTAGGGATCGTAGATAGTGGCCCAATAATACTGGTAGAGATGTCGTTAAAAGTTGGTATTTCAAAAAATGCTGGTAAGTACCCCCCAAACACTGGTAAGTACGCCCAAACAAATAGTAAATACCAGAACCTTAGTACAGTCGTTCGCCGCCTGGCGACCTTTTTTAGCTCTTCGGTGAACGGAACAACAGGGGTTTCGATCGTTATTGAAAAGTTGGTAATATTGCGTACCAGAATATTTTTTACCTGGTACAATCCCTGTAAGGTACACATATACGTCAGTACCGGGCAAATATGTTAATTTATAAAGTACTGGACTTTATTAAATTCTGAAAATTACCTAAACAAACATCAGGTTGAGGTTCCATGTAATATTGCCAGGCGTATTCTGTCCTCTGAAAGTAAGGTGCTATGGACGGTATATCTGTTAAATACATCTCTGGCTTGCCAACTTCTAAGACCAGCACAGTTATATTAGGATTCTCACTCAATCTGGCTGCGAGAACGCATCCGGCCGATCCGGCACCCACAATAATATAATCGTACTCTCGTAGCAACTGTTTTGATTCTGAAATTATTAAAAAACAAACCTTGATTTAAATGGTAGGACACGATAATTGTTAAACTAGATAGTGACCACAGTACACCAGATGATAAACCTGTCACCGTGATTGTCTTTTGGTTTGTTTAATCACAAAAATGTCTTTAATTTTTTTAATAATTAATCTGAAATCAAGGACAAGATTTGCTAATTGTCATTTACAAACTTTATTATAGCTATACTAATATAATAAGGTAAATGCATTTAGCCGTTCTTAATGGAATATTATGTATCGATACTGATATCTAGATTTGTATTGTATTGGTATGAAACATTTTGAACAATATTGTTAAATTATTATACAGGATGAAAAACCGATCGGGACATGGAGGAAAAGTATGTTAAATAATGAAATATAAAATTTTACTCAAAGAAATGTTCTTTTAGGTTTTGATGTAATAATAACTGTATTCACAAATTTTCAAAAAAAAGTTCACCTATACCGGGAACCGTACCAATAAAAAAAAGCAAAAATCCGACATACACTATGTTAATGCACTAATCGATACGATCTATGATAAGAATAAAACCTCTATAGCATATATAACCTACATAAAGAACCTTCATTATTATATGACAAAAGAAAATTTTCAAACAGGTGCAGTGTTTCCAGAGGTAACTTATACACAAACTTTCGCTTTATAATGTTACTAACTGTGCCCGCGACATCGTCGGGCGAGGTAAATTTCGTGTAATGAAAAACACCAACTAAATACAAACCTTTCCTCACCGCAATCTCACCTTACGGTATTTGACCGGTATAAGCTTTAATATAATACTCTACTAAAATAATTTTAAATGTTAACCGTCCTATAATATTGTTTTATAGTATGTCTGTTTAAGATAATTTAATAAAAATCTTGATAGCGCAAACATCAAACAACGACATCTATCGTAAATAATTTAGACCGAATAAATACTTTCATTATTTTAAACATTTGAAAATACCATTAAAATCTATCTTAAAACATTTAAAAATATCAATAAAAGCCCGGTTTTAAATTGTTAACATAAGTGCTTACAGAAAATATACTTAAGTGTGACAATAAATATCAAATCTATTTCATTATAATTTAAATCAAGCCGTACAGCGGCATCTATGCATATTCCTGGAAAATAAAACTTACGATTCCATTTCTTGTTTTATTTTATTATTATATAAAAGTGAAATAATTAGTTTGGTATATTTTCACTTTAATAAATATTTTAAATATATTATAAAATTACATACACATACATTCTTTATTATATGTACATAACCTAAACACAATTGACTTGAGACTTGAGACCATATAAATAAATGTCCATACGTATAAAAATGCATCCTAAATGTATCTTCAGACTATAAACTACAACCATACCGTATTTAATCAATTCGGTTCAGTAGTTTTTGCGTGATTGGCGTTCAAATATACCGACAGCCAGACAAAAATTTCAAAAACTATTGAAATGTGTTCGTTCCTGATCTAACTTCACTGCACTGCACTTCTTAACTTTTAAATTAGAACAACCTTCATGTCTTTAGCTCACATCAAAACTAAACATACTCATAAAAAAATTGCTTACCATTAGGCAAATCATATTGATCCCTCAAAACGTCAAATAGATCTCCAGAATTATTGGGCGTATAATTAGGTGTCGAAGATCGCATCGCTACGTCCATGAGCCGATGTCGGAGAAATGAGTGCGTTTCTCTTTTTACTTGAGCGGTATCTTTTTCATTTTCCTCGAGTGCTTTTGTATAAGTAGATTGCTTATTACTTAAAGAGATTATTATTATTGAATATATTTGTAGTAATATAATGACTATTTCCATCTTTGGCAACTTCTAGATTTGACTAAAATGAAAAAAAAAAATTGTGAAACTTTTGTCTGTAAATAAATGTATTCTGTAATATTCGATACTAGAAATATGTTGGAATCGGGATGTAAGGGTTCCAAATAAACATTTTTTAGGAGCCAAGTCAAACAAGATAGACCATTCGAGTTATAATTAATTAGATTTGTCTTGATAATAACTACATCTCTAGATGGTGACCAAAGTCTATCGATGTAGCTGGAAACTCTATATCTAGATTCAGTATCGTTATTTTTCAACTATTTCATTCAATTGTTTTTAATTTTTCTTCGCGATAATTCTTCATTTTAGTTCACCCTGTTTTAATTCAAACTCTTAGGATCCACGATCTGTCTCATAAAATTAAATAACTATGTAAGTTTTACTCTAGATTCGAGGAGTGATCGCTCTAAAATGTCAGGGGAAAAACATGCAATAACGATGCTCTAGAGTTCTAGAGGAAATGAAAAGAAAGAGAAGTATTATTCAAATGTGAATAGACATCTATACTAATATAATAAGTGGGAAAGTTTTTTTGTTTGTTTCATCATCATCATCATCATTTCAGCCGCAGGACGTCCACTGCTGAACATAGGCCTCCCCCACAGATCTCCAGAGCGACCGATCTTGTGCGGCCTGCACCCAACGGCTCCCAGCGACCTTTATTATGTCGTCTTTCCATCTAGTGGGGGGCCGTCCTACGCTGCGCTTTCCGGTGCGTGGTCTCCACTCGAGAACCTTTCTGCCCCAACGGCCGTCAGTTCTCCGAACTATGTGCCCCGCCCACTGCCACTTCAACTTGCTAATCCTTTTGGCTATGTCGGTGACCTTAGTTTGTCTACGGATCTCCTCATTTCTGATTCAATCTGGTAGAGAAACACCAAGAATAGCATGTTTGTTTAAACACGTCTAATATCTGGAACTATCAGTCGGATTCGAAAAATTCTTTTTGTATATGATAGCCAAACTCTCGAAGAATTAAGAGATTAAGATCTGTTTAAGATTAATCTGCAACTCTCAGATGGTCTTAAATATTTATTTTTGTTACGTAAGCCGGAAGTCGAGGCCCTCCTGAACTGCTTTAACCGCGTGCGCTGGCGTAATCGTTAATGATACGAAAATACAATGTTCTTAGTATATCTATAAAAAAAAGTCAGCGATAGCATATGCCTGCCTATATCTATACATAAGCCACAATAAGGTACTTAGTTACAAAGATTTGTTGAAAATTAAAAAGTGATTTATAAGTATTATTTTTAGACATGGTATATTATAAAAGTTACTTCATCGTAAAGATAATTTTATGACGTTAAGTTTTTCTCGTTAGAATATGCTGCTTGGACAATAATTTGTACTTGCGAGAAGAACAATTATGATAGACTACATGGGTGCGTTGGCGGCGCAGTGTTTGTCGGATAAAATTAACACGGGTGAAACCGTAGGGCACAGCTAGTATACAAATAAAATTGAGCTAATTGCAAATATTTCGCATATTGTTTAATGTAAACAATTTAAAGGTTGTCATGTTAGCTAACTAGTCTGTTAATAGATGGCGCACCTGCATAAACGCAGCAGACTAAACCGTCATTCCTCTTAAACTGAAGCGTCAAGCTTTTAAATAAATATTAGAATTATTAAAAAATGTATGTTTTTATAAATTTCAATTAGTATGTACTGTATATACCCTTTTCCTGTAACTTTAATCATAAGTAGTAGATTACACAACAAGCTACAAAAGAGGGAATTTCATTCGAAGGACTAAGTTGGATCCCAAGAGGAGCAAACGATTCTAGGGTAGAATCCCGAGCGTAGCGTGGTTCTAGAGGAGAATCCTGAGCGGAGCGAGGGATACTAAGACCGAGATTTTTTTTCCACAAGTTATGTACTCTACTTTTTACCATTGACTGCGAGAAAACTTCTTAGGATAGGATAGGATTTCTTAATTATTTAGGACGCGTTATTTTAGCCACATTTCGTTACACGAGAGAGAGAAGAAAGATCGTGACCACCATACACATAGTGATAAACCCATTACTTATTTTCTTTATTGTCGCATTCCGGGATCAGTCGGTGTATATGCGGGAATAAAACGAGGTGACAAAAATCACGACTACCATACACATTAGTAATAAACTCTTTCTTCTGGTTTGTCCCGCTCAGGGATCAGTCAATGTAAGTTATACAGTAATTAAGTGGAGTGGTAGGGATCATGATCGCCATACATACATAGTGATAAACCCGTCACTGGTTGCCATTTTAAGACGTTTCAGTTTTATCTATCACGCTCGCAATTTTTTTTTTTAGATAATTTGGGCTTGTTTGAAAGGAAAAGCTTTTTTAATTCATGAAAGAATAGAGAGTTTTATTCACTGTTATCGATGAATAAAATGCCCTTTTTTCGAGGGGTAGTGTTAAAAAAAATGATATAATATTTAGTTCGATAATATATACATACATAAAAACTTGTTTTTTAAAAGACATTTTTATAAACTTTGTTTTTCATTATTAAAGTAGCGTGATTTAAATGTTTTCGAGTAACCTGTAAATGTAAATATTACACAAATTTTTTACATATAGTGGAAATCTTAAAGAACAAATTTATGTTAACAATATGTATCACACACTTACATAATCTGTCGACACTGAAGAAAAACCAGGCTGGTTACACTTTAAATCAGAACTGCGCTTTAAGTATCTAGTGTATTAAAATGCTCTATGAACGTTATGAAAAACTTTATATTATACCCGTAACACTCAAATAAACATAAAAACACAAAACATCATTTTCATTTATTATATAAAAAGCTACTAGTAGAGCGCGAGCCGCGATTATTACGGTTTCTTTGTAATTAATGTGCAGTGAGGAATGTTGCCGCCAAGCTCCTTGTATTTATTGTTGAGCGCTATGCTAAAGTATACAATGCACTATTGAATATTTAATACACGACGCCATGGTTCAAGCTCATAAGATACCCGACATAAATAATTATTCTTTAGTTAGAATTAGCCGCAATAAATGCTTTCTGTTTTATATTTAAATACCTGGAGGGCCTTCAAGTATTACGTAAACAGGTTTGGGGGCGGGGGAAACGATTAATTTTTTTTGTTACTTTTTATGACAAAGGGAGCGGGGTGAATATTGAAATTTTTTAAAATAATGAAAATGTTTTCAATTCAAATTCAATTGACGTAAATTAATGCTATTTTGTTATGGAATAAAAATCGTTCTAACCGTTTCGGATATTGGCCGGAACAAACAAGCAAACAAAGAGACAGAAAAAAAATTTAAAAATTGTTTTTTTTTTGTTATAGCTACACCGTATATACTTTCATATGGATTTAGTAAAAAGCTGTTATTATGACATTAGAAACAGACACTTCAATTTTATTATCTGTATAGAACATAGAATTCTTCAAGATAAATTTCTACAAGAAATTTATGACTGTTGTTGAGTGCTGTAAATTGAGTACATAAAATTTTAAATCGTTTTAATTTCATTTTTTTTAGTATTTGGGCACTTCGACGGTACTGTCTCTAATGGTAATCACAGTACAATCCAAACAACGGCGACTACCGAGAGATCTCAGCGTAGCGATATAATAAGAAGGAGGGAACACGCTGGCCGGGATATGGTTCCACAGTTCCACGGTACGACAAAAATAAGACAGATAACTTTTTAATTCGTGTCGAGATGGAGGTTACCGTAAAACTGTGACGCCAAGCGCGTGTGGTTCTGCTGTCGAAAGGAGAAGTGGGAATTAGATTGAACAGCTACTTACCTCTTATAAAGAGAGGGGTATAACAATTGTCTTATTTTTGCTTATATAGGGGTGGGGGTCTAAAATCATTGAAAGTTTGCTCACGTAATACTTGAACGCCCTCAAGGTAAATTGTAATAAGGATGATACAGTGTTAAAAAAGTCAGTGATGTGCGGTGATCGAACTCGCGAACTCTCGGCACAATAATAGGGCTTACCATCTACCACTGCGCCAAAATTGACTGGATTGTGACCACACTATATATTAATTTTGTTCGTAGAGCCGAGTTTCGAAGTCACCTTGAATATTGCCATGGTATCTTTAGACCGGTTTGATCATGACGAGTCTCGATTGGCATTAGTCATTCAGAAAGCGCAGTTGTACTGTGCTTGTAATAAATATTCTTAGTTAACCTATTTTAAATCAAAGTCGTCCTAACTGAGTTAGTAAAAAGATCCTGTCCGAGCCGCGCAGACGTTATTAAGTATCGAGAACCGGTTCTATTTACGTACTTCGTTTGAGACTATAAGTATTAAAATTTATTCCAAAGAACATTTGGAATATTTAATAACTTTTATTATAATAATCTAAATTATATAATATAGACACGTTCCTAGTCCATGATACTGCAAAAAAGTCTAAGTCAATTTCAAAGACATTTCATATTCTTTTTAACTTACGCGGAAAAGATATAATAAAAAGGTCGTTAGAACATACAAAAATTCATGTTGTATAGAGTTCCTACAAACATAAAATAAAATGTAACGACATCATTTTCTACTTACATTATGATACAGGCAGCGCGGCGCGGCGGCGTACTGACAAGTTTCTTATCGCATATTGACGTCATGATCGTCATCCTATTTGACCCTATTTCTGCTTAACAGCGTTATAATCGTTTGATTACAGCTGATAGAGAATTTTTTTTGGAGATTTATCTCGTCTTTGGACAGTTCGAATGGTAGAATACTAACAGAAAATCGCAGCCAAATAACCTTGTGTTGTGTTTCTGCGGTGAGAAGAGTTTCCAGAGCTTTTTGGAATAAGGGGGTTCAAATTAGGCAAGGCGCTGTTGATAGCTATGGTATTACAAGCGTCCATGGGCTAAAGTAGTCGCTTATCATCAGACGAGCCGTATGCTTTTCTCCCACCTTTGTTGTACAAAATAATAGAAACCGTGATTTTTGTGGTTGTGACAAAGATGCTGTTTTATGTTCCTACCACGATCAGTGGTACAGGTCTGGCACCGTAGCACAAGGTTGCTTGGCACATTGCTTGCACAAGACTTGGCATGGACGCTTTGTAATATGCATTTAGGTCGTGTTTTATTTGGTCAAATGTGGAATAATTGCAGTCACTCTTACCCTAATACGTTTTTTTTAATATTTTTTTTATAGGTTTCGTATTGTGGTTACGAACTCATCTGATATTAAGTGACGATGTGGCCCAAGATGGTAGGTAGCACGCTAAGCCTAGTGCAAGACTGGCTCTTAAGTGCTGCTGCCGGAACACACCTATTGGTATTTAGCGACAGATTCTGAACTTGAGGGTGGTAGCTAGCCAGGCGGACTTTAGAAACAGCCCTACCACCATGCTACGTTTTCAAAATGATTTTTTCTTTCACCGAAAGCTCAGGCTCATTGGAGGGATTCAAACTCACGTCGATCGAGGCGGAGTCCGTACACGATACCAACTTCATCATTGCTTCATTGCTTAGATTATTTATTAGAGGGTACGGCATGTCACGTGATATAATCACAACACCGGAGCGACCACTCTGAAGCTATTTTTTGACTAACTATACTAACTGACCTATTAAAACGATGTAATGTCGCCATAGTTCCTTACACGTATAGTCAGTGCTCTTGACTTCGCGCGGCCCTGTATATGTTGGTAATACCGCCCCACAGGATCAAATATGACACCGCCGTCGAAGGTGTTATCGCGTTTTAAAAACGTGCATTTTAAATTGCTATAACAGTTATCACAATAAATCTAATTTTCATATTATTTTTGGTAATGTAATTGAGATACCCATATGCCTATTCCGGTTCGGACAGGGTTTTTGTTACATATTGTTTATGTAATAAAGTAATTCGTTAAACACAATACCTACTGATACAACTTTACAAAAAAAAAAAACTACCTAAGTTTTGTTTAAAAGTTTACTCGTTTTATGTTGTAATTGATTTCAATTTTATTTCAAACTAGCGGTGGTTTTATTACGCAGTAACTATTGTTTCCGTAATTTTTTTAATTTTTACTCATATTATCGACTTTATCAAAATCGGCTATGCCGTTTTAAGTTAAATCTGGACATGAAAACAGATAGTCAAAAATATTTAATATCATATTCGTGATTAATGTACTTACTTATATCAAAGATGTATTTCCGGAAATTTGAGGAAAAAAAAACACAAACAGACGGAATTACAGATTTATTATTATAGAAGATGAGAATAATTATTGGAGAAGAATTATTCGCCCGTTATGAATTATTTTAATTGACTTAAGTAGGTCGATGTTGGCAACTTGTCATAAAAGTACGAGTATGCTTGAACGTACAACAGTTGAGATGTCAAGGTATTGTAATAATAATTAAATGCGTTTGATATTGAAGGGGAAATCGGAACATGTATGTAACTATGTATGTACAGGCAAAGCTTTAAATCTAGTTGAAGTAGAAGTACAGATTTACAGATAGAACTATAGAATATAGATAAATTATTTCTCAAAGGTGTTTTTTTCGTGGCAACGCCATATCTCCGTTAATTCTTCATCGCAATTAATAATGATTCGAGACAATTTGAAAGCTTATATTTTTCGCTATTGTTAAATAAATATTTTAAATCAATGTTTTCGTTAAATAGTTAAATACATCGATTTAAATATCCCATTAAATTGCATTCCTATCATTATACATTAATTCTAAAAGGTCTTTAAAAAACCGAGTAAGTGCGAGTCGGACTCGCGCACCGAGCGTTCCGTTATTGTATAGTCACATATACCAAAATAATGTTTCCTACATTACTGAAGAAAGCACCGAACAATTCTTACGAAAAGTTAAACTATATTGAGGGACAAACTTAACTTTGCCGTTGGAGAACTGTTGTCCCCATACATCGATATATGCCGTGGTCAGTTTACCAACTGCAAATAAATTTATAATAGCATTTTAAATATGTAATTACAAATTTACAGCTTTCGGTTTTTCCCCTTTACTTGTACTATAAAACGTTGCTTTTTGCCAAATTTCATGATTCCAGGTCAACGGGAAGTACTCTATAGGTTTTTATCCCCTTTGCAAGTTTAAAAAAATGCGGCATAAACGGCCTTATCTTTTTATTGCGTTGACTTAGAAGTTTGATTTTTTCACAGATCCAAGAAATTGCAGACCTGAGTATTTGATAATAATGTCAACTAGATACTTTCTTTGCTATAGGAATTCTAACTTGGCAAGTTTTAATTGTCAATAAATATTTACGTTATTTAATAAGTTTTTAAATTACGTCAATATTTAATTAAACGAGTCAAATGTTTTGATAGTAATCTATACTAATATTATAAAGCTCAAGAGTTTGTCTGTTTGTTTGGATGAACACGCTAATCTCAGGAACTACTAGTTCGAATGGGAAAAATGTTTTAGTGTTGGATAGCCCATTTATCAAGAAAGGCTAATAGGCTATATAACATCACATTACGACCAATAGGAGCGGTGCATCAATGAAAAATGTTGCAAAAACGGTGTAAATTTATTCCTTTTGAGAGCTTCTACTGCGTGCCCTGCGTGAGTAGTTAAATTTACGCAACAATCAGGTGTGACGAAATTTTTTCTCTTAAAAAGTTCTAAATAAGTCCGCAACAGCATATGGCTATCTTTTAAGGTTTACTCAATATAACCTTTTTTATGGTAATAAAATTTGTTCTAAAATAATGAATTATTTGCGAAGGTGTTTTTATATACATGGTATTTTAATCCTTATCGAAATAAATAACTTATTCATCACAAGTATTTAATTTAGAACAAAATTGCCCTTATAGTAATTAATTTAAATGAATATCTTAGGAGATATAACAGTTTTAAAATAATTTGGCAGCAAAATAATGATCAAATATCGCGAGCGCATTTTTATTATGCAGAATATTGTGGGAGGCGGGCGGTACCTATACTACAGTGCCTACGACCCACTTTCTCTAACCCTTTCTCTCTCTCTCTTATATGACGCAGACGAAGTTGCGCGGGTCAGCTAGTTTATTATATTTATAAATGTATATGAAATTTGCTTACAATGAACTCATATCATATCATTGTGTACTTCAAGTCGCATCAAAGACATTTTAAGGTTAAAGTGACTTGTTTACTTGTAAATAATAAAATCTTGTTTTCTTTTTCAAATTTTGGTAAATTGGCCAGTGAAATACTAGAAGAGTTACATGCATGGTGGTATAGTATTTTCTATGCACGCAGTGCTAGCTACCACTGTCAAATTAAAAATCTGGCGCCAATCACCTCTAAGCGTGTTCCGCGATCCGCCAGCTGCACTTAAGAGCCACTTTCCCCACTAGGCTTAGCGTGTCATCATTTTGGGCAACGTCATCACTTAACATCAGATGGGATTATGGTCATAACGCTAAAACATATAAACGATAAAAAATAATCGGCATTGTATCATTTTTGAGTTTCATAAGGTTAATAATGCTACAGTTGCTATCAAAAACTTTAGTTATGTTTATCCAAGTGCATTTGACGTTCGTAAATGTTAATTTAGTTTTCTAAGATAAATGTGGCTTTTCAAATTGTTTCAGTCAGAGAGACGAAAAACTTTAGACAATGAAGTATTTAGGGCGGAAATTGAATCAAATCCATCAAAGAAAATCGAGGAAATGTCAAATAGCCTTAAACAACCTTGGTTGCCGATCCAGAAACATTTGGTATATAAAGAAGTAAGAGCAAGTGTTTGAGTCCCGCATAATCTGTTCGAAGAATACATAGCTAAATGAGTGACCACATTAAACTTAATGCTTTAATTGTACGAGAGAGAAGTAATTTTTGATTACTTGACTTCTAGACATGATAAATGGGGCTTGTATGATAATCCAAAACGCAAAAAACAGTGGCTCTCTCCGAAGATATTTTCAAAAAGTACTGCTAACCCAGAATTACATCCCGAAAAGGCGCTTTTGTTTGTGTGTAGTATTCTAGGAATCATTTTTATGTGCTGAAAACTGCTGTGAACAACTGGATCGAGAGAATCTTTAATTGAAAACTGTACAACAATCTATACTAATATTATAAAGAGGAAAGATTTGATTGTTTGTTTGTTTTTTGCATTAAATGGGCTCCGAAACTACTGAACCGATTTGAAAAATTATTTCACTGTTGGGAAGCTACACTATCCCAGAGAGACATAGGCTATATAAAATTTTCAAAAATACTAGTGATCCTTACTAAAACTCCAATAATGTAACCCAAGGTGTAAAAAAATTACCAAAAATGTTCTTTACATCGCGTGAGCTGCGAAAACTATTGACGATAGAATAAAATAATGTACTACGACTTTGCAGAACACATCATTATTGAAAAAGTGTCGCGATAGCATATCTCTAACTATTATAGTTATGCCACAATAAGTGTCCTTTTATTTGAAAAATTTAATTGATAAAACGATCCGATATTGTACGATATCGTAACAAAAAATATAGTGCACGGACCATGCGGAGAGCATAATTTAACAGCACCGTGTATGAAAAACGGTATCTGTACAAAAAAGTACCCTCGACGTTTCGTCAACGATACCCAAACTCGAGAGGACTGATATCTAGTTTATCGTCGTTGTGACGCCGAAAATGGAAGACAGTGCGCTACGCTAAATATCAGAGGAAGTAGGTTCAATATAGATAATATATGGATTGTCCCTTATTCTCCACTATTGTGTAGGACATTTAACGCTCACATAAATGTGGAGTACTGCCACTCAGTTCAAGCCATTAAAAAACATTTGCAAATATATAACGGATCTGACCAAGCTACTTGCAGCGTCATAAACCCAAATGGAAACTACGTGAATGGCTGGTACATAAGTACATCCGAAGCTTTCTGGCGAATATTCGAATTTCCGATCCACGAGCGGCATCCTACAGTTTTGCGTTAGCTGTCCACTTAGAAAATGGCCAAAGGGTTTTTTTTACCGCAGAAACGGCTGAACAAGTGGCCTAAAACCACTTTGCTGGCTTTATTTGAGCTCTGTAATGAAGATGAATTTACAAAGACACTTCTATACCATGAAGTCCCGCAATACTACACATGGGCCAATAATAAATTCACAAGAAGTAAGCATGGTGTGGATGTAGTTGGCCATCCAGGCATAAAAAAGATGCCGCTTTAGGAAGAGTCTACGGTGTACATACTTCTCAATCAGAGTGTTTTTATCTTAGGATGTTGCTACATCACGTTCGCGGTCCAACCTCATTCGAGTACTTAAAAACCGTTGTGGGAGTTCTCAAAGAGACCTGTCAAGCAGCTTGCCACTCCAAATTTAAGCAGAAATCGTGAAATCCTTTTGGATGAGTCTCTAGGCCAAATAGTTCATAATTTAGAAATTTTAATAGATGCAGTATACCCTGACATTGAAAATTTGCACGAAAATGACTTTCGTTGGTTGTGTTCTAGGACAATAGTGACACCTAGAAATGATACGGTGAACGAAATAAAAAATTTGATTATCTAAAAAGTCCCCGGCCAAATAAAAAATTACAAATCGATTGCCACTGTAACTAATATTGAAGACTCAGTCCATTACCCACATGAATTTTTAAATTGTCTAAACCAGTCGTCGGCAAAGTGCGGCTCCAGAGCTGCATGTGGTTCTTTGGCCAAGGAGATGCAAGCACATTGTTCGCATTAATAAATATTTATTAAGTATGAAATTAAGTTTTATTTAGTGTACTACTTATTTAGTGTAATAAAAGTTTACTAAAGAAGCAGATTTGGCTCCCAATTTTTTTTAAATTGTTGTAATGTTCATATTTGGCTCTTTGGCTAATAAGTTTGCCGACCACTGGTCTAAACCGTTCTGGACTGCCACCACCTGAATTGACGTTAAAAAGCAGCAAAATAAAACAACGTCAAATATCGATAACAGGGAAGCTCTGACTCAATAAATTGAATGGCTTTTGTTTTGTTTAAATGATCTTTTTACAAAAATTAAAAATAATAATAACAAAAAAGTCATTAAAAGAAAAATATAAGTTCATTAAAATAATAAATAATATTCAAACTCTTTTATAATTTTCTTTTTTTAGTAATTTGACGCAAATATAATGGTTTATTCGTGTGTATTATAATTTGTAATTTTTTGTTAAATACTCGTGCGAAGCCAGGGCGGTCCGCTAGTTGTCAATAAAAAGGACGTTATTCTGTAACAAGTTAATGCAAGACCGCACTGCGCAAGACGACACTGCAAAAAAATCATGAATTGGGGTGGGGCTCATACACCATACTCGCACGATATTGCAGCACTGGGTTTCCTAAATGGAACCGATTGCTACAATAATTTCTTTGAGAAATAAAAATGTATTTACTATAACCTCTTTGGCGTAACAAAACAAAAATAACTTCAAAAATTTTTCCGCGGGCCAACAACATGGATAAAGTTAGCAGCCATCATTGTTAACAATGTAAATATATTTTACTGTTTTTTGAAATAATTATGTTTACGTCATAGCTCAATTGATAGGATATAAGAATTGTCAATAGTACTTTTATTATAAGTAGGTACCGTAAAATGATCACATTTTTTAAATTTTGTCTATAGTTAACCAAATTTAATGAAATTTTGTAGACACGAATTACGTGTTTTTGTCATAATTGATAAGCTATATGAATTGTAAATTATATAAGTAAAAATAAAATTACGAGAAAACGCGTTCGTAGCCGCAGTGCACCGCTAGTATTTCTATAAATCCGGAAGTCCATGTGAACCTTAGACTATTTGTATAGATTTTTAAATATAAAATGAGTAAGAAGCATATTGTTTTGTAGCCTTTTTAATTTTAATTACTAGTAATTGTTAATAAAATATTATAAATACTTACATAAATTAAATTAAAACTATGAAAGTAACAATCACCACAATTTTTTTTTAATTCACAATTTTCAAAGCCGAAAATTATTCCGTTTATATTATATTTCGGTTTTTTGGCAACTGTACTCTAGAGCAGCTGGGAGTTGACTGCACTTGAGAATAGTATATTTGAGAATCGACTTGCGAAATAAATTACCCACGTGATTTTAATCACTCTAAGCATTAAAAAATAATATTGATTTACTGGTCTATTGATGTTCGTTTCGCAGCGTTCGTTGGTATGCAAATCAGTTGAAATCATTTTACATAATTTACCTGTACGAGTTAACCTTTATAATATTGAGATGGGTCAATGTGGGGAACTCTTAAACTACACTCATCAAAAAAGTCTAAGCAACATGTACTAATTTAAATTTTAGGATGGTTCTTCACATTATAACGTTGTATTTTATTTTTAAAATAATATCTTTAGGGTTTTATGATGTAAAAATAACAGCTGTTGTCTTTATAAGTTCTTTTAATAACAGAAATGAACAATATTAGAATATACTGTAGAAACTAAGATACATAAGAAACTAAACTTTTTTCTTAGAAAATGAAATTTCTAAAGAAAATGTATTTATTGTGAAAGAATAGAAAAATTTAATACAAAGTATGGGCTCCTCTGCTATTCAGAACTTGTCGGCAATGATTATTTATTGAATTAATGAGACTGTTTATGTCATCTTGCGGTATTCGCTCCCAATGGAATTGTACCAAATCCTTCAGCTGTTGGGTTGTTGTCGCTCCGTCCAAGTCCTTCAAAACACGTCTCTGGAGCATGTCCCATGGGTGCTCGATGGGGTTGAGATCTGGCGATTGTGCAGGCCAGGGCAATACCCGGATGTTCTCCGTTGCAAAGTATTCACTGGTTCGCCGAGCTGTATGTGAACGCGCATTGTCATGCATTAACCTAAAATCGGAGCCAAAGGTTTGTGCAAATGGGTAGACATAAGGTCTGAGAATATCCTCAATGTAATTTACAGCATTCATGTTTCCATTTACAAAAACGAGCTCAGTTCGCCTGTTCTTCATAATACCCGCCCATAACATAACTGTTGAGCCGCTGTATGGATGAGCCTTTCAGTATTTCCGGGCCGACGATACACTCGCACCCTTCTTGTATCAGGCTTAAACCCGAATCGCGACTCATCGGAAAACATAATTTTATCCCATTGTTCCTGGGTCCATGTTATGCGTTCTCTACACCATTCATATCGACGAGCGCGATTCCCGTGACGTATCGGTGGGCACCTGATTGGGCGTCTAGCTCGTAGGCCGTACTCATGCAGTCGATTTCGCACAGTTTGAGGACTTACATCAACACCACTTGAAATTTGTAGCCTCAAACTTATCTCTCGAGCGGTTAACATCGGCTGGCGTCTTGCAGTCAGTTGTATGTACCGGTCTTGCTGAGTGGTTGTACTCCTTTTACGGCCTAGATGCTGTTCAGCGGGTTCTCCTGTATTATTGTAGCGCTGCCAAAAACGACAAATAACACTTCTATGAATGCCAAAATGTCGAGATACCTGAGATTGATTACTTCTCGCTTGCAACATCCCTACAGCTCTTTGCATTTCATCTGCCATCAAATGACGTCGCTTCATGACGTAAAGAATATCTAACAATTCAATTTTGTCGCTAACTTTATTTAAATGGTTGGTAAAATTATAAAATCAAGACTAAACGTAGCAATTAAAACGCACTTAAATTCAAACAAATTCGCAGTCATTTGAATTTTATGAAAAAACAAAACAATCAAATATTTTTTTTTACAACCAACCAGTATGTCATCAATAACAAAAAAAGTTTACTTACCTACGCACTTTGTTTGAGTAAATATTTAGAAATTAATTAATATAAATGGAAAAATTTGTAATATCACGCATGTTGCTTAGACTTTTTTGATGTGTGTATAATAGATAGAGAAATATGTTCTAAAGAACCATGACATCAATTTTAAAGATAAGAAAAAGTGCATTGATAGATTTAAGAAAAGCGTAGATTAAAGACGTATTTCATAGTTTTTTTCAAATTTAATATCTAAGTACTACCTCAACTATGACGCGAGCGAAGCTGGTGGAAAGCGCTAGTTAAAGATAGTGAAATACTCTGGAGGATTTTTAAAATCAATCTCAGTACACATTTCGATGGCTTTTGAAATTTTTGTCTGTCTGTCTATCTATCACTTAGTTTGTACGTGTGTTACGTAGAAACTATTGAACCTATTTTGATAACATTTGGTAAGATATATGTCAATTTGTATGTCTACACTACAAATAAAATAGATAATGTTTGCATGCTTGTGGGAGGCAATCTCTGGAATTACTGATTCGATTCTAATATTTTTTGTTAAATTTTATATTGTACATACAGTGAAAGGTCAACTAATTAGAAACAAATGTACCATCGTTTCTAATTTTAGAGCAAGTTGGCCAAATTATATGTACTGCAGGTATGGGAGTGTTTAAGATCGCATGACGATGTAGTAATTTCGAGTACAATCGAAGATACCTAGTTTAAAAATCAAACAAGTATTAAATTAAAAATAAAAAGTAGAATTATAAATGTAAGTCAGCATATCGTGTTACAGTAAAGGTAGGCAAGTAATAAGAAACAAAATAACACATACATTAAATTAAAAATAACATAAAATAATATAATAATATGATTACAATATTCTAAGACATGTCAGACTTAAGCATTAAACAATGCTAGTATTTCGTTGGGTAACCCGTTTTTAATGACAGCTTTACAACAACGCCGCATTGATCTATTATTTTTTGCAATTTATCCGGAGAAATAGAACTCCACGCATCGACAAACGCGCAATAAAGTTCTGTTTAAGTACTGAAGCGCTTATACGATAATATTTTCTTCAATCTACACCAGAAATTTTCAATCGGATACAAATCCGGACTATTTGAAAGCCACTTTAAACCGATACCGAATATACTGTAAGAAATTCTATAACACTATTTGCCATATGTTTTGGATCGTTGTCGTGTTGAAATATTCACTTTACAGGTCCATCAGCGTATGGAATTGTTTCCTACATTAAAGTTTTGTACTGGTATTGATTCAGCGACCCTTCAGTTTTCTTATAGGACCAATACTGAAACCCGAAAAACAGCCCCATACTTTGATATTTCCTCCGCCGTGTTTAACTGTCTTTTTTATATATTTAATATTAGCTGACCCTCGCAACTTCGTCTGCATCATGTAAGAGAGGGAAAGAAACAGCTGAGAGATAGTGGGTCGTGGGCAAATACTAAACACCTTCGCAAGTAATTCATTATTTTAGAACAAATTTTAGATTCAAAGCTGCGTTAATAGGATGCCGCCGGGTATCGTTTGCCATCGGAATTTATTATATTTGTTTTGGTCTCGTCGGAAAATAGAACATTCTTCCATTGTTAAACTTTTCAACTGCCATATTTTCTCTCAAAAGCTATAGGATGTTGTTTAGTAAGAATCGACACTTTTCGAGCAGCCTTACCGAAAATTTTTACTTCAATTAAATGCCTGCGAACTTGTTTTGCTGATACATTTAGAAATCAGTAAGACTGAAAAATTCCTTTCATATTTCATTCGAGTCTTTAAAAGTAGCGGTGGGCGATTATGACATACACTAATGTAATCATTTGTTTATGTAGATATTTCGAGATATCTCAATTATAGCCATTAGTAATTACTAATATTAGTGGTTCGATGATGAGTGATCATTCATAATTGAAGTACCATTAGTAATTACTAATTATACAATTAGTAGTTATTACGACAGAACGACCTTTTTTTAGTTGTTTGGTATATTGTGGTCTTGTAAAGAAATTTGTTTACGACTGCGCGACCTTTATGTAAATCATAAAAATCGCCCACCTTTATTTAAAAGGGTCCTTCTTAGCTGTTCGAATTATACGTATATTTTCATGGGGTGTGGTCTGGTCATCCTTGCTCGAATTTTTCTAAGTTTCTGTGTGTCCAATTTTCATTAAAATGTAAATTCACTATTACACTTCTCGTAGTCGCATCGCCACTCTTGTTTTTACCCATTCTTAACAATTAAAACAATAATAATACACTAATAGAATGATAAAAATGAAATTCCCGCCAACAATCACAATAAAAGATACACGTCATTTTCTTTTCAATAAAGAACGTAAACAAAGTTCTGTCTCTAATTAGGTGTCCAGCGGCAAGTAGGAAAGAAATCGATGGCAATTTCGATTATTTATAATTATAACAGAAAAAAACATTCGAACATATTTACTAGTGTTTTATTAAAATGAAGTCTTACATTATATGACAGATTATGTCAGACTTAATATTGTTTGGACTCGTACAATTTTATGTAAGTATTAATGTTAATTAGGTAAGAAGAAATGTTATAGTACTTGTTATTTCTATTATGTTACCATCAATGTGTATTAAATCAAATTTGTTAAAAAAAAATTTAGTTTTACCCGGCATACAAGCTCTTAGATCTAAAAAAAAAACAAATATAAACTAAAAATAGATGTGAACTACATAATGCCGTCGATCGCACACATGCGCGTATCGAGCTACCCCCGATACCGGTTACTATAAATACAAAAATGCTTATTGAGGGTGATCCTTAGAATATAGACATATTATGCTCTCCCTGACTTTGGTAGGTCTTTTTGAGAACTACAATGATGTAATACATTAATTAGATATAGGTATGTGTTATGGTTTACTCAGCGTAAGCTATTTAAGCGCTCCAAAATTGTCGTTTAACGAATTGATGTTTATTTGTGCGGAAACCTAATTCTTTTTATAAAATAAGAGTAACCTAAGTTTTTCTTTATAGCGTCAGCTATCTGCTATTAAAAGTCCCGTCAAAATCGGTTCAACCGTTTCGTAGATTACTCGGAACAAAAAAACATACAAAAATTAAAAAAAAATGGTTTTTTGTTATAAATACTATATATACTTTCGTATGTATTTAGTAAAGATCCGTTATTTTGACATTACTAACAGACATTTTAATAATTGTTATAGATCAGATGCTATTACTGTTATTATAATAAAGATTGACTCAGGGTGAGGATATAAATAAACGTTGGCAGGGATATTTTGAGAGATTGCTGAATGAGAAAAATGACTGGGTCGGAGAGTTAGAGATTAATTAATTAAAAAGCCTTTACTTGTTCTTAGTAAATTACATAATGTTAAAAAGTATTTCCTAAGTTAACTTAAGTCTAAATCAAGAACCCCTAGTGGGTAAAGGCCTCCTCCAAGGTTGTCCAAATTTCTCTATTTTGGGCTGTTTGGCACCAATTTGGGCCTACAATTTTTTTAATTTCACCTTCCCATCGTGTAATCGGTTTTCCTTTACCTCTTTTACCCTGTGGACCACCCCACATGGTAATTTTGAGGTTTCATCTCTGGTCCGTGAGCCTCGTTACGTGTCATGCCCATTTCCACTTGAGCTTCTGGGCATAACTCAGGGCATTTGTGGCTTTTGTTATTGCTCTTGTCCTGGTGTGTTATCTTGTCTATTTTCTTAATCTTAAACATACTTCTGACCATTCCTCTCGGCAGGTGGTAATTTTGTGCTTGGTTTTTGCAGTAAATTTCCAAGTCTGGCATCCGTATGTTAAGCACGGTAAGAGGTTCGAGTTCATTACCTTGATTTTAAACTCGTTGACATGTTAATTTAAATATTTCTTTTAAACTCTAGTATTTGTTCCAAGTTTGCTGTATCCTTCTTTCGATTTCTATGTCGTTACTTGATTTATGAAAACTAATGGGTTTTCTCAAATATATGTACTTTTATCTATGTAATCTAGTGGGTTCCCATTGAATTTTATTTCTTCTTAAAACGGTTTGTCATTTTTTGGTCTTACTGATATTTATATTCCAGTCCTACTTTGGAGCTAGCTGCCTGTAGTGTTTCAATCATGAGTTGTAATTGTGAGCTTGATTCGGATATTATTAATATGTCGTCGGCGAATCTCAGATGACTCAGGTAGGCTCCTTGTATATATATTTCTAACTTGCTCCAGTTTAGCTTGTGGATGATGGTTTCTAGAATTGCCATAAATATTTTTAGGGACAGCGGGTCACCCTGTCTCACACCTCTATTTATGAGGAAGCTTGGGCCCAGTGTCTTTAGCTTTATTTTGTCTTTGTTATTACTGTATATGCTTCTGATGACATTTATGTACTCTTCGTTTACTCCCTGTTCTTTCAAGCTCTGCCACACACTATTGTGAGTTACCGTGTCGAAAGCCTTTTGGTAATCAATAAAAGCTAAGTACAAGTGGTCTCCGTTGTTCATGGTACTTTTCAATGATTAACTCTATTGTTTGTATGTGGTCCACTGTAGAGAAGCCTTTCCTGAAGCCTGCCGGCTCTGCAGGTTGATTAGCTTCAATCACAGGGCTAATTCTCGAGTTTATTATAGAGGAGAACAGTTTATATAAACACGGTAGTAGACTTATATGTCTATAGTTACCTAAATATTTTGGATTCACCTTTTTTGTAAATTAAAATTATATTGGATTCTGACCATTGTGTCGGTGTTTCAGATGTTCGTAATATTAGATTGAATAATTCAGCGAGTGGAGTATCTAGTATATGGTGTGTTACCTTTATGGCTTCATTTGTAATGTTGTCCGTTCCGGAGGACTTTTCAGTTTTTAGCCTTTTGATTGCTTCTAAAATTTCAGTTTTACTTATTGTTTTGAATGACTCTTCTCCATCTTGACCTGTGAAATTTGCTAGTGCATTCTCGGGTGTGTTCATATCGGTGCTTAGAGTTAAAGATGTCTGCGTGTTGTCACTGTACAGGTCTCTATAAAAGTCTGTTGCTGCAGTATTATCTCCTTTCTTTTGTTCAGGCCTTTATCGGACTCCTTCAATCCTTCTATCCAAGTTTTGCTGGCTCCGAGTTCTTTGTAGGCCCTTTTGCTGCCGATGAGGTATAGATCTTTTTCTATAATATCTTGTCTGTAGTTTTACATAGTCATATCTTATTATAATTATTAACCAACTTATACAGTGCAGCTAGTTCTCTTTTCGACGGTCGAGTTTTGTTCTTGTTGTTTTTTGTAATTCTTTTCTTCCTTGTAAAAGAGTTGTTGTTCGTGCTGACAAAATCTTGTGACGTTTGTGTTCTTTTTCATATATTCGGGCGGTGTTTAAACTCTTGGTGATAGCATCTGTGATGTTGTTATAAGAAGTTTGTACATACTACGGAGGTGCCCCCGTGTAGCCGAGAGAAATCGGTTATCTTTTGTTGACAAGATTTCTCTGTATTTTGAAATTTCTTCTTGGTACTTTAGTTGATATGTTTGTTGATTTGTGAATTTTACTCTACTTTTCTTTTGGTTATTAAGTTCAGATGTTGCTCTGATTATTATATGATCTGAGGGGTAGTTTAAGTTCATAGTTCTAATATATTGGAATAATTTTGGTCGGTTTGATAGTATATAATTCATTTAATTTTTGTTTTTTCCAATTGGTGATCTCCATAGTTCATTTTTTGTTTGTCTTCTCTTTGAAACATGTGTTTATTATAGTAAGGTTATGTTCAAGCGCGAAGTCCACTAGTCTCTGACCTCAATGGTTTCTTTTTCCGTATCCGAACTGTTTAGTTATCAAGTGTTCTTCTTTCTTTGATACTCCGATCTTAGCGTTGAAATCTCCAATTAATATTGTTATCTCGTGTGCGGTGTCTAAAGCATTCTCCACAGTTTTATAGAACTCTTCGATTTCGTCCACATTTGCCGCCTCCGTTGGGGAATAAACTTGTATGAAGGATACCAGTTAGCCCTGAATATTCATGTTTAAGATTGCAACTCGTTCGGATATGCCAGTGAAGCTTTCTATATTATTTTGAGTGATTTGTTGATAATAAAACCTACACCATATTGGCCAGGTGTGTGCCTCACATAACAGAATAATATATAAAGCTTTTGTGCTCCTTTATTTTGGTGCCAAGTGTTCTTGTTTCCGACAGTCCTATGACGTCGCACTTGATATTTTTTATTGCCTCTTCTAATTCTAATAAGCGTTCCTATGAAGATAAGGTTCTAACATTGTATGTTGCGATATAGATTTTCGGTTTGTTTTCACATTTTATTTTTGTGGTTGTAATTGTGGTTGTGGTGGGGGTGTTGGTTTTTCCTTTGGAGGGTTGTGGTCGTAATCTTCCAGGGTGACAGGCCGGCTTGGAAGATGTTGTTTGTTTCTTGATTTTAATTGTTCCTTTGTTTGTTTTGTATTCGAGGAGGAGGCGCTTGCTTGCTATGCTTGTTTGTTCTGAGTTTTATTTTTATATGTTGTATTTTTGATTACATAATTCGACATTCCTTGTCTAATGACATCCTCTGAGTAGCTGCTTGATCTTTTGACTGAATCATCCTTTTGTTGTACTTTGTTCTTTTTACTTATTTGGGTTTTCATATCTACATTAGACGTAGTAGCATTTTCAGGTGAGTTAGTTAGCTTCCGTTTGGCATTGGCTTTAAACATTATAAATGTATCATACTTGATTGTTGCCATATTCCCCTTTTCTCTTTCCAGTTGTAGTTCCTTCCTCTTCTCTAGTACGTGTTTTGGGTAATCTTCCTTAATGTAGTACTGTGTGTCTTTTAGTGTCCTTTTTGTTTCAGCATTTTTATTTTTATGCCCAGGGTTGAGAAAGTCACTACTATTGGACGTATCTTTTCTCCTTTTTTCCAATTCCTTGTACTCCTTGTTGTCGCTATAACTTAATTTTATAGAGAGATTTTGTTCCACTCAAGTTATAATGTTTCTCTAGGATCTCGTACGAATTTTCGTTTTCTGTATTCAAAAAAAAACCAGATTATTTTTCTTGTCTGCTTTCCAGAATGTGTAATCTTTTTTCCTGATTTTCAACCCTTTCGTTCAGAATCTCATGTTTTTTATCCATTTCAATAAACTTTTTTTCTATAATCCTGCTGATACTCAGTGTAAATTTTTCTGTAACAATCTTTCCATTTTGTTTGCCTTTGTTCTTCGAGTTCTTTTTTATTGTATTTATCACGTTCAGAATATCTTCCATGTCTTTTGTTTTATTTTGGGACAGGTAGTTTGTTTTGGTATAAGTGACGCCCTCTGTTAGTGTGCGTTTTATTTAACTACCTAAGGGATTGATTTATTCGGCTTGGATCTATCGTTGGAGACTTTGTTATTTACTTCACTTCTAACAGATGGCGTTCTATAGTATAGATGATGTCCTCTATTTATCGCTGCATTTTTTTTTTAGAAGTGACTTATTTGTTGTTAGCCTTACGGGCTCTATCCAAAAACAGAGCCGCTGATGGCTTTTACAGCTTTACCGCGCTTGGGGACGAGCGCTTAAGGCACTCAGCCGCGAAGAAGTTGGCAACATGCGCGCAAGGGTGCCAAAGAGGCCGGACCTCGGCTTGGGCTGTTGCCGCTATTGCAACTAAGTCGCGATCTGACTAGTTCCCTCTCCGCCTCCTGGGAGGAAGGGAGGGAACATGTGTATGCGTATTTAGTGATCTGAAAAGTTATCGCTGCATGCGTATCGGTAATTACTGTGTAATTATTTGCAAGGTCATTCTTCTAGTTTATATTTTTATCTTTTTTTCCCACATGTTTTAATTTGCACTGTGTTTTGGATGTTTAAGTTTCTTTATGTCCGAGAAATGGCCTGTTTTGGATGGTTAGGTTTAAAAGCACTGTAAAATCCAGTCAACTTCAAAAAATGCGAACGTGTTTACACTCCGTTTGTTTTAAGTTTATTACATATTTTTACACCCATATTATATACATATACCCACAAATATAGGTGTCGTACAAGGGATAAACACACATAAACATAGCCTTAACAAAGAAGTTGATACCCAGTGGACTCCTACAATATTTTCAACGGGACATGTCACATAAAATTCCACGACATCATATATATAGTATATGTCATTGCTTTCACGGAAATGATTCCAACGACTTCGATGAAACTTTGCATTTAGATAATGTTTTACATTTCAAGTTTACTGTTGCGGACAGCGAGCGGGGCGAGCGAATAACGATAGTCTAATAATATAGATTGAACAAATAAATGAAATAATACGTGTTAGGAATAGATATAATAATATGAACTGAATATGTGTGAATATGTGTATTTTAAAACGATTAGAATAAGAATATAGCTAGTTGTAAGTTTAAATGTATAAATTTCACTAGTTGTAAGGATGAACCATGCCAGACTCGGAACATCTGGCATGGTGACTCATGGTACTGCCGAGAGCGCGCACACAGGGCGTGCGCGCTCATTGGCTGAGCGACGACCCACACGGAATCCATCACACTACCGGTTGCGAGGCAAAGGGCGAGGTTAAATATAGCGGAGAGGGCGGCAGTACTGCGATCAGTTCGAGAAACACTACAACAACAGCAAGCAGCGAATCTGCGATCAGTTCGAGAAACACCACAACACCAGCAACAGCAAGCAGCGAATCTACAAGCAAACTACAGTCAAGAACGTTATTAAGAAACCACATTGTTACTACGAACTACTGTAACTTTGTAAGAAACAAGAATAAAACAAGCGCTATTAATTTAGCACACATTAAAATATTGTGGACGTCTTTTATTCACAATATTTACCTAGATAGATAGATAGATAGATTAGATAGATAGGTGTTGCCCAGATATCGTAATAATAATATGTTAAACTTATTTTCTTGACACTAATTAAAATGTTTTAGGCTCATATAGTTAGGTAGGTACAGTAGATTCTAAAGAATGGATCGAGACTTGGCCCGTTTTTTACAGCATGTTTTTGTTGGGATAAAAACTTTACCTCGCAAGTAAAATATCATCTATAATACATATTTTTTATTTTCTGTTCTGTAACTAAATTGTACTTACGTTTTGGGACTACGTTTTCTAAAATTTCAAGTTCAAGTAAAACTCGTCTATGGAATTTTACTCTCATCACGATCACGAAACTTCTTTTAAGGTTTTATTAAAAAAATCGCACCTAAGAAAATCTCATAGCAATGTTGTGTTTCTATCTATTTTACAAGTTTTTTAAACAGGCGGTAACACCTAACACCCCAAAATATTTGATTATTTGGTAATACATTACAAGACAATTGTGTCTTGGAGTCTGTTACGACCGGAAGTCAAACTCTAGTTTACGAAAATACTTTTGTTTTGGTCTGTTCTATGCAATTTTGCTTATGACAATGTAAAAAAGTAGCCACGTTTTATATCCTAATTCCTAATGGCCCTTAACGCAATTTTACAAAGTATAAAACTGTTATAATATTTACTGTCAGGCGCCAGCGCACACATATTAAGGTATAGTATTAAAAAAATTAAGACACGACACAACTCTTTATAAGTTTGTGACTTATGTCAAAAAGTCGAGATGACGTTAAGCAAGGAGTCTGTCCGGTTCGAGTCAGTCAAGCAAGACTTAATTGGTGCCTTTGGTACGAAACTTTGAACAGACTTTGACTTTGGAATTTATAATAAATTTTAGGTGATACGTACACCGAATGAAGCGGTTAGTCTGTTCAAATCAATAGCATCTGATCTCATCATCTTCTTATCCCTTATCCTACTTAAGTAGGGTCGGCACAATATGTTTTCTGCTTCCACTCTACTCTATCAAATATCGTCTCAGTATTCACACCTTTTATACGCATATCATTCTTCACACAATCCATCCATACCTTCTTCGGTCTTCCTCCACTCCTGTATCCATCCACCTTCATACTTAACATTGTTTTAGTTATATAACTTTCATCTCTCCTCATAACATACCCATACCATGCTAGCCTTTACTGTTACGTATTTGACTTTTTTGCGACAACGGCCAAGTCATTTAAAATTCCACAACATCTAACAACAACAGGTGGGAGCACCTTTCCCAATTTTTTTCTTGAATATGTTTCTAGAACCAAAATGATTAAAACAGAAAAGAATAACCTTCGTTCTAATCGTGAGTTATGGTCTTCAGCACATGAAAAAATCAATAGAAAAAAGTAATTTGTTATTCCAGAAATTTTAAATTTTCTGTACAACTTTTTTGTCATTTTTCTTACATTCATCGTCTCTTCTACACGCCCAAATCATATAAGCATCCCTTTCTCAATCCGTGTGACTCAAATTTTTCATTCCCTAAAAACCTTATTCGGACTATTAGTCTAACATTTCAATTAAATAATTATACAAATCGTTCCAGCCGTTCTCAAATGATGCGCTTACCAACGAACAACGTTTCATTTTTTTAATTTATACTCCGTATATTTGTTAACCTCTTGTTGTGTTACATATTTATACAATACTAGCTGTGCCCGCGACTTCGTCCACGTGGCATATTTCGTGAATGAAAAACAGAAACTAAATAAAAACTTCATCTCACCTCAATCTCACCTTGTGGCATTTGACCCGTACTATAAACTTTGGCGACAGGCAAAATGCAAACGACTTCCAAATATTTCAACTTTTATTATCACATTCTCTTACAACACTGTTCAGTTATTTACATTTGCGTTGTTGCCTGAATTACTTAACGTGTGTCCTTTTTTCCGGTCGTGGCTCGTTCGCTTCTTCTTCCATCGACCGCCATTGTTTGGTTTAGTTTGGTTACCTAGGAAAAAAAAACTTTTTAGCCACAAAAATACTAAAAACGAATCACGATATCAGAACTTCACAATCGAAAGAATAAATCAAAAAACAAGGACAAATTCACTGCTTTCTATACGTTTTATCGTATAATTACCAGCTAAACATATACCGGAATTATATTCATTTGTGTAGATGAGTAAATCCAAAAAATATATAGTGCTATTTTATTACTTTTTGAATTTGTGAAATATTAGCAAATATAAACTCAAAAATTAAATAATTGTTCAAAGCACATGTAAGCACAGTTCAACAACACTCATAGTGATCTGCGCCATCTGTTATAAATAGAACTAACTACAACCACAAACAACAGAATTTGTATCGATTGGTCTTAAATTTATCATCGACATAATACTACAAAGTCTGTTCACAAGAAGGCGTTCCAGGTACCATAAAAATAATGGAAGAAATTATGAATGCACTAAAAATGATACAAAAAGAACTCGACGAAGAAAGAATTACAATTTAAAAAGCAGAGAAAATCTAACAGAGCATGTATCTCAGAATATTAATAAAATGCTGAAAGAAAAATTTTCTATATGGCAAGAAAAACTTAGAAAACTGGGGGAAAAGCTTGACAATCAAAAGACAATAATTTACTTCTTAGAAAAACAGATAAGGCGAAGTAACATCGTATTCTAGAGAAAGAATAATCGTACGATAACTTATGAACAACCTTGCCAAGCTAATAGGAGAACACTTTTCTATAAAATTGTAATATAGAGAAATCCAAGAAATAAAAAGAAAAGGAGACAGATCTTATCCAGTATTAGTAACATTCGCAGCTTTAAGTCTGAAGATCAAAACTTAAAAAAAAGGGGCATTAAACGATATTCAATATTACATGAAAGAGGATTATCCGGCATATGTAATAGAAATAAACTTTTTTTCACAAAATCAAAACCGACTCCAAAATACTACTTACTCTTAAAAAATGCAATAAAAAGTAAAAAAATAATTACGTTATTTATTTACTTTAATTTACTTAAAAATATCCTTTTTTAACTCAATTTGATATTCCTACGAACTACTCGTCTGCCACATTTTATTAGGACGATAATATACAATTATTCTTATTTTTTGAGTCGGTGCCAGCCAAGTTTTTATGAAATATTAGGAAACTTCCTATAATTGACAAAATATGTTTAAAGTTTCGTTACATAATTCGATAATGTAGTAATACCCAAATAATCCAATTTACGAATTATACATTATCATTATCAACATTATATATTATCCAGAATGGTTGCGCCGCTTTTATATATATAGTTTTAAATATTGTGCGATATTGTGATCGGTTCGCAACTTTTTCTATCTCCGCTTACCCTCCCTTCCTTGGCACATGCAAACAGTTCGTCGCCGCGCCTCGTCGGAATAAGTTGATTTTCGTTCGGTTGTTGATACATTGACTTTAGTGCTCGTCATTGTTATGACGGAGAACAATTTGGGCAGTACATCGAAGACGACCACCTAGCCGGCTAGCCAGGTGAACCCGCAACCCACCAAGAGGTATGCTTAAATTTATCATCGACATAATACTACAAAGTCTGTTCACAAGAAGGCGTTCCAGGTACCATAAAAATAATGGAAGAAATTATGAATGCACTAAAAATGATACAAAAAGAACTCGACGAAGAAAGAATTAAATTAACGGAAGCAGATATTTTAACAATATAAAAAAAATTTATACATCTTAAATATTTCGAAATTGTATAAACTACGATTAATTAATTATCACACTATTTCTAATTTTATTCAATCGATATTAATTATATAGCATAATTATATTAAAATCAAAACAACGACTTTTAACATTCCAACAATAACATTGAAACTCAGTGCATATCGTTAATATTTGTGAATAAAAAACATCTACATTACATAATTAGGTATATATTTATTTAAACACCCCTAACATTTGATAATACTCAACTTAAATCATTTTAAATATTAACCGATATCACAGTTTAACAATCATACAGATATTATCTAAATAGCATAAAGACTGACTGCTATGCTCGAGACCCTGGATTCAATTCCCAGGTCGAGCAAAGTATTATTGGGTTTTTCTATGAAATTTTCAGTAGCCGCTCGGAGTTTGGCTTTGTGCCCAATTAATGGTAATAGGCTCGCTCCCTATTACATGGAACCTAAAAACATACGCGACGAACTACTACACCTCTGCCTAACCCTTCAGTGAGTATAGATGTGTTGGTATTTATATAATATAAATATACAGGTTGGAAAAAATAAACGGGACATGGAGGAAAAGGATATTAAATATTGAAGATAGCAAATTCAACTCAAAGGAAACATTTTTTTTTAAATTATGATAACAGCATTCACAAATTTAATAAAAAAGCTTTTCTATACTGTGAATCGAACCAACTAAAAATGCTAAAAACAAACATGCACTATGTTATTGCATCAATTGATAGAATCTAAGATAAAATCTCTCGAATAAGATCCATTATCTTGTATGCATAGATTATTACTGCATTATATTTCATAGTACACGAGTATGACTGGTGTTTAACTCTTGGTGCTTACTCGCCGTGGCCGTTGTAAGCGTCTCTTGAGACTTCCAACGTTTACCAAATTTTCTGTCAATCGTAACAAAATCAAAGAGAGGTAGTGCATAGAGAAATTTATTTGAAGATGTCTCTCTCCTAGGGACAATCCAAACGGTCGAATACCTCCACCTTACAGAAGGTCGCAGTCAAATTGTCCATTAGCAATGCGCTAGTGATACCATAGTATTTTAAGCATTCATAGGTTACGGTAACTGCTTAACATCAAGAAAGAACAGGCAGTATTTGTCTATCCGGATACCTCTTACTAATCATTTGAGATTTTGTCATTTTAAAAGCAAGCTTCTAAGTCATCATAAACTACTATGACTATGGAGCTTATTAAATGTGGAGGCTTTAAATTATCTATTTTATTATTTATTCCATATATTTTTACTGATATAATCATCTTTGTTATTTGATTGACGAAGGCGTTACTTCGCGGAAATCCATTGTTAATAATTTATTTGAAATTCCTTAGCAACTTTCGCCTGCCACAGATCAACAGAAGTTTTCGTCATCCTACGAAATAAAAACGTATAATTAGTAAGACATACGATTATAGTAAGTAATAATAATCTTGCCAATTATTTTATATAGAAATGATTTACTTGAGAAATTTTAACAGATACTTCACACAATATTATATTTTCTTTTATTTGGGTACCTACACTCATCGTTGAATTCTAAGAAAATTAAAATAACTTACATTTATAAATTGTTAACTTTCATGGTCTCCTTTAATTGTAAGACAAGGTTTATTCAAGATATTTTATCCTTATTATAGATCCCTATCGATTAGGGTAATAACATAGTATATGTCGGTTTATGCATTTTTTTGTTGTTTCGATTCCCGCTATACTATAGGTAAACTTTTTTAGAAAATTTGTGAAAGCCGTTATTATAATTTCAAAAAATAAAAGCATGTCCTTTGAGTAAAATTTGATATATAATTTATTATTTAACATAATTTTCCTCTATGTCCCGTTCGTTTTTTCCATCCTGTATACACATAAAAGGCATACAAAAATGTTAATTTTGCAATCTTTTACACGAAAAGATAAGTTTATTTAATATCTTGAAATTTATAAACCGTTATTTTCAAGGGAATAATAACGCTTTATAGTAACTCTGTTTAGTGTCATTTAATAAAAATCATAATTGCACAAAAACACCAAACAACGACATGTATTGTAGAAATCAAGATAGAATAAATATTTTTACTTATTTAAATATTTAAAAATAGCATTAAAATTTATCTAAAAATATTTCAAGCCGCTGTGCAGCGCCAACTATGAATACTGTTGGAAAATAATAATACTAACATTTCCATTTATTGATTTTACTAAAAATTATGTAAAGATAAAATAATTTGGTATCTTTTCACTTCTTTTCAGTAAATATTTTAAATATATTACAGAGTTACATACACATACATTCCTTTTTATATTTACATAATCTAAACGCAATTTATAGACCATACAAATGTTCATACGTGTAAAAATGTATCCTAAATGTACCTTCAGACTATAAGCTACAATCATACCATATTTCATCAAATTCGGTCCAGTAGTTTTTGCGTAATTAGTGTCCAAACATACCTACAGACAGACAAACAAGAATTTCAAAAACTATCGAAATGTGTTCTGTCCATGTTTCTAAACCCACCCGTATTATTTTTTCTCAAATGCCTTCAATGTACAAATTTCGACTTCTTACACTTTTATTATAAGTATAGATGTATTTCTACTGTTATTTTAAATGTGTAAAGTTTATATGTAGGAGATAATATCTGACTATTGATTCGATTTACCTAGGAAAAAAACTTTTTAGTTACAAAAATACTAAAATCGAATCACGATATCAGAACTTTACAGTCGAAAGAATAAATCAAACAACAAGGACAAGTTCACTGTTTTCTATACGTTTTATCGTATAATTACCGGCTAAACATATACCGGAATTATATTCATTTGTGTAGAAGAGTAAATCCAAAAAATATATAGTTCTATCTTATTAATTTTTGAATTTGTAAAATATTAGTAAATATAAACTCAAAAATTGAATAATTGTTCAAAGCACATATAAGCACAGTTCAACAACACTCATAGCGATCTGCGCCATCTGTTATAAATAGAACTAACTACAACCACAAACAACAGAATTTGTATCGATTGGTCTTAAATTTATCATCGACATAATACTACAAAGTCTGTTCACAAGAAGGCGTTCCAGGTACCATAAAAATAATGGAAGAAATTATGAATGCACTAAAAATGATACAAAAAGAACTGGACGAAGAAAGAATTACAATTTAAAAAGCAGAGAAAATCTAACAGAACAAGTATCTCAGAATATTAATAAAATACTGAAAGAAAAATGTTCTATATGGGAAGAAAAACTTAGAAAACTGGGGAAAAAGCTTGACAATCAAAAGACAATAATTTATTTATTAGAAAAACAGAAGGCGAAGTAACATCGTATTCTAGAGAAAGAATAATCGTACGATAACTTATGAACAACCTTGCCAAGCTAATAGGAGAACACTTTTCTATAAAATTGTAATATAGAGAAATCCAAGAAATAAAAAAAAAGGAGACAGATCTTATCCAGTATTAGTAACATTCGCAGCTATAAATCTGTAGATCAAAACTTTGTAAAAAAAGGGGCATTAAACGATATTCAATATTACATGAAAGAGGATTATCCGGAATATGTAATAGAAATAAACTTTTTTTCACAAAAACAAAACTGATTCCAAAATACTACTTACTCTGAAAAAATGCACTAAAACGTAATAATTACGTGATTTATTTACTTTAATTTACTTAAAAATATCCTTTTTTAACTCAATTTGATATTCCTACGAACTACTCGTCTGCTACATTTTATTAGGAAGATAATATACAATTATTCTTATTTTTTGAGTCGGTGCCAGCCAAGTTTTTATGAAATTTTAGGAAACTTTCTATAATTGACAAAGTATGTTTAAAGTTTCGTTACATAATTCGATAATGTAGTAATACCCAAATAATCCAATTTACGAATTATACATTATCACTATCAACATTATATATTATCCAGAATATACGAATATTATTAATAAAATCACTTGTAGGTAAAGGTAGAGTGTATCTCCATGAAACCCAAACACGGCAGCAAACAAGTAGAGACAAAACTTCAAAGAAATTTCCCTGTGCCCTACCTCTATCTACCTTTTTTTTATACCAAGATTGTGGCAAACAAGCACGCGGTCTGCCTGATGGTAAGCGGTCACCGCAGCCTATGGACGCTCACACACATGTATCACATGCGCGTTGCCGGCCCTTGGAAAACCTTTTAACCCCCTTTTTTTGAAGAATTCCACACTCTAGTCCCCTGCCAAAACATCAGCACTAAAGAGTTTATTCCACAAAAGGAGCGTTCGCATAAAAATATTCTTCTGAAACCGGACTGTCCGCCACCATTTAGGTTCCAAAGTGTGAAGATGAACTCCCTACCGTTGGTGAGCGGTGCGTTGGTGGAAAGTAGCCGCTGGTAAAGGAGGCAAGGGTGAAAATTCCACATTCGTGCTGTTTGTTGTTAAAGAGTTCCGTTGTGTCTTCGTAATTCAAGTTAGTACAGAACTTCCTTAGTTAGGTACACCAAGTCTTGGATTATGATAAAGCTACCAATATATCACAATCACTATACATTTCCCATTCGATATTGAAGAGTTTTCAGGTGTATCTCCGAAATCCAAGGTTCAATGCCAATTAAATTAAAATGGGACCCACATGAAAATAGCCCTTTTCCAACAAAAAATATATAATTAAATATGTTTATAAATGTCGGATTTATGTGGTAACAAACATTTAAAAAGAAAACAACCGAATTGATAACCTGCTCCTTTTTTGAATTCGGATAATATACACCTAGTCTTGGATTATGATAAATCTACCAATATGTCAATTACTATACATTTCCCGTTCGATTTTGAAGAGTTTTCAGGTGTATCTTCGAAATCCAAGATCCAGTGCCAATTAAAGTTAAAATGGGACCCACCTAAAAATATCCCCTTACCTACAAAACAAATAATATTTTAAATCGGTTTATAATGACGGAGTTATGTGGTAACAAACATAAATATTTAAATTTAAATCCAGTCGAATTGATAACCTCCTTTTTTTGAATTCGGTTAAAAAGGAAGGAACTACAAGAACAAGTGAAATTAGAGAGAGAATAAGATAACAGTGCAATAATCACATATGACAAACTAATTATATTAAAAAGCAACATTAAAATAATACTGCCTACCTCACCTCATCTATCTCAGTCACAAGGAGATAAAACTATAAAGTCACTAAGAAAAACAAAACACTGCAATCACACACAACGGCTCAAGGGATAAAGAGTATTTCTGAAGGAGTTTCAATCGGACATGCTAAACATTTTAGTCAGTAAAAATACCAACAACAAAATGGACAAATATCTTACCAAAAACAAGAACACATAGCAATTAACTCTCCCTCTCTGTCACAAATATCTTAAATGAAACGTATGAAAGATAAGAAGTTATTTTTATACATTTTTATTTTTATGATTATCAGCTCTTTTCTAGTTGAAAAGGGATGTGAGCATCTTCAACAGGTCTGATTGAGTCGAGAGTTGGTATTCTGTTACTTCAATGACGTTAAAAATATCTTAACCTGATGCTGCAGCGTCATATGGAATCTGTAGGACACCTAACTCCTCACCAATTTACAGCAGAGATATCGTGTTTGGGTTCATTGAAATGGTCTCAATGAACAGGTTACTTGTGTCGGGAATTTATTAAATTTTCAATGTACCTTGTTAAATAAGGTTGAATACATGGCTACGGTCGCTTTGGAGAATCAACGTGCAGTGAATAGCGAATGGTGGTACATGACAATTTGTTTACCGGAAGTTATTGACCAATTCCGTAAAAATAACCAAAAACGCCGTATCATTTTGCACCATGACAATGCCATCTCTCACACGGCCAGGCAGAAACGAATTTTTGAAAGGAAATACGTAGATATTATGGATCATCCTGCTTACAGTCCCGACCTGGCACCATGCGACTTCTTCCTGTTTTTAAAAATCAGGAATTATTTACGCGGTAAAGATTTTTAACACCAGAAGAGGCTGATGATGAGTATAAAAAGAATGTTTCCCAGGTCACCACGGAGTGACATAAATGTTTGCAAAATTTGTTTATTCCTATGAAAAACTGCATTGAAGTTAAGTGAGAAAGAATATTTTGAGAAACAATAAATTGACTTTTGACCAGTCATTTTTTTTTTCTTATTAATTCCAGAAAATTTTAGTGCGCTCCACGTATAAAGTGCTTCCGGATGCCAATAACGTTAAAAACATTGTTTCGATTTTTGTAGTTAATTTGAATATTCGAAAAAGAAAAGTTGTATTGGAGCCATAGGAATTCATTAACAATCTCTGTTAATTATTCAGTTAATTCAATTTATAAAAATATTTGATTGAGAAACGTTTAACATCTTTTTTGAGAACATTTAGAAGAGAAAAAGATTCGATTTAAAAACAGGTTGTCATATGAGTGTTCTAAAGTAGTGTCGTTTATTTAGTACAAATGAAATAAATTGGTCATACATTCTGAGGTCATGTCCTAGTCTAGATTGAGTGCGAATTATTGAAATTCATTAACATACATAAATCACGCCTATTTCCCAACGGGGTAGGCAGAGACTACGCCCTGCTACGATCCTGACATACATCTTTCCCTTTTTAACATTAATTAATCTTTTCATGCATGCTCGTCGGCTTAGAATACTCTTGACCTGACCTTTTTAAGAACGTCCCCGATTTGATCGATGAACGTTCGTCTAGGCCTTCCTCTTCCAACGTTTCCTTTTACACTCGCATTATAAATTTGTTTAGTCATTATTTTTTCAATCATCCTCTCAACATGCCCAAACCATCTAAGCATCCCTTTCTCAATCCGTGTGACTATATCTTCTTTCACACCACAAAGTTCTCTTATCACACTACTTCTTATCCTGTTACTCAATTTCACTCCTAACATACCTCTTACCGCTTTCATTTCTACTACATTTATTTTAATTTCTTGATTTTTTTGCCACACCCTGCTTTCACTTCTGTATATGAGTGTTGGAACCAACACTCCTCTATGCACTGCCAAACGAGCTTTCATATAAATTCTCTGGCTGTTCATAAAGGAGTGCAACGCCCCATTCACCATATTACTGGCATTTACTGTCCTTCCTATATTAATCTCACACATTCCATCCCTAGTAAACATCGACACCAAGTATACAAACTCACTTACTTGCTCCAGTTCATTGCCATCAATTCGGAATCATACTTGTGCCATGTTCTCTTCATTTTCAAACACCAAAACTTTCATCTTCTTTGCATTTACTTTCATTCCTTTTCTTTCCAAAGCTTCATTCATAATAGTCACCATCGTTTGCAAATCTTTAACCGAAGATGCAAGTAAAACTTGATCATCAGCGTAAAGAACACATGTGACAAGTAACTCGTTCATTCTCAGTCCACAATCACTCTCTTTCAAATCTGTCAGACAATTATCCATGAATAGGTTGTATAGCCATGGAGACGCTACACATCCCTGTCTAACACCCTTTTGGATATCAAACCATTCAGTGTATGCTCCATTTATTCTAACACAAGCACTGGAATCCTCATAGAGAGATTTCAACGCTTGTATCAGATCACCGCTAACCCCATGCTTAGACAATGCCACTCACAACTCATTCCTCATCACTTTGTCATAGGCCTTTTTTAAATCTAAGCATGCACAAAAACTTTTTGGTGTGTTTACAAATATATTTCAGTTATGCACCTTACGGAGAATACCTGTTTCGTACATCCCATATTCTCTCATCTATTTCTAAAATAATTCTTTCAATTATTACCTTAGCATACTTAGTTTGCCGACAACACTGAGAAGGCTAATTCCGCGGTAATTTTTACAGTCTTGTTGTGACCCTTTTCTCTTGTACAACGGCACGATCACAGCCTTGCGCCAGTCTACCCGACTGTTTCTCCAACACAAGTAAAAAAGGCGGAATAGTTGACTTGCTATTAGTTAACAATTTATGTTAATTATTTAGTTATTGATTGAGAAACTTTTCATATCTTTATCATTGGATCTTCATATTGCAAAATCTTTTAATCTTAAATAGCTTAGTAAAATTATTATTACTGTATAAACTAGCGATTTATCATGGTCATACGACGAGGATAAAGATAATTAAAAATCATGCACTCAATCTAGAATAGGACATGATCTTTGAATGTATGACCAATTTGCATCATTTGTACAAAATATACGGCAATACTTTAGAACCCTCTTATAAAAAATATGTTTTTGAAAACAAAGCTTTTTCTCTTAAAAATGGTCTCAAAAAACGATTTCAGCGATTACCTCTTATAAATACTTGCTGTACTATAAAAAGTACACCAGAAAAAAACTTTTGGTTTACTTTGTCTTCTACAAATGTTTATTAAAGACCGAAGAACTTACAGCATAAATAAAGGTATAAATTTAATTTGGGCGTAAATGGTTTAATATGAAATTTGTTTTAAAAATATCTGATAATTTTTTAGGTTGTTTTTTAATGATGGACTTAACACATTATTTTAATTCAAATCTGCGATTTGTGCCTAATGCTTGGCAATGATCACGCCGGCAACGATTATCATAATAATTATTTTCTCCTTACTGTGTACCTCTATTAAATTAATTTAATAGTAAATATTGAACAGGTTATTTAACAAATTCCAGTTTCTCCTTTTAGACTGTGCAACAACAGTAAAAACTAACGGGTTCATGGATATTCATAGCTACTTTTGATCCCAATAAACTAGAATGAGACACAATAAGCATAATTTTAAAATTTAATTCTCCTCAAACATTTAAACATTGACTGCAAGATGGGCTTATTAGATAGATGATTGATTTTAATGGCTCTTTTGCTTGAATTTATGTCTAAATTTGTTACACAAGGAAAGCCATGTGAAAAGTAATTCATTTATTTAAAACCAGCTGTGCGCGTGGCTTCGCTCACGTGGACTACGGAATGCCCGCGCGAATTTTGCTCCCCAGCTCCCGGCTATTTTAAAGACAAAAATGCTTATTGTGGGTGTTTCTTAGAAGATAGATGTATACTCTCCCGGACTTTTTTGTAGGCCTTTTTAATGCCTACAAAGATGTACTACATTAATTTGCTATATCTCTTATGGTTTACTCAGCATAAGCCATTTAAGCGCCCGAATTGATTCACCATGTCCAATTTGTTTTATTTGTATGGAACCCTAAATATTTTTAAAGATGAAAGTAGCCTATGTTACTGCCTATATCATCAGCTATCTATCAGTGAAAGTCCCGTCAAAATCGGTCCAACCATTTCGGAGATTACACGGAACAAAGAAACAGACAGACAGACAAAAATAAAAAAAATGGGCTTTTATGTTATATGTATCGTATATACTTTAATATTCATGTAGTAAAAACTGTTATTTTGATATTACAAACAGACACTTCAATTTTATTAATTTTATAGATAATTAAGCAGCGACTTCGTTGGAGTTATTTTATTTATCGCTTCACTGTTTGTGACGAAAGAGCGTATTTAAAATGTTTACAACTTGACTTGCTAGTTAATTATTTAAAGGCGATGATGACGATAGCCTATATAATACAGCAAATCCTAATTGTAAAATTACTTCATAAGCAACATAATGCATATTATACAAACTCGTATTTCTGTATATTTTCTGAAGATTATACGGAGTACCTACTTTTCAGTTATTTTGTTATTAAAATAAAACAAAGTATACGTGCTTGGATCATCCCTTTATGTATCTATCACCACTTTCATTAATTTGGTAATTAAATACATTATGTAATATCATAATTAAATACAAGGTATAAAATGAAATAAAAATGTGCAGATTCATTAAACACAAAATAAATCTATATATATACTCTTTAAACTTATTATATGCACTACAAATTTTCATATTATAGAATTTCTTATTGTACTTAAAAAATATTTATTAACATCAGACTTTTAACAACTTAAGTTTTTTTTTTGGTTTGATATATCGCATGAGATATTAGAATTCCCGTTAATATAAAAAAAGCATATAATGTTAATCATAAATAAAACTTACAACTATTTTCGTAAATTTTCATGTCACAATTTTTTTTACAAACTGTATGTAACTATATTTCAGGAATTGCTTGAAACCACAATGAATATTATAAAAAGTTTTGGTGCGTAATCAATAAGTAATGATAAAATAAATCCAGATATTTTTTTGTAGATATATAATCAGTTCAGGAAATAGCTTAAGTCAATAAACCACTTATGTAAATATCCATTTAAATTACAAGCACTAAACATACTAATAATAAAATCACAGTCGAGCTTATTTTATTCTACATATAAATTAAAGGTAGACTTCGGTAGTTCAGAGTTGTATTTATTTGTTAAATAAATATAACAGTGTTATCATGAATGGGCAGCTCAACCGTGCATGGCGTGGTGTGGTACCATGCAAACTTATGATACGTCTTCGGGATACTAGACATAGATAGTAGCGGTTGGGCCACTGTTGTAATTAATTTGGCATTACTTTTACCCTTATTCCTTATTTACTAATAAAAATAAAATTATATATTAAAAATTATATATAATTCATAATTTACCCCAATCTTGCTTGATCATATCCGCTCCTTTTTCAGCTATCATAAAAACCGGAGCATTTGTGTGACCCGATATTATTTCTGGCATTATACTTGCATCGATAACCCGTAATCCTGAAATGTCATGTATTCTTAATCTAGAGTCTACTACAGTTGTTCGATCGCTTTTTGGACCCATTTTACAAGTACCACTCTGATGGTATATAGTAAATGTAAACATTTGAGCCTGACAAGCAAAGTATGCATCACTACCAAATGGACCATGCTTTAAGCAATCTTCAATAGGAACATCATATAATTTTGTATTCAATTTTCTCATTGCTGGTTGCCTTGATATTTCAATGGCTACTTTAATACCTTCGACGATTTTTTGTAAATCCTCCGGGTATTCAAAGTAGTTGGGTATAAGAACTGGGTGGACTTTTGGATTCCTGCTGTGTAACATCACTCTTCCTTTTGATTTTGGACGCATAAGCATAGGAAACACCATAAAGACGTCGGATTTTCCTAACGGACCATATGTGTCTGCATATATTTGTTCATCAAAACCAAAGTTTCGTGGCAACAGTGGATCTGAGTTCAAACCTCCTCCAATAAAAAGTAGTTCTACATCAGGCCATCCTGTAGAATTAAATTTATCTTTTAAATCCAAGAAAACGAGCGCTTCACATCCACCCGGTACGGAAAGTGGCCCTTTGTGATTTTGCATCCATTTGAACACTAAATCTAAATGATTTATTATGTATTCTGTGGTTAATGTTATGTTTTGTTGACGAACTATGAACTGTACGCCACCAGCAGCGATATGGTCCATTAAGTTGTACCCAACTGGTAAGTCTTTATTTACTTTAATCTTCATAGACTCTAAATGATTTCTGGGACCGATTCCAGATAACATCAAAAGCTGTGGAGAATTAATCGCTCCAGCAGACAGGATAACCTCGTTTTTTGCCAATATTTTGTACTTTTTACTTAGTTTTTCTAGTTCTACGCCTAATATTTTAGTACTTGTGTCATCGAAAAGGAGTTTGGTAACCATAGTCCCTTTTGATAAATGAAGATTGTTTCTTCCATTTATTGGATGTAAATAGGCTCTGCTTGAACTGTGACGAGTTCCATTTTTCATGGATAATTGTAAAAACGATACCCCTGCAGAATCGGCTCCATTGTGGTCAGAGTATTTGAATCCTAATTGTTGTGCCCCTTTTACCCAAGCTTTTCCTTTCGTAGTGCGGAAAGGAGCATGTTCTATATTAACATGTCCTTTATGATCATGATATTTTGGGCTATCAAACATCGGTATATTAAAATTTTCAACTTTTTTGAAATATGGAAGAACGTCATCCCATCCCCAGCCTTCATTGCCCATTTCGTTCCATCTATTGTAGTCTTTCGGTGCTCCTCTTGTGTATATCATATAATTTAAGACACTAGAACCTCCAATTACTTTTCCTCTAGGCCAATTACATTGTTGATTTTCAAAACCAGCACAATATCTATTTGAGGGTTTTGTTTTATAACCCCAGTTAGCGGCAGTGAACTGAAGGTAGTTTGCTACTATAGGAATGTCCATAATATAATTTTCGTTGACACCAGCTTCAACAAGTAAGATTTTCCAATCAGGTATTTCTGATAATCTGTTGGCAAGGACGCATCCCGCTGTACCAGCACCAACAATAATAAAATCATATTCTGATAACAAGTTAGCTTGATCAGGTGGCTCATTATCAAGTTGGTAAGTACCTTCGCTAAAAAAATTCATTAACGAATTGATTGGGTTAGTAAACTGTGTGTCGGTTGGGTACAATATAGTAAATAATATCCATAGCGTCGGTGCCGCAGTCGTCACACGGTGCTGATTCATCTGAAACAATTAAATATTATTTATATTTTAGAATAATTTAGAGAATGTTAGTTTGTATAGTAAGACTCCTGTCTACTGCTCCCTAAAATATATTTCTATAGTAGGCGCGTTTTGTTGTTTTATTAAAATGGATCTCATGATGAAGGCAATAGCGGTGAAACAATGTCATGTGAAGATTAAAGAAATTGTGACGCAGTGGTCCAAAAAGGCGAAAATTTGTGTCATGTAATTTATTAATATTAAAAATAATAACTATTTCAATATTACTGTTCAAATGTTTACATTTCAAATAATTTTATAGAACAAATGAAATGGTACATTTTTATCGTAGATATTTTCAAAATTCTGGCATGACAGTCATACCCGACAACCATAGTTTTCAACCGTTGTAATACATTTATATTAATAAATGTTAGTTCTGTCTATAAATGTGTATCTGTCTGTCTGTTTGTATGTTCGGATTTAATATAAAAACCGCTTGACCGATTTTTATAAAATTTTGTACACGGAAAGTATATGTTATTCCATAATTTATGTATTATAAGAATGTTAATACTTTAACAAAACGTAAAAATATCATTGCCAACCGATTTAGTAGAAATTACGTACACAGGTAGCATATGACATTCTTCAATTGATGAACTACACGAATTGTATAATTGACAAATAATTGAGTAAAAATAAAATTACGAGACGAAAATAATTACTGCGTAATAAAAATGTGCGGAGCCATGGGACACGACTAGTATACAATTCATTATATTATGATTTATGATCAGAAAAAATATTTTTATTTATTTTATTTAAGATATACAAACTTCACAGTACATTGTAAAAATTGTAAAATAATTAAATATAATTCTAAAGTGCCAATTAGAAGTAGTACATAAATTACATTTTATACGCATACCTAACGATCACGATAGTGTGTATGAGTCTATTTATAAAGATGTTAATTAACATGTGTGTATGCGTGTTTTAGGTTTCCTGTAATTACTCCTGAATTAACCTTTTACAGACCGATTTGAGAAACTGTCTACAATAAAGTACAAATAAATGATTTTCGACGGAAAATTTTCAATATATTAATGAACCAATTGCCTTTTTTACTAGCATGTTACGTACATTGAATATATTATAAAAGGGGAACTACATTTACGTAACAAAATCAACAAGGTCTGAAACTATTTTTAGTATTACAAAAATATGTCATAAATGTGTGAAAAATAAGTAGACTATTTAAATACACCTTTATTTAATAACAGACACAAACTTTATTTGCAATACTACCTTCACATTGTTTGTTTTAGATTCATTCTTTGTTATTAAACATTTCAATAATAGTCATAGAGAAGATTGACCGACCATATCTAGGCGCTTAATACTAAATTTTAAATTAGTTCTTGAGTTTATTTACATTATTGTCTATTAATTACATCAATATATTATGTAAACATTTGACTCTATGTATTGCAGTAATTACTTTATTTTTACTCAAAACTTGGTAAATTTTTGTGCACCAAACATGAAACTATGGCATATTAATTACTATTACGTATGTTCCTTATAAATCGACATATAACTTTTAGAAATTACACTAAATGGTAAACAGTATAATAAATATTTGATAATAAATATAGAAACTTACATGCCACCACTCTCACTAACATCTTTCTAACAGTCAGTCATATACTAAACAGTTTTATCGTTTGCGTTGCGTAAAAAATGCAATGCAATTTATTATCTACTTACTTGATATTTTTATCGATGTCTTTTGTATTGATTACACAATTTATGTGAATTAATATGAGTTATGAATCTTATAAAATAATATATTATGAATCTGATAAGCTGGTGAGTTCTAGGAATATATCGTACTGTTGTGTATGTAATAATTCGAACAAACGCGTTGGATCAAACCATGAAGCTACTTTAAGGGGCTTGGCCTTACGGTTCCATAATCTGAGACCGCATAGCAAATGGTGTTGGCTCCAATTCCAGTAATAGCAATTTATAACCAATATATAAAGCTCAAGAGATTATTTTTAGTTTGTTTTTTTTTTTTTTTTTTGAGCGCGCAAATCTCATTATTGATTGATTATTGATGAAATATAAGTTCAATACTATAAGAGACTGTTGGGTACGCGTCACTTCCCCTCTGCGTGATGGAGGGGGGGGGTGATGCTTCCCCGGTTTGGACGGGCGTTTTTTGTTATGCCGGATGCCCGTCTCGTAGACGCCGTACGGGTGCCAGTGGGTCGCGATGGTAGTAAGGGGGTCCAATAATGCACGACCGCTTGAGGTGCCGGGTCTTCAAATGAAACTCTCGAACTCTTGTTTACTGCTTGCAGGACGACCAAAGCTTTCTTCTTAACAGAGCCGCTGCGGCTTTTACAGCTTCAATGGAATCGGATTACCGTAAAGCTTTACGGTTTAGCTTAAAAACTAATCAAATTTTGAAAAAATATTTTTGCATTTACAGCCTATTTATTGAGGAAGGTTATAGGTACGGCTAAAGAGCGAAGAAGTAAACGTGAACGTCAAACAATCTGTCAAACTAGGTAAGTACAGTAAGTATGATCTGTGAACAATGCGCGGCGCTGTGGAGAGTTGATCGAATCAATTTAAATCTATTACGGATCAAACCGTGGGTCACAGCTTTAAGTAAATATAAAATGAGAAAAAAATCATAAACATTAGTAACTCATAATTAATGATATAAGATAAACCTCATTACGATTTCCCTTAGAGGGCATAAATAATAGTGATAAAATATAGGTAAATATAGACAAATTAAAAAAGAAACAATACAGCTTGAAGGCTGAGTAATAATAACATCGACTATAGTCTAGTACGCTTATTTTATGAGAGTAAAAATATAAAAATTAGATTTATTTTATTTTTAATTATCTAAGAAATAAATTATTTCCAAAAATAAATCACAGCAAATTTAAACCTACTTCGAATTTAAGATGAATTCAAGTTGAAGGAAATGAAATAAAATGTTTAGTTTTAGTAACAATATTACTAGTTCGCGAAGTCGAAAAGCATAATAATAATTCTTGTAGATTTATTTTAACTAGTGGTAGCCCAGTAGTTGAAATTCGCCCGTAATTTTTTTTTTAAAGTTTTAACGTTTTTGAGGTTCTTTCGTTAAAGACTAAGTACCACCTCTGTAATCATTTAGTATTTTTATTGTTTTTAACATTGTTAGTACGAACGTAAAAAAAGATTTATTTTATTTAATAATTATATTACGTATTTGTATTATATGTTATATCTGAAATGTAATATAGCTTCATGCACTTCTTTTATTACTTTTAAATTTTAACTATGTTGCATCTCACATTCTGCTGTGTGTTTATTTATTCTTTGGAATATACTGTGCCTCATAATATGAACCTACAACATTTTAATTAATGACAAAACAATAATATATATTCTTACTATATGTTATGGAATTTTTTATAAAGCTCAAGAAAACAGAAGTACGTTATAGTAACAATGACTTGTACAATATTCTCAACCGTCAAGTCAGGCTGTTTAGGCTGAGAGAAACATAAAACTTAATATAATTTTGTTGCATTATAATTTCATACGGTATTACAAATAATTTATTTTCGGATTTATTCCTTAAATTATTGTTAAAAAACCACCCTTCGTACCAAATTTCGAGACTAGGTCTCCGGGAAGAATACCCTGTAAGTTTTGATAATATTGGGTTACTACGTGCGACTTTTAGACTTTTGTTATGAAGGGCTGTATTGTGTTAACCTTGAAACTTGTTTTTTTTTTTACAGCAATATGAGACTGTTTAGTATTCGAATTTCAAGCCGTATATCTCAAGCTCTTCGCGCGGTCAATTTAACGTTATCGTGTGTTTTGAAGGACTTTGTTGTAACCTTCGAATGATTTATCATTCTAGGTCACAGCGGAATAATAATATATTTCATAAAGTACGTCAGAGGCTAATGGCATATTAAATGCGCTACACCAGTTTCATTACTGTTAATGACGTACTAACTAGCTAATAGCAATGTAGTATTATAGAATCTGTGGACAGGTTGACTCCGGTAATGACACCGACAACCGCATTTCTACCGCAAAGTTGCTATGCTCGCGCTACGGTCTTCCAAATCCAAATGTGATTCAAACAAATCGACAATAAGGCTTTTCAAAACATTGTTAAATAGCAACAGAAATGACTATCCTCTGAGGGGAATGCAAACCTATTTATATTAAAATTGGGTCATAAATTGCACATACTTATGTTTGTGTACATTTACAACTTTGCAATCTTTTAAAAAAAAAATATTTGTAGGTTTTAGCTTTTAGCCACAATCTCACTTGATGTTAAGTGATGACGCAGCCCAACATTGAGTAACACGCTAAACTCGCCACTAGGGAGGGTATGATTCTTAATTGCAGCTGCAGGAATACACCTATAGGTACTTGGCAACAGATTTTCAATTTGAGGGGGGTAGCTAGCCAGGCGCGATTTGAAAAAACCATACCTCTATACTATGGTTTCATCCCGATATTTTCCTTCACCGAAAGCTCAGGCTCATTGCAGGGATTCAAAGTAACGTCGAACGCGATGTCCGTACACGCAACCGCTGAGCCTTCAAACTGCTTTATATTATCCAAAATATACTAATCGATAAAAAATTTAATTCCGAAAAGTATAAATAAAAGTATAGTTAATTTGATTTATTTTAACATATTTGTATGAAATAAATAAAACTTAATAATTATAAGTCGTGTCGAAAATAGTAATTAACATTTTTTATATTGTTTTTTTTTTCATATAGTAAGTTTAAGAGTTATTTTTCTGCTTTTTTTAAGTAAACAAATGAACTGTTAAATTAATTTAATTTGCGCTCTGTAAAATAATAAGTTTGTACCAAGTCTATGTTTTTATCTTTTCCCTGATTACGTTTACTATATAAAACCTTATTATTATCATCTCTAATCTATAATTATTAGGTCCTTATGAAATTGGCGTTTTGTTGAACTGGCCACTATATTCTCAAATGTCTCTGGCGTTTGGTTAGGAATTCCAAATTCAAATTTAGACTTGTTTATTTGGACTTCGAATTTAGTTATACATTTGTTTTTGCGCCATTTGGTTTTTTTTTGACATTGTTCTTTTCACAAAATTGAAAACTTCAAAAATCGCGTTATTTACGAATATTAGTTCCACCGTAGCATTAGCGCTGCAGAACCAGCTCGAATTTTGTGTATGGGGAAGCTACTCCAAAAAAAAGCACGGTACGTTTTTGGTTCCAACGTTTTCGTTAGGGAATTTTTGACTTACGAAATAAACCCCGTGGATGGCCGGAGAAGCTAGTTAATAATGAAGAAGTAAAGGGGATCGTGGAAGCGGAGTCATCGCAAATCACGTCAGAGTTAGCGGCAGGCTTCGGTGTGAGATATAAAAAAAATTAATTCACTTGAAACATTGGAAAAATGAAAAAGCTCGAGAAATGGGTACGCATGAATTGAATAAAGCACACAAATACGCATTGAGTGCTGCGTTACATTACTCAACCGTCACAATAACAAGGAAATTTTTAATCGTATTGTTATTTGTAACGAAAAATGGATCCTTTCCGACGCTCATCACAGTTGTTGAACTCAGGAGAAACGGCCAAATCCTGTCCCAAGCGAAAGTTGACTTAGAAAAAGGTACTGGTGAGTGTATGGTGGACCAGTTCTGGTGTCATACACTACAGCTTCGTTAGATCTGTCCAGACGATAACGGCAAATCTGTATTGTCAACAATTGCAAACCATGATGGAAAAGCTAGCCGTTAAACAACCGAGACTGGTCAATTTCACTAGCTCACTGCTGCTTTAGGACAACGCTAGACCCCATACTTCACGTCAGACGGTCGCTAAATTAGAGGAACTGCGGTTGGAATGTCTCCCACACCTAGCATACACCCCCGGACCTTGCACCAAGAGATTAGTACTTTTTAGAAATTAGAATAATTTCTTCCAAGGAAAAAATTCAATTCCAATGACGCTGTCCAAAACCACTTTAAAGATTTTTTTATTCTCGCTCCCACAATTTTTTCAGCAATGGAATTAATGAACTACCTATAAAATGGCGAAAGTGCATAGATAATAATGGTACATACTTCGATTAATTAAATAAATTCATAATATTTTTTTCGTTTTACTTTTTCCATATAATTCGCCAATTTTATATGTAAGGACCTATATTTTTAAAATGTTGATAATATTATAGTAACATAGTTTACTGAAGATTGACACTATGATTTTTTGTTCAGGAAAAAGATTTATTTTAGATAAGCCTTAGAAACTTTATTTCTTCACTTGGTTTCGAAAATATTTGAGTTGTTTTTACTATATAAATCGTTATTATTATCGTCGCTAATCATCCATTATTATATAAAGTGTTGATATTATTGTAGCGATTTTAATATAATATTGATACTTAGGAAGTGTTTGGTTTGGAAGGAGAGTTGTTTTAGATAAACTCTAGAAAATTTATTTCTTGATTTGATATCGTAAAAAAGTCTATCAGCGGCTGCCGGCTTCGATCACTAGTAACATAGATTAATTTTCATAATTTCACTATACACTCTTCGATTATTGGTATTAATATTTGTCGTAAAGTCCAATGGGTTTATTCGAGTGTAATGTTGATTGAATGCCACTTGTTTAAATTGAACGGCATGTTTAAAAATGTATGACTTTTACTGGAATTGAGTTAATCGTATCATATAAACAGTAAACAAGTCATTACGTACTTTTATCGATCACAGTATCCGTATGTTCAACAGCTCACAAAAGAACTAATAAGCCACTGCATACACCACTCGGCAAACACGATAGCAACACATCGAGTCAGGAATATAAATATTGTGAGGCGAACACGGCGCTGAATCACGGAATACATGTACGCTACTGTTGCTTGTGGGTTGTCATCGTCTTGTTTTATTCGCCCTAGGAATAGTGACGCACCTCCGCGTGCGACATTCACCGTGACCTCTCTACAGCAGCTCAGCCGGTGTCTTTTGTGTATCTAATTTTAAGAAATTCTGCACTGCACTTTTCTTTTGTGGAAAATTGTAATTAGCTAACTTCCGCAGTAGAATACGTAATCATTTACTTATTTTAACGACTATCTTCATTTTTGAATACGCAAATATTACCAAACCGATTTTGAATACATTTTCATAAAAGATTAAATTCTTATCTGCTTTCAGGAAGACACCCTTAAATGTAGTAGGTACTATAGCTTACATTCTGTTTACATAATATATTTTTCTAGTGGCACGGCCGGCAGTGCCCCCGCCAAGTAGAGCGCAAGGCACTGCCGTACCATCCTTTTCTCGAAGCGACTTACAGCAGTATTGAACCCTCTGCAACTTCGTTGTGTTTAGTGCAAGAAGTTTGATTTTTAGAGATCAAGAGAGCATACTATAACTGGCTATATTGCTAATATACCTAATAATCATACCTTATAGTTTACGAATTATTTTTAGTCGAAGTTCTATAATTTTGTCATTGACACATTCACCGATCATAAAAATTCTTAGGTATTTCTAGCAGTCTTACAAACTTCAATTTTGAATTTTAGGTAGGGTTTAGCCTACAAAAGAAGGAAAAATGAAAAATGCCAACATTACATTATTTTTAAATTAAAAATAATGATTATTATAAATTACGTTCAACTAACGCATGTTAACTAATGCGCTTGTACGCATGTTTTGTTTACGCGGTTGCCCGCACTTGGTGATGCTGGTGGGAGGGACTGCGGACGGAAGGGAGTGCAGCCACTAAAGCAAGTCTGCTGAAAACTATCATCTACGGTTCTGTGTTCGAACTTAAAACGGCCTCCGCGCTCCGTTTTGTATAGTAGGCTTTAAGAAAATCAGTAACTGACGGACAAGATATTATATTACCTGAGAAAAAAGGAGAATGATCTACAAAAAGAAATGAGATCTCATGTAAAACCAAATCAGTTATTTTAGCCAGTGTCTATGGAAGCACCTATTCAACAACTTTGTTATAAATTGTTATCTAATCAAATTACCTATCAACATTTATAGTGACCGTATCAACCTTTATTTTTATAATATATATAATGAATTCGCAATTCAACGGCAACATACATATTTATAAAAGTAATTCTAACTACTACTAAGAATATCTAAACAGTGCTCCTAAGAATAAAGTATATTAAATAGTAGAATATGATGGATTTAGATCTCTGGGTGGTCACCGTTGTGTTTGGATTTTAGTGTGCAGGGACAGTACCGTCAATGAGCAGAGCTATTAATAAAAAAAAAACTTGTGCAGGTCTGATCGATTCGAAATTTAGTAGCTTATTACTTCAATGATATTGCAAGAACATAGTAACTTTGACATGATGCTGCAGCGTATCCAATCCTCACCAACTCACAACAGAGGTTTATCGCTTTTCGGCTCATTGAAGTTGTCCCAATGAATAAATTATTGGAACGAAGTTCCTTACGGCAGGCTTGGAGGAGAAAGGGATTTTGCTGCGCGACCGAACTGAAAAAAATGTGATAGTAAAACCGTAAGAAAAAGTCCGTGGAATAAAACCGTTAAATGAGACGTGCGCAGGCGCGACAGTCGTATACACAAACGAGTAGTGTATAATACCTTTTTTTGTAATTATTTCTATGTAATTTTATGTTGTCAAACAAAAATAAAGAGACATATTTTGTTATTTTAATTGATAATTTGAATTACGATTTTTTTTATTTTACGTAATTTATTATTTCCTAAAATACTGAATTTCCGAAATACTTTCCTGTACTTAAATAAAAACTAACCAGCAAAATTTAAGAGAAAAATCAAGAAAACCTACATAAAATTGACCACGATTTTTTTTTTGCAAATTGTGTCGATTCTACATTAGCCGAAGGAACTTCGTTCCTACCTGGTGTCCCACGACACAACATCTTTTTTTTGTCGGGGTGTCAATTTTTTTTATTACATTATATTATTATTAGTCGTATTTTTTTGATGTGAAACCTAATGCGACAGGTCAGACCGGTTGTTGGACCCAATGTGGGCGGTTTGGATTCGAGTTCTTTTTTTTATTATGCAGACTGGATCATTTCAAAGTTTCATGTTAAAAATAGGTAGATTAAAAAGCGGTTGGTTGGGATCGCAACCACCATACACATATTAATAAAATAAACATCTTCACAGTGACTTTCTTTTACAGTACAGGTGCAGTCAGTCAGTCAACCAATCACCTCTTTGCCTATCGCACATTCCAGGAGCCCAAGTCTGCTATTTCATATTTAAGAATCTACTATTGTCATTATATCGACACTATTGATATTATAATAAATTTGGTATTCTGCTAAAATTTCATTAGTGTCTCGATAGAATCTCTATAGCGTTGTAATAGTGTGTCAGTGGGATGGCAATAGATATATACCTACGTCGCGTCGTTGGGGTTGCCTATCAAAATCTACCATGGATTAATTGTTGCTAATCGAAACTATCATTAGTTTACAATACTTGTTAGTGCTATTTTTCCTGTTAAATCTCAATAAATCTGTAAGATTACGTAAAAAACGATATAAGAGTATACCGTTTTGACTACTATCGAGTTGCTATCGAGATACCATTGAGACACTATTGTAGAGCAGAATATCAAATGATTTAGTGGTTTTCCGATGGAATGTTAAACAAACAGGAGAATACCGAATGGCGACCAAATGTCTATTGAGATACCTACTATCGAAAAATTATCGAAACACTATTTTGTTAGCAGACTTGGGCCCCAGTACTCCAGTCGTGCGTCGGAGCTGAGACACACACAAACATTTTTTTTTTATATTCACAGGCCACTCACTGGCCAGGATAACCCGTGACGGCCAACTTTTACTGGCCAGGCTAACCCGTGACGGCCAACTTTTTTTATATTGTCTTGCTTATGAAGGTGGTTTGCGAGAAAAAAATGTTTTAAGAAATTATGATAAAGCTGAATATTAAACGTGAATTATAAAATACTAGTTACCCGCCTCAGCTTCGCACAGGTACAATTTACAAAGTGGTGTATTTTATGTTTAAAACAACCAGATTTAGAGATTATTGCTTTAATATTGAAAGTTCAGAACTTCATAATTGCCTCATTGGCCTAGTGGTTCTAAACGCAACTAGTGTGCTAGAGGTCCTACGTTCGATTTCAAGATCGAGCAAAGGGTTATTGGATTTTTCTATAAAAACTCTCAGTATCAGCTCAGAGTTTGGCTTTGTGCCCGATAAAGGCAATAGGCTCGCCCCATATTGGGTACATGGGACCTAAAACACCCGGCAAACTGTGGGTGTACACCAGTACATCTCTGCGTAACCCTTCAGGGATACAGGCGTGATGGTATGTTATGTTATGTTTAATATTTGTATACACGTGAAGGAATATACGGTTATATATTTTATTTCCATATATTTTGAAGTTATAACTATTTTCGTAGAGCTGTAGTAGAGGTAAAATTGAGAGCTGCGCGCGAATCATATTTTACGGTAATGAAGTTTTTTCAGATTGATGGCTAACTTCATCGTCTTGTTGGCATGCGGGATAAAAGTTTTGGAGTTTGGTCTTGTTATGTCAAATAAGTATAACTTCTTACGTGCCTGACTACTTACATAAAAGTACACACATTTTTGAAAATAATCACTAGCATACTCACAATTTGGTTTCTGTTAATCTATACAATTAATAAAATTGTAGTGTCTAGTATATACGATATAACAAAACGCCAATTTTTAAAATTTTTGTCTGTCTGTTTGTTCCAGGTAATATCCGAAACGGTTGGACCGATTTTGACGGGACTTTCACTGATAGATAGCTGATATTATAGGGAGAAACTTAGGCTACTTTTATTTTAGAAAAAGAATTAGGGTTCCGCACAAATAAAACAAAACTGATCATCGTGAATCAATTCGGGCGCTTAAATGGTTTACGCTGAGTATACCTTAAGAGATATAGCAAACTAATGTACCACATGATTGTAATGTACCACATGAATAATACCTAAAAAAGTCAGGAAGAGTATATGTCTATCTTCTAAGGAACACCCACAATAAGCATTTTTGTCTTTAAAATAACCGGGAGCGGGGTAGTAAGATTCGCGCGGGCATTCTGTAGTCCACGTGAGCGAAGCCACAGGCACAGCTAGTTGTATTATAATTTCCATATTTCAGTGATCGTAACATATGCTTTACTCAGCGGGTTTTCGATCTAGGGAACAACAGATGTTGGAACAACGTCGATGTGCCATAAATATCGAAATAAAAACGTCTGTTTTGGTACTATTCGAATGGGCGATCTCTTTTTTGTATGCTTCAATTATAACCTTTTTAGGAAAACATATAGTTGTGTGTTTTTATTTTGCTTACGTACCTACACGGTACATATCCTCGAACTATACATGCGTATGACCGTACGTCATATGCCGTACGTCGTATGCGTAACCGTAACATTATTTGACACCTTTATTTTTATAATAATTATAATGACTTGGTGTACTGTTAAGATTTATTGCCAAGACATTATAATTGTTATAGAAATAAAGGTGTCTAATAATTGATACGGTCATTATAAATATCGATAGGTAATTGATTAGATAATAATTTATAACAAAGTTGATGAATAGGTGCTTCTATAGACACTAACTAAAATAACTGACTTGGTCTTACATTAGATTTCACAACTTTTTGTTGAAGAAAAGAACTGTGTTGCGAGACTTGGGATTGTGTTTCATTTTATGTTTTTGATGGGATCCTATTTCTTTTTGTATGTCATCCTCCTTTTTTCCTGGATAATATATCTTGATCGTCAGCTACTGATTTTCTTAAAGCCCACCACTATACAAAGCTACTGTGTCCCGAGAAATATAGATTATGTAAAAAGCATGTAAGCTATATTGTTACATTTAAGGGCGTCTTTCTGGAAGAAGGTTATAATTTAATCTTTTATGAAAATTTGTTTAAAATCGGTTGCATTTTTAAAAATGAATTATTTTAACAAATGTAAATGATACAAATGACATTTGTATGAACTTTTCTCAAAACCTTAGATTGTTTTTCAGAAAAGTAAATGTGGTGCATACTGGTCCTAAGTGGCACGATTTAAGTGGATTATATTCATTGGTCACGTAATTGTAATTTTTACTAAAAAAATATGGCGGAAGCGTACTACACTGAAAGGCACTGCGAAATCTTTACGTTTAATGCAAGGCTACTCGCTTTGATTCCGGCACCACTCGACGTCTGGAAAGTCCTACGTAGGGTTCTTCATACGTTCACAAAACGGTTTTAGGCACCTTTTGGCATGAATATGTTAAACATCCATACATTAATAAATACATACATTCTCTCTTATACACAAACATCACACATCACGCGCGTACGCATACGCGTCTGCCTGTATGTCCGCTTACTTCTTCTAAACCACGTATCGGATATTTATACGGTTTTCACTGTCATTTGGACAATTTTTTTGCGGAAGGTTTATATATACAATACGTTTCAATTAGGTATTTGTATAATAGAGAAACTCCAATGTTTTGTAATCAAGTCGTCAATAAATCGATTTTCGGGCACTACAAGGCCTTACGCTGGCTAAACTTTAAGGGCTCGTGTAGACGGCACTGCGGCGACCTTTTTCATAATATATTGCTAGCCACGACGAAAATTATATGTCTAGGAATAATGAACATATTGAGTTTAACTTAAAACAAGTTAGGCATGCATATTATAGGTAAATCTAATAATTTGTCGATTGTTTTGATATTCATCCGAAGATAATCACAAAAATTACACTCATCTTTTCGTAGATCTTAGTAAAGTCTATGGAATCCACCATCCTCTTTGCATTAAAATAGGATGAACCCATAAGCGTCTATTTGAATTCTTACTTTTATTTAGCCATTTTTTTTATATATAGTATACAAGAATTACCTCTTTTTTAAATTAAATTCATCATAATCATTATGCCTACGCGTATGATGTTCGTGGCTAGCAATGTATTACTAAAAATGTACAGTGATATGGCAAATCTAGCGGCGGCGGCGCGTGTACACAGCATAGAGGCGGTGGCGGTGCGTCCTCGGTACCGTCTACACAAGCCAAGGCCTAAGAGATGCTTCAAAATAATGTACAGTAAAAGCTCCTTATTCGCGTCACCTTCATTCGCGTTTGCACTATTCGCGGATTAAAAAAATGCGACCCATTTCCTATATTCGCGGCTAAAGATTTCTTTATTCGCGATTCTAATCGGCACATTGATCGCTTTGACTGCAAACATAACCGAAATTGCGAATGGATTAGGACGAGATGGGTTCGAACAGATAGAATCAAGTGACATTCAGAAGTTGCTTGAATCGCATGATGAAGATTTGACTGAAACCGACTTGGAGGAAATGTTAAATTCTCAGCCCATTGAAGAAGAGGGACGCGAAACGTGACATTTAATTTGTAAAATCTTAGTGAAAGTTTAAGAATGGCAAATTAGCTTTGTGGTTTCTTTATGAAAATTGATCCGTCTATGGAACGAAGTCTTATTTTTAAAAGGCAAATTGCTAATGCCACTGCTGAATATCAGCCTGAATTGAAAGAGCTTTTAAAAACTGCCAAACATGAAAAAATTTCAAAATTCTTTAAATCATTACCTAAGCCTGAAGATAATAATTAACCAATATGGTCAAAAACTTCAATTAAATTTTTTTTTATATATTTATTTTTTATTTTGTCACCTAGGAACGTATCCCATATAAATTACCATTCCATATTCACGGTTTCTGTATTCGCGGCATATTTACGGAACATATACCACGCCAATAAAGAGCTTTTACTTTACTAAATAATTTTGTTTGTTAAAAAACCTAAAGTCTGTGATGTCATATGCCTATCTCCTAAGGCTGACTTTGCAGTTACCATTTTTATCTTCAACATAATCATTTAAAATATTAGGTTATTTGTGAAGCTATGTTCTCCAATTCGTATTAAGCTTTATCCAGATAAATATGTTACTTAACTTGAGCATTTAATGTAATTGTCAAATACATTATATCGTTTAAATGAATACCATATAAGATATCACGGATTCAATAATGCGTGCAACCAAAGAAATCACTCGCTGCGAAACGGTTGGCTGGCACTCTGCACCTATTATGAATTACGCGTCGCGAGTTAAGCCCACTTTTCGTAACTATGAAGTTATGAATTATCAATACTAAAGCGATTAACTCTAAATCTTGCTTTTTTAAACATAAAATACACCACTTTGTAAACTGCACCCGTGCGAAGCTGGGGCGGGTCGCTATTTATTTATAAAGATCAAAAGTTCACTTTGCAACGCACAAAGTGACAGTGACATTTTTATTGGTGAATAATTGATATTGAATAATTAATACTAATAATAAAAAAAATTGATTTTGAGTTCACACGCGGTAGAAATGAAACCTCTCTTTCTCTCCCTCTCTTTGTATAATATTTCGACTAACGGTCGCTTTTAGTAACCTATCTATGCGTTGTTTCAGTTACTAAAGATAGTCAATTAAAACCTTTTGTACTTACTTTTTTTTCAATAACTTATCGATGGATATCTTTTCGTATCTACATAATATATATCAATATTCTATAGCTTGAATAGATAAGAGGAAAGCCGATATCAGTCTTACGTTAAGGATAGTACTTATTGCAATAATGTACTAATCGGGGATAGTAAACTCAGATATGTTATTGAAAACGGCCATATATAGAAACCCATTCGTATCTCATTTTCTCATAGCCTAAAACCCATGTATACATTTATAGCTATCTCTTATTCGTTACACATTTTCGTTTCATAAAATTCAATTCACACCGTCCCAAGAAGAAGTTTCACTTCAATAAAATATGAATAATTGAGTTTTAATTGAATTTTAGTGGTTGTAGTAGTTAGGTGCTATGGAAAAATACTCTAGTTAGAAAAGTCCAAAATACAAATTTTAGTACTACTCGCTGAGTGTGCTCTACCATCTGTATCATGGCAAGTGTTCTGAAGAGTTGTTAAACCTAAATACCACTTCTCCCTTTCATAACAGAGCTACAGCTTTATTGTAAGTAATGCCCACCTCGGCACGATCAAAAACATTTGATACGTCTTATCTTTGCTGTACTTTGAAGCTGTGGAACTGTCTCCCGGCCAGTGTGTGCCTTTTTCCTATAACATGGAGTCCTTCAAACATAACGTGAAGATACATTTTAACAACGACGATTGACGGCGGATTGTAGATCCCACGGTAGTCGCCGATGTTATTGGATTGCACTGTGCTCATCATCACGTGCAGTGTAGTCACTTTACCGTGCTGCGATAAAAAAATAATAGGATAGAACATAACAAAGTTGATTGGATTGAACCTTTTATGAGATCGATTTTAACTACGTCTTTAAGTGACTACCTTCCAACATAACAATTTGGTTTTATAGTATTTACAACAGTGAGTTTATGTAGTAACTTCTGCAAATAATATATTCATAATTTAATATGCAAAACAATAATATAGTCTTCAGCTCAGCAGCAAGAATATTGCCGCAACACTGTGTTATAATAATCTACACGTAATTGTTGGAATGCAAAACATTTAAATTATGAGACTTCCTAAAACACGTTGTTGAGTTGAAGAATGCTGTGTGAATATACCTCATATAATATGTAATCTATGGTTAAAAATTACAAAAATAGTTTTTTTTATATTTGTCACTTTCTTTCATTAGCGTGCGTCCTATTCTCACTTTGAATATGTCTGTCAGCTCTGTCATTAAGCTATTAAAGTTTTAATTCTTTTAGTATTCAGCTCACAAGCAAGACATTGCCGTAACTCTATGTGCTTCAATCAACACGTGATACAAATTTTATGGGAATGCAAAACTGTTATATTATGTGCCTTCTTGAAACACAGTGTTCACCTGTTTGGTATTTGCTGGTGACAAAACGCAAAGCATACAATGTTTCAAATTGGAATTTATTTAAAAAATATATTAAATTTATTTGGAAAATGCAAAACAGTTATATTATTATGTGTTGCATATTTAATGGAAATTTAATTGGTTTATGATTTGTTTCTAAATAAATTGTTAATCATACTTTTAACGATTTCGCCAACGAGCTGGTCAATAATAACGTTTGATTTTTTACTATAAACAACAATGATGCTTTTGTCACGCCCTCAACGACTCCACTTCAAAACCAATACTAGAAAATGTAGGAACTAATTACGATATATAATATGATACATTAATGACCACCAATTCTTGAAAAGTGTAAACGATCATTTACCGCTGTCTACCATAAAGGAAAATAGTAAGTTGTATATAAAATTTGTTATTCTATGTAATGGGTAATAAATGTTTTCAATACAAATAGAGTGTTGACATCAATACCCTTAAATAAGACGAAATATATTTTACGATTTGTGTCAATTGGTTGTGTTATAATGTTTTAAGTATTGATGAGTTAAGTAGATGTCGAATTAATAGTTATAATATTTTTAACAATTATGCAGGCGATAACAGTTCACATCGATCGAGGAAAACTACAGCTATGTGTATATTTTGATGGATAATGATAATGTTTGATAATTTTGTTTTATTTATCGAATTTGTATAATATAAAACTTTATAATTATGGTTAAAAAGTTGAGCTGTAAAGGGATTGACACTATGCTCAATTTAAAAAATGACATGTGTGTGAACCACATGCGGTAGAAGTGAAACCTTACGAAATTATAAAAATATCTTATTTAAACTCTCCTTTAAAAATACTAAATCAGCGGGTTCGAACTATCGACCACTCGTACTGTACACACAATAGTGCGTACAAGTCTAGTCGTCAGACCGCAAGGCAAATTCGAGGACCATCATTCTATCTCATTCTCTTGCAGACAGAGTCATATACATGTATGTGTTTGTCTCTTTATAGTGTCGCTTTTTCGATCCACCGCGATTCGAATCACAACGGTACTAAAGAAGTTTTCATTTCAAAAGTTACCTTAATAAATTTTATTATGAAAGACTTTGATTAAAGTTAAAATACAAAGGAACTTAAAATGCTTATGGCAAATACTAAGTGTGAGCTAGTACCACCATACAATCAAGTAAGGTCAGGTATGTATTTAAAATATGTAATAGCAGTTTTATTGAACAGCTAGCGGTGTGCCCGCGGCTCCGCACACGTTTGGTACTGCCAAGTAGATATTTATACCTCGTAATTTTATTTTTAATCATATTGTTGAAAATTCATATGCCGTATCAATTACATGTTGCAATCGTGCATTTCCTGTGTACAATTTTTATCAAAATCGGTTGAAAATTATTATATAATTATAATATAATCTACAATTTCTAATGCATTGTTAACGATTCTTATCCCCTCTCAATTTTATTATAGTATGATGTATGCTTCTCGTATCAGAATCGGTTGAGAATTGATGAAAATGAAAAATTTAAAATAGTTTTTTTTTATTTCTAGAAGTAATATTGACAATTCTTATAGACCATTAATTACTTATATAAATACTTAGACTTCCCGTGTACAAAACTTCATCAAAATCGGGTAAGAATTAATGAAATTTAAAATTTTTGAAAATTACTATTCCTGAAAGTGATATTGAAAATTCTCATAACTTATCATTCATGGAATGACTTATACTACCCGTGTACAGAATTTCATCAAAATCGGCCAAGAATTAACGAAAATAGTTTTTTTATTAATATTTTTTTTTACGATTTCTAAAAGTAATATTAAAATTTCTTATACCCTATTCATTTACCAATGACATAAGCATTCCGTGTATAAAATTTTATTAGAATTGTTCAAGACGTTTTTGGGTTAAATCCGGACATACAGACAGACAGACAGATAGACAAAAATTTCTTTAATGGCATATTTGTGATCATTATTGTTCATTTAGTGGTCCTATCGGAAAATTTTGGTAACCTAACCTAACCTAAACCACTTAACATAATTGAAAAATGAGATGTCGTTAGAAGCTTCTTGATTGTCCGCAGATTATGGGCTATGTAACGTCACATTGAAATCAATATGATGCCATATAGAGGACACGAAGTCCTGCTTTAAAAAAAATAATTTTGAATTGTATCGTGGTGGGTATCAAATGAAAGGGTTTAATTAGCACATTTCAAAAATATTACATATTACTAGCAGTTGCCTGCAGCTTTGCTTGCATTAACTCGATACATTTGTATAATATAATTTATAAAATCACGTCCGTGATGTTCGATTGGACTTCTGACTTACTTAACAAAAATCTATATTTAAAACTAACTGAGAGGTGTAGCCTAATGTAAGATAGCCCATACTATTCCTCGTGAATCTGGCTGTCACATAGATGTAGTGTATTATATACTTCATGTATAAGCTATCATATATAATAAGAATTTTTCGAATCCGACTGGTAATTCCAGAAATTTGCGTGTTTAACCAAACAAACAAAAAAACTCTTCCGCTTCATAATATTAAAGTATTCAGAGGACAATATTGTATTTTTACAAGCTTTTATTTAACATGCTTTGTTAGCATTGTTCAAATCTTGCAACAGAATATTAAAAGTTTTATTCCTTGTCGATTGAGCTGAAATTTTGCAGAATCGTTTAGTTTAGATGACTATGCATGGTTATCTAAGTGATTCTAAATACAATAATAATGTGTGCGGACTTCTAAATATGGCTAACCAGTTATTTTTTATGCACTCCCATGGGTATCAAATGAAATGATTTGCTGAGAAGAATACGAAAAAAAGTTAAAATAAAATTAAAATAGTAATTTTATGCAAGGGCTGCCGCCGTTACCTCACAATAATAATAAACGTACAGATGCTTTAAAATATGCACTGCTCATCCGGCATATCTTTAAATCAAAGAACTAAAGTAAAGTAATAACTTTGAAATGACAAGAGCTGATAATAACATACAAAATTTACATATTTTATTAATTTTAACGAGAGGTTATTTACCTGAGAGTTATTAATTTTTTATTTACCTTCTGTATAAAAGATACACTGGAAACATGTCTGAGTGCTTTGTTTTGGTTATTGAATTAAGATATGCGTAGGTTAGGATGATTAATAATATCATAAAAGCAATATAAAACGCTATCAAAAATGTATTTTCGATTTCCTCCACTGACGTTGTTTCATCGATTTACTTCGAAGCTTTTTATATTCATTGTGAAATTATTATGATGGTGCTAATTATGACCACTTTCATTGTTTCAGTCTACATGTACACGTACATGTATAAATGTTGGTGTGATTATTGGATTATTTCTCTCAAAATTTTAGCATTTCGCAACGATAGATAGTACATACTATTAACGCATACTATTGCAGGTCAATAGTTTCAGATTATCTGAAAATAGACAGATCAGTACTTTATTATTGACCGACTCATTAGCCTAGTGGTTCTGAGCGCGACTGCTATGATCGAGATTTTGGGTTCGATTCCCAGGTTGAACAAAGTGTTATTGGGTATTTCTATGAAATTCTCAGTAGCAATTTGGAGTTTGGCTTTGTGCCCGATTAATGGCAATAGGCTCGCCCCCTATTACATGGGACCTAAAACAGCCAGCGAACTGTGGGTATACATTAGTGCACCTCTTTACTATTAATTTGTTACTGTACTGTGTTGATGATCGGAAACTTTGCAATCGAATGTATGACGTCTGAAAATTCTTCTGTCGAATATCGAAACGGAGGATACTGAGCTCTTTCTAAGTCTGGTCTACAAAGCGTTAACAACTCAAGAAGTAGTACCTCATAGTGAAAGATGAAGTAGACCTTCACTAATGATTACGCCTTGTTCTGGGTTGAACGACCCTTCCATAGTGTTCTGACACACATATGAGGATTTTTTTGTCTAGGGTTGCCTCCATTATTACGTTTCGAAGTTCAAAGAAGCTTACGAATTTTCACGTCTGTATAATATGCTATTCTCTTTTAAATCAATTGACAATTTAATAGAGGTGCTACATTACTCACCAATCGTTATATTTTTATATGGCATAGAGCATTGGCGTTGTTTTCTGACTGTGACCTTATTTCAGTTTCAGAGAAAATTTATGTTTGATGCGTAACCCACTAATGCGTTTTGATGACCTCGTTGTTTAAACTTAAGGCAAATAAGTACATAGCTCTAAAATAAAGGGGATGAACTGACATAAACATTTATGTACATAATTTTTCATCTTATCTTATTACAACTAGCTGTTCCCGCGGCTGCGCTCACCGATGACGACAGAATGCCGTCGATCGGGCACATGCGCGAATTTACTACCCACGCTTCCGGTTATTTTAAAAATAAAAATGCTTATTGTGGGTGATCTTTAGAAGATAGGTAGTCTTTTTAATATACACAATTATGTAGTAGGTTAATTTGAAATATCTTATGGTTTACTCAGCTTAAGCCATTTATGCGCCCGAATTGATTCACCAAGACCTTTTTTATTTGCGCGGAACCCTAATCTTTTTTTATAAAATAAAATTAACCTAAGTTACTCTTTTTAACATTAGGTATCTGCCAGTGACAGTACCGTCAAAATCGGTGTAACCGTTTCGGATATTACCCGGAACAATCAGAAAGATAGACAAAAAAATTAAAAACGGGTTTTTTGTTATAGGTGTTGAATATACTTTCATACGCATTTAGTAAAATGCTGTGATGTTAACAGTAGAATCAGACACTTCAATTTTATTAATTGTATAGATGTAGTTATTATATTATTATACCTATATGTCGATATGATTATTGAATCCGTACTAAGGGAAATTAGCCAGTTCGCAACTTAATTGCAAATACGGCAACAGCCCAAGCCGAGGTTAGGCCACTTTGGCAACCTTGAGGATGTTGCCACGCTTCGCGGCTGAGTTCCCTAAGCGCTCGCCCCTAGGCACGGTGAAGCTGTGAAAGCTGTCTGAGGCTCCAGGGCTCCCATGGCTAACAGAATAGTCAGAAATAAAATAAGTGAATCCGTACTAATCACCTAGTATAGACTTGTTACTATTGCCTAAAGTATTGAACGGACGCCTTAAAATGCGACTGCGACACCTATGGCTGACGGCACGAACATTCTCAATTAGATTATCGAACTGACTATATTCAGTAAACTATATTCAGATTTCAGAGTTATATTGTTGTATTACAATACAAGGTATTGTTATATATATGTAAGTGGTTCGTCGACCGATCAATTCACTATGTCGTCATTCACTATGTCGTCTACACTATTTATATTGCCCCAGCATTACATTGACATTTAAAAGTAATTAAGTGTTATATGCACTAAGTCACTAAAAGTAATATTTTATTTACACAAGTCAAATGTACTCTTTAGCTAACTCTAAGTAATTTGTTTCAGGTAATATAGTTTTTTTAAGTCGACGGCAAGAGCACAAATCTGTGGATGAATTATCGAAGGCAAGTGTACTCTTTAAAGTCCATTCAACGTAGATTTTTTCTTTGGCACTGCAGACATGTGATTATTAAGGAAAAGTCGCTATATTTTATTTAGTTAAAAAATATGTATCATTCTGTGTTCATAAAATGTGTCAATGAAATGAAAAAGTCGCTAAAACGGCAACCTTGAATGAAAATATACGGTGCGGGCGCCGCGCCGGCCTGCGTTTACTGACGTCAATCTGATTGATTGATTTCCCGTTGGCAATGCGCACAATACGATCACTGATTTTTAACGTTCGGCTATTGCAGTAGGACGTACTTGTAGGGTTTTGGCGTCTTATCAGTTGTTTCAAAATAAATAAAAAAATCTTTATTCAATTTAGACCCTAACATGGCACTTATGGACGTCGAAACACTACTATTCATGTCGGAAGGGTGTGGTGACAACACACACTGGCCCACGAGCCGTTCCAACTCAGTCAGTCCTCAGGAATGCGGTCCTTTTAGGTTTGGTTGTACATAGCTATAAGATGGCTACTGCATGTAATAAAATAAAATAAAAATCACAATTGTCACACAGTTTAATCATTTGATTGGATACATTGGGATACTTTTAGTAATTGAAAAGTAGTACAATATCAAAATTAAAACACCTTATGTATTTTTATTCAGCATCACAATTTTTTTTTTGCTTTTCTTTTGAAATTAAGTACTTAATACATATGTTTAGAAGTAAACGTTAATATCTACAATGATACTGTTGATTATATTCACATATTTTTAGTCATAATCTAATTTGTAAAGTTGACAATAAATTTTCTGATTAAAATACTTTGATACATGAATGTTTAACTTAATATTTAAGTATAATAATTAACATGTATACCCAAATCATATCAGCTACTTGCTCTGCTATGATCATCATTGTTGGTGCATTATTGTAAGCTGTGGGTACATGAGGCATGATAGTTTCATTTACGACTCCTAATCCAGTTATCCCGTAAACTGTAAATCTAGAATCTACCAGCACCTCAGGATTTTCCTTTGGTTTCATTTTACTAGTACAGCAAGTATTTGTACAGAAGTTTAGTAGTATTGAAGTATTAGTTATGGTTTTAATTGCACAAAACCAATAGTCATCAGAATTAAAATGATATTGTGTACCATTTCGTAAAGAGATATCGTGCAGTTTGATTCTATATTTTTGGAAAGCTTTTGTTTTTATATAACTCTATCCCTTTCCTTATACCATGTAATATAACTTTTTGATCAGGACCTCCATCAAAGAAATAATTTGGATATATTAGTGGTTTGCGATATGGATTTTTGTCCTTCAACATTATTCGTACTTTTCACTCTGGTGATAAAAGCATCGGAAATACCATCCAAATATTTCGGTCGCGTATGGGATTATAAACTTTTTCAAACATGTATCATTGATGACAAAAGCTTGTTTATATCTCGGTCGAGATATTAAAAAATCTAAATAATAGGTCTTTACCTATGAAATTGCCGTTCTGCAGTACTGGCCATTTCAAATCAAAATAATTTTTGTTTGGCTAAGAGTTCTAATTACAAATTAATTTTATTTTAAAAACATGGAATTCTTTTTCCAAAAGTAGTCATTTGTTTATTGATTAGTGTTACATTTTCATCGCATTTCAATTTTTTTTGTCATCATGGATACGTTAAAAATTCGAGTAATTATGGAATATGATTACCGTCGTGGCAGCAATGCGGCACAAGAGGCACGCAACATCAACGACGTTTACGGAGCTAACACTACAAACCAACGCACCACCTGTTATTGGTTTGCTCGCTTCCGTTCTGGGAATTTCGACCTGAAAAATGAACCTCGCGGTCGTCCGAAGACTTTGGTCAACAATGACGAATTAAAGGCGATTGTGGAAGCTGATGATACACAATCTACGGCTGAATTAGCAGCAGCTGTCGACCTTAGCGTCAAAACAATATTGGTCCATTTGCGTCAAATTGGCAAGGTAAAAAAGCTTGACAAATGGGTGCCCCACGAACTCAATGATCGCCAGCGCGAAGTACGCGTCGAGACGTGCCTTGCACTGCTCAACAAACACACAAATTAAGGAATTTTGAACCGCATTGTTACCTGCGATGAAAAATGGATTCTGTTTGATAACCGCAAGCGCTCAGCAAGTTGGTTGGATCCTGATTCAGCACCTAAACATGCCCTAAACTAAAACTTACCCCTAGAAAAGTGATGGTCTCTGTTTGGTGGTCTAGCGCCGGTGTGATTCATCACAGCTTCTTACCAAACGGGGTGAGCATTACTGCAGATGTGTACTGTGAAGAACTGAACACAATGATGGAGAAGCTGGCACATCTCCAACCAGCATTGGTCAATCGCTCGTCTCCGTTGCTCCTGCACGACAACGCGCGACCTCATACTGCACAGCAGACGGTCTCCAAGTTGCAAGAACTGGGGTTGGAAGTTCTCCGTCATCCGCCCTACTCACCAGACCTTGCGCCTACAGACTACTACTTTTCCAGAATTTGGATAACTCCTTGGCGGGAAAAAAATTCAATACACGAGAGGCAGTACAAAATGCCTTTGAAGAATTTATTGTCTCCCGTCCAGCTGATTTCTTTAAGAAGGGCATCAATAAACTGCCACTGCGCTGGCAAAGATGCATTGATTGCATGGGTGTTTACTTCGATTAATACAAATAAAAAATACATTAAAAAATTCGTTTAAATTTTTTCATACAAAACGGCAATTTCATAGGTAAAGACCTAACATTAAAGTTATTCAGTAAATTAAATATTAAAGTAATTCTAAATCCGGATAGCCGCTTTTGATGTTCGGATTTTTACCTGACTGCGAAAAAGGTTGTAGGGCGATACTTTGAGGCATTCACAAACGATCTTATGATCCAACCGAAATATATTAAAACGTGAGCAATCTTTAAAAAGATTCCAACAATTATTTGCTATCAGAAGAGCGATGAGTGTAGCCTGTTGATGCTACTTAGTATGCAAGAAAATTTTTTTTACCTGGGATACCGTATTTGCCCATCTGTCGAAATCACTCGGTCCCTCGTGTGTGCATCATGGAGTGTAGCACGGAAGATCCACCGACGACGCGACCGCACGCACACTGACCTCGGCGCATGCCCATGCACCCGGCCTCCTGCCGACCAATGTCAATGTAACACATCTCAATCTAGCGCACGCTACTTTCATTTAGAAATAGATATCGGTTTTATGATTTCGCTGCATAATGTGACATTATTTTACATTTTAAATTATGTTTTGTACTTCCTTTTTGTAAACAAAATTACAAAGATCATAGAACAAAAAAATGTCTGTTAATGTTTTATACTGTACTAACGATACCATGAAGCTCCGTGCGCGTTTTAAAAAATATAGATTAATGAAAATCAAATGGCAATGTAATAATGAAGAAAATTAAGTTTATACATATAGTAACTTCTTACAGTTGATAGCGGTGTTATGAAACAGCTGAAGGAATCAGTGAGTGCTTCACATGCGCTTATTTTTTAAAGTGTAATAATACCGTAGTTTCACTTTCTATAGTACTTAGGTAATTAATATACGTTCCTGTTTTGCTGATTCAACTTAAATCAGGTGTAATAATTAGTATCAAGGTACAAAAACTAATTCCTACATTTTAATCAATTTCAATAAATATTAATGTTTCTTTGTTTGTTTGCCCCTTAAGCGTTCCTAAGCCATTTAACCGATTGCAGTGAACGCATCCAACGTTTTTGTGCGTACACCCGCTAAAGGTTAACTTGTTTACAATATATATTATGACGCACACGTCTTTTCATAAAAATAAACGGGAACGAAGTCGCAGGCAAAAGCTATACCATTTCTATTTCTTTACTTTCTCGATGACATCTCCTGTGAAAACTTGAACTAGCGTCTTTTTTTACATTATGTATGCTTTATTTTATAAAAATATGACGTATGACTGATAGGGATGGAGCTATATCGATAAACGTAACACGATAACAGACCTGATATTTTTTTACAAAATGTAAGAAACTAAACTACTGCCGGATACTTTTGTACAAATTTATTAACTAATATTATATTTCATTATAAGATGTTACACGTATTAATTCTTGATTGATAATGCCAACTTCTTCAAAATTTTCGAAGCTGTTGTAAAATAAGTAGGTATAGGTAGGTAGGTACTCGACAATGAAACGAAATAATTATAACGACAGGTAATCTTTATTAATTTATTTTAATCAAAATCTGGTGAATCGTCACTGTCGTAAACATATGCGATCGATATCATTACTTATTTGGTCACAACATTACAACTGTGAAATTAGAACTGTCATCGAGAAAATAAAGAAATGGAAATAGTATAGTTCATTATATACTTATAATAACTTTAATATGAGAAATGTCGTCATGAAAAGACAAATGCTGATAATAGTTGGTTAATATTACTTAAATTCAACTGTACATTCAGGAAGGATCAAAAGTTTCAATGACGATCGCTTTCGTTTTCTATCGTACAAGGTAAAAACGGACTACATGAAACGATTCTTAAGGCGCCGCGCAAACTTAGACACTTTTTGAAGTGAAAACTTCTTTAGCATCGTTGTGATTTGAAAGTCGATGAAACGAAACAGCGAATGAAACGAAAAAGATAACGCGACAGTAAAAAGAGACAGACACTAAAATTCATAAGATTTAACGTGGGAGAAAATGAGATAGGAAAGTTTTCGGCAATGGTTAAATGGCACAAAAGAGGTTTGTTGCCACGCAATAATGAATTTTATAACCTCATCGAAAAGGCACGAAACAAATACTTTTTAGACACCACTTATGACATTATTGTGTTACGTTACCATGGATATTTCAAATGTGCATTCATTGAAAATGATATTATGAATAATGATTGTGAGTACTTGTATGTAAAATTTCATAAACTTTAAATTAGTGTATATTTGATCATTTTCTGAATTAAAAAAAAATAGATGTGAAGGTTTCACTTCTATCACGTATGAATTGCATACATCATTTTTTTTGTTTTGTGTCGGATACAGGCTCCCAGAGAAAATTTCATTTTCATACAATGTATATGAAATCAACTATTCATTACCTACGCAGACGTAGACACTGTTTGTGTCCAGTTGCTTGCGCACGGACGAATCAAAAAGTGTTCGGTGTAAGCAACTAGAAACCAAATGTTATCAGTTGAAGATACTAGGACATTCATTTTCTATACAATTTTAGTTTTACACATTAGTCGTCTGTGTTGAACACAGGATAGACATCGAATTGGTCAATTTGCCTCTAACTATTGACAGTGAAAGGTTTCTTAATCGACATAAATCATGAAACTAACGGAAAACAAGCACTAAACTGAACAGTCCAGTGTCTAAAAGTAGCAATCGACGACTGTGTCGGTTACTGATACTAGGCACAGAAACCACGGTTTCCTGTAACAGGGTCCAGTGCTTGCAACAAAAAGTGTCCACGTTTATGGAGTGCCTTGGTTAACGGCATTTTGTTTGTCGAGAATCAACTTTTAAAATCGTATGCAGTTTTTCGCTTGGATCCTGTGATATTGTGTACACCGTCGTGTTGTAAGGTTAGTTAGTAACAATAAATTGAAATATATAAATTATCAAACATCCCGGTTTATACCGCATTTTAATTCCATTATATATTTTAACCGCAGAAGATTAATCTAAACCCATTTATAAAAATATATTAAGTTTTTTTATACTTATTCAATTTATTCTAAATTCACACATTACAACCCAACATAAAAGATTGTTGCGATATTATTCCACGGATTTATTGAACTTGAATATGACAATACTAAGAACGCTCTTGGAATAACAAAATGTGAATAGTAGATTATTAATAGTCAATATATAAATACTTCTATATATATTTTATCGTGCATCTTTAACGTCATAAATCTTTTTTGATGTAGTAGCTCGGCGGAATTGCAACAGTGTTACTGACGGTAAGCTAGTATAATATATTCCAAAAACAAAGGAGAATATTTTGACGAGCAATCTATCGACGCTCACTGCTGTCATACCAGCCTACAAAGCTCTCCACATCTGGATACACACTGCCTGATCCTGAAACGCGACAAACCAAAAGAGAGCCTTTGTTACGGTTTTATCACCATGTGCATGGTGGTCGCGACCCAGTCGGGTATAGTTAGTTATAAAAGTTTTTATATCGGACTAGTGCTTTTCCCGCAGCTTCGCTCGCGTCATAGTTGAGTTGTTATGTCCCACCTTTTTTACTATGCTACTGAATTGCTAAATAACGTTTTCCGGGAGAATGATAAATGACAGATTTTTCATACTAAACTTTCGTCTTCTTTTTCACCACCTTTATTAGGGGTAGAATTTCAATAAATTCTTTCTTAGTGCTTGAGTTATGTTATGTACTATCTATTTTACTGTGTAACGGAATTGCTAAATACCGATTTTCGGAAGAATAACAAATGACGGATTTTCATACAAACTTTCATCCTCTTTTTCACCACCTATTCAATTTCCAATAATTCAAAAGTCCTAGACTGATTTATTAATTGAATAAATCGAACTATACATAACAAGATTTAAAAAGTAAAGGTGTGTATAAATTAGTAAAATGATTATTAATAGAAATATAGCCAGTCTCTGATAGAGCTTCCCTATGTTGTATATTGATCAAATGTATGAGGAATATGGCATAAACTTTCAGGTGAATTAATGAATTCGTTTGACAAAGGAGATTGCAATAATACTCCACCATAATTTCTTCAGATTGTGTAAATCAAAAGAAATGTCACTAACGCCCTGCTTTAATTTATATTTGACGAATCTAAATGTAAACTTTATTCCTTTCGGAAAATGTATTTATAGAAGGCATTATAACTATGTATTTGTGACAACGGGCTGGTCGACGACTAGTTCGGGTACCTAGGTTTGACAGAGTTCATGCCTTGTATGTATTTTATAATAGAAGAGATAGATTTTGATACTTGGCAATTATTTTGAGCTCCATCGCTACACTGGCTTAAAATAATAGGTTATTTATATAACCTATTATGTTAAATTGCAATAACATAGTTATATGCCATACGACACAGAATTATAGGTCATGGAAGTTGAACTGCATGAACTTCTGTTTTGTGGTTTACGAATATGACAATCACAATTCTGAGGCGAAGAATCAGCATTTGTCACTAGTTTAACCGACTAACTTAGGACCTGGAACCAGTGATGGCTTAGTTGGTAGCATGAACGGACTCCGCGTCGACCGATGTGAGTTCGAATCACTGCAATGAGCCTGAGCTTTCGGTGCAAGAAAACATGATGATGAAACCATAGCATGGTGGTAATTTTTCTAATGCCCGCCTGGCTAGCTGGTAGTTACCAGCTTGGTAACTTGGCAGTTTGGTGATCCCTCAAGTTGAAAATCTGTTGCTAAGCACCTGCACTTCAGCAAGTGTATTTCGGCAGCTGCACTTGAGGGTCAGTCTTCCATTAGGCTTAGAATGCTACCGTCTTGGGCCACATCGTCACTTAAGATCAGGTGGGATTGTTGTCACAACGCTTAACCTATAACTGTTTCGGAGATTACCCAGAACAAACAGACAGACAGACAGACAAAATTTTAAAAATGGGCTTTTTGTTATATGTATTATCCTATATACTTTCATATGCATTTAGTAAAAAACTGTTAATTTGACGTTACAAATAGACACTTCAATTTTATTAATTGTATATAGATAGATAGATAACTTTCTAAATAAAATAGGCTAATGAAAAGCAAAAATATTTTTTGAAATCTCGCTGGTAGTTCCAGAGATTACACCATTAAAAACAATCTCTATTGAGCATTCTAATATTAGTATAAATTGACCTGTGTTATAGTTTCATATTATTAAAAATGTCTATAGATAGATTAGATACACGAGCTATGTTAAGGCTCTAACAATTTCTAAAACTCGTTTCTTTGTTTGCTTTTTATAGTTGATTCAAGTTTTTTAAGATCGTTTATCCTGTAATCAAGGCATGAGTATGCTACGCCAGCATTGAAATTCAAACGAAAAGACGTCATGTGAATATTAATGACATTTATTTCGTTTGGTTTTTACAGAAGATTAGTTTGAGCAAAATGCGGAACAAGTATAATACCTAGGTTTTATTAATAGAACAATTCTTGTATAGCTACGTATAATGCGCATATGCCATTAGTATGTCGAAAACGGCTCTAACGATTTGGATGAAATTTTATATTTTAGTGTCCAAGTGTATCTATCGTGTTTTTTGAATACACCGGGCTAAGCACTACATGTATAGACTATATCTATACATAAGTATAGACATTATAAATTAATAAGTATAAACTTATTAATTATAATAATATAATAAAGCAGAAAATAATTTTTGTTTGTTTACACGCTACAAATATTAAGTTACAACAACTATCAGCTGGCCTTAAATACCTATTGATTTTTGTTATGTAAGTCAGAAAACAAAGCGCTCTCAAAGTGCTATATCCGCGTGTGCTGGCGTATTATGATACGTAAATACAATGTTCTACAAAAATATAGTTCCTTAGTATATCTAAAAAAAGTCCGCTATAGCTATAGCGATATGCCACAATAAGGTATTTTGCGATTTGTTTTGTTTAAGATTACTAATTGATTTATGAACATTATTTTTAGGCAATGCATATTAATCCTTACGAACAATCAATCATTCAGTCATTTTCACGTCTTATAGCGTCTAGGATCTTCAGTATATATGCAAGCAGATAAAGCGTCCCGACATTGTATATGACTATGCCCAATACTAAGATCATGACTAATATAAGAACAAACATATCCGATATTTAAGTGTACATAAGTACGTGTAACGTTAAAGCGCGTCACAGACGGTGAAGATGCTATAATATTTTATGTTAAGATAAAATATCACTCGCCATACAATTCAATAGACTATCATCACTTCATCACACACGACGAAAATAATATATATTTTCATCTTACATTATCTCAAGATATCGAGCGATATGGTTATTTCATCTTAAGATGTTGTAACGTGTTCTCGGTTCGGGCCGAGGAGTGCCGATGACGCGACTCTCGCATCTCTCTCACGAGTGCATTGCTGCATCTATTGTTGGTAAAAAGGTATGATACATGCATGCATACGATAAATGATTTCATATATTAACGTATCTTAGCCTTCTGTGATATCTTAAGATACTAAAACATTTTATGTTACGTAAAATATTATAGCATCTTTACAGTCTGTGGCGCGCTTAATGTTGCACTTTACACTAACATCATTTATTTATAACATAATATTGTAAATATTTGGTCTAGAACCTCTGGTGCAGGAAATCATGAGGCGAATTCGGTGAAGGTAGGCTAGGTTGCCTACGGTAAACTAGATGTTTTTAAGTTAAACCTACTACTACACTGCCTGAAGATCAAGGTTTTTAGGAAATGGTTTTGGCGATACTCCTTTATGGCGCTGAAACATGACTGTTCACAAAAGTCACTATGAATTAACTTAAAAATATAAAAAGTGCGCGCCATGTTAGGCATTTCCCTCATGGATCCAAATGAAGAAATCGAAGGCGAATTAAAATTGAAGACATTGACAAGCAAATATGAAGTAACGAGGTCAAATTGGAGGTGGGCGGGGTACTTGGCAAAACGAGAAGACAGGGAATGGACTAACGTGACAAAGCAATAGTTGCTCAAAGATGAAAAACGCTGGGCATACTCACCATCCCAATGGTTCTCACTTGGAGTGAGTAGCGGAGTAAGATTCTCCGGGTTGGCGTGGGAAAGAAGGCACTCGACACTGACTAAATATCGGTTGAGTGAATAAATGTCGTAAAAACAGTATGAATATTAAACACTCTTAATTATTTATTTACTTAGGTCGCCGACAGAGTCGACATCCGCACATTATCATCTATAAAAAAAATATGCAGTACAATATTTTAATTAAATGTGACCCTAATTATAGGCAACGACGGCATGCACATTAAATCCTATTACATTGTATATCTTTAATAATTGAAATATACAAATAGCTCTATAAAATAAAAACAACCACAAGCAAATACAAATAATGTTTAAAGTACACAAAATAGTTTACAGTTTCCTGTTCGTGGTACTATTGAAGGTAAGGTTATATTAACCTCCGAAAGATGGAGAGGAACATCTAAGATACCATTCACCAACCTAAACAGAAACACACTATCCAACAGTTGTCGACGATTGCTTAAAGTTGACATCTTAAATTTTTTTTAACTGATCCAAATAACTTTTAAGCTTGTTAATGAGGTTATCAGTGTATGTCAGGTGCCACAGGAACCTTTCTGCACACTTTCTAAGCGGGCGTGCGTTCTTTTTCTTAAGTACGTGATTAAAAATAGTTTATTTAGGATTCATTCATTGTTATGGCCCTAATTATAATTCGCGGCTTTCGTACGGGCCAATCGGGCTTTGTTGTTATATATTTTTGAAAGGAAACTGAACAGGTAATGAAGCAATGCAATGATATTTAAAAATAATACCAACAATTCAATTTAAGAGCGAAGGATTCTGATGATTTAATTCCTTATGTACGACCGTTCCCAAAGTTTAAGGCAGAGGTGTACACCCACAGTTCGCCGGGTATGTTTTAGGTCCTATGTAATAGGGGGCGAGCCCTAAGCCCTAATAAAAGCTGCTACTGAGAATTTCATAGAAAACCCCAATAATACTTTGCTCGACCTGGGAATCGAACCTAGGACTTCGAGCATAGCAGTCGCGTTTAGGACCACTAGGCTAATAAGGTAGTTATGAAGTTATGAACTATCAATATTAAAGCGATAAACTCCTAAATCAGGCTTTTTTAGACTTTTATAAATTGTACCCATGCAAAACTGGGTCGGGTCGCTAGTTCTCAATAAATCTATTTACTTATTATGAACTCATTAATAACAATATAAATTTTATTTCAATTATAAATATCATGATATTAATACGTGAAACAAAAACTTAGTACCCCTTTTTAAGCGTATTGCGTGCACGGAAGACTGAGATTTGGTATGGTTAAAGTTTATACGGAGAAGGAGTGCAGAAAACTAAACTTTATCTATAATATCTGTTACTAATATACATATTTAATGAAATAAATTAATACGGCGAATCATAACGCGACCAGTGCCATTGAACTTAGACTCTCCAAAATATTGACATTATCACTCAACGAAAAGTGACAGCAACTGATATAATATTCATTGTTTAGGTTCATACTGCAAATGTTAAAAAGAAAATTGTGTCTATGATTGAAAAGTTGCTGGTCGAACTTCGATCATTGGGCGACCGCTAGTATAAATAAATATGCAATTTCAAATTAGTTTAGGCCTAGATAAAACAAATTAATACGTACTATCGATTAAGAATTAGTCAGTGTTTCACTACGTCACGGTAAACGAGATGAACCCGATTGTATTTAAATAAATACAAAGGCATGTATGTATATTTAAGGTTACATTTATGAACATCCATTATACAGATGGATTTTTGAGATTGGATGAGAAATTGAAAACAATGTGAAATAGAGAATAATAATAATAAATTCATTTGCAAAGTTTCATTAATATTAGTAACAAAATCATTTATTGCAAGAATACAGCGATTATTATATTATTGAAAAATCAAACGGTTTGATATACCGCTCAAGTAGGAACTAAAACAGTAATTTTTTTATATTTCTTTATTCAGCTTATGAGTCCTTTCACAATCTTATCAATTTCTTTTAGTTTAGGATTTACCATACAACCCCTTATCAAAAATCCACTCTGTATATATAGAATGTAATTTAGATATTCGATATTATGTCATAAAATAATCTTGTACTTTCATACTAGGTTGGTTACATTGGTTTTTGTTTAGTTACTGTTTATTAAAAATACTTTTTACAGTTACTTGAATAGTGGTTTTTATTTTGCCATTTTACCATAATTTTAAATTTGTATAACAAAAATGGTGATATCACGTGGGCAAAGTCGAGCGCCATTCTACGTAAAGAATTTGTTTGTATACAGTATAGAGTATCCGTTATTTACCAAGTTAGATTTTATTAATTTGATAGCATCCAAATTGTTTGTTTACAATCAGAATACACCTTGATACACATTTAATCCTCTAATGACGATACTTTTTTATTAATCATATACCAAGCCAGGTAACAATGTCAAAGCATCTAATGGCTCCAGGGCCTATAAAGCTAACAGTAGTCAGTTTGAAAAATAAAGAAACACGGAAATATTACCCTTTTTGGAAAAAAAATCTCACTGTATTAATAACTTATAGATAATTGTGGATTCTCTTTCTTCTGAATTATTACTTTCTTTAGATAAAGAAATATTGATATTCTTAACAGGATATCTGCTTTTTATCGACAACTAGCGGTGTGTCCGCGGCTCCTCACGCGTTTATAGTTACGCAGTAGTTATTTACATCCCGTAATTTTATTTTTACCCATTATTGTTGACAATTCATATACCCTATCAATTGAGGAATGGCGTGTATTTCCCGTGTACAATTTTCATCAAATAATTCTTTTTATTTCTTTCTTACCAAAAGCATAAATATGAATATCCCTAATTTGAGACATGACAGGTTCTTCATACATACTTTCACCCAAGCTTTATTTTCACCATATGTGGGATAACACAATGAAATAATTCACTTGTGGCAAAACTGTATAATACAGATAATTTACAATAGGTATATCGCTTAGAATATATAAACTTCCGCGAGCCGCGATTGACAGCGCACGTCATATTTCTATCATAAAATAAAACAGTAATTATGCTGTACTGCGTAGTTAAAAAGTTTAAAAACACTTCAGCCAATCTTTAAAAGAATATTGGACTGTCATTTCATAGGTAAGTATTACAAATACAATACATTTTTTATTACGTATAACAATGTCAATAAATCAACAAACCAGTTGCCATTGACAACGATGTCATTTCATAATTATTGCACATGCCCATAATAAATCAACAAACCGGTTGGCGTAGTAACCGACATTACCGCGCACGCGCTTTGGTGTTTCCATATTTTGTTCTTACAAACTTTCATCCCCTATTTTCTACCCTTAAAGTTTTCTTTTCGCTACAAAAAGTACATTATGTCCTTTCTCAAGGTTCAATCTATCTCCATACCAAAATACATCAAATTTGGTTTCGCGGTTTAGGCGTGAAAACGTAACAGACAGACAGACAGAGTTACTTTCGCATTTATAATATTAGTATGGATTAAACAAAGTGCACTGCTCAACGGACACACAAATGAAGGAATTTTGAACCGCATTGTTACCTGCAATGAAAAATGGATTCTGTTTGATAACCGCAAGCGCTCGGCAAGTTGGTTGGGTCCTGGTTCAGCACCTAAACAATGCCTTAAACGAAAACTTACCCCTAGAAAAGTGATGGTCACTGTTTGGTGGTCTAGCGCTGGTGTGATTCATCACAGCTTCTTACCAAACGGGGTGAGCATTACTGCAGATGTGTACTGTGAAGAACTGAACACAATGATGGAGAAGCTGGCAATCGCTCGTCTCCGCTGCTCCTGAACGACAACGCGCGACCTCATACTGCACAGCAGACGGTCTCCAAGTTGCAAGAACTGGGGTTGGAAGTTCTCCGTCATCGCCCTACTCACCAGAGCTTGCGCCTACAGACTACTACTTTTTCCAGAATTTGGATAACTCCTTGGCGGGAAAAAAATTCAATACCCGAGAGGCAGTACAAAATGCCTTTGAAGAATTTATTGCCTCCCGTCCAGCTGATTTCTTTAAGAAGGGCATCAATAAACTGCCACTGCACTGGCAAAGATGCATTGATTGCATGGGTGATTACTTCGATTAATACAAATAAAAAATACATGAAAAAAATTCGTTTAAATTTTTTCATACAAATCGGCAATTTCATAGGTAAAGACCTAATATTAGGTTCTTAAATATGAAATTAGCGTATTGTCGTACTGACCACTTTGATCTGAAATGTCTCCTCTTTGGTTATGAATTCCAAATTCAAATTTATAAATTCATTTAGCTGGTACATTTGAGTTTTGAAAACAGTCATTCATTTGTTTTCTTTGGCGTCGCTTATTACCGCACAGTGGAAAACATGAGATATCGGTATATTTACGAGTACAAGTTCTACCGTGGCACCAGTGCTGCAGAAACAGCTCGAAGGATTAATGACGTGTACGGCGCTGGTGTCGCAAAAAAAAGCACGGTACGTATTGGTTTCAACGTTTTCGTTCTGGAAATTTCGACCTTCAGAACCAACCCCGTGGACGGCCGGAGACCAAAGTGGAAAATGAAGAATTAAAGGCTATTGTGAAAGCGGACCCATCACAAAGCACTTCAGAAATAGCTGCAGGCTTTGGGGTAAGTGATAAAACTGTATTAATCCACTTGAAGCAAATCGGGAAAGTAAAAAAATTTAAACGATGGGTACCTCATTAATTGAGTGAATCGAACTTGCAAACACGCGTCGACTGCTGTGTTATTTTGCTCAACCGACACAATAATGAAGGCATTTTAAATCGATTCATTACTTGTGATGAAAAGTGGATACTGTACGATAATCGGAAGCGCTCGTCGTAATGGCTGAACCCTGGAGACCCAGCCAAATTCCGCCCTAAACGAAAATTGACTCAGAAAAAGTTACTTTTGAGTGTTTGGTGGACTAGCGCCAGTGTCGTTCACTAAAGCTTTCTAAAATCTGGCCAAACGATTACGGCAGATATCTATTGTCAGCAATTGCAAACCATGAAGGAAGAACTAGCTGCTAAACAACCGAGATTGGACAATCGCTCTAGGCCACTGCTGCTTCACGACAACGCAAGACCACACACTGCACAACAAACAACCACTAAGTTAGATGAGCTACAATTGGAACGTGTGCGACATCAACCGTACTCCCCGGGACCTTGCTCCAACTGATTACCATTTTTCCCGGAATTAGGACAACTTCTTACAAGAAAAAAAATTGAACTCCGATGCGGCAGTTCAAACCACATTCAAAGAGTTTATTGATTCTCGCCCCCATAGTTTTTTTAGTAAAGGGATCTATGAACTACGTATGAGATGGCAAAAGTGCATAGGTAACAAGGGTGCATACTTTTATTAATGAAATATATTTTACAAAAAAAAAATTGACTTTATTTCCCCCCCGTACAAAACGCCAATTTCATATGTAAGGACCTATTCAAAAAAATGTTTTGATTCGATCATAATTATATTTAATTCGATGTTATGAAACAAATATCACTTTCATATTGGCTACTGTTTTAATATGAAAGTGGCATCAACAATACAAGGTTTAATAAGTAATGAACTGATTATCCTTGTACTCGGTACAATTTGATGATTTGTATTCTGCTTTTGTCTTTATTACGAAAAGCATACTAAGTATACCTATACATCTTCGATGACCCTAGTGCCACCTTCAAAATATACACGTTTTGAATCTTAATGAAACGGGACTAAAATGATTCTATGATCTTTGACTTATATTAATTATTATGATATTAACTTATTGGATAAAGACCACTGGGTCCGTAAAATTCATCGAAAACTATAAACATTACTGCAAACCCCAATCAGTGGATTATCTATATTAATCTATAGTAATATTATAAAGCACAAGAAATTGTTTTTTGTTTGTTTGAAAGCGCTAATCTCTGGTACTACCAGTCTGATTTTTTTTTTTTTTTTTGCATTTTATATCCTATTTACTGAGAAAGGTTATATAAGCTATATAACTTCTCGCTACAACACTTAGGAGCTGTGCAGTAACCATGTACGTTAAGGAATCTGACATACTGTAAGCAAGTACGGGAAATGAGAACCCGGATAAGCTGGTAATATGGGTGCGGTGCGGCACTGCGTAGGCGTGCTGGAGAGTTGATAGAATAAATTTAACGTGGCTGAAACTGTGGGGCACTGCCAGTACATGTTTAATGTATATAATTTCACTTAATAAATGTTAAGATATAATTGATAACGCACGTGATACAAATCCGCGTCGTGATAGTATCGTTTAAGTGGCGCAAAATAAATTATTTCTAGGAATATTACCGTGAAATTAATCCCAGATTAAATATCTATAATTGAATACTTAACCATTTTAAATGTATCTATTTAAGTTTTTTATACTTGGTGGCAACTTACAATGGAGTTAATGGCATTTTAGTTTATATGTCATAGTATAACATATGTATATGATATGTGTACATGGCTCGTATACATTTCTAAAAATAAATGGTGTTCAGTCAATGATTTTATTGATTACTGATGTGGTCCAGGTGACGACGGTGGACTAAGCAGAAGGCAAGAAGCTTAGGAAAAAACCTAAAAATATTGCCAATTGTGTATCGGGACACACGCAGAGTAGGGTTCCACAGTTACCCGTCACAAAATGCAGACTTAGAGAGGCTTTAAGTGATTTTAAATGGAATTTGTACGACATTACTTCTCCTAGTAAATGTTATATAACTCTTTAACTCGTACAGCCCACTTACTTCTAATGGTTTTCCTATTAACTTCAATATATATATACTACTACTATGAAGTTTTCCTTACATCCAAATACAACCATTTAGCTGCCGAGGGTGTATGCTTGACTCTAATAAAAATTAGTACTTTAAAGCTTAATATTTCACAAACGGATTCCTGAATTCCTGATGCAGTATTTTTGTACGACCTATCCAACGTCATCCAAATTACAGCTTTCTAGTAGTATAAATCTCTGAGCCAAGCCGCGGACAGACACACGGACTTAGCGAAACTATAAGGGTTCTTTTTGACTTCAGAACCCTAAAAATAAAAAATAAATGTGTGCGTGTACCAGAGTACACAGGTAAGAAGTGAAACTTCTTTACGACATATCATTTTTCTACTATTTGCAACTTCACGAAAATGGGGTAGATAAGGCTTAAGCCTTAAGAAAAACAATTTTTTCCGTATTAAATTAAAGCTATTTTATTATTATAGACATGCATACAATTAATGAGTAATTTATTTTATCATTGTTCTTATTATAATATCATTGCTATTTATTTATTGTATTATATTTACAAGTTATGAATAAATAATTGGAATTACCTTTTCAAAGTAATACAATTATATGATGAAAGTTAATCTTGTAGAAATGCAACGATTTTATAAAATTAAAAATGAATAAATAAATCATTAAAAACGAATAATTAAAAAAGATGTACGTATACATATTTTTATTTTCTAATCGTGTTTTGTTTTATTTTTAAATTATTATTTAATTTATATTTTTTATTGTTTTTAGATATAATAATGTTCACTAGATTTACAGTCATATTTATTAATACTAGCTAATTTTAACAGATTTATAAACATTCACTGATACTTACAATCAAAAAGTGAGGTTAACCTCAAATAAATATTAAAATCATGCGCATACGTGTTGAATTTATAAAACGAAATATATAATCACTCTCACTTTTCTTGTAAATTCACTTAAATTTGAATAAGTCTTTTTATTTTATCACTTTCAAATTAATATATTGTTATTCTTATTTCAAACCAAACTTCAAAACTAATATATTGTTGTTATTATTAGAATATATTACATTATATTCTTTACGTCACTATACTAAACTTTGATAAAAAAGCAACATGGCGCGTAACCGGAAAACGTGACGATTGCTACAAAAATTTCTCCCATACGTCGATAAAGAAGTTTCACTTCAATAATACATGAAATTCATGACTATCGTACAAGTATTGGTAAATAGTCACTCCATTTGCATTATTACTTTATTTGATTTTTTAATAAATTGTATCTTTCAAATATACATGCATACGTCCACGTAAATTATTTATTTGTAAGAACGGTGAGAAACAGTTCACAAATTCAAAATTACCGATTTTGGTTTTTATTTCGTGACATTTTGAAGGTAGCAATTTTATCTATCGGAAAAAAGCTACTTAGTATTTTAGAATCTTATAAAAGATGCGTAAGTATGAATTCAGTATTATCGAAACGTTTAAATAGGACTAAGTGTAACTGATATGCTGTAATAGTTATTACTTCATTAATAAGGATATGCCCGAGACGCTGTTTAAGTAATCTTAGACCTAAGTGTGAAAACCTGTCAACAAGACGTATGAGTAGTGGCTTAAACCGGCGAAGTGTTGATTTCCGCAGGTTCAAGCCTCGGCATGTACCAACGAATTTTTAGGAAATCGCGTACATTTACTAATTTGACTTTGGTGACACTATCACCTGACGATGACGGAAAACATCGTGCGGAAACCGGATCGCTTGAGAAGTGTTCTTATAGTAGCATCCCGAATGTGTGAAAAATAGAGTAGGCCCGTGCCTTTCCTCGAGAGGAGGCCTTTACCCAACACTAGGCCACACACAGACTGGTATTATTATTATTATTAAAGACTAGTGTAATAAGAGAGAAAGAGTTTTATATAAATAACGATTATATTTTGTAACATTATGGGCCACTTTGAAAGCTTTTTATCTCAAATAAAATGAACTTAAATTTACATGAACATGAATTCTTGAAATTCCATATAAACAGGGGAGAAGTCGTTATCGAGTTTAATATATAAATTTACTATGTTCAAAAATAACACAGTCAACAAAATATATGTAATCGTGAAAAATTAACATTGTTTTACGATGTTATAAAATTGAAAGATGGTAAATAATAATTATATAAAAACTATGGTGGTTTAATAACTACATTACGCTATTTTTGTATAATCACCTTTGTTCTTTGTATAATTAACCTTTTTATTCGGGTTTACCATGACGTACGTAGTAGACTTTTTGTCCCCTGTAGAGTATCCGGGTATTTATGAAACAACTCAAAATTTCAATTGCTACTATAAAAAAACGTATCTGTGCTTGTCTGTCTAAAAACACATCTGCACTTTATTAGCTTATGAGCCCAGACCCGTATTATTTATTTATTTATTTGGTACATATTGCTTCACAGCACATTTAACACAAAATATACATTTGTTATGTTTTGCAATCATGTGGTGCCAATTACGAAACAATTATTATTAAATTTTGTTTATTATGCAGTGGTTAAATATTTATATACATAAAAAATATCATTATGAGGTATTATGTGTTTCTATATCTCAATGTGAGTGGGAGTGTGAGTCTGCGTGTAGTGTGCGTGTGCGTGAGAGTGTAAAGGTGTGGTGGGATCATATGCTCCTGAGTGAAAAGACTAAATGAATTGTATATGTATGAATGTTATAACCAATAGAGAGTAAACTGAGTCCTTTCTGTGTTCCTGTTTCACAGTCGTGATGACTATTTCAATGTGTTTTTCGATTTTAATTCTTTTAAGAAAAAAATTCCTATTTGACTGGAATAAATCAATATGACTAAACTTCGTGTCATACATGTTAAAACATCTTTGTAAAACAGAGTTCTTAGCATAATTGTGTTTAACTGGCCGTGGTGCAAATAAGCGCGGATTTCGAATAATTTTTGTATGTGTTTTGAAGTTAATCCTATTCACTAGTTCGGGGCAATCAATATTGTTGTTCAAAATATCGTATAATAATCTCATGTGGAAGATAAATCGTCGTTTTGATAAAGAAGTTAAATTGTAAAAGTCCAAATCAATTAAGTATGACTTATGCTCGTTATTAAATTTATAATTTAGATATCTCAGGAATTTACTTTGAATTTTGTTTAGACTAATCTTATGTGTGATATAATCTGGTGACCATATTGGCGAAGCATAATCGAGATAGCTCCTAATGTATGTAAAATATAATATTTTTAGTGAGTTTAAGTTTACAAAAGGCCTTGCAACTTTGCAAATGAATCCAAACATTTTTAAAGCTTTCTGACGTATGTAATCATAGTGATACGTATAAAGCAGTTTGGAATCCATCATCACCCCCAAATCACGAACGACAGAAACCCTCTGCACTGGCAACATGTCAAGTATATAGATATAATTTATAGGTTGATGTTTTCTAGTGTATGTTATAACATTACATTTCTTTACATTTAAATTAAGCTAACTAATTAACTTGCAATAATCACAAAGTCGCAAAAGTTCATTCTGTAACATGTGGCAGTCATCAATAGTACGAATAGCGCTGAAAATTTTGGTATCATCGGCATAGGTACATAAGGTACCTGGCGGAGGTGAAGCAAGAGGATATATAGGAGATATAAATGTTAAAATATGTATATAAATGAGTTTCCAAATATATTTCTGGAATTATTTATAATATAAAAATCGTGTCGGTATCAAGCTACCTCTTATTACGTTGCATTGCATTATTAGTGATACAAACTATATACTTTGCAGTGGCAGCGCTAGGCGTGCGCCGGCGACGACCCTGAGAGAGCCTCGCAAAAAAGCTTAACTAAATTTAACAGTCTGATTAAAAGTTTTATTCTCTATATTCATTAATACATGTAATATTTTTCCAAATTTTCCGGTAGACATACTATATTATTAGAAAGGAAACTGATCACGAATATGGCATTTAAAAAAATTGTGTCTGTCTGTTTGTATGTTCAGATTTAACTCAAAAACGGTTTGACCGATTCTCTTGAAATTTTGTACATAGTAAGCACATTATGTCATTGGTCAATTGATAGGCTATAAAAAATTCCAATATTACTTTTAGGAGTAAAAATAAATACGTTACTTCCTAATCGATTTTCATAAAATTTTATACACGGGAAGCATACGTTATTTTAAAATTCATAGGCTATAAACATTATCAGTATTTTTTAAATGGCAAAGAAAATAATTGCCCAAAAAATAATTTTTATTCTTTCACGAAATTTTGTACAAGGGAATTATGTTAATTCCATGATTGATAAGCTATAAGGGTTTTCAAAAATATTTTAATAATTATAAAATAATTATCATCCGGGTTTGAAAAAATTTCGTAGACGGTATGGGATGCATACGTGATTTCATAATAGATTGACTGGAAGAATCCTTAACAATAATTTCAGTTTATGTAAAAAATAACATTTTTGATAATTTTCCTCAAACAATTTTGATGTAAATTATATACGGAAAGTATATGTCATTCCTAAATTTATAGGCTGTATGAACTGTCAATAAATGTAAATTATTACTACGAAATATCAAACGTGTGCGAAGCCGCGGGCACATCGCTAGTTTGTATATATTTCGTACGTATGAGTAGTACAGTAGCCGGCTGCAAATAATGCACATCGAGCTAATGAGGGAGATAAACAAGCTTTAATTAGCAATTAGCACCAGTCTCATTCTATTTATCGTTTTCATTCTGACTGGGAAATGAAAGGGGTCTCGCAATGCGGATGTCGCCGACATCTACATTTGGTCTAGCGCCGCCACTGGTACTTTGAAACAAAAAATTATTAAAGAAATTAAACGACAACAAATGTGTCGTTAATAAAAGGTAATATAATAATGACTTGGTCAATCTTTAGTAATTAGTACTATCCTCGTAAGAGCATCTGTTCGCATGTCTTAAGTCACGTCTGTGGATTTTAAGAATGATTACCGCGTGATAGAGCTACCCGTAGTATCCTCTTAGTAGTCTGTGGAGCTGCCTAATAGATTTTGTTATACAGTTAAAGATGGTACATTCCGTGATTTATGTTGACTTATCTGCCAAGGTATTTTAATTTATATCTTACCAAAACAACGTGTACGTTGGTTAAATTAACTATGTTATCTTTTTTCGGAAATAAATTGTATTGTTGCTAGTCTAAACTTGAAGGGTTTGCCAAATCAGCATCCTATTTTCGTGATAAATGTGCAATTTAAATCTATAGTCATTCTTTTAATATGGTAAGGATATCTAGGCAATTATTGCATAAGATACTGAAGAGGATATTTAATGATAAGAAACAATCGTATATACTGAAGCAACACCGGAAAAACCTATTGTTGGTGTTAATTGAGGGTCATAATAACGGAACTATTCGTTTATTTATATTTTTATTGTGTTAAAATTAATGTAGGAGGAAAAATGCCTTCACTGTTATTAGAGACTAGCTGTGCCCCACGGTTTCACTCTGTGTTAAATTAAATTTATTGTTAATATCCAGTGAATAATTTAGTAGTATAGTATGTCTGTTTAGTAGAAAACATCAAACAATGAAATCTATCGTAGAAATTTTGAACCATATAGTTCAGGGGCACGACAGATAGCCCGCCAAGTCGAAGCACGGCCGTACCATCCTTTTTTCGAAGCGACTCACGGCACTTTTGACCCCTCTGTAACTTCGTTGTGTATAAAGCAAGAAGTTTGAATTTTTTGATATCAAGAGTAAATACTATAACTGGCTATATTGTCAATATACCTAATAATTATACCTTATAGTTTACGAATTAACGCTAGTCAAAGTTCTTTAATTTTGTCACTAACACACTCAGCGATCATCAAAACTCTAAGGTACTTCTAGCAGTCCTACAAAATAAAATTTTGAATTTTAGTTAGCGTTTTAGCCTATAAAGGATGGGAAAAATGAAAAATCCCGATTTTCGAAGATCGAACCCTAACGTGAAACCGAAGTGTCCAAACAAACTACATATTAGAGTTACCGAAATACCGCTTTAGCAAAACTATTTTATAATCTTATAAGCGTTCTGATGACGTATAAAAATCGAAGGTCGTAAATAAAAAGTACGTGATGTGGAACACTAAGAGCCCCACTAAACTATAAGAGCTATCGAAATGCCGCCTTAGTAAAAAATATTTATTAATACGATGAGAGTTTTCTGAAAACGTATAAAAATCGAAAGTTTGGAGTACCTGATATTGAACACTAAGAGCCCCGTCAAAATATAAGAACTATCGAAATGCCACCTTAGTCGTAAGTTATTCAATCTGATGAGCATTTTCTAAGGGTCCACAAAAATCTAAGAGCTAGAGGAACCTGATGTGGAACCCAAAGAGCCCATCCAAACTGTAAAATAAAAGATATTGAAAAAATGCAACTTTAATGACAATGAATTCTGTGTAACACGAAGCCCCCGTTCTGATAAATATATTGTGTTCATGTGACCAGTTTGTGTTATTATAGAAAGTCTAGGCGGGCGATGTCAAAGCGACTCTAGGGGCAAAAATTAAGATCTATAAACTCAATAAACATGATAGGCCTTTTCTGCTTATCGATATTATGAAATTCAAGTATCTGATTTAGAAAAAAGTGAAATCCCAGCAAAAAATATGCTGTAAAAAACGAAGTGTCTTTATTGAGATGGTTTGTCTATAAAAAGTACTATATATAAAGTATTTGTTGAAATATTGAGTTCGTCTATAAAAATCATTCTCTTTGAGATATTATATTTTAAATGTTTTAAATTTGTTTTGTTCTGAAAGTAAAAGTTTTCTTTTTAAGTAACATTTGGTGAACACATTTTACCCTTGAAAAAGGTTTTAATTTATTATTTCGGAGAAAGATAGTTTAAAGCACCCGAACTACGAGTCATAAAAACTAGGTAAAATTCGAGTATTGTATAGACTGCATAAACACCAAATGTTACACGATGTAAAAAGGACAACTGTAGAAATATAGTTGTAAACAGTTAGTTCTCTCTGATCCTTGATGGTGTTAAGACACACTTCCGAAAACTATTTCAATAAATAAAAAACTTCCAATGAATAAAATCTTCAATCATTATAAAGAATACACTGTCACATATCCATAATCCCAACAGTATTATATAAAGAAATTATAACATTATATTGCAATTAAAATAATAATAACTAATTAAATATACATTTTACAAAATAATGTGTTACGTTGTTTTGTGAGTGGAACTGAAAAGAGCTTTTTAATAAATACGCTGAAAGTCTGGGTTAAAATGCACTTAAATAAAAAAGTAACGATCAGTGCTCCGACGGGAATAGCTGCATTCAATGTAAATGGCTTGACAATAAATAGACTCTTGCAGTTGCCCGTGTATCATAAGCAAACACCTAAATACAAGCCACTTTCTGATGAAGTCCTCCAAGTGCTGAGAACAGATTTGAAAGCAGTGGTGTTGTTTATCATTGACGAAGTGTCGATGATATCCAATGTTACATTAACAAATATTCATTTACGCTTGTCAGAGATATTCGATACCGGCGAAGATCAAAATGGGTGGTTTGGAAAAAAGCACATTGTAGTTTTCGGGGATTTTTTACAGCTTCTGCCAGTAAGAGAAAAGTCACCTTTTGAAAAACTTTCGACTGATAAAACTAATAAGCTATTAGGCTCTCTCAGTAAGCCCAATCTATGGGCTGAACTATTTATATATGATGAACTTATCATAAACATGAGACAGTTCAATGACTCCAACCTTGTAGAAATCCACAATAGAATAAGTTTAGGTGTGACTACACAAAGAGATCGCGATTTACTCCTGACTAGACTAATATCGCTTAATTCTAATTCCAATGAAAACACACGACACAGTTTGTTTATTACCGATTAAAAATATGTGCCAACAATAAAACATTGCAATTCTTAAATCCCTTCCCTATCCGGAAATAAAATTTACAGCCGTAGATAGCATAGATTGCCCTAGGTATCTCTCAAAAAAAGAGCGTGAATGTATAAAAAAATATGAAGATGATGCTTCCATGACAGCAGGGTTAGAAGAGAATATAGTTATTAAAATAGGAGCAAAATTCATGTTGAGACGAAATATTGACATGTCTTGGATTAGTCAACGGTTCTATCGGTATAGTACAAGGAGTAAAGGTTGATCCTGGATATACGAGAAAAATCATAAATATATATATATATATTAAATTTAACGATGAACATATTTACGGGCTTGGTCTAGTCAAAAGTATATTTGAAGTTATTAATAAGCGCTTATGTTCATCGCGAACAGTTTCCGATATGTAAAGTCTATGCCTTACACAAAAGTCAAGGGCTAAGTCTAAACAGTGCACTGATGGACATTGGTTCTTCAGATTTCACATGCGGTCAAGCAGACGTTGCACGTTCGAGAGTGATAAGTCTAAACGGATTACATCTAATTAATGTTCACTTGGTAGTATCAAAGCTCAGGAGTCCGCACTCGTTGAATATAATCGACTTAGAAGCATTTACCGACCAGACTTGTCAAACATTGTTACATCAAATCCTCAGAGAAAAATCATTAGCTGACGGACAAGATAAGAAAGACCTATAAAAAAATATGATATCCCATTTAAAACATAAAATGTAAAAAATGCCAAGTCTCGCAATGCAGTTCTTTCACTATAAAAAGTTGTGAGATCGGATGTAAAACCAAGCCATTTATTTTAGTGTATATGGAAGCAAGTATTTAACAACTTTATTATAAATTGTTATCTAATTAATTACCTATCAACATTTATAGTGACCTTATCAATATTAGATACCTTTATTTCTATAATAATTATAATGACTTGGCAATTGAACGGCAACATATTCTACTAATTAAGATAATTAAGAGATTCTTAGGTGCACTGCTTAGATTTACTTAGTAATCGACATAGTAGGCTATCTTTTATAATTATGTTGCCATTTAATAGCCATCTACAGCCAACCCGACTGAATCAGCAGCGGCAATTGCTTCTGCGACCATCGTTGACACTTTCTTGTACTCGTTTTCTAAAAACGGTCCAGACAACATGTGTCTAGAGGGTATTTTGTACGCGGCCCGAAGGAACAAAAACAATTCCTTCCAGCAAGGATTGTCCATCATGCTAAGGGGTACTCTGCTCGCATAAATTGCTCTGCTGAGAAGTTCATCTGCCTTATCCTGAACTTCTGGATTCATTTTGTCTACAAATGTTGTAATACCTGTTGTCTTCAACTTGACGGACTTAAAAGTACTTGCAGGGCTGGAGCTGGAGCTTGATAAATCTAGAAAAAAGGATCAACTATCATATAAACAACAACAAAAAAATCATCTTCATTATACATGTGGAGAAAGGGTAGGTTCTCTAAAATATATAATTTTTTTACCACTTTTAATTTACCACTTTGTCAGCGTAAATATTATGCAAAATTTCAGCTTTCTAGTACTAAGAGTCTCTGAGATAAGCACCTAAGCCAGAGACAGACGGACATGGCGAACGAAACGATGCAGGTTTCTTATTGAATACGGTCGGAACCCTAAAAATAAGATCAATACTAAACTAACAAATGTAATCTATACCAAGATTATGAAGAGGAAATTTTTTATTTTTTGTTTGTTTGTCTGCGTTTGTTGTTTTAAGTAATGGATGAACTCAAAAACTACTGGATCGATTTTAAAAACTCTTTCGCCAATATAAAGCTCCAGTACCAGCGAAGTAACATGGGCTATATTATAATTTGAAAAATTAATTTATTCCTCATAAAATGTCGATAGTTTTACACAAAGTATAAAAAATTGCCTACACGAGTGCGTTGGCGGCGCGGTGTTTGCTTTAAAAAATTAACACGCGTGAAACCTTAGGGCACAGCTAGTTTCTGAAATAAAATCGTTCAATAAAATTGAAAATGCACTTACGCTTTTGAATATTCTCTAAGTGAGGATAAGGAACCGATCTTGTTGATTTTCCGTGTTTTTCTTTTATTGAGTTTGGACACTTTTTACAGTTTTGTATGTGCTATAGCAGTCTTGTCCCGTTTTTAGTAACGTGTTTTCAGCAGAATGTACATTCTGTTTGGAAATTTTTGAATTTGAAATAATATCATTAAAAACATTTACGACGACCGATTGCTTTCGGCCTCAACCGACTCGTTTCGGCATATTCATTTACAATGAATATTTATATAACACTTTGAATAGCACAAAGCCACACAAAACTAAATAAATTTGATATTGTACTCTCTCTGTATCACTCAAGCTTCAAAGGAGGTCTGTCAACTGCGTTCATACTTCAAACAAACATAAACCGAATGGGGATTTCCCCGTGCGAATCTTTTTAAATGTTGCCAATTATTGAATGCTTCGTAATATTCACCCAAAAAATTATGGTAGGTTTAAAAATAAACAAAACTATAATATGAACTTATGTTTAACGTAAACTTCCTTAAAAATGTTCACCTCTGTACTCCTAAAAAAATCATGCTCCAGAAATGTTTTTTTCGGGTTTTTTGCAACCCTAGTCTCAGCCCAGTGTGTTCTCTCCTTCCTGAAACATGAAGTCCTACAAGCATAACGTGAAGAGACATTTGAGCAGGCCGGCATGACGACGGCGTCTAGCGATGGATTGTACATCACACGGTAGTCGCTGATATTATTGGATTGCACTGTGCTTACCATCAGGTAAATTATCATCACCTAGCCGTGCTATAAAAAAAAAAACCATTTATCGATTGTTTTTCCTTTTAGGTTTAGTTAATTGTAATAGTTTCTAATAGTCTATTAAAACTGATATTTTTTAATTTTTTCATTATATTTTGTCTACAATGCATGTTCTGACTTGCTTAAAAGATCTAGTGCGTTTTCTTTTCAGTTGTCCAAATTTATAAATAAATTTAATTTTTTACGCTATTAGCTATCTACCAGCGTTCTTAGCTTAATAATCCTAATAATATGATGTAATATGTGAAAGTGTGTATGTTTGGATGTTTGTTACTCAATCACGCTTAAACGGCTGAACAGATCTCAATGAAATTTGGCACACAGATAGTTTATTACCTAGAATAACACATAGGGTAATTTTTATCTCGGTAAAAGTCATAGTTTAACCAGTGTTATCCTACAAATATAATAAATGGAAAGTTTCTATGTTTGTTACTCAATCATGCAAAAACGGCGATTTTTTTGGTTTGTCGTGTTCCGGGATCAGTCTGTGTATATCCAATAATACACAGACGAAGTCGCGGGTACTAGCTAGTCTGGTTATAATATCAAGGAAGTGTGCATGTTTCTGCTTAAAACGTAATGTTTCTTTTTCTCTAAACAACAAAATACACATTAAAAATTAAAATATTGTATTCACCGGTACGAATGTAATATAGGTATTTGGAATATTCTGCAGGTTATTTGCTGTCGGTGCATAAATTATGTAGTATGTGTCCATAAAAGTAATTAACGTTTTAAGCGATGATAATAAATGTTTTTTTTTTTGCTATTTCTTTATTAAGCCATTATAGATTTACCCGTTACACGTTTAGTATGGATGACAATTCATGTTTAGCTAAGTGACGTTTTTCTAACACCAATATGGTGGAGTTCCAAAGATGACGGACCAGTTATTTTGCATGCATCCCCTTAAATGACATCAAAGACGACTACGAATAAAATAATAATTTTAAAAAACCGTTTTAAGAACTAGGTTATTAGGTATAACTTCTTCACCTATATAAATAATATTCAGCACAGTCCTTGCATACAATAACTATTTTCATCTTGGTAATGAATTAATGAATAAAAAAATTACGAGTTGCACTCCGGGAGTGCCGACAGAAGTGTATACTTGATCCCGACCGCGAAACGCCAAATTAAACGTTTATACGCGTTATATGTTGGTTTGATATACTAACATTAGATTTATTAGAAAAAAATTATTAATAGGTAGTTAACAATTGTTGTATTATCGGTTGTTTAAACACTAGGCAAAACAGTTGTTATAAATTTTATAGTAATAAATGTTTTTTTTTTTATTTATCTAGACGCGTTCGCGGTCTTCTATATGTACATGCATATATGCACACACTATAGCTGCGTCTCGTAACGGTGTCGCGAGTCCAGAGATTTTATCTCATCTAAAAATATGCGTACCGCGCTAAAAGAAGTTTTCACTTCAAAAATTGTTTTTTAAATGATTTTTTTATTATAATTTTTATTCAGAAGATTCAAAAAATTTATACCCGTAAGTCGTCAGTGTTAAAATGCCTTTATATTGCTAACTTCAATTGTTAATACTGTTGTTGTTCAATTTGCAATTTTTTACAAGATTATTGTGAAAACCTATAGTGAGAAAAGTATAGAATACATATCTTTAACGTCATACTATGGATTTTACCGTCCATTCCTAATTGATGTAGTATTTTTAAATACGTAACTCCTTTATAAAACGTCGAAATTGCCGGCCATGAGTCACTTTAAGTGAACTACCTTCAAGTTCTTCAGCGGGTTATCAGATGTTGTTATGATGGGTACATTGAAAGTATAGAGAAGTGCTTGCCTTTTAATTCGAAAAAGTTTGTTGAAAAAGTTATTAAAAATTATCGACCAATATCAATTTTGAATATATTTTCTAAAATATTTGAAAGCATTATGCTGTCGCCATTAGCATCATACTCTAAAAATATTATAAATCAGAATCAACATGGTTTCAGTAAGAACAAATCTACTGTCACAAATCTACTGATTTATGTGAATGTCACATCAAAAGCAATTGATGCCCGGTTTCAGGTTGATGCAGTGTACAATGATTTTGGTAGGTGCTTTTGATAAAGTAAACAATAACATACATAAATAAAAACTAAAGCAATTCGGAATTCATGGTCTTGTTTTAAAATGGTTACAATCTTGTTTAGAGCATCGGGTTAAAAAAAGTCGTGGTGCACGGGTACACTTCCGGTCCTTTTTACGTATTATCAGGAGTTCTGCAAGGTTCCACATTTAGGACCATTACTATTATTATAATTTATTAATGATATCACTTGTTATACCAAACACACTAAATGTTTACTATTTGCGAATGACTTAAAATTGTATAAGGTAATAAAAAATGTAAATGACTCAGTTCTTATTCAAAGAGATTTGAAATGTTTCGAAGACTGGTACACCGACAACAAAATGGAACTAAATGCAAGCAAGTGTGTACACGTTAAATTTACAAAAAATAAAAATATAATTCCTTCTAGTTATTTCATAGGTACTGAAGCTCTGCAAGCTAAAACAAGACTAAAGATTTGGGAATTGAGATAGACAGCAAGTTACAATTTACTGATCACATAAGTATTACGATATCTAAGGCCTGGAAAATGTGTGGGTTTGTTAAGCGAATGTGTAATGAATTCCGTGACATAATAACAATATTATATCTTAATAAAACCCTGGTTTGGAGCATTTTAGAATATGGAACAAGTATTTGGAACCCTCACTATAATATCCATATTGATCGTTTAGAACGAATTCAACGCAATTTTACAAAATTCCTCGCTTGCAAAGACCAGAAATACCCTTACCGCGCTGATTATAAAACTAGTTTAAAGCACTTTAATCTTATATCGCTGCAAAACAGACGTAAGATCTTCACCCTTATTCTTTTACATAAACTTGTTAACGGAGTTATTTTAGTCCCTGATGTATTACAAGAATTAAATCTAAATGTTCCTAGGAAGATACCAAGATTTCCTATTCAAAGAACCTTTTATAAAACGCATTTCAGAACGAATATCTGTTCACTTTTGAATCGCCTTAAGGCATTGTATAGCGATGTTAATAAAAATAATGTTGATATTGACGTCTTTATACTATTTCCATTTCTTTATTTTCTCGATTACAGTTCTAATTTCATAGTTGTAGTGTTGTGACCAAATAAGTAATGATATCGATCTGAATGAATATCGATATGAAATAAGTAGTGACGATTCATCAGATTTTGATTAAAATAAATAAATAAAGATTACCTGTCATAATTATTTCGTTTCATTGTCGAGTACCTACCTCTACCTACTTATTTTACAACAGCTTCGAAAATTTTGAAGAAGTTGGCATTATCAATCAAGAATTAATACGTGTAACATCTTGTAATGAAATATAATATTAGTTAATAAATTTGTACAAAAGTATCCTGCGGTAGTTTAGTTTCTTACATTTTGTAAAAAAATATCGGGCCTGTTATCGTGTTACGTTTATCGATATAGCTCCATCCCTATCAGTTTCTCCGACTCTGGTATAAACCTTGTACGTGTGTAAACGTCATATTTTTATAAAATAATGCATACATAATGTAAAAAAGACGCTCGTTCAAGTTTTCACAGGAGCTGTCATCGAGAAAATAAAAAAATGGAAATTGTATAATTGCTCTTTAGTAGTTTTCTTCATATATTTGTAATTTGTTTTTGTTGGAGTTGTGCTGCGGCTTAATTTAATAAGATGAGCATATCTCTAAAGATACTTCACACAGTCCTTAACTTGTGGTGTATTTGTTATTGTAATATTCTGTGAATGTGTCGTTGATGTGACAATAAATAAATAAATAAGTTGAAAATCTTTCGCCAAGCACCAATAGGTGTGTTTCGGCGACTGCACTTGAGAGCCAGTCTACCAATAGGCTTCGCATGCTACCATCATAGGCTACATCGTTACTTAAGATCAGGAGAAATTGTGGCCACAACGCTAAACCTATAACGATAACAAATATATTAAATATACATGATCGATTAAATTCAACAGTTCAAACTCGTACGTAAAATATAACTTCACTACAGAAAACACAAACATAAGGGCTATACGATAATAATTATGATTTTACTATTCCAATTTCCAATACCACTAAATATATAATATAAATGCAGATATTAAAAACAAGATTTTTTTAACCAAAAATTAAATTGTTTAAGTAATTATTTCTTACAGTTTAAACATTAATTTGCTAGAAAACCGCGACCGCAAAATAATTAGAGAATGGAAACGTAGTGGTTCTCCGAGAAAATTTACAAAAACCCATTTTTAGGTGTATGTGTGCGTGAATATATTGACGCAATTGATAATGACTGACACATACTGAACTGTAACACTGATATGGGTGTTCCACTGAAATAAAGCTATTTTGATGCTGATTTGAAGTGTGCCCAAAGAATTAATTTTATCATGTTAAATGTGTATGGTGGTCGCGATCTTTATCTTTATCTAAACTTTTTTTCTTTAAGTTTTAGTGTTCAATGTAATATTAATTTTCTTTGTATAAACTTTATACCCGTATTATCAATGCATAAATGTAATCCTTTCTTTCTCTTTTACTCTCTTTATCTCGTTCTCTCTTTCTTTCTTTATAACCCATTTCTTTATCGCATTTATACTGACTGATCTTTAAACGCGACAAACCAAATTATCGCCGCCTAAGAAGTTTTCTCGAAGTCAATGTTAAAAAGTAGAGTACATAACTCGTGAAAAACAATTATGCCACCACTGTGACAAAATATCTCTATGTACATATAGAGCTGTTTTATAGGTAACACGGATTTGCCCTGTCAAAGAAGAAGTAATTACTGTGTTTTTTAATTTCTAAGCAAGTGAAAGTTTCTATTTTCTAAACTAAGGTATTTTATAGACACTAACTGCTTCTCGATAGCTAACTTATAAATGCTGTTTGTCTTCTATTTGCCGTTTGCTTTTTGTGTGCCAAACAAACGCCTATATTATTAAGAATGATAAATAGATTTCTATTTGTCACATAGGAACAGCTGACGCTAGAAAAACAATATTTTCATATTTTAAGTGATATTACTATTCAAAATCAAATAAAATATTACCAATAAATAAAATTGATGATTTACGGATCATGTACAAATATATACCACTAGATAATTATATTTTATAAGTAGATACGGCATTGACGCTCTTTACATGGTATCGTGAATGGTGGACAATTGCTCTCAGGTTACTTTCGACTTGCGACTGGTGCGGTGAACGAGAAGAAACTTTTATCCTTTTGTGACAACAGTTTCGCGCAACATACTGATAACAGTAACATCTTCAAATTGTTTTTAGTGAGAGTATAACACGTCTATTTATAAAACGTCATTGCCAGTAAATGATCAAATTTATTGGGAAAGTGTTATTAAGAAAGTCTAAAAGAAGAAAGGGAAAAAGAAAATTTGATAGATCCCACCAATAGAAAAGAAACAAAAGAAAATAAAATAAAACAGATAAGAAACTAAATTATAAGGAAATAATTAAAAAATACAAACCCCACAGAAAAACATAAAAATCCAGTTAAGTTATTATACCTAATTGAATTTCAATTGTTTAATTAATCTTTGAAAATGATTTGAGTTTTATTTAAAATTAATAGCAAACTATTGATTATTAGATCCGATTAGTTAAACTAAAGAAGAGAAAAGAAAAGACAGGCGTGAACGGAATGACAAATGACATCTATATTACAATACCAAAAAGGAACAGGACATAGAGATAACAGAGCATATCTAAAATACAAAAAATGTTGCCAGCCAGTTAAAGCTATTGGGCTGCGTTCATATTCCGACAAAAATTACCTCAATATATTTTTTTAATAGTGTACGCACTGTCTCACTCCTGGGTCCTGGGCACGTTCCTCTACCTTTGACCTCCATATTATTAAGTCCCTGTTTCTATCTAACTGATCATACAATTACGCAAGTTAATTTTCTCAAATTACATTTGGATCCACCTGTATCTGATATTAGGTCCATTGAACAAATAAGCACTCAAAAATGGAACAACCACTTTGTCCCATCTCCAGTGACGTAATGTTCAAACTCAACGTTCGTTATTACAATTGTGCATGTTTGTTCAACCTCCAAATTAAAATTAAAAAAAATAAGGGAATGTAATTTTCCTCCGTATATAAGAATTATAATTATTGATTCATGAAGCACTCATGTATTATGATAATTTCAAGAACCTTTAAAATAAAGCTTTGTTTTCAAATTCGAGTAAAAAAATCTTCTCCTACAAAATGTAACCAATGGTGGATTGAAGAAATAAGCACTGAGGCGACGTAATATATTAAATTAAATAACATAATACAGCGAATCCTAACCCGACGAGTGCCACTGAACTTAGTCCCCCCAGAATATTGACATTGTCACTCAACGAAAAGTGACAGCAAGTGATGTAGATAATACTCATTTTTATGAATACTGTAAATGTAAAACAGAAAATAGTCTATGATCAAAAAGTCGCTGGTCGACCTAGTTTGAATAAAAAATATGTGTAAACAAATTCCTAGTAATAGTATACTTTAGTCGTTGTGTAATCAGTTATATTAAGTTTAAATGTTCTCAACTTGTACCACGTTAAAATAAAGATGCCACTTATAGTATTGCTGATATAGAATTTTAAAAAAAAGTTGATTTAGCTAAATAAACGAAATCAAACTCAACAATGAAATTGATTTAAACTAGCTATTTTTAAATATATTCTTCTATGCACTCAAACCAATCAAATATAAAAATATACCTAAGTAACATATTGTGGACGGTGAATAACCTGTTGATGTCGAAGATTAAAGAATATACTGGACTTCTACGTGACATAATTATTGATTACACTGGTCTACAGTGGTTTTGTTGCCCTAGATATGAAAATGAATTTGGGTCCATTTATGCACACAATTCATGAAACTATCAATGATTTTATTAGATTTGCTCTGATTTTTTTTTAATCTTTATTTTCATTTTACATTACAAAAATCAAAAATCGAGAAATAAAATAACAGATTTATTTATAATGTCAGTAATATTTTGAGAAATTAGGATACATCGAAGTAAATAAAGAGGAAAATGTCGAAAATATGTATATTTTATATTTCCGTAAAACGCCTTTTATGAGCTTTTCTTTTATAAGTTTTCAGGGGACAATCTCTTTTCAAAGACCAGCAGTAATCTGCCATCATGTCACAATCTAATCGACCCTGATATCTTTCCTCCATCACTTTTAGATCTTGGTGAAACCGCTCTCCCTGTTCTTTACTATAATTTCCTAAATTATCCGGAAATATATCTAGATGATTGAGGAGATAGTGTAATTTAATACTCATCATATATATTGATCCATGACAACTTATCCAGATTCACGTGTACGTACTTCAATATTATGTAATAAGTGAGATCTCAGCTGTCCGTTGGAGCAAGGGGTCTGAGAGTGGGGATCACGTGATATTTGTATGCGCGAAAAAGTTGCGCAGAAGCCTAATCATGACTGGAAAATTAAATTTTATTTTTAGGAAACCGATAATTGTTCAAAACATAAGATATGCAAAAATCATGAAAATACGAGCACATTGAGAACATTCATGAATATATTCGTAATCTGGGCACTTGAAAACGTAAAAATTTGCGATGATATCCAGGGCTACAAAACAATTTTTTTTTTTTGTAGACCTGTGTTATTACTATATCTATTTGACGTTATATGGTGATTTTGGAATATGGTAAAAATATTTCTCCCGCTTTTTTGGTAATACGATTTTTTAAAGAAAAAAATTAATAACATGTTTTCATTTTTGTTTACGACGTGTTCTCATCTATAGATCAAGTTTTTGGTGTTTTTGCAATAAAAAATTTGTTTGTATGATGAAAACTTGGTGAGTTTTTTAAGATCTTCTTCGTTTGTGGCAATTACGCCTCTCATTTGGTTCGTCATGGAGCGAAAAAGGTGATAAATAGTGTGGGATCACGCAATGTCGTGAAGAAGGATGACTCGACCGTTTTCATCAGCTGAATTCTGCTTTTTGCTGAATTGATGACGTTAATCGAAGAGGACAAGTCTCGCACTTCTCCTATATTTTCCAGTAGATCACACCTTCCTCCCAGTCTTACCCAGAGTCATATTATTGCTTTCTCGGGAAGGATATCTTGCTTGAGCCACCTCAGTTGTAGTGTATCTTTGGTCCTCCTTTTTTGCGTTATATTAACATAGTCACCTTTTCTAAACCCTGGTGACAATTATATATGCAAGACGGTGCTTTGTGGCCCTGTGTTACCTTATGGAACTTGCTATTCAAAACTTAAAAATTAATTATTGGACAATTGAAGGGAACAAAAGGATTTGTAAATACTATACCTAACAGAATACAAAAAACGCAGGAATTTATTAGACAAACCTATTAGATATTTAAAGTCCTTAACTATATAATAGTCTCTTCGTTTGTAACAACTTAGTACTTAAATAGTGCGTTCCTTTATACATTTTATGACTATGTTGTTTTTACTGGTTTGATCTGTAAGTATTCCACGAGAACGCTTAAAACATATTTATTCAAAATTGCTATTAATTCTTTATCGTCACTAATCTAATGTAATCTTTATCGTACAAAATTGCTACTAGCGCGTTCTCATATTATGTTCTACATAAATAATAAATACGGTAAAATAATTGTAACACTATTCCTATAGGTACCTATAGTTCGTATTATGATAAATAAACAGCTGATATAATATACATATTGAACATCCAGACAGAATACACAACTGACAATAATGCTCACACACAGAAGTTAGTTATGTGCGGGAATTGAAACCGCGATCTTACGGCTTAATAGTAGGGCTTAATACTACTATATACCGTGAAGTCTTACTTACTCTTTAGCGTTATAATGAAATGATGTAGTAGTGAATTATATGATTTTTAAAAAAAGAACCCAGTACGTAATTCTGTATGTTTAATATTCGAGTGCCAATAATCTTTTAAAAGTAAGGAAAAACCCTAAACGGATTATGCTTGCATATGAAGGTCAAAACATTTATTTGTAGAATTATAATGTTACGGTTTATGCCTACTTCACGCGGAATTTTCTGGACGAGTTTAAATAAGACTATTCCAAACTGGTTTTTGGTAGACTGTATATTGCCTGGTTAACATAGCTATACGTTGTCGGCATGACGTTTAACTTTTCATGAATCCGGATAGCTGAGCCTGTTTTTTTTTTAAATATATATGTGCTTGTAAAAAGTATTTATCTGATGATAAGCGCATTACAAACCGAGAATCACGGCGACGCGACGCACGCGCCGCGGAGAATCATAATTATATCCAGCGTTACTTATCCCTATTATGCTAAAAGAAAAATGACAGGGTAGAAGTTTCTAGGTAATTATTGTTATTTCTTGATTTGGTTAGTAATATCAATAAAAGTTTTTCAAGTAATTCTTCATTAAACAGTTGTTCTCTCCTTCCTATGATAAAAACTAAAAAGCTTTTATTTGTAAGTCAAACAAACACTCCAGTGCTTTGGAAGAGCAATGCCATATTTAAACATGTATTAATACTATATCCTAAAGTTATATTAGTTTATTTAATATGTACAATATACGTATGGTTTTTTAGCGCTTTTTAATTGCGTCTACTAGTTAATATAGAAACGAATGTAGACATAAACCATTTCGTGGATCATAGATGTAGTATAATATAAGATCGACAATGAGTAGAATTGGGCGAGCCGAAAAACAAAATACATTAGTGTGCGTGTAATACAAGGTGTCCAGAAAGGGTATCGCGTATTTGTAAGTTCAATGAAACAAAAATTATTTGTATGCAATAAAAAAGTTTATTGTTTATTATTAGCATATGAATTGGAGAATTATTTGGAAAAGATGATGTTATCCAAATGATGACCGTTACGTTGCTGGCACTCTTCTATACGGAAACGAAGATTGGCGATAACACGTTGACACATAGCTATCGATATTGCTGCCATTTCTGACCTGATGTTTTGCTTTAACTGGGTTAGATTCGTCGGATTGTTTTGATAAACCTTACTTTTAAGGTATCCCCATGCAAAATAGTCAAGCGGGCTAAGGTCGGGGCTTCTGGGAGGCCAGTTGATGTTACCCCTTCGCGAAATGACTTTATTAGGGAATAATTCGTTAACAACTTCCATTGAGTCATTTGAGGTATGGCAAGTGGCCCCATCTTGCTGGAACCACGTTCTTGAGTTGAAACCTGCAAACTCCTGCAACTCTGGGACCAAAAAATTTCGCAACATATCGCAATAACGGTCACTATTCACATTAATTGCTCGGCCTCGTTGATCTTCATGAAAATAAGGACCAATTATGCCTTTAGCAGACATAGCGGCCCAAACAACGACCTTTGGGCTATGCAGGGGTCGTTCATGCTTTCGTCTCGGATTCTCCACTGCCCAGTACCGACAATTCTGCTTATTAACATGACCATTCAGGTGAAAATTTGCTTCGTCACTGAACAGTATGTTGTTAAAGTTGTTAAATCGCTGCAGCATTTCGTTCGCAAAATTCAGTCGATTAGCATAGTCCGTATCCTTCAATTCTTGAACCAATTGAATTTTATAGGCTTTTAGATGTAAGTCTTTCTTTAAAATCGAATGTAAAGACGATTTTTTGATGTTCAACGCTTGGCTTCGCTTTCGGATGGATAAAGACGGATTTTGACGAACCGACGCCTCAACTTCTTCAATTGTTTCTTCATCGCGAACTGAACGAGGACGACCAGAGTTTTGAATTTTAACTGTCGCACCTGTATTCTCGAACATCCTGATCCATTTCCTAATGCTATCGTCATTTGGCGCGTGGCGTGTACGATATTCCGCACGATAGAGACTTTGAGCAGTCACTATTGAATCACCATTACGATAATACGCTCGTACGCAAAATGCGCGATGCGTCCCCGAGTACTGTTCCATCGTGACTAAAACTCCACAAAATGGCGGACGCCACGAACCCCTCCCCGCACCCTTTAGACGCCCCGTTTCGAATATGGCGCGAAAACAAATACCCGATACCCTTTCTGGACACCTTGTAGTACTGCACCATGTACTGACTCGGCTTTAATGTCGATATCGATACACATATCGGTGTATTCATGTCGCCTAGTTCAACAAACACGCAATTTTTATAATACTACAAATTTATATAATACTAGCGGTGCCCTGCGGCTCCGCTCGCGTTTATTAAGCAATAATAATTTTCATCCCATAATTGTATTTTACTCTTATTATTAACGATTCATAAGCTAATGACATACTTCCTTTTTACAAAATATCATGCAAATCAGTTTTGAATCAATACAAGTATTTTTTTTTACGATACCTAGACGTGTTATCAACGATTCTTATAGCCTGTTAATTATACAATGTCTTATACTTCTTATGTACAATATTTTATTAGAAACAGTTGAGAATTAATTAGAATAATTAAAATTTATCGATTGATGTCCTATATAAAGGATACTCACGTATACTCAGAAAAGCACGAATTCGTAAAAATCGTAAAAAAAAACAACGTGACTGTATGTCCAGATTTCACTCAAGACGGCTTGACAGATTCTTATACAATTTTGTACTCGGGAAGCTTATGTTATTAGTTAATTGATAGGCAATATGAATTTTCAATAATAATTTTAGAAATCATGAAATATGAGTAAAAATAATAATTAAGATATGAAGAAATAATTGCATAACAAACGCGTGAGGAGCTGCGGGTATTGCTAGTATTAACGAAATCTATGATTTTGGGCGATTCTCATTTCATGAAAGTATGCACTTATGTAAGGACACGTTTGTAAAAAAAAGTTGAAATTATTACCCATTTTCCATGGCTATTGTTAAAAATCACTCTATACTACATAAGCATTTTATAAACAATTAATGAAATTGAAGTGTCTGTTTGTAATGTCAAAATAACAGTTTTTTACTGAATACGTATGAAAGTATATACGATACATATAATAAATAGCCCATTTTTAAAATTTTTGTCTCTCTGTCTGTCTGTTCCTGGTAATCTCCGGAACGGTTGGACCGATTTTGACGGGACTTTCACTGATAGATAGCTGATAACGTAGGCTACTTTTATTTTAGAAAAAGAATTAGGGTTCCGCACAAATAAAAAAATCTAGTCATGGTGAATCAATTCGGGCGCTTAAATGACTTATGCTGAGTAAACCATAAAAGATATAGAAATTAGTGTACTATATAATGGTAGACATTAAAAAGACCTACAAAGAAGTCCGGTAGAGTATACATCTATCTTCTAAGGAACACCCACAGTACGCATTTTTGTCTTTAAAATAGCTGGGAGTGGGGACAAAATTTGCAAGGGTATTCTGTATTCCACGTGAGCGAAGCTACGGGTACAGATAGTTAATCATAAAATAACAAACTGGCATGAATAAAGTAGGTACAGAACCAGAACGTTTTAGCTTCACTAGTTTTACGTATATATGAGAAAAACATTTATTTTAATATAACAAATTAATAAATATATGGTATATAATAATTAATACATTTATTATAATAGTCGAATATTTTGAGGAAATCTAAAAAAATACAAAGAATAAAAACTATTTTGTAGGAATACGCACAAACTCCTTTCGTTAGACTGTTATAGATATATGTCAATCTCTTTGAAATTTAGGTTATAAATCGCAAATATTCATTTATTTGATAACATTTTATTTCTAATTCGTATATTTTCGGAGAATTAATGTAATTAAATACAATATTTTCTCAATTTACTTATGAATAGAACTTTTATAAACTTTCTAAAACAATTTAGTTTGTGAACAAAACATTTTAATCGGCCTTACATGTGAAATGGATATTTTGTAGATTTTCTTATTGGATGATTTACAATAAAGCACTGCACAGGTAACGATAACTGTAATATGTGTACCAAACACCAAATTATATTGTAAAACCTTATATTTTACGAAAGTAAGCGATATTTATTTTCCCCATTATTAACAATGGGCTCTGCGATACCTTGGCTTTTAGAGTCATGTCGCATGCCCCTATCTCGCTCTGACATATTCCTTACTATGCTCGTTCTCTGTCGTATAGCCAATGTATATTATACTACATCTATGGCGTGGATATACTAGATATTGCAGATTGTGTAAATTTTGTTCAATGACATGGAAGTAAGGTTTATTTTTATTTTTGTATCTGGAATGTTATTTGCTTAAGATGTTCTGAGCATCAGTAGGTTAAATATAAACATCAGCATTAAAATAGAAATATATTTTATTATTATTCTCACTACCCCTTAAATCAACAATTATAAAGTTTTTAATAATCGAAATCCACCCTAAGAGGTTTACAATGTCATCGAACAGTTAATTATAATTAAAAACATCGTAGGCGTTTACAATGAAAGTATTTAGTCCAAAGCTAGTCATATATTTTAATAAAAATAAAAACAAATAGTTCGAAATGAAATCGATAATCAATCGCTGAATTCAAAATAGATCAATAATTGTCGCATATTGTGGTCTTAATTTTAACTCAATCTAGCTTGGCGAATGTCTTTATAGTCAACAATCAAAGTTTTAAGACGACTGTCTGCTTGCATGAATAACCTAGTTTTTAGGTAAAACACTATTTATTGTAGACGTCATCGACGTATATAATAAATGGTACATGTTCAACAACACATTAAATTATTCTGCTGAATCAACAGGAATAGTTAACACAAAATAATATTATATGATGTACCTACATAATGTATTATGGCATTCTAGAATAAATAGTGACCTTAAGTTTAATATTAAGTGATAGCGTACAAATTAACCTCATATTTTATGTAACATAATATATTTATATGAATATAATGTAACGAATACATCAGGTTGTAAATACGTAGGTACACTTTCTAATATGCACCAGTTATCAAAGCCTAAATTGTGATATTCAGTTGAACACATCAGTGGCGTACATATACTAAATACATTTTAAGGTGTAACACCATCAGCTGACGGTGAAAGAAAATATCTTTACAATCCGAGACGTTCACGAAATGATACGGCACGAAATAAACAAAAGATTTTGCTTAGAAAATAAAGTTTGCTGGATGTAATGATACGACAATTGTTGTGTCCAACTTGATTGTGACCATTATACACCAGGTTTAACATCGGACATAGCAGCACGCTTAGACGTATCGCAATCCAGGATCGGCCGGGTGTGTATCCAGTATTCAAGCGAGGTGGTACCCGACTGGGTCGCGATAACCATTCATACGGATATGAACCGGGTACACTGACTCTCTTTTAGTCTGTCGCGTTTCAGGATCAGCTTGTTTATATCCAACTGCCGAGAGAAGTACACATCAGCATGACAGACGACCGGCGATGGATTCCGTCCCTGATTTAGACCCAATTCCTCGGTGGTTGCCATTGTTTTTTGATTTTACTCTGCTTACCACCAGATACAGTGTTAGCAATTTGCAATGACAGGATTGGTAATTACGTTTCCGTTGTTTATTTTGGAAAAAGCGTTTGCATATTAACTTGTTGTACCTGTAGAATCACATCAGTCACTTTAATCGAACTTTACCCTTTCTCATCCTTGCTTTATCCATTAGTTAGCTTGTCATAAACACAACAATAATAGTATTGTTATTTTTTTTTTATTAACAGTTTTAAATTGTGAAACATCTTTACGAGAAGTTCTTATCGCCACTAAAAGTATCTATGTATATGTACGCAAGTTAGATATAACAAGTAGAATCTAAATACGAGCTGCTATAAAAAAATTCATACAACTGAGAATAACATTATTATTGATGTGAAGTTCAATATAGCTATTGTTATTATAATTTCTGTTTGCCTGTCTGTGGCCATATCATGCGGATACTAGCGAAATAATTTAAATTAAATTTTAAATGATGGTAGCTTATGTGCCACATGCGGAGTACTTTTATTCTCGATAATAAAGGATTTTTTGGCTTGCTATTATAAGAATATTAATGTCTATAACGCGATCTTCAAGTGTCAAGGATAGCATATCTTGACAACACTGTTTCGAGACATTGTTCCCAAATATTGTTCCCCGAGACACTATTGCCGGTCTTAAACCACTCAATTAACAACAAAGTTGCTATTCGCAATTGACAAAAAGTATGTGCTTATTACATTAATTTCTTGATTAACAATTATTATAAATTTGATTTATTGAAGGTCATGAAACCGGCGCTTTGTCTGACGAGATTCACTTTCCTAATATTTATACATAAGTACAAGAATTGTAAAACAGTTGCATTGGAAAATGTAACTTTCACAGCACGAGCCACGAGTGCCGTAGTATAGGGTAGGCCAGAAAGGCGTACGATTTTAAAAACACTCTTGCGTTTGAACCGTATGAGTGGGGACTGCGCGGGTGGTGGGGATGAGAAGCTCGGTTCTCGGAAATGTAATCGCGATGGATCGCTTCACCGGAGCGCGTGCATTCTGCGTTAAACATTATTACAAAAATGGCGATTCGTGCGCTATTGTTCGAAGTTTATTTCGGTGTAAGTTTGGATTACATGACGTAAATCAGTGTCCGAAGGAAAATGTGATTCAATCGTGGGTCAGAAAGTTCGAAGCTACTGGTTCGACTCTCAAACAGAAGCCTGCGGGACGCCCAAGGTCAACAGGAACGGAAGACACAATTGAACAAGTTAGAGCTTCAGTTCAACGTAATCCTGGTCTATCGACTCGCAAGCGATCAGCTGAACTTGTGGTGTCCAGAACATCTTTGCGTCGCATTTTATTGAAAGATTTGAATTTGCACCCGTATAAAATTCAACTTGTGCAGGAATTACTGCCAAATGACCCAATTTTACGACGAGCTTTTGTTGGAACGCTTTTAGAGTTTCAACAATATTCTGTTCTTCGACGAAGCCCATTTTCACATAAATGGGCATGTCAATAAACAGAATTGCCGTTACTGGGCTGCAGAGAACCCACGTGCAAAACATCAAAAGCCTCTGCATTCGCTGAAAGTAACCGTTTGGGCGGCCATATCAGCACACGGAATTATTGGACCCTATTTCTTTGAAAATCAACAACTGTCACTGTAAATTCAACCCGATACATAGCCATATTAAGGGATTTTTTTCCGCAACTGCAACAATTTGAAGCCTATAATCGTGCGACGTGGTTTCAACAAAATGGTGCGACACGCCCTACATCTAATGGTTCGTTGGCGGCCGTAAACGAGATGTTTGCTGGGAAACTGATATCGCGCCGAGGTGACATTTCATGGCCGCCTAGAAGTCCGGATCTAACGCCACTGGACTTTTTCATGTGGGGATACCTGAAAAGTAGAGTCTACTCCAATAACCCAGCCACGATTAACCAGTAAAAGATAAATATCCGAGAATAAATGGCAGCTATTCCTCGCACAATGTGTCAGCGAGTTTTTACCAATTTGAGGTTCAGATTCGAGGTATGTTTGCAGCGGGATGGTGAACACCTGAATGATGTAATTTTTAAGAAATAAATTTCATAGATGTTTATTTTAATTGAAATATAGATATGTATGTGTGTTGTATTTACTTTTTTTTATTATTTTTTAAAATTCGCAAATATTTCTGGCCCATCCTGTACAAAAGTGATATGATTAATTTAGTCTGTAAATATCACTCGAGCTTTTAAACATATCTGACAAATTAAACTATTCGAAACCTTGAGAAAGATAAATTTACATAATTAGTTATTAAGAGTAATAATTTCTGTTTTTTTTTTTTCGGTAATAAATGTCTTAACATTTTGTCAATAGGTGTTCCATCAGCAACCAAGTATAAGTACTCTTCTTTTTAAATTATATTATAGTTACAAAACTATAATCATTACAAAATTATATACACTATTTTATCAAAATATTTCCCAAACTGATGTAACTAAGTTCTGAACAAACATGTCTTAAATGTAACTAATAATTATAACATTATAACAAAACTACAATAATCATATATCTATATGGTACACGTTTTCTTTGGAAAATGTATAATTTAGTAATTTAATAAACTAGTATTACTAAAATGGTAACTTATTGGCTATGGTTTCTAGTTTAACCAGTCTTCTTTAATTAGATCAGCCCCTTTTTCAGCTATCATTATTACTGCAGCGTTTGTATTACCACTTACTATAGTAGGCATTATACTGGCATCAATCACTCTTAACCCTTCGACACCGTGAACTCTCAATCTAGGATCTACTACAGCCTCTTTATCCCAAGAAGGTCCCATTTTCGCAGTTCCACATTGATGATATATCGTCATTGATATAGTCCTCACTTGGCACTCAATGTACTTATCAGACATGAACTCAAATTGCTTACAATTTGGTAAAGGTTTCGTGTAAAGTCTTGAACCAAACTGTTTGAAGGGAGATGCATTTGCAACTTGCATAGCGATTTTGATACCTTCAACAAGTCGAGCCACATCTAATGCATTTTCGTGGTACCGAGGATTCATAATTGGATAATGGAATGGATTGGAACTTCTCAGTCGAACATAGCCACGAGTATTCGGTCGAAGCAAAAGTGGCATGATTGTCCACTGGTCTTTATTCGCAATAGGTTTAAACACAGTATCATATAGTTCATCAGTTAATCCCAAAATTTTCCTTACAATCTGTCCGTTGTCTGAAGACAGAGATGCCGGCGCCATATGAAACTGTATATCAGGCCAAAGCCCAGATGTATTTGCATATTTGGTATTCACAAAAGCTACGCCCTCTAAACCGCCTAGGACGGTCATTGGACCTCTCTCATTTATTACATAATTCATAGTTACTGGAAATGCTTGGAAACGATTTTGAACAAGTGAAACGGGTTTGTCGACTAAAAAAGTTAGCCCACCAACTCCGACGTGGTCTTGCAAGTTTTCACCTACAGGCAAATCTTTTAAAACTGTGATTCCAACTTCCCTTAGATGATCCTTAGGTCCTATACCTGATAACATTAGAAGTTGAGGACTGTTAATTGCACCAGCTGATAGAATTACTTCTTTTCTAGCATACGCAACTCTTTTTATACCATGTTTGGTATATTCAACGCCATATGCTTTCATTGTTACTGGGTTGATTAGTAGTCTTGTTGCTTGTGAGTTTAATGATACGTCGAGATTTTTACGAGTACGAACTGGTCTTAGGAAAGCCTTTGCTGTACTGCATCGTGACCCACGTCTTAATGTTCCTTGGGCTATCATAAAACCAGTTTGGATTTCTCCATTTATGTCTCTGTTCTCATAACCGATCTCTACTCCGGCCTCAACGAATGCAGCTACCAACGGTGTTCTCCAAGGAGCTTCTTGGACTGTTAAGTAACCTCCTTTTCCGTGATATCGGCTTTTCGCCAAGTATGGGTTTCTGTTGTCTTCAGACTTGATAAAATATTTCAGGACGTCTTTATAGCTCCAGCCAGGGTTGCCGAAGGATTCCCACTGGTCGTAGTCGTGTCTGTTGCCTCGTACATATATCATGTAATTGAGTACGCTCGAGCCCCCTAAAACCTGAAATGGAAATCAGAGAATATAAGATGAATATTTGATTGCGGAAATTCATCGTAATTAATTTATCCGGATTTTCTTTGCTACTTTTGCTTATAAAACATTAACGGTTGTTTCGTCTTTCTGCAACAAAAAACGTTAACGTAACATTTCTCTTTTTGATTTTTCATGTTTTCCACGATTAGTTTCGGATTTAACATTTTCAGATTGATCTCAACAATTAAATGTTATTTTTCTTGTAGAAAGATGAAACAACCGTTAATATGTTTTTCAGGCGGAAGTAGCAAAGAAAATTCAGATAAATTAATTATAAGATGAACATATATCTATTCATAAAAAAAATATTTTCATTTTATTTTAAGTTATATATTCTTTTGACACTCGCTTTTACGATGTTTATTATCTTCATATATCTAAAAATACTTCATCATCATCATCAACATAGACAATTTCGTTTTTCCTTCAGCAAAGCATGTGTTTCCTCTCTATAATGCCATTCATCTCTGTTTTGGGTCAGCCTTGTCTATCCCTTCTCGAAGATTTGTAATGTCGTCGACCCATTTTATTATGGGTTTTCCGACACTCCTCTGCTTGACTCTTAGCCACTATACAATTATAAAAAGATTCCATCTGCTTTAACCACACCTTTCCAAGTATCCTATTCAACGCTACTTGAGTTTAGTTACTTGGACACTGTTCAGTGTTTAGTGCAAATCTTGATTGGGCAAGATTTGAGACTGATCGCGTATATCCGCTACTGAACAGACGGAACTGTCAGTTGTACCGGAGAGTCGCAGACCGGCACATTCCTACTTCAAACACTGGCCGAATAGTCGTAACGGTCATTCTTGCCCGACTGTCCTATGTTTTAGATGTTGGCGGGGACGAGGGCACGCTACTACACTACACATTACACTAAAGTAAACAGTATGTTATATCGCCAGTGTTCTTGAAATAATTACCTTTTTTTTTTTTTTTTCGAACTGACTACACTGTTAGCCTTAAGGGCCTTATCCAAAAACAGAGCCGCTGCGGATTTACAGCTTCACCGAACTTGGGGAATAATTACTTACGACCGCTCGCTATATAAGCACGCACTAGGGCCACCCTCTGACTATGTTTCTTGGGTTACCTACTTACGTATTGTATTGGATTATCATGATTATCTTTTCACTAAAATATATTACTGAAAATTTTGTATGTTCTTATATAAATTACTAGCTGTACCCGCGGCTCCACTCGCATGAATTAACAGAATGCTTTTGGTATTGTGGTGATCCCTCTTCCACCCACGGGGGTCGCACGCCGATTATTTTAAATATAAAAATGTTTATTATTTTATTTGATTGGACGCTGATACTTTTTCTAAAATTAAAGTTGCCTAATCCTTATAAAATCAGTTATCTGTCAGTGAAAGTTCCATCAAAATTGGTCCAACCGTTTTGGAGATTAGCCAGAACAAACAGACAGACTAATTTTATTTTTAGATACAATAGCACTTGTGAGTTAGTAAGTAGGGAATGTTTTTTTAATAAAAATATATTTTTTAGCAAAAATTTTGATAAATAAAAAAAAAAAAAATATTTAGGAAGTAGGTAAGTAATATAATATTTCGCTATTAGTTAGAATTTGCATACTCGCGACTATTGTGTACTGAAGTTTACCTAGATTTCGTTTCGACCGTTTGTATGAAGACGTTTACTGTTTAGTGTACTGTTATTGCGCGCCTATTTCTTGCAATTGTAAGCGTTTCCCTTCCTCGCTACACAACCCGCCCCCGATATTGTCTCTAGTGAATCGCCCCCGCCAACGTCTGTCGGAAACATAAGACGGTTGTCGTACAGAACTGGTGAAGCTGTAAAAGCCGCAGCGGCTTTAGGGCCCATAAGGCTAACAGTGTAGTCAGTTCAAAAAAAAAAAAAAAAACTTGTACTACTATAATGTTATTACACTCGCGAGTGTTGGAGCGCTAAGAACAAAAAAAGATAAGTATTTTCACCGTGTGTGCTAACTAACACTGAAATGCCTGAGATTATTCGTAATCGTTCCACAACCTTCATGCAGACCACCAATGGGAAGTTGGACGTTCCAGAAGAACGGTAAATGGATTTGCGTTGTTAGTTGCAGACCTTTTGCTAGCTTGGGATACACTGAACACTGAAGAGGGATGTGTATTTGTGTAATTGTGTATTATCTAGGAAATCCGTATGTCGATCTCTAGCACTGAAGGTGATATTTAATTATATAATACGCTTCATGGCGCATTGCCCCATCCTCATTTTATGGATAATTTCCTTATTAATAAGCAATGGACATTACTGCAACATTGCTATATGCATAATATACGGCACAATATTTTATTTTATTTTTCCGGCGCATATTATAATTGATGATTATTGATTCCAATCATAGAAGAATAATTTCATTATAAAGTTGTTTTATTACATGCTACATTTTATGAAAATTACGTTACCTTTCCTCTCGGCCAGCTGCATCTGTGTTGCTTGAATCCGAGGCAAGCATGATTGGTAGGCTCTGTCTTATACTGCCAGTCGAGTTTCGTTAACTGCAGGTAGCCGGCTAACGAAGGAACGTCCGTCACCTCGTTCTCATCAGGACCTGTAAAATTTTAAGTAATACTATTAACGGATAAAGTTTCACTGTGACATTTTTAGGGTAAACCCAACTTTTACTGTAGTAGTTTTTATACAGTGGTATTCTATCTGAAGGTGATATAAATAAAATATCTAGCCGATGTCTAGTTACCTTATTAATATTAGTTAAGCAGGATTTTTTTATTTTAATTCGTGAAAATGGTTGCGCTGTACCTACAGCATAATGCTATAAACTAAGCACAGTACAGTCCAAAAACAACAGCGACTATCGCACCGACGGCGGTCGGGGCCGTGATTTCGACCTGATAAAATACTTCTTTACGTTTCTTTTGTAACACTATTATCGTTTTTAGATATTGAAAACAACTAAAATAGGAATCAAAGTTAATATAAGTAAGAACCACGGTTTCATCAATGCCCAATTTATTAGATCAACTCTTCAACGCGCCGCCGCTCCGCCGCGCATCCAACGCACCCGTGTAGCTTATCATTGTTCTCACTTCTTGTATTTGCCTACAGCTTGCCAGATTACTTAACGTTCATAGTCACTTCTTCGCTCCTTAGGGTCGTAGCGTGGAGTTATATGACCTAACCTTCCTCAATAAATAGGAAAAAGTAATTTATCAAATCTGGCTGGTGTTTTCAGATAATAGCGCGTTAAAAAAAGAAACACTTTCTTGAGTTTTATGATATTAGTATAAATTAGTTTTTTATATGTTGGATAAAATATTTACCACTCTCCAGTAACAGGACGTTCCAGTTTAAGACCTCAGTAAGACGATTTGCTACAACTGCACCGGCAGAGCCACCACCTACCACAATGAAATCATACTCATTTCTCGGCTCTTTATCTATGACTCTTGATTCAGGATCATACGAATTATAATTATGATAGGTTAGCGCTCCAAGCAATAAGGGTATTAACCATAACCCTGTAACGCTGACCGTTTTCAACGCTGTAGACGCTAGAAGAACAGTTATAGCCATTTTTATCGCAGTAAATATATTCCCTGGTTCTTTTTTATCAGTTTCATAACGTATTACGTTTAGACGGATATCTTGCTGATTTTCTATGTCTGTCTGGTGGCACTTTTCTTTGACTTCTTTTCATCAGTTGTCGGGTCAGATTTGTCTGTTGTCGAAGCGACATGTTACAACTTATCGCATTTGCGCCTTTTAATCCAATGTCTTGCTCGAATCTGCAATGAGAAAAAAAATAGTGAAAAATATGCTATATCTATAAATATTTAAAAAAAATGTGGTTTTTTATGTATGGGACATTGACACTATTTATAATAATTCGCGGTACAATGGAGTAATAAAATCTTTGTGTGTTTGTGCATAAATCACCATAAAAACCCTTTTAAACTAGATTTAACTGTAAGCATTTAGACCTTTTGCAACACGGGCGAAGCCTCTTCTAAACGTTGTTGTATAAGTTTAGGAAATGATTTAGATGCAAATTATTTTAAAAAATGATGTAGATAAATAAAAACTTTAAAAAATATTCCCATAGCTAACTTGCTTACTTATTGAATGGTATGGTAGGTATAAGTCAGACTTTAAACATAGTAAATTTACTATATTGAAATAATACATTCTTACTTCTTTATCGGTTAAGTTTTGTTTACGAAATAATAAATATGTTGACATCCTCTATATATGTATCATAATTGATGAATGATTATTTTCTAATAATAAATCAATTTACTAACAGATTTCAGAGATTGCTTGCAAAACAAGTTAGGAATTCTAACTGATTTAGTACATTTTTTTTACTAATAATTTATTTGCTTCGTTTACAGGTATGAAAATATCTTATTCAGAAACGTTATGTAAGTTGTGAAGTGCTTAAAATATTGTTTATTTCCACTTATTTATTCCTGTGTATAAGCCACAATTGGATAAATATTTTTTACCAAGGGAACGGAAAACAAGGGTTTAATTAACACGCCAGCAGACGACGTATTGGCGATATCAAAGGCCCAAATAAATCGATAATTTATATTTGATGCATTAGAGGTTTTCTTAGGTTACCGTCTAAAGGTAAATGCCTATAATATTTGAAAAAAAAAATTAAGATACATGGCTGTACGTGCCCAAGGAATATCGGTCCAATGTAAATCAATACAACACCGCGACAATTCTTTTATTCAAGATTATTAACTTTAAACTTAATATATTTAAGCCGTTGACCTTGTAGGCCGTCTCTACGTTGAGACCGAAGGACATGTTCGTGGTAACTTATATTGTATGACTATCACAAGTGTGGGTTTTGTACCCGATATAAATAACTGTTACTTCGATATAAGTCCTCTCACCGTGATGTAATGAAAAGATTAAATTAAAGATAGAAGAGATCTATATTATTTTGTAAATACAAAGGCCCCACAGCGTTCACGTTCTATTTCAAAGTTATGCGGAAGATCATGTCGATTTCCGAGTGCGGACAAGTACTACGATAATTATGTGAAAGTTGTTGGGAGTTTTACCTTTTACATATTATAAGAATGTTTTTGTATCTATTATACATCATTTTGCAGATACGATACCGATACTGGTTATTGTAGAGAATAATCGGCGATTCGGATACCGCTACCCATACATATCGAAGCTTTAATAATAAATAAAATAAGTAATTAAGTGTGTGTCTCTAATATGTACAAAACTGGCGATAACCTTTTTAAATGATAGAGCTGTAGCAAACCGTATATATTCGGTACCGAGTAACGGGTACGCCGTCTAGTTCTGAGTACTGAAACGTTACTCACGAATGCATTTCGTTACTCGCATTTTTCGTATTTTAGTTTGATTGGTTCTTTAGACAAACAAATACAACTGTTTCGTTTCGGCTCGCGCAATGCGTGAATTGGGTATTTGCATGAAAACGATATAACTCTACAAATAAAACAATTCTATGTATAAAATTTGAGAATATGAAAATTTTACTGTCAACAAATCGTTTTCGATACCTATTTGTTTCTTTTTATTTAGTCGATACATGGTGGATTGCGGTGTTATTGTGATATTACATATTCTCACGGATAAAATATTGAAAACAATAAGTCCATTGCAAAATCAGTAGTTTTTCGTCAGATCCTTGAGGTAATTAAATTACAGTTTACTTGTAGTTCTAATCAATTTACGAATTAAAACAATCTAAATTTACATTTAAATATACACAAGTCTGGTTCAAAATACGGTTAGTTAAAAAATACACATTACGCATCTAAGTATGTAACGTGTTAGTATGTTTTCTACAAAGTACAAACGACGCGACATTAACGTCGTACCGTACGCAATACGGAACACGACTCGATGCGATGATCTATGTTATTTAGGTATCAAAAGTAACGAGTAACGTAACGATACAATAGTAACGAGTACTCATTGTTATAGTAACGAATACATACGGGTACGCTATTTTTCGTTACTTTTACACCTCTATTAAAAGATATTTGATATTTAAATTTTAACAGTAACCCAGCATCAAAAGGTGTATCATTGAAAAGAACGTCAAATAATCTTACAAACAAACCCTTATACACGATGTAAAAAATCAAACAATACCCAGTACAAAAATCGTGACAGCGTGCTAGCCATCTCTTATTAGTACAAAAAGTAACCATGAAATACAAGCTGTCCAGAAAGGGTATCGGGTATTTGTTTTCGCGCCATATTCGAAACGGGGCGTCTAAAGGGTGCGGCGAGGGGTTCGTGGCGTCCGCCATTTTGTGGAGTTTTAGTCACGATGGAACAGTACTCGGGGACGCATCGCGCATTTTGCGTACGAGCGTATTATCGTAATGGTGATTCAATAGTGACTGCTCAACGTCTCTATCGTGCGGAATATCGTACACGCCACGCGCCAAGTGACGATAGCATTAGGAAATGGATCAGGATGTTCGAGAATACAGGTAAAATACAGTTAAAATTCAAAACTCTGGTCGTCCTCGTTCAGTTCGCGATGAAGAAACAATTGAAGAAGTTGAGGCGTCGGTTCGTCAAAATCCGTCTTTATCCATCCGAAAGCGAAGCCAAGCGTTGAACATCAAAAAATCGTCTTTACATTCGATTTTAAAGAAAGACTTACATCTAAAAGCCTATAAAATTCAATTGGTTCAAGAATTGAAGGATACGGACTATGCTAATCGACTGAATTTTGCGAACGAAATGCTGCAGCGATTTAACAACTTTAACAACATACTGTTCAGTGACGAAGCAAATTTTCACCTGAATGGTCATGTTAATAAGCAGAATGGTCGGTACTGGGCAGTGGAGAATCCGAGACGAAAGCATGAACGACCCCTGCATAGCCCAAAGGTCGTTGTTTGGGCCGCTATGTCTGCTAAAGGCATAATTGGTCCTTATTTTCATGAAGATCAACGAGGCCGAGCAATTAATGTGAATAGTGACCGTTATTGCGATATGTTGCGAAATTTTTTGGTCCCAGAGTTGCAGGAGTTTGCAGGTTTCAACTCAAGAACGTGGTTCCAGCAAGATGGGGCCACTTGCCATACCTCAAATGACTCAATGGAAGTTGTTAACGAATTATTCCCTAATAAAGTCATTTCGCGAAGGGGTAACATCAACTGGCCTCCCAGAAGCCCCGACCTTAGCCCGCTTGACTATTTTGCATGGGGATACCTTAAAAGTAAGGTTTATCAAAACAATCCGACGAATCTAACCCAGTTAAAGCAAACCATCAGGTCAGAAATGGCAGCAATATCGATAGCTATGTGTCAACGTGTTATCGCCAATCTTCGTTTCCGTTTAGAAGAGTGCCAGCAACGTAACGGTCATCATTTGGATAACATCATCTTTTCCAAATAACTCTCCAATTCATATGCTAATAATAAACAATAAACTTTTTTATTGCATACAAATAATTTTTGTTTCATTGAACTTACAAATACCCGATACCCTTTCTGGACACCTTGTATTTGATTTATTGATAGTATATCAACTGATCTATACACTTAAATAAAATTGATGTGTCTGTTTGTAATGTCAAAACAACAGTTTTTTTCAGTAAATGCATTTGAAAGTAGGTATGGTATATACGATACTTAAAAAAAAAAAAAAAAAAAACAATTTTAATTTATTTTTGTCTGCCGTTGTCTGCCTGTCTGTTTGTTCTGGATAATCTCCGAAACGGTTGCGCCGATTTTGACGGGACTTTCACTGATAAATAGCTGATATTATAAGGAGTAACTTAGACTACTTTTATTTTAGAAAAATAATTAGGTTTCTGCACAAATAAGAAAAACTGGTCATGGTGAATCAATTCGGGTGTTTAAATGGCTTATGCTGAGTATCGGTCGGTTAACTAAAGCTGACACGTTCACAGTACTCACACTAATGCAATTTTACCATACAGCATGATCAATAATTTTTTCGAATTTCTTTATTTTGATTCAAAATGTGATTCTAGTCTAAGTGTAGACTAGAGTTAAGTTTTAGGAAAATTAGGTGCATTGTGGATAAATAAAAAAAAAAAATAGTGTTACTTGTTTTATGTACATATTATGATTATTACATTATTGCTTTTAAGCAGATTCGTAAATTAAATCTTCTACCCCACTCAAACTTTCATCGCTCGAAGAACTTGATGTTTGAAATAATCACACGCGTCGCGCATCGATCACACGTGCATGACTGACGTTAACCGGTTGAAACCAAAAAGACCACTCTGTATAAATAAACAGTAGCAAAAGCAAAACAACCGTCGCCTTCACACTCATAAGCTAGGCCGCGCGAGAGAGAGAGACGGGCAGATTTTTCGTGATGTGACGTCACGCCGCGCGCTTATTCACAGACACTACACAAGCGCAATCTTTTAAATGTGTTGAACGTGCCAGCTTTAGTTAATCGACCCGTATACCATAAGAGATATAGCAAATTAATGTACTACACAATTGTAGACATTAAAAAGACCTATAAGAATGTCACAGAGACTATATGTCTATCTTTAAAGGAACACCCACAATAAGCACTTTTGTCTTTAAAATTGCCGGGAGCGGGGGAGTAAAATTCGCGCGGGCATACTGTAGTCCACGTAAGCGAAGCCACGGGCACAGCTAGTAATTAATAATAATGCAACACTCAAATGGGACGGCAACGTCGCCGCTACGAAAGGGAAACACCGTCGCTTCGCGTACTTGTCAAATATCGGTTGATAAATAATCGGCGAAACCAATATATGGTATCGGTATTGTTACATCCCTGATATTATTATGTTTTTGGTATAAATTGTTAGACAGGTTAAGAGGTCGTTAAAATATGCTATGCTTATGATCTAATATTTATGCGGCTAAACAACTTAAAATAATTAGATATCTTTCATTTACGGTTTTTCTTCAAAAGCCATATTTTTAGGATTGCACTTTTCTAGTAATATGTTCTAATCTTATTCTGTATTGTTTTTAACGTTAGGCCGGACTTATAAATTTTTGCCTGTCAAAAATAATTTACAATTTCTATTTGATATCGGTGCAGTGCTGTCGAGTTTGTCAATATATATCACGAAAAATAAAAGTAATATCTACATTTTTGAATTAGTTTTTTTACGCTTTTAGTAGACGGTAAAATTTAAAGCTGCGCGCGCATCATAACTATGACGGTAGTGCGACATTTTGAAGTTTGCCTTCGATAATAATAATGTGAATTAATTTTTTAGTGATTTTTTTATTGTGTAAAAATACTTTAATTTATTGCAAATTAACGTTATTTTAATTTGATTAGTACACTATAAATCTATATAATTATTTATACACAATTAAAAACTCAGTAAAATTAATTTACATCATTATCTAACTAATGGCTAACTTCATCAAGTTGTTTGCACGCGGGATAATATTATTGGAGTTATTTTTGTTTTGTTACACCAAAGAACTATAACTTTTTACGTGTGTACGTACATAAGCAAGTACACACAAATTTTTAGTTTTATATTTTTTAATTACCATGTTGTTTCACATTTCTTTCAATGCCCTGCATTGATGGTCGCGTACACCATATATTGAATCACTTTGATCCCACAAACATTGGTGTGCAAAAACAAAATTAATATTTTTTTATACGTCCATTTGTAAGTCCAAAAAGTTTACATTGGGTAAATATTCGACTATTTGGCACCCATTGTGAATATTTCCATATTACTTGAAGGATTGTAATCATTCTTACGTTTTCGTACTCGTTAACACTATCGAGTTTCGTACGATAACGCTAGAAAAGTGAGACTGGATATATTTGGCAATAATAAAAAATTTATTGGGGAACACACACTTTCCTACACTAATAACTATTACCTCAAAATTACCTCTTCTGATTTCAGTATTGTAATGTTTAAATTTTACAATGTGGTATTATTTAAATAAATTTTCTTTATGTCCTAATCAGTTGGCAGCTGCTTTAATAAATAATAACAAAAACAAAATATGAGAGAGAATCATAATGAGTATTTAATAAAGAGATCGGAACGATAGTGTACATTGCGTCGCGTCGTTCAGAATAAAGACCGGTGACGGAACAAATAAACAAACGTTATATAATAGAAACCAGTTCGTGTGTAGTAATCGGAGGCATTAGGTGAAGGCCGTTTCTCGAACTTTCGATTGCTGCCACATACTAATGTTGACACTGTTTTGCCGGTGTGCAGAATGTTCGAATGCAACATTTCCTTTATTAAATTTTACCTTTTACCTTAATTTTAAAGCAGTACAAATGTTTTGTTTAGATGGTAAGCCTAGAGATGAAACGGGTTGCAAGGTGGCAAACTATTCTGAAATGTTTCAGAGCTTTTTTATAGTCTCGGCAAAGGAACGACGCTATACAGCAATCACGTCAGCAAATTACAGTTCAGAAACAGTGGCTACTTACTACCGAGAGATTAGCAATCAGAATCGTCACTGTCATGCCGGCCTGCAAACCTCTCAGCAGCTAAATATATACTGGGTGATCTCGAAACGCGACAAACCAAAGGTGAGGCACTGTGATGGGTTTATCACCATGTGCATGGTGGTTGCGATCCAGTCGGGTAAAGATTTCTAACAACCTCGCTTGATCATCCCGGAACGCGACAGGACTAAGTGTGCCACTATGGGAGTGTTACACCTGTTATAATCCCTTTAGACATAACCGTCTCGTCCTACCACCCGGCAATTTTTGATCATTTTTAGTAAACCGACTTCAAAAAAAGAAGGAGGTAACTCAATTCGAATATTCTGTGTCCCAAAAGTATCCAACCTGTACCTGTAACTTCGCACTGGCATTATTTTTCGTTATCTGCTCATGGTATCCTTTCCCCCTTCGATTGAATAAGATGCTCCCATTGGTGCTTCCTCATCCTGATGCAGTTCTGGTAATCGGTTTTCGGAATGGCAATGAGTACACGCGTCGCATTCGTTTCAACCTTCTCTCTGTCGTCAAACCGGTGTCCTTTGAGCGGCATTTTAAATTTTGGTAGCATCCAAAAGTCGGATATATGCTATCACTGACTTTTTGTAAGTCTTTCGAAGATCTATGTCATGACTTATAAGATCGTATGCAGTGCATTAATTTGATATATCTCTTATGTTTTACTCGACGGTAAGACATTTAAGAACCTCAAAAGCGCCTTCTTCAGAATTGATTCGCTATTACCGTCTCTTCTTATTTAATATGTTACTTTATGGAACAAAATATATCCTATTACTCAGTCAGATAACATTGCTATGAATTTTAAAAAAAAGTTCCGTATAAATCGGGTAAGCAGTTTTCGCGTCAAAAGAACATAAACGGACAGACAGACAGAGAGACGTTGAGTTTTATAATATGTATAGAAGATATATAGATATAGATAATATGTTATGTTACATACGTATGACTATACGTTGAGTTTGTGTAAATGCGATAGCATATTGATGCAACAGCCTCATAAGTTAAGTAGTGCAATGGATAAAGGCCGAGCCGAAATTGCTTTCACTTTTGTGCAACTGTTTATTCTACCTGTACCGTGTACCCTACGTGATTGAGTTCATCAAATATACGACCTTTGCCTTAAATAACATTATTAACATAAATAGTTATGCAATTTATGGGTTTGAACTTGAATAATTTATGTCACAACAATTAAGTAACGAGTTTCTGCGAGCAGCTCAGCTCGTGTGGTAATAATTTAAAATAATAATTCACTATAATATCATATCGTTGCCGTAATGTCAATCTATGGCTTTCGACCAGTGTGTTCTCTCCTTCCAACAACATGGAGTCCTTTAAGCCTAACATAGAGCCATTTGAGTAGACCGGGTGGCATGGATAGTATGGGGAATGGTATGGATGGATACTAGATCCCTTGGTAGTCGCTGATGTTTTTGGATTACCTACACTGTCTGTGGTTAGTATCAGATACAGTGCAGTCACTTCGCCGTGCTACGATAGTTAAATAACAAGATAAATTATTAAAAAGCAAACAAAACCCCCGACAGCAACAAAACACAACTAATTTTTTTTTTTTGCTTTTCATTTGATTTCCAAACGTTGTACTTAAATGTTTTATAGCCTTATGTCACTCCCACAATTAAGACGAATCTAACAACACTTCGTATATTAAAGTCCTTCGAGCTATTTAGACTACAGAGCATACGCTTGAAAATCGTAAACCTCCTTTTTAACCAACTTCAACAAAAGACGGGAAGGTTACTCAATTTGAATATATAAATACCACGATTTCGAAGGTCCAATACCAATGAAATCACTCTTGAGGTATCCCGAATCCAACAAAAAGAATCATCTAAAACGGTTCATAAACAAAGAAGTTATGGCTGAACATGCATTAAAAAATATATACATTCGGATTGAGTAACCTCCATCTTGTTTAGAAGTCGCTTGAAAACTAAAATAATATCAAGTTAAATGCGAAGTTTATAGTTTATCATGTTCAGCTTGTATAACCTACTTAAATAAATTGTATTAAATTATTATTTTCATTGTACCGGATCTTTAGTTCTTACATAATTCCCATTGTTCTACGAGACAATTTTTTGATGTTTTAAAACAACATGACCATCAGTTGTATTGTTTAGACTTAGTTAAGTACTTCCTTGAATGGATATTTTGTAAATTATGTTTGCAGAAGCATGGATTTTATATAGAACATTTGTTAGATATGTTTAATTTTATTTATTTATCCGAAGCAAATGTAACGAATACATATTTGCGTGGATATAAAAACTAAAACCATTCAATCAATACTTCATTCAATATAGGCCCTATGAAGCTCCAGCTACTTATCTATACTACTCTGTCACAAAAAATACGGGAAAAAGATCAATAATACACTAAATATTAGTTATTCATCCAAATTTATTTTATCGCCTTCAAAGTATGCTCTTTCAGAAACGATACACTTACGCCAACAAATAATCCAATCATCAAAATATTTATTAAACGCTTTTCCGGAATTGAGTTTAGTTCTCGTCGCGAGCTCTGCTTTACGTCTTTTACCGAATGAAAATGGGTGTCACTAAGTGGTAATCTGAATTTAGGAAAAAGAAAGAAGTCGGCTGGAGCCATATCTGGTGAATTAGGTGGTTGTTCGAGGGTATTTGTTGAGTTTTGGTCAAAAATTCGTTCATAATGATGCTCTTGTATGAAGGCCCTTATGGGATTGAGTTTTTGGAGAAAATTCAGGTCTTTTGGGACTAGCCGAGCGGAAACATGTTTCATACCAAGTGGTTATTTAATATGATACGGATCGACTCGTGAAACACAGAAAGTTCAACGGCTATCTCCCTCAAGCATAAATGAGGATTTTCACACACTATTTCCTTCACTTTTGCGATGTTAACTTCACTTGAAGACGTTGAAGGCCTACCAGGGCGCGGCAAATCTTTCAGAATATCTCGACCGCTTTTGAACGCTTTGTACCACTCTTAAACACGTGTTTTTATGTAGTCGATTGACCGTAAACCTTCTATAACATTTTCATTGTATGCGAACTCGAAATTCCATTGGCGATGCAAAATTGAAGACAAACTCTTTGTTCGATGTTTTTGTCCATTATGAAATTCGCAATACACACTAGATATGATCTAACTAAAAACAGCACTGTATTTAATCTAAATGTAAGATGCAACTGCAACACGGCGCCATAATGAAAAACAGTAGTACCAATCTAACAATAACAAAAAAAAAAATGAATTTGGAACCATAAACAAATCATCCATTCCCGATATTTTTTTGACTGAATGTGTATAGCAATTATTGGTTCACAGTTAGTCAATGTACTGTAAGTGTTAGTTTTCCATAACAGCTACTGAGAAAAGAAAAAACACGTGGTTCATTATTAAAATATTTATCTATAATTGTGGGTTAGTACGATAGATTTTTATTAAACGATTACTGAAAGTTGTATAAAATTCTTAGTTACTAGACTGTTGTATCATTTAGTTAGTATAAGAAGTCGTAAACAGCTTGCATAAGATCAACGTAATTTTTTTTAAATGAGCTCTTTATACACATTAGTTTAATGGAACAAAAACGTTCTCTTTCATCATTTTATGGTAACATTATTTGTTGGATACGGTTTTGTTACGAACCAGTCAAGTGGAATTTTCGGTTAATTTACTGTCATGTTGATGGTTATCTACGAAATTGAAATATGTATAATTATTTTATATAATAGTTGGTTTAAATATTGCTAAGGTATTGATCAGGCAAATGATAGGTTAACCGGATTTACGAAGTTTGTGTCTAAAAAGTTTTCAATTAAATAAACACATAAGTGATAGAAACAACGGGGTTATAAGAAATTTTGTAATTATTGCCTGTTAGATCACAACCAAGTACATATATATATACGGTTACGTATATTATTTTGTAACTTATGATTCATTAGTGTCGTTAACCATCTTAATATCTGCGATTCAGCGCATTGTAATTGTATGATTTTTACAGTGTAGGTATATATTTATTTTGCAATACAGCACTCAGGTAACAGAATATTTCTGTAACATTTTTAGTAAACCACTTTGACCTAAGTTAGAACTTGATTTCATATAAACGAGTTACGAAATAATTGTACGAAAAGGATAGTTAACATACTTAAGAGGCTGGCTTTCTAGGTTTATTGTGTTACCATCTTAGATCACATCGTCACTTAACGTCAGGAGATATTGTGGTCAAATGCTAAACCTATAAAGTTTAAAAAAAGTTTTCTAAAGTAAAAATGTTATACTTCTTTGGCGTTACAAATCAAAAATAACTCCATACGTTTTATCCTGCGACCAACAAACAACAAGTTAGTTAGCCCTCAGTGTTAATAATGTAAACTCATTTTACTGGCTCTTATTCAATTTTATATAAATAATTTAACGTTATATAAATTCAATTTAATTTGTTTAAAATGACATTTATTTATATATAACTTTAAAAAGTCAGTAAAATGAATTCGGATTGTTGTCATTGGCTGACTTCATAATGTCGCACTTCCGTCACATGATGCGCGCACACCTATCAATGTTATCCTCTACTAAACGTGACAAAAGTATAACTTCAATTATTATAGTTCGAAAAAATATCTATTCGAAAGATCTATTCGAAACTCTCGTGTCATGAAAATATATTGTTCAATTCAATGTTTACAGTAGATTGAGTATGTATTAGCATTTCGCATTATTGGGTACTTTTAGCATAATATTTACTATAATCGGTTTTATTTGCAAAGCGCTTGTAATTTTTTTTTGTTTGTTGCAGTAATGTTAGAACAATTATTTTAACATTGGTTTCAAAATAAATTTTTGCATCGCTTTTTCCCCCTGGGCTAAGAATTATATTCCTCGTTAAGTTTTTCGAATTTTGAGTTTCATATTATGTACAATTTCTAAATTGAATCTAAAAATAATTTCGCGGGTTACTTATGAGTAATCATCGCCTTAGGTTCTTTAATCAGAATCTATCAATTCTTTAATAAAACATTACGATTTTATAAATCACATTATTATCAACTAATAATACTGTAATGAAATGAGTTGTATATGACGGCTTTTAATGTTGTAAAACAGTGTTTGGTTCTTCCCAGCTTTTAGTAGGCCAACCCGGTGAATCAACATTATAAATAATTCAACACTAAACCGATATTGATGCAATGACTGACAGTGCATGCAATCTTGCAAAATGTATCTATTAATTATATAACTCCGGAGTATCATGTGTTGCACAATGTTGGCTGCCTTGCAAGGATTCTCGGTGGCGGCCAAGTACGATGTTTTAATTTTGAATGTGCAATTTTTTTTTCAAAAGAGTTTTTTTTATTTTAAATATTTAACGTAAAATTTTTATATGAAACGAACAAAATTAAATACAGAAAGTCCTCGAGTTACGTTATTTCGACTTTCAAACAATATTTTAACAAAATCCCCAAACTAACGTCGTTTTTTTTGTTTTCAACTAGGGTGATTTCGATTGGGATAAAATCAATATAATAAACGAATAAGTACAAAAACGTAATATATTTCTTGATTTTAAAATTTCTTATTAACCAATTCAATAAATAAGTATTTTAAGAACTTGTTTTGAGTAATAAAGCATTTTTTTTAAATAAATCTTGTTTAAAGTACCTGAAAAACCTAACGCCTGGGTTTTGTATGGCGATGTTTGAAAGGTTCTAATTACGTCGATTCGATTTACGTTGCATACTTTGAAAAGCTTACATTACGTACATAAGTACGAGGGCTGCCTGTAAAATTAAACAATAGTCTGCGTAAAAACCAATTAGCAATTTATTTATCCTGCTAACCAGATTATATGCCAATATATGCCAGATTAGTTTTCTCATCTGCAACATATCAGGAAACAACCTATTAATAACCTATCCAGGGGAAGAATTTTTCAAAAATCCTTTCTTAGCGCTCTTTTACCCTATATAGTAACGCAAAACTTCATACGTTTAAACACCCCGGTTTATGTTTAGATAATTTTCGCATATAGTCACGATTTTTTGTAAACATTATGGCGTAAGGAGAAAATTACCATTTTGCGAAACATAAGTCAATATCTGAAAATGAACCGCAATACGTATGTTTATTATTTCTACCTTGACTGCCAAGATAACTTAAATTATTAGTTAGCATAGTATTGCCAAAGATTCAAGTGTTGCCAAATTACAATTATAGGTGATATGTAAAAAAAGAATGTGACGACAATCTTATCTGAATAAATTTACATTTTACACGATTGTCATATTTTCATGATGTCATAATATCTAAAAACAGTTTTTATTTCTTACTTTATTTTAAATACATTTCTAACCAGCTGTGCGCTACGGTTTCAACCGTGATATATTTATTCGACCAACTGAAAACCGCACCGCACGTGTCCGTCGCGTCGCCAGTGCCTCCGTGTAACCTATCATTCTTTCTCACTTCCGGTACTTGCCTACATCTTGCTAGATTGCCTTACATTCATGATACTGTTCCGCTCCTTTGGGGTCGTAGCGTGCAATTATATAGCCCTGAATAGGCTATAAAGTGTATGAAGAATTTTTAAAATCAGCCTATTAGTGCCAAATATTAGCGCGTTGAAACAAAAAAGTCTCTGAGCCGTATAATATTAGTATAATGTAATTTTACGTTATAAATGGCATAATCAAAACCGTTTAAGTTCTAGCCGCCATGATTTCTGTTTGCATGATTCTTGTAACAATATGACAATTTTTAACAATAAGGGCAAAACTCTTGCATTATACGCGGATTTGCGTGATAATTTCGAAAAAGTCAGCAAATAAATTGCCACTTTTCAGTGCAACGAAATTTGCCTCTATTCTATTACATTCTCGTGGCTGTCACACTTACTATTGTGATTTATTTCCTTTTAAATATAATTTGACCTACCGTCATACAAAAAAAATACACTTTATACAATGTAGTTACCAAATGTACCGAATACTGGAGAATAACCCATACAAGACAATTTTTAACAAAAAGGAAAACCAACTTCAATGATTTTGAAGAGTACCCTAGTGTATCTTCGAAGTTTAAAGTCTAATACTAATGAAATTAAAGGGTGGCCCCACCCTTGAGGTATCCCCTATCCAACAAAAAAATAATCATCCAAATCGGTTCATAAACTAAGAAGTTGTCACTGAACATCCATAAAAAATATACATTCGAATTCAGTAACCTCCGTTTTTTTTTAAGTCGGTTAATTAAGCCTATTTCTATTCTAAAGTGACCAATGAGACAAATGACGAAATTGTTTAACCGAGTTTGTATTATAGATGTTCAGCCATAACTTCTTTGCATATGAACCGATTTGAACGATTGTTTTTTGTTGGATAGGGGATATCTCAAGGGTGGTCCTATTTTAATTTCATGGGCGTTGAACCTTCAACTTCGAAGATACACCAAGGAACTGTTCAAAATCATTAAAGTTGGTTTTCTTTTTTGTTAAAAATTGTCTTGTCCTCAATGTGGAATTCGGTGCTCGGTATTACTCGGAATGCTAAACGAAATTTTCCTATGTTATTTGTATTACTTTCTCAATCTTATCATAAATTATGTAGAATTATCAAAAATGATATACATGAGAAGATTTTACCTTACAAGACAGAATTTGAAAAAGGAGAATAACCTTGGGAGTTAATTTAATGTTAATGCTTCAGAATTAAGATTATGTTACTTCATTTTACCAAAGCCTTCTAACCACAATCGTTCGGTTACGCTGTAAATATCGACAAGGCCAGCAACAAGTGTTATTTCGAAAAAGAAACTCGAAAGTGAGACTACGTATGAGGAAATGTTCTTATAAACATATATCAAACCTGCTTATTCGTAAAAAAAAATGGCATCACATGGGAGTTTTACTGGCAATACCGAACATTAACAACAAGTAATTTTATAATAATGCGTTTCCTCTCAAGTACGCACGTAAGAAGTAATAATATTTTACGAAAAATAACTCCTAATGTAAATTCATTATACTAAGTTTCGTTATTTAATTGTTTAAAAAATATTTAATGGTGAATATAAATATTATTCCAAACAAATTACAATAAATAAATAATTAATTTTAATTAATTACAATGATATTATTTTTATTAAGCTATAAATGAATACTATATGCAAATTAAATGCAGTATGTGTATAAAATAAATGGATATGCGTACTATATTCGTAGAAGAAAAATAAATCTTATTATTAACAGACTACAATTTGATAAAGTACAGAATGAGAGCGCCTGTACATTGTTCAAAGTTATAGCTAACTTTTAAGATTTTATGTTAAAAACGTTATGGCAAATATTAATTTGTTTCGTGTATTTAACACAATATAACTAATAAGTAATGTAAAATTTAACTCTTAAATTTTAGTTTTACACTTTTTACCATTAATTTGATTTTTTAATGAAAATAAAATTTATTCATTTAGAAATAAAGAAAAAATATTATATCTGGATGAAAAAAAAAATACAAAAAGTTTTAATTTAGAATCATTATAACTATTATTATTATAAACATAACATACCATCACGCCTGTATTCTCCGAAGGGTTAGGCAGAGGTGTACATTTGTACACCCACATTTCGCCGAGTATGTTTTTATGTCCCATGTAATAAGGGGACGAGCCATTAATCGGGCACGAAATCAAACTTCGAGCTGCTACTGAGAATTTCATAGGAAAAACCCAATAACACTTTGCTCGACCTAGGATTGGAACCTAGGACTTCGCTCATAGCAGTCGCGCTTACGACCACTAGGCTAACGAGGCAGATTATTATAACAACAAATATTATTTAATTTTTGTCACTATTATTTCGTTTTCGCCACTTTGTAACGTGCTATTACGTAACATACTAAGTTGCGTCATTGCCCATTGGATTCACTTTCCATAACTCTGCTTTGGACCAAGTAATTTGCATGACGAGCTAACACTACAATTTCATGGTTAAGTCTTGACGCTGTTTTTTTTTCGAACTGACCTTACTGTTAGCCTGAGGGGCCCTATCCAAAAACAGAGCCGTTGATGGCTTTTGCAGCTTTACCAGGCTTGGGGGTGAGCGCTTAAGACACTCAGCCGCAAAAGCGTGGGCAACATGCGCACAAGGGTGCCAAAGTGGCCGGACCTCGGCTCGGGCTGTTGCAGAACCTGTGTGGTGTGCACGTATGTATGTGCATATGTGTGTAATGTTGTATGTGGGTAGCTAAGTAATGCACGTGCAGTGTCACTTGTATCGCGTGAGCTTGACGCTATTAGTATCAATATATGTTTAAGGTAACTAGTCATTACTTCAATGATAATGAGTTTACGTCATATTATGTTTTTTGTTATTTATTTATATTTTTCAACTGGGTAAAAGCTTGCAATTAAAAAAAAGTGTGTGTCCGGTTCGACGCACGACTTAGAGTTTACTCCTAAAGTACGATTTTCTTTGAATATGCAATCACTCACTCTCTCACTCACTGTCACTGACACTATGAGTCAGTCAGTTAGTCAATCAATAACTTTCACTGTCACTAATTTTATTTGTGATCGATTGATTCACTGACAATCTGATGAACTGGCAGAGTGGTTAATGATTTATCTAAAATCCATGATATATGTATACATGAGTTCACAGTCAAAAGATAACCTTTTTTGTTAACGCTTTTTTAAATTTCATTCCCTATAAATTTTCCATACCATAACTTCAAAAAAGTTTAATCTGGGGATAAGCATCCTGCGGCCTGTTATATTTTCTCATGCGGCTTTGCCTTACAAAAATTTTAAAATTTTACTTTTCAAAATTACTACGGTGTTCCACTGCCACATTATACATAATTATGTTATATGAACCCTGAGGCGTCTTAGGCGTGTTAGACTTTATTTAACCGACTTAAAAAATGCGGATGTTATCATTTCGAATGAATTTTTTTATGGATGTTCATCCATAACTTCTTTGTGTATGAACCGATTTAGATGATTCTATTTTCGTTGAAAATGGGATACCTCAAGGGTGGTACATATTTTCATTTCATCGGCAATGGACCTTCAACTTCGAAGATACACCAGGAAACTTCATAATATTGAAGTTGTTTTTGTTTTTTTTTTTTGTTAAAAATTGTCTTGTTAATTGAAATATTCTTCATTCAGTGTTTGTATTATTATTAATTTCACACATTCTTTTAATTTGTAGCTGGCCAGTGGTAAATAAATGTTGTTCATCCCTGGTTTACTAGCTTTTATTAGCTTGTTGTTGGAAGGATGGAGTCGACAACATATACCTGTACTTTTGTGAAGAGTGTTCGTGAAATGAAAAATATAATATTCCCTTCCAGCTCCAATCAATGCACATATACATCCGGGTGAACCCTTTAGAAACATTTAAAAAATATATGTTGTAGGTGGTCGAAAAATAACCGCTGAAATTCTTCGAAGGCCTCTCTCTTCTGCAGTGTTAAATTTTCGCTCACTAAGCATTTTTTTATGGTGGGAAATAATTTTGCTCTTAGGTGAGAGAATGAGGTATCCATCGCGAAGCAAGCTTCCTAACTTTAAGGTGTTCATGCAGGATGGTGGAAACTGTCTTTGACCTAATCTTCAGTTCAACCTGAATATCTCGATGTGTAATGTGTCTATTCTCCCGCAATTGCCACTCTACCCTGATGACATTTTGATGAGTTACTGCAGCTTGTAAATTTTCGTGAGATTCCTTGAAGGTTAACCCTCGTTTATAATCATAAAAAATCATAGCACGAAAAGCAATTGTTGCAAACAAAAGAAGACTGACATATAATCTTTAAAAATATTGTAAAAAAATAACTACACATAGGTGGCCAATGATTTTCACCAAAGAGATTTGTATTGACAGTAGCTATAAATTCAAAATAGTTACAAGAAAAAAGAGATTGTATTTATTCTGTGGCCATCAATTTTCGGAAAAACCTAGGTATATGGAGCTGTGTAAAGTTTGTTGCATTATTTAGGTCGTGATTCCGACAAGCGTAACATTTTTGCTAACATAATCGCACCGCAATTCCGGTGTATTACGAATGCTCGTTTATTAATAATTTAAGCCTGTCATGTAGACGAAATAGTTTCTACACGAAGCTTACTTGCTCTTAATGACTTTTATTTACATTGTAATATATCTTTCCATATACCGATTTGTATATATTAACATTTTTTGACCGTTTCTATTATGTAACATCTACTCATTTATATGCAAAACGTGCATGACATACGCGGTTACAATATTTTTATTAACATAGGTTTCTCATATCACTTAGTTTTACATTCTACGTAAATAGTATTATTGTAATATTATAATGTTATCAAATATTTATATAATATTTTTTCAACGACTATTATGTTTTATAGTAATTGGGTTATAGGTATTTTATAGTTCACGTTAAGGCAATTATTCGTTATTTTTATTTAGTGGTTGTTCTTCTTTGTTTATTAATTACTAGCTGGTATCCGCGACTTCGTCTGCGTATTATTGGATATACACAGATAGATCTCGGAACACGACAAACCAAAAGAAAATCATAGATGGGATTATCACTATGTGTATGGTGGACGAGATTCTTACCACCTTGCTATATTACTGTATATGCACCGGCTGATTTCGGAGCACGACATACCAAAAGAAAATCATACATGGGTTTATCACTGTTTGTATGGTATTGTCATTATATGCCAATATGAATCCAACATATTAACCGTCCCAATAAAACTTACAACAGTACAAACAACAAACATACAAACTTTACATTTAAAATATATTTGTAGGATAACACTGGTTAAACTATGACTTTTACCGGGATAAAAAGTACCCTATGTGTTATTCCAGGTTATAGACTATCTGTCTGCCAAATTTCATTTATATACGTTCAGCCGTTTTTGCGTGATTGAGTAACAAACATCCAAACACCTGAACATCTAAACATCACACTTTCACATTTATTATATTAGTAGGAATTATTTAAATATTATATCTATCTATTTAATTGTTATACATTTGTATTTTTCATTTATGCACATTACATTGTTTCTTCACAATTTAAATAAAGTTTTCTTGCCAAATTTCGTAAAACGTAAGTTTTCCGTTTTGAATACTATTATAAAACATAAAAATATAATATTAGGGTAGTATAAATGAATCTGTAAGAAGAATAAAGATTGTTCATGTTGTAGAACTTAATACATTAGGTGTTATAACAGAATATAATTAATAGAATTCATCACCGCATCGAATCAAAGGGTCGACGATTTTTCCGCGTCGCGGTCACGGTCGTGAGCACGTAAGCGTAAGCGAATTAAATGAACGTAACTAAACACGATTTTCCCTAATCGAATTGAAAAATGGTTTTTATTTGTAATTAAACTTATTTTAGATTTGTATCACTAATTGTGAAATATTGTGATTTGACAATTATTATTTTATTAATTTTCGCACATAGTTGCGTATAACAATGAGTAGTATAATTTAATTTCAGTATAAAATCATTTAGTAAGTATGTTATTTACATAAATAAACATGTGTACTACACTACTCTTTTTTCCTAAATTATGATACGTTTTGTCATGTATCATGTTATCATTAAGGTAAGATGTGTAATAAATTAAATTAAATATATAAATAATGAAATAGTACAATAAAATATAATACAATAAAATGTTACACTCTAACGATACGGCCTGAAAATATTAACAATAAAATATAATTAACATGCTTAAAAATAAAGAAGATATGGGGCCTCTATTTAGTATAATTTAGTCGATTATGAATGTTTTGAGATATGATTAGGGTTGCCAACCCTACTAAATGATATAGTATCCTACTATATTAGGCGTCCGGCTACTATATTAAAAAAAATATATTTGGCGAAACTACTATATTTTTATTGGATTATTAATTCCAAAATGTTTAGGCGTGAAACGGAACGCATGCATTTATCTTTTGGAGCTTGTATAATAATTATATTCTTAATCTGAGCTATATCTCTTTCTGAACGAGAATTGGTATTACATTGTCAATTTGATTATTTGTCTTTATCATCATTGTCTGTTTATCATGTAGCAAGAAATATTCCAAAAAAAATACACTGGGTGATCACAAAACACGACAAACCAAAAGAACGTCACTGTGAAGATGTTTATTTTGTTAGTATGTGTATGGTGGTCGTGACCTCGATCACTCCACTTGATTGCTGGATATACACCAGATCCCGAAACACGACAAACCATTAGAAAGTCACTATGAAGATGTTAATTTTATTACAATTTGAGTGGTGGTCGCGATCTGTACCAACCGCTTTTAATCTATCCATGTTTTAACATGAAACGTTGAAATTATCCAGTCTGTTTATTAAAAAAAAACGAACTCGGCTCCACACCGACAACGTTGGGACCAAAACGTCGCCACGCCAACAGCCGCCAACATTGGGGCCAACAACCGGTTTGACGCGCCGCGCCGCTTTAAATGTTTCACATCAAACGTTGGCAACCCTAGATAATGCTGACAACACACTAGCCAATTATAGAAGTTCCTGCAAATCTTTAGAATGAAGTGTATTAAGTTTTAGTAATGAATGTATGTATGAAATATGTATGTGTGTGTAATATGTAGTTGAAAACATTTAAGGTAAATATTTTGAATTTATTTTGATTTTTGGTAACAGAGATTTATATATTATATGATATTACTTGTCAACAGTTTTAGTATTGAAAATAAATAAGAATTACGTGATTCCACGAATGTACGAGAATAGTAACCGCATTGCGGTTAATCACAAGTGACATCTCGCAACAGTTCCTACATCTTGCGTAAACATAGCCAAGCCTTACTTCCCCACTGAAATATAATATCTTATGTAACGTAGGATATTTGTCATTTGTGACACAAATCTCCAGAACTATTATACTATAGAAGACAATAAAAAAAAAAGACCAACTTCAATGATTTTGACTATTTCTTGGTGTATCTTTGAATTCAAAGGCCCAATGTCAATGAAATTAAAATGGGACCACCCATGTGGTATCCCCTTTCCAACAAAAAGAGAATCATCTAAATCGGGTCAAAACAAAGAAATTATGGCTGAACATCCAGAAATAAATATACATTCGAATTGAGAACCTCTTCCTTTTTTCAAAGTCGGTTATAAACTATCATAATTACATAATAATAATACCTATGTTTTTTTTATTACTATAAAAATATAAACAAAATATTTAGTTTCATAACTTAATAAACAAAAACTAAAATAAATAAGTTTATATAAAAATCTCGGGACTCGGAACCATCGACCATTCGTACTGTAGGTACTACGTACATACCATAGTGCGTAGAGATCTGACGTGCGTAGCAAAAGGAACTTTGTTACTACCCACGTTCGGGGGTCCTACGAAACCTCCGGACTTTAAAAAAAAATCTTCATAGGTTTAGCATTTGGCCACATCTCACCTGATATCGAGTGTTGTGTGACCCAAGATAGGTGACACGCTAAGCTTAGCTTCTGTGACTCTGCGCCAATGGGAATTGAGCCGTACACTTCAAAAAATTAATAATTTGTTAATAATGTAAAATCTTAATAATCTTCGTAAAAATTTGTTAAAAATAGAACGCAATTTTTTCAAATTTTCGATTGACATCATTTTAACTCTTTCGTTGTTTCTGTTATATTGGCTTCGTCGCGTTCGTAAAGTAATTAACTCTTTCGTTGTTTCTGTTACATTGGCTTCGTCGCGTTCGTAAAGTAAGCTTTGAAATAATTTTTTTTTTTCGCGATATTTTTTGGTATTATTTTTTCTACCACCTGCAGAGCGATAATAAGTTATTGAATATCTCCCTTCAGAGTCAAGTTGAGTCAACCAAGAGTTTTAATAAGTAATACTTTATTTTTTTGTCTTGGTTACGGACTTCGACACTGAGCATATAAATATTATTGTGTGAAGTTCGGTTCGGTATGTAAATAATTTACGAAATATAGTGTGTTGCTGCAGTGATTTTTTAAAAATATATAATTATACTGAAATTATTTTATAAAGAAATAAATAAATAATTCTTATTTATTAATATTATTTTATAATAAATTATGCACAATGTGCGTATTCAAGCAATGCAAGAATTTAAGAGAGAAAAAACATAGGAAGTATTGCCTGTGTACGAAAATACAAATTGTACTTATTTCCACCGGTTGTAAGATTAGCCAACACAAAAAATTAAATATTTAATCAGTATAAATATATTGGTTGCAATTTTAAATGATGTTAAAAGAAATCTAAACATTTTTATTTGTTATGACATAACACGAATGAAACACTTTTGCATAATAGTCGTTGTTCAAAATCAAAGTTAGGCGCCGCTCGTGCTACGTGTTTCTCAATTAGCGAGTCTATTGCCCTGTTATTATGTATTTGAGGGTTATTTGATAAATTAAATGCTTGTTTATAATATTGTTTGTGGTGGCGAGTATTAAGATTACGTCATTGACGATGCGTGAGTTATATAACTTGTATAGTTCGGGGAAAAAGTTTCTTCGCATTTTTATATGAAAACTCATGACATTTTTTTCCAAGTTTATTTACTTTTATTTACAGTATATATGTGCCGTTTTGTTCGATGACTTTCTGTCATTTTCCGACATGACATGATCCCGTTGCTGTAGAAACTTTGGGACTTCTGATCAAAAAAACGCGACAAATAGTTTTGGCAGTCCTCTCTTGATGTTAACCTTACAGAACCTAAAGAATTCTGAAGAGACCGAAACAGGTAAAAATCTGAAGGTTCAAGGTCAGGTGTATATGGTGGATGCACTAACACCTCCCAGCCAAACTCTCTTAATTTTTGCTGAGTGGCTAAAGTTGTGTGTGGTCTAGCGTTATAGTGACGACAGACCACACCCTTCCTGTTGATCAATTCCGGCCGCTTTCTTTCATCTGCTTCCTTTAATCTCAACAGTTGTTGGCAGTAGAGATCCGAAACGATGGTTTTGTCGGGCGGTAAAAGCTCGTAATGAACAATGCTCTTCCAGTCCCGCCATACACACAGCATCACCTTATTTCGAGTTAGTCCGGGCTTAGCCACATTCTGTGAAGCCTGGCCGACCTTAGACCACGACCTTTTTCGTAGGTTCTTGTCGTACGTGATCCACTTCTCATCGCCAGTTATCAATCTCTTCAAAAACGGCTCGGTTTCATTACGTCTCAATAATGAATCGCAAATAAGTACACGGTTCATTAGGTTTCTTTCAGTGAGCTCGTGTAGCACCCAAATATCAAGGTTTTTGATATAGCCAGCTTTCTTCAAATGGGTTAAAACTGTTTTGTGGTCAATTTCCAGTTCTTCAGCTATATCATAACTACTGATATGCCGATCTTGCTCCACTTTTTCAGAAATGGCATCTATTTTATTCGTAACAGGGCGACGAGAGCGAGGTGCATATTTAACATCAAAATTTCCGGACTGAAAACGTTTGAACCAACTTTGTGCTACTCTTACTGACACTGCATTAGGTCCATAAACATCACAAATGTTTTTCGCTGCTTGAGTTGCATTTTTGCCTTTTTTGTAATAATATTTTAAAATGTATACAATTTCTTTATTAGATTCACTCATTTTTACAGAAAGAAAAACAAATGAAAAATAGCGAGAAACAACTTTTTTTTAATGTTACCAGCCAGATACAAATAGTACAGCCAAAGAAATTTTATAACAAGTTTATGCTTACGTTATGCGAAAACACTTTTTCCCCAACGTAATACTTTTGAATTACTATTAAACTATAATCATGCAAACTATTGATTGCTTTATTAATTTGACAATAAAAAAAAACTGTGGCGTGGCACGCCCGTCTTGTCAAAAATGAAGCTTCTTACGTTTATATAAAACTCAATTTTAATTTAATTTATTTTCTATAAAGCGTGCAAAGAAGACTGTGAGATTTGCCATGGTTAAAGTTTATACGAAGAAGGAGTGCAGAAAACTAAAATTTATCTATAATGTCTGTTACTAATATATAAAATAAAATAAATTAATACTGCGAATCCATACCCGACCAGTGAACCATTGAACTTAGACCCCCTCAAATATTGACATTCTCACTCAATGAAAAGTGACAGCAAGTGATATAATATTCATTGTTTAGGTTCATACTGCAAATGTTAAATAGAAAATAGTCTATGATTAAAAAGTCGCTGGTCGAATTTCGATCATTGGGCTCTCAGCTAGCCTTAAAATGTATTGATTTTTGTTAAGTAAGTCGGAAGTGGAATCCCTCCCGAACTGCTTTATCCGCGTGCGCTGGCGCAATTGTTAATGATACGAGATACAATGTTCTATAAAAATATTGGTCCTTAGTATATATTAAAAAAAAATGTCTATGATAACATATGTCTGTCTCTTATACATAAGCCACAATAAGGTTTTTGCGAATTTTTTTTGTTGAAGATTAAAAATTGACATGAGTATTATTTTTATTAACTAATCCTGTCGAATAAAAGTTACTTCATCCTAAAGACAATTTAATGAAGTTAAATTTTGCCCTTTATAAAATGTTATTTGGACACAGTTTAGGAGATAAGGAAAAATTATGATAACTATACGGGTGTTTTGGCGGCGCGGTGTCGAGTGGGATAAAATTGACACGGGTGAAACGTGAGGTACAGCTGGTATGAGTATAAATATATAAATTAAATTACTAGACAAAAATATATACTGCGTAATAAACGCAACCGGAGTAATACCCAAATATTTTCCCCCATGAAATGAAATAGGTAGAAGATGTAATAGTTATTTCAGAATACGTATGATTCAAACATTTGTATTCATTGACGTACATACATATTATGTATAATTATACGTATGTAAAATATGTACATTTATCAAATATAATCGCATATCGAAAATATAATGCGGATTGTAATAAAATTGTCGAAGATATTTAAACACCGGAAATAAGCAGTAACCTAAAACGGGAACAATTAGTTACATGACATAACAGATTTTCGATAAATACCACCTTACGTATTACATACACGAATGAATGGTTAATTCTATTATCTATGGTATTTAAAAAATGCTTTCTTGTAAAACAAATTTGTGAATTCGGGCAATTATATAATTACTAGCGGTGTGCCCGCGGCTCCGCACGCGTTTATAGTTGCGCAGTAGTTATTTACATCCTGTAACTTTATTTTTACCCATACTGTTGACAATTCATATGCCGTAATAATTGAGGAATGGCGTGTATTTCCCGTTTACAATTTACATCAATTTTTTTTTTTTATTTCCTTCTTACCAAAATTATAAATATATCCCTAATTTGAGACATGACGGGTTCTTCAAACAAACTTTCACCCAAGACTTATTTTCACCATATGTGGAATAACATAATGAAATTATTCACTTTTAGCAAGACTGTATAATCCAGATAATTTACAATAGGTATATCGCTTAGAATATGTAAACACCCACGAGCCGCGATTGACAGCGCATCTCAAATAAAACGGTAATTATGCCGTACTGCGTAGTTAAACAGTTTAAAAACCCTTCAGCCAATCTTAAAAAGAATATTGGACTATCATTTCATAGATAATTATTAGAAATACAATACATTTCTTATTAAGTATAACAATGTGCATATATCAACAAACCAGATTGACAATCAACAAACTGGTTGGTATGGCAGCCGATGTCATTTCACCATTATCGCGCATGCGCATTTATTGTTCCGATGCTTTGTTCATAGAAACTTTCATCCCCTATTTTCTACCCTTAAGGTTTTATTTTCGCTACAAAAAGTACCATATGTCCTTTCCTAAGATTCAATCTAGCTCTATATAAATATTCATCAAAGTTAGTTCAGCTGTCTAGGCGTGAAAACGTAACAGACAGACAGATAGAGTTATTTTCGCATTTATAATATTAGTATGGATTGTTATACCATTTTAGAAAGCAGTGATTTTTTTCGATGCGATTATGGCTTAGTTGGGAATCAGTAAGAGAGGTAGGGGCACAGAGAAATTTCTTTGGAGATTTGCCCAAAAAGTCAGACTTGTGAAATACAGGAGAATCTACAGAGGTAAGCACAGTACAATCCAAACTCAATGGCGACCACCGAGAGATCGGCAATCCATTGGTGGTTACCGCTGTCATGCCGGCCTACGTAAATATCGCTTCATGTTACGTTTGAAGGACCCGATGTCGTAAGAAGGAGGAAACACACTGGCCGGGAGATGGTTCCACAGCTTCGCGGTACGAGAGAGATAAGACATACAAAACTTTATAGTTCGTGCCGAGATGGGGGTTACCGTAAATCTATGACTTCAAATCTCAGTGCGTGTGGGTCTGTTGTGGAAAAGAGAGGAGGGAATTAGATTGTGCAGCTCTTCAGAAGGCTCACCATAATACAGACGGTGGAGAACGTCTTAGCATCGTTGACCTCATCGTCACTTAGCGGCCAATATTACCTTGAATTGTCTTCATCTCTTAAACTATTGACCTAATCGATTTCTTTATACCAATACTAGCGGTGGTCCGCGGGTCCGCACGTTTTTATTACGCAGTAATTTTCTTTTACGTATACAGTATAAATTTATTTAAATTTTTTTTATTAAACGTTTGAAAATTCCTGTTCAACGAAATTTAATCTAAATCGATGAAGTCGTTGAACTAAATCCGGTTATACAAACAGACCGACAGACAAAAAAAATGTCTTGTCGTATTCGCAGTCAGTGTCTGTTATATAGGATATCTATCAGGAAACTTGGGAAACAATACATGTACAGACGGAACGACAGATTTATTAATACGGATAAGTGATTCAGTTTGACGGCTTTTCTAGTGTCACCGAGTATCTGTCAGTAATATAGATGCATTCATACGATGCGTATACGTAAGTAATATGTAACTTTTGCTAGAACAAGCCAGAACTTATCATATGACATCACAGCGGAACAACATACCCCATCACACTATAGTTACATGATACGTTACAAGATCTGACATAACGCAAAAATGATTAACGGTTGTACATATTTATACACCATTTGATGAAGTATTGGCCCATAATGTCATCCCTTTTATAGATATTTCAAACAAATCGACTTTCCATTACGTGATGGTTTGCGAAGCAAATGGAATAAAAATTACTCGCTATACTTGAAAATTAACATTAATAAAGTTGACATAAAAAAAAATGCATGTCAAAGTTTCTTCATCAATGGTGGCTGAAATAAACGATGCCTTTTTAATTAGATACCCAGAATGAAATCGTTTCGTTAAGCTTAATTTTAATAAAGTAAAGACTTCCATATTATTTTAATATTAAAAACATTCTTTAACTCTATCAGAATTTAATAAGCATCTCTCCCTCTGACTCATTAACTGTTCTACGTTGTGCATACATACATACCATCACGCCTGTATCCCCGAAGGGTTAGGCAGAAGTGTATAAGTACACCCACAATTCGCCGGGTATATATGTTTAGGTTCCATGTAATAGGGAACGAGATGAATATAAAATTATAATCACGCCCTATGTTAAAGTAATATTGTGGATGAAAATAGATACATAGTAAACATAAGAGTGGGGAGCTCGCAAATACAACCACCTTAGGAATACACTGATTAGCGGCTATCGAGAGATTCTCTGTTTAGGGTGTTGACTAGGCTTACAGTGATATATCGATAAACAGATAAAATCTATAATCGATAAATAAATTGTATTGTAATTGTATTGTATATATATATATATATATATATATATAATGTTTTGTCGGCCTTATCTGTTTTATTTAGTGTCTTGAGAAAAAATTGGTATCCATATCGTTATATACTCGAACTAAATATTAAAAAAAAAAAATTGATTGTCCTCAATTCCAGTTACATTTTAAGTATGCATGGTTCTTACCTCAACTTATACAAAATAACCATAAGATATCTACTTATGGACAGCACATCAGTGCCAGTCGATAGCATTTTTTTAAAGGCCAGAACGACACACGCATTACCGGAATAGATTACAAGGAAAAAGATTGGCTTATCGATATTTTTTTGGAAAATCCACTGCTCATTCTGTATTGATTAAATAATATAATAATATGTGACAGATACCTGATTTTTATAAAGGAACTTGTGATATGTGAAAACCCTAGTGCAATATGTAACTCAGGTTGCTAATTACATAACGTTAAACTACTATTACAACATACGATTAACCTTTAAACATGCAACACTTACATTCATTGCTGATGATTTCCTTTTGGACAAGCACTAAAATTTTACAAACTGTAAGATCTTTAAAAGTTGTACACACAAACACTGTAGATATTTTAAACGCTTATTGGTCCACTGTTATGAGAGTCACTAATGAGTTAGAGCATTAAAATGCACAATCTTTTTGTTTGTTTGAAGAAGCAAACACTGTTGTGTCTCATGCTGCGATTGTCAATGCACTTTAACCTTTAGAGCTTTTAAGGTTCTTAAAAATGACAATAAAAGTAAAGATTTCCAGTCAAATATCCTTAATTATAACACAATTGTCAGTTGCCTTGGACGAAAAGATTTTGATTCTAGATAAATTCTATGAGGATTAAAATTTTATAATATTAACAATAGAAATAAAACAAAATCACTCAAAACAAATTCTATAGAAATATCACGTAATCGTTGATATTAAGATTTCTTGAAATGTCAATGACTCTACTGATATGGGATATAAACGATTAAATATACATGAAGAAAGTAAAACAACCTTTCAGGTTGTCGATAACAACTTGCAATTGTACAATGTTTGGTGTCTAAACTTACGTCAGTGCATAGTTTATTGACTAAGCAGCAAAAAGGAATTACATAACTAGACGCGACTAATTGTGTGTAATGATTAGACAATGTTTAAACAAAGCGATAATTGCAACGTAATAAACAGGTTAAACGTAATTATATTTTGACAGGTCATGCTAAAGAATTATTAGTTTTGTTGTTTGATAAAAAGGAAAATTAAAGACAGAAACATTAGAATGATGAAATACAGTTTTGAAGAAGAATATTGAATTGTATAATATGTTTGATATAATCTGAATAAAGAAAAATGATAATCTCGATGTTTTTATTGTTAGAATTTGAGATTATATTCGTTTATGATCTAATAAGGAAGGAAATTTGATTCCTTGTATGTTGACATTTTTGACATTTGCTTATTGAAAACAAAAACACACTGTGAAGAGGTTTTACGTCTGAAATGGATATTTGTAATTATTACCTGTTAAGAATATTTTAAATGTTATTATCTACAAAAATATAGACTTCAAAACCTGAAGGACCGATTTAAAGCACAAGGTCTAATTATATAATGTCTAGAACGAACTGGATAAGCTACTATTATAAGTTACGTCAAGTTAGGTAAGGCTCTTACACCACAATATAGGGATTAATATAATCGGAAAGTTGTACACTATTATTATGATTTTTTTAAAGTGATTAGAGACGTCATTACTTAATCAATTTAGATAAAAAAATTAGAATTAGATAATTTTTTTACTGACGATAAAATTTTCGATAGATACCGTTTGACTCGCGACATCTGCGCGACGCGGCTCCGCGTTTGGGACTGTTGTTGCGCTTGCGCCTGTTCTACGGCTGCGGCAGCGACTGCCCCACGCGCAACCGCTGGGATTACAGAAAATTCGTAATGTGTGTTATGAGGTGTATTATGTAGAGTTGTGGGTCGACACCTCGGTGTTCGAATTCGATATGGTTCGTGTTCGTCTCGTCATGTGCGGAGCGATTGAAAATCGTTATTGCATACGAGTACACTGTTATGTCATTTCTCAGTTAACTAAAACTGCTCTTGTGTCGATTAACAAATATTTAGTATTATTTTCTAAGAAAGAAATAATGTTGTTCTTCGTCACTGGAGTGTTGTGGTGATGGTTTAAAATATTGGAATATTTAATTGAGGAGTTACTTTGCGGAAGTCCATTGTAATTATTGTATCTGAATTTTCTTTGCTACTTCTACCTGAAGCCGAAAGCGTTTTAGGCGGAAGCAGCAAAGAAAATTCGGATAAATTAATTTAACATTGGAATATATATTCTACTACCTGGTTCGGTAGACCTTGTTCTTCCCTTTCCGGTAGTTAATGGCTTAACTACAGCGCATTCTTAAATAGCTACATCGTCTGGGTAAAACAAATATATCATGTAAATTTAATATGAGCTCAATCGGTCTTTCAGTTATCACGCGCACACACACACTACACACACACAAACGATCACTAAGTATAAGTAATTCCGTAATTAATAGTGTGCAATTTGTTATATTATTTATCTGGAAGATAATCTTATTTATTTTATTTAATATCTACTTTATATTATTCATCATAAGTTCATTTGATTTACCTTATTATTGTTTTGGTGTACCTATTCTTTTATTTCCAGGATACCAATTAATGATAGGTTTATGTATTGATGCGTTTAGATAATTTATAACTTGATAATTTTGGTTTAATAACAGCTTTGTTAATATTTTAGGTTCGTATTGTTTACATTGCAATATAATGACAATCTCTGTCATTGATAATTCTTTGATAGTAATAGAGCGTAATAGAGCATGCGCAGTTAGGAGTTTCTCAGGTATAGACAAATATTCTATCCAGGTTCTAGTTTAGCAAAATAAATCTATGATTAGATTTATTTTGAATTTTTAAAATAAGAAAAGTCTAGTAAGATGAAATTTTGAATTCAAACGAAAACAAAAGAGAAAATTAGAACAGAGAGTATGACAGATTCTTCAGGATGGATCTGATCATGTTTTATTCATTGTACGGCAGACCTTTGAATAGTAGTAACGTTTATATCATAATTATCCTGTGTTTTGATAAAAACCAAATTATTGTACAACAGACCTGGGAGTCGAAAAGATAGTTTATTTTATAACATATTTATATAGAAAAGTTATTTTAATTGTTATAATTTATAATTTTAATATTAATATGGGTGAAATACCCTTTGTCAAAACGACAAATACCTACTGAACATTGAAAGAACACTACCGGGAAAGTATCACCTGGATTTTGTATTTATAATACAAATAATAACTTTTCCTTTTACATATGAGGAAATCTCAATAGATAAGATATTTGGTGCTGCGTCGTCTGCGTGAGCAGTGTATCCTGATACGGCCTACACCGTGCTGACTTCTATTCTAGATCCTAGGCAAGGATCTCTACGCTGAGCTGTCGGAACAAGAAGAACGTCTCGGTTATGGACTTTTAAATTGTGTAATAATAATTTGTAAAACATATATTAACTGAAAATTGTAAGGTATGCTGGAAATAAAAGAATAGGTACACCAAAACAATAATAAGGTAAAAATCAAATGAACTTATGATGAATAATATAAAGTAGATATTAAATAAGATTATCTTCCAGATAAATAATATAACAAATTATTTTTGCTAAAAACATTTTTAAAACTGTACAAAATTAGTTTATTTGAGTTAATTCTCAACCGCTTTGGATAAAATTTCGTAGACGGAATGCATACCTGATTTCATATTGATAGGCTATAAGAATTGTCAAAAATAATTTCACAAAAATTGTAAAAAGAAAACAATTTTGATAATGCCTAATCAATGTCGATGAAAACTTTACACGGACAGTACATATCATTCCTCAATTGATAGGCTAAAAGAAATTGTCAATAATATGAGTAAAAATGAAATTACGGGATTTAAATAACTAATTATAGTTACTACGCAAGTAATAAACGTGCGCGGAGTCGCGGGCACACCGCTTGCCGACATATAGAACCTATGTTTTTGTTTAATTAATAGTTACAAATAAATTGCGTATTTGAAGCATTTCGCTATTGTTTAACTTATTATAGGTGGAAGCAAATAATGTAGAAACCTTGCAAGAAGAAGAAGTACTATTGAGGAAATACTGTCGCCAAGCTCCAATAGATGTATTCCGGCAGTTGCATTTAGAGCCAATCTTCCATAAGGCTTAGCGTTCTACCATCTTGGATAACATCGTTACTTAAGATCAGGTGAGATTGTGGCCACAACGCTAAACGTATAACGAAAAAATTTTACATTTTAAAGGTTTTCAAGAATGCAGTTTTTATAATTTACTGACACGAATAAATATTCTTAGCCTCTGTTCAGATGAACGCGCTTTTTTTAGATCTGACTATACTGTTAGCCATAAGGCCTTAAAGCCTCGGACGTCTTTTACAGCTTCACGGGGCTGAGAAAGTACTAATTTGGAGTTATATGTATTGCGAGCAATAATTCAAAATGTCGTAAACCGAGAACAAATTTGCATCAACTCAGAAGGTGGTCGTTTTACCGATATGATTTTTTCAACATAATTTGATCAATCACACACCTATAAACTTTCTGTGATAACAGAACCCATTTTTTTTTTTTCAGCCCATTCATTTATTACATTACTTTTGTCCCATCTTGTATTAGGGTGTATTTATTACGTTTACTAGTATAAAACATGGAAGTACTGTATGTACTGGTCATGTTTTTTTTTTTACACAGTTTAGATAAAAGTTGATTGAGACCAAGAAGACGTCGTCGAATGAGGGCAAGGTAAGGTGTGACCCGCGTGACGTGATCGATCACGCGTACCACTAACAATGATGACATCGTATGAATTCATTGAGTGCGAAAACGATGGAATGAGTTTGTGTTACGACTATTGTTCGACCTAAATCCTTTTTCGAGGTTATGAAACAGCGACTTTTAAAGAAAGCTATCTTTTCCTGGTTATTTGTGAGTGTTATATATTTGTTGTTGTATTTTGGGCTCGTATATAGTAACTTTATTTACCAAATTTATAGTCGATTTTTTTATCTTCGAATTATTTATATATTTTGAAGTGATCATTGGACGTTCCTTGGAAGAACGTAAGTCTGAGCTTTTGGTGACAGAAATCGTCATCATGAAGATTTAGTATGGGTCTAGATTATTATCTAATCACTAATGAATTATCACCACTGCTTCACCCCTGTTAAATTTATTCTAACAATTCTCCACTGCGCCGCCATAATGCACCCGCGTTAAGTTTATCGTTGATCTCACATCCCGTACTTGCGTACATCTTTCCAAAATGCTTAACGTTCATGGCTAATACGCCACTTTTTAGCATCATAGCAAAGAGTTATGTCGCCTATAACCTACCACAATAAATTTATATTTAATGTAATAAAGCAGAAGAGTTTGTTTGTTTGGTTGAACGCGATAATTTCAGGAAGTACTGGTTCGAAATGAAAAATTATTTTAGTGTTGGATGCGCAGTTATCGAGGAAGGTTATAGGCTATATAACATCACGCTACGACCAATAGAAGCGGAGTATCAATGAAAAATGTTGCAAAAACGGAGAAAATTTATTCCTTTTAGAGCTTCCATTGCGTGCACTGCGTAAATGGTTAAACTTATGCAACAATCATGTGTGACGGAATTGTTTCTCTTAAAAAGTAAAAAAAAAATCCCGATAGAATATGTCTATTTTTTAAGGTAGAATTAATTATAATCTGTTTTTATAAACATGATATTAATCCCTATCGAAATAATTACGTGATTCATCACAAATATTGAATTTTAAATAAAATGTATTATAGCTGCCTACGACCCACTCTCTTTAATCATCTTTCTCTCTCTCTCTGTTAAGTGACGCAGACGAAGTTGCGCGTGTCAGCTAATAATGCTATAAAATACAAAATTAGTTTTTCAAATCTTACTGATACTTCCATAGATCAGCGCGTTAAAAAAAACAATCTCTTGAGCTTTATAATATAAGTATGGATCTGGCAACAAACATGGTTATGTTGAAAGTCTCTAAATATATATCAGTGTGTCCCAGCGTGTTACGGCAGCTGCATTTGAGAGACAATCTCCTTTCTAGACTCAGTTTTAAGCATCAACATAATATAAAGCAGTTGTTATTCCGGCTATAGTAACATTATTATAAGTTGAATATAGAAAGTAAGTTACATATCGCTATTGGTGTCTGGATGAAATCGAAAGTTCTCTCTTGGGTAATAATGGGACGTGTTACGTCACTGACGCACCGTGTCGCGCCACTCTTGCACATTGTTGTGAGCTTTCTAAGGCCGCGTTCATCAAAAATTTTGCATTTTCAACTTATTGTTAGGAATTATTTATTTATCTCCTGTTTCCGCGATTGAATTTGATGTTTAAAAACTATAATAACTGTTACCTCCTAATAAACTTTCGGATTTTATCGCAATTTGTAAAAAGCTTGGACGAAATCATTTAATATTTAGAATAGTTTAAGTTTCTTGGACAAAATGAACTCTTACCTTAATGAGCAATACCATTACTCCACACTACATTACATTATTTACATGATTTCCAAGTTTCAATTTGATAAAAAAGCTTATAAACAGTATTCTAAAAATAATTTTCAAGTGTTTTCTTTTTGATAATATTTTTCTTAGCAGATTTGAGCATGAGCCTTCTTTCTGGTAATTATACCATTTCCATTTATTTATTTTCTCGATGACAGCTCCTATGAAAACTTGAATGAGCGTCTTTTTTACATTATGTATGCATTATTTAATAAAATATGACGTCTACACACGTACAAGGTTATACCAGAGTCGGAGAAACTGATAGGGATGGAGCTATATCGATAAACGTAACACGATAACAGACCCCATATTTTTTTACAAAATGTATGAAACTAAACTACTGCCGGATACTTTTGTACAAATTTATTAACTAATATTATATTTCATTACAAGATATTACACGTATTAATTCTTGATTGATAATGCCAACTTCTTAAAAATTTTCGACGCTGTGGTAAAATAAGTAGGTAGGTATAGGTAGGTACTCGACAATGAAACGAAATAATTATAACGACAGGTAATCTTTATTTATTTATTTTAATCAAAATCTGATGAATCGTCACTGTCATGATATATGCGATTGATATCATTACTTATTTGGTCACAACATTACAACTGTCAAATTGGAAATGTCATCGATAAAATAAAGAAATGGAAATAGTATACGTCGTTAATTTCGTCACTATAGCCTGTGGGTTTTTAAGGCCACTGGATACAAGTCCTTTAAGCCTGAGAGTCTGTGCATATTGGTTCATTTTTGCCAGAAAATCTTGTTGATTCATTTATATAATTAGTAACCTTAGTAAACTTTGAAGACGGTTTTATCTAAAATTCAGAGAGCATACAATTTTTTGCCCTTGTGCAGCGATAGGCACAGCTGAGCAAAATACATACTTTGCTTTAATTAAAATAAAAAAATACAAAATACTATCTCGCATGCATTTAAAATAGGAAAAACAAGATATTTTTAAGTCGTATATTTGTAATATAAAATACAAAATACAGTAAGGTGTTAGGTTATGTAAATAATAGGTCCTTACATATGAAATTAGCTTTTTATATAGAAAAGTAAAACAAAAAAATAATTAAATTATGCATTTATTCAACGAAGTACGCTGGGAGGTCCAAAAGTTCATGGAATGGAGGGGATGGAGTGGGGATAGGGGCGCTCGCTTAGTGTCATATTAATTGGGGACTCATCATTAGTTTATAAATTGAATTTCAGACATATTGCGTCATAAATCAAGTCCGGTGAAGTTGTAAAAGCCGTCAGCGGCTCCAGGGTCCCTAAGGCTAACAGTACACTCAGTCAGAAAAAAAACCAATTGCGTCTTTCATTTACGAACACTCGCCTGCTAAACAAGTCAATCCGGAAGAAAAGTGAAACTATGGAGAAAATTGAACACCGTTCTATAATAAAATTCCTTACCAAGCAAGGAAAGAACGCTCCGACCATTTTGAACCGTAATGACCGTTTATGGGGAACAATGCCCTGGTAAATCAATGATTTATAAGTGGCATGGTCTTTTTAAACATGGTCGGGAGTCGATTGAAGACGACCCCCGCTCAGGAAGACCAGTTGAGGCCACCACATCAGACATCGTCGAAAAAGTGGAAAAAATTGTATCGGAGGACACCCGTTTGAAGAAAATGCAGTTATCTGCATTAGTTGGAGTATCAGATACCACCATTTTGCGAATCCTACATGACCACCTGGGTATGACAAAAGTCAGTCAGTGCAAGATGGGTACCGAGAATACTCACGAAGCTTCAGAAACAGCAGCGTGTCGATGCGTAAAAACAATTTTTGGAGTTGTGTGGAGACATACCTGCACAGATTTTAGAGCGGATTTTACCGATGATGAAACATAGGTTTATCATTTTGAGCCTGAGTCCAAACAAGAGACCATGCAATGTCATAAAAAGGAGACACCACCGCCAAAGAAATTCAAGTATCGGAGTCGGCTGGAAAGTTGATGGCTATTGTGTTTTGGGATTGTGAATGGATAATAATGATTGATTTCAAAGAAACGGGAAAGACCATAACAGAAGAATACTACGCAACGATAGTAGATAAATTAAAGGAGGCCATCAAGGAAAAACGTCGAGGAAAATTGGAAAGCCAAGACAGTATTTTCAAGACAACGCATTGCACACGCATAGCTTCGAATCACTAGTCCACCCACCCTGCAGTCCAGATCTGGACCCAAGTGATTTTTATTTGTTTCCCAATTTTAAAAAAGACTTAAGGGGAAGGAAATTTTCCGGCGACAATAGGTTACCCCAGAGGCAATTTTGGCTCATTTATAGGCCAAAGATAAAAATATTTTTATGATGGTTTAAAAAAAAATCATTCATAGATCTAATAAATGTATTCTGCTTAAGGGTGATTATAATGAAAAGGAAAAATAGATTTATTGTTTCATTTTATTTGAAATCCCTACTATTCCATGAACTTTTGGACCACCCCTCGTATGTACCATTATTATCTATGCACTTTCACTATTTTATAGGTAGTTTATTAATTCCATTGGGAAAAAATTGTGGGAGCGAGAATCAGTTTGAACAGCTGCGTCTTCGGAATTAAATTTTTCCTGGCAAGAAATTGTCCAAATTCCGTAAAAAGTGGTCATCTGTTGAAGCAAGGTCCGGGGAGTATGGTGGGCGTCGGAGACATTCCAACCACAATTCCTCTAATTTAGCGAACGTCTGCCGTAAAGTATGCGGTCTAGCGTTGTCCTGAAGTAGCTGTGGGCTAGAGAGATTGACCCGTCTCGGCTTATATTCAAATGTATTTTGAAACCATAAGTATTTGAAATACTAACTACAAAATACCTCAGAGTTAGGTATTTGAAATACCAATTACAATTTACATTTTTAAGAAGTAATTGAAATACAAATACAAAATATGTATTTGTATTGCCATTACGTATTTTAATTACTTGTAATTCTAATACTGCCCAACCCTGGCGATAGGCAATCAATGTAGCATTATGTTTGACACGTTAACGACAAAGTCAGATGATGAGATCCTTTGTAGTTAGAAACCGCGATTACGGAAATATGTTTAGAATGAGTAATCAATGTAAATTATGGCTACGTAATGTCTATTCACAATATGGTGGTTCAATGCGTGAAGGGAAAGCATATTATTACGACGACTACTTAAGATTTTGCATCAATGAAACCTAAGATTTTGTTGTTTATTGTTTTAGTTTTGTTGAATTTCATCATTATAACATAGAATAATATTGACGTAAACAATCAAATTTACATCTCGTTAAGTCGATTTGGGTTGTTGAGTGTCGACGTCGTGTCTTGATGATCCAGCGATTATTTTTTCGAACTGACTAACTCTATTCGCGAAATGGGCTATAGCAGTTTCACCGGGGATTGTGACGAGCGTAAAAGGCACTCAGCCGAAATGGCAACAGGTGCAAGGGCACTTATGTGGCCGATTATTGGCTTGAGCTGTTTCTGTACATTAATAATCGATTAATTAATTGAAATTATTTTTAGTATCGAATATATATGAATCCGTCAAGGAACGACAGCGAAAAAAAAGTCATGGCGTGTTACGAAGGTTGCGTACTTCTTTAGTCATTTGCGCAATTTTTTTTTGTAATCACAAAAATTTTTGTGGTAATATCGGTAGTTTTATTTGAACAATCGATTGTTTAATAGTTAATCGATGCTTTACCAACACTACCGTACCTACATGCTATTTTGCGAATTAAATCTACTAAGTATACATAATTTAAATATTAAAAATCTGCGCATATGTATTCAGTTTATCTGAGAATCGTTTTCTAACTTCATAGAATAAAAAACAGTGAGTAGCCTTACGTTTTAGTATTTATAGGGAGCCATAATCACAACAACAAACTGAATAGGTACCATACATTTATACATAATTTTTATACTTCTGAGTTATAGAACTATTGAAGCGCCTGTGGCGGTAACTGTTGTTGTTTTTTATTGTACACTGTTGTACTTGCCAGTAGTGATTTGTATGTCTATCATACCTTTTAATAGTATAAGTAAATAAATAATAACAGTGAATTTTTACGATGCGCGCGCATATTGTAACAAAAAGTTTATACTATGAAGTTCCTTGGCAAACTTTTTCTTTTATTGTGGTTAAGATAGATTAGTCACACTTCGTGTTATGCGTCTCATACCATCGGCTGCATATATTTAAAGAAGTATTATTTTTATTTATAACGCGTGTATTTAAGTACAAATAAAACATCCATTTTTTTATATTCAAGCACAGAGTAACAAATTGAGATAACTATTTGTAATCGTTTAAATATATGTATACCAGAGTTATACTATCTTAAGTCTAGTGTTTAATTAATTATTAATATTTTAATAACACATTTTTAATGAACATAAAAATACTACCAATTAACCTTCTCTCAAACAAAAACTAAAATATTTACTCAAAATTTCCCACACATTAATCAAAGTTCTGCAGTTCTACCTATACTGAATAATTATCTAAATTTTACTTATGATGGTTTTCTTCCGATATATAGATGTTAATAGGTTCTTACATATGAAATTAGCGTTTTATATGGAAAAAAATAAAAGGAATAAAAATATTTCAACAGCAGTTCCTCTAATTTAGCGACTGTCTGTCGTGAAGTATGGGGTCTAGCGTTGTCCTGAAGCAGCAGTGGGCTAGAGAGATTGACCAGTCTTGGTTGTTTAACGGCTAGATTTTCCATTATGGTTTGCAAAAGTTGACAATACAGATCTGTCGTTATCGTCTGGCAAGATCTTAGGAAGTTGCAGTGTATGACACCAGCACTGGTCCACCAAACACTCACCAGAACCTTTTTCTGAGTCAACTTTCGTTTGGGACAAAATTTGGCTAGTTCTCCAGGGTTCAAAACCATGCGATGAGCGTTTCCGATTGTCGTAAAGGATTCATTTTTCGTCAAAGTAACAATTCGATTCAAAATTCCCTCGTTATTGTGACGGTTGAGTAATATATCACAGCACTCAATGCGTGTTTGTTGATGTGCTGAAGTCAATTCAAGCGGTACCCATTTCTCGTGCTTTTTCACTTTTTCAATTTGTTTCAAGTGAATTAAAATTGTTATATCACTCACACCGAAGTCAGCCGCTAACTCTGCATTGGTTCCGCTTGTATGATCAACTAGCACCTGCGTTATCAACTAGGGCCTCCGGCCGTCCACGTGGTTTGTTTCGTAGGACAAAATTTCCAGAACAAAATATTGGAACCAAAAACGTACCGTGCTTTCGTTTTCAGTAGTTTCCCCATACACATCATTAATCCATCGAGCAATTTCTACAGCGCTGATGCCGCGGTGGAATTCATGTTCGTAAATAACGCCATATTTTAATTTTTTAATTTTGTGAAAAAAAAACGATGTGAACGAAAAATCAAATGGTGCGAAAACAAATTAATCATTAGAATCGAAAAAAACCTACACAAGCCTAAATTTAAAATAAATTTGAATTTGTAATCAGTGGCCAGTTTAACAAAACGTCAATTTCAATTTTAAGGACTTAATATAGCAATTTACCTAGGACTATATAATGGAGAGTATTAAGTAAAATTGCACAAGCATCGTTATGTAGTATTTACGTCGAGCAATACAAAAGTTATAAATAAAATAGTCAATTACAACATCGTGTTACATGAACGTTAACTTTGTTTTTAATTGCTATGCCATCTTGGTGCAATTTTTATTTATAAGAGACTAGATTTTGCCCGCGATTTCGATCTCGTTGTCTGCGCGTCACCTATTGTAAACTGGTTTTACTAGCACAGAACCGTTGCAAGTGAGTGCACAACAACTCTCCATAGTTTCATTGTAATCGGATGATTGGTTTAGGATAGCAACTTAAAGGGGACAAACAATCAAAAAAAAAACATTCATTACTATATAATATTATAGATAATTTTACAAAATCTCTAGTTTAAACATATTAATATTCTTATATATAGAATATTTTATACTAATAAAATTTAAACGTGTCGTAAATTATAATATAATATCAGGGCGGCAGAGCTCTGCTCGGTATCTAAAACAAAAAGAAAAACACCTACCTATCTAAGTAAACTTGGAATGTTTTATTGAGATACTAATGTTTATCTAGATAGGTGTTTTTTTATAGGATACCTAGCAAAGCTAGTTCGCCCTGATATTTTGCTTTATATGAAAAACTAACACCAAACATGAATTATATTATTATTATTGATTATATTGTGTTTATAAAACTAGTTTTTAGATTTTTACCAATATTATTAAAGATATTTAGGAACTAATAAATGACTGTTACAGGGCAAAAAACTGTTTGCTGGTTTATAATTTGACGAATTAGTGTGATATTTATCTTAAATACATAATTATAATGCAAAAATTGTGTACACTGCCATCTAACGTATTAATGTATTAGTAGGTATAATTAAATAAAAAATTGATGTTTGCTGTTGACCTCGTTTTGATATAAAACAGTAGATGTCGCTAGTTGTTTCTCTCCGTTTTTATGTTTCTTTCTGTTTGGTAAAGATGTCTCTAATAAAACTATTCACAAAAGTTTACCAAAGGTTAATCTGTCATAGAATAGCGTTTTCATAGTTTTCGTCCAATTAATTAAGAATATAATTTTATAATATAAAATAACATATTTCAATATTTATTTCATTGGTTAGCAACCATCATAATGTGTTTATCAAGATGATGAAAAAAATGCCTGTATAAATTGTCTACATTATTATTTAAAACCTATAAATAAACAAATATACACTTGTTTATAATATCAAATAACAGCTTTTCACTAGATACGTATGAGATTATATGCGAAACCTATAACAAAAAAAAAAACAATTTTTAAACTTTTTGTCTTTTCTTTTGGTCCGGGTAATCTCCGAAGCGGTTACACCGATTTTGGCAGGACTTTCACTGGTAGATAGCCGATGTTCTAAGGAGTAACTAAGGCTACTTTTATTTATAGGGTATAAATAGGGTTCCGCGAAAATAAAAATAAATTAAAAAAAACGATATTTAGGGGCGTTTAAATAGCTTAATTAAGCTAAGCTAAGTTTAAGCTTTAATTCGCGCATGTGATCGATCGACGGCATTCTGTAGTCAACTCGAGCGCGGTCGCGGGCACAGCTAGTATTTAATATAATTTTAGATTATTTATTTAGTCTACGTAATATCTATCTAATACTATTAAGTGAGCCATTCTTCTTTATATATTAACTATTTCTCTATGGTAAATTACAATATACATATATCGCATAATATATCATAATTATATTATTATCGTTATCGAATACCTGAAAAACGTTTTCTGTTATAGCATCCTGAGGAATGAGATTAATATTATAGTACAAAATAAAATGTAATTTCAATAAACCTTCCATTTATTCAAGTAACTTTATACAAACTTTATGTTAATTAGAATACATTAAAATATTACATTTACAATAATAATGTATGTACAGTCCTAATAAATAAGTTTAGTATTCAGTTAACACTTACGAGTATTTTGCAATGAGTACATTTTACTTATCAGTTAAACTTGAACACTGTCATAATACGAGCCAGTCTTCCTTGATCATGTCTGATGCTTTCTCGGCTATCATAATCACTGGAGCGTTAGGATTACCGCTTATGATTGTGGGCATAATACTCGCGTCTATTACTCTCAAATTAGCGATGCCGTGAACTCGCAATCTAGGGTCGACTACCGCGTCTTGGTCATGATTCGGACCCATCTTACAAGTGCCCGTCGGATGGTATATGGTAAAAGTGAAATGTTTAAGACTGCACTCCCAATATTCATCACTGAAGAGGACTAAGTGCTGACAACCTGGCAATGGGATATTGTGAGGTCTGGATCCGTACCTTTGGAATGCAGTTGTGTTGGATATTGCCATAGCGATTTTAATTCCTTCAGTAAGGACTTTGATGTCCTCCTTGTAGGCAAAGTAGTTCGGTTCTATTGACGGAGGTTGGAACGGATTTCGACTACGCAGTTTTACCCGTCCGGAACTCTTAGGCCGCAATAACAGGGGTAGTATTGTCCACGTTTCAGCATTCTCTATAGGTTTATAAACAGTATTATAGACGCGGTCGCGAAGGTTTAAGATCCTACGTATCTGTTCGCCGCCGTCAGAGTTAACAGAACTTGGTGCGAAGTGAAACTGTATATCTGGCCAGTTGCCTGAAGGTGGTGCGTACTTTGTATTGACGAAGGCGAGTCCCTCGACGCCTTGAGTCGTCATGGGACCTTTCTCGTGTAAGATATAGTTCATGGCAACAGCGAACGTTTGGAAGCGGTCTTTTTTGAAGGTTACCGGTTTGTTGACAATGAATGTCAGACCTCCCAAACCTACGTGATCTTGCATATTATGACCCACTTTCAAATTGGCCACTAAAGGTATTCCGTGCTCTCTCAGATGTTCCGCAGGGCCGATACCGCTTAACATCATTAATTTAGGTGTTGCCAAAGCCCCTGCGGACATTATCACTTCCCTCTTTATTCTCACTTTTTGTTTTTGCCCGTTCCTAATGAATTCGACGCCGTAAGCTTGCTTCTTCACGTCATTTATTAGTATTCTTGTGACTTGAGCACCGAGGGCGATGTGAAGATTATTCCTGTTACGTACAGGTCTGAGAAAAGCTTTGGCTGTGCTGCAGCGGCTTCCTCGCCTCATGGTCGCCTGGGTTAGCATGAAACCTGTTTGTTTAGCTCCGTTTATGTCTCGATTTTCATATCCTAATTCCATGCCCGCTTTTAAAAACATTACTGCTAATGGTGTACGCCACGGAGCTTCTTGTACTGTGAGATAACCTCCGGCTGCGTGATATGGCGTATTCACCAAATAAGGATTGCGATTATCTTCCGATTTTAAGAAGTAGGGTAGAACTTGGTCGTAAGACCAGCCCGGGTTGCCCAGTGCTTCCCACAGGTCATAATCGTTACGGTTGCCTCTCACATAGACCATGGCGTTGAGAACACTGCAACCGCCGAGGACTTTCCCTCTGGGCCAATTGCAGCGGTCACCGTTCATCGCCAGGCAGTACGAGCGGTTATTAGAAGGGGTTGTTTGGAATTTCCAATCCATGTCGGAAAGCTGGGTGTAGCCCGCTAGTGCGGGGATGTCGGAGATCTCCGTTTCATCTTGTCCTGCCTCCAACAGTAGAACTGTCCAATTGCCGATTTCGGAGAGGCGTGACGCAACTACTGCACCAGCTGAGCCGCCTCCAACGATTACAAAATCGTAAATTGGCATCACCTGAAACATATTTTTTAACAACTTATATTAATCTATCATAACTATTATTATATTATTAAATATCGGTTAATCCTCTTAATTATTACTTTTCTATACTAGCTTGGTAAAATGATTTTACAGCACCTGATGGTAAGTACTGTACAGCCCGAGAACAATAGTGACCGTCGGTGACAGATTCCATTGACACTCGTCGATATCATGCCGACCTGCTGAAATGCTTCAGTTCCCAATATCATAATATGTCATAGAATGAAGAGAACACGTTGGTAGGAAGACAATATTACGGTGGTTGTTTGAATGATATTAATAAATTTTCAATCCCCGACGCAAAAAAGAGGTGTTATAAGTTTAACATGTGTATCGGTGTATATACACATATATATATAGATCTAGTTTTTTTGTTTGTTAGGAAAGGTGATTTAATCGAAAGTGTTCTTAGCTATAGTTCAACAAAAACTGTTCAGCCGTTTGAAGATTATCAACTCTTTGGTATTCTGTTACTTCAATGATATTAAATATTTTATTTTTTATTATTATTTTATTTGGTTTTATTAGAGTATTTAAAATATTTTATATATTTTTTAACATTTTGTCGTATTTGGTTGTTGTTGTTACGTTAGTTTGTAGGTCAGAGATTCCACTTTTGTGTAATTAAGAACCGCACTTTAATAATTTTGTATTTTTGTTTATAAATATATCAAATCTCAAACGTTTTATATTGTATCGTGTAATAAATTATTATAATTATTAAAAAGAACCTTAACCTGATGCTGCAGCGTCATCTGGAATCTGTATACATGTTTTGTTCTCGTCGGTATGTCTTAAAAATAAATAAAATTATGCTCTATTATAATTTTTTTTTTTTTCGAGTGTGTGTTGTTGACTTAATTCGTATAAATGAATTTGATTGTACTTATTAATAGACTTATCGATGTATTAAAAGGATGATAGTACTCACAGAGTTGATATCCGTAACATAGGACTCCGGGTCGAATTGTTGGTATCTGAAGTACGTAATTCCTAATGCCAGGAGTGGTATCAGACCCAACACGGTAATGGGTGACGGCGCCAAACTCGCCAGCGCTCCTGCCGCTTCCATATTTATCCAAAAACATTTACCTATATATACTAATATTTACAAACTACTCGAGCTACTAGTCTTAAATCTCTTAATTCCAATCTAACTTTTTCCTCTGCTCTTCTTCTGTTAATATTTTAGGCGTGTAATTCCTTATACCAGCTTTCTTAGGTACTGGAACTTTCAATTTCGCCGTTTCTGTTTCGCTCAAATAGTTCTTCAACGTGCCACGTCTCTCGTCTTCCCTGGGGACGTCGAAAAGATGGAGCTTGTAGCGTTTCTCCTTCGATATTTTAACTGGTTTGTACACTTCCTTATTGACGTCTTTGTAGTAATCGTTCTTATAAAAAGTTGAACAATAATGACCACTTTTCGAAGAGCTATCGGAGCGGGTCTCGTAAGCACTCGAACCGCTTCTATAGCCACTGCTTTCGGTTGATGAGTTATTACTTTTGAAACTGTCCGCGCTCCGTCTCAATTTGTGCCGTTTGTAATCGTATTCTTTATTGTCGTAATCGCTTGTTCTGTAGTCGATGGAGCTTCGGTACTGTATGGGGTCGTCGTATTTCCCCTTGTGTCTTCGGGCGTGGACGTTAGCGTGTGCATAGGACTGTTCTTGACCCATAACGTGATGCGCGATCGCGCTCCCTTGATATTTGATTTCTGTAATAACATAAAAGGAACCATAAGTATTATTTTCATATTTACAATCCAAAGTGATGGTAGATATTGTGTCAGAATGATAAGCACAGTATAATACAAACACAACGGCGACCACCGAGATGTCGGCAATGCGTCGAGGGTCGTTGATGGCATGCTCTATAGCTGGAAATACTCGTACACTGGGTGATCTCGAAACTTGACAAACCAAAAGAAAGTCACAGTGAAGGGCTAAAGGTATATGACAGATGATCTCGGAGTGCGACACATCAAGCGTGGTGCTTTTGCGGGTGTAACACCTTTTTTTTTTTTTTTTTTTTGTTAACGCGGAGTAGAAAACCCGTCATGGGTACACACTCGGATGGGGGGACGAGTGGTTATGTGAGACTCCTACTCACTAAAAAACTCCGCGGTGTACCATCCGCCGCCATACTGGGGCGACGTGGGCACGGCGTTAGCATTCAGCCACGCCGCCCCGGCGGCCGGCCCGGCTAACCGGGCCCCGGCCTAATTAGGAGACAGCTATGATACACGATAGCCGTCTCCTCCGCCTGCCGAACCAGTGCAATGAGGAGAACGGGTCCTGCGGGTGTAACACCTAGCCGGACATAATACTCGTGTCTCACCACTCAGCAAATTTTTAATAATAATGTGTTCTGTTTGTTTCAGGTATTATAATACAATTTTAAGACTGATAATAAACGTACTTGAAGTAAGTAAAGTATTATCTATACAGATACATAAAATAAATTGTTGTTTTCATATTTTTCCCTTATGTTGTCATTTATTATTTATCCAAAAATACGTTTTTATCAACTAATGAAAATGACGATACAATTACATGACAGAAGAACGAGTCAATTAAATTTCACGTTTATACAATCACGAGGTTATAATATTTTTAAAACAGTGTGGTTTTTTTAAATGTTATTCTTATTATGAAATAACCGAGTAATTAGTAAAAAAAATGAACTTTAATGATGTTACATGACTTTAGACTATTACGTTTCTAATGAAATTAATAATTGGATAGTTGTCTTGTAATGCTTGCGAAATACTTTTAACCTAAATGTTTGTTCTTCAGATAAAACTAGTGTACCTAATACTATTAAATGAGGAATCATTCTGCGTATATATATATGTAATTGGTATTTGGGAAACGGCTCTAACGATTTACTTTAAACTTTGTAATTAGATAATGTAATTTCCAAGTTTACTAGATAGTATTTTTTTCTCAGACGCCCAGGTTATTAGGATATATTACACACATAAGTAATTTACTCGTGTGGAATATGAGTTATGATTACAGTTAGTTTTTTTCTAGTTCTAGTTTCCAGCTAGGTATTTTATTTCGCTATCTATTCTAAAAACTGATGGTTATTTGACGAATAGTTATATTTTAGACTAGCTGGGCCCGTGGCTTCGCTCACGTCGACTACAGATGACCGCGCGAATCTTGCTCCCCGCTCCCGGCTATTTTAAAGACAAAAATGCTTATTGTGGGTGTTCCTTAGAAGATAAATGTATTCTCTCCCGGACTTTTTTGTAGTTTATTTTAATGCCTATGATTATGTAGTACATTATTTTGCTATATCTCTTATTGTTTACTCAGAATAAGCCATTTAAGCGCCCGAAATAATTCACCATGACCAGTTTTTTTTTTTATTTGTGCGAAACCCTAAATAAAAGTAGCATAAGTTACCCCATATATCATCAGTGAAAGTCACGTCAAAATCGGTCCAACCGTTTCGGTGATTACCCGGAACAAACAGACAGACAAAAATTTTAATAATGGGCTTTTTGTTATAGGTATCGTATATACATTCATATGCATTTAGTAAAAAACTGTTATTTTGATATTACAAACAGACACTTCAATTTTATTAATTGTATAGAATTTCAGGTATACGATTTGATCTCTCAAGAAAATACCTAAGGAAAAAATCTATTATTAATAACATCGATATTTAAAAAAAAAGATTAATTTTTAATCGATTTTACTACAATCTTGATAATGTTACAGATTACTATCTCTAAGGTCTAAACTATTGAGTTTAAATGTTTTAACATAAAAGCTTATTATATTTATAGTTTAGAGATAAACTAGTTTTAGTTTTTAAAATTTGGCCAAAAACAGCGTCAGTTATTCAACTAACAAGTCTGCGATAGTTGACTTGAAAGTGAGCGGAATGAAATCACAAAATATCATATCCAAAGTCATCATTCGCTGTTCAGTCGAGTCAGTTAAGACCCTCCTGATGGCAACTTAGTTTTGATGCAAAATAACACTCTACCTTTTGAACTCAACGCAACGATAGCTTGATTAAAAACAGCAGAGTGACATCTAACGGCGTCTGCGATAAACACAACTATTTACGTTCAATGACCTTGGTCGTGTACCGTTACCGATAATGATACGAACGCGATGTGAGTCAGGTCTTTTTTTAAATGTGTCGCCAATTTTTTTTAACATTTTTAACTCGCTACTCGCATTAGTTGTCGGTCAGTGGAACATACAGGCTTCACTCGGGACCTACCCGAATCGAGGTGAAATTTTAACAGGTTCCATGAAACCACTTGCTTATAATGAGATAACGTGTTTCTAATACAATCGCCTTGTTTTAAAAACTTGTATTGCATCTCTAAATTGCTCGTGTACATAAAATAATTTTTTAAAAAAAAGATTTATCTATTATTATAATCCTCATTATATACATTAAATAAACGTTGATATACGAGATTTTTAAACTCAAAAAACCGTTTGACCGATAACCATGAAAATTGGTAGATCTAAGTGTTTTTATATGAAGGTTTTAATTACTGCGGAGTCAGCTAGTTATTTATACACTACATACTAAGTGTCCCAAAAATCGTTTTTTTTTTTACTTCTCAAATGTAACTCTATAAAAAAATATAAAAGTTCGCTTTTTCTTTTTTTTCTCGCCATGTAATTATTAGCTACCGTTCATATTACATATGTTCATTCTGAAATTTTGAAGTTCATGTTTTATTTTATAGAGATCGCTCACGATTTTTTTTTTCTTAATTAAAGTAGCGTACTTTATAAATGTTTTCGAGTGTAAATATTACACAACTTTTTTACTTTCACTTTAGTAAATTACAATTAGACATTAAGAAAAAAGCCATAAAGTTTATGATTACTGCTGAACTTAATTCAATGTAGGTCCACCAAATTATCTCTGTTCATTAAGGTTCATACTACATGTAAAAAAAGTTGTGCAGTATTTACATTTACAGGTCTTTCGGAAACATAATTATGATTTATGCTACTTTAGAAATGAAAAAAAAAAACTTGAGCGACTTCTATAAAATGAAAAATCAATTTAACATTTTCTGAGTACTTATAATGTCAACCGTAGACTATAATTATTATTACATGTCGAGGAAAACATTAAAAATAAAGAATTTGCCTTTTTTAAATATTTTAATATATATTCAAAACGTCTTAATTTAATACATACTGTCATATAAGAAGTAAAAAAGTATTCGGTATTTTTTGGGCCACCATTCTACATACACGTATGTACGTATGTATACGCAAAAGTTTATTTAACATAATATACATAATTAAGTAATTTGTAATGGTCTTGATTATTTATCTAATTTTGATTTAAAATTGAATATATAATTTAAACTAACTATTTAGATATGTAGGAAAAGGCACGTCTCTACTGCTTGCATTAATACAACAAATATACTTTCACTGGCAAACGTTAACACCACAAACTTAGGTTCGAATTACTATAATACTATATTCTTCTTTAGTTGAAATTCCTTTTTGTTTCATTTAGAAGTGTCAGATACTACTTTGTATTGTGCAAATTGTGTTTACAAAATATCTTATAATGTATTGTGAATTAATAGAGATATGTAAATACTTAAGCAGATTTCACTTGCAAATGTGCTAAGAATGTGTCATATTTGTAAACGTTATTATTGTGTATGTTACAACGGATAATTTGCTGTCAGATCTTACTTCAACAAGTCTTTCGTAAAAATTTAAATTTGAGCAAATTTTTGAAGAGGATATTTATGGAATATGTGGAAAATAAATAGTAAATAGTAAAAGTAAAATAGTTCTAATTTTGTAAACTTTCTAAATAAACTGAAATCTTTCATTAATGAGATTATAATAAATATTTAATAATTCAAGTGTTTTACTTCTCAACTATGTATATTGACTTCTCCGAAGCTAGCTAGCAGGCAAATGGCCGGCTGCACGCGTAATCAATTGTTAGGAAGTAAGGAAGTCGGAAATAGAAATGTGACAATATACAAACTATTTACGCAGGATTTCCGCTAAAGCTAAGTAACGCCCTTCATTGTTTAAATTAATATTAGATTTAGAGAATAATAAAGAAGAACTCATGAACCAAAATAATAATTACTTGTTTATGTATGTACTACAGTGTACGTTATGTATTGATAATATTTATATGTTCTTACTATATTTCCTTTATGTCGACGTTTTCAACACTCTACCGTAGATTTCGTATCAACAAAACGGATAATATGTTGTTCGTCACTATGCTGCACTGTTTAACGATCATTTTAAACTGTGTGGTTACTTTGAATTGTTTTAAAACATCCGTTTAACTACCGTGGAAATGCGGCTTCGTGTTTGGAAGTTTGGAGTCATTTCTTTGTTTCTTATGTAAATTTTATACTCAATTTCATTTTAAAAACAAACTACATTATTATAAAAGATGATAGATGCACACACTATCATATGTGATTAAAATCTTATTTACTAAAAGTACGTTATTAATAAAGTTTAGTTTCTTTCTACATCAAAATAATTCGAATTCAATTTTAAAACTTTCTTACATTTTTTATAATATATTGTGTTTATAGTGAAACTATGTCATCTCTGGTGCTTTTGTAGTTTAAATGGTGGCATAAAGATAACACATACCAGAGGATATGGTTTTGTGAATGGGATAAATTTGGATTTGGATATTTGCATGGATTTGAATAAACTCCATGCATTATTCTAAAATAATAATAATATCAGCCAGCCAACGACGTTTTGGCGATTTCAAATTCTGAGAAAACCACTGTTTCCTTTTTCCCACATACCGGTGGTACCTACTACAAGAAAATTTCTCAAGTATTTAGGTTTCCTCAGGATATCTTATTTCACCGTAAACCGATAGTGTTACCAAAAATTCAAATTAGTAATGAAGGTACGCAAATTCATTTGGTACATGCCGGCGGCGCTTGAACCTGCGGACATTGAATTATTATTAGGCTGCACCGCTAGTCTAAACCACTACATCACCACGACTTAATTTATGCACTGCCCTGACTAAGGGAAAACTGTAACAAGCTCATGAAACCAACCAAGTGTACCAAACTCTTTCCACAAATAAGAGTGCACGACCTCTGTGTCGTCGGTATTGATTAGAACCTTGTGTAAATATTATACCATCTGCCAAGATATCATCATCTAATTAGTACATTAAAATATTCTTATATAATCGTCATATTTATAGTCAGCCGAGGCTGACAAAAAGTATGACATTTGAGACCTAATCTTTTATTTTTCATGATCATCATGAAATCATGAAAGTAAAATAAATGCTGTAGAAATGAGAGCGCTAAGAGGTATGTTAGCAGTGAAATTGAGTGACAGGATAAGAAATAGTTTGATAAGAGAACTTTGTGGTGTGAAAGAAGATATAGTCACACGGATTGAGAAAGAGATTGCTTAGATGGTTTGGGCATGCTGAGAGGATGAATGAAAGAAGAATGACTAAACAAATTTATAATGCGAGTGTAAAAGGAAATGTTGGAAGAGGAAGGCCTAGACGTACATTCATCGATCAAATCGGAGACGTACTGAAGAAAGTTCAGGTCAGGAGTACTCTAAACCGACGAGCATGTATGAAAAGATTAATGAATATTGAAGAAGCGAAAGGTGTATGCCAGGATCGTAGCAGGTGGAAGAACGTGGTCTTTGCCTACCCCGTTGGGGAATAGGCATGTTTTATGGTATGTATTTTTGTTGCTTTATATTAACTATTTATTAAAAAATGTAATACCAGCAACCGCTTGCAATTTCTTATGCTTTAATTACATAATAAAACTTAATAACAATATAATATAGCCTTTTAAACACTTGGGGATAATGTAGTGTCCTATTAGTGCATTTTCAAAATCGGGGTAAATAATAATATAAATAATAATATGACAAGAACAATGAAAAATTGTATGAAAGATAAAAATGTTTCTATAGCATTGGGTTCATATTCATAATATTAATAAAAAGTAATATTCTATTTATTTAGATTATTCTTGTAATTTGTAATACAAATAAGGCTTTCTCAAAAAACCAACACTTTTAAAGGAAGCATTGTATATTGACAAGTTGCGTTTATTCGTTAAATCCTTGAGTTAAATATTTGCACAATCTCCACACTTTTAAAAGGGTATATCTTATTTGTTTTATTTGCATGTTGTGACAAATTTGTAAACTTTTGTGAATTGTGTCCATTTTAAGTGACGAGTATTAGGTATACGTATTATATGATTGCCTTTTGAGACCTGAAATTTCGAATATACAAAGGTGTAAAATAGGTAGTATTTATGAACAATATAGGATCTGTTATAATATCTGTATAAAATCTGTTTAATGAACGACTAGAATTATTAAAAGTTTTTGATGTTAAACATCTAATGCGGGGTCAGACCAGAAGTTGGCATGGATCGTTGCGACTGTTGGTGTGGCGAATTCATAAGTGGCCGTAATAGAGGGAATATCTCGCCCCGTGGCCCTAACCCGCGCGTATTTAATCAACTGACAATAATTATCAAGGTAATGAACAAATTATATCCGCATATTATATATATTAGCCGGCGAAAACGCATAATAATCTCATAAACAAACTAAAACAACGCGACGACTGATAGAAGTGACACCATTGGGCGCGAAAGTAGCCAGAGGAAAAAAAAACTATAAACAGCTTGTGTTGCCAGACCCCGGAAAATTGAAGTGTCTGTTTGTAATGTCAAAACAAATTTTTTTACTAAATGCGTATGAAAGCCCATTTTTAAAATTTCTGTCTGTCTGTTTGTTTGTTGAACCGATTTTGACGGGACTTTCACTGATAGATAGCTGATGATATAGAGAGTATCTTAGGCTACTTTTATTTTAGAAAATGAATTAGGGTTCCGCACAAATAAAAAATACTGCTCATGGTGAATCAATTCGAGCGCTTAAATGGCTTATGCTGAGTAAACCATAAAATTTATAGCATATTAATGTACTACATAATTATAGGCATTAAAAAGACCTACAAAAAAGTCCGAGAGAGTGTACATCTATCTTCTAAGGAACACCCACAATAAGCATTTTTGTCTTTAAAATAGCTGGAAGCGGGGAGCAAAATTCGCGCGTGCATTCTGTAGTTCCACGTGAGCGAAGCCACGGTCACAGCTAGTATAGTAATAAAATAAACATCTTCACAGTGACTTTTTTTGTTTGTCGTGTTTCGGGATCACGGTGTGTTTTTCTTTGCATATTCAGTAAGATGTTTCATATTTGCCGGGCGGCCCGTGACGGTTAACTTTTTTTCCATAAAAGACATTGTTGAAAGTTGTTTGCAGATTCTTCTCTTGCACATAAATTTTATGGTTTGAGTTTAACTTAAATGTTTCAAACCTAAGCACACTTTCAGCCTCTTTTATCAATAGGCTTTTAAGCAACGTTTTAGATTAAAGTTTCTCGCCTAGCCATCTTTTCGGCCTATCAATATGTGTATATCAATCTTACAGATTTACTTGATTCTTTTATCCCAGAGATTATCGTCTATAGTTGGAACGAAATTTTTGGAAAAGCCAGTAAAATAGGAATAACTCTTTAACTTATAGGTTTATTTTCCAAGATAATTTTAATAATAATAATAAAATTATTGAATTAGAAAGAAAGGAAAGACATTTATTTGTTACACACACAAAACTCAACATCACTCGAGTCAGCATAAATGCTGGAGGGGGTTGAGTCCTCGAGCGCTGATTTTCACTCAATGCCCAGAGAGTTATTCTTGCGCTGTGTTTAAAATAAATAAATACTACGCATGAAGTGTTTTATATCTACTAGTATAAGTTAAATTAGTATGGCGATGTTTCATACAACCGCACCGTTCTAAATTAAGTGGAGCGAGACAACTCTTGTTCATTTTTACGTGCTAAACCAATAAAATTATTTTCATTTAAATATGGTAGCACAAAAAACTGGGCTGGTATTCAAGTATTTTTATTATCAGGGTACTGCTTTAATTGACAATAATAGATTTCATTTACTAATTTGTTGATGAAGATTTTGCATTTTATTAGTACATGGCTATAAGCAATTTATAAATCCTAGGTAAATCCACGTATATTGACTAGAGTGTTAAGTAAATACTATATAACTTGTGCGCATTATTAGCACATAGAATATAAATAATCTAACAGCAGCCATGTTAGATAAACAAATTGTTATTGGATGGTGCCTGCTATTTGTTAATTGAATAAATATATTCTTGTTAATAATGCCAACAATATATTATGGTATTCGTAATGAAAGCGATTTTTTTAAGAAAAATGATAATTTTAAACTGTTTCTCTATCTTTAGTCAATAGCTGGGACAACGAATGCTAACAAAAATAAAAACGATGCTTGAATCATTAATTTTGATAAATAATTAATAGAAATATGCTGTTACCACAAAATATTATGTTATAAGGTATGCCTTATACATGGTGGATTTTTGAGATGGAGCAGTAAGAATAGGTACCTTAACCGTTGTAGCTACATGAAAACTTTCCAAGGATACTGTCCTTAACTTTTTGAAACATTTTGACCGGCATTTTCAGTTTTTTTTTTTGTGTACAGTCAACAAGATAATGGGTAATTTACACAAAACCTTTTTTTCTATGGGCAACTAAGGTTACAATACTGAATGTCAAAAGTCGCAAAAATTTTTCCATACATTTCGTAGAAAATCATCGTGACTTCGATAACCCTTTGCGAGAAAAGATACTCCAACTTATTTTTATCCATGATTAAACTTTTTGTTATAGATAGTCTGAGCATTACAAAGAAGACTAGGGGCCTACCCTTACTACCCCATCTCAAAAATTCACCTGTATAGAGATTATTTATTGTATCTGCTTGTTCTAGCGTTTTTATATAAATCACGTTTCAGTTAACTGTAATCGGAACTTGAAATTGAATCTGTTTTAGTTTTGCTTAGTCATTCATTAATAAAATTTTACGTAAACTACACTCGTCTGTATTTGCCTTTAAACATAACTTTGAAATTAAATCCAAAATTGTTCGTTAGGAATTTGTAGTAATAATAAAAATTCTTGTACATATATCAATCCTAAGCATTTTTAAAAGAGCCATTAGCGAACCTGCTAATTCTGATTTAATAGTCGGACAATCATTAGTGAACGCTTTGTTGGATAACATCGTATTTCTGGAATCTTCGTAGTTACTAATGATGTGTAATTATATCATATAATAACATATAATGTAACAGCTTGCATGTTATGTTTAACTGTTAAAAGTACATTTTTGCGTAGTACTTGAATATCGTAACACCAGGTAACTTTTCGATATGCATTTAGTTAGTGATAAAATTTTGTATAGTATTCATTCAAACTTATATTACTCTGTTATTTCAGTTATTGTACAAGTCTGTTTATCTAACTTTCATAAGTCACTTTATAGTAAAGTGTTTATTAACTTAACCTTATCGAAATTTCCTAAGTAGATTTTGAGATAACATGAAATTTGCGTACCTAATCATTATTTTAAATTTACTTATTTCAAATAACCAAATTATATCACGTAATAATAAATAAAAATGCTACAACAGTTATACAATATATAGGAATATTAACGCAAGCTTATGGAACAAAATTATACGAATTTTATTACTAAATAAAACAAATATATTCCATATGGTAAAAGAGCTTTTTCTAATGCTCACGTGGCTAGCGTTCACTCGCAATACACAAAAACTGTCGTCAAGCACCCACAGGGGTTTTCTGGCAGCCGCTTTTGAGAGCCAGCCTAGGTTTAGCAGTTATCTTCTTACGCTATTTCGTCACTTTATCAGATGAGATTGTGGTTAAATGCTAAACCTATACAATATTACAAACGTCTCAATCGAAAGTACCGACAGGTTAATTTTATTACGATTAATAATTGAGGTTAGTAAATTCTCTTTCATTATGAGATTCATCAAATGCATGTTATCACTTATTAACTATACTATGAATATAATATCTGTTGAATGTAGATATGATTGCGTAGGAAATTATCACCAAACTCAAGTACAGAGTTATTTAAAGCTGCAATAATGTTGTTTGGAAATAGTGGAACGTAACATACATATTATGCGTTTATAGACATACTTGTCTGTACCTGTCACCTGTTTTGGAAACTGAGCTTTTGTAAGCATTTCAAATTTTCAAAGCAATTGCTATTTTATGCAATATTTGAGAATTAATTGTTTTTATATATTTAAAATGCTTTAAAAAAAACTGCAATTTAACTGATAATACACATATATCTTGTCCAATGTAAAAGTTCTGGTTCAGAATTAGTATCGTTTATTATATAAATACATATACATTCAGTCAAAAAAGTATCTGGAATGGATGAGTAGGTTATGGTTCCAAATTCAATTTTTTTTTGTTGATAGATTCGCACAACTGTTTTGCAGTTACAGAGTAGTATATAAAAATTCACAACACGTTTTGTAAAATTTCCATATTTAAAATTTTAGACAGCGCTCGTTCCTGAACTATAAATAAGGTATTAGTATTCGTTTTGTATTTAATGCAGGAAATAAAAACACTGATCAGGTTTTTGATTTGGGTGGTGCCTGTATCATTTGAGTTTAGAAGCAACCGCATCTTTATTTCTAGTTTGTTACTGGCTTTTCAATAAGACTTTATTGAAACACCTCAAATTCAAATAGATACACACAGAAGCTGACTATGAACATGGCTATATCCGTGTTATAGCTCTACTTACTTCACTCAATCTGTTGTATTAAAAAAAAATCTACACAAAATTATTAACAATTATTGATCAATTAAACAAAAGTTATATGAACACAGATGCTGATATATCAATTTAAATTAATGAAAGAAAACAGAAAGAAAAAATAAATAATATGTGCATGCGTAAAAAAGGATAATATATTGTGAAGTTTTGTAATATAGGCGGGAGGCAAGGTTTTTATTTATCAGAATTTATTGAGGAACATCTCGACTGTGTGTATTTTGTAAACTTTATATGAGCTATGGGTGGTCTGTTTATTTTAACACACGTTTGAGGTCAAACTAAGTAAATTTACTACTAATCAACTCGGGTGTCATCTTTGAATTCTTATTATTTTAAACTACAAAACGGTACAACAATAGTTGAAATTAAACTTAGTTATTGTTTACATTTTTCCATCTTCTTTTTAACTATTTTAGGTTTACGAATTATTAATTTTACTTATGTAAGTGATATTTAAAGCTAAACTTACAACTAAATTCAAAGACGTATATTTTATCACCGTAATAGGTATTTTCATAGAGTTTATATAGATGTGCGTCAAACTATATACCATGATCGTGTCGTGCATATTTAAAAACTTCATTAATTCGTCATGAATAATTGCGAACTTTATTTCGAACGGCCACTAAACCAAGTGGGACAATGGTTTCATTTCCAACAGCCTACGTGCATTTTAGACCGTCTGTACCGTTGACATCATAATCTATATTTTGACATAAATGCTATAGCAACGGTATAAGGTTGAATATCAAACGCCACGACTAATTCGTCTCCAGGTGCTTCTATACCACGGTCGATGTGATTGATTCCATGTTGGAGAAAGCTGAGAATCGCTTAGCTCTGTTTGTTTGAGTTAATGGTTAACTAGCCACTGCGCGTATTGTGGCGTAACTCAAAATTATGGAAGACACTCTCAGTTTCTATCGACACTTGCATTTTTGAGTCGTCTATGTGTTATATAATTTATGTAAATAGTATAAATAAATTTACTTTCAAAATATAATGCAAATTTCAAAAAATAAAAAAAAATATGTCGGTGGTATCGTATGATAGAAATTGGTAATAGAATTGAACATGGTCATTCAATTTCAAAATCGTACATAATGAATTATTCCCTTTAGTTACGCATGTAACGTATTGTACGGACCCTATTTAAGTTGGATAAGAGCAAGAAGAAAAACATTTATGTAGGTATGTATATAATTACTATAATATATCTTTGCTTCGCTGGGTTAATTTATGACTTTTAAATGATAAAATATAAATAGGTACTTTAAACATATAAACCAGTTCAAAGTTTTACTAATTTCTTGTGTCGCTGTAAATTATTTTATATTATATTCTTTGATATGTATTGTGTGAAGGTCAAATATACGTTTTCAGATTTTCTTTTTAACTTTGGCTTCTGTGTTCCATTATGTTTAGTGCATGCAGTTGGCAGCACTGACCTGTGTTTCAATTCAGTTCATAGGTTGCTAACCTTTTAATGATTGACTTTAGATAACATTGCTTTTCAGTCTAAATTTGGTTTTAAGATTGTTTTGTGCTGCATGAAATTAAATCTTGTGCTTAATATCAAATTAACTTACAAGTGTGTTTGTTAATTCTTTCTTAAAAAACTTCAGACCATTCAAATGATTACGTCAAAGACTGTTTGTGATGTTAAGTTTAATGAATAAGTAAGTGGCCACTTCCATGCAATATAATTTCGTAATAAACTAACGGAAATGCACGTTTTTGGCTTACGACGGATACACAAATTTTAAAGATCAAAAAGTATAAAAAATCTTTGTTAGTTATTTCATTGAGCATATTGATAATTAGTTTTGTAGAGACTATAATGAGATTATAGAGAGTAGGTAAATTTATTGTTTTTTCTATTATAAGGTAAATAATCTTTCCATACATTTATTTATCGGTAATATAAATAATAGTATTGTTACGACCTGTTACAACCCGATTAAAAAATCCTGTTCCCGAAATATCTCGAAGCAACTAAAAACTTCTCAGGACTTCGAAATAATGTTCGCGTCGTAAACAATCGCGGCGCATGTTTGTGTAAACATCGCAGTTTATACACACATGTATAGGGCTTATCGCATCGATTACGTCATCGAGTAGGCATTGAAATTAAACATCAAGAAAAGTCTCGACGCTTCACGATGTTTCTGCGGTCGTTTAGTGTATGTATATAAGCGACTCAGGCGCGGCGCCGAGGCAGTTCAGTTTTGAATTACAAAGCGATAACAACGAGCGATAAAAGGAAGCGAAACCACAGTGTAATAAATAACAGTGTTGTGAGTTCGCGTAATTTGTAACTGTGTGAAATTCAAATAAATCCTCTTCACGTCAATCATCGGCATTTTTAATACTCACGGGTGTAACATTATTATATATGAAATATTTGAGCTGAAGTACACACTGCGCTGTATACAAGCTGAACAAGCATACGGCCCGCCTGACGGTAAGCGGCTACCGTAGTCTATGGAAACTTATAATACCCTAGGTTGCACTAGCACGTTGCCGACTTTGAACTTTGAGCCGTTGAGTAGCTCTGGAAAACGTACACAAAGTTATTTGACTGTGATCTTCTGTAGGATGGAGGTATTCCACCAGTCGGACTGCCCCGAGTAGAGTGAGGTCTCCAAAGAAATTCTTCTGTGCCCTACCTTTCTTATACAAATAAAGGTCCCGACACATTAATGGTTTTTGTTATGATCTGACAATCTAATGTTTACATTTATGTAGATAAAGGAAACTCTTCGGTAGACTTATACCAACATAAACATGCTGTAAAAACGGGCCAAGTCTCTATTGAGATGATTTATTCTATCGTTTACTCGTTAAATTTCATTCTTTAGAATTTACGGTGCCTAATTACGTGAACTTAAACCAATTTAATCAATGACAAGACAATAAGGGTAAATACTATACTTATTGTATGTTGTGGAATTTTATATAATACTATTTTCGTTGGAAAGGGGATACCTCAAGGATGTTCGCATTTTAATATAGTTGGCATCGGACCTTCAACTTCGAAGATACGGTAGGGAATTCTTCAAAATCAGTGAAGTTGGTTTTCTTCTGTATTAAAAATTGTTGTAGTTTATTACGAAGATCCTAAATCAGATACTGTAATTTCATAATATCGATAAGCACAAAAGGCTTATAAAATTGCTTGACTGAAATTCTTACTCCTTAGTGTCTGCTCTTAGGCCCTGTTCAGATGATAGCGCGTCAGCGCGTGTTAATAATGCGTTTAGAAAACAATATATCTGAACGGGGGTTTCGTGTTCCACAGAACTCATTTTCACTTAAGTTACATTTTTCAAAATCTTTTACAGTTTGGCTGGGCTTTTTGCGATGCACATCAGTTACTCCAGATCTTATATTTTTATGCATCATCAGAAAACGCTCATCAGGTTATTAAGTAAATTTTTTAAGGTGGTATTTCGATATCTCTAATAGTTTGACTGGGCTCGAGGATTTCACGTTAGGGTCAGATCTTCGAAAATCCATGTTTTATAGTTTATAAACTTGAAAAACTTGACATTCCATAAGTACTCTTAGTAAACAAAATTTCAGCTTTCTACAATAATCCAGTGCTGCTGAATTCTGCTAGACAGAGGCGAGAAAATGCTCCGAAATGCTTCCTTGCGCTCGATTTGGCAGAGGCACTGCCGTGCCCTCATATTGATAGTCGTAGATAGTATCGTTTTAAATGCTGTCACAATTTAGCTGGTTTAGCAACGAACCATAATGTCTCTGTGACCCCAAATCGGAATAATTTTTACGAGTAAATGTCAAATGAATTATTTTTGTAACGTGTAGTAACTTAAGGGTATACATAATATATGTTAATAAATCTGTAGTAGTTCTGTATGGACGTGTTATATGATATTTTTTTCCCGTTTGCAATTATCTCGGTGGAAATATTCATTTTTATGAAATTTTGTATAAGAAAAGCTTATGTTATTCCGCAATTTATAAGCTATAAGAATTGCCATTAATACTTCTAGAAATAATAAAATATTATTAAAAATGAAAATAGGAGATGAAGATATTAATTACTGCGTAAAACGAGCGCGGAGACGCGGGGCACAGCTAATAATAATATAATTGTTTTATTCGATTCATTCTGTACATACAAACATTTTTTTAATATTACTATTACGGGACTCTTCTTGATTGCTTCTTTCTACCTTGTATTTAGTAAATTTACAATAATTATAATAATTATATTGTAAAATATTTACATAGTCAAGTAATCGATGACCCTTTCTTGAATCCTTTCACTTTAACAGTCACGACGTGACCTCGAAAATACAGTGTTATTTTAGCTTACAAACTTCTTACTGGATTTATAGGAAGTGAATAAAGTTATATAAGTGTTTACTATACTTCATCCATTGTAAATTATATTACAATTAGTTGTTGGGAAGTTTTCTTCTGCCATCTTTTGATTACATAGATGTTTTTTTAACGATTACTTTTTTGATGGTCGTAGGGTTGCCATCTTTTTTTGGAAGAAAAATAGTAAATTTCTCAAAAAACTGCAAAAATATAGTACTTTTGGAAAACATAAAATACACATTTATTTTTAATCATAAGAAATACCTGAACAGATTTGGATGTATGGGATATCATTACAATCCTTACATCATCGCGAGTGACACTACTTTTTTTTTTTTTTAAATTAATTACAGCGCCAGTATGACTTCATTTTCAAATGTGATTTTATTTTAATTATTACAATATGGGTATTAAATTTATGGTCTTGTTGAGCAAATTCCAATATCCATAGGTATCACCAGCACGTTGCCGCCGTTGAAATCTCTTACCCCAAGGTGCTCTGGAAACCCTACTCACCACAGGAACACAACAAAAGGTTATTTGGCTGCGATCTTCTGCGATTTCTCTGTTCCATACTACTCAAAAAAGATTTGTTAAATTTGTATTTGTGATTTTGCAGTTGCCTTTTTTCAGTTGCATCTTTCGATTCAAACACCGTTTCTTTGCTTATTTTTGAAACAATTTCATTCACCATAATTCTTTCTGAATAAAAATTGTTGACATTCATGTATAATTAATCAACTAAATTGAAAGAATACAATATGCTCTCAATTTGTTTAAATTTAATTTTCATAATTAAATTTAGAAATTTTCATAAGCCAATAAGTTGGTTTCAAATCAAACCATTTGTTTAAAATATTATACCATTTATATTAAATTTTTCTCAATAAATACCTAACATAACGTTCTTATTAATCTATTCTTTATTTTATTAATATTTCTGTTTGTATCATTTCCAAAGAAGTTTCTGTTTTGCACTTTTCTAATCCGTCGTTTATTTTTTAAATAATATTGTAGACATCTAAAATGGTTATGTTATTTCACCCTACAAACTTCACAGTTTTGTTGAATTTATGCAAAATATGACTAACAAAATAAAAATAAATTTCAATGATAATTTGCCCTTCTATTTCATTTAATAAAAGAATTAATAAAAGCGCGATAGTTGAATTAGCGATGAAAATATAGTATTTTTCGTACTATATTATTTTTCTATAATATATAGTACAATTGACTAAAATATGGTATGATACTATTATATATAATATAGTACGGGTGGCAACCCTAGATGGTCGCTTAAAAAATACATTACAAATATACGATAGGCCAGGCCTTGTAAAATTTAAAAGTATATTTCACGTTTAGCAAGTAATTATACTTCAGTTTTTCTTAACTAGCAATATTTGTTTCACAAGAACCAAGCAACTTATTTTTTACTTATTAAATGCAACGCCAACAGCACTCAAGTTACATATTAAATATTCATACCATATTTAATTCAGAAAGGCAAGCCGGCAGTCACTATTATATACCATCATCACGTCTGTATTCCCTGAAGGGTTAGGCAGAGGTGTACTAATGTACACCCACAGTTCGCCGAGTATGTTTTTTTTAGGTCCACTGTAATAGGGGGCGAGCCTAATGCAATTAATCGGACACGAAACCAAACTCCGAGCTGCTACTAAGAAATTCATAGTAAAGACCCAATAACACTGTGATCGACCTGGGATTTGAACCCAGGGCCTCGCTCATAGCAGTCACGCTTACGACCACTGGCTAACGAGGCAATCACCATTACGTTTATAAAAATAGAAAATAATTCTAAACAGAACATCAGTTGCCTGGACTACGGAACGCCATCGATTGGACAGACGCGGTACCCTAATTATTTTTATAAAATAAAAGAAGCCTTAGTTATTCCTTATTACATTAGCTATCTGCTAGTGAAAATTCCGTCAAAATCGGTCCAACCGTATCGGAGATTAGTCGGAACAAACAGACAGACAGACAGGCAAAATTAAAAAAAAAATTGGTTTTTGTTGTCATTATGTAGATATAATACATACTTTTATATAAATTCAGTAAATAAATGTTAATTTGACATTAGAAACAGACACTTCAATTTTATTAATCTATATATTAATACGTGAAGCAATAGCTTTCGGTACCTTTTTAAGCGTATTGAGTGCACGAAAGACTGTGAGATTTGGCATGGTTAAAGTTTATATGGAGAAGGAGTGCAGAAAGCTAAAATTTATCTATAATATATGTAAAAATATGGAGATCAGGCTTTGCTTGATATCTTTTAAAAAACACCTATCTGGGTAAACTTAGAATGAAAACATTAAACATGATCTAAATACAAAATTTTATCCAAATCGTTGGAGTCAGTTCCAAAAAACCAAATTGCTCACTTAATAATATTAGATTATATAATTGAATAACAAAACTTAAACTAAATGAATAAACACTTTAAAATTAAAATAATGCAACGACAGGATTGAAGTTTTTAATCAAAACTTTAAAAAAGTATAAACCTCCCTAGTTAATTTTGTAATATTCCTAACTGCGCGTCCTTACTATTACTTCTTTAAGCTATGTTGTTGAGTAACTCAGATGCCTATGGGTACCGGTTGTTACGTACTATGTATAACTAAGGTGTTGACAGTTTCTACCGTTCAACTGTTTAATAGCGCCTACGTGTCCATCAACTAGCATGGTGCTTGAGTAAGCATCATTCTATAACCCGTTTGGTTTTTGTAATTTTAGTGCTGCTATCTCTCGTATAGGTTGCCCCATGTTGGTTTCCTTTGATGTTAGTATTCTATGCTAATATTATAAAGCTAGTCTAGCTAGTGGTCTTAAGCGCGACTGCTATGCTCGATGTCCTGGATTCGATTTCCGGGTCGAGCAATGTGTTATTGGGTTTTTCTATGAAATTTTCAGTAGCAGCTCGCAGTGTAGCTTTGTGTCCGATTGATGATAAAAGGCTCGCCCCCTATTACATGGGACCTAAAACACGCACGTCGAACTGTGGGTGTACATTAATACACCTTTATCTAACCCTTCAGGGATATAGGCGTGATATATGATGTTACCGTCAAGAGATTGTTTGTTTTGTTTGAACGCTCTAATCTCTGGAACTAAGATTAGTTATCAAGCTTTGAAATATTTTTTTGCACTTTGTAGATTATTTATTGTAGAATATTATATGTAGGCTTTATGTTACGACATTAATTAAGGAGCAGAACAATTACCATACAAAGTGTAGACCAGAAAGTACGCTAAGTAATAATAAAGGCGTATTCTATGATATAGGCGTAACGTATGACGTAGATGTCTTCTATCAATAAATCAACATTATACAAATTAAATACTAGTTAAACTCCGAGGCACAGCTAGTGTTCTAATGTAAGTACTTCCCTTCCATTAGATTCGCTTTAGCAAGTTCAATTTAGATTATAGCTATCATTGTCGATAATTATGTAGATAAAAATATCGTTTTGAGTTTAAGTGCTTGGATTTTCGCATTCCGCCGCTCTTTATATATGACATACCTTTACGCCTGTACCCCCGAAGGGTTAGGCAGAGGGGTACTAATATATTTCCACGGGTCGTCGGGTATGGTTTTAGGTCCCATGTGATAGGGGGCGAGCCTATTGCTGTACCCGAGTTGCTACTGAGCATTTCATAGAAAAAACCAATAACACTGCTTGACCTGGGAATCGAATCCAGGACCTCGAGCATAGCAGTTGCGCTTAGGACCACTAGGGTAATGATGCAGTAAATATATAAAGTTAAGTTATACACTGTGTCCAGAAAGGGTATCGGGTATTTGTAAGTACAATGAAACAAAAATTATTTGTATGCAATAAAAAAGTTTATTGTTTATTATTAGCATATGAATTGGAGAATTATTTGGAAAAGATGATGTTATCCAAATGATGACCGTTACGTTGCTGGCACTCTTCTAAACGGAAACGAAGATTGGCGATAACACGTTGACACATAGCTATCGATATTGCTGCCATTTCTGACCTGATGTTTTGCTTTAACTGGGTTAGATTCGTCGGATTGTTTTGATAAACCTTACTTTTAAGGTATCCCCATGCAAAATAGTCAAGCGGGCTAAGGTCGGGGCTTCTGGGAGGCCAGTTGATGTTACCCCTTCGCGAAATGACTTTATTAGGGAATAATTCGTTCACAACTTCCATTGAGTCATTTGAGGTATGGCAAGTGGCCCCATCTTGCTGGAACCACGTTCTTGAGTTGAAACCGGCAAACTCCTGCAACTCTGGGACCAAAAAAATTCGCAATAACGGTCACTATTCACATTAATTGCTCGGCCTCCTTGATCTTCATGAAAATAAGGACCAATTATGCCTTTAGCAGACATAGCGGCCCAAACAACGACTTTTGGGCTATGCAGGGGTCGTTCATGCTTTCGTCTCGGATTCTCCACTGCCCAGTACCGACAATTCTGCTTATTAACATGACCATTCAGGTGAAAGTTTGCTTCGTCACTGAACAGTATGTTGTTAAAGTTGTTAAATCGCTGCAGCATTTCGTTCGCAAAATTCAGTTGATTAGCATAGTCCATATCCTTCAATTCTTAACCAATTGAATTTTATAGGCTTTTAGATGTAAGTCTTTCTTTAAAATCGAATGTAAAGACGATTTTTTGATGTTCAATGCTTGGCTTCGCTTTCGGATGGATAAAGACGGATTTTGACGAACCGACGCCTCAACTTCTTCAATTGTTTCTTCATCGCGAACTGAACAAGGACGACCAGAGTTTTGAATTTTAACTGTCGCACCTGTATTCTCGAACATCCTGATCCATTTCCTAATGCTATCGTCACTTGGCGCGTGGCGTGTACGATATTCCGCACGATAGAGACGTTGAGCAATCACTATGGAATCACCATTACGATAATACGCTCGTACGCAAAATGCGCGATGCGTCCCCGAGTACTGTTCCATCGTGACTAAAACTCCACAAAATGGCGGACGCCACGAACCCCTCTCCGCACCCCTTAGACGCCCCGTTTCGAATATGGCGCGAAAACAAATACCCGATACCCTTTCTGGACACCTTGTATTAGGTCCTTACATATGAAATTGGCATTTTGTACGGGAGGAATATAAAGTCAATCTTTTGTTTTGTAAAATATATTGAATTAATCAAAGTATGCACCATTGTTATCTATGTACTTTTGCCATCTCATAGGTAGTTCATTGATCCCTTTACTAAAAAAACCATGGGGGCGAGAATCAATAAACTCTTTGAAGGCGGTTTGGACTGCCGTATCGGAGTTGAATTTTTTTCCTTGTAAGAAGTTGCCAAAATTCCGGAAAAAATGGTAATCTATTGAATTTGGAATACTTAACCAATGAGGACATAATTTAGATCAAAGTGGTCAGTACGACAAAACGCTAATTTCATATGTAAGGATCTAAAAGGCGTAATAAACATCATTTCATAATTAAGAAATATTTAATTGTTTTAAGATAAGGAATAATTTTTAAACATTATTTTTCAATTGTAACACAAAAACCTTACAAGGATTTAATCGGTTATAGTCATCAAACTTGCAGTCAAACTGCAAGTAACGTTTACTTTTTTAAGGTACGTTTCAGGCCTGTGTTTTGTTCATCATAGTTTTGTTATGTTACATTGCATAAAGCTCCTAAACTCTATATACTCATATACGAAAACTTTCGTCTCTCATATATACAATGTTATGACATCCTACCCAAACATTGTTGTGAATATCATGAAATCGATTATCAAGTATATACAGTCGATAAAACATGTTTATAAGCTAACTTTAAACAAAGCGGTGCTCTATCAGTATTGTTAATTTAAAAGTGAGTTTAATTCAAAATTACTTAATTCCCAAAGACTAGTTTGTGAGATACTTGTTGGCCCTTTTATATCGACAGAAGACTTTCATTATTTACATTCAAGGTCTACAAATTACATGTTGTTTTTTTTCGTTTGTAATTATCTCGGTAGGTCACTGCATCTGTGTCGTCAGGTGCATGTCTAGAGGTTAATTTAACGTTTACTGTTAGTATAATGACATAACATGGTATTTAAAAACCATTATGGGACAAATTACCTTTAATAACTAATGGCGTATTATTTTAAAATGAGGTTTAGGTATGCGCTTGGCCTCGATCTGACTTAATAATAAATACAATCGAAATTCGACCAGCGACTTTTTGATCATAAACTGTTTTCTGTTTGACATTTGCAGTATTCATGAACCTAAACAATAAGTATTATCTACGTCACTTGCTGTCACTTTTCGTTGAGTGACAATGCCAATATTTTGGGGGGTCTAAGTTCAATGTCACTGGTCGGTTTAGGATTCGCAGTATTCATTTATTTTATTTAATATATTTGTAACTGATATTATAGATGAATTTTAGCTTTCTGCACTCCTTCTCCATATAAACTTAAACCATGCCAAATCACACAGTCTTCCGTGCACGCAATACGCTTATAAAGGAGTAGAAAGCTTTTGCTTCACGTATTGATATACAAATATCTTTAGAAATAATTAATATTACAGTTATGAAATACGGTAATCGGTGAAGAGTGAACACCAACAAAGGTTCGCTTTGGTTTTTTACATGTGAATCGATTTAGACTCGGAATGTCGCGGTATGTACGAGTACTAAACGCTATGAATGTCATACTATGTATTCTATATTAACAGAACCATGTAAGATAAACTTAGCGAAAACTCAGTTTATAGTTGAATAAACTGATAAGTAGTGAAGTAATCACAAGAAACAATTGTTTTTATTTTTAAAGGTCATATTTTATACTGTCCAAGACAATTTTCCACAGAAAGGAGATTGGTTCATGTTTAACCTTCCTTTCAAAAATAACAAAATCCTGCAAACAGGAACATTCCATACCTTTAAGTATCGAGGAAGTTAGCCTTTTATACAAAAGGAAAGAGCAAGCTCAATAGCGGTAAAAAAGCTTTTATTGAAACAGGACACGTAGCTATGGAATCCGGTCTGACCAGTGCTTAGGAAGTATTAGGTAGGGTTCGTAGAAGTGTTTGTACTGTTGGTAGTTTGTTTTGTAGATAGAAAGAATTATACTTTATTTCAATAAATTTTAATGTTTTCAACAAGTTTAAAACATTTTTTCAAGACTTTTTCATTACTTTTCATCGTTGAGTTTTATATAAAGTTGATACAATGTAAAATATGTTTTTTTTTCTGTTCTTTAAACGTGGCCACAATCTCACCTGTAATGTTTAGTGACGATGCGGCCCACGATGGTAACACCACACGTTAAGCATAGAGGGAACTAGCTCTGAAATTCAGTTGTGGAACACACCTATAGAAGCTTGAGCTCATGAGAACGCTCAGGTTCATTATAAGATTCGAACTTACGCTTGTCGACGCGGTGTCCGAATACGCTACCACTGAGCCATCATTGCTGCACTTATATACTGTGTACTAAAAAAATTACAAATGTTCTCATACTAGTGATGCTAAAACATCGATTGTTAGTTTTGTAAAAAAAAATCGATGAATCAATTGATTATCGATTATCTCTTAGTACTGCATGTAATATCCAGCCGACCGAGCGACGGCAGCGAAAAAAGATCATTCGCGCGAATCTTTGTCGCAATCAAAATTGCAACCCCACGTCATTTACTTTCCTTTGGATTAAACTATCGATAGTTTCATCCCAAAATATCGATTAATCGATAGTTAATTGATGTTGAATGAACACTATCACATATTGATAATTATTAATTCAATGACCATGACATGTTCCATAGTGAATGTACCCCAGGTTTTAATACCAAATTATACAGAATGCAACATTATGTCGGTAATATGAAGCTTTGGCTTTTACCTTCATATTTATTCTCTACGCAATAGGTAGTAACTAGTCCGGTTGTTTATATTAATGCAATAGATGAAGGTATGTCTGTGTGGTGTTACCCAATGAGATTTGAAAATGATCGTGAAATATTAAGGTTGCGTAAATATGCAAACAGTTTGATGATTTCATTAGTGAACCTGTATATCTTCAAATATGAGCGCTTAATATTTCTCTGTTTAAATAATTATTGGCAAAGGTTACTCTTGAATTTCAACTTTCTTGTTGTTTAGATATAATATAATGTCTTGGCATGTTTATAGGTAAACATTGTTGTCGATAGTCCTTTGTAAGTTTCAGGTAAATAATAATGATGAGGTTTAGGGATGGTGAACGGTTATGAAGTAGATTAAATAATAATTATAATAGATTTATATATCATAAATGCCATTGTTCTGGCGGTACCTAGAAACGTAAGTTTTATACTTGTTTTATTGGGTACGTCGATCAATAACAATTTTTTGGGACTTTCTTTTGCTGTGGTAAAAGGTGGCTTCAACTATTATCTTTTAAATTATAAAGAACTTTGACAGTTAATTATGTTATAAAGTTTTGCAATTTGCATTTTATAATAACAATATTATTAATATACGTATAATGTGTACTTTAAAATAATTTAAATTTAGCCAAGACAGACACGATAAATATTTATTGGCATACGTCATAAGACGTTCTTCTTAAAAACGAAATTGCCACATTTTAAATTAAATAATTTCTTAATACAACTTAAGCAGGTATTATAATTTAAACTTTCGAAAAGATTATTAAAGTTGAAATGATTGTACAAATCAGTTTACCTTCGATCCATTGTTATATCCAAAAATATCTTCAGTGCGATTTATAACAAATGAACTGGTCAGTAGTTCATTAAACCACTTTCATGTCACTATCGATGTATTTAGGTTCCAAAACTATTAATTTTTATCATAACAGATATTAAGTTTTTCACACAAAACACAATATGCGAATTGTTAACGTATTTATAGTTAATGGTTTAAAAATAATATACGATTTGGAATTCTAAATATCGCGGTTGATAGAAAGCCATGATGAGTGTTCCGGTCTGGGACTTTCATCGGACGCGTGCGGTGACGTGCTTCAGCTCACGACAAGTGAGACTGCGATGTCCAAGTCGAGCTAGTGTTCATACGGTTGATACCCAATAACTTACTCAATTATAAATTTTGAAACACTTTATTAATAAATAAATAAAAAAGGATATGATATTTGGACTAAATCACTTAAAGAATTGATTTACGCGAGCAAGTTTCGAATATGTATTTTGCCGTTGAAGCTTTACATACATAAGTCAAACGTTTGTTTTGCGATTTGTAGTTAGTGACATGCTTAATTGATGTGATTATTATTGAAATTTTGGATGTTCTATGAAACGATTTATTGGTATTTATGTGTGGTAAGTAAGAAGGCATAAATAATATTTGTCTAAATGTGATACTTATATAGTAATAAAATATTGATATTTAAACCAAAAATATATAGTTTGTAGAATAAAATAAATCTTAGTGTTTTAACTGAACACAAATTATATAATACCATGAATGCACCTCTGGAAGACTTGAACAGAGTACCTACTGTTTAGTGTCAATTGTATTTAGGCTCCTTTTTGTAATGTAAGGATATAGTTCCAAAATTTTGTGTTTTATTTTCAATTTCTTGATAATTTATTTAAGTTTTTGTATAAATTTATATTTTATCTGTGTTTCTTTTTGTCTCTAATATAATTACAAGTTAAAGTTTCAGTAAGGTTTCATTAGTAAAAGGTGCTCAGTTTATATAAATATTTGAAATGAAAGTTAAATAAGTTAATGAATATGCAAAGTTTCTGATGATGTTAGTTGATTGGCCTTTGTCAATGTTTTATTTATTTATTTCATCGAATATGTTCATAGGAATTAAATTCAATCAATATTGTATTACTTATACACGTGTAATGATGGTGCTATGTTTCGAAGTTTAAAAATGTGACCTAAGATGCCAATTTTTAAAATATTCAAGTGCTAATTCTAATTTTTTTATGTATGCATTGTGGACGTGTTGGTTACCAAGTTATATCAACATAACCTTTCACAAATCAAAAGTATCTAACCGTCTCGCTCACGTATCTCCGGCTGGACAGAGAAAAACAGTGAAATTTTAGTCGTGCGTAATCGTGTTTTGGTGAAATGTTTAAAACTATTTCTTCGTGGTTCAGTATAAACATAAAATATAATAAAGAACATCAGGAATTCTGGTCTATAAAAAAAGTTGCGAGGCTAGATCGAGGATTATTCCCAACACCTAGCTCATATAAAGACATTTAAAAATATTTTGGTCTAAACCTGTAACTGCATTTTCTGAGTAGTTATTTACTTACTAATTATTTTTCGTCGTTTCTTTTTTCCTATCTTAAATCAATTACCTAATGTAGGTACTCAGGCTAATGTTGGTTACTCAGAAAATGCAGTTACGTGGTTGAGTCCAAAATATTTTTTGAAGGTAGAAAATACATAGTCCTTGGTCAGGCCACACAACTTTTTTTAACCAACAATTATGGAAACTGCTTGGACTATCTTCACCACAAGAGGTATAAGTAAGCAACTTCACGGTGTAGACTTTTTGTTACAATGTATGAAAAATACGCGCATCGTAAAAATTTACTCTCATAATTTTTTTCATGACGGGCCTAAAGTAGTAAATTTTGAGCTTTTTTTATACAACTAAGGTGGCAAACAAGCATACGGTCTGCCTAACTGTAAGTGGCTTCCGTAGCCTATGGATGCTAGTATACACTAACGCGTTGCCGACTTTCCCCAAGTAGCTCTGGAAACCCCATTCACCACAGAAACACAACACAAGGTTGTTTGGTTGCCATCTTCTATAGAGTGGAAGTATAATAAAATTAATAGTAATCTCAAAAGAATACCATTACTCTTTAATGTTCCTTTTACACAAATGAATGATATGAGAATTAATAGAATAAAATAAAAATCTACTGCATATTTTTGAGGTCGTTATGGAACCCTAATAAGTTAGCCGGTCAAACCAGTATTTATAACCGTTTTATATATGACACCGACATTATTTGAACTTGTAAAGATTTAACAAATGTGCAGATGAATAAAATCCTCCATTTGTTATGTTCCGTTAGGTATGGTTGTAGTACTGTTATTATATTGAATGAAATCACAAGCTTTTTTTTTTTTAAATTATCATATAAGACCAAAGGGAATTGTTTTATTTTTTGTGCTCGCTGTAATATTACGATGTCAACATTGCTAGTTTCATGTTTTTCTAGTTCGAGTTCGCGTCGCGCCGTTTATCGAATACCGATCTAAATGGTATGGTTGGCGTATTACTGAAAATGATACTAACGCTATCTATTGTGATTTGTGAATATTATGATGTTTACAAATTAAATAATAGTTGTAGTATAGCAATATGCATTATTTCTAAACCCTACGAAGCTTAAATTTTATTGCCGTTGCATCATTTAAGTTAAAATCAAAACGTAAAATGGCTAAGATTTTTTAAATTTTCAGTATAATCAAAGACTAGTATTTATAATACATTTTATTGAGCTGGATGGCGACATCTACTGTGTAATTGTTGAATCATTTTCTTCAAGTCACGTACGTAGTCTTAGTCAAAAATGTTAGATGGCGCTGCTCGTACATAAAACTTTTCATGTATTTATTGGCTATAATTAAAGTATATTACTGCATAATTATTTCATTATTATATTGGTTTTCTATTTTCTTACAACTTTAAAATTTGACTTGTTAGAAGTGCTTGATAGCATCACTAAGTGCAATTATTCTTTAGTGACACCTCTTCACGAAATTATAAAAAAGGTGAAACATTTATATGCAGCTATATATTTTTTTAATCAAATTCAAATTTATTCACAAGAATTTTAAAAACGATCACTGATTGTTATTGCCCTAAACTCATCATGTAGTTTCGTATTTAAATAAATCCGTATAATTTTTAAATATTATGCAGGTACAAATTTAAATATTTAGTATCACCATAAAAACATTATGTAACCATTGTCAATCAGTACCGTGTCATCTACGTTGCTAATACGTTATCAGTCAAATGAAAACAAAAAATTGAATTATAGGTATGATTGAAAATTTTATTTCATAAGTTATTTTATGTAAATAAAGACAATTTGAAATCAAAAGGCTATTATTACCAGTAATGACTTAATCGTTCAGAGATCGCATCGTAGGGGTTAAGCTGTAAACATGAATTCAACATTAGCTTTTGGTGTACAAAGCTTCGTTACCCTAAAATTAATAATCTGTTGCCTAGCAAAACTACTTGTTTTTTTAACAACGACAGCCTAGAAGATTTTTGCGTGGGATCTTCTTTTGTCATGTTGTTGTTTTTATTTTAATTCATTAACATAGGTTCTTTAAATATTTAATTTATTTATTTAAATATTTTAAATAAGTATACATTACGGTAATGTTTTGACTTAATGTGGGTAAAGCCAATCAGAATGTTACCTTACCACTCGGCTGTAATGTGGTATTCATTAGTAAACTTCGATAATTTTTTCTCTGATTTGTATTTGAATGTGTAATTCTGCACACACATTAATTAAATGAAATTGATTTATAGATTTCAAGGAATTAGCATAACGTTAAATAGTAAAATATTGTGAAAATAGTCACGTGTACCTACATCGCATGCGTGTAACGCGAAGATAAATCCTTCCACAAACGCACAATGGTTTCGATTAATTTAAACAACAAAACCATTTCTCTTTTTTATGATATACTAAGTTCGATATATTAGGCATGTAGAATTGATACTATCTCGCGCTTTCGCCACGGTTTTTACCAAGTTTTATCAAGTACCCTAAGTTTCATCTAAAGAAATATTTACATGAATATGTTTTAAAACTTTTGTTTCTGATAATGTTTCGAACCACGTTCCTATAATGCCGGCCATACACGCTACAGTCTGCCAGAGAGCTCTACCTTTGTAGGCGTGCCTGCTCAGACGATCGGCGCAAGATCGAAAATAATTATTTTTTGAGTGAAATCATACGATGAACGTGTACGTGTGTAAGTGTCCCCCGATCGCATGCGCATGTCTCGTTATTTGTTTTCTAGTCTCTGTCTAGAGTGATTGCGATCGCACCGTGAAGCCGCGTGATAAATATGGCACCACCAGATCTAAGTAACAAAGTTTCTGGAAGAATTGTTTTAAATATGTTAAGGGTATATCCATACATAAGTGATAAATTATTTGCAAAGAAATTGTTTTGCCTTTAGTTATGTAACGATCGTTAAAAAGGAAACACATTCTTTTACAGTTTTCGCTAAAGTACAGGCTTTCTACACAATATATTCTAAAAAGTATTTTTTATTAGCCTTGTAATGAAATTGCTGCGTCCGTACATCCGTCGACGATCATATTCGTCATTGTACACTTTTCACTTTCATGCGGGATTTAATGCAAGGGTAACAACAAAGAAAATTTACGATATTTATGGGAATGCATTCAAGGTCAACAAGTATCAAGGTTGTTCAGAAGGTTTGCTGCTGGTGATTAGGATCTATCTGACAGACCTCAAAGAGGACAACCAGTTGAATTTGATAATGACACCGTAAAATCTCTAGTGAAAGCTGATTCAAATTTAAGTGCACAAGAGGTATCGAGAAGCTTTGGGTCCATATGATCAACTATACAAAGACGGAATATGGGTACAGCATCAATTATCTGAGACCAACAAGAATATTCGTCGATTAACTTGCTATTTATATTTTGTAGTGATTCATTTCTTAACAGAATTGTTACCCGAAATGAACAGTTGATTCTTTATGATAACATGAAGCGGTCCAAACAATGGTTTTTCGTAAGGTCAAACCGCAGTGTCGACCCCTAAACCTAGTTTATCACTTAACATCATATTTGACTTCACGAACCCTGGATTTCTAAAACAGCAAGAATTAAAATTTGCAGTAAAGATGACAAACTGTTCTAACAATAAATTAAGAAATAAAAACCTGAATTTACATAGTACAAAGTTTGTTTTAGAATTTTTTAAAATTGATTACTTATAGGTATCCTTAATACCTAATAAAAATCATCCATGTCTTTGAAAAATAAAAAAGCTTATAGGAAAATTTAAATAAATTGAACCAAATGTCAAAAAAGTAATAGTTGTGACAAAAATCAATAATTTAAAAAGCAGTGCTGGGAAGAATCTCTCTCCGCCATACCGAACCGTCCCATAAACGCTACGACATGCGTTTGACATGTGCAGGTAAACCTTTCCGGTAGATCGTAGCGTGTATGGCTGTCTTAATTTAAAAACGTGGTATAATATTTCAGTTTGATATATTATTAGAACCATAGAGTAATAAAGTCCGCTCACTCTAACACGCCGAGTTCATAATTCTATGATTAGAACAGATGAGATTTAAAACATGTTTTTACATTAATATTTTGGCAGTAAAAACGCAGAATTTTCGCAACTAAAAGTTAATAGTTTTCTTAACTTTTTAACTTAACGGACACTCGGGCCTATGGCCTAATGGCCTACCACCATTTGTGAACAACTAGTGTATAACGAACACTTTCATATATAGTGAAAAAAATTGTTTCGGTACCTCGTTTATTTCAATCTGCCAATGTATATCCAATTTCTTAATAGTTTACACCACGGATTCTACAAGTTGGTGACTTTTGAATAGATATTCGTATCTCAAGTTTCACCATTGATCCTGCAGTACATTTTTTTTTGTATTTGTTAATATTAGGTCCTTACATATGAAATTGGCGATTTGTTGAACTGGCCACTTTGATCTCAAATATTTGGCGTTTGGTTAGGAATTCCAAATTCAAACTTAGGCTTGTGTATTTGTGTTTCAAATTTAGTGATTCATTTGTTTTCGCACCATTTGATATTTCTTTGACATCGTTCTTTTCACTAAATGGAAACTTAAAATATCGTGTTATTTACGAATATGAATTCCACCGTGGTATAAGCGCTGCAGAAACAGCTCGTTTGATTAATTATGTGTATGGGGAAGCTACTGTACTGGTTTCAACGTTTTCGTTCTGGAAATGTTGACCCACGAAGCAACCCCCGTGGACTGCTGGAGACTCTAGTTGATAATAAAGAATTAAAGGTGATCGTGGAAGCGGATCCATCGCAAACCACGTCAGAGTTAGCGGCAGGCTTGGTGTGAGTGGTAAAACAATTTAAATTTTATTTCAAACATATTGGAAAAGTGAAAAAGCTCCAAAAATGGGTACCGCATGAATTGACTGAAGCACATCAATAAATACTCATTGAGTGTTGCGTTACATTACTCAACCGTCACAATAACGAGGGAAGTTTGAATCGTACTGTTACTTATGACGAAAAATGGATTCTTTACGATAATTGGAAATGTTCATCACAGTGTCAACATCCAATAAAACCAGCCAAATCCTGTCTCAAAAGCAAAATCAAAATAAAAACAATCTTTATTTAATTTAGGCCCTAAGAAGGCACTTATGAAGCGACTCAAGCGAAAGTTGACTCAGAAAAAGGTACTGGTGAGTGTTTGGTGGACCAGTGCTCGTGTCATACACTACAGCTTCCTAAAATCGGGCCAGACGATAACGGCTGATCTGTATTGTCTACAATTCGCAAACCATGATGGAAGAGCTAGCCGTTAAACAAACGAGACAGGTCAATCTCTCTAGCCTACAACTGCTTCAAGACAACGCTAGACCCCATAATTCTTCACGACAGACGTTCGCTTAATGAGAGGAACTGCGGTTGGAATGTTTCCGACATCCACCATACTCCTCGGAACTTGCTCCAACAGATTACAAATTTTTTCGGTATTTGGGCAATTTCTCGCAAGGAAAAAAATCAATTCCGATGAGGCTGTCCAAACCGTCTTCAAAGATTTTAATTGATTCTCACTCCTACAATTTTTTATGCAATGGAAGCCATGAACTACCTATAAAATGGCGAAAGTGCATATATAATAATGGTGTATACTTCGATTGCTTAAATGTATAATTTCATAATATTTTTTCCTTTTAACTTTTTCCATATAAAACGCTAATTTCATATTTAAGGACCTATTACTACAACTAAATAAATATGAGTATGTAAGTTATGTTACCGAGTTAGAGTACGACAAAAAATTGTATATATTAAGTAATCCTGTCTTACGTGTGCTTACTGAAGTGTTTAATTTCTTGAAAGTTACTTATAACTAACTTATTCCATGGTATATTGAACATGTCTTAAAGTTTGAAAAAAAAAACGATATAATGCTACTTATTTGCAGAGGACATATCATAATATATATTAAAAGTGAATGTATCTTTGAGTACGTTTCAAACAATTCTGGAGGTATAATAACCCTACATAAAATTTGAAATCGTCCGTGGATCGATGATCTCGTTAATGTAAATTCGATACGTTGCATAATGTGATATATCGATTAATGGTTGTTTAACATGCATTCCTATACATTTTCATGATTAAAATTTATTTTTTATCATGACAATGTCAATTTATCTACACTACTATTGTAAAGAGATTTACTTATTGGCTGAGGATAATAAACATATTTTTGAATAGGATCAGTAGTTCTCTGCGATTTCTTTCTATAAACATATTCTCAAACTTAGATTAATTGAATTAGAATAATGATTGTGTTCTCGAATATTCACATATTCATCGATTCAGTTAAGTAATACCACGAAGCGGTTTATTATAAAGCATAATAGAGAACCACTAACTTTAAATTTAGTTTCTCTTGTTGTGTATTGTGTAACTGTTTCTTTTTTAGGGTTCATATTAGAATTATAAATTCGAAGACAACAATGTAGCGTATAACGAATAATTAATTATTCCATGTTTAACATATATAGCAACTGCCTGGTACTTCGTAGGTACTTAAATCTTAATAACAATAAAATATAGTATTTTATGTCACTCGGGAATAATTTATCTTCATATAAGTGACAGAATTTTGAGAATCGGATCAGTGTTTCGGATTTAATCTCCACGTATATATCCATAACTTTACCTCTTTATATTATCAGTATAGATGGCGTTAGTATTGACACAAAAACGAATTTTTAAATTTGTTCTCCACTGGTGTATCAATATTTTCTGCCTGTACTGTAGGTTATAGTTGATTTGGCTTTCAAAACCGTTATGAATATTTACAAAGTGAAGAATAGTGTATCCATTTTAATAGTGTTACTTTCATTGTATTTGTGAGGGAGAATGTTGCTATGTTTTTTTTTTCGTACAAAGACTCATGTAGGTTCTTGCTGGTACGTGAGCACGTCGCTCTAATTAATCTCGTTAGTTAAAAGAATAGTGAAAGTCAACAGCGCTTCATCTTCATGCTCATTAAAGTACGGGACAAGTTATAACTTAGAGTTATTTAATGTTTACCTTTTGTAAAGATAATTTTTTAACTGTATCCTTGTTCTGAGTATTTCTTTTTGTGTTAACTTTTTTTACTAGTTTTGTGTATAATTTTCAAAATTGCAAATAATTTTACATTGTTTTTCTCAATATAATTTATGTAACTCATGAACGCTGAAATAATGAAAATTATTATTAGCTATTTGAAAATTGCAGAACAACTTCTGCGGGGCCAAGTAGTAATGTTTGTACATATAAGAATGTAATAATATGTTATCAAATTGGAAATAATTAACTTATAACCTTGATTCATTTGATGTAAGCAAGCGTTTCTAACGTCATAAAATGTATATAGGACCAAAATTGCGGAGTAATTTTGAAGATATTTCTTTTACTAAATTATAATTGTATATGATGTACCTACATTATGCTGCATGCATTTATGTACACATTTATTACTGAACATTGTGATGAGTCGTTTATTTAAAAATAATTATGCCAAACTTATAATATATGCACATGAATTTTTAATAAATAATTAACTAGTTATATTGCTTATGTAAATATAAGCCTATAAATATTGAAAAACTTTTTTCGATGGGATCTGTTGTTATTCTGTAATCACTATTATATAATTTTGGTAAATATAATGATTAAAATGATTTATGATTTGTCTCATACATATTTATGAAAGTATAATTTTACTTTTTATATTACTATTTTTAATTATTGATAAAATATTAAGTAAATTTATCATTAATTTAAGTTAGGTAAGAAGAGAAGACATTTTGTTGTTACCATTAAAATATTATGATATATTTGTTAACTTTATGAGCGCGTTGATATCTAAATATCTTAAAATTGAGGGATGAATTATACATTACAAGAAAGTTTGAGTATAATACTTTGTTTCTAATTTAGTGTTTTATTACTTAATTATTTAAATTAATAAATAAAAATACACATTAGGCTAAGGATAGTACCGAGATACTTCCAAAGCTATATAAATTTCGTGAATAATAATATAATTTCTATGTGTACAAAAAATTAAAGCTTACAATGGCACAACGATGGGCAATAATCAATTTAAAAGAAATAGTTAACAATTACATAACTTTCTGAAAAGTCAATGTAATTATTTTCCACCAGGGCTTTATTTTTTCAAGTGTTTAGAAAACAGCATTATCTTTAATTTATTATCATAATTATTAAATTAATGTTTATTAGTATAAAAAATATTTTATGTTGTATTTATACGCTCTTGAGCAGCGGTGCGCCCATGCTGTTACGACCATGCGGGTTCCTATTTTCAGAGTTAATTTACAATTCTTAATAATAATAGTTCGGGAGCTCAAACTGTTTATTGTATTCTCCTCTTTAGAATATTTTCTTTTAATTTCTTAATTATTAGCGACAAACTAAATGCCTTACTTTTTTCATCTTAATTTGTTAATAACAATTACATTTTTTATGTGATGTAAAATCATTGAAATACCTTTTTCTAGTCGTCATTCCGAATCCAATAAACTATCACTGATATTTTTAGGAGCTTTATCAAGAATTAACACCAGTTTGAACTTGTTGACTAGACTATAATATGAGTAAATGTAAAGAGATGTTATGTATTGTAAATATTTGATCTCGCTCTTTCAGTTAATTTTAAAAATAGTAATTTAAACTTTAATTCATAAAATAAGTGGCTAAATTGATCGTCTCTTTTGTATAATCGTAATTTGGTATCTTTGCAAATGATTATATTTTAGTTTATTTCTAAATAGACTCGGAATATTTAAATATCAATCTATATTGAAGGCTGCTCTTTAACAATCTCTTGATTAATTTAATTATTCATCTAAGTGTATTTATATTGTGATATTGGCTGTTATAAATGTTATAATACGATTGTAATTATATTCAAGGTATTTACAAGATCAGCTGCTGCATAGCGGTATATTTGCAGTATATATATGAAAATATGTAAGAAAATACATAAAAATTATTGCACTATTTATACTCGTTGGAAGGTTATGTTTTTTAGGGTTCAGTGACACATAATGAAAAAAAAAACGGATCTTTTATAGGATCACTTTAATGTCCTCCTGTAGTTTTCACTAATGTGGCTAATATCGTACATTTTTGTTATTTATGAGATGATTTATGGTTCCAATAAATTATTATTATTATTATTATGTCTGGCTGGCAAGCTGGCCGTGTGTCAAAAAACCTTTTTCTCGAATACGACTTGAGCTATAAAGTGAAATTAATATCATATACTAATAAAGCTTATGGACTCATGCTACAGTAAAAAAAAAAAACAATTTTCAATGTGGACGCAATAAAGAGATACGGCCCTTTATAGTTAAAATAACGCTCACGAACCGATTATCAAAACTTATAGGATACATCCCGCAGACCTACAGTCTTGACATTTGACACTAAGAGAGTTCTTTTAATAAAATTTTAGGAATAAATCTAAAAGTAAGTAATTTTCAATCCCTTCTGAAGTTATAGTGTAACAAAACTGTAATTATTCTCTCGAAAAGGACTTGACAACTATAAAGTTGTATATAGTTAATAAGACATATGACTTCAAGCTGTTGTAAAATAAAAATCAAGTCTGTAAGTTAACACAATAAAAAAATAAAGCCCTTTATAATAAAAGTTTAAAAGTCGCACTCAGTGACCAATTATCAAAACCAATTGGGTACCTACTTCCCGCAGACTTACAGTACTGATATTTGGCACTAAGAGAGGTCTTTTAATAAAAGATAAGGGGATAATCATAAAATAAGAAATTCCTAATTCAGTGTGAAATTATAATGCAACAAACTTATAATAAATCTTATTTGTTTTCTCGAAAGGGGCTTAAGGTATACAATAGAAATCGATACCAAATACTAAGATTTATGACATTAAACTGTTGTAGACAATTCAAGTTTCTAGTTTAATACAATAAAGATCACAGGTTCATAAAAAAGTCTAAAAGTCACATTCACTGACCGATTGTCAAATATAATCTATGTATATAAGTTTTTTTTGTAAAAACATCTATAAAACAATAATAAATAATCATCAAGTGGCTCTTAAGTTATAAGCGCACTAACAGACGGACAGACTGAGATAGAAATATAAGGATAGTATATATACAATATTTACGGTAAGTAAAGTAATCAGTTCGGAGCCTTCAGAACACTCGCTACTAGTCCGATTTATTACCTTGTAGCATCCACCTAACATCTAATTTAATTGGAATAGTATGTTAATATTAGGTCCTTACATATGAAATTAGCGTTTTGTCGTACTGACCACTTACATCTGAAATATTTCCTCTTTGGTTAAAAATTCCAAATTCAAATTTATAAATTTAATTAGCTGGTACATTTGAGTTTTGAAAACAGTCATTCATTTGTTTTTCCTCATTATTTTTTTCTTTGGCGTCGCTTATTACCGCACAATGGAAAACATGAAATATCGGTATATTTACGAGTACGAGTTCTACCGTGGCACCAGTGCTGCAGAAACAGCTCGAAGGATTAAAGATGTTTACGGCGCTGGTATCGCAAAATAAAGCACGGTACGTTTTTGGTTTCAACGTTTTCGTTCTGGAAATTTCGACCTTCAGAACCAACCCCGTGGACGGCCGGAGACTAAAGTGGAAAATGAAGAATTAAAGGCTATTGTGGAAGCGGATCCATAACAAAGCACTTCAGAGATAGCTGCAGGCTTCGGGGTAAGTGATAAAACTGTATTAATCCACTTGAAGCAAATCGGGAAATATTTGAAATCGAATCAATACTTGTGATGAAAAGTAAATACTGTACGATAATCGGAAGCGCTCGTCGCAATGGCTGAACCCTGGATACCCAGCCAAATCCTATCCTAAACGAAAATTGACTCAGAAAAAGTTACTTGTGAGTGTTTGGTGGACTAGCGCCGGTGTCGATCACTACAGCTTTCTAAAATCTGGCCAAACGATTACGGCAGATATATAGTGTCAGCAACTGCAAACCATGAAGGAAGAACTATCTGATAAACAACCGAGATTGGTCAATCGCTCTAGGCCACTGCTGCTTCACGACAACGCAAGACACACACTGTACTACAAACAACCACTAAGTTAAATGAGCTACAATTGGAATGTCTGCGACATCCACCGTACTCCCCGGACTTTGCTCCAACAGATTACCATTTTTTCGGGAATTTGGACAACTTCTTACAAGGAAAAAAATTCAACTCCGATGCGGCAGTCCAAACCGCCTTCAGCGAGTTTGTTGTTTCTTCGCCCTCATGGTTTTTTAGTAAAAGGATCAATGAAATACCTATGAGATGGCAAAAGTGCATAGATAAGAACGGTGCATACTTTGATTAATTAAATATATTTTACAAAAAAAAACATGACTTTATATTCCTCCCGTACAAAACGCCAATTTCATATGTAAGGACCTAATATAAGAAATTACATACGTCATCTTTAACGGCTTCTAGTAAAGTTCATGCAATCGGTAAATACTGCTGAACAATTACAAGCGAGAGAATGCCTAGGACTCGTTTCGGATAGAATTGTACGTACCTACGTCATATGCATAGGGAAAAATCTGTTATAGTAATTTGGTACGGCGCGTTACGTTTATCCAAGCAGCCGTCAATGGAGATTGCGAATTTATGCGTATTTTGGTGGTCGCCGTTCTGTTTAGATTATATTTTTAAAAAAGCATTTTACTTCTTGTATTTTTTTTATTTGTATTGTGATATATCCACATTATACCTCGGGGCGCAGTTGTGGTAACTCCTAATATTGAACCAAGAGGTTGGAGGTTCAAACCCTGCGCATGACTGACTTTTGTCTGATGAGTATAATTTTATTGTCAGTTGTGTGTTTGGGATTTAAACATTTGTATGTGTATAGCATATCAACTGTTTAGTTACCGTAATAGCTTTGCTTAGCTTAGAATAAAATGGTCTTGTGTGAAAAAATAAAATAAAAAAATAAAATTATTATAAAGTGATCACTTGGTCGTTGAGATTTATAAGTTGTTTTCCAGAAGACGCGTTGTCTTACATTTCACTTAAGTTCAAATCTATCTAACGATATCACATTAACTAAATATAGAATAATAGTCTGCAATTGGCTAGATGTTTATGTCCGTATATTGTAAAAAATTGCGTTTTCCAGTTTCACGTAAATGTAAAATTATTGAGACATATTATGAATCAGTTCTGTAATAATAGGTTTTGACATCAAAGTTTCTTTAAAATTTACATTATAAAAAGTTAACAACAACAAAGAATACCGTTGCAAACATCATTCTATAAAGTAAAATGTTGCCTTTGATATTTATAACGTAAATAAAACTTTATTATCCCAAATTTCTTATGTAATGCGAGCCAATGAGCAGTAAAAATACTAAAATATGTATGTCGCAACAGAAACATATCCGTATACGTGTAATAGTTGTCGGATTAAAGTAATATTAGTAGTGTTTGTAGAAATAAATGTTTGCCTGTGTAAATACGTCTAGTATTGTGTGACTTTTTAAGCCAAAAGGAGGGTTCTTGCATATTTTTAAATTATCTGTCATGATTTATCAAATCGTCAGATCACCGTTAGAAGCGTCTTTTTTTTTGACTGACTATACTGTTATCCTTAGGGGCGCTGAAGCCTCTGGCGGTTTATACAGCTTCACCGTGACTTGTAGAATCATCTTTATCGTCCACTGGTTATAGGCTGTGTGACGTGAAAATGAATCCAATATGGCACCCTCTAGAGGTATAAAGTCCTGTATTAAAAGAAAATTTGTCTGTCACGGATGTTCGGCAGATGTGAAACATTTTAAAAAATACACGGGGTGCTCCAAACCAAAAGAAAGGTACTGTGAAAAAGTTTATTTTACAAATTCAAATGATACTGACTGTGACGTTTTTATAGCTATACCCATGATGATCACGATCCAGTCCTGTACAGATCCTACTAACTCGGAATACAGTGTGCCGCTGTGGCGGGTATTATATTAGTTGCGATCATAGTTACCGTGCCATACCACCCAATCAGCTTTCTGACAACGTCAAATATTACGCAGCTTAATTTGTTTAGGTTGATGGCAGATAGTAGAAACAAGAGTGAGGGCCCTAGCGGCTGATGGAAGTTATCGTTACGTTGTTACAGATGTAACGAAATTTTTCGGCGTTTCAAACTGTCAATAAGTTATATGCTTGTGTGGCGATTAGTCTCGTGCCTTGCTTCGGAAATATAGATAGATGCCTTTCTCTAACGGTGGAACATTTACAGCCTGCTATTAATGTTATAATAAACTCTTTTTGCAAAAAAAAAAACGGGCACTTTAGATTTTTTTATCTACTTAAATGAATATTATAAGAAAGAGGTTTTATTAATTTGACGATGTATTCATGGTATGTCATATTAGTTCAAGCATCCTGGCATGACACCTATATTTTAAATTAACAAAAGAAAAATAATGTTTATTGTAAAGTTGCTTTACTAATGGCGCGAATTGCTGAAACTGTTTTTTTACTGATTACTAAAATTTTAAAACTTTTTGGATATTTTCTGCAAATTAAACAATTTAATCATTTTTTTACATTAAATACCACTTTCTGATATGAATGGTAAAGCGATAAGGGCCGGTAAAATTATAGCTCTACTTGAAGAAAGTTGTTGGCAAACTTATATGTCTCAGCGGCTAAGTGTGAGTCATTCAACTGTCCAAAGGACTTGACAACGGTGTCAAGAAACCGGTTCGGTCAAAAGAAGACCAGGTTCAAGAAAAAAAAACTATACACAGAACCACGAGATGACCGTTTTTTGGTGAGTCAGGCGTCGAGGAATCGTTAGGCGTTAAGTGTGGACCTAAAGAAGAGCCTTGAAGAAGAAAGAGGAGTAGAAGTTAGTTTGTGGACGGTTAGGACCCCTCTTTTGGCTGCCAATATCAGCAGTTACCGTCCGGCCCGGGGTCCTAAATTACTCCGCGAGCACTATGTTGCCTGAAACTGTGCTTCATGACACTGGAGGACTGGAACAAAGTATTGTTTTCTGATGAAGCTAGAATCTTTTTGTGTGGAGAACCGACGTCGGTGAGTACTGCGAAGAGCACGGAAAAGCTATTCGGAAGTGTGATTCGAAGACATCACAACATATGGCGCAGGCTCCGTTATGTTTTGGGCAGCAATTAATTCAAGCGAGCATACGATTAGTTTTCACAGAAAATGGACCTTTAAATGCACACCGGTTTATAACGGTAGTTCTAATTCCACATGCACAGCCTACATTGAAGATTCCATTCTTATGGGCGACAATGCTCGCCCTCACCTTTCTAGCGACGAGGAAGCGTACATGCAAGAAGTTGGGATTTGTCGTTAAGATTGGCCAGCTTGAAGTCCTGACCTTAATCCAATTGAGCATATCTCCGAAGTTCTAAAGAGATAGATAAAATTAGTACAATCTGCTCCACAGATCATCGGGGAGCTAAAAAGAGTAATTGAAGAAAAATGAGAACGTATTCCTCAAAAAGATATTAAAAATTTCGTGGAAAGTATGCCCAGAAAGATTCAAGGCTTGATTTTGGAAAGAGACGTTATTAGGTATCTATATTTGTAAATTTATTTAATAAAAAAAAAATTATTTTTTATTGCTGACAAGTCTTATTGTTGCACGTGTACATCGGTTTTATAGAAATTCATCCAAAATTAATGAAAAATTGTCAGAATTCACTTCACGCATATTAATTTAGACGATTATAATTACAGACTACGTCAAACAATTAAATTCAAATTAATTAACTGTAATCGACCTTAGAACGTAAATTTCCTTAGGTGCCCTTTCTTTGCAAAGTAGTGTAGTTAAAAGATAAGTAGGTAGTTATAATTTTTAATAGTCACATTTTTTGTGCAGAGACTCTTAAGTAATTATGTGTTTTAAATATGGGCTCAGGACCTGGCTTGCTCGTAATTTCATCTAGATTTTTGGAATTATTTTTATTTAGGCGCGTTATCAAAATATGATGGGAGAGAATTTTTACCCATTGTAACAAACTCTACACTGTGAAGTTGCTTGCTAAACATCTAGAAGATAGTCACACTCGATGTTATTCGCCAGTGAAGCTTGCGGTAGACATTTCGGATATCACTAGTAAGAATAGTGCTGCTAACTATGATCAGTTTGTTATAAATGATGTTGATGATGAAATGTTGTCAGTCGGTGCATGCTAAACCTTTTGTTTTATTGTGGTGAAGATAGTTACATTCGATGTTATTTAAAAACGTGCTATGTTAGTATCATCTAGAAATAAATTACATAATGTTATGGGCTTAAAGTATGAACATGGCGATTTTTAATATTGAATAGTATGAATATCGATATATTTCATTCTACTTAAAATTTGCAAAGTCTTATGAATTTTATAATATAGCTATGACTTTTTTTATCAGTTGCTTATTTGTCCCTCCTTCTTATTTGTCTTTGATATCGCTGTTTCTGTGACCATGGAAAAATATAAATTTTAACATTATTTTCGAATAAGAGTTCCGTCGTTGCACAAACGCAGCATAGACGGCAGGCAATATCAACGACGTGTATGGACTAGGTACGCTTTTGGTTTAATCACTTCTGTTTTGAAAATTTTGATGTCCATATTGAGTCCCGTGACCAACTGGTACAGAAAGTCGATAACAAGGAATTGAAAGCCGTAAGTGATAAAACGATACTGCTTCGTTTATGTCGAATTGGTCGCCTAATTTAACCCCACTTTGATTATTTCTTGTAGGGGTATCTATCTTACAGATGAAATATACAAAGCCAGCTACGACACCGTTGAAGGTCTAATAACAGCTGTAGACAAAGCAAATTCAACACTTGAAAATACAAAATGAAGTAACAAAATCGTTACCTAAAAGAGTTGAATATTATTGTAATAATGGATGTTATTATAAACAATTCAAAACAAAATAATTAAATACAGCATTTTCTTTTAACTTTCAATACAGGGTTTCCTAGCAATATGTCTTCCATTAAAACATACACTATCAATTATTGTAATAAAATTAACATTAGTTTTTTTAAGAAAAAAGTGTTTGGTTCGGTTACTGAATCATCTAGAAGTTAAAAAAAAAAATTAATGCAGCTTTTTCTCGTCATTAAAATCGATGTCATGGTTCTTTAGAAGATATTTCTCTGTCTATATTATAGTTTCAGAGTTCCCCTCACTGACCTACCTGAATGTTAACAAACTGACCTGTATACTTAAAAAAAAAAAAATATAAAAAAAACCATCTGTTTATTACCAAAAATAGCACAAAAAAAAATTACACGTATCCTTAACTCTAATCTTAACTAAAAAGATTTTATAGAAAAGGAGTTATACTACCTACTTAAATAACTAAATGGTTTTAATTAACCTTTAAAAAATATCGCTTGAGTATATTTTTGATTTGGCTTCTATTTTTGTTTTCAAGCTTGTCGACTATAGCTTTAGGTTTATGTTTGTTTCTATATAAAACGGACATTTCATACTTTAACCCCTATCATGTTGAAATAAATATTTTTATGTTATTATTATATTCTGTTCTTTTATTATTTTATTTCAATAAATTAATTTCGTGTGAATTAAAAATAATTTTGATCATATCAAAGAAATAGGTACAACTTCTAACGCACATACATAAATACACAGACCATTTGAATTGAGAATTTGTATTGAGTAATGTGTAATTATTCAAAACATTAAATAAATATATAGATACATTCTACTTATTACATCTTTGTGTTTTAATAATCTATTAAAGTTACTGCCACTTTAATGCAACTCGTTGTGTATTATTTTGTACCCATATTGACTCATCTTACTCAGTATTTGCTACGGAAAGTGAAATTGTTATAACTTAGGCGTGAATACGAAGTTAACATTATGTAATTTATGTAACTTATGCAACAATTACATTCGATTACAACTTTATTTTTTATGCCCTTTGTTAAAAGCGCACTATTATATTAAAGTAGGGCATCAACTACTTAGATAGGTAATTATTATTGTGTTGCTTTTTGTTTGACTTTTAACTATGTTTAGAGACATAACAAATATTATGTGTTACGATTTTTACATAGTTTTATGGTTATTAAATCGGCCTTTATAATGTTATTGAAGTGAAAAAACCTGAGCATATAATGTGTGATTTTGTTGTTGTTGGCCATTGTACAAAGTTTGTTTGATGGATTGTTTTTGAATTATATTAATTTAGCAGTTACAAGCAGTTCTGTAATCAAGTTGAATATAATTATACCATGACTTAAATCAAAATGAATATAAATATAAAACAATTTAGACCATAATAACAAGGCACTTATGAACATTAAAACTCTACTATCGGTTCGGAAAACATGACAGTCATAGGAGAAGAGCCGGCAAAAACTCGATCGGGTTTAACATTTGTTAATAATGTAGTGAATGCATAGAGAGGAAGTCACTTCTAGACATCACTATCATTCACATAATGATCAAACTTATAATAACCTTTTCGCAGTAAAACCTGCTTGACATGGATGGTCCTTGAACTTATTAGCACGCCGTAACGTGCTTCGCGATTTTATTATAGAACTTAATACTATTACCTAAAAATTGTTAAAAACATAAAAACCATGTAATAAGATAGAAATAAACTCTATTTAAATAATACTTTCATGAAAATAAAACATTAATACGGGCAAGACAAACAGAATTCTTCGTTTGAATATTACTTACCTCAATAATTTTAACACTCAATCAATTCATATTAGCTTATAATCGGATATAAAATTTCTGTTATGTAACATATTATGAATATATAAACTCCATTATTTTTCTAAACATTTAAATGCACCACTAATGTGTGTATTAATTTCATCAGAATAATCAGTAAAATATCGCTTTTAGCCCAATGGCTTTTTCAAATTAGAGCAGCTGTGATGTTTAAGCTTATTTCTGTTATCATTCAAGCAATATTTTGCTTAATATGGAGGACTACTTATTTAGCGTTTTTTTTTTATAATAGAAGCGTCGACTAATAGTTATGCAGATTATACTTTTTGACTATTAAGGTATTGCCTATTTTTTATGACGTGTGTGTGGACAACAGAACTGTCTTTGATATCATAATCTGGGTAATATTATACGATTATTATACTTTTAATCGATAGATTTTATAGTATTGTTTGATATTCGCGCGATTTGCATTCAGTATTCCGAGAGCTGTTCTTGCTTAGCCTATTAGATAGAGTAGATCATTGTAGAGTTAGTGTGTTGCTATTTTCAACTACAATATTATTGTTTAATATTTCGTGAGATTATAGTCGTTTACTAGCTTAGAAAAACAATAAGTATATATGAAGTAAAATGTAATCGTTTCTGTAAGTACCAAAACAAAATGTTGAAATCATGTAAATAATTTATTGGAAACTCAAGTTAAAAATAAATTTGTAGCTACCAATAATGTATGTATTAAAATAACGCATCACCTAAAGTTTAAGCAGTTTAAATTTATGGACAGATGAAAAATAAAGTATTCGAATATAAAAATAAATAAAAAAACTGTTTCTGAAATACTATACTAGATAGATCACAGGTTTTCTTTACTAAAACCGTTTTATTTTACACTACACAAAACTGTAAAGTCGTAAAAACTATTAAGTATAGTAATTAGTCAAACATCATTATCACTTTATATTTAAGAATCAAACAAAACATTATTAAACACATCACACCACATTATCAACCAAATTTGGAAAAATATCTTCAAACTCTATAAGGCGTTGCTAAATAGTTTAACCGAGTCCAAATAAAGTCTATATGACGATTTTGAACTTTAATTAATACTAGAAACAGTGATTATATTACAAATTAGATGCATAGCATAAATAAAAAGATGGGTGATAAATACGAGAGTGTCTAAAATCATTATGTGGAAAAACAAATTACCATTATACAGCCATCTTGTGGGGTATTGAAGAAAGTGGTTGTGATTGTAATTGTTTCTGTCTCTTGACAGTACATAAGAACTAAAAGTCCTGAGTAAAATTATTTGCAAATATTGCATATTCCATTGGATATATATAAAAACAGATAATGCACTTCGAAAAGTGCCAGTCGTTGAAGTCTTTTAGTTGTTAAAGATTAAAACAAAAGAAAATCGAAATATTAAAGACACTGTTATAGAAATAATTAATTACTTACCAAATTATCGTGAACGATGACGTATTTGATGAGATGATATCCTTATTTAGACCGCTGTCAAAGAATCCACATGATTGTTTTCAATATATGAAAATTGAGAGTGCGTCGCGAGTGTCGTCCGTGCACGCTGTACCACCACTGCACTGTCTTTGCACCGATCTGTTGCTGTATCTCCTACCATTGCTTTCATATATGTCTTGTTACTTTACATGTATTGTTCTTAAGATGTCGATTAGAACTGTTCAGTTTAGTTAGGATATTAATTACTAATATTGCAAACATGGTTATTAGGCGAGAAACATTGATCCCAGGTAAGATTCTATATTTTTGAAACGAAACAGTAAGTATTATTCTCTTAATGCATTGTGAGTTTTTTAAATAATTTTGCATGCCAGTGCCGATTAATAAAGCTAAGTATATATTGATAAATTGTATTTTATGTATCTCTTAATTGTTGGTAAAATTCTATGTTCACTTATAAATTATTATTAACATATACAATAAATCTCGAAACCTAAGATTATTTGTGCAGAATTGTTGTTTCAGCCGGATATCGTACCATGCCCAATCCCTCACGTGGAAAGCAAAATTGCATTAGACGGAACTCTCATTATAAACATAAACGAATTCTTCAAGAGTTTCAGTTTTTTTTGTTTTTTTAAATTATAACTTATTTAGCATCTTTGATTTGAAATTCGAATAAACGAAAATTCGACACTAAAAAGAGATCGAATATATTATACAGTATTTCCTATTATCGCGATCTCCTCTTGGTACTTGTGTGTGCGTTTGGGAAAAGGCGTCGTTGCCAGTATTTTGTATTGTTCACGTGTATCGTTTATGTGAATATTTTTGTTTTCTGAAGGGCTCACTTGTACCACGTGTGAACTGCGCACAATATGTTTTTTTTTATTATTCACGTACCTACTGCATACTCTTGATTTTATAGAGCAAGGAAAATATTTGTAACTGAATCTAATAGAATGAACAGACTCCGTGTAACTAAAAACACAAAATCTAATACTTTTACTACTACTAATAAATATTAAACAATTATATTCAATCGGGTAATAATTTGATTTTGTTATTATATTTCGGAAATCTTAGCAGTTTTAATATTTAAATAAAGTAAATGATCAGTTTTATGCGAACCCTGTTACTTTAAGACAGAAATAGATACGGCAATGTTCAATGATTAATATTTTTCAAAAAGTTTCAATAATTACTTTAGTAGCTATTTTCTTGTATTGTTTCTTATTACTTCCAGGCAATTTATATTACGACTGCGATTTACAGACAAATCTCTTTTACGATACTTTGATAAACGTTCTTGCTAAATGGCATTTCGTACAATTCTATATCTAATTATGTACATAAAAATAAATGTTTGTTTGTACTCTATGCATTTCTAAACCATTCATCCGATTGCGGTGATCTTTGTTATGTTTCTCCGTGACTGATGCTATTTTCATACTTTGATATACTCATTCGTAATCGTATCTATTGTAGTTATACCACACGTTCATCTTAATATTCGCATCTCTACCACAAGTATTCTTCTTTCATCATTTCATCTAACTTTAAAATTATTGGAATCATCAATTAAAAGTATAAATATAAATGAATTATTATTGATATATACAACATTATCTGAATCCGGGTGAGAATTATAGTTGCATGATGTATATCGTTTGTACACGTTTTTTATTATATTTTATTGCCTGACAATGACTTTACGATCGCGTGTCGACAATCATTATGTCTTGTCAATTCTTTCAATTGTGTGTGATATGATATTAACATCCAAATATTAAGAAATATGGACAATAACTCTTAATATTTTGTTAGTATTGAAAAATGTTCACTGATATCAACTATGATGTAATAATATAGAATCATTTATTTATAGTATTTATACATATACACTATACTTCTATTTCCTACGTGATTTAGATATAGATATATTATGGTTTAAATATTAGTAAATATTTTGATTAGCATATTTATTTACCTAATTTATAGGAATATCATATAAAATGTTATGTTAAAAATACAATTTATTTAATAAACAGTAAAAGAAAGAAAAAACGAATATTATCAATGGAGTTAAAAAACTTTTTTTAACAAAACAAAACAAATTTAATACAAGAAAATATTACAAAAGACTCCGCATAAGTTTTCTTGTCAAAGGAATCTTTGAAGAAGATATTTTGAATTTTGACAAGGTGCCTAGTATTGTATCGTTTCTTATTGGTAATGGATGAGTATTTTTGTGTTAAAGCGTTGTTTACGTCATGTAATTTGTGGAATAATGCAAATAGCAATTATGCTATGATTAATTGTATAGGCCCCACAGAAACTGTATAATTTAGAATTAGTCAGTATTACAAGCAGATTTACTTCATTCACTGTTACACTTTGCAAAATCTAGGGACCGGTTTGTATTAATTTGCCTGCTTTGACTAAAATAATTTTATTCATAAGAAAGTTTGATTCCCAGGTCGAGCAAAGTGTTATTAAGTTTTTGTATAAAATTTTCAGTAGTAACTCGGAGTTTGACTTTATGCCCGATTAATGGCAATAGGCTCGCCCCCTATTACATGGGACCTAAAAATGTACTCGACGAACTGTGGGTGTCTATTAGTATACCTCTACCTAACCCGTCAGTGAATATATTCGTGATGGTATTTATATATATACAGGGTGGAAAAGTATATTTAAAGATAGCAAATGAAACTCAAAGAAAACATTTTTTTTTTAAATTATTATAACAGTATTCACAGATTTTCTAAAAAAGCTTATCTGTGTACTGGGAATCAAACCAACTAAAAATACTAAAAACAAACATGAGAATGAAATCGATAGAGTCTATGATAAAGATAAAATGTCTTGAATGAACATTGTATCTTAAAATTACAGGAGACCATGAAATTTAGCAATTCGTATACAGTGAACTAACTTGAAAGCAAATTTATAAGATATAAATTAAAATAATTATTTTCATTCATTTTAACAAACTAACTGATAACTTGCTCGAAATAAGATCCATTATCCTGTATGCACAGATTATGACTGCATTGTATTCCATAATACACAAGTATGACTGGTGTTTAACACTTCAGCAGCTCAACAGCTTACTCGCTGTGGTTATTTTACGCACCTCTTGAGACTTCCACGTTTACCAAAAATTCTATAATTCGCAACAACATCAAACAGAGGTAGTGCATAGAGAAATTTATTTGAAGATGTCTCTCTCCTAGGGACAGTCCGAATGGTCAAACACCTTCTTCACCTTACAGAAGCTCGCAGTCAAATTATCCATTAGCAACGCGCTAGTGATACCATAGTATTGTAAGCATTCATAGGTTACGGTAACTTCTTACCATCAAGCAGAACGTATGCTTGTTGACCACCTTTGTTGTTTAAAAAAGAACAGGCAGTATTTGAAACTTTGTGATTTTAAAAACAATCTTCTAAGTCATCATAAATAAATGACTATGAAGCTTATCAAATGTGAATGCTTTTAATTAGCTATTATATTATTAATTTCATCAATTTTTTACTGACATATTAATCTTTGTTATTTGATTGACGAAGGCGTTGCTTTATGGAAATCCATCGTAAATAATTTATCTGGAATTTCTTAGCAACTTCCGCCTGCAACAATCAACAGCAGTTTTCGTATTCTTACAACTTAAAAACATATAATTAGTAAGACAATGATACTTACGATTATAGGAAGTAATAATAATCTTGCCAAATACTTTATGTAGAAATTATTTACTTGAGTTCATTGACTTAACAGATATTTCACACATTTTTCTTTTAATTTTGTTCCTACACTCATTGTTGAATTCTAAGAAAACTAAAATACCTTTTCCATTTATGAATTGTGAAATTTCATTGTATCTTTTAATTGTAAGACACAATGCTTATTCGAGAGGTTTTATCCATATCATAAGATACTATCTATTAGTGCAGCAATATAGTGTGTGTCGGTTTTTTGCATATTTTTGTTGGTTCGATTCCCGGTATAGGTAAGCTTTTTTAGAAAATTTGTGAATGCAGGTTATTGTTATTTCAAAATTAACAGAATGTTTCCTTTGAGTAAAATTTGATATCCTCATTATTTGACATAATTAATATAGTGTGTGTCGGTTTTGTGCATTTTTTTTTTTAGAAAATCTGTGAATGCAGGTTATTGTTATTTCAAAATTAACAGAATGTTTCCTTTGAGTAAAATTTGATATCCTCATTATTTGACATAATTAATATAGTGTGTGTCGGTTTCGTGCATATTTTTTTTTAGAAAATCTGTGAATGCAGGTTATTGTTATTTCAAAATTAACAGAATGTTTCCTTTGAGTAAAATTTGATATCCTCATTATTTGACATAATTAATATAGTGTGTGTCGGTTTTGTGCATATTTTTTTTTAGAAAATCTGTGAATGCAGGTTATTGTTATTTCAAAATTAACAGAATGTTTCCTTTGAGTAAAATTTGATATCCTCATTATTTGACATAATTAATATAGTGTGTGTCGGTTTTGTGCATTTTTTTTTTTAGAAAATCTGTGAATGCAGGTTATTGTTATTTCAAAATTAACAGAATGTTTCCTTTGAGTAAAATTTGATATCCTCAATATTTGACATAATTAATATAGTGTGTGTCGGTTTTTTGCATTTTTTTTTTAGAAAATCTGTGAATGCAGGTTATTGTTATTTCAAAATTAACAGAATGTTTCCTTTGAGTAAAATTTGATATCCTCATTATTTGACATAATTAATATAGTGTGTGTCGGTTTTGTGCATATTTTTTTTAGAAAATCTGTGAATGCAGGTTATTGTTATTTCAAAATTAACAGAATGTTTCCTTTGAGTAAAATTTGATATCCTCATTATTTGACATAATTAATATAGTGTGTGTCGGTTTTGTGCATATTTTTGTTGGTTCGATTCCCGGTATAGGTAAGCTTTTTTAGAAAATCTGTGAATGCAGGTTATTGTTATTTCAAAATTAACAGAATGTTTCCTTTGAGTAAAATTTGATATCCTTATTATTTGACATAATTTTCCTCCATGTCCCGTTCGTTTTTACACATAAAGGCATACAAAAATGTTCAATTTTACAATTATTTATACGAACAGATGAGTAGATGTATCGTAGAAATTAAGATAGATAAGATATTTTTACTTATTTAAATATTGAAAAATAACATTAAAATTTATCTAATAATATTAAAAAAAAGGCCATTTTTAAACTTTTATTATACGTGCTTACAGAAAATATATAATGGGTGATTTACAAGCCGCCGAATAGCGCCATCTATGAATATTGTTGGAAAATAAAAATACATTTCCATTTATTGTTTTTACTGAAAATTATGTAAATTAAAATAGTTCTTTTCACTTCATTTCAGTAAACATTTTAAATATATTACAGAGTTACATAGCATACATTCCTTTTTATATGTACATAACCTAAACGCAATTTATAGACTATACAAATGTTAATGCGTGTAAACATGCGTCCTAAATGTACCTTCAGACTATAAGCTACAATAATACCAAATTTCATTAAATTCGGTCCAGTAGTTTTTGCGTGATAGGTGTTCAAACATACCGACAGACAGATAGACAGACAAAAATTTCAAAAACTATCGAAATGTGTTCTGTCCTTAGGATATATAAACACCCTCGAGCCGCGTTTGACAGCGCACGTCAGTTACATTTCAGTCATAAAATAAAACAGTAATTATGCCGTACTACGTAGTTAGGGATTGCAATCCGGTGTCACTTTCAGTCCGGCTGGATCCGAACGGTTTCCCATCGATCCGGCCGGACACGGTCGGATCTGGCCGGCTTGATCAAATCAGGATGATTTTCGCTTTACGGTTCAAAATGAACTTTTAGTAAATTAATCAAGTGTCATTGTACTTAATATAGGTAGTTTATAAAAAATAAAACATTTCAAAAATCAACTTTATTTCCAATCCAATGTTAAGATGTATAATGAAGACCAAACAAATAAAATCTAGTAGTTGTAGGTAACTAGTAAAATTTTAACGATGTAAAGAGTAGCTCAGTTTTCCAATATTTCACTTTCACAGAGAGATCAATTATTTTAGTAAGTAACTTTATAAAATGTAATTTAATTAACCTTACGTAATTTACTGAGAAGAGATCACAATAATTATTCAAATATTTGAGAATTCTAACTATTGCTAACAAATAAGTCTTATATTGATGACAGACACCATCATGATTTGATGAATCTGTCTGATGAATGGCACAATTATCACAATAATGAGTTTGTCTTATAATTACAACTCTTTAGTTTAAGCAATTTACGATAAATAATTATTTTAAGTAAAATGATCCTAGAAAACAAATAGTGTTAATTGTGTCATCTGCTAGTCGATTTCTAATAGAGCTGCAAATATAGCCTGCGGCCGAAAAGGCCCTTTCACCTCTACACTTGTCGGCTTTATTGTCCTGGGGCGACTAGGTGTCGAACGACTCGCACGTATGAACACCACGCGCATCGCATTTAAAGTACCTACTTATGCAATAGCTCTATTCTGCCAAAAATTTCTAGCCCCGGATCCGGTGAACGTTTAACACTGCCGGATCCGCCGGATTACCGGATCCGTTTTTCCGGATTGCTATCCGTATGCTTAGTCATAGAGTTTAAAAACACTTGAGCTAATCTTAAAAATAATACTGGACTATCATTTCATAGGAAAGTATTAGAAATACACAATACATTTCTTATTAAGTATAACAATGTCAATTAATCAACAAACCAGTTGCCGTTAACAACGATGTCACTTCATAATTACTGCATATGCGCGTAATAAATAAAAAAAACTGGTTGTCGTGGCAGCCGACAATACCGCGCATGCGCATTGGGGTGCTCCCATATTTTGTTCATACAAACTTTCATCCCCTATTTTCTATCCTTAAAGTTTTATTTTCGCTACCAAAAGTACCCCATGTCCTTTATCAAGGTTCAATCTATCTTTATATCAAAATTCATCAAAATTGGTTTTGCGGTTTAGGCGTAAAAACGCAACAAACAGACAGAGTTAATTTCGCATTTACAATATAATATTAGTATGGATGTTATCAACGACATGTTTAATTTGTGTTTGTTAAAATATTCTTGGCACATTATCTGGTCATGTTCATAGTGTGTCGGCTTGTTCCGTGGCTACTTACTCATCTAAGATATACATCTGTATACATTCTTCCTCGTCAAGATAAATCAGTTGGTTGTTTACGCGGACTGATCATACACATAGACGTTTCAGATGTTTCCTAGGTAAACTCGCTTATTACAGCAAACGGGGAATCAAGTAGAAAGTAAAACAAATTACTTACTTGAAAGTAATCTTGATCAAATACGTACGTGTGCATAGATCTGTATCCTATATTTCTAGGGTTGATAGTTGAAACTTTGCTTTGGTTTTTATTTCTCAACTTTTCATATCTATATTAATAAATTGGTAGTTCTGTCTGTATTTTTAATATTTTTCCAAAAATTCCCGATAGACTTACTATATGAACGATACTGATCAAGAATATGCCATGAAAAAAAATTTGTCTCTGTCTGTTTGTATGCCCGGATTTAACCCAAAAACGGCTTGGCTGATTATTATTAAATTTTGTTTATATGATACTTATGTCACTGGTCAATTTATAGATATATTACTCAATATTACTTTTATAAATACAAATATTAATTTAAAAAATAAGTTAATTCTTGATGGATTTTCATGAAAATGTCTACACGGAGCGTATAAGGCTTATACTATAAGCCATTCCATGAATGATGGGCTATGAGAATTTTCAATAACACTTTTAGGAATCGTAAAAAAACGAATTTAAAAAAATTTAAATTTCATCAATTCATAACTAACTTTGGTGAAATTATGTACACAAAAAGTTTATGTAATTTAACAACTGTCCATATTACTTCTAGAAATCGTAAAAAATAATCCTTAATTCAAAACCGATTCTGATCAAATTTTGTAGACGGGAAGTATACGTCATTCCTTAATTGAGAGTTTATAAGAATTGTCAATAATAACATCAGAAATCGTAGATTAGAATAATAATTTTCAACCGATTTTGAAGAAAATTTTACACGAGAAATACATGTCATTTCACAATTGATACGGTATATCAAGTGGCAATAATATGAGTAAAAATAAAATTACGGGATTTCAATAACTACTGCGTAGTAACAAACGCGTGCGGAGCCGAGGGAAAACCATTAGTATCCAATAAACTTTAATTATTGGACCATCTTACCACCAAGACACGAGATAATTGTATTATATGTACACAAGAGAAGAAGCTTATTTAAGTTAGTAAGATAGTTAGTAAAATTTAAATGTATTTTGTTAATAATAGACCTCAAGAGCATTAATTAATGTACATAATCCCGAAATACACATTTAGCGTCTCAAAAACGTCCGCTAGAAAGAGCGCACAATCTTAAATTTTTAACCCACCGCTCGAGTTACTTGCACGGACGATAAAAATGCCGAAGTGTTCATCGTTCATATATCAATAATATTTGTTGTACAATTGATTGTTTCTGAGTTAGTCGTCAACCATAGACTTCGACCAATCATAGGCATTGGCAAAACATAGAAGCGAGGATAAAAAGTGATGCGGATGTAACGACAAGGGACTCTCATTTGAGCGAGGGGCATAGTAACAGTGTGAAAAGATACTCAGGGCAAAAGTAATGTGATTATAAAATGGAAATAGTTTATAAAAAAAGAGGAATGACGGGAGACTGAACCTGAGTTTTATTGCTTCTGATCTGAACCTTTATAGTTGAGACACGCTAATCTCTAGAGCCACCAGTCGGATTAGAAAAAATCTTTTGAAGTGATAACTTCTTATGGGAGGGTAAACCGCTTCGTAACGTAACGCATTACGGCACCACTCTGTCTGGCTTCCCTTTCACTCACGCATACGGCAGCAGAAGGCAGACTCGACTCTCGAGAAATAGTATAGGCTATTTAAGATTAGGGTACAACTGTCAGATAACCTTAAATATTGATTTTTGTTACGTAAGACGGAAGTCGAAGTCCCTCCGAACTACTTTAACCACGTGCGCGGCGTAATCGTTATTGAGACGGAAATACAATGTTCTACAATAATATTGGACCTTAGAATATCTAAACAAAAGTCAGCGATAGCATATGCCTAAAAGCATTATTATTTTTAGACATTACATATTAATCCTTACAAACAAAAGTTACTTCATCATAAAGACAATTTTATGAAGTTAAATTTTGCTCTTTAAGGGTTTGTTATTTGGAAAATTACTTTAAGAAATAATGAAAAATTAAAATAATTTGTACTTGCGGGAAGAACAATTATTAGACTACATGGGTGCGTTGGCGGCGTGTGTCTGTTGGATAAAATTAACATGGTGTAACCCGTGGGTCACAGCTAGTAATTAATATCTGTAAATGTATTTTTTCAAAACTTTCGGATTGATCTCTAGCATGAAAGACACTGATCATGAATATACCATTAAAAAATATTCATCTGCGTTTCTGTTTATATGTCCGAATTTTAGTAAGTATACGTGGGAGAACGGAAGGAAATTCAAAAGTACAAAGGTAATCACTCCTCTTGTTTATATCAATTGCAAAAAATATACAACTGTATCGGAAGTCAATATATAAATCTAAATAATTTAAAATAATCTTATTCTCGAACATATATGTAATTCATTAATTGTTAAGGGAGACGAAATCAATTACTGCGTAATAAATGCCTGCGGAACCGCGGGGTGTAGATAGTGGGTACTGTAAGTATATCTATTCATCGTGAATTCCTTCTCTAGGTAAGGGATTTTAAATAATTTTCAAAGGAATTTGTATGAAATTACTTCTCCACGTACATTTTATAAGTTTTATATAATAAAGCTTAATATTTCGAAAAATGATGTGTGAATCGAAAAATGGTTTCACACATCCCCAATATTTTTGAACGACCTATCCAACGACTTCCCACCTGATGGGATAGACGAGCAAAAAAATAATTCCCACTTTACGGTACATTTTATAGGTTGATTGATTACTCGTTAAATTGTGACGCCTAGTCTTGCTTTTAACCTTTTTAAAACAGTTGTTTCACAAAATTATACACTTATAGCTTGCATACTAATTTCTAGAATCTCTGTACAAAGGCAAGTTGAAGACCATATAAATGTCTTCCGATCTTCTAATATATATACTAAACACTAGTACTTAATCAACTTTCTACCAAAATTCTCACTGTACATGTTAAGCTTGCAATTGCAATTACTTGAAGTGCTTTTGTTCGAGCTAGAGGCGTGTGTAATCATAGTTTTAAAGATGCTATCTACGTTTGTTGTATTTTGGTTATTAATGTTAATTTTTTGTTTTTTTCAGGTACTGTTTTATCAGACATCGGTTAGTTCAACGAAAACGAACTAAAACTATGGTGAAGCCATCTAAAATATTCACCGTAATAATAAAACTGCAGCTAGATGCGCTAGAGTTAAATTTATCTGCGAATGAGTGAAAGTAAAACTCGTGCGTTTTCTGGTTTAAACAGTGATTCAATTAGACAACGCTTATGGATTACTTACTGTTCGGCCGAGTGATTACAGAAAGTGTATTTATTGGTTTACGCGTCACACCTAATTATTATCTTACCCTTTTGAAATTAAAACATGCTTAACATACTAATGCTATATTTAATTTTATTGTTATATATAATAATACTACCAGCCTGTCAGTGTCCCTCTGTTGGGCAATGAGGCTTCTTCCGAAGGTAAGGCACGTACCTAATCACCACGCCAGTCCATGACGTATTGGCGATTTCAAACAGAGAAGTCAATAGTTAGTAGAATAAAATTTATAATATCCACGTGACATTGGCATTATTGTGTCTAAACACAATTTGTTATTAATTAAGAAGAAAAGAAGAAGAACTCATCAAAAATACTTTTTACTATAATCCTGCTCATATCATTTAGTGACTTGTAATGTAACCTAATAATGTCGTCTGTAAAGCTAGAAAGGTCAAATCAGCAGAATCACTCGTTTTTTGATCAAAATTTAGTGCTCATTTAGTGCTAATTTAGTGCTGAAAACAGATATTTGGTGCTTTGATAGGTGGATCAAAAATGAGAACACTGCTAACTTTTAATTAAGCTAGCAGTGTACCGTTCGTGACCGCGTTATGATACAGTAGCAACGGAATTCGCATGAGCTAATAATTTAGTGCTCAATTAGTGCAGCCATTGTAGCAGAGGATTTTTGAATTTTTTTTTTATTTTATTAAATCAACTACTGCTAGTATTACAGCGCCAGCAGTCTTAAGAGCTAGAAGGAACTTCTAAAACGGAAACTAGTGAAATTAAAGACATCACTATTTAGTGCTCAATTAGTGCAACCATTGTAGCAGAGGATTTTTGAAATTTTTTTTTTTTTTTTATTAAATCGACTACTGCTAGTATTACAACGCCAGCAGTCTTAAGAGCTAGAAGGAACTTCTAAAACGGAAACTAGCGAAATTAAAAGACGTCACTATTTAGTGCTCAATTAGTGCAGCCAATGTAGCAGAGGATTTTTGAAATTTATTTTTTATTTTTTTATTAAATCGACTACTGCTAGTATTACAACGCCAGCAGTCTTAAGAGCTAGAAGGAACTTCTAAAACGGAAACTAGTGGAATTGAAAGACGTCACTATTTAGTGATCAAATAGCGCTGTCGTTATAGTAAACGATTTTTGAAAAATATTTTTTTTAATTTTTTATCAAATCAACTACTGCTAGTATAACGACACCAGCAGTCTTAAGAGCTAGAATGAGCATCTAAAATGGAAACTAGTGGGATTGAAAGACTTCACCATTTAGTGCTCAATTAGTGCTGCCGTTATAGCAGAGGAAATTTTGAAAAAAAATTATTTTTTATTTTTTACAAAACAACTACTGGTAGCATTACAACGCCAGCAGTCTTGTCTGGACTGTTTAACACGACTTGTGAGTTATATTCAAATAGGATTTTCCAAAAACATTTCGACAGTGGCCTGCTTTATAGACATTGAGAACGCATATAACAATGTTTTAACGGAAAAAGTAGTAGGCATTCTCGATGAAATAGGAGTTGGAAGTAAAATGTGTAATTATATGGGGTCTTTCCTGAGTGAAAGACATTTAAAAATTACCGTAGACTGTGGAAACAAGAGTTTGACCCGATGGACTGGCAGAGGTTTGGCGCAAGGAGATCCTCTCTCTCCTCTTCTTTTTAATTTAGTAACTTATAAAGTTTGTCAAAGTATAAAAAGTACGTGTGTCGTACAGTATGCAGATGATTTTGTTTTTTATGTAAAGGACAAAAATTTAAAGGAGTGTCAATTTAACATGCAAACTGCAATAAATAAAATGGTGAAAGTTCTGACGCCTTTAGGATTACATATTTCTAGTAATAAATCTAAATATATGATTTTTAGTAGAGGATGGAAGAAACAAGAAATTAATTTAAAAATAGATGATAGTATATTACAGAAGATGGAGGATATTAAATACCTTGGAATGGGGCTTGATAAATCATTACTATGGAGTAGACATATAAATGAACTTAGCAGAAAATGTTCAAAATTTTTAAATTTATTTAAAGTTCTGGTAGGGCCTGCTTGGGGAATAAATCAAAATCATATACGTCGGTTATATATAGCGTTAATAAGAAGCAGACTTGATTATGGCAGCTTTTTATACGGAAATTGTGCAAAAGTACATGTTTATAAACTTCAAAAGGTTCAAAATATGGCTCTAAGAATTATAGGAGGTTTCATTAAAACCACTCCTATTCACGTTATGGAAAGTGAGCTAGCTATTGTACCATTAATATTAAGAAGACAATTTTTAGCAAACAAGTATTGTTTAAAGGCCCTTTCTTGGTCGAATAATGTAAGTGTAGATTTAATAAAAGGACTTGAAACTCTTAGCCAATTAAGGTATTGGGAAAAGAAGAAGAAGCCCCTACTTTGTTTAGCATATACGAAAGCAAAAGTATTTGAAATTAAGTCTTAATCACCTTTTAGAAATGTTTAATCTGGAAGTGTGGACGTCTTATATTGATGTTAAAAGTATGGTTAAACTAAGTCTGGAATGTATTCAAACCTTTAAAAATCAGTTAAATTTAGTTGCTGCCAAATATGACATTGATAGAGAATTAAGTATTAAATATAAAGGTTGGTATAAACTGTATACTGATGGCTCTAAAAACTGTGAAGGCTTAGGAATGGCTTACTATGATGCCTATAGAAATATAACAGCTTTTTTTAAAGTGAACCAAGATGTGTCGATTATGTCATTGGAGCTCAATGCAATATCAGAGGCAATGACTTATATAATTAAAAATAATATTAGAAAAGTTGTAATTTTAACAGATAGCAAAAGTGAACTTCAGCATCTAGTTCGATGTACCTCTGGCTACAGAGGTGCGTCAATAGCCTATAAGATTTTAGACCACATATATAAACAACAGTTTGACAATCAGTCTTTGATATTGCAATGGATTCTGTCTCATGTTGGTATCAAGGGTAATGAAGAGGCTGACCGTAGTGCAAAATTAGGATCTACTCAGGGTATATTAAAGAAGGTCAAATTGGAATATTGGAAAATTATGACAAAATTCCAAAAAATTAAGTACGAAAATTGGAGTGAATATTTTGATGAAAGAAGTGTAGAAGAACTATTGCAAAGGGAGGATCCTCCGACCAGACGGGTGTTATGTCTGGCGGGCAGCTGCCCAACGGTTGTAGTCGGGTTCTTGTATATATACTCAATTGAAGAGTTAATTTTTTATAGCGCGATGTAGGATGCGTAGTATATGGCTCGATAGATGTCGCTATGTGTCGCTATATAGATGTCGCTACAGAAGTAAAGAAAAAGGTATTTGGTACAAAACATTACAGTGTCAGCCTCTTCATAAGCCTTAGTTTAGTAAATGTTATTTAAGTCGACAATATATAAAGATAACATTAAGACTTCGTTCGGGGCACTATCCATCGGGAAAATTTGCGTATCTCATGCGAAAAACAGAGTCACCCAACTGTAATGTATATGGAAGGATCGATGACGTGCATCATGTACTGGCAGAGTGTGAAAAAATTGGATTGAAAGGGAGTCGCTGATGAATAATATGAGTTTAAAATGCCAAAACAGGCAATTTTCACAGCATTTTGGCAGAACCGTGTTCGGATGAAGCCGAGATGTTGTACGACCTGGTAGTGCTGGCTCATTGGCGACTCTTTTGATTTAATGCTGGTATGGATTGGGCACAATGGGACTGATACATTCAGTAGAATAGAAGCCCCGGAAAAAAAAGGTAACTAGCTCATATTTCTTAGACTCAAAGTTAACAAAATTTGTTATTAAGTTGTCTTTACATCAAGTTCTATCTTATTTAGACTTTATTCTCCCTTTTCGAGTATTACTCATGTATATACATATAACGAATATTATATAATGGATTATATAACTTATATGCTTGGTGCATAAGAAGTTTATTAGGGATACTGTGTAAAGATTTATTACTCCAAGTACGCAATATCCTACCATAATATTTAGTTGTTTACATAATATTAACCTCATAAACCGGTGCGTATACTGTTCTGTTGATAGTTAAAATGTTTCAAACTATGAACGGTGTTATAACTTTAATAGTGTAGAGATATTTCTCGTATAACAAGTATGAAATGCGTTTTAGAGGAGATATGTTTTTTACGAAAGCAAGTTCCCGAGAATGTTTGTTTATGTAGTCGTCGTGTTTATTTTGAAAATTTCTAAACATTGCAGATAGTGCTAACACTTTTTCTAATAGTAGTATGGCATAGTGCCGGCACTGTATTATGGTGACCAAAGTCAATTAAAAAAAATCGGACAAGTATTGAGTAAAACTCGCGCCCAGAAGGTTGCGAACTGATTATATTACTTACCGTACATTATTGCACAGAGATTTACATAAATATTGTTTATATATTATCCTTACATTCATTCTTAATTCATTATTTAAAGGTGTAATGGTATGTTATGTTATAAATTAAACCAGCAGCGTGAAGCCAGAGACGTTCGTTAGTTTCCTGTAAAATATAATATTTTAATCTAAAATTATTATTACTTCTCAGATCCCTTTTAAATTTATCTGCTAATCCATACTAATATTATAGATGCGAAAGTAACACTCTGCCTGTCTGCCTGCTATGTTTTCACGCCTAAACCGCTGAACCAATTTTGATGAATTGTGGTATAGAGATAAACTGGAACTTGGGAAAGGACATGGGCTACTTTTTGTGGTGAAATTAAACTTTAAGGAATGAGAATAGGAGATGAAAATTTGTAAAAAGAAAATATGGGAACATCAATGCGCATGTGCGGTAATGGTGAAGTGACATAAGTTCCACGCCAACCGGTTTGTTGATTTAGTATGCGAATGTGCACTAAAAGTGAAATAACATAGGTTTCCACACCAACTAATTTGTTGATTTATTGACATTGATATACCTTAGATTAAAAGAATAATATAGATACCGCACATAGTACAAACTATTTTTTTTTTTTTTCAACTGCGCAGTATGACATAATTACTGTTTTATTTTATGATTGAAACGTGACGTGCGCTGTTTACCGCGGCTTACGGACACCCGTATTAATGTAATATCTATACGATTGCTATTTGGTACTACTGTTAGGTGGCTTTAGTCACGCGTTGTAAACGGAGTTTATAATTATAGTTTATCGATATATATCTGTTGTAAATTATTTGGATTATGCTGATTTGCTACAAGGGAATTCTTTCGTTGTGTTATCGCACATGAAGTGAAAATAAAAATTGAAAGGATAAAAGTTTGTATGAAGAACCTACCTATCATGTCTCAAATTAGAGATATCAACATTCATATTTATGCTCTTGATAGGAAATAAAAGGGTTTTCAGGTTTTTAAAAAGACCTTCCCACAAGCCGGTACAGTAAGGGACGATTTTAATTATTTTTGAAGTTTTATTGGGACTGTTAATGTTTTGGATTCTTATTGGCATATAATTACAATACTATTACACACAGTGATAAACCCATCTATGATTTTCTTTTGGTTTGTCATGTTCCGAAATTAGCCTGTGCATATATAGTAAATATAGCGAGGTGTCAGGGATCGCGACTACCATACACATAGTGTCAAACGCATCAATGATTTTCTTTTGGTTTGTCGTGTTCCAACACCAGTCTGTGTATATCCAATAATACGCAGACGAAGTAGCGGGTACCAGCTAGCAGCTATATCTACTTTTTGGATTAGTGTCAATGTTTATTACTGCTTTCTCAGAACCTAAACTGTATAAAGGCAGACACATACTATTAACACGCCACGCTACCCTACGCGACTCGACGCGTGCGTGTCATATCAAATTATACTAATTGGTATGATCAGAGACACATTATTTACTCTCGACGCGACGCGACGTTTCGTTCATCTGCTATCTTGGTTTTTAGCATAGTTCTGTACTTTTCATCTCGCGTCCTCTCGCGTTACATGTTATAAGTATGTTTCCACCTTAAATGACATTATATCGACGATGAAAGGCTAATTGTCTATCTAACGTGCATATGACAACGATTATACGTATGTATAAATATATAGCATACTAGCGACCAGCCCCGGCTTCGCACGGGTTTAATTTAATAATGAAGAAAAGGAATAGGAAAAGTAATATCGAAACATTTGGTTTGCAGCGTAACTGACTACGATTGTTGTTTTATCATTTAATAGCTATTGCTAGCGGCCTCGCGCGCGCCGAGTGTAAGAAATATAATTCTTATGTGATTTCCCCATACAAATTTTAAACCGCCATTACACCTCTTTAGGGGTTGAATTTCCAAACGTCATAATAACTATCTGCGTGCCAAATATCAGCACAATCCGATAAGTGGTTTGAGCTGTGTTGATAGATCAGTCCGTCATTCAGTTAACGTTTCTTTTTATATATATTAAGATTAGATTATATATTGTAGTGTTAGCGAATACATTTTTGTTCATACTGCCATCCACTGAAAGCTTTACACGACTCCAAAATAAATTGCGACACTCGTTTCTTAAAAAAAATTCTTTAAAATTGAATTAAAAATTTTGAGGGTAGTTAAAATTTGTTGTTGTATGTGTTTTTTAATAAGAAATCAAAACTAAATATCTTGAGAACTGCGCCACTTATCGGCACCAAAACTATCCAATCTCTCAAGCTGGAACCAACCATATACATTCACAAAATTTCATTGAAACTGGTTGGGCGGTTTCAGATATTAGCCTAAAAACAAACATTGTGATATGAAGTTTTTATATATTATGATATCTCAATGAAGCGTTGTTATTATTATGATTTTTGTATTTATACTAGCTGTGCCCCGCGGTTCCGCGTGCCTTTATTACCTGCGCAGAAATTATTTTCATGCCGTTATTTTATTCTTACTCATATTATTGACTTATCTATTATCTACCTATTATTTATTGTTTTTTTTTTTTTTTTTTTTATTAAAGTGACACACAGCCAGTACATTAATATGTTTTAATACAAATAACACAAAAAGGCCACAGTTCCATGAATTAAAATACATATATCTATTTTTTTTATCGTAACCTTACAAGCATTTAAAATAAAACTATATAAATTTAGGATGCAATAGGTACGCAAAACAATAAAGGAAAATTGAGAATAACAATTACATAACTTATGATTTAGTGAAATAAGTCGTACACACAAATATTAAGACTAACTAATACAAAAAAAAACATAGATCATTTAAAATTATATTATAATATGTCATTATTATTGAGGTTAGGTAAGTCAGAACTAGACTCCGTGGTATTTTACCAGTTATCTCTATTTTTATAATCACTGAACTATTTTACACTAGTATTGTGACTCTCCGACTTCGCCCTTTGCTTGATCAAGACTGTCCTAACTTTTTTTTTTTTGAACAGACTACACTGTTAGCCTTAGGGGCCCTAGCCAAAAACAGAGCCGCTGGGGCTTTTACAGCTTCACCGGACTTGGGGGTCCTACCTAACCTTTCCGATACGCATCCTTTATCCTTCTCTTTTCGGTAGTGGCCATGTTTTTACGCATATGATTGGTTGAAGCGCGCCAATGTCTATGATTGGTCGTCCACAAATAAATTATACAAATTTAGTTGTAAGCATCCGTTATATCGCGGGATATATAAGTAGTTTGCTCCAGAAGTGGAGAGGAGACAATATGGTAATGAATTATTTTATGCAGGAAAATTGCATCAAGACAGATCCTCCAATGTTAAAAATATTGCATAATATTATGTCTTGAAGCACTTGTTTTATAGTCAGTAAAATTGTTACCAGTTTTATAATTATGCGAGTTAAAAAAAATATTGCGTATTTTCTCAATCCTAGCTACGTGTACTTCTTATTGTAGGTTCCAAACTACACTTGCAAATTAAATTAATTAATTAAATATGATTAATTTCAAAAATGATACCAGTAGGTATATTGCGAACATAGGGAAATATAAGACTTAAAGTTTCTGCTTTCTTGAACGGTTTACCCAAAAGTAAAATTAGCCGAGTTTATCAAAAGCTTTAGTGACGATGGCATTTATATGACGATGAATTTATAATCGAGAATGACATCTAAGTCACGAATTTCATTAACACGATTTCAATAACTAGTTGATTTGACAAGCAATATTCATTACATATATTGTGATCTTTTTATAATTGCATAGTCAACCTAGATGGCAAGACTCCCTGAAACATGTACCTATATCATTGATATCAGGAATGGCATGTATTTCCCGTGTACATTTTTCATGAAAATCAGTTAAATTATTATATTTTCTATTTGTTATGATATTCTAGAGTATTTTGGTGGTTTTTATAGCTTATCAATTATGATATAACATATAGTTTCCATATACAAAGTTTCATCAGAATCGGTTGAGAATTAATTAAGTTTTCTACGAATTCTATATGTATTAATACATATTATTATAGCCCATTAATTTTTTAATGACATATACCTACTTCTCGTGTACATTATTTCATTATATTCGGTTGAGAATTTTTACGATTTTTTTTTTTTTTGTGAAAAACCATTAACAAATATAATAAATTGTGCGGTAACAGAGCCGTTTGTTACAATGTATCTATTTAGATTTACTTACAACAGATGTTTGTGTCTTTATTTTTTTACATGGTAAATATGTATCTAAATAACTGTTAAAATAGAAAAAATATAAACTAATTATGAATTTTTGTATTTCTAATAACAGTAAATACATGTTTTATATTTTTTATTTTCATTGCTGACAGTACGATTGAAGCGCAAGTATTACGTGACCAAACCAAGTAGACGATGACTGTGACGTCACTCGTTTCACTTACGGATAGAAAAAATATTACAAATGTGTTTTTATATTTTACTTATCAAGTTAATATATTCATGTAATCTATTTTTTGACAACTATCACTAATTTTCGGCTCGGTAATCTGTTTTTGTGATTATTTTACTTTTTCATTGAAAATAATTCCAATTGTTCTTCTAGTTGGCTTGGTCATCGTGTTGTAGTGATTGAAAGTGGCGCGAACGCGATTATGTACTCACTTAAAATTTATAGTACAGAGCAATAATTATGTCTTTACCGATTGTCGATTTTAGAATAATGTCTGCTTTTAATTACTATGCAAGTACTATTTTATCAACATTACCACCATGTTTTTTTAAGTATTTCTTATAATTGCGTACAAAGTTCAAAGTAAAATATCATCCATTAACACAGTTAATTTATTATTTATAAACATTGGGTAAATATATAGCCATGCTTAACTTTAACTCTGTTCTCTCTTAGCAATATGTATGGAATAAAGATGTGTGTTTCGATTTTGACAGATTTTTATAATACGACCATAAATGTTTAACATAACGCACTGAAAGTGACGTGAAGCAGTAAGTACGGAGATTACTTCCTTTTGACACTATTTAAGTAACCATAGTAAACGTGAACATGAACATTAATTTTGAAACATTGTTTTGAAATGTTACGAAAATGGTTGGTTTTATAAAATTAAGTAGAGCATAAATGGTATGTATTTATATCTGTGCTTATGATAACATTCACATACATAAAGCAAATAAAGCATTCCACCTATAATCATATATGATAACGCAAGTTAAAGAATCAGTAAAGATCGAACGTGTTAGCTCCTGAGAAAATTACACAGACACAAACATACTAAGGCGCCACATCCACGAACGAGTTTATTGCGGTGATATTATCGTGCTGCCGCTTCATTCCATAACGACTCTATGAACGTTTCTCCACACGGCCATATTATCGCGACAAGAGTACATTGACGGGGAAAACTAACGACTCCCTGCGCGCCTGCTACGAGACGCGACGTACTCGCAGCGCGCTCGTGGCAAATGTGCCCAGCGCTTGTCACAGGTCGCTAAGGTCATTCCAGCCAATCAATCCAGTGTTGCCTGTCTGACGAATCACGCGTGTTGATTTTCAAAATATATATGTTTCTTTTATTAATAAAAACAACTGAATATTCACTAGTGTACTAGCACAAACGCTTTATAATAGTTTATCCATAATAAATAAGAACTATTGACATTTCTGATTTAGCTTTTTTCAAAAATCAACTGTGAAACGAGTCGTTGCGGTAAAACGGAAATTATTCACGAGCCGCAACGACTTGGTGCGTTCACGCGGCGATCCGCCACGAGTCGTGACAGTACACAGGCGGACGAATAATCGTGTTGCCAGGTTGAACTCGTTTCGATACACTTGCTCGTTGAGATGGCGCCTAAAGAAAAATAATTTTCCTTTGTTTAAAGTTATTTAAAAATGATTGATTTCTTAAAACAGTAATTTATTGTGCTGAATGATACTTATTTATAATAAAAAAACAGTACCGCATAGTAGGCACTAGGTTTTTATAATTCATGATTACATTCTATTCCGATATTTCCTGAAATATATGTCATATGTGTAATTGTGATTTTTCTGTAACATCTGGATTAATTACATCGTAGTCTGATCTTCATCTCTACTCCCCATAACTCTCCAGGATCATTAGACTACAATACTTCCTTTAGTCAGTTTAGTTCAATCTTATGTGTTCTAATATACACGTAACTACTTGAATACTGAATAGATTGTATTGCATAATTTGACCTCATAATACAAGGAACGACTTGATATCACGATGATTGTGCAAAAAACGGACCTTTATTATTCTGTGATGCGTTCATTGTCCCAACACGTTAGGTAACGATGTCGACCAATCATAATTCTGTAAGCGGTGAATACAGTGTGATTGACATTTTCTAATAGGAAAATTATAGAACTGCGGAAGTTATATTTTTTATACAATACAAATGGGACCGGAAATTATCAACTTTCCTTTTAATAGATTTTCTTCTCATGTCATTGAAGACCTACACTTATAAGGTTCGTCAATTTTTAAAATGAAATTATATTAGTACTAGATTAAAAAAAATCAAAATATAAATTATTAGAACAAAGTTCCTTATCGCACGGTACTGACTTGACGGATGGGCTAGGCGAAAAAAAGTTAGAGTTTTCCGTCACGACCCTTTCTATAGTGTAGACGGTTTTCCATAGCGTGTATGTTATTGGCTGTGGTCAGTCATAGGTGCGCGCTTATTGGTTCAAGGCTACGAACTTCGTTCCAACCGAGTGTTTCACGATACTCACGCATTTTTTAAATTCAATTCAGGCCATAAGAAGGCACTTATGAATTTCACAATCACCGGTTTGAAAACATCCCAGTCATCGAGAAGAAAACCTATTTCTTCCGTAAAGCGCAGTGCCTGCGTTGCTGTGTTCCCGTTCGAAAAGTAGGGTTAGTAAAACATCCCGGCACATTAGAAGTTCCAACTCCGTCTACAGAAGTATCCGCTTATTATAATTGACATCAGGATTGTGGTTTTTTTGAAATTAGTTAGATAGCTATAGGATAGAGCCAAATTAAGATTAGGTGAAGTGATTTCTTGTTTACTACTTTATAGCATTAAAAAAACAGTGGCGGCGCAAGGCATCTGCGACGTCGGCCCCCGCCGACGGCCTCACGCCGTCGTTTCTCTGTCTATTTTTATTTTCTTGTTTTAGTGTTTATAATGTAAGTGTTCAAATAAATAATACTTTTTAGGAATCGGCTGATGAAGAATAGTGTCGGACTGCACCGTTTATTAATCACTAGCTGTGCCTTGCGGTTTCATCCGTGTTAAATCTATCTGTGCAACTCTCCACCATGCGTGGCTGCAACACACCCGTGTAGCTTACCGTTGCAACGGTTCATAGTTCTCAGTTCCCGTAGTCGCCTACGGCTTGCCATATTCCTTATCGTTTAATACTACTGCTCCGCTCCATAAAGTCGTAGCGTGAAGTTTTATGGCGTATAACCTTCCTCAATAAATAGGCTATGAAATGTAATAAGAATTTTCTGGTAGTTCCAGAGATAGCGCGCTTAAACAAACATTCAAATACCCGTTGTCCCGTTGCTCGTACCTAGCTACGCCCTTGGAATCAAAACCTCCTAGAAACTTTATCTATCTATACAGTTAATAAAATTGAAGTGTCTCATTGTAATGTCAAAATAATATCTTTTTGCTAAACGCATATAAAATTATATACGATACATATAACAAAAGACGAATTTTTAATTTTTTTGTCTGTTTGTATCGGATAATCACCGAAACGGTTGGACCGATTTTGACGGAACTTTCACTGGTAGATAGGTGATTTTATAAGGAGTAACTTAGGCTACTTTTATTTTATATAAAGAATTAGGGTTCCGCGCAATTAAAAAACTGGTCATGGTGAATCAATTCTGGTGCTTAAATGACTTACGCCGAGTAAACCATAACAGATACTTCAAATTAATGTACTACATAACTGTTGACATTAAAAAGGCCTACAAAAAGTCAACGAGAGTGTATGTGTATCTTCTAAGGAACACCCACAATAAGCATCTTTGTCTTTAAAATAGCCGGGAGCGGGGAAGCGAGTTTCGCGCGTGTGCCCAATCGATGGCATTCTGTATTTCACGTGAGCGAAGCCACGGGTACAGCTAGTTTATAATGAGTGTAGCTGTAGGTCACCGTCTTCTTATTATTTTTCCTAACTTGGCAACAGAACTAGTCCTCTATATTGACGACCATTATTGTCATTATCGAGTGATTGAATTTTCCAGGGAGTTTTTGTGGCACCTCGGAACTCATGGTCCATGTTATATGTATTATTTACTCCACTTATGCACAATAACCAAGCTGTAATGGATTTTCAACCATAACTTCTTTATTTATGACCCTATTTGAATGATTCTTTTTTTTTGTTTGATAGGGGGATACCTAAAGGGTGGTCCCATTTTAATTCCATTGGCCAATGCCAATGCCAATGGACCTTCAACTTCGAAGATACACCAGGGAACTCTTCAAAATCATTGAAGTTTTTTTTTTTTTGTTGAAAAATATCTTCTTACTTAATTAATAAAGAGTTCCATAAAATAGAAGAAATTAGCTGAGTAACTTAAAATAACTTGTCTAACTTAGAACATAACTCCATAAATAAAATGATAAGGAAGACCTAATAATTACTTACACAGTCCCAGCGCCCGCCGACGGCCTAGCGCCTGTGTCTCGCAAAAAAGCATGACTAAACTTAAAAATGTCATTTAAAGTTTACTCATTTAAATTAATTTTATTAAACTATATAAAATAATACATGTAACATTATTATTTTAATTGCCCAATAAACGTACTATAATATGAAGGGAAAACTGATCACGAATCGGGCACTAAGTTTTCACAAAAGTGTGTTCTAATTTAATTTGTGTTTGTGTGCCAATGTGTGTGTCTGAGAGATGCCAATGATGATAGATTATTTTACATCTAATAAAAACTTAAAAGCATCACAGCAATAAAAAATTGTTTATTATAGGGATATTTTGCTTCCTTGTCATAAAACTATCATAATAAACTTAATGACTTTTACAATGTAAGTTATGAGGATACCTGTTACATTTTATAGAAAGTAAGTTTGTTAGTTTTATTTCTTCCTGTTAGAGGCTACGATCCGTGTTGACGATTGAGTTACGGTATCGAATTAGTTTATTATTTCTTATTACATTCGTTTTTATATTGGTTTAATAAATTCACTCTGTGGTTGGTGGTCGGTAAAGTATAACACCGTCAATCGCCAAAAAATTTTGAGGTATTTGCTCCAATTCTGAAACACGATTTTATTGAATTGTTCACATGCGCGTCCAGTATATGTTCCAATGATTATAATAAATTTATTTCCAACATCATGTTTATCTTCTTTTTTTTCTAAATTTGGGAACTTATGACTAAGGAGGACTAAGCTGCTAAATTGTTTTTGGGTTTATCTATATAATAGCGGCTTTTTAAAAAATAAAGGTTACACTTTTAGCCTGAGGGTTCCTAAAATTAAAGTCGGTGATATGGCTTTTACAGCTTTGTCGTGGCTTAATGGACGCCCGTCGTTCGTTATTACCACATAATAATTAGCTTTTTTTAATTCACTTAGAAGCCAAAAAAAAAATTAACTATTCCTTTTAATTAGAAAAAAAATTGTAGGTAGTCTGAAGTGACTGCAGTAAATAATAATAATAATAAGCTAGTAATAATAATAAGCTAGTCAATAACAATTAAACTAGTTAGCGTAATTAATGTTTGAGTTAACCTATCAGGTGCACTTATGAAGATATTTCATTAATATTTGGTAGTATAAAGTTGAGAGATTTGTATGTTTGATCGCGCTAATCTTAGGTATTATTTTGATTAAAAAAAATATTTTAGTTCTAGATAGCCTGCTTAATGATGAAGTTTCTAGGCTATATAACTTCACACTATGACTCTGACGGAGTGGAGTAGAAATTTAACGCGAGTAAATCAACGATGGCACATCTAGTAAAACAAATAATAATATATTCAAATATATGGTAAATATCGAATAACTTTTATACCGATATACGAAATGTAGACCAGTCCATGTGATGTAAGGCTCTCTACCCACCAACTTAATTATTTAATTTAAAAATATATTGAATGATTTAATTTTATAAGAAAATTAGATAACAGTTAGGGTATTTAAATTCTAGATCAATTAATTACAACTAGGACATTAGTGAATAATTCTAAAACTAATTAATATTCAATATTACGAAAGCAATAAATATATGAAGCAACTGCATAAACATTGTATTCTCCTCTTTACCATAACTCATGACTGCGCCAGACCACTAATCCAATGATTTATCTGAACGTGACTAAACTAGCTAAATTATGAATAAATTATTAAAAAGGAAACAAAAACCCGGCTGAAACAAAAAAAAAGGTAACTAAAAATTATATATTTTTCTATTTTTGCTTTTTATACGATTCACAGACGTCGTACTTAAATATTGTATAGCCTATGTTACTCCCACAATTAAGACCAATCTAACGACTCCTAGTATGCTAAAATACATCTAGCCGTGCCAGAGAAATAGAAATACAGGTAAATACATACATACGCTCGAGAAACCTAACCATTTTGGACAATAGTCCAGATCTATATGAAATCACCAAAACCTCACATAATACGTCCGCTCCGCACTACGGTCGTTTTGCTAGTCGTAGGCGCTTATGTCTGTCGTGAGTTCTTGAGACAAAGTCAATACACTACACAACACCCCCTTTTTCGCAGTCGGGTAAATCTATACTTATAATAAAAAAGTAAAGGAGTCGAAATCTGTACATTGAAGATATGTAAGAAAAAAATAATACGGGGGGTGTAGAATAATGACAGAATACATTTTCATAGTTTTTGAAAAAAAAAAATCTGTTTGTTGGTATGTTTGAACACCAATCACGCAAAACCTACTGGATTGAATTTAATGAAATTTGGTATGATTGTAGCTTATAGTCTGAAGGTACATTTAGGATACATTTTTACACGTATGAACATTTGTATGGTATATAAATTGCGTTTAGGTTAAGTACATATAAAAAGGAATGTATGTATGTAACTCTGTAATATGTTTAAAATATTTACTGAAATTAAGTGAAAAGATACCAAATTATTTTATCTTTACATAATTTTCTGTAAAATCAATAAATGGAAATGTATTTTTATTTTCCAAATTAAATTGAATTGAATTTTTTTTTTATTATTATTTTGAAATATTTTTAGACATCATTTATTAAATATTTAAGTAAGTAAAAATATATATTCTATCTCAACGATACATGTCGTTGTTTGGTGTTTTAGTGCAATTATGATTTTTATTAAATGAGACTAAACAGACTTACTATAAAGCGTTATTATTTCTTGAAAAACAATAATTTATAAATTTAGAAATATTAAATGAACTAATCTTTTCGTGTAAAGGATAGCAAAATTGAACATTTTTGTATGCCTTTATGTGTATACAGGCTGGAAAAAACGAACGAGGCATGGAGAAAAATTATAGTAAATAATGAAGATATCAAATTTTACTCAAAGGAAACATGCTTTTATTTTTTTTAATAATAATTGCATTCACAAATTTTCTAAAAAAGTTATGTATAAGCTATAGCAGGAAACAAACCAATAAAAAAATGCAAAAAAAAAAACGACATACACTATGTTGTTGCACTAAGCGATAGGGTCGGTCTATGATAATGATAAAATCTATCGAATAAACATTGTGTTTTACAATTAAAGGAAACCATGAAATTTAACAATTTATCAATGTAAAAGTTATTTTAATTATCTTAGAATTCAAAGATGAGTGTAGGTAGATACCTAAATAAAAGATAATATTACTGTTAGGTATCTGTTAAAGTTTTCAAGTAAATAATTTCCCCATAAAGTATATGGAAAATTATTATTATTTCCTATAATCGTATGTCTCATTGTCTTACTAATTATACGTTTTTATGTTGTAGGAATACAAAAACTGCTGTTGATTGTTGATTGTTGCAGGCGGAATTTGCTAAGAAATTTCAGATAAATTATTAACGATGGATTTCTGCAAAGTAACACTTTCTTCAATCAAATAACAAAGATTAATATAATTATCAGTAAAAAATAGATTGAATAAATAATAAAAAAAATAATTAAAAGCCTCCACATTTGATAAGTTTCATAGTCATTTATTTATGATGACTTAGAAACTTGCTTTTAAAATGACAAAGTCTCAAATGATTAGTAAGAGGTATCCGGATAAACAAATGTGCCTGTTCTTTTTATACAACAACCGTGGGTAATAAGCATACGTTCTGCTTGATGGTAAGAATTTACCGTAACCTATGAATGCTTACAATACTATGGTATCACTAGCGCGTTGCTAATGGATAATTTGACTGCGAGCTTCTGTAAGGTGAAGGTGTTTGACCATTCGGACTGTCCCTAGGAGAGAGATATCTTCAAATAAATTTCTCTATGCACTACCTCTCTTGAATGTTGTTGCGAATAATAGAAAATTTGGTAAACGTTCAAAGTCTCAAGAGACGCGTACAACGGCCATAGCGAGTAAGCTGCTGAGCTGCTGAAGAGTTAAACACCAGTCATACTCGTGTGTACATGCACGCAGTCATAATCTGTGTATACAAGATAATGAATCTCTTATTTCAAGCAACTTAACAGTTAATTTGTTAAAATGAATGAAAATAATAATTTAGGTGTTAAGCCAATGAAAATCAACAAGTAGACATTTTGTCAACAAAGCAGGAGTACCGTCTATATAACGTTGGCACAACCAAGTATAAATGTTATTTGTTCCAAACCCCTTTACAGCGAACACAAGAGCTCTTAGGCTGCGTTTCTTCCAGAGATGTGCGAGGTAAGTGGGCGGTGCGAGGTGCTTGCGTTGACTGTTTCACACACCGTTTTGCACACATATCTCGTAAACACTCCTCGATCGCTTTCCTCGCACACATCTTTCGTTTTTTTTTTTAATATACAAATACCTAGTTTAGCTAGCCCTTTTTCACAAAGCTGCGTTAATCGAAGTTAGGAAAATGAAGTAATACCATTGATGGATTTTTTCCTTGCACGCTACCTAACTACCACGCACATCGCTGGAGGAAACGCAGCCTTAACAGCAAGCTTTTTTTAAGTAATCAAACACAATGACAACTAATTATTAAGAGCTTTGGCTATAATTGTAAAATAATTTTTAATACATATATTGTAAAAATAATATCTTTTTATTATATATTTTTATACAAAAATTATACATACTATAAACCGTACTTACAATTACTTCGAAGAGCTTATCAATAATATTGTGTTAACTACGGATACTTTAAGATTATGCATATGAATTAAGAAATCTTATCATATACTTAGAACCTGTTAGAACTTTAAAATATACTTGTAGACTAGAATTTTTAGTTATAGCTTCAAAGTTATAATCTAGCATTGATCCCTAATAGATCTATCTCATGATTACTTTTGGTATCTCCCATTATGAATTTACAACATTACTTAAACTTTACCTTACTGATTACAAATATCGTCATCTATTTATACTAGATGTTTGATTATTTTTATATTTTAAACGTTTCAATTTCAAGCATTTTAAGCTTCTACGACGTCTTTTTTGTGGATTTGGCAGCCAAGTTTCTTTTATCATATCGGCACCTTTTTCAGCAATCATTATCACAGGTGCATTAATATTTCCATTAGTGATGGTTGGCATAATACTCGCATCTATGACTCTTAAACCTTCTACACCATGTACTTTTAAAGTTGAATCAACAACCGCCATTGGGTCACTAGAAGGTCCCATCTTTGCTGTACAAGAAATGTGATAAATAGTCATTGTGTATTGACGAATAAAGCAATTCCAGTATTCGTCCGTGTAAAGTGGGAGATGCTTGCAATTAGGGACAGGCTTACTGTGAAATCTAGAGCCAAATCGCTTCATAGCTGTAGTTTCTCCAACTGCTACAGCTGCTTTAACTCCTTCTCTTAACACATTAACGTCATCTGGGTGTGTCAAATAGTTATGTATCATTATGGGATAATCTAAAGGATTTTTCGACCGAAGTTTTACAAAACCACGGCTTTTGGGCCGTAACATCATAGGGAAAATTCCATACACGTCTTTATTGTTCACCTCGGAAAATACTTCATTGTAAAATTCATCAGTTAAACCATGCGCTTTTTTTACTTGAGTTCCGCCGTCCGATGGAGTTGAACACGAAGTCATCATGAATTCCATGTCTGGCCAATCGTTTGTAGCATTCGCGTATTTGGTATTTATAAATGCGACTACTTCTAAACCAATGCTTGAAGTCAAAGGTCCATCTTCAGAAATAGCGTAACGCAATGCTGAATTAATATTTACTAATCTATTCATTACTAAACTGACTGGGTGGTCAATTTGAAAAATGATTCCTCCAACTGCGATATGGTCTTGCAAGTTTTTCCCAACTCCAGGAGAATCTTGGATCACATCGATCCCTACTTCATTTAAATGTTTCTGGGGTCCAACTCCGGATAACATTAGTAGCTGTGGAGACGCTATAGAACCAGCCGCTAAAATTACTTCTTTACTAGCATAAACAACTTGGCTTTCACTGTCTCGAAGAAATTCGACTCCATAAGCTCTCTTTTTATCTTTATCTATTAGAACTTTAGTTACATGTGAGAAAAGAGCGATGTGTAAATTTTGTCTTAGTCTTACAGGTCTAAGAAATGCTTTGGCGGTAGAACACCGTGTCCCTCTTCTAAGAGTGAACTGATACCAAGCGAAACCGGTTTGTTGGGCTCCATTAACATCTATAATGTCGTATCCCATTTCTTCTCCAGCTTGAAGTAATGCGGCTCCAATCGGTGTGTTGTAGGGGGAGTCTTGTACTGTTAAGTAACCTCCTGAAATTATTTGAAAATTTCTATAATTATAGTAGATGTCAATTTGGAAATTTCAAGTATAATTATAGCTAGTTATGAATACTTCATATAGAAAAATATGAATTTTGTAAATAAAGAAGTCTAAGCTATGGATTTTTTTTTAAGATTTTCATTATTGCTTTTTAGTGTATTTTACAAACGGAGTATTGTAATACATAAGTTATTCAGTATGATAAGATGCAACTTAATCTATAAAGACCTGCCGTAGCACCGCTCAATATAAACTTGATTTTGAGCAATATTCAGATTCATGTGCAATTACAGATACAGGATAAAGGTAGTTTTTATATTTATTATTAGTAATTAATTGATATTTACCTGAACCGTGATATTTTTTATCTCTAGCTAAGTACGGATTACGTTGGTCTTCAGATTTTTTAAAATAAGGTAAGACATCTTTGTATCCCCACCCAGGATTACCCATAGACTCCCAGCTATCAAAGTCACGTTTGTTTCCCCTGATGTACAGCATTGTGTTGAGCACTGAGGACCCTCCGAGGACTTTTCCTTTAGTCCAACTGCAGCGTTTGTCTATCATAGCTTGACAAGCGGTGTCTTGTGGTTGTGTTCTGAAAATAAAACAGTACAATGTATGAGTTATCAACTATGTGCTCTATTTTAATGGTTGTTTACATAATGTGAAGTATTCTTACAGTTTCATTTGTAGATTTGTTAAAATGTTGTACTTCATTTTAGTTTTATACTAGTGATATGCCCGCGGCTCTGCACGCTTTTTTTACTACGCAGTAATTATTTAAATTCCGTAATTTGTCAATAATTGCGATAAAAATTATCCTATATTTTATATTGGACCTTATCACAGATAACTTCGAAACTTGATCTTGATCGGTTCAGTACTTTCGGAGTTTATCCCGAACATTCATTGTGACACGAGACTTTTATATATAGAGATATTCCATGTTGTATTTCAACTATATTATAACAATTAAGTAAAAAAACTCACAGGGTTTTTTGGTAAATTGTAATTATCATTAAAGTAATATTTAACCAATAATTACGATTATTAACAGCGCATGATTGCAGAAACAGGGCTCATTTACGTCTACTTGTTTGAATCAGTGATCATTAAAATATTAAATTAAATTTCTATAAACATATTTGTAATTACTCTCGATGAATGAAAACAATTGTTAACAATATAATATTATATCAAAGCGATGATGGTTGTTATGTGGTTCAGCTTCAGACACGATGTCGATTGACGTAAGTTCGTATCCTACAATGAGCAAGTAAAGTATCGTGATGAAACTAGCATCATGGTAAAGCTTTTTTAATGACCACCTGGCTATCTACTATCGCGGTAACGAAAGTTTGGTAAATCTGTCCTGCACTATAGAAACGTTTCGCCTATGTTGTATCACGCTCTATCTGTTCTCGTATAATAACATCTTTGTTTGTATGGATATCGCCGTGGTATCGTCATGCAAGTTTCCCAGCTAAGGAGCGGAACAACGTGGTTTTTTTTGGATAGAATACCGCTACGAAACTAACTGGCGATGATAAAAACAGAGAAGAAATTATTAACTAGTAATGAAGTACCTAATAATTCTTCTTTTTCATATTGTGAAAGAGACCAGTCCGACTTAAATGACATGTTGCAATTAAATGAACATAGAAAAGGCGAAATTTTGACGGTGTGTAAACGTACCGCTAACAGCTAGGTTTAAAGTATTTAAAAAAATTGTATTTTTCTTACGCTTCTTGAAATTAAAACTGTTTAAATAGGAGCAATATATACCATATACGAATACAATCCAATTTCGTAATATGTATATTGTTCAATCCATGAACATTAGTTTTTTTTATTGTAATTCATCTGGCAACTTTGTTTTTACTGGGAATATGTACTTTGTTAATCTCGCAATACTGCCTAGATCTTTCTATAAAAAAATGGTGTCGGTTGAGTATTCATATTGTGCTACATTTTAATTTGTATTTAAAAATAATAAAGTTTATTTCAAAATAACAAAGCATTGTATTATCCAATATTTTTAGATAATATTATTCATTGTATTTATTAAAAACTGCTTACCTGTACTTCCAGTCGAGTTTACTTTTATGTAAGTATAATGAAAGTAAAGGCACATCACTAATATCTGTTTCGTGGCCACCAGCTTCCAGCAGTAGGACGTTCCACCCTTCTATTTCTGATAACCGATTCGCTAAAACCGCTCCCGCTGATCCGCCGCCGACGATGATGAAATCATACGTTTCTCTCAGGTATTTCTGATTAAACGGCCTCTGCTCTGGATCCAGAAGTTCATAGTTGAAGTAAGCCATCGCTGCTAGCATTATGGGTATGAAGGTCAGCTTGCTAATGCCGCCGATAGCGAGAGCTGCTTTGGCGGCGGAAGCTGCTACCGTTAAGATGCCCATTTTAGCTGCAGTGCACCATCAGCTTCTGAAATTATTATAAGTTTGTGTTGAATCTTAATATATAGTATAATTTTATAACTAGTTGTACATCACGGTTTCATCCGTGTTAAATTTATTCGACTAAATCTCCAACGAGCCGTCTCTAAAGTCAGTATCAGTACGTACGTTCGGATGCTTGTATATTACCGCGATGCATAAGAGTACAAATGCGCAATAGTGTTATGTAAGAAGACGACGCAACTTTTGCCAAACGTAGTCCTCGACACTTTTGGTGCATTGGTGACCGTGATAATCCGTGGTACAATTTTAGGACTACGGTTTTAATTTTAGGTATGTAATGTGCTTGGTATTCGAGGTGAAAGCATAATTTTTTGTAGTAGTTATTAGTACAGTACACAGTATTAACACGTAATACGCAGAGACAAGGCAGTTATTGTTTGAAATATAAAATTATGCATTTATAAAAAAAATACTTGAATAAAATCATCTGGAACCTAAAAATGGACACGCAAATTTATGTATAATTTATAACTATAGTTACCTATACTTTTATCTTTAAAACAAAGAAATAATTGCGTTAGATAACCCGTGTATTGAGCCAGGTTTAAACTTCACGCTACGACTTTAAGTAGCGGGGTAGTAATTTAACGCAGGTGAATCGTGTTCCTGGGGCACAGTTGGTTATGAACTCGCTTCTTATGTGTATGTAGTTGAATGAAGTTTTTACTTTGCTTACCAACATAATAAAATAGGACAATACCCATGTGTGTCCATATAGAAGGAAAACTTTATATCGATTTCCCACGATAATGTGTATAATTAAAATTCTATAAAACATGCATGGAAACTTTACACAATCACCTATTTATTTATATGCATGTTACATTAACGTAGACTTACCGACTTTAAAACTTAAATAATACTGGTGTAATTATATTTGTAATTATGTATTTTCTGACTACGTTTTTTTTGTTTGTATGATTATTATTATACATTGATGGTTTATATATTTTTTTGTTTTTTGGATTTAAAATTCGTTAGGCGCGTTATGAAAAAATAATGAGAATGAATTTTCACAATGAAGCACACATTTTGAAAATCCGATAGTATCGATTGTTTTCTTAAAAATCTATTGATTAATAAATTGTTTCTTAGCAGTTAGGTACTATTTAATCAACGTTTCAAAATATAAACATCTAAAGTTAACACTATCCTCGTACACAGGTTTAGTAATTTCAGTCTCCCTTATAATAACGGATTTCAAAAAAAGACGGAGGTTTCTCAATTGTACACAATACTTGTATTATATTGTATACAATATGTATTAAAAACCCCGTCGAATCCGAAAAGGGTATTACTATATAGGTACCCCAAGGACATTACCAAAAAAAATATCAATATTTTATTTATTATGAAAATAAAAATGTTATTGCGATTTATAATTAATATATTTAGTTTTAATTTCCCTAAAATTTAGCAAATTTTTAAAACGTGATAACACTGTCGCCAGCCCCTCTCGGCGCAGCGGTACGTTTGATCGCATGGCGGTACTTTGCGACGCGCCGCCTGTATTGCCATGTAAGTTTACACATTTAACTTTTTTTTTTTACATTTTATTAGGGGTAATTTTTTTTAACTTATGAAATGAGATAGATAACATAAACAGAATATACAGAACAGGGAGTTTTAATACACACTGTGTAGTATTTTTTTTTATGGATGTTCAGCCATGACTTGTTTGTTTATGAACCGATTTGGATGATTCTTTTTTTGTTGGATATCTCAAGGATGGTCCCATTTAAATTTCATTGGCGTTAGACTTTCAACTTCTAAGATACACCAGGGAACTATTCAAAATCATTGAAGTTGGTTATCTTTTTTGTTAATAATTGTCTTGTGTTTTTCTATACTATTCCTCGTGAGTCTGGCTAAAATATAAACCGAAATAATTTTTCGAATCTCACTGGTAGTTCCAGCAATTAGCGTATTTAAACAAACAAAAAAACTTTACCATTTTATTATATTATATACATATAATATAATAGATTTGACATTATTTCTGTTTTTTTGACAAAAAATTGTTATTATTGAATGTAGGGAACTCCATAAGATAAGTTTGAGTGATAATATCGGATCTCAACGTTAGGCAGGTGTCTAAAGCGGCATCTTTAATTAAAAATGGTAACGCTTATAATAATGAGCGCATTGTTAAACGATACCGACATATTAGAGAGGATACAAGACATAAAGAGCAAGATCACAAAAGAGTCACAACACAGAGGGGCAACAGATTTATTTAAAGCAGTGTCCTCAGAAACCGCGCTTCGACTTCTTCCGAGGTACGAAATAAGCTGCAGGAAGTTCGACAAGTGACAGTTAGCACCAAAACAATTAGAAAAAGACTTATGGATGGCTGCTATAGGGGCGTACCTGCCCGCCAGGGGCCCTTTGCTCACCGCAGGTCCCCGAGTAGCTCGGTTTAACTTTGCTCGTTCGCACTGGAATTGCGATGATGACGCTTGGGGAAAAGTACTCTTTACTAATGAGTCCAGATTCTGTCTTAAGTCAGATGATGGAAGGGTCAAAGTATAGAGACGACACGGAGAAATAAACGCTGAGTATAACATTGTTATTGTTATGGTGGAGTGTTAGTAATGATAAGGGGTGGTATTTGCTTAGGAGCACGTACGGAACTACAAATAATACAAAACTGGTCCTTGACTGCGGCAACATAAGTAACAAACATTTTAGAGCAGATTGTGATGCCTTTGGCACCTTTCATGGCGGAAAATTTTCTCGTTAATACACATGCTCGTCCTCACATTGCGGCGGTAGTATCGGAGTACCTTACTGAGGTCGGAATCGAAGTTTTGGTGTATTTAGTACGCTCGCCAGAACTAAATCCGATAGAACGTGTTTGGGATAAACTAGACAAACAAATTAAACAAAGAAATCCAGCACTAGGACCTCAAAATTGCATTGTTTGAAGAAAGGAACCTAATGCTACAAAATTTCATACACAATTTAATTAAAAAGTATTACCCAGACGGATGTGGGCAGTTATGACAGCGACAGCAATAATAAATACTGATTGTGTCACCCGTTATGAAAAAACAACAGTCTTTAGAACAATACTCAATTTTCATAATGTTAGGTCAAAATTCCTTACAATTAAAATACGGAGTTAACTACCTCTAATTTTTTTTCTTTCGTTTAGTCTATTTTTTTTTTGTTCAAAAGTATGTATCTAAGTAAATGATTCTATTCAACGAATTTTAAAAGATTATATATTGTAAAAATAAATCTGTTTTCACTTTCATTTGCCCCTTTTTTATTGCGTTCCTCTATATATATCTATGAGTGTATTTGATAGTAGAACCTCAATAACATTCATACTTAAAAATCAATGAATTTCGATTACCGGGCGACTACTAGTATTTAATTTTATTAATAATATCCGGATATACTGTTATAGTTGCATTAAAAGCGATAGCACCGTGCCTGATGGTAAGCATAGTATAATCAAAAAAACATCAGCGACCACCAAGAGGGATCAACAGAAATAGAAACAGGATATGAACGCCCAAAAAGCCCAAAAACGAATCACTGTGGAGGTCTTTTTACCAACCCACTTTACGATAAATTTCTCAATTAATCTTAAAAATGTTTTAACTTTGTCTTCTTAGAGTATTAATTTTATAAGTTATTACAATATTAACAACAATAAGAATGAGATATAAAAATATAGTAAGTTAAGAAATATTACTTATGTAATATTATTATCGAAGTTAACAGATTTGGAACACGCAGAGCGAATTTTTACATGTTGCAAATCATAGTTGCCGAATAACTTCTTCAAAATTATTATTTAAGTAAACTTATAATATTTGATATTATTTATCTTTAGTGAACATTGACTACTGTATACTTCCAATAGTTACAAGGAACACAGATCCAATAAATAAGTAACTTTAAAAAAAAATCTACTTCAAAATGCATGAACTCAAAATTATGAAATAATATTTTTATATATACACGAAATCAAGGTAGGTACGAAACAAATTAAGGGCCTACAATTTTTTTCAGGTCAATGCCAGTAAAGAAGCGATATACACAATATACCTAAATCGTTTCTATTTTGATTATGTTACCTATATTGAACAGCTTTGCTGGTGCCGACCTGAAAAAAATTGGTAGGCCCCTAATTTATTTCATACTTACTTTTGATTTCGTTTTTTGATTAATTTTTTGTATATATACAAAAAGTATTTTATAATTTTGAGTTAATTCATTTTGAAGTCGATTTAATTACTTTTTTATTTCGTAATTTTTATTTTTATTAGTGCATGTAGCACTACAATTTGACCACGATTTTGAGATGTTTTCTCTTTGACACCACACCCGTAGCTCGTATCAATAAGCCATGCCGTTACACTTATTAGTCCATATTTTGAAAACCACTGAATCGATTTGCTTGCGCTGTTCCCTATGTTGAAGTAAACGTAAGCCAATAAAAAAGAAATGGTCAAAATCCGATTAGTAGTTTCGGAGAAATGCGTGAACAAACATACATAGGCACTATTATAACATTTTGTATATTTGTTTGAAAGCCCTAATAGATTATTTTCATATAATATATTGCAGTTCATACGTGTCGAATTAACAAATTTTTTTTAAGTCGGTTAAAATGATGTTGAACGAGATAGAAAGTGTGATTGACCGATCACCCAGAAAGTTGGTAGGTCTAAGTATTTTTTCATGGAGATTGCTTTATTCTATCCCTGATCACGATATGCGGTGCTCTGGTCGAGTTAATGGCTTCTAGAAAGTGTAGAACAACTTCTGCGGATCCTGCTAGTACTTCCAAAATTGTAAACATACGGTTACATTTTCGTAGGCTTATACAAACTGGATTGGGTGTGGTTGCATCTGTGACCATAACAAACCGTAACAGAAACAAATTAGCAGTTGACATTCCACATTTTTTAAGTCGTAGTATCGTGATTTCGCTTATTTAATAGATATATCTTGAAAATTCATAATTATTGGTGCTCTTCACAATCTATCGATAGTTTACAATCTGACTAGACTGATTATAAACTATTTGTACAATTATCCGGTGATATATACTAGTATAGGTAAATGAAAAATACCTTGTTTGTCCCCTTAAGCTTTCCTATACCATTAATGTGATTCCGATGAAACTTTGGTTGGTAGTTGTAAGCATATTCGTGAAGGCTTCTGAATTCGGATAGTCACTTTGCGCACTTTGCGCGCGAGACGTTTCATTTCGATGGTAACGGGAACGAAGTCGTGAATGCTAGTATAAATTAATAATTAAAAAAAAAATTACTGTTCTTAAAATTTAAACGAACTTAAATCTCTTATCTCCTTATATGCCGCAATGTTGTATGTCGCTGAGCGGAAAGTCGCACTAAAAAGTTTTTCTTTATTAAACACAAATGTTTGTTTTCCCGCCAGGTAAAGGTAAATGTCCTTACATATATGATATTAGCGTTTTAGATGGAAAAAGTAAAAAGAAAAATATATTATGAAATTATACATTTCAATAATCGATGTAAGTACCATTATTATCCATGCACTTTTCTATCATGGTTTGAAATTGTTGACAATACAGATCTGCGGTTATTGTCTAGCCAGATCTTAAGAAGATGTATTGTATGACACCAGCACTGGTCCATCAAACACTCACCAGTACCTATTGCTGAGCCATCTTTCGTTTGAGAGAGGGTTTGCCCGGTTCTCCTGGGTTCAACCACTGTGATGAGCTTTCCCGATTGTCGTAAAGGATCCATTTTTCGTTACCAGTAACAAAACGATTCAAAATGCCCTCGTTATTGTGACGGTTGAGTAATGTAACCCAAGACTCAATGCGTGTTTGTTGGTGTGCTTCAGTCAATTCATGCGGTATCCATTTCTCGAGCTTTTTCACTTTTCCAATTTGTCACAAGTGAATTAAAATTGTTTTATCACTCACACCGAAGCCTGCTACTAAATCTGACGTAGTTTGCGATAGATCATCATTTTCACGATCACGATCTTCAATATCAACAAGGGTATCCGGCCGTCCACGGGGTTTGTTTCGTAGGTTAAAATTCCAGAACGAAAACGTTGGAACCAAAAACGTACCGTGCTTTCTTTTACAGTAGCTTCCCCATACACATCATTAAACTTTCGAGCTGTTTCTGCAGCGCTGATGCCACGGTGGAACTCATATTCGTAAATAACGCGTATTTTAAGTTTTCCATTTTGTGAAAAGAATGATATCAAAGAAAAATCAAATGCTGCAAAACAAATGAACCACTAAATTCGAACCACAAATACACAAGCCTAAATTTGAATTTCTTAACCAAACGCCAAATAATTGAGATCTAAATGGCCAGTTCAGCAAAACGCCAATTTCATATGTAAGGACCTATTATAACAAAAAAATCCAGAATTGTTATTATGAAACTTTCTCTCTCATTTTATATCTCATTACGTAGGTACACCAAATCGGCGTATATCTGTTTTGTCATTCGTTTTTTTGTTTTAGCCTTCATTTGTATTCATTTAACAATGATTTTGTATTGATTAATCAATAGTCAGAATGAAACTGTCGATAGTTATTTGTTAGGATATTTTGGAAGGAATGTACACAATTTTTTCAAGTTTTGTGATCAAGAGATCACGCGGCTAACATTTTGACATTCGTCTCCGTCGCTTGGTCGCTTAGGTGTTTAAAAAAAAAAAAACAATCGATACAACTGCAATATTTGTCACTGGTAAAATGATAGAAAGACAGCTCTTCTACAAGCAACTACCTAGCAAATCTACCGTTACATCTCAAGTAGTTGAGTAAAGGAAACGTTATGAAAGACGGGTATTTTTTCTATTCAACAGATACATTTGCGTATATATTTACATCCAATAGTCAATACATTTTTACAATAGGTTGTTTTGTAAGTAGTTAATTGTAGAATACAAAGTATTCGAATGATGTAATTACCGAGATACTGGTAAAAACGAACACGAACTGTTTAAATAAGACTAGCAACCGCTCCCTACTTTGTACGCGTTAGTTACAATATAAAACTTAATTACAATAAAATATAATCTATAACTATCAGTTTACAAGATAAACCTCATATCTACAGATTTATTAATAAATATTTATATGTAGGTAGGTTTTGAAACAGCTTTAGATTATTATTTTGATATGTAATAAAACCATGAGTCGATATAATGGGAATTGGCTAATTGAGTAATGAGTCGTGGTGGTGGTTGAGTAGTTTAGACTGATGGAATATCGATTCGATGATCGCAGGTTCGAACCCCGGTATGTATTATCTAATTTTTCGGAATTCGTGTACATTACTAATTCAAATTGGTAACACTATCGGAAGGAAAACACCGAGAGGAAACAAGAATGTTTGAGAAATGCTCTTGTACTACTTGGTGTGGGGAAAAATATAGAACTGTTGATTTCTCTGCGCTTGAAATCACCAATACTGTATTTTTTCTCGGAAAAAGGTCTCTTTACCCAGCAGTGCTATACTTACAGGCTGTATTATTATTTTATTATTAAATAAAACCATGAGCATTTCATATTTTAATCTTTAGTAAATAACAAAAACCTATTATTTTTAATTATACCGACGACATGTTCCATAACGTACCTACGTATGTTTTACATGCAATGCTATCAAGGTCGGTGTAGTTACCCAATTCCTAAGATTTGACTCACTAAACCTTGCCACATACAAACCGAAGAGCAAGCACAATATTGTCGCCGCACTATTAGATTTATTACATAAACCCTATAATTATATTTGTTGGTTCATCAATTTCAGAATGTCATATAATTAGGCAAATGTCTTTGCGGTCTAAAGTTTTGAATGGTGTGTCATAATTTTTTTCCTTTCCTTATCGCAATAGTAGTCGAAATGCGAAATCCATTCGTTTAAAAAATTTAAAGATTTATCCCTATGAAATGAAGGAAAATTTTATTTATCCATCTCACGAACATATTATATATATTATTTATTTATATTATATTAATTAAATAAAATATATATTTATTTAAATAAACAGATACAAATATAAAACAAACACAACCAAGGCAATTAGCATAAGTAGGTCCCAATGTCATCGTTATTGCTACAGTAAATCAATGCAGCGCTGGAATTCTGATTGGTTTATTTAGCTGCAATCTTCTGCAGTCGGACTGCCCCAAGTGAAGAGAATACTCCAAAGAAATTTCTCTGTCCAAAAAAAAACTGTGTTTCATATAAAATTCTCGAACTCGTTTTTACTTTCCATCAAGTGTGACTCAGGACAAGAGTCGAGCAGTATATTTTTTTTTTTAATCACCATGTGTATTGTGGTCACGACAGATTCCTTTGTATATAATTTTACTTATCAAATTAATTTTATTGATAGCATTAAGGGCGTAAAATGCGTTTGGTATCAATATGCAGCCACTTTTATATGACAATTTCTTAATCGAACGAGTTGTAGTTATACCTGTACATTGCATACATGGGAATTTCTTAATGAGAATTTTTTATTTATTTCTGTGAATTCCGAATTCGTTTTCACATTTACAATACCTATGACTAAAACTATCTGTATAAATGAACAGTGCTTATATTTCTTTGGTTCAATTGTGGGTTTGGTAAACTTATTGCTTTTGATCTCTTGATACGACATGACTCGCAGATTATCCATCTCTTGTTAGAAAAAGTCGAGGTCTTTATATTTCTCGCTTTCTTTCAGTTGTTCCGTATAAAATTGTTTTAAAGAACTTGTATCGTCTTGTTGTCCAGACATTTTTTCTCTTCCGTTATCTTTGTTTTCCAACTATTGTCTTTCTTCGTCAACTATTCTTAACACTTACTCATTTGTAATCCTTTCTATCCAACTGATGGTATCCATCTTCCTCCAAAATCATATCTCAAATGCAGCCACCTAACGTATCAAGAAGTCAAATGAAACACAGAGGATAACGTTGCAATTGCTATACCAACAAGAGTCGAGCTCCTAAATTAAAGAAGAAATGAGAAACTTATAACTTAAACATGTTTAATAAAAATATGTCAATCTTCCAATATACACCGGATGAACGTTCAAAATTATAACTTGCAAATTGATTATGCTTATACCTTTTGTCTTATAAGTAGAGAAAGGCGGGGAATACAAAATCTTTGCAAAAAAACAGGTCACGGTTATAAAATAAGATAAAGTGGATAGTAAAGCTTTAGAATCTTACTCTAAAACTGTCAAAATATCTGTGTATCGCGACACGAGGTTAAGCTAAAGTAGCACAGTTCAGCTTAGTAAAATTTAAGTTACTTTATGTGTAGTTAGCTAGCCCAGCAGACGATGTTCTGCCCATTAAAGTAGTGAATAACTCGACCAAAGCACCACTTATCGTGTTCAAAGATAGCATAAAAACCTTCTTAACGAAAAAAACACTTAGATCTACCAACTTTCATGGTGATCGGTCAAACGGTTTTGGAGGATATTAATTTCATATATTGTGTACTAACATCTATATAATATTTTAAATGTTACCTCAAAACAAGTCAGTTCCATTGAACAGTTACAAAAATTTGTTGTTATGACGTGACGGTGTCACAAACGTTTTATTTTAAATCACCGCTTACGGGAAAGTAGCACGCACTCTCCACCGGTTATTTCGTTACTGAATACGGTGTTGAATAGCTTGACTCGACGCGACGCGACACGGCGCGGCGCGACGTGGGGTTACACAATTCGTACAGGTTCTTCGCAAACGGTCAATGTTAGTTGTCTAATCCGGGTATAAGTAGTATAAAATAGAACACTATTTTCTAGAATTTTCTGAAGTAAATCTTCTATAAGCACGATTTGAGACTAATTCATTTTCTTTTTTCGAACGGAAATAACTTTCTGTAAAATCTATAATAAAATTTGTTTATATTTAATGTAATCGTAAATTTAATAAAATAATAATATTGATACTTTCTTCATGTAATGATTATTTAATTAAGAAATGAACTATAATTAATAAATCAAAAATCATAAAAATTTTAAAATTTTGAGGTACTATATATATTGACAATAAAATTTACAGTCATATTTACACCAAGCATTACATTTTTTTTTTTTAATTGGTCTTTAAAAAATATAATAATCTTTTCCTTATGTTTATTATAAAAAAACACGTCTGTATATATTATCAATAAATACTTTTGCCTATATTCTAGCACGACTTATTTATTTTTAGTAGAATCGTAATATCCGCTACATGTTCAAAGAAGTTTAAAAAGTTTACACACACATTTTTTTTTTGCACACACTGTATCTACTATTTCGTTGTGCATACCTACCAGAGTGATAGGTTGATGAAGATACAGATAAAACATAAACGCACTTATTTTTCAACATAGATTAAGAAGTAAGAAGACATTTACGTCACAGATCTCCGTTTCGCACATATATACATTATTGCAGATAACAGACCGTGGAGAATGTTCTATATTTCATAATTAATAATACTAATACGTGAAGCAAAAGCTTTTGGTACCTTTTTAAATTATTGCGTGAACGGAAGACTGTGGAGATTTGGTATGGTTAAAGTTTATATGGAGAAGGAGTGCAGAAAGCTATAATTTATCTATAATATCTGTTAATAATATATTAAATTAAATTAAATAATACTGCGAATCCTACCCCGACAAGTGCCATTGAACTTAGACCCCCCCCCCCCCCCCCCCAAAATATTAACATTGTCACTCAACGAAAAGTGACAGCAAGTGATGTTGATAATAATCATTGTTTATGAATACTGTAAATGTCAAACAGAAAATAGTCTATGATCAAAAAGTCGCGGGTCGAACTTCGACCTTAGGGCTATCGCTAGTAATCAATTTATATAGCGATTAATTTATAAATAACGCTAAAATAGCGAAATTATTTTCCATTGCCCCATTCTCGTTTAATCTTTGTACATACTTAGGGATTTCTTACTTACACTTGGCTGATTTAATCTTTACATATTCTCAAGTACCTACTTACTAGGTAATAATATCAATTCTGATTTAACCATGTATATATTTAATGCCTTTAACCTATTTATTGTTTATTTTAATCTTTTCATTAATTAATAATAATTATATTTTAAGCGTTCTATTTATGATGTTTCTTTAACATTATGGCTTAAATTAAGTTTGTGTTTTATCTATAATTTGTAATTATGTTTTTAATGTTTTTCTCTATATATTATAATATTTTAGGTATGGTTTAATTTCAAACATTAATTTATTTGATTTTACGCATGCTGAGATTGATTATAATTGTTGTTCATTAAAATTGTTACCTGTATTTTATTATTATTTATGTATTGTTTATTGAATGACTGTTGTCAATTCTAAATAAATCACTGGCTTCAAACCTAAAATGCGCTTATATACCTATGATAATGATTATATTAATACCAGCTTGTAAATATGTTATTAATAGGCAAAGGCCTGTTTCTAGGGACCTCTCCTCTGACTCTCCTCTGATTCCATTCATGACCCTAGCTCATGACGTAAGTACTTTCTTTGATATGGGAATTCTAATTTGGCAAGTTTTAATCTATACAATTTATAAAATTTAATTGTCTGTTTGTAATGTCAAAATAACAACTTTTTACTATATTCATATGAAAGTATATAAGATACCTGTAACAAAAAAACAATTTTTAAAATTTTTCCTGTCTGTCTGTCAGTTTGTTCCACTTAATCTCGGAAATGGTTGGACCGATTTTGACGGGACTTTCACTGATAGATAGCTGATGTTTTAAGGGAGTAACTTAAGTTACTTTTATTTTAGAAAAAGAATTAGGGTTCCGCACAAATAAAAAAAAACTGGCCATGGTGAATTAATTCGGGCGCTTAAATGGCTTACGCTGAGCAAACCATAAGAGATATAGTAAATTAATGTATAACATAATTGTAGGCATTGAAAAGACCAACAAAAAGTCAGGGAGAGTATATATCTATATTCTAAGGAACACCCACAATAAGCATTTTTGTCTTTAAAATAGCCGGGAGCGGGGAGCAAGATTTATGCGGGTATTCTGTAGTCCACGTAGCGAAGCCACCCGATCAGCTAGTTGTCAATAAATATTTAAGTTCATTTCTCCTCCTTTAGAGTCTAATTTTTTGATCGTAATGTAATGACAATTTTATGAAGACTTGCCAAGTTGATACCCATTTCAATGAAAGTAACAAAAATATTTTGTAAATTATTTGAAGAACGAACATTCTTACAGCTATAATTAAATGAACAGCTATGGAACTTGCCGCCCGTTACATTTCATCTCTTTTATCGGTGACAATGACTACCCCGAATGTCGTATCTCCCGAACTTGGCCTTTTTTCACATTTATGTTTTTGTTGGGATGTGGTGTTACTATAGAATATAAAATATATGTTTCTTAGGCGTTTATATTCTTCATGAGGTTTCATTTCACCATCATCCGATAAAATAACTTATTGAAAAGATCATTGTTACAAACTGATACACCTCTCATACTAATTATTCCAACTTTAATCATTTTGTAATCAGTTTATTGAGTTTTATACACTTAATCAGTTTTCATTCAAATGTAATTTGTATATTTACTAAGAATAAATATTGTTTACATATAACTCATAATTTAACTCTGGCGGCATTATTAGTAGACCAGTAAAAATAGAGTTAATGACACAATCTTGATTTGTCATGTGTTGTGTTTCATTTTAATTCATAAACATACGTTAGTTTGCCCTATATTATTTAATATTCGTGGCATTTTGCGTGATATAGGTACATAAACTCCCTGGGCAGATCCTTGATAGAAAGATTAGAAAATTAGTGCGAAGTTAGGCTCACAGAACGTGTATTCAGTGGCCTTAACAAAAAAAAAAAAAAAAAAAGTATCAACAAAGTATGAATTCAAGGTGTGACCAATAAAAGTCACAAAGACATTGAAAGTCATAATCTGTCTAGGGCAGTGCATGACTATAATATGTTATAAAAAATCAATTTTCACTAAATACACGTTTGTTAAATAAGTTTGTGTTTACAATCCCATGACCTAGATATCATACAAACAACGTTTTGCGATTGAATTAAGGAGTTTCAACTTGATAAACTATTCTTAATTAATATATACAAATGTGTATTATGAAGCTCTTTAGAACCAACTATCACATTCGTATTATTTTTTTGCATTTTAAAGCCTATTTATTGAGGAAGGTTTTTAGCAAGGATGGTTCAGTTGGTAGCGTGCATGGACTCCGCGTCGATCGACATGAGTTTGAATCCCTGCAATGAGCCTGAGCTATCGGTGAATGAAAACATCGTAATGAAAACGTAGCATGGTGGTAGGGGTTTTTCTAATACCCGCCTGGCTAGCTACCATCCTCAAGTTGAAAATCTGTCACCAAATACCAATAGGTGTGTTCCGGCAGCTGAACTTGAGAGCCAGTCTTTCACTAGGCTTAGCGTGCTACCATATTGGGCCGCATCGTCACTTAATACTGTGGCCACAACGCTAAATCTATATCGATAAAAAAACATTAAGACTTTATGGAGGGGGCAGTATTGGTTGAATAAATTTAACACTGGTGAAACTGGTGGTTAGTTCTACCATAAATATACAAAACGGTATATTATATTTAAAGATGTAATATCCAATACAATCAATAATTATGTATTACAGAAAATAAAGAATAAACTTTTATTCATTTTAATTTAATTATATTAGCTTTCAAAGCTGTTGATGTAGAATCTGTCAACTATCCTGTCAATATAAATATATTATAATATAATATATGTGATTTTATTTTTATCAATAGTATACACAATTCATATAGCTCATCAATTAGAAAGAAAGTAAAAATGAAGGGACATAACTCAACTATGACGCGGCTGAAGCCGATGGAATAGCGCTAGTGTAATATAAAAGTGTACTAATATTTATCTTTCGAATATGTCACAATTATCGTGGAAGATATTTGACTTTTGTTAATAATTGACTGCCATGATTTTTGATGTACGTGAACATATATATTATGCAGGCGGCTTTCCGCTTTCGAATAGCGGTCAGATTTCTTACAATTACAAATAATGTTACAAAATAAACTGAGCTGTAGACGAAATTACCGAAATTACCAGACGGGGATACCCTCTCGAAAAGGTTGAAATGATTTTACTTTCATTATGACGCCTTTTGGTTGCAAATCGTCTTGATTTTTTGATGTTTGTGTAAATATACCATTTAATTTTCAGCGACATAAATAAGGGGTTATTTTTAAGTGACACCATTCCTAAAGATATATCATTATTTTTAATGTAGTGCTAATTTAGTAGCCTAACAAACGTTTTTTTAAACTGAAGTGCTATTTTAATACCCTATTTAATGTTATATAATAATTAATATAAAAGAATATAATATATTGCTGACTAATTCTTGTCAATAATGTGTAATACGTAGAGATGAAAGTACTTTAATAAGTGCCATAATCTCGAGACATTTTGTTTAGTGAAGTGATATTTCATGTTTTTTTAAACAAAATTTTGTTAATTGGTATAATTTTTTTTCTAAATAAATTGTAAATATAATTATTATAATAGGTCTTTACCTATGAAATTGCCGTTCTGCAGTACTGGCCATTTCAAATCAAAATAATTTTTGTTTGGCTAAGAATTCTAATTTCAAATTAATTTTATTTTAAAAACATGGAATTCTTTTTCCAAAGGTAGTCATTTGTTTATTAATTAGTGTTACATTTTCATCGCATTTCAATCTTTTTTGTCATCATGGATACGTTAAAAATTCTAGTAATTATGGAATATGAGTACCGTCGTGGCAGCAATGCGGCACAAGCGGCACGCAACATCAACGACGTTTACGGAGCTAACACTACAAACCAACGCACCACCTGTTATTGGTTTGCTCGCTTCCGTTCTGGGAATTTCGACCTGAAAAATGAACCTCGCGGTCGTCCGAAGACTTTGGTCGACAAAGACGAATTAAAGGCGATTGTGGTAGCTGATGATACACAATCTACGGCTGAATTAGAAGCAGCTTTCGACATTGGCGTCAAAACAATATTGGTCCATTTGCGTCAAATTGGTAAGGTAAAAAAGCTTGACAAATGGGTGCCCCACGAACTCAATGATCGCCAGCGCGAAGTAGGCGTCGAGACGTGCCTTGCACTGCTCAACAGACACACAAATGGATGAATTTTGAACCGCATTGTTACCTGCGATGAAAAATGGATTCTGTTTGATAACCGCAAGCGCTCAGCAAGTTGGTTGGATCCTGGTTCAGTACCTAAACAATGCCCTAAACGAAAACTTACCCCTAGAAAAGTGATGGTCACTGTTTGGTGGTCTAGCGCCGGTGTGATTCATCACAGCTTCTTACCAAACGGGGTGAGCATTACTGCAGATGTGTGCTGTGAAGAACTGAACACAATGATGGAGAAGCTGGCACATCTCCAACCAGCATTGGTCAATCGCTCATCTCCGCTGCTCCTGCACGACAACGCGCGACCTAATACTGCACAGCAGACGGTCTCCAAGTTGCAAGAACTGGGGTTGGAAGTTCTCCGTCATCCGCCCTACTCACCAGACCTTGCGCCTACAGACTACTACTTTTTCTAGAATTTAGATAACTCCTTGGCGGGAAAAAAATTCAATACCCGAGAGGCAGTACAAAATGCCTTTGAAGAATTTGTTGCCTTCTCGTCCAGCTGATTTCCTTAAGAAGGGCATCAATAAACGGCCACTGCGCTGGCAAAGATGTATTGATTGCATGGGTGATTACTTCGATTAATACAAATAAAAAATACATGAAAAAAATTCGTTTAAATTTTTTCATACAAAATGGCAATTTCATAGGTAAAGACCTAATATTAAACGTACCAATTCTACTGTGTGAGCACAGACAGTACTTTTGAATTTAACGTAAATTACGACTATCTTCATTTATTTATAAGTTTATTTTGTAAGTTATTAACATTCAATAACTTGTAGTTTGTTGTGTAATGGAATTTTAGCGGGTCACTCCGCCAAACGTTCTGTCACACGTTTACAAACTTTATAGGCGTGTGAAAAGGTTTACTAATGAATTTGCTGTAAAATTAGGCACTCGGAACTTTATTGAAAAATCGTTGCGTGTATAATTTATCCAATTTTTCATTTTTACAATTCCATGTTTTAAAGATAATAATCGTAAACTTAATAGATAATACAGTGAAGTTATCTCTAAAATGTACATATCTAGCACTTATTTTCTTTTATTTTTATATAATATCCTTTATGGCAGTTTCGACACCAAAAATCATAGATATTTCTTAGATTACTATTGTAATAACTGTAATTATGCGGATTGGTAGAGTCTTCTGTACCCGATTAGCTCGCGATAATCATGCGCATAAATCACCTTCATTGTGTCTCCCTTTTGGCTTGTCGCGTTGCGGGATCAACCATTATATTATATCCAGCTGCCAAGTGGCTTGAAAGCCGGTATGACAGCAAGAACCGGCAATGGATAACTGTATTGACGCTGATTGTCGCTGTTTTTAACCGACTCGAAAAGAAGACAGAGGTTACTCAATTCTAATGTATATTTTTTATGGGTGTTGTTCAGCCATAACTTCTTTGTATAAGAACAAATTTGGATGATTTTTTTTTTGGATAGGGAATACTGATTTTAATTTCATTAGCATTGGATCATCAACTTTAGAGACTGTAGCGATTGGAATAAGGTTTTTATTAGTAACATAGTTTACATAATTATATCAATATCAATAATTGCCTTTTTTATAAGTAATTATGAACTCATGTGTGATTCGATAGCTGTTTTAAATTTGAAATTCAGGTAGTATTATGGCATGTGCACGGTTCCACTCACCTTGGGCTGTCGCAAGTCGGGTCTTGTGTCCCGGGACGTGGCTTCGCTCCAGAGATGGGTTTTTTCCACACACGACACAATTTAATAATAATTTTTAGTGATTTTGAATATTAGCGTGCGCGAGCGATTCAGTTGTCGCAACGGCTTCTCAACGACTCGCAGATGGCGCTAGGCGCGTCACATACCCGGGTGAGACCGTGTTGCCATTTATGAAAACCCAACAACTCATGTATCTAAAACCTTTCGAATGCGATATTGAATGCGTTTCGTATTAAAGATAATCACAGCGTCTTCAAGGTTGTTCGTGCGTGTTTTGTAAGTGTGAGTGTTCTACTAACGTTTGAGTCGTTACAAACTGTGTTTGGTGGTATAAAGGTCACGTCGAAAGAGACCCCGTATGTGTGCTGAACACCCCTGACACGTTAATATGTAATCTGTATGTACTGAATCCAAGTGCTCAAATGGCGGTAGATAGTCTTTCTACGGCTATTGTTTTGATCGATTATTGAAGTTATACTTTTTTGGCGTGTTTATCCTACTCTATAATATCATATATTATAAAGGCGAAAATTTAGTGTGTTTATATGTTTGCTACTTCTTCACGCCCAAACAGCTGAAACAATTTTGATGAAATTTGGTACCTATGGAGGTAGCTGACACCCTGTATTAACACTTACGCTACTTTCAAGGTTATTTTTAAAGGTGTCTTTTAAATTTTACGCGGGTGAAACCGCGGGCACAGCTAGTAGAGGATAAAACTGAAAGCTGTACGTACGCGTTTCACGTGACGGAAGATGATAATAATGCGAATTCATTATAGTGTGAATGTGAATGAAATTTTATTATCAAAATGATGTTTATTTGTACAAAGTTAAATTGTGTTTACGCAATTAAAAAAGGTTAGTAAAATGAATTTACATTACTATCGTTGATAGATAAATTCTTCATCATGTTGTAGGCACACGGGATAACATTTTTAAAGTTATTTTTGTTTTATTACACCAAAGAAGTGTATATTCTTAGGTGCGTAAATAAGTACACACATTTTTTATATCGTTAACGACAAAAACGATATTGGATATCTATTAATTTAATTTTGAAGTTATTATCTAAAATGGTAATTACTATGTAAGAAATAATGTAAGCAATCGATTTTTAATATTTAGCTTTTCGAACAAAAACATCACTCGCTTATGAAACATGTTATTATGTGAATACATTCTAAGTATATTTTAATGTATTCTGTTGGAGCATTGTCGTGGAGATTATAAGTTTGTGACCTTCTCTGAATAACTATTACAAGTGCAACCAGCGACGCTTGTCTTAAGTTTTTTAACGCTTGTGGGAAACGCAACAGACCATATTAATGAAGTAAAGATTAAACATTTAAAAAACCTACACTGATGCCCAACAACTTATTAACTTTTACAGAAAAAAAGCTTACACTACTTATAAATATTTGAGAATAATAATAAAAAAACTTGGAAAGGTGGAAATAACAATGAAATTTAAAAAATATAAACAAAACCTAACAATTTTTTTATTTATTTAAAAGATGCCTATTGCTACGTTTATTTATGATGTTGATTTAGTTATAATCATCATGAGATGTACAATTAAATAAATAGTAGTAGTAAAATTTCTTATGATTATTTCTAGTGATATGATTTCTAGTGGTACAATAATATAAATAAAATTTATATTTATTTTTATTGTAATGCTTTTTATTGATACATAAGTTTTGCGAATTGAAATTTTTTTTAATATTTTTAATTCCGTTCACCTATTGGTTTGCTAGTTATTTTTAGTTGTAAATCTAATTAATTATGCTTAATAACCGAATATTATTATTTTTTTGGTATTTTTAATGTAGTTTTTAATACTGTATTCGAGGAAGGACCAAAAAATACAAGAATAAACTACAATCCATTATTAATTTGGATACGAAATGTAGAGCTCCCCTAATGAACATGTAAAGCATTTTCACGTGAACGATACTGTCGTTACTTATTAACATACAATATTACGCTTATTAATGAAAATAAAACAATCTTTTGATTATTAATATTTTAATAACTGTAAAATATATGAACGACAAGACAATTTTTAACAAAAAAAGAAAGTCAACTTCAATGACCTACATTCTACAACTTCGAAGATACACAGGGAACACATCAAAAACAAAAGTAAACATTTTTTCAAGTTTACTTATTGACAATGCCCTTCACAGCACTTTTGCAGGGCCGAGAAAGATTATTATTATTTTTATTATGTTATATATTATTTTTTCATTTAATGAATAATGAAATTTCGGAATTTTAAATTTTTTCCTTGCTCTATAGGCAAACGCTTACTAAAATTCAAGATTTCAAGCTTGCAAAATTGCTAGAAGGATCTTTGATGATTGGTGAGTGTCTCAGTGACAAAATTAAAGAACTTTGACTAGTGATAATTCATAAACTAAAAGGTATAATTATTAGATATATTGCCAATATACAGCCAGATATAGTAGATCCTTTTGATCTCTAAAAATACAAAATGTTTACTTTATACACGAAAAAGTTACAGAGGGGTCAAAAGTGCCGTAAGTCGCTTCGAGAAAAGGATGATACGGCCGTGCCTTGCGCTCGACTTGGCGGGGGCAATACAGTGCCCCAGAAACAATGTATTGCCCCAAATTAAAGCATGCATCAATGAAACAAAAAATCTTATCAAAATGACGCTTTTTTCAGAGATTTTAAAAGGTATAAATATGTACTAGTTGTTTTTTGAAATATAATTCACAGATTCTTTTGGTATATTTTTAAAAGTACATATGACTTATGATACTTCCTGGCCTGGTAATAAAAAGTACAAGTTTCATGAACTACTTCAATTATCGTTTTCAACATTTGTTTAACCAATAATTTTTTATCATATCTGCTCCTTTTTCACCAATCATAATCGTAGGTGCATTAGTATTTCCTCTTGTAACTGAAGGCATAATACTGGCATCTATAACTCTAAGTCCTTGAGCACCTCTTACTTTTAACTGTGGATCGACAACTGCATTAGTGTCATTGGTTGGTCCCATTTTCACAGTACTGGTTGGATGGTACAAAGAAAATGTTAATTCTCTGCTCATACAGTCCAAAAATTTATCAGATGTTTTATCGAAATTTTTACATGCTTCTATTTTTAACCATTCCAATTTGAAACCTGCTTCTTTTAAGGCATTTGTTTCCCCAAATCTAAGACTAAGCTGTCTCATTGCTTTTATTATTGTTTTCATGTCTGCAGGATGGTCAAAGTAATTGGCGTAAATTAATGGATAGTCGAAAGGATTCTTACTACTAAGAACAATCTTGCCTATAGATTTTGGTTTCAATAAGGTAGTATATACAATAATTGTAAATTGATTCTCATTAATTTTTCTAAAATTAGTAATTACTTCTTCAGACAAACCGTGTAGTTGAAATATATCCATTATATTACAAATACTAGGTGAGAAAATAACATAATGAAATTGTATATTCGGACTCGTTGAAGTCGGATCAGTGGTGTTTGCAAACGATATCACTCTATGTGGGCTTGTGTCTGACAATGGTCCTTTTCTCCTTAATATATATTCTGAAAATACTCCAGTTATATTAGATAAGGAATTACTGTTTTTATCACCAGGTGCTGTATAGATTATAGGTACAAACAAGTGATCTTGCAAATTTTCTCCTACTGGCAAATCAAGTTTTACTTCAATCCCTATATCTTCTAAATGCTTCCGAGGGCCAATTCCTGACAGAAGTAACAATTGAGGGGAATTAATCGAACCTCCTGATACAATTAATTCTTTTCTTATATTAACAATGAAGTTTTCACCACCTTTGTGCAATAAAATACCAGTGACAGTTGTTGTACCGGGTTTAAATAAAATTTTCGTGGCTATAGTATTTTTGATTACGTGTAAATTTTTTCTGTCTTTAACGGGACTTAGAAATGCTCTGGCTGTACTAAATCGGACTCCATTCTTAGTTGTTGTAAATGATTTTGTTGTACCCATTTGATTATCACCTGTAATATCAGTTAAGTTTTCAAATCCTAATTGTATGTTAGCTCTTATAATCAAGTCTTCAAATGCATGTATATTTTCATCATTTTCTACATGTAAATAGCCATCATTATTGTGGTATTTAACATCTACTTTATTAAAATTTGTTTTCAAAGATTCACTCTTTTTAAAGTAAGGCAATACATCGTCGTAGCTCCATCCATAATTTCCCGCGGCCGCCCATTCATCATAGTCTAGTTTATTTCCTCGCACATAAAACATTCCATTAATGCTGCTAGAGCCGCCAAGAGTCTTTCCCCGTGGCCAGGCGCATCCTTTATTTTTATAACTTCGACAAGCCCCTTCTTGAGGTTGAGTTTTATAATTCCAATCGCCAGGCGTATCTAAGTTATTGTAGAAAAGCTGGGGAATCTAAAAAAAAAATTGCCAATTTAACTATTGAAAATTCTGTTTAAGCTATCGTATATCGGTCTACTGTTGGAAAGCAGTTTCTTTATAGGGAAATCATTCAAATAAAATAATTACAAACAATAACTATAATCTACTAACAATGTAGAGGAAACTTAGGAATTCTCATGCATGTTATTAATTAGTCTGAAATCAGAATATTGTTAAAGTTTGTATTACTGATTTTAGGCTAAATAATCTACCCTTTTGTAATAGCACTACACGATATCTCACCATGATTTTTATCTTAATATTCTCAAACTTCAAAGTTTTCACTACTTAAGATATTATCCTTTACTTGTGGTCAATGTGAGTTTTTTTATACATGTCATAATGAATCATCAAATTGTACCATGAAATTACTTTCACATCTCAATTAAATAATATAGATATACCTAAATAATATATATACTAAATACTATATAATATATATATATACAAACTAATTATAAATTTTGTAAACAATCTTAAATTATAAATTAATGTTTTTTAAATATTTACCTCTGTACTTAATGTAGGATTCGCTCCAGCTTCGATTAATAGCACTTTCCAATCTGGCACTTCGCTGAGACGGTTTGCTACCACTGAACCCGCTGATCCAGCTCCAACTACGATGAAATCATAATTCGGGTCTGAAAGTAATATAGATTTTAATTTTTATAATGTATTGGTACATAAATCGTTGAGATTTTGTCAGCGAAAGAGAAGTCTTTTGTTACTATCCCTATGAGCTAGTGAAAATATTACCATTAGAAGTAGGCCACTAAAGCCAATTAAATTTATAGTTTAGTTAAGTTGAGCTGAGTTATCACCTTACATTCTGGTTATAATTTTATAATTTGATTTTCCAGATAGTATACTTGGCACATAAAGTTTATGTTTCTTGTAAGTAATTGTGTTCCATAGGAATCAACCATTTTACCAACTTGGAAGTTTATTATTATTTACGAACAAAGTGTCAATACGTTGAAAAGCCTACAAAGCATACTTTTTTCCCATTTTAAAGTTTGCATTTAATTGATAACTCCTATTAAAAAAGTCACAAACACGGTGTACAAAAATTAGCAAGCTTATCGAATTTACTCATTTAATATAAAGTATTGAAATTTGGTGCAAGAAGATTTGTCAACCTATTCACACCTTGTACGGAGTTCTTATACGCAGATCTATTTTCTATTATACATATTGAGAACACCTTCATTTCATAATGATTGCTAAGTGTTGTTTGTATCATTGAAATAAATTCATTTAATTATACGAGGCAGATTGACAAGCAAAGTGTCTCCTGTAAAATATACTTTTTAACCATTCATTGACTTACCTTCAAGAACAGCTGCCGTAGCATCTACAGGCCACAGGTGATCGCCGGCAATAGCGCATTGGGCAGCGAAGAAGTTAGTCAGAGCGTGCATAAACACTGGTCCGACTGAATGATAGCTGTTTACAATGGTGGAGGCAAATGCCGGATCACACGCCCACATTGTTTCCTGTAAATCAAAAGATAAATCAGCTGTAACAAAGTGTTTTGTTCTATAGCTAGACTTATGTCACGTACGTATTATGTTACGTACTTAAAAATCAGTAAAATACTTTTATTTTCAGTATCATTTTATTTTTTAGGTAATATTAATTATGTAAAGTATTTTCTTTTTCCAGAAACTACCACTACCATACATTGTGAATTTTCGTCTTTGAAACCTTAAAGAACATTACTGTAAAGTTTAAGCAAAATCTAAAATGTGCGGGCTTTTACGATACATTGATTTAGCATAGAATGAACTCTACACTAATTCCAGTAACTCATTAATAAAATAAACAGCTGTGCCTCACAGCTTATCCCTTGTAAAATTTAATCGACCCGCTCTCCACTACACCATACGCGTCTCCAACTCACCCGTGTATCCTATCGTTGATCTCACTTCCTGAACTTGCCTACTTTTTCCAGATTGCTTCATAACATGGCTACTTCTTGCTTCAGGTTCAAAGCGTGAAGCTATATTGTTCAACAATAAATATGCTATAAAATGCAAAAATTATGTTTAAAATCTGACTGCAGTTCCAGAGATTACCGTGTTCAAACAAACAAAAGAACAATCTCTTGAGCTTATATTATTGGTATAGATTTTAGTAGTTGGCTATTAGAAAGAAGATAATTGAATATATGAAAGTGAAGTGAAGTGAAACTACACAGTATACATCTATTTGAACTTAAAATTAAAACACCGCACACGCGTTTGTATGAATATGGGTACCTAGTTGTAAATAATGAAATATTTAACTGCAATGAAACATTTAAATACTCCTGTCGTAATTATAATAGCAATAATAATGCTCTTCACTTCCAAGCTAAAAATATTAGTAAAATATAAAGGACCCGAACCTATATTTAATATTTATATGTATAATGTATGTTTACAAATTCTTCTCTGTCTGTACATGTTTTTTAACCTTTTTTATGGATGTTCAGCCATAACTTCTTTGTTTATGAACCGATTTCGATGATCCTTTTTGTTGTTGACATTGGACCTTTGAATTCGAAGATACACAAGGGAACTGTTCAAAATCAATGAAGTTGTTTATTTTTTGCTAAATTTCTATTTTATTTACTTTTATATATTATTATATTTACATTTTATTACTTTTCTAGTTTTATATTTTTGCGTTTGCTCATGTTTGTTTGATTTTTAAATTGAATTTTCTTTTGCACTACCGACAATAATAATTTTTTCTCATTACCACTGGTTAGGGGCCATCCATAAATTACGTCACGCGAATTTCATGATTTTTTGACCCCTCCCCCGTCCTTGTCACAGCTGGTCACATTTGTGAACCCTACCTACCTACCCTACCTACCCTACCTAGTGTGATGTCACATATTTTGCAATTTTATAATTAGAGATTTATGAAATTAAAACAGCAGTGTTCGGAAATTATTTTAATTTCCATTTAAATTATTTTTCAATAAAATCGACATCAAATCAAACAAAGGTATAAAAATTAACAAAATAAAAAAAAAATCACTTTAATGAAAGATAAAAACTTAATCCATAACTAACATAACTTATTTTTCTTCAAACTATAAAGGTAGGTAATAAGTTTCAAATAATCGAGTTGTAAAAGTTGTTAAATAAAACATTGCTATGTTCGAGATACAAAATTCCAATTTAATTTTTTCGCTGATTATTTTGACTAGAGGGTTGAGATTTAGTGCAACGGAGGTTTTGGGGCTTGAATGGTAGGGAACACATTCTTTTGAGTTTGGGAGGTTTTCGACTTAAAGAAGTTCTAACGTACTTAGATATAAAATATTATATTTTGAAAAAATGTGATGTCACAAAATTTGGGACCCCTCCCCACCCTTGTCACACAATGTCACACTTCATCAACTCCCTCCCTCCCCCTAAACGTGTGACGTAATTTATGGATGGCCCTCTAGCTGGTAAAATATGCTTTACAGCATTAAGCTCGCCAGTGTACAAACTAAAAGTGCATTATAGTATTCATTCATTCATGCTTTTATTTATAAGTTTTAGAACTAACAAGACAATTTTTGACAAAAAAGAAGACTTCCATTGTGTGACCTCGCTTGAGGTATCCCCTACCAAAAAAAAGAATCATCCTAATCGGTTCATAAACAAAGAAGTTATGGCTGAACATCTATTTAAAAAAAAAAAACGTTTCAATTGAGTAACCTCAGTCTTTTCCGCGTCCGACTTTAAAGTCGGTGACAAAGTAAATAATATTTTTTTCAACACACTTGCTCATAAAGTGGCTCTAATATCACCGCAATTAGGCACATAATGACACCTGTAATCAAACTGTGAATTTTTCATTGCTATTATTCACAAGTGAGTTATAGAGTTTTTTTTTTATTTTATTGGTCGAGTTGCATTGTTCTTAAAAAAGTTTCGATACAAAAAAGATAATGATCAATAGAACAAATAAATTAATGTACCTATTGATTGCTCATTTCATACAACTTCGAATTTATATAGATAATTTCAACTTGTACGTGTTTAATAAATAAAACTTTCACTCAAATATAACTTTTGTTTTCTCTGTAATAAAGAAAACTTTAAATTCCCCATTTTATACGTGGCTAAAACGCTATCTGCGGAAAGCCAAAAAAAAGAAACCTCATTCCTTTAGTCTATGGCTGATCGCCATTGTCAGATGCGCGCGCAAATTGATTAATTTTTCCCCACATAGCGAAAAAAAATTCACAACTCGTTGTCACTGTTGAAATTTTAGTTATTTGTTAATTAAAATGTCTACAAGTACTAGTTATGAAGAAAATGATTTATGTTGTACACCGCCCGATAAAAGATGTGAAGCCCTTAACGTTATGCAAAGTTTACTACCTGAAAACTCCCGTCCTCAGCTTTCTTAAGACCCTCACCTAACGGCTCGGGTCTCAATGGCGCCTCAGCGGTAATCACCAACATTACACACTTGTACCATAATATACTATTATTGAATAAAGTTACATTAGAAGGGTATCTTTGGTCACTGATAAGAGGCATAGGCAGTACTTACTAAATGAAAATTATATTCGGGCACAATGCCAAACTCCGAGCTTCTACTGAGAATTTCATAGAAAAACCCAATAACACTTTGCTCGACCTGGGAATAGACCTCGAGCATAACAGTTGCGCTTACAACCACCAGGCTAATGAGGCAGTTACACCGTTAACATTTAAAAAGAGTCAGTAACATGAATTCACGTTATTTTCATTAATGGCTAACTGCTTCATGATTCATGTCGCACTTCCGTCACATGATACGCGCGCAGTTACCAATTTTACCCTTTACTCAATGTGCCAAAATTATAACTTTAAAAAACCATCTTCTCTGCCCAACCTGACAATAAAGTCACGAACATTCATAAAAGGACACTAATCTTTTTAAATCCTTTTGTTTGAATGTTCGAATAAAGTCAAACACGGGTGGTACACCGGTTGATTTCTATGTCGGGGGTCACATGAAATCCCTAGTTTACATCGTCTCGCCTGTGTCATCCGCGGAAGAACTAAAAACAAGAATTATAAACGCAGCAAATGCGTTGCGTAATAATGTTAGTACTTCGGTAGTTAAGTCACAACTTAGAAAAAGAATGCGACTTTGCGAACACAATAGGGGAACTCGCTTCGTACAAGAACTTTAAATAGCCTAAATTACAAAATCTCTTAATTGTTACTTATCGTTAATTGTTATTATATTACTACTTGTTAGTACGGAGCGTGGAATGATACTCAATAGCGGTCGGTAACGCACTCCTTTAATAACGTCTAACTATATGCTATATAGGTGGCGCAGCCACTACGTACTATATACATACATATACAACACTACTAAACTGTTACTGGTTCTAAATTTTATTTTAAATATGGATTTTTTGTTTTATTTACATTAGGTATTATTGTTTTTAATTAATTTAATGAAATTTCCGCCTGCTTCCTTTGTGATCATTTTTTTTTTCATTTACTTTGAAGTAAGTTCCTAGTTTGTATGCATTGTTGGAGAGCTAAGAAAACGGTTATGTTTTTAAAATAATCTGCAAGCCAAGTTTCATAACGTTTTTTTGTTTATAAGGCATTTTAGTGGAAAAAAATCTCAATAAAATATTGAAATAATATCGTTTTCCGTCTCGCATTTTTTAATTTGGACCAATAATTGTTGTTTTATTTATTAATTGTAAATAACCAATGTTTAATCATTTCTATAAATCTGAAAAAAATGTTAGATTTACATTGATACTTTTTGAAAATAAATATTTGATGTTGCATTTTTAAATTATTTTTAAAAAAGCTAAAAAAACATGATAACTCAAAAATGGTTCACTTTTGCATATGCATATGGGGTTTAAAATTATCCCAAATAGTCAATATCACCTCCTAACGGGAATACGGCAAATTACCAATAACCCTGTATATACGGGAATCTAACCCGTAACTTTTCGCCTCAACGGTATTCTAACACATCTTTATACGAATTCTGAAGACTGTCTGTTTATAGTTTCAAAGTCTACAGTTTACATTTAATAACTCTTTGGCTTCTATCTATTTATTTATCTATACTAATATTACCCTCAAGACTTTTATTACATTACATTTTATTACATTGTTGGCACTGGCTTTACAAAATAAACTAGCTATTACCCATGGTTCACTCGTGTAAAATTTATTTGACTTTCCACCGCGCCACCAGCGCATTTGTTTAGCCTATCGTTGTAATCACTTCCCGTACTTACATACAGCTTTGACGTTCTTGGTTACTGCTTCACTTTAGGGTCGAACCGTGAAGATTTAAAGCATATAATTTTCATCAGTAAACAAGACTATAAAATGCAAACATAATTTTTCAAATCTGACTGATAGATCCAGAGATTAGCACGTTCTAACAAAACATCTTTTGAGTTTTAGTTGTTTATCACGCCACGTCCCTACACTGCAAGGCAGAAAGAATAGAGCACTAATTGTCTTTGTTTTATGCCTCTCTTGTTTATTCCGGAATCCTAAATTGCCTTTTTGTTTAATCATTTTCATACATTAATAAATTGTTTTTTTAATCATATCTTAGGTAAACTACTATAAATAATCGAATGTGTTCATTCTGTACTATTTTAAACTACTGTTGGAAGCTATGTAAAGTTTTACAAAGTGACATTGAATGTTTCTTACGAGTATATGAATAGTTTTTGTAGCAAACCTAAATTTACTTGCTGAGTAATTTGATTAGTATGCATTAAAATGATTAACAAACAATTCTAAAGTAGGTAAGAGGTACGATCGGCAGCTCCATAATTATATTTTATGTAAATATAAAGTTACTTGTTTAAACGGTTCATTACAATAATGTATTGTCCCACCCGGGTTAAAAGTCAGATCCGTTCAAATGATTTATGGTTTATTCATACTTTGATAAGCATCAATTTCTTTGTAGTACAAAGGCAATGTGACGGTACTGTGTCTATTTGTAAGCATAGTATAATATAAAAATCACGACTACCAACTAAAAGGTCGGTAATATGTCGCTGGTCTTCGTTGCCTGCAAGCTTCGGCAGCTGAATATAGATTGGCTGATCCCGAAACGTGACAAACCAAAAGGGTTATCACCATGTGCATAGTGGTCGCGACCTAGTCGGGTGCAGATCTCTACCACCCCTCTCAATTTCTGGATATACACTAACTGATCTCGGAATGCGATATGCCTAAGCATACCAAATTGACGGTACTGTTCCTGGTGGTACGCACAGTAAAATCTAAAAACTTCGGCTGTCACCGAGAGATCGAAATCCTCGAACGGTCACGATGTATAGTGAGTGATGTATGGTGGCCGCGATCTAGTCCAACACTATTATCGTGTTCTACCACCTTAATGGGTTCTAGCATTGAATTTTGATATATGTATTTAAACGATTGGTATTAGATGATCAAACCCACGGCTTCGATTTATGTTACCTAATATACAACAGTATGTAAGGGAAGATGAAAGTGATCGAGTGAATAAGGAAAGCCGAACGCTGGAGATGTGTACTTTCAACAGCGGATCGCTTTAACCTGTATATTGCTGCCATAAAGAAAGAATTAGATTACTAAGAAAATCAGATTTTTGAGAAAACGCCGATTTACTTGGATGTTTTTTTAGTTTTTAACTACAAGAAAATTTATCATCAGTGTTTTATATGCTGTAGTTGTTCAATTATACAATGTTTATCTTTTGGGTCTGTTAGTCCCTTCTACGGTAGCGATATGTATATTTTGTGCCGTTTATTTTTTTAAACTTTCTCATATCCATAACCAAACATTTTTAAAATACTTTTTGGATATCTTTGGTTAATTAAAATTAATTTAATTAACTTTTTTATTTTATACTTTATTTAATTACTAGTTGTGCCCCGCGGTTTTACTTACGTTTATTTTTTTTTTGGTTCTTGTCGGGCAGTCAACCTGCTGTTGAAACTTCAAAACTCCAGCACTATTACTTCGTTCTCGCTTATCATACTTTTAACCTACACTTTATCCTAACTGCAGTGTCCTAATGTCCAAGTTACGTTTCAGACAATGTGACGCTTAGGAAATTGCGTTCGCCCAGTGTTCGGTAGCCTTCCAGCGCTAGTAAGTACTTAAAAAATATGCAACTGAATTTTCTCCAATATTGACTCGGCTATACTACCTGTCCTACATTACTGGAATCGTGCCTCGGGTTTGAAGGTAGGCTAATGTGCAATTGATTCCCAAGAAGAGAGATCGATCAGACCCTGGCAATTACCGTGCATTTGCCGTAACCTCAGTGTTGTGCAAGATTATGGAACGGAACATCAGCAGCAAGCTTGTTCGTTACCTAAAGATTCTCTCTTTGATTGATAATCGTCAATATAGTTTTCGCCAGAATCGATCAACGGGTGATCTTCTGGCGATTGTACTGCACCGCTGGAGAGAAGCAATTGATAATCATGGCGAGACTCTGGCGATCAGTCTTGACATATTGAAGACTTTTGATGGGGTCTGGCATCGTGAACTTCTCGCCAAGCTTCCGGCGTACGAACTTCCTGAAAACCTGTGTAACCGGATTTTCAGCTCTGTACATGAACGCAAAATTCGTGTTCTTCTTGTAGTCTATGATTCGTAGTTCATATTAATAAATACAAGAGTTTCTCACTGTTCCGTGCTTTCGCACACTCTGTTTCTTCTGCTTATCAATGAGATGTTACTTTTAGCCCATACTCATTACTGAGACCATTAATGAGTACTATTACAGCAAGCCTACATACAGTCAGGGAGAAACAGAAAAGAGACAAGAGGAACTTGTCATTGAACTTAACCAATCCTTGTACCATCACATATTATACATGGAGATCGAGTAGCTTGGTTAATTTCAATACCAAGAAAACTTGGGTGTGGGGCTTTTTTTATTTAAAAAATACCCGTTTTCCTTCTTCCCACTTTTCAGAACGTCTCGCTAGGAAAATACGTGACAATGTCAATAACCTAGATGTGGATATTTGCAACAAACTCAACTTCAGGGATTACATCGGGGGTATGATCTCCAATAAATATCGGTGACTAGGAATTTTGAACAGGGTGCGACAGGTTTTCACACCGAGTCAGCTGTACCTTCTCCACAAGGCAGAAGTCCGGCCGTGTATGGAATACTGTTCGAATCTCTGGGATGGAGACGCAAAACACCTCTTCGATGCTCAGTGCAGGTTGCAGAGACAAGCCGTCCGCATTGTTAATGATGCAGACATTACCGAATACATCGAGCCGCTTTAGTTGCGCAGGAGTATTGCCTCACTAAGCGTGTTCTACCGTCTGTATCACGTGGAATGTTCTGTTGGAGACACTGATTTATGGTAACCTCTATCTCAGCACGAATTCTCTATGCCTTATCTTTCTCGTACCGTGAAACTGTGAAATCATCTCCCGGCTCATTTTTTCCTTCTTCTTACGACATCGGGTCCTTATGAAATATTTATTTCAGCGGCGGCCTCTGTTGGATTGCAGATGTCACAGTGGTCGCCGTTGTGTTTTAATTGTACTGTGCTTACCGTCATGGACTACTAATAACGTCAATTTGTCGAGCTACTATAAAAAATGGTAATTGCTCCGCTGTTAAAGGTCGTAGTATGATGTTAGACAGCATAAATAATCTTTCTCATGAAATAAACTATAAAATGCAAAAAGATTTTTTTTTTTCAAATCAGTTTCAAAACAACAACAAAAAAAATCGTGCGCTTTATAATATTATAAGTATATATAATTTGTTTACAATTATAGTATTATAAGGTATTTTTTATACGATGATGTTAAGTTTTAGGTGGGTACCTACTGGAGTAGCATGTAAGAGCGTTAACATTTTGAACGAAGTGAACATTTAAATTGTTAAAAAGCAATAATTACTAGCATATTTAAACGATTGGTCGATCTTATAATGAATATTTACAATAAGGTGAAAATCGTCAAAAATGTATATGCAAAAACTTCAAAATAACATTTTCCGAATACCCTGGGAAGGAAAACAACAGTCATAGTTGTTTCATTTAATGAAGGCTTACGTATCTCTTCCGAGAACAATCAATTATAATTTGTATTTAAGAGTTTCCATTATACATACATTTTGATTGCTTAAATTTTTTTTCTGACGTTATTTCGGTAACTCTTAGAGCATATCAATTCAGTATAACAGTTGCACCTACTTATGTAAAAAAAGCATTAGTTAATATTCTTAAATATTCTCAAACAACCCAACTGCTGATTTATGTTACTTATGAACCTAGCAGTGCGACTGTGAATCTCGCTTCCAGTCAACATCCAACCAGACAACTCCCGGGGCTTATTTAAATATATGCTCTATTATAAAATGTCTACATGGCGCAACTATATAATACTTGTTAAACATAATTTAATTTATTTCATTTACATTTGCAAATTTTACGTCTTTCTCGTGCAGCTTTGTAAAAAAACCATTAGGTAGATTTTGTAAGTACTTTTGGTTTTGTAAGTATCTGTACAACAATTAATAATTAATAAAAAAATGTAACTTACCGAGTGAATAATCTACACAACTTTATTTTTTATAAGAAAATGTCAGTAGTCTTAGCCCTCTGCGCTCGGAACGAGCACTGACCAAGTATTTATCGCTCACGGTAAATAAATAATATATTTAAAGCTCCATGACTTGCTCATGAACTTCTACCCCAAGGCCCCCTGAAGGACCACTGTACGAAATTCAACTCAGCTGAAGATTCATAAGATTAGAGATTCTCGTCTCGATATTAAAAGTCCAAAATACAATTTGTTAAGTATCGTATTATAACATAATAAAAATTACTGAAGATCCTTCTTGAGATTTTCTTTCTTCTCAGATGATAAAACTTTCTTAAAACCAATATAAAATTTTTGGTCTTTCAAAAACTTTGAAATTATTTTTCAAATTGTTTCTAATATAGCTTAGAGAGCCATATATATATATTTTATAACATTAAATAAAATATTATATCAAATATAATTATATTTTATGTCTTTTGTAACCAAAAACCTTTTGTAAGCTAAAGTTTAATTTCTATATGAATTTTCTCTTTTGAATTCTATATTCTCCATTTAGATTTTGAAAATATATTCGATGAGCCATCGAGCATCGTAGATCTCAATGCTCATATACGACCATCCTAAACAATCAATAATATATTTATATTAAAACGCAATGAGCATGCCCTAAAATTACCTATAGGAGAGTAATGTCATCCATGACTAAACTAAATGTAAACAATAACAAACCAGAATTACAAATAAAATAATACAAAAAAAAACAATGACGATGAAAAACATAAAAGGATAAACAAAGAATTAATAAATAGACAATTGGACATGTAAATTTATATATAAAACAACCCGTCTGATGCCTTCGGTTTCACTGTACGAAGCAATGATATTATAAAATGCATTATAATATCATTGATACGAAGTATATAAATATAAGAAAATGAAGATAAAAATAACTAAAATTAAAAATATTAATGTTGGTACAAAGGTTTTATTAATATGACGAAGTATTGGCATGTTATATGATGCATTCTGGCATGATTGCCTACGTTCGAAAATTATTATTTTTTAATTAACAAAAGATAAATTATGATTATTGTAAAATTGCTTTACTAATGGCGCGAATTGCTGAAACTGTTTTGCTAATTATTAAAATTTTAAACCTTTTGGATATTTTCTGCAAATTAAACAATTTAATAATTTTTTTTACATTAAATACCACTTTCCGATATGACTGATAAAGCGATAAGGTCGGTAAAATGATCGCCTTGAAGAAAGTTGTTCGCAAACTTATGTCTCTGCGGCTAAGCGTGAGTCGTTCAACTTTCCAGAGGACTTGGTAACGGTGTCAAGAGACCAGTTCGGTCAGAAGAAAACGGAAAATATCGTGGAAAGCATGCCCAGAAGAATTCAAACCTTGATTATGGCAAGAGGGGGTCACACTCGTTAAGTATTAGGTTTCAACATTTGTAACTCTATTTATTAAAAAAAACTTCTTCTCTTTTTTTAAACAATAAGAAGTGTATTGTTTGGCCGTGTACATCGGTTTTATGGAATTCATCGAAAATGAATGATAAAATTGCCAGAATTCACTTCACGCATTAATTTTAATCAATTTACACTATTATAAGTATAGAGACTACGTCAAACAATTTAAATTAAGTTTAAATAACTGAATTTCCTTAGGTGCCTGTTTTTTTTGCAAAGTAGTGTATATTGTTTTTATAAATTCAAATTGCCTAAAATACCGTCTCCAAATTGTCATAACTCTTCAACTGTAAACAAAGGTTTATCGTTCGATACAGTGCCATGTCCGAATATGAGAAATTACTTTTTATTAAAACTATGTATTACAATATTAATTACGTGTTTATCAGTACCGGATTCCGACTCTTTATTATGAACTTCTAATCTATTAGATATAAAAAACGAACACAAATATGTATAAGACATATCAGCTGATCGAAGTTCAGCTGCATTTGACGTACAATCATGTTTTAGTAATTTGTTAGTTTTTTTATATGCCCGTTTAGGCATAATGGTTGCTGAATTGTACAAAGTGAACCACGATAAATCCAAGCATAACGGCGCCCATCTAGGGTTTTATTTCCGATTTGACTATCAATACTTCAAAGGCTTTTACAGGTTCATCGGGGTACAGTTTCAAAAGCATTGAGCGCGTGGTGTCTTTTGCGGTCCAGCTGACGGATTTTTAAGCATTATCATGCAGTTTCACTTTCAAGTTTCAATTCGAAGCTTTAAAAGTAGCACTTCTTAACACATGCCAAGATTCACAAAGCCTTCAAATAGAAAAATTAATGAAGGAAATGGATCTTGGGGAACAAAATCCGTCACAATTGCTTCGAAAAATGAAATCATTGGCAAAAGTTAATTTAACATATGATACGTTAAAATTCTGTGGGAAAGACATCTTCCACCGACCACACGAGCAGTTTTGGCTGTCAGCGACACCAAAGACTTAGAAAAATTAGCTATAATGGGTGATTGAATGTTAGAAGCCATGGGTGTCTCTTCAACTATTGCCGAAGTCCAATAGACATCACCAACTACTTACTATATATGACACTAGCAAAATTTTAGGCGAGATCGCGAAATTAACAGCTGCGATTAACAACAGCAACGAATTTATACGTAATAGATCGCGATATCCTTTCCGTCATCGTAGTACAAATAGAGGCCGATCATCGCGTAGAAGAGATCCTTCACTACCGCGTCAAAAGGATCATCCTTAATGGTTATGCTTCTATCATTACAGGTATGGAGAAAAAGAAAATAAATTCGATAAACCATGCTCATGAAAAACAGATTCGGAAAACTAGAAGACGTACAGCCCATGGCGGATGATTGTACAGCGTCTAAATGTTACGGCCTATGCGTGACCGACTGCAAAAATGGCCTACGATATTTGATTGATAATGGCGCAAACGTTTCCGTATTACCTAAACAATTGATAAAATGGTGTACCACATCTAACTATAAATTATATGCCGCAAATGGAACAGAAACTCCAACATATGGAACTAAAACGCTGAACCTTTACTTAAACTTGCGAAAGCAATGCGAGCTCGGAAATCAATCGATAAACAAACTAATTTAAACACAATTGCCACATTGGAAGTTAGGAATAATATAAATAAAAAAAGACCGTATGGTGTCGTGGGACACCAGATAAGAACGAAGTTCCTTATTATAAAATTTAAATTTCAAGTTCTATGATAAAAATCGAAAAAAAAACTTTACAAAATTATCTTAACACCTTTATTTTATTTACAATGATTTATAAAAATATATAGTACTAGCGGTGTGCCCGTGGCTCCACACGCGTTTGTTACTACGCAATAATTATTTAAATCCCTTTATTTTTACTCATATTGTTGACAATTCATATGCCGTATCAATTGAGGAGTGGCATGTATTTCCCGTGTACAATTTTCATCAAAATCGGTTGAAAACTATTATTCTAATGTACAATTTCTAATGCATTATTAACAATTCTTATAGCCTCTCAATTATACTAGGTATGATATATGTTTCCCGTCTACAAAATTTGATCAGAATCGGTAGAGAATTGATGAAAATTAAACTTTTTTAATTCTAAAAGTAATGGTGACAATTCTTATAGCCTATTAATTGTGTTAATAGTTATACTTCCCGTGTATAAATTTTCATTAAAATCGATTAATAATTAATTAAAAACCCCAAAAAAAAATCATAGATGGGGGGTTATTACTGTTTGTATGGTATTGTCAATATTTGCCAATATGAATCCAACACATTAACCATCCCAATAAAACTTCAAAAATAATTAAAAAATCATACCTTATTTTACCGGCCTATGGGAAAGTGTTTTGAAAAACGTGAAGAAAGCCCTTTTATTCCTTTCTTACAAAAAGCATAAATATGAATGGCTTCTCCATACAAACTTTCACCCGAGTTTTATTTTCACCACATGTGGAATAACACAATGAAATAAATCACTTGTAGCAAAATTGTATATAATCCATATAATTTATAATAGATATATCGCTTAGAATGTATGTTTGTGTATGCGAGCCGCGGTTTGACAGCGCCTTAAAATAAAACAGTCATTATACCGTACTGCGTACATAGTTAAACAGCTTAAAAACACTTCAGCCAATCTTAAAAAGAATACTGTACTATCACTTAATAGGTAATTATTAGAAATACAATAAATTTCTTATTATGTATAACACTGTCATTTCAAATCAGCAAACTGGTTGTCATGGAAGCTGATATTTCCCTCTTACATACTTTCATCTCCTATTTTTTACCCTTAACGTTTTATTTTCGTTATAAAAAGTACCCTATGTCCTTTCCCAAGGTCCAGTCTATCCCTATACCAAAATTTATCAATATTGGTTCAGCGGTTTAGGCGTGAAAACGTAACAGACAGACAGAGTTATTATCGCATTTATATATTAGTATGGATAATATACAAATAAACAGCTATTTACATGAATAATAATAATAGTCATCAAGTAGACTGACTATACATTAAACACTGGTTTTGAAGAGTTCCCTTGTGTATTCGAAGTTGAAGATTCAATGCCAATGAAATTAAAATGGGACCGCCCTTGATATATCCGCTATCCAACAAAAAAGAACAATCCAAATTGGTTTATAAACAAAAAAGTTCTGCTGTGTTCAGCAAATAAAAAAATTAAATTACAAAAAAAATAATAATACTAAAACTTTTATGTTATAAATATTCAAATTAAGTTACCTCACTACTAATTGAAGTCCAAGTAAAAATTAATAAAAGAAAAATTGTTAGAGGCGAGAATTCGAACCTAGGACTTCGGCCATAACAGTCACGTTCACGACCGCTAGGTTACGAGCGTGTTGTTAAGTCATATTGAAACTATACTACTATTAACAAAAAAAAAAATCTTACGTTACAGACGTTTTTTCCCGGTTAGGGTACCCCTTCCGATCGTCCCATAAGGAACTTCGTTCCAAAAACAGTATTAGATAATCACCCGTTTTGAGGTTTATTATTGCATTACTCGGATTTAACGAAACCGATAACATATAAAGAATGTGCTGACCATACCATATTCATCACTTCGAAACGCAGGAACCACCTGTGCACGCACGAGCAAGGCAACTACCACCCGAAAGGTACGTAAAAGCCAAGGAAGAGTTTCATATCATGTAAGAACTTGGCATATGTAGACCTTCCTATGGAGCTTCAAAACGGCGACATCCGACCATGTGGCGATTATCGTAAATTTAACGCTGTAACAAAACTGGATCGTTATCCCATACCTCATCTGCATGATTTCACCTACTTGCTGGCCGAAAAGAAAATATTCTCAAAATGAGATATTAATAGAGTATATTTTTCCATACCAGTTTTCAAGGATGACATTGAGAAGACAGCGATAATAACCCCATTTGGCTTATTCGAGTTCTTGCATATGCTATTTGGATTATGTAATGCCGCGCAGTCGTACCAAAGATTCATGAATCATACTGTACTACAGGGAGTAACTTTCTTATCATGTTATGTCGATGACGTAATCGTATTTATTGAAACTATAGAAAATCACAGAGAACACCTGCGTCAAATCTTCCACAGATTCAATAAGTATGGAATATCAATCAACATATCAAAATGAGTATTTAGACAACCACAATTGGAATTTTTAGGTGTTGAAGTCTCGCAACAGGGATTAAAACCATTACATACGAAAGTTGAAGCCATTGTTGATTTTCCAAAAGCGGAAACATTGCAACAACTTCACTTATGCGTTTGTCAAAATAAACTCCGAAAAAGAGAATTCAAGACGCACCCGATATACGATACATAAAGGGCGATGATAATATAGCTGCTGACACGCTATCACGCGTGTAAACCATACTCTGCCCCACGATGTACGATTACGAAGTGTTAGCAGAAGCGCAGTCTCAGGATGAATACTGTACACAGACCAGTAAAAACAGCAACATAATTTTAAAGACAATAACTATATCTACCAGTAATAAACCTATTTTTTGCTAAAAGTCACGTGACACCGCCAGACCATACCCACCCAAAGAAATTCGGTATGCCGCTTTTCAAGTTTTACATAACTTAAACCATCCAAGTATTCGCTCGACTAAAAGATTAGTCAGAGAAAAATACTTTTGGCCAGGATTACATAAAGATGTTGGCACCTGGCCTGTTTAAGTTGTCAGCGTACCAAGGTGAATCGGCACGTCACAACTGAGATAGGATCATTACCCACAGTGAAAACGAACCGAAAAAGTATATTCCATTCAAATTAATAATAAAAAGGTACAAATTTCAATAGATAGATTGGAACCTGGTTACTATATTAAAAACTCAGACATATCTTATAACAACAACTTTAATCAAGAACCGATAACGCCGTCACCCGCGTCATCAGATTCTACACCACGTACCGTGACGTTCCAATCAAAATCTGGTAGAATTATCAAACCATCTCGTAGATATACATATAGACATATAGTGTTAATAGAAACCATTACTATATAATAATTTACATTACATTTTTAATTTACATTTTTTACATATACAAATGTTTATACATTTCCTTATTTTTTATTTGTAACGTGTACGACATACATACATAAATAATTATAATTTACAGTTGATTAACTATACTGTTATTTTATATCCAAAACAAACACAATCAAATGATTATGCATTTAATATAGTCCTTCAGTGTGTTCGCACCTTTATTTTTACTTCACATAAACAAATGTAAATATTTAAAACTTAAAAATATTTTATTACAAATGAGTAATATTATTGAGCAATGATTAAAGTAGGTTGCAAAATAAGCAAATGAACATTACTTTACTGGACCAGGCTCAACATTATTTTATTTAATTTTCAAAATTCATTAACCAAACCAAACCAAAGTAAAGAGCAGAATATTATTGTCCAGACTGCCCAACGTCAGAACCAGGTTGGGGAAAAATTCAACAGTCTTATATGGGGGATAGCAGTTTTTGTTATTCTTTTCACCATGGCGTCGGCGTGTGCGGTTTGGTACCGCTGCCGCAGTAAAGTCAGGTCGTGGCTCCAGAAGGAACTTGCCGTTGTCACCACGTCAGTTGTTAGGGTTCATACTGCGCCACAACAACAAACACCTGTGTGTTTACTTACGCCTAAAAATGTACGAACTTTCATATACTCCGCAGAGTGAGGTCAATTGTACCAGTGAAATATTTTTCATTTTTAGGGAGTGATGTGGGGAACACTATCTACTCAATATTTACTTTCGCTCGTACATACGATGCGCTCGGAGTAGACAGTTTTTTCCGACATATCGTCACACCACCACACATATGAGCACACCCTACTATGTATATTGCTACTCATGAAAAAGGTCCCGTAGCTCCCGGACTTATAGGCCTGAGTTGCAGCGGTGAGCAAACGCTACAAGACAGCGGGACCGAAGTTAACCGCCCGTCTTTGGCTATTTCAGGGATGGTGATTTCGCAAGCGTGGGCGCAAGTAGGTCTACGCTTTGTTTCTTGGACGCCCATTGATATGAATAATTTCGCGTGGCAAAAACCTACGTATACGTGAATAAAATGTAACTAAATAAATTTTTCGCTCGTACATTGACTAGTATCAAAACGCGATGCGGCGAAAGGAGTCCTATGTGAGTGAGGCTTATTCGACATGTGGTTGTGTTGCAATTAATTCGGAAAGAAATTCTCTACTATGATCATTATTTTTCATTATTATTTTCTTGGTATTTTAAAAATTATTTAAAAATTTATTTATTATGAATACATAGATCATGCGAATACTGCACACTAAAACTTATCCATCCCAATGTTAATATAAAATTAAATCAGGTGTATTTTTTATTTATAAACCAATATGTTCATAAATTATTTAAGTTACTCGAATTAGGAGCTGTTGATTTTTTAAATAAATACGACAAATACGTTCACATAGTTTTTATTTCTTTCGATATAAAAATATCACGCACAGTTTCACACCATTACATATAAATAATTTAATTGATTTTACACCATATAGAATGTTGTTTTATTATTTTACATAAAAGGACCTGAGCTTGAACACTATTCAAATTACGCCTTTACATAGTCAAAGGAAAAGATAACATTTACAGTTCGTTGTGTTGGTGCAGCCAGTGTTGTTTAATCATATCGGCTCCCTTCTCTCCAATCATAATAGAGGGAGCGTTAGTGTTTCCTCTGATAACAGAAGGCATGATACTAGCATCCATTACTCTCAGCCCGGTAACATTTCGCACTCTCAGTTTGGTGTCCACGACTGAAGTAGGGTCTCCGTCGCGCCCCATCTTAACTGTACTGGTCGGGTGATATAGAGAGAATGTTATCTCTCTAGCGATACACTCTAAGAACTCGTCAGACTTCTTGTCGAATTTCTTACAAGCATCCATTTCGATCCACTCTAGTTTAAAACCGGCATCTTTGAAAGCTTTGGTTTCGCCCAACCTCAAACTATGTTGCTTGAAAGCTCGGAGTACAGTGTATAAGTCTTCGATATCTTCATAATAGTTAGCATACAACAAAGGTTTGTCGAATGGATTCTTACTCCTGAGGAGTAGTCTTCCAGCAGATTTAGGTTTCAACAGAGTGTTGTAAACCAACATTGTGTATTTGTTCTCATTCATCTTGCGGAATTTGTTATGTACTTCTTCGCTCAGACCGTGCTTGCGGAACATGTCCAATAAGTTGTATGAGCTCGGAGGGAAAATAAGGTAATGATACTGCATATCAGATGCCGGTGAGTTCGGGTCAGTTGTGTTTTCAAAAGCAATAATTCTGTGTGGACTTGTGTCAATTAAGTCACCAGTGTTGTACAGGAAGTATTCAACGAATGTCGATATTATACTGGGGAGCGTCGTGTCTTTCTTTTCACCAGGTGCTGTATAGAAAACAGGTACAAACAAATGATCTTGCAAGTTTTCTCCGACTGGCAAATCAGCTTTTACTTGAATGTTCAAGTCTTCCAGATGTTTGCGTGGTCCGATACCAGAAAGAAGCAAGAGTTGTGGTGAGTTGATTGCACCAGCAGATACGACAACTTCTTTCTTCACATTAACTGCGATTTCTTTACCCTGTTTATTTAGCAAAACTCCACTGACAATGTTAGTTCCGGGTTTGAACAAAATCTTAGTCGCGATGGCATTTTTGATAACATGTAAGTTCTTTCTCTCCTTAATGGGGCTTAAGAAAGCTCTCGCTGTACTAAATCGGGTGCCGTCCTTAGTCGTTGTGAAGGATTTCATAACACCAATTTGACTTTCTGCGTTGCAGTCAGTTATATTCTTGAGACCTAACTCAACAGCGGCTCTAATGATCATATCCTCAATTTTGTGCATGTTTTGATCAGACGCAACATTTAAATAACCGCCTTTGTTATGATATTTTTTGGCCTCCTCATCAAGTGTACCCATGAAACTTTCGCTTTTCTTGAAGTAGGGAAGTACGTCTTTGAAGCTCCAACCATCGTTACCATCGGCGGCCCATTCATCGTAGTCGGCCTTGTTTCCTCTCACGTAGAACATAAGGTTGATACTGCTGCTACCGCCGAGAACTTTACCACGTGGCCAGGCACATCCTTTGCTCTTGTATGCACGGCAAGCCCCTTCTTGAGGTTCAGTTTGGTATGACCAATCTTCAGATGTTCCCATGTTACTGTAGTAGGGTTGGGGGATCTGTAATTAACAATTTGTATCTTAATATTCACTATGTATTTAATGACGATTAACAACATTAGACCTGCAGAACTGGTAGAAGTTAAAAGTTGTATATTAATGAAAAATATATATTTTTTTAGTATTTCATGTTAACCTAAAATTGAAATTTTATTCAATATTTTACTTAAAATATTTAGATATGTCAATGTCTTTTTTCTCAAAATGTGTTAATTGAATTGAGTGAATTGAGTGTTAATGATGCGCAATTAAAAATAACCTCAGTAGCTAGCGTAGGGTTTCCTCCGGCTTCAATAAGTAGAACTTTCCAATCAGGTATTTCACTGAGACGATTAGCAACGGCTGAACCAGCTGATCCGGCTCCGACAACCACGAAATCATAGTTTGGATCTGAAATAGTAATACAACTAAAATTAACAAATTATAGTTGATATCCTTAATAATTGTAGTGGTATACAACAAGAAATGCAACAGTAGGTGTTTGTTGATCGGGGCACGAGTCAGGAACCTCCGCGTGGTGTGTCCCGGGCAACGTCGGCCGCTTCACGGTCGGCGGCGAATACCTGACGGGGGGTTTTTTTTTTTTTTTTTTTTTTTTCTCTGGGGTTTTCTCCGTCGTTACATCCCTCTGATTAGCAGAGGGAGTGACTTGACGGGGCGATGGCGGGCCCGGCGTGCACTTACTCTGCCGTCGGGCAGGCGAGTGGGGCGACTCACTGCCTCCGGCATTCTCGTAATCCCATCGAAGTGTCGTGGTCATGTCTCGCGGCTTCGATGGGACCGAGGGTCTCGGCTTCACCGCCCGGACCGCGAGGAAGAAAACCTCTATAAAAAATCACCCCAATCCCAAGCGGCGGCGCACCGCGAGGGGATGCGTGGCTGGGGGGAGTCCAGTCACGAGTGCGACCCCCGTCAGAGAACCGGCCGACTCTCTGACGGGTTACGCTGGGCTTACCCAGGCACAGGGGGCACTGCCTGGGTGGACCTACACTTCCCCCATTCTCGTGGGAATAAAAATGAGTGATCCATCCAACCAAAAAATTTTAACTCTTAGGTTTAAGGAAGGTAGTAGTAGCGCCAGAATTGGTGCAGCGTTGAGTGACGAGGGAAGTGCAGGGCGTCAAAAGCCGACAAGAGATCCGCTGGACTTAGATTCCGATCCGGTTGTGGCACCGAAGGTTACGACGGCCCAGAGGGGCAAACCGATGGCGTCCGGGGGTGATTCCGAGGTGTCTGGAAGGGTGGGGAAACGCCCGTTGGGGTCGCCCATGACGGGGTTGGAAGCAGAGCGAGATGGAGTACAGGCTCCAAAGCGCGGAACCGCAAGAAGGGGGTCGGTTCGCGGATTGGGGCGCTCCAAAAGCGTGGAGCGCTCAATTTGGGCCAAAAAGGGTGTGATGTTCGTGGGGGGTGAGAGTGATGCGGAGGGGTCCTGCAGCACTGACGTGCTTGACGCTGGGTCACTGAGGACCCGAACGGAGGATGGAGTGGCTGCCATCCTTGAAGTTTGTCGCATTTCAGGCAACTTAAAAGGGACTTGCATTAAGTCCCTCAAGGAGGCAGCCAATTCATTGAAGGAGGTGGTGGAGGTTCTGCTCCTGCGCACCTCCAATGAAGAGACGGCCCGCTTGGGCCGCGAGGCTAAAGTCCTTCGCCAGCAGGTGAAGGACTTAAAGGAGGAAGTGCTTGCGTGGCGCAGGGAAGCAAGCGAGAGGAGGATCATGCCTCCTCCTCCACCGCCGCCACCGCGGCCGGTCCAAGCGGAAGCGCCCCCCATGGGGTGGGAGAAAATGCTGGAGGAAACGGTGGGCAGATTGGAGCTGTCCATCCGCACCACTGTCGGAAGCGTGATTGATGCGCGCTTCGACAGCTTGGAGGTCGATGGGCGGCTCCTGCCCAAAAAGGTCATGCGCCCGCCTCTAGCGGGTGACAATAGGCCTGAGCCGGCTAGGAAAGAGGGGCCTGCTGTTGGACCTGGACCTGCTCGACGTACGGGTCCCAGTGCGGGGGGGACTGGTGCGAAGAGGCCCCAGTCCGTGTCTCGGGCTAGGTCGGAGGGAGTGGCTGCGCCGTCGGCACCTGCAGCCCCACTCGGCGTGGAGTGGGCTGCTCTACCGGGGGCGCCTAACTCACAGGTGGCTTCCCAGGCTCCTTCTGGAGGAGGGGGGGAGGCATGGACAGAAGTGGTTCGGAGGCGCGGAAAAAAGACGAAGGCACAAACCGTGCCTGCAGCTCCCGCGCCTAAAAAGGTGGCTGGGCCGAAGATGGCTTCCGTGCCACGCTCGGCTGCAGTTGTTATAACACTGCAGCCTGAGGCTGTGGCCGGGGGTGTTACGTACGCGGCAGCGGTACTGAAGGCGCGGGAGCATGTTAAGCTGGGGGAGCTTGGAATCAGCGACCCTAAGCTCCGCACGACGGCCACGGGGGCCAAGATTATAGAAATTAATGGCCCCGATGGTGAACTGAAGGCGGATGGCCTGGTGACGCAGCTACGAGCTGCATTGGCTGGTGTAGCTGTGGTTACCAGGCCAATAAAACGGGCGGAGCTTCGGGTCGTTGGAATCGACGACTCGGTCGATGCAAATGAGTTGAGGGCGGCAATAGTTGGTGTGACCGGATGTGAGCCGGCCATGATTAAGGTCGGTTCCATCCGGCAAAACTGGGGAGGGGGAGCGGCGTTTGTGTCGCTACCAGCCGCTGAGGCGAAGAAGTTGGCCGATGCAGGGCGTCTCCTTGTCGGCTGGAGTGTGGCCCGAATATGCCCATTGCCGGAGAAGCCCCTGCGGTGCTTCAGATGCATGGGTTTGGGCCACACTCGCCCACTCTGTGAGGCGATGGCCGACAGGAGCGCCCTATGTTATAGGTGTGGGGGGTCTGGCCATGCGGCGGCAGAATGTGCATCGGTAAAGATGCACTGTGATGTATGTGCCGCCGCTGGCAAACCAGCGGACCATTACATGGGAGGGGCGAGCTGCAGGCCCCCCGCAACCAAAAGGAGGCCTCCCGGTATTGGTGCGGGTAGACCCGGGTTGGAGGTGATTGGATCAGCCCGTTAATGGACCGGAGCTGCATCAATTACCTCCAGGGTAATTTGAACCACTCCGCCACTGCACAAGATCTATTTGTGCAATCAGTGGCGGAGTGGAACATTGATATTGCGGTGGCTGCGGAGCCGTACTCTGTCCCCGCCCAACCTTATTGGGCGGGTGACATTGACGGCTCTGTAGCTATTTTTAGTACGGGGTCCCCCCTCTCCTTCAAGGAGAGGGGCTCAGGGTTCGTGGCGGCCGCCTGGGGAGGATACGGGGTGGTGGGAGTGTACTTCTCCCCAAACCGGCCCCTGAGGGAGTTCGAGGCATTCCTCGACTCCCTGGGGCCGGTGGTTGGGCGGCTGTCGCCACTCCCCATCGTCCTGCTTGGCGACCTTAACGCCAAGTCGCGGGCATGGGGAGGGGTGGCCACGAACCCGAGAGGGGCAGTGGTGGAGGAGTGGGCAGTCCAGGCTGGGCTGTCCCTCCTCAACCGAGGGGCGGTGCACACGTGCGTGCGACAGAACGGAGGGTCCGTGGTGGACGTTTCCTTCGCCACGCCGTCTGTCGCAAGTCGTGTGCGAGATTGGAGGGTGCTGGAGGAGGTGGAGACCCTGTCAGACCACCGGTATATCCGGTTTGGGGTCTCCACCTCCTCAGAGGTGCCGGCGCGCCGGGCTCCAGGGGGGGCTAACTTCCCCCGATGGGTGGTGAGCCGCCTCAATCGGCAGGTTGCTGAAGAGGCGGCCATCGTCCAGAGCTGGCGCGCGCCGGCTCCTAGTGAGGAAGATATCGACGTGATCGCGGGCCGTTTCCGTAAGGCCCTTACGGCGGTCTGCGACGCGTCGATGCCGCGGAGCAAAAACCGCCCGCAAGGCAGGCGGGCGGTGTATTGGTGGACCCCGGAGATTGCCAATCTCCGGGTGGCCTGCTCCGCGGCGCGGCGGCAGCTACAACGCTGTCGCCGGCGGCAAATTCGCATAGAAGGGGAGGAGGCCCGGCTGCTTGGCCACTACAGGGAAGCTAGGAAGTCCCTGCAGGTGGCCATCAGCCGGGCAAAGGATGAGCAGTGGGAGGAGCTCCTCAGGACCCTGGACAGGGACCCGTGGGGGCGCCCGTACCGGGTAGCCCGGAAGAAGTTCCGGGGGCAGGCGCCCCCGTTAACGGAGTCCCTGGACTCAGAGGTCCTAGCGAGGGTCGTGGCCACGTTGATGCCCGACCCTCCGGAGCTCCTCCCGCCTCTCATGTTAGATGGGAGCGCTGTTTCGGAGGAGCTGTTACCACCCCCGTCACTGAGGAGGAGATGGGGTCGGTGGTGGAGCGCCTCCGCAACAAGCGGAGGGCGCCTGGCCCGGATGGAGTCCCGGGCCGGGTGTTAGGTGTGGCGCTGAACCACATGGGGGTAGAGCTTCGGGAGCTGTTCAACCGATGTTTGTCGGTTGGACGGTTCCCGAAGCTCTGGAAGATGGGGCGACTCTGCCTTCTGGGGAAGGAGGGTCGCCCCCCGGACTGCCCGTCCTCGTACCGGCCCCTGGTGCTGCTGGACGACACGGGGAAGATGCTGGAGCGTATTCTGGCATCTCGTGTCGTCCAGCACATGGCGGAAGTTGGGCCGGTACTTTCGGACCGGCAGTTCGGATTCCGGAGAGGGCGTTCGACGCTGGACGCCCTCTCCACCCTGAAGGCGTGGTCTGCGGAGGCGACTGCGGGTGGAGGTAGGTTGTTGGCGGTGTCGATAGACATCGCCAACGCCTTCAACAGTCTGCCGCATGGTGTTATACGGGAGGCGATCCGGTTTTTCGGAGTGCCCTCGTACCTGCGGCGGCTGTTGGGGGACTACCTCCAGGGGAGGCAGGTCGCCTTCGTAGACGGGAGGGGCAGTGTGGTTCGGCGGCACGTGGGGTGCGGTGTTCCACAGGGGTCGGTGTTGGGGCCGCTCCTGTGGAACATGGGCTACGACTGGGTGCTCCGCGTAGCGCTCCCTTCGGGGATTCGCGTGCTGTGCTACGCGGACGACACCCTAGTCGTGGCCCAGGGGGGGACGTTTGAAGAGGTGGCGCGCCTGGCCACAGAGGGCACTGCCCTCGTGGTCGGGCGCATAAAGGCGTTGGGCCTCAGGGTGGCGGCCGAGAAGACCGAGGCCCTGCTCTTTCATGGGCCTCGGTGTGGGCCGCCTCCTGGGGCCCACATATATGTGGAGGGCGTTAGGGTCCGGGTTGGGGCCCAGATGAAATATCTGGGCCTCAACCTGGACGGTCGTTGGCGGTTCGAGTCCCACTTTAAGGGACTCGAACCGCGGATAGTGGGAGCGGCGGCGGCTCTCGGCCGGCTTCTCCCGAATTCGGGGGGGCCGGGCGCGAGCTGTCGCCGTTTGTTCGCGGGAGTTGTCAAGAGCATGGCCGTCTACGGGGCACCGATCTGGGCGGATGCCCTCAGCGCCACGAACAGACGCGTACTGCGTGCTACGCAGCGTGTCGTGGCGCTGAGAGTAATCCGCGGGTACCGGTCGGTGTCCGCGGGGGCGGCCATGGTTCTTGCCGGCTCCCCGCCGTGGGAGCTGGAGGCGGAGGTGCTCGCCGCCGTGTATGAATTCACGGCGGCGAGGAGAGAGATAGGAGAGCCTCCAGCTCCCACCGAGGTAGAACGGGTCCGACGGGAGACCCGGGAAGTGGTTTTCAGGAGGTGGGAGGAGGACCTGGCGGACGCGCGCTATGGACGGTATACCATAGACGCCGTCCGCCCGGTCCTCCGGGAGTGGTGCGCCAGGGAGCGGGGCTCCCTGACGTTTAGACTTGTGCAGGTGCTATCCGGACATGGTTGTTTCGGATGGTACCTGCACAAGATAGCACGGAGGGAGCCAAACACTACGTGCCACGAGTGCGGGGCTGCAGAGGACACGGCGCAGCACACTCTGTCTGAGTGTGCTGCGTGGGTGGGGCAGCGCCGCACTCTGGCCGTAGCTGTTGGAGGAGGAGACCTCTCGCTGCCGAGCGTGGTTAAAGCCATGGTCGGCAGCGAGACGGCATGGACGGAAATGGCCTCCTTCTGTGAGGAGGTCATCTCGCAGAAGGAGGCTGCGGAGAGGGTACGCGAGGGGGATCCCTTGAGCGGCCCTCTCCGCCAAAGAAGAGGGGGTGGCCGGAGGAGGCGGTTTAACCGTCAACTCCCGCCACCCTAGCCGAACCAGAGGAGACGGGACGGGGGGGGCCCGTTCTCCTCATTGCACTGGTTCGGCAGGCGGAGGAGACAGCTATCGTGTACATAGACTGTCTCCTAATTAGGCCGGGGCCCGGTTAAAACCGGGCCGGCCTCCGGGGTGGCGCGGCAGAATGCCAGCGCAGTGCCCGCGTCGCCCCAGTATGGGGAGGCTGTACACCGCGGAGTTTTTTTAGTGAGTAGGACTCTCACATAACCACTCGACCCCCCATTTCGAGTGTGTACCCATGACGGGTTTTCCACTCCGCGATAACAAAAAAAAAAAAAAGGTGTTTGTTGATCATTTACCATATATTTGTTTTGTTTTACAACTGAATACAAACTGTGTTCAGTTTTAAGTTTTAATACAAGTTAAAAATATATATCTATAATAAATAAGTATTTATTCATAAAAGAACGTACGGACCTTCATATACCGTAGCGGAAATTACAATATACCTATTGTATACTTGAATTTAGTATGTATAAATATTCCAAAGCTATTCATTATGCTGAGATTTATATTATACAACCTATAACCTATATAAATAAACCAAGTTACTTTTAAGCTACATGGACTTTAAGATCACTTTAAAAATTGCTGCCGTTATCTACGCTGGGAGGTCCAAAAGTTCGTGGAATGGAGGGGATGGAGTTGGGATAGGGGCGCTCGCTTAGTTTCATACTAATTGGGGACTCATAATTAGTATATAAATTGAGTTTCAGCCCTATTGCGGCATTCGTTTACGAACACTCGCCTGCTAAACAAGTCAATCCGGAAGAAAACTGAAACTATGGAGAAAATTTAACACCGTGCTGTGATAAATACCAAGCAAGGAAAGAACGCTCAGACAATTTTGAATTAAATGGAAACCGTTTATGGGGAATAGTGCCATAGAAAATCTATGATTTACAAGTGGCATGGTCTTTTTAAACATGGTCGGGAGTTGATTGAATACGACCCCCGCTCAGGAAGGCCAGTTGAGGCTACCACATCAAATATCGCAAATATCGTCGAAAAAGTCGAAAAAATTGTACTGGAGGACACCCGTTTGAAGAAAAAACAGTTATCTGCATTAGTTGTAGTATCAGATACCACCATTTTGCGAACCCTACATGACCAGCTGGGTATGATAAAAGTCAGTGCAAGATGGGTACCGAGAATGCTCACGCTGCTTCAGAAACAACAGCGCGTCGATGCGTCAAAACAATTTTTGGAGTTGTGTGGAGCCGAACCTGCACATATTTTGGAGCGGATTATTACCGAAGATGAAACATGGGTTCATCACTTTGAGCCTGAGTCCATGCAATGGTATAAAAGGGGACACCACCGCCAGAGAAATTCAAAGTGTCGGAGTCGGCTGGAAAGTTGATGGCTATTGTAAGGGTATAACACTGATTTATTACAAAGAAAAGGAAGGACCATAACCGGTGAAAACTACGCAACAATACTAGAAAAATTAAAGGAGGCCATCAGGGAAAAACGTCGACGAAAATTGACCAAGGGTGTGTTGGTCTTGCAAGACAACGCGCGCCGGTTCACAAGAGCAGAGTTGCAATGGCTGCTCTGCACACACATGGCTTCGAATCACTAGTCCACACAGTACAGTACAGTACAGTCCAGATCTGGTCCCAAGTGAATTTTATTTGTTTCTCAATTTTAAAAAGGACTTAATGGGAAGGAAATTTTCTGGCGACAATGGGGTAAAGGAGGCAATTTTGGCTCTTTTTTGAGGAAAAAGATAAAAAATATATTTAATATAGTTTATAAAAATTAATTCATAGATCTAATAAATGTATTCAGTTTAAGGGTGATTATATTGAAAAGGCAAAATAGATTTATTGTTTCATTTTGTTTAAAACCCTTCCATTCCACGAACTTTTGGACCTCCCTCGTATATAGAGATAAGATAATTGATATAGATATAAGATGATAAGATGAAGAAGATGATTGAGGTTGTGCGCGCATCGTGCAAAAACTGCTGGACAAATATTTTTTTTGTTTTACTCCTTAGATACTTACTTGGCCTTATAAAAAAATATCATGATATCTTCAAAAAGTTATTATGAACTGAATGTGGAAAATATGTTAATGTTATCAGTAATGGTTATTCTTGTATTTATTGTCAACATTTATTTCTCAGGTTATCGCAACAGACAGACTATCACAACATAAAAAAATGCAATCTACTTAGAGATAATTTTAAATCTTATTACACGGGGTTATCATAATTTGAAGCGGATCACGTATTATTTGGACAAATTAGTGTTGTTAATTTGTTTTATTGTTATATAATAAATAAATTTGCATTTATTTTGTAAACAATGTTTGTAGTTTATTCATATTGCGTAAGTTTGTATAATAAAACTAGCGTTAATTTTGTAATCGAAGATACGGTAATTTTTTTTATTAATTGATATTTTACATAAAATTGGCCTGTGGAGGGTGCTTGTGCCAAGAGGTGTAAAGACTTCAAACCAACGCAAACAAGCTTACTCATCATTATATAAATAACAAAAAAAAACGAAATATCTTAATGCTTATAATCACTAAAATGGAACTTCTAAATTTTCCATAAATAAGTATAATTAAACTTTTTGATTGGATGAGGGTTACGTAGTTAATTATCACACTCGGGCGCAATATATGCGTAAGACGGACTTGAGTTATGATCAGTCTTACTTTAAGTTAAACGAAGAAATAACAATTACACAAATGCACCTGCTATGTAACGCAAGCTAGTATTCTGTAAAATTTCTCTAAAATATTGAGTTTCATATTTGAAAGTTACAGCAGTTAATAGCTAATTTAAAAAAAAAAATTTTAAGAAAACTAAAAAAACACGCTTTTATCACGCACTAAAAATTTATAAAATATGTAATTAAATAGACTTGTATTAGTTACAATATAAGTACCCAGTATTTTACTCTTTCCAATATTTTAACTTCATTGTAGACAAAACGCAAACATATATTTTTATAAACAATACATGGTGGGCGATAGTAGGGATGCCACTTTTTTTTGGGAAAAAAATAGTATATTTCTCAAAAAACTGCAAAAAAATTGTACTTTTGAGAAATTTTTGAAAAAATAAAGTCATTTTTAACCATAAATTATTACTCGTCCAAAAAAGGAGTGCAATGATTTCAGGGTTCATGTACAAATATGAGTTTTTTATTCCACCATAAATGAAATACCTGAACAGATTTTGATGTATGGGGTATTGTTAGAATCCTTACGTCATCGCGAGTGGCACTAGCTATATTTAAAAAAAATTAATTATAGCGTCAGTTTTACTTAACTTTCAAAAGTGATTTTTTTTATTCATTACATTCAAATGTATGGTCTTGTTGGGCTAATTCCAATATCCATAGGTATCACTAGCACTTTGCCGACCTTGAACTCTCTTAACCCCCTTTGGTTCTGGTTGAGCTCCTTAGCTCTGAATACCCTACTCACCACACAGGAACACAACAAAAGGTTATTCGACGGCGATCTTTTGTAGGGTGGATATATTCCATCAGTCGGACTGCTCCAAGTAGACAAAAATCTCCAATAAAATTTCTCTGTTCCATACCACTCAAAATATATTTGTTAAATTTATATCTGTGATTTTGCGTTTTCCTTTTTTCAGCAGTATATTTCGATTCAAACACCGATTCTTTGCTTATTTATGAAACAATTTCATTCACCATAATTATTTCTGAATATAAATTGTTGACCTTAATGTATAATTAATTAACTAAATTTAAAGAACACAATATGCTCTCAATTTGTTTAAATATAAATTTCATGTTTAAATTCAGAAATTGGCATAAGCCAATTAGTTGGTTGCTAATCCAACCATTTATTTAAAACATTATACCATTTATATTAAACTTTTCTCAATAAATACCCAAGATAACGTTCTTATTAACTTCAAAGTTCGAGCGACGTTTCTTTATTTTATAATTTTTTCTGTTTGAATCATTTCCAAAGAAGTGTCTGTTTTGTATTTTTCTAATCTGTTCTTTATTTTTTTAATAATATTATAGACATGTAAAATAGTGATGTTATTTCACCCTACAAACTTCAATTTTGTTGAATGTATGCAAAATATGACTGACAAAATAAAAATAAACTTCGATGATAATTTGCCCTCCTATTTCATTTAACAAAAGAATTAAAAAAGTGCGATAGTTGAATTAGCAGTGAAAATATAGTATTTTTCGTACTATATTAATTTTCTATAATATATATTACAATTGACTGAAATATAGTACGGGTGGCAATCCTAGGCGATAGGTACCTTCGATAGTTATTAATAAGCTTGTCACTTATTTTATATTCAATGGTTAATTTAAAAAATGTGGAGCGCTTTGTTTAAACTAATTAAAACTATACACAACCAAAAAGAAACCAACATCACAATAAAAAATTAAAAAACTAATTATTTTTTTTGGACATAGGTACTAAGTTTGCATAATATAAGACAGAAGATCGCAACCAAATAACCTTGTATTCCTGTGGTGAGTAGGTTTTCTAGAGCGTCTTGGAGACGAGAGAAACAAAGTTGGCAACGCACTAGTGATACTTTTGGTGTTGCAAATGTCCATAGGCTACGGTAACTGCTTATGTACTATCAGGCGAATTGTACACTTGATTGCAACTTTATTTGTATAAAAAAGGTCATTTAGGCTAGACGTTTTAGTTTATCCAATAATCTTCTTACCTGCAAGAACGGCTTCGGTAGCATCGGCAGGCCATAGGTGGTCGCCAGCTATAGCGCACTGAGCTGCCAGGAATGTCGTAAGGGCTTGAGTAAACACCGGACCTGCTACTTGGTAGCTGTTCACGATTGTAGACGTCAGAGCTGGATCGCACGCCCAAAACATCTTGAACTAATGAAACGTGAAATTACAATCTTAGGAAAGTGCTTAGCTGGGTGGTAAGTCACGATCAGATTTACCACCCGCCATAGTAGTATGCTTAGGTTTTTAGGTATTAAGTTTATGTTCAGTAAACCCCAAGTGGGGTTGTAAGGATCTGTACCCGATTTGGTCGCAACCAACCATGCACATGATAATAAACCAGAAACAGTACTTTTTTTTGGTTGGTCACGTTTCGGGATAAACTTGTACGCTTGCGGCGAAGGCCGTCGATGGATTCGCGATCTCTCAACGGTCGGTGTTTGAATTGTACTGTGCTTACCATCAAGAAAGTACAGTGCCGTCATTTAGCAGTACTGCTATTAAAAAATGGAATCTTTTTAATGGGTCTTCTTCTTACATTTAAAAGATTAAAAGCAATAAATATATTACACATATGACTATTATAACACAAATGTATTAGTCAAGTTACATGAGTATACTTCGATTTAAAAATAAGTTACGGAAAGTCTACTTCCAAAGCCCAAAGCTCACTTTTTTCTTGCCACGATGATTTTTTACGAAATGTATGGGAAAAGTGATTGTGCGATTTCTGTAAGAACTCTAACCTCAGTTGGTAGAGTTTATTAATCCTTTTATGAAAAAGGGTCGATTGGAATGATTTTAAAAAAAAATGTAAATTGCCTATTTACTTGATGACTGTCCAATTAAAAAAAAACTGTAAATGCCGATCAACGTGTCTCAAAATGTTAAGTACAGTCTCCCCTGAAAATTTTCGTGTATCTACGATATAGCTACAGCTTTCAGTAACAAAATTTTGAGAAAAAACAATAGGGGCAATAACAAAGGAAATTTGGAATAAAAAATAAATGAGAAATTAACTTTTATAACTTTTCATGAAAATTATGGTTAATATAACTTACAGTCTTTAGTGACACCCCCTCGATACAGTTGTGTTATGTAAATGTGGATACTCTGGGGTCTGCACGCTGCGCCGCACGAGAACTGTTCGCTGATTTATCCCAATCGCGTATAAATATATTTTGATAGTTTGGTTTAGGTATAATTATCACACAACAGCATAACACAGATATCATAACTATCAATCCGAAGACAATTTTTAATTATTATGTTATCTTTTAGCATTTTACGCTTTTTCTATTCCTTTTGGAATAGATAATCATTATGATATAATTATAGTTTAATTTGAGCTAATGAGTTGTTTTTATCATATAAATATTATTGTTTTTTGATTATTATTGCATGATATTTTTATTAATAATCTAGAGTGATGAAAATAATTAAAGGAAAATTAAGAAATTATATCAATAAGGCCTACACATATTATTTGAGAAAATTAACAAAAACACAAGATTTTTTCTCTGTGATAAGACACGATAGCTTTGTCATACTGGACTGCGACCACCATAAACTATGTGCAACCATAAATTATGCGGTGTATATCTGTACATAACTGAATAGCAAGTTTGCAAATATCGTACACATGGTGAGAAATTCAACAGTATCTCTTTTTTAATTTAGTCGCATTTCGAGATCAGCCAGTGTATATCTAGCTCCCGATACGCTTGCAGGCCGCCATGGTAGTGACGACCAGCAAAAAAGTGCGAATCTTAGAGTGATACCATCTTACCATCAGGTACAGTACCGTTACTTTGCCGTGCTAGTACAAATCATATAATCAAGCTAAATATTAGATCAAAATTTAATATTAGATTTTTTGTGTATACTGTCTCTGTTTGAAAATAAAGGTTAAAATATAAAATCTTAACTTTATTTGAAATTCACCTAACAAAATTACGGTTTCCGTACAATTAAAATTCAGACGCAATAAATTAAGTAAACGTTCGAAACGAAGAGGCGCCAACTAAAATCACAATGAAATCGGATAAATAGATATTTGTACAAGCTTTTAATAGCTGAAATTTTGCATATTCGTTTATTTTTGTTTATTTATTCTAAATCCAATACGGCGGACTTCCAAAGATGCTACCAAAGACTACTTTTTTATATTCACCCTGTTCCGTATTTTCATTGGGTATATGTCAGCACAAATCTTTTTCTATATTAGTTTTATTAGTAAAATGGAATGTATCTGTCCACCTATCTACCTTAACGCACTTTAAACGAACGCAAGTGCTGCCCTCTATCAAAAAACGTAGTACGTTTGTATCTCGCAACTTGCAAACCGCTCTGAGCGCAACTGCGTTGAGAAAAATTATAAAATCGGTTATAATCTCCTGAAAACCGTAATAAATCCTAGATCAGCAACCTAAGCCACAAACTCAGCCGGGGTACCCCGAAGAAAAGGATCTCCGTGTGCGGGTGAGTGGTGGATACATGTCCTCATAACTACATTTCCTACACACCCCATGATATGGATATAAAATGACAGGGTTAGCTGAGAAGAATAGGAAAAAAAAACCTTCAGCAACTTCGTTTGCATCGTGTAAGAGAGAGAGAGAGAGAGAGAGAAAGGGTGAGAGAGAGTGGGTCGTAGGCACTGTATTTATTAGGTGCTGCCCGCCTCCCACATTATTTTGTAAAATAAAAATGTGCTCGCGGTACTTGATCATTATTATGCTGCCGAATTATTTTAAAACTATGATATCTCCTAAGATATTCGTTTAAATCAATCACTGTACAGGGCAATTTTGTTCAAAATTAAATACTTGTGATGAATAACGTATTTATTTCGATAAGGTAATCCTTTACTAATGTACCATGTATATAAAAACACCTTCGCAAATAAGTCATTATTTTAGAACAAATTTTATTACCATAAAAAATGTTATATTAAGTACACTTTAAAAGATATCCATATGCTAACGCGTACTTTTTTTCAGAACTTTTAATAGAAATTTTTTTATCACACACGATTGTTGCGTAACTTTAACCATTTACGCAGCAAATGCAAATAGCTCTCAAAAGAAATAAAATTTGCCCGTTTTTCCAATTTTTTTTCATTAATGCTCCACTCCTATTGATCTTTATTTGCGTAGCTTAAATTATATAGCCTATAGCCTTCCTCGATAAATAGGCTGTCCAACATTGAAACATTTTTTCCATTCGAACCATTATTTCCTGAGATTAGAGTGTTCAACCAAACAAACAAACTCTTCAGCTTTATAATATTAGTATAAATTTCAGTCATACTAAAATGAAAATAATAATTTTATGCAAGGGATGTGCTGAATGTTATTTATATAGGTGAGTGAATAAGTTATTATCCTGTTATATCTGATAATTTTAAAAGCTATGTTTACACAAAATCTGTTGCAGCAAGGTCCGGGGAGTATGGTGGGTGTTGGAGACATTCCAACTTCAGTTCGACCGTCTGTTCTCCCGAAGCAGCAGTGCGCTAGAGAGATTGACCAGTCTCGGTTGTTTAACGGCTAGCTTTTCCATCATGGTTTGCAATTGTTCACAATACAGATCTGCCGTTATCGTCTGGCCAGATCTTAGGAAGCTGTAGTGTATGACACCAGCACTGGTCCACCAAACACTCATCAGTATCTTTTCCTGATTCAACTTTCGCTTGGGACATGATTTGGCCGGTTCTCCTGGATTCCACCACTGTGATGAGCATTTCTGATTGTCGTAAAGGATCCATTTATCGACACAATTAACAATACTATTCAAAATTTCCTCGTTATTTTGACGGTTGAATAACGCAACGCAGCACTCAATGCGTTTTATGCTTCAGTCCATTCTTGCGGTACCCATTTCCCGAGCTTTTCACTTTTCCAATTGGTTTAAAGTGAATTAAAATTGTTTTATCACTCACATCGAGGCCTGCCGCTAACTCTGACGTTGCTTGCGATGGATCCACTTCCACGGTCACCTTTAATATTCTTCATTATCAACTAGGGTCTCCGACCGCCCACGGGGTTTGTTTCGTAGGTCAAAATTTCCAGAACGAAAATGATGGAACCAAAAACGCACCTTGCTTTCTTTTACAGTAGCTTCCCCATACACATCATTAATCCTTCGAGCTGTTTCTGCAGCGTTGATATCACGGTGGAACTCACATTCGTAAATAACGCGATATTTTAAGTTTTCCATTTTGTGATAAGAACGATGTCAAAAAAATTAATAGGGCGAAAACAAATTAATCACTAAATTCGAAACACAAATACACAAGCCTAAATTTGAAATAAATATGAATTTGGAATTCCTAACCAAACGCCAGATATTTGAGATAAAAATGTGATCAGATCAACAAATCGCCAATTTCATATGTAAGGACCTAATATATCCTTAATCATAAATCTCTTTAGATAACATGGCTAGGAATTAATATATATATATATATATATATATATCGTATAAGTGCGTGGTTGGTTTTCGCGTTGAAAAAACATAAACGGACAGCTTGAAAGAGACGTTGAGTTTTATAATAATAATGTATACCTATAGGTACATATATGGATGGCTATAGAAATAGAAGATCATACATGTAAAATTGTCATATTAAGAAGTCGATATATTTCTTTGCAAAAAGTCTTTTATTCAAACCAGTAGTAAAGAAATATGTCAGTAGATATAATAATTAGTCTCATTGCATGATTTATTATTACATGAACCTGACCTCCAATAAAAATGTTAAATTATGTTATGTTTATCATAATGAACACAAATTACGATAGATAAAACTGTTGCTCGGGACCTCGTTCCCGTTGTCTAAAAATGATACGATTTGTGCTGCCATCTGTTTTAAACTGATTGTACATACACCTTCGCGGAGATTCACACAACTACATATTTACCAAAGTTTTATCGCAATCGGATGAATAGTTTAGGATATATAGTGTACAAACAATCAAAGACACATTCAATTTTAATGTGAAACATCTAATGGCGCGCCTTGGCAGTAAAATCGAACCGTATAGGTACCGTGATGGTAAACGGCATGACGCTCTCGTGCCGTCATGCCCCCTCTAAGCCGCGCCGCCGTGAGGTTTCCACCCTTATGTTGTAGAAATTCTTCCGATTTGTACGAAGCGTTTCACTTCGTCGTTCATTATGCGAACGGCATAGGAGTGGAATTCACTCCCGGCGTCTGTTTTTCCGTCTACCTATAACTTTTGAGTCTTCAAGCGAAGAGTGAACAGGCATTTATCAGGTAAGTGCGATTCATCGTTGGCCTCATCTTTACTTACCATCAGGTAAGATCAAGGCCAAGCGCATACCTGCAAAACATACAAAAAAAATCAAATCATATGAAATACATTAATTTGTTGAAACGATTCGCGTGGCGTCTATTATATAATGATGTGTACTATGTTAGTTATCTTCCCGTAAGTACCAAGGCCAACTGGTACAAATTTTCAACTCAATCGGATGGGCCATTTGCAAAGAATAAAAACGTACAGAATATTGTTTAAGGTAAAATATATTATTACTATAAAAATTATTTATTAGACGTTTGAGTGTCAGTTGATTATTTATTTTTACAATAAATAATGCTGAAAATCGTAAATGTTTTCGTATGGATTTACTATGTTTATTTTCTATAGTAAATAATATTATTAATTAATAAAAGGATAAATCCGCATCCGATAAATGCAATAATTTTGCCTAGCATGAATAAATAATCCTAAATCCTACAATGAATCTGAGTTTTCGGTGTAAGAAGCTATCGTAATGGAATGCCATCTTGCAGTGAACTTTACAGCTAATCCTATAAATCTATGCTTAACGTGTTAACACATTCGATTAAATATTTACTAAACGTTAGGTCTTAATAATTTTACGCCGACGAAGTCGCTGATATATTCTACTAACTTTAAAACTTAATTACGATTTATAAAGTTATTTAAATTACAATTGTTAATTTGCAAATTTTCATATAAATTTTATAAAGAAATTATCTCATATATATTTTCAACTTATTCATAAAAATGTAAAGAAGGTAATTATGCAAAAAAGAAATAACAATTCACTACTTAAAATATATTTATTTGGTATAAATATTAATATTGAAATATCTTAATAATTATTATTCTTATTTTGTTTGAATAAAAACAATTTATACTTCTACTTCATATTTTGTACCATCGTAATATAGCCACACTTTGCAATGTTTTTGGCCTTGGGGACTGATTACTTCTTTTGTTTCATAATAAACCGGATCTTCGGGATAATTCATTTTAAAATCAAAACCAGCAGGATGCAATTTTCGATAGAAAGGGTAATGATTGAAAAATTGATTTTTCCTTTGCTTAAATTTGGACTTCAAGTTTAAAAGAGGATTAGACTTAAAGGGGTTAGGTGTGAATATTTCAAATCGTTTGTTATTTGGTATAAAATATTCAAATGACTCGTCTGTTTGCCAGTAAGGAGGTGGTGGAGGTAGAATCGGAGGTATATTGTTTTTAATGTATGTATACGGCTGGATATAATTAGGATTATAATTATAATCTGTTGAAACTTTGTTCTCATATGTATCAAGTGGAATTAAAATGTCTAAATTAGATCCGGTGCCAATATTTTTATCTACATTTTCGTATTCACTATTAGCAGGTGAAATGGTATTTTTACTTTTTTTCTTAACAAAGATTTCTTCGTCATCCTTGTTATCAATTGACAGATTGGGGAAAAGGCTAGCCGTTTCATTAAACAAATCAACTTTGATAGGTGTTAATTCAATTTTGCTAGGGGTATCGTTTTCCGAATTCTTTTGACTGTTAACGATATCAATAGGACAAACTGGTTTTAACTCTTCTGGTAAATCTAGCCAATCTTCCTTTATCATGTCAGCCGCTTTCTCGGCAATCATTATTATTGGTGCGTTTGTGTTTCCGCTGACAATCGTTGGCATGATACTACCGTCAACTACACGAAGGTTTTTAATTCCATATATCTGTAATTGAAAAATAGGCGCGTTTTTTAACACCATTATTAACAGGAGAAGTACTGAATGATTACTGATATTATTATAGTTTAATAACTCTGCTCATGGGGATGGAATATTTTCAAATTTTACGTATATTTTTGTAAAGTAAGGGAGCCAAAGGATTAATATAGAATTTAGCTATTATAACATAATGGAATAATCTAGCACTAATAACCTTCCTGACATTTTTGAATAACAAGATAAATGTTACCCTAAGTCTTGGGTCGACCACAGCTTGCGGATCATCTGGAGGTCCCATAGCGCACGTGCCGACAGGATGATATATAGTAAGCGTGTGGTGCCTGACCTGGCACTCTAGATGCTCAAACGACATTAACTCGTGTTTTTTGCATCCTGGATTGCGATTTGGATTGGGCCTTGCATTCAGTTCGCGAAGTGTTGGCTGTTCTACTAAAGTTTGTACTATACGAGCTCCTTCAATCTGAAATTAACAGTAAATCTTTTTATATCATAGATAAATATATGGGGGGTGTGCTAAGGCTAATCATTTGTCTTCCTGGTGCTTTCTGCAGACTTTTTAGGGGTAGCTTGAGATTTTTAGTCAAAATCATAATGCAAATATTGAGTCTAAATTTATTCATTTTCAGGATTTGAAAATTTTTGATGGTTACTAGAATAACTTCTAGTACCGTCAACACTTCCATCTTAAAAAACATTAAGTAATTTATGGTACCTTTGGAGATAATTTTTAATTAAAAACTATAAATATGTAAACTAGAAAGAAATAAATGTACTCTACTGCAGAAATAAACGTTGGAATTATGTTCTTTTAACGCTTATGCAATTTTAAAATTCTTCCATAAAGTATCTAACAAAGTAAATTTATCAAAATTATCTTTTCTTATGGTACAGAAGAACTGTATAATACAATATTTATGTAAAAAAATCCATGATTATAAAGCAGTTGCTTTTAAACTGCATCATGAGCATGTTATTGTATTTGTAATGCTTTGTAGATAAAATATTATTAATGATCACGATTATAAGGTCATTCGTTATGTGATAATTTTTGGGGGTTATTGCAAAAAAAAGCAAAAAATATCGACCTAAAGTAGCTTAATGATATCGTGTTCGGTCGATTGACATAGGTTCAAATCTATCGTCTATCGTAATAAAATAAATCGTGATTGAGCTATAGCTTGGCGGTTAGAAAAAAATTCTAATGACCGCCTAGCTGCTACAAGCCTCAAGTTGAAAATCTGTCACCAAGCACAAATAGATGTGTTCCGACAGCTGCATTTGAGAGCTAATCACTAAACTTATAAATTGGTCGGCTACCTGTACGTAACTGGCCATACCTGGATTTTTGTACAGTAGGTAAGTCTCTTCCTATACCTACTATACATAGAGTGGAAAATTCACTAAGCCCAGTGCGTCTAGCGCTGCTGGAGCTTAGGTACATCAGGTATCAAAATTTGACTAATTTCAAATGTATTTAACCACTTCTACTATTTGGATATTTTAAAATATATCATTATTATTATTGAAAAATAACAATGGTAGACCACACTGTCGCGCGCCTAACATCGTGGTAGACAATTTTGGAGGTACCAAAAAATTAAGAAATTTTGAATTTTTTTAACCGGGTCTGCCATTAATATATTTTGTTCGTTATAGTCTTAGAAGCTTGTTTGTCACGGCAGACGTTTTTACTGAGTACCTACACACAATCTGCAGATTGACAATCGTACAATCGTATCTACTGCTTGGGCAGATTTATGGACATTACGCATTCTGTCTTACATTCATTTCTTCGGCTTGTAATTAAATTTATTTTTGTGTTTATTTATATATAATATTTTATAGAAATAAACATATTTACACTTGTGAGTGGATTGCTGTACCTATATCCTTGCCAAAAGGACTGCTTACTTAAAATTCTTGAAAATACTCTTTAGGGTATAAATAAATCTTTAATATCAACATTCAACCTCTCGAGTATGACCTTGCTATAAATGACTATTACGCTAGACATAACCTATAAATATGTACATTGTAAGTAAGTAATATTTTTTATTAGATTAAAATTCAATAAATTTCGCTTGTTATTGTCGAAAAATATCCTTGAGTACAAGTACGGCTTTTACAGACATAAGTCATAAATAATACGTATAAGTACTGACAGCAAATACAGCAATTCACTCATTGGAGTAAAATGTTTATTTCTATAAAAATATCAATTTATAAAAACAGCAATAAATTCAATTACATATGAAATAAATTAAGACAGAATGCGTAATGTACATAAATACATCTACTCAAACAGTAGATAAGATTATGTTGTCTGCTAATGTGTGTGTACTCAGTAAAAACGTCTTCCGTAATAAACATAAGCTTCTAATACTATAATAAACAAAATATATTAATGGCAGACCGGGTCAATTAATTTCAAAATTTCTTATTTTTTGGCACCTTCAAAAATGTCTACCACGAAGATAGAGGCGCGATAATGGTCTACCATTTCTATTTTTCAATAATAACAATAATATATTTTGAATTTCCAAATAGCAGATATGGTCAAAGATATTTTAAATAAGTCGAATTTTGATACTTGATGTACCTCAGCTCCAGTCGCGCCAGACTCACTATACAAAAATCCAGGTCTGGTCAATTACATACAGTTAGCCGGTCACTTGGTCTTTTACTTTTTATAAACTATTTAAATAATATATTAATCTTCTAGCGTACTTTAACATAATATCTAACTAAAATAATCTTCTAGTTTTCTGGCTTTTTAGCTCATGCAAAACGTGTTACATTTTACAATTTCATTATGGTTTGAAATATTATTTTTTAATTCTGTAAAATAATGAAAGCTAAAAAATAATAAGAAATAAAGTCTTACCAGAACCTCGATGTCACGGGGATCGCTCAAATAATTTGGGTATATCAAAGGTGGAGAGTAGGGATTCGAGTCTCGAAGTTTTATTATACCTCTGCTCCGGGGTCTAAGAAGCAACGGTACTATGGAAAACGAAGAATCGAAAAGTATATCTTCGTACAGTTCGGCATAAGTTTCATCAGTCAAACCATTGGCGCGTTTTCCAAATAAACCACCATCCATGTTATCAGCTGTAGGTGCTATAAACAATTGAATATCTGGAAAATCTTCTCTAGGGTCCTGATATTTTGTATTGACAAATGCCATAGCTTCAGCTTCCACCATACTATAAAGCGTACCAGTTTTATGCACACTGAAATCTATCAAACTCGCTAAAGTGAATGAAGTTTTTAAGTTAAAACCATAATCAGTTCCGTTATCATATGGGTTGTCGAAAAGAAATGAATGTCCACCCATTGCGATATGGTCCTGTAAGTTTTTGCCAACACCCGGAAGATGAACAATGGGGTATATTCCAATTTCCTTTAAGTGTTCTCTATCCCCAATTCCTGATAACATTAAAATTTGTGGGGATTGGATTGATCCAGTAGATAAAATTACCTCTTTACTTGCTTTAATAATTTTTTTTTGACCGTGTTTGGTAAATTTTATTCCATAAGCTACTTTGTATTCGTCTATGAGTACTTTTTCTACCAAAGACAGGACGCTTATATGAAGGTTATTTCTTTTCCACGTAGGTCTTAAAAATGCTTTTGCAGTACTGCATCGTAAACCATCGCGGACTGTGGCCTGTGAACGTGTGAAACCGGTTTGATATTCTCCATTTACATCCCTAACAGTATATCCAATCTCTTGACCAGCTTGTAATATCTTAGATGTAATTGGATGTTCGTATCTAAAATATTCTATCGTTAAAGGACCACCTGTGCCGTGGTACTGGTCGTTTAGATGCTCCTGTATTCGCATATCTTCGGATTTGATGAAATATTTAAGAACGTCTTGATAGGCCCATCCTGGATTACCTAAGTTCGCCCAGTTATCGTAATCACGTTTATTACCTCTTATGTAGAGCATAGCATTAAGAACACTGGAACCACCAAGCACTTTACCGCGAGGCCACTTGCATCTTCTATCCAACATATCAAGGCAATATTCATTACTAGGCTCACTCACAAATTGCCAGTCTATGGATGATAATTGAAGTGAAGGGAATATAACAGGAATTTCTGATAAGACATTCTCATCAGGTCCAGCTTCCAATAAAAGTATGTTCCACTGAGCATTCTCTGATAGTCTGTTCGCCAGTACCGCTCCAGCGGATCCTGCTCCAATTATGATGAAATCATAACAATCGTTAAGCTGATTGAAAGGGATATCGCGGATACGATTCTCGACATCTTCAATATCTGGTCTGTATATGTGTATAGCCATGCGGATAACTATTAAAGATCCTAGTGTTGGTAGTAGGCTGAAGATTATTCTCGTACCAGATAAAATGGCCTTAATTGACACTGGGCTATGACTAGACATGGTGCCTAGCGCCTTGGATTACACTTAATAAACTGATCAAAAATCAATTCAAAGGTAATGCATGGATTAAAATTTAATGCTAATTCAGCGTTTTGTTTAATTTAGCAAGCTATTGTTTACACTGAATTGTGTATTATATTGTAAGTACAATGGAAATATAAGTGGCATTCATAATGGGCACACGCTAAATATGCATAATATATAATTACTTACAAGTGAAATTATGATTGCATATTATTTTTGGCTCTGCAGAAAACAAATTTAGCTATGAAAACTATTTATGATAGCCACAGAATTGACAAATTATTTCCAAAAAAAAAATTTTAGATGTGTTGGTTCGGATACTGTCAAATTATTTCCTACTGACATGATACCTGTGTTTGCGCAGCTTTAGAATTCACTGTAGACCTTTACTTTAAAGCGATAATGGCTTAGTGCTAGTCTGTTCGGGCAAAGCGCCGATCAACGTAGGTTAGAATTCTACAGTGAGTTTCAATTGTTCGTGAAGGAAAACATCGCGATGAAACTAGAGGATGGAGGTAATGGCCACGGGACTACCACCCTCAAATTAAAACTCTGTCGCCAAACATTATCTATAGGTGTGTTCTGATAACTGCACTTAAAGGTCTGGTCAAACAGCGGACGGCCAAACGCGGCGGCGACGTGACGCGACCGCTAGTCGAGCGCCGAGCGCGACGGCTCTATGTGATATATTCTACATAAACTATTAAATTACAACTTCACATCCCGCCAGCGACTCGTCGCCGTCCCGCCCCGTCCGCTGTTTGACCAGACCTTAAGAGCTAGTCCACCTGTAGGGTTATTAGCGTGTTAACATCTTCGACTACAGCATCACTTAACATATAGGTGACATTGCGATCAACGCTAAACTTTTAAACTAAAGAAATTAAATTGTTTTGCTATTTTTAATGTAAAACACATTTGATATTAAATAATCCTCAATAAATTTACCAAAAGTGGATCTGTTGATGTTTTTTCAATAACGATGTAAGCTCTATATTTTAATAGCCTTTCTAACCTTATCTACATCGATATTTCAATATGATCGCCAAGGGCCCCATAATAATAGAATAAGGCAATTAAAAACCATTTTGTATTTAATTGAAATTGTTAAATATAGCTCCAAAAAAGAAAATATTTCAATGAGCGCTCAACTACGTTTCTACTTAGGCTTTAGTAATTTTTACTTTTGTTTTATTCGCGGACACTAGGTTGATAAACCCTGTATTATAAGTTTTTATTGATGTCTTGAGATAGAAAATGCAAATATTGTTGCACCTTCTCCGTATATTGCTTAAAATAGTTACATCAGCAAAATTTATTGTTTATTCTCTTTAGACAAAATAGATTTCGAAATTAAACGTAAGAAGTAATAGAGACTGCTAAGTTTATATCCTTTAATAAAAACAAATTATCGTATAGTTTACTTTCAAGATATTGCAATAATCTTGAACAAATAAATTCACAACGCGAGTAATGTTATATTGTACAATAAATAACTTAACATCCATAATAAGGAATAATATATTTACAATAATTTTAATTAATACTGACATTCAAAAGCCTTTGTACATGAATATTAGGCGTAATACCTTGACATTCTTCGTTTTAACCAAAATTCTTTAATCATATCACTGCCTTTTTCCCCGATCATTATTATAGGCGCATTTGTATTTCCACTGACTAAATTTGGCATAATACTTCCATCTATTACTCTCAAACCTTTTACTCCGTATACCCGGAGTTCGGGGTCGACTACAGCATCTGAGTCCCAATAGGGGCCCATTTTAGCCGTTCCCACTGGATGGTAAATCGTGCATGTGTATTGCCGTATCATGCATTCCCAGTAGGCATCCGTATACCTTTTTATACTGACACAGGCAGGAAAAACGTGTTTATTTAAGGCAGAACCGTGTTTTTTAAATGCCTTAGTTCTGGATAAAGCTACAGCAATTTTAACACCTTCGACTAATGTCTTCACATCCATTTCATCAGTCAAATAATTTGCGTAGATATACGGATAATCGTATGGGTTTGCGCTCCGTAGCTGAATGAAACCTTTACTCCTTGGGCGAAGCAACATTGGTATGACACTCCATACATCCATATTATTTATAGGTCTAAAAACTGCATCGTAAAAGGTTTCCATTAAACCGTGCGCCTTGCGAATTTGTTCACCGCCATCTGAATTTGTAGAACCCGATATAAAATGAAATTCTATGTCAGGGTAATCATCTGATGCATTTGCGTATTTCGTATTCACAAAAGCTAATCCTTCCACCCCGCCCATTATAGTCAACGGCCCTTCACCAAGAACAGCGTATTCCATCAGAGTACTTACTGTATGAAGGCGATGTTCCACTATAGAAATCTCTTCGTTTACCATGAAGGCTAATCCACCTAAACCTATATGATCTTGAAGATTTCTCCCAACTTTTAAATTTTGAATCAAAGGTATTCGATGCTTCGCTAATTCTTCGGCAGGTCCAATGCCAGAGAGCATTAACAATTGAGCTGAATTCACAGTTCCAGCTGATAAAATAATTTCTTTTGTAGCCCTGATGCGATGTATCATTTTGTTGCGTATAAATTCGACACCAAACGCAACTTTCGTGCGAGGGTCTATCAAGACTTTTGTCACATGGGAGTGCATCGCTATGTGTAAATTTTGCCGATCTTTTGCAGATCTCAGAAACGCTTTTGATGTAGAACATCTGCTGCCATGTCTTAGGGTCCCTTGGGCAACCATAAAACCGGTTTGGTTCTCACCGTTGATATCTCTATTCATGTAACCCAATTCCAATCCGCCTTCGATAAAACTTGACACTAATGGTGTTTGATACGGTGCTTCGACAACTGTCAAGTAGCCACCAGTACTGTGATAAGGAGTTTGTGCTAAATAAGGGTTTTTATTGTCTTCAGATTTTTTGAAATAGTACAAGACATCTTTGTAACTCCAACCTTTATTGCCTAAAGCCTCCCAGGTGTCATAATCTTTCTTGTTTCCTCGTAGATAAAGCATGTAGTTAAGTACTGAACTGCCTCCGAGAACTTTCCCTCTTGGCCAATTGCAACGGCCTCCAGTCATAGCTGAAATTGAATAGAATATGTTAATTATTTAACAACTAGTTATTTTTTCTTTATGTTTACATGGCTCAGTGGTAGCGTGTACGGACTTCGCTTCGATCGACGAGAGGTGTAATCCCTGCAATGAGATTGAGCTTTCGGTAAAGGAAAACATCGTGATGAAACCATAGCGTGGAGGTAGGCATTTTCTAATGCCTGCTAGGCTAGCTAACACCCTCATGTTGCGAATCTGTCGCCAAGCATCTGTAGGTGTGTTCCAGCAGCTGCACTTGAGAGCCAGTTCCCTCGTCTTTAGCATCACTATCACATAAAACAAAAACGCTAAACATATATTTTTTAATTATAATTATGTTGACGACAATTCTAGTACATTTTTAATTTATGTAGGAAACTAACTGGGCTGGCAGACGTTGTTCTGCCCTTTCCGGTAGCAGTTGACATCCCGACGTCAGTGCCACCTACAGGATCCTAATATATCTATAAACCATCATCTAGATAAAACAAATATATTATGTAAATATGAGCTAAATCGGTCAAGTAGTTCAGAAGTTATAGAATCACTAAACGATTTTTATATATTTTAACAAGATTTAAATTTATATTCATTTGCACTAATCACATGTGCTTCGTAAAAAACATGGTTGATAAAATGGCACATGATAATATTTCGTTTATAAATTACACTCCAATATGGTTTTCGTAAATCCCGTTTTTGTAATTTTAATAAGATATCAATGCGTTATTTGTTACCCAATTAAATTATCAAAAATAACAAAATCAGTTTAAAAACGAAAAACAAAAACTGACACTAAAAAAGCAAAAATATATTTAGTCTTACATTCACATATGAAAATTTGTAAAATATTACTTACCTAAGCAACTAGTCCCTTGAGGTTCAGTTTTGTATTGCCAATCTAATTTGCTTAGCTGCAAATACCCAGCGAGCAGAGGTACATCAGATATCTCGGTTTCATCTCCACCAGCTTCTAAAATTAGAACCTTCCAATGACCTATCTCTGATAGTCGATTTGCTGCCACTGCACCTGAAATAATTAAAAAAAAAACTTTTTATTTAATTATATTTTTGCTAGAATTTATTTAAATTGATAAATCTTTTGTTAGAAAATTTCAAAAATCTTATCTAGAACGGTGATATAAAAGTTGTATTAATGTATATGATATATATGAATTTGACTTTTTGACACTTTCCCTCCAAGGGTAACAATACAAAAGAACAAAAACTGAAATAGTACCTGACAGCAAAATGTGTAACTAGATGCTTTTTAAATAGTGACTTGTTATTCTCAACGCCTTTTAAATAACTGTAGCTTAAAATTTCTTTGCGACGTTATTGCAATTGGTATGCTAATTATCCTTTTTATCACGGGGTTAAAATAAAGCATAAAGTATTATAAAAAAAACGATACATCAAAAAGTTTAAAACGAAGTTGCCATTTGCGTCTGCCTGTGTATGCGCTTAGTTCTTTTATAGTTACGCGATGGATTTTAATACGATTCATTTGGATAAATTCTTCAGGAAGTTTAATAAGGAAACATGCATATTAATAATTATATAATTACAGAGTGTAGAGAAAAGTCATTGTATTGTAATTGTACAAAATATTTTTCGGACGCTTACATCGTTTATTACCGGAGCACTTACGACGCCATTTGTACGTTGCACCCGTACGAAGCCCGGGCTGGTCTCTAGTTTAAATAATATAGAGAATATTTATCAAGAACAGCACGACAACAATTAGGCGAAGGCTCGGCAAAAAGATTGAATACACTAATAGTCCTTGAATATATATTATAAAAAATGAGTAGGGGTCGCCGTCGCTATTAATCTTGAGTATTCTTACCGAAGTCAATGAAATGACGACGGTATACTTACTGACCGGCAGACCCAGCTCCGACTATAATGAAGTCGTACTCCGGCAGCATCCCATCACTGATGTCGGCCGGCCTGCCTTCGGGGTCCGTCTGATCGTACTGATAGTAGGCAATCGCGGCCACCAACATCGGAATAAACCAAGCTACCTGAAGAAATTTAAAAATAATCTCTAAATATAAATTGAAAATTAGTATTACTGTTGATCTATGTATATTCGTTTCTTGATAGGCCCCGTTAATTGACTGGAATTATTATCACTTACAGTGTAATCGTTTTTCTGAAACTGTGGGTATAAAAAAGTGAGGCGTCATGGGAAACCTGGCAGTTGCGAACTATCTAAAAATCATATTTTTGTATTGAAATATGAATAAATATTAACAAATATTTTAAGATAGTTACTTATAAAATAAAGTATCAATGTTATTTTATTTTTATGAAATTATTTCCAAAATAAGTAAAGTATTATAAGTTTAACAGTAATTTTAAGTTCTCATAAGGATAAATATTCACGAATAACCTATAAATAGGTTAGCATAAAAAATCGCTCTGATACTTAACACACATGTAAAGTAGTGAGTGTGTGTAGTAGAGAGGGAAGCGTTCAGTTTAAATGTTGAGAGGGGAGCGCGAGTCGGAAAGAGCCGACCAGACGCAACGCTGCACTGGCCGAATGGCACATAACGACGTCACATCAGAACGCTTTTACTCCCGTCCAAACTCGCCACTAGTGGTTCACGTAAAAAAATTATTATTGCTGGATAATACAACACTAAGAATTATATATGAAATGAGGCAGAAAAACTGTTTATTTAATGTATTATTCATTTCTTAAGATCTCATTTCTTTTGTGTTATTACGTTTGAAACATACTTGCGACCCAGTAGCGGCGGCAATGGCGCTTCCGGATAACACATCGGCAGCTGCATTCACTATAGCGCTCATCTTGTCACCTGATATTGAATAAGGCAGATTTTTTGATTATAAAAAGTCATAGTGACCGCTTACAGGTGAAGAATTGTCTGTTGTCGATATTGTAGCGAAATGCCTGATTACAATTTTTAGTCAATATGCCTTACATAAATTATTTTATATTTCATCGTACATTGCTCAAACATACATATTACATATACATTTATATTTACATATATATTTGCTATTATATTTATTAAATTTGTACCTAAATCTACTAGAACGTTTTACTACACATAAAAAAAAATTGCTATGAGTTACCATGATGTACCAAGTACACCAATAAAAAACATTATTATTTAAAGAAGCACAATTGAAACTCATTTTATCTAGGTATATAATTTATCTATTTATCTCAAGAATGTCAAAACACTACCACCGGTTCGGCAAACAACCCAGCCATCGAGAAGAACCGACAAGAAACTCGATCGGGTTTATCAACATCTTATTATCTTTTTTTAAATTGGTTTTACAGTATTTAATTATATGCAGTTCTTATCATTTTCAGTAGATGTACAGAATGGAAATCACATCCAGACATCACCATCATTCACGTAATCAGCCTATAATACCCCTTCGACAATAAAACTAGCTTAACATGATTGTTGAACTTATTATCCGGCAAATCGGTAATGTACTTAGGAAGTTTACTATATAACCTAACACAATTACCTAAAAACCTTTTATTTGTTTTACTAAGTCTAAAAGACGGAATGACTATTGTATATTTATTTCTAGTATTGAAATTGAGCGTGTTAGTTACAAGTCCAAATTATCTTCATTTTTTCCGAACATACATTATATTTTCAAAGATGTATTGGGATGGCAAAGTTACTATACTAAATTCTTGAAATTTATTCCTAAATGATTCGCGTGGTCTATCAAAAATAGCTCGAACTACCCGTTTTTGTAATATAAATATGGTATCTACCTCAGCTGCAGAACCCCACAGTAAAATACCACAGGACATTGAACTGTGGAAGTAAGCGAAGTAGACCAACCTAGCAGTAGCAATATCAGTTAACTGGCGAATCTTACGCACTGCGTATGCAGCGGAGCCTAATTTCCCTGCCAAGATTTTAATGTGAGGACCCCATTGTAATTTTGCATCTAGTGTGATGCCTAAAAATACAGTATTATCAACCAAGCCTACAGCTATGTTCTCTTCTATCTTAATATTACTTTCAACACGTTGTACATTGGGTAAGGAAAATCTGATACATTTTGGTTTTGTTTGCATTTAACAATAGATTATTTAACAAACCATTCTGATATTTTAAATAAAGTACTATTTACATACCTAACCTTTAAATCTTATCTTTTCACTTGAAATATAAGTGAAGTATCGTCTGCAAAATGAACAATGTTAGCACAGTTCTTAATCATTAGGGGTAGATCATTTATATATACAAAAAAAAAACAAAAACGATCCCAATATCGAACCCTGTGGGACGCCGATTTTACCCAAGGATCCCGAAGAGGTTAGTCCATTAACACTTACTTTGAGACAGCGATCTGTTAAATATGATTCTAGAAAGTCGAGAGAAGGTCCACAAACACCATAATGTTTCATCTTAAGTATGAGCGTAGTGTGATCAACGCAGTCGATAACTTTTGAAAGATACAGAATACATCGATTACATTCTGCGACTGCTCCCGTTCCTCAAATATGTGACTTAATAGCGTTGCACCAGCATCAGTCGTAGATTTTGATTTCGTGAAACCAAACTGCCGACCATCCAATATTTTATGATTATTAAGGTACTCTACTAATTGCTTAACACCTCAGACACCTCACTTTTCGAAAAACTTCACTCAGTTCCAAACGGCCGTAAGCGCCAGTAAAAAATGTATGGGAATGTAGCCCTTACAATACACAGTATATCACTCATATTAGCCTGTTTTTTTTTTTTGGCGGTAAAAAATTCAGTGGCACTAACCTTAAACGCTTTTAGGATAAAAATAGCTACGTTGTTGTTGCATTTATGTCTGGACGTTGCTATTTTTTTTTTTTAATCTTTTTTACAAATTATATTACAGAAACTATATTTTTTACATAAAATTAGTATGTTATGATTACTTTTTCCATTTCTAAGAAGTATTATTATTATTTTGTAGGACCAAAGAAAATATTTCCTGTATTATTTAGATATTATATTACTAAAGCAGTGTTATGGTTTTGTTTTTGTGTTTTTCTAGTAAAGTTTAGTGTATGTGTATCTAAGTATTACATTTCAAACAATGTTTCTTTTTTATCTATTTATATGCTCAATTATTAGACTAGTGCACTGTGTAGTCTTTAGAATTTTTCTAATTTCTGGCGAAAGTACACTAGGGTAAAAAAAAGATTAGGTAAATATGTTGAATTGTTCTAGAAATGAGGAGAGTAAGAGAATGATTGATAATGATTTATAATATTACCAGGTATTGATTTTATTTGCATATCTTTTTTTTTTATATTTGTTGTTATTTGAAAAGCTATGTATGTAAACTACATAAAACCTTTTTTGTGTACCTTTTGACTTTTATTTCATTTGATTCTAATATTACATTTAAAATGTGGTAAAACTTGAGAAATAGTCTCAAATATACTAATTATAATAAATCAGTATATTACAAATACAAAAGTTCAAGTTTTTAGCAGTATGTATATTTAGTCGAAGTAGGTATAGTATAACCTATAATTATAAAATTGTTTTTTTTTTTTTTCGAACTAACTAGACTCTTAGGTTTTTGGGTCTTGGAGCTTTCAAAGCTTCACCAGGCTTGAGTAATATTGTAGGATGAACAATAAACAGTTTTATTTATGCGCCATCTTTTAGAATGAATGAGTACAAGTACCTTACTATACCTCTAATAACTTCGTAATTGATTACTAATAACTGATTATCCGTCTCCACACAGATGGCGCTATGAATGAAGTTTTTACTGAATCTTTTATTTTTGTTTTATTTGGATTTAGTTATTGTATTTATTTAGAAATTATAGAAAATACATTTAATAAATTAATTATAATTAAGTGTCTAAATTATCATGCATTTTTACTTCATGTCATTTACTTTTGAAATGCCTTTATATACTTCAGTATTCATACGGGAAATATGTACACATTACAGGCAGGTTTATTTATAACACTATAGGGCGAGCATCCTCCGCGGACGCTTCGTCGTACATAACATAACATAACGCATGTATTTCTAATGTACACCCACAATTCGCCGAGTATGTTTTTTAGGTCCCATGTAATAGGGGGCGAGCCTATTGCCATTAATCGGGCACGAAACCAAACTCCGAGCTGCTACTAAGATTTTCATAGGAAAAACCCTATAACACTTTGCTCGACCTGGAATTCGAACCCAGGGTCTCGTTCATAGCAGTCGCGCTTACGACCACTAGGCTAACGAGGCAGTTACTACCTAAAGGTTATAGTCACACGATATGTATATAATTCATTATTATGTATAATACAGCATGTCCTTGAACGTACTATCGGCTGAAAAGCCGCGGGTGCAGCGCCGCGTCAAGTTTTCTTATTGCGTGCGGTATTTTATACATTTGTAGGTATCTATTTGGGTCGTGTTTTTATATTTAATAATAATTTCGTATATTACATATTAATAGTTTTATTTCTGCGTTATAATATAATATATTTTAACATATAAAAAATATTTTATTGTACCGCAATGACGAATTTTTTTTATTTTATTTTTTATTTATATATTATTATATTGTGTACCTGTGCCTATAAAATCTTTACAAAAAAAAATACCGATTGAGTCAATCTACTCAAAGGAGAAGCCTAAGGAGAGTGCTTAAGGTTAGATTTTCTATGTTTTTGGAATTTTCAATTTTCATTCTTTTTCCAAAATGAAGTAGATTTACTTATCAAGGTGCTTGGCGGGTTAAGCATAATTTTCTCAAAAATCTTACTAATCGAAGAAAGCACAGAAATTGGTCTATAATTTCCAATATTACTCCTACAGCCTGATTTAAACAATGGAACTATTTTACTTATTTTCATCATACTGGGGAAAGTTCCTTAATCAATACACTGATTAAATATGTGAGCCAGATATGGGGAAATATTAACAATTAAAGACTGAACTACCATTACTAACTTTCCCGAATGTCTTCAGTATGTTTTAAGTTTAATTGCTTAACTTAATCTATTCAAGTACAACACGGAAATAACTGTTAACCTGAGTTATCTGTTACGTTCAATAATATTCAGTTTAACCGAAACTGTACGGTTAAATATAAAATAATAAGTATGACGGAGCAGGTACATAGAAAAGACGTATTTCGTTTGCAATGATACAGCCTTTAGCGCGGTCTTTTGTACTAGGGCGGCGGAGGAACCAGGGCGGTCTCTGATATAGGGCAACACGAACTAGGGAGTCACATGAATTATGGCGGAACTTCAACTAGGGCGGCCCATGAACCATTACGACAGGTTTATTTTGATAGATTAATCCCAATAATAAGAACATACAGCGCATCTGCACTGTACGACGTTCTCTAATAAAGTGTGTTCAGTGTTGTGATGATCACATCTATGAGATGGCCCTTTTTTCCGACAGGTATAAAAGTACTCAACTTCGAAATATAATTTAATTTAATAATTGCCTATGTTATTTCACACACTAAGACATGAATACTCATACGCCTGCGTGAAAATAACCTGTAAGGTCCTGTTATACGAAGCGTCACCGCGACGTGCGCTTGCGCAGGTTGCTTTGTTTCCGCGAGAATGGTCACCTCCTTTTACAGTGACATACTTAATTTTATCGCCATTATGATAACAAAAAGGTGTGTGATCAGGATTAAACTCCTTGTGAACTAAGAATAAGCTTTAATCGAATGTTATGGTTCAGCATAGATTTTGAATACTATTTTTTTCTTAGGCAAAATTAAATGATTAGATATTAATAGTTTATGCAAACTCAATGTTGCTACAAGAATTTTTATTGTGATTTTCCTTTTGATACGATAAGCGTATTGATTGGAATAGTTGTATGTTATTCAATAATAATAATATCAGCTTATAAGTGTCCTACTGTTGAGCAAAGACCTGTTCTCGAGAGAGAAGGCACAAACTTAATCAACACGCCAACCCACAACGTAATGGCAATTTGAAATGTCGACTTTTCGACTTTTAAGAAATGTGGACTTCCACATTTCTTAATTTCTGCACTATACTTCCGATTACGAAGTAACAAATACTCCGCGTATCAACAAAATACTTATTTACTAAATCTCCTTTCTTTGTCACATAACCTTGTTTTTCATGTAATATGATAGGAAGGCAATTAATTGTACAGGCAAAAAATTACAATTCAGACGACGCAACCGAAACTAAACGAAAACTCAGACGGTCTGAAGAATTCCTGTTCAAAGTTAGTGGGAAAAAAATATTTTCAAAAGATTTATATTAAATTTTTATTACGTAAATATTCACTAAGCCCACATTTTATTTTTTAAATCCAATGTTGAAGAACTGTTTGTGTGCACATTTAATATCACTAATTGTATCAGTTGTTAATGCTTGTAAGAAAACAAAAAGAATAGTAGTACATTACATACTTCATATATTTACATCAAATTTTATTTAAAAAAGCCAAGCCAATTCGTGCTTCAATATTATAGAAAGTGACTCTGCATTTGTGGGGCGCGATTTATTCATACAATATATACTATACAGTACAATTGTACATTCGTGGTCAACGCTTACCCGGCATACTAACAAGTTCCGGTGAAAATAAACTATTATGCAATGATATCGTAATGAAGATATAGTGTAATATTTACCTGTGGAATATTGATTTGTGTTACGAAATATTTTGAATAGGGTCATGTTCGTAATCCTGAATTAGGAGGATATTTAACGCATTAGGATAACTGACACGCATTTACGAGACAATTTATAAAGGTTTGTAATAAAATAGAGTACTCAAAAGAAGTCTAAAAATCCGTTCCTTTTTTGTCTTTTCAAAAGATTCCGTTATCAATACCTTTTCTATTTGGATTTTTAAATACCGCGTGTGTTAGTTCATTCTTATCGACTATATCCAATAGTTTTAACTATTCTTCATAGATAGTTACTTCATTCTGTAGGTCTGACGAAACGTGGTCTACATTCAAGTATTCTTCTATCCCAACAATTGTTGGTTCTTCTATTGTTAAGACTAGCCCGTTGCCTGCTAAGGCTATTTAGGCTGTGTCGCTTTAATATATCATAGCCCAAAATCCAAATTTGTAGTTATTAATTGAATGAATTTGAATACTTCATAGACCATCAAATTAATAATTACAAAATAAAATTATACACTGGATTTTGCATAGAAATTATCTGAATTTATATCGTGCTGCCGCTTAGTTTAATACACACACACATGCACAAACACACTTATTGAAGAGGTACCAGACAAGATTTTTTTTAACCATATTACATACCTGCTGCAAGAGTAAAAATTATTATTATTTAGTTTATATTTGTAAATATTGTACTTTATAAATAAGAATGCGGTGAAACTGTCGCTTTAATATTCTCGAAATTAGAGATATTTGGATCATGTCCTCTGTGACTCATCTCGTCTGACCAAACCTATGTTTGCCAACCATTTTTTACCAATATTTTTTGTAATGTGGAAAGTTGGAAGATAACAGTTCACTTTACTGCTATTTAATTATAACTATACAAGTATAAACAATGAACCTATTAGATAAAAATAATATAGTACATACACAATATGTATAATTTCGATCACACAATATGTAAAAGAAAACAATAACAGTATTGTCGTTAACATGTTAAGTAAATGAAAATAATTATGACTAAAGTGAATCATTATTTAACTAAAACAATGGTAAAAGTAATTGAGTCGAGTTCTACGTTTTGGTAACGAAGTTAGCCAAGGGCAAATATAGTAACGAACCGGCTAAGTGACATATGAAAAAATGGTAAAAGGAGTGATAGGCCTGTACAATTCAACTAGGTTACGACCACCAAGAATATAGTGAAGAGCCAGTTATAATATATCGCATTGGCGCGTCACGTTACGGGATCGGCCGGTGCATACCCAGTTTCTAATTAGTATTACGCAGGCCGGCGACTGGCGATGAACTGCTGGTATTTCAGTGATCGTCAGTATTTTTGTGTTGTACTGCATTCACCATCAGGTACAGTTCCGACAGTTTGCCGTGCTAGATGCTATAAAAAATATATAGATTGAAGAAAAGATTCTAAATATGGTACAACGGTCGGACTATATTTGTAAGTCTTACCTTAAATTCAATGTACTTTCACGATAACAGTGCGGCACAAATAAAAACAAAAGGCAAAACATTAGTGTTACACGACACGTTTCACTGAACCATACAGTATTCATGAATTATAATATATTCATGAACACGTTACAACATTTTGATTACTATCCAAAATAGCTTTTCATGCTGACAATTATACGGTTTATAAATTTCTAACAGAATTTCGGTACGTCATTTAAATGCGTTTGAATTGGGGCTAGCGACAGGCACTTTCTTTAGTACGTCGGTAACTAACTTGAAACGACGTCGGCTATTCCTTCGAGAAATGGTGGGGCTTTCTTTAGGTTGATTACACACGATTATTTATTCAAATGTAATGGCTCAAAATTTCGGGTTTATGTTTCAATATACGAATAATGATTTTTTTCAGTAGACTGTTTATTGATTCTGGTCTCATTTTAATGAGAATTTTATGATCTAAAATTTATTACTTATTTATAACTGCCTACTAAAGTAATCTTTTTATAAGTGCTAATTAGTTTTACTTTTTCAAAGTTATTTATCTATGTACTGTATGTAGGTATATATACGTATATACTGGTTGGTCTCACAGACGTTGTTCTGCTATTTCCAGTAGTGAATAATTCAACCACATCGCCATCTATTGCATTTCGAGTTGACATAAAAATCTTTTCCATAAAAACACTTAGATCTACCAACTTTCATGGTGTTTAGTTCTAACGCTGTCGGAGTTTATAATATCAACATAATTTTTTAAAGCACGTAAACAGTTTCCGTGTAATCAGAACCATATAAGTTAAGAAATAAAAAAATTGTATTTGTTATACACATTACAGTTAAATTACTATTACATGTTTTTCAAATTATCTCAAAAATTGTTTATACATTTACAAAATATAACAAATAGATGGTTTTGATAACCTTTTTACATCGCAAGTGGTATAAAATTCATAAATAATAATAGAACTTTAAATGACACTGATTATCTCTAATTTATGTTATCATTAAATAACATATTTGACATTTGACCATTATCTATTGTATACAAACGTCACCAGCCCTGCTAAAAAAAATATGTAAATGAAACAGTTCTTAATTGGCTCGTCAAGCTTCATTTGCTGAGAGAGGGGTAGAAAGGAATAAGGTTGAAATTTTGGAAGTTGTAGCCTAGAGATGATTAAGAAGAAGGTTAAAATCTTTTTATGGACTAGCTGTGTCCCGCGGTTTCACCCGCATATAATTTAGAAGAAATCACTGATTGATCATTTATACTACTTCAATAAAGACAATATTTTATCGGGCGGCCAGATAGTCGCATCGCGGCACCGCACGGCTCGTTCGTGCCGCTAACAACTATAGACATAGACTCGAGCCGAATGTTGAATTATTTTAATTTTGTATTATATCTCAAACTATGCGTCCAAATAACATGCCGTAAAAGACGAAGTGTATCTTCATTATAAATTGTCTTTATTATGAAGTAACTTTTGTTCGTAAGGATTAATATGCCATGCTTAAAAATAATGCTCATAAATTAATTTTTAATGTTCAACAAAAAAAATTTGTAAAATACCTTACTGTTGCTCATGTATAAGAGATAGATGTATGCTATCGCTGCCTTTTTTTCATATACTAATGGCTAATATAATATTTTAGGCTAACTAGAAACTGTAGCCTACTGTTATATAACCTATACTATTCTTCATGAGTCTGGCTATCATATAAAAAAATATTTTTTCCAATCCGACTGGTAGTTCCAGAGATTAACGTGTTTAAACAAACAAACAACAAAAAACTTTTCCGTTTTATTATATTATTAGTATTATTATAGATTTTACATGTTTTTTTTTTATAAGGAATGATTCGTATAATTTATAACCAAAATGTTGTAGTCCTTACCATTTCTAATGTCGAACTCTACGTCCCTATGAGGCCGTATCCTAAAAGTGCATAACCTCGTTTAGAAACCTTCAAATGATGTACTATAATTATAGTACGATGACTTCCGAGACATTCCAATTTTAAAGAGTAACTTGCTTATGTTTTTATGTGAGTTCAACCTTTTTTGAATAAAATCGGATTGAGTTTTCAAACATGTGTCAAAATAAAATGTAATTTAAATCAAAAGCAGTATACTCCTTGTATTGATATCAACTTCGAAGCAAATCACCGCCAATATAACTTTCTATCCCTTTTTAATCCCGTTATGGGATGAATTTCAAAGATGATCTATAAAAGAGATGGTAGACGTACCAGGTTCCTGGTACAAGTACTAGGTTTCAGGGCCTTGAACTATGTACCAAGGAAATATTATCCTGGTATGCAATATTACCAACTGTTCTATATCGATCAAGGCCCCTGAAGTTTGCAAAATTTTGGATACTGACGAGTAAAAAAAATAAAGGTCCTCTAGAGGGTGGACGACGGTACTAAGTCCTTGGTATTTGTTATATGCTTTTTTTCAAATGCCGACTTTTAGCGACATGTGTACAAGTATTATTGGGACAATATCTACCATTCCTGATCTACACTGCGCCATCGTCTACCATTCATCAGCTTGGAGCTTTTTCTACAGTGTCGAACTTGGACCTGGGGCGTCCAATGGTTCTTGGTTCCGTTATTTAGCCCAAATAAGCTTTTCGGTCGCTGAATCCTGTTCCATTCTCTCAACATTGCCGAGCCATATTTCTGTGTAATAATTTTACAAAATATTTTTCCTTTTTCACAGGCGGGTGCTGTGGATCGACAACCAAGCGCACTATCGTCGGCAGCTGGGCTTGGGCCTGGTGGCTTGTCACCGATGTACAACGTATCTCACTTGAGGTAACTGTATTGTTTGTATTTAAACATCTATTAGTAGCAGGAAAGCTATTCCTAAATTTTCTATACCATAAATAAAATGATTGATTGCCGTTGAAAACTACTGGATAGATTACTATCAATTTTTTTTTTGTTTTACTACATATATACTCGGTCCTTATTAAAAAAAAAATTATCGTGATATCTTCATTCGACCACATAGCGCACCATACACTGACACGTTGAGCATGTAAAGGCTTTTCAACAATCGCTATTGGATTTTCAGAAGCCCAAATGCGGTAATTTTGCTTTTTGACGTATCCAGAAAATTGAAAATGGGCTTCGTCTGCCTCTCCGTCTGTCCGTGCCTTGTGTTCGACTTGGCTGGGGCACTGCCGTGTCCCCAAATATGTATAAAGCAAACCGGTTTTTTTACAATTACCTCTCTATTATCTACGACCCGCGACTTCGTTAACAATGTTAACATCCAAAAGTTTGACCCGCAAACTTTCCAAAGGATGCCCATATCTGTTTTAACTCGCTGACGGATACATATTCATTAGGATACCCTTCAAATAATCAATAATAAGTATGTGTTTATATATTTTTTGTATAATCTATTGTTAGTAGAAATATTAATAGCATTATTATTTTTTCAACACACTTGCTCATAAAGTGGCTCTAATATCACCGCAATTAGGCACATAATGACACCTGTAATCAAACTGTGACTTTTTCATTGCTATTATTCACAAGTGAGTTATAGAGTTTTTTTTTTTATTTTATTGGTCGAGTTGCTTTATTCTTAAAAAAGTTTCGATACAAAAAAGATAATGATCAATAGAACAAATAAATTAATGTACCTATTGCTTGCTCATTTCATACAACTTCGTATTTAAATAGATAATTTCAACTTGTACGTGTTTAATAAATAAAACTTTCACTAAAATATAACTTTTGTTTTCTCTGTAATAAAGGAAACTTTAAATTCCCCAATTTATACGTGGGTAAAACGCTATCTGCGGAAAGCCAAAATAAAGATGCGCGCGCAAACTGATTAATTTTTCCCACCATAGCGAAAAAAAATGATTTTTTATTATTATTTTCGTCACAAGTGTGTTGAAAAACGTCGTATGATACACGTGTGTATTGGTGATTACCGTCCTCGGCTCTCTTAAGACCCTCACGGCCTCACCTAACGGCTCGGGTCTCAATGGCGCCTCAGCGGTAATCACCAACATTACACACTTGTACCATAATGTACTATTATTTATTTTTTATTATTTTAGTGTCTCTCTCTTTTTTTGTATCAACACAACTTGTTAGTGGGAACGACAAGCATGAATATATCTATTTTGAAGGCAAACCGACTGCCAGGTACAGGAAACCCTAGTTTGGCAGTCAGGAGCTCATATAAGTGTTACTTTTTTTGTGTTTCTAAATGTAAAATAAGTTGTACTTTGCATTATTAAATTATTATTATTATTAAACTAATGGTTTCAATGTCAATAGTAATTGTTCTTAACTTTCCTTCATTCCTTCAAGGTTATGACATTGAATCCAATGTGCGAGTACGTGGAAACCGCCCAGGGTGTGCCGCTTACTGTCACGGGTGTAGCCCAATGCAAGATCATGAACGAAGACGAGCTTCTGACGACTGCCTGCGAGCAGTTCTTGGGCAAGACCGTCAGGGAAATCAAGATGACCATTCTGCAGACTTTGGAAGGCCATCTACGAGCAATACTTGGTAAGTTTATTTTATAATTAAATCCGCTACCGGACGTCAATAATTAATTTATGGACATTATGGAAATTAATTCTTTATTTTATAATTTTGACACCAATGTGCACAGTACGTATATAATTTATTTTTAATAATTCATCATTTTGTTGCAAAAAGTCGCTATTTCCTTCGTTTTGGAATTACCTAAATATTTAATGAAGCGCAACCTTTAAAGAACATAAAAGATTTTTAATTGATTTTGAATTAAGAAAGAGAATTTTGACACCAATATGCACAGTATGTATGTATATACGTTTTCTTTAATCTTCATCATTTCCTGGTCAAAAATTGCTATTTTGCTGCTAAATTAGGCAGAATATAGCTAAATATATAATGAAGCGCCATTTAAAAGGAACATCAAAGATTTCATAGTTTTTAATTAAGAAATAATTTTGTAAACAATAAGTACGGTACATACCTATTTTTTATCAATATTTATAATTTTAAATAATTAATGAAGCACCATCTAGGATAGGGTTGAGCAAAGAACGTCCCGCGGACCAGCTCCGGTCCCCTAACTTCCATATTAAAGATATTTTATAAATACTTAAGTAGCTAATACGTTTGTAACTTATGTAAATTTAGAAAGATTTAAAAATAATTGATTTTATTTTCTGGCCCCTCCTCAATTTTTTTAATTTTTTCTGGCCCCTAATGAGATGAGTTTGCCCACCCCTGATCTAGGAGATAATCGAAGTTTTCTTAATTTTTGAAGTAGCAAAAAGAATTTTGACTCCAATATGCACAGTATGTGACTATATTTTTATATTATTATATCTAATTTTGTGGTCAAAATAATCACATTTTGTTGGTTTTGTTATTAGTTAAATCTTTAATGAAGCGCCATCTAGGAGGAACATTGAAGATTTCTTAGTATTGTAATTATCTAAGTCTCGAACGACTCTAGTGTTGGTAGTGGTATGTCGGTAGATGTCACTAAAACACTTTTAGTCCCCATTGCGGTTGGTAATATGTATAAATTTGTTAGTATTTGTTGTTGTTGATTATTGTATCCTGGGCACCACTACTAATCCGACAACAAAAAAAATCACTTTTAGAAACCTACATTCATGCTGATGGTTTAGACCTTTATTTTTATCAAGTTTTATATCATCATCATCATTAAAATTATACGTGAAGCAAAAACTTTCTACCCCTTTATAAGCGTATTGCGTGCAGAAAGCTATAATTTACCTATAATATCCATAGAGTAATAAGACCCCCCAAAATATAGTTTTGAGTGACAGCAAGTGATTTAATATTCATTGTTTAGGTTCATATTGCAAATGTCAAACAGAAAATAGTCTATGATTAAAAAGTCGCTGGTCGAATTTCGATCATTGGGCGACCGCTAGTTCTAATGCATAAGAATTAATGGGCGCTTGCTTGTGTATAAAAAGTGATTTATTTTTAAATTAATTTCGTATTCAGTTTTTATTTTACTTTCAGCCTTAAACGTTAAAACATTCAAGATGTTGTTATGTAACTATAAATCCTGGATACTCCTACCTAAAATGGAAAGCCTTCGAAACGATTCCTGTTGGTTATACTTCCTTTTCAACGAATCCGACCTTTCCTTCATTAGCTATGGGAAATGAACCACTGACACGGATCAATCACGACCGACATAGTGATATCAACTGACCACGGCATCGTGTTTCACTTCCTGCTCCGTTATGCCTGTCCGGAAACGACTGCCTTCGTTTATAATAAGAAGAAAATTTTCTAGAGGTCTATTATGCTGCAAATTCTATATTAATATTACAAAGCTCAATAATTTGTTTCTTTGTAAGAGTTGATATCTGGAACTACTAGTCAAATTTAAAAAAATAATCGTTTCCGTTTTACTTTAGCCTATTTATTGAGGAAGGCTATAGACTATATAACTTCACGCTACGATCCCAAGGAGCGGAGCAGTAACCATGAACATCAAGTAATATGGCTAGCTGTAGGCAAGTACCGGGAAGTGATAACAGCGATAGGCTTAACGCGTGCATTGACGGAAGCGGCCTCGAGAGTTGGTGGAATAAATTTAAAACAGGTAAAATCGTTGGGCACTAAGTTAAAGTTAAGGGTACCGAGTAATAATTTTCTTTGACACGAATAGATGTTACTTTTTACAACATTTTTCTACCTTTTTTTTCTTTTTTTCATTTTTCTTTCCTTTTATTCTTTTTGTAATAATATTTGCTGCAATATTGCAATACTCTTTGAGACACAAACAAAAAAAAACATTTAAAATAATATCAAGAAAACTCTACTTTCTTTTTATTTTTCAATTTTTTTTTTCATTTTTTGCTAAATTTTCAATGTTCGCATTATTGTACATTGACCGACTTGTATACATATACAATAAAATTTGTTAGGTTCTTTTTATCTTCTAGTATTTTAGTAGGTACCTATAACAGAATAAAATTACACGTAAATGTATGATAAAATCAATATTTACTGCTGCATAAAAGTTACTTCCTCATTCCTCATTTTTGCTACCATGCTGACTAATTCAAGACAAGTTTTGTATTTTAATCTGTTAAGTATTACTCTTGGTACTAAGTAGTATAATTGAGAAACATACAAACTGTTTATAAGTTTTAATGAAAAGTTTAGTGTTATCTCTGACTGTGACCTAAAAACCATTACAACCAGCAATAGCTTGTGGAGGTGTACGATTAGTGTACTCGCTGCACTTGACCGACCGAACACGTGGACCCAAATAAATAAACGGCTTCATTATATCACTATCGTATTAATTTGCCGAGCGGTGACCAACATTTATGGCGGTTTATTCATTTATATCTAATACTCTTCTTCTTCTATCCCATGTCTCACCTAAGTAAGGTTCGCACAACATGTTTTCCTCTTCCACTCTCCTTTATCTGCTGTCATCTCAGTATGTCAAGTCATGATACTAATTTCCGCGTCCGATCTTTCGCCGTAACTGCAGCGCGACTGTGTAATTCGCTTCCCATCAACATCCAAATGGTCAACTCTCGAGATTCTTTCAAGTATTCTCTACGTAGGCTTTACTTGGAGCTATTGAATATTGGCTAGATTTTTCTTTTTTTTACTAAATATTATGCACGCTTTGCATATACGTTTCTCTTGCTCCCTGGAAGACTGGTAGAGAACCCTTTTTAGTATTAAACCCTCCTTGTGTACTTTTTTTGTATAATAAAGAATATTCACATCTTTATTGTATATCTGTATAGGTACTTCCAAACTAAACATGCATAGATTATAACGTGCCAAAACTGCTAACCAAAGAACTATAACTAACGGTTGCGTGTATTTTATATGTTAGTATATAAAAGTACATAACTAAAATATTGATCTCAAAAATCCCTCAAAATAATAATAATTAAATAAATAAAGTAATTAATTAATAAAAGCGCTACTTGTTACCTAAGTGATAAGTTTATACCTACCTAGTGGCGAGTCACTGCGAAGTTTTAAATAATTGCAATCAAGAAACTAAGTTTAATTCAAAAATTATTCTGCTAGATCGCCGAGATTTGCTACCCTTTCTTTAGGGGTAATATCTAATCCTATTTACATGGTTTTAACAAATAAGATTTATTTTCAATCAACAGATAAGTTTATTTGTGGAATATTTTTTAATGACAAGTTTTCCATATGGCTGCCGACGTGACAAAAAAGTACGAAAAATTGGCATATAAATATGCCTGCTTGTCTCGGGAGCCAAGTTATTAAATACAGTGTTTTGTCACCCTACTGCTTAATTCTCGATGAATCATAGCGAAACCTGTTCATAAATTACAGTCACCTCGTTCCAGAATGCTTAATACAGGTTGTGTCACTACAATGCAACAGCGCGGCGCGATTCCTTTTTATCTTTAATGTTGTTTTATGTTTTAGAAAGTATATATTGAATTAATCGAAATTGCTTACATAAGCAAAAAGCCATAGTTAATAATAATAATAAAAAATATGGTAATAATGTAATTAATAATCACTTTACTGCCCTTTTTTAGGTGAACGTAATTTAACGTTGTATAAATAAACCTTAATTTAATTTGATTAAATGTTGCTCAGTTTTAATTTGGTTAAAATAATGTGTAACAACATCGTTAAATTAATTCCACACAATTGAAAAATAATAAAGGTACAATGCATTTATATTATTATCGTTGATGACTAATTTCATCACGTTGTTGATACGTTGACTTGTAAATGATAAATTGTATATGTAAACATACATTATTTAACTGTCTTAAAGCTCGCTATAAGGTACTCTCCTTGTGAGTCACACAGTATAAAACAAATTTAATTTGTTTCATCTTAAGGCATTTTTAATATGACAGACGTAGCAAACAAGGAAAATCCATGATTTGGATATTTCCTCTAATTAATAAAATATAATACGTCAGTTCATGAACGACAGAAAAACCTAGCTGTTGTCTTGTAAGGGGATATATTATAATTACAATGATAGTAAAAGCAGGCAATGGACATGAATTGAATTCGAATACATGAGAGGTTGGCATATAATCCTTTTCTGTTAATATTTTAGTAGTAAAATAGTATTCATTATGTATTACTGTGGCAAAATGACAGTACCTCATCTGTTGTTAAGTACGGTGCCATCCATAAACAACTGTGGCTGTCGATGACGCAGATTTTATCGACATTTGTTGAGTTTATGCCGGCCTCCTGAAATGCCTCTTCACGCCACATTGAAGGAACCTAAATCAAAGAAAGGAGGGAAAATGCTAGCTGCGAGACTATTCCACATGTGTACGGTACGGCAAAAGTAATCTAAACTAAACTGAGTACTTGCGGCATGATGTTTTAATATGTGACTATCATGTTGGCTTACATAAAGTTGGCTTGCATTAACTGTAGTACAAGCATGCACAGACACGGCTTGGGTCGCCTAGCAATAATTAGACTTGCTTTGCTTTGGTACAAGATGTGGCATTATAAAAACACAATTTGATGTTAGAAAAGAGAAATTTAAAAGTCACCGCACATTGTAGTAAGTCTGGACACGTAATTTATGAGCTGTTTTTAATCACGTAGTCCGTAACGTAACGCTTGTTCTAGTTTCTGTGAATATTTTAAACGACATACTCCTGTAATTTTTTATCCTTATAGTTAGAATTTTCATCATATTTATCATTCCTTCTCCGAGCATGTTCTACCGTCTGTTGTGCTGTACGAATATTCTTAGGAGTTTGATCCTAATTCCCGTTTCTCCCTTTCATAACAATAACACGCGCGCTGATCTTCGGTTTTTTTTTTTTTTTAGATCTGACTACACTGTTAGCCTTAGGGGCCCTAAAGCCGCTGCGGCTTTTACAGCTTCACCGGACTTGTGCTGATCCTCGGAGCATCCGCTTTACTATATCCTCCTTCACGACACGAAAAAAGAAACTTTGTTATATCTTTGCCGTATTGTGAAGCATTGTCTTTTCCTTCTTACAACATGGAGTCCTTCAAAGATAACTAGAAGAGACATCTTAGTAGGCCGGCATGGTAATGCCGACTGTCCAGGCATTATAAATTCCTTGGTACTGTGCTTAGCATTAGGTAAAGTGCCTTCAGTTTGACATGTCGTGATAAAAATAAATTGGTACCTTATCGGTTATATTCTTCTGTCTATCTCTCTCTCTCTCTCTCTCATTAGTGCATAATGGTCTTTCCGTTTGCGAAACCACTCTCAAGGTGCCGGTGAGTTCGTATTTCATAATATTATGTCAACTTCCCAAAAAAAACGCCCGCGTTTATGGTCTGTTAAGGAGAGGTTGTATGCGGTAGGGCCTAATTCTCAGAATGACGCTATAATTATTGTGAGTGTGATGAACCGTGTAACAGTAAAAGTGAGCCTACTTGGGTTACCAGTGACGTTATAATTGTTTTGTCGAGTACACTGTTAAGATCTCATTGAAAGTGACAACAGCATGGATAATTTTTGTCAGTTCTCATTATTTTGATGAACTGTATGTTTCCCATTCTATCGATTAGGTGTCAAGTTTATGAAGTACAAAACAATAGTCGTACATTCGTATAAAACTTGTTTTTGAAAATCTGGCGCCAAGGTGTGAATAGGTATGTTCCGGCGACTGCATTTGAGAGCCAGTTCCTCTAGAGTTTAGCGTATTACTATCTTAGACAACATTGGCAATTTGGCACTAAAACTCGGGTGAAATTGTAGTTCAAATGCTAAAACTATAAACAAACTCTAATCTACATATTACAATTTAAAAAATATCTATTATTTTTTTAATTGAATGTCAAACTAGCTGTGTCCTACGATTTCACCCGTGTGAACCGTGCCGCCGCGCTGCGCCGCGCTGCGCCGCGCCGCGCCACACCGCCAATACACCCGTCTAGCCTAGCGTTGTTCTCACTTGCCTACCTACTACAATTTGTCAGATTGCTTGACGTTTAAGGTTACTGCTACGCTCCTTAGATTGTTAGCGTGAACTTATATAGCCTTTAACCTCCCTCAGTAAATAGGCTATTGAATACAAAAAGACTTTTTAAAAATGAATGCAGTGATTTCAGAGATTTGTACTCTACTACTATGTATGTATACTATGTACTCTCTCTAGAGACACAAACTCACAAAATATGTACTCTATCTTTATAATATTATTATTAACTAGCTGTTTCACTTGCATATAATTTAGAAGAAGTTACTAATTGATGATTTATAATACTTCAATAAAGACAATATTTATATCGGGCGGCCAGATGGTCACATTAGTTAGTTAGTTAGTCACTACTATAGACAGACCCGAGCCCAGTGTTGAATTATTTTAATTTTGTATTATATCTTAAACTATGCGTCCAAATAAACATACCGTAAAAGACGAAGTTTATCTTCGTTATAAATTGTCTTTATTATGAAGTAACTTTTGTTCGTAAGGATTAATATGCCATGCTTAAAAATAATGCTCATAAATTAATTTTTAATCTTCAACAAAAAACTTGCAAAATACTTTATTGTTGCTCATGTAAAAGAGATAGATATATGTCATTGCTGACTTTTTTATATATATTTTGTAGAACATTGTATTGACGTATCATTCATTATCCATTAAGCCAGTGCATGCGGCTAAAGCAGTTCGCGAGGGCTTCGACTTCCGATTTACGTAACAAAAATCAATATTTAAGTCTAGCTAGAAACTGTAGCCTAATGTTATACAACCTATACTATACCTCGTGAGTCTGGCTATCATATAAAAAAAGAATTTTTCGAATCCGACGGGTAGTTCCGGAGATTAGGGTGTTTAAACAAACAATCAAAAAACTCTTCGTCTTTATTATATTATATAAATAGAATAATAAATATTATATAATAGAATAATAGATATAGATGAAAAGACATGTTTATAAAATAAATCGAGTTTTTAATGTTTCTTAATATGGGGTTTTCAGATGATATTCCCAGGATATTTCAAACGTGCAAGGCGATGCCTTAATTGAAAATGATATTGTCAATAATGATTGTGAGTAGGTACCTACTTGTATGTACATTTTCATAAACTTTAAATTATTGTGTAATTGATTATTTTCTGAATTAAAAAAAAAACATAGATGTGAAGGTTTCACTTATACCACGTGCAACCATATTATTATATTATTAGTATTAGTATAGATTATACATGTTTTTTTTTTGTTTTAAATATGGAATGATTCGTATAATTTATAGCCAAAATGTTCTAGTCCTTACTTACCATTTCAAATTTCGAACTCTCTACGTCCTTATGAGGCCGTGCCTAAAAGTGCATAACCTCTTTAAGCTTAGAAACCTTCAAATGAGGTACTAATATACTACGGTGACTTTCGAGGCATTCCAATTTTAAAGAGTATTTGCTTATGTTTTTAAGAGAGTTCAACCTTTTTTGAATAAAACCGGATTGAGTTTTCAAACATGTGTCAAAATAAAATGTAATTTAAATATAAAGCACTAAGAAGTATTCATATCAACTTCGAAGCAAATAATCGCCAAAATAACTTTCTACCCCTTTTTAACCCCGTTAGGGGATGAATTTCAATAAAATACGAAACACGTCTTCCATCAATTCTGTTAAAAAAGGTTTATGCAAAATTTGAAGTAGATTGGACCAAGGAATCACTTTGTCCCATACAAAGTTTGCCCCTCTTTTTCACCCCCTTAGGGATAGATTTTCGGAAAATCCTTTCTTATCGGATGCCTAAGTCATACAAAGAACACACCCTCCAGGTTTCAGGTCTCTACGGTCAGCGGTTTAGGCTTTGCGTTGAACCGTCAGTCACTTTTTTTTTTTTTTTTTTTTTTTGAGAACTGACTACACTGTTAGCCTTAGGGGCCCTAAAGCCGCTGCGGCTTTTACAGCTTCACCGGACTTGGGGGCGAGCGCAGAGGGCACTCAGCCGCGAAAGTTTTGTGGACGACTCGCACGAGGGTGCCAAAGTGGCCGGACCTCGGCTCGGGCGGTCGCCGCGTTCGCAATTAAGTCGCGATCTAATCGAATCCCTACACCTACGATTCGAGCTAACTAATTTATACACATAGGCACGTTCCCTTCCTCCTGGGAGGAAGGAAGGAACCGTGCGTATGTGTATTCAGTAATCGGAATGTTTCTACACTAACTAGCGCTAACTAACTAGCGTAAAAAAAGAAAAAAAAAGGTCCCTCACAGAACCTATGTACCTGTGTGGTGTGCACGTGTGTATGTTCATACGTGTGTAGTGTTGTATGTAGGTAGCTAAGTGATACACGTACAGTGTCACTTGTATCGCGCGGGCGGTTGCCTGACCCAAGGGTTTCACTCCGAGGAACGGACCTAGGCTTGGGTTACCGCTAGAGAGGGTGGACGTGACGGGTGTGCGGGAGCGAAGTTGACCGCCCGCCCTCTGCGGAGAGAGCGGTGGTTACGCGGGCGTGGGCGCTGGCACGCTCTGTTTGGAGAGACGGATGTGTAATATTTAGTTCGCATTTTGATGTGATCGTCGGGATCAATAAAAATGTTGCGCGGCCGGCGTTTGCACCGGATGTCCGTGGGTGCCGGAACATAAGTGGCGGCTGTTTTTATTAACGGATTCGCGTGGTTCGACGCGGTGTCGAAATACGAACGGGAGAGCTGTTTAACGTAGGCATGTATCGAAGGAAGCTCCATATCTCTATGGAGATCCACGCTTCGAACATACCACGGGGCCCCGGTGAGACGATAGAGGAACCTATTCTGTATCGATTGTAACCGTTTGAAACTCGACTCGGACATATGTGCGAACACAGCGCAACTGTATGTCAAAACCGTCAGTCACTCAGGACAAAGCATTTTATATGTATAGATTAGATGGCCCGGCCCGGCAGACGATGTTCTATCCCTTTTCTTTCCTGTAATTAATGAATCGATTATATAGCCACCTGACGTCTTTCAAGTAGCCTAAGTTACTCTTTATAACATAAGCTATCTGCCAGTGAAAGTCCTGTAAAAATCGGTCGAACTGGAACCAAAAGACAGGTAGACAAAAAATTTAATTTTTTTTTTTTTATGAGTGCCATATGTATACTTTCATATGCATGTATATTCACTTAGCTGTATTTTTTTATGTTTAAATGAATCTTACTTTTCACTCGTATAATTATTAGATACACCAAAACATATTGTTAATTAAATTACATGTGACAGTTCGTCTACTGGCGGGCGCGCGGGGCTCGGCGGCCGGTCCGACCATAGGGACTGACACTGGTGAACATTACCAATTGTGCCGTGGCGGTGGACCGTGCTGACAGGACATTTTTGTACTATTATGTCGCTACATGCATTTAGTAAAAAGCTGTTATTTTACAAACAGACACTTCAATTTTATTATTGGTATAGATTAGTATAGATATTGAGACCAGACCAACTACATATTATATACTTAATTCTCACTTGCCAGTTACCACTAACCCGGATCTGTATAAATGAAGTTTTTCTAGTCTTACACTTTGGCCGTTGACCACGGAAAATGGTTTAAGAAATTACAGTGTAGGTATATACTACAAAACTATTGTGTACATAAAATTGAAATATTTCATTAAGTAACTATCATTATTAATTAAAGGTAGATTTTGTAACTATTATCATTGACATAGATTTATTTATTCACAAATCTTATGCAAAGATATTTAAAAACTTGATGGGCAAACCTCAGAGGAGATTTTTTTCCGGAGACTTAACAAAGGACGGAAATAGTATCCCGTATATTTTACAAGTAGAAGTGCAGTGACCGTTTTGTACTGTCGGAAAGAAAATTTAATAGTTTTAAGTTTATTTATATTTTCGATTAAAGTATTTTTAGAATTATTAAGTATTATTTAATTGGTTTTCAGTAGCTGTAGATATGCAATACATAAAATTAAAAACATTCGTTTTTTTATATTGGTTTGTCGTTGTTGTTGCATGCGGAACATATGAAATATAAAATACGATTACTCTTTAAATAGTAGACAAAATATTCTATAAACAACCTAAATTATTAAAAAAGAACCGAAAATCCCGACTCCACAAAAATACGATAAAAAAAATATTTTTCTATTTTTGCTATTTTTTTTATTCCCAGACGTACTTAAATATTATATAACCTATGTCACTCCCACAATTAAGATGAATATAACGACACCTCGTATGCAAAAACCATCTAATCGTTTAGGCTACAAAACGTGCCAAAGAAATAGATATACATACATACGTACGCTCGCAAAACATAACCCTCCTTTTTCGCACTCCGGTAAAAATCATTTTTTTTTTTTAAATATATTAGTTTCAAGATTTGAATTATTTTTAATATAAATCGACATTAATTATTGTTACTTAGTCACTTTTTATTCGTACTCTGCTTGCTGATGATAAATAGTCACTATTTTCCGTAGGGAGGGGAAGGAAAGTACTAAAATAATTCACAATACATATTTTTACATTTAGTCGGTGTCGTATCATACATTTTTCTGACGCTACTCATCTGCAGTGCACACGTGCGAACGATCACGTACGCACAACAGTTGACCGCTTTTACCTAGTGCAAACCCTGTGAATTGAAGCCTCCATAGCCTGTTCAACTGTGCATGCCATGTATAATATTAATATATTTATATCTACGCGGATTGTTAGCTTTTTTTACTTTATTTCACAAACTTCTGAGCTCATTTCAATTATTGTGGTTTGGGTTTTCAATTGTTTCGATATTAGAAAGAGATGTACCGATAGAAAGATTGAGATTTTTTTCCGGGAGTTTAAATACGTTTGGAGTTTTTTGGATATTTTTAATAACTCTTCCCTCGTAAATGGCATATATGCCAATTTTTATGTAGATTTGTGTGACTTTGAGAGCTAAAGGGTTAATCGATGTCAAAGGATAAGGTAAAACGGCTATAACAGGAATCGAACTTGCGATATCTGTGATCTTAAGTAGACGCCCTAACCGCTACATCACGGCTGTGGTAAAAGCCCATGAGTTTTAACATAAACAAATATTTTATAAGTACCGGAAAATCATCGTACAAAAGGGCTACATAAGTGCGAACCTTAGGATTTTAGGGTTAAGTTGTGTTACCAAAGAAGTTGGAGATGGAAATTACGTCATGGTATACAAGAAGGTATTTTGTGACAAAGATTTGTTGAAAATGAAAAAGTGTTTATAAGCATTATTTTTAGACATGGCAATTAATCCTTACAAACAAAAATTACTTTATGAAGTAGTAAACATATAGGTATACAGTGAAATAACCCCTTTACACCACAGTTCTAAATGAAGCCACTCAATAATAGGGTTGCCAACCTTACTATATACAGTAATATATTATAGTATTCTACTATATTAGGTGTCCGACTACTATATTTAAAAAAAAATTGTATGCGAAACTATAATATTTATATTGGATAAAAAAATTAGGCATCATTATTTATTCCAATATGTTTAAGCATAAAACGGAGCGCAGGTTCTTTCTGAACGAGACTTGGTATGGTGTGTAATTATCAATTTGATTATTTTATCATAATCATCATTGTCTGTCTATCAAGTAGTAAAAAATATTCCTTTAAAAACAAAATATTTATTTGAAACCTACTATTTTACTTGTAATGAACTTCATAACGGTCATTCGGACGTTTTGCGCGAAGTTATGGGTACAACAGGTCAGATACTTTTGGGACACACCTCATATATTATTTATAATCTTCGTAGCTTATCCCATACAGTATAATGCAAAGCGAAATGATGTAGTCAATAACACCTTTGTTTTTGTTTTTCTTGCAAGTACTACCTAATCTATACAATTAATAAAATTAAAGTGTCTGTTTGTAATGTAAAAAAAAAACAGCTTTTTACTAAATGCATATGAAAGTATATACGATACCTATATAAAAAAAAAACATTTTTAACATTTTTGTCTGTTTGTCTGTTTGTTCAGGGTAATCTCCGAAACGGTTGGACCGAATTTGACGGGACTTTCACTGTTAGATAGCTGATGTTATGCTTCTATTTTAGAAAAATAATTTTAGTTCCTCGCAAATTAAAAAATCTGCTCATGGTGAATCAATTATTTATTTATTTTCACTAATAATTTGTTTTACAAACTTTAGTTAAAGGTAATTCTATTAAACATCTGGGGTGTGTCTTAGCATGCCAAGGCTTGAGGTTTTATTCAATGCGTTACTGTTTGATATTTACGTATAGTATTATAACTTTAAATTTATAATAAAGTCTAACGTTCGGGCGCTTAATGGGTTACACCGAGTAAACCATAAGAGATATAGCAAAGTAATGTAATGTACTTACTACATAATTATTGACATTAAAACGACCTACAAAAAAGTAGGTACCCACAATAAACATTTTCGTCTTTAAAATAGCCGGGAGCGGGGGAGCAATATTCGCGCGTGTGCCCGATCGATGGCATTATCTGTAATCCACGTGAGCGAAGTCGCGGGGACAGATATTATTATAATATTTTTCCGTGTTATAATAAATACTAACACGTTGTTGATTTGATAAATGAGTAATAATATTATGACGTACTTAATCCGGTTGTATGTTATCTTTAATAGGTTTTCTCGTGATGTTTTCGTTGACGTAATTTTTGTTGGAAGTAATTGTTTCTAAGTACATTCATGTTAAATATATCTTAATTCATTTTGAACCTTCGACACAAGAAGAGGGGTTTGCGTTGGGTGCGTTTACGTTTGAACAAACTTTGATGAAGTTTTTTTTTTTTTTTTTTGAGAGATTTCTTGATCGAAATTGTTTTTTTAGCTATGATTAAAAAAATATTCAGAAGTTTGCAGATCATCAACTCTTTTCCAGTTGATGAAGGGATGTAAACAACTTCCACAAGTTTGATCGATTCGTAATTTGGTATCCTTTTACCAAATTGCGAGTACATGTAACCTTGACCTAATGCTGCAGCGTTATCTGCATCTGCTGGATGCCCAAGTGAGTGAGGAATTCCTCACCAACGTACAGTAAAGATATCGTGTTTAGGCTCATTGGAATGGTCTTAATGAATAGGTTACTTATATAAAAATGAAACGCTGTGCGGTTGGCAAGAGCTTCACTTGAGACAACTGGACTGATTTGGCTAGTTTTTGTTTTAAAATGTTCGTAATGGTCCGAATTAGGTTTTTATTGCAAGAAAAACGTATTTTTTCTAGCGAATTTTTGTATAAACTCAAGGTTCACGATTCAATATGCGTAATTCCTTTTTTTTTATTTACTAGCTAGCCGTGCCCGTGGCTTCGCTCACGTGGAGTACAGAATGCCCGGGCGAATCTTGCTCTCCCGCTCCCGGCTTTTTTAAAGACAAAAATGTTTATTGTGGGTGTTCCTTAGAAAATAGATGTATACTCTCCCGGTCTTTTTAATGCCTACAATTATGTTGTACTTTTATTTTCTATATCTCTTATGGTTTACTCAGCATAAGCCATTTAAGCGCCCGAATTGATTCACCTTGACTAGTTTTTTTTTATTTGTGCGGAACCCTAATTCTTTTTGTAAAATAAAAGTAGTCTAAGTTACTCCCTATATTATCAGCTATCTATCAGTGAAAGTCCCGTCAAAATCGGTCCAACCGTTTCGGAGATTACCCGGAACAAAACAGACAGACAGACAAAAATTTTAAAAATGGGGTTTTTGTTATAGTTATCGTATATACTTTCATATGTATTTAGTAAAAAAACTGTTATTTTGACATTACAAAGAGATACTTCAATTTCATCAATTGTAATCTATACAATCAATATCTATCTAGATAACGGAAAACTTATCGGGAAAAAACGGAATAGATGACGCTGTGTTGTATTGGGAAGGGCAGAACACCTTCTGCTGAGCCAGCTAGTTATTAATAAAAGTTAACGTTAATAAATAAAATAAAATAAAAAAGCCTATTTATTCTAGTAACTTACATAAAACAATAAAACAGTTATATACATGCAATGTGGTTAATTTTAAGATAAATTTAATTACTATTAATTATAAAAAGTAGTATAATTAATTTACGTGGGCACCTTTTCGGGTAAAGACCCCCTCCAAAGAATGCCAAGCGTCACGATTTTTAGCAACATAAGACCAGCTCTTGCCTGCTACAACCTCTAATTCGTCCTTCCACCGTGTCTTTGGCCTACCTCTGCGTCTAAAACCGTGAGGCCCGCTCCATAGTCAAAATAAAAGCTCCGTTCCATAAAAGAAAACAAATGATACCTATACGATTACACCTCAGAGATTACAGGATCATTAGTGAAAGTTAACTTTAAATTTATCAGACATAAGTATAACTAAAAAGTAAACATATAGACTAGTTTATTTACACTGCCTAAACATGCATCTTTACCTTGATGTCGAGGGTACAATGGCTTAACACAATATAATACGGGAAGTCAACAGTTTGAATAAAAAGTTCCTTTACTTTTTATAAATAGCTCTACGTATAGTCGTTCCCCATCACCGGCCACGGCTGTAACTTTCACTGATATGGTGTACCCTAATATTATAGATTATTGTGTATATTTTACTCTATATACAGGTGCAAACAATAAATTCGAAATTGCTTTTATCGACATCTGTACCAGTATTTTTGGGCCAGTATCTACCATCTTTGTTAGAAACTAACTTGTAAATTGGCTTTAGTCACTGAAAGTTATGATTTTCGACGTACTAGTAAAATAAAATGATTGGATGTTATCAAAACTAATTCTATGTGTCAAGATCAAAAGTATCAACCAATACCAAACCAATCACGGTGTCTCTCATGTAATGATAATGATACTCTCATAATGATACAAACTTCTGTATTTTTTTAAATTTCTTTGTAGGTTTTTTATCTAAAACGATTAACATAAAAACTAACAAAACTCCGTAGTACATCATTCATCATTCATACGAGTATGTTACAAAGTAAACCTATATTCATTTATGTAACAAAGAAAACCGATAATCTAAGATGAATGGTTTCGATATTCCTTCTTACTTAAATTACCTGTATTTCTATTCGCAAGTAAACTGTATCGGTAGGTAACAAATAACTGAACCACATTGTTGAGAAAATAGGGCTGAGAGCGCTCGAGGCTCGCGGGGGGAACTTACACTTTATATTGTAAAGCAATGGACGATAGCGGCACTCGTTCACAGCTGTTTGAACTCGTAACTATCCAATTCGTTTTAACTATTATTCGATTTTTTGGTACGATAAAGTAATTAGCTTTATTAAGTTTGAAAGATCTTTGAAATTAAATTTGATTCGAAACATAAAATAGTTATATCGCTTTTATTTTTTATTTACGATTTTATATTTAGTAATTTACTTGTTATCATTTGTGTTTATAAACAAATTAACTGTTTTAACGTATTTACGGAATGAAACTTTTGTCATCGTAGTGCAGTTTTAGCATAAGGTTTCTTAAGCGTCGAAGCTGTGTACTAAAGCTTGCAGTGTTTAGTCATGTCACTATTATGGATGAGTGCTTTTAATCTGGGATTAACTCTTGGTGCTACTTTAGCTGTTGTTAAAAGGTGAGTTTCACTCTTAATGTGTTTATTATTATATATTAAAAAATATGCCCTTATTGCCTCTGTGTTTAAAAAATGTACGATCTGTTTTGTGAATGTAATTTTTTTCTTATATTTGTAGTTTTCATAACACCTACGTAACTATAATCGAAACTATCGGATTTCGATAAATAAAGGAACGTAACCGTATCCTATAAAAATGTTTCGGATAATGTCGGATAGCAACAGAGTTGAATGAGACATTGTGAAATACAAAAATGACTTAAAAAATCACTAAAATATATCTAAAATAAAGTTAATATTTTACACCTGCAGATGTTCAAATAATACTGTAACATCCCTGTTTTTTTTTTAATATTATTGACGTATTCTTGTTAGTTTATTTGCCGTTGATAAATGTGCTTTTTTCTAAATATTGTTGTATTTTAGGTAATTTATTTAGTTCCTGTTTTATGATCTATAGATAAATAGAATTCAAGGGTAAAAATCAGGTTCAATGAACACCCCTTTTTTAGTGTGAACGAACGGTAATTTTAAACAAAAGTCTGTTCTTTGTCCTTCGTTTTTTTTTGAATGATGTTTACATAGGAGGGTAGTTGTGTTTATTTAAGAACCGTCTACTAAATTATTCACGGCGTATGTGACACGCTACCCGGTCACATTGGTTTCATAGAGGGGTAGTTTTACTAAATATAAACTCTTTCTTTATCTATATCTATACTAATATAGTATATCTGAATCTCCAAGAGATTGTTTATTTGAGCGCGCTAATCTTTTGAGCTACCAGTCCGATTTGAAAAGTTACTATTGTATTTTATAGCCCATTTATTGCGAAAGGTTATAATATAACTTCACGCTATGACCCTAAGAACAAGTAATCGTGCAAGTTGTTTGCAAATACTTGAAGTGAGAACAACGATACGATAGTCTACACGGGTGCGTTGTCGGCAACGGTTGAGAGTTCGTCGACTACATTTAACACTGGCGAAACCGTAGGACACTGCGAGTGCTGTATTATATGTACTCAGATTCTATAATAACTTGACTATGATATTTATAAGTCTTAAACTTTAAGATAAGTTAAAACTAATAAAGATTTTTGCATAAACATTTGCCAAATTCTCATCAAAGAAAAGCTAGTCATTGCTGGTACAGTGTTTCGTAGAAACTTGACTTGGTGTCATTACTTAGTATCTAATGTGAATTGTGTAAAATATAGAAGAATAATTAAATGATATAGAACACTTATATGTATCGTTTAATTAATTAAAATGTTAAAATATGACAGTAAAGTTACGAAACATTATATCATGTTAGCTCGATATTCAATAATAAATAATCAATATTTACAGAACAACACACTTTCGCTTACTTTCATTTAGTATAGAATACAACTGAATATTTGAATTAACTTGCTTGGATGTAAAATATTTGTAAACACGAAAAAAATCACTTTATATTAAGATGAAAGTCATATTATTTTTATATTGTTTACATCACAATAAAGTAATTCAAGCGATTTTTGTTCGCAGTTGGCTTTATCGAAAAAGTAGTTGACATGCTTTGTAAAACAATTGAATTCCGAGATAATTGCAATGCCTGTACATTTATATATTCGATTTTGTTTCGCCAGGATGTTTCTGAAATTACATGAATTTTTGACTTGGCCCATTTCTGTAATTAATTCTAACTTATTCAATACATATATGCGAATCTATTATAGGCGTCCACTACACTGACAAAATACAACATCGCAAATGTATTTAAAAAAACAATTAAGTACAAGTAAGTTATTACTATTTATTATATTGTATAAAACATTACTTAAAATATAAAATAATAATTTAAATTAGTACTGTCATAAATAACAGAAAACAACTGTTCTTGTAGTACCACCTTATATAGGGAAAAATATAGAATAGAGATGTTGATTTCTCAAAAGGAAATCGCCAGTACGTCGCGTCGTGTGCTGGCGTGGTGATTTATAAACCCTTGCGAAGAGACCTCATTGCCCAGCACTCAGCAGTGAAACACGTACAGGCTGGTGGTATTATTACCTTAATAGGCATAATACAATCCTAACATTAACAGTTTTAAGAACAAAATTGCTGCAAACGATATCTGAAGTAAATAGTTCGAAATGCTGATAAAACCGCTTCTACAAAAATAATATACTATAATTATATAATGCAGTGTGTATGACTGTGCTGATGTAGTTTATCAGTGACGGGTTTCCCATTTAGTTTTTACCACTTCGATAAAGGGAAAAACGAAATAACCTATTATCAGTAGTTACGTCAGGACCGTGATCTTGACTCTCTAACGGCCGTTTTCAATTACATACAGAGTTTACTGTCCTCGATTAGTGCATATTTGTAATAAGTACTATCATTATTTTAAGACAGGTATCGGCTTCCCTCTTATCTATCCAAGCTATAGGATATGGATATATATTATGTAGGATATTGAAAACGGGCATTAGTCAGTCTGACCTTGTCTTTTGAATAGACCCAGTTGTGCGAGACGTTTATTTACATACAATGGGGCCAATTCATAAATCATAAGTTCTTATTTTGTTCATTTTAATATACATATTTTACTATATAAATAAAAATGGTAAGCGCATTACTTGAGAACGGGTGAACGTATTTGGCATTTTTTTTTGTGGTGTGGGCAGTAGTCAGGGTAAGGTTCTTAGGGAAAGAAAAATTTGAAAAGTTATTTGAATAATTGGAAAGTTCTTGATAAACCGAAATTACTTTTTCCTATTGGGGTTTTATGACCTCATCATTATATCGCACGATTAGATCGATGGATATACGTAATTTTTTGTCTTGTTCGTGATTGTTCTAAGTTTACTAAGAAAAAAATTGGAAAAAGTGGCTCTATGGTCGTGTTATTGAATACTGAAAAGGGTAGAATAACGTCTGCATTGCCAGCTAGTTCTTAATAATAATAATCTTTAAATATCAAAAGAGAAAAGACTGTCCTCTATTGAACGCGAATCGAACTTTTGGAATCAACTATTGAAATATTATTGGTTAAGAATAGTTTCGTAACGTAACATTAAATTTGATTGTATAGTTTTAATAATTGGAAATGGTGGTTGTACGTGGAAATGTCATTACATAATTTACAGTCTGCGCTCACAAAAGGGCCTTTGCACACGACATTTTTAAATGAATTGACGACGCGCGTTTTTAATGAGCGCGATATCAGCGCGTATTAGCGGATTGTATGCGCTTATACTGATGTAAAAACAAATGAAACACTCTTCAAACGCGCGATTGTATCTATGCAAACGCAAGTAGAACAAAGTTATGGTGGGTTATTCCTTGAAAAATATTTCTACATCTATACATACAATTAATAAAATTGAAGTGTCCATTTTATTACTGGAAGAATTTGCTTTAAACAATAAGGCCGCCTGCTGTTTCTGTTCTGTTATTTTTTCTACTTTTGATTTTTATTGTAGTACGGTTGGACTTTTAGTGGGGTCGGCTCTCCCTAATATTTTGGTGCCACGTCAGTCCGTCCTGGGTTGTAGGGTCGGGCAGTTCTCCCTTCAATAGGAGTTTCGTCATGCTAGTCCACGGTATCCACCTCTACCTTTCTTATATTCAGGTAATTGCAATGCTTTCTTCACTACATGCTTCTCGTCTCTTCCCATCACGTGACAATACAATCTGGGGCAGCTCTCGGTTAGTTTCTCAGATATAGGGGCGACTTTGAAACTACAACGTATAGGCTCGTTTCGTACTTTGTCTAGTCTCGTAATACCTCCGGACCACATCAGCATCTTCATTTCGGCGGTGTGAAGATTTTGTATATGCGTCTTTGTTATTGGCCAAAATTCCGCTCCGTACATCAAAGCTGATCTCACTACCGTTCTGTAGATCTTGCCTTTAGTTCTTATTGGTATACGAGCATCGCATAAGACTCCAATTAGTGATCGCCACTTCAGCCATGCGACGTTCACCCTGTGTACCTACTACATCAGCGTCGACGTCTCCTTGGTCTGTGATGACCGAGTCTAGGTATTTGAATTTATTTATTTTGGGCACAGGCTTACGATCACGGTAGTAGATTATGGCTGGGCATTATAATATGATAAGTACCTTTAAATAATTGCAGTGTACCTTCATATATTACAATAAAAAAAATAATGTTGCACTTACTGTAGCCAAAGTTTACAATTGACATATCTATGTAATTAATAAAATACAATTGATAATCTAATTTTTTAAAATTAGTAACACAGTGTTCGGTCATTGAAACGTGAAACGGAACGAACTCATCCGAGTACAGATTATGTTATTATCGTGCGCTACACCGTGTTCCAAGCTAATTATAAACTCGTTATGAAAATGTTTTAAGAATTTTATGATAGTAACCGGTGCAGATGTGAGATGAATTAACATCAGACTCGCATCAGTATTATAAGTGGATGTGAGACTGATATAACTTTGCTCAAATCACAGGTGTAAAACAATTCGGTGCTCAGCTATTAAAATTTTCAGTTTTATCCGACTGGATCTCGGATCACCATACACAAGGTGTAACGCCGGCTAAATTGGCACGCTTATGCGTGTCGCTTTCCGGAATCAAAATCACAAATAATTTATTCAATTTAGGCCCTAAGAAGGCACTTATGAATGTCAATGTTGGTAGTGTACCAACGGTTCCGAAAACACCCCAGTCATCGAAAATTACCGCCATGTGACGATCGGGTTTATTGACATTTCTTTTTCATGAGCTATCTATCCAGTAATCAAGCAGGGAAATTCTTCACAGAGATTGTTCTTTGCTTTGTTGCTTTTCGGGATTAAATTTTACTGCATTATTCTAACATTTATATTGACATGATTATATTTTAATCACAATCATTTCGGATATTTTAATTCACTTATAATTGATTCTAACAGTTTGTTACATTTTGAAGTTACACACGATAAGAGTTTGCCAGAAAGTTGCAATACACAAATAGCATACAATACACGTGACATTTACTTGTGAGTTACATTGAAGTAATATCTGCAAATACTAGATACGACGCGTACACAACACGCAGTTGCGGTTCATAGGTTATAATTCATATAAACACTTTATTGACTGTATTATATTTTGTGTCAAGTCGCAGTTTATATTTGTTATACAATATGTATTAAAAACCCCGTCGGATCCGTGAAGGTATTATTAGGTATCGAGATTATATTCTGTTTATGTTATTTATCTTAGATTATAAGTAAAAAAATACCCCTAATAAAATGTAAAAAAAAATAGTTAAATGAGGAAATTTACATAACAATACAGGCGGCGCGGGCAGGATACCGCTATACGATCAAACGTACCGCTGCGCCGCGCCGCGCCGGGCTAGCGACGGTGATATCACGTTTTAAAAATTTGCTAAATTTTAAGGAAACTAAAACTAAATATGTTAATTTTAAATCGCAATAACGTTTTTATTTTCATAATAAATAGAATTTTGATATTTTTTTGCTAATGACATTGGGGTACCTATATACACTTTTCGGATTCGACGGGTTTTATTATATATATTATATAGGAGGATATGTATTTGTCAAAATATGATACATTGTAATAAAAAGTTTCCAATGTTAAATAGACTTACATAGACTTACGTACTGTAACTTAAACCATTCAAGAAAATCGAAATAAACGTCCCGGAACATGAATTTTTCCACCGTTAAGTTCACTGTCCACCCCACTAAGAATGTGGCGTGATGATAGGTGATATAATTTTAATAGTCGTAGTTGTTATTGCCATGTAAGCGAAGTACCTATTTTTATGAAGATTAAAATGTAATTTACGTAACAGTCGTTAATGATTTCTTTATCGATCGTAATGTTTATCTTCTATGAGAAATTATATTAAATGCAACTGTGAAACCACCATCTTGTTTCTTGTTCGCATGCAACTTCAACAAAAAATGTAGGATTGGAAATACAATAACATGTGCAAATTAACTCTTATGTCACGATACTATACGTCAATAACGATCAGCCATACGCTTATAAAATACAAAGGCTTATAAATAATGTAAACAAATCTCTAGTTTGTCAAAAATCAATAACGATGAGAAATAACTTGTGCATGTGAAATAAATACATACAAACTATCTCTTATGCTTTTTAAAGCTTTTATTATCAGTGCAGTGTTGAACCACTTTCCACCGGGCATCTCTCCTGCTATCAGTACCTACTATAAGTTTTGTTTTCTAAAGTTTTTCTAGTACGTTAATATAATATATAGATATAAAGCTGTAAAAGCCGCAGCGGCTTTAGGGCCCCTCAGGCTAACAGTGTAGTCAGTTCAAAAAAAAAAAAACATCCATTCAGCCAACAAACGTCCTCTGCTGCACATAGGCCTCCGGGCGGTCCTGCCGTCTTGCGATGCTTGCAACCTTATTCATTAGGTGGTCGGTCGCTCTACGGCTGCGGCTACGAGTGATGTACCCCGCCCCGCCCACTGCCACTTAAGTCTAGTAATTCTGAGAGTTTGTCAGTTACTTTAGTTCTTCTGCGGATCTCCTCATTTCTGATTCATTTTGATTTATTAACGTACATTATCTCAATAAAGTATTCCTATTTAATTATTAAATTCATTATTCAATATTAGAATGTTAGTGTTAATAATGAAAGTGACTCTCTCTCTGTGAACTCACTAAATTATTAACATGGTTATTATTATTGTGTTACCTATATTAATAAATCTGTAGTCCTGTCTGTACTTTTAATATTTTTTCAAAATTTCTCCATAGGCATACTTATTATATGAACGACACTGATCACAAATATGCCCTTAAATTTTTTTGTCTGTCTATCTGTTTGTATGCCCGAATTTAACTAAAAAACGGCTTGACAGATTCTTATGAAATTTTGTACACGAGATGCTTATGTCATCGGTCAATTGATAGGGTATAAAAAATCTCTATATTACTTTTAGAAATAGCAATAAAAATAATTTCCAAAAATAATTATTTTCGTTAATTCGTGACCGATTTTGATGAAATTTTGTACACGGGAAGTATAAGCCATTCAATAATTGATAGGCAGTAATGAATCATCAAAAATGATCTAAAAAATTTGTAATATTAATTCTCAACACCTTTTGAAAAAAATTCGGAGAATGGGTGCATAGTGTGCATACGTTGGATGCTCTTGTTAGACCAGGTCTGGAATACTGTAGTACGGTTTGGAATCTGCATTATGATGTTTACACAGAGCGCATAGAAAGTATGCAGGAAAGGCAGGTAGGTACAGATGTGGCTCCTAATTTATTAATAAACCTCATTTAACCTCATTAATAAGCCTATAATACTTATAGTTATTCGGACCAGTTAAAATATTTTAAGTTGTCAATTTTAAGCGATCTACGACAACTGTTGTATCGGTTGTTTCTGTTTAAGTTGGTGAATGGTATCTTAGATGTGTCTCTGCCTCTCCTTCTTTCGAAAGTAAACATAACCTTACCTTCAACCTTGCCTTACCTTATTGTTACCTTCAAGAATACTACGAACATAAACCTATAAACTGACTCAAGAGACATTACAACGTTGCTTTCAAGAGTAATACAAACGAGGTTGATATTTTCTTTGATACTGCTATTGAAACTAAGAAATAATATTCTTGTTTGTGAGACGACAACAAAATTATTGTGTTCTTTTATATTTCTATACATTTTTTTTCTTCTTGTCAATAATTTTCTTAAACATTTTTTGTATTTGCTTGTGATTGTTTTTATTTTATAGAGCTGTTTGTATATTTAAATTATTAAAGATATACAATGTAATAGGATTTAATCATGTGCATGCCGTCGTTGCCTATAATTAGGGTCACATTTATTAATAATAATTCCTCAACTAATTTTGATGAAAATTGTACACGGGAAATACATGACATTTATCAATTGATAAACTATATGAAGTATTAATAATAAATTTAATAAAAATAAAATCATGGGATGTAAACAACTACTACGTAGTAAAAAAACGTGCGGAGCCGCGGGCACACCACTAGTTAACTATATTGGCGTTTATTTAGCTTTATAAAAATGGAAGCTTATTTAGTTATTTTATTATTGATTTCTTATCCTTTTTTGCCTTAAATTTATATAAATAACGTACCTACAATAAATTTTAAAATGAAATTATACATATTTATACGATATAATTAAACTGAACTAAACTGAACAAACCATTTTTAAATTGTGGAAATATTAAGTTAAAAACCGAAAACGTCGCACTAAAAGTTTGTTACTTGTACTACCTAAAGCGATCAATCCTACGTGTCAAGTTGCTGACTTTTTGTTCACAACATGACCGCTATAAGCTGAGTCGTTGCCATGTCGTGAACGATGAAACTTTCTTGTAAAACGTTAGCCTGTTTTTCTAACACGTATGTACTTGTTAGTTTAGTTTTTTCTTTACGAGGAGACGTATAAATTGACTAATATCAAAATATTAAATTTTATATATAATATATTATTACGTCTTTATGTTAGGATGGTCAAACGTTGAGCGTTTATTTTGGAATAGATTTTACATACATATCTGTATAAATAAGGTAGGTTTAAAAAATAATAATTTAATCAATTATTATAAATACCGCAAACAGTAGATTGATTCGTGTTTATGTATGTACCTAAATTAAAAATAAAGTGTTTTAATTCATTTATTTAAAAAATATTACTATACCAATGGTGATCTTCACAAAATGGTTTTGATTAAAAAAATGTTTTTGCATTATGATATAGGGATTAATCCGCATTAATATTATAAACGCCTCAATAAATTTATCTTTGTTACCTTTTTGTGACCGTTATGAACCGATCGCAATGAATTTTTTTATAGTAGTAGCCTAGGACTTAGAGAGAAGCACAATTAGTATGAAAAACCTACAGAGGAAATTGCGGGAAAAACATAGCAATTTATAATACAATAGGTTTGACATAAATGAAAGTTAATAATTTAAAATGACTTATAGGTTTATTTATAAAATAGTATCCGGCTCGGCAGACGTTGTCGTGTCCTTTCCGGTAGTTAATGGCTCGACCACAGCGCCAACTATCAGATCCTAACATAGCTATGAACCAGCGTCTCAATAAAACATATATCTACGTGAATATGAGCTCAATCGGTGAAGTCGTTAAAAATAAATAAATAACTCGTTCTTAAGTTTTACAAGATCATTAACAGACACACATGATTTTTGGAGTTTACTCCTTAGGAATCGATTTTTGTTTATGACCACCGGTATGGAAATTTCATGAGGAATAGTGACATTTATGAAAACGTTACGTTTTTCTGCGTAAACATACCTTGCGCACCTTTCACTTTGAAATCATGTATGTGTATGTATACATACATCATCTTGCTTTTAGATAAATCAGTAACCACTCAGTTAATCGATCAGTTCGGTACATTCCTTCAGTCAAACAGTCGGTCAGTCAATCAACCAATCATCTCTTTGCCTATTTTAAATTCAAAGACAATCGTACTTAAGGAGTAAACTCAAGTCGTGCGTCGAAGCTGACACACTGATACACATACATTTTTACAATTACGAAGATATACATACATAAATAAAATTTAAATGTTGTTCTTTGGAGAGCGCATCATTTGAGAACGGAAGGAACGATTTGGTTAATTTTTTTAAAATGTTATTATATGGTTTACGATTCAAAAATTACCCATTATAATTTGCAAATATACTGGAAAACTGTAATTGATTTTTTCTATTAGATTTTTTTAGGAACTCACGATTCGAAAGTTGGTTATTCGTAGTTCTTTTTTTGTTTGTTCGTTATGGTTCTGAATTATTTTTCATGTGGCGCGTGGTCGAATTATTAACCATCGGAAAAACAAGTACAAATGTCTACCGGGCCGACTAGTATGAAATAAAGATGGCTATTACTGCCTGTTACTAGTACAATTTTATCATAATACTCATCTCTGTAATGCTGGTACTGACGGTTTTGTCCATGCGCCTATCATTTTTATGTATTTGATAAACCTACAAGATAAGCACGGAGACAAAAAATAAAGTAGATCATTTAAGCAAACGCGGAATATCTTAAACGCGTCGGAAACTGTGCCCTATCTCCGTAGATGTCGTCCTTAATCTGGGATCCCGTAGAATACGGATTAAATAGCTTTCAGAAAGAGGGCAACTACTATTACTTTATATAAAATTAAATTAAATACTGGCCAAAATTATTATACAGTGAATAATATTTACATAATTTATCTGGTTAGGTCTCTAACTCGGCATGATAGATAAAGTGTCCACATTTTAGTAACATTAAAAAGATATATTTTAATAATGTTACAGTTATGTTATGCTTTATATTTTACATTGTAATGTATTGCATTCTACTATATTTTACTAATTCTAATATTATAAATGTGAAAGTTTGCTTTCCTGTTAGGGACTCAATCACGCAAAAACAGCTAAACTTATTTGGATGAAGTTTGGCACACGATTCAAGGTATATAACAAGGTTATGACAAAGTTTATATTCTTCATTAACACATAGGATATTTTTTATCCCGGTAAATGATATATTTTTCATTTCAGTCTGGACCCTATTAAGTAGTCCACGCGAGCGGGAAAGAAAGTTATGTTTTCATTGATAATATTTTTAATACAAGCGTCATAGAGATAGAGCATCATAAATATCACACCAACATCACATAGTTTTAAGGGTCTAATAGGATTCCTTTAGTACCAGTACTTACAAGTTATAAATTACACGCAAGGCGCTGTCATTGCGCGTGGAAGCCTCGAGTCAGTCCCGCCGCGGACGGCGAACCTCGCGAGTGACGCGGCGCGGCGGGTTCCGAATCTTAAACTCCCGCCCTCCCGTCTTGTGGACCACGTCGGGCATTTCGCGAAGTATTCATTTTAAATTAACTCTTTTTTCGAAAACTAATTTGTTTAGTCATTAATAGTGAGGGAAGTAAAATACTTCTTCTAATAAGATGATTACTTTATTGAAATAAATTTCGCTGCTATATAAGTAGGTCAGACGCATTAAAATAATAGCTGCCACTTATATCTCATTCTCTACCTACGTTGAAAGGTAACTAGCGGGATAATACTGTATTAAAATTATAGGCTTATCGGTATTTTAAGCCATCGCGAAATATCAATTTAAGAAGCCTGATTTCTTCAGTATATTTCATACTGTTTTAATTGTCTTATAAATAAATGACCTGCATGAAAATGTCATTGCCTAAACGAAACAAAACAAGACAATTTTTAACAAAAAAGAAAACCAATTTTAAAGATTTTGAAAAGGTCTCTTGTGTATCTTCGAAATTGAATGTCCAATGGTATCATTGATCAAAAATAATAATAAAATCGGTTCATAAATAAAAATATATGGCTGAACATCCATTTAAATTTTTTTTATTCGAATTGAGTAACCTTCCGTCTTTTGTTGAAGTCGGTTAATCAAATAATCGGATAAGAAAAAATGTTTTCAGGATTTACTTGGTATCTAACTCGCTTTACGTAAAATCAAATAAAATGCTAATATAATGTCATAGAAAATATGCAATACAACACTCCTTGGTGCATTTGTGGGAAAAAATTGATTCTAATCACGGTGATAAGAACAAAAAACGCTGTCGTTTCTCAAGATTATTATATTGATAAATATATTTTTATTTCACTATAATTATCATTAACTTATATCGCCCGTACAAAACATGCAAATTAACTTTGAGTATCGTAGTTAAATGTATAAACGCGCATTATTTACTCTCATTCTGAACTATTTTAGATGTCAACCAATAATGAGTATGACGTAACTGGTAGTATTTACCGATCGGATAATATATTATATAAAGGGTGCTCAAAACCAGAACAGCAAGCCAAAATGCGGCCATGGGGCTTATTTGAATTTGCCTGCTAAATCCAGCGGTCCTCTGTAGCCACCCGTTTGGAGCCCCGTTTTTTGATTATTAAACAAAAATAGGCACATTATTAAAAAAAGTATTTTAATTATGTATATATTTATATTTAAATTTATAATGCCCGTAAGCTCTAGGTGGCCCGCCAGATGACATAGAATTAAGTTTTAGCACACCAAAATGAAATAGGCACCCGTTGCGTATATCCACTTTGGTAAATATTTCCGCTATGGCGTTTATAATTCGGCGTTATTTTGTCTGTTGGTATTTCAGCAGTGGCCGCTTTTCTCGTATTTTACTGTTCATCATACCATGAGGAAAATTGGTTAACAAAGCCTATAAACAAAAAGTCTAATGTTATGAAAGTCTCAAGGTAATCTCGTCGTATAAATAACGTTTGAATTAATAACACTCCTTTTACAAATACTATAAATAATCTATGCGATTTTTTGCGCAGCACACGCCGTATTTGTACGGCGTATGAAATAAATATAATGTTATAGGTCAGGGGTTCTCAATCTTTTTCAGTCCGCGGCGACCATACATCTTTACTATTTTGTCTCGGTGCCATGCCACCGCGCCGCGCCATAACCTATCTAGCTGGTAGAAATAGATAGGTACAATGATACTAGTTAGGTAGATAGGCACAAAAATTAAAACATCCACATTATGAATTAAACTATTTATTTATAAGAATATAAAATTAACACAGAAAATATTCAAGAGATACATAAAAAAAACAAAAATAAAATACAATAGCTACCTAGTTAGTCAATGTGATGGGTGAGCTTAGTGATATTCACACATTATTTCAAAGCGTGGAATAAGATTTGACACCACTACTCGCATTTCTTGAACGATATTTGCTCGGATTCGAAGAACGGTAAAGAGAATCGTTTCACGGCTCCCTTTTCACTTTCTACGGCGCACCAGGGCGCCGCGGCGCACACTTTGGAAACCTCTGTTATAGGTAGTATTATAATAATAGCAAAGTACTAGTTACAAATAAAGACAATGTGACGTCATCGCACATAAATGGCACTAATTTAGATTTGTTACAATGAGACGTGGTATACGTGGAATAATATTATTAGGTGGGGGCGTCGTTTAAAGAATTCGCACTTCTACAATGAGATTTTAGAGTGAACCCATTATGATCTAAAAAGCTACGAATACTTTATAATTTGTTAACTCCTATAAACATAACATGTAATATATTATTAAATCTTAAATATTGTGGAAGTCATATAAGTAAATATCGCGTCATTGTAAATACAAACAGACCGTAAAAATTGATAGCTATCAAAAATGAGGTCAAGGTATCTCTCTACGTGAAATATGGAACAACCTAAGTGCGCGTCCCACAAGTAGATACACTTGCTTGCAACATTGAAAATGTTTATTTCTTGTATACAAAGAATTTTTTTCTTCAAGATGTAACTCGTGTGATTCAACCGCCCGGGTATAGATCAAATTTGCCGCCCGTTCTTTACGTATTAAATCCAAGTGTTCAATTTTTTTATTGAAGAATTAATTCTTACAGAATATGTGTAAACAATCCGAGCCCAAAATAAAACACGGAATTAAGCAAGGCAATTAGGAATTTCATACGTTCGTTACAGATTAAATAATATAAAATCCAGAGCGCATTTTAATGAGTCCGAATCTTAAGTGCGGTAAATATCTATATTAAATAAAATGATTTAATTTTTTAGTCCAGATTACAAGATGTTATTATTATTTATTGTGAAATTTTGCTGCTCCTAGGCTAAATCTCTGTACCTACTTGAAACTTAATATAATGTTACATAACTACGATCTAGTATTATATATAAACTTATTATCCTTTTGCGATTTAATACTAACTATGCTTAATTCTAATATGTATTTATAATGTAATTAATATAACATCAAAATGCATACTATACGTTAATATTTGTAAATATAATGTGTACTTCATATACGAGTTTAAACATAATCAAGATCGTTATCAATAAATAAATCCTTGTAATTGTTATTATGAATGCAAAAATAATAATTGAGGCTACCAAATAGACATTGAATGGAAATTTATATCCTTTTTTGAATTTATTCATTTAATAAAAATGTTATAAGTAAGCTAAATGGAATAATGCTACACTCGCTATTCAGGAAATTACTATTGTGGTTCAATCTGATCGTGCCGTTAAATTAAACGGCTCATTTACTAATTACGAGTACCTATTGGACTTTCTACTCAAAATTAGCTTTTTCCAACAAGTGAAGGATAGAGTGGGACTCGTGTCTTATTAATAGATCAAAAAAATGCAGAGGATAAGGAACAGTAGCAACTGCTCCACCGACAACATCTGACCACTTAAATTAAAGAAGAGATTATTATCATAGGAATATCATATTATGTTCTGACGAATGTGCAAATTTACGTTTTAAGCAGGAGATTGGGTGACTCCCTGTTAATATCGAAACTTAAACACCATTAAAAAATCGACAAGTTAGATGACTAATTATAATTAATTTCAGAAACCAGTTTTTAATTGTATTTTTATCACCTGTTGTTTTCGTTCAATATTCACCAATAGAGAGTAATTAGATTGGACGTTGCTCTCATGTGATCATAGATACACTAATCGTTTTTATGTAACCTAAAGTTATCATTAAACGAACTATTCAATAACATAATATGGAAAATTTCATGTTGTATATATGTATTTGTTTAATAATTGATTATATATATTTTAACAGATTTGATGGAAGACGTGTTTTGTATTATATTGAAATTTATCCTTTAAAAAAAAAACATGTAAAATCTATGCTAATACTGATAATATAATAAAGCGGAAAAGTTTTTTTTTGTTTAAACACGCTAATCTCTGGAACTACCAGTTGGATTCGAAAAATATTTTTTTTATATGATAGCCAGACTCGCGAGGAATAGTATAGGTTATATAAATTTGGGCTACAGTTTCTAGCTAGCCTTAAATATTAATTTTTGTTACGTAAGCCGGAAGTCGAAGCTCTCGCGATCTGCTTAGCCGCATGCGCTGGCTTTATGGTTAATGATACGTCAATACAATGTTCTAAAAAAATATTGGCCATTATAATATATAAAAAAAGTCAGCTATAGCATATATCTATCTTTTATACATGAGCCACATGAAGGTATTTTGCAATTATTATTTTTTTGTTGAATTTATGTTAAATTAATTTATGAGCATTATTTTTAAGCCGGGCATATTAATCCTTACGAACAAAAGTTACTTCATAATAAAGACAATTTATAACGAAGATAAACTTCGTCTTTTACGGCATGTTATTTGGACGCATAGTTTGAGAGATAATACAAAATTAAAATAATTCAACATTCGGCTCGAGTCTATGTCTATAGTAGTTAGCGGCGCGAATGAGCCGTGCGGTGCCGCGATGCGACTATCTGGCCGCCCGATAAAATATTGTCTTTAATGAAGTAGTATAAACGATCAATCAGTGGTTTCTTCTAAATTATATGCGGGTGAAACCGCGGGGCACAGCTAGTATACCTATATGATACCAGCCGGCTCTGCAGACGTTGTTCTGCTCTTTCTAGTAGTCAATAACCGTGCTACTTGACGCGTTCAAGGTTGTATAGAAGCCTTGCCATGCACATCTCTTCAAACACTTAGATCTACCAACTTTATATACCGATATATTTTTTATATCTTTATAAGTATAGATTAGAATTATCATTATTTATAATTTAAGCAAAGCTTTGACATAGGAAATGGTTTAAGAATATTTTATTATAATAGAACATTGGAGAGTTGTCGCTTTGCGTGTCATTGAAAATAATATCAAAATGTATTTAGTACAATGTTACTTAGAGCGATTGTAATTTTTTTTTGTATCTTATTACGTTAATTAAATCAGTGTACTTTTCAAGAATTTCTACAATACTCAATGGTCGTACATTATCGTTGTTCAAGTCGCTGATGTAGTATTTTACCTCAATTGTTAGAATAATATTCAGTGTTTCATGTTCCTTACCCGTCTGCGAAAAAGGAGGGTTATATTTTTCGAGCGTATGTATGTATGTCTATTTCTTTGGCACGTTTTGTAGCCTAAACGATTAGATGGATTTTAGCATACGAGGTGTCGTTATATTCGTCTTAATTGTAGGAGTGACATAGGCTATATAATATTTTTAAGTAGGTACGAGGTACAGAAATCTAATAAAAAGCAAAAATAGAAAAAAAAATTGAAGTGGGTTTTTTTTTGCAGTCGGGTTTTTTGTTCCTTTTTAATAATTTAGCTTGTTTGACAATTCATTTTAATATGCTTTGTATATTTTTAATATAAACTTATTCGTATGCATGAATGGCAAACAATTTGTTTATTTTAGGAACAAAAACAACTGAGATTCGGTTTTGTACAGATGTTATTGTTATATTTTAGTTGCACATTGTAGAATGTACTTATTGAGTTATTACCGTTTAGAAACCGCATAGTTCGTTGCCATTCGTCAAGGATTTCTTATTCTGGAATTTCATTTTTGATCACATCACCACTTGCCTATTGGTAGGTAACGTATTTTGGAAATACAGACGTAAACAGGAGATATGATATGAGTAATATATCAAATTGCTAGCTGATATTCGCGATTTCGTCTATGGTGTTTATTTAACAACATGGCAAAAAAACACATCGCTGAACGCGTAGTGCATATAAAAATCATAGTAATAACTTTTTATTGATGAAGATATCATGATATTTTTTTTTAGTTAAGGAACAAGCATCTAATGAGTAAAACAAAACAAAATATCAAAATCGATCCAGTAGTTTTGTGTGTTGCGCGCATAACGGCAAACCTTCATCATTTTATTTATATTATTACATAGATAAATAGAAAGATTATGGTTGTTACGGATATGAGATTTCGAATCTGGATATCTTAGTTACTAATTAGTTAATCTTAGTTAATCGATTTTTTAGATATGTATTTTTTCAGATATCCGATAGTTTGGGACAATTGCAGTTATGGATATGAAGGAATTGTATTGAGAAGAATTTCTGTTACAGTTACGGAGTACCGTATAACACCCCTGATAAAGTAATATGATTGAATTACTATGGCATAAAGATATTGTTAATTACTGCAAATATAACTGTTTCTAATAAGTCTGCCTAATGCCCAGAAATATGGCGACAACTGTCATTTGCCATGTACTTGGGGATCGTATGAAATGAAGTGACTCTCTTTTAGTTTGTCGCGTTTCGAGATCAGTATGTGTATACAGCTTGAGCGAGAGGCTTGCAAGCTGGCACGACTGCGACAACCGGCGATGGATTGTTGATATCTCGGTGTTCGCCTTTCTTTTTTTATTGTACTTCGCTTACCAATCTTACCGTCAGTCACAGTGCCTTCACTTTGCCGTGCTATTAAAAAATAAAAAACAAAAACAACTGTAGCATCATTATATAACGCAAAATGGTTACAATAATTATTATTTCTATTGTATCTTTGCTTAATTTAAATGTAAATATATCTATCACACATTGATGCATTACTGGAGAACAAAAAAATATAAATTGTTTAAAATATTATTATTATAGCAAATAGGTAAATATTGATATTCTTATAACATCATTGCGTATATTTTTACACTAAATTGTGACGATTATTAAAAAATACGTTAGAGCACAGTAATCGCAACCGCAGCATTATCATTATCATTAGATATCATATTTATATCATTGGCAGTGTAAATAGTGATAAAGTTTATTCCTCGGAAATAATAACGTGGCTCTTACTACGTGGGTAATAAGAAGTATTGAGTGTAAAGTAAATAATACGCAGCTGTCTATATATCTGCAGTATATTTTCGCATCGTCGTTGATTATAACGTCTAGCTAGATCTATCTGTGATGTGTTAAACTCTGTTCTCAACAGTGTTTTGTGTAACGTTACTTTATAATATATAAAGTTTTAATAAAAGTGTTTGTGTAAAAATATTTTTGATAGGACCTGTCTAACTTTTTTTATCGAGTTAACAACTCTTCTAGTTTTCTGCAGATTAAAAATAATATTGGCAGCTAATATATTATTCTGTGCGTTAAAAATTCGTAAAAATTAGACATTTTAAAATATCATAATGGAATCCATGTTAAATGGAAGATATAATTTTATTAAAAAAAACCTAACTGCCCCCACGGATTCACTTGTATTAATTTTATTCGACCAACAACTCTCCACCGCGCCGCTATGCCCGTTTATCCTATCGTTCTCACATCCCGTACTTGCTTAGCTACAGCTTTTCAGATTGCTTGGCATTCATAGTTACTGCTACTTAGTATTATAGCGTGAAGTTATAATGTAACCTTCCTCAATAAATCGGCCATAAAAGCGAAAACATAATTTTCAAATCTGACTGGCAGTTTCAGAGATAAGCGCGTTCTATCAAATAATAACTCAATTATTAATAAAAAAAAACACAACTGCAACAAACACTTAACTAAAAAATATATTTTTGTATTTTTGTTTGTAATTTGATTTCCAGACATCCTACCTAAATATTATATAGCCTATATCACTCTCCCAATTAAAACGAATCTAAGGACACCTCGTATGCTAAAAGCCAAGCCGTTTGGACTACAGACCGTACAAAGAAATAGACATACAAATACGCTCGAAAAACATAACCGTCCTTTTTCGCAGTTGGGTAAAATAACAAATGAGATTCATAATTTTTAAGGTTTTGTGTGAATTTGAACTTCTTATTTATTACCAATTAGTTTTTCTGTTAAACTACTCATACGAGGATAATATGTTATACGTGTGTGATGAAACGATGAATATACATTTATGCATTGCAATATACATGCTTCCTAGATGCTAGTTCATATGCGAGATGTTTTATAATTATTCAATGATATCATGTACGAAGTCCATTCAGTAAAACTCAAGTTTCAACTATTTTAATTACAATATATCATCTCTTTCTACATATATTGGTCTAGCTACTGCATTAATAGATTCGCCTATGATTTAATCTAGTTTTTTTAGTTATTACTTAACTCAAAAAAGCAAAACTAGAATGATAAATATGTTATGTACCTTCTAGAGTCCTAACAAACCACAAATCTGCTGTCACAAGTCTGCCTATAAATTAACTGTGATTTTTTAAATTTTATGAAACAAAAACAGAAAGACCTATCGAAAGTTCTCCAATGAAAAATTGTAACTAAAGTTTTGTGGAAAAAATTCGTGAAAAGGAACACGGTCACTAATTGGAATCTATCAACCGACTTTGTATTGGGTTAATTGCATTAGCTGCATTATATTTTGTCTCCAGTCGTTTGTCGCTTGTACAATAAATTCTTCATCACAAATGGCCCGAGTTTTCTACCTTAGCTCTGATAGCTTCCCTTAGCTAGATCTATGAAAATTCTGGATTCGGTTCCCTTTAGGGCGAAGTAAATTTATAGTTTTTTTATCTGATCGAGCTAGAATAAAGTTAATAAAATATGTTTGGAAATGTGCAATATGACCATAATCTTCTATCTTAAACATAGAAGGTTAATATCAAACCTCATTAATAGCAAAACGGCTGGAAAAAAAATATTATGAGTATTATCAACATTTTTGGCCTCAATATTTATAAATACAATATTTTATTAGTTCCCAATAAAAAGTATATTATACGAAAATGCATCTAATTTTTATTCCAATTAATCCAAATAAGCATAAAATTTTATTTATCTACTATGTAATGCAAAATTTCATTATGCTATGTTAATTTTCATTTCTGTATAATTTCTTACGCAACCCCTAATGTTGAACTAAAAATGTTCTGAGTACACCTGAATTTTCTCATTCGATTAAAGAACAAAATATTATCACGCTTTTACTCGTAATCTTGATAGAACGATCCACCTTCGTGCCTAAACATTTTTCATTGATCTACATTTTTCATACCTTATTTATTCCTTGTAATGTAGAATAAATAACAATAATATCTGTATTCAAAACAAATAATTTTTACTATAAGTATCATTGATTCAAAGGTATAAAAATTATATGTGCAAAATATAATCAAAAGATAAAACGTCTTCCAAATGACATACCAAAGAAATTACCAAAATAATATTAGAATCGTAATACATTGCAATACAGTGCAATATTATCAAAATACAAGAAGTGGAAAGTGCTCAATGACGTTTATAAATAAAACTGTAATTGTGTATTGTAACTTCTTATTTCTTTGAGAGATAGGCCGAGACATAATCAGAGTATTGAATACTGTGTAGATATGGTGTTCGTGCGTTTCGCGTTGGTTCCTTTGACTCTTACCTTAGGACTTACTTATCTTAACGTTACAAAGTAAGTTTTATCAAGTATTTTATATATATTAATCACTAAAATAACAACAAGTTTTGAGATTATGTATATTTATATTATTATATAATAGATACAGTTACATATAACAGCATAGCAACAAGTTCAAAAAATAATTTAAAATTCATTTAGAAATAATTATAAATTGAATAGTTATATACACATGTTTTGTGTGTACGTATGTATAGGTATTTACATATGATTATACCTATAATATGTCTGTCTAAATTTAAACACAAATTTTATGTATGTTTTTTCTGTTACGTATTCGTAAAGCTACTGGGCCTAGCGTTATATTCCTCTGCATTTATATTTACATAGTCTTCATAAAGAGATGTCGATATTAAATTCTACCCACCTTAAGTTTACTTTTGAACTTGGAAATTGCAGTTTCTTGTTTTTATATACCTCAACCTTAAATATATTTGACTTTAGAAAATAAAATTGCAATGATTTATTTAATATACTGTACTCAGAAAATGATGACCTGAGAGATCTATCTATAAACCACTTTATAGTGCTTGCAGTTTAATTATATTTTAAAAATAATCGCATCAAAGACTTAGAGAAATGTAAGTCTACGCAGTATTGGCCAAAATCCGCGTGCAAGATACTACGAGAACATTTATCAAACGTATAAGTTTTTCTACAATCAACCAATTTAATTAGAATTTCGTAAAAGCTAACACTCTTATTGTTATTGTTATTAGGAACGCTTACAGTAGAAGAGGTGTACAAGGACAGAGATCAGTTCGCGGGGCTGGTTCGCGAAGTGGCAGCGCCCGACGTCGGTCGGATGGGCATCGAGATCCTGTCGTTCACGATCAAGGACGTATACGATGACGTCCAATACCTGGCCAGCTTGGGGAAGGCGCAGACGGCGAATGTAAAGCGAGACGCCGACGTGGGAGTCGCGCAAGCTAATAGAGACGCTGGAATCAGGGTAAATTTACTTTCATTGAAACAAATTTAATAATAATCATTCATATCCCATTACTAGATAAATGCACTTCGTTTTATCTTTTTCGATGATTGTAATTTTCAGCTATCTTTCGAACATTCAAACTCATATTACCTTTTTTTATCATTATCAGCGACGCAGTGTAATCTTTAAAATCAGGTCCACTAATTTAAAACTATATTATAGATTCTTCATTATAAAGATAATATTTATTAATTGCGTGTAACTAATTCGAATATAATTAGGTCCACAATATTTTGACATTATTTGTGAAAATTATGAACTTAAGATTTTTCTCGAATTAAGTATTATTCCGGTAATTGAATAAAAATTGTGATTGTTGTATTTCTTTTGGTAGTGAAATATTCTGGCGGACGAGCTCCGATCGGTGTCTTGAAAAAAAAAACAGCCTATCTAGGTAAACTTGGAAAATAAAACATTATTCTGTAAACAAAATTTCGGTAACGAGTTATATCATTTAACTGGCGATATATAAACTGCAGAATCGCTGCTAGCTTACCTATTTTTTGCTGTAAATTAATAATACTCCTGATACTATCAACACACACATAGGCACGCGAACTCTCAAAGGAAATCCTCAAAAATTGCCTACCTGTATGGCATTAATCTACAAAAAAAAATTGCGAATTCTTTAAACTATGCTGATTACTGACACTAGCGTTCCCCAAGATACTTAGTTGGAACCACCGTTTGTTCGACTTAACTCACTGTTATCTTATGTGTAATCTAATAACAAATAAGAAATGTATTTGTTTTAGGAAGCAGAGTGCGAGAAGAACGCCATGGACGTAAAATACTCCATGGATACTAAAATAGAAGACAACACGAGACTCTTCAAATTGCAAAAAGCCCAATTCGACCAGGAAGTCAATACTGCTGTAAGTGATTACATTGTAAACAAACCAAAAACATCTAGCAAAACACAGACCTTAATTATTGTAAATGTCCCATTTAACGTAGCGTAACCAAAGGGATGTTTATGATTGCAGAAGGCTATGTATATATTTTCATCTGTTCCCACAAATCTTCTAAGCTACCATCATAATTTGACAAATGAGGTATCGTTAGATGGTTATAAATTATGTGGCATCACACTGATTCTATTGCCACTATATATATAGTCACCCAGAGGATATAATAATATAAAGTCCTGTAATAATAGCTTAATCAGCACAGTTCAAAAATATTAATCCTACTTTTCAGAGTGTGATACCCGTAATCGCGTTATAATTTTTAATGAAACTTAAATAGATAAAGTTGTACTACTTTAGACGCGATATGAAAAAAAATGAGAGTGATTTTTTACTCGACTACGGCGAAGCGAAAAGGAGGGTTATAATTTTAACCGCTATGTATGTATGTTCATCTGTACGCGAATATCTTTTAAACCACCTAACATAATTTGAAAAATGAGATGTCGTTAGATGCGTCTAGATTGTCCACTGGTTACAGGCTATGTAATGTCATACCGAATTCATTATGACGCCGTCTAGAGGACATGAAGTCCTTCCTGCATTTACAAAAATATATTTTTGAGATGTACTGTGTTGGGTGTCAAATGAAAAGGTTTAATTAGCACATTTCAAAAATATATATTACTAGCTGTTACTTGCGGCCTTGTTTGCATTAACTCGATAATTGCGTATAATATAATTTATACAATCGAGTCTCAGTTTTTCGTTTATTATAATAGCATAACGCATAGCAAACGTTATAGATAATCGATTTCTTTATTATACAATGTAACCAAAGTCTATACACATGAAGCTACTTGTTAGACCTCTTGTTTTATTGTGGTAAAGATAGTCAACACCGATGCTATTTTTTAAATACTTATCTCTGACATCTGCAAATAAATTACAGTTATTGCATTCAGTTATAATTTTTTAATGTTTTATTATTTCATTCCAATAAATTCGTATCCTATCAAAACCATGAAAGTCTATGGAAGCACCTATTCAACAACCTTGTTATAAATTGTTATCTAATCAATTACCTATCAACATTTAGAATAACCGTATCAATATTAGACACATTAATTTCTATAATAATTACAATGACTTGAAAATTGAACGGCAACATATTCTACTAATTAAAATACTTTATTCTTAGGTCCACTGGTTATATTTAGTTAGTAAAAAAAAAATAGTACATTAGTCTCTGATAATGATGGTGTTGTTCAAATTCCAAGTCATTATAATTATTATAGAAATAAAGGTGTCTAATATTGATACGGCCACTATAAATGCTAATAGGTAATTGATTATATAACAGTTTATAACAAAGTTGTTGAATAGGTGCTTTATGGGGTAGTATATTGGCAATATAGCCAGCTATAGTATGTCCTTTTGATCTCTAAAATTTTAAACTTCCTACTTTGTACACAGCGAATTTACAGGAGGGTCAAAAGTGACGTAAGTCGCTTCGAGAAAGGGATGGTACGGCCGGCCGTGTCTTGCGCTCGACTTGGCGGGGCCACTGCCGTGCCCCCAGATAAATTTATATGTAATTTTAATCACGTCAAAGAAATATAACTTCTAGCACGTAAGTGCGTATACTTACCCACCTTTTTTCCGTCGCGTTGGGATGTATGTAGTTTGCCTTCAAAAATAATAGTTGGCCGTCACGGAACGCCAGGCAGATGTGAAACTTCTTAGTGAAATATTCAAATTTCTAATAAGTAAAAATCGAAAACCAATAAATTAAATTAATAAAGTCTAGTATGCGCACGCACACACGCAAGGAAGTCGAGATCGGCGGCGCGGCGTAGAGGGAGCATCATGGCCGTCACGGCATATGGTTCAATTTTACTGCCAAGGCGCGCCAATATATATTTATACCGTATATATTTATATAAAATATATGAACAATATCAAATTTAATTTTAAAAAAAATTATGGGTATAGTTAATTGCAATAGTAATGTATTTCTATTACAGAAAGCAGAGGCCGCTTTAGCTTACGAACTGCAAGCCGCGAAGATAAAACAAAGGATTCGAAATGAAGAGATACAGATCGAAGTGGTCGAACGTCGCAAACAAATCGAGGTTAGAACTGAAACCTTTGCATACAATTTTATGTACCTATGTTTGTTCGTCATTCCTTTGCTTTCAATTAAATAGCATAGTTTGTGCTTTCATGTTACATAAGTTAGATTTACGAAACAACTATCATATAAACTATATAGCTATGCTTAATCTTAAATATATATAAATGTTTTATTTTATTTATAAATGTTTATTAACCTAGGTAAATCACAAATTTGAAATTAATTTCTTATGTTATTTCAAACAGGTCGAACAGCAAGAGATTCAACGTCGTGAAGAAGAATTGATAGCGACAGTCCGACTGCCCGCTGAAGCTGAAGCCTACCGTCTGCAGGCCATCGCTGAAGGAAAGCGGTAAGAATAATGCAGAAGTTTGTATTCATATTAGGTATATAAAATTAAATTATATTCAAAATTATTGTATTGTATAATAATTCATCCAAAAATTTCAATCCTACTTCCGCCTGAAACTGATTAACAGCTGTTACACCTTTTGTGCAACAAACAACGTTTATTATTAATTGTTTATGTGGACTAAATATGAAAAGAAGAAAAAGTAAAGTATTAGTAACAGAACTGATCTATTATCACTCTCTTAATATCCCTTAACGCTCTCTCGCTTTTTTTACATCTAATTTTTTCTTTTCTTGTTCTCACCTTTTGATATTTTCAGATTTAACATTTTAACAAACGTTTCTTGCAGAAATACGTATCAAATTAATTTCTGGCGGAAGTAGCATTGAAGTTTTTGGTTTAATTATTTACAATGAATTTTCGCAAATTAACGCTTTCGACAATGAAAATTTATTGTATAAAATGTTAGCGATAGGATGAAGGCAATCATCATATTAATGAAGAAATTCACGATTAGTTCCATAAGCAATATGTTCTTTTGCATAATTGCAGCACTCAAACAGTGGAGGCGGCTAAAGCAGACGCGGAACGTATCAAGGTCTTGGGTCTGGCTGAGGCGACTGCGATCGGCGATGTCGGTAAAGCGGACGCTGAACGGATGCTTGCTAAAGCCAAGGTCTACAAGCAGTACGGAGAGGCCGCGCTCATGGCACTTGTCCTCGAAGCACTGCCTAAGGTAAAATAAATCCTATATTTGTATGAAAATTCTACTGTCGGAGATAGCAGATAATCTACACGTGTTGCAAGATACATTTTTTCATTACTGCAACCTGATGCTCTTGGTTACAGAAAACATTTACGGGCAATATTTTAGCGAATTATCTTTGGACGTGATGAGAGTAAAATTTGATAGTTGGATTTTAGTGTAACATTTAATATGTAACATTTTTCAACGCAACGTTTCTGACTCAAAATGACGAAAATAAGTACTTGGCGAGAGAGAAAAAGAAAATTATAAACTGAGAAAGATAAATGACTGCGATAGATTAAGACAACAGATGTCAAATATGTAAATGTTTGACCACAAATATTAGATCTGATATTAAATTACTAAATGATTGTGATCAAAGACTTCAATTCTGGAAAAAGGCCTGATTTCGGTGGACATCAATGGGTATTTATTCGTCTTCTACTTATTTAATGGCAACGTGTGTTTTTACACAAGTTTGCCAATGTCACGTGGACAGAATATGTATTTATAATATTTAAAAAATCAAATAACCCTGTAATAAGACGGCTCCCTTGTTCCTGCACTAACTAAGAATAATAACCAAACTACATCACGTAAAGTGCCACAAATAATGCATAGTATAGTGTCAAACAACATAAGCTTATGAATTAAAATAAACATGACACATGGCAGATTAAGATTCCGCCACAACTCGAAGAGGTATTTGGCTACATATTGTTACACCCGTGGGTAATAAAAATGCCGATGATTGACGTGAAGAAGTTTTATTCGAATTCTACACAGTTGCAAAATACACGAACTCACAACACTGTTATTTATTTAACTGTGGTTTCGCTTCCTTTTATCGCTTTGTAATTCCAAACTGAACTACTTGGGCGCCGCGCCTGAGCCGCTTAAATACCTACACTAAACGATCGTAGAAAAATCGTGAATCATCGCTATCTTTCTCGATGTTTAGTTTGCTATGCCTACTCGATGCCGTAATCGAGGCGACAAGCCCTATACATGTGTGTGTAAACCGTGATGTTTACACAAACATGCGCGGCGGTTATTTTACGACGCGAACATTATTTCGAATTACTGAGAAGTATGCAGTTGTTTCGAGATATTTCTGGAACAGGATTTTCTCTCTTTTTAATCGGTTTGTAATAGGTCGTAACCATATTATCAACTTGAAGGTCGCAAGAAAACACCTTAATTTTCTTCGGGACTTTTATCGCCATGGATATGCCATTTTATCATGACTTAAACCTACTACTTACCAGCAACAACCATAAACTAATATATATCTGGGTACTCAGTATGATTTCCTCAGGATGTTTTCCTAACCCGAAAGCTTGGCTTCATTGTAGAGTTTGAACTCACATCATTCGTGTCCGCTCTCGTACTCGTACAATTTCGTGCGCGACCGTCCCATGTCAGAAACGTTGACAGGCGGGTTGACGACATTACGTCACCACAGTGCACTAAAGTAAACAGTATGTTGTCTCGGCATTGTTCTTGAAATAATTACCTAAAACCGCTTGATGGATAAACACGGACTGGGGCTGGCCTCTGACTATATTTCTTAGGTTACCTACTTACGTGCTTGATAATGCTATATTAAAATGTCATTACTACCTTTTCACCTAAATATATTATCTGCTAGACATTTTGTAAGTTGTAATTTAAATGATTTCTACTTAGATTTTATTGCTAGTTTCAAAAGAGATTGTGAAGTATTAAGAAGGGAATGTACATTTTTTTAATAAAAATATTTTTTTTGCGTAAAGTTTAATACATCAAAAGTAATTTTAATTTTTTGATGCAAGTAATATAAGTAATATTTCGTTATCTATACAATTAATATAATTGAAGTGTCTGTTTGTAATGTCAAAATAACAGTTTTTAGTAAATGAATATGAAAGTATATAAGATCGCTATAACAAAAAGCCCATTTAAAAAAAATTTTGTCTGTCTGTCTGTTTGTTCCGGGTAATCTCCGAAACGGTTGGACCGATTTTGACGGAATTTTCACTGATAGATAGCTGATGATATAGCGAGTAACTTAGGCTACTTTTATTTTAGAATAAGAATTAGGGTTCCGCACAAATAATAAAAAAACTGGTCATGGTGAATCAATTCGCGCGCTTAAATGGCTTATGCTGAGTAAACCATAAGAGATATAGCAAATTATTTTACTACACAATTGTAGGCATTAAAAAGAACGGGAGCGGGGGAGCAAGATTCGTGCGGGCATTCTGTAGTCCACGCGAGCGAAGCCACGGGCACGGCTAGTTAGTTATAAATTGCGTATTCGCGACAATTGTGTACTGAAGTTTACCTATATTTTGTTTCGGCCGTTGGTATGTGGACGATATTATACTGTTTACCTTAGTGTAATGTAACTTGCACGCCTACGTCACGTAATTGCACGCGCTTCCCTTTCTCGCTACATTACCCGCCCCCGTTGTCGTCTATTGTTTCTCGCCCCCGCCAACGTCTATCACAAACATTGGACGGTCGCGCACGAACTTGTACGACTAGGTATACATCTTTTTATACAATCTTTCCGTATATCTACAGAAATTCATAAAGACCAACATTTAATTTTAACACGCCGCATGACACGTGTTGAGTCAAATCAAATTTTACTAATTTGTAAAGGTGAGCGATTATGAGATATACTAATGAAATCATTAGATTATGAAGATTACTAATGGGGAACTAGAAATTCGATTATGAATAATTATCACTCATACTTCGATTATAAAGACTCCATTATGAATGATCATTCACATTCGTAATTCGATTGTGAATTATCACTCATAATTGAAATATCTCGATTATGTAAACCATTTATAATCGCCCACCTCTACTAATTTGTATGGCCAGAAATACATTATTAACACATAGCGCGACGCGACGCTCATTTGTCTATCTGTCTCGGTTTACAGCATAGTTCCGTTCTTTTCCGCGTCTAATAGCATTGCCTGTTCAAAGTATGTTTCTGTTTTAACGCTCTGATATCTTTTGTCTTCAGATTGCAGCTGAAGTATCAGCCCCATTGGCTAAGACCGATGAGATAGTGTTGGTGGGAGACAACGGCACTGCCGGTGAGGTGGCGAGACTGGCCGCTGGCATCCCGCCCACAGTGAAGACCCTCACTGGGCTCGATCTGTCCCAGGTGTTCAAACGACTGCACCCTGGTGGCACTGGAGGTATGTGTAAGATCCACTTTCATATTAACGTTATTCGCTGAGTGTTTGTGTACTCAAGTCTGGAACACGACTTCAAATTTTCCAAGATTGATTGAATGTTAATAGATTTCCCAGAAGCATAGTACTAAAGACCTAATGGACTACAACAGAGTATATAAGCTGAAAGCATAAAGTATTGTGAAACAGCTAAAATTAACGTAGATAGTGAATTTTCTTAGGGGGTTGAGGGTGGGCAGCTAATCATCCACCAAACCAAATAATTTTCTCAAAATGAAAACAATAAAATAAATAAAATTCCTTGAATACCATAGATTTTTCTAGATTGAGCAATGAGTTTTATTGAGTAGACGGTGACCACTGTGTGAATGGTTCATGGTAGCTGGTTATGACCTTATGCTAACCAACATAAGAAAATATATTTATAGTTGATTATAACTTTCAGGTGTGTTAGACAACCATAGAGTGTTTGTCACATTTTGAAATCAATAAAAACCAGAGTTCATATTATTTCAGATGAATCTACGTTCGCAGCGACAACGACGAAGAAAAAGGAAGTTTCAGTGTTCTAAAAAAATATAAGCCCCGACTTCTGCACAAACTAATGTATTCTGTGCCATATCTGTTCGCATTTCCTGAACTGCATTTTGTTGAATTAAATTCGTATGAATCTTATGCAGAATACTCCTCTTGTATTTTAAAACAATATAGTGTGTTCCTCGAAGGCTAAATAATCTACAAAATATATTTCCCACCGTATGTATTGTGTGTGAACTATAATAATGGTGCAAATAATTGTGGTACTTTAAGTTGTTAACTTATTTCTTTGATTTTCATTGTTATTTTTAATTCAAATATGGATAGTACAAGTATCATTATTGGATATCTTTTTGTTCAGTTTTTTTTTTTAATGTTGAGTTAACGATATATTAATATTAATTAATATAGATAGGTATTGTTTGTGTCGCTAATCTTTGGAGAAGATATATAAATAATATTTCACCACTTACATTAAGTAAGGAGTAATTACATGAATTTTCCAATAAAATTATGAAGAAATTTAGATACAAATGAAAGCGGTGAAGTATATAAGAGACATAAATAGTAGTTGGTCGTGAATTAATGATATTTTATAGAATCTTACAAAAAATAAATGTATATTTTTCCGTAGAATGGGTATTTGTCAAATGTAATATTTTACAAATAAGTAGGAACTTAGATTTTGTACTTGAATAGCATAGATTTAGACAACGTGTTCTTTGTAATAAAGACATTGCCTTTTTGTGAAAATGTGTCTATACTCCCATAGAGTGTGCAGATTTCATGTTCAAAGTTGCTATAAAACTATTTTGATAGTAATGTCACTTATTATTATTAAAAATATATTTAAATTTGAAATGATTTTAATTGGTCGGGGCACTATTATATAATATAATGACTTTGTACTCTTGTTATTAAAAATATATTTAGTAAATAAATACTAAATCATTTATTACAATAATTATATTCAATTAATGTTTTATTAACCAATGTATCTTTTCATGAGAAGTGAAATATAAAGTGTATTTTTCAAAATAATATCGCTTTTTATTATTATTAACACGCTTTTTATTAGCTTCACCTGTATGTATGTATGTATGTATGTAACCGACCCCTTTGAGCTCGATTTTGTCCTACTTTGAATGATCAGATTTAATTCAAACTTTGCACACTTGTCAAAGGTCGATGACAATGCAATAATCCGATCAAAGCATCCGATTATCCTAATTAGATTCGCCAGGATTAATTAATTTCTTTCCGCATTCTTTGCATGCGAGTAAGAGAGATAGAGCTAGTGCGCGAACTACGCATGGGTGCAGTTCCACACTTACTCTTTCGGGCATGCAAGGTTGTACAATTGATCATGCAGTCATTTATTTGGGTCGGCGATTGTTTGCTGCTGGACAAGCTTACGTGGCACTTAGTCGTGGAAGATCCTTGGACGGTATACGAATTGAAGAACTTGATTGCTCAAAATTAACAGGAAGAACTCCATGTAACAGTGAAGCATTGAATGAAATTATTCGATTACGAGATAAACCATAAAATCTACAATCAGTCACAGAGTGAAAATTCACACTCATCCTCATTCTCAGTGCCACCAATAGATTCGCTCCTATGATTATAATATTATGTAAAGTGATTACGAATTGAAAATTCCATACTCAAGCATTAATGTGACTGACTGTATATGTAAATAAGGTTGCACCTCTGTGTCTCGCTGTTTATATTGGCATTATAGAAATCTTTGAATATGTGTTATTAACCAAGATACAATCGGAACACATTTGTACATATTAAGGGCGGTTGATAGTTAGCAAATCGAACTAAATAATTTATAGTTTAAAAAATTTAACTAAAAAATAAAAAATAGTTTAAAAAAACTAAAAAAAACACGCTTTCATAAAAAATCCAACTAAAAAACAGAAAATAAAAATTAATAAATTTGATTAAGTACAGTGTAAAAAAAAATGAATGTGCATTATTGTAAAAAAAGCGTGGGGTGCATAGTGTCAATAATTATAAACATTTTATTGACAGATAATGAGTAGAAGAATCATCACTTCGATAATATAATATCTTAAAAAGCGCTTTGAATACTCCCCACGCTTTTTTTACAATAATGCACATTCATTTTTTTTTTACACTGTACTTAATCAAATTTATTAATTTTTATTTTCTGTTTTTTTGTTGGATTTTTTATGAAAGCGTGTTTTTTTAGTTTTTTAGACTATTTTTTATTTTTATTTGTTTTTTTTTTTACAATTATTATTGTACTACTAATACCAACTGCGCCCCCCTTTGTAGAAGTTGAAATAGTTCCTGATGATTTCTCTTTGCGCGTTTAGTAGTTGTTGAAATTGGGAGCTGCGCGCGCATCATATTATGACGGAAGAGCGGACACGATGAAAAGTTAGGAATGATAAAAATGTTTTTTATTTTTAATTTGATTAAAATAATGTTTATTTATACGCCGTTAACTTATTTTTACATGATTAAAATTTTTCAAAGTGAAACTACATTATCATTAATGGATAAGTAGGTACATCTTCTTACGTACAAGTTCACAAAAAAATCTGTTTATATTTTTAAATTAGTTTGGTTTATTTGGATTGTAGAGTTCACCTCGTATATTTGTCTTCATGAGCTGAAATGAATACAAAATATTTATATACCTTATGTGGTAGTATAAAATCTAATTGTTAGGGCTCATAAATAGGTTGGAGGGTATGGAATATTATTTTTAATTCCTATAAAACTTTTTAAATCAGTGATACATGTACTCTGGTACCAGCACGGCGTTAACCGTTTACGCGGTACTTAGATGTTTCTGAACAATACATAAAGGTGGTAAGCATGTTTTTTGATTTTGCGTTTGGAGGAGAGTCTTGATTTGAAGCTTGGAATCTGTCTCAATTGTCAATGTTTGAAGCTACATCGGCGAAAAAAGTTAGGTTAGCCTGAAGCGTAACTATAAGCGTTAATCACGATTATAGCAGTAGTTTTGTACTTTCAACCACATTGATATACAGTCTAGTAGCACATCAGAAGTATAATACAGTAATAAAACGATTATCACTTAGCGATTACGATTACTGTGCATAATAATCTATGATTTCGATTACGATATTTTTTTTTTTTTTTTATAAAACTTTCTATTGTCGTTAAAAGAGCATAATGTTTAAAGTTTCCTGAGGAATTAAGAATTTAATTTAAGAAATTATAATGTTTTGTTCAATAAACAATAATTTTTCATTATTATCGAGTCAACGAATGCGTGGGAAGATCCAAAATATCAAGTCAGGTGAAGTAGCGTTCGGATACACGCATGATTAAAATATTTACGTTATAATACGGATTTACAAACTATGTTACATTAACAATAGGAATAAGTTCCTATGAAAATAAAGGTAATAAATAATCATTAGATAATCGCAATGATAATCGACGATTACGATTAATCGTAATCGTAACCGTTTCATGACTAGTATAATATAATCTGTATAATATACCATCCGGTATAGGTGTGGTGATTGGTGAATAGTAAAACTGATATTACATAGAACAAAAGTTGATGAAACAAATTGGTAATATACACGTTCCACGAGATATATTGTTGTCTTTAACACTTACGTCAACCTATTTCACGAAATATTTTTTTAAAAGCAATAGTATCAAACTAATAATACTTATTTTTTGATTAACTAGTTACTTATTTGGTTTATTTCAAAAAATCTCAGTTCATTTACCTCGACCTTCTCTTGGTAGCTTAGGTCTGTTTTTGATAATACGTAAGCTAATTTTGCCCATGCTGCCTCCGCTGTCATGTCGAAAGCAGGAACGACGCCACACTCCACTAAGAGCTGCAAACCAACATTCGGTCAAATACGTATACAATTGATACCTGGGATTATTAATCTTACTAATGGATTTTGAAAGTGTATCTATATTCCACAGGTCAAAAGGATGCGTATCCACCAGAAATGTGCGAGGTACTTAGGCGGTGCGCGAGGAAAAACCACCCATAGCATTATTTAATTTTCATTGGAAAAAAGTCTGCTATGCGTCCTCGTACCGCCTGGCTACCTCGCCCATTTCTAGTGGATATGAAGCCTGAGGCTGGGTGCAGACCGAAAACAAAGCTATGACGAAGCTAAACTACACCAGCTAAACTAAGCTAAGCTAAGCTATAACTACTAGAAATATGTCCCGTGCACATCAAGAACTAAACGTTGCTTTCATGCAGCTAACTAGTTAGGTGTTGATATTACCTAAGATCATTTAATTACTGGGACGTACATAGTCTTACTTACCAATCCTGTTTCATAAATAGCTTTTCCTTGCACGGTACCATTGATGCACTGCGTAACGTTCACCACAAGCACGTTATTTTTCACCGCTCTCTCAATCTCCTTATAGATCTCTTTACGTTTGATCGGTATGTTCCCATTACCGTATGTTTCTAATACCACTCCTGAAAACATTTATTTGTACCTAGTGGATTTAAAATATAACACTGTTGATTACGCATTTGCTCAGCTAAAATCGAACATAATGGCCCTCATGTCATTCATTTATGGAAGTGAATTCCACTACTAAGCATTTTTTTATTATAAGTGACTAGATGAATTGCTTCATGCAATTAAAAGACTTCAAATTTAATGAACCCGGGCAATTTTTGAATATTTTATTTATAGCCAACTACCTATTATATAATTATTTAGACCATTTAAAAAAATAAAACCACGACAGCTAAAAGCCCGTTTTCATTACGCTAGACTAAATTAAAGTGAACCAAGATGAAACGCCTGGCAGATTGTGAAAATTCGAAATTGATCATTATTGAAAAACACTTAAATCAATAAAATAAAAATAGTATAATTTTTTTATCTTAATTAAACTTCTATAAAAATAGGTAATAAGTAAGTCAATTACGTGCGGCCTACAAATCAAGTTTTATAGATAGGTATAGCTTTTAACAACTGCACGAAACGCAAAAGTCGTAGGATAAAATCCTTATCAGAATTAAAGAGATAATAAACAATGTATGAGATAGTAGATGTCGTTAAAAAGAAATTGGCTAATGATATAAAAATATAAATAATTTAAGAAAAGTAGTGCAAAAAATAACAATTAGATGGCGCTTAAAACAAATCTAACGGTTTCGTGACGACGTGTAAAATCGAGTTTAGCCTCGACTGTCCTATTAAGTGTTTCTTTTTCAAAATATGTGGGATTATTTCATTATTCTGGTTTTCCTGTCACGCTGACAATCAGCGTAGATAGGTCAATATAATATTATTTACTATGAAGCTTTTCTGAAATACACTGACCGTATGAGTTTTCATTTCGCGCTAAACGCACGCGCATGGTAAACGGCAATGGTTTTTATTAATATCGTGCTAAATCAAAATCAAACATATCCCAAGATACCCACCTTCCATACACTCACAGACACCTCTAATCAACTCGGGCGTGATTGTAGGGGCAACTTTCAATATATACACTTTTCTGGACAGCTGGTCGTGCAACCTGCACTCGTCAGGTACTGAGCCCGGGGCGTGTATTAGCATCTTCGGATCAACATCCAGAGTTGTCTTCGCTTCCAATAGCGCAGGGAAATTCGGTGAGTCGAAAGCGTATATTCTTGTATTAGAAACTTTCTTTACTCTGTATGTAAAACAAAACCTTTGTGTATTAAACGGGTTGAAGAACTACTAAATGTATAATATTTTCTCGATCATTAGTAATTCTAAACGAATATCTCTTTTTATACTTTGTTCTTCTGATAAAAATCTGAAGCAAACACCTCTTGTTGTTTTCAACAATTGACCATGTAAGTTTTTAAAATTCTCGGCAAAACGGCGATATTAACATACAAGCGATGCCTCGCGGCCCCACACGCTTTTGTTACACAGTAATTATTATCATCTCGTAATTATACTGTTACTCTTATTATTATTATTAACAATTCATTAACCCATCAATTGAAGAATAATATACATAGGTACCTGTTTATCGTTTACAAAATTTCATTAAAAACGGTTGATATTGTTTTAAGGTTTAAAAAAAATAAATAATATCTTACGACCGATAGTTTAAAATTGATAAATTTTATTTCGGAGTGGTTTTACCTTGTGCCTCTAAATAATCTGGCTCCGAAGAAAACTGTCACCTCTGGTATATGTTGTGTGGCAGCGATCAATACTGAGCACAAAAAATTGTTGTTTCCGTCACTACGTGGCTGGAAAATAGGCACCTGAAATTAAATAAAAATACTTTGAACTTTGGTAACTTTAAAACTGAGAGTTTTGGCGTTGGTGGGTAGTCACACAGTGTTGGTTTTTATTTTAATTATAAATTTAAGTTATTTGACACTATTTTATGTAATATTGGTAATATAGTTTTGTTAGTGCACAAGTAAAGTGGACGTATTTTGAATTGTCGCAAGAACCACCACCACCACCACCTTGTTAGAACGTTATTTGAACTTCGAAAATTACAAAAATAGTCTATTCAAGTAACAATGGCAGAATTTTCTATAAACATAATTATTTACATGAAACAAGTGATGAACATTAGAATTGTGTCCAGATCGGAAAAAAATTTAAACCCTTCAATGGAGATAAAAGTTTTTCAATTTTTTTTTCTAATTCAATCAAAATTGTATTATTGGGTAGGTACTAGGTAATTTAATCGCGGACAATAATATTTTAAAACTGGATATTTATATAATATTCGTCTCAAGGCGAAAGTTTGACCAGTGTGTGTTGCAAGTGATGACATATGGTACTGAGATGTGGTCAGAAACGATGGGCCTCAGATGAAAGCTCAATCACTCAGTGAAGAAGGCTATGCTTGGAGTTTATCTGCGTGATCAAATTAGAAACGAGATCCGCAGAAGAACTAAAGTTACAAATATAAAACTCAGAATTGCTACACTTAAGTAAATGTGGGCGGGGCACATCCCTCGTAAAACGGATGATCGATGGGACCGTAGAGTTCTCGAGTTCCAGCCACAGAGGCAGCGTAGGCAGACCCGCCACAAAGTGAACAAACGATTTAGTGATAGTTTTGTGAAGCCGCTGGCAGCTGGATGCAAGAATCTGTCGTTGTGGCGATCTTTGGGGATCTATGTCCAACAATAGACGTCTTATGGTTGAATGGATATGGATAGATACTTATTTCATACAATGATTTTGTGGTTATTTGTTGTTACCTGAGCTCCAGTGAGAACTACGGTCTTCCCAACATTCTCTAACATGAAAGACAGAACTGAACCGCCGTACGCCGTTGTGTCCGTACCATGTAGGATTACAAATCCGTCGTAATCGTAATAGAACCTCTGTGAACAAAAATCATTCAATTCAAGACCACATTACGTAAAACGTAAGTTAAGTAGGAAGAAACTGTTGATTAGAGTGTTTCCGTTTAAACTGGTGATCGAAGCCAAACATCATCTATATGAGCCACTTCTTTTGGAAGTAAATATAATTAACTACCTTCATGAATACCGCGAATAGGAACTTATAAACAAATTTTGTAAAAAAAAAACAATCTTAAATAATAGACTCATGAGACATTATAAACTTGCATCTAAAAGTAAATAAAACAAAATTGATTCTTCTTTGAAACCTTTAATAAGAAATCAACATTCTTCTTGGTGATGTCAACGAAATTTTAAACCACTAATATTCCAAAACTTTAACCAATTACCATCAGGCGCTTTTTTACTACTGTAGTTGTATATTTTTTTATATAATTTTAGTTTGTTATTCATTTAATCGTTTGAAGTTAAATTATGATATTGGTCAAAACAAAGTATGTAGGTACTTCGATCGTGAGTCAGTGGAGACAATTGCAAACATCTTCTCCTTCCCTCTCCTCTGTGCCTGTCCAATAAAGGCTTACCTTAACATCGCGAGCCATTTTTATCCAGTCATCCATTGTGAAATCGGAGGAATCTTTCAGTTCATCATACTCATAGATTTTGTACAATATTTTCAGATCTGTGTCTTTTCCGTCTGAAAAATAATAAAATATCCTTATAAAATAGAGTATGAAATATATTCCAAAAGGTATTTCGTCTTGAATATTTAACGAAGATACAATCTATAGGTACCTACTTTTATTTTTAATATTATAAAGCTGAGATTGTTTGTTTGAATACGCTAATCTCTGGAACTACCAGTCAAATAAGAAAAAAATATTTTTACATTTTATAGCCTATTTATGGAAGAAATTGTAACTTCACGCTATGACCCTGAGGCTCGGAGCATTAAAATTACTCATATAGATACTAGTTACCATTAATATATCTGCTAATTGCATTTTTGAGAAAAGTTATAAATATTATGAAGAGCTATATTAATTGAGGAAAATCTAAAAGATTCATATTTTTATTTTCAAGGTAAAAATAAATATCACTAAATCTCCCTCATCGGTACTAATGGTATTTAATCAGCGGTACCTATTAACCAACGACACCGAGTCATCCAGTATGTTAATATAATAGAATAATGTATATAAAACATATCAGTGTGTTATATCGAACTATTAATATGCGTATTTATAATTTTTTTCCTGTTACCAAAATATACCTTGTTTTGTTCTGTTTTTACGTATTGATTAAAAACCCGAATATCTAAGTATTCAGTGAACATATTATGACCTGTATTTTACGTCGTCCATAAAAACATCTATAAAAATGTATATATATACATATGATGTCAAACTTCATGACTAATTTTATGATATTGTAATCCTGAGACCAATTTAATATTCCAAGATATTAGTAGTTACGTCTAAAGTTATCATATATAATATAAGCATGTTCCATACCTGGCAATACCAGATACTCCTTCATGTCAGTCTTGGCGAGATTATCTTGCCAATATGAATCATCGTGAAGCTGTGGTAGCTTTCTTATAACTTCCTCTATATTTTTCTGAGGCACTAACACTGTAATATTGAATACATTTAAGCTATTACTTAAAGTCATTAACTCGAATAAGTAAATCTGTTTGAAAATAACCCACGAAGGCAGCAGGTTTGGTGTCGACTAAAGCCAACTAACTATATTTGTAGTCAGCCTGACCATCCACTGGTATATCTGCATAATGGTCATTGGTATTTTGTGATAAGAACATTTTCAATTTTAGATAAGGCTTTACAAAACACAAGAAAAATTATGTTTTATGTAAATAAGTGCAAGACATTACTTATCCGCCCGACAAAAGTAGCAATATTCTCTGGACTTGCATAGTCTCGCACAAGGATAAAGTCCGTTGCAGACGATGTGCATTTAGGTTGCACAAGTATTTAACATTAGTACTTACACCAGTATTCATACGCTGTGCCATTCGCGAGGCGCATTATATGTATAGTCCAAGTTCATAGCAGACACTTATGGACTAGTGATTGGTTGTACAAACATAGTTATAATAAACTGGCGCCAGTACGGTGCGCGATGATCAAACATCGCTCAATGGCTGCTCACACGAGTAGTGCGGGGCCGCGGGTTTTCGGAAGGTGTAGCTACGAGCAAATGGGGTTCAACTCAAGCAAGGTTGTAACTTGTACTCCCGCGAGGGCCAAAGCGAGTAATACCAAGATACTTGCGCTGACACTCGCACTAAGCAAAAAGTAATACATGATGACATTTTTAAACAGTGGTATTACTCGCGACAGTTACGAGCTACTGTGCACCGTCTACAATCAACTGAAACAACCAATCTCCGTAAATTTCTTAAGGAATGTTTTAATGGCAAGAACTTCATCTTGAACCGAGAAATAAAAGTTTAACTCTAGACACGGAAGGCCCACAAAAAATTAATTAATTGAAAAATGTAAAGTACCTAAAAATATAATTCAAACTATTAATAAGGAATTCAAGAAAATATCATTTACATATTATGTTAATTGACAGTTACATTTACAGGCGTAACAGAACATTTCAAATTAACATTAAAACAGTAAAAAGGCAGTTTGATTGCTGAAAGCAATCTCTTCCAGGCTACCTGTGAATGGATTCCAGAAACAAAATCCAGAATAGTATGGGGTAACAACAACATTATATTATGTAACAACAAATTTAATTAACAAATAAAACAAAATATAACATTTAAGATAAATCATTTATACTAAAAACTAGACAATATTCTATCCTTATGAATATAACATAAATATAAAATACGTTACACAAAAGCTTATATAATTTAAAAACATTATTAACTTACCGCCTTTTTCATTTTTTAGCATTCCAAAAGTCCCGCCAGTGTAAATAGTAAGCACTCGTTTCGTTACAACCATTTTCGCTTCTATCAAATGATCTACTGACACTAACCTATGTAGTGACATAACAGAACTGATAAAATGTTTCATCATCATATAATTATTTACATATAATGAAAAACAAATGTTGTTTTAAAAGTTACTGGCTGCTATTTTAGCAACTGAGGTATTTCATTACATATGTTATAGGCAGTGTATAGAATGCCTGAAGCTAGCCGGCAAAGTATTAAATCCATCTCCCGACGATGCTCGGCTAGATTATGTTATTAATAATAATAATATAAAGTTAAAGAGATTTTTTTTGTTTGAACACGTTACTCTTTGGATCTACCAGTTAGATATAAGGAGCAAAGCAGTATTAAAATATGAACGTTAAACAATATTGAAAGTTAGTAATATTTAGCATTTAATTATCACAATTTCACCTAAACGTTTGATGATGGGGACAAACCTGCAAGGGATACTCAAATTCAGCAGCCAGAACCATCGGTAACAGATTAGCAACTTGAGTGTTAGCTAGGCAGGCAAGCATTGGAAAATGCCATACCACCATGGTATGGGTTCATCACGATTTTTTTCATTACCGAAAAGTCAAGCTCATCGTAGGATTCAAACTCTCGTTCTTCGAAGCGGCCACAACAGAGCGCGTAGTAATGATAGGGTTTTAATCATTTCGTTTATTCAGTACTTCAGTAATAGATATTTATACAGTTTCGCTATCTCTAAATAATGCGTAACACTTACCTTCCTTACTTAAATTGTGTCAGTTTGCAAGTAATAAAATTTCACTTCCACAATTGAAAAATAGTTTTCAATAAAGCATTCTATCTTTGTCAACGGTTCTTTTATAACATATTCGCATCACGATTCCTACAAGGTCACTGTCAAAATTATCAGTAGTTATTACGCTCTACGTTTATGTACCGTGCGCAGTTTTATTTAGTCATTTTCGTGTGCAAAGATTTAAGTGTTCTTCATTTTTACTTTTTAACTGATTCGTAAATGTTGTAACAATTTTTATAACACCTAGTAGGGAATGTGTAGTGCTGGTACATGCAGCTGAACGTCTGCTTCTTGGTAGTTACCGTTATTTTTTGGTAAAACTACGCTTACAATTAGAAGTGCTTATTAGGTTAAATGAATGCAGGCCGGCAATGACAACGGCGTCCGTCAACGGATAACGATCTCGCGGTAGTATCCGTTGTGTTAGGATTGTACTGCGTTTACCATCAAGGGTAGCACCGTCAATTTGCCGAGCTACTATAAAAAAGTCTCTTTACAGTACAGCAATAAAGAAGCTGTCGAACCAGTAAGGCCGCGGCAGGTTACAGTGCTACACCGACCGTCAGTTTCTAACATTCAGTGCTTTGCTGAACAACAAACTTACCGGACTGGTACAGTCGGTACACAAAATGGACACGTTTTGCAATTTTGCAGTTGTGCAATTTTAAGGGGTTTAATAAAAGACGGTTGTTCCATATCCACAATCTTTATTTACTTGGTAATCATTAAACACTGCGATTTATTATGTATTCAAAAGAGGTATATAATGTATTAAAAATAGAACAAAAAAAAAAACAATATCTGCCTAGAGTATTTACAAGGGCTTTAATTTAAGTTTATTTAAATAATTCATTTTTAATTAAATCAATTGCACATTATGGCTATTTTTTTAAATGAAAAATACTACAACTGTAATATAACTTTAATATGATTTTGAACATTATACATAGTATCGACCAAATAGAATAAATACCGACATTAACAAACTACTATTTAATACAATTACAGTTGAAGAGTCTGGTAAATCTGCTTCCTCTGGCACAGCAGTTGAAGAGTCTGGTGTATCAGGTTCCTCTGATACAGGTGGCGTTGCTTCTTCTCCATCAGTAGCAAACACTCTTCCCCAAATAGCAAAAGTGTAAAGGTCCACACTTGTATTATTTAATATGAACGTGTGTACAGTAACGTTACTTGATATGGAAGTACTGTAGGTATAATCACTAGGTTCTAAAGGCATTATAGATGTTTTTGATGAGACAGGGTATACAACAAAGCCATCAGCTCCCAATTCCGGATCTGTAACTGGTGTTGGCATTGTGCCTGTAATACTGAGCTCTTCAAATATTGCAGTCCGGTTTGCAGCGAACTGTGTAAATCTGAAAAATCGGCAATTTAAATGAATGGTTTTAGTTATCATTATTTTTAAATTGATATATATGACTTAATAATGAATATATGTAAATACTGATATAATAGCTGACAGATAGAGAACAGTGGAAAAGAAAAACTTGTGCCAACCCCTACTTACGTGAAATAACGGCAAGAAGAAAAGGTATGACTTAATTGGAAAAACTACTAAATCATTATAGCGTAGCCAAAGTATCTTTCTTATTAAATAAATCAAATTTTGTGGCATTTTAAATGAAACTGCTACACAAGGTAGATATATAAGCAAATAAATCATTCTAGTTTTAAACGCAAATATTCAAAATGGGTGAATGAGAATGAGAACTATTAAAATTTGTTGTTACCTTCGTCCACATGTGTCTAACGTGTCACCAGTACAAGCAATCACGGAACAAACACGATTTCCACCAGTAGCAACACCCGAGAACGAGCGCACTCCACTAAACACTGCCGCTCTATATCTATAATACTGGAAGTACAATTTTACGTCATAAAATATGCTTAATAAACATCTCTATTCCACGGTCTGGATTTTATAGAATTTTTTCATTTAATAGAATAAGTATTTATTTTATAAACAGAATATTATGTATGCTGTTAAATTAGATTATTTTATATTTTTATAAATCTAGTGGACACCTATAATAAGTTCCAAATTTGCATATCTGAATTAGATTTACTATAATTATTAAAATAACGTGTAATATGTTCACTGCTTATGTAACTTTTAATATATAAACAAATAAATGTTACATTAGCGAATCAGTTTACTTTAGACAATTGACAACATTCAAGATTAGATAATATTTACACAACAACAATGGTAGAAAATTTTGTTATAGACATAATGCACCTAATAGTACTTATTACTAGGTAGGCGATAAGTTTTTCCTACTTCTAACGGGATCGGGACCGTTCGATACGATATATTCATTTTTGCAAGCCGGCATTTCATTAGCGACCGCCAATAGATTTCGAACTCTCAGTGGTAGCCGTTGTGTTTAGATTGTACTGTGCTTACAACCAGGGATAGTACCGTCAATTTGCCGAGCTACTATTAAAAAAAACGGAATAAGGTAGTAACGAGGAAATTAGCTTTTTAACTTGTCCCACCTATTCTAATTTATTTTTCATTCTGATTCATTACAATCCCCTTTCTACATTAAGTTTGCACATTAACTAAGCCCAAAACTCATCAGTTTTCCACTCTGACTGCAAACTGTTTTCTGCAATTGTTTCCAATTCTTTTTGTAATTGTACCAACTGTTGTATTATTTATATTACCTATTTAATTAAGTACACATACAGAATTAAAATTGACAAAGAAAAAATTTTTAAATCATAACTCTCCTTTTCGTTTCTCCGTAGTCGGGTAATTAATACAAAGATTGAACAATAGCTTCATTAAATAAAAACGATTTACTTTTAAATGGGTTTTCTAATTTTAACGACGAACTTCAAATTAATTACACTATTTGAACAAGTTACAATTATTCTTTCAATTTGAGTAACAAACCATAAAATGTTACAATATACACAAAAAGTGGAATAAAAAAATTAAGAAGAAGATTTTGATCGATACAAATAATTAATAATTTATTGAAATGAATCAATAAAAATTAATTTGTTAAATATCTCGTTTGCACATTACGCGTTTATTTCTTCCGTGGTTACAAAAACTTTTCACGCCACTTTACTATAAATAATAAAAAAAATTATATTGAATTCACGTCGAAATATAATATTTTAGAATTCATTTTCGTGATCATGAGCTAAAGAACTCAATTTTTCTCTTTGACCATCTGTAGCACCGTCATTTCCATAAATAACATTTAAAATGTCCACAAATTGTTGTTTGTCTTGCTCTGTTATATGCTTGTTATGATCCACGTCTCTTGAAAAAATTCTTCCCCAAATACTGAATGATACTAAATCTTTTTGTGGTTTATTTAGTTTTAAAATCAAGAGTGTACGACTTTCGTTTTCCAAATCAACTTCATTTTGGGTTTCAACGCCATAGTGAGAATTGAGGACTTCGTTATGGATTTTATCAATAAATGTATAATTCTGCGGACCTAAGGGAAATTTGTGATCTCTGACCGACAGTGGGAAGTACACAATATTATCACAGCCAAGCGTTGTATTATATTGAATGCGATACGTGGTCATTTCTATTTCTAGATCTTGAATTTCGTTGTTTACTGTTTTGCCTTCAAATCTGTAAAAGTTAAGTGTAGATAAATTAGCTATTTTGTCACGTTATTATAACTCTCAAAATAGTCTGTAAATTTCACTTTTCCACCAATTGTCATTTTTAATTATTAAGAATTGTAATCCAGCAAAGTGGGTTCCCGCAACCCCAAAAAATCCAGCATCATTTTCATGCTTTCGGAAACCCGCACTGCTTGTTGAATCCGCAAAATCGTGGATTTGTAGACAAATCCAGTTTTTGCCGCAAATATCGGACTTCAATGGTAGTATCGTAAAATATAGAATATATACGAGGGTTTAGTACCTTTCGTGAAAATTTCCTGCGGGATTGGAATCACTGGGATTATAATCCCTATTCTTTAAAGGACTCATGTAAATATAATAATATCATTTCTGATATACATATCATGTATGGCATTTTGAATATAGGTACAACTTAACAATGTAGGCTTAATCCCAGTTCATGATTAAATAGAAAAAATAAATAAACCATTACAAATTTACCTGTAACCACATGATTTGAACTCATTAGTCTTGCAAGCGACAACGGTGCAAGATGCTATGCCAATTTCACGACGCGCGTATGTATTGGTTTCGTCGTGTACAATCGCTCTGTAATGAGGAAACTGAAAGACAAGATGCATTTATTATATTTTCATACCTGTGATACATATCTGTCAAGGTTTAACTACCATACCATTCTTAACATTTAAGTTGTTTGTAAGGGCGAATTGTATGATAATTTCATAGGGAAAATTAACCTTCTCAGAATTCAAAATCGATTTAAACTACACATGTCTGGAGAAGGGAATTTATATAAATCCATTATTCCGTCTAATATTTCCTATTTAAACGAAATTCTTTGATTCTAGTTTTCTCTACAAATTATTTTGTATTGCTTGATGCATCCCGTAAGAACACAAGTTTGGCGATACTGCTATACGTCATATATCAACAGTCTATCTCAATTATACATTGAACTATTCCATTCCTTAGAACCACATTCAAGATTGATTTGCTTAACATTCAGTGAGTCATACACCTAGCGAATAGTTAAAAAGTTATCTCTCTCCGTTAAAATCAGTTCATAGTGACACAGCCCGCTTTGCAATATCACCGACTAGTATTGTCAATCATTATATTATCGCTAACTACGACTAAAGTAAACAAAACCATATAAGAAGATCCCTCTACAAGCAACTTAGATGAGCATGCAAGTAAAATAGTTATCAAGCAAGCAATCAGGCGTTAATAAGAAATAGAAGCAATACTGCCAACTTATACTGTTAAATATATGGAACCAACATTACTTACCTTGTATTACCTTACCAATGAAAGATGAAATAATTGCACTTACAGGCAAAATTTTAAATCATGTACATGCAACGACTTTGCTATTCTTACATGTTTAAATGACAACAAATCCAAATAAATCTACATAATTTTTTGAAATGTTTTAACAGTATTATTATTAATGCATTGTAACATAAATTAATGTATTTAATTATAGTTATTTGTGTTAGTCGTGCAAAGTACAAAAGCTGGCGGCTATCGTGGCAGTCAAGAAGTAAATAAATATTTAATAGTTTAGTCAAATATATCAGGTTAATTATAGAAAGTCCTGGTTTAAACATTAACGCCCTTTTTGATAAAAATTAAAGAAATTTGAAGATCTGTTATAAAAAAAGGATACTTTATTCGAAGTTAAAATTATTTTTATTTGTATGGCATTAGTGTTTAATAATATCTCAAAACGTTCATAAATAGACTCACCGTGTCTCCTTCGGCTTGGTTGAGTCTAACTTTGAAATGACAGCTGACATCTCTATCCACTAGTGTGAACTCTTGGAACCCTTGTACCAAAGGCTTGCTGATGTGAGATACCAAAGACGGGTCCGTTATTAGCCTGAGACCGTCATGATCTGATGGGTTATCATAGATTGGACCTGGATATGATTCACCAGATAGCTGAAAGTAATTACGTAGTTTTTTTTTATATATTCAATTATCCTTGAAACCATATTGTAAGATTTGAATGAAATAACAAGTTATTATACTGGCAACACTGCGGGAACTCAATCTCTTTTGGAGTTTTTAGCGGGATCTCGAAATACGTTAATTTGCGTAAACTTGCATTAATTTACCATATAATATGTAATATTGGGTGTCATTTTGCGTAATATAGTTTTTTTATGCACAAGTGAACAGGATTGCAAATAATAACACGGAATAAGAATACTGAAATCTCACAAAAACTCCATTTAGTGGCCACACAACACCGAAGATTTAAAAAAAAGTACGAAGATAATCCTAAAGGAAGCGTTTCCATTGCGAGCGTTTTCAATAAACATATAACCATTTTCAACACCAATAGTTATCTCTGCACATACTTATATGTCTGATTACACTTAATTACGTATTATTTAAATTAGAATTTCAAATAATAAATTACCTCTCCAGGTACTTTAGGTACTCTTGAGACAAGTAGCCGTGTAGTTGGAACTCCTGGCATGATGCTGATCAGAGCACCAGCCTTACCGGAATATATTCCTGACCCTATGAGTACATATAAAGAAATAAAGCAACTACGATAAGGTTTGAAATTACCAAGTTTTATATTTAAGAATACCTATACATTAACGACCAGGGTAGCATAGACAGTCACAAAGTTGGTTGAGATTATGATTAAGTAGAGTTCACCAAACGATCTAAAAACTCTTCAATTTATAAGCAGCGGTGAACTTAAGAAGGTGATGGGGTGACTTTGAGATCTGGGAGTCCTTCTCAGGACCAGAGCATTTTAATTCAAATTCCAAAAAGAGGTAAGTTTTCTTTAAAAACTAGGTCACCCACCAGGGATTTCCAGCCATATTTTTCATTCTTGTTATATTTTATTTTAAAATTTGTAAGTTGTGGAGGAAAGTCAGGCGTATATTTGGCAACACTGCCGGATGATTGATTTAGTTACGCCCCTCTGGTTATTGGTCTATGGTTACGCCGACCGCCGCGCCACCCTGGATCTCCGGAACGACTAAATCTCGAGTGACGTCAAGTGGAGGAGATTTTTTGGAACTATGAATACCGATTTCCTTGAATGAGGTTGAGTGGAGTCGAGGAAGTTTCGAGGAAACGACTTAGAATATGGGTGTAATCCGCCACTGTTTTTATATGCACTTATACAATGTTAATAATTGAAAGTATTTCTTTAGTTATTTTTCATTAGTGTTATAGGTGTATTAGATAGCTTCAATAACAAAATGACTGGATTTGGAAGATACCTAGAGCAGGCACTAAAATGAAATGATAGATGTTGAGATGTAAAAAAATGCAATATTTTTTAGAAACGAAAGCACTAAGTTGGGTTGGCTAAGTGCATAATTATATCTGTGTGTACAATGTTCACTTTAACAAGTTTGCTTAAAACAAGAGAACCAAGTGCTTCGCGAATCGCAGCTATTATTATCTATGTTCTATAGAATACTTACCAGCTGAACCCACTGCAACGTTATTGGCTCCAGAAGCAATAAAATTAACGTTCAATTTATATGCATAAGCTTCTTGGATTTGCACAGCTGAAATAATAATTAATAGTACGTATTTATACTTAGTTAAACAACATTTACTTACTACGTTACAAACGTTAAGTATTTTAACTATTTGAAGCAATAACGGCTCAGTGGTAGCTTGTCCGGACACCGAGTCAATCGACGTAGGTTCAATTCGTACAATAAGTTCAGGTTTCGGTGAAGGAAACATCGAGATACAACATACAAGCATGGTGTTAAGGCACTCTGTAATGCCAGCCTGGGTAGCTACCACCCTCAAGTTGAAGATCTGTCGCCAAGTACCTATAGGCCTGTCCCATTAGCTACACTTGACAGACAGTTTATCTAGGCTTAGAATGACCGATAAAACATATAATATTAGGTCATAAAGGTCATAATGATATTAAATGCCTTACCAGTAAGGTAGGGTAATTCGGAAAACCACATGGTAGTAAAAATGACGTCCTTGACTCCCATTTTCTGGACAACTTGAACGGCAGGTACTTGGAACATAAGATCGAAGCAGATAAAGTGACCGAAAGTAACTCCGAAGTCTGTATTAAAATATCCTAAATCCGGCCGCAAAGCCGGAGTGTGTGTGTACTCGCCAAATAAATTGATTTTCCGATACCTATAAATATAAGGTAATGTAAAAATATAGAAAGATAGAAAAGATATAAAAAACGTTGATTGCTCGTACAAATACTACAATAAACTAATAATAAATCAAGAATAATAAACATCACAATAACTGCTAGAAATGCCCAGCAACAGATTTATAATCAGCTATATGAGGCTAATGGTTCGAAAGATTTTGCCGGGACTTTCACTGGCAGATAGCTGATGTTATAAGGAGTAACGTAGGCTACTTTTATTATAGAAAAATAATTAGTGTTCCGCACAAATAAAACTAAATTTGGAAAAACCACGTTGGAAGTTTAAATGGCTTGCGCTGAGTAAAACATAAGAGATTATATATGTCTAAATTAATGTAGTAGTTACATAATAATTGTAGATCTAAAAAAGACATACAAAAAGGTAAGCGAGAGTATATATTTTTCCTTTCTTTTTTAGAACTGACTATACTGTTTGCCTTAGAGGCCCTGAAGCCGCTGCGGCCTTTACAGCTTCACCGAACTTACTTTTTTTACCTTCTAAGGTTTACCCACTATAAGTATTTTTGTCTTTAAATTTACCGGGAGTGGGGATAACACGATTCGCATGTCTGCGCGATCGACAACATGGAGTTTTAAGATTTCTTTGGCCGTTCTGCGAATCGATGTGCGACATCGCTTTATCTTTTTTTAGGAATTCATACAATAAGGTGTTTATTAATTGAAGAGTATTCTAAATATTTGTTTAGTGTTCCAAATATTGATACCCGATCGTGTTTCTTGCCGGTTCATCTCAAGGAATGGGCTATTTTCCAAACGGTTGGTAGTGTTTTAATGTTCATAAAAGCATCTTTAAGTACTACATTTAATCAAGTATTTTTAAAGTGAAAACTTGTTTAGTACCTACTATAGTTCAAAAAAATAATATAGTAGGTGAAACTACTACATTTTTATTGGATAATTAGAAATTAGGCACAATTATTATTTTTTTATCCTCCGGGATGAAAAGTTCACTTTTAGTCCCTGTCACGCGGGAGAAAAGTACTCGATTCTCTCCCGGTGAGATGGCAAATGTGCGCATGCACGTACTTTACTTTATCTCCTGGTAACCTAGCAACTGCGTGTTTATATATAAAATATATATACTTTTATATAAACTTTTCATCCCGGAGGAGAAAAAAATTATAAACGCACCTAGGGAGAAAAGTAGGACTATTATTCCAAAATGTTTTTGAGTAAAATGAAACGCAGGCCGCAGCCTTTATTTCCACAGAGTACATTTGTTTATACATTATGAACGAGACATTGTATGTCACTGGCTATTTAATAATTTGTCATTCATCATTAGCAGTAAAAAATATTAATAAAAAAAATTAAATAAGTATTTATTTGAAATCTACAATTTGTTTTCAGGTATTAACACTATATTTGATGTATAAAAAATGTGAGAACCCCACGAGTGCTACACCTCGTGTATGATGATTAGTCAGACACAGTTGTCATGTCCTGCTACCCAACAACTGGGTATATAAACCTGGGTCCTACAGACTGTGGTATTATTGTAATAAATCTATTGCGGCATTGTACCTGTCTATAACGGTTCCATTTCTGTCGAATACAACATTAGTGTTGAATATGTATTCTTTCAGTTCTGGACAGTATTCCCCTGTATCGTTGCGTGTGCAATCCATCAACTCTCTCGTGTTTATTACAACGTAAATTTGGTTGTCTCTCGCCGCGGCAGACATCGAAACCAGCAACTGTTGGATTGAAACCAGCATATTTAGGTTAGATTTTTTATACAACAAAGGCGGCAAACAAGCCTACGATCCGCCTGATGGTATGCGGGCATATCATAACCCAACTCAACCCAAGAACTCTGAAAACTCTACTCACCGCAGGAACATAACACAAGGTTTATGTAACTGCAATCTTCTCTAGGGTGTATTCCACCAGTCGGACTTCCCCATTTCGACAAAAATCTCCAACAAAAATTTCTGAGCCATAGCCTCTCTTAGATATCTTGAAATTAACTTTTCATAAACTAAATACCAGTTATAAAAGGCTTCGAATTATATAAATATATTTAATGTAGATTTTTAATCATAATATAGGGCTGAACTCAAAGAAGGATGTAGGCTATATATTATTAAGTTTTACGGGGTAAGCCGTGGTAACAAAAATAAGATAAAAAAAATTTTTAAGACAGTCCAGTTTTTATATCCTAGAAAACGCTTAGTTCCCGTGGAACATAAAAAGCATTTTTATGTGTACGATGTCACCAGCTAGGTAGTTTAATATTGCTAATAAATGTTTCTTTGTTTATTTGCACCCTATGAGTTCCTAAACCGATTGCGATGAAAATTTAATGAGTTGTTGTGCGCACACTCGTCATGGTTTCTGTATTAGTACAACTAGTTTACAACAGATGGCGTGTAACTCGTTTCATTTTCAAGGCAACGGGGACGGCGTCGTGGTTAAAAGCTAGTTGTATAGTTTAATAGTCAGCATATTCTGTTCTCAGTCCTCCGACTTTTCTTATACATAAATGTTCCAGTCGTAATTTATATGGTGTCTGTGTCTATTGAGAATATTGATTAAGTTAGGTACTTTTATAGAAAGCACGTCTTCGCTTGGGATAGTACAACCGCAATTTGTCCCGTATACATTTTACCAACTTTAAAAATAAATAAAATTAAAGCGTCTCTTTATTATGTCAAAATAACAGGTTTTTACCACAAGGCTTTTTACTAAATTTATATGAAAGAATATCCGTTATTTAGAACAAAAAAAGCAATTTTTGAAATGTTTGTCAATCTGTTTTTGTCTGTTTGTTTCGGCTAATCTCCGAAACGGTTGAACCGATTTTGAGGGGACTTTCATTGGAAGATAACTGATATTTTAAGAAGTACTAAGGTGTTTTTTTTATTTTAGAAAAAGATATTACAAATCCGCACAATTAAAATAATAGGCCTTTTTATCATTAAAATATCCAGTGGAAGCAGGGTCTCCACAATACTGAAGGCATTCTGTAGTCCACGCGATCATAACCAAACAGTGATGTTTGGTCATGAACAAATAACTAGCCTTAATCTACTCTTACGTAGTCTAAAAAAACAACTAACTTACATTATCGTATAACTCTGGATGTAGGGCTGGTATCGGATACTGTTGCAGTAGACCGAACATTGGTACCGGGAAACTGGTTGTCCCGTTTGTTAGGGTCAATTCAGGGAAAACGACGATGTCAGCATTCTACAAAGTAAAATCACGATGTCACGATAAAACATACTTTATTCAATTTAGACCCTAACCCAGTGAACGCACGACCTATATTTGACATCACCCACACATCATTTGTGTAAAATTAATGTAAATATGACACACATTATGTAAATGTGATGTCAAAATAAGGTAACGTGTTCACTGGGAAGAAGGCAGTTACGAACGTTAAAACACTACTACCGGTTTGGAAATCATCTCAGTCATCGACAAGAGCCGACAAGAAACTCGATCGGGTTTATCAATCAATATTTTATTTTATTTACCGTGTTAATAATGTTAACAGTTATGTAATTATTACATTATTTTAGTGGATTTACAAAGAGAGTTTCACTTCCGGACATGACTAACTGGTCCATTAGGTGGGCATGCGACCACGGCTATCCTCTGAACATCACTATATCCATGTGTTATACTTAAATATATAAGTTATTTACTTATTAAATGATCAGTAATTGAACGGTTAGTAGATAAGAATTTCGGACAATAATATTTTCTTGTTTCTTACTTTTTAGAGAGCGATATTCCGTAGTCGGGGTATAGTTTTGAAACTTTTTTTTTAATTTAAGTTATTTTGGGGTTTTGTTTTAGCGAGAAAGTTTGTGGCAATGTTCATTGGCTTAGCCAGGATTTTAGTCAGGGGCTGGGGGTAGGCAAAGGAAAGCTAATTTAATTATTTGGAATCGTTTAGTACGTGAAAGAACAGAGAAAGCGGAACGTCCACCGTCTAACCTCTGGCCGGAGTGTTAAAAAGTCAAATAGGTGATTTCAACATTTAGTACCTATAATTTGGCGCGCTTAGCGGCACTGGTGGGAAACAGAGAAGGCAGAGAGGACAGCTTCCAAAGAACTGGAGTTATAAATTTTTATTATAACCTAAGCAAACATCAGAGACATTTTTTTATAAATTATATTATAGATATTTATCGAGGTAATGCAAGCAAAGCCGCAGGCATCAGCTGTAAAATGTGCTAATTAAACCCTTTCATTTGATATCCAACAAGGTACAATTCAGAAATATTTTTAAAAGAATGCAGGGCTTCATATTGTTTAGAGTGCATCATATTGGTTTCAGTGTGAAATGATATATACTATAACCAGCGGACAATCAAGACGCTTCTGACGATATCTCATTTATTAAATTATGTTACGTAGATTAGAAGAAAATCGCGTACAGATGAACATACATACACACATAACGGTGAAAATCATAACCCTTCGTTTCGCTTCGCCGTAGTCGGGTAAAAAAGAAATTAAGATGTTGCAATCAATCGGATTTCTTGTCGGTTCTTCTCGATGGCTGGGGTGTTTTCCAAACCGGTGGTAGTGTTTTGACATGCATAAATACGTTCTTAGAGCCTAAATTTAATAATAAATATTTTGATTTTGAATTTTCATTATGTTAGGTCAAACTTCCTTACAATTAAAATACTGATCTTACTGTCTCTAATTTAATTTAATTTTTTCGTTTAGGTTATTTTTTTTTGTATTCAAAAATGTTAATCTAATTAATTGATTCTATTCAACGAATTTTAAAAGCTTAAATTGTACAATTGATCTGTTTTCACTTGAATTTGCCCCTTTCTTATTACGTTCCTCTAAATATGTCTATGAGTATAGTTTGACCCTACCCGTGATAAACAAATAAGTCGAATTATCAATACCATTTTTGTAAACACTTACTTGTTTTGCAGCTTCTTCGATATGACTTATGTAATTCAGGCGATTTTGTTCGACGTCGCTTCTTGATACTTGATACTCGACCACTGCGGCCACATAGTGACTATCTTGCGGGGTTGACCTCTGAAAACAATTGAATAATACTAACTGATAATTCTGAAGTAATGATGGTTCCAGGCTCTGTGGTAGCGTGTACGGACATCGCATCGATCGACGTCAACTCGAATCCCTGCACCCAGTGAACACAATTATGTCAATGTAACATCTGAATGAAATCAAGCTATATCATGCGTTAAGTAAAAAAATACTCAATAAAAAGTTAGAAACGACTCATTATTTCGCACTTGTTTATGTAATATGCTGATGTAACAAGTATGATATACCTCTGACGTAGATTTCACATCGTTTAATATATTAATGGTGTGGGAAATGACAACTCTGATATTTTATAATTTTGATAAAAATATTGGCGGTAAAGGGTCGATTACGTCAATATATTTTATATCAACTCAACTTTCAAGTTACTGCTGAAAAAGATGCTGAAGTAACAATGACCAAGATTCGCACTTGCATAATAGAATAACTCCATAGTCATTCTAGTGTGAAAATAATTCCCAGTCAACGTTGGGTGTAGGTACTTCGGAAGTTGAACGAATACATTCGTATTCGTTTTAGCCGTAGGAGTGAGGCGTATTTATCGGAACAGATAAAAAAACCGGTATTTCTGAGTAACAACAGCACGGAACTGTTACCTCTAAAACAGGCTGTTATTATTTATCTGTTCTGTTAGTGTTACTGTTTCAGTTTGGAATATGCTTTTCTGTATTATAAAGATGTTTATTATTAACGACTTATATATTCATTAATGGATAGATTGATTGATTGATGGATTGATTGATGGACTGAATAATAGATTGATTGATTGATTAATTGATTGATGGATTGATAGTTGGATTGCTTGATGGATTTATTGGTGGATGGATTAATGGATTGATTGATGGATTGATTGATGGATTGATTGATAGAATGATTGAGTAATGGATTGAGTGGGTTGATGGATTGATTGATAGATTGAATGATGAATAGATTGATGGATTTATTGATTGATGGATTTTGTCTGTTTGTATGTCCGAACATAACTCAAAAACGGCTTGACAGATTCTTATCATTTTTTGTACACGGGTTGCCTATAGCATCGGAGTAAGAAATTTCAATATCACTTAAAAACTGCAACAAAAAAAAAATTCGTTAATTCTAGAAAGATTTTGATGTGATTTTGTACACGGGAATTAGTCATTCCATTAATGATAAATTACAACAATTTTCAATAACACTTTTAGAAATCGTAAAAAAACAAGAATATTTTTTTTATTTGAAAGAAAGAAAGAGAAGACATTTATTTTTTACACACACAAAATAAAAAAAATTACAAAATAAAAAATAATAAAAAATTGTAGAAAAAAAACTTAATAATTAATGAATAATAATAATAATAATTGTAACATAAAATAATAAAGAAATAAATATCAGGCTTAACGTAATTGCTCCAAAAGAAGATAAGCTTTAAACTTGGAATTGAAGGTGAAAAGGGACGTGACATTTTGAATTGGCGAGGGTAGATTATTCCAACATTTTGTAGCCTGTAATCTAAAGCTGCCACGAAAGGCAGACGTTCTATGTCTGGGAACACTTAAACGGCATAGAGAAGCAGGAGTTCTTAAATCCCCCTGTTTCAACAATTGTTACCCGATTTTGATGAAATTTTGTAAACGGGAAGTCTAAGTATTTACATAATTAATGGGCTATAAGAATTGTCAATATTACTTCTAGAAATAAAAAAACGAAGTTCAAAAAGTTAATTTTTATCAATTTTCAACAAATTATGATCAAATTTTATAGACGAGAAGCATACATCATACTATAAGCGGAAGGCTATATGGATCGTTAATAATGCATTAGAAATTTTCAACCGATTTTAATGAAAACTGTACTCGGGAAATGCATGCCACTCCTCACTTGATAGGGCAGGCATATTGAATTGTCAACAATACGAGTAAAAATAAAATTACGGGATAACAACTGCGTAGTAACAAAAGCTTGCGGAGCCGCGAGCACACCGTTAGTTTAATATATATCTCTACTGGTACTATGGGTGTGAAAGATCACGTTTTTTGTGTCAATGAATGTTAATGAAAACACAAAAATTTCATTTAAAATACAATATAATCTAATAGTTAAAATAATACATATATATTATATTTAAATAAGATCATAAAAACAATATCACGACCATTAAACAAATAAAGGCATTGAAAACGTTAAGTTAACTTTTCATCATCATCATTTCAGCCGCAGGACGTCCACTGCTGAACATAGGCCTCCCCCATAGCTAGCATAGCATAATTAACTTTTACATTATCATAAAAAAGAATAAATTGTATTAATTAACGTAATTGAAAAGGTTGACCAGATACTGTTAATAATTGAATAGTTCATATGAGTATGTATAGGTATTACAATAATATTTCTTTTAAAAAGTAGGTAATATTTTTTAGTGTAAAACCTTACTGTTTTATATGAACAAGACTTTTATCTTCTGTATAATAAATAAAATCGAAGTGTATGTTTGTAATGTCAAATCAACAGCGTTTTACTAAATGCATATGAAAGTATACGGTACCTATAAAAAAAAAATATTACATATTTTTTTGTCGTTGTCTGTCTGTTTGTTCGTTCCGGGTAATCTCCGAAACGGTTGGATCAACTTTAACGGGGTTTTCACTAGCAGATAGCCGATGTTTTAAGAAGTAACTTAAGTCACTTTTTTTTTAGAAAAATAATTATGGTCCGAGGAAAAAGACACATCTTTATATTTAAAATAACCGGTGCGGCGCGTGGGCGACATCCATGGGTGGAAGCAGGGTCACCACAATACCGACAGTGTGTAGTCCACGGAAGCTAAGCCGCGGGCAAGCTAGTTATAATAAAATTTACTATAAAACGTAAAGCTGCTATTTAAATCCATTAAAATAGGGTAGAAAATATCTATACTAATATAATAAAGCGGAAAAGTTTTTTGTTTGTTTGTTTAAACAAGCTAATCTCTGGAACTACCAGTCGGATTCCAAAAATTACTTTTGCATATGATAGCCAGAATCTCGATAAATACTATAGGCTATTTAAAATTAGGCTACAACTCTCAGATAGCCTTAAATATTGTAACGTCAATCGGAAGTCGAGGCCCTCCCGAACTGCTTTGACCACGTTTGCTGGCTTAATCGTTAATGATACGGAAATACAATGTTTTACAATAATATTGGTACTTAGTACATCTAAAAAAAATCAGCGATAGCATATACGTATCCCTTATACATAAGCCACAATTAGGTTTTTTTGTGCTAATGATTTGTTGAAAATTAAAAAGTGTATTGTAAGCATTATTTTTAGACAAGGCATTATCATTCTTACAAACAAAAGTTATTTCATCATAAAGACAATGTTATGAAGTTCAATTTTGCTTTTTAAAGTATACTATTTGGACACAGAAATAACATGAGGGAAGAACAATTTATTATGATAAACGTCATGGGTACTTTGGCGGCGCGGCGCGGCGCGGCGTGGCGTGATGTTACTGTGTTAGTCGGATAAAATTAATACGGCTGAAACCGTGGGACACTGTTAGTAATTTAAATAAGCACATAACACCTTCTAACTGTACACAAATAATTTAAATAGTTATTTATGTATGTTTTTTGTTTCGTGTGCAATAAAGTATATTGTAAAGTAAAAAGTAGGTACTGATGATATTTCACAGCAAGAAATAGGTACCTACCTACGTTTATAGAAAATAATTCTACAACAAAGTAACAATGTAAAATAATATTTAAATTAGCAACTAGATATAGTCCAAAGAGTCAACACTGAATAACAACTTATCAAAGGCCACCCACCAAAGTTTGAATTATAGATTAAGTACCTACTTATTATTATAATGGAAATAAATATATGGTTGAATACTAATTAATAAACAACACAAGCCGTGATTCCACCGTTTATTATTTTACTCGACATAACTCATAAACAACTAAAACTATAGTTAAAATGTGGTAAAAAGCTAGAATATAAAATAAATAAAGACAAAGGAAAATAAAAAAACAACGAACTATTCTAATAAACAAGTTGATTATTTATTCGACTTACTTGAATAGAGATTTGCAATAAGCAGGAAAAATATATTAAATATCGTAGATACGTCATGTTGCAGACAACACAGTTAATTTATCTTTATTAGAAGTATATTATCAGAATGTGCGCATTTGGCAGACGCGTGCTGTCCCGACTCAACCGAGACTTCGAGTGCAAGCTGTTTATATTCATTTATACCGATACGAACATAAGCGTTCGTTCACATTAACACACGAATGATCTTTTTTTCACAGTTCCTGACTTATACCTATATATTATTTTATACTGATTCAGTAAAGTCAGGGATAGTAGAATTACCAGGTTTCAGGGTCTTGTATCATGTACCAGGTAAACATTATGCTGGTATGCAATAATACCAACGTTCAATATCAATCTAAGTCTCTGGTGTTTTGTTTACCGAGGCGCTAAAAAAAGACCACGGTATCATCACTCGGGGCGGAAGCCGGATTAAGGCCCCCAATGTTTGCTGATTTTGTGCAACAATGAGCTAAAAAATGTCCTCCAGGGGTCGGACGAAAGTACTAAGCCAATACCAGATTTGCCTTTTTCATGAGAGTATCAGTTTTTTTTTTAATACTACCTTTTAACGACATCTGTACCAGGATTATTGAGTCATCTCTGAGTGAAGGTAACTGAATAGACTTTATGGTAAATCTATGATAATAATAAAGCTCAGAAGATTGTATTTTATTTGTGTGTTTGAACTTTGGACACGCTAATCTCAAGTCATACTTGTAAAAATATTTTTGCATTTTATAGCCTATTTATTGAAGAAGCTTATTTGGTACATAATTTCACTCTACAACAGTCAGGAGCGGAGCAGTAACCATTAACGACAACCAATCTGGCAATCAGTAGGCAAGTAGTTATCGTATGTATGAAACAGGCATGTTCAATCCAATATTAACACGGGTAAATTATAGTACATTAGTACATTATAAACTTGTAAAGACCAAGATAAACGCATCCATAATGGATGGTCGCTAATAGTGATATTCGAAGCAAAGTATTGACAGGCCTCGTGGCGCAATGGTAGCAAGCCTTACTACGTTGCTGGTTTGATTTCCATCTACGACTAACTTGTGTGTAATGAGCATATAAGTCTATTTTTTCAGTGACACATATCTTATTACCGTATTCGCACGCTCACAAATCCTGAAAAATCACGAATACGTCCAACTAAATCGTTTCTCAATGACGGATGTATGTGTGAACACGCCGTAATGTTATAGAAATAGACGCTTCAATAAAAATTAAATTATATAGTCTACGTTTTTCCAAATAAGTCTTTCTTTTGCGTGCCCAACAAAAATTACTGCTGTGCAAGTCTTAATAAAACTAAAAAAGTTGTTAAGTTTATTCTTCTTCTTCTTGCTAACTTGGCAACCGGTCCTCTTTAATGAAGACCATTACTGCTGTTATCGAGTGAATTATAGTGTCATGTGTTATGACGATTTAGTATCGTAACAAGATGGTTGCTGCAATGTTAGAACTTTCTAGGAAGATTTTGTGGCATCTCAGAATGAATGCTTTCAGCTATATTTATAATCCACTTGACTTATGCACAAAAACCAAACTATATCACGCAAAACGCCACCAATATTACATAATATAGGGTCAAAAACCTAAGTTATTGAATTGAAAATAAAAACCACAACATGTCACTTCAAGATCCCGCCAAAAACTCCGGTAAGTACATTCATTCAATTTCAATGTGGTGAAAATTATTTTTGAAATTATTTTCTTATTATCAGTGATAAAATACGGACTCTGCTCTACTTATTTTTATTTGTTCAAACTTAAATAATACTGATATCGTAGTTATATAGTTATAAATATTTCATCACGCAATATAATCGAGACGCATTATTGTAGCCATAGTATCTGCGTCCTTTTTTAAGTGGAAACAAGGTCCACAACACAGTTTTGTGAAAAAAATCTGTGGTCGGCAAGACATTAATTTAAAGAATACGTTATTTTAGAAATCTATTGTTGTCACGCTGTGCCCGAAAGACCAAAAAGAGCACGAAAGGGACTACATCTCGGAATGATTATACCTATTTAAAATAGACGAAATCATTATTCTCAACCCAATTGTTTTGTCTATCTTAATATTATAAGAAGGGCTTTGGCTATGCCTATGTGTTTTATTTTAATTATGTATTTTGTTTCGTCATATTTCATTGCTGGATGTCTGATGATGGCGCGGCGATATAACTGAGCAATTTTAGTAATTTTAGAAGGCTTTCCCAGTTTTTTACAATAAATCGTTTATGGAAAAACCCAAACCATTTGGTTGGCCCAAATATGGTGGTGGTAGATATAAGTTCTATGGTATAAAAATAATTACTATAGTACCATTATCTAGGGATAAAACAGAGGAGTACCTATAAATGAACTAAGTGCCGTACGCATTTCCAATGATCACTGTCTTCCGAAAATTACATGAGTGTATCTGACTAGCTGTGTCCCATGGTTTCACTCGTGTTTTTATCCGACAAACGTCTCACCGCGCCTCCAACACTGGCGTGTAGCCCATCATAATAATTATTCTTCTTTCCCGCAAGTACAAATTAATTTAATTTTTCATTGTCCAAATAACTTACTATAAAGGGCAAAATTTAACTTTATAAAATTGTCTTTATGATAAATTAACTTTTGTTCGTAGAGATTAATATGCTATACATAAATATAATGCTCATAAATCATAGTAAGGATTTTTTTTTAATTTACATCATTAAACATTACGTCATCACACAGATAAAGCTGTTCGGGAGGGCTTCCACTTCCGACTTACTTAACAAAAGTCAATATTTATGTCTGTATATGACGTGACGTTCTTTCAACAAGAAAATATAAAATGGTAAGAAAATTATATTTGCGACAATGAGTTGGTGTGGACACGCGCCGCGCCATACGCATGAGACAGATCTGGTTTGTGAGACAGATGATGAACCTCAGGGGAGACCCCGTGCGGCCGTACCGATTGAATTGAATATAACTTATAATTATATTTATATTATTACATGGCGGTGAGATATGTCTGACTGTTTGGCAAAGGTCTAAATTATTATTTTATTACTTACTAGCGGCTCGCCCCAGCTTCGCACGAATACAATTTACAAAGTGGTGTATTTTATGTTTAAAAAAGCCCAATTTAGAGTTTATAGCCATATTATTGATAGTTTATAACTTCATAACTATCTCATTAGCCTTGTTGGCCTAGTGGGGTTATTCTATGAAATTCTCAGTAGCAGCTTGGAGTTTAGGTTTGTGTCTGATCAATGACAATAGGATTTATACATGGGACCTAAAATATATCCGGCGAAATGTGGGTGTACACCTTTGCCTAACACTTCGGGTATACAAGCGTGATGGTATGTTATGTAACTTCATAGTTACGAATAGTGCGCTTAGCTCGCGACACGCAAATTCATCAGAGGTGCGGAGTGCCGGCCAACCGACCGCAACCGTTTTGCTGAGAGCGGAGTTTTGTCGCGGGTAATTATGAATTGGCATTTCGTATTCGCATTCATTTTCGATATTAATTCAAATAGAAAACTGTAAAGGACAATTTTAATATTAAATGTCTAAGTTCGTTTAATGCCTAAGTTAACTAACTAATTTATCTGGATAAAGATTAATATAGAATTGGAGAAAATAACTTCGCAAATCACGTAATATTTTTAATTATTATGCTGAAGCTAAAAATGGTTACTGTAAGTCAACCTTAGGAGATAGACATATGCCATCGCGACTTTTGTCTAGGCTTTTTGAAGAACTACAATTACTAAGAATATTAATTTGATGTATCTCATAAAGTCATAAGGTTTATAGCCAGCGTAAGCCATGTAAACGCCCGAAAATCTTTTTGTGATGACTTGATTTCTAGTAATTGAATTTTCTCTACTATACAAAAACTTAATACATATAATGTATTGTATTTATAAATCTTTCGTAAAAAAATCTCTAAATTACAGTGAAAACCGCATTAAAATCTGTTGCGTATTTTAAAAAATTCAAGCGTACATTGGGACAGTGGGAAGCGACTTCATTTTATACTATGTATAGATATAGATTGAAACAATAACTGAACTACGAAACAACAGAAGAATTTGTCATTGTGACGTATACGTAACTATAGTTAGGCTGACCATGCGTCCCGGCTAGTTTAGTAATTTATTCCGGTTTATTTTCCGTGTAACGTAGAGACTCGTGGAGTCAGGTGTGAACCCATTGATTTATACTTTGTGTACAATTTTCAATAATCTTAGATATTTTTTTATCATGTATTCGATGCCTAAATCTTTGTGAAATTTCAATCTCTGATTCCCTCCAAACTTAAACTCTAAATCCGCAGCAAGTGAGACTCCCGCCCCCTTTATTATTATGGTACACCCACGTATAGGTATATTTGGTAAACATTTTAACAAGTACCGCCCACCATTCTAAGACAGATAGAATACTCTTTTCCATGATTTCTGTCTTCGTTTTTATATGTTGTGTATATGGGAATCTTATTAGAATGGCAACATTGGTATTCAAATTATCGTAAGTAACAAATAATATGCATACGGTGTTTCTTCATAAGTAGGTAATTGTAGCACATAACGCAGTTTATAGTTCGCATTAAATTATTAATATAGCCTCCCACGGTCCGTGGTATTGCGGATTATCACGAACGGCCGACGACTACGGTCAGCCACGGACCGCACACCAAGGCTCTTCCAACGGCTTTTGTCATTCCAAAATGTCACGAGCTCGCATCGCACCTTTGTAGTTACCGTCTCATGGCGAAAGCGGCGCGGCGCAGCGATACGGACTTGCAGTGCACTTTCACATACGACACTCTTCCGATGTAATGGTGCGTCGCGTCGCGTCGATGCTTAATAGTGTAGCTCTAGTCATTAGATAGATTCCTATGTAACTAAAAAATACCGTATGTAAAAAAATAGTATTTCCTAGTTACTTCTACATCATTCATAACAATAATTTTTAAGTCTTCAAATTTACATAATATAGAAACACATGATTTGAGTCATAGTTAATATAAATGATAAGTTATCAAGCTTTTAAACGAAAACCATTAATATGATAATGTAAACATCTAATAATATATTTGCTATCAGCATACTAAAAGATAGCACATAATCCCCACTTTTGTTCCTGAACGTTATGACAATTATCTCCAGAATTAGAAATACCACAAAATTAATTAATAGACCGATAAGCCTAACAAAAAATATCCTACGTGTTGATATATTATAAGTGTATATTTTCTTTCTTTAAAGGAAAAATCGCTTTATATTCATTTTATTGTAAAAAATTTTAGAAATCCGTAAAAAAAAAACAAAATCCTTGCAATTAGGTATTTTTGCATCAAATCGTATATATTGTGTATAGATAGTAAACACTAATTTTTGACTGCGGTTTTTTCATCCAAGTGAAATAATTTTAAACCAGCTTTATAAATAACATAATAAATAGTAGTCGCATATGATATCTACTTGCGCGTGCAACACCGTATACTCTACGTTATTATCTTTCCTCTACCTCACGTAGCGAAATGTGCTAAACGTGACGCGTCCTTGGAATTTCACCCTCAATTCTCGTTCAATTATCTAATCACCATCTAAGAAGTTTCATTTCAAAAATAAAAAAATACTGTTTAGGCATGTAGCGGCATGTAGGCGGTTTTTTGAAGTGAAAACTTCTTTAGCATCGTTGTGATTTGAAAGTCGATGAAACGAAAAAGCGAAAGCGACAGTAAAAAGATTGTCACTCATTAATGAATTTTATTACCTCACCAAAAAGGCACTTATGACATTCTGTTACTGATTGATATTATGTCAGGTTACCATGGATATTTCAAATGTGCATTAATTGAAAATGGTATTGTGAATAATGAATGTGAGTACTTGTTACATTTCCATAAACTTTAAATTACTGTGTATTTGATCATTTTCTGAATTAAAGAAAACATATGTAGATGTGAAGGTTTCACTTCTACCAAGTGAGAATTGCACACATTATTCTTTTTATTTAAACATTACGAACTAAACACTTTATTTACATCACATTTAAGTTTAAAATAATAACTTATACGGATATGCGCTCGTCCCGCGTCCCGCGTCCCGAAACTATGTAACGAAAGTATTGATCTGTGTTCGGGACCGGGTATTTTGCTTATACGGGCGCGTAATATAGATTAAGCGTAGAATAAGTTCTATTTATCGATAGAGAATAAGACAAAGAATAGTTAGGTATAAGATACTTGTATATAGGTTTATTGAATAAATAAATATAACGTGAAAACCGAGCCGACCGTAGATAAAATAACATCGACAAGAAGCGTATTTTGCCCGAGCGCAAGCGGCTCTTTTTACGGTAACGTCACAGTCTACCTTATCGATCCTGCGACGTTACCGACCGCCGACCAGTCGGTTGTATAGATATAGACAAGATCGGTCGGCTCGGTTTACGTTTACTAGTGAAAAGGTTTTGTCTCATTTCGAGTGAGCTTGTGCGATATCGCACACCTTAGGACCCTGCATCGAGTACTTGGGATCGGCACGAATAATCGTCACGAGACGGGCATCCGGCACCGCGGCGTCTTTTAGGATTTTCAACAAATCTTATAAGATCAACAAACCCGTCCAAACCGGGTTGACGTCGTGTGACGTGCTGCGTACCCAACAAGTACTAATTACTTAACTTCAGATAAATCACAAGTCTTTGATAGGTTTGTACAAAAATAACTAGTCTCTAAAAATAATCAGCTTTGGTAAAATTTTGCAAAGTTCATCAATATCACATAAGAAACAGCTTACTTTTCGTAAAGCACTAGTGTCTTTTGCATAATCTTTGCTGAGCTAAAGGTTTTGCTTTGATTTTAGCCATGGCTGTGTGTATGTACGTAATGAAATAATCTATATCTAATAATTATTATTCTATTGTACAGCGCAATATAATTTATTTAAACTTTTTTTGAACATATTACACGATGAATGATGTTCCGATAAATGACGTAATATTAAGAAACACGATCAAACCTGTACAACCAAGCGAAAAACTCTACAACTATATTGTGCTTCATTTAATACCATTCAATACTATCCATGCAAATGTATCATTTTTATAAATAAAATATACTTACCAAGAATATTTCCAATCGTTGAATGACGAAATTTGTTGACAAACTGGAATAAATTCATTTATAAACATAATGTGACTATTAATACGTGTAGACTTGTAGAAATCTCAATGATGATTGAAGAGACGCGCGGGGGAAGCTATTCAAAATGCGTTTGGAAAATAGCCCAGCTCTTAAAATAGAACCCCACCCTCGTATGCCCCCCCTCGAAAGGGGTCCCGGCACTACACCGTCGATACCATCGACAAGGCAGAGTGCCTTGCCGCTTGTTTGGAGAGCCAGTGCTCCCTGAACAGCGTCAAAGGAAACACCGACCGAGTCAGAGATATCGAAGCCTGCGTGGGGCAGCTGAATAAGCTCCCGGCATCAGAATCCCTGTCCCCAGTCACTTCTGAGGAGATCTCTGCCATTCTCAAAAGCCTTAAGCTTAGAAAGTCACCAGGTCCCGACGGGATCAGGAACGAAGTACTCAAACTTCTTCCCGATCACCTCATAGCTCTATTGGTCTGCATATTCAATGTAGCCATAGCCAACTGCCATTTTCAGCGTCTGGAAAACGGCCATTGCTATAGATATTCACAAGCCCGGCAAGAGCATGTCGCTTCCCGACAGCTACCGCCCTATCAGTCTTCTAAATACCCTAGGTAAAATCTATGAGCGGATCCTTCTGAACCGTCTCAAATCCGTAATAGAGGAGAAAAACCTCTATCCGCCTGAGCAATTCGGTATTCGTGCTAGACATTCTTGCACGCATCAAGTGCATCGCCTCACGGAGCACATTTTGTTTAACTTTTCCTAGTTATATAAACCCCGTCGTACACTGGCAGTCTTTTTCGACGTAGCCAAGGACTTTGATAAGGTCTGGCACGAAGGATTAGTCTATAAGCTGTACTCCCGTGAAGTCCCCAATAGATTAGTTAAAATCATCCGCGATTACCTCAAAGACCGCACCTTTCGCTACAGAGTGGAAGGTGAACTATCGACACCCCATCCCATACGCTCAGGCGTCCCCCAAGGTTCCATCCTGGCTCCTAGCCTCTTCAATCTTTACGTCAGTGACCTACCGAAACTTCAAGCGAAAGTTGAAGTAGGCTTATACGCTGACGATACAGTCATATACTCCTCTCAAAGGCAAACGAGAAACCTCAAATGTAGAATCCAAAGAGCCGTGACCACTCTCGGGAAGTGGTTTAACGACTGGCGAATAGCCATAAACCCCACGAAGAGCGCAGCGGTGCTCTTCGACCAAACCGCCTCAAAGATACCGAAAAAACACAAGGATCATCCCCTTGAACTCTTCGGTAATCCGATCCCCTGGGTAAAGGAGACCAAATATCTAGGTGTAACCCTAGATAGTAGACTCTCCTTTATACGCCACATCACTCTGGTTAGGAAAAGGGCCGCCTGGACCCTCGACCGATTGCATCCTCTGTTATGTGCAGCAAGCAAAATGTCCACGAGACACAAGCTTACGCTCTACAAGATGTGTATCTGACCAATTATGACATATAGCTGCGTTGTGTTCGCACCTATGTCAAGATATAACTGGAAACGCTTACAAGCCATCCAGAATAGGTTTCTTCACCACCTTACCGGCGCCCCTTGGTATGTTCGTATGGAGGATCTCCATAGAGATATGGACCTTCCATCGATACATGCCTATGTCAAACACCTTTCTCGCTCTTATTTCGACACCGCGTCGAACCACGCGAATCCCCTAATAAAAGCGGCAGCTTCATATGTTCCCGACCCCAACGCCTGCCGGAGGAAACGCCGGCCGCGTAACATATTTACTGACCCGCTCGACCAAACCGAAACAGCTAACGCGTTCTACGCCACCGTCTCTCCAAATAGAGCGTGCCACCGCCCACGCCCGCGTAACCACCGTTCTCTCCGCAGAGGACGGGCGGTTAACTTCGCTCCCGCACACCCGTCACGTCCACCCTCTCTAGCGGCAACCCAAGCCTAGGTCCGTTCCTCGGTGTGAAACCCTTGGGTCAGGCAGCCGCCCGCGCGATACAAAGTGACACTATACGTGCAACACTTAGCTACCCACATACAACATTACATTACACACCACACAGGCACATAGGTTCTGTAAGGGACCTTTTTTTTTCTTTTTTTTGCGCTAGTTAGACTAATGCGCTAGTAGTGTAGAAAAACCATTCCGATAACCATATCTCATAATTTCGCTGAACAATTTTTTTGAAACAACACATGCATATGTTAATGAGAAAATTTTTGTGACAAATTTTTAAATGGTCAAATAACAATGACAGGGGTCGATTTACGAAAAGTAATAAATATTCAGTTTAGACTTAAGTAAATCATTATTACATACGGGCTTAAATCAAACAAAATTCAGCCAAAAATTTTATGTTTTTGTTAAATGAATGAACATGGTCAATTGGTCATGAATATAACGAAGGTGTTGCGGACAGCGAGCGGGGCGAGCGAATAACGATAGTCTAATAGTATAGAATGAACAAATAAATGAAATAATACGTGTTAGGAATAGATATAATAATATGAACTGAATATGTGTATTTTAAAACGATTAGAATAAGAATATAGCTAGTTGTAAGTTTAAATGTATAAATTTCACTAGTTGTAAGGATGAACCATGCCAGACTCGGAACATCTGGCATGGTGACTCATGGTACTGCCGTCCCTTTCCCCCGGTTAGCCTCGCTCTGCGGAGAGCGCGCACACAGGGCGTGCGCGCTCATTGGCTGAGCGACGTCCCGCACGGAATCCATCGCACGACCGGTTGCGAGGCAAAGAGCGAGGTTAAATATAGCGGAGAGGGCGCCAGTACTACGAGTCTGATTCCGATTTCGACCACTGACGTGAATGGACGTGTCCGTTCGCGCTCTCGATCGCTTTCTTAATTTCGCGCTCTGCTTAAACTAGTGTACGAACTTGTTTACTCTGATCCACGGACCCGGTCCTAGGCCTGCCGGTTCAGAGTACACAGTCTAAAGCTAGTTTTTTAAGCTTTTTCATACCGCGTTTTATAGTGGAGACGGTGTTATTGCTGTGTAGCGAGTATCTAGGTACTCGTTGCGCGCATAGCACCGTCTCGCTCGCACATTTCGTGTAGCACTTCGGTGCACATGAAAAACCGTACTTCTCAGTACGATAACAAACGCGCTTTTCAGCGCGAATCTTGTTTCTAAGACGCGCAAATCCACGTTTTAGTGGTCGTTCGTCGGATACCTAGCGGTGTTAACGAAGACGAACGGGGCGTGACCCGAGCGCTCTCCGGTTACCTCCTTCTGAGGTAAACGATAACTCGGACGGGCCTGGGAATTTTAGCCTTTGCCTTTTTGCATAGTTAAGCCCCAGTTGTCTCCTACCCAACCCTTCCTATCCTTACCATCCATCCTTGTGGTTGTTTGGGCGGAGCCACGGCTTATACCGGCCTGCGTCCTCTGCCACAAGACTGCTAGGGACTCCTCTAGGGAAACGTTAGGTCCTTTTCCTGTGCGTCATTACACCGTGACACACAGGTCTCATTGCTCCGGGCTCAGATAGCCCGTTAAACTCATTCGGCGTACCCCCCAACCCTCCAGGCAGGGAGGTGAATAAATTCACTCCCCCGTCCTCCAAACAGCCACCGCGATGGCCGATCCTAAATACGCGGAATTAGAAATTAGACTTAGGCAGCTGGAAGCCGAAAACCAGCGCCTTATTAATTTTATGTTGTTACACATGCCCGAGCTCAGTAATGAGTACATTAGCAGGGCACAGATGGCGGACTCGCTACGTTCGCCATCGACCAATCAGAGCGCGGATGCCGCACACGCCATCCCCTCCACCTCCGCCGCGATCTCACCCGCCGCCGCGTCACCCGGTTTCACGGGACCCGCCTCGGTCCCTGTGACCGAGTACCCCCACCCCTCTAGTCCCGCAAGTGCAAGCCACGCCCCAAACAAATCCCGAGCGAAATCGTAACAGCGATCGTTCACCCCCGGCCCCTATGGCCGCCCCGCTAAACCCGTTGCCCCCGCGGCAACAACTTCCCTGTCCAACTCTTTTTCGGCTCTTCCAGTCGAAACAGACACGGACGCCCCAGTCAGCCCAACCCCCTCCTCGGAAATGGAATTTTCGCTCCACTTCCGAGAACCGGTCATAATCCCGACCGAAGCTGCCGCGGACAAGACGACTTCACGGTTGTCAAATCCCGTAAACGCGCGCCCCGTGACAGCCCCGTTGAGCAAAACGCGGCAAAGACTGCCAAAACGGCTCCGCCGCCCCCGCACCCTCCTCAAATACCGACGAACCGGTCGTCGGTAAAAAGCAAAAACCCCCTCCTATTATTATCCACGACAAAACTGTCTGGACAAATTTGACCAATGAGCTTAAATCGCTCAAAATAGGATACAACAAGGCGCGTAATATCGCGACCGGTATCTCCCTGACGATGAGCACGCCAAACTGCCATCGCAAACTGACCACCCTCCTCCGTAGTAGGAATATACCATAGTACACTTACGCCCTCGAAGAGGAGCGAGTTCAACGGGTTGCGCTTAGACGTATCCCCATCGAAATCGCACCCGAGGAAGTCTTCGCCTCCCTCGAAGACCAAAAATTCCCATCCGAAAGGTATATCGGATGTATAATAAAGACAAACGAGCCCTTCAAATGCTCGTATTAATTCTTGACAAGACGCCTGAGGGCAAAAAAATATTCAACTTAGAAAAAGTATGCGAGCTCTCCGGCATATCCGTAGAGCCTCCATATAAAAATTCGAAGCCCTCCCAATGCCACAACTGTCAGTTGTACGGGCACTCCGCCCGCAACTGCTTTCTACGTCCGAGGTGCGTTAAGTGCCTTGAAGACCACCCAACCAGGGAGTGCACGCGTCAGCGTGACTCTACCACCCCCCCGAGCTGCGTACTATGCAGGGAAGAGGGACATCCCGCGAACTATCGCGGATGCCCCAAGGCCCCGCGCACCACGCACTCCTCGCCGCCCTTGGCAGGCTGCCTCTCAGAGGGCACCCCTCGCCTCAGGGTTCCGGGCACAACCTCTGCTCAATCCAGAGGTGTTTCCGTCCCTCCCTGGCTCCCCCGCACCCCAGGTGCAGTCCAAACCCGTGCGTTCGACTTAGAACGCATGGGCCCCCAACCACAGCCCCTCATGGCTATGGACATCCCCGCGCCCCGCGCTCCATCACCCTGCGCCACCACTATGGATGACCTCATGTTATCGCTCATTCGTGAGCATGAGGTACGCGAGGTCCTCGCATACAAGGCCCACATGGAGCAGTACGGTTTCGTCGAAACCATAGCTGCCTTTCCCCGGCTCGTAGAGACGCTACAGCGTCTCGATCGCGAAGCCGCCAACCTCAGGCCTCTCAATGGCTAGGTTCAAGCCGAGAGGTTTAAACATCTCTTTTTTTAATGCGCGGAACTTATATCCGCAGCGTGATCTCGTCGCGACTTATCTTAAAGATCATAAAATAGACGTTCTCTTAGTACAGGAAACGCTCTTAAAGCGTGGTAAACGCAATCCGAGTATCGCAAACTACAACATTGTTAGAAATGACCGTGACGGCCGAGGGGGCGGCACTCTCATTTACTACAAGCGCTCGTTGTATTGCATGCCGGTAGATCCTCCGATACTTACCAATATGGAAGTATCCGTGTGTAGACTAGGAATGACCGATCATCCGTCCATAACGTGTACCTCTCACCGACGAAAGTACTTCTCAGGTCTGACCTAGAGAAGCTACTCTCGCTCGGCACATCGGTTATTTTCGCAGGTGACCTCAACAGTGGACACACGTCCTTCAACAATTGGAGAGACTCCAGCAATGGGGTTATTCTCGAAGGGTTGTCGGACGAGTTAAACTTTGACGTCATAGCGCCTCCCACTCCCACCCACTTTCAAGATCACTGTACACCGACAGTGTTTGACATAGCCCTCCTGAAAAATATCGCGCTTCAGGTACGACTCATTCGGGTCGTACACGAACTCGATTCTGACCATCGCCCGGTCATCCTACAGCTAGGACAACTAGATGACTCCAGCCCTCCTTCAGTCACAACGGTTGACTATGCCAAATTAAAACACTACCTCGCAGATAGGCAGTCCTCGCTCAGTCTCGTTAGGGTCCCGGACGTATTGGAGTCAGTTGCGCACGTAGATCTCGCGAGCGACTCCCTAGTCGACCACCTCCAAGTCGGCATCGGAGAGGCCTCGAGAGAGGTCGAAGCGGCGAACGATCGCCGCTTTGTACTCCCTGCCGACGTGCGAGCGTTGATGACGGAGAAGAACGCTGCGACTCGTGCGCATGACTCTTATCCGACCGATGCAAACCGCGCACGATTACGCGCACTCCAGAGAGCGGTTAAACCCGTATAACCGAGCTCAAAAGTCACAGATGGGACACCTTAGTCGAAGGGCTAAGGCCGTCACATCTGACTTACTGGAAAGTAGCCCAGCTCTTAAAATAGAACCCCACCCTCGTATGCCCCCCCTCGAAAGGGGTCCCGGCACTACACCGTCGATACCATCGACAAGGCGGAGTGCCTTGCCGCTTGTTTGGAGAGCCAGTGCTCCCTGAACAGCGTCAAAGGAAACACCGACCGAGTCAGAGATATCGAAGCCTGCGTGGGGCAGCTGAATAAGCTCCCGGCATCAGAATCCCTGTCCCCAGTCACTTCTGAGGAGATCTCTGCCATTCTCAAAAGCCTTAAGCTTAGAAAGTCACCAGGTCCCGACGGGATCAGGAACGAAGTACTCAAACTTCTTCCCGATCACCTCATAGCTCTATTGGTCTGCATATTCAATGTAGCCATAGCCAACTGCCATTTTCCAGCCGTCTGGAAAACGGCCATTGCTATAGATATTCACAAGCCCGGCAAGAGCATGTCGCTTCCCGACAGCTACCGCCCTATCAGTCTTCTAAATACCCTAGGTAAAATCTATGAGCGGATCCTTCTGAACCGTCTCAAATCCGTAATAGAGGAGAAAAACCTCTATCCGCCTGAGCAATTCGGTATTCGTGCTAGACATTCTTGCACGCATCAAGTGCATCGCCTCACGGAGCACATTTTGTTTAACTTTTCCTAGTTATATAAACCCCGTCGTACACTGGCAGTCTTTTTCGACGTAGCCAAGGACTTTGATAAGGTCTGGCACGAAGGATTAGTCTATAAGCTGTACTCCCGTGAAGTCCCCGATAGATTAGTTAAAATCATCCGCGATTACCTCAAAGACCGCACCTTTCGCTACAGAGTGGAAGGTGAACTATCGACACCCCATCCCATACGCTCAGGCGTCCCCCAAGGTTCCATCCTGGCTCCTAGCCTCTTCAATCTTTACGTCAGTGACCTACCGAAACTTCAAGCGAAAGTTGAAGTAGGCTTATACGCTGACGATACAGTCATATACTCCTCTCAAAGGCAAACGAGAAACCTCAAATGTAGAATCCAAAGAGCCGTGACCACTCTCGGGAAGTGGTTTAACGACTGGCGAATAGCCATAAACCCCACGAAGAGCGCAGCGGTGCTCTTCGACCAAACCGCCTCAAAGATACCGAAAAAACACAAGGATCATCCCCTTGAACTCTTCGGTAATCCGATCCCCTGGGTAAAGGAGACCAAATATCTAGGTGTAACCCTAGATAGTAGACTCTCCTTTATACGCCACATCACTCTGGTTAGGAAAAGGGCCGCCTGGACCCTCGACCGATTGCATCCTCTGTTATGTGCAGCAAGCAAAATGTCCACGAGACACAAGCTTACGCTCTACAAGATGTGTATCTGACCGATTATGACATATAGCTGCGTTGTGTTCGCACCTATGTCAAGATATAACTGGAAACGCTTACAAGCCATCCAGAATAGGTTTCTTCACCACCTTACCGGCGCCCCTTGGTATGTTCGTATGGAGGATCTCCATAGAGATATGGACCTTCCATCGATACATGCCTATGTCAAACACCTTTCTCGCTCTTATTTCGACACCGCGTCGAACCACGCGAATCCCCTAATAAAAGCGGCAGCTTCATATGTTCCCGACCCCAACGCCTGCCGGAGGAAACGCCGGCCGCGTAACATATTTACTGACCCGCTCGACCAAACCGAACAGCTAACGCGTTCTACGCCACCGTCTCTCCAAATAGAGCGTGCCACCGCCCACGCCCACGTAACCACCGTTCTCTCCGCAGAGGACGGGCGGTTAACTTCGCTCCCGCACACCCGTCACGTCCACCCTCTCTAGCGGCAACCCAAGCCTAGGTCCGTTCCTCGGTGTGAAACCCTTGGGTCAGGCAGCCGCCCGCGCGATACAAAGTGACACTATACGTGCAACACTTAGCTACCCACATACAACATTACATTACACACCACACAGGCACATAGGTTCTGTAAGGGACCTTTTTTTTTCTTTTTTTTGCGCTAGTTAGACTAATGCGCTAGTAGTGTAGAAAAACCATTCCGATTATTAAATACACATACGCATGGTCCACTCCTTCCTCCCAGGAGGAGGGGAACGTGCATATGAGTATATGTTAGTTAGTTCGAATTCTCGTAGGATTAGGGAATTAGTTAGATCGCGACCTTTTCGCATTCGCGACGACCGCCCGAGCCGAGGTTCGGCCACTCTGGCACCCTCGTGCGGGTCGTCACAAACTTTCGCGGCTGAGTGCCCTAAGCACTCGCCCCCAAGTCCGGTGAAGCTGTAAAAGCCGCAGCGGCTCTGTTTTACGATAGGGCCCCTAAGGCTAACAGTGTAGTCAGTTCAAAAAAACAAAAAAAACGGCAGTACTACGATCAGTTCGAGAAACACTACAACAACAGCAAGCAGCGAATCACCAAGCAAACTACAGTCAAGAACGATATTAAGAATCAACATTGTTACCACGCACTAATGTAACTTTGTAAAACGAAACAAGAATAAAACAAGCGCTATTAATTTAGCACACATTAAAATTTTGTGAACGTCTTTTTATTCACAATAGGAGGGATGAATGATTTCCGTGATAAGTTTTATAAGTTTTTATTATTTTAGCATAATTATTTTGTTATAATATTGCCTACTAGTTATAAAATAATAAATGTATAAAGAATATTCTAAAGTGTTTTTTACATATTGCGTAATGGAATTTTGCGTGAAAAATACAATAACACTAATAATATGCTATTTTAAAAATTTACCCACTTACCTACAGAATTCTCAAATTCTAAATCGTATAAATTTCTCATACAATAAAGATATAGCTTAGTTACACATTACATAGATTATTATTTTGTATAATATCACTATCTTGCCAAGATGTTGATTTTCGTAGATAACGTAACTCTAATCACATAAAGAAATAGCGTAACATATCACCGAGCCCACTAATCCCTTTGTTCCTTGAGTTTTTTCAAAATAATACAAAAAGTACAAAGTTTATTGGGTCGGTTTTTCTGGCGATAAGGCTTGAATGAAATTGCTCGTATATGGTCAATGTTATTTCTAAAAATTTGCAACTTTTATAATGACGTAATTATAACGTGATTGAAGCTTATCAAATAATGTAAGCGATATACTTTTATATGCAATAAATTTAAACATATTATGTATTACATATTAAGGTGGCGATAAAAACATTAATGTATAAATTTTACAACTCTCTTAATTGCTGAACCCTTATAAAGTAAAAGATAGTACTTACTTACACCTACACTCTACTCATCAGACTCTCAAACAGTCAACTTATTAAAATTATAAATTTACCCATTACAAAAAAAATATTGGACCTATAAACGTCAAAATACTAACATCCGTTAGGAAAACATCCCAGTCATCGAGAAGAACGGCCGAGATACTCGCTTCTACTCGACCAGTTTAACATTTTCATCATTTTTAAGGGTTCTTATTTTATTTTACTCATAATGAAAAAAAAGGAATCTTATAGGATCACTTTGTTGTCCGTCTGTCTGTCTGTCCGGCTGGCTGGCTGATTTTACGTCCGTGCGTTAAGTCACTTTGTTATATTTCTCGATGTTACTTTCTCGGAAACGACGAGCTATAAAGTTGAAATCAATATCATATTATAAAGCCTATGGCCCCATGCTGATGTAAAAAATATTTTTTCTAGGTAAACGCATTAAAGAGATAGGGCACTTCATAGTTAAAGTAAGGCTCACGAACCGATTATTAAAACCTATAGGGTACTTCCCGCATACCTACATTTTTTAAATTTGCCAATAGGAGATGTCTTTTAATAAAAGCTTAGGAAAAAAACCAAAAATAAGGAATTTCTATTCCAGTGTAAAATTATAATATAATAAAATTGTATTATTTTATTCCTATTCTCGAAAAGTACCTACTTAAGAAATAAAGGTTGAAATTAATTTCGAATACTAAGATCTGTGACCTCAAATTACTGTAAAAAAAAATCAAGTTCCTAGGTTAACACAATAAAAAGGTACAGCCTTTCATAATAAAAGTGTAAAAGTTGCATTCAATGACCAATTATATAACATATACGGTACTTCGCACCATTGGCGTAACTATACCATCTGAAGCCCGTAGCAAATTCATTGGTTGGTGCTTCCCCGATGTAAAAAAACTACTGAAGTAGTTACCAAAAATTATTACTAAGATTGTGTGCATTTTAGTTAAATATCTAATAAATTTAATTTTGAAAAGCATAGGTATTCCATATTTATAATAAACTATCAAGTTAATCTTAACAAATTTATTAATAACTTTATTAATAAAATTCTTTTCTCCGAGCTTTCTATTCCGCAAAAGTATCATCAAAATTTAAAGAACGGTCCATAGATTTTCAATAGACAGAATAGCCAAGTTACTTAGCCTGTCTTGTCCCATAGAGTTCCTTATATAAGTTAGTTTCGAAAATGATCTTTCAGCACTAGCTGTAGTTACAGGAATTCTAACAAATAACAATAATGCAGTACATACTTCAGGAAAGCTGCATGACAAAATTATTCTTTACTATTAATAAATCAGCAAGTTCTCTAATACACGAAGACTTTTCTATTTCGTCTCTGAAGGTGGACCGTAAATTGAGAATTTACCTGGCAAATGATTCAGATATGTATCCTTTATATATTTCAACAAATTGTAAAGCTTTTTTAATAGATAATTTTCATTTAAATTTTGTAGAGTGGGGCAGGTTGCAAAACACTGAAATTGCAAAAAATTTAATTCATTGAAAGGATACTCGATTTCAGTTGATTAATAATGATGTACTCGATAAAATATGTTCACTTTGAACAAAATTTCCGGATCTTGAAGGCGCTCATCTTCGCAAAGTTCGTCAAAATGGCGATTCACCTTCCTCTGACGAGTTTTAGAAAATTCACGTGTAATGGAACACTTTTCTGCTACACTATGTGCCTTCCTTTTTTAAATTTTCAAATTCCTGTCTATACCTTTCCAATTTCCTTTCCAAGTCTCGTGGCGCAGTGGTAGTAAACGCTACTATTGAGCCGAGAAGTCGCGGGTTCGATCCCCGCCCATGATTGACTTTGTGTGATGAGCAATAAATGTCAGTTGTGTGTTTCTGGGTGTTTAAATATCAATATATGTATGTATATTAGCTGTTTATTTACCATATTACAAGCTTTGCTTAGTTTGGAATTAAATAGTCGTGTGTAAAATTGTGTCCTCATATTAAAAAAAAAATCTTCCAGACAAATTTTCAAGGGTTTTAAGGCATTTGAAAAATTGGTTGGCTTTAGACTGAAGTGCTTTAGAGGCTGCATCGATAGTTTGTAGAATTTTGCAATGGAAAACCAATGACAACGAATTTGTAATTCTCATCTTCTTGTTAAGTGAAATAACTTCAATTCTTTCACCTGATTTGCAATATTATGTACTAGAGCAGCTTATACGAACAAAAATTATGCTATACTTGATACCGTGGGGCGCGGGGCGCGGGGTGCGGGGTCGAGGGGCACTCGCGCTTTATTACATTGAACTTACTGATGAAATGTCACTCCTTGACTTTTCCTTGTGTTTCTCGAGTTGTTGAAGTACCCTTGAAGGCATATTCATGAAGTGAAATTTAGCACTCAAACGTAATTGCAACAAGTGCCCGGCACAGACTGTGAGTGCGAGTGTATGCACTCGAACGTGTGTTTCAAACAATCTGGTTGAGGCGACTTCTCCTAGTACGTAGTACATAATACTTCAATAGTTTTAGGTTAAGCTTTTGGCTACAATCTCACCAGATGTCAGGTGATGTTGTGGCCCCAGATAGTAATAAGCCTAATGGAGGGCTGGCTCTCAAGTGCAGTTGCCAGAACACATCTATAAGTGCTTGGGACGGATTTTCAACTTGATAGTGGTTGTTAGCTAGACGAACATTAGAAAATGCCTTACTACCATGCTACGGCTTCATCGCGATGTTTTCTTTCACCGTAAGCTTCACCGTAAGCTCAGGCACACTGCAGGGATTCGAACACACGTCGATCGACGCACTGTCCGTATAAGCTACCACTGAGCCAGCATTCTTTCTAATTAATAAGTAGAATTAAAAACTAAAAAATATTAAAAAGGGTATAAAAAACCCGACAGCGAAAAAAAGTTTTTATTATCTATTTTTGTTTTATTTGATTTCCAGATGTCGTACTTAAATATTATATAGCCTATGTCACTCTCACATCAAGACGAATCTAACGATACATCGTATGTATAAATAGATATACATACATACATAATATGCTCGAAAAACTCCTCATCCTTTTTCGCACTTGAGTAAAAAGTAGGTACCTAATAACATACATAACTTAAACTCCTGATGAATGTGGCATTGCAAATACACGAGATAAACAATGAACCCAGAATATTTTTCTATGTTCGACACTCGTACCAATCAAATAATTATTCTTTTAGTCTGAGGTTCGACAGTTCATAATATTGTATATAAATAGGTACCTACAAACTAATGCTAAAATTTCATTAGCACTAGTGTATCGCATTTTTTGAAGTGAAACTTCTCTTGGGACGGTGTGAATTAGATTTTATGAAACGAAAATGTGTAACGAAAAAGATTTTTTTTTTTTTTTTAGAACTGACTACACTGTTAGCCTTAGGGGCCCTATCCAAAACAGAGCCGCTGCGGCTTTTACTGCTTCACCGGACTTGGACGAAAAAGATGTAGCTTTAAATGTATATATAGGTTTTAGGCTGTGAGAGAATGAGATAGAATGCGTTTCTATATAGTTTCCTTATCCTTCGTTTATTCTTATTGTAGGTACTCGAAATATATACAAAAAGAGAGAGAGAGATTTCACTTCTACCGCGTGTAAACTGCTGTGAACTCGCACTCAATTTTATTATTTTTTTGTAATTATTCATATGTATACAATTTTGCCAGTGTCAAGTGTGACAAATAGACGTTGTTTAGCATTTAATTAACTATAATGCCCATCATAATTTTATTGAAATAATTTATAATAATATAGTTATTTATGTTTTTAAAAAAAATTGGGATGAGCGGGCCAGTAGGTGACCGTTATTAAATTTCTTTAGTAGCCTGTAGGGCAAGCATACTTATTGTATACTGTATAACCTACCCATAGGAGTTTTGTATCGAAACATGCATTTCACTAATGGAACCAGTTCTATCTATCTATCTATACTATATGTCTATACTATACTATTTCCATTTCTTTATTTTCTCGATGACAGTTCTAATTTGATAGTCGTAGTGTTGTGACCAAACAAGTAATGATATCGATCGCATATATTTATTATATCGAGTTACAGTGACGATTCATCAGATTTTGATTAAAATAAATAAATAAAGATTACCTGTCGTTACAATTATTTCGTTTCATTGTCGAGTACCTACTTATTTTACAACAGCTTGAAAATTTTAAAGAAGTTGGCATTATTAATCAAGAATTAATCCGTGTAACATCTTGTAATGATATATAATAATAGTTAATAAATTTGTACAAAAGTATCCGGCCGTAGTTTAGTTTCTTACATTTTGTAAAAAAATATCGGGTCTGTTATCGTGTTACGTTTATCGATATAGCTCCATCCCTATCAATTTCTCCGACTTTGGTATAACCTTGTACGTGTGTAAACGTCATAGTTTTACAAAATAATGCATACATAATGTAAAAAAGAAGTTCGTTTAAGTTTTCACAGGAGCTGTCATCGAAAAAATAAAGAAATGGAAATGGTATAGTAGTGGAACTGGTAGTAAGTGGCACGATTGAGCCGTATCAGCTTCGCGGCTGAGTGCCTTCCGTGCTCATCCCCAAGTCACGATGAAGCTGTGAAAGCCGTGTGAGGCTTCAGGGCCTTTATGGCTAAAAGTGTAGTCAATCAGAAAAAAATAAGGGCCTTATGAGCGTGACGCATAACCCACAGGCTGCGGCGTCTTGATAAAAAATATTGTCTATAGTCTATACTGGCACAGCTAGTTGTTAATATCGGAAGTGCCATTTTATTTTGTTAATAAAATACAGGTAGATTCTCCATTGGAATATTTCTACAAATCAGATAGTAGGTACTAACTATTTTACTTGAACACACTAGAAAGATTTATCATAAATAGTTGACTTGGAATGCTGATCATGACTTCTTTTGCTTTGGCTGCTAAGTTTTGCTCGACGGAACGCTTGCGAGCGTGACCTTCTCCGACCTACAGCGGAATTGTAGTGTGCGCCGCTGCCTCGATTGTTAAAAACACCTGCTAAAATTAATTAAGTATAGTTTATTATAATTTGTCTTTGCAAATCGGGCCCTTAATCTATACAATTAATAAAATTGAAGTGTCTGTTTATAATGTCAAAATAACAGTTTTTTTATTAAATGCTTATGAAAGTAAGTAACTATAACAAAAAACCTATTTTTCAATTTTTTGTCCGTCTGTTACTTCCGGCTAATCTCCGAAATGGTTCGACCGATTTTGACGGAACTTTAGGAAGTAACTTAGGCTACTTTTAGTTTAGAAAAAGAATTAGGGTTTCGCACAAATAAAAAAAAACTGGTCATAGTAAATCAATTCGAGCGCTTAAATGGCTTACGCTGAATAAACCGTAAGAGATATAGCAAATTAATGTACTACATAATTGTAGATATTAAAAAGACCTAGAAAGAATTCAGGTAGATTATACGCACATCTTCTAAGAAACACCCACAATAAGCATTTTTGCCTTTAAAATAGCCGGGAGCGGGGTAGCAAGATTCGTGCGGGCATTCTGTATTCCACGGGAGCGAAGCCACGGGCACAGCTATTTATTTATAAAAGTCTATATACTATAGCAGTATAGCAACTAGTGGAGACAATCATCGTTGAGGTCCTATATCTACATGTAACCAAATAACGCACGAACAATGGTGAGTTTATAAATATAAACCTAGTGAGATCGTAAACTGTGGATGGATTCTGAACGGGGACTAAAATTTTTAATCTAATGTTGACATTTTCGTAGGTTTATAAACTAACTGGATTGGTTAGGTAAGTTTGAAACTGCGATCATAACGCACGAGCCAAGTGAGCGAAGCGAGGAGCCCATTATAAGAGGCCGGTAAGTGCCGGAAGCAAATTAGCCGTCGAAAATTCACATTTTGCAAGCTAGGGATTATAATATGATTTTGCTTTATTAAAGGATAGAGACTCCAAATTATTAGCTTTCGTTCACAATCTATCGACAGTTTACAATCTTACTAGCTTTATTATAAACTAACGATTTATAAATAATCCTGTAACATATACACAATAAACTATAGCATAGACCATCCTTTTTCAATATCGGGCATACAAGAGATTCTACGAAGATAATCGCGGATCCCCTAATAACGTTCCGCAGTCCCGTCAAGTTCCGTCCACATCTCTACATATCCTTACATAATTTCTGCTCTTGTTTTTAGTTTGTGCAATTCACATAAACCATTCAGTTTATGAAAACCGAAGACAGATTTCTAATTTCTTCCATAAAGAAATTAAAGAAGCAAAGGAAAATATGACCTGAGTTTTACATTTAAAAAATAATAAGATTCTACAATGTATAGTTACAGAAATTCGGTACAGGTGTCATAGAAACTTGGAGAGTGATTGGCGGGACCCGAGTATGACTTAATGCCTAAAATTTAAGAGTGTTAAAATGAATGCACGTCCATAAATAATGAATATATCAAGCCTTGACTAACCTTCCAACATCGTTTCCAAACTATGATCGCCGACGACGCTCCTCAGTCTCCTTTTTTCGTGATCATCAAATCTTTCGAACAACTCTTTACTGGCTCTAATCATGTCATTGTACTGTTCTAAATATTTCTCGCTTATTATAGCAGTATCATGATATAACCTGCCGGGTAAATTTTGACTGGTGAATCCAAAGGATCTGGTTAGGGGAATCTCACCAATGTACTTTGAATTTCGATTGTTTGAATGGCTTTTCTGTAATAAGAATTTTAATAATGGTGTCATTTTTAAACTAAGAGTCTGTTTGTCTCGTAGTACAATTCAAAATAAGGTAAATTCACTGGGTCTCTTCGTGTTCTGAAAGGCTACACAATTGTTTCAAATGAAATAATTATTATTTGAACTCGTATTGACCTTAATTTTGTGACACGATGCGGTATTCATATTTCTGTAATAACTCGATATGTTTATTTTCAGCAACGTTAATAGATACAGTTAGTTCATAAGTTCAAAAACACAGATGCATAATATACAGGCAGCGCACCGGTCATGGTAAAATGTAGAGTATCGTAATAGAAGTATTAATTATGTAAGTGGTGATAACAAAGTATATACATTGTAATTTGTAATATACCTAATCAATATCGCTTGCTATTTTCTTGACATTAATTTACTGGGAAAAGGTCTCAAAATAAGGCATGAAAACTACATCTACCCAAAGTAAAAGACAATTTCAAAAAAGATAAATATATAATAAATTTCCTTGGTGATATTGTTAAAGCGTTTCTCGAACGTTCTAATTTCAACATATTTATTAAAATATTTGAAAATTATGATAAAATTTTCAGTTTAATGTGTTAAGTAAGGAAAATTTGGTTAATTTTTACTCGACAGCGAAAATGGAGGGTTACGGTTTTCGAGCGTATGTAATAAAGGCATAGATTAATAATTGGTTGTATACAAATAGACGACGCGTTGCCTACAAACAATAGCATAAAGAATACGGCAATTTCATATACTTGTGCGTAGTGACTATTTGAAATGAAGAAAATAGTGTTCTGAATTTCTAAACTTTACCCTATTAATAGGGAAAATATGTTATACAAATCATTAATTATCAATATGAATATTATATATCAATATATTGTGTATGATGTGTAGATTGGATATTAAATAAAAAAATATGATGTTACTGCTAATAAAATATCAAAAATATTGGATTTATGTATACATTGTATGAGTGCGTGAATTATTAACTTTTGAGATATAAAGAACACAACTTGTGAAAGAAGGCAAATAATTTATTCAGCAACGGAGTCCGTATTACTTTGACAATCTATACTCTTATTAAAATAGTAGAGTCGAATTCCGTACATTGAAGATATTTGAGAAAAAATAATACGGAGGGGTTTAGAATCATGTACAGAACATATTTCGATAGTTTTGTCTGTCTGTCTGTCTGTCGGTATGTTTGAACGCCTATCACGCAAAAACCTCTGCACTGAATTTAATTAAATTTGGTATGATTGTAGTTTATAGTCTGAAGATACATTTTTACACGTATGAACATATGGTATGGTATGGTCTATAAATTACGTTTAGGTTATGTACATATAAAAAAGAATATTATGTATATGTCATTTTTTAATATAATTTAAACATTTAGTGAAATAAACTGAAAAGATATAAATGAATCCAAATTATTATATCATTACATATTTTTCAAAAAAAGCAATAAATCGACAATAAATCGAAACATTTTGTTTTATTTTCCAGGATTATTCATAAACGGTGCTGTATGGCTTGGTTTAAATTATCATGAAATTGATTTGATATTTATTGTCACACTAAAGTATATTTTACTAAGGCTGGGCTTTTATTATTATTTATAAATGTTTTAAACATATTTTAAAGATATTTTTAAATGTTTAAAATAATTTAAAAAATGTATTCGATCAAAATTTTCTAGGATAGATGACGTTGTTTGGTGTTTGCGCTATCAAGATTTTTAATAAATTACACTAAACAGACATACCATACCACTGCATATTAATGCTTTAAAAAAAAAAGTTATTAAATAAAATTTGCCTTTCGTAAAGGACGGTTAATATTTAAAATGATTTTTTACCGCTTTAATGTATTAGTATAGATAAACGATACGTATAACAAAAACATCATTTTTTTAATTTTTTGTCTGTCTGTTTGTTTCGGGTAATCTCAGAATCGGTTGATCCTATTTCACTTCACTGGGACTTTCACACTAGGACACTGGGCCTGACTTTCACTGGAAAATAACTGTTGTTATAAGGAGTAACTTAGGCTACTTTCATTTTAGAAAAAGAATTAGGGTTTCGCACAAATAAAACAAAACTGCTCATGGTGAATCGATTCGAGTACTTTAACGGCTTACGCTGAGTAAACCATAAAATATATATCAAATTAATGTACGACATAGTTGTAGATATTAAAATATCTACAAAAAACTCCGCCAAGGAACACCCACAATAAGCATTTTTGTCTTTAAAATAACCGGGAGCGGAGGAGCAATATTCGTGCGTGTGCAAGATCGATGGCTTTCCGTAGTACCCGCGGCTTCGCTAGTAAATAATAATATTAGTTAATTTGATTGATATTACAAAGATATGCATTTATTATAGATTCTCGTTTAGTTCTGAAGTAGGTTAAAGTATAGTCGTCAATACTATATGAATATAATTAGTTACATAGTAATATAATAAAATCTTAACCTTGGGGGAAACTTTTTGTCATATACGCGGTAACACTGAATGCCGTCATTTAATTATTTTTTTGTTCAAGACGTTATTTTACGTTGAAACTATGATATTATCTAGTACTTGCTGATTTTATGTGATCCCAGGATCTTTATTATTTAATGTAATATTGTTTTTACATGGTTTCACTACGCATACGGGCATGATCTTTGGATATATTAATTAAATACGCTGGTTCTAAACGTGACAGTGTTGTCGGAACGCCACTGATTCGAGTACGCCGATTTCGGCGTAATTTTAATTGCCAGTTTGTTACACCATGACTGCATCTATAGTTGTAACGCGAGCGACAACCAATAATTAATCTATGTTTATAGGTATGTATGTCTATTTCTTTGACACGCTCCTGTAACTTAGCTTGATGGATTTTAACATATGAGGAGTAGTTAGATTAGTCTCAATTGTGGAAATGGCACAGGCTATAGGTAATTTTTAAGTACGACGACGTCTGGAAATAAAATAAAAAACAAAAATAGAAAAATAATTTGTTTTTCAAGTGTTTTTTGTTGCAGTCGGCTTTTTGTTTCTTTTTTAATATTTTTTTTTATGATACTCATTTTAATGCCTCAGGATTACTACTTGATAGAATATTATTAACTTTGGAATTTTGGACATATTACGTTAAATTGTGTAATTTATATTATTAATAATATTTTTGTTAAACACAGCACAGTCCAAACAGAACGGCGACCACCGACAGATCCAAATCCAACGGCGGTTGCCGCTGTCATGTCGGCCTGCCTAAAGACAATGAAATCTTACATTCAAATAAACTTACATAAAAATTATGTTTTAATTGATGTACAATATTAATTTCGAAATTACATCGCAATTAACAAAACATGGGCGTAAGTCCTTCTAATAATTAGTGTATTAATTACATACCACGAAAACTAGATGAAGTCAAACTTTACATTAAAATTAAATGTGCATTTGCTGAATCCCAGAGTGCACCAGAGCGGTATCTGCAGTGTTAAATTATAAGCCGTAGATACCTCTATCATAACAGTCAGTATTATCACAAACGAATAAAATCCGGCCATCACAACACCGTGTAAAAATAACCAAAATAGTGGTATTAATTTTTATCTTTTATTTGTTATATCACACTAAGACTCGTGCTCCAAGTGATGATCTATACAAGACAAAGAAAAACGATGTCAACATTGAATCTGTTATCGTATTGGAACAATAGTGTTTTGACAATAATATTGACGAAGACAATAAGAATCCTATGAAATGAGCCAATTAACAAGACAGGGAGTCGACGTTACAGAAGGCAGTATATGTCTCCGATTAAACAATAATTATTACTAGCGGTCACCCAATGATCGAAATTCGATCAGCAACTATTAATCATAGACTATTTTCTGTTTGACATTTGCAGTATGAACCTAAACAATGAATATTGTATCACTAGCTGTCACCTTTTTATTGAGTGACAATGTCAATATTTTGAAGGGTCTAAGTTCAATGGCCTGTCAGGTTAGGATTCGCAGTATTAATTTATTTTATTTTATATATTAATAACAGACATTATAGATAAATTTTACCTTTCTGCACTCTTTCTCCATATAAACTTTAAGCATGCAAAACTCACAGTCATCCGTGCAAGCAATACGCTTGATACAGGGGTACACAGGGGTACAAAAAAGGGGTACAAAGTTTTTGCTTCACGTATTAATATAATAATACTACTTAGGTGACTTTTTGGGACTAGATCACAAATGCAACTACGGAAACAAATCCACAGGCTTTTTCAAGTGAAAACTTCTTTAGCATTGTTGTGATTTGAAAGTCGATGAAACGAAAAAGCGACAATAAAAATAGACAGAAACATAAATTCATAAGATTTAACGTGGGAGAAAATGAGATAGGAACCTCCGGGAAAGTTTTAGGCAATGGTAAAATGGTACAAAAGAGGTTTGTTGCCACGCAATAATGAATTTTATTACATCACCAAAAAGGCACGAAACAAAAACTTGTCTGACAGCACATATAGCATTCTGTTACTGATTGATATTATGTTAGGTTACTTTAGTAGTAGAAATGAAATTATTTCGGATACTATTTCCATTTCTTTATTTTCTCGATGACAGTTCTAATTTGATAGTTGTAGTGTTGTGACCAAATAAGTAATGATATAGATCGCATATATTTATTACGATTACGACAGTGACGATTCATCAGATTTTGATTAAAATAAATAAATAAAGATTACCTGCCGTTATAATTATTTCGTTTCATTGTCGAGTACCTACCTATACCTACTTATTTTACAACAGCATCAAAAATTTTGAAGAAGTTGAGATTCAGTAGTTTAGTTTTTCGCATTTTGTAAAAAAATATTGGGTCTGTTATCGTGTTACGTTTATCGATATAGCTCCATCCCTATCAGTTTCTCCGACTCTGGTATAACCTTGTACGCGTGTAAACATCATATTTTTATAAAATAATGCATACATAATGTAAAAAAGACGCTCGTTCAAGTTTTCACAGGAGCTGTCATCAAGAAAATAAAAAAAGGATATGGTATAGTGGCCTCTGTACAAACAATATAGGAATAATTTTGAATGACCAAACATGAGAAATTACACCATTTCCAGTTCGTACAGATGTAACAATAGAGGGTGCTAAAATGAAACTTTAATAAAATAAAATTATGGATTTTGCAAATTACGTTACCAAAGTACAAGTTTGCATTTTTTCACGTAAACTCCCTAGAGGGCACTAAAATAAAAATATGTAGGTTGCAAATTCCAACATTACAAAAGTAGTTACGAACATTGAAAAGTACGAATTTTGAGATATCAAATAAACTCCCTAGTTCTGACAAGAGAGCGAAAATCTTGTCAGAAGATCCCACTTTGTTTAGTAGTAACTAATAAGTTGGGAAAACGCATCACAACAACCGTGGTGTTTTGTATACGTGTACGTATTATACGTTTGTAATTTTTTCAGATGATATTCCCATGGATATTTTAAATGTGCAAGGTGATGCCTTAATTGAAAATTATATTGTGAATAATGATTGTGAGTACTTTCATGTACATTTTCATAAACTTTAAATTAGTGTGTATTTGATCATTTTCTGAATAAAAAAAAACATAGATGTGAAGGTTTCACTTTTACCACGGTGAATTGCACACATGATTTTTTTTAATATAACTGATTGACAAACAAGCGTTCGGGTAGCCTGATGGCGCTTGTAACACCAAAGGTATCAACTATCGCGTTGCTGACCTTGACCTCTCCTTCCCCAAGGAGCTCTGTAAACCATACCCACTGCAGGAACATAAGACAACGATATTTGGCTGCTATCTTCTCAAGTAAAGAGAAAATTTCCAAAAATTTCTCTGTGCCCTACCACTACAAGCGACAGATTTATACCACAGTCTAATTATATCACTAGAAAAAGCCCTATTACCATCTCATGGTTGCTTTGAGTTTTTGTCTTTCACCGAGAATTTAAATATAAATTTTCTGAGTTAATATCTTTGCCGTTTTGTACAACTTTGAAACCATATCCACGCTAGTGTGAACCTTTCTTCAAGCGTAGCGTAATGTGAAGAGATATTTATGGAAGCCGATATGACAGAGACTGCCGATGCATTGGCCATATCTCTATGCTCGCCGTTGTATCTGGATTGTACTGTGCTCATCATAAGAGTCAGTACACTCAATTTGCCGAGGTACTTACTATATAATTTTTTTTTTATTCGAAATAACCTAAGGTCACACAGTGTCTGAACGCGCTTCCAAAGATATCAGCTGTTGAATCTATGTAATTATTGTCATTAATGGTTATTGATTGCCGTAGATGAAGATAGCTAATTTAATTGTGATGGCAATGCTGAAAAGAAAAATAATTTAATTGTATAAGTATATAAATATCATGTTCAATATAAATGTCAGAATGTACAAAAATAGATGCTATTAGTACATCACACACACAGCTTATCATAGAGTTCGTTTAATAACCTAATTATATGAACCTAACTCGCCGCGGCAAGATAATATGCAATTAACCCCACACTTTTTTTGTATCTGTACATTCTGAACCATCTTATGGGTGAAATTTACCTACAATTATTGGTATGTGACACTAGTTCTGCTCGGTGACCTCCTTGTAGACTTCTTATGGTTTAAGATCATACAGCTAAGTGAGCTAAGCCAAGATGGTAACACGCTAAGCCTTGTAGGAAAACGAAGATGGGCTTTTAAGTCTCAAGTGGAGCCTTTAAGTGCCGGATAGCACTTAAAGGTTTTAGCGACAGATTTTACACATGAAGGTGGTAGCTAGCTAGATGGGCTTTAGAAACTGTACTACCATCATCCTAGACACATCAGATTCAGGCAAAATAGGATATCAATCATTACCCGAATCTTAAAAAATAAAAAAATCTTAAAAAGTCTTATAGATAAAGACTATACCATTTCCATTTCTTTATTGTCTCGATGACAGCTACTGTGAAAACTTGTACGAGCGTCTTTTTTTATGTTATGTATGCATTATTTTATAAAAATATGACGTTTACACACGTACAAGGTTATACCAGAGTCGGAGAAACTGATAGGGATGGAGCTATTTCGATAAACGTAACACGATAACAGATCCGATTTTTTTTTTCAAAATGTAAGAAACTAAACTACGGCCGGATACTTTTGTACAAATTTATTAACTAATATTACATTTCATTACAAGATGTTACACGTATTAATTCTTGATTGATAATGCCAAATTCTTAAAAAAATTTCGAAGCTGTTGTAAAATAAGTAGGTATAGGTACTCGACAATGACAGGTAATCTTTATTTATTTATTTTAATCAAAATCTGATGAATCGTCATCGACATCGACATATGCGATCGATATCATTACTTATTTGGTCACAACACTACAACTATCAAATTAGAACTGTCATCGAGAAAATAAAGAAATGGAAATAGTTATACCATCATGAAAATAGAAACTCTTACAAATTTATACAAGTTATAGTATTATCAAGTTATTTTTTTTTTTAAAGAAAATATGTACGGCCACTTTCTGTCATTCTATCATTATCATTAAAGCATCATCATATTATATTGAAGCAATGATGGCTCAGTGGCAGCGGACATCGCGTCGATCGACTTGAATTCGAATCCCTCCAATGAGTCTGAGCTTTCGGTGAAGGAAAACGTCGTGATGAAACCATAGCATAGGCTTCTTTTAATACCTGCCTGGCTAGCTACCACCCTCAAGTTGAAAATCTGTCGTCAAGTATCAGTAGGTGTGTTCCGGCAGCTGCACTTGAGAGCCAGTCTTCCATTTGTCTTAACGTGCTACCGTCTTAAGTCACATCGTCACTTAAGATCAGGTGAGGTTATGGCAACAACGCTTAAATACCTACAACGACAAAAAAAATTAAACTTGACTTCAATATTTTCCACTATTTATGATAAGTTGCGCTATTTTAAATAGTTTATATAGCATAATTTACTTTTTGTTGAACCGTTAAAAAAATCCAATACCTAAACAGTACCTACCTAAACATAACGTAAGGTTTTACAAACACTCCATAATATTAATTTATCAGGTGATCAGGTCTTTAACATAGGTCCTTAGTTAATTTTGTAACTTTTAGTACCTACAGTAAGATAAAAAATTAAATTTTATTATTCGAAAAGCATAATGACGTAAGCAGTATTTTCTCAAGTAAAGATTACCTAAATACATTTTCTAATGAGTACGAACAAATAACAGCTGATAGTGATAACACGAGGTCATAATTAACAATATATCATTCATTATCTCAGGCCAGTTCCACTGCCCAGTAAATGGCATAACAAGCATGATCGCGAACCTGTACAAACTGGTAAATACACTATTATCAGCTATACCTAACAAGTTATAACTTCAAATACACTAATAACTATCGAAACTAAATTTTATACTGCCAATAGTGAAATGTGGGTTAACTTTTGAAATCGTATAACGTTTCGATCAAAATTAACGCATTTTGTGAACTTTAAGAATAAGCCTCAGATTTCGGTAAACGAAAACGTCATGAGAGAATCTGTTAATTTAAATGCAATCATAAGCCTATAGGTAGTATTTAGACTTGACTGTGGTCAAACCTGACCTTATTAAACTTAAATAAACATCTAAAATTATATTAAGTCAAAGAGGCTTTCTTCTTTAGAGACGTGTTTAACTGTTAGGTTCCATTGTTAAAAAGTTACAACCTTACGTATGAATACTACTACCCGTGCGCAATAAGTTGAGACCTGGGGGCTGTGACGCCACAGACGCATGGTTGTACTGTGCACAAAAAAATATCACAACAAGTTTCCACCCGCGACTTCGTCTCTGCTATTTTTTTTAATGTAGCGAGTGTTGTACTCGGAACAACGCCGCCTTATAAGCGTGTGAACTAAGTCATAAATATTTAAAAGTCCAACACTTTTAACAGATTTCTCTCTCCACTATGTAAATTAAGCACACAAAAAATAACAATAAAATATAGCAGTAACTCTAATAAATATTAACGAAACAGTATCGAATAAGATTATAAAATCTGAGCTCGTCGTCGTTGCGTGACGTAAGCCAGTACGAGACTAAGATGTTTAAAAAATGGCGTTGCCTACACTACAACACCGGAGCTTGAGAGGAAGTTACAGGGGTAGCGGGCGGAGCTTTGAATTCCAGACGAGTCTCAACTTATCGCACACGGGTAGTACTTATGTATTTTTTCTGCTATTAAAATCATTTTATCCGTACTCTTAAAATAAAAAGGGTTTCGTTTTAAAGGATTAATTCACTCTTCAGTCTCTAATTCTTCATTTTAGTTCATCATTATACTTGTCTTAAGTCTTACAAACTGGGCTTCGGCATTTTACTTCAATTGAAGTATGCTGGACACTATATCCCTCGCTCCGTATATTTACGTCTTTATCTCTCCATCTCTCTGCAATGATTAGGTTCGACAGATTGAACAAAATACCCTCGGTATTTATTAAGATCAAACATTTCTTCTGAAAAGAAGAAATTTTGGGATAGGTACTGATAGATCTGAGAAATAATGTACCTACAATTATAGCAATACAAAATAACTGATGCAAAAAAATTTTTGTTTAGAATTTATGGAATTAATTGGAATAAATGGAGTTATATATACTATAAATTATAAAACCTAACTGTGTTTAATCATTTCTTTTAAGTACGTAATATAACGTATTATAATGTTTAATTTATTAAAAACGCATTTTACAACTACGTTTTATTAATTACCTACAATATTTAAAATATACTGGTTTGGCTGTCAATTTTTTTCTAGATTTAATAGGTACCTAGCTAAAATATCAACTTGCGTTTAACATAATACTAACTTAGCAGAGAGCCACTTTTGTTAATGTTTAAAAGGTTACGTATATTTTTATAACCTCACAAAACAGCAAAATGATAGAACTGAATCAGCTTAAAACCAGTTCATTAGGTAATTTATTATCACAAATATGTTATTTAACTTGCTGGATACCAGATAAACATTAGAAATACCTAGGATAATAAACAGCGTTTACTATAGTTTATCAGCTTTTTAGTTACCATATTACAAGCTTTCCTTAGTTTGCATTCATATGGCCGCGTGCATAACCGCCGCACAGCCAGGATTATTTTCACGGGGGTGCATGACAAATAAGCCAATAACTATTTATTTAGATAATGTAGGTACATAAATTACCTAATAAATAATTATAAATTTTATACTTTAATGTATAGTTTGGCTAACAAAAAAAAAATAGTAAAAAACTTCAAAACTTTTATGGAATACCTACTTAGAAAAACCTAATTTGATATTTGACATTATTAATTTTTATTCTGACACAATAGGTAATGTTTGCGTAACAGGCACTGTTGCACAGCAAGTGCAAAATTGGGAATTAACCAATAATATGGTGGTTGAAACACTTTTTACGATTAATAGTAATACTACTTAATAACATTTGACAGCTAGACATTTTGACATTGCCTAATGTAAGTATTAGGAAGAAGTATTAAAAAAATCAGATGTATTCAATAAAAAATATTGTTTTATCTATAACCTGAATTCATTTGAGGTTAAGAGTTTCCCGTTAGGGGGCGTCCAAGTATTACGTAACCCAATTTTGATCATTTACTTTACAAATAATATGTATTATACTGAAACTGTTTAAGTTAATCTTACAATGCAACATTATTTATGTACTACAAACAACCATTAATAAAATAACCATATAAATTAGGTAGGTACATTATTAAGATATGTAATACAACATAAAAAAATTGGAATTAAATTGCAAGAAAATATTTGAAAACAAACAAATAATAATTACAAGTTCTGAACAAAGTATCAAAATATCATCGTCATACTATAATTAACGAAAACAGCCATCTTGCCAGCTGCCAAATTGTTGCCATGAAAAGTTTGTAAATATTTCCGGTGTCTACTTTCGTTAGCCAGACTATTTCTTTTCATATCGACATTTTGTTTGTATTTTTGTACTGTCGCACCTGTAAAATATGAGAGTTTGTACTATACCATTTACTAACGTTAATGTTGAAATTAAAATACATTTAAACACTCAAGACCCTGAAAAGTATAAAATTATAATACAAAAATTTAAAAGAAAAATAAATTAAAAACAAAATAAAACTTATTTTTTCTCTTTGAAAGTTTATTTCAAATGTCAACTGTCCACTTCAAATGACTGTCAAAAATGGGAAACAGGAACATGTTGAGTTGAAGTTTTCATGAATTTGGCGGGCATATTTTCGAAAATCAAAACCGTGTTCATTTGTTCTGTGTTAAAAGAAAACAGTATTTATCACGGCAATGTGAAGGTCGAGATAATAGTGGACTAGCTAAATATGATCGGTTCGCTGGATTTATGCTAGTTCATTTGCGCTCCAATCGCTGAGAGGTGGTCCGAATGCAGTTGAAATAAAGTATTCCGAAAAGTATTTTACAAGACTTCCAAAATGCCACCAGTATCGTTGACCGACGACGTGAGTATTATTTATGAAATATTTTAAATTCTCAAAATTTTTATATATTGTAGTATATATAATACTTTATTTAATTGCATCCTAATGATCTTTGATTAATCCAAGTGTAAAAATAGATAAAATAAAAAACTGAAAATTAATTATAGGTAGTTTTGTAAAAAGGTCCAATGGTATGTATTAGGTATTATTTTTTAATTTTTATTTACTTATGAATAAAATTATAGGCACCAAAGAAAAAATTACGTGTGGCTCTAATAGGACAGAGCACTTTTGCAGCTGAAGTCTTCAAGCTTTTACAGAAGGATGGACATGAGATTGTTGGTGTCTTTACAGTACCGGATAAAGGCAACAGAGAGGATCCACTTGGTGAGTGCTACTAAAATTATATACTATATTTTATTACTTGCAAAATAATTTATGTTATTCATACAAGAATTATAATGTTTATTGGTCAATTAATATATATCATTGTTTGGGTAGATATATAAATTTTAAATTTGTATAACATTAAAACTTGCAATATTGAAATAGGTCAATAACTTATAATAATATTTTTTTTGCAGCTACAATTGCCTCTCAAAACAGTAAACCAGTGTACAAATACAAATCATGGCGTGTGAAAGGAAAAGTGATTCCAGAAGTTTTAGAACAGTATAAATCAGTAAGTGAAAACTTCTTTAGTACCGTTGTGATTTAAAACATGATGAAATAAAAAAGCAACACTAAAAAGAGACCTACATAGATATACATCTATAGGATTTAGTCTGCGAAAAGAATGAGATAGATTATCCAAGTTAAAGCAAGTCCTAATATTCATAATTATGAGATCATTGCCTACCGGTGTGACAACCAGACTTGTATGTACAGTACGAGTGGACAATAGTTTGAATCTCGTTGATTCATAAAAAGAGATTTTAAAGAAGATATTTTTATATTTTCGGAAGGTGAACATGAGCATGTTTTTTTTTAAATTAACATAAATACTTTTAAGGTTCCCTTTGATTTTAACAACATTTAATATTCCAATCCAAATTGGCACAATTAGACAGTGATATCAATAAACAGTAACATCTGTGAAATTGTCTACAATTGAGAGCAACAATCAAACATTAAATAAACAATTGGTTACAACAACAGTCTAATTCATGCTCGCACCAATTCTGTAGATAATTTTGATTCTCTGAGTACTTCCTAATGCTCCTTTGACCTCTTATATCAACTATTCATTATGACTATTGCTGAAATAAATATATTGTCTACTTTGTATCTAAATATCACTGTCAGAGGTGAATAAACTTCTAATCACAAAACATAAATTGATGAAAAAAAAATCTACTTTAAAGTTGCAGAAAAAAATAACCTATTCCATGTGTATTGTATAGTAATATAATAATTTTGCAAAAACTTATACATTTATTATTCACTGAATTTTTTATAAGATTTCATGTTTTGGCTTTATGCCTTTACTCACTTAAAATTTGATGATGATGACTCTTTAAAATGAAAGTAATTGGGAATTTTGCAATATTACTTTTTTCCCCCATGTAAATATTTTGGTTCTGATTTCAGTTAATTATTTTGGTTCCAATTCTGGTTTATTATTAAGATTCTTGTGTTTCTGTGTTCCCGGTTAGGCTTACTGTGTTTATTTCAGTTAAGTATTGGAATGTAACTAGAATTACTCCTTTGTTTGTCTTGGATAGCAATATGTTAATGTGATAGAATAATAAAATGCAATAATATTGCTCTTCTAGTAGTATAATAAGCTATTTGAATAGTAAGAGTAATTTTATTGCTTAGCTATATTATTTTTTAAATTATAGAAATCCATAAATAAATATTGTTAAAGCTTATAAACACTTAAGCGCGACTGCTATGAGCGAGGTCCTGGGTTCGAATCTCAAGTCGAGCAAAGTGTTAATGGGTTTTTCCTATGAAATTCTCAGTAGCAGCTCGGAGTTTGGTTTCGTGCCCGATTAATGGCAATAGGCTCGCCCCCTATTATATGGGACCTAAAAACATACTCGGCGAACTGTGTGTGTACATTAGTACACCTCTGCCTAATCCTTCGGGGAATACAGGCGTGATGGTATGTATGGATGGTTAAAGTAATTTCAAGATATGGCAAAATTAATTCATCAAAATCTCCAGAGATGTTTTTTTTTCATGTGCTAGAACTAAAGATTAGTTTACGTAAAAGTGCACTTTCTGACATTAATAGTAATTAATAACAATAATATTAATAATTTTCTTTTTAAGTCGAAGTTCATGTGAAATTCGAAAAACAAGTATGTAGACAACTAAAAGACAAGTGTTCTAATACTATTAAGTGAGCAATTCTTCTAAATAAATGTAATTGGTTTGTCGGAAATGGATTCAACAATTTGGGTGAAATTTTGTATTTAGATAATGTTTTACATTCCAATATTACCTATATTAGGGATAATTTAATTTATTACGGTCGAATTTCAATCTCAACGCGACCTCTAATTACAAGAAATATGTATTTTTAACTTAAAAAAAATGTTACGAAATTGTGCAGTTCTTCTAAATTTGAAAAAATAAATAATATTGTGTGCCCTCCATTACAAGGTTACGTAGTTGAATTTTGATGAAGTGTCAAATGTGAACTATTAGTTTAGTCCTATAGATAGGTGTTTTTTCTGCGAATGCAGCTCGGGTGTCCAGATATTTACATTAATATGTATTTTCTAGTTATTATTTATAATCCATTTGTGAACAATATACAAAATACTTCACGTAAAATCATCATGCAAAATGCCACCAATATTTCATAATATACTTAGGGTCGAAGAACCTATGTTTTTAATTAAAAATAAAAACCACAACATAGCAGCTCAAGATTCCGCCAAAAATTGAAATGTTACATATCTGTTCTCAATTTCAGTAAATTTCTTTTCCGTCTCAGGTCTCAGTTAGAAAATAATTACTATTTTTCCAGGGTTGCTTAAAAGTTAAGGTTTGAGATTCAAGCACCATGTCTATAGTATAATGATACTAGGTTAATGACGTCACTGCTGCTATAGTTTCCGCATACGGCTAGCTAATAAATATCAATAAGAATTGCTCAACATTTTCAATTTGTTTATTTCAACCAGGGTGCGTGAAAAAAATTTATAACCTATTGTATCGATAACCTATAGTTTATCCGTCACCATAATAAATTATATCAGTCCTCATGACATACAACTTTTTTATGTAAACATTTAAACGACTTTGTTATTTGCAAATATTATCTAAAAAAATTTGTCTCGAACTTGTTCTGATAAAATATATTTGACCTCGCAGCATTATTATATCTTATAGTGTATACGATTTTAAAATATTCTATGGCAATTAAGGGTGCAAAAAGAATTCTACCCAAAATAATAAATAGGCATAACTATAAACTTTTATATTTAGGTATTTATTAAAACATCCAACATATTCGTTGTTAGTACATGGGTAGGTATATACGCTTTCTTGCCTTTAGCAGAGACTAGTAAAACAATTTAGATATTATTTTACGGTTTTTGGAAGAATTTATGAAATACCGTACATCGTTTTTCAAATATTCAAGTATTACCTACTTACGGACTAAGCAGGCTTAGGAGAGGTAGATACAATTCTTCTTTTCTTTTGCTGACAAAGTGAGCGTGAAAAACATTATAAATTTTACGTAAGATAAAAATCAATAAAATTATGAAAATGTTTTAGAAAATATTATATTGTATCAGGTTTACACGGGCTAAGTTTCCCCAACTCGACGTCTTTATGCGCCTATTTTGCGTGGTGGTGGATGACTTTAGTCGTGTTAGTCCAGTTCCTCAAGGAAGTTCACCAGTCGCCCAATGACTTCCGGGAGGGTCTTGTACCAAGGTGTTTAACCCAATATCAAGTCAGCTCTTTGCACTCAAGAGCACATGATACTCAAAATATGTACCTAGGATACATAATTTAAATTAATAATACAATTTTTACTATGGTATACCGAATTTCTTTTTATATTACTTTACACTACCAAGTATGGAGTTTTCTTATATGTGCCTACCTATTTTCAATTCGGCGAATACACAATGTACTAGGATGTCTTGAAACAAATAAATACAAACTAAATTTATTTCGTAAAAGTTTTGTAATAATTCTTACCTCTTATCATTTGGTGAAAAGGAGTTCTCAATTTCCAAATTTTTATACTTATACTATACTATAATAAGGCGGAAGAGTTTTTTTATTTGTTTTTTTTTTTGTTTAAACACGCTAATCTCTGGAACTACCAGTCGGATTCGAAAAATTATTTTTGTATATCATAGCCAGACTCATGAGCTATAAGCTATTTAGATGTTAGCATAACATAGCATAGCTAATGTTAGCATTAGGCTTCAACTCTCAGCTAGCTTTAATTGATTTTTGTTATGTAAATCGGAAGCCGAGGCCCTCCCAAACTGCTTTATCCGCTTGCGCTGGCGTAACGTTAATTATATGGAAATACATGTTGTACAAAAATATTGGTCCATAGTATATCTAAAAAAAAGTCAGCGATAACATATGCCTATCTCTTATACATAAGGCACAATAAGGTAATTTGTGACAAAGATTTGTTAAAAATTTCAAAGTATTTTATATGTTATTTTTAGAACTTTTATGAACAAAAGTTATTTCCTCATAAAGAAAATTTTGCTTTTTTATAGTATGTTATTTGGACACATAGTTTAGGGGATAATGAAAAATAAAAATAATTTGTACTCGCGGAAAGAACAATTATAATAGACTACACGGGAGCGTTGGCGGCGCGGTATTTGTCGGATAAAATTGACATGGGTGAAACCGTGGGGCACAGCTAGTATATTATGCTTGAACATCCCCAAACTAAAATCTGTGGGTTTTAATGTATATTCACTGCAGGTCTATAACACGACTTGCCTACTTTTTGATTTACTTGACGTTTCATCCTGGTTACACAGACTGGCATATCTATGGGTATTCATACCATACTGCATAAATTTAAAAGATGGATTAATGAAGTCCGGTGGAGTTTTCAAAGCCTCTAATTTCTCCAGGGCCCTTAGGCTAACAGTATACTCAAATCGGGGGGAAAAAGATGTATCAATTTAATATACAAACACTTAAACAGATATAAACTCTGTTGCGTGTTGATTATAATTTTAAATTTATTGAGATTGCATTGGGCAGTCCCATCATGGTTCTTGTTTTATAAAAAATTTGTCTGTAGGTGGGTTCACATCTAAATGTTGTTCACAATCGTAGGTACAACAAAATCGAATACTAATATTATGCACCTATTCTTGTATTGGTTTCTCGGAAACTGCTCTAACAATTTGGATGACATTCTAAATATAAATACAATTTTATAAGTACGAAAATTTTTTTCTTATCCATTTTTATCGAGATAGGTGATTTTTGCTTAAGATAAGTTTTAGCTCTGTTCGCCTGGATATTATTGTATGAAAGAGTATTTATTATACGTGGGCTATTACAAAAATTGTTAGTGAAATGAAAGATAGTTAGAATATGAATATAGTTTATTTATAGCTTTTCAAAATATTCGCCTCCAACCCCAATGCACTTACTTATTATGCATTCGTGTGAACCAGCTTTAAATAAATGTATTATATGTTGCGAGTGGTCGAAAAGTAGCCGCTGAAATTCTCCGACGACCTCTTTATTGTTAAGTTTTCGCCCACGAAGCATTTTTTTTACCGTGAGAAATAAAAAAATCGCATGGAGATAAATCTGGGCTGTACGGAGGATGGGGTAACATATGTTACTCCAGATGCATTCAAATAGTCCATGGTTCTAGCAGCTGTGTGAGCGGGCGTGTTATCTTGGTGAAAAAAATGCACGGGCACCGCAGTTTTGTCGTTCGCTATTCAACTCCCCGAAAGCTTGAGGCAGGCAAACTTCGCAATATCATTCACTAGTAACTGTTCTACGATCTTCGAACGGAATTACTGCTACTGGTTCATTGCGTCGAAACAAAAACCGCTATCATTTTATTATTAACTCTCCGACCGCGTCGACTTTTGTGGGCAATTCGTCTTCTTCAAACACCCATTGCGTGGACTGTTGCTTCGTGAGAGGATCGATCCAAATTTCATTAGTTGTAAGGATGTAAGATACGTTTTGAGTTGCTCCTGCAACCTTTTCTAGCATAAATTTGCATCGATAAATACTATGTGATTTTTCCTCTTCGATGAGAGAATGAGGTATCCATCGCAAAGCAAGCTTCCTAACTTTAAAGTGGTCATGCAGGATAGTGGAAACTGCCTGTGATCCAATCTTCAGTTCAGTCTGAATCTCTCGATGTGTAATATGTCTATTCTCCCGCAATAGCCACTCTACCCTGATGACCTGATACCCTGTTACTGAAGTTGTAGGTCGGCCGGGTCTGAGGTCATCGTTAAGGTTATCTCGACCACGTTTAAATTTACGAAACCAATAAGTAACTGTTGCTAACTCAGGAGCAGACTCCCCAAATGCAGTTTGTAAATTATCGTGAGATTCCTTTAAGGTTAACTCTCGTTTATAATCATAACAAATTTTAGCACGATAAGCTTCCCGCGAGACGTCCATTGTTTCTCCTATATACAAAAGTACTCTGTGCCCATTTTTGCAAACAAAAGAAGAGTGAAATATAATCTTAAAAAATATTTTACAAAATAACTACACATACGTGGCCAATGATTTTCACCAAAGGGATTTGTATTGAAAATAGCTATCAATTCAGTTTCAAGAAAAAAGAGATTGTATTTATTCTATGGCTAACAATTTTCGGAACAACATAGGTATAAGAGAGGTAGGGCACAGATAAATTTCTTTAGACATGTCTCTCTACTTGGGACAGTACGACTGGTGGAATACCTCCACCTTACAGAAGATCTCAGCCAAATAACCTTGTCTTATGCTCCTGCGGCGAATAGGGTTTCCAGAGCTTCACGGGGTTTCCCTGGGTTTAAGGTCGACAACGCGCTAGTGATATCTATGGTATTACAAACATCCTTAGGCTACGGTAGCCGCTTATTGACAGACGAGCATTATAGTGATTCGAACTCGCGTCGATTGGCGCGGTGTCCGTACAGGTTACCACTGAATCATTACTTCTTTGGAATTGATTAATTTTTTTTTCACAGGTAAATGCAGATCTCAACGTTTTGCCATTCTGTACGCAGTTCATTCCCATGGAGGTGATCACACATCCAAAACATGAAAGTATATGCTATCATCCTAGTATACTGCCGAGGCATAGAGGAGCTTCATCTGTCAATTGGTAAGCATACACACATAATAACGTGTGGTATTTTCTCATTGCATACATTTTGTTACAAATCTTCGGATTAATGTGTCAATCAAAATTGCGTAAATTAAAACTATGGAGAGTAGAAGTAAAGAGAACCATATGAATTTATTATACTTATTTGGGAAGCGAGTTCAAAAAGTGTCCAACTGTAAGTATCAAATTACAATTCGAAACTCCACCAAAATGGCGCTAGTGTAGCATGAGGGAGTAATACTTTGAAGTCATTTTATAATTTTTACCGTTTTAAAACTGAAAAAAATAATTGAACAAAAGTGTTTGGAATGAAAAGTTGTCCAAGTGTGCGAAAAATTAAAAATAATAACTTTTGGATAAATGTTTAAAATTTACGCACTTGCTACTTACTAGGCGCCATCCTTATTTGACGCTTTTCGACAGACACCTTTTATTATATAGAGATGGTGCGGTGCTCCTGGTCTTTATCCTCCATTATTAGAACAAAAGAAGTTCTTCTATAAGTGTATCTATACATTATTTAAATTGCCCTTCAATCGAAAATAATCTAGAAGACATACAATAAACACCACAAAATAAAGCTGCGAACCATTCTTTTTGGGTCAAAAAAAGATTACGCGGTATTTAAAGCCATGCCCAAAAAATATTAAGGCATTTTTGACCTCTGTAGTGGCAATTTATACGCCCTTTACCGCTCTAACAAATCTCCAAAAACTATAAAATTTCTTATGCATGTACTAAAAGTTGTTTATAAACTGACTTGTTGCTTAGAATAAATTACTACGTACTTACTTAGATATAAGAAAATGGCCAAAGTACATAACCTGTTCCATAATGTCATTAGAAAGATCTAACGTGAACAAGCTTTGTTTAAATAAATAAAAAAACAAATATATAGATAAACCAAAGGGTTCCAGATATAACTTATATCATTTTAAGAATTAGTGTTTATTTCAACTACTAGTTCTCTAGTGCAGTCTTTATTCGGTGTTTCAATAATTTTTCATCCGACAGGTTTTTTAAAGTATATTCTCCCTTTTCAGACTTTTGTACTTGTTTTTCATTAAAAAACCCAATTCTCTAGCTAAAACGATAACTAACATTCAAGCGTAGGTATTAATTAGTAATTTAGGTACTAACAAGGATAAAAATGTATGACTTATTAAAATTATTTCCTTACCAACGGAACTCTGATTATTAACCGGTTAATTCTGGTATTCTCGTATCATCATTTTAGTAATATACTATTATTGGATATCACAAGTTTTATGTCGAAACGTATAAACAACACGTTCCGAACGAGACATTATCGGATGTAGTAATATTATGTAATTGTAATAAAATTCGATTGGTTTTGTAACTGTTGCCACCTATGCGTTTAAGATTTTTTTTTTGTTTCAAACCACTTCTTTTTTTTCTATCTTCTGTCTAACTTGGCAACTAGTCCTCTTTATTGTAGATCATTACTGCCACTATAGACTGAATTTTATAGAGTGTTTTGTTTTATGACGTTCAGTACTCTAACAAGATGGTGGCTTCCTTGTTAGAACTTTCTAGGGAATTTTTGTTGCATCTCTGAATTCATGGTCCATGTTATTGTTTCCAATCCACTTCACTTGTGCACAATGACCAAGCTTTATTGTGCAAAATGTCACCTGTACTACACAATATAGGGTCGAACAACACAAATGTATGAATAAAAAACAAAAACTACCACAGAAAGATCCCGCCAAAATAACAACAGACCACGTGGTAAGACTTCTTTTTTTTAAAGGCAACTGTGTTAATCCACAATTCTGCCAACCGGCCCGTGAATAGAACATTTTTCGAATTATTCTGTAATCTTCAAACCGCTACAACAAGATGGCGGCTCCCTTGTTATAACTGTCAACTGTCGAGGGAGTTTTTAATTATTAGTTATAATCCACATGTGTACATTATCCAAAGTACATCGCCTAAAATCCTGGCATAATTACATAACATTAGGGCCAAATAACATAAGTTTATGAATTAAAATAAAAGCCTCCATATGACAGATCAAGATCCCACCAAAAAGTCTTTATGAAGACTCGAAAGCGAACAGACTAGAGTACATAACAATTTCGACAATTAGACGATTTCCTTTACCAGTCTCTCTCGTCCGTGACCGATTTTTTTTATCTTTATAGGCTTAGCGTCGTATCCACTATCTCACCTGATCTTAAGTGACGATGTAGCCCAAGTGGTAGCACGCTAAGCCTAGTGGAAAACTGTCTCTCAGGTGCAGCTGCCGGAACACACCAACCGGAGTTTGACAACTGATTTTAAACTTGAAGGTTGTAGCAAGCCAAACGGGCATTAGAAAATACCCTACCACCATGCTATGGTTTCATCACGATGTTTTCCTTCACAGAAAGTTTAGGCTCATTGCGGACATTCGAACTCACGTCATCGGGTGGGATCCGTACACGCGTACACTCCATAATCTTACGTAATTCATACTATCGGATGGAAACCTTATATTCCAAACCGTATCTCATATATCTCAATTGCCTCATTAGCCTAGTGGTCCTAAACGCGACTGCTATGCTCCTGTGCTCGATTCCCAGGTCGAGCAAAGTGTTATGAGATTTTTCTATTAAATTCTCAGTAGCAGCTAGGAGTTTTGCTTTGTGCCCAATTAATGGCAATAGCTCGCCCCCTATTACCTATTACATAGGAGATGGGACATAAAAACATACCCTGCGAACTGTAGATGTACATCAGTACATCTCCGCCTAACCCTTCGGGGATATTGAGACGGAGTCGAATGAGACACTGTCGAATAGAAAAAATTAGTTAAAATATATCCTGCATCCTACTATTATATATTCCGACATATACATATAATACTAGTTGTGCCTTCGACTTCTTCTACTGTAGCCTATAATTGTCCTAACTTCCAGTACCTACTTGCCTACAGCTTACCAGATTCCTTGATGTTCATGTTTGCTGCTCTTCTCTTGCTCAACCTTCTTTAATAAATAGGCTATAAAATGCAAAAAATACTTTTTAAATCTAACTTGCAGTTACACAGATCAACGCAATAAAAGAAATAAAAAAAACACTATCTCTTGAGATTCATTATATTAAGTAGGTACCTAGTATACGTCGGAAAGTTTTAAATAAAAACTAGAGGAGGCATCAAAGTCGGGCTTAATAAATAAAATGCAAATGTAATCTGTCCTACATGTTGCTATGATTTGCACAATTTCAAATGCCTTTCGTCATGATCTGAGGTTCGTTGACTCTATCATTATATTCTTGTGCATTTGCAATTTACGAGCTGACTGGTTTGAGGTTGCGCGAGATATAAGCTAAGATCATTACTTCATTAGGTAAGTACAGTTTTATTGTACACAAATGTTAAATTACTTGGAGCTATGTAACTATACTACACTAACTAACTAAGCAGTGAGCAGCGAGACACTAAACAATTAGTTTTTTTTTTAATTGAACCCTTTTTTAAATGAAAACAAATGCAAGATTTGTTATAAAGAGTATAACAAACCTGCATAGGATTTTTTACTAATTAAAAATCTGTTTATTTACTTCTTTACACGGATTTTCTATATGATATTTATAATTGAAATTCAGTTCGAAATTCATAGGTATTCAAACACACTTCGCCATTAAAGACGTGTATAAAGTGTGTGTTAAAGGCGCAAATAATTCGCAAACTTTGTATTCACATTATACCTATTTGTATTATATTGTATGATCGTTGACATAAAGTACCTATATAATGGTATGCGCTGTGAATATAAGTGTTGTAATTACCTATTATACGTTTAAACACTTCATAAGGCGTCTTTTAGCGTTGATGATGATATATTTTGTTTTAACTTTTGTCTCCGTTAGGACGTAATACATCGTATATAATAAGTAATAACACATCTCAATGTATGTATTTTTTATCCAATTAAATTTCATGACAAAGTTAAATGTGAATATATTTGATACCTATGTATAATATTATTAATAAATAACTGCCTGTTATTAATCACAATACAATCCAAAAACAACCACGACTACTTAGAAATTAGTAGGAATCGTCATGCAAGCCTGAAATAAACGGGCTGATTCCGAAACGCGACAAGCTGAGAGCTAAGAACTAAGAGGGTCACTGTGAATTGTTTCCATGTGCATGGTGGTCACGAGCTGGCCCCTACCGCCCCACTTGATTACTGGATATAGATACACCGGCTGATAAGTGTACCACTATGACAATCGCTAGAATGTTGGCCGCATCTGTTGTATTGTATTTACTTACACAATACAGAATCTAGAATATCGTATTTTATTATTAGTAATGATGGCTATCACTGCTGCGTACGGGGACATCGAGTAGATTGACGTAGGTTCGAATACCTACAATGAGCACCTCAAGTACCTACAAGCACCTATAGATGTGTTCCGGCAGTTGCACTTTAGGATTACTACCTCGTTAGGATTAGCGTATCACCATCTTGGGCCATATCGTGACTTAACTAACATGTGGTCTTAGGCCTATCAAGATTTTTTGTAAAAATCTACCACCCAATATGTTTATACGTTCTTTCTCAGGACGCTGATAGAAGGTGACACACAATGCGGTTTGTCGATCTTCTGGGCGGACGACGGGCTCGACACCGGTCCGATATTGCTCCAGAAATCCTTCCCAACGACTATCGATGACACTGTCGACACTATATACAACAAATACTTATACCCAGAAGGTAAGAAACTGATATACAGGAAACATTTCTTTACTGCTGATAATAACCGAAAATGCTTTATGTGTAACATCAGACAGAATTAATAAAGATTAAGAATTATATTATGCAATCGTTCTTAGTTTGAATAACGTGTCACGATTGAGGCGACGATATGTTTCATTGTTTTCTTTTATATTTTTTTTTGTTTAGGTACTTTTATCACCAAAATGGCCAGTCCCAAAATACGTCCAATAAATTTTAATTTTAATACATATAAATCCATAATAGAATTGTATGTTAGTGTAGATGTAGATAATACACAAAATAAATACTTACTTATATGAAACTTCCATACGAATGATGAATTTTAATTACACTTTAGGTATTAAGGCATTAGCAGAATCTGTCAACATGGTGGCAAACGGTACAGCTCCGAAGATAAAACAAACCGAAGTGGGTGCAACTTACGATCCCGCACTCTTCAAACCTGAAACTCATCTGGTAACTAACATCTTTCAGTTTCTATATTTTTCACAACGTTAAAGTAAACTTTAGGCATTGCATTGTAGACAGTGGCGTTATTCACATTTTCTTATAAAAGTTACTCCTGTCCAGAAGTGGGACATTTTATATCAATTAAAAATTCTTCCTTTTCTTTTTGTGTTTGTGTGTTCATAGACAATTCTGCCAACATCAAATGAATAGACTATCTACCTAATTATTATTCTTGTAATCTTCAAACATAGTTATAATAAGATGCAGAACCCAGAGAGTTTTTACGGTAATTTAAAATGCACGATATTATTTATAATCCACTTCGCTTTTGCACAATAATCAAAAAACAACATCATGTAAAGTGCCGTCAAAACTACATAATATAGGGCCAAATAACATAAGTTTATGAATTAAAATAAAAACCTCCACTTGATAGATCAAGACCGCGGCAAAAACTCAGATTAAAAATTAACAATAGGTATTTATCGTATTTCTACTAGATCGACTGGACTAAAGGTGGTGAGGCGTTACATAATTTCATTCGCGGTTTGGACTCATCACCCGGTGCTACAACTTTCATTAAGCCTCAGACTAAAGAAGGTGTCACGGAAAATAGTGAAGCCAATATCGAAGTAAAGTTCTTCGGATCATCGTTATGGCAGGCAGAGTACGAAACGCAAGGGGACAAGTTTTTTATTCCAGGTCTGGAGAAGCCAGCAGTTGTGCATGAAGCGGGACTTTTGATCACGGCTAATGATGATGTCAGAGTAAGTACATAATAATATTATTTATAATGATACGCATGATATTGAACATGATGAATTTAACACAGGTTTTCCCATAGATATGAAATTCATGCCCTAACTCCAAAACTAACTAGATTCCTATACCAAATTTTATGCCCATTTAAACCTTATTAAAATTAAAAAAATAAATACAAGTATAATTGTCCAAAATGTAAATTTCTAGATTGATAGGTTTTCAGTAGCTTCGGGTCTGTGTTAATTTCTCGTTAATTAGATTTGTTTTTATATACTTTATTGTTTAGATATGTTTTTATAAATTGTATATATTGCAACATAATATTAAATATATTAATTTACATGTAGCAGTCATGAATCAGGGGACAGTTTTTTACGTGAATAAGTCATTAAATTTTCTTCCATAGCTAGTAGGAGGCAATTCAAAAAACTGATGTTAATATAATCGGGGGATACAGTTTGGCATTTGCGAGTACATATCTGTCATGTATATTCAAAATTTAATTACACCATTCGATAGTTAATGTATCAAAGAATTCGTTACTTAAAGTAAGGACTGCGACGCATTGCGTGCGGGTAAGGGGATCGCGTCGCCATTTTGACGTCGATTTGCTGCATTACATAACTTCCATTTTGTATAATATTATTACTAGGAGAAGATTTATTAATTGCTTATTCAAAACGTTCGTGTGGAATAGTTATTGTGAATATAAGGTGCATAATATGATGTTAGAATAAAATATTAGGAAGACTTATATACAATGTCGGCCTTTACTCCTAAAAAAATCCAAATCCAGATATAGAAATTGTATATGATTAGAAAGGGCTTCTCAACAGCATTCCAGTTATATCCATAATACATTATATGAGAAAGTGAAGTGGTGTCAAGAAAGGTTATCGGCGTCCGAGTGGACACGTATTCACGTAAAATACACGGCTGTGTCCCCGACACAGTCACACGCCGACTTTTATTTCTTAAATAATGCTGGCTATCCTGGTCCATCATTCAGAGACTAATTTATTACTATTCATACAAGGTACTTTTCTACCCAGCCCAACCATTATGAGACTAAATAAAAACCCAGTCTTTCTCTTAATCATTCTTAATTATCAACCTGTAATTGTCCCACTGCTGGGCAAAGGCCGCTTCCCTAGAGAAGGTATAGGCTTCATCACCACGCCAGCCCACGACGTATTGGCGATATCAAACACCGAGGTTCTATATTTTCCCCACATGCACATTCTTAAGCGTTCCGGTTTCCTTTATAGTCAAGCCGATAGTGTTATCAACTTGAATTAATGAATGTACGCGAATTTCGAAAAAATTGTTGTTACATGCCGGGGTTCGTTCCTGTAAAAATGGAATCGATATTCCGCCGGTCTAAACCACTCGATCACCACGACTTCTGTTCTTATTCCATTAAAATTTTATTTTTCTAGTTAAACATACAAAGGCTCAAAGTGAACGGAAAAATGATCAACGCGCAAAACTTCTTCAAAACAAGCGAAGAGAAAGTGTCCCTCGAGTTGACTGCTGAGGAAAAACAATTCGTTGAAAACGCTCGCAACATCTGGAAGGCGATACTACGCATCGACATTGAAAACGAAACTGATTTCTTCGCATCAGGTGCTGGATCCATGGACGTCGTCAGATTAGTTGAGGAAATCAAGGACCTAGCGAACCTTGAACTGCAGAATGAGGATATATACATGAACACGACCTTTGAGGAATTCTTTAATATCGCAGTAATGAAAGCCAGAGGTGACTCCTCGAGCAAGGATATCGTTTACGAAGGTGTCGAGATGGAAGCTAATAAGATGAAAATCAAATTCCCTACACAGTTGTTCATTGACGGACAGTTTGTGAATGCCGATAGTGGTAAGTTGTCATTTTGAATTTATACTATTATGTATACGACATTCTGAAACGCACGAGTTATTTATTTCTTACACTATTAAATAGGTGAGCCGTTGTAAGACGCCTACCAGATATACACATTAAAATTGGTCGTTATGTCAATTTCGTTCGTAAAAATTTGAATTCGTTAAAGCCAATTGTTTTTTAAAGTCCTCAAAATTAACAAAAATGGTATTTTAACTAGCGCTAATGACGTTTAACGAAGTAATTAATAAGATTTGTCACTAAAATAATAGATGTGTCACGAGAATCGAATCGCCAAGTTAGTAATATCAAAACGGTTACCTAAAAGTTCTTCAATACTGTCGCCGTCTCACTTTTTTTTTTATTACAAGTATAACCTAGCCCAGCCACATCTTCCGTGAATTAATCATGTGACTTATGGATTAGATCAAACCTTCGTTTATACCATCCTCCTTTGCTGACCGTTTTCTTTAATATGATGATGATGATAAGGTTTATTTGGGAATTAATATAATTAGCGCATACATATTGGTGACAAATATAAGACAATTTAAATTTGCCGATAACAAAACATACCAAACATTTAAGTCGTGTACAGCTTCCAGTGTAGTATAAAGAATGAGCAACAGATAGCGTTAAGACGCAAAGTGACTGTTACCGTGTAACAGACCAAGTGTCTGCATGTGTGATACAACTGAACAAAATATTTGATAGTGTTACGTTGTGTTAATAACAGGTAAAACTTTGGCACTGATAAATCCAACGGACGAGAGTGTAATTTGCAAAGTGCAGAGTGCGTCCGCGAATGACGTGGACAAGGCCGTCAAGGCCGCTAAGAAAGCATTCGAAGAGGGAGAGTGGTCTAAAATCAGTGCCAGGGAGAGGGGCCAACTACTTTTCAAGTAAGTTCTTCATATAACCTAACAGATTTATGTTGGAATTATGGTCCCATTTTCGAGGACGTTTTTAGCACACAATGTTTTTTTAACGTGTGTTGTAATGCTAAGGTACCACAATATAATAAGATAGATATTCTATAAAAAGTATTAAATTTTTTATCGTTATTTTTATGAAGTTCTCTGGCAGCAACGAATGTTCTACATTTAGTATCCCTTTCGATGTACGGGTACTCCTAAAATCTCGTTTTTCGTCTATTCTGGTTCCTGTAGTAGATATAAAAAAGCAGGTTCTCATCGCTAGAGTCGCATGTCATGGTACTCGACGACTCAATAAAATTAACGAATATAGTCTAATTAGTATAGCGCCATGTGCGGAAACCGACTTCATAGAATGGCGTACTAATAGACAACCTACGGTTCGCGTCTCAGTCGCGCAGCTTGTGAATAGCCTCGTGGGAGAAGGGCCTAAGAGAAAAAAAAAGTATAGCTATTTAACGTTCAGATCTTAGCGTTAACGATTCTAGAAAGGCTACTTCGCTAGGCCCCCTGATGGTAAAACTCTTCTCTAAAGCAACAACTATAATAATATTGATATATCCAGACTGGCAGACATCATGGAACAGCACAAGGAAGAGCTAGCGACAATCGAATCGATCGACTCCGGCGCAGTGTACACGCTCGCTTTAAAAACCCACGTGGGGATGTCGATAGATACGTGGCGATACTTCGCCGGCTGGTGCGACAAGATACAAGGAGCCACCATACCCATCAACCATGCAAGACCTAACAGGAATCTATCGCTAACCAAGAAGGAGCCAATCGGGGTTTGTGCTCTGATCACGCCCTGGAATTACCCTTTGATGATGTTATCATGGAAGATGGCGGCTTGCTTGGCCGCCGGGAATACTGTTGTCATGAAACCGGCTGCGGTAAGTTTTGATTATAAATTACTTTCTCCAAAATGTTATTATCCAATTGGCTGAGTATTGGAGATTTTGTTTGGACGCGAGTGTAACGAAAATTCTTCATAAGGTACTATGTAAAAAGGCCAATGTGGTATGTATGCGCTATCGATACTGCTAAATAAAATTTGATAAGCATTAAAAGGCCTGGCCTTTATAAAGTAATATATTTTATTCACTTTGCTAGTAATAAATGTAACTATAAGAAACATTGATAGAAATATTGAAAAATATTAAAATTAACAATATCAGTTCTGGTTCATCGTTCTAAGTACGGACGCTACCGATATGAGATTTCTAATCTGGATATTGATAATAAATTATTTCGTATAGCTAGGTATAGATGATAGTTTCTCATAGGATATTATTCAAACAATTGTTTACAGAAGTAAAATAGGTATTATTTGAACACTTGAAACTTTAGTTTTGATAACTATTAGTTACATTTTATTCGATAGATAGAAATAGATTCGATCTATCTCATTTGACTGCATCCCTATACGAAATTATTCGAAAAATTTATATAGGATACAGTTATGGTTTCGGATATCCGATAGTTTTGGTTACAGATACGCCCCTGGTTCAAATGCTATGTTTACCCGCGAGTTCACTGTATGTTTAAAAATTTAAGTAAATTATTGATAATGGTGGTCTATAGATAAAAATCCTAAAACAATACAAATCTGGAGAAAGTAATAGTTTATTTATGTAATTTTTCCTTTGGAAAATTATTCATTTTTCTCTGTGAGTCACGTATTTGAAACGTAGATCAGAAAACGTGACGTCACTATTCAGGAAATATGAACGCTAGACTCTTGCTTAAGTTGTTAAATTTGTCACCGTTATCATACAAAATTATATATAAAATGAAGGATGACGTCACGAGACCATAATGCCGCGTTTTAGTGGCATATTTATTATTTAAATTAAGAAATATTTAATAAAATGAGCGCGGACCCGAAGCGGAGCCGGCCGCCTATTATACAATGTGCTACGTCAATCTATACAGAGCGGGACCGCGCACCGAGGGCGCGAACGCGACGGAAACGATTCCCTCGTACTCTGTATATAACCGACGGCGGATAACACGCTACGGTAACCAGCTGTCTGGAAACCAGTGCGTGCGAGCCCCTCTCACTACGTGCGACCAACCCTGTTCACACCCGAAACTACTGGGCGTGAAGAGGGCGAAACATCAAGGTACACACACGCAGTGAGGTGCCTGCTGGTAGGCGCGGCGATGACGTAGCACGGAGCGGAATGGACTGGGTCGCTGGCGGGTTGAACTTAGTGAAGATGCGAAGAAATGACACACAGGCACCACAATAAAATTTGCTGTATTCTTCAAGACAATACACTTTGTTAATACTATATCTTCTGGGTACGGTTACTTCCAGTTTCTTGAGTCTTGATTCTTCAATTTGTGGTACCCGTGTGCGCTCGTTTGCCCCGGCAGAACGCCTTTTATATGGTTTGCCGGAGAGCGAGACGGACGATGGCGTCTCTATCCGTACTGCTCATCACCAAACTTGGGTGTGGTCCGTTAACCGCGGTAATGCGCAGTGGTTGCAATATTGCTGTCTCTGTCTATTATTATTATTATTACTTGTATACAGAATACAATAAATTGTGAATATCTCTAATTACAGTTATTCAATTACAATAAAAACTATTTCACATTAATGTAGACATAAATACCTATTCAAAAACACTAACTTTAACATTATAGGTTAATAAACACGGGAGATATAAAGCATTAAACATTGCAACCTTAAAACGTCTTGTGACTCGTTATATACGTACTATTTGAGCTTACACACGTTATAAAATACATACGGAAGGCTATTCTACCTATATCACGCGAAACATTATGTATAATTTTTACAAAATATGAATTATTGACAATATATTATTTTAGTACTTTACGTGATTATTTTTATTAGATTACATACATTTTCATGACTTATATACTGTCTTTACATACCTACGCGCTATAGTAACATATTTAAAACATTACAAACATTTAATTATTGATCGTTTGTGCAAATTATTCATCCTTACAACTTATATTTACAAATGTTATTCTTATATCATTACGCTTAGGCTTATGCGTCGCTAACATTTAATATCTTTCATTAGAATCCGTTGAGCTGTTTAAACGTGATTGAATGACAAACATTTAAGCACATCATCGCAATCTTCATTTTATATTATCCAATAATACGATTTATTTAACAGCTTACTGTATTTATGTTACTAGCGATCGAGTCTAGTACCTTATCCAATACCCATACCGTAATAAATATGTAAATTATCTAGGTGTGCCCTCTGACTGCGTTGAAATTCGCCGAGCTGTCAGTACGAGCGGGTATCCCCCCTGGAGTGATCAACATTCTTCCAGGCAGTGGCACGGTTTGCGGGCAGGCGCTCGCCGACCATCCCCTTGTCAGGAAACTCGGTTTCACCGGCAGTACGGAAGTTGGTATGTCAATAATGCAATGATGGCTCAGTTGGTATCGTGTACGGATCCCGCGTCAATCGACGTGAGTTCGAATTCCTGCAATAAGTCTGAGATTTAACGAAACCATAGCATGTTGCTAGGGCCTTTTCTAATGCTCACCGGGCCAGCTACCACTCTCAAGTTGAAAAACTGTCGCCAAACATCTAATTGCACTTGAGAGCCAGTCTCCCACTTCAGATAAGGTGAGATTTTGGCAACAAAGCTTAATAAACCTATAACCATTTAAAAAATCGGTCCTGCTTACAAGCGAACCTTAACTTATTTTTTACGATCTGTTTATATAATGCATTACTTTCGAACACTCGAAATCAAAATACTGTTAGGGGTGCACTCGTGGGTAATCCAAATGCCGTTTGTTTGCTATCAAAGGGTCTATTCGTGCAATCATTCATCTCAGTATAAGGAAGCAAATTTTTTAAATGTAACACTAATATGGGGAACAAGCGTACGGCCCGCCTGACGGTAAGCGGCTAACGTAGACTATGGACGCTTTTAATACCATAAGCATCACTAGCGCTTTGCCGACCTTGAACACTGCAAGAACACGTCACTTACAGTTACGGGCCGTGAATAATGCACCTCGACACAAAGAGGGAGCGATAGTTTCGGTTTCGTAGAGCGTCGTCTCTTTCACACGGAGCACTAACAAGAAAGCGACAAAACTTTACACAATGTACTGAGTGACAGAGACGACGCTCTGAGAAGCTGATTATCTTCCTCAAAGGAAATTATCTGTGCCGTACCTCTCGTCTATACCAATATTGTACAGAGGAAAGATTTGATTTATTCTTTGTAATGGATACACTGAAAAACTACTCTACCGATTTTCAAAATTCTTTCATCATTATAAAGCTACAGTATCAGCGAATAACAAAGGCTATATTATAATTTGAAAAATTATTTTTGTTCCTTAATAAGAAATGTCGATAGTTAACACAAAGTATAAAAAATTGCATACACGGATGCGTTGGCGATGTTTGTCGTATAAAATTAACACGGGTGAAAAACCGTGGGGCACAGTTAGTAATTTATATTAATAGACATAATAATTATTTTACAATTTTTGTTCAATTAGGTCAAACGATAATGAAGTCTTGCGCCGCGTCAAACATGAAGAAAGTCTCACTGGAATTGGGTGGAAAATCACCGCTCGTCATATTCGAAGACTGCGACCTCGACAAGGCTGTTAGAAATGTAAGTTCCATATGTATGTATGTAAAACATAAATAGGTGTTTGTTGTAAAGTATTTTGTACCAGACAACCAACTTAGAACCAATGGAAATAAATTAATGAGTTATTTTGATATTCAATTTTACTTTACAAGTTAAAAATCATGTTACAAGAGATATCTATATATGTATATTTAAAATTGCATTTAGCGCTACAATAATAAATTTATATACACCGTTTTTTGAACGCAACGTTTCTGACTCAAAACGGATGGCGGTAGGTACTTATCCAGAGATAGAAAGATAAAGAGACTAGCTATAAACCGATAGAGATAGATGAACCAATGGAAGCTTAGTCGTAGCGTGTACGGGGACCGCGTCGATTGACGTCAGTGTTAACCTCTGCAAACATCTTGAGCTTTGGGTGAAGGAAAACCATGGTATAGTAGTAGTGCATTTTCTAACGCCCGCTTGGCTAGCTACCACCCTCAAGTTGAAAGCGCCTATAAGTGTGTTCCGGCAGCTACATTTGAGAGCTAATCCACCCCTTTCGTAGCCTATGACAAGCGTTGTCATTTTGCGTTTCAAGCGTTGTTTTTTTTTTGTCTCCGCTAACTTATGTAAAGTGCATACAAAATTAAAAAAAAATATTTACAGTAGGTTTACACGCGCTCGTATTTTAATTCAGGGCATGGCGTCAGTTTTCTTCAACAAGGGCGAGAACTGCATAGCGGCCGGACGACTTTTTGTCGAGGAGACTATACACGATGAGTTTGTAAAGCGTGTCCTTGAAGAAACCAAGAAAATTAGCATCGGGGACCCATTACACCGAGGCACTGGTCACGGACCACAGAACCACAAGGCACATATGGATAAACTGATTGAGGTAAAAATACATATTATACACTACATCTTTGATAGTTATACTATGTTCATCATAAGGTTTCCATGACATATCCACAGAACGTAAATTGTTACGTCGTGTAAAATATGACATAACGTAAAAACATGTATTTCGACTATCAATTGCAATTTCAAAAAAATTCTGATATTGATAAACGTTTTCTTCAAAATCCTAAATGACTTCCCATAAATGATGATTTTTTTCTTCATTCCTATATTTTTACTACAGCAACACGCAACGAAGAATTTTGATTGGAAGAATTAATCTTCTTGTTTCGCGTCAGGCATTCAATAATTCAAGTATTTCAGATTGCGATCTCAAATGTTATAGTTTAGTTTTGTTATTTTATATCCACAACTTACCCCTCGATTGATTTAAAACATAATATTATCGATAGTATTATCGTATTAGTATAGTATTATCGATTATATTTGTCAAAAAAAAATCGATAATCGTAATCAACATCTAATTTGAGTTATGTTAAATCTCTAAAATAAACATTACACATGCGTCATGCAAGCCTTTTCCTGATGAACCAAGTTATAGCTTGTGATAAACGTAATTAAATTATTGTATGACCAACAAGAAAATAGTCCATTTATCATCTATGGACCTATAAGGTCCTATATAAGGGACGAACAACCTATATTTTACAACCGTATCTAAATAAACTTTTGAGAACACAAACATAAATGGTAAAGTGTCAATGTGTGCGTGTTCCGTGGGCGTTTTATTACCTATAAATTTATACTGGCTCTTTGTAATGTTTGTAACTTTTCCAGATATAATAATGATTTTGTTATCCAGGCTGTAAAAATAATGTTTATCTTGTAGTATTGCGAGCAAGGCGTGAAGGAAGGTGCCAAGTTAGTGTACGGAGGCAAACGCGTCGACCGCAAAGGTTTCTTCTTCCAGCCGACTGTATTCACTGACGTCACAGATGATATGTACATCGCTAAGGAGGAATCGTTTGGACCTATTATGATCATCAGTAAATTTAGCAGCAAGTGAGTTATTTTTATCTACATTAAAATCTGTCCCATTACAGATTTAATTCCCATCTGGAATGTTACGAACAGGGCCACTATAAATTACGTCACAGGAATTTCACAATTTTCGGAGCCAGGGTGTTCTTGTCACTTCTGGTCACACTTGTATGAACTCCCCTCAGCTGATGTCATATGTTTTGCAATATTTTTTAAGAGTTATTATATTGAAACAGCACTTTTGTAATTTTCATGAGCAAAGCGATAGTAGAAATCGCTAAACCGGCTTCAAAATCGCAAATTCTGGTTACATTTGGTACGTTATGGCCGTCACATAATACGAATTTGCCATCTCGAAGCCAATATTTAGCAATTTGTGCCACCATTTTACCGTTGCGAACAACGTTAGCAGAGTGTAAACAGCGCGTTTAGCTCGACGTTTGACGACCGTCATAAATAGATAAGTTTTAAACGATATTTATGCAATTCGTATTAACGTGCGTCTACTCTACACAAATGTTTCTTAGCACGAATTCCTACAATGAGCCTAAGTTTTCGGTGAAGGAAAATTTATCTACCGAGCGGCTACAGGTAATTATTTTAAGAACACTGCCAAGATATTAATACTTTAGTGTAGTGACATGTTACCTCGTCCCGGGTCCCCGCAATCGTCTTTCGGAAACAGAACGGTCGCGCACGAACTTGTACGACTATAGTAGCTCTGTATGAATTTTTTGTGTTGTCTGTTGATTTATGTGATCTGACCTCTCATCGCGAAATTGTTGTTTTCTCTACGAATATAGATGATTTTATACGACCTCCCATAATGAAATTGTTGTTTTGTCTAGAAACATGGATGATGTGATCCGACGCGCCAACAACACTGAGTACGGTCTCGCGAGCGGCGTGTTCACGCGCGACGTGTCCCGCGCGCTCCAGTTCGCCGAGCGTATCGACGCGGGCACCGTCTTCGTCAACACTTACAACAAGACGGACGTCGCCGCGCCCTTCGGCGGATTCAAACAATCCGGATTCGGGAAAGATCTAGGTATGTCTCTAACAATATCTCGAAGTTATTTTAAGAGAATTAAAAAGAAGCTTTCGTGTCGAATTACATCTTCAAAGCTGAGAAGCCCAAGGCAACCTCACCTGAACGTGGTGCACCCTGCGGATTAACGAACGTGCAGTCCGACTGGGTCGCGACATCGCGTCCACCATGCGTGTAGTGAAAAGTCCGTCATAGTGACTCGCTTTTGCATGTCGCGTTTCGAGATCAGCCTGTGCATATCGAGTTAAATTTATGCAGGCAAGCATGACAGCGGCTACCGTCGATTGATTGCGATTTTTCGGTGGTCGTTATTGTACTAGGATTGTAATGTGCTTACCATCAGTACCGTCAATTTGCCGTGCTACTATATAAAAAAGGCAAACCTTAGGGCAAGCTGGTGCATGCGACAACAGTTATTCTTTGAACATCACTATATCTATGTGTTCAATTGAAATATATAAGTTGGCCACTTTTTAAATGACAAATAATTTAATAGTTCGTAGATAAGAACTTCGTACAACAATATTTTCTTGTTTCGTACTCTTTAGGGAACGATCTTTTACGTAGTCTGGTTTAAGTTTTTAATTAACAAAATATAATTCAGGGCATGGCGTCAGTTTTCTTCAACAAGGGCGAGAACTGCATAGCGGCCGGACGACTTTTTGTCGAGGAGACTATACACGATGAGTTTGTAAAGCGTGTCCTTGAAGAAACCAAGAAAATTAGCATCGGGGACCCATTACACCGAGGCACTGGTCACGGACCACAGAACCACAAGGCACATATGGATAAACTGATTGAGGTAAAAATACATATTATACACTACATCTTTGATAGTTATACTATGTTCATCATCATAAGGTTTCCATGACATATCCACAGAACGTAAATTGTTACGTCGTGTAAAATATGACATAACGTAAAAACATGTATTTCGACTATCAATTGCAATTTCGAAAAAATTCTGATATTGATAAACGTTTTCTTCAAAATCCTAAATGACTTCCCATAAATGATGATTTTTTTCTTCATTCCTATATTTTTACTACAGCAACACGCAACGAAGAATTTTGATTGGAAGAATTAATCTTCTTGTTTCGCGTCAGGCATTCAATAATTCAAGTATTTCAGATTGCGATCTCAAATGTTATAGTTTAGTTTTGTTATTTTATATCCACAACTTACCCCTCGATTGATTTAAAACATAATATTATCGATAGTATTATCGTATTAGTATAGTATTATCGATTATATTTAAGTTAAAAAAAATCGATAATCGTAAAATCAACATCTAATTTGAGTTATGTTAAATCTCTAAAATAAACATTACACATGCGTCATGCAAGCCTTTTCCTGATGAACCAAGTTATAGCTTGTGATAAACGTAATTAAATTATTGTATGACCAACAAGAAAATAGTCCATTTATCATCTATGGACCTATAAGGTCCTATATAAGGGACGAACAACCTATATTTTACAACAGACAAAGCAATTTTAAAATATTGTGCAGGCCGTATCTAAATAAACTTTTGAGAACACAAACATAAATGGTAAAGTGTCAATGTGTGCGTGTTCCGTGGGCGTTTTATTACCTATAAATTTATATTGGCTCTTTGTAATGTTTGTAACTTTTCCAGATATAATAATGATTTTGTTATCCAGGCTGTAACAATAATGTTTATCTTGTAGTATTGCGAGCAAGGCGTGAAGGAAGGTGCCAAGTTAGTGTACGGAGGCAAACGCGTCGACCGCAAAGGATTCTTCTTCCAGCCGACTGTATTCACTGACGTCACAGATGATATGTACATCGCTAAGGAGGAATCGTTTGGACCTATTATGATCATCAGTAAATTTAGCAGCAAGTGAGTTATTTTTATCTACATTAAAATCTGTCCCATTACAGATTTAATTCCCATCTGGAATGTTACGAACAGGGCCACTATAAATTACGTCACAGGAATTTCACAATTTTCGGAGCCAGGGTGTTCTTGTCACTTCTAGTCACACTTGTATGAACTCCCCTCAGCTGATGTTATATGTTTTGCAATATTTTTTAAGAGTTATTATATTGAAACAGCACTTTTGTAATTTTCATGAGCAAAGCGATAGTAGAAATCGCTAAACCGGCTTCAAAATCGCAAATTCTGGTTACATTTGGTACGTTATGGCCGTCACATAATACGAATTTGCCATCTCGAAGCCAATATTTAGCAATTTGTGCCACCATTTTACCGTTGCGAACAACGTTAGCAGAGTGTAAACAGCGCGTTTAGCTCGACGTTTGACGACCGTCATAAATAGATAAGTTTTAAACGATATTTATGCAATTCGTATTAACGTGCGTCTACTCTACACAAATGTTTCTTAGTACGAATTCCTACAATGAGCCTAAGTTTTCGGTGAAGGAAAATTTATCTACCGAGCGGCTACAGTTAATTATTTTAAGAACACTGCCAAGATATTATACTTTAGTGTAGTGACATGTTACCTCGTCCCGGGTCCCCGCAATCGTCTTTCGGAAACAGAAAGGTCGCGCACGAACTTGTACGACTATAGTAGCTCTGTATGAATTTTTTGTGTTGTCTGTTGATTTATGTGATCTGACCTCTCATCGCGAAATTGTTGTTTTCTCTACGAATATAGATGATTTTATACGACCTCCCATAATGAAATTGTTGTTTTGTCTAGAAACATGGATGATGTGATCCGACGCGCCAACAACACTGAGTACGGTCTCGCGAGCGGCGTGTTCACGCGCGACGTGTCCCGCGCGCTCCAGTTCGCCGAGCGTATCGACGCGGGCACCGTCTTCGTCAACACTTACAACAAGACGGACGTCGCCGCGCCCTTCGGCGGATTCAAACAATCCGGATTCGGGAAAGATCTAGGTATGTCTCTAACAATATCTCGAAGTTATTTTAAGAGAATTAAAAAGAAGCTTCCGTGTCGAATTACATCTTCAAAGCTGAGAAGCCCAAGGCAACCTCATCTGCACGTGGTGCACCCTGCGGATTAACGAACGTACAGTCCGACTGGGTCGCGACATCGCGTCCTCCATGCGTGTAGTGAAAAGTCCGTCATAGTGACTCGCTTTTGCATGTCGCGTTTCGAGATCAGCCTGTGCATATCGAGTTAAATTTATGCAGGCAAGCATGACAGCGGCTACCGTCGATTGATTGCGATTTTTCGGTGGTCGTTATTGTACTAGGATTGTAATGTGCTTACCATCAGTACCGTCAATTTGCCGTGCTACTATATAAAAAAGGCAAACCTTAGGGCAAGCTGGTGCATGCGACAACAGTTATTCTTTGAACATCACTATATCTATGTGTTCAATTGAAATATATAAGTTGGCTACTTTTTAAATGACAAATAATTTAATAGTTCGTAGATAAGAACTTCGTACAACAATATTTTCTTGTTTCGTACTCTTTAGGGAACGATCTTTTACGTAGTCTGGTTTTAGTTTTTAATTAACAAAATATAATTCTAAAAGACTTTAGACTAAAAATTTTTACTTTTGGGAAGATTAGCATATAAAATATTAAAGTGCGATCAACTTACATTTGAAAAAAAAAGAACATTTTTAGATTTTTAAACATTTTTTAAAGCTTGCCTGGGTAGCTAACACCAACCCTTACTTTGAAAACTTAGTGCCTAACCCTATAGGTATGATCTAGTAGCAGCACTTAAGGCCTAATTCCTCTGTTTATCAATTTGTACACTAACCAAAAGAAGCGTTATTTGAAGTCGAGCATGAGGCTCGAACGCAAGTTCTCTGTTATGATATAGGGATGTAACAGTATTCATAGAAACATCGATGTTTAATGTAAAAAATAGTATTCCCACGTTTACAACCGGAATAATATTGTTATCAAATACGGTATTCGCTATTAAATGAGTGACTCATCAATGTAAATAGATATTTTTCTAACATCGCTTTCTAAAGAAAAAGTTTTTCGGTTTTGTCTTTATGAATATTAGCAATGAGATTTAATATTATTCGTCTTATTTCCTTGTTTCAGGTCAAGACGCGCTCAATGAATACCTCAAAACAAAAACAGTTACCATAGAGTACTGATTCCTAATTCATTTTACTTTTGTACATGATCTTTTGATTTCTAGACTCGTAAGACAATCTGTACATAATGTTAATAATACGATTAGGATTAATAATTTTTAAGACGTTATTCTCCGACCAATCTGAGTTAGTTTAGGCCTGACTAATAGAAGTCAATTCATAGTGTTTTACTTTAACTTAATTTTACTAATTTGACATGATCTGATATTTTTTAAATGAATTTTATCTTGAAATTTAATTATAAGTACAATATTACAGGGAACGTTAGTACATACATACATTATATAGAACCATGATCTATGTAAAGAATCTAAATTTACGTTGTTATAAAATACCTAACTATGTACTATTTTGTTGTAGTAACTAATCACTATACAATAAGGAAATTCGATAAAATCGATATCAATATACGAACGTAAACGGAATCAAATATCTAAAAACTGAGTTTATATTTAAAATCGCCACCAATTTTCTAACCGAATTTATGTAAAACTATATTTCGGTATTGTAATGATCAATACCTATATTTAGGTAATATTGTATACATCTCTAAACCGTTTTACAATCTTAAGATAAAAACCACGAAGATTTAATTACAATGAAATTCGGTAAAATCGATAAGGGGGCGCTCAAGTATTACGTAACGCAATTTTTGAGCCTCCCTCCCCCCCATGTAACGCGTCGTAACTTTTTTCTGTAGTCCCCCTCCCACTCCTTAAACGATACGTAACACCCAAGTCAGCATGAGAGCTTTTATAGGCCAAGAACAGCTGATGATTCATATCTCCCTGCCCTCCCGTTTAAAACATCGTAACGTTTTACAAGAGCCCCCTCCCCCAAACTAGCGTTACGTAATACTTAAACACCTCCTAAATATATTATGATAGCAAACGGAATAAAATCTCGTAAACGATGTTTATGTTTAACATTATCACTTGTTTTGAAATTGTAATACAATTTTATGTCAAATTATATATCGTTTATTGTTATGCTAAATATCGACATATACGTAAAAAAACCATTGTACAATATTAAGATAAACCACGAAGTTTAATTTTTACAATCGATATTAAATGTTTGTTTTGCAACTTGTGTTTTTATTTCACAATTAAAATTAATTTTGCTGACGTTACATAGTAGTATTTCTTATCCATTCCTTAAATGCATCACTAGCCCAGTCATATTAGGGCTTTCACCTCGGAATGAAAGATAATAAGCTGCAAATTGGTATGAACCTTTGTTTTGTCATTCTAAATGTTGTCTCAAAAGTCACAATCGTTATCGTGTCCGCGTCTCAAATATTCAAGGTCAAAGGTCACAAAAATCGGTTTTTTCGCGAATTCTGGCTTCCTATCGGTTAAATGAGATTTGCATTTATCATAAAAGTTGTAGGCTATAAAATTCCCTACAACTTTTGTTTAAATTTTTTTTCATACAACCAACCGTTTTAAGGTAGACGCGAAGATGCACATCGTACAGTCATATACGGCCTAATGCAAGGTCAAGCGTGAGTTATGGTTATCAGTACTTATAAAGTCAATTATTTACTTGGAAATTATAATTATTAAACAATGCCTATTATTTATGTACTAATATTAATTATTTATATTTAATTAAAGTAAGTAACTTGATTATTTAATAAATTATTCATTTTAACTTTAAGTATAAAAAATTATTAATTTGGATTTATATTTTAGTTTTATTTTAAGTTAACACGACATTATATATCTTTTCTTTAAAACGCGTAAATTTCTCAATACTTATATACCTGGAAATACTTGTCCCTACCCTATGTCAAAACACAAATATTTCACTAAAATTTTGACCAATATCCTCGTACTAAAAAGCACATTTTATTTTTACACGCATTCAGTGGCTGTGACACGACTTCTGCGCTATTTAAAAAAGGAAAAAAAACTGTTACTAGAGCATTGGAAAAAATTCCTGATTTAGAAAAATGGTGGAAGTATTTCAACAAGAAAATGCCCAAAACAAACATTATTAGAAAATGGAGTGCGCATCTTGTTGGCATTATATAATGCTCCAAAATCTGAGGACAACATTGATCATTTCCGCTACACGCAATTCATCAAATTTACAAAACTAAATAAACCTGTACAACTGTCAACACTTCCACCAACAAGTGTAGCAGCTCATCAACACATAAAACGTGTCTACTACCAGATTCAAACGTGGTTAGGGAAGGACTTAGAACCTCAAGAATGGGGCTGGATGCTTGAAAATGAAATCCTGGAGCCCATACGAACGTTATTACCTCCAGCACCAGCCGAACTACTAAACGTAATATTTTGCAATTGCAAAAATGGTTGTGGTTCCCGCTGTGGATGCAGAAAATCAGGGCTACAATGTTCTTTAGCTTGCGGCCAGTGCAACGGACAAGCTTGCCTCAACGCTTCACTGTATCCAAGTAATCCCGATGAAGAAAATACATATGATCCCAATATTCTGGAAGGTTTGGAGATGAACATGACAGATAATGAGGATGATGACAATGAATCGAACATTTTTGAGCGACAAGAAGAAGAAGACGACGAAGAAGAAGAAGATAATTAGCTTCCATTTCCAATTTCATTACAATTAAAATCAACAAAGATACTTTTGATATTTGAACTCACATTTTGACAAATGTATATTATGCCGTATTTAATAATAAATAAAAATATGTGTAAAATATATACTCTTACTATCATTTTAACTTAAAATAAAACTAAAATATATAATCCAGAATTAATAATATTTTATACTTAAATAGTTAAATATGAATAATTATATATAAATAATCAAGTTACTTACTTTAATTAAATATAAATAATTAATAGTTAGTACATAAATAATAGGCATTGTTTAATAATTATAATTTCCAAGTAAATAATTGACTTTATAACGTACTGATAACCATAACTCACGCTTGACCTTGCATTAGGCCGTATATGACTGTACGATGTGCACTCTTCGCGCTCTACCTTCAAAACGGTTGGTTGTATGAAAGAAAAGTTTAAACAAAAGTTGTAGGAAATTTTATAGCCTACAACTTTTATAATAAATGCAAATCTCATTTAACCGATAGGAAGCCAGATATTCGCGAAAAACCGATTTTTGTGACCTTTGACCTTGAATATCTTGAGACGCGGACACGATAACGATTGTGACTTTTGAGACAACATTTAGAATGACAAAACAAAGGTTCATACCAATTTGCAGCTTATTATCTTTCTTTCCGAGGTTGACCCCTTTTTTTACCTAATATGACTGGGCTAGTATGTTCCTTTGTAGCGGAAAGAGTGGATATTTAAAATCATAAAAACGTATTTTTTCGCTCCATTTCAATAATATTTAAGCGGCAGTTATGAAAATAAATCTAATTTTTTTAAGTAGCCAAACTGTATTGGACAATAAAAGAGTAATTGTTAGTTACACAACAAATTTCACTATTACAATATTTATTTTATGTTTATTAAGTAATTTCTAAAACTATGTGCATGTGTCGACTTTAACTGTCGCAAAGATCTTATAGTCGCATTTGATTGGACCCTTTTTATCTTTTGCATTACTCGTTATAGTCGCCCCTGGTGATGCAGTAACTCACCTTACTCCAAAATGTGTTTGTGAAGCTTTCTTTGGATCTCCAGCTAATGAGGGTACTTCAGAAATTGACTTTTCTTTATACATATAATGTGTGTAATCATGTTCACTGTAAGGTAACTTTGAATTTAATTAACTTCGTTTATTTCTTTATAAAAATGAAACATTACTAGGCAAACGTACGTCGTCTTTTATTGATACTTCGAGCCTATATATTCGTAAAAAAATATACTTATCAATTGTGTTATAAAACATACTTATCAAATTGTGGTATATTTGGCATTGTAATAAATCTTAATGTATTCAGCATCGGGCCATAGATATATTTCTGTAATAAAATATAAACAAATACATTTCATTTCTCGCGCCAAAGTAAAATGATAAGAATATTTAGAATCAAAATTGCCTATGACCAGAGACAAGGTAAAACAAAGTCTCTGCTAGGACTGATATACCGTACTAGGTACTACAATGACGTTATATAAATAGACGCGTTATTATACTCTCAATAAAAGCAATTTAAACACTGTACAGATTTTGTTATCAGCATGTTGAAACAAAAGAGATAGAAAATCACAGCGTAAGGCGGAAACTCTATTGCCAGAAAAGGACAAAAGTTTCTTCTCGCTCACGCCGCCGGTTTCAATTCGAAAGTGTTCTGAAGACAATTGCCCATCATTCACGATTTCATGTAAAGAGCGTGCCGTATCTACCTAAAAAATATCATTGAGGTACCTACTACGACATTCTCTCATTCTAACTAGGAATACACAGGACCTATTTTATGTACAACAATTTCTTTGTATTATTCTCAAATACTGTCTACATTAAAAAAACAAAATGTCTTTTAAGGCAAGAGTAAACGAGTATTTTCAAGCAGTGGAATGTATATGAAATACTACAATGTTCTATCAGCAAAATGCTATTATACGCATGGGTGTGGTGTTAGATGGATCATAGCTTAAATTATAGTAATATACTTTTTTTCATTATGGTGAAAAAATATTGAGTTTTTATAATAACCGAATTTCCTTCTCGAATTTTAATTTGGCTGAACGAAATACGTATCATTATGTAGGTACTAAACTGTTTTTTTTATATAAATTAATTTATGTAAAAAACAGACAATTTCAAATTAGGGCCAAAGATTTACTCTATGGTCGAAAACAAAGACTAAAAAGGCATCCTATACAATCCTGTGTTGCAGTCAATTATATTTTATAAGGTTGCAGTACCTAATTTGTAATTATCTATGTAACTTATTAATACTTACTGAAAATTATTCTGAACTCCAGGAATCTCAAATGAGATCTTCTATAATTTACGTTATACAATAGTTTGTGCATACCTGCCTTATTCAAGGATTTCGTAGAACGTAAGTTTTAAACAAATTTAAAAAATTAAGTTCGTTGTTTTATTACACAAATTGCGGAGTTGATCCTATTCTCTATTTTTTATACAATAACCATAGACGTCCATGAGAATAACTTCAGGAAATTAAATATTTTATATTTTAACTAGCGACCCGCCCCAGCTTCGCACGGGTACAATTTACAAAGTGGTATATTTTATGTTTAAAAAAGCCTGATTTAGAGTTTATCGCTTTAATATTTAAAGTTCATAACTTTATAACTGCTTCAATAGCCTAGTATTCCTAAACCCGACTGTTCTACTCTACTTCCTAGGTTCGATTCTCAGGTTCAGCAAAATGCTATTGGGATTTTCTATAAAATTCTCAGTAGCAGCTTGGAGTTTGTTTGGCTTTGTGGCCGATTAATGGCAATAGGCTCACCCTCTATTACATGGGACCTAAAACATACCCGGAAAAACTGTGGGTGTACACCTCTGCCTAACACTTCGGGGATACAGGCGTTATGGTATGTTGTACAACTTCATAGTTACGAATAGTGCGCTTAGCTCGCGTCGCGTAATATAATATAGGTTTTTAGGTAGAATTTCTTTAGTCGCGAATAAGTTTGAATTCTTGGTATTCATTTAAATGGAAAACTTAAAAGGACAATTTTAATCAACATTAAATGCCCAAATTAACTAACGAACTTATCTGGATAAAGATTAATACTGAATTGTAGAACATAGCTTCGCAAATAACGTAGGTAATATTTTTAATTATGATGTTCAAGATTAATATGGTTACTGAGAGTCAACCTTAGGAAATAAACATATGCCATCGCGGACTCTTCTCTACGCTTTTGAAGAACTACGATTCTTTACAACATTATTTTCATGTATCTCTTAAGGTTTAGCCAGCGTTAAAGCCATGTAAGCCCCCGAAAATAATTTTTAGAAGTCTTGATTACAAATAATTGAATTTTCTCTATGGTACAATAACCTAATGTATTGGTTATACATGGTTATTAGTAATTCGACGTATTCCCGTTAGGAAGTGATAGGGATGACTATTTGCGACTATTTTAATCCTAACGGGAATATGTCGAATACCCAATAACCCCGTTTAATAAACCTTCTTCGGTAAAAAAAAACTGTAAATGATAGTAAAAACCGCATTAAAATCCGTAGTGTAGTTTAAAAGATCTATCTAAGCATACATAGGGGCCAGACAGCAGGAAGCGACTTCATTTTAACTATGTATAGTTATAGATTACATGCCTACAGTAGAATTTATAATAGGTAGTTGGTTTTGTATCTAATTTCATACAATTTATTTTTATAATTCCATTGATATTTTATATTTTCCCTCGTAATATTCTGTGTCAGAAGACCCCACTTTGTTTAAAGGTAAACTTTACGAAAGCTTAAAAACATTGACACTGGCATGATATTTTTGCGGCGTCAAAACAAGAAGAAGAATATTTGACATATTGTGTATAAAATAATGCTGGTCGTTTCTGATTTTTCGTAAAACGAAACGAAACGCTTTTTTACACTCAAGAAATCGTTCTTAGAAACGATTAAAAAAAAAACGCTTTTTTTTTTTCTTAAGTTCGAGAACAAACTGTAGTGAAAAAACGAACATTTGACGTTTAACCAAAAAGCCAGCTATTATTCGTTCCTTCATTTTCGTTTTTTCTTTTACAAACACATTTTTATCGTTTATAAGATTCATTGTAGCTTATTCGTTACTTAAAATTTAAACTAGTTTCTTGTAACGGTTTACTGTTCATTCAATTATAGTCTTCTTCTTCCTAACTTGGTAACCGGTCCTCTTTAATGAAGACCATTACTGCCATTATCGAGTGAATTATAGTTTCATTTGTTATGACGATTCAGTATCTTTACAAGATGGTGGCTCTCTTGTTAGAACTTTCTAGGAAGATTTTGTGGGACCTCAGAATGAATGCTTTCAGCTAATATTTACATTCCACTTCACTTATGCACAAAAACCAAACTATATCACGCAAAACGCCACCAATACTACATAATATAGGATCAAAAACGGTCTCGTTCGTTTTAAACTTGTTGTTGTTAAATAGAGAAACTGTTCGTTCGTTTTTCATTAAAAAAACTGGTTATTAAAAGCGTTTCTAAACGAAACGCCCAGTACTAATATAAAAAAGTCATAAATGTCAAAATGAAAATCAGATCAAATCAGGTGTTTTGAATTTTGAAAGAGTTTGTGCATAATTGTGCTTATTGACACAATCTAAAATAATAATACACCTTTTATAATAACTTAAAAATACTTTAAAATGAGCAAAGCAAAAGTCCCACTCCGTGACATATCACCTTTATTGCAAAGCCTAAGGAATTTTCTTCTCGGCGTAAGCATTGTTGTTTTATTTTTGTTATGTAATTGTATTTTCATTGTATCACAAATATTGGTTATCGCTAGTATTTTTTTATAGAGACAACATACAAATGCTTTGCGGTTCGAGCCTTTGGTAGCAGCTAGGACTCAACCGCCTCCTGAAATTCCAGATGGACCTTCTCACAAGTAATTTCTGTTAATATGGTTTTTTAAACTTCTGTTAATATGTTTTTTTTTAAATACAGTGGTTTATAGTATACCACAAAGATTTCAATGAGAAAGTCTTGTAGTCAAAACATAGTTTTACAAAAACAATTACAGAAATAAAAATTGTGCATGCAGCACTAATGAAGTGAAACTTCTCAAAAAGGGAGATGCAGATTACCTAAACTGTGTATTAGATTTTAGATATACGATGTATAGCTGTCTTATGCTTCCTTGAAAATTCATTAAATTATTGAGATAATATTGTTTTTCATCTCACATTTTTACATTTGGCTGATAATTGTTGTTTTAATTGAATAACCAGTGTTTAATAATTTTTATAAATCAGAAGAAAAGATGAGATTATATTAGATACTTTTTTTTAAATAAATTTTTGATGTTGCATTTTTGACTTATTTTGAAAAAAGCTAAAAATCATGACAATTAAAAATGGTCCACTTTTGCATAATTAATATAACAATTTGAAAAAACATGTTAAACAATATTACAATTACTAATTAAAGCCAATATTTCAGAATAATATTTTGATTATGTACAATGTTCATTGAAGAATAATAGTATAAAATTGTATCTTCTGATAGAACTGAAAAAAGACAATCAGCACATAAAACATAATCACCATACAATATAATATGTATGTGTATCATCAGTATAATAAATTGTACATTCTTCAATTCTGTCACAAGATACAATTTTATGATGTGTGATTGACAACACTACCATCCTTTAACATTTCATATGCTGGAGTGTAGAGCAGCATAATTCAGTTATATTTCCGGAACGCGGATCCATACTTTTGTACATGTAAATTTTTCCGTTTCTCTATGGTATGGTATAGTATGGCAATAGCTTTCGAATTTTTTTTAGTATAATCTGAATGAATGAATGAATGATAATTGCTATTGAACACAGTTCTGATTGATTCTGTGAACTTGGTCCATACAAACTTGGTTTGGATGCTGATCAGCGCTGGCATTGATACATATTTTCAAATATCTAGTTCATTCTGTTTATGTTTGTAATCTAACACTGTTTTTGTACTTTTTACTGTTAAATACATCAGAATATAAAATAAATCCAATAAACACGCAAAATAAGTTCATTATTTTATTGGCATATATGGCAGTATTAAGGGTGATGAATCAAGAACCGTAGTGTATATATAATATTATAGCAGTATAGTAATGTAACAAGAAAATCTAAAAACCTTAGATATCAATCTATAAGAAAAAAAAATCTTTAACAAATATGAGGTGTCTAACCGCACACTTTCATAAAAACAATACAGTTAAACAGCGCGTATTTTAACGATTTTAAGCGGCACACGACGTAAAAGTCCCCTACCCTGCCATGGCATACCAAAGGTAACTAGAAAGGTGTTAAGCCTAAAAAGTACATTTGGAGAATGATTAAAAAAACAACAAAGTGTATATAACTCTGGAACTATTAGTAAGATAGAGAAATTTAATCACTATAACTTTGCACTAAATAGTCAAATTCGACCATTTGAGGGTTAATGGCCTTGTTAAAGGCATATAGTCTAATATTAAATCTAATATTATTTCAGGCATGCTCACAATTATTATTACACACGGGATGGACGTCGTGAGGTAGCTCCACCAATTGATATAAGCAAAAAATTGCTAACAACTGGCTCTGAGGATGGGTGAGTTTACATATTATTTTAATAAATTTTTAGCTATAGAAATACTTAAACTTGTTTTACATAAACATTCAAGTTATATTGTATTGTATTTAATGAAAAAGTATTTTATAAAAACCTCAGAATCATCATCTTTATATACTAAATGTTCAGTATGAATTAATTTGAATAATTCCTCAAATGGTAATTCCCTCTGGATATGTAATGCAATAACAAACTTGTACTATTTTTGGTGGGATCCTGTTCTATCATGTGTAGGGTTGCCATTAATCCCGATATATAGGGACTGTCACCGTCATTATACCGGTGTCCCGTCATGTACCAAGTAAGTTACATAAAAGATATAGAAGTACTTACAGCAAAATGGTCTTCTTAATGCTGTACAGATTGATGTCGAGATAAGAATGAAAGAAGATTGACTAAACAAATTTATAATGTGAGTGTGAAAGGATACATTGCAAGAACAAGGCCTACACAAATGTTCCTCAGTCAAATCAGGGACATTTTGAAAAAAGGTCAGGTCAAGAGTACTCTAAACCGACGAGCATGCTTGAAAAGATCTATGAATGTTGAAGAAGCGAAAGACGTATACTAGGATCGTAGCAAATGGAAGGACGTAGTCCCTGCCTGCCCCGTTGGGAAATAGGCACTTCTTTCACATGTGAACTGCACAAATATTTTTTGTCTGCTGTGGCACCATAAATAAATATTTATTGGGTGTAGTTACAGTTGTTTTTGTACAGTTATAAGCTGACCACTGTAAGCGCTATCCTCCTTATAGTTTGTGGGCCACAGGAGGGGAACAAGATCGACCAATAAGCTATTCAACTGCTGACCGTCGGCAGATTATTTTACCAAGGTGCACACAGGTGTTTCACACGTTGCTCATCACGATGCACAGTTAAAAACTATACAGTCAATCAAAATTAAGAAGTAATGCTTTGATACGTGCTGAGTGAATTTAGTGTCCTATTAAATTCAAAGAAAATTTTACTTTAACCATATGTCAATTTTACACACAACTTTTCTTCAGTATAATAGTTTTTGTTTACCATTTTAATGTATATATAATGTATATTAATTATTATCATTATTTTCTATATTTTTATAATTATATTTATGTTGTTAACCATAAGGGCCCTGGAGCCATTAGAGGCTGACAGCTTTACTGGGCTTGGTTATCATAGATGTATATATGTTACAGTTGCAATAACATGCATAAAATCTTTAAGATATTCGGTAATATCACAATACTGTGTAAATCCGTGCACATTCGCCGCCCCGCGTCTCGTAAATCATCAGGAGGGTCGCGCTTATAGCGATCGGTCTATAGGAAAGACGCAGTATTTATTAATATATTTAAATAATTATATATGTGATATTATTTATTTATATAATATATTGTTATTAGTTTGCATAGTTTCCATGTTGATTCCGCAGCGACACCTACCGCCGCTGCTTCGCGAAGAATTTTTATCTAAAAATAAAATAAACAAAATGGAAACTTCCTTATTAAAACTACTTCTAACACTACAATTTGTCAATAAAAATATCTCTTCGTTCTTTTTGCGTTCCGACGAGAGCCTAGCCGTATGGTCCTAGTCATGTGGTTATTATTTTAATTTATATAATTGTAATTAACCCTATGTTATATAATATTAGTAGAATTTTGCATGAGATCGTTTAATACGTGAACAAGTAAAATGAATTATAAATAATAACTGGATACATGCATTTTAAGTTGTTACGAAAACTCCCTGTACAGTTCTAACATGGGTTAACCAACTTGTTACGATCCATGTTTGAAGATTAGAAATCAATACAAAATTGCGTTTAATGGAAATATATCCAGTGATCTTAACATTGATAAATATGTTTACAAAATAACATGTGTTACTCTATAACAGGCCCTCCATATATTGCAAGATAAAATCTATATACAGTACACTTAATTAATTTAAGTAGTTTGATATTATATTGTTGTAATTACAACATTTTCTAACATCTTTGTTTACAGGACGCCAAAGCAAGCTGTAAATGTAAGACCAACCCCTGGCCGAGTTTACCACTGGGATAAACATTATGAGTAAAATATCTTGATTTAGATGAATAATTAAATAAAATTGTAAGTTGAAAATAAATGATATGTAGAAAGAATATAAAACCATCTTTTCTTTTACTAATTTTTTGACGAGTAATGCAGCGTGTTAGTCCTGCTGTTGGCGTGGCGACGCTTTGACCCCAACATTGGCAGTGTGAAGCAGAGTTTGTTTTTGATGTGAAACATCTCTACGCGAGGGTATACCCGATTGTTGGCGTGACGATACAGGCCGTGGTGACGCGTCGCCACGCTATATGTTTTTTAATCTTTAGTGTTCAATGTTTCTTTCTTTATTCCTTTTGTTCACTAAGATGTTTCACATCTATCGGGCGTCCCGTGACGGCCAACTTTTTTAATAGGCAGACTGAATCATTTCAAAGTTTCATGTTTAAGACATGGATAGATTAAAAGCCGTTGTTAGGGTGTTTAGGCTAGAATTGTGCAAAGCGGCATCCTGTCCTTGAACATGAATATTCTTGCCTTTCTCTTTGTCCTTACCCCCACCACCCTGTGGTATGTATGACACACGTCACTTCGTTGTGAGCATTGCGCGAGTCAACGAGCGTCCGACCGACATAAGTCATTCATTTATATAAATTAAAATACATTGTGTGTTACTTAGTGTTTAGAGAACTTGGTGTTGTGTACCAGTGGAGGAAGAGCGAGACAAACAGCGAGCGCAGCCCAGGGTGAGTCCCATCTTTACCGTCCTTTTCCAATGCTGCTTTGCACATAGTAGGTAGGTACTTAAAAATAATAATTACATACTTACAACAATAAAAAAAGAACTAGCGTCTTCATAGGGATCTCGGCCTCCATACACATAGTAATAAAATAAACATCTTCACAGTGACTTTGATTTAGTTTGTCATGTGTCTGGATCATTCGATGTATATCGAGCAATGGAATGGAATGGTTTACTTAGGTCACGACCAAAATACATATTGTAATAAAAAAATACCTCAGTGACTCACTTTTGGTTGGTCGTGTTTAGGGATCACACGATGTATTTTTTTTGTATATTTACTAAGATATTTCACATCTGGCGGGCGCGCGGCATCCAGTGACGGCCAAAATTTTTTTTATAGTAATGAAATGCTACTTAATACCTACTGCCTAATATTTGTGTACATAAAACCTTTCTGAATGTGATAAACCAAGTAAAATTGATGGTTAAATAAGATCAATTTAATAAAACAATTATTATCATTTTTATAAGTTTATTTTTTTAAGTAAAAAAAAACAAAGCAACTAAATTTATAAGTAAAACAATAACAATCTCTTATTTAGATATTATCTTAACTACAAACGATGGGATAAAAAAATAATAGTACACATGTACACATTTTATAACTGTAAGCGGAGCCTTGTGTGAAATTATAGAATAATCAAGCTTAAAATTTATTGGAATGAAGAATATTATGTGTGTAAGCAAATTCATCATTTAACCACATACATTTAATTAATTATATTTTTATGAACATAGCTGCAGGGAATATGCATACTGCATGGTTATCCCGATTAATGCTAGCTGCACTGTGCATAATTCATGTGAATAATTACAATATTATAATAATTAACGTATAGTTCGACACCACTAATTTACACTACGCTAACTTGAAATATGGGCAATTTCCGTTTTTATCTAGTTATTAGTATAAAATAAATTATATTTAAAATTCAATAAATAATTATGTTATAAATCGACCGACAGATCTCGCTAAATACTTCCGGTATAAACACCGATTAATAAAGATAAGGTCATTTGAAGATTCGCCTGAAGCGCCATCTCTTAGAACCATTCTTAACTACGATGTGATCAGTGTGAGCCGACAGACGTAACTTTGTAAGGCTGCCTGTCCGTCCACTGCAGTGGAGCGGAGCTATGGATATTTCGTCCAATAAAATTGCACCTCTAGATTTTTACGCAATTCTATTGGTACAGTATAGTGTATACGCCTTAGAGCGTGATATTTTTCAATGTTATTAAGAAAAGAAAACCTTTATATTTTAAAAATGTATTGTAGCACATTTAATTTATATTATACATTGTTATGTCAATGGGTATAAAATAGATATTTTCAAGTTACAATGGTGGAAATTGCTGGTGTCGAGATCTGTATGCACCGATTTTTTATTGCAAATTTGCATTTCTACTGCAGAGAAAATTGATACAAAAAACGCTGCAGGTGCAGACTAGACTTTAATAATAGATAAATTCTAGTATAATATTAGTTTATTTTAGTTGATCCGAAATTTAATTGAACTACTAAAAAAGATATTCGCATAATAGTCGTTACTAGAAAATACACAGTAAGTTATTATAACAGTATCCTTTTCATATAGTCACTTACTTAACACAATAAACTTATGAATATAAAAATACTATTTTACCAAAAACCACAAAATTGATTCATAAACAATATTGAATAAATAAATATGTCTTACAATCTAAGTAGATTCAATAATAGAAGATTATATATTTTTCCATTAGATTCATTATAGATTTCATTATTAATTAAGGTTTAAACATTTTATTATGGACCTGTGCAGAGACAGGGAGCCAGAAATAACGATTAAAGTGTGGTCTCTGAGAGAATGTGTTCCTGACACGGTCTGTCATTTTGACGTGACTTTCAACTCACCCAAGAAAATACTAGTTGTTTATGTTTTACTACTTCTTGTTTATTTTGCGTTTTTTGATATTTAGTTTGTAAGTAGTATGTAGTTATTTTATGGCGCTCTTTTTTAAATAATTAACATACATATTTTACTTGTCTAGTACTGTTTATCAGATAAATTAAAAAAAAATCGAAGTAACCTTGAAACAACGTACTCCGTATCTACACAAAAAGCACTGGTTTTAACCAATTAAGTTAACTTATTTTAATTCATTGTTGGGTGAGTTATAACATGAATTTTAATTAGATTTTATTATATTTTACGCTAGTTCAAAGTTACATCGGCTGTCAGATCACAATAAGAAACTGTTAGGGACGTACTTTTTCAGCAGCTACACTCTTTATCATTGCTTTAGCCCCGACATGTTTCGATAGTTCCAAACCGAAAGGGTTAATAAGATAAGATTCTCGATTTTGGCACTTCAATCACTCAATTACATACAGTACAGTAAAGTAAGCCTTGGATATCAATAAGGTGTATGAAGGTAATTAGAATAACAGGCTAGTGTGTTCGTGACTTACCTATTTCAAAACGAAATTAACGAAACGGAACGGGAACGGGATGATCAAATAAACACAATATACAATTAATCTGTGGTAAGAAAAAGTTATATACAAAAATCACATAGATATAATATGTACCCTCAACACATTCAAATGGTTTATGTAATCATTAAACATATACATGTATAAAAAAGCTTTATTTGGGTCAAAAACAAATAATATATAAAAATGCATTGGAGATGTTTATATAATTTTTGGATTTGTTTTATGAATGGAATATATATTTGTTACGGCAAAGTGACGGTTCTTTAAACACAGTGCAATCCAAAAACAGACCACCGACGGATCTACAATCAATCGTCACTGTCATGCATGCTTGCTCAAATATCTCTTCTTCACGTTATATATCCCATGTTATAGGAAGGGAACTTCACAGTACGGCAGAGACATATCACGTCATAACGTGGAAACCTTTTTTGTTCTCTTCACATGACATCCAATACATTTGAATTTGAACCTGTTAAAAAGTATAGGATTACTAGAGATTGGCATTTCATTATCAGGAACTATGTTCCCCAGACTTATAATGTGTGTATTATGTCCGTCATATCACATCACATATAATCACTCGAGTCCGTAGTATCGTTTGGTGTCCTTATGTGTAAAGAAAATTCACCGAAAGTGAATGATTTATTGCGCGCCGGTTTACGCGATCTGTATCTAAACCTGTTGAAAGAAAAACCAATTGTAACAATATAATTTTTAACAAAAAAGAAAACGAATTTCAGTGATTTTGTGGAGTTAAATTAAACATTAAAATGGGTTCATCCTTGAGGTATCTCCTTCGCAATTATCTAAATCGGTTCATAAACAAAGAATTTATGTTTAAACATCCATAAAAAAATATACAATCGAATTGAGAACCTTCACCTTTTTTTGAAATCGGTTAAAAATAACATTTAATTGTTTTTTTTTTAGTACTGAGACTAAAGTCCTAAGCCACTTATTACTAAAGTATCACTAAAGAACAAGTTTTAGTGATTTTAGTATCTGTGCACTCTCAATACATCCATTAAAGTTAATAAAATAACTAGCATAATTTTAATGCTAAAAATAATAAATCCCATGTTTTAGACTTAGTAAACCCAATAATAGCTTACAGTAAGGTCCTAAAGCACATTACCAATTTGGTGGGACAATAAGATAAAGGACAATGTCAAGCCGGTTTTACAGTCAAAATCATCATTATCATTAATAAATAATAATTATAATAAACCTTTGAGAGTTTTTGGCGGGAACTTGAAGTGACATGTTGTGGTTTTTATTTTTAATTCATTTACTTAGGTTTTTGACTGTATATTGTGTAATATTGGTGGCGTTTTGCGTGATATAGTTTGGTTTTTGTGCATAAGTGAGGTGGATTATAAATGTAAGATGAAAGCATTCATTCTGAGATACCACAAAATCTTCCTAGAAAGTTCTAACAAGGAAGCCACCATCTTGTTAGGATACTGAATTGTCATAACACATAACACTAATTCACTCGATAATGGCAGTAATGGTCTTCATTAAAGAGGATCGGTTACAAAGTTAAGAAGAAGAAGAAGAAGACGTGCATATACATTTCTGAATTTTAATAACATTTTATTAAATACATCTTTTCATTTAGATCTAACGGAAATTGTTGCCTTCAATTTGATTTTACAACTATTGTTCTTAAAATTTTGTTGTCAATTTGACATCCATTTGCTACAGCATTTTTTCCTCAATTTGCGATATGGTTTGGTGTCAAATGGTATACTATCAAATCGTTATTGGGATGTTATCTGAATTTCTCTGGGCTCTATCTCTATTTGAACCTTCCCTTCCCCAAGAAGCTGTAAGGTACCTACCTGTGTCATTTATCGTCTCCGTCTACCTGTTTTCTGAACTGCATTGCATCTCCATACGCCTTTTTAACCGCCTTCCTGTCAGTCGGTTTCCGAGACTCGACCATTTTGGCTTGATCCAAACTTTTATCGATACCCAAAACTTCGAGTTTATTCGGTGGTAGCCACTGCCAGGTTCGTTTAACATCGAAGAATAGCACCAAATAGAGTACTGGTTCGTGTGAATGGTTCTTTTTAAGGTTGAGGACGTCTTGCGGTGGCACTGGTAGTGGAACCCCGTTGTAAATGAACCCTTTCGGCATTTTAGGGTCAATAAGGAGAGCCGGGTACCACGGGTAACCTCTGGGTGACAATTTTAAAAATTAATATTATGCACATTTCTGAACTTTACTTTTTGATAAATACAACCTTTTAAAAGCCACATACAAAATACGAACTTACAAGTCTGTAAATTGAAACCAATTTGTTCAAAGGAGCATGAATATTTCACGTATCACTGGTGTTATTATAACAAGTGATAAATCAGGTGAAATGCCAATTCATTCAAGCGGACGAAGCCACATTACAAATCGTAGTATTTCATTGTGTGATGGCAAAGCTATGCCGTGGGCATAGAAGGTTGCAGAAATGTTGCACGGTCGACTAATAGCGACAATCGTGATCACTAAAAATTACCGACGTTTTAGTTATTTTAAACTAACTATAAATTCCATGAATAATTCTTACGTACACTGTGAATCACACAGTCTGTGATGCTTTTAAAGTGTAGAAAATAATATCTTGAAAATGTTTATATTCAACAGACTATAAGCTTTGATTGATGGTACAATAAACTCGAAATTTACTCCTATCATTGTCTTAAAGTTTCATACTCAAGATTGAATTTAGCTATAATACGCTGCTTTCAAAACTGTTGCAACAGAATGAACTTTTAGCGTCACAGTGTTGTAAAATATACATTCTGGTATGTCAATTAGATTATGCGAGATTTTTTTAAATCAATTAAGTTACGAAATAGTGTTAACTATAATACAGTATGTTTTAACTTTTTATTATAGATGTTAAAAGAATCGTCTAACCTGCATTTTGCCCAAACAAGTTGTAACGGTTCCAGATGTAAGTCAAACTGTGGATTTTTTACTGGTGTCTTGGATGCTGACGATCTAGTACCGCGGCTCTGAATATAAATATTTATATTATAAAAAAAAAATAATAATAATATAAAATAATAAAAACAGTCTAGTCTTGATGAGAACAGAAATTACTAAAAGTTATGGGACACATGTGTATAAATAGTGAGAATAATTGTATTTACTATAAAAATAATAATATTTATTTTGTCTTTAAAAACTATAAAATATACATTTTGGGAATTATTTCATCTAGCACACTAGCGCTATCCACTAAATCTATCCACCCTAAATTTTTTATTTATAAAAAAGTCAACGTGGCACACATCTTGAAATCACTTAAATAAAACAAAACAGGGTAGTAAAAATAAAGTTAATTTATAATAGCTATAAAAAGGCATTCAACGTTGATTCGATATAAGGGGAGTTCTAAATCCATAGAACTGTGAATTACGTATCAGAAAAACACGACTGCCCTACACCATAAACGTTGATTAAATATAAGTAATGTTTATCTTTAGCTCAGTTTTCTTCTAACAATATGAATTAGATAAAGCAGGAAATACTTTAATCGGTATTTAAATTTAGACATATTTTTTTAAGTAAGGCCGATGATTTTTAACCATTTAATAATCTGCTAGCTGCAGCCTACCAAGATCGCTTAAACACGTCCTAATTTTCGTTCTAGCGCCCCCTCCCCCGAATATCTCATTGGTAAGGGGCCGTTGTCGCTCACTTTGAGAAAGACGGATTTAGTTTATTCACATATTATCTAGTATATATTTTATTTCTATAGTTATTTTTAAAATAATGACGATGAATCAAATGAATTAAAATAAAATTACATGATCACCTTGGTAGGTGAAGAAGTTGGCTCGTTGTCAGAGTGGTCATTGTGAAGCATGCGCCGTGACCGACGCGCGTCGTTCCCGCTACCGCCCTCTGCGGTAGACTCTAGAGTTTCGTTGTAACTAGACCTAAGTGTATATTCCGATATGTTTATATTATTAAATTTTTTGCACATTACATTACTTTTTGTTACATACTGATTAATAAGTGAAATTAACAATTCTGGATCTACAATTGTTTATCATCTCGGGGCAGTAACTTGAAATTGGCGTATCTTTTCTCCTGATGATTGAGATTTTGGACAACAAACGACATTAACTTGTAAACTTTCATTGAACCAGAACGAGACGGCATGGTATATTTTATCGTGTGATACAGAATAAAAATAAGGCAAAAAAAAATTAAAAAAAAAAGAACTTTTTTTGCCTTTGCTAAATGCGTGTACCGAGTTACTTTCAGAAATTTTGTCAGAAAACACATAGATGGATTTTTTCGCCATAAGCATCTTTCATTCTCATTGCCTTAACTGGCATGGGTGCGACGGTGCCCTTTTATAGGGCCCTTGATCAGAGTAAACGAAAAGTTTTCTTTCTTACTTGTTCAGTTAGTAGCGTATACGGATTCCGCATCAGTTCGAATTCCTGCAGTAAGCCTGAGCTTTCGGTGAAGGAAAACATCGTGATGAAACCATAGCATGGTGGTAGGGTTTTTTTAAATGTCCGCTTAGCTAGAGCTATCACCCTCAAGTTGAAAATCTGTCGCCAAACAGCAACAGGTGTGTTTCAGCAGCTGCACTTGAGAGCCAGTCTTCTATTAGGCTTAGCATGCTACCAGCTTGGGCAACAACGATTTAAAAATAAATAAAACCTAACCTTTCTTAAGCGTGGATATGTATATTATTTGATTGACCCATATAATGTACAACCGAGTAAGAAGATATCAAAGTGAACGAACCCATCACTGGTGGAGAGAGAGCAAGAATGCTCGGACACGTTGTCGTCGTCGTAGTGGGTACACGAGGAACACGACTGCGACCACACTGAGCTGCTGCTCGATGAACTGCCACAACAATCGTTACAGAATCTTTTATTCATTGCTAGCGGTGTCCCACGGTTTCACGCGTGTAAAATTTTATACGACAAACATCGCCAACGCACCCGTCTAGGATTTTTTATACTTTGTTTAAAACTATCGACATTTTTAGGAGGAATAAATTAATTTTTCAAATTATAATATGACCGCTATAATATGATAATGGTTACTCGCTGATACTGTAGGTTCGTATTGGTGAAAGAATTTTTAAAATCGGTCGCAGTAGGTTTTGAGTTTATCCATTACAAACAAAAAATAAAATCTTTCCTCTTTATAATATTGGTATAGAGCGTTGGCACAAAAAAAAATCGTGTTAACTTTACGCGCTTGAAATGAAATTTCTTTGAATGTATCGATAATTTAATTTACTAAAAACGCATCCAAGGAAGATTCATGAATGAAGGAATGTTCATACATTAAGAAGCAAAAGCGAAAGCCCTACACACTTTATGTTTAGCGCCGCCACGACAATGTCCTTAATTAATCAGCTTAACAACTTATAAAACAGTGTCTATTCATCGAAAGTGATAATTCAAAAGCTTGACATTGAATGAACAGTATATCGTTTACATAAAAATTAATTATACAGTAGCAAGCGTATTTATATATTATCAAAGCGAAATCGGATTATAGATGCTGCGCTTCCGTCACCTTAACGTCTCTCATTGCAATCAGTTACAGTTGTCACGCTTAAAGAAGTGTCACTTACCGCGATAATGCCAGGTCGCTGTCAGAACCGACTTCGCCGGGCGGTCCGCGATACTGCAGAAAGGACGCTGGCACCGGAGTTGATATCGGCTTATTTTCACCCTCAGGTCGACTCCTGGATTGGTAGGTATGTGGTAAAATATATTGCTGTCTACATCTTCTTCTTGATTTGTCGCCGCATAAACCACATTGCTAGTGTCAATGTGTTTAAGCCTTCGTAGTATTTTCTACTTCAACAGGCAGAGCGATCTAAGTTAGGTCGATGGTGCCTTGTCATATTTAGGCTAATATTGCTTTAACATACCTATATCTGTAGTGCTCTAACTTGTATATGATAGTAACCAAAGACAAGGAAAGACTATAGTACAAAAAATACAATTTCATGCGGAAGACATTATGTTTATGATTCATTGAATTATGAACGGACATTACGCGCGTACAGTTGCGGCAAGCGTCGCAATAAACGTAGTGCCAGTTATTGTTTTGTGTGCTAAGTTTGTATGTTTCTAGGAATAAAATCATAAATTTGTAATTCATTTATATAATTGACATAAAAGTTTACGTATTAATGAAGTTTCATTTAATGTTTTGGCAAACTCGAGCAAATATTCGCTTACCCTATTTTTGGCTTAGATTTACAAAGTATTGACGGACCGAATTACATATATTATTTAAATATCACAGTCCAATTCATAAAGAACATATCGTCAAGTTATATATATGTACAATACAAAATAAGTTATTAAATTACTGAATGCGCGGAAATTTTGCGTGACCACCCTAATAGGCCCCACCAAATGTGCCAGGGTTTGCCAATATGTTCGATGCCAGTTGAAGGGATTCAAAGTGGGTCCAACAAAATGGTGGCTCCCTTGTTAGAACTATCTAGGGAGTTTTTTTAGTAACTCAAAGTCCGTGTTTCTAGTTTATATTTATAATCCATTTCACGTATACACAATAACCAAACAATATCACGCAAAATGCCACCAATATTATATAATATAGATTTAAAGAACCTAAGTTAAAAATTTAAAATAAAAAATCACAACATGACAGTTCAAGATCGCGCCAAAAACTCCCTTTAATGATGTCATGAGTACCATTATAACAATTCCTGCTGCGAAGTAGCAGTACTCCTCTGCTAGGTTCTGTTTACAATACAAGTAAAGTGAAACATAAATCATGATTAATTCATTCGTTAGTGATTTCATTTAGCCGGCATGACAACGACGACTGTCGTTTAAGCTTGTGTCACCGACAGTCGCCGTTGTTTGTGGACTGTACCGTACTTTCCATCAGTAGCCCAGTCATATTAGGGCTTTCACCTCGGAATGAAAGATAATAAGCTGCAAATTGGTATGAACCTTTGTTTTGTCATTCTAAATGTTGTCTCAAAAGTCACAATCGTTATCGTGTCCGCGTCTCAAGATATTCAAGGTCAAAGGTCACAAAAATCGGTTTTTCGCGAATATCTGGCTTCCTATCGGTTAAATGAGATTTGCATTTATTATAAAAGTTGTAGGCTATAAAATTCCCTACAACTTTTGTTTAAACTTTTTTTTCATACAACCAACCGTTTTGAAGGTAGAGCGCGAAGAGTGCACATCGTACAGTCATATACGGCCTAATGCAAAGTCAAGCGTGAGTTATGGTTATCAGTACGTTATAAAGTCAATTATTTACTTGGAAATTATAATTATTAAACAATGCCTATTATTTATGTACTAACTATTAATTATTTATATTTAATTAAAGTAAGTAACTTGATTATTTATATATAATTATTCATATTTAACTATTTAAGTATAAAATATTATTAATTCTGGATTATATATTTTAGTTTTATTTTAAGTTAACACGACATTATATATCTTTTCTTTAAAACAAACATTATTAGAAAATGGAGTGCGCATCTTGTTGGCATTATATAATGCTCCAAAATCTGAGGACAACATTGATCATTTCCGCTACACGCAATTCATCAAATTTACAAAACTAAATAAACCTGTACAACTGTCAACACTTCCACCAACAAGTGTAGCAGCTCATCAACACATAAAACGTGTCTACTACCAGATTCAAACGTGGTTAGGGAAGGACTTAGAACCTCAAGAATGGGGCTGGATGCTTGAAAATGAAATCCTGGAGCCCATACGAACGTTATTACCTCCAGCACCAGCCGAACTACTAAACGTAATATTTTGCAATTGCAAAAATGGTTGTGGTTCCCGCTGTGGATGCAGAAAATCAGGGCTACAATGTTCTTTAGCTTGCGGCCAGTGCAACGGACAAGCTTGCCTCAACGCTTCACTGTATCCAAGTAATCCCGATGAAGAAAATACATATGATCCCGATATTCTGGAAGGTTTGGAGATGAACATGACAGATAATGAGGATGATGACAATGAATCGAACATTTTTGAGCGACAAGAAGAAGAAGACGACGAAGAAGAAGAAGATAATTAGCTTCCATTTCCAATTTCATTACAATTAAAATCAACAAAGATACTTTTGATATTTGAACTCACATTTTGACAAATGTATATTATGCCGTATTTAATAATAAATAAAAATATGTGTAAAATATATACTCTTACTATCATTTTAACTTAAAATAAAACTAAAATATATAATCCAGAATTAATAATATTTTATACTTAAATAGTTAAATATGAATAATTATATATAAATAATCAAGTTACTTACTTTAATTAAATATAAATAATTAATAGTTAGTACATAAATAATAGGCATTGTTTAATAATTATAATTTCCAAGTAAATAATTGACTTTATAACGTACTGATAACCATAACTCACGCTTGACCTTGCATTAGGCCGTATATGACTGTACGATGTGCACTCTTCGCGCTCTACCTTCAAAACGGTTGGTTGTATGAAAAAAAAGTTTAAACAAAAGTTGTAGGGAATTTTATAGCCTACAACTTTTATAATAAATGCAAATCTCATTTAACCGATAGGAAGCCAGATATTCGCGAAAAACCGATTTTTGTGACCTTTGACCTTGAATATCTTGAGACGCGGACACGATAACGATTGTGACTTTTGAGACAACATTTAGAATGACAAAACAAAGGTTCATACCAATTTGCAGCTTATTATCTTTCTTTCCGAGGTTGACCCCTTTTTTTACCTAATATGACTGGGCTACAGGTGCTCTACAGCCATTGTGTCAAGCTAGTATAAAACAAATTACAATCCTGAATATTGTATGAAAATGAGTTGCAAAACCTGCAGAATTCTAGCAAGATAGCCACCGTGTTGTTAGAACACTGATTGAAGATCAGAAAAACCTATTTGAAGATCCTGTATAAATAAAATGATGGAGGTTTCCTGTTGCGCGCGCATCACGCTAAAACTACTGGATAGATATTGACATTTTTTTTCATTTTACTCCTTAAATGATTGGTCCATAACAAAAAATTATCACGATATCTCCATTCAATAAAAAGTTATTAAAATTTTAAGAATATAATATTTTTATAAACACTACGCGATCTTCGGTCGTCCACGCGAGCGGAGCCGCCGGCACAGCTAGTCGTATATAGACATCTTGTGTGCGACTATTAGGCAGCCTGTCCGCTAAAGCGGAGTGGAGCTGTGAAATTTTTAACCAATAAAAATTAAGAGATACAATGCTATTGGTCGGCATTCACTTTCACAGCTACGCTTCAGTGGACAAGCAGCCTTAGAACGTCTTAACGACTAGACCGATTGAGCTCATATTTACATAATATATTTCTTTTATCGGTGGTTTGTAGATATGTAAGGATCCGATAGATGGCGTTGTGATAGTGCGATTAACTACCAGAAAGGGCCGAACAACGTCTGCCGGCCCAGCTAGTCTATATGCATATTTAAAAAAATGATGGCCATGAGCAGTAGCGAAATCATATGACATTAGGCAGACAGATGCCCGTTTGTCCATTCTATAGTACACGATAAAAAAAAAAAAATACTTTGTTACGTTCTTTATGACAAAGAGAATTAAGGATAACTTCTCACCGAAATAAATCTGGGGAAGTCGCAGTTTTCACTTTATCCTTCTTCTTTGGACGACCCCGTCCTTTCTTCTTCGGCGAAAGTTCAAGCGACGCTCTGCCCATGCTCGCCGATAAAGTTGGCAACGATGCTGAGTGACAACATATATAATTTTTTTTCCCATATACAATAATATATATATATATATATATATATATATACAACATATACAATTCTATTTTATAATAAATATCATTATTCGTTTTAGTTACTTTTACAGATTTCTTAAATATAGATTATACCATTTCCATTTCTTTATTTTCTCGATGATAGCTCCTGTGAAAACTTGAACGAACGTCCTTTTTACATTATGTATGCATTATTTTATAAAAATATGACGTTTACACACGCAAAAGGTTATACCAGAGTCGGAGAAACTGATAGGGATGGAGCTATATCGATAAACGTAACACGATAACAGACCAGATATTTTTTACAAAATGTAAGAAACTAAACTACTTCCGGATACTTTTGTACAAATTTATTAACTAATATTATATTCAATTACAAGATGTTACACGTATTAATTCTTGGTTGATAATGCCAACTTCTTCAAAATTATCGAAGCTGTTGTAAAATAAGTAGGTATAGATAGATAGGTGTACTCGACAATGAAACGAAATAATTATAACGACAGGTAATGTTTATTTATTTATTTTAATCAAAATCTGATGAATCGTCACTGTCGTAAACGTAATAAATATATGCAATCGATATCATTACTTATTTGGTCACAACACTACAACTATCAAATTAGAACTGTCATCGAGAAAGAAATGGAAATAGTATAATTCCTTTTATTTGGAAAGAAATTCCTTATCGCACGTTTCGCGGATAGGAGCTACATGGGAAGTGTCCAGCCAACACTTTTGCTATAGTACGTTACAGCCATGCATGTGCTGTAGTGCAGTTATTAGAAACAGACAGAGAGGCGAATGAGAAAGAGAGGGTAAACTTTTTCTTAGCCCTGATTTTCTGCATCCACAGCGGGAACCACAACCATTTTTGCAATTGCAAAATATTACGTTTAGTAGTTCGGCTGGTGCTGGAGGTAATAACGTTCGTATGGGCTCCAGGATTTCATTTTCAAGCATCCAGCCCCATTCTTGAGGTTCTAAGTCCTTCCCTAACCACGTTTGAATCTGGTAGTAGACACGTTTTATGTGTTGATGAGCTGCTACACTTGTTGGTGGAAGTGTTGACAGTTGTACAGGTTTATTTAGTTTTGTAAATTTGATGAATTGCGTGTAGCGGAAATGATCAATGTTGTCCTCAGATTTTGGAGCATTATATAATGCCAACAAGATGCGCACTCCATTTTCTAATAATGTTTGTTTTAAAGAAAAGATATATAATGTCGTGTTAACTTAAAATAAAACTAAAATATATAATCCAGAATTAATAATATTTTATACTTAAATAGTTAAATATGAATAATTATATATAAATAATCAAGTTACTTACTTTAATTAAATATAAATAATTAATAGTTAGTACATAAATAATAGGCATTGTTTAATAATTATAATTTCCAAGTAAATAATTGACTTTATAACGTACTGATAACCATAACTCACGCTTGACCTTGCATTAGGCCGTATATGACTGTACGATGTGCACTCTTCGCGCTCTACCTTCAAAACGGTTGGTTGTATGAAAAAAAAGTTTAAACAAAAGTTGTAGGGAATTTTATAGCCTACAACTTTTATAATAAATGCAAATCTCATTTAACCGATAGGAAGCCAGATATTCGCGAAAAACCGATTTTTGTGACCTTTGACCTTGAATATCTTGAGACGCGGACACGATAACGATTGTGACTTTTGAGACAACATTTAGAATGACAAAACAAAGGTTCATACCAATTTGCAGCTTATTATCTTTCTTTCCGAGGTTGACCCCTTTTTTTACCTAATATGACTGGGCTACAGGTGCTCTACAGCCATTGTGTCAAGCTAGTATAAAACAAATTACAATCCTGAATATTGTATGAAAATGAGTTGCAAAACCTGCAGAATTCTAGCAAGATAGCCACCGTGTTGTTAGAACACTGATTGAAGATCAGAAAAACCTATTTGAAGATCCTGTATAAATAAAATGATGGAGGTTTCCTGTTGCGCGCGCATCACGCTAAAACTACTGGATAGATATTGACATTTTTTTTCATTTTACTCCTTAAATGATTGGTCCATAACAAAAAATTATCACGATATCTCCATTCAATAAAAAGTTATTAAAATTTTAAGAATATAATATTTTTATAAACACTACGCGATCTTCGGTCGTCCACGCGAGCGGAGCCGCCGGCACAGCTAGTCGTATATAGACATCTTGTGTGCGACTATTAGGCAGCCTGTCCGCTAAAGCGGAGTGGAGCTGTGAAATTTTTAACCAATAAAAATTAAGAGATACAATGCTATTGGTCGGCATTCACTTTCACAGCTACGCTTCAGTGGACAAGCAGCCTTAGAACGTCTTAACGACTAGACCGATTGAGCTCATATTTACATAATATATTTCTTTTATCGGTGGTTTGTAGATATGTAAGGATCCGATAGATGGCGTTGTGATAGTGCGATTAACTACCAGAAAGGGCCGAACAACGTCTGCCGGCCCAGCTAGTCTATATGCATATTTAAAAAAATGATGGCCATGAGCAGTAGCGAAATCATATGACATTAGGCAGACAGATGCCCGTTTGTCCATTCTATAGTACACGATAAAAAAAAAAAAATACTTTGTTACGTTCTTTATGACAAAGAGAATTAAGGATAACTTCTCACCGAAATAAATCTGGGGAAGTCGCAGTTTTCACTTTATCCTTCTTCTTTGGACGACCCCGTCCTTTCTTCTTCGGCGAAAGTTCAAGCGACGCTCTGCCCATGCTCGCCGATAAAGTTGGCAACGATGCTGAGTGACAACATATATAATTTTTTTTCCCATATACAATAATATTATATATATATATACAACATATACAATTCTATTTTATAATAAATATCATTATTCGTTTTAGTTACTTTTACAGATTTCTTAAATATAGATTATACCATTTCCATTTCTTTATTTTCTCGATGATAGCTCCTGTGAAAACTTGAACGAACGTCCTTTTTACATTATGTATGCATTATTTTATAAAAATATGACGTTTACACACGCACAAGGTTATACCAGAGTCGGAGAAACTGATAGGGATGGAGCTATATCGATAAACGTAACACGATAACAGACCAGATATTTTTTACAAAATGTAAGAAACTAAACTACTTCCGGATACTTTTGTACAAATTTATTAACTAATATTATATTCAATTACAAGATGTTACACGTATTAATTCTTGGTTGATAATGCCAACTTCTTCAAAATTATCGAAGCTGTTGTAAAATAAGTAGGTATAGATAGATAGGTGTACTCGACAATGAAACGAAATAATTATAACGACAGGTAATGTTTATTTATTTATTTTAATCAAAATCTGATGAATCGTCACTGTCGTAAACGTAATAAATATATGCAATCGATATCATTACTTATTTGGTCACAACACTACAACTATCAAATTAGAACTGTCATCGAGAAAGAAATGGAAATAGTATAATTCCTTTTATTTGGAAAGAAATTCCTTATCGCACGTTTCGCGGATAGGAGCTACATGGGAAGTGTCCAGCCAACACTTTTGCTATAGTACGTTACAGCCATGCATGTGCTGTAGTGCAGTTATTAGAAACAGACAGAGAGGCGAATGAGAAAGAGAGGGTAAACTTTTTCTTAGCGCCGAAGAGCGACTGCTTCTCTAGATTCGTTTACTATTATATATCTCGTATACAAGCGTATGTCTATGTATAGGTACACTAGCTGTGCCCCATGGTTTCACCCGTGTTAATTTTATCCGATAAACACCGCGCGTGCTACCAACGCACCCGTGTAGTCTATCATAGTTTTTCTTCCCGCTGGTAAAAATTATTTTAATTCTTCATTATCTCCTAAAATTGTCTTTATAATGAAGTAACTTTTGTTAATAAGGATTAATATGACATGTCTAAAAATAATGCTTTTATAAATCAAATTTTAATTTTGCTGTACATTGATTCAAAGCTAACACGCTTTTTTATGCTACTATGAAAATTATTGTTGATAATCGTAATTCATAGACAAAAAAAATCAGAATCGTGACAGTGTATTTGGCATTTCCACTCTCCAAACTGACCGATAACCATTAAAACACAGGTTATTTACCGTCTGAGCCAAAGCTCTTCGATGGTGTCGATACTGTAGACGGGGTTACTAACAAGGTAGGCTTCCTCAATCCCCCCATCAATCCAAGACCTGTAACTGCGTAATATATAGTCAATTTTCATTACATATCCACTTGATAGACCTTCTTAACATTTTCCAATCACTTAATTGAAAACCGATGCAGCAGCTGCCTAAACGGAAGACCTCAAGTGGTACAAGAATTAAAGTTTTGGCTACATGTTTGTGACTTATTGTGTCGAAACTCTGAGACCTTAGGGTTCGAATGCGCGCAACTAGGGATGAGCCATGTAAGAGAAACATCGATCATCAATGCCAGCATCGTTAAGTAAACATCGATGTATGACAAATATCAAAACAATAACATACATGTTCTAGTGCTATACAAGTAGGCAAACTTTTATTGGATGCCACATGGGATCCTCGAACTCCATTTTAAGACACACAAATTTGAAACTATCAATGTTCGAGTTTTTGGCAGGATCTTGAAGTGGCATGTTGTAGTTTTTTATTTTTTATTTACTAAGGGTGTTTGACCTTATATTATCTAATATTGGTGTCATTTTGCGTGATATAGCTTGGTTGTTGTGGATAAGTGAAGTGGGTTATAAATATAAAGTGGGAAAATGCATTTTGAGATGACACAAAAACTTTCCGATAGTTCTGACTAGGGTTCCACCATATTATCAGAAAACCCCACTTTGTTTATTAGAAATTTTTACGAAAGCCTAAATACATTGACACTGGCAAATGCTTTTTGCGACGCTAAAACAAGAACCTTCAATGTTCGATGTTTATTTCGATAACATCGACGAATATCGAGCATCCCTACGCGCAACTTTTTTAAGGAACTCGCGACTCGACTGGTCGAATCATCTCACGACCAAATAGCTGGACAATACCTCGGTCAGCGTATAATCATTGCCATACAACGTGGCAATGAGGTCAGCCTCATGTGTATAATTTCGTCTGGCGGCAATTTGACGGCATCCACTGCAGTGCACGAACTATAGTTCGGCCGCTGAGAGAATGCGTTTCTCACGTCTGTCACAACAGACGACAGTTTTAGTAACACAAAATGGCAGCCCATCACGATATTTGAGGTTGCTATTTATTTACCAGAAATTTAGCCACCATATTTATATTTGCCTAGTTTATAAAATAAAGTATATTACGATCGAAGAACGAAATAAATAGTATTTTAGAAAAATTAAGTCCTTTTTAAGTTTTAAAAACTTAAAGAAATAGTAATTCCAAAAGAATGATGAGCCGCCATTTTGTGACGATGAAAAAGTCTTCAGGAACGCATTCTCTCAACGGCCGAACTGTACAAGTTGTCTTCGATTTTAGTAATATTTATTTATTTCTAAATACGTATTTACCATAGTCTATAGAAATATACATTATACCTGATAGATATAAAAAAATAATTATTTATGAACTTACGTGAAGTGTTCTCATTCACTTTTGTCGGTGATTTCTCAGGCGTGACAAGCTTATGTGTTCGCTGTAAGTTCTTCCTGGCAGGCATAGGGGTTTCGGATCCTGAAGTGGGTGTTTCTGAAAATTAAGAATATTCGCATTCAGACAGACGCGGCATTCCTATTTATTTGCAAGGCTCAATGGGGTTAATAACTTCAAATCACATACTTCTTTAATAGAGATCTCTGCATTAGCAATTACGAATGTCAACTGGTCAGTGGAGATAAGATCGCACAGTGCAATACAGTCATGACCCTTGCTGGGCATTTATAATACCTGTAGATCGAATAAGCGATGATGGATGACTTGAACAAGAAAAAAAATAACAGAAAATATCTACATTTCATTTAGAACCTTAGGAGATACGAACCTATGTTCGTCAGAAAACTATTAACAATTTTTTTTAAATGTTAATCAACCCGACCGAGTTACTTGCCGGCTTTCCTCAATGAATTTAAAATCTAAGAAGGCTTTTAACGTCAAATCTCTATACCACCAGTTCAGAAAACATCCCAGTCATTGAGAAGAGCCAGCAAAAAACTCAATAACATAAAAATAAAGGGTGTCTGGCGGCAGATTTGTTTTTAAAATGAAATAAAAAATGGCATTCCAAAAAATAAAAGATGACGGATTTTCATACAAACTTGCAACCCTTTTTCACCACCTTAGTGGTTGAATTTTTAAAAATAATTACTTAGTGCTACAGTGTAAAAAACTATACAGCATAGTACAATGTAAAGGGAACCCGCATGCAAATTTTCACGGTCCTAGCCCAATATTTATATGGTTGCCTACTATTTATACAAGGCAAAGTATATTAAGGTCGGAGAAGGAAAATAAATAGTATTATAGAAAAATTAACAGTATTTTATATTTATTAAATTTAAAAAACTTTATTTATGCTTTTATTATTTCTAGTAAAAAATAGCTACCCCAAATGGCGTAATGGGCCACCATTATGTGACGTTAAAACAGTCGTTTGTTGTGACGAGAAGCTAGTTGCCTGGATTTAATTAATCAGTTACCGTTGTCGGGCGTCCGTGCTGGTGCGGTAAGAGGAGAGGGGTGAGAGGCGCGCGTGTGCGGACGCGACGCCCGTCCCCCGCGTCTGCCCCGCCCCCGCCCTCGTCCGCCACGCCACCAACCTCGCCGGGACTTGCTCGCCGAACGCACGCTTCGTCCCGACCCACCACCAGGAGAGTTCTCCCTCTGTACGCAATATTACACAAGAGTTTTGGCGAGATCTTAATTTTTAAAGGGAAGTCCTCTTTATTACCGTTGCGATATGAAACGAAAAAGAGACAAAAACATAGATCTATAGGAATTAGTCTGAGAGAGAATAAGATAGAATATATTATAAACGGCTAATGCGAGTCCTGATTTTCACGAGTATAATCGTCTAATCGTCGACGAATTGGATTAGCGGTGTGACGACCAAACTTGTACAGTACTAGTGGTCGATAGTTCGAGTTCATCTCATTTAGAATTTAAAGAAGATTTTTATATATTTTTGTAGGTTTCACTTTTTCCTGCGTATGAACTCCGCAGGATTTTTTTATGGCAAACGCAGCAAACAGGCAGACGACCAATCTGATGGTAAATGGCACCCGTTGCCTATGGACAACCTTGTTGCCGACCTTTTTGAAGAGCCCCATGTCACAGCCTTCGGAGAAAACCGTACTTAGTAATCGATTCCACAACCCTAGCGTACGTGACAGGTTCTAGAGAGTTCTTTATTCATAAACTTAAATTCAAAATCAACTATTGTTCTATTAATTAAAAGTATTTATTTTATTTTAATTATATTGTGATTAATTCATTAGTACCGTATTGTTTTCGTCGTCAGTGTGTTTGCGAGGACTTCGATGTCGACGTTCGCTGCGCGCTAACGACGTGCCGCGGTCGCTCCGAGTATCTGAATATAATAAAATACCCACTTATTATGTGACAATATTATTTCTTAAATATATTTTTGTGACAACACCATATCTCCTTAAACAAAATATAGACAGATATTTTAGACCACTTTGTATGAAATTATGACCAAAATTAATAATAATAATCAATTAATCACTATTAATTTGGCATAATAATTGTGTATAAACACACTTGCCAAATTATAAAACGAAGAAGAATTTGAATTTTAACAAACTAGCTGTGCCCGCGGCTTCGCTCATGTGGACAATAAATAGAAGAACGCGTAATGGCGTTGTTTCTTAAAACTTTAATAACCTTCTATTGGATGAAGATATCGTGAATTTTTTTTTTTAAACATAACACAACACACAATCACGCATGTCACGAAGAGTTAGGCAGAAGTGTACTAATGCACACCCGCGCTGTATAGATAAGGACCAAGTATCTAAGGCGTAAAACAAAAACTCTAATTAAAATCTATCCAATAGTTTTTGAGTGATGCTCGCACAACAGCAAACCTCGATTATTTTATTTAATATTATATTCTTTATTGCACAAAAAAAGTTCAAATTATTGGAGGACTTAACGCTAAAAAGCATTCTCTACTTGTCTTCCAGGGAAGCAAGAGAAAGGTATATGCAAGGTGAACATAAAATTTAGTAAAAAAAAAATGTAGCCAATTATATAGTTGCATTACATTTGAATAAATAAATATATTTTTTTATAGCAATCGCGATCTGAAACTGTTCAGTAGATTAGTGTGTATGTACCCTTACCAAGTGTCCTATCGCTGTCGGTACTAAGGGCCCGGGATCGAGCTCGAGTCATGTTCGAGACGCGACCCGTGCGACGCTCCACCGGTGTCGGGGCTGCAGCGGGGGCCGGGGGCGGAGGGCTGTCATCCCCGTCCCCCGCTTCACACAGCTCAGTGAGGCCGGCCGCTCGCACCTCACGTCGCGCTTGACGGAATATCGGCATGCACTGCTCTCGCATCTTCACACCCGCTCTTTGAACAAACCATAAAATTATTTCTTCTAGACATGACATGAGCGCCTAGAGTTGTCTGATCTTAATTTGACGTCCCACGCAAGTCATGTGTATGTCACAGCATTTTCATATTCACATGACGTAAAGCAGACGTGTTCCGTGATCTCAAAGTGAGGTAGGGCACAGAGAAATTTCTTTGGAGATTTCTCTCTACTTGGGGCAGTCCGACTCGTGAAATACTTCCACCATACAGAAGGTCGCGGCTAATTAACCTCGTGTTGTGTTCCTGTGGTAAATAAGGTTTCCAGATCTCCTTGGAGTATGCGGATTCAAGTTCGTTAACGTGCTACTGATACCTATGGCATTATAAGTTTTCATAAGCTACGGTAGCCGCTTACAGTCAGGCGGGCCGTGTGCTTCTTTGTAGTATAAAAAATATCTTTTTTCTCTGTAATATTAATATTATACTGATGTAAAATATTATTTTAATGTGATGTTAGGGCAATTACATTTAGGTTACGTTTATCTGATGTAATATGTGTGATAAATCACATTTTCACGTGTCCATAGCATAGATAATATGTAGGTAATTAAATACATAATTGTTAGTGGAGATACGAGTCAATCACTTGTCTTTATAAACTCTATGAAGGATGTTAGATTAATCTTATGTAATACTTGAAAAAGCATTAAAATCAGAATACTTTATAAAAATATGTTAATTTATTATGTACAACTGACATAACAGCATATCTTATCACTATATACAGTTGATATGTCCATAAAGTCATATATTTTTAAATTTGTATTTTGTGTAAAACATAAACCACAGCAAAGTGAAACATCTATCACAAAATAGAACGTGTGGTATTTTCTCGTAATAATATGTTGATATAATACTTAAAATTATACATACTTGTAGAAAACGGTATCCTTGTTGTTATAAGTGAGGCAGTTATCGATCATCAACTTGAAGTCAATTTCGATGTCATCTATAGTCTTGTATGCACCTTTGTCGAGTTTCTTACCCATCGTGCTTAGGTCCATCGGGTGCTTCACTATCGTACTGTAGTCAGGGACCTGCAAATATATCACACTTATTGCTGGTCACCGAAATATAATCAATTATAAGTTAAAAGATTCATTTATTGAAATATAGCATTTCTAAAAGTCGATAAAGCAACTATCTCTCGATACACTCCATCTCTATGCAATGATAGCTCAATGGTAGTATGTGCGAACATCGCGTCGATCGACGTGAGTTCAAATCTCTACAAACAGCCTGAGCTTTTGGTGAATGAAAACATCGTGATGAAACTATAACATGGTGTTCCGTGGTAGGATATTTTCTAATACTGGCTCGCTAGCTACCACCGTCGAGTTTAAAATCAGTCGCCAAGCTGCACTTGAGAGCCTGTTTTCCTACTAGGCTTAACGTATCACTTATTAGGGCCACAATGTCACTAGAACATCATACGATATTGTGGCCACTAAAGCTAAACAGAAAAACGTTTTGATAAGAAATTATGTTTTCCTTCATTGAAAGCTCAGGTTCATTGCTAACGAGGCGGAGTCCGAACATGCTACCACTGCGCCATCATTGGTTCATTAATACCGGAGACTCACCTCTTGAAGGTCAACGGGCTCTGTGAATATATCACTGGTGTCCCTCTGACGTAGTAAGCGCAGTAACTTGTGTAAGACGGCTCGCTCCGGCCTCAAAGTGTGCAACACGCATCGTTCCCAAACGCGAGTGTACTCAGCCTTCAAACGTTCCCGTTTGCGAACCAACTCACAAAGTAACCTGACATTAAAGAATTATTCATTTCTATAATATTAGATTATTTCTCAAGTGTTGTTTTTTTGCAATACCGTTTCGCCCTTATTTCTTCGTCAAAATTGATTATTCAAACATCATTTTGAAGCATATTTTCCCCGCTACTGACGAATCATAGACAAATAGTTAAACATTAACGTTTTCGTTATAAAAATGAAAAATAATATCTTTGTCATCCGGCATGCCATCTTCTGGTTCTATAATAAGGTTCATTAATATGATAGATGTTAGATAGGCAACCGGATAACTTTCCAAAAAGCGTTAATTATCAATCATTATGGATTTATATAAATCGATATTATTTCACAAAATAATTGATTGAATTATGATTATAATATTAGGAAGATTATATTCAACTACATTTTATCGTGTTTTGTGATTACTGTCCAGTTGCTTATTTTGTTTATATTCTATAACGTGCGAAATATTCGTACAGATCACCTAGTTAATATGATATTTGTTCTTCTTCTTATTTTGGCGCCGCAAACGGCACTTGCCAGTGTCAATGTATTAAGCCTTCGTAAAAATGTTATATTGGTTGTTTTAATCTGTGAAATGATACTCTTTAATGAGTGTGACTGACGCCAGCGATCACGTGCGAAAGGAAAGAGTAGAAATATGATTCGCTCATACTAGTACCTCTGTCGAATTTCACATATGTAATTACATTTTTTAATTCTCCTCTTTGATCTTACTATATGGACAACGTTTCACAGTACATGAAACGAATCGCTAGCAGAATAAAAAAATAGATTTACTATTATAGAGCACGGCTTACCTAGCACGTTCTAAATCTTGCCGTATTCTCTGCCAGTATTTAAGCTGATTGCATAGCTCTCTCACATTGACGGTGCCGTCTTGTATGCCTCTGCTTCCTACAACAAGATAGTTCTACACATATGAAAAGCGTATCAATGTAAGGTATAAAAAAGCTATTTTAAAATATTTTCCTAATTGGCATTAATTACCGTTAATTTTATATAAATCATTGTCTTAAAGAAAAATTCCTTTTATCCAAACAATAGCCAAACAATAGACAGATATTTTGCTTTCGGGTAGAGTTTGTTGATTTATAGTATTTTTCGGAATAAGCAATAAACAAAATACATAGTATTTTATGCAAAAAGTAAAAAAAAAAACAAGGTATGGTTAACAACATTTTGTCTACAATAACTGTCATAGGCATAAATAAAGATCCATCCAACTGTAACATGTACTAAAGTATTTTAATTCTTCAACAGTAACACAGCAAAATATTATAGTATGCTTGCCAACCCTATTCTCTATAAACGATTGTTCCTTAGTTAGACGTCATTAATTAGTTTTTATAATTAAAATAGATAATCCTTTACCATGATGTGTGGTGAGACTCTGCAAACGCCTCAGGAGTGGCACGCCGTTCCTGCTGTGCCGCTTTAGGGTCCAGTAGGCCAACAGGCGCTTCATGAGTTGCGCCCTGGCGGCGGGCGGACCCTGTGCGAGTTGGGCCACGACGGCCACGCGCTCTGCCGGCAGCGTCGGCACCAGCACCACCGGCGCCCACGTGCGTTTCATAGCCAGCACTCGGCGTGCCTGCGAACAATATAAAAACATTTACCCCCAATCACTACAAATTCTTCAAAACTGTTTACCGCTGCACTAAAAGATGTTCTCAATTCGAATGCATATATTTTTCTTTTCAGCCATAACTTTGTTTATGAATCGATTTAGATGATTCTTTTTTTGTTGCAAGGGGATAAGAGGATACCACAAGGGTTGTCCCATCTTAATTTCACTGACATTGGCCCTTCAACTTTAAAGATACACCAGAAAAATCTGAAGGTGGTTTTCTTTTTTTCATCAAAACTGTCTTGTTTGTTCTGGACTAGCAAGGATTAGGCATAAATATAACCGGCGAGTACATCACTCATCTTCGATTTGCCGACGGCATCGTAGTCTTGGCTGAAACTATGGAAGACCTCACAGTAATGCTTGATGGTCTCAGTAGAGCCTCTGAACAAGGTGTTCTTAAAATGAACATGAACAAGGCGAAGGTCATGTCAAACACCCATGTAGCACATGATAAATACGTTACGCAAAGTTACGTAACATCTTCTCGTCCGCGTTATAGTAGTGTTTTGAAGCGAAAGTCTTTGACCAGTATGTGTTGCCAATGATGATTTATAATTTTGGTGTCAATTTCAACAACAATTTAGCAAAATCATTTTGAAGTTAGTTTACGGTACAGTTTGGTGTCAATTTGCTAACAAATTTTTATTTGAGCACAATTCCTGTAATTTGAATAATTAATGAACTTATCTGAACATATATGAAAAATTATCGAATTAATGGCTTTAACCTTTGTAGAAATTTTCTCTTGGAAAGAAAATGGATATAATCCTAAATGCAACTCCTCATACATGGGAACTGCGATTATTCAAATTACCCGACAAATTCTAACCTAAGAGGTATCCATAAAATTACGTCAAGTATGAAAAGGTATAGGACCTAGCTAGTAATTTTGAAAAAGCAACAAATCTGGTAAGTGATTTAAAAAAATAAAAAATAGTGTGAAATAATATTTAAAGGTATATTTAAAAACCAGTAAACATAAATAATCGGCAAATAAACACGTATTGTAATAAATCTTAGAAGCCAAGAGGCGCAGGGAATGTTTTCCTCATGACGTAACAGAAATTTACCTGTTTTATTTTCTCCCTGCCCTTTTGTCTGATAGCTGATAAATCATTTGATTTTGTTTCGCCTTCAGACTCTTGAGCTCTTCTTTCCTATAAACAAAATAATCTATTTAAAGAAGAGACTGTATTTTTTATCCAATTTTCACTCGCATACAATACCTACAAATAGGATTTTAGTAAGTACAAATATTTAATATTAGGAATTTGAACGTAATATAATACATAAATATTACAGTATATATATATACATATACAGTGTAAACTCTTTATAACGTTTTCCTTTATAACGATAAACTCCCTATAACGTTGAAGTGAGCCCAACTTGGTTGGTTTGCGTTAAAACCCACATATTGAAACTCCACTCCATATAACGATAACTCTCTATAAAATGCTCAGTCCCTTGAGTTTCGTTATAAAGAGTTTACACTGTATATATGAACATACTTAATAATATGTTAGGCCTCGCACGCATATGACCATACTAAAGACAAATGAGTCATTCATTGAGGCAAGATACTGAAATATGCATATATGTATAGGGCTTTACAATGAATTTAATGTAGAAAAAATATTCCATCTTTCTTTTATCAAAATTAATAATATACACATGCAACAAACACAAATGATGTTAGGCCTTGAACATGTGTGCACACAAGACAAATGAGACAAATTGTAGTGAGCCACTTAAATGTGAGCATATTTATAATAAATAAGGATTTATAATGAATTTAATGCAGAACAAATATTCCATGTTTCCTTTATCTAAATTAATAATATAAACAAGCAAACATACAAATTTATGTTAGGCCCTGCATGCATGTGAGCATACTCAGACAAATAAGCCATTCCAACATGAATGTGTATAAGCTTTATAATGAATTGACTGTAGAACAAATATTGTTTAACTATCCAAGTAACAGAAACTGTAGAGAAGTTGAACATACTTGTAATACATGTGCTGGTGTATGCGAGTCGCAGTAAGCCATCTTCGCAACTTGAACCGGTTGACTTGGATCTCGACCAGCGCCCGCCGCTTCCATTTTCATATATAAACTAAAAACAAAAAATTCAAAATTATATTTTATTTTTTATATTAAAATATGTTGAGTATGTATACGTATTGCATCGCTCAGTAAAAACAAAAAAAAAGTCTATTAAGTACTATCATCAAAATCTATACTTTAAGGAAATAGTAGTAATAAGTTAATTCGTTCATTCAGTCAGACGTTAAAATATCTTACATTTAAAAATCTCGTGTCACGGTTTTTGTGGTGGCACTCATTCGAAACGGCTGGATCGATTTTTATGAAATTTTTTATATATATTTTGTAGGTATGAGAATAGGTAGTGAAGTATATTTCATACCGCTAGGTGATTAGGGTGTAACTATCCAGTTTTTTTTATTCCTAGAAGTCCCTACGAAATTTAGAGGCCTCCCAGAACAAGACCATTTTTAGAGGTCCTGTAATAAAAACTCAAGTTTTCCTAAAAAATAAAAAGACGTGCGCACTTGTGAGACTCACAGTTAAAGAGAGTAAAGTTAAAAAACAGTAGGGCACAGGGAAATTTGTTTGTAGATTTATCTCTATTTGGGGCAGTCTGACTGGTGGAATACCTACACCCTACAGAAGAATGCAGCCAAATAACCTAACCTAACCTTGTGTTGTGTTCTCGCGATGAGTAGGATTTCCAGAGTTCCTTGAGGTATACCTTTGGTATTACAAGCGTCCATAGGCTACGGTAGCCGCTTACCATCAGGCGGGCCGTACGCTTATTTACCACATTTGTTATATAAAAAAACTTTACTTATATTTTGTCATCACTACAAGCTACACAAAAAAAAAAACTTCAATCTAGGTGTTTATATTACTCCATCCATCCACCTCCATCCTCCTTTACGTAGTGAAATATAATTACCCGGCTTGTTGTGCGCATGTAACATGAAACGCAGAGTAGCAGTTGCTTTTGTGGCACTGTATGCAGGCGCCAACTCCACGCTGCTTGCATACCATGCACTGGAGTTTCCAACGCGCCGGCGGGATCATCTCTATGGAATCTACGAAGTTCGATCTTAAATTTTAAGCTAGTTTTATAACGTTAAGAAAATAGTATTCAGTTTTTTAGGGTTTCGTACCTCAAAAGGGAAAAAAGGAAACTTTATAAGATCACGTTTTGTCCGTCTGTCTGTCAAGAGCCTTTTTCTAAGGAGTGTGTGGAGGGGAGGTATCAAGTTGAAAGTAATATCAAATACTCAGGTCTGAATTCCCTTGGAGCTGTGAAAAAATCAACGCAATCAACCGATAAGGCCGTTTATGCCGCATATTTTAACAATGGCAAAGGGGTAAAAACCTATTGGTTGCTTCCAGTTGACCTGGAATCGTGAAATTTAACATGAATTGAAGAAGCAATATATTATAGCATAAGGAAAACAAAAAATCCGAAAGTCGTAAATTTGTAATTACATCACAAAAAAATCTATACATATTTTGTAATTATAAACTTATTTACAGTACGTAAACTGACCGCGGCATATATCGATGTATGGGGACAACAGTTTTCCAACAGCAAAGTTAAGTTTGTCCATCAATATAGTTTATCTTTTCGTTAAAATTGCTTGGTGATTTCTTAAGTAATGTTACCTAATTATTTTGGTGAATGTGGCTATATAATTACGGAGCCCTCGGTGCGCGAGTCTGACTCACATTTGACCGGTTTTTTAAAGTTATACTTCTGTGAATTAGGAAAAAAAGTGATGAGAGTGAACTTTCACAATGAGCATATTATAACAAAAAGTGTACACTATAAAGTTGCTTGTTAAACCTCAGTTTTACTATGGTGAAGGCAGTCACACTCGATTTAAAATGCTGTAACAGTGCCATCTAGAAATAAATTACAAACGTTGAATTCAATTATGATGAATATAAATTTATTATACAAATCAATACAATATGGGGACGCAATTTCACACACGACCATTTAATTCCATACTAAGCAAAACTTGTAATATGGTAATTAAACAGCTAATAAACAATATATAGGTATTTAACACCCAGACACACAAAATTATGCTCATCACACATCAATCATGACGTCATGAGCAAGGATAGAAGCTGGGACCCCTGGGCTCAACAGTAGGGCTTACTACTACTGCGCCATGCTCTTTTGTTGACTATGTAGTTCATAATTGTAATGCTAGATTTTAAGGCATTTCAAATTTTTGTGATGATGATGGTCAGCTGTGTGTCACAAAACATTGTGTGTGATTATTCAAAATATAACTTTTATCGTGCCTTACATAAGTACAAGCATCCATTTTTTAAAATCTTTTTTTGTGTTTTAGAATAAAATTCTTACCTATAGGCTCCAGAAAGACAGTGTTGGCAAACCTCACTTCAGGAATCCATAGAGCGCAAACAACGTGCGCCCACGTACTTTGATCTGTCTGTTTAAAAGCACCTGAATAAAAATAATCACCGATAGTATTTCTTTCTTTGTTAGTATTTACTGTGGTTGAGATTAAGCGCAAAATGTGATAATTAAATCCTATAATTATAATTTTTCATACAGATTTTAATACATTTACGAAGAAATGATAATATCACTTCTGTAAAACTGAGTTAACATTATAAATAAATTAATTAATTATATTAATTTATTATTGGATTACTCACATAATATAACTAAAGAATGAAAAATAAAACCAAAAATTCGCTCAGCCACTACAAAATCTATACAATTAATAAAATTGTAATTTCAAAATAACAGTTTTTTTACTAAATGCATATGAAAATATATACGATACATACAACAAAAAAAAAAAAAAAAAAAAATTTTGTCTGTCTGTTTCTTCCAGATAATCTCCGAAACGGTTGGGCCGATTTTGACAGGACTTTCACTGGTAGATAACTTAGGCTATTTTAAAGTAACGATTTAGGGTTCCGTAGAAATAAAAAAAACTGATCATGGTGAATCAATTCGGGCACTTAAATGGCTTACTTTGAGTAAACCATAAGAGATATAGCAGATTATTGTAGTACATAATTGTAGACATTACGTCTATGTTCTAAGGAACACCCACAATAAGCATTTTTGTATTTAAAATATTCAGGAGCGGAGGAGCAATATTCGCGCAGGCATTCTGTAGTCTACGTGAGCGAAGCGGCGGGCACAGATAGTTTACTATATAAAGAGGAGAATTTGTTTTAAGGAGGTAATTTCCAAAACTACTGAACTGATTTTTTAAATTCGTTCACTGACAGCAAACTACATTATCCCAGAGTTTTATTGGTCTATTTTATTTTTTTATTAATACACACAAAGCTGCGGACAGTCGCTAGTAATTTATATAGCAAATAGTGTATAAATGTTTAGAAAAAAATTTACCTCCAGTGTTAGGGCATAGGACACAGTTGACAAGACGTGATGGAGATTGCAGGCATCGCCTACAAAGCCACTGGCCTTCTGGAATATATGGTACCTGTGAATAAACACAGATTCAACTACATAACTTTATATCTGGCATGTGAATAAAAAGAAAATTTATAATGAAAATCATAAATAATTTAGTTGTAACATATTTGGATGTGCTAACATAATATATTATATACAATATCACAACAAGGATGTAGTCAGTATTTTATTGAAACCCCATTGAACATGTCTTGTAGTTGTTCATTAAAAATAGCACAATCTTTCCAAGCAGAGTAAGTACATATAAGGCTGGATGAAAATATTTGCATTGCATGTTATTAAGTCAGTGAGCATTTAGCTCATTCACACCCTAGTAGTGGTGGCAGCCCCCTTGTCAACGTACCTAGAAGCTATATATACCCTTTTATCTCCATATAAAGAGCGTTTTTTTCCACACAGTAAATTATGGGAGATTGTTGAGTGATTGTCAATCACTAATATCAAAGTTAAAGATAATTTTACCATATTTATCTTTGTAGTGTTGTGTTATCGTATATTTTACAATACAATTAGTTGAATTTTTATATTTTAAATACTCAATTGAGGGTTTTTAATTAATAATTGCAATATTTTCTATTATTTAACATACCGATAATTTACTATTATCAATTATCATCACATATTTGAGGGAACTATAAAAAGTAAATATTTCCAAAAAAAAAACAGGGCTTCGGTTGGCTCATGATAGACATAATGTTGTCTACCTTATTCAGCCTTCATCTTTGAATGGTACAATATTTTCTCTGAATAACTTAACAATAGGAGTAATATCTCATATGATTTTACGATAAGTTCGAATCAGTGGACATTACTATTTGTAAAAATCCAATTAACTAGCAACACCTGAAATGTCATTTTACTCTGTGAAAAAAAAACGAACTGTAGATGGGATTTACGTATGTAACGTGTATGTGACCGTTTAGAATCTTACCCCATAGCAGTCTTGATGCACAGCAAGATTGCACATATCACAGAACAGAATTACATTTGTGTTCTGACATTCTCCGTCCATGCAGATACAGCACACTGCATCTTCATCCACAGTTGCTGCTGTGTGCTGTCCACTTTGAGTTGCCTATGGATAGGTGCAACTCAGTAACCAATAATATAAAACTATTTTACTGAGTATGGTTAATGATATGAGAAATTAAGAGTTTGATTCATTTGTAAATTACAAACCTGGTGTAATACACAGGCAGTCCTCGAGTTACGACGTTTTTAGTTATGATAGACAAGCTTTTTGACACCATACCTCAAAGGAACATAAAATTTTTTGATTTACATTAAAGACAAATTTACATAAATCGCAGTCCACCAACCAAAGAACTTGAATTGATATGTTCTAGAAGCCAAAGGTAATATTTGGTTTCTCATAATTTAATTATTATAAAATAAAACAAATAGTGTCAAAAATAATTAGGTATTTTAAGAACATGCTTTGAATAATAAAGCATATTTTAAACCATTTACATAGCACATTTCGTGAACCTTACATGCCATAAGTAGGAGGACTACCTGTATCAAGTAATATAAATTTCAATATGAATGAACTGGTTTGAAAGAGATAAAAGATTATATGTTAAATAATTGCATTAGTGTGTATGTTTTTAGATACCTGAAATAATCATTACAATCCATAAACTTTTGTTTATTTGCAGGTGATGTGTCACCAATTGAAGCAACAGTTAATGTTATTGTTCAAGAATTGATGGTAATTGATAGTTATTAAAATAAATGTTGGAACACCATCAAATGCATTCAAAGTCCAAACAAATACTGTATTTTTTATTAATAAGTTAAAAAATTACTGCATCAAGTCATCCATCAAAGAATCCATTAAATTTCTTAATGCTAATAGTTTCTACTACAGGGATATTAAGGTATAAATAAAAATATGATAGAAACTACAAATAAACTATGACTAAACAGCTGGTATTAACAAGTTTTTTTTTTCATAGTAGCATAGCAAAGGCTAGTTTAATACACTGTACCATCAAGTACATAAGCACAACACAATCTAAGTAGAAAATGTTCATATATATTGATGCAATAATAATTAGTTTTGCAAAATCTACTGATGATCATAGTTTTGCTACCTAGTTGAATAAAACTTTTATTCAGATTTCTAGAATTGTTTATCTTTTAAATGGTCATGACTCATGAATAATCAGCATTTTAATGTCATTATCTTACTTGAAAGTAAGATTCCTTCTCCAATCTGTCCATGAGTAGCTCAAGTGTATCTACAGATACAGGTGGAAGACTCTGCTTGACTCTAGTCTTGTTGATGATAGCCAGCCATGCTGTATCCTCTTCATCTACATCATATTCTACTTCACCATCAAGTTCTTCAGGTGACTTTTCAATGAAACGGATATATGCATTTGGACGTGGTGGAGCATCACATACCCTCTCATTGTAGTCTGGAATAAGCTGAAAGATATTGTATATATCAGATGGTTTCAGAGGAGTTTCCTGCTGCAACACTCCAGATGTGGAATGAGATCCCTGCTGAGGTTTGTCCATTGGACTACAATATGGGGCTCTTCAAGAGAGTAGTGAACAAGTTTTTAAAGGGTATTGCCAGTATTGCAAGTGTCCATAGGCTGCAGTGTTAGCTTGTTTGCCACCATCATGGTTTAGAAAAAAAGACAATAGTATTAGTAGCTAGAGTGTTGCATGTGAGTCATATCACCTACAGTCGAAACATTTTAAACTGAACTGTCAGGTAATAAATGTCACTGACAGTAGGAATGTGCACAAAATGCAACCCATTATCGACACTTAGCTACCTGCGCACACGGGGTTAATGCAATCTATAGTTTCTCTATGATTATGTTGAAACAAAACATTTTATCTTACAAATTAAAAACTTTTATTTTCAGATACTGAAAAATTATTTCTATTAATACATAACATAATTTAGCATATCGATCGTAACTATCCCGTTATCGATGTGCACCTCTACAATTTTTTACGCACGTCACTACACCTCTACATAAGACCTGTAAGTGCGAGCGAGACAGACAGATAAATATGATTTATGACCTGAAGCCTCAGTTCATAATGCGTCGACTATAGCACTACTTACCTAAAATAAGCTTGGGGCAGCTTTAGCCTTGTGAGTCTTACCCATACCTGGCAACATCTTTGTGCATATAATGCATATAAAAATTATACTAATACTAGAAAGCTCAAGAGATTTTTTGTTTGAACATACTAATTCCTGGCACTACCAGATAAATTTGTAAAAATATTTTTGCAATTTTAGAAACCTATTTATTGAGGTTTTCTTTTTGTTCTGACTGACTATACTGTTAGCCTTAGGGGCCCTATTCAAAACAGAGTCTCTGATGGCTTTTACAGCTTCACCAAACTTGGGAATGTCATACACTATTTATATATCCATAGGGGCAGGGCAGTAACCATGAACATGAAACAATCCTGCAAGCTGTAGTCAGGTACAGGAAGTGAGAACAAATACACTACACTGGTGCATTAGGTAGTTGGTGGAATATTCAACATTGAATATTCAAAGCTACTGGAGAGCATAAAATTGAACTAAATGCTTTATTAAAATAACATCTATTATTATATATACAACTAGTATAAAAAATATATTGTATATATTTTCCCATCCACCATAATATTATGTTACTTTTAAATAGTACCTAAGGCACATGAGAAACTGCATAAATTAATTTTTTTTAAAATTTACCTTAAAACTAGCCTCTGGTAGTTTGATGTGAGGTTCAGAAAGTGGCTCGACGATCGGTAACGGTTTTTCCAACTCAGAATTCTTTTTCTCCCACTCTTCCAATGACATCACCGGCATCGGCTGGTCTATTGGAATCCTACTGATTTTTCCGTCTATTTCAAATTGAACTACTTTTTGGGCTTCAGCAAAAGTAAGCGCTTCTTTCGGAGGACTCTGCAGTGCTATATCCCCTGTGGGGACGGCAGCTCGGACTCTGCCCTTCTTGCGATGATTGGCGACCGCAGGAGTTACTGGCGTTGGATTATCGTGATCATAGTTGACCAGGTGGTATTGTAAGCCACATAGGCTCTTGTAGACCTTATCACATTTCTCTAAAGGGCACTGATAAGGTGGAGGCCGGTTTTGACGAAGCTTTTTGCAAAATTCAAACACGTCAAAGTCTAAACCCATAATGGGACTTTCATGAGTTTAGTTTTCGTTTTAATAAGACAAATAGTTAAAACATACTATTATATAATTTACTATTTACATAAAATATTACAATAAATAAAATATCTATATAGAGTAAGTACGTAATAAACATAAATTCACGATATTTCGTAAATACAAAAACGAAATTGCAATCATAGACCAATAACCAGAGGATCATAGACCAATAACCAGAGGGCAATGACGGAAAACAAGATACCAACTTAGCAGTGTTGCCAGTGCCCGATAGTCGATACGACAGCTAAAAGTTACCAAGGACTGCTCAAAAAGTAACATTTTAATCACAAAAGAAACGCATTCTCATTTACAGCAAAAAACGCAATTTTATTGTTATTTATGCTTCAAATGAGTACTTACCTGCACTTCTTTACAAAGTTTGATATTGAACAACATTAACACGACTACTAAATACAATTACTTTATCTACATGTTGTACTTGTTTATTTACCAAGTTTTATTTACCACTCAACTCAGTCAAACAATATCAAAATTAACTATGGTAGACAAGGTTTACAAACTACAAACAGCCAAACTTGCTATCCCACTTTTCTAAATAACGTTGCTGAAAAGTAGACATAATGTCAAAACGGATGCCTAAAGTGGAATAAAAACAATGAAAAAACGCCTCCTTTTATAATAGGTCTTTACCTATGAAATTGCCGTTCTGCAGTACTGGCCATTTCAAATCAAAATAATTTTTGTTTGGTTATGAATTCTAATTTCAAATTAATATTATTTTAAAAACATGGAATTCTCTTTCCAAAAGTAGTCATTTGTTTATTGATTAGTGTTACATTTTCATCGCATTTCAATCTTTTTTGTCATCATGGATACGTGAAAAATTCGAGTAATTATGGAATATGAGTACCGTCGTGGCAGCAACGCGGCACAAGCGGCACGCAACATCAACGACGTTTACGGAGCTAACACTACAAACCAACGCACCAACTGTTATTGGTTTGCTCACTTCCGTTCTGGGAATTTCGACCTGAAAAATGAACCTCGCGGTCGTCCGAAGACTTTGGTCGACAATGACGAATTAAAGGCTATTGTGGAAGCTGATGATACACAATCTACGGCTGAATTAGCAGCAGCTTTCGACGTTAGCGTCAAAACAATATTGGTCCATTTGCGTCAAATTGTCAAGGTAAAAAAGCTTGACAAATGGGTGCCCCACGAACTCAATGATCGCCAGCGCGAAGTACGCGTCGAGACGTGCTTTGCACAGCTCAACAGACACACAAATGAAGGAATTTTGAACCGCATTGGTACCTGCGATGAAAATGGATTCTGTTTGATAACCGCAAGCGCTCAGCAAGTTGGTTGGATCCTGGTTCAGCACCTAAACAATGCCCTAAACGAAAACTTACCCCGAGAAAAGTGATGGTCACTGTTTGGTGGTCTAGCGTCGGTGTGATTCATCACAGCTTCTTACCAAACGGGGTGAGCATTACTGCAGATGTGTACTGTGAAGAACTGAACACAATGATGGAGAAGCTGGCACATCTCCAACCAACATTGGTCAATCGCTCGTCTCCGCTGCTCCTGCACGACAACGCGCGACTTCATACTGCACAGCAGACGGTCTCCAAGTTGCAAGAACTGGAGTTGGAAGTTCTCCGTGATCCGCCCCACTCACCAGACCTTGCGCCTACAGACTACTACTTTATCCAGAATTTGGATAACTCCTTGGCGGGAAAAAAATTCAATACCCGAGAGGCAGTACAAAATGCCTTTGAAGAATTTGTTGCCTCCCGTCCAGCTGATTTCTTTAAGAAGGGCATCAATAAACTGTCACTGCACTGGCAAAGATGCATTGATTGCATGGGTGATTACTTCGATTAATACAAATAAAAAATACATGAAAAAAATTCGTTTAAATTATTTCATACAAAACGGCAATTTCATAGGTAAAGACCTAATATTATGACGAAATATTTCCTAGGTATACTAATTTTTGGCAAATTTCCGATATATCGAAAGAACGTCTGGATTCACGAATTATATATGAGTATATAAAAACATCTGAAGTATAAAAACAATATAACTTGATTTAATACTAAACCAATTCATATACAAAAGGAAGTAGTTTATACGTACAGCTAAAAACTTAAAATACAGACTTTGTTTATTTTAATTGATTATTAATCATTATATTGTACCTATAGTTTAACCATTCTACAAGGGCGACTGCCTATCATGAGGGTAGATGGTATTTTTTTACAAATTATTATATCCACAACAAAAGGTAACGAAAGGGTAAACGAAAAGTAACATTTTGAGTTGTGTAACAAATGAGTAACGCGACGCAAAATACGCAAAATGTTACAAAAGTAACGCTCTGGCAACGCTGCAATTTCGTATGAAACCTGCTACACGCTTATCGGTATATCGTAGCGATTAATCTGTGCAAACCGATTTGCGCAGATTTATCGATCGTGTGTATGAAAAATCGTTTCAGATTATCGTTCATCGGCGGCAGTTACAATTTCTATCAGACAAATCGTTGTCGATTGCGTTTGCACAGTTTTATCGTCGCGTGTGGATGGCGGCCGTTCAGCTCGGCATCGTTAGTCACGGAGCTCGCTTGTGTGCGCACGCATGGGTCGCACTCTTTGCAACATGTCGGAAGACGAAAGAGGTGGACACCGCGAACAACTGGAAGAGTTTATAGGTAGCTACAGAAGCGAAAATTGCCTTTGGAAGACCACATCAAAGGAGTACCACGATTGCAACAAAAAAAAATGCCGCCTACAAGAGGATTGTCGATAAATACAAAGCCATCGATCCAAATGCCAACAGGGATATAGTAGTTAGGAAGATAAATAATCTTAGAACTGCATATACAAAAGAGCTGTAGCTAAAAATCTTTCATGAGGAGTTATTGCTTCTCTCATTACAGTGTCCTGTTTCTTTATTAGTGGAGTAACTAAAGCCAGCAGATTTAAGTATGCCTCCTCGTTCACCCTTAAATAATTATGCCAATCTTTCGTAGTGAATTTCAACTCATTTCAACTCAATTTGGTATTAGAAAATAGCTTCCTTTTCATGAGCCAGTCTTTACACTACAAACTCCGCGATTTTTTTGACGTGACAACGTATTATAATTCGATGGAGCCGGCTGCACGCACGAAAAAACATGACTTATGTGGTGTTACCTCGTTTTGAGGCGTTCCATTTACGGCTTGAAGTGCAAGCGAGAGCGCGGAACAAGCGACAAAGAGGCACAATCAGCCTCCGCGTTCGGCAGCGTTCGACATCTGTCTCTCTCCTACTTGAGTGAGCGATGCATCCGCGTAGACAGCTGCTATACAATAATACATTTACATGTTTTCGTCAAGTATGAAGTGCAGTGAAAAGTGAATGTGGTGTCAATTGTAGCAACGATAATTGCGGCGATAAAGGTAATGATTCTTTCGATATTATTTGAAAAATGATACCATTCCATCAGTATTTTCTTATGACGTTGTCACTTTCAACTATCGTCAGTAAACCGACTTTACAGACAACCGATTTTTTTCTTTAAACTCATAATCAAATCCAATAACACAAGGGCGTTATCATCTTCCTTTCGAGGATGACATGTTACTTGCGCTGGCTTCTGCGGAGACCTGACGATTGACACCGATATTGGTTGTGTGTGGAGATATTAGGTGCGTTCGATTTAGAAGAAGAAGATAACTTTTATTACATAACACTATTCAAAACAATATTACCAGGGGTCCCTGCACTAGGCTTCGCCTGTATTGCTAGGAACCAGTTAACAATTACATATAATAATAAAAGTTACGTAGGTTAAACTAAAGAAAATTATACTTAAGAAAAAACAAAAAAAGTAATAATGAAAACCAAACAAAACGCTATACAATGAAATTTAAAAACTTAAAAATTAGGGTACTTTAATCATCGTCTCTGTCTTAGCGTAATTTAACGATAGCAGCAAATAAAAAATTAGTTTTTTTTTTTTCATATATTGAACAATCTTTAAGAGTAATGCAGTGTTTAAGGATGGCGTTATATGTTGAAGCTCTTATGTAATACCCAAAAAGCTTGCCAAAACTGGTAAGTGTTCTTGGTACTGGTAAATTAAAAATGCGCTTAGTACGTAAAGAGTTAGTAAGACATGGAAATAAGTGATTTATGGGTTACTAAGGCAATTTTAAATAAAAATAATTTACGAACAGATAAAACCCTCGCCTTAGGATAAAACGCCACTGTTGGAAATCGGAAGGGTATTTTAACATCACTTTCAACACGGACCTTTGCACTTTTTCGACTTACAACATAGTGGTCCTCGCCGCGCTGCCTCACACTGTGATGCAATAGCTAATCACTGATCGGCATAACGCGAAGTAAATCATTGTTAATAGTGGGCTATCAGCACAGTTATGGAGTTAAAAAAATATATAAATAGATTTTCTAACTCTTGTAGAGGGCTTGTGAATGTGATGATTGAAACGCAATTTATCATCTACCAGCAAACCTAGGTACCTGACTACGTTAGTGCGCTGAATAGTGTCACAGTTACAGTACTGGGATTGGTAGGGTAGTTTTTACAGGAATGAATTCTTATAACGGGATTAAAAGATGGTTTCGACGAGGCGGTTTTATGGAAACAGAGTAATTTCGTTTTTTTACTGTTGAGGGTCAATAGATTAGCACGGAACCAGTCTGATGCCATTTTCATGTCTTTTTCTGTTATGTCAACTGTTCTTTCCCAGTTCTTCCCATTAAAAAGGATCACTGTGTCATCAGCATAATAAATAAATTCGGTGTTATGAATTTGGATGTTCATGATGTCATTCATATATATTATAAAAAGGGTAGGGCCAAGAATACTACCTTGTAGCACTCCAAATTTTATTAGTTATGTAGCACTTTTGTATGAATAAGTTGTGACCTCCCAGAGAGATAGCTTCTGAACCACAGCAACGGAACACCTCGAAATTTCGCAGTTTTTGAAGTAGAATTGGGGTCGACACAGTGTCAAAAGCTTTGGCCAGATCGAAGAATACGCCTATACAACTAGAATTACTGTCTAAATAAGAAGAAATAATGTTAACCAAAAGTGAGGTAGCATCTTCCGTGGATCGGTTCATAATAGCCTTAGCAAGTTCTAAAGTTGTAAGTTCTTATTTTATTCTTTCGAAAATTTGGCTTGCTGATAGAAACTAGCCATCGAACATAGGGCTCTTCCATCACTATTTTAGTAGGTATTTAATAATAATTCGTATTTTCGAACTGGTCAAGTCCGACCTTAGACTTCAATATACATATTATCCTAAGTTATAACAAGAAGTGATAAGTTGTTATAAAATATTTTATGTTATTATAAAGAAACTTCAGGACTAACAATTGAAATTGGCACTTATTTAGATCTCACTCCATTTTGTAGTAGAACTCAACAGCCAAGGCATATATAATAATTGTTCGAGAAGGTTCGCGTAATATGTGCTGGGCCCTTAATTTATTCAATCCCTCTCGAAGCTATTGCTGCGATACACAGTAATTATTCTAATAACAAACAAAAGAGACTCACCTCGACAGTAGCGGGAGGTGACCTTACCTTGCCCCGTTGACCTGGACTGAGGATTGGGAAATATGTGTATGTAGAGTGAACTGTGTGCAAGTGTGTGTGCAGTCTCACATCTCACAGGACACTATCACGCAAGCAATCTGTTCATCAAAACCCTCCTGGGACACCGACTCAAAGTTATACAATGTAAAAACTTCAACCACCATAAATCACATATACCTCAGCGCAGTCTCTCCAGCGGTGCCGTATAGACTATCGATATATCGAAGTGTTGAAGTGCTTGTACAACAACGCCACCATGTCGGTCCGAGTACAGGAGCAGTGCACGAAGGCAATTCCTTTGAGAAGAGGCGTTAGACAGGGAGACGTAATATCTCCGAAACTGTTTACCGCCGCTCTAGAGGACGCCTTCAAGCTCTTGGAATGGCAAGGACTCGGCATCAATGTTAATGGCGAGTACATCACTCACCTTCGATTTGCTGACGACATCGTAGTCATGGCAGAATCGCTGGAATATCTTGGCACAATGCTCGATGGCCTCGACAAAGTTTCTCAACAGGTGGGCCTTAAAATGAACATGGACAAGACGAAAATCATGTCGAATATCCATGTGGTGCCCACCCCAGTATCAGTAGGAAACTCTTGTCTAGAAGTTGTTGAAGAATATGTCTACCTGGGACAAACAGTCCAGTTAGGTAGGTCCAACTTTGAAAAAGAGGTCAGTCGACGAATCCAACTCGGCTGGGCAGCATTCGGGAAACTGCGCGACGTCTTCTCGTCCAAAATACCTCAGTGCCTCAAGACGAAAGTCTTTGACCAGTGTGTGTTGCCAGTGATGACATACGGCACAGAGACGTGGTCGCTCACTGTGGGCCTCATAAGAAAGCTCAAGGTTGCTTAGCGAGCTATGGAGAGGGCTATGCTTGGTGTTTCTCTACGAGATCGAATCAGAAATGAGGAGATCCGTAGACAAACTAAGGTAACCGACATAGCCAAAAGGATTAGCAAGTTGAAGTGGCAGTGGGCGGGGCATATAGTTCGGAGAACTGACGGCCGTTGGGGCAGAAAGGTTCTCGAGTGGAGACCACGCACCGGAAAGCGCAGCGTAGGACGGCCCCCCACTAGATGGAAAGACGACATAATAAAGGTCGCTGGGAGCCGTTGGGTGCAGGCCGCACAAGATCGGTCGCTCTGGAGATCTATGGGAGAGGCCTATGTTCAGCAGTGGAGGTCCTGTGGCTGAAATGATGATGATGACCTCAGCGCTAGCCGAATATCCGGAATGACGTAGCACGTACAAAACAAACAAAACGCGAGTTCACGGCCAAAGCATGAAGTAGACTGGCCTACGTGCGAGCACGAGCCGTGGACGGGGGACAGGGTAGGCCAAACGGAGCACCTGCCGTGCAATTCGTCAATCATAGTAATCGCGGCATCGTTGGATGCAATTAATGAATTTCTATTCCAAACAATAATATTTAACTTGCCTTCATTTCACATTTATGTTTTTGATGGGATATCATTACTGTTTGTACAGAAATTATTAGTTTACGAGCGCGGCTGCCACTCGCTCGGGTACGTTCGCGTCAAGGTTTTATCGTACCGCTCCCCGCCCCACTGCTCTACGGCCGCCACACTGTGCGCCGTGGTCCGAAATACCTATTATTTAATTATTTATAAATAATGATCTTACTCTATTTATGTGCGCTAAATAATGAAATAATAATTAATACTAAATCCCAGTTAATAACGTAATAAATACGAAAGTAGATTATACTCTTAGTTATAAGTACTAAAACGGAAAGGTTTGGATTTAAAAAAAATAAGGGTGGTATTCCACTCGCTATATATTCACATGAAGACCTTAATATTCACATAAAGATCGGCTGTCATAAATTGATTGCTGAATCTTACATAACAGGCACTATAAGTAAGTGTTCCTAACAGAATCAATTAATTGAAACAATATAATAAAATGTTTCACTAAGCTAGTTCAATCTAATAAATAGTATAGTCCGCAGATGGTTGAAACGTTTTATTCAACCACCACAATGTATTACACATTCGTAAGGTAGGCTAAATACATAAAATAAACAGAAAACACGACAGTCATTTTAAAGGACATCAGACGACGCGCTAGCTAGAGCTCTTCCTTTTGTTCTCTGTCAAATTCAAGAAAAGAACAAAACAACCCACACGTATACAACCTACATCGCGTATTCATATTACCTTGATGGAAGACCTACACATCATGGCGTCTGGAAATACTAGGGCCGGTTGACTTACTATAAATGATAAAAATTTACTAGTTTCTAATTTATTCCTTTTTATTCACCCAACTACCTATCTGGATGCCAAATTTGAACTTTCTAGGTTATTTCGTACTGAGTATCAGAAACTACACGACCGTTCTATATTATTATTTTACTTGTTTAATCTATATTAATTATATACACATATTATCAAGTGTTTTTGCACTTGCATTTAATTGCTCGTTTCTGTTTTTATCAGTTAAATTATATTTTTTGATCGTATTTTGCACCATTTTAAAGCTAAAAATATGTGTAATATTTTGTTTTAAGTGTTTAGGTTGCTTATAATTTTAATATCAAATTTTAATACTTTTCGATAACCACACAAATGAAGTTATCTTACATTTTATTCCATTGCGCACAACAGCAAACCTTAATCATTTTATTTAAAGTTAAGCTATAATTCATATTAATTTGTAGAAATATACTAACGCCCTTGTTGTCTATAAATTCTTAGTAATATTATAAATTTGGATTTTTTTCAAGCGTCAAAACCTGTTATTCCTGTTAGGCTTGGTAATACCAGGTGCATATATTTTTAATTTGCCGCACGTTTGCAGGATCAACTTTCATGTGACAGACTCTATGAGTCCATATTTATTAATTTCATACTTTTTGTAAAGAAAACCACAGAATATTCAAGAATATTCTCAATAGAACCTGTATTGTACAGCTGTGTCAGTAGCACAGAGTACTTCAGTAGTCGGTACTGTCAGTGAAGTTGTCACTCGAATTGTTAAACTGCTATTGTTGTATTTGTTGTTGTTTTTCATAAAATTTATCAGATAGTGTACTATTTTTTATGCACTTAATTTATTCGTCCGATTTTATTACTTTGCAGTCATAATGGATGTGTATGGGTATACTTCTTATCCGTACAACCAGTCGGATGATGTAGCAAAACAAATGTATGTTCAGCAAGCGTTATCGTCTAATTTAACCTTTCCTCGGAGTTTACAGGGACCGCACTCTATGCCAATGCCTCCTGGAACTCCGTGGAATATTCAAGGTATACCGTGGAGTATGCAGTCACCACCACAATTAGTGCACTTTACTGCTCAGCCTCCAGAGACCGATATCACACCTGTTGTGCATTGTAAACGGAAGAGTCTAGATTTCGAGCCAGTTATGTGAGTATTTTTATTGAAGAATTGATTATAAAATGAAGATCCTAAGGTTTTCTTAAATTTCTTTGGAGATTTCTCTCTACTTGATGCAGTCCGACTGGTGGAATACCTTCATCCTACAGAATATTGCAACCAAATAACCTTATGTTGTGTTCCTGCCGTGAATTAGGTATCCTGAGCTTCTTGAGGTAGGAGGTTTCAAGGTCGGCAAAAACGAATTACAAATATCAAGATCACTACAAATTAAATCATATAGCGAATGATTCATATAATTTTGAGCGAAAATTCCAGAAAGAGCAATCAAAGATGTCAATATCAAGATAATTTTTATTAACTTTGCTATAAAATTATCTTCATTATTTTCTTCACAGCCACTCTTCAATGGAAGTAAGATGTTTTCTGTAACATTATTTAAATTTTGCAGAGCAATAACATTTAACTTTATTTTAAATTGCAAATATGCCTCAGTAGTAAAATATACAGACACCATGTTGATCGGCAAGCCTAAGCTTATGGTTAAGGAAAATTTCATGATGCAACTAAAGTATGGTGGTAAGGTATCTTCTAATGCCTGTCTGGCTAGCTACTACCTTCAAGCTGAAACCTGTCACCGGATGTCACCAGATGTGTTCCGCAGCTACACTAGAGATCCCCCACTAGGCTCAGCATGTTACCATTATGAGCCACATCACATTGTTACTTGACATTGTATCCATAATGATATGCATATAAAGACAAAATGTCCTTATTTCTTTTATTTGTTTTTAGTCCAGCTAAACAGTTGATAACTGAAGAAAAAATGGCTGCCCACCTCAGTGGTCTCCACATATCCTCGGACTACACTGCACACACTTTATCATCAGATGATACAATGGAAGTAATGGATTCAACACCTACACTATCAACATTTTGTGAATCGTCATCAATATTTAATAAAAAACTAGAGGGTCATACTATAGTTTTATCAGAAGAACTAAAAATGATTAAAGATGAACCCCTGATACCACCAGCTCTTATTGAAAGGTACTATGAAATTAAGATGTATTTCTAATTGAATCAATTTACTGAAATTAGTTTAATAAAAATTGTAGTCAGGTAAAGCAAGTGTTTCTGGTATTAAAAATATTTCTACTATTAATTCAATAAACTTATACATACAGTATGTGATTAAAGGTTAAAATTAACAAATTTGTGAAAGATTAGTATAATTTGTATGCTAATTGTCATATTGACTACTGTTTATTATTAACTTGACATTTTATTTATTTGCTACAGGTTAGAAAAGCCAACAATGTCTTTAGTGGTTTGGAAGCCAAGAGCAGACATATTGGAAAAAATAAAAGAAGAGGAAACGCAAAGTAAAGAGGAAAAGCAAAATAGAGATGAAATACCAAGAAGAAATGGTGTACTTGTACCTGTGGATGAGGAGATAAACGATATTGAGATGTGATAAATAATATTAATTTCACAATGAACATAGTCACAGTGAGTGTTGAGACAGTGATGGAACTTTTGTTACATTTAAGGCAGTGTGTGTTTACACACATTCTTGATATATTCTCTCCATTTAATTACCAGAAAGAGGGTGAGGGGTAAAATAAGAAACCTATTCCTGTTCCAGAAAAATTACACTTCCAATAAATAATCTGATCCAAAAAGAAAAAAAAACAGCCTGTTACAGCCTGTTCACAGTCATTGACAATTTCTTATGGATATTCCATACAATTGGACATATTCATAATTTTTCATAATTACAGTCATAAGAGGTTATGTAGCAATTACAAAATAAAAAAGAAGCTTATTACAATCGGGAAAAGATAACTTTTCATTGATATGTGAATGAGCCATTACATGATATTATATCTTTCTATTACTTTAATTGAGAAGAGTAGAGTTTGTTCCAAGTCACATTTGTTTGTATCTCTCACTAACATGGTAAACATACATCAGCTTGAATATAGAAGAGCATGTTTCAGACTAAAACAGTATACTTTTGTGTCACACAATCAGTCTGTGGATCAGGTATGTAGGAACTGCTTTTTACAGTTTACAGATAGGTACCATTCTAGGCTATTATTGTAAATATCTGTTCTATTTAACTGATTAGATAAAATACTCCTCACTCCCAATACATGGCCACCTATTTAATAAAGACTATTTTACCTATGTCTTATAAAATAATGAAACAGAATTAATGTTAAAACAGCCTGTTAAATCCTAGTATCTTGAGTTGGTATACAATACAACACCAAGAACATGTAGAATTCAGTACTGTCATCATCTGTGACACAATTTTGATAGTAATAGGTTTTAAGTTGACGAGGTAGCAGATATTTTGTTTACTACAAAAATAACAAATGCATATTCTATAATTTGTATTGAGTCCAGTGCTATTTAATGTTAATAAGAATAATATACCTTTGACTAGAATAATTAATATATTAAATGAAAAAAAAATATTAGAAATATCAACATAGTAAAATTTGATTATTGATTTAGGTACCTTTGATTATATAAACGACTAGATTCCGTGTCGCCTTGAGACGGATGACATTTTTGTGGTACATTTTGGCTAATTTAATGTGCATAAAGGTATTGTTGTACATGAGCTTTAGCTGTTTTTGTTCGCTGCATAGGGGATACCAGGTTAAAACATGTTACTTTAATTTGTGCATAGAGAATGATCGCCTTTATATTATTTTATAGATATGCCCGCGACCCCGCCTGCATGATATTTCGTATATGAAAACCAATAGACAATTTAAAAAAGTCACTCACGGTTATGTAGTTATTGAAATTCAATATCGGTGAATTAATCAAGTCTCTTGCTCTGTGAATGTCTTTGATTCTACTTGCAAGTTAGCTGCAGCTCATTAACCCTTCCCTCATACTTGTGAAACTTACACTCTGTGGTAGGATTAAAGAAGAACAGTTATTGAGGCTATATATATATAACAATTATTACTATATCTATTAGCAATTAGCGGGATATTGTAGCGTCCAGAAAATTTGCTATAATTATATTTCTTAGTACCGTTTTTGTCGGTATTCAAATACTTGTATGTTCCGGTGCGACGAACAAACGCGTATTCATCTTTTGTCCGCGATTTTGGTTATCGAGATGAACTAGTGACTCAACGAAAATGTTTCCATTCCACTACTGCAGCCAACTAGGTACTCATCAAGACAAACCTAACGAGTACCAACTCAATGTTCTTGCGTTAAGGCATTAAGGAGTTCCTGGCTCCATCATGAGACCCTGATAAGGTACTGACAACCAACAACTCTTCAAGACGAACCTAACGTGCACAAACTTAATGGTGTTACGTTAAGGCAGGGTGGAGTTCCTATTACCACCTACCAATATAGCCAACTACTCCAAAGTACATTTATCCACGAAATTTCAACCTATACAGTATGTATAATAGAATAGTATTTGTATTGAACATAAAAATTATTATATTATCTTGTCATAATTTTAACAACCGTCAGACGGAATTTTAATGCATTTAAACAGCAACACTGACAAGAAATGACGTCTTCACTTTTGTGAAAAAATTATAATTTTGTCTAAATTAATTTAAGAAACATAAGCATATAAAATCTCACAATACTTACTTATGGAATATAATCTTCTTATCCTTATCTTTTTTAACCGACATCAAAAAAGAAGGGAGGTTGTCAATTCGGTTGTTTTTTTTTATGTTTGTTACCAGATAACTCCGTCATTTTCAAACCGATATAAAATGTTATATTTTTGTTGGAAAGGGGATATTTTCAGGTGTGACCCATTTTCATTTCATTGCCATTGGACCTTGGATTTCGAAGATACACTCTTCAAAATCGAATGGGAAATGTATAATGAATCAATAATGATGGATATATTGGTAGGTTTATCATAATCCATGACTAGGTGTACCTAACTAAGGACGTTCTGTACCAAGTTGTACTGCGAAGGCAACAGAACTCTTTAACAACAAACAGTACGAATGTGAAATATTTCACCCTTGCCTCCTTTTGCATGTTCTACCGTTTGTGTAATGGGTTGTGTTCCGTGGAACTGTTCGGTATGGTACCAGCTACATTCGACTCCAATAATAAGAATTATTATATATTATTGTCTTAATAAAATATCTGGCAGACGAATAGTTCGTAGGAATATCAAATTGAGTTAAAAAAGGATTTTTTATTTTTCATTTTTTAGTGCATTTTTTCAGAGTACCTAAGTAGTGTTTTGTTTTTGTGAAAAAAAAGTGTATTAGGAAGTATTTTTTGCTAAGTTGCGAGAGCAAAAATGCGTCTATATTCTGTAGTGAGCTAAATGTACTGACAGCGGTTTTAAGCGATGTGTTTATTTTTCAGGCTTATGAAAAATCTTTGATACGCCGGACTAGAAATCTAGACGTTTATATAATAAAAGTGATTTACATGATTCTTAGTAGGTATATGTTCATCCTGCCTTTATATTCACTGTCACAATATCAAAGATTGTAAATTGTATAAATAATATAAGGTTATTTTTCAAATAATTTCTTTGTCATTACAATCTATAGCCATAACTCTCTAGTGTGTGTTTTACACTATCGATATTTTTCTTGTGCATGTAAAAAAACTCTAATAATCAAGTGAACTCAAAACCTTTGTAATAAGTAACCTAAAATAGACTATACAATGATTTGTGTACATGTATAATTGTAGAACCGTTAGTTTATAATCAATCTAGTGAGATTGTAAACTATCGGTAGGTTGTGAACGTACATTAAAATTTGTAATCTAACGATTACCTACATTTTTGTAGGTTTAATAAACTAACTAGATTGATTAGGTTGGAACTGTGTTCATAATACACGAGCTAACCGAGCGGGCTGCGGCTGCGGTCGGCGAGTGCTAGAAACAAATAAAGTTTAGAAAATTTACCTTTTTCTACTCTAATATCATGATTTATATGACACCTGCGATCCACTACAGCTTAGCACGGGTGCAATATACTATCGCTTACGACCACTAGGCTAACGAGGCAGTTTTATTGTATTCATATAAATTATATAATGTGAAGGACAATTTTAATCTAAATTAAATGCCCAAGGTAACTAAACTAACATATTAATTATCTGGCTAAGTATTAATACTAAATTGGAGAAAATAGCTTCCCAAGTAACATAATATTTCAATAAATATTTTAATGAACTTTAAATAAAATATTTTCAATTATTTTGATTGTCTCATAAGATTTAACCAACGTAATCCATGTAAGTGACGGAAAATCGTTTTTTTTTTACAACTTGATGACAGTGAAAACTTTATAAAAATCCGTTGCGTGGCTTAGAAGAAGTAAGCGGAGAAACAGGCTGACAGACGCGGACAGCGATTTTCTTTTATACAATTTTTATAGATTATCTTAATAATATGTTACGTATCTGAAACATACACACATAGATATAATTCAAAATGATTAGTATCCGTTCACAATCTACGTACTACAGTTTATAGTCTTACTGGATTGTTTATAAACTACGGGTCGTACAATTATCTGGTTACATATGCACCGTTTTTTTTTTTCTTTATATTTACAATCAATAAAACATAGTAATACTAATTTTAAGATATTCTTTTAGTAAAGTATTATAGTTATTTTTTCTATACTAATAATATAGCGAGGTGAGTTTGGATGCAGGAGGTAATCTCCGGAACTACTGATCCGTTTCTGAAAATTCTTTGGTAAGCTACATTAATCCTGAGTTCTCTGTAGGTTATTTTGTTATTATGTTACTCATAGTGTGAGTGAAACTGCATGGCGCAACTAGTTTTTTATAATGTAAAATTAAGACATGTACGTAAATAAAATTGTTAAACTTGTGTGGTATCATCTGTTTTGCACGAATGATTGGTTTTGTAATGTTTGAACTTAGTTCTGAATAAATGACTGAAAAAAAGTGTTTTAGTTTCATTTACTATTCTGTAAGTGAAGTAAACAATTGGAATAGGCTATTTCCATCTTCTTTTTATTATAGTGAAAGTAAATGCGTGATGCAATTGTTTGACTTCATTGAACGCAAATTAATATGCGATTTTGCTTTGCGATTTTTTGATTTGTTTCAATAATTGTAAAAAAACCCAGCACTTGAAAGTATAAAAATAAAAGATAGTTTTCAGTAATGTACTTTCTTCTAACAACTCGAAACAAGCGGCTGGCAAAACTTGTTATTAGTTCAATTTATAATGAATATGGAAAAAAATCTTTTTGATGTGATACATCTAATGCGGCGGGTCAGACCGGTTGTTGACGTAGTGACCCTTTGATCCCAATGTTGGCGTAGGGACGCTTTGGCCCCAACGTTGGCGGTATGGAGCCGAGTTCGTTTTTTTTTTTAATAAACGGACTGGATCATTTTAAAGTTTCATGTTAAAAAGTAAATAGATTAAAAGTGGTTGGTAGGGATCACGATCACCATACACATAGTAATAAAATAAACATCTTCACAGTGTCTTGGTTTGTCGTGTTTTCGGATATATAATTATATTCTTTAATATTCATTAAGATGTTTCACACCTGCCAGGCCTCCCGTGACGGCCAACTTTGTTTATAGTAGCACAGTAAAGTGATAACGCTCCCTAATAGTAAGCACTGTATAATCAAAAACAATGTCGACCATCGAGAGAGCGGCAATCCATCACCGATCGTCACTGTCATACCAGCCTGCAAACTTATCGGTAGCTGGATATACATTTGCTGATCCCAAACCAAAAGAGTCACTGAAGGGTTTATCACCATGTACACGGCGATTGCGACCCATTCGGCTATTATTTTATACTACAACTGTTGGCCCGCCTGATTTTAAGTTGTCACCGTATCCTAGATGGCGTTCAAGTGTTACGTTACGCAATTTTAGGGGAGGGGATCTTGTAAAACGTTAATGCGTTACAAGGGCGGGAGGGGTTTTCAAACAAAGCGTTACGTAACATTGCTTTTTTAAATTTAAATAAAAAACTAGGCAATTAAAATTTCCCAAGTTCGCAACCCTTTTCGTTTACGTTTTACGAGTAATCCTTGACTGTATGACTGTAATCAGTGTTGTTAAAGTGAGTTCATACTCTAATGTCCTCTAAACAGGGAGATTTGCATCACCAGCTGTTCTAGGCCTATAAAAGCTTTCATTCTAACTTGCTGACTTAGCTGATACGTAACGTTTAAGTACGGCTACAGAAAAATGTTACGGCACATAAAGTGTATTGCATACCTGATTGCTACTTCATAACATTGTTAATTAAGTGAAAATTCATCAAAAGACAATTCGATGTAATAAGTATCATTAAAAAAATTAGGTAAAATGAAAAACTGTTTAACTATACATTTTAATGTTTTAAATATAATATTGAAGTAACTCAATAATATTAAAAACAATACACGAATTAAAATACTGATTCGACAATTCGCTTTACTATTAACATTTACATAATTGGTCCATATAAATAAAACATAACATAATTAGGTATCTATATTATTTAACGTACCTATCTATATTTGCTATTTTAACAGATTCATTAATGAGATACAGTCTTAGACTCAGTAATATTATAACTACTTATGTGGAAGACTTTGGGTGTTCTGTAGTTCTTTGATAACATTATGATATAAAAGCTAGCAATATTAGCAGAAGTGGATTAAGCCAACTTCAGAAACTTTTCTCTACTTAATATCGACAAATAGGTACATGTTTTATTATTCTAGGCGCGTGCCCCCAGAATCAATGGACCCCGACCGGATCCTTGATATAATTTAACTACGACATTAAGAGATACAAAAATTAAGGTTATTATATACCACATTTCAAATGAGAAGATAACTGTCAATTTGTGAAATCGCTATCTTGATTTGTATTGAGCATGCAACTTCAGCAAAAAATGTAGCGATTGGAATACCATGTGCAAATTATACTGAATGTAACATGCAAACCTGCCTGCCTGCCTTAAAAATAAAACTAATGGAAAATAGATTTAAAAAATGTGATAAAAGAGCGTTAGAAATTTAAATATGAGTAGAAAACTTAGATTTATTTACAACATTTGTTTGCGCTGCATTTCAATTTTTTTATGGTAGGTAGGTAGGTATGTACCTAAATAAGGTGTTAAAAACGAAAAGAATATAAAGTGTAAGTAAATTGTTAATTTTATATTTCAAATTAAAATAAAAACAATTTGTTATATTTTACGTTTTCCTCGCTGATAGTACAATTTTATCAAGTAGAGAATTTGGCGAAGACACGTTTATCTTCTCATTTGAAACGCATAGAAATTCTTAAAACTCCGTTTTCACTTTCGTTCGTTACGTTTTTTACGACGCAATCTCAGTCGTTCGTTAAGATGCTCCGGTTTAAAAAACAATATAGGTAATAATTAAAAGAGGCAATGTGATAATTTAACTACTGTCATAATTCAATATCACTAATAATACATTCGATTTATATTCAATCGTATATATTAGTCGCATTGAACCCTATTCTTTCTAGGATCAAATCAGAAGAGTCGCTGGTGAAATAGCACTACAAATTAGGTCATACAACATCTTTGCATCATTCAAAAAAGGTTCTGTCAAAATGCTGTAACAGACAGCCTATATTTTGACAATTTAAAAACATGCTTTTCATCAGCGACTCCCTTTCGTTGCTATTCTTGGCACAGTCTATCAGTAACTGATGCAGATCATCAATCTTTCTAGCTTGAGGTCTTCGTATGTTCCTGAGTACTAAACCTATACTTCTTTTTGTTATTGCTGAATAAATTTAAGCAGTTTTAGTACATTAGTCTGTACTCGATAATATAACAAAGTGTGTTTAATTATAAAAGCAATTGAAACAATGATATTTTTATATATTTGGCCCGGCAGACGTTCTGCCCTTACAGATTATTAATGACTCGACCATAGCGCCATCTATCGGATCCTAACATACCTATGAACCACCATCTCGATAAACAAAATTAAAAAAAATTAAGTGAATATGAGCTCAATCGGACAAGTTATTCAGAAGTTACACAATCACTAAGAAACACAAACACGAATTATATATATATATATATATATATATATTTCAAAAACTGATAGACTAAGTGATTCTAAAGCCGTATAAATAGCACAAGGTAAACATCTCATGTTCGATTAAATAAAAAAATTAAATAGTTTATTATTCCTAGAATTAGAATAGAAAGTTTCACGTTTCAGAAACTAATGAAGTAAGGTGATGATTTTAATCAGATTTTTTAAAATGCCAACTAAATATTATTATATGGGCTTACGCTGTTTTCCTGTAGTTACAAAACAGGCAGAAAACTAATTAACCCATCCCTGACCAAACCAAACCAACTAACTTTAAATTTAGTTGACCCTGCCGGGAATTTCTGTTTTTGTTAGATGACATATTCGAACAATTAGAACATATTGTATCACATTTAAATTAAACGAATATGTATTTATGTTTAATGTTTATGTTTCTGCTTGTTGGTTTTATAAAGTTAAATTCAAAATTATTTGGCTAATTTTGGCTCAATCGCAATATTAGGTACCTACTTCTCGCATGATTATTAGGTATGCTTTTAGAATCCGATTATAATCGGTAGACATAATAAAATAATTCAAGCGAGCCTTACAGTTGTCGCATATGAAGTGTAACATCTGACTTAATATAGTTTACACATATAAATTAGTTTATATAACAGCGCACTTTCTAAGAGTTTCTAAGAGTTTGTACAATTTATGTATTATACATGTTAATTTTAACTGTAGCTGTATCCAAATCTCTCTTCATATTCTCCAGTTGTTCGATGTCTTTGTCTGTTGTCTCACATTTCGCAACAACCAGCGAATGGTAAAAATGTATCGCGAATGCAACGAAAACGATTAACACTGAAACAGACATACAAAATTAATTAATTTCACTGAAGTAGGTATGCGATGTAGTTTAAAAACTTTAGAAGTTTAAGATATAAGTACTAAAGTTGGCGATGCAAGATTTTATCAAAAATACATGATGACTCAGTACGGTGGGCAGGTTAGCCTCTTGAAATCACTAAAAAAAATACAAGAAAGCTGGTATGAATGATTAACCCTAGTTAAAGATAAAATAACCAAATATATTATTTTTTTATAGGTACCTACTTTGTATTGTTATACTTTGCGTAGTCTATGGTAACATGATAAGCCTAGAGATCCGTGATGTCAAGTTCAGCTGATAAAACACACCTATACCTTAGTGATAGATTTTCAACTTGAGCTTGGTAGCTAACCAGGTGGGTATAAGAAAAAGCGCATAATTATATGCAACCGTGCTATGGTTTCATCACGATGTCTTCCTTTATCGGAAGCTGAGGCTTATTCTAGGGATTCGAATGTATGTAATGAATGTATATCATGAATTTTATTATTTATTCCAGTTATTGTTTATAATTTACTTCACCTGAGCACAATAGCCAAACTACCTATGTACCTTATAATACAAAATGCCACCAATATTACAAAATAAAGTAAGTTTATGAATTCAAATAAAAACCACAACAACATGACAAAAAAAATCGTCATTATCGGTTCGTATATTCTTACTTAGTAACTCAAAGTTTTCTCGTTAATGCAGAACAGAGTTGTTGATAATTACCCGGTATAACGATGACAGTGGCCGCGGTGGCTGCCGCAAAAGAGTAGTCCCAAAATTTTACCCAGCACAATATCGCTATTTCAACCAGGAACAGGAATAGACCTGAAAAATTATCATTGTAATTTTTAATCATTTTTATCCACTTAATTGTATAGCAAAAATCTATTTAAATCACAGTGAATTTTGAGCAATTTTTAAAATTATGATTTTACCTATTAACTAAGAATTCTCTCCGACAGCACTGCAGTCTTACGATCCCTGGAGAGTAAGAACACACGAATCTGGGCTTATAAAAGAGTGTCACAAAGCACTGGAACGAGTTACAACTAACAATAAAGTAGCCCTACAGTCGTTCAAAGGACACAGCGGATCACTGGGTAATGACCTAATGACGCATCAGATGAACCGGCAAAGTGAGGTTCGAGCAGTTTGCGGATAGGTCCTTTACCAATACTGCCTGTGCCGTTCAGTCAGATTCGCTCGTGGCTGCATCGAAGAACAACAGAATCACTTAAAGATCTAGGGACAACGGCCAGTGACTGTAGACAGTCGAGGGGGATACTGCCCATCCCTAGACCGCGTTTGTCCCGGCGACTTCCCAGTCTTAATAGAAGTGATCTACGTATTATGATAGGCACTATAACTGTCCGTCATTCACTTAACAATCACCTTTATGTTCTAGGTGTCACTGACAGCCCCATGTGCAGAGCATGCATGGAGGGTGAAGAAACCGCTACCCACTTAATCGTGGAATACGCGGGAGTTGCAACCCAACGGTCGCAAATCCTTAAAAATCCGAGGTCGCTTCGAAAAGTCTGTGAATGCTCCAGGAGGATTCTGCGCTTCTGGTCGGAGTTGGGCTGGCCGGAATAGCCGTCCGGAATATCTACGCACAATGGACCTAGAAAGAGTCTAAGTGCGGACAGATGGGGCCCACATAACATACCTACCTATTATCTTCATAGTTTATAAGTAAAATGCCTATCTAAAATATCGTGATCATTGAAAAATAGTTTTCGCTGTCCGGAGCTAAACACGCGCATGGGGGAAGATCCCAAAACAAGGCGTATTGTTGGTAGGAGCTCGGGCGGAGTGCTCCCGAAAGGAAGAGAAAATAATTTCGTCAAGCTACACCCATGTTTATATGTTTAGATTTTAAACTTCAATCTTTCTCTCATTCTCTTAAAAAAGACGTCATTCTGCAGTGATTTTTTTCTAGTTAATTTAGAAACTTCTTTCAAACAGGTATACCTTCTCTTCTTAAAATCGCTCAGGTGCGGATACAGTGGTTTATACCAGTTTATACACTTAGTTAACATGTGACCTTATTCTGACATCATATGATGTGTGTTTGATGTTAAATATAAGTCATTACAAATAAAATGATATTATAATAAACCTGAACGATTTATTTCATAATTTATTTCCCCGTTAAGAACATTTTCCGACTTTATTATGATTTCACGAGAAAAAGTGATTGTTGGTACAATATACTTATAGATACCTATTAAATGAAATCTGTTCGCCTTAAAACACTTACCTAAAACAGTACTGAATGCCCAAGCCAGCTCAATAAACCCTCTCATTCTCTCATGCGGTGAGTCTTGCAATACTCTAGCCGGGGAGCCAGGCGACTCCATTTTACTAACAGCATCAATGTTCGGCAGCAGGTAAGTGGAGATCATCAAAGCGAATATATGTACTGCTACCAGAACTGTAGTGCACACTGCGAACATGACGAACAACCATTCGGGAACATTCGTCGGCTCGTTAATTTGAAGCTCTACCATCGCGACCATAGCAAAACCTGAAACGTAGAATTAAAGAATTTATATTGTTACGATCTGAGTAAAAATAGAAAAAAATCACTAATCTTTGGGAACTTCTAGGATCGACTCGAAACATTGAGTATGTATACGTAGATTCCAGAAAGCATATTTTCATTCACTCACACATTCGAAAGCTCATAGCTCCGATTGAGCAATGCAACAAAACAATGGTTTATAATTAGTTAAATTAATTATTTTAAACGATGACATAAAGTGCGAGTCGTTTTTCGAACCAGAACAATTCGCGACTGAGTGCTTTCCGTGTTGCTCCCAAGCCCCGTGGAACTGTCAAAGCCTTCTGAGGCCTCACGGCCCTTAGGTTAACAGTGTAGTAAGTTCGAAAAAATTGATCCAGGACAGTTCTGTTTTGGATAACCAAGTGGAAACAAGCGATAAAAAGAAAGAAATCTGCAAAAGGACCATAGAGAGATTGAGACATACTATAAGTACGGCCACAGTAAGTAAGTCCGGTGAAGCTGTAAAAGCCGCAGCGGCTTTAGGGCCCATAAGGCTAACAGTGTAGTCAGTTCTAAAAAAAAAAAAAAAATAAGTTATGAGTACTGAGTACGAATAAATTATTGATGTAAAATCTAACGACATTTTCACTACCCACGGGTATAACAATATGGAATTGCCATAGTGTGCGTTTGCTTTTGTATCTATGCAATAATATCTATAGATATTATAATAGATTAGCGTTACGTTTCGGTAATGGTGCGTCCATTAATTACGGGAGTTGTAAATGTAAGGCAAAATTGATGAGAGCAAAATTGGTATTTAACGAGAGTCCTATGAGTGCTAATTCAAGTTGAGCGTGAAATATCAGTGAAGAAAATCACCGTGATAAAGCCATGATATGATAGGCATTTTCTATTGTTCTTTTTGTGTCTGCTACTACGACCCTCAAGTTGTAAATCTTTTGAACATTGATGTACCGGGTATTTACTAATGCTTTTAAAGCGAGGAAGTGGTTTCGATTTCAGACACTTTGTCATTCACTCGGAAGGCTTATTTAATATACCTGTACTGTAGGTTCTAATATGTTTGCTTTGTAAATTAGTCATTTTTGAAGATAGATCTATGAAAATTGGTATTTAGCTATCCAGCTAGAAAGTAAAAAGGATGAGACATAACTATGACGCGAGCGGAGTCGCGGGAAAAGCGCTAGTATACTATAAAATATGAATGTTAAAAATTGTACTTATTATTATTTATTTTAAAATATAATATGTATTTTTAATTCAGTACCTATCTACTTTAATAAGTTCAAAATGTAGTTTTTATTTAGAATAAGTAACTAAAAAAAAAAAAAAAAAAAAATACGGGGACGAGCAGGTGTGATGTGGTACTTGTATCTCTGATCTGCAGGGGGTGGACCCACAGGCGCAACACAGCACTCTCCCTTGGAGAGTGCCTTAGTCTGACACCTCAAGACCGTAGTGCGTGGTGAAGAGCCACATCCTTCTCGAGGTGACCCTGTCTTGCTGAACACTACGGATCTAGGCTGGAGAGCCGATAAACACTCCTGGGTGTGGCGTGTGAGCAGCGCACCCAGTATCGGGCTGGGGCCGATGAGAACTCAAGTTGAGTCCCAAGGGCCCAGTTCCGGACAGCGGCTGACGGGACTGGTGACTTTCATACTGGTTCCGGCAGGCGTACTGCGAACTTCAAGATGACGATGAAGATGAAAAATGTCAGAATTTCAAAAAGAATTACCCCAAAAGGGTACCGGCTATGCCGGAGAATCCCTCCCCGGGCTCCGCCCGGGCAGCTCCTCGTTCTCTGAGGGGGCAAGATTTTGACAGTGGATAAACATTCAACGACTAACGCTAGAACACTGACTAATGATTTTGCAGATGATGTGGTATTTGCGGGAACCAATATTGGTTCTAGGGATGTGTCGCCCGCTTTGTAGGATGAGATCACCGATCCTTATTTGTGGTGGCCGTAGCAAGCGACACTTTCGCCGAGTTAAAGGGTCGGGGTCGGAGTCTGGTTCTGCTTTGAGCGACGCCGAGCCAGAACCAAAAGTGCGACAGACGGTGAGTCGAGGTAGAGGCCGATCTATGACGAGGCTCTAGTCCACAGAGGCTAGGCAATACCTCAAGGGATCTACCGGTGACCAGTCAGAGGTCGATGCCGAGAGTGAGATTGCGGAGATGGCCAAACAGGCCTCCGACTCCTGGGTCACACGGCGGTTCTCAGGACTTCCAGGAGAGAAGGCGTCCGTTGACTCCTTGACATCCGAAACTCTTGAGAGACAAATAAGAAGTTCGGTCTCAGCGGTCTTTCGAGTATCGCGTCTCTCCAAGGGACTGAAAGGCACTAGTTCTCGTCTCCTTAAGGATGCAGTTGCTTCCATAACTGAGGCAACGGGCGTCCTCGTATCGAGAAACACCACAGAGGAGACGACCGCTTTAAGAGCGGAGATTACAGCCCTTAAAAAGGAGTTGGCTGAAGTAAAGGCGCTACTGAAGCCCACCAAGGCTGCTCCCGTATCTCCAGCTGTGAAGAAGTGCCCTCAGCAAGCGGCGAGACAAAAGGCGAGGGAAGAATTTCCTTCCTTGCCAGGGCCAAAACGGAAAGAATTAGGGAAGGAAGTATCTTCAGTATTGGGATTGGATGAGATCGTGCGCGCCGTTATGCTCCAAGTTGGTAGTATGATGGACGCACGAAATGCCGCACTGGAGGAACGGTTACTTCCGCCACCACCTCCTCGTCGGCCACCACTTGCAGTGGATCGTAGGACTGCAGCTGCGAGTCAGGTAAAAGCGCCAGCTAAGCGTCAAGTCCAGCCCCAAGTCCCTTCCGCCCAACAACCCGTGGGGAAGGAAGGACCCAAAAAAAAGGTCCATGAAGTTATGGCAAGGAAGTCTGTGCCTGTCCCTGCCCCCAAGGAGCATCCTCCTATACCCAATCCTCCTGATGGGGAATGGGTTACCGTAGGAAAGAGAGGCAAGCGTAAGCGGACGCGTAAGGGAAAAGATACGCGACCAAAACGGCGAACGCCTACCCTTCGGCTTCCTAAGTCGGCTGCGGTGGCGCTAACGCTGAAGCCTGAAGCTTTAAAAAAGGGCCTCACATATACTGAGGTCCTTAAACAAGCAAGGGCTAAGGTAGACCTCGCCAGTCTGGACATTTCTAGCGTCCACATTAAGATGGCAGCTACTGGATCGTGCTTAATTCAGGTACCAGGCACAACAAGTGCCGAGAAGGCGGATGCCCTCGCTGAGGCTCTCAAGGGGTCTTTTGAGGCAGACGACGTAAGAGTTTCCAGGCCAACAAAATGCGCATTTCGGACTTGGACTGCTCTGTTGAAGAAGAGGAAGTCGTGGCTGCTGTCGCCCGAGTTGGGAACTGCCCTCTTGAACATATCAAGTGCAGAGGCATCCGACCTGGGTTTAATGGCTTAAGTACCGTCATCATAACGTGTCCGGTGACTGCGGCCAAAAGTCTTTGCGATGGTCGGCGGCTCCTAGTTGGCTGGGTATCAGCACAGGTTAAGGTTCTACAGCCAAGACCTCTGATGTGTTTCCGTTGCCTGTGTATTGGGCACGTTGGTGCTCAGTGCGAGGGAACAGATAGGAGTGACCTTTGCCTGCGCTGCAGCAAAGTGGGACACAAGGCACGCGAGTGTAAAGAGACGCCACACTGCGTTGTTTGCTCGGAGGCCGGAAAGACGGCAAATCACCGGATTGGCAGCGGAGCTTGTGTGGCATCCTCAAGCAGGAGAAAACGGGGTAAATGGCGTAAGGAGCGTCCTCCACAGACAACGCGATCATCGGCCGTTAATAGGGTGCCGCCGGCTGCGTTGGAGGCGAACATGGATTGCCAATAATAATGGCACTACATGTTCTCCAGGCGAATCTAAACCACTGCGCCAGAGCTCAAGACCTATTGGTCCAGAGTATGGCGCAGTGGGCTATTCATATCGCCGTGGTCTCTGAGCCTTATTACATCCCACCCGGGGATAACTGGGTGGAGACCTTAACGGCTCAGTGGCCTTAACATCAAAGCCAGCTGCAGGCTCCCCGCCCTTTGTCGTTGTCACAAAGGGTCGTGGAAGTGTAGCTGCTAACCACGGCGATATCACAGTGGTGGGGGTGTACGCACCCCCAAGTTGGAGTCTCGCCGACTTCCAGGTATTATTAGCTGAACTGGGTAACGTCGTCACCCGTAGCCACCCTCGCCCCGTGCTAGTGCTTGGGGACTTTAATGCTAAATCTGTAGCTTGAGGTTCCTCGACCACGGATACGAGAGGAGAGGAGCTAGAAGAGTGGGCCCTAACAACTGGCCTACCCGTCCTAAATAGAGGTTCAGTCCACACGTGCGTGCGACAGCAGGGTGGGTCCATAGTGGACATATCGTTCGCTAGCCCTGCCATAGCACGCCGTGTGCGGGACTGGAGAGTCCTTGAGGGGGTAGAGACGTTGTCGGACCATCGGTATATCCGGTTCGACGTCTCAGCCCAAGCCTCGGACAGTCCGGTCCTAGAAACCCCTAGTGAGGGCGGTCCGCGTTGGTCATTAAAACGCCTCAACGTGGAGGCGTTCAGCGTAGCCATCATTGGGCAGGCCTGGGATCTCGATGGGACTCCCAACAGGCCTGCCGATGTGGAGCAGGAGGCTGAACGGCTTCGAAGGGTTGTAACGTGTGCCTGTGATGCAGCTATGCCTCGAGTGAAGCGTATACCCGCCAGACGCCAGGTGTATTGGTGGAGTGCCGAGATAGCGCAGTTGCGCGATGCGAACACAAGATACGACTGCCCTGGAGGCGGAGCTATACGGAGGGTACAGAGCTGCCATAAAATCGCTCAAAGAGGCTATAGCCAGGGCGAAAGCCTTAGCTCGAGAACAACTACTGGCGACGCTCAGTCGGGATCCGTAGGGACGCCCTTATCGCCTAGTGCGGAGCAAACTTCGCCCATGGGCCCCCCGGTAACCCAGAGTCTCCAGCCTAGGTTTCTCGAGCAAGTTCTGGAAGCTCTGTTCCCAGTGGGGACAGAACATACCCCTCCGTCCATGGCTTCGCCTTTGGCGACCAACGCGGACGAGGATGGCGACGTACCCAAAGTGACCCGGGAAGAGCTGAGCCGAGCGGTGCGACGGCTTCAGTCGAAGCACACCGCTCCAGGACCCGACGGCATACCAGGCCGTGCATGGGTCCTGGCTCACGAAGTACTCGAGTCCCGACTGATGAGACTGTTTACAGCGTGTTTTGAGCAGGGCCGATTTCCGCTGTGCTGGAAAACCGGCCGGCTGGTCCTGCTCAAAAAGGAGGGGCGCCCAGTGGACACCCCGTCCGCATTCCGCCCCATTGTGTTGCTGGACGAGGTGGGCAAACTCATGGAGAGAGTTATTGCAGTTCGCCTCGCCCACCAGTTGACGGAAGTGGGGCCGGATTTAGCCGAAAACCAGTTTGGTTTTCGCCGAGGGCGCTCCACCATACATGCGATCACGCACATGAAGAGTCTGACGGAGGATGCAATCTCCCAGGGTGAAGTGATGCTGGCGGTGTCCCTGGACATCGCCAACGCGTTCAACACCCTGCCCTGGAGCAGCATACGAGAAGCGCTCCGGTACCATGGACTGCCTCATTACCTCCGTCGCATCGTCGGAAATTATTTAAGACAGAGGACCATCACCTTCTCGGGTCCGGAAGGATGGAGTCGGCGAGACATGTCTAGCGGTGTTCCACAGGGGTCAGTGCTTGGCCCCATTTTGTGGAACATCGGCTATGACTGGGCGATACGCGGTGCGACCCTCAGCGGTGTCAGTGTCATCTGCTATGCCGACGACACCCTTGTCACAGCGCGAGGGAAGACGCACCGCGATGCGACAATATTAGCTACAGCTGGGGTGGCTCAAGTCGTAGGTCAAATAAGGCATCTGGGACTAGAGGTGGGCCTAGGTAAATCCGAGGCCCTGTGTTTTCATGGATCGGCATAGGGTCGACGATGAGGTACCTGGGCATCGTCCTCGATAGCCGATGGAGCTTCGTGGAACACTTCCGGCAGCTGACGCCCCGACTCATGGGTACAGCAGGCGCACTTGCGCGGCTGTTGCCAAACCTTGGGGGGCCCGGTTCCGCTTGCCGGAAGCTCTACCTGGGAGCCGTACGGTCGATGGCCCTATACGGGGCTCCAGTGTGGGCGGACAGCCTGACGGCCCGTCATCTCACATTCCTGCGTAAACCGCAGAGAGTGATGGCCGTCAGAGCTGTCCGAGGATACCGTACGGTCTCGTTCGAAGCAGCCTCCCTATTGGCTGGATCTCCACCATGGGATCTCGAAGCGAGGACCCTCGCGCTGCTGTTTAGATGGCGCGAGGAGGCGCTGAGGCGGGGCGAGAGACCAACGCCGCGAGAGATTGCGACGTAAAGGTCAGAGCTTCGCCAAAATCCCATGGTGGAAGTGTGGGACTTGCGACTTAGCCACCCTAGTTTTGGCGTGGCGACCGTGGAAGCTATCAGGCCAATTCTGGCTAGATGGCTCCGGAGGCGGCATGGCACCCTCACCTTCCGACGCAGGTACTCTCGGGACATGGCTGTTTCGGGAGTTACCTGTGTCGCATAGGCCGGGAGATCGCTCCTGGGTGCCATCTGTGGCTTGCGCAGAAGATACTACGCAGCACACACTAGCTGTCTGTCCCGCATGGGACTCGCTGCGCCGCGACGTTGTTGCGACAATCGGCACCGATCTCTCGCTCCCGGCCGTGGTTCTGTCTATGGTCGAGAGCGAGAGCGGGTGGAACTCAGTCTCCTCGTTTTGCGAGCAAGTCATGCTTGCGAAAGAGGAGGCGGGGAGGGAGCGGGAGCGTAACACCTTGCTCCCCTTCTGCGGTCAACGAGCCAGGCGCCGGAGACCGCGTGATGATCTCCGGCCGCCTTAAATGGGTCTGCAGGTGGCGGACCTGGGCATGTGCGTCACCGCGTAAATGCAGGCCCGAGATGAAAGAGGCGCAGGTGCCGATTGCCTCCGACCGCGACGGGGCCCCGTGATAGGGCCACACCTGCCGGGTCGAGCGGATGATATGTGCAAGCAGTTCCCGCTCCCCGGCTATCGGGTGCGAGAAGAACACCGTGGGGTTTTAGTCGGTAAGAGTCCGACATACCCCTCCCTTGAGCGGCCCGGCTCAGGAGGAGGATCCAATGCAGGATTTCCCCACGATAAAAAAAAAAAAATAAAAGTAACTAAATACTCGTATCTGTATTACAAATGTTATTTCGTTTTTACTTTATATGTTAGCATCTAGCAGAGTAAAAAAAAATTACAATGTAATATAATAATTTAATGTTGTAACAGCGAATGTATTTCCGCATCAACCATTATTACTGACGATAGAAGAAATATTCTGTGCACGGAAATGACCAATAACGTACCGTTAGGGCCAACCACAATCTATAATTTGTCTCATGGCGTTTGAAAACTCATGCTATATAAATTAAATAACCTGTGCGATAAATAACTGTACCTACATTTTATCATATTTTCTTTTTGGTAAAATGTGCGCAAGCATTTTGAAAATTCACTCAAATTATTCTTTCAAACTGCGTCTATCGTAAAAAAACTATGAAGTTACCAGATAGTAATTCTGATGTAGTGGCGGTTGCTTTGAGCTTAGCTCTAGACATGTGCAACCTTCGCCATGAGAGATCCTCTGGGCCAGATTGCTCCGAGTGCAACTCATTCCAACCACCAGACGTAGGCATGGCTAATGCTACTTCGCTGATACTCTGTAATGTAAATGATAAAATTAATGTATAATTTATATATACCGATCAACATAAAAAAAATAGTTGTGTCCGTGGCTCAGCACGCACTGAGTACCTACTTACGCATTAATTTCTTCGTCTCGTATTTTTATCTTTAAAACTACTGACATTTTACGATCTCTAAAAGTATTATTGACAGTTATCATAACCTATTAAAAAAATTGTCGAATGGCATATACTTCCCGTGAACGAAATTTCATCAAATTAGGGTGATTTTTTTTTATAATACTTAAAAAAAAAACCTATTTATAACACACTTATAACCTATCAATGAGGATTTTTTTACACAGATCTCTTGTTTATAATATTTCATAAAAATCGGTGCAGCCTTTTTAGAATTAAACCCAGACACACAGATAACAAACTTTTTAAACTTATTTTGATATTCAACCGGTTCTGATATTTTTTACACGAGAAGTATACATAAGTACGTCATTCTACAATTATTAATAGGATATAAAAATTATTATCAACAATTCTTTTAGACATGGCAAAGAATAATTAATCCATGTCGATCTTAATGAAGTATTGACATCATATATCATTCCATAAAATATTACCAAAACTTACGAGACGTAACAATGACTGCGCGATAGCTAGTATATAATAATACTGTAAATAACAAACATCTCAATCGTAAATGATTTGAGAAGAAAAATTACGTCACGGTATTGTGATTTTTCTGTATTTACATAATAAATTCAATTAACTAATTATGGTATCAGTATCATGATATTTAGGTTCTAAGGGGGACACGCTATAAGAGAAAAATGATAAATAAATCATAATGATTTTCAAGTAGTGAAGTTACAGAGGATAAGCTTTAATCTATAGTGCCCATTAGCCTAGTTGTCATAATCACGACTGCTATGCTCGTGGTCCGGCCCTGGGTTCGATTTCAAGGTCGAGCAAAGAGATATTGGGATTCTCCATGAATTTCTCGGTAGCTGCTCGGAGTTAGTCTTTGTGCCCGATTAATGGCAATAGGTTCGCGCCCTATTACATATGGGACCTAAAGTATACCCGGTGAACCGTGGGTGTATATTAATACTCCTCTGCCGAACCTTTCGAGGATACAGGCGTGATGGTATATTTTATATAAGAGTCAAAAGTCGAAATCTGTACAATGAAGATATTTGAGAAAATTTCTGAAATGTTTGTCAGGCAGTTCGTATATTTGTACGCCAATCACGAAAAAACGACGAATTTAATGACGATGTATTTTTTATTTCCAGGAGTATTCATAAATGGTGCTATATGGATTGGCTTAAATTATCATGATAGTGGTTGAAATATTTATTGTCACACTTACGTATATTTAACTAAGCACTTATATTAACAATAATTAAGAATATCTATTCTAACGAAATTTCCACGACAGATGTCGCTGTTTGGTGTTGTTGCGCTATCAAGATTTTAATTAAATTACACTAAACAGAGATTCTGTAAAAGATTGCATAATTTAATATTTTTATATGTCTTTCAGAAAATATCGGCTAACATTTAAAATGATTTTAATTGGGTATTCTCAAAGCTTAAAACGCTCAAATACCGTAAGGTGCCGCTTGCCGATCAAACGAGAGGTGACATTCTTTTTTAATTTGGATTTGTATTTTGTTTACCATCAGGCACAGTATCCTAACTTTGCCGTAAAAAAACGTTTTATGTTCAGTTAAAAGTTAGAAATACTAGTAAAGTTTCACAACCTATTAAAATACCTTAATATTTCCCTCACCTTTACCGATTGATTGCACTGGCAAGGTGTTTGTAGATACCCAGGACTTAGGAGTACGGCTGTAGGAGACTTGTTTGAGGCCATTCCATTTGGCGTGGCACTACCGTTAGGGCTCGTCCCACCTCGAGAGCACACGTATTCCAAACTATGAGGTGGCGTTACAGAGATCGTAGGACTGTCTGTCACGTTCACTTTAAACCTGTGGAAAGGAGAGAATGACAGTTTCAAGTAAGCACTTAGAGATGTGTCTGGCACAGTGGTATTCTGTGATCGGTTATAATCATAATGTTTTTAATCTAGGCGATTATCTCTTTGCTAGAAATATATTATATACATATTATATATATATGTATATATATATATATATATATAATAGCTGTGCCCCACGGTTTTATCCGTGTTAATTTTATCCGACAAACACCGCGCCGCCAACGCACCCATGTAGTCTATCATAATTGTTCTAATTATATCATAATTATAATTTTCCTTATTTCCTGAACTATGTTTCCAAATAGCATAGGTACTCTAAAGAACAAAATTTTAACTTCATAAAATTGTCTTTATGATGAGGTAACTTTTATTTGTAAGGATTAATATTCTATGTCTAAAAATAATGCCCATAATTCATTTTTTAATTTTCAACAAATCTTTGTCACGAAGTACCTTATTGCGGCGTATGTATAAGAGATACGCATATGCTATACCTGATTTTTTTTTAGATACACTAAGGACCAATATTATTGATAGAACATTGTATTTCCATATCAATAACGATTACGCCAAAGCTCGCGGTTAAGCAGTTCGGGAGGGCCTCGACTTCTGACTTACGTAACAAAAATCAATATTTAAGGCTATCTGAGATGTGTAGCCTAATCTTAAATAGCCTATAGATTAGCGTGTTTAAACAAACAATAAAATTTTACGCTTTATCATATTAGTATAGATTAGCATAGTTATAAAAAATAAATTTGGTATTTTTGGTAATTCTTTACCCTCAGAGTCTTAATTAAAAAAATAAAAATAGTAGGTATATATATATTATATTATATTATTATATATATATTAGGTCTTTACCTATGAAATTACCGTTTTGTATGAAAAAATTTAAACGAATTTTTTTATGTATTTTTTAATTGTATTAATCGAAGTAATCAACAAAGCAATCAATGCATCTTTGCCAGTGCAGAGGCAGTTTATTGATGCCCTTCTTAAAGAAATCAGCTGGACGGGAGGCAACAAATTCTTCAAAGGCATTTTGTACTGCCTCTCGGGTATTGAATTTTTTTCCTGGTAAGGAGTTATCCAAATTCTGGAAATGTAGTAGTCTGTAGGCGCAAGGTCTGGTGAGTAGGGCGGATGACGGAGAACTTCCAACCCCAGTTCTTGCAACTTGGAGACCGTCTGCTGTGCAGTATGAGGTCGCGCGTTGTCGTGCAGGAGCAGCGGAGACGAGCGATTCACCAATGCTGGTTGGAGATGTGCCAGCTTCTCCATCATTGTGTTTAGTTCTTCACAGTACACATCTGCAGTAATGCTCACCCCATTTGGTAAGAAGATGTGATGAATCACACCGGCGCTAGACCACCAAACAGTGACCATCACTTTTCTAGGGGTAAGTTTTCGTTTAAGGCATTGTTTAGGTGCTGAAACAGGATCCAACCAACTTGCTGAGCACTTGCGGTTATCAAACAGAATCCATTTTTCATCGCAGGTAACACTGCGGTTCAAAATTCCTTCATTCGTGTGTCTGTTGAGCAGTGCAAGACACGTCTCGACGCGTACTTCGCGCTGACGATCATTGAGTTCGTGGGGCACCCATTTGTCAAGTTTTTTACCTTGCCAATTTGACGCAAATGGACCAATATTGTTTGACGCTAACGTCGAAAGCTGCTGCTAATTCAGCCGTAGATTGTGTATCATCAGCTTCCACAATTGCCTTTAATTCGTCATTGTCGACCAAAGTCTTCGGACGACCGCGAGGTTCATTTTTCAGGTCGAAATTTCCAGAACGGTAAGCGAGCAAACCAATAACAGGTGGTGCGTTGGTTTGTAGTGTTAGCTCCGTAAACGTCGTTGATATTGCGTGCCGCTTGTGCCGAGTTGCTGCCACGACAGTACTCATATTCCATAATTACTCGATTTTTTAACGTATCCATGATGACAAAAAAGATTGAAATGCGATGAAAATGTAACACTAATCAATAAACAAATGACTACTATTGGAAAAGAATACCATGTTTTTAAAATAAAATTAATTTGAAATTAGAATTCTTAGCCAAACAAAAATTATTTTGATTTAAAATGGCCAGTACTGCAGAACGGCAATTTAATAGGTAAAGACCTATTATTTCGCAAATTAATTTTGATTTTGTTAAAATTATCAGTATTTATTTGGATGTGTCTACAGATTTGAGAAAAACAAATCTGTGGTGTATAATAATATAAGATTTTTAATTATCATTCTCTTACACACGCTTTTTAAATATATGATAATTGTAACCAGTAAAAAAAGTCGAGCGACAAAACTAGTCTGCAGAACTCATATTTGTTGTTTTTTTTTATGTGCTAGTGATATTGTGTTCCTTATAAAATTATTTTAAATTGTACAGAATGTTAGAATTTGTGTGATAACTGAACACTGTTTTACACTGTGTTTGTTTTGCGTGTTATGTATTGCATTACGGACTTAAAAAAATATATATCAATCTCTAATATATTTTTACCTTAGGGGCCATCCATAAATTACGTGACACGAATTTCATGATTTTTTGACCCCTCCCACGTCCTTGTCACAGCTGGTCACATTTGTGAGACCCCCCTTACCTAGTGTGATGTCATATTTTGCAATTTTATAATTAGAAATTTATGAAATTAAAACAGCAGTGTTCGGAAATTATTTTAATTTCCATTTAAATTATTTTTCAATAAAATCGACATCAAATCAAACAAAGGTATAAAAATTAACAAAACATTAAAAAAATCAATTTAATGAAAGATAAAAACTTAATCCATAACTAACATAACTTATTTTTCTTCGAACTATAAAGGTAATAAGTTTCAAATAATCGAGTTGTAAAAGTTGTTAAATAAAACATTGCTATGTTCAAGATGTTCAAGATACAGAAGTCCAATTTAATTTTTCTCTGATTATTTTGACTAGAGGGTTGAGATTTAGTGCAACGGAGGTTTTGGGGCTTGAATGGAAGAGGGAACACATTCTTTCGAGTTTGGGAGGTTTTCGACTTAAAGAAGATCTAATGTACTTAGATATAAAATATGTATTATATTTTGAAAAAATGTGATGTCACAAAATTTAGGACCCCCCCGCTTGTCACACAATGTCACACTTCGTTCGACCCCCTCCTGCCCCTAAACGTGCGACGTAATTTATGGATGTAATTTATGGTTTTTTTTTTTTTTTTTTTTTTTCAAAGCAAGCTTACAAAAATCATTTCAATTGTACTAAAATGATAATAATTATTATTTTATTCAAGGACTGTGCTGAATGTTATCTCCTTATCATTGACAAAATAAATATTCATAGTTATACCTAACTAGCCGTGCCCCACGGATTCACCCGTGTTAAATGTATTCGACTAACTATCCACTTCATACAAATTTTGAACTTTCGTTACACCCCTTTATGGGTTGAATTTTCAATAATCCGTTCTTAGCAGATGCCTACGTTATAATAACTATCTGTGTGCCAAATTTCAGCCCAATCTGTTCAATGGTTTGAGCTATGTGTTGGTAGACCAGTCAGTCAGTCACGGTTCCTTTTATATAGTATATATATTTAGATATTCTATTAAATCAAATATTTTTTTAAACTTGTACCGCAAACAAAAAAGGGAGAAAGGGCAATTTTAACTAAATAAATTTCTTGCGCTTTACGTTTTATTTTCGCGTTTTTCGAGCAAACCCTTTCATTTGATATCCATATCATGGGGGTGCATAAAAAATACGAGATCATAAATCTTTGAGAGTCCGCCATAATAGATTTAGAAAGAAGCTAAAACCATGCATTGTCATCAAAACTGAAAGCGTATGCAGAATTTCACCTCAATCGGTCGGGAATAACTGTTTTAAAATTCAGTTACAATATTTCACGCATACTAACAAGGCAAATTAAATTACATTATTGTAAAAAAACTGAAGCTATTGTAAATTGAGGTGAATAATTAAAATTGAATTATAATAGAAATATTGCAAAAAAAATCTAGAAGTAAGCAAAACCAAAAATAAATTCGCAAGTTTAGTATAACACATAAAAGCTTTGCATATGCCAACTAGAGTATGTCTAATGACAGCATATTAAAAATTTTCGGTAAAGAAAATAATTTGGTCGTGTGTTCCCAGATTAAATAGGAATAAACGTATTTATTGCGTAATAATACGAACAAACACCATAATAATCAAATATATTTATTTCTAGTTAATCTGAGACCTAAATTGATTTAATTTGTTGTTAATTATCATTCTATCACTTAATTCATTAGAAAAACTCTAAACAAAAACAGCAACAGAAATAATAGTTCATATTTTTAAGAAATATTAGTTGATTACACCGAATTAATAATAAGTCTAATAACTATTAAATTTTACGACGACATGCTTAAGGTCATAGGAAAACAGTAAAAGAAAAAATTATCAATAGAAAATGCAATGGAAAACTACAGCTGTTTTTTAACTAAATCATTGAATTAGTCTGTACCTTGTATTAGAGGCGACTCTGTAACTGTTTTTACAATTATTTGTAATGCTATAGGAAAATAATAAATAAATCTATTTAGGTAATAATTATCTATCCTTACATGGAACTAATATAATTATATTACGGTATCACTTCGTTATTGGCGCTTTAGAATTATATTTAATAAACATACTGTGATGTTCGATTAAGGCCGATTTTTCAATCAACAGATATGCCAAAACGTCTAACGTATTCCATAAATATAGTTATCTGACGATAAAAAAGTCATCCCTAAATAAATAAACATCAAATAATAAATGTCATCTAAACCGATACAGCCATTTCCGGCAACGCTAACAACGCAATCCTGACTCAGGCTGCGACCCTATAACAATTACTTAAATATGTATGTATCTACAAACAACAATAGTTTAAATACGCATCATAACAAGTTCCTATATTAATATCTTTTACTATAAACAAATCTATTCACTCTCACTATGACTATTTTGAAAATGATCTACATCAATAAATTCTAGTTCTGATTCTTTTTTTTTTTTACAATTCCTGTCGGAATTTGCAGTATAAGCTCTCTAACTCTTGGAGAGAGAACCATTACGTTCTGTTTGACCAATCGCGGTCTTTGACCCGTGATCTTTGAATCAGATGACACGAGAAGATTATGTAAAATATCATAATTTGTTGCTGTCATACTCATTTTTCTAGAATGGTTCTCTATATTTCCGGAATTTTTTGTTGCGATCTTCTGCAACTTCTATTGGTATGATACCAAAATGTTGAGTTATATCAGTACCATGTACCAATAGCTTATATACACTGGAAGGCATATATAATACCAGGGATATAATTCACAATAAACCTTTGCAGTGTCTAGGCAAAATAGAGAGAATTTAGTGACTTAGTGAGCTCCGCACACTCCGCGTTCTTTAGGCGCGATGGTCTGAAGAATAACGTAAACTCTTTCTATTAAATCCTTACTAACACCAGTGAGGTGGAAGTAAGTAACATGAGTATAAAAATTGTTTTTACCGGGATGAAAGTATCCTATGTCTCTGTCTGTTAATCCCGGTTTTATGTTATCTGTATGACAAATTTCATCCAAATCCGTTAAGGCATTTTTGCGTGATTGAATAACAAAGAAAAATACTAATTTTCTCATTTATAATATTAGTTAGGTTATACGGGAATTGAAACCCTTCCTTTTCGCATCCCGCACACAATCTCAACGCATTTTATTTGAATTATCTATTCTAGTACTTGGCATTAAACTTCCAATCTACTATAAATCTATGATTAATTTATAATTAATCTATTGATTTTCTTATATCCAGTGTGAAGCGACATTATGTTATTTATGTCGTAATTTTCGAAAAGATCATTTGAGATCATAATTTTTATACAATTGACCATTGTGGTATTATTTACAACGTAGAACATAATAATAATGCAATTGACCCTCACTCGTGGCCATGGTGTATCTGTGTTGCCACCATAGTCTGAAACTTGTTAGCAAAAATACAAAAATCTGTAGTAATTCAGTAACTTTTTATACCTGATCCAAACATATATCTAATGATAAAAGTAGCTGTATTTGTTTTAGGAAAGCCGCATTTAATGAGAAATATCTGTATTTGAATTATGGCTAAAGTTGGATTAACCATCTGATTTAAAAGGATTGAAACATCATCCGTCGCAGTGAAAGCCGCGACAATCCTCGTAAATCACATTGAGAACCATAATAACAATTATCTTATATATAATTTAAGGTTTCTTAGGAATGAATTGTACAACCTATCACTATTAAGTACCTGAAAAATCATTTGTCTTTCTAAGATTCAAAAATGGATTAATATTTTATATTAATTTCATTACAAAATAATTGATGGTTTCAAATGATCATTTCGACAACCTACTTAGTACAGTTACCGGCCGTAAATAATGCATGTCGAGCTAAGGAGGGAGATAATCAGATACTGTCGACTTTGTAGAGCGTTCTCTGTCACACAACACAATAAGTGACGTTTTGTCATTTTCGTCCAGTCTCTACCTACTCCGTGAGAATGAGACGACGCTCTATGAAGCTGGGAGAAGCCGATTATCAACCTCTTTAGTCCTATGTGCATTATTTACAGCTGGTAACTGTAGGTATGTGCCTCAATCAATTATCATACATGTACGACTATTGCATGCTTTTGTACGATGTACAATAAGCAAATGATTATCGAATGATTATTTGAAAGTTCTAAATGTCGTACGGTGCGGAAGATGGAATAAGGGAGCTAAAAAAAAGTTTATACGAAGGCGGCTAAGACCTGTGGCGGTTGCAAAATTTGTATACGAACAAGCTAAAAAAAGATCCTCCGCGGCTCCGGAGCGGAAATCGATAGGTACTATGGTCCAAATTGTCTAAAATGAGGTAACTCTACGTTGCCTTGTACAATGCAATAGCTACCGCGCTACAGGTTGTGATCCAAACCCGGTAAAGCAGTGATATCCTCTAATGGCTCTAGGGCCTATAAGGCTAACAGTATGGTCAGTTCGAGAAAAAGCTACAGGTTGTGAACCTTGTGTGAATCCATTATCCACTAACGCTTGTTTTTGTCTCCAACACAACCCGTAGCGCATATAAATACCGCGCCGCGCCGCGCCATTCACAAAATACAATACAACTGTTATATAATTATTTTCTAAACGTGTGAACTTCTTCATGATGTTACTCTTTTATCGCCTTTGTATAATGTGTTTGTAATTTGTTGTGTGCCTTCTTATGCACGTTTTTCGTACTATGTCCTTCTCCAGGTCCCAGGCTACCTCTATGCCAAATGTCATTGCGATTGGTTCAGATATTTAAAGATGAAAAGGTAAAAAACAATCAGAAGGATTGAAGGACCTTTGCATTTATAATATGAATAATATAAACGAATAAATTAATATAGTGTGGATAAACTAGTCACTCAAACTAAAAAACAATTAAGAATACATTACTAAAATCATCACATTAGGTACATTCGAAGATTAAATTTAAACTGTGAAATTAACGTTTTTTGTAGGTCATAAAAAAGATAACAATTTTATATAATTATAATAAATTCCACCACCATCGAGTCGTTTGCAATTTAAAATATATTATGATTTTTTATACATAGGTATCTAACCAAAACTTTACGTTCGAGTGCGTTTTGTGAAGAAAAGTATAAATAATGTACCAAACGCGAATACGTTGACTAATCGAAAAAGCATACTTTTCAGGGAGCAGTTTTAAAGTTTACGTTTATAAGGTAGGTAAATTATATGTACTACCATATAATTTAGGGAACCCATGCTCAGATGCCAATTTTCAATAATATTTTCAACGTATTCACGCTTGATACGGATAATACATAAGTTGTGTACAATAGCAAAATTATTTGAAAACATTATTTATGATACTATTTTTCCCAGTCTTGAGCTTTAATTATTGGCCAACAGCATGGATTTTTAAACAAAAAATCAACCGAGTAAAATTTATGTGAGTTTGTTCACCGAATTGCACTTGCTATGAACCAGGTCTCCAGGTGGATATAGTGTATACCGACTATTCCCAGGATTTCGATAAAATATCCCACTCATTACTTGTCAGTAATATGGTAGAAGTTGTTATACATGGCGATCTCCTTAGGTGGGTAACTTCTTATTTGCAAGATAGAAGTCAAGCTGTGGTGGTTAAAGGTTTTTGGTCTTCTTTTGTTACCTTCACATCAGGTGTACATCAGGGCTCGCATCTCGGTCCCCTTTTATTTAATTTATTTATAAATGACATTCTTCCTATATTTGTTAACTCAAACATCCTACTATACGCCGATGACATGAAAATATTTAGGATCATGAAGTCGCCATCTGATTGCTTGTTACTTCAGAATTATCTTGATTGTCTTTGTTCTTATTGTAGCAAAAAATTATTAATGTTGACAAGTGTAGTACAATTTCTTTCTTTAGAAGTAATAGACCTTTTGTTTATGAATATCACCTCAATAACACTGTTTTGAAACGAGTGACAGAGGTGCGAGACCTGGGTGTATATCTTGATCATAAGTTCAGTTTTAATAATCACATCAATATTATGGTTGCGAAGGCGTATAGAATGCTCGGCTTCGTACTCAGGACTGGGAGGGACTTTAAGCATCCATCTACTCTAATCTTTTTGTATAACGGTTTGGTTCGTTCTCTATTGGAGTATGGCTCAATCATTTGGAATCCACCGTATGATAAATCTATAAGTCAGATATAAGGCATCCAGAGGAAATTTATGAAACACATTATGCTTAGATGTAATTTAATGGAATTACCTGTACCAGTTATGTCCACACTTGCAGATCGTCGAAAAGAGAAAAATCAACACTATTTTTATAAATTACATTGACTCCCCATTCCTTGTAGTGAAATTAGTTTTAGATGTCCCCAGCTTAATGCTAGGAATAATTTCCTTTTTAATATTCCAGTTACCAAGACAAGATTTGTAGGAAATACGTTTTTGTTTAGATCTTGTTATACGCATGTTAAGTGTTTTAATAAAATTAATATATTTGCATACTTTATTAATGCATTTAAAAAATTCATACGATAAAGTATTTTATGAACTTGTTATTGTGTTTTTGTATTTTTTTATATTTGGCTCTTTTTTAATATTCATAATTTTACTAATTTTTCTAAACTATTTGGATTGTTATTTGTGTTTAGTAATAGCAACTTGTATTGTCTATTGCTAGATTTTGTGGGAACTGAAATTAGTATGTGTTTAATTTTTTCCTTTAAATATGTCATAAGGAAGTGTTTGTTTTCCTTGTAATAAATAAATAAATCTATTCAGGTGTCCCAGAAGTCAACGTCAAGCCGGAAACGGCCAAGTCATAATAGTTATCAAAAAAAATTCCAGAAAATCTACATCCTGTGATGGTTTTTTTAAATACCGTTACTACAAATCTTGACTTGTTTTCTATTTTATTTTTATTACGTTATCCTGCATAATGCTTTTGCAAATTGATGCCTAAAATTTAAAGCCTACTGCTCCTACTTGGAAGAAATCGTCATTTGTTTTCCAACTGAATTTATAAAATTATTACTTCGCTCGTTTTAACTGACTGTACTTATTGAAAAAAATACTACACTAGTTTGGCAAGTAACTTTAAAAGTTGGCGCATTTTATAAGGATTCCAAAATTGTATGCCACTTGCTACATTATTTCTTAAATTATGGACTTTTTTTGTTGTAAAGAAACCCAGTTTTAAATAAAATTTTCATACTTACTTAAAATGATTTTTTTTATCTTTAACCGTATATATCTGATATATTATTATCTATTATATTATAGTATCTTGGATGTCAAGTAATATTCTTGTACACTATAGATTTCCCTGTGTAGACGTTGTTAATACGTCGTGGCCGGTGGGCTATAAGCCTGTGTCGTGATGACTAAACCCAATAATTTACCTAGAGATAGTGGCGCAGTTAGTCCTGAATGAATATCAAAGTTTGTTGGGAGCCCTGTTATCCGACTGCGGTGAAGCCCAAAAGGAGATTAATATTTTTTTACCAAATAAACAAAAACTCTATACACGTCGGCCCCCTGTAGCTCGAGACCCTGTATCATTGATCTACGACTGATACGGCGCACCTGCCTCGAGAAGAAGACTCAGTTAGGGGATATATTATACGTTTCATTATTATACCACAGTATAGATTGAAACAAAGTTCAATAGATTTTTAGGGAATAAACCAGCCCAAAATGGCCTATAGCATTGTACATTATGTATTGTCTTTTTAAATTTTATATTTACCTTACCGACGAAGACGTGTCAATGATCCGTGATTCTTCAAATAATTTTATTCCAGATTTCATCTAGTTCCTTTTTGACGATGATCGAGGTCAATAACACAGTATAGTAACAGAGCATTAACGAACAAAAAACCTGCATGGGAAGTAGTTGTCAATCCAAGTACTTAGTTACACTATTAATTCCTTATATATTAACTGGTAGGTGGTTAAGTACTATTACACTCACGTATTAATATAGAAAGCAAAAAGCACACACACACACAAAGCACGCACAACACTGGATTATCCTCTTCCTCTATTGATTTTTAAATCGCTAACCGGAACAAGTATCCTTCTTTGAATTTTTATTTTTTATTCAAACTTCTATTTTACAAACTTTTTGTAGGGTAAACTGTACCGCGCCTAAGATCGTAATAACGTCTAGCTAGTCGTTATTGTAATTGTCACTTACCTACATATTTGGATCACGACGATTGCCGCGACACTGCGTAACATTGCAGAAATAAAACTGATTTTATAGTAACTAATTGCTGTCTCTACATATACGTTAAGAGACAAGGTTAAACCCTTTGACCCCTTCACTTCATAAAAATGTGTATAAAATTAATATAATGTAAATTAGTTTAATGTATAAATAAATTAATATATATGCCATCCCCGGGAACAAAGTTATTAAGGATGTAATATTATATATTATGAATTTTATTAAATATACAAAGATTATTAGGTGCTTAATTTTGTTATTAAAATATTCAGTTATTTTTATAATTTAAAATTATTAAGACAATCACAAATGCACTGGGTAGGTATCATATTAGAATATTAAAAAGACGTCGTTTTTGACCAAGAAAAAGATTAATTATGTTTATTGTTAAAATACTAGGTCATTTTAATAATTAATTTAAATATTAACTGTTATTATAATTACATTTGAACTATATTATAATCGTTACAGACCAAGACGAAGATAGCAAAATAAACCCAACAAAAATATGAATGTGAAAAAGGGGCCAAGTTCGGTTGATACGATGTTCGGGGTAGTCGTTGTCACCGATATCTAACGGGTGCCAAGTTTCATAGCTGTTCTTTTAATTATAGCTGTTCGTTCTTCAAATTATTTACGAAACGATTTGGTACTTTCTTTGAGACTTGAGAAGTCGTAATAAAATTGTCATTAAATTACAATCGGAAAATTTGACTCTAAAGGAGGATCAGATATTAACGTAAATGTTTATTGACAAGTAAAGCTTGATCTTTTATCGGTGACAACGATTGCCTCGACGTCTCATATCTTCCGAACTTGGCCCCCTTTTCACACTTATAATGTTTTTGTTGGGATATGATTACTTGTTTAAAAGCCGCACAACACAATCAATTGGAGATCGAATGGTGACGCCGTTGTATTTGATGTTCATTATGGATATAAATTTCAACAAGGCGTTATCTTTCCTTGAGAGAATGGAAACGCGTATTACTCGTTCGAAATTGTATTCTTTTTAAGATTTTTGATTTTTTGTTTTGAATCCTTTGTAAATTATCTTTAACGATCTCTACCTTGATTCGAAATTTTAAGTTTCTGAGTCACCTAGAAGTGGTCTAGATTTTTGATGAGTGAGTGATAAAAATACCAATTTTTAGAACCTAACAACTCAAGAACCCGGTTACTTCGTGAAATTTGGAATTCTAGGTTAAACGTTCTAATAAGACAGGACAATATATTCACTTGGTAATGGCAGTAATGGTCTTCAATAAAGAGGCCTAGATGTCAAGTCAGGAAGAAGAAGAAGAAAAAATATTAGTTTTTAGCGGGATCTTGATCTGCCATTTTTGTAGTTTTTTTTTTAATTCATTGAGTTATGATCTTTGACTCTATACTATGTAATATTGTTGGCATTTTGCGTTCTATGTAGTTTGGTTATCATCCTTAAGTTGATTATAAATATAAACTAGAAACATGCATTTTAAGATGTCACAAAAACTTCGTATAATTTCTAACAAGGGAGCCACCATCTTGTTGGACTCACTTTGAATATTAGAAAATACTAGATACAGTGGCTTAAACATATTGAAACTGTGGGAAAGAACTTTTTGCGGCGCCAAAATAAGAAGATGAAATGTATAAAACAATATAACCAATTCTATTTGCAAACGTAATTGATTTCACCTGGTATATTTGAATCAGTAATAATATTATATTATTAAGACAATTAACTTGCAAGTTTAATTAATTAAGTTACACGAAACCAAATACCATTTAGAAAGCTGACAAGGTAACAAACTCGCATTTAGTTATGAATTAGTCAAAGAAGCTAACAACTATATAAACCTTACTTCTGATATCCGTCATAGCTCGGTGGTTTCGTAAAGAACGGACACGAATCGCTGAGCTTTATCTTTGAACGGTGTTCGTGCCTGTGCTTGTTTCTGTATTGTGTTCTCTCGTAGATGTGGTCAGATGTGTAGTACCTTTGTAGCGTCCGTGGACGTGTCTTCCCGCCCGGCGGGGTTTGCGTGCATTGGTCCACACGGCTCGCAGCTTCCTCGACGCTTGTCACGAAACTCGCCTCCGATACCTTGAAATAGACATATAAGGAATAATGTATTTTCAATTGCATTGGAAATTATTTACGTGTATTACGGCAGCTCCATTTCACTTACCATCAGGTTAGATTGTAGCCAAACTCTAAATCCATAAAAATTATATATGGAAGGGTAGCTGCCTTGTTAGCCTAGTGGTCGTAAGCGCGACTGCTATGAGCGAAGTCCTGGGTTCGAATCCCATGTTGAGCAAAGTGTTATTGGGGTTTCCCTATGAAATTCTCAGCAGCAGCTCGGAGTTTGGTTTCGTGTCCGATTAATGGCAATAGGCTCGCCCCCTATTACATGGGGCCTAAAAACATACTCGGCGAACTGTGGGTGTCATAGTTTCTAAAAGAGGTAGGGCACAGAGAAATTTCTTTGTAGTTTTATCTCTACTTGCGGCAGCCCGACTGGTGGAATACCTCCACCCTACAGAAGCTCGCGGCTAAATAATCTTGTGTTCTGTTCCTGCGATGAGTAGGGTTTCCAGACCTCTTTAGGGTAAAGGTCAATGGTCGACAACGCACTAGTGACAAGCGTCCATAGGTTACGATAGCACCTTTGTAGTATCAAAATCAAAGAATTATTTAATTAACTAGCTGGTACCCGCGATTTCGTTTGCGTATTATTGGATATGTGTTATTACAGGTCATAGACTATCTGTGTACTAAATTTCCTTCAAATTCGTTTAGTCGTTTTCGCGTGATTGAGTAACAAACATCCAAACATACACACTTTCACATTTATTATATTAGTAGGATTTAGGCCCTAAAAAGGCACTTTTGAATGTTAGATTACTACCAACGATTCGGAAAACATACCATTCGTCGAGAACAGTTGACAAGAACCTCGATCGGGTTAATCTATTTACATATCTTTTATCTGCATAAATAATATTTACAATTAATTAACCATATTAGTAAGATGAATGCAGATAGAGAGAGAGAGAGAGAGTCATTTCCAAAAATCACTATCATCATTTACATAATATCTACCCTTTACCCTTTTGACAGTACGTAAAACCTACTAGACATGGTCCTTGAATAAAAAACTTTGATTGGTCTTATCGAGTCTAAAACTCACACAAATATCGCATCAACATCAGTACCCGCATACGTATTGATCAATACTCAAATTGCTTGATGATATTCGATTCACGATTTGATCAAAGATGGCTTGCCAAGTTTGGAGACCTTTGTCATATGATTCAAAGGGATCAGAAAATTTTCCCTATTTAGAATTTTTTTTTAATTATTAAAAAACAGTATCAGCGTCCACAAAGTCAGCTTCAAATAATTAGCATCAATATCATATCAAATCCGCTGATGTATGAAAAACCGGCGGTGGCAACAACTGTAATGTATAATGCATGTGAGATTATATGGGATATAAAATGTCCTTTTTTAAGTTTTTTTACTTAAGTGTTTTAGTGTAAGCACAATGATTCATCTTAAAATCATTTCTTAATTTCTGAATACGTACTTCTCAACACATAATTCATCTTAAAATCATTTCTTAATTTCTGAATACATATTTCTCAACACATATGCAAAGTGGAGGCGAAATTAATGGCACGCGACTCACGGGTGGCACACCTATTTCAGGCACGAAATCGACTTTCAAATCGTATTCACATTTACAAAAGAAAAATATAAGATGTAAAAAAAATTTACAGCATTTAAGTGAGAGAATAAGATATTCCATTATTTAGATTTTTACTTTGACTTCCGGTACAGTCGTGTAAACTAAAGCGCTCTCCCACCAATGACAAGCCGTTTGAACAAGCAAACCGTGGCATAAAAACGTTTGTAGGGCAACTGTGTACACAGTTTATTATTCGCTCCCACATATAAATACATAAATGAAATAAAATTTGAATTATAGAATTTAATCTTAACATTTATAGTTAAATGTTAAATAACAACAAATAAATTATTCGAGGCGCTAAGCGGAAGAGCGGCTTGTTTCACTTTATTGTTTTGTTTATTCTGTTTACCGCACCGACTTCAAGTATATTTCAAGATGGTAAAATTTTAAACGAAAACTGTCGGCCATTATTTTTACTCTAAACTTTATAATAATTTACCATGCAAATGAACAATAATTACAAAACCTTGCATAAGAAATTTATATTTCTTATATCTTTACCTATATTTCGTATGCATAAGAAATGTTGTATGTCAAAAATTTCCACCACAAAATGTCGTTTTTTTTTCAAATGACAGCAAAGAGGCTCACTTTTTTTTTTTGAACTGACTACACTGTTAGCCTTTGGGGCCCTATCCAAAAACAGAGCCGCTGCGGCTTTTACAGCTTCACCGGACTTGAAAAGAGGCTCACGGTCCACCTGATTGTAAATGGTTACCGTCGCCTATGGTAACACATTCAAGGAATATTTCAGGGATCCGCATATTCTCAACGCGCTTAGTTTCGTAATTTCCAAATATCGTAGAAAATTATACTTCCATATTTATTATATAAATGATGTTGAATCCTCGAAAATTTTCAATGTAGTTATGACCCCATGCAAACTTGAACTCTGGATCCGCGCCGCGCCGCGCCGGTTCGTAACTTTAATTCTAGTGATTATCGCTAGCTCAGCAGCCATTAACGTATTACATTGAGTTGGTGAAGCGTCGAGTTGGATCGTGTACGTATTCACAAATATGCGCATGTGTATGTATCATATCAATCATTCAACTATTATTTTAATTCGAGTGAAATAAACGGAATCCAAGTTTTGGAATGGTTTAATTATCAAAGTCCAAAGTTACCTAGAATTGGCGTTGACAGGTAGCTTAGATTTCGTTAAGCTAAAAAAAATGTTTTGGTCTCTAGTTATATAAATAGCTCAAGATGCCTCGCTTGCTTAACCAACTAAGCTATTACATGCCAGGATACTTTTTTTAGAATAATAAAGAATTGTATTTTTAAACAAGTACCCATGTTTGTTTTCGTCAGCTGTGGGTTGACAAAATTCTGTAAAAACACATAACATAAATACCTACTCGTATAATTATTTAGCTACGTTATATTATGTTACTAAAACGTTATAGCATAAAAAACCATACAGGCTAGTCTTTCTTCATAATCATAATACCTATTGTTCAATGAATGACGCGCTTTATGACGGTAGTGGTAACGCGCTAAACCTACAAAGTAGACTAACTTTCAAATACAGCTGCCGAATCATAAAGATGAATGATTACCAAAAGGCTTATAAATGCACAACTGTTTTTAAATGCGTTAGCAATTGTTTTATAAATGTAGGTAATTTTGTAAAGAAAACCGTGACTGACTGACTGACTATCAACACGGAGCTCAAACCATTGAATGGATTGGGCTGAAATTCGGTATGACATCCGCTAAGAACGGTTTTAAAAAAATGCAAGCCCTAAAGGGATGTAACCAGGGTTCCTATTTAAAAGCTTAACACGAGTAAAACTGAGGGGCACGGCTGATTGTTTTATAAGTACTTATCAACAGATTTTTAGTTTGAAAGTTGTGGCTATAGCAGCGAGCATAACCTATCACCATAAACCAGTTTAATTACGATGTTTTTCTTTACTAAAAAAGATTAGGATTATTTTAAAACAATAAATCATCACTATCAATGAGTTATTATTACAAATAACGGTCGCTAAATGATGGAAATCCGACCAGCGACTTTTTAATCATAGACTATTTTCAGTTTAACATTTGCAGTATGAACCTAAACAATGGATATTATATCACTTGCTGTCACTTTTCGTTGAGTGACAATGTCAATATTTTGGAGGGGTCTAAGTTCAATAGCACTGGTTAGGTTAGGATTCGCAGTATTCATTTATTTTATTTCATATTTTAGCTTTCTGGACTCCTTCTCCATATAAACTTTAACCATGCCAAATCTCACAGCATTCCGTGCACGCAATACACTTAAAAAGGAGTCCGAAGTTTTCTTCTCACGTATTAATATAATGATGATGACGATAACTGCCAAGACGAGCAAACTTAGATAACTGTTTTTTTTTTGTTTTGGTTATAAAGGCCTATCCATATAATATGATATAAGCCGAGTAAAATATTACGTATCTGTTTATATTTTAATGGTTAAGTTGTTTGTTTTTAGTACGTGTTTGTCGGTTAATTTACTAAGTTGTAGTGTTTATATAAATATTTGTTTTAACCTGAGTTTGTCATCTTCGTTGTAAACTTTTTTTCGTATTTAACCGTGTTCCAATCACGTCTTCAGCTTACATGACAAATGTAGATAATTGTTTTTCACCTATTCAACGGTGAATAATACACATTTGTGAATTGTGTTTGTTGTTAAAATAATTTTAAAATTAATTAGTACGAGATATTTACCAGGTTTGTAGCTAGGTTAAAAGTTGCGGGATCTTTTTTAAATTCGTTAAAATTGGTGTAGCGCTGCGTCACAATGTCACTAGAAGTTAAGTGACAAAGTGTGGTGGAAGATAGTAACACGTTAAACCTAGAACTGGCTATCCAGTGAAGCCGCCGAAACACGCCTGAAAGTCCTTGGCGACAAATTTTCAACTTTGGCGTTAGAAAATGCCCTACCACCATGCTATGGTTTCATCCCGATGTTTTCCTTCACCGAAAGTTCAGGCTTATTGTTAGGATTCAAACTCACCTCGATCGATGCCACCGTTTCCTCCACGCTACTACTTGGCCATCATTGCTTCAGGGCAACGAAGAAGTCGAGGTCCCAAATAATTATCCGTTGAGTTGTTTTGAATTTTAGTTACAGCGCGGATGTTATTATATTGTGAAGGTCTCTTCTCTGTGAGGGACACGGGCCCGAGGCACCTGTTGCACTCCCCTAAATCCGGCCGTAGTTTTTAGTTAGTTTACAGCTGTCTTTATTTACATAAAAGGATATAACTAACTGACTGACTGACTGACATATCATCCAAATTACTGGGGGCTAGAATCGTGAAAAATTGTATGCGAGTTCCTTTTACATTGGATTTTTGAAAATTCAACCTCTAAGGTGGTGAAAATGTGAATAAAAGTTTGTATGAAAATCCGTCATTTTCGGAGACGGGTTTATGAAAATTGGGATTTAGCAATTCAGTTAGTAAGTAAAAAAGATTAGACAAAAGGAAATAAGGACATAACTCAACTAACTTTGACGCGAGCGAAGCCGTGGGAAAAGCGCTAGTTCTCTATATAGCGTTGTCATCTTCGTAGTAGTACTTAGCATGTACGGGGGGTTTTTAACATGTGACCACTTTAGTACCGGTAATAACATAAACATGAATTAAAAGGTATTCAGCGTTCAACATCTTGCTTCTAAAAGGTGAAACTGAGAATTTGTTTTTACACTAAAAACAGTACAAGGCAATAAGTTTGCTTGTGCTAAGTATACTGGCATATTATTAAAATGAGTGCCAGTAGCATGAAAAATTCGTTTAAAGTTTGATTTGAATTTAAATTCTAAAAAACGAAAAAATACGAGGGCTGTCGCGGCTCACCCGTTAGGAACGACGCGACGACGCGACGACGCGATGCGACGCCGCGACGTTCCTTTCGCTATATATTTTATATTATTAGTTATGAAGCACAATGAAGGAATGGTAATAGAATTATCATTAAAAAAAAGTTTTTCTTTATAAAGTTATGAAAATAAACATTTTATTATAAATTATTATTATAAAAATATAGGCAAATTATAAACTTGATCAGTAAATTCAATTTTAAATATATATACATATAGACTATACACATAATTACGTATACATCTGAAGAACACGCCGCATGTCTATTCTGCAGTTAATCTACTAATATAATAAAGCGGGAAAAGTTTGTTTGTTTAAACACGCTAATCTCTGGAACTACCAGTCGGATTCGAAAATTCTTTTTGTATATAAAAAATCTCACGAGGAATAATAGTATAGGCACTATAGGCTATCTAACATTAGGATACAACTCTCAGCTAGTTTACCTAATATACCTATACGCTTATAAACAAGCGTGGCCTAAAGATAGTAAACAAATCTAGAGGAGCAGTCGCTCCTCGGCCGAGTGCTACCGTGCCAAGTACACATTTACCATCTCTTTCGTCGTTCTGTCTCTTTCTAATAACTGCACTACACTACATGCATAGCTTTAGCGTAATCTAGCAAAAGTGTCACTTTTCCCTTTGTAGCTCCCGTCCGCCCAACGTGCGTTAAGGAAATTCGTTCAAAAAACCTTAAAATATCTCTTTTTATGACACTTTTGTATTTGTCCACCGAACGTTCCGATACTGTGAGGCCATTTTTTATGAAATTTTCCATATATTTTTGACGTATTAATTAAACAAAAAAATGTGTATTTCATTACTTCTAGCATTAATTCAACAATTAAATTAATAACCATAAATCATCCTATAATTACACCGCGGCGCGGATTAGGTATGACTGTAAACTTAAATAATAATCTGATAGTAAGCAATGTCACCGTAGTCAGCAATTAAAGCTTGTTACACGGTTGTTAATGTACTCAACAATTCCAGTTATTGTTTGGTAAACTTCACTATAACTATATTATGTGGCACTCGATTCATTATGATAGAACGACGATCGAAATTTTTGTCTAGAAATGTTATCACAATCAATAATTCCGGAAAATGATCATTTGATTTAGGATTATAATTTAGATATCGATTGATATTTTATATACGGTCTGCTGACATTTATCGATTATTTCATATTTGAAATGAAAACAAACGGATAACAGACGAATTTAAATCTGACGCGTTCGAAAAATGTAAGAGTCCTTATGTCAATTAAAATGGAGTAAATTTCGATTTAAAGTTATAAATGAAGTTCATGGTTATAATATAACTATTCACATATTGATAATTCTTTATTCGTCATAATATAATGATAATATTACATGATACAATAGGTACACGCGCTTTAATAGAAATAGATATAAAAATATAAATAACACAAAACATAACAATAATCAAAAATGACGGTACACATATTATCAAACTAAACTTTTAAGTACCTAGTTAAAATTGCCAATGATAAGGTGAAAGTTTTTACTAGTAATTATTCTACAATACCGCAATGAGCATTTTTATTCATAGCACATTTGGGAGAGTAATAAACTGAGTTGACTCCTAGTCCTACTTCTGTTTTAGCGTGATATGAATATTTACAAGTAGGTATAAATTAATCCGCTAATGCAATCCATCTTCCGCCACCTTAATTACACTTTCTAGAAATGAGATTAGCGTCGAAAAGGCTGTTATGAAAAGCAGAACCCCATTTATGTCTTTTCTACCACACTGAAACTTAAATAGATACATATTATGGTATCTTTTTTATTAAGGTTTTAATGATACACCGCCAGCAACATCTTAATAAAAATATCGACAAAATACAAATTAAGAAAATAGCTGTCCCTATAAATAAATTGAAATTTAGTTTTGTTTGTTTATTGAATTAATTGCATATTAATTATATATAGTATATAAACTCTTCAAATATTTCCCATTCTGACTTACCCATAAACTATGTCAGATTTAGATGAGACAGAATTAAGCAATTAAAACAACTAAGTATAAAATGTGAATATTAGAAACTTACGTGGTGTTTTAGCATAACTAGACATTATTAATTAATAGTATGTAAGCATTTCTTGTGTAAATAGTTGAAACCGCATAAAAGATGTTACATTTACCTTATGGCCCTGTACCTAATCACAGTTACGTGTATTTTATCTCACAGATGTTATTTGTCTCCACTATCACCCTCTAAAAGGTTTTGAGACGCGCGGTGTTTAAATATCGAACATTTTAAACTACCTACATACGTAATGCATGCTTATTCGCACGTTTCAGTAACGTGCGCTGTTATTTCCATTGTTAACAATAATATAGGATAATCGACAGTAGAAGAATACTGTCTTCAATAATTTGTTATACATTGCGTAGGAATAATGCATTACATTATTCGATGTTGTAATAATTACCATCTCTGAATCAGGGATGCTAAAAGAAAGGGGATTTGAAGAGAAAAAGAGAGATTATTTCATCCATCAAGAATAGTACCTTCGTTTTGTCGAGCTACTATAAAAAAAAAACAGTGAATATTTTAAAAACGAGTATGTATTGTTTGAATTAAAAAACAGAGATGGCATCAGCAGAAGTAGTAGATAGCAGCACGGTTATGCAGATAATATTCTTCCCCAAAAATTTCCCCATTATTTTCGTTTATCCAAAAATTCCCCAGCGTCATTATTTTCCCCATGGAGAAAAAACACCCCAATTAGAAGACGCTGGCTGGGTGTAGGTGATTTGATATAGATCAGGACAATAAATCTGGTGACGAGGACTAAAATGAGCATATTTAACCATTTTATTAAATATAAAATAGAAAAAAAGGGTGATCGATATCGAATTTCTCTTTGGAATAAAAAAAACTATTTGTTGGATACACAATGAGACAACTTCCTAATCGTTTTCACACACATTCACAGTGAAACTTTGCTTATAACTTATTATGTCGATTAGGAAATACCCAATATCACTTTGCTCGACCTGGGATTCGAACCCAGGACCTCGCTCATAGCAGTCTCGCTTACGACCACCAGGCTAACGAGGCAGTTGTCCTATACTATAACACATACGAAAAACAAACTCTTCAATGTATGTACATACTAGTACTACTACTAGTAGGTAACCGTACGTGTAACGTCAAGAAATGCATTATTGCTACCGTAATAAAGATAGAGACAAACTTAAACAATATATATTCAATTATAAACCATTCTATGCTCTCCAAGGTTCACAACGATAATAATCGATATTATATGGGGCACTGCCTGATCGTTAATTCGATATACGGGGCTCTACCTGATTGTTAATTCGATATAAGGAGCTCTGCCTGGTCGTTTTAATCGACAGGAGAACTGCCTGATCGTTAAATGGATATTATATGGGGCACTATCTGATCGTTGATAACGATATTATAAAGGACATGTCTGATCGTTAAATCGATATTATATGGGGCATTGCCTGATTGTTAAATCGATATTAAAAGGGGCATTGCCTCATCGTTAAATCGGAATTAATACGTTTGTTGGAAGTTTAATTATTAAATATTGGCAGGTAAGTCATGCTCTTTGCGTTGTTTTGCGTTTGTTAATAATTTTTGTCATAAAAGGTAGGTAGGAATAAAAATTTGTACGGCCGGCGTTCACTAAATAGTGTCATATAATATTCTTGAGGTATCCCCTTTACAACAAATAAAAAAATCATTCAAATCGGTTCATAAACAAAGAAGTTATGGCTGAATATCCAAAAAAAGAAAATTATGCATTTGAATTGAGTAACCTCCATCTTTTTTTAAAGTCTGTTAAAAAAGGGGCCAAGTTCGGTAAAAATGACGTTCGGTGTAGTCGTTGTCAACGATAAAAGAGCTGAGATCTAACGGGTACCAAGATCCATGGCGGTTCATTTAATTATGGCAGGAGGCATGTACGTTCTTTAATTCATTCACAAAACAATTTGTTACTTTCTATGATATGGGATTTCCAACTTGGCAAGTCTTAATTTTCAATAAATGACTATTAAATATTGACTCTTTTAATTAGATATTAACGTAAATGTTTATTGATGTAATAAATATAATAATTTAATAAATAAAATATTTACGTAATATTTACGTTACTGGGCTGACACACTGCCGTCTGTTTATATATTAGATAAGCATGCCATCAGACCCTTGGCACATTGGCACATGTGAGGCAAATATTGAGTGGGATAGGCAAGAGAGTTCTGAATTCAGGCGAAGAGTGTAATATGCACTTAGATATTATTTTTTTTATTTGTATAACTAATTTAAAAGTATTTTGGTTGAAATAGGTACATTCACGCGTTTTGAGGCAGCCACTGTGTAAACTGTCACTCGTAGGTGTCCTTCTGCATATTCAGTAATTGAGTCTTAATTGAAGTGCTACCAGTTTCACGTAGTAAACCAGCTGGTTTCACTAAATTATGTCAGCTGTATTATTATGTCTATATTGTATAGTTTCTTCCGGAAGTCCATTCGAGTTTAAGAGGCACCCCAGGCTCTGTCTTTTTTTAAATCAAATCTCGGAGAAAAAAACGCGGTATGGAGTTAGCCAGCTAATATTTAAATTAGTTCCCGTCAAATTTATATAAAATAGCCAGGGAAATATATTTACGAAGTCATTAATTTTCCAGTTAAATCATTCAGCAAGTTCATAATAATTATCATAAACATCGTAACTCTATGTATGTAGGGGAATAAATGTGCCTTAAAAGGTAATTTTAAAACGTTGAGTAATAATAGGCTGCTAATTGAACGAAACTACAAAGAGATCTTCTAGGTATATGTGTGGTTTTACACAAAATTGGCAAAATTTATTGTTTGTTTAGTTTATTTTTACAGATGTGTATTATTTTAGTAACGATCATGTGAATTGTGTAAATTAACCATAAAATCCTATATATTATATGGGTTTATTAATTTTAGAAGATACGGGTCACTAATTAGTAGTAGTAGAATGATGATGTTTGTTATACTTGAATTGATTGATACTTGACTTGACTTGAATACATTGATTATTTATTAAGGTTTAATATAAATTAAAACATTGTTTAATTTGGACCGATAATTGTTGTTTTAATATTGATAAATATCCAGTGTTTAATCGTTTTTATAAATAAAAAAAATTTAGATTTAAATTGATACTTATTTAACATACATTTTTGATGTTGCATTTTTGACTTATTTAAAAAAAAAAAAAAAAAACATGATAACTCAAAAATGGTTCACTTCTGCATAATGCATATGGGGTTAAAATTATCGCAAACAGTCACCCATACCAATAGCCCTGTATATTATAGATACTGTTGTATTAAATAAGCTACTTATTATACTATAATGGTATTATACTATTTCCTTCATTTTAAGAGAGTAATCCAATCTAAATATTATTTTCACATGAAATATTATATTTTTAATTAAACGAAATTAGTCATAGACCAAGAAAATATTGTGGTCTAAGAAATTAGTAGGTACAGTTTATTGTCAAGCACTGTTTCATAAATAAATGACAATCTAATTCCCTGTGCATTTGGACGCGGGAAATCTGTCATTTTGATAACAACAAGCTTCCGTGTCAACCGGAAAATACTAAACCGCCTCTTTTACTAGACAATCGACGTTTTAAATCAGAGGTCCCCAACCTTTTTTGTCTTGTAGACCACTTGCCATGTTTTTCGGTTTTGGGTAGACCCCCTGACATACCTTATATTGTTTTTATTGCAAATTCATTATTTCAAATGTATTTTTGGCAAATGATGTTATCGTACCCAATTTTTCATCAAGATTCATGTAAGTTTGTTTCAAATTTTTTTACTTTATATGTAGTTTTATATATTTTTTTGGAGATAGATGATAATATGTGAAGACAACATAATATAAGGAAGTATCATGTATTTAAATAAGTACTATTTGTGTATGTGGATTAATCCATTCCTGGAAAGGGCAAATTAAAGTCACGACCCGGTTAAATGAGATCCACTATTGTTGACACCCATTTACCTACATCTCGTGGACCCCTTATTATTTTTCCCTTACATGGAGCCCTTGTGTTTCGTCATTGAGCCCTGGGCGTCGATATAAACCACTTTGGGAATCACAGCTTTAAATAAAATACTGTAATTGAACAATTTGACATAGTGTGTGGGCACTACTCATTAAATATTATAAAGCTTGTAACAAAATTCTTAAATAGAATAGAGTATTTAAGCATTAAAAACCATTACAACGATAATTTTAAACTGTCATGTAAAACATAACTGCCTCATTAGCCTAGTGGTCGTAAGCGCGACTGCTATGCTCGAGGTCCATAGTTCGATTCCCAGGTCGAGCAAAGTGTTCTTGGGGTTTTCTATGAAATTCTTAGTAGCAGCTTGAAGTTTGGCTTTGAGCACGATTGATGGCTATATGTTCGCCCCCTATTACATGGGACCTAAAAGCATACCGGCCAACTGTGAGTTTACATTAATACACCTCTGCCTAACCCTGCGGGGATACGGGCGTGACAGTATTTTATGTTAAATTTTGAATTAACAACAGTAACTACCTAATTACAGTAAGTAAGATAAAAAAATTTAACAGTGATTTGTGTCATTACGACATATCATAATACATATTAAGTGAGCAATTGTTGTATATATTATATATAATAATAATATAATCGGTTTCTCGGAAATGGCTCCAACGATTTCGATGAAACTTTGGATTTAGATAATGTTTCACATTCCAAGTTTACCTAGATAGGTGTTTTTTTTTTTTTATATAAAACACCGAGCATAACTCGGTCGCGCAGATATTTTATATAATTACAATATTAATTTGAACATAAATTATAAAAAAATTATATAATAGTACATTATGGTACAAGTGTGTAATGTTGGTGATTACCGCTGAGGCGCCATTGAGACCCGAGCCGTTAGGTGAGGGTCTTAAGAAAGCTGAGGACGGTAATCACTAATACACACGTGTATCATACGACGTTTTTCAACACACTTGTGAAGAAAATAATAATAAAAAATCATTTTTCCTTGGAGTTTTCAAGTAGTAAACTTTGCATAACGTTAAGGGCTTCACAACTTATATCGGGCGGTGTACAACATAAAACATTTTCTTAATAACTAGTACTTGTAGACATTTTAATTAATAAATCACTAAAATTTCAACAGTGACAACGAGTTGTGAATTTTTTTTCGCTATGGCGGGAAAAATTAATCAGATTGCGCGCGCATCTAACAATGGAGATCGGCCATAGACGTTTTCTTTATTACAGAGAAAACAAAAGTTATATTTGAGTGAAAGTTTTATTTATTAAACACGTACAAGTTGAAATTATCTATTTAAATACGAAGTTGTATGAAATGAGCAAGCAATAGGTACATTAATTTATTTGTTCTATTGATCATTATCTTTTTTGTATCGAAACTTTTTTAAAAACAAAGAAACTCGACCAATAAAATAAAAATAAAACTCTATAACTCACTTGTGAATAATAGCAACGAAAAAGTCACAGTTTGATTACAGGTGTCATTATGTGCCTAATTGCGGTGATATTAGAGCCACTTTATGAGCAAGTGTGTTGAAAATGTATATTAATTATAATTTAAATATAATCGTTTATATAACTTATAATGAATATGAATTCCCTTAATAAAATAAAAAAATATATATGTATCAACACAAGATCTTACCTTTTCTTTCATTTTTAGGAATGTAATCCAATTCACATAAAATAACTAGTTAAATATAACTAACAAAAAAAAAAACAGGCAATCGAAGTCCCCGCGAAGTCTGAACAAGGGAAATCTATCATTTCGATAACAAGTTTCCGTGTCAACCGGAAAATGCCAACTGACTCTTTTACTAGACAATCAACGTTTTAAATAAATCACTGTAGGTATGTTGACGATTCGACGTAATGTGTGTAGGCGCCAATCAACAACTAGAACGACTTATTATTATTATTAATTAGATATCACAACTGAAAATGTTATATGTTGTACCGGTTTTCTTGGAAGTATGATGTAACTTTGGGAGTATGAATTTACGAAAATCTATATTGTTATTAAAACCCAATAAATTGTTTTTTTTTTTTTGTTTGTTTGAATGCAGTAATCCCTGAAACTACTAGTCGACTTTGAATTGTTTTTTAAACTGCGCGTCCTGTAAATCGTACTAATATAAAATGTGTATGATTGGATGTTTGTTACTCAATCACACAAAAACGGCTAAACGGATTTGAATTATACTTAGCACACAGATAGTCTATAACCTGGAAATAATACTCAGGGAACTTTTTATCCCGGTAAAATCATAATTTAACCACCGTTATCCTAAAAATATAATAACAATTTATGATTTTTTTGCACTGTCGTGTTTGAAATCAGGTGATGCAGTAGATGCATATGCAGTAATATGACCATAAACATAGTGACAAACCCATTTATGACTTTCTTTTGGTTTGTCGTGTTCCGAGGTCAGTCTGTGTATATTCAATAATATGCGAACGAAGTCGCGGGTACCAGCTAATGTTAATAAATATTACACGAAGAGAGTAAAATAAAAAATAACAATTTTGTCATTTTTGATGATAAGTTTGGTTATTGTGCACAAGTGAAGTGGATTATAAACAATAACTAGAAACATATATTTTTTAAGCTGCTGAAAAAGCTCCCTATATACTCCGCCATCTTATTAGGTCTATGTTTGAAGATTAAAAGATCAATTTAAAAAATATTTTATTCACGTGAATTTGGAATAATTGTGGACATAATTCTACACACGCTCGCATTATATAAAAAGGAAGGAGACGTGAGTTTCAATATTACAAGTAATTTGAAATTTTGATGAAGAAAAACATTTTGATTTCGTGATGCAAAAGATATTGAAAGTCACACGCGCTATAAAATATTTATATTTGTTTAAGGCATTTATCTTATATCATTTACTATATAATTAAGAATTGAAGATATTGGTTCGATATTGATGGTAAATAAATTATAATGAAACTGCAGTAAGTAAACTCGCGTGATCGATAGAAGAACGCGGTAATGCATATAAAAATCGTAGTTTCTTAAAACTTTAATAACTTTTTAATCAATAAAGATATTGCGACGACCTATTTTTTTTTTTGACAGGGACCAGGAGGAGTACTACAAAAAAAAGCCGGACCCACTCATTCTTTGTCTAGGTAAGATCCTAGGTAGAGATGTCCCTCTTTATGAATACAAGAAGATGTACCTACTTATATTCCAATCTAGATGTTTTCATAACAATAGTGCGGTTCGCGTTCACAATGTCTCGTAAAATTTAATGACTTCTTTTAAAAATATATTTTATGTCTTTTTCATTTCATTGAATACTTTCGTAATCGTTTACTGAACTTATATTATTTAACACAGGCAAGCGCTCGCTATTTCGTACGTAGAAAATTAAAATCTAGGGATAGTGTAGCTATCTAATAGATTTTTTTCTTTTAAATCAAAGTAGTTTAAGAAAGATAGGATAAAGACAAATATATCTTTGGAGATTTCTCTATGCTCGGGGCAGTCCGACTAGTGAAATACCTCCCGCCCATAGCTAAAGGAAATCGCAGCCAAATATGAAATAACCTTATGTTATGTTCTTGCGGCGAGTTGGGTTTCCAGATCTCCTTAGGGTAGGAGGGTTCAAGATTGACAACAAGCTAATGATACCTACGATATTACCCGTTTACTACCAGGCTGGCCGTATGCTTATTTATATTAAAAAAATGATCCAGACATTATATCATTATATTTATTCAGTTTACTTCTTTATAATATTAATATAGATTAGAAGGATTTTAAATATGATGGTGGACGGATATAGAAGTAGAGGAAGATCGAAGAAGGTATGGATGGATTTTGTGTCGAATGATGTGGGAAAGGTGTGAATACTGAAATGACTGCTAATAAGGCAGAGTGGAAGAAGTAATCATATTGGACCGACCCTACTTAGGTGAGATACGGGTAAGACGAATCATTATAATAAACGCCACTATTAATATAGTTAAATGCAAAAAATCGTATAATATTATTCGCACTCCAATTCGTTTTTTTTTAACTAAGCAAATACTTGATATAACAATATTGGATATAACTTTTTCACCTATATAAATAATATTCGGCACAGTCCTTGCATAAAATTATTATTGTCATTTTATTAACACTAAAAACTAAATACTAATATTTAAAAAGTTTTTTTCATTTAAATAGAATATAAACCATCTAACAGCTGTCATGATAGTTCACCATATCAATAAAAGATGGCACCTTGTATATAATATATTCATTAGCATCAAATGATCCTAATGAAAAAGTTTTTTAATAATTATTTTAACGAAAATATTAATTTTAAACTATCTGTCTCGTCAATAGCGGGGAAAATTAACTTTAAAATGATGGTTGTATGATTAATTTCGATGAAGAATCAACGGGGATACGCCGCTGGCAGGAAAAAGCAACTTTGAAAAATAATATATAATTATTATGACCAATTGATTTACCTATTACATAGATACTGGATAAATAAAAGCTTTTAAATAATCGTCAAGAAAAAATCAAGGACGGTCAGATGTTTTTTTGTCACTCTTTTGCTTTGAAATTATTATTGTCCTTACTTTCCTTCCTTGATGGACAGATAGCTTTGTTATTGTGCGTCATTCTGACTCGTTCATTTGTACGTCAGAAATTAGGACACTACATTTCTGGCTTTAATACACAAAAATCAAATGGTTACATAACTTTTTAAAGGTTGAAATTGATTTATGGGTTTATATAGTCACTCTATAGATAGATTAATTTACCATTTCCTTGCAAATAAAAAGTCCTGTAATTTCTTATATTAAACAGATATGTAGTTTATTATGTACTGTTTATAAACTAAAAATAAGTAACTTCAGAATTAGGTCCAGATAGAAACGAAACATATGTAATTTACCGACATAAAACCAGTTTATAAACTTTCTGTGTGCCAGTGTTCATCCAAATCCGTTCAGCCGCTTTTCAACAAACATCGCAATATACAAACTTTCACATTTATAATATTAGTAGGACTGATAGGATATTTTAAGTTTATTCACTACCATCAAATATAAAATACCCTGAATAAAAAATCGGTTGTCTGTAAAGTCGATTTACTGACGATAGTTGAACGTGACAACGTCATAAGAAAATATTGATGGAATGGTATCATTTTTCAAAACAAAATTTTAATTTTATTTGTTTGATAGATATTATGTATGGTTATAGAGAAGGAGGTAAATTGAAATGACAATTTCATTGATCAAGTTACATTTATTTGTACGCATAAATACAATTATGTACAATTTTTTTTTTACAATGTACATAGTTTTTTCAAGTATGAATGTGCTTTGAGCAATTGTTTTACAACTTTTAAACCTGTGTGATAATTAACTTCTTACAATTTGTGTTATTCTGTTGAGGATAGGACGATGATAGGAAAAGTAGGAAATGAAAGGGCCGAACGCGGAGGCCGATTGTGCCTCTCTGTCGCTCGTTCCGCGCTCTCGCTTGCACTTCAAACCTTTAATTGAACGCCTCAGAGCGAGGTAACGCCGCATGAGTCATGTTTTTTCGTGCGTGCATCCGGTCCATCGAATTATAAGACGTTGTCACGTCAAAAATAGTATAAAAGAACATACATATTTACAATTAATAACGATAAATTTAACAGGTCCAAAAAACATCCAATATTGGTTAGATATAACTAAGGTTCAGCAGATATGGTATACATTGCTTAGTTATTAAAACAATAACAACGAAAATATCCATATAATATTCGTAGAGATTTATGTAAATTCCACGTGCAAGTACGATTCATAGAACTATAATTTGTGATTTAATTGTCATTACAATGAGAGCAAGTACTAAAAGGTAGATATTGTAGTAAATTGGGATCTGTTGTTTCCTCTACAGTTCTTAAATTACAAGTTTAGTTAGGTACATCACGTATTAACGGAATATTTTAGATTTACAGATAGACGTGTATTAATAACGATTCTCCTTTTGAAAGTTCGTGATATTGGCATGTCTCGCGATTATTGACCTTGTTTTAAAGTAAAAATTGGGTACCTAAGTAATTTATGGAACCCGCTCACTGTAGGTAGTAATTACTTTCGTGTTCTAATTTTATTTTCACTAATAATAATCACAGTGCTTGTAGTCTATCAATTGAGGAATTACATAAGCTTCTCGTGCACAAAATATCATAAATATCATTCAGTCAAGCCGTTTTTGAGTTAAATCCGCACATACAAACAGACAGACTAACATTTTGATGTACCTAACATATTTGTGCCTGGTATCCTATAATAGACGTGTAACTGGAAGTTTTCAAAAAAAAATACAGAACTACAGATTTATTTTAATATAAATGTTTCAATGGTTCGTTGTCAAAATCTACCAGTGAGAAGGTCATGGTATTATCACATTATGAAACGTCATCTGTAACTTCTTTATTATCTTATGTTATGTATGTTTTTACTTTAATTTAGTTTTTTTATCTTGTTGTTTTGTATTTGTTTATTCTTTTGTTTTCTTTGTAATTTATTCTTTACATCTTTTTTATCTCTATATTATTTTGTATAATTGTAAAAATAAGTCTAAGTGTGTAAGTTATAAATATGTAATTTATAAATAATAAAAAATTACCATTGTAACTTTCTGCTTGAGAATTTAATCTCATAGGGAGTACTAGCTAACCGAATGACAGCAAATGAAGTCGAATGAGTGGATATTAATGATAAACTGCGTTCGCTCGTTGGCCTTCACTATTGGGTATGGACACAAACGTCGAGAACACGAAACATACAAAATCTTATTATTATATTCAAGTGAGCAATTCTTGTATATATACAATATGTATAAAAAAACCCCGTCGAATCCATAAAGGGTATATAGGTACCCCAATGACATTACTAAAAAAATATCAACATTTTATTTATTATGAAAATAAAAATGCTATTGCGATTTAAAATTAGCATATTTAGTTTGTTTCCTTTAAATTTAGTAAATTTTTATAACGTGATAACACCGTCGCAAGCTCGGCGCGGCGCGGCGTAGCGGTACGTTTGATCGTATGGCGGTACTCTGCGCCGCACCACGTCGCCTGTATTGCCATGTCAGTTTACTCATTTTACTGATTTTTTTTTTTTTAATAGGGGTAATTTTTTTACTTAATATGTAATTGGTTTCTCGGAAACGGCTCCAACGATTTTGATGGAACTTTGCATTTGGATATTGGTTTACATTCCAAATTTACCTAGATAGGTGTTTTTCTTTACTTGTTTATAAGACACCGAGCATAGCTCGGTCGCCCAGATATTACTAACAAAATGAAAAAAGCTTATAAAATTGTTGTCAACTTTTAATGTATACCTACCTAATTAGGTATAGTACGCAAATGTAACTAACATGTAAGAGGCGCCATCTATTTACAATCTGTTTATTTATCATGACAGGTGTTAGTTAGATTGTTTAAATTTTATAATGTTGAAATATTCGAACGGGGTAGATAGTATATTGTAATACATAATTATATCTTTATTTATAGGTACTACAATAGGCTGGTCCTAAAAACAATTTCGTTCATTAATGAATTATACTATGAGCAGTTTGAATTAACCATGAAACGCTGCGAGTGTGTGGATCCAGGACACAGGTTATGGGATAAACGTGTAAAATGTGTATTAGGCCTTATAAATTTATAATGCACTGACACGCGGTCAGATCACAGCCGATCGCGAGCAAAGCCTTTAATCGTATTCGTTTGTTTTACTAGATCGTCGACACAGATATACGTTTGCGTTCGTTCGGTTAGTCAGCACACGGTATTAGAAATTTTATCCGCTGGGGATATACCCAGTTACGTACTTACGCTTATGAGAAAAGCTATTTATAACATACCTGAATGGAAGCTGAAAATTTTACTAAAAATAAATTTCCCATACTTACGTATGCACGTGTCGATTGCGTAATGTTTTATCATAGACATTCTAATTTTATAAACAATCAATGGATAAAACCGTTAACAAAGTGTCTTGGAGTCTTAACAAATACTAGTTTTAGTGACTCAAATAATATGTATGAAATAACGTACTTGCTTATTAAACATAACATAACATAAGTACCATGCCGTTTGTATCCCCGAAGGGTTAGGCAGAGGTGTACTAATGAATACCCACAGTTCGCCGGGTGTGTTTTTAGATCCCATGTAATACCTCGGGGTCGAGCCTATTGCTACTAATCGCGAGCAGCAATTATGAACTTCATAGAAAAACCCAATAACACTTTTGCTCGACCTGGGAATCGGGCAACTTACGCCCACTAGTCACACATCAGTAGATGTTATTTCTACAGAAAAAGTTTTTTAAACTTGTTTTTTTTTTTCTGTTTCGTCAATAGCAGTGATCATAAACTTTAAAATTATGTTTGAAGCATTAATGACATGAATAATTAAACGATGTATGGTATTGTCAGGAAAAAATATCTTTTTGTGAAATAGGTAATATTATATGATAGCGAAGGTATCAGGTACACTGGATACAAATGATACAATTCCATGCCTGGTCAGAAAACGTTAATAATATATCGATACTTCAAAAAACGTTGTCTTATCGATTTTCTACGATGAAAACAACGAATGCTGTGCAGTGAAAATTTTACACCTGAAGAAATAAAGCCTTAATTTCTCGAAGTGTCAAATTTTCATAACACAACGTCTCATTGAAAAGTAACGTAAAAAAATTTCTTTCTTAGGTATGTTCACAGATCCATGCGTTAATATTTTCACACCAGACACGGATTAAATCATAACATGGCTCCTTCAGCACAATTCATAAATCACTACAAAGGTTTCTTTTGTTTCGTTGTTTTCTTTTGTTGTTCCCTGTTTTTATATTTTATTATTACAACAATAACTTGTTCGCAAGCCATATTCTGCGAATTGCGGCAAATATTATAATTTCTAAGCATTGCAGTAACTTACCGAAAGTATTACATTATTTTGTTCCTTAACTTCTAACGTAACATTGTTTGGAGTGTACCAAAAAATATAATGCATTACCTATGTACACAATTTTGCACCAATTATCTATTAAATAAAATTCTTACGAAATGCTAATGTCTTCGAAATAAACTTTTAAACTAATATGGAAAATAAAACTTGAAGCTTGTATAGTGAATGTTGAAATAACCACTTGTGTACTGAAAGATTTCATATGGAGAACCATATGAAATGTATGGCCACTGTAATGAGAACATTATAGTGGCCAGGGCTTGCAAATCATGTGCAGTAAAAGTAATTTTCTATGCTTATAAAATATGTAACTTCGTTGTAATTAGTCTTTTCTATAATATTATTATGTCATATGAATAATATAATTTGTTATTTTACAATTAACAACAAATTCAACAAATCTTTTTTTACAATCTTGAAAACATTACTCACATTAAAAAAGGGGATTAATACTATTTTTACAGGATTGATCAGTCGCTAAACGGCCATTTTATAAAAATTAACTCTATTCTTTCTCGGCTGATATAAAAATTCGAATAACTACACCACACGTGCAGAATCTAACGAATGGTGGCGGCAATCTCCGTCATTGTCATGCCGATCCATAAATGCAATCGATCGCGAATCACTGAGGATTAAGTTTCAGGAATTTAATATGTATATTTATCTAACTTTGCTCTCCCAATACACCCTTGAAACATTAATGCAGGTACATTCGGAAAAACGCACATACATAAGTAAGTATGAACTTATAAACGAAAGACACAATTTAAATACGAGGTGGTGGTTCCGGCTTAGAATTGACCCCTCCATCTCTACCCGTGGATGTCGTAAGAGGCGACTAAGGGAAAAAAAGCTAGGGGATGGGCAGCAGCATCCCCCACTTAAACAACAAAAAGCAATATCTGCGCTCGCCAACCCGCATGCCCAGCGTGGCGAGTATGGGCAAATCCCCCAATGAAAACGACAAGAACGACCAGGCCCCCAGTCCCCGGCGGCCCCGCTATTCCTAGTTTCGGTAGCGGCTATGGTAACGGCGGGGCAGGAGGTGCTAAGAATCCCCGGAAGAGTTCCAGCTACCGACCCCCACGACAACTGGCCCTGGCAACATATAATAATCGCACTTTGAGGACTGACGAGAAGATTGTCGAGCTGGAAGAGGAAATAGACAAGTTACACTGGGATCTTATAGGATTATCAGAAGTCCGAAGAGAGGGTGAGGACACGATAATCATGAAATCAGGTAACTTGTTCTATTACAGGGAGGGCGACCAACAGTCCCTAGGTGGTGTCGGGTTTATCGTCCGGAAGTCTCTCACTAACAACATCGTGACCATCGACAGTGTGTCGAGCAGGGTAGCGTACCTGGTACTCAGAATATCCAAAAGATATTCGTTGAAGGTCATACAGGTTTACGCACCGACCTCGGTACACCCTGATGATGAAGTGGAGGTTTTGTATGAGGACATTAGTAGGGCCATACATACCTCGAAAACCCACTTCACTGTTGTAATGGGAGACTTTAACGCAAAGCTGGGCAAAAGAGATGGTGAAGAGTTGGGAGTGGGGCAATTTGGTTATGGGCAACGGAACCCTAGGGGTCAGAGGTTGGCCGATTTTATGGAGAAAGAGGGACTCTTTATGATGAACTCTTTCTTCCAGAAGCCACCTCATAGGAAATGGACCTGGATGAGCCCCGATGGTTCCACGAAAAATGAGATAGACTTCATCATGACCACGAAGAGACAAATATTCAATGATGTCACTGTGATTCACAGAGTGAAACCCGGCAGTGATCACCGAATGGTTAGAAGCACATTGAATATCAATCTAAAAATAGAAAGGTCTCGTCTGATGAAGTCTACGCTCCGACCCTCTAATGCTCAACTCCAAAACCCCGAGAGCTTTCAAGTCGAATTGAAAAACCAATTCGATTGCCTAGATAGTTGCGTCTCCGTAGATGATATTAGTAATAGGCTGGTAGAAACTGTCCATGCGGTTGGCTCCAAGTTCTTTAAAACTCACCGTAGCAATAGGACTCAAAAGATATCAGATCAAACCCGAAAACTCATGGCAGATCGGCGTGGTATGGTGCTGCAGTCTTCCGATGACGCTAAGTCCTATAGGCAGCTCAATAGATCTATTCATAAATCCTTGCGACACGATGTCCGGTCTTACAATACCAAAAGTATTAAAGAGACGATAGAGCGGAATAAAGGCTCCAAAGTGTTCGCAAGGAATGCATCTATTGGGTAGAGCCAGTTGACGAAGCTGAAAATGGATGATGGCAGCGTAGCGTCCACCAAGCCAGAGGTATTAAGGGAGATCGAAAGGTTCTATGGGCAGTTATATACCTCGTCAACTAAGCCTGTTACCAGCCCGGCTACAGATCCGTGGGCCGGGCGGACCCGACACTATACCGAAGATATCCCCGATATCACCCTGTACGAGATTAGGATGGCCCTTAAGCAGCTTAAGAACAACAAGGCGCCGGGTGATGACGGAACCACATCAGAGCTTCTTAAAGTGGGTGGAACACCGGTACTTAAGGTCCTGCAGAAGCTCTTTAATTCCGTTATACTCGAGGGTAAAACGCCGGAAACGTGGGGCGGCAGCGTGGTGGTCCTGTTCTTCAAGAAAGATGATAAAACCTTATTGAAGAACTATCGGCCCATCTCGTTGCTGAGCCATGTTTATAAGCTGTTTTCGAGGGTCATCACGAATCGTCTCGAGCACAAGTTTGATGACTTCCAGCCTCCCGAACAAGCCGGTTTCCGAAAAGGCTTTAGCACCGTAGACCACATTTATACGCTGCGACAGATTATACAAAAGACTGAGGAGTATAATCTGTCTTTATGCTTAGCGTTCGTGGACTACGAAAAGCCTTTGATTCGGTCGAAACCTGGGCAGTGTTGCAGTCTCTCCAGCGGTGCCGTATTGACTATCGATATATCGAAGTGTTGAAGTGCTTGTACAACAACGCCACCATGTCGGTCCGAGTACAGGAGCAGTGCACGAAGGCAATTCCTTTGAGAAGAGGCGTTAGACAGGGAGACGTAATATCTCCGAAACTGTTTACCGCCGCTCTAGAGGACGCCTTCAAGCTCTTGGAATGGCAAGGACTCGGCATCAATGTTAATGGTGAGTACATCACTCACCTTCGATTTGCTGACGACATCGTAGTCATGGCAGAATCGCTGGAAGATCTTGGCACAATGCTCGATGGCCTCGCCAAAGTTTCTCAACAGGTGGGCCTTAAAAAGAACATGGACAAGACGAAAATCATGTCGAATATCCATGTGGTGCCCACTCCAGTATCAGTAGGGAACTCTTGTCTAGAAGTTGTTGAAGAATATGTCTACCTGGGACAAACAGTCCAGTTAGGTAGGTCCAACTTTGAAAAAGAGGTAAGTCGACGAATCCAACTCGGCTGGGCAGCGTTCGGGAAACTGCGCGACGTCTTCTCGTCCAAAATACCTCAGTGCCTCAAGACGAAAGTCTTTGACCAGTGTGTGTTGCCAGTGATGACATACAGCACAGAGACGTGGTCGCTCACTGTGGGCCTCATAAGAAAGCTCAAGGTCGCTTAGCGAGCTATGGAGAGGGCTATGCTTGGTGTTTCTCTACGAGATCGAATCAGAAATGAGGAGATCCGTAGACAAACTAAGGTAACCGACATAGCCAAAAGGATTAGCAAGTTGAAGTGGCAGTGGGCGGGGCATATAGTTCGGAGAACTGACGGCCGTTGGGGCAGAAAGGTTCTCGAGTGGAGACCACGCACCGGAAAGCGCAGCGTAGGACGGCCCCCCACTAGATGGAAAGACGACATAATAAAGGTCGCTGGGAGCCGTTGGGTGCAGGCCGCACAAGATCGGTCGCTCTGGAGATCTATGGGGGAGGCCTATGTTCAGCAGTGGACGTCCTGCGGCTGAAATGATGATGATGATGATGATCTCCATCTTTTACAAATAGGTAAATAAATCCACAACACACTTCTTAAAAACGTTACCGATTTGCCCTAAATCGCCCTAAATCAGTATCGTAAAGGCTATTATAATATCAACTCACTTTTATACATGTTTTAATTTTTAAAATAATATGGTCGTTTATTCACGACTTAAATATGCTAAATATAATAACATGTAATGATTAAATGATTTAAAATTATTAATTACTTCATTTGGTGTCAATATTCTATAAGTGCTATTAATTAACTTATTATTATTATTTAATGGCAAACTGTATTTATATAAAATAATGACAATGTCATGTGTTTAGAAAAAAAAATCTAATCTTCACGAGTTCACGCAACGCTTTAACGAGATGGTGGCTATCTTGACAAAACTGTTCAGGGAGTTTTTGTGGCAAATTAAAATGCATGTTTCCAATTAAATACATTTTCGTCTGTCTGTCTGTTTGTATTTCCGGATTTACTCAAAAACGGCGACACCGATTCTTGTGAAATTTTGTACACAGTATCTACGTACGTCATTGGTAAATTAATAGCCTATAACAATTTTCAATAATATTAGGTCCTTACATATGAAATTAGCGTTTTGTCGTACTGACGACTTTGATTTGAAATATCTCCTCTTTGGTTAAGAATTCCAAATTCAAATTTATAAATTCATTTAGCTGGTACATTTGAGTTTTGAAAACAGTCATTCATTTGTTTTTTCCTAATTTTTTTTTTTCTTTGGCGTCGCTTATTACCGCACAATGGAACCATGAAATATTGGTATATTTACGAGTACGAGTTCTACCGTGGCACCAGTGCTGCAGAAACAGCTCGAATGATTAATGATATGTACGGCGCTGGTGTCGCAAAAGAAAGCATGGTACGTTTTTGGTTTCGACCTTCAGAACCAACCACGTGGGCGGCCGGAGACCAAAATGGAAAATTAAGAATTAAAGACTATCGTGGAAGCGGATCTATCACAAAGCACTTCAGAATTAGCTGCAGACTTCGGGGTAAGCGATAAAACTGTATTAATCCACTTGAAGCAAATTGGGAAAGTAAAAAAACTTGAACGATGCGTACCTCATGAATTGAGTGAATCGAACTTGCAAACACGCGTCGACTGCTGTGTTACTTTGCTCAACCCACACAATAATGAAGGCATTTTAAATCGATTCATTACTTGTGATGAAAAGTGGATACTGTACGATAATCGGAAGCGCTCATCGCAATGGCTGAACCCTGGAGACTCAGCCAAAGCCTGCGCTAAACGAAAATTGACTCAAAAAAAGTTACTTGTGAATGTTTGGTGGACTAGCGCCGGTTTCGTTCACTACAACTTTTTAAAATCTGGCCAAACGATTACGGCAGATATCTATTGTCAGCAACTGTTAACCTTGAAGGAAGAACTAGCTACTAAACAACCGAGATTGGTCAATCGCTCTAGTCCACTGCTGTTTCACGACAACGTAAGACCACACACTGCACAACAAACAACAATGTTTTTTTTTTTAGAACTGACTACATTGTTAGCCTTAGGGGCCCTGAAGCCACTGCGGCTTTTACAGCTTCACCGAACTTGGGGGCAAGCGCAGAGGGCACTCAGCCGCGAAAGTTTTGGACGACTCGCACGAGGGTGCCAGAGTGGCCGAACCTCGGCTCGGGCGGTCGTTGCGCATTGCCAATAGGTCGCGATCTGGCTAATTTTCCTACTCCTACAAATTCGATCTAACCAACATATACTCATATGCATATTCACCTCCTCCTGGGAGGAAGGAGGGAAACATGCGTATGTGTATTTAGTGATCGGAAAGGTTTTTAACAAACAACCACTAAGTTAGATGAGTTACAATTGGAATATCTGCGACATTGACCGTACTCCTCGGACCTTACACCAACAGATTACCTTTTTTTCCTGAATTTGGACAACTTCTTACAAGGAAAAAAATTCAACTCCGATGCGGCAGTCCAAACCGCCTACAAAGAAAGAGTTTATTGATTCTCGTCCCCATGGTTTTATTAGTAAAGGGATCAATGAACTACCTATGAGATGGCAAAAGTGCATACATAGATAACAACGGTGCATACTTTGATTAATGAAATATATTTTACAAAAAAAAATTGACTTTATATTCCTCCCGTACAAAACGCCAATTTCATATGCAAAGACCTAATACTTTTAGAAAACGTAAAAATGATCAAAAAAGGAATTTAAAAAATCTTAACTGATTTTGGTGAAATTTTGTACACGGGAAGATAAGTTATTCCATAATTGATACGGTATAAGAATTTTCAATATTACTTTAACAAAAAAACTATTTATTCTAAAAATGAAATTTTTATCAATTATCAACTGCTTCTGGGCCAATTTTGTGGACGGGAAACATTCTTCATTCCACAGTTCATAAGGTGTTATTTCACGGCAAGATCTACCGTACCAGATTTCTGGGGAGAGGGCCGCAGGATCGAGCGTTGCTATTGTAGATCGTGCCGAAAAATAACCCATTTAGACTTTATGGACCGTCAACAATACATTTCGACATCGTAAAAAAAATAGTAGTAAAAGTTTTTGATAAAATTTTGTACACGGGAAGTATAATATGTCATTTCAAAATTGTTAGACTATATGAATTGTCAGCAATATGAGTAAAATATAATTACGGGATTTCAATAACTACTGCGTAGTAACAAACGTTAGTTACATTAGTAGTTACACTAGTTACATATTATAGGGCCAAATAACATAAGTTTATGAATTAAAATAAAAACCTCCACTTGATAGATCAAGATCCCGTCAAAACCTTCAACTTCTTCTTCTCACTTAACTATCCAAAGAGACATAAATATGTGTATTTAAAGGTAAGAAAAAAACATAAAAATACACAACCCTAACCGCTCCTTGCGATATAATTAACAATTAGAGTACCCATACGATTGTACAGACTAAATCCTTTTGTCAATATTAAAACAATAAACAATAGATAACGTTGTTTTCGAACTGGAATACGTTCGTGTACTACTTCTACGGAAGTTTAGGGTTCTGTATAAAAATAAGAAATAAAACAAAATGGTTTATTTTCTCAAAAACCATTTTTTTTTCTTTATAGGTTTAGCGTTGTGGTCGCAATCTCTATTGATCTCCTGTTAAATGACGATATGGCTCGAGATGGTAGCACGCGAAGCCTAGTGGAAGACTGGCTCTCAAGTGCAGCTACCGCAACACATATAATGGTGTATGGCCACAGTTTTTCAACTTGAAAATGGTATCTATATCTATGGTTACTTCACGATGTTTTCCTTCACCGAAAGCTCAGGATCATTGCAGGGATTCGAACTCACGTCGATCGACGCGGAGTCCGTACACGCTACCAACTGAGCCATCACTGATTCATGAATAGCTAATAACAGTTTAAGGTACAATTCCCACATGCGCAGAGTTGAAGCGAAACGTCACGACATATACCTATATACGTAAAAACATATGTATTTACTAATGTTTGAAGTAATAAAAAAAATATAACAAGAACATTTTTAACAATAATAAAAGCGTGTTAAAAAAGAAAACCAACTTTTGATGAATGAAATTATAATGGGACCACTCTTGAAGACTCCCCTATGCAATTAAAAAATAATCATTCAAATCGGTTCATAAACAAAGAAGTCATGGCTGAATATTGCCATTCCGGTCGGTTGGTCGGTCTAAGTCGGTTATTAATGTTCTGCGAATTCGTTCGACTCCGAGCGACGCGGCGCATATTTTTATTTTCTCTATACAAATTTGTTTGATAACTAATGTTAATAGTAGTCAATATTGTAAGCACACTAACAGTGGTAGAACCTTTCAAAGGTTCGACTACGGTTCCACAACCGCTGCACTTATTCCTGTCGCAAAGCAACTGTACTAGCGTTACTAAAAAGTTCTAACTAAACTAAGTTTTTGCTAACTTACTTTAAATTTTCCCTTGAACTGTTTAGCCTTAAGGGCCCTGGAGCCATTATAGGCTTTGACAGCTTTACCGGGTTTGGGACAACGATAGGATACACAGGTACATTGACGCAGTGGAGAGTTCATCGAATAAAAGTCTATGTATAATATTTATACATATCTATACTAATATTATAAAGCTGAAGAGTTTGTTTGTTTGGTTGAACACGCTAATCTCAGGAACTACTGGTTGGAATGGAAAAATTATTTTAGTGTTGGATAACCCATTTATCTAGGAAGGCTATATAGCATCAGGCTACGACCAATAAGAGTGGAGCATCAATGAAAAATATTGCAAAAACGGGGAAAATTTATTCCATTTCAGAGCTTTCATTGCGTGCGCTGCGTAAATGGTTAAAGTTACACAACAATCATGTGTGACGGAATTGTTTCTCTTAAAAAAAAAAAAAAATCCGCGATAGCATATGTTTATCTTTTAAGGTTGACTCAATACAATCTTTTTTATGTTAATAAAATTGGTTCTAAAATAATACATTATTTGCGAAGGTGTTTTTATAAATATGGTATTAATAATCCTTATCGAAATAAATACGTTATTCATCACAAGTATTTATTTAGGACCAAAATTGCTCTTTACATCAATTGATTACAATTAATATCTTAGGAGAAGATGTCACAGTTTTAAATAATGTATTAAAGGTGCCTACGACAATAATTGTTATTTCGACCCACTCTCTAACCCCCATAATAAAATTGAAGTGTCTTATTATAATCTAAAAAAAAAAAAAGTTTTTTTCTGAATACATATGAAAGTATATACTGTACGGAATGGACTACATAATTGTAAGCATTAAAAATTCCTATATAAAAGTCACGGAGAGTATACGACTATCTTCAAAGGATCATCCACAATAAGTATTTTGTCTTTATGATAACAGGAGCGGATGTAGCTACAGTTAGTAAAAAATAAAATTTCTTTTATAATTTTAAATAAAGTGTTTTGAAAATTGTAGCACATTAACTATTACCTACCTATTTTTGTGATAAAAATACAATAAAACGTACCGGGCTCACGAAGAATTAATAAATAATGAAGTCGTTTAATGTATCACAAGCAGAACAATTTGCACACACATCATTTCATGCACTTCCTCTTTGAGAATGCATATTGCATGTCTACTTACAAAGGTTTTGGATAATGTCCAAGTAATGGAACATCCATATTATATGTATATAAATACATACACATGTCATTGAAAGTTTATTGTACTATTTATAATAATTTCCGGTAGGTACCACAATGTTACACGAAACATCAATTACATTATAAATTTATAATGTCATTGCGAAATATCTATAATTTCAATCGTAGCTAAGATTTATTATATTTTATTTAAAGTTAAAAAACTTAACAAAGAGGCCGGTAGTAAAGACATGCGTGTAAATAGGACTATAGGATCGTTTGGCTGATCCTTTAATGAATGAAAAAGCAGCTCGACACTCGAATAGTTGCTTTATTAATATTTTGCAACTCTTGCTTGATTTTAATAAATATGAATTGTGTAGTCAGTGACAGACGTAGTGATAATATTTACATAGACTAAATTATCATCCAGTCTGTTAAATAAAAATAGATCGTGGCTGAACTAAAAACTATTTGTTGCGTTATGTCGCCACAGGAACGTAGAATTTGGAATTCAATTGTATGGACAAAAAATAATAATTACTCACATTATCTGGTATTTCTAACATTATTCTAGTAACGTTTCCTGATATCATAACTCAGCTTCAGTTTTGATTGTGAAGGATATCATTGTACCTGAAAAAATAAAAAAGTAATCAATAAAAACAAATATAAAATCTATATCATATATCTACCATATATACTATATTATGATAAAGCGGAAATGTTTCTTGTTTATTTGTTGTTAAACACGCTAATCTCTGGAACTAACAATCGGATTCAAAAATTTTTTTTTTTTATATATGATAGCCAGTCACGAAGAATAGTATAGGCTATCTAGCAAATTTTTTTTAGGACTTAGGTGACAAACAAGCGTTCGACCCGCTTGGTAGTAAGTTGCTACCTATTAACGTTTGTAACACCAGAAACCGACCTTGAAACCCCCTTTTCCAATGAGCTCTGGAATGTTTATGAATACCGATTATCGATCTAACACAAAATTAAAAAAAATATATGTACAGACAGAAGTTACAGAATTATAGAAATTATTAATGCACATGCTCAATTTGTCCATAATATTGGGTAAGGTAACGTAAGTTTATGAATTAAAATAAAAGGCCCACCACATGATAAATAAAGATTCCGCCAAAACTCCACCTCCGACTCCCTCACTGACAAGCCTGAATGTCGGTATGACTATATCTATCTAATCTATAAAAATAAAATTATTGAGGTTTGCCGTTATGTGCGCATCACGTAAAAACCACAGGATAGATTTTGATCATTTTTTTTTGTTTTACACCATATAGTTTGTCTTTATAAAAAAATTAAGTCATCTTCATTAAATAAAAAGTTATTAATGTTATAAGAAGCTATTATATATATATATATATAAGAATTACGTATATTTCTGTCGTCCACGCGAGCGAAGCCGGGGAGGAAACAGCTAGTAGGTACTTAATATATTTAAGCAGAAATGTATTATTATAGGTTTGACTTTAAGAACATTCAAATTTACTAAGTTTATTAAAAAGGCATTGGTTAAATGTTTACATTTGTTTATTGGCAGGATACAAATATTTCAGGAATATTTAATTCCTAAATAGACTATGACATTTTTGTCTTTTCACTAGGGATGAATCAATACAGTCCTTTGATCGATACCAAGTGCTCTTTCAGGTTTTGAATCAAAGTATCGAAACCTCATTCGATACCACTTATAAGTTTCGGTACTTGTGAGTTCATAATAAAAAAAAAAAAAATATTAAATTCTTGTACGAGTCTTTACGTATTGAATCCAATTATCGATATCTTATTCCATACCACTGTTTTCTGTCAATACCAGCACTGAGTATCGAATGAAAAATATGGATATCATGTGAGTACTCAATAGTATAGATTCATCCCTATTCACTGGCAGTCGCAGGTCGCAGTGTAGCCATGGGTAGCTCATCAAAATTTTTGCGCTAACTCATTAACTCAAGCGCAGTTTGCTGCACAGGCGCATTAAGTTAACTCAAATTTGCGCCATGGCACGGGCGCAGCAAAATAGTACGCAAGGCATATGAGAGTTAGAGAAATTAATGATTGACGGACCGGCGTGGCGCAAGTGGCGCTGCGGCGGGGTGCGACGCTGACCCTTAGCTAGCCGACTCGTTGCACTGAAGTGCGCTATACGCCAACACATTTGGAATAAGTGTGTTAACACATCCGGCGCAGTAAACTGAGTTGACGCAATCGTGTGGCGTAACGTATTACCCAGTTATGTCTTCTCTACACGTCTACAGATGCGTCCGCAGACGCTGACAGATGCATGAGCAGATGGATCACCACGAGCCGTCCACACGTCTGTATGTCGATCAGTCTATGTTCATTCTCGACAAACGCAAATCGCACGTAACGTTAAAAAAATGGATATTGAGGTCGTAGGTGCCGCAGCTATTTATTTATTTAGTATATTTAACTACTACTTGAGTGTGCATCGCAGTAGCAGAATTAAACCGCAAGAAGCACGCGTGCACTCTCAATAGCAACTCCAAAGAAACTGATGCGTAGTCAGACGTGTGACAGACGCCGGATGTTTGCACCGAAACAATTTGATCCGTGCCACAAAAACCGACAACAATCGGATTCGAGGCGAATGCATCTGCGGACGCTAAATACCTACAATAGACGTGCAGATTACCCCCTCTATACGTCGGCGGACGCATCCGAAGATGACGTCTGCGGATACAATTGTTGACGTGTAGAGGAAACTTTAGCCTTGGGTAATATCGCTTTTACATGATACTATATCGTACCTATGTATTGGTTTTATTTTTAACGTTTTGGTTTACATAAATATTTATGTTTTCGTTGATTAATTGAGTGATATTGAAAGAACTGAGTCCTATGTTGTTTTTTATACCACGATGATGGCAATCAAGCATGTGGTGTGCTTAATGGCAAGCGGTTACTGCAGCTTATGGAGTATGGATATATTTAAACAGTATACACTATGCACTATTATTAACACAGCGCCAATTATATCTACATTATACAAACTAAAAGAAAAACAAACAAAAAAAAGAAAATGTAAGTATTAATAAACAATTTCGAAACTATTAAGAAATATGGTTTTCAAAATCAAAATATCTTTTATTCAATTTAGGCCATAAGAAGGCACTTATGAATGTCAAAATACAACCACCGGTTCGGAAAACATCCCAGACATCGAGAAGAACCGACAAGAAACTCGATCGGGTTTATCTTATTATCTTCTTTTTTTTTTAAACTGGAACGCAACCTTATTGGTATGTATTGATAGGTACTCTTTGATATTTTTATATGAAGAAAAAGATAATTGTCATTAAGAATTATTCTTAACTCAACTAAATGTGAATCATATATTATTCTCGTGTGCTTCATAATAAAATAAGTACTTTCAGTAAAACGAATGTTTTATTTATTAAAATAACCTCTACAGAAACCGAAGAAAGTTGGTAACGTAATTATGTCACTTGCAGTTAATTCGAAATTCAAAACTAAAAATTGAACACAGCACAGATTAGGACAACATTTACCTACTGAAAATCACGGCAAAGGCAAAAGGTTAAAACATAAAAGGAAACCAGTAAACAACATGTTATTTATTGTCTATTAAGGCTTAAATTTTTTTTGTTAATGGTGATAAATTATTCGAAATTAAGCATTATAATACTAGCCATAAGATTTAAATTTAGGAACAGTAGTGTGTAGTCTACAGCTATTTCTCTCAAATATAACTTGCACTCTTTTGCGTGTACCTACTCGGTTTATATCATCTCTTTTGCGAGAATTGACGAATCGCCGAATTGGTTAAGGCATAGCACAGGTTGATACCGCCGTACCACAGCGATACGAATATCTTTGTGCGAACGTTACGGTTGCGGTATTTGGATATCCAATACTTAGATAGATAGCGCGTTTTTCGTTAACTAGATATTGGGTTTTGTAGCATTATCAGAAAATGTATTTATGTAAGATTTGTATCGCCCAAGCCTTTACCCATGTCTATCGCAGTGGCGGCAACACTGATATTTGTATTTTGCTATTCTGTTTTGTATTGTTGTTGTTATGATTTTCATTAGCTAATAACTATTTTAAAGGTAATCTTTAAGTTTTCAAAAATTACATCAACTTATCTATGAGCTATAATTGAGTAGTGAGTGTTACGTTGTGTAAAATAACTTGCTGTCTTTGCATCAGTTAATACCCTAAACCTAAGTAACGAATTTGGAGCCATTTTTCTGCTACGTACATTCGGCAAAGTAAGTTTTTAATTTATAAAATATGATATTTTGCGAAGAGTGCATGTTACAATTGTATAAAGTAATTTTAACATAATGTTGTAAAATACACATAATGTTATAAGTCCTGATAAGTAATATGAAAATAACACATTTCCTAAAATAATCTAAGTACTGTTTAATCGACTAGATCTTATTAAAGATGTACCTAACTGTAACCCACAGTTTCACCCATGTTAAATTTATTTTACCAACTCTCCACCAACACACTGGGGTAGCCTTTAATTGTGGCTGCAGTGTTAGAATTAGTGGTGAGTTGTGTGTAATATAATAAATAGATTGGCACTTATCATGTGTGTTTTTGAATTTATATATTACAAGGGGCTTAAACTCTTTCAAGTCCATAAAAAAGCTCTTAAATCAACTCAATCATAGTACACATTATCCCCAAAAGTTTCTATAGAAATAACATAAAAAATGTTTTTGTTCTTTTGAAATTCAATAAGATGACAAATATATCAACCATATAAAAATAAATATTTTTAGGAAATAGATAATGCTGTACAAAATAGAGCTGTTCTGATTTTTCACTAAATCTACTTGTTCTAAAGTTAATTGAAGTTAAAGTTAAACCTATAAAAAATTATCAATATTGTTAAGTATAGTAACAAAATAAATGGTTCTATAATAAAATATATAAAATATTTACTTTTGGTACCTTTAATTAAGATCAAATATATTTTCTATATGAGGACACAATTTCACACACGGCCATTTAATTCCAAACTAAGTAAAGCTTGTAAAGGAATGTAATTACATTACCTTAAAACCTTATTACATAATAAATTAAAATGAAACATTATTTTTTACCCTTATTGATTAATAGGATAGTGATTGATGAAACTAGAGACATTACATTTATTTGTCTCTGTTAATATTGTGTTCATAATCATCATTTCAACAGGAAGACATTCACTGCTGGACATAGGTCTTCCGCAAAGATCACCACAATGATCAGTCCTGTCAAGGCAGCCTTGATATCATGACTAATACATATTTTTCATAGATAGAATAAAGAAATCAGTTTAAAAAAAGTGAAAATCTTTTACAGTTCTATAACCATTATTCTTAATGTAACACAAGAGGAATAGCTAGTGCGTTGCCAACTGCTTTAAGAGCCTGACAACTTTACTCATCACAGGAACACAATACGAGGTTATTTGGCTGCAATATACATATTATGGAATTATTTTATAAGTTAGGCTATTTCAAGTAGAAATAAATTTTTGGAGAGATTCTTCTAAGCCCTACCTTTGTTTTCTTCTATAAAGTATTCTATATCATGATGTTGAATCATAATAGTTATAAAAACTTACTTTAACCACTAATTCACATTCTCATTTGCTCTTTCTTCTATTCCCAATAATTTTTACTCCCACTCAAACATTTTTTTTTTGCATGATAAGTTTTGCAATTGTTTAGAACAGTGATTTCTGTCTGACTTTTAGTGAATATTTGTAAGTACAGTTATGAAATTCACCATTTCAATTGCAGCTATTTACTTACATGAAATATTTTTGCTATATTTTAGGGTAATCTGGTCATATTTTTAAACCCAGTAAAATATTTTTCGTTAATTTTTTTGTGTTTATAAGATGTTTAAAATCATACTATTTAAATCTTAAACAAACTAAAATACTTTTTATGGCCATAATCTATTGTAAAATTTGCATTATGCACAGTAACTAGGGGGGCCTTTAAGTATAGCGTAATGCGATTTTGGGCATGGGGGGGGGGGGGGGGGGTTTAGTTTCGAACAATGCGTTCTATACGTACGTAACATTGTTTTATTTTTAAATATTTCATTAAAAACTAGACAATTAAACTTTCCCAAGTACGCAACCCTTTTACTTTATGCTTTACGGGCATTCCTTCGATTGTATTGTACATCATTTTTATTTTGTTCTCCTAAGTTGGGCAACCTCTTTCGTTTATGTTTTACGGGGAATTCCTCGACTGTATTTATTGTACGTCATTTTTTTGTTTTCTTTGTCAGTATTCGACAGTGTGTACGCAGTAGCACATTGCTGTAGTCAATGTTGTTAAAGTGAGTTCATACTGTAATGTCCTCAAAACAGGAGATTTGCATCATCAGCTGTTTTTGGCATATAAGAACTCTCATGCTGACATGCCAACTTTGGTGTTACGTAACTAAAGGGGGGTTACAGAAAAATGTTACGGCGCGTTACATGGACGGGGAGAGTAGGGTTGCCACCTCATTTTGTAAAAAATATAGTATATTTTCAAAAAAGGTGCAAAAAGTATAATACATTGAAAAATTTGGAAAAAAAATATAGTACACATTTTTTAAATTCATTATTATAACTGCCCAAAAAAGTAGTGAATTTTTTCCGGTTTCATGTATGTGAATTTGTTTATTCCACTATAATTTTTAATGCCTGAACATATTTGGATGTTTAGTGTGTCTTCTTCTTATTGTTTTGGCGCCGCAAAAGCACTTGCCAGTGTCAATGTTTTTGAGCATTCATAACATTTTCCAATATACAAAGTGGGGTTTTCAGTGTGAATGTTATTAAGTCTTCGTAAATTTTCCAGCGTCAATGTTTTCAAGCCTTCGTACTAATATACATTATAAACAAAGTGGCGTCCAACAGAATGGTAGCCGCATTGTTGGAACGATCTAGGGAATTTTTGTGGGGGTTTATATTTATAATCCACTTCACTCATGCACAAAAACCAAACTATATCACGCAAAACGTCACTAATAATTACATATTATAGGGTCAAAACCTAAGTAAATGAATAATAAACCTACTGCAGCTGAGCGTGCTCGTTTTTTGACCGTGAACACTTGGGAATCGGGTTTATGGCTACACGCTCTCCCTTCTGCAAACATGGATACACTTTTAGATCCTGTGATATTTAGAACTGCTGTCTGTTTGAGGCTGGGAACGGTATGCTGTGTACCACATCGGCGCAGCTGTGGTCTCAACGTGGATGAACACGGTCACCACGGACTCTCTTGTCGTCGGAGCGCTGGCCGACTTTCTCGGCATAGCTGCTTAAATGATGTCATCCCTCGGGCTCTTACTAGCGCTGGAACTGTCAGTATTTTAGAACCCACAGGTTTAATACGTGTTGATGGTAAAAGACCAGACGTTATGACTTAGATTCCTTGGAGGATGGGCAGATCTCTTGTCTGGGATGCAACATGTGTGGATACCTTGGCTCCATCCCATCTTTCAACTACTGCTGTGAAGGCTGGCAACGCAGCTGCTTAGGCGGAAGCCTCCAAGCGGCTCAAATACTTAAATTTACACTATTTATATGTGTTTGATCCGTTTGGCGTCGAAACAATGGGTTCATGGGGGCCGAGTGCACACGCCTTGCTTAATGAAATTTCAGGGCGTTTGTGCAAGTCCACTCATGACAAAAAGGCGGGCTTTTACCTTGCTCAAAAAATCAGCATTGTCATACAACGCGGCAATGCTGCTAGTATTTTGGGCACACTACCTAGTAGCCCCGTAATAGATCTTAATTAGTATTTAATTTATTACTTAATGTTTGAATAATTTCGAATGGTAAATGAATTAAAAATAAAAACCACAACATGTCACTTCAAGATCCCGCCAAAAACTCCGTTTAGGGTGTCGTTAGAATCCTTGCATTTCTCGAGTATTACTGGCTTTTTGGAAAATTAAATATTTTGACAGTGTAGCTCCATTTTTTTTCCATTTTTCTTGAATTATTACAATATGGTTATCAAACTGAAAGTCTTAGATGAGCACATTCCAAAAATATATTATTTAAACTAAAAAGCATATTAAAAAAAAACCAACTGCATTGCCAAAAACGAACTAAATAGTAAACAAAAAGTTGTAATAGTTAATCTGTTTAAACAAAGCGAAAGTTCACTTATTTACTTGTCGTTGTCTAAACAAATAAATAAAATTATCATTGCAGTCGAGGGTCCTGTTGATTAGAAAGTGTTCGACGGGCCGTTAGAGTAAAAAGATTCCATAGAACGGTCAACCGACAGCAATGACAAATTTATTTATCTGCTTAGTCAGCGACAAGTAATAATTCGCTTTGTAGATACAGATTTTAAATATGTATATAAAATATATTATACAATTAAAATTTTTTGAGGCCGCTAATATGGCAAACAAGCATACGACTCCTTTGATGGTAAGCGACTACCGTAGCCTATGGGCGCTTCAAAATCCATAGCTATCACTAGTGCGTTGCCGACTTTGAACCCTCCTACCCAAGGAGCACTGTAAACCCTACAGAACCGCAATCTTCTGCAGGAAGGACGTATTTCACCAGTCGGACAGCTACAAGTAGAGTAAAATCTATATATATTTAATATATCTGTGTTGCCATTTTTCAGCAGTAATTTTAGATTTAAACACCTGTTCTTTGCTTTGTTGTTGTGCAAATTGTTGACGTTATAATGTTTAATTTATTAACTAAATTTAATTTTCATATTTCAATTCAGAAAATGGCATTGGTTAATTAGTTGCGTTAAAAACAAACAATTTATTTAAATATAATATATTAAGCTTTTTTCAATAAATAACAACAGGTGCCTATTAATCCTACTTGAAAATTCGGGAGATTTTTCTTTTAATTTATTCATTTTTCTGTTTGTGTCATATCCAAATAAGTGATATATTTTGCGCTGCAATAATTCGTACTTTAATATTTTTTATTAATAATATTGTACCCTAGACATCTAAAATGATGATGTTATTTCCTTCTAGAAACTTCAAACGAAACGAAAATAAATTTCAGTGTTAATTTGCGCTTTTGAATCATTTAACAAAAAATGTAAAATAAACGTGACAGTTGAATTAGCGTACTATATTATTTTTTTATAATATCTAGTACAATTGACTCAAATCTAGTACGATACTATATAATATAGTACGGGTGGCATCCCTAGGGGATAGATACTCGAACGCTCCCTGGGGTGTAAGGGACCAAATAGCATCTATACACTTGATACACGCAAGCCAACCTTATATAAAACCAGGAACGAGAGAATCCAGTATTTGTTATAATATAGTTAAATAAATAGAAAATAACATTTATAACAAATGAAAACTATTATATTAATATCCATATATTTTATACATATTACAAAAGAAAGTCGCTGTCTGCGTTTTTACACGGTTTTCACTGTAATTTTTTTTTTAACAGACGGTTTGTATATACAATACATTGTAATTATGTTTTTGTATATTAGAGAAAATTCAATATTTTCTAATCAAGTCATCAATAAGTCACATTTCGAGCTCTTACATGGCTTATCTTGGCTAGACTTTATTAGATACATGAAAATAATGTACTAAGTAATTGTAGTCCTTCAAAAACTATTGAGAAAAGTTCGCGATGGCATGTGTCTATCTCTTAAGGTTCACCCACTGTAACTAAATCAATCGAAAATGTTTATTAACTTTGTAAATTTCACCCGTGCGAAGCTGGGGTGGATTGCTAGTAATATCATACTGCTATGAAATTAAAATACAACTAGCATTTTATAGCTAAACATATTTCTTGAGAATGTTATATACAAGTGATGCACATCACTTAGCTTTGTGAAATCTATCCATTTGGTTTTATAAGGAATGAAATATTCACATTCTATTTTTAAGGGCTTGTTCAGATAAGGTGGAACTAGCGCAAATGAAAGCTGCGCGGCGGCTTAAACCATACAAAAATAATTTTCACACTGAGTGCGGTAGATGTGCGGATTACTGGAAAGAGTGATCGCGTGTACCACATATGAAAGAAAAGAAACGTTAAAGATAGTAGTATTGGTTGCATGTAATATAATTGATCGGCATATGAGGTCAAAGCGGAGACCCGCGCTATTCTATTTTTCGCGGTTTGTCGGACTGCGCGTACAGGTGTAGATGAATATAAAGACGCTTACATAAATAAATAAGCTCTGCGCGATTTCCGCCGTGTCTGACAAGGTTTAACATTGCTCTTCATTTCATTTTGTAACGTCTTACTTCTCTTTATATAGTATGTCCTACACAAAGAAAGTGAGTACAGTTGGTTAATTCTTTTTATTTCGATCTCGTTGTTGTAGGTACATCTTCTCTATTATATCGCGAGAATAAACATTTTTAATTACACAGCTGGCATTTGTAGGCATATTCAATTATGTGTGTAGATTTCCGCATTAATTTATTTATCATAAGTTAATGTGAATTTAGCCCTTAATCCGTTGGAATAGGTTCTATTTAATTTTAAAAAAGTCGAACTAGAAAAGGGTCAATGAAAGAACCTCTAAGCCACTTTCTAGTAACGTAGTATTACGATATGAACTGAGACTGCGACTTTCTTAAAAATTTCGTTTTATGTTGCGACATTTTTTTTGTTTGAATAAATATAGCTTTATTTTTTATATCAAAAGATGGCCTTTTATATATGTACCTACCTGAACGTAAGTGCAGTAAGTATAATACAAAAACAACAGCGAGTCACAGTGACGGGTTTATCACTATGTCATATTACATGACATGGTATATGGTGATCGCGATCAAATCGGACACAATAACCGTGCTCTACCGTCCAGCTAGTTGCGATTACCGAGAGTTGAGGATTTATGAACAGCCACTGTTCTCCTGCCAGCTTATAAACTGACTTCAACTATGTGTCTAAATACAGGATAATCTATTTAAATAAAAGGATAACTGACTGATTGACTGGTATATCAACGCAGATTCCAAACTACTAGGGCTAATACCGTGCAAATTTGCATGCGGATTCCTTTTACACTGTAGGTGAGCACTAAGGAAGGATTTTTGGATATTCAACCCCTAAGTTGGGGACAAAGGGGTTGAAATTTGGTTTGCAAATTTGTCATTTTTGAAGATAGATCTATGATAATTGGTATTTAGGTAAGTAGTATAGAATAAACGGAATAGATCGAACCATGTCATTCTTATGGGTTTTTACTATCGGATTTATCTAGACATGGGTAACTCAGCAAAAAATTTTGCGCCAACTCAATAACTCAATCACAGCTTTCTGCGCCGGCGCATTAAGTTAAATCAAAATTGCGCCATGACGAAGCAAAATAGTTCGCGAGGCAAGCGAGTTGGAGAAATGTATGAGTCAGAAGACCGGCACGGCGCACAGTGGGCTGAAATCGGAGCCTCCCTTTCATAGGATTTTAGAAAAATTAAATATGTTATTTCATAGTTTTAAGTATACAGTTTGTGAAAACAGTCATATCATTGTATAATTTAGCAATTTCTAGCTTTATTTTTAACTTCTACACCATATAATATGGACTTGTAAATTTCAAATGTATGAAAATGGATTTTCTTTTCGTCATAACTTTTTTGTGTTTTGAGTTGTAAAGCTGAAACTTTTACATATCGTTACTGGGGTGGTAATGAACCCTTAGGACCTTTCATCTTGACACTGGGCGTCCCCGTTCAACAGATATTTGTTGATGAAAATTTCATACTTTGATGACATTGTATTGAGGTGAAATCATCAATCTGTAGGTTTATTTTCGACCTGAATGCTACAGGTATCGATTAATAAAGTTAACCCTGATTTACCCTACCGTTTTAAAAAATATAATTCAGAATTCGTTTTAAAATTTCAATATACCTATTTTTCTTTATTAAAAGTTGTAAATTACCTATAAATTTGCACTATAAACTTAAATTAACAACAATTATCATTACCTGCTACTATTCTTGATTGTTTTTGTTCCACATTTGTACCAAAATGTCTTGATTTTTCTAATTAGGGTAATTAGTTTCGTTGATATTGATGTTTATCATAAAAGATTAAACAGTTATTTCTGGGGCTAGATTAGGATTCTAAATGAAATCAATGTAAATAACATAAGATTTTAGCGGTTTATGGCTAAGGTGACTTATCTTAGGTCTGATGCTGGACAGGTATGGGTCAGAAGTTATTAACAAACTATGGATAATATCCTCATTTGTTGCAATTCTACTAATTTTTCTCGAGTGTAATACTCTAAAATTTTTAAAATCTTTATTGCGTGCTTCAGAAGCCTCTTCAGAAAGTTTGCCAATTAGGATAAAGTTATTATGCTCAATTATGTCTGCACCATGCATGAGTAATTAATGCACGCTAGAAGGCATATAATACCACTGAAACCACCAGTTTCAACGGTACAAATGAACACATGAAGATACTGGAATCATCCCCAATCATTTTTTGTTTGTTGTTGCTTTGTCCAGATGCACCATCTAAACCCCATTTACTGATGAGAGTTAAATTGCTACCACTAACCTCTGTTGGAAATGGTAATGTTTTTAAGAGTCTCTTGACTGTAATATTCAGAACAGACTGAAGTTTTAGCTTGACTTCACTATCTGTTATCAACATGTCTTCATTTTCCACGTAGTACTCCTTTTTAGCAGACTGTATTGCATTATATGATGGGAAAATATCACACCCCATGTATTTTTTACTCTGCCTTAGTGTTACGTATTGCCATTTTGATAACTTCAAAGACGTTGATGTACCCAGTGCTGCATCAGCAGAATAAGTTAGCTTTGTAGGGTTTAGGCATGCTCGAAGCATTTTTGCAACTTCAGGGTGTTTAATTAAATAACTTAATAATGGCTTAGTAACTCAGAAAAGTCAGTGGGGTTTTCATTTTCAGCGGCTTTCTTGGCCAGAGCGTACGCTAATGTAGCAAAATCATTTTCGCTAATAAGATTTTCTGTTCTTCTCCTTTTTTGAAGTGGACTAGGTCCGTGAATTCTTTTCTCGGTGACTTTGTTTTGGGTGACAAAAATACACTATCAGGCACAATGTATTCTACTGATGTACTAGGTAGTAATGCTAAGGAAACATTCGTTGATGCATCTTCATCTCTCAACTGATCAATGTATGTTTCAATAAATGCTGGCCACTTGATATCTATGTCTAACCACTCTGCAAACTTTTGTAAAAAATTACTTCCTGTATAATTAGCCGATTTCCATTTTCGTTTAAGATTACTTGAATAAGTTGCACAAAACGATTTAAGTTCGGTCTTTTCTTCTTTAGACAGAGCAAAATTCACAGAAGTTAACAATAATTGAAATAATTTATCTTCATCAAAAGAATTTTGCTTCATGAACACAAAAATGTCGGTATTTGACATCAGTCCTTCCATATTGAACAAATTAAAATTAACGCTGGGTAACTTTAGGGTACGGAGTTTTGATGATTTATGAAATGAAATATAATTACTCATGGTATTTATACCACTTTCATTTAGAATCATAATCGATCTCTAGAACTAATCTATACAACAACAACTACTACAAAAACAACAATAACAATGTACAGCAAAACAAATAAACTAATTGCCCTAATTAGCAAAACCAAAATATTTTGCTAAAAATGTGAAACAAAAACAATGAACAAAAGTAGTAGTTTATGGCTTAATAAATAAGGTACTTAAAATTTATAGGTAATGTACGACTTAGTTAATAAATAAAAATAGATTTATTGAAGTTTCAAAACGAATTTTTGATGGTAGGTAATGAGTAAATTAGGCTTTGGCATGATTTTAAATAACTTTTATTTTATCAATAGCTATACTAGGTACTAAAATTGACAATATGTCTACTGGTAGTGAATTCAGTTTCAAAGAAAGTGGTGCCTAATTATGGATTTTTCATTAATTCATATCTTTTGAACGGGGACGCCTGGGCTCAATGTAAAAGGGCCTAAGGGTTCGTTACCACCTCGGTAATTATACGTATAAGTTTCAGCTTTATAATTGAAAACAAAAAAGTTATGAACAAAGGCAAGTTCATTTTCATACATATAAAATTTACAAGTCAATATTATTTGGTATATAAGGTAAAAATAAAGCTTGAAATTGCTAAATTGGTAATTCATTAATGATAATTGGAGTTCATTTAAGTAGATAGTCCAAATTTATAGGTAATGTACAACTTTTAATAAAGAAAAATAGGTATATTGAAATTTTAAAACGAATTCTAAATCGTATTTTTGAAAACGAAGCGGTAGGGTAAATCCGGGTTAACTTTATTAATCGATACCTGTAGCATTCAGGTCGAAAATAAACCTACAGATTGATGATTTCACCTCAATACAATGTCATCAAAGTATGAAATTTTCATCAACAAATATCTGTTGAACGGGGACGCCCAGTGTCAAGGTGAAAGGTCCTAATGGTTCGTTATCACACCAGTAACGATATGTATAAGTTTCAGCTTTACAACTCAAAACACAATAAAGTTATGACGAAAAGAAAATCCATTTTCATACATTTCAAATTTACAAGTCCATATTATATGGTGTAGAAGGTAAAAATAAAGCTTGAAATTGCTAAATTATACAATGATATGACTGTTTTGACAAAACTGTATACTTCAAACTATGAAATAATATATTTAATATTTCTAAAATCCTATGAAGGGAGTCTTCGATTTCAGCCCACTGTGCGACGCGGCGGCGCGGCTTTACGCTGTGACGTAGCTGGCTCGGTGCACTGAAGTGCGCTGTGCGCCTACAAATTTGTAATAAGTGTGTTAACACATCAGGCAGAGTAAATTGTGTTGGTGCAATTGCGCGCGCGCGGCGTAACGCAGTGTTACCCATGTCTAGATTAATCGCGATCGAGTCTAATAGAGATTACTACTCCGCGATCGCAGTGTTCTAATTTGTGATTGAGTAAGGCTTACCACAAAGCAAGTGATCCCTTTAATTTCGTCGTTCATAATCCATGAAGTGTGAATATGATTTTTTAATCATGTTATTAACATTTAGTATCAAGAGGTTCTTCTAAATTGAAAATTTTGATAATTTTGTACGGATGGTACCTACTACAATTAAAAAGATATTTTTTTATACTTTACTAGCTGATACCTGCGTCATCGTCTGCACCACCACGGCAAGAAAACATCGCTGAACGCGTAGTAATTATAAAAATCGTAGTTGAAACTTGATTAACTTTTTATTGAATGAAGACTTCAGGGTATTATTTCTTTTTTTAGATTATGGCTAATTTAAGATAATAATATAAGATTATTTTTATATAGAATGGCTTACCGTTTGACCACACTTGACTTTAAGTTACGATGTGGTCTTAAGATGGTAACACGCTAAACCTAGTAGAAGACTGGCTCTCAAGTGCAGCTGCCGGAACACACCTATAGGTGTTTGGCGACAGATCAACTTGAGAGGTAGCAGCTAGCTAGGCGGGATTTAGTAAATTCTATTTCGATATTTTCCTTAAACGATAGATTAGGTTCATCGTGAGATTCGAACCCTTGTCGATTAGCGTGGCGCTTCAACTAACTATGGAATAAGTCTGTTTTTATCCAAGTTTATGTTGTTTCCATTAATTCCAGTTAAGTCTCTTTAGAACCAATCATTAATAATTACCCTAAATTCACTAATTTAAGGTAAGTACATTGACTCATATCCACGTTTACGATCATTCTTTGAACCACCATATCTGTCTGTTGTTACATCACATTATCAATTCTAATCACGTTTCAACGCAGTAAGATTGTCATAAAACCGTCTTGCATACATTCATTGAACTGAAATAATATTTGCATATTTTATAATAAACCACGATCCGTTCGTGTATTAAGCTTAATACGTAGTTTTTACATAATTTTAAGACGTTTACTGTGTACATGACAGCTACACGGCTAAACGATGAAGATATATTATTTTATGGCAAACCATAAAATTGAAATTAAAATAAATATAAGAGTTTGTTATTTTGTTTGAACGCACTAATCTCTGAAACTACTGCTTAGATTGGAATATTTCTTTTTGAATTTAATTCACGCTACGATCGTAAAGAGCGGAGCAGTATCCATAAACGTAAAACAATAACAAGCAATATGGTAAGCTGTAGGCAAATATGGGAAATGCGAACAACGATAGGCTACTAACACGGGTGTGTTGGCTGCTGGCCCGGATGTGCAGTTGAGAGTTGATCGAAGAATTTAATCAGATGAAGCCATGGAGTACAGCTATTATTATCATCTATACAATTAATAAAATTGAAGTGTCTGTTTGTAATGTCAAAATAACAGCTTTTTCCTAAATGCATATGAAAGTACATATATACGATAACTATAACAAAAAAAAAAACAATTTTTAAAATTTTTGTCACTCCTAGATAGCTGATTTTGTAGGGAGTAACTTAGGCTACTTTTATTTTAGAAAAAGAATTAGGGTTTTAAAATCCTTGTCATGGTGAATCAATTCGGGCGTTTAAATGGCTTACGCTGAGTAAACCATAAGAGATATAGTAAATTAATGTACTAAATAATTGTAGGCAATAAAAAGGCCTACAAAAAAAGTCTGGGTGAATATACGTCTATCTTCTAAGGAACTCCCACAATAAGCATTTTTCTCTTTAAAATAGATGAGAGCGACGCGGGGGAGGAAGATTCGCGCGGGCATTCTGTAATCCACGTGAGCGAAGTCACGGGCACTGCTAGTAATATAATAAATATGTAAGTTGGTTGGCTATTTTGGCGAAGACATTAATTTAGAACGATGTGTCTATGTTTCTATAATAATGAGGAATATAGGCTTTAAAATGATGTTTGAATCATTAATTTTAACGAAGATTTATATGGCATTGGCAAGAAAGATCACCTCTGAGAATTAAAAAGTAAAATTGAAATATTTAAATAAGCACATCAAAAAAAAGTAACCTGCTTTCATTTGCGACATAATATTGAAAGTGTCACGAACTCACGATTCGTATGTGGTCGATAATTGTTAACAGTTGCGTTATCTGTGTGGTTATGGCGCTGTTTCCTATTAACGGTACAAGATGGCTCGAGCTAGTTTCCTAATGTTACAGAAAACTCGTGTTTCAACTTGGGAGCATTATCCGGTTCAATGCAGTTTATTTATTGCTGCTTTGCTTTTCTTACTTTGGGTTCCTGGAAAACAAAAAGATCGATTCTACAATCTTAAGCTAAGTGAGAATTCACAGTTAATATGTGGCCTACTGTTGGTTGGAAAATTATCAATTTTTGAAGGGATTATTTGGAAGGTCGCATTGTGAAACCGGAATAATATTAGAAAAAATAATTTTGGCTTGCGTGACGAAAAATTGCATCTCAAAATTTTTTATACATTGATTATATGACTATAAATTATATAAGTATTGAAAAACTAGAAAGAAATTTTTAATCGAAATTGCCATTGTTATATTATTATTGGATACATTAATAATGTGACGTAAGTAAACCTAAATTAGTCGTATCCAAAGTAAAATATCAAGTGAACAAAACATGTCAAACACTTGGACAACAATTAGGTTTTCTAAAATCAATGGCACCTTCATTGCATAGCAATAGCATGTACTTTAAATGTCTTTAAAGCAAAATTATCAGTAATATAGCAATAATTGAGATATTCCCATATGTTTAGTACATACTTTAAAAAAAATTGTATAATATCAGACTATTACTGTGCAATAATACATATTATAATGTATCGACCGGTAACACTCTGTGATATAGACTTTTAATGTTTCTCAATCCGGGATTAGACAACTTTTGAATTGTTTTAATCACTTTATACCTATATACCATGTTGAAAATAATACCCGTGAATTTTTATTTATTCATTATTTACACATTTTTTAATTCACATCATGTGATCGTGATGTGATTATACAATAAATTAAATTAAGGTTAAGGAAACATGAAAATTCTTCAGCACCTATAAAATTATAATGTCACAAGTCTACACTTAGATTAATTGGAGATTAGAATAATTTTTGAGTCACTTGTAACAAGATATCAATAGCATTCAAATGTGTATATAAATATTGTACGATGACGTCGCGTTTTCTGATTAGCGTAACCAATCACGTGATTCACAGACAAAAAGAACTCAATTTTCCCAAAGGGACAATAAATAAATAAACAATTATTTTTTGCAGATTTGTAATTTTTAGGCTTTTTATTAATTTATGTATGTTCCCTGTGTTTATATAACCTTGAACATGAAATACCTACTATAATTTTGGAGAGAGCGCTCTAGCCTTACATAATCACTTACTTTCACACACGCACAAATTTCTAGTTGCCGTCAAACCCGAGTATGAAATAAAATGAAACAAATTTGTAAATCTTAGATGTGATAAGAGTTCTTCTGTATACAGAAATTGTATCGCTTAAATGTACCTACATATTGTATTCCGTTCGTTCAGGACACGTGATCTCTATTAACTTGGTGATTATGAACGCTTGCCCGCGCCGCGCGCCGTGTTGAGCCGGTGCAATATTAATTACCTACTGATGTACCTGCCTCCTATATTTCAATATTATACTTTTTTATTAATTAACATAACATTAGGTGCGTGTAGTTTCAATTCTAATCTAATATAAATATTGTATATACATATTGAGTCACGCGCTGTGGATGGGATTTATAGGTATACTTCTCGTGTACTAAATGTTATCAAAATCGTTAGAGAACTTTTTTTTAAGATTTATTTGCTATAAGAAATTAAATTATAAATCTTGATATAATTATGATATGCTTTATACATTTGAAATATATTTTTAATAAAACTAATCCAAACAAGAATTTAATAATTACATTACCATTCCAGTTTATCAAAACTATGCACAGATGGCGTGCCGAAACAACTTCCTCTACAATATAATTCAAACCGGATACACAGGTTAATAACGGAAGTCATTTTATAATTAATAAGTTTTCTATGAAGCAACAGTTACAATTTAGAGTTTGCATGATAATAAATAGAGAACCAATATTCAGACTCATGGCTACAACCTAATAAAGGTTTATTCACTATAAAGGTGGTTTATTGTCTATGACCTATTATAATAATGCACATATTGTTTTGGTTGATTAAAAAAATTGGTTCAAAAAAGGTATGTACTCCGCAATTTGGTAAGAAATTTATCGTAAGCATAACGTGGAAATCAACTCCGATCTGCAATTTTAGATGTTTTTTTTAATAGTAGCAAAGTATCGGTGTATCTGTGTGTCTGTCTGTCTGTCTGTCTGTGGCATCGTAGCTCACAAACGGCTGAACCAATTTTGATCTAGTTTTTTTTTGTTTGAAAGGTGACTTAATCGAGTGTTCTTTGCTATAATTCGAGAAAATCTGTTTTTTCTAGTTGAAAATATATGTAAGCATCTTCAACATGTTAATTCAGTCGAGATTTGGTATTCTGTTACCTCAATGAAAACCTTAAACTGATGCTGCAGCGTCATCTGGAATCTGTAGGATACCTAACTCCTCACCAACTTAAAGCAGAGATTATCGTGTTTGGGCTCATTGGAATGGTCTCAATAAAAAGGTTACTTGTGTCGGGGGATTAAAAATTTTCAATTTCCCTTGTAGTCCATGTTTATATGAATCCGCCTGTTGAATGTATGTTTAAAAATTAACGTAAATTATTGAGTAATATTGGTCTAAAGAGAAAAAGCCTAAAACAATACAAATCTGGCAAAAGTAATTGTTTATTTATTTAATTTTACCTTTGGAAAATTAATATTTTTTGGTTATAAGTCCCGTGATTTGAAACGCCGAAAACATGACGTCACCATTGAGGAAATATAACGTTAGACTCTTGCGTAAGTTGTCAAACTTGTCACTGTTATCATACAAAATGACATAAAAAAAAATAATGATGACGTCACCGGACCATAATACATCGTTTTTGTAATATAATAACTTTTATTTAGATTATAGAATAATTTTAAATCACTTTTTATGGAGCATTAATGAATATTTTTTTTATTCATAATGCATTATTTTCAACATATGAAGTGTTTAAAACCATTTTCCAAAAGTTGTCAACTCCCGGATTCTGCCAACTTCACGTGAATAGTATATTTTCCTTATTATTCTTGTAATCTTCCAATATAACCCTAAAAAGATGGCGATTCCGTTGTTAAAACTGTTTAGGGAGTTTTTGTGACAGCTTGAAATGCATGTTCCTAGTTATTATTTATTATCCATTTCACTATTTCACAATAATCAAATTACATCACGTCAAATGTTGCCTAAGAAGAATTACAGAATGTAGGGCCAAATAAGTTTATGAATTAAAAATATAGTCTTGATCCATCTGGAAGAAAAGAACGTAGTTTTTTATTAATGGAAGAATTATTAGAATTGGATCAGCAGTTTCAGAGATTACCCGTTACAGGCAAACTCAGAAACAAAATTTAACTTTTTATAATAGTAGTATGGTTAATAAAAAACTACCTCATGATAGATCAAGATCCTGCCAAAAACTTATATGAATTTATTTAGACTTCCAGTTGGAGCGTGACGTTTAATTGATACTCTATTTTCAAATAAATTCTATATATAAAAACGAAATAAAAACCAGTCGACAATATTACACCAAAAAGTTTTTCGACCTTTTTATGTTCCGCAAAATTTACCGGTGTGTTTTTTGTGTTATTGTTCCTCGAAAATGATGAGGTTATTGAGAAAAGCTTAATAATTAAGCTTCCATTTATAGACACTTAAATCTCATCGAGTATCTTGGAATTTTGCCTACGCAGATTATTTGCTAAATTAGATTTAAGCAAAAAATGTAACACTTCGCTGCAGATGAAATATTAAAGTGGAATTATAAATTGATTGACGAGCAAAAACAGTGGGTTTTAAATTTTAACAAAGTACCGTTCTTATAGCGAGGGGATTAACATATTATGAGGAAAAGGCGGATGTCTTTTTTACATTCTATATTTATAGAATATTAGACGACCCCGCGGACGTTGTTCTTTCTGCCCTTTGATCACAGCGCCACCTGTCGCTCTGAGGGATAACAATTAACATAAAAACCTTCTGCATGAACACATAGATCTACTAACTTTCATGGTGATCAGTTAAAAGGTGTTGGAGTTTATCAATGTCCTAATATAAATATCATTTTCACATTAACATTGTATCGAAATAAAATATTCTTTATGAGTATTTGATATCTATATTAATATAATAAAGCGGAAAAGTTTTTTTGTTTGTTTAAACATGCTAATTTCTGGAACTACCAGTCGGATACGAAAAATTATAAAATAGCTAGACTCTCGAGGAATGGTATGGGCTATTTAAGATTAGGTTACAACTCGCAGATAGCCTTAAGTATTGATTTTTTTACGTAAGTCGGATGTCGAGGCCCTACCGAAATGTTTTAACCGCGTGCGCTGGCGTAATCGTTAATGATACGGAAATACGATGTTGTACAATAATATTGGTCCTTAGTATGTCTAAACAAAAGTCAGGGATAGCATATGCCTATCTCTTACACATAAGCCACAATAAAGTATTTTGTGCCAAAGATTTGTTTAAAATTAAAAAGTTATTTATAAGCATTATTTTTAGACATGACATATTAATCCTTATAAACAAAAGTTACTTCATCATAAAGAAAACTTTATGAAGTTAAATTTTGCTCTTTAGAGTATGCTATTTGGACACATAGTTTAGGAGATAATGAAAAATTAAAATAATTTGTACTTGCGGGAAGAACAATTATGATAGACTACACGGGTGCGTTGACGGCGCGGTGTTTGTCGGATAAAATTAACACGGGTGAAACCGTGGGGCACAGCTAGTAATGGAATAATCAGAGATATCTTTAATTCATTAATATTCAGAATTCACATGCAATGACTATTATTTATGTTCACAAATGTGTCTGTCTCAGTTCTAAGAAACCGGGTTATCATAAATTATCATCATTTAATCGGTTCTTCATTTATAGTGTTTTTTTTACTATGGGTTTATCCACCAATCATGAGATAAGACACATTTCTAATTTTCTGCTTTATATAATTTTATACTACATATTAGTATTCTGTGGTATTAGCAGGGCGTCGCGACACAATGATTACTTTCGTCTAGTAATTTTATTTGTACTCATATTAATGATACTTCTTATTTTCCATCAATTAAGGAATGACGTTTTTTTCAATAGCTTGGCACATTGTCGGTACTGTCCCTCTCTGATGGTAAGCACAGCACAATCCAAACACAACGGCGACCGCTGAGAAATCTAAATCCATCGGTGGCACGCGCCGGTGTATTTGCTTATTGTGAGTGATCCTTAGAAGATAGACATATTTATACTCTCGCTGACTTTTTTGTAGGTTCTTTTAATATCTTACAATTATGTAATACATTAATTTGATATATCTCTTATGGTTTACTCAGCGTAAGTTTTTTTTTTGTGCGAAACCCTAATTATTTTTAACCAAAGTTACTCCTTATAACATCAGCTATATCCAGTGAAGGTCCCGTCAAAATCTGTCTAACCGTTTCGGAGATTACCCGGAACAAACAAACAGTAATTTTTTTTAAATATTTTTGTTTTGTTTAAATTAAACATTTTTAAATATTGTTACCTTATTTATATACTTTCATATGCATTTAATAAAAAACTGTTGACATTAGAAACAGACCCTTAAATTTGATTAATTGTATAGGTATGACTTTCGGGAAATAAAGAATAAAAATACGTGTACAGACAGAACTACAGATTTATTTGAGCTGAGTAATTATGATTTACGAATGTGTAGCGTGTATAACTAATCGTAAACACATGGTATCGAGAGATAAATCCCCTAATTACGTATTTCGCAAGAGCAAAACATAACTTACTAAATATCAGTTAAAAAATGGTAAATTCGGATAATGTGTGGTAGGTACATTATAGATGTTAGGTAGATTATATTAGGAATTGGCCACTTCGAAGGTGATATTTAGCCATTTCTGCTATAAGTTTGCTCTTACGAAACACGTAATTATGAGGAAGAAGTTTCAACACTGCATGAGTTCGTTGGTGATGAATGCTGTCGCTCCCGGGATATTTAATTCACTATACTTAAGTTTTTCTTTCATTATTAAATGGCTTCTTGATAATGTTTAATTATAAATTGCTGGTACAATGCCGTCGTAGTTTAACTTTGAATTTAATAAAGATCATTTGTACATTGATGAGAAACTGTTTACTTGTTTTCTTGGTGTTTGTTTTTGTTTGATAATAAATGCGTCAATAAACTTAAGTTTTTTACTGTCATTAATAATTATTTTGACGAATCGAATCACTAATATTGTTTATAGTGGAATGAAAACCCGTATGTCTCCAGTGTCATGATATTATCCAATTTTTTTTTGCGCGTTTAGTGGTTTGAGTAAAATCGTGCGTATCATGTGACAGAAGTGCGACATTATGAAGATAGTCGTCGGTGGTAATAATGTGAATTAATTTAATAGACTTTTTTAATTGCGTAAAAAAAAAATTAACGTAGTATAATTAATTAAACATTGTTTTTTAATTGTTTAAAAATAATACACACTTATATTATTTTATTTTTATTATTTTAATTGTCGGCTAACTACTTCTTGTTGTTGGCATGTTAGATAAAACTTTTGGAGTTATATTTGTTTTATTATGCCAAACAAGTAAGTTTAACTTCTTACATCCGTACATGAGTAAACACAATTTTTTCTTCTTTTTTTACATTGCGCTATAATAGCCTAGCGTTTAAGCCCTATCTGGTCGAAGGTGTTAATTGTTAACTGTTAACACGCTTATCTGAGAATAAAAAGTGAATGTAAACATATTCTTTAACTAAATATGCATAATAGTAACAACATCTGAATAAACTTAGATAGACTTCGGTCCACAATGTTCTATCTAAGACAACCAACAAATATATAGATCGTAAAATAGTTGTGTACACAGCAGAAAAATCCGATGAAAAGTTAAAGGTAAAATCTTACATAATCTTGTTACCTGCGCTTACATATGCGTTTGTTTTTTAACGATAGGTGACTTGTCTAATAACTGTAGTTTTTATAAAAACACTAGGTATCGGTTGTGCTTTTTTATTCAAGAACATCTGTACAATAATTAGCTTTGTTCTACGATTTATATAAGAGCCAATGTCTTTTTTTGCTGAGGTCTAACTTGTATACCGTTTGTAGCACACGTTTTAACTTATTTAATCCAATACTATTAAGTTAGCAACAGCTTTAGTGATTTGGATGAAATTTTGTATTAAAATAATGTTTTGTTCCTCAAATTTATCCGGATAGGTGATTTTTCCTTTGCAAAACAACTAACTAAGCCCAATCACCAAAATATGGTGAATGAAGTACGAGGTTGTAATAAAAATAATATTAATTTATTTTTCACTAGCTGTGCCCGTGGCTTCGCTCACGTGGACTGCAGAATGCCCGCGCGAATCTTATTCCCTCGCTCCCGGCTATTTTAAGGACAAAAATGCTTATTGTGGGTGTTCCTTAGAAGATAGATGTATACTTTCCCGGACTTTTTTGTAGGTCTTTTTAATGCCTATAATTATGTAGTACATTAAATTGCTATATTTCTTATGATTTACTCAGCATAAGCCATTTAAGCGCCCGAATTGATTCACCGTGACCAGTTTATTTTTATTTGTGCGGAACCCTAATTCTTTTTCTAAAATAAAAATGGGCTTTTTGTTGTAGGTATCGTATATACTTTCATATGCATTTAGTAATAAACTGTTATTTTGACATTACAAATAGACACTTCAATTTTATTAATTCGCTGGTTTGCGAGATTAGCGAAGCTATTAAGGATTAACGATTTTCGAGAATAGTGATTATAAATTTCTTTATAAATGTTTTAGTGCACACTGAAAAATGTATGTATATTATTTATATAGGGTTTGACTTTATTGATTAAGAAAGGAAAATATATCGTAGTATCAAAACACATACAAAATATTTTAGAACTTTTATTAAATTGATAAAAAAAATTGTCATTAAAAGAGAGTTTCGGACATCGGTCATTATTATCATTATATCTAAACAAAGAGCAAAACGTACTATTTACAATTGGTTATTAACACTTTCATACAGTAATACAGAAAATGTATTATCTATTGTTTCATAATGATCTATGCTCATTCAAAATTGTTGTGCATAAAAGGATGATAATATAGGTAAAATTAGAGAACGAGGGTCTGGGGATCTGTATTTCAGGTCTTTGTATCTTTTTCAGACTCCGGATCTCACATTAAATGTAACTATCATCATTACCTACTTACTCTTGTATAAAATTTATGTTCGTATTTTTTGTGTATAAACAATATTGTATATATATATATATATATATATATATATATATATATATATATATAATGTCTCTTAAAAATACATATTAAAAACATACATTGTTTAAAATTTTGTACCAAAAAAAGTAAAAAAAAAAATTATAATATGACATACAATATTAAGTATGTATTAACTATAAGCCCTGTTCTTCAAAATAAATCAAATCAAAATAAACTTAAACTCTTCAAAATAATGAAAAAAAATTGACTAAAATAGGAACGCCATCTAGTAAGCAAAAAAATATGTTTATTTACAACCCTTCATAAAATTGCTGATAGTAGTTTGGAATAATATTTTTGTTTAATAAATCTAATAAAATTAAATAATTTAATATTTTTGTTTAATTTTAAGAGAGCATTAGCCTCTCTTCTATTTTCCGAGATTCCGTTCCTTTTTTTTTAAGCACATTGTAACCTGTAATTCTCATCCAGACGTTTTGATGTGCAACTTGCAACTTTCACACATTTAAATTATTTTTCACCATACGAGATTTTATAAAAAAGTACCCTTTATGGTCAGTGTCTACTTTTAAAATCTTTTTATCAGTCATTTTCACACTCATTGCCCAATACTTTTGTTAAAATATTTACCCACATTAGTAGTCCCAATTTTTAACGAACGGTAGTGCGAGTTCGGAGTTACGTCTCTGTTTACGTTAAAATATCAAGAATTTAGGATCGTTTGGCATAAGTACTTAGTTCAATTTAGTTAAATATTCTCGCAAACCAGCGAATTGTATAGATTAAGTTTAGTTTACATCCACTACGGTTGGTTCTATTTTGTCTGTAATTTGTTGGTATATTTATTCCATGGTGTCTTCCCCATCATATAATTACATGTTTCTTGAATCTTACATTACACATTATAATAAAGGAAATATAAGCGTGTGTGACCTCTGTGCATACGTTCGCGCCTATGTGTGTAATAAATATGCTTGCAAGTGTCACGTATGAATGTTGTGTGTATGTGATAGTGTTATTAATAGTTGTGTAATGGCATAGTTACTACCTACTTCACTGCTTCTAATAGATTCTCTATTCCAGAATAAACGTATTTATAACGCAAAGTATCGAGTCTTGAGAAAAAAATAATGAGCCGAGAAATCAGAAACACTAAGTTACTTTATTGAGATTTCTTATGGATCCCTAATTTAAAAAGATAATAATTATAGCCTATGTCACTCAGTGATAATAGAGCATTCTACTGGTTAAAGAAATTTTAAAATCGGTCCAGTAGTTTTTGATTTTATCCATTACAATCAAAAATGCAAATCTTTTCTCTTTATAATATTAGTGTAGACTGTAGAGTAATTTTGTTTATTTTTTTTATTCTATTATATTTTATTTTATATATTTAGCATGCCAACAGAACAATTACAAAAAGGTAAAATTACATGTTATCATTTCCACATAAAAAAAAAAACAATGCAATTGCTCAGATAATAGGCCTGCCTCACATTTAAACACATTGAAATAACGGTAACTACTGCATTTTACAATCATTACATATTCAATTATATTTTAATTATTAAACAAGGAGTGCTTATATCAATTATTTTTAATAAATAATATTATTTAGCTATTACGTATAGTGTCCTATCCCATATATTATCCTTATGTCTTGTGGCATAACAATAGATATCTTTATTTATTCATGAAGCTATTGATACTATTTCGTGTTTTTTGTTCTCTTACCATCTGCCTAAAGACAACATGACTGCTATGACTAATAGTACAGTAAGAAAAGATGTGTACAAATATTTGTAATTTACGGTAGCTTTTCACTCGAAATTATAGCGGAACGTTTTTTTTTTTCGAGTTGAAGAAGCTGAAGGAAAAACAAAAATATTCTATACACGGTGATTTTACCATTAAGTTTATTTAAAAATTTCTGATAGTCTACCAAGGTGACAATGTCCTAATCCTAAATAATCCTATCCTACCTAAGAGAAAACAAAAATTAGTTATTGCCGTAAATTACCGTTGTATTACTTTTACAACATAGTATTCTAAAATAATAGTAAGAAAAACATTTTTAAGAACAAGCTTTTATTTAAAGCTTTTAAAAGAAAAAATAAACTTTAAATGAAATCAAGCCCATCAATTTATTACATTAAACAATTTATATGTTATAAAAGATTGTCGCGAGATTTACTTGTGACAATCAATTTTCATTTATTTATGTATTTAAAATTGAAATATGTTTAAAAAATCCTGAAATTCGCATCCGCGGAAGTCAAACAACTTTTATAACTTTTTGAATCGTTATATCTCAGAAACGGTGGCTCGTAAGAAAAAAGTATTGATACATTTTTTATAGATAATTTTATGATCTACAATTTTTGTCTGTGGTACTTTTATGATAAAACTTACCGTTTTGCTGAAAATCGCGAAAAACTCATTTTTTTTACCTTTGACCTTGAATTAAATTTTTTCCTTACAGGGGAATGATGGGGAACTTCTAGACATTGTTTATAATTATATTTTGAACAATTTCACTGAAATTCAGCTTGTTGGGACTTTATGTAACTTCACTCTCATTTTTTGGTCTAAATTGACCGGACTATTAGGTTACTATGATGTAAAAATAACAGCTGTTGTCTTTATAAGTACTTTTAATGACAGAAATGAACAATATTAGAATATACTGAAGAAACTAAGATATATAAGAAACTAAACTTTTTTCTTACAAAATGAAATTTCTAAAGAAAATGTATGTATTGTGAAAGAATAGAACAATTTAATACAAAGTATGGGCTCCTCTGCTATTCAGAACTTGTCGGCAACGATTATTCATTGAATTAATGAGACTGTTTATGTCATCTTGCGGTATTCGCTCCCAATGGAATTGTAGCAAATCCTTCAGCTGTTGGGTTGTTGTCGCTCCGTCCAAGTCCTTCAAAACACGTCTCTGGAGCATGTCCCATGCGTGCTCGATGGTGTTGAGATCTGGCGATTGTGCAGGCCAGGGCAATACCCGGATGTTCTCCGTTTCAAAGTATTCACTGGTTCGCCGAGCTGTATGTGAACGCGCATTGTCATGCATTAACCTAAAAACGGAGCCAAAGGTTTGTGCAAATGGGTAGACATAAGGTCTGAGAATATCCTCAATGTAATTTTCAGCATTCATGTTTCCATTTACAAAAACGAGCTCAGTTCGCCTGTTCTTCATAATACCCGCCCATAACGTAACTGTTGAGCCGCTGTATGGATGAACTTTCTGAACGCACCTGAGCCTTTCAGTATTTCCGGGTCAACGATACACTCGCACCCTTCTTGTATCTGGCTTAAACCCGAATCGCGACTCATCGGAAAACATAATTTTATCCCATTGTTCCTGGGTCCATGTTATGCGTTCTCTACACCATTCATATCGACGAGCGCGATTCCCGTGACGTATCGGTGGGCACCTGATTAGGCGTCGAGCTCGTAGGCCGTACTCATGCAGTCGATTTCGCATAGTTTGAGGACTTACATCAACACCACTTGAAATTTGTAGCCTCAAACTTATCTCTCGAGCGGTTAACATCGGCTGGCGTCTTGCAGTCAGTTGTATGTACCGGTCTTGCCGAGTGGTTGTACTCCTTTTACGGCCTGGATGCTGTTCAGCGGGTTCTCCTGTATTATTGTAGTGCTGCCAAAGACGACAAATAACATCTCTATGAATGCCAAAATGTCGAGATACCTGAGATTGATTACTTCCCGCTTGCAACATCCCTACAGCTCTTTGCATTTCATCTGCCATCAAATGACGTCGCTTCATGACGTATAGAATATCTAACAATTCAATTTTGTTGCTATCTTTATTTAAATGGTTGGTAAAATTATAAAATCAAGACTTAACGTAGCAATTAAAACGCACTTAAATTCAAACAAATTCGCAGTCATTTGAATTTTATGAAAAAACAAAACATAATCAAATTTTTTTTACAACCAGCCAGTATGTCATCAATAAAAAAAAAGTTTACTTACCTACGCACTTTGTTTGAGTAAATATTTAGAAATTAATTAATATAAATGGAAAAATTTGTAATATCACGCATGTTGCTTAGACTTTTTTGATGTGTGTATTTTCTTGCGATAAAAATGCAGTAATATCGTCGATGTTTAATAAAGAAAGTATTTAATCAATTAAAACCACATTCTTTTATTAAGAAAGAAAACAAACTCAATCTACTCAAGTAAAATCGTAGATTACACATCAAGTGAAAAAAGATCGAATTTAATTCGAGGGACTGAGATGGATCCTGAGAGCAGCGAAGGATTTTAGGCGAGATTCTAGAGTAGAATCCTCAGCGGAGCGAGACCGCGAGGGATACAAGGACTGTGATTAAATAAATTTTTTCACGAGTTATGTACTCTACTTTTTACCATTGACTTCGAGAAAACTTCTTAGGCGGTAATACTTTTGGCTTGTCACGCTTAGAGATCAGTCAGTGTAAATGTGGTAATGAAACGAATTATAAAGAAAGAAAGACAGAGAGAGAGAGAGAGAGAGAAAGAAAGAAATTCATTCAGACAGAAAATACAACTATTGCCTTGAAAATACGGGCACACAGTTTTTACAAAGAAAATTAAATTACATTGAACACTATAAATTAAAGGAAACAAAAGTTAATATAAAGATGATAGAGATCGGTACCACCATACACATCACTGATTTTTATTTCAAGAAGTTTCACTTTTATCACTTATATGTGCAATTTTTTTATACATAATTTATATAATTCGTGCTTGTTCTGTAAAAGAGAGTTTTCACTGATATCGATTAATAAAATGTCCATTATCGAGTGACAATGGTAAAAATAATATTTCTTAATCTATGTTGGATGTTGGCATTTATTTCTTATTCTTTTATATATTCATAATTATAAAAATTTTGTTTGCGTCTGTTTGTGATTCTATAACATCGGAACGACTTGACCGATTGAGCTCATATTCCACAACAGGATTTTCGTAGCTTGTTAGTTTGTTTACAAGTTCGCACTGCCGTGTTTTCTTTTTTGAGTCACATGCATTGATATTTGAATCTTATGGGTCGAATAACGCTAAACGGAATCTTTCAACAATGGGCAAACTGAATCTTGTAAATATTGGAATTGGAAAAATATTACTAGAAAATGAGAAGTAGCTAAACGCTTTCTAAATATAACATATAAAAATAAATATTTCTCAAAATCATCTACATTTTACTACTTACTTAACCATTCTAACTATTTTATTTTTAACGCTGATATGGGAATAAGTTTCAAAAATCCTTTCTTATAAAATATTATGTAAAGAACTTTAGAGCAAATTTCATGCTTCTAGACGTGCGTTGCCTGTCAATTCAGTGTTTTATTTTATTTTTAACGTGCCTTTTAAATCATTTAAAATACATCTATTAAAAAAAGTCTGTACTTATTTATGTACGCACGTTTTTAAAATATAATAGTATCAATAATTTTAAAAGCTACAAGCTCAAATAAAAGAGGGGCGAATTTAAATTAAATAAATTTCTTCCTCGTTACAAGCTTTTAAAATTATTGATTAAGTACAAGCTTGTTTTTAAAATGTGTTTCTATTACTTTTTTTTTTTAATTCTAAGATAAATCTTAAGAGTACAAGTTCTGCCAGATTTGGCTTAATCGCTGGGCTATAAGCGCAATGTAAAAAAAAAGTGTGTACTCATAAAATAAAAATTGTATCCCGCGTACTAACAACATGATGAAATTAGCCATCAATGATAATAATGTAAACTAATATTATTGACTTTTTAATTGTTTAAAATTTAATTTAACGTTGTATAAGTTTACATTATTGTAATTTGATTATAAGTCAGGAAAATGAATTAACAATATTATCACTGATGACTCCGACTTCATCGTGCCGTATTTCCGTTACAAGATGCGCGCGCAGTTCTCAAAATTTCAATAAATTGTAACGCTATGCATCACTTTTAATTTATTATGTGTATTATTAATTGTTTATCTATTTACCCCTGTGACTATTTAGTTTTACATAATAATATGTACTTAGATGTTTCTATTTTTATAAAAAAGTTACATGTGTTGAAAAAGATGTTTCGCTGATTTCGAATTTGTCTCGAAGATATTTCTAGAATTGCTAATTTTGTTCTTCGTAAAAACGTTTAGAATAAATAATAGGTTTTGAATAGATGTCAGTCAAAGCTGACAGTTACGGTTATTGTTTATCGAATGGGAAATCCTTAGTGATAAGCAAATGCAGTTATTTTTCAAGGTTGCCGCTGAGTTATAATATCATTGCTTTATCATGTATACACTGATTTAAGAAAAAGGCAGGCCTACACTAAACATTTTTCTATTCAATGTAATGTTATAAATGCTAAAGAATTCAGTCTGTTTGTTACGTTTCTACGCCTAAACTGGTGAACCAATTTCGATCAATTTTGGTATAGAAATAGATTGTATCTTGTCTATGTCTTATAGGGGGAAACAGGTGACGAAAATTTGTAAGGAGGACCCTTCATTAGTAAGAAATATATAGATAGTTATATTTTTCCTGAATTATATAAACCCTGTTAATAATACGAAACATTGGAAAGATACAGTCGTGTATAAATATCACCTTTTTCACTATTTGAGGTGAATCATAAGTTGGATTATGTAAAATTGATACAGTGCAAATAGCACAGTGTTTAATCAAAACAAATGACGGTTTTGGCTTCAAGATAAATAAAACACAGTTTATACAGGTGTTATTAAAGCGTCTTAAGGTCGTATTTTATTTTAACAAAACCAAATCAAGAACCTTGAATACAGAAATGAAGATTGCATACGTGTTTATAGAAAAACTATACTTTTTCGTAATGTGCAATATTTGTTGATGACGCAATTCGATTTTATTACATTATCACACGTAGTTCCATATTATTATATACCTAAAGCTTATAATTCTGTAGAGGTAACAACTGAAAGAGTTAGGGATATTTCTTACTTAAAATGAAAAACTAGGAACTGAAAAAGTGGCATGCAAAAATGTAAAAAGCAAAAGAGAAAGGGCATGGATTATCTGTCGCTGTAACCACTTTTTTCTTGTCAGGAGTGCCTCAATTGGCAGAATAGTTGAGATTGAGTGGGTTTTAACATACCTACCAACAAAAACATAAATGTGAAAAAGAGGCCAAGTTCATTAGAAACGACAGTAGTCGTTTTCACCGATAAAAGATCTAAGATCTAACAACGTGTGCTAAGTTTCATTGTAGTTCTATTAAAGAATTCTGTAACTTTTTTTTATATGAGATTTAATGACTTGGCAAGAGGTTTATTAAATGTACAAAATCTCAAGTATGTAGGCTTAATAGTATTTGACTTATAGGTGGGCTCGAAATGGTTCGTGTTAATATATATGCACTGACCGGTGTCGGCAGTTGTAGGGCCAATTTAATAGTTCACAATTTTTATTTTTATTCTTAAATTTTTAGAGGCTTATATGGAATTCGCATATGTCAGCCTCATCGTAATATAACCGTAGTATATTTTCATCATAATAATAGTGCACATTTGACACTTCATCAAAGTTCAAAAACGTAACCTTGTAATGGAGGGTACACAATATTTTTTTTTTTTTTCAAAGTTAGATCTGTACAGTTGCTTATCTTTTTTCAGTTAAAAATACAATATCTATTGTAACAGAGGTTAAATTCGACCATAAGTCATTTCAAATTTAAAGAGTGACAGATGTCATATGTGATCTATTAAATTTATCGTACTAAAGGCTGACACACTGCCGTGTGTGTAAGATTATTGTACATCTGACATTAAACTGTGTTTTGTGCGTGCGTACAACCTACAACGGGTACTTTTTATGAGAACTGAATAAAATGATACTACTAATTTTAAATATCGCTATCTCACATCCGGTTACACGATCTGTCTACTAGTTATTTATCCGTCTATGTTAAATTCTCTTGCAAGTGTCCACGCGTCAATCAAGTGTATTTAATTTCACACACATTAGAGACTTTATTATGATGTCATGACAAGATTATTATTGCCATGTTAATAAAAAATCACTGACCTTTGTTCAATTAACAAAGTAACAATATTATTTCGTGGAATATCTTTTTTTTAGAGTTATCAGTAACTCTTTTTTGTGGATTGGTTGTATCATGTATACTATAAAGTATAAAGTTTAATTACTAGTGGTGCCCTATGGTTTCACCTGTGTTAAATTTATTGGACCAACTCTCCACAGAGCTGCGCCGCGCCCGCCGCGTCGCCCGCTGCCGCCACCGCAGCTAGGCTCTCGTAGGCTAAATCCTATAGATAAATGTACATATTTGTTTCTTTTTGGTGTCGCTTTTTCGCTTCATAGCGTTTCAAATTACAACGGTATCAAGAGTTTTCATTTAAATAATAATAACTTGACCATTTTCCTCGATTAGGTGATTATGCCCGTTCCATTTATAATTGCTCACTTGGTACACTGGCAGGTGAGGGTGCTGAGATACTTGCGAGCAATATTTGCCAATGTGTCATGTTTACGTTTGTTTCTCCTTCAGTTCAGAAGGTTTTTCTCAAGAGAGACTTGTTTTTCTTTCAAATATGCCTTCAATTCAGCTTTGATTTCAAATAGCAGCGTGTTTTCAGGTCTAGATTTCACATCGCTTAAGGAATTCAGGACCACTCGCATTAAATGATGCGATTGCGAGTGTCGAAACGAATGTTGAAATTGATGCGAATAATTCGCATTATGCGAATGCGAAATGGCGAACATTCGTAATATGCCTAGTGATATACGTTGTACGTGTAATACGTTTTTTAAAATTACTTTGTTGATTATGGTCTATAACGAGCAGAACGATTTAATTAAGATAAAGTAAGGTATTTTTTTATCACAAATCGGTATTATAAATGCTTACCTACGTTCGTGTTCCAAAGAAAAATAAATATTGTGTAAAAAATTTGAATATTAGTTTTATTTCTTCAGTCAATAGTTACCACAATAAATAAAAGTCAATAAATAACTAACCAACCAATTAACCAAAGTGACCAAAATAATTTGTTTGTGAGTTTACTGCTCCGAAGGGCGAGCGGCGGCTCTGTGGATCCTTACTGAGGTTAACAAATTCGTCAATGTGCGTTGGAACAGTTTAGTTAACTTAGAATCACGACTCCAAATTGTGTTTAAATCAATGTTATTCGTAAGGGGCCATTCATAAATTACGTCACACGAATTTCATGATTTCGAATTATTTTAATTTCCATTTAAATTATTTTTCAATAAAATCGACATCAAATCAAACAAAGGTATAAAAATTAACAAAACATAAAAATATTTTTCTAAGAAACAATGGTGTACTTACATTGTGGATAATATTAACTTATCTTTCTTCGAACTATAGAGGTAATAAGTTTCAAATAATCGAGTTGTAAAAGTTGTTAAATAAAACATTGCTATGTTCGAGATACAGAAGTCTAATTTAATTTTTTCTCTGATTATTTTGACTAGAGGGTTGAGATTTGGTGCAACGGAGGTTTTGGGGCAATGGAAGGGAACACATTCTTTCGAGTTTGGGAGGTTTTCGACTTAAAGAAGTTCTAATGTACTTAGATATAAAATATTATATTTTGAAAAACTGTGATGTCAAAATTTGGGGCCCCTCCCCGCCCTTGTCACACAATGTCACACTACGTCGACCTTCCCCTAAAAGTTCCCGCCCCTCCCTTCCCCTAAACGTGTGACGTAATGTATGGATGGCCCCTAATAGTATTGTTACACCCGTGGCCCACAGTGCTTTATGGGAGCCAACCTTTTTTTATTACAGATTCCTATACTTTATATCAATTCAAATACAAGTGTAAAACTCCTGTGAAAATAAACATATTATGTATCTTATGTTAACTTGGAAAATAATCAATGTTTTATGAAAATGTTAGATAATGTATAAATAAAAAATCATCAAAATTGTTATAGCTGTTTCTGGAAAACCAATGATTACATATTATATTAAGTACACAAGAATTGCTCACTTAATAGTTTGAATCCAATCTTGGGTTACGGAACACAATAGTTCGTTTCTGAGTGTTTTAATTGAAATAATAAATAATCAGCCACGTGCTTAGCGCGGCGGTATAAATTACCTACATAAAAATCCGCACGTGGGGCAACAATCTAACAGCGTTAAAAATATCACGTTGCTCAGAAAATAGTGCCAAACACGTTACACTTTTACGATTTATAAAGTAACTAGCTGTGCCCGCGACTTCGTCCACGTGGTACTTTTCGTGAATGAAACATAGCAACTAAATAAAAACCTCAAAATCAACCTACGGTATTTGACCCGTATAAGCTTTGATAATACCCAACTAAAATCATTTTAAATGTTAACCGATATCACAGTTTAACAATCATGGGTACCGATATTATCTAAAAGACATAAAGACTGAATGCTATACCCAGGTCAAGCAAAGTTTTATTGGGTTTTTCTATGTAATTCTCAGTAGCAGCTCGGAGTTTGGCTTTATGCCCGATTAATGGCAATAGGCTGACATGGGACCTAAAAACATACTCGGCGAACTGTGGGTGTAAATTAGTACACCTCTGCCTAACCCTTCTGGAAATTCAGTCGTGATGGTGTATATATATATATACGAGATGTGTCACAAAAGTATCTGACCTGTACCCATAACTTCGCGTCAAAATGTCCGAATGACCTATAAGAAGTACGAGCGTAACAAGTAACTCTTCTCGAAGTCATCCGCTGTCATGGCTACCGACGAGATTTGTTATTTAGAGCGCAGCGTGTCTTTACGTACATTGTTAATTTCGAGTTCGTCGGATTTTGAGCCACAACCGATGAAAGCACGTTAGAGTCGGAGCAATATCAAGTCCATGTTAATGGTTTTCTTCGATTTCGAAGGTGTCGTGCATCACGAACGTGCACCGAGAGGTCAGATAATCAAGAAAGAATTTTACCTCGAAGTTCTGAAAAGATTACGCGACTCGGTGAGAAGGAAAAACGGCCGCGTTTTTAGGCGAGCGCGACTGACTTCTCCACCATGATAACGCGCCAGTGCATTCATTGAACCTCGTGCAACAGTTTTTAGCGAAACACAATATTAAACAACGCCGTCAGCCTCCCTACAGTCCCGACATTGTCCCCTGCGACTTTTGGCTGTTCCCAAAATTAATAATGCCCCTCAAAGGACATCGGCTTGGCGACTGAGGGACGGTTGTAACGAATGCGACGCGTGCACTCATGGTCTTTTTAAATACCGATTACCAGAACAGATTGTCGGTGATTTTTTTTATTGTCATAAATATGTGTGCGTTAACCGGTGTGAAGCCTGGCTAGAGAACTAAATGAAAAAAGAAATGTCGAAAAAAATCATACCGGCTGGGAGTTTTAATGGCGTGCGCCGCGTAAATCAATAAAATTATATGTATTACGTAATTATTCCTTTTAAATGTAGACATATTATATTATGCTTTGACACCCGTGCGAAGCAGAGGCGGGTTGCTAGTTAGTTATAAGTCGCGTACTCATGGCTGTTGTGTTCTGAAGGTTACCTAGATTTCTTTTAGGTCGTTTGTATGAAGACGTGATACTGCTTACTTTAGTGTACTATGACTGCGCGCCTACGTCACGCCTTTGCACGCGTTTCCCTTCCCTGCTACACTACCCGCCCCCGTTATCGTCTTTAGTACCTCGACCCCGCCAACGTCTGTCGGAAACGCAAGGGGTTTATTATATTGCACGATCTGTCGCAGCCGATTTTTGGTGCGGGGGGGGGGGGGGCATGGTCGCATGATCGATCATCTTTATTAGCTCGATTCTGAGGCCATGCTCCCCGCACCAAATACAGCTGCGATAAACCTGCCGTGTAATAGCCCCTATAGGAGGGTCGCGCACGATCTTGTACGTCTATAGAAACTAAACGTTGTCAGCTCAATATACAAGCAACATTAATAAATTTCCATAAAAATGTACTAGTTACACAGGCATTAGTCGTCTGTGTCGCACACAGGATCAACATCGATTGAGAGACGAGAGTATTGACGGCAAAATATTTCTCCATCGACATCCATAGTGAAACTGACGGATAACAAGTTGCAACCGGCGTCTGTGTCTACAGAACAACGGTTTCCTATGACGGTGTTGCGTCGGCAACAAATAGTGATTCCGTTTGCGCAGCGCCTAAAAACTTTGCAAAAGTCAGCATGATACATGGGGAAATACAGTAATTTAACTACCTAACATCAAGAATGAAATTGAACACTTATGATTACATTTTTTGTGTTCACCATTGAATCGTTTTTATGATTTTTTTTACTCCTTAACGAGACTGGATGACTGAATACAAGACGTTCAACATTTGTTAGAGCGTTTATTTTTAAATTATTTCAAAGCTAAAACTGAGAAAATGTTTTTCATACATACTTTATCTGAAGTTTGTTTTTTTAAGAGTGTACCTTTTTTATGGTTTTTTAAGCTACTTATCATTACCATATCTTACTTGATTTTAAATGGTAATGCTACTAAATGCTCGCAAATAAATACCTTGAGTATTTTGCCTTTCATGGTTAACAAAATAAAAAAGTTTATAAATCAAAATAAAAAAAAATCTTTATTCAATATAGGCTCTAAGAAGGCACTTATGAACGTCAAAACACTACTGCCGGTTCGGAAAATATCCCAGACATCGAGAAACTCGATCGGGTTTACCTTTTTTTGAACGGTACAAGTATTAATAAATTAGTAACAATAATAATAATTTACTGGATGTACAGAGAGGGAGTCACTTGCAGACATCACTATCATTCACAATTTACATAGTGATCCAGCCTTTAATAACCTTTTGACAGTAAAACCCGCTTGACATGGTCCTTGAACTTGTTGTCAGGTAAATCAGTAATGTGCTTCGGGATCTTGTTATAGAACCTAACACTATTACCTAAAAAACTTTTATTAGTCTTACTAAGTCTAAAACACGGTACGACTATTTTATCTTTATTTCTAGTATTTACATTGTGCTGATCTTTGACAAAATCTAGTTTGTCTAAGTTTTTACGAACTTACTTTAAGTTATCAAGGATTTATTGCGAGGGCAAAATATAAAAAACTAAATTCCCGGAACTTGTTCTTTAGTGATTCGCGGGTCTCATATTGTAAATTGCTGGAACTGCCCGCTTTTGTAATATAAATATGGTACCTACCTCAGCTGCTAAACCCCATAGCAAAATACTGTAAGACATTAAGCTATGAAAGTAAGCGAAGTAGACTAACCTAGTGGTGGCAATAACTGTTAACTGGCAAATTTTGCGTACTGCGAATCCAGCAGTGCTTAATTTTCCCGCCAAGGTTGCGGACCCCATTGTAATTTGTATATACCAAAAAATATATTAATACAAGCTGTTCCGGCAGTCGTTGTTCAACCCTTTTCGGTAGTTAATAGGTCGACCACAGCGCTATCTATCGGATCCTAACTTAGCTATGAACTATCGATAAAACAAATACAGTCCCACCACTATAAGTAGGCGCAGCAGTACGCCATGGCGTACTGCTAACACTGTGCACATAACCTGTGTTCACTATTTACACTTTACCACCTTGGTACCATGATTGACTCTAAAACTGAATCAAGTTCAATACGAAATTAATACACAATGATATTTAATTCAAATCACAATTAATAAAATTGTAGTGTCTGTTTGTAATGTCAAAATAACAGTTTTTTACTAAATGCATATGAAAGTACATACGATACCTATAACAAGACGACCATTTTTAAATTTGTTGTCTGTCTGTCTTTCCTGTCTGTCGGTCTGCCTGTCTGTTTGTTCCGGGTAATCTCCGAAACGGTTGGACCGATTTTGACGGGACTTTAACTGATAGATAGCTGATGATATAGGGAGTAACTTAGGCTACTTTTGTTTTAGTAAAAGAATTAGGGTTCCGCACAAATAAAAAAAAAAACCATAAGAGATATAGCAAATTAATGTACTACATAGTTATAGGCATTAAAAAGACCTACAAAAAAGTCCGGGAGAGTATATATCTATCTTCTAAGGAACATCCACAATAAGCATTTTTGTTTTTAAAATAGCCGGGAGCGGGGAGCAAAATTCGCGTGGGCATTCCTGTAGTCCACGTGAGCGAAGCCACGGGCACAGCTAGTTTATAATAATCTAAATCAGTTTGCTGTGACAATACAGACGGCCGCTTTAGTTCTTGAATTTTCTACCGCAAACTTATACTGGAGACTCAATCGGTACAAGTCGTTCAGAAGTTACACGATCACAAATGCTCGCATACAAATTTTTTATATGAAACATTTATTCAATTATAATTTTATTATCATCACCCCTTATTCTCTTTAGGTTCAGCAGAGTTCAACTATTTTATTCTACTTGAGCTTGTATTTGGATGCCAGTATTGAAAATCCGAATTACTCATCACTGCTTTGAATGTGAATGGTGTTTTTCGCTGAAAAACTATGTAAAAATACCGTGCCTATGTTCAAAACCCAACATTACAGCAAGGTTATGCTCGGTACATCTGCATAGCATGTTTATAAGCGTGGCCACGCCTCACAGTTCACCTTTGCCTCGATCACGATTTAAAGGTAAAACTCATCAAATACTCGTTAAATCATTAGAAGATAATTAGATTTTAATAACTATTATTTGTCAATAAAAAATTATACGTGAATATACATACTTAATGGTTTCTCATTATTATTTGTAGAACTTAGTTATCTTTTCGCTTGTTGTCTTTTTAAATCATAGTTCCTCTACAGCGCCACTTATCGTAAACTGACATATCTATAAACCTTCGTCTCGATATAGTCACTAATTCACTAACAGACACACAAAACTATATAAGATTTAACAAATCGATGTTGAAAATTATTTGTGTTTTATTAAAAATATCACTACGGCAAAGCTAAAAGAAGGGGTAATGATTTCAGCAGGCTACGTGTATGTATGTATACTTGTCTGTTCCCGCGTATCTTCATATCTAACTAGAACTACCATAATTTGACAAATGAGGTATCGTCAGAAGTGTCTTGATCGTCCGCTGGTTATTATGGATGTGTGACGACACACTAAATTCAATAAGGCGCCGTTTAGAGGACATAAAGTCCTGTATTTTAAGAAATGAAAGGGCATATAATCAGCACATTTCAAATTTAGGGTTCTTACTTTTCACAGCGCGATGTTTTCCGTAGCCGGGTTTTAGTTTTTTAAAAGTGTTTATAAGTATAGTTTAACAATTATTGATATAATATTCTTGACAAATTCTACGGTAGATCACTTTATACTATATTTACTTTTATTTTCTTATCTCAGAATATCATATTATAAATTATGGAAAAACGATTTGAATAACAAATGAAATCATTCATTAAAAAAAATTATTCAAGAACAATTTTACATTGAAAATATTTTTATTTTTACATTATTAATAATTTTTATTAATTGTTAACCAATTTTGATGAAATTATATAGTCAAGAAGCCGGTATTCTATTGATAGGCTATACAATTTGTAAATAATACTTTTAGAAATCTTTAAAAATATATAAATTAATTTGTACGTATTAATTCTCAAGCGATTTCGGTGAAATTTTGTACACGGGAAGTATAATATCACATTTCTCAATTAATTTATAGGATAAATGAAGTGTTGATAAATCATCATCATCATTATTATATTATTACGTTAAGCAAACACTTTGTACCCTTTTTTAAGCGTATTGCGTGCACGGAAGACTGAGATTTGGCATGGTTAAAGTTTATTTGGAGAAGGAGTGCAGAATGCTAAAATTTATCTATAATATCTGTTACTAATATATTAAATAAAATAAATGAATACTGCGAATCCTAACTCGACAAGCGCCATTGAACTTAGACCCCCCAAAATATTGTCATTGTCACTCAATGAAAAGTGACAGCAAGTGATATAATATTCATTGTTTAGGTTCATACTGCAAATGTCAGACAGAAAATAGTTTATGATTAAAAAGCCGCTGGTCCAATTTCGATCATTGGGCGATCGCTAGTAATAATAAAAAAAATAATTACTACCTACGTAATAAAAGTGTACGGGAAGGCGTGGCGTGGTTAGTGTTATTATAATGACAAAACTGTGAATTATATTAAATTATTTTAAAGTATAAATAAAATTACCAGACGATAATAATTACTGGGTATTATGTAATAACCGAGTGCGGAGCTCTACAGATAAGTACTTAGAGCCGTCTATAAAATGTTATGGCAATTATTTTGCATATTAATTCCCTGCTTAGAATTTTTATACATATTTAAAGTTTTGTAGTAAAGTATTAAACCCGCACGCCTCCTTATATGTATGATGTAATTAATAGGTTGACTCATACATAGATCATAAGTATTAAATCTATGGGCTGACCTAAATATTTACACTAGCACCTGGAGCGGCGCTGTCTTTACAGTTGATAATATTCATTTTTTTAAAGAAAATTTCCCTGTAAGGTAGCAGGTGAGACTTAGACTGAAATCTATAGAGCGTACTCAGTCTTAGCTTAACTCAGCCTTATGTTTCGAAATTCAAATTTATAGTCGCAAGCTTAGCATTAGCTCAGCTCTGCCTGAGTAAAGTTCAAGTCATCAATTTCGAAGACTTACGGAAAACTTGGGTATTATACGGCTAAAAAAATAGTTAGCATAATAGTGACCTAACAGTGATTTTATACACTTTTTAAATTATTTGTATTGCTTGATTCTTATTGGCTACTATAATACATAGAAATGAAAAAAAAATTGCGCTGAGTATGCTATATAGCAGGGCTTCTTAAACTTTTGTCATTCACGACACCATTTATGATTGCGAGTTTCTTGACGACCCCATACAAATATAAAAGAAAAATAAATTAATATTTTTTAATGATTTATTTATTAGGTAACAATATGAAAATATATAGTAGTTTTAGAATTCGTTTTGAAACATACAAAAATCTAAAATTCAAAATTGCACAAAAAAATATAAAACTCTAGTGATGTTATAAAATGGTATATATAAATATTTGACATTAAAATCTCTCGCGACCGCCTATATAATATATAAATAGATTTCAGCCTGAGACGTCACGCTTGTCTATGTAACACTCGTTCGGGTAAAGTCGGCTCGAGTCGACCAATTGTATTTCGTATTATTAACCTCGCCTTGATGAAGTTTTTTTTCACTTCTTCCGTGTGACCTTATGCACACACCGTTTTTATATAGTAGCTCGGCAAATTGACGGTACCGTCCCTGATGGTGTAAGTACAGTACAAACCAAACAAAACGGCCACCATATAACATGTTTTGAATACATCGCAGATGCCGCCAATGTGGTATGCGCGGAGGCAATCGTTCTGCGCAGGCGCTGCGTCGAAACCCGCGCTTCGTCCACGGCTCGGCTCGTCACATCTGAACACACCGCTATGTGCTTTGATACAGTGAGCTCGCGTTTGTTTGTTTTGTATGCGCGTCGTCATTACTGACGTTCGGTGAAGCGCTACGTTATAGTCTGCCGAGTGTATACATGGTGTTAAATGTTGTTTTGTATAACTTGAGTTGGTGTATCAGGAGTTGCTGAACTGATTGCTTGAGTGATGGTTTCCTTGTAGTATTAAGGCTGCCTGCCACACACACACAGACACGCAAATTCACTTTACAAACACAAACAAATACTTCCCAATCTGCAGTCCAGGTCGAAGGAGTCAAGGTCAAGGTCGCTCGCTCCTGTCGAGATGAGTCTTTTTTATATACATACTGTGTATCCAGCAATAGTGTTCGAGAGGGATTGATTCGCGATTGATAATTGAATTAAGGGCCCAGCACGTATTTCGCGACCCTCCTTTTAACATATATTATACCATAGATCAGGAATCCATTGGAAGTCGCCGCGCCGCGCCGCTGTCATGTCAGCCTGCATAAATATCAATGCATTGCTTCACGTTCATAGTTACTGCTCTGCTCCTGAAGGACTTAGTGTCAAGTTGTATTTATATAGTCAAAAACCTTCCTCAATAAATAGACTAAATTGCAAATAGATTTTTTTAATCTGACTAGTAGTTCCAGAGATTAGCGCGTTCAAACAAACAGACTCTTGAGCTTTATATATTTACTAAGTGTGCCCCACGGTTTCACCCGTGTTAATTTTATCCGAAAAACACCGCGCCGCCAACACACCCGTGTAGTCTATCATAATTGTTCTTCCCGCAAGTACAAATTATTTTAATTTTTCATTATCTCCAAAACTATGTGTCCAATTAGCATACGTACTCTAAAGAGCAAAATTTAACTTCATAAAACTGTCTTTATCATGAAGTAACTTTTTTGTCAGGATTAATATGCCATGTCTAAATATAATGCTTATAAATCACTTTTTAATTATCAACATATCTTTGTCACAAAATACCTTATTGTGGCTTATGTGTAAGAGATAGGCATATGCTGTTGCTGACTTTTTTTAAGACATCCTAGGGGCCAATATTATTCTAGAACATTGTATTTCCGTATTAGTAACGATTACGCCAGCGCACGCGCATAAAGCAGTTCGGGAGGGCCTCGACTTCAGACTTACGTAAAAAAATCAATATTTAAGGGTATCTAAAAGTTGTAGCCTAATTTTAAATAGCTTATACTATTTCTGAAGAGTCTGGCTATCATATACAAAAATAATTTTTCGAATCCGACTTGTAGCTTCCAGAGATTAGCGTATTTAAACAACCAAACTCTTTCCTTTTATTATACATATTATAGTATAATAGTATAGTATATTTATTGGATATTTGATTATAATGTCGATACCTACTGTATATTTTAATTATTAAACACAATGTCTATTAGTATCCCGTTGGCCTAATCTAATGCAATAACATTTGCATTTTGCGTCCGTGACCCTGAGTGCGATCCTCGTCTGTAGTAAAATTTATAGGAAGACAAACTGGTTTGTTTGGATTCTGAATTTTTGTGGATAGTAAGCGGCTACCGTAGCCTACACACGATTGTAATATCATTAGCTCATTGCCCACCTTGAACCCTCCTGTTCCAAGGAACTCCGGAAACCGTACTCACCGCAGGAACACGACATAATGATATTTGGATGCGATCTCTGAAGGCTGGAGATATTTGGTATTTCACCAGTTGGACTATCCCAAGTAGAGAAAAAATTCCCAAGAGACATGTCTCTCCCCTTTTTACGAAGACTGGTGTCTAGCATCATAGCCTGTCAAAGCATAGTTCTCGTATTGTATTAAATTATTATAATTAAATAATCTTGTCTTTTTGACTCACGTACTCCACAATATTTCCAGTAACGTTTTATATTCCTAGGAACTTGAGATCGCGATCTTCGCTGTGCTAACAGCAAAACAATTGTGATCCTTGAGTGCAAGTCGACATTGTATTAAAACTATTTTAGAAAAGAGAAAAACACATACATCTGTGTGGTTTAACCTACGAAAAATGAGAAAGAATACATTTACATTATACACGATTAATGCAAGTTCTGATTTTAGCTCACGCACTTGATTTAGGATTTTTAAAAAGAGATTTTAAGAAGATATTAGTTATCATTTCTACCGCGTGTAGTCTACAAATTTGTTTTTTTTTTTTTTTAAATTTACCTACTATTTATTTATGTATTTATTCTTTTCCTTCTATACATAAATACTGATATTTCAGTGTTAGTTCATTTTTGTTTATTTTTAACAAATTATTCTATTTGCACTGCGTAAAGCAGTAGGTACTTTTTTGACCTTCAATACTGATGGTTAGCTGGAAGAAAATGCCTCGTAGCATTATGCTCACCAGTGTACGACATTAAGTGCTATATAGTAGTTATTCATAGCAGCTCAAGAATATCCTTAGATTAAGGCTATGGTCGTGAACCTAGTCAAACATAATATTCTGTTTCATTTATGAGTGTAAACATGTTCGTATGTTTATTTATTTGATGGTTTTACGTTAGCACTATTTACCTATATGTAAATTTTATTATTCCACTTATTAAATCTTGAACGTTTTTATTCATTGAAAGTAGGCACATTATTTATTATTAGTGACTATATGATGCATATTACTAGCATCAGATTTGATATTCGTGATATGAGAAATTATTATGGAATTCTGATAGTGATAATCATAGTGATGTTAAAATACTTTATCGATAATATCAGCTTTCGACATATTCTGTCATAAATAAAACTCGATTTTTCACAATTTATAACAACTTCATTCAGTGTATGTTGTTTCTATTATATAGTACAATTTCACACAGACGGACAGATTATATATGTTTTATAATCTTGTACGTATTTATCCATAGAGCGTAGGATCATTATTTATTATTATGGATATATGATGCATATTACTAGTATCAAATTCTATATACGTGATTATATGTGAAATTATTAAGTAATTCTGATAATGATAATCATAGTGATGTTATAATACTTTATCGATAATATCAGCTTTCGACATATTTATGTGTTATTCTGTCGAAAACAAAACTCGAGTATTCACAATTTATGACTACTTAATTCTTTGTATGGATGCTTGTATTATATAGCACAGATTTACATAAATCGCCAAATAAATTAAAATCAAATATCAGTTCTACGAAGTTGACATATACAAATAATATTACTAGCGCACGTATCTATAGTTCCAATACATTAAAATAAGTAGGAAAACGTGAGAGACTTGCTTTACTTCATTCATAAATATCTGGGCGACCGAGCTGTGCTTGGTGTCTTATAAACAAAAAGAGAGAATCACTTAACTAGGTAGACTTGGAATGTAAAACTTTACCTAAATGCAATGTTTCATCGAAATCGTTGGAGCCGTTTCCGAGAAACTAATTACATATAGTATATATACAAGAATTGCTCTCTTAATATAATAAGATATAGGTAATATAATATGACTTTGGTTCCTTCGAGGATGGGCAGAGCTCTTGTCTGGGATGCAACATGTGTGGATACTTTAGCTCCATCCCATCTTTCAACTACCGCTGCGAAGGCGGCTGGCAACGCAGCTGCTTTGCCGGAAGCCTCCAAGCGGCTCAAATACTTAAATTTACACTATTTATATGTGTTTGAGCCGTTTGGGGTCGATTGAAATTGCAAGACGTTTGTTCTAGTCCACTCGAGACAAAAAGGCGGGTTTTTACCTTGCCCAAAAAATCAGTATTGCCATACAACGCGACAATGCTGCTAGTATTTTGGGCACACTGCCAAGTAGCCCCTTAATAGATCTTAATTAGATTTTATATAGGTATGTGGATTCAAGATTTCATTTCCTTATTCGATCATCTTGTAAGTTAAGGTCTTAAACAAAATTCGACAAGAATATATCGATAAATTCATGGTATCGTTATAGAATCACTACAGACTTAAGCTCGTCCCTATCAGTTAATATATAATCTGCCAATGATATTTAGCTAAGTTATTTTTAATACAGATAAATTAATTCCATTTAGAAGGTGTTCTCTTTTTATTGCATTTAATATTTATCCATGGCTAGTGATGCCCAAGGGATCCGCATGCGGTTATTACGCAATTACTGTTTTCCTCGTATGATTAACAATTCTTATAACCTATAAAGTGAGAAATTATATAAGATTTTTGTGCAAAACATTTAACAGAAATCAGTAAAGTCGTTTTTAGGTTAAATACGGACATAAAAACAAGCAAACAGACAGAAAGACAATGTTTTTAATGTCATATATTTGTGATCCGTGTCCTTTACAAAAGATGCCATTAAGAAAATTTGAAAAAAAAAATTAGGTGTTCAGACAGAACTACAGATTTCATTATTTATTATATTTTATAGTTTTTTTTTGTTTCATAGTACTGTTCGTTCTGGATTATCTCCAATCTAAATAAATAATAAGTACAACCTGTATGGTAGGTACTATATATTTATTATGTTCATGAATTACCACCACACATTTTAGAAAAACGATTACGAAGAACGATAGAGTTTAGAAAAACGTTTATTGCCGAAGCGAAGGAAATGGAACTCGCTTAATTTTATATTAATTTTTCTTAAAGGCTTATTGTCACATATATTGTGTTGTATAAATAACTTACTTTAGTCTCTTAGCTATTATATAACTAGAAAAAATACAAACCGTTTCTTTCGTTTCAAATCAACCTTCAGAGTATATTTGTTTATCCAATTCCTTTTTGCTGTTGTTAATTGATATTGCATTAATTTTTTCAACTATCTGTTAGTTTTGTAAGTTAGTTAGGCACAGAGAAGTTTCTTGGGAGGTTTCTCTCTAATTGGGGCAGTTCGAGTGGTGGAATACCTCCACCTTACCGAAGATCGTAGCCAAATAACTTAGTGTTGTGTTCCTGCGGTGAGTAGGATTTCCAGAGGTCTTGGGGGGGAGTCCATAACCTACGGTGGGCTCATCACCAGGCGAAGTCTATTTGCCACCTTAGTTGTATAAAAAAATTCCTCAACGTCAGCGAACTTGAATTTCTCCAAGGATTAATAGGTATGAAAAATGGGTTAAGTGCAAGTTGAATTCGCGCACCTCGGCGACTAGGGTTTCATACATTTCACTCCATGCACAATTCGAGTATATTTGTTTTATGTATTTACCAATTAAAATATGTTTTCTGTCATTTATTTCAAGATCACTAGCATGACCACCACTTGACCAGTTTTTATAATTTGTTGTTGTATAAGTGTGTTTGTTGTTTCAATTTGTAGGTACTATATTTGTGTTTGGGACTATAATAATTGTAATCATAGTACAAACTCCAAAGTAAAACAACAAATTAACACTAAGTTTGACGTTTGTATTACCGTTTTCACAATAGTACAATTCTGTTTTTCTTTTTATGTATAACGTTTTCGTATTCGTCATCTCTTCTTTTATTTTATTTTTGTGTTTACGATATGCGCTATAATAACACTATTCTATTAGTCTACGAATAACATATTATTATGTTAAAATTTTTAACGATTACCTATCACGGTAAATATCATATACCTCTGGGAAGGATAGGACGGACAGTATAGGCTGTGCTTTCTCGGAAAGGAATCTTAAAAACTTCTTCTACAGATTTCAAATTACCTTCACGTCTTGTACCTCTATAGGTTCGATCGTTTCGTCATCCGTAAAGATGCAACAGGCAACCATTATAAAATTACCTATATAACATTTTTGTGCAACCATCATGTAACTTTAAATAATATTAGTAACACATCATTACACACAATATGTATATACGTACGTGCACACCACATAGGTTCTGTAAATGAACTTTTTCGTTTCTTTTTTACGCTAGTTAGTGTAGACCATATTTTAGATCATATAGACATGTTCCATCCTTCCTCCCAGGAGGCAGGGGCATGTATATGTTAGGTTAGCTCGAATTTTACGGATAGGGAATTAGTCTTTTTTTTTTTTTTTGCAATCGCGACGAAGCCCAAGCCGAAGTCCGGCCACTTTTGCACCCTAGGGCACTTGTTGCCCACGCTTTCGCCTTAAACGCTCGCCCCCAAACCCGGTAAAGCTGTAAAAGCCATCAGCGGCTCTGTTTTTGGATAGAGCCCCTCAGCCTAACAGTAGTCAGATAAAAAAAAAAGTAATATGAGTAATAGATTATTTATCTATACATATACAAAAAGGATAACTGACTAACATATCAATGGACAGTCCAAACTACTGGGGCTAGGACCGTGAAAATTTTAATGCGGGTTTCCTTTACACTTTTGGAAATTCAACTCTTAAGGTAGTGAAAAAGGTGATGAAATTTTGTATGAAAATCCGTCGTTTTTTAATATAGACCTATGAAAATTGGTATTTAGCTATTAAGTTAGAATGGGACATAACTCAACTATAACGTGAGCGAAGCCGCGGAAAAAGCGCTTGTTATTAATAAATAAAATAAAAAACTGGTTTTATGAATTGTTATTTTATTATTTTGCTCATTCGTTAGTAAGCGCGTCTATTAGTACCTTCATAATTTATTCGCAAAATATATTTGAAAAAAAAAAAGAATATTATACCTATATTACATTGTTTAACAATGAGATTTTAAAATGATAAATCCAACTAAATGGTTAAAAAAACTATCGTCTTGGCACAAATGTATTTGTCGTAATAATAAATAAAGATGTTTACAATAATACCTACCTATCATAGGTAAATAAACTTAGGACATAATATATATCGAGTAGGTTGTTGACTTACATTGTATATACAAATAAAATTATATTAAAAAAAGAAAAAAAAATATATATATATTTTAGCTTACCAATTGCAATCAGTAATCCGTATATAGATATAACTTTCGATCATTGCATCTCTACGCCGGTACTCTTTGACCTCCCAGATTTAAGGTACAAGTTCAGTCACTAATGTCACTACCGATCAGATAACACTTCCGCAGAACTCCAATTCAAAACACGGTCAACACTCGCGTTTTCCAATTCGTTCCGTGAGTAAATATTACAGTGTTTTTCAAAACTGTTTTCGACTAATTTCAATGTATTCGTCGTTATCGAAGCGATACTTTTCGTTTTTATTGTTCTCTCTCGTTTTAGTGTTGGTTATGCGGCGCGCGGAGTGGCATACGTGCTTCCCCGGCCATGCACAGCCCGCAATAAAGCAAAGTTAGCTAAAGGAAAGAACATAATTTGATGCAAAGAAAAAGCAAGCGAGGTATGCCAAATCGAACTGTAAAACGCTATCGTATTGATTTCATTAAGACTAACATTAAATATGCGTAAATCAAAGATCGTAACAATAGAATAATCTGTTGATTCATTAGTCGGTTGGCCTATTGTTTTTTATGCTTGTCTGTTTTTACTTATCAGTTGTGCGAGTCGCTAGTATACTTACGATCTCTTAATACTTAATTAGTTATTAAAGAATGAAATTTTCAATCCCTCCGTGCAACGTAATCTCAAACATTAATTGATTTTTAAGAATATAAAGATATTTCTAAATATGAGCTCCAATTCTGGTGACTGAAAATCTCTTTTTTTTTAAACCACAAACCAGCCTATGCCATTACATATTAAAAAAATATATATGAACATTTTAATTTTTTATACCTATCGTCTGAATGTTTTGACGGAAGACGTGAAGTTTTTGTCAGTGTCGTAACAAATCGCTCGGTGTGTTTTGTAGATACTTTTTGAAACGTATGACTGGATCTCTACGACTATGTAATTTCATTTGATCGTGTAGGATGTTTGTCTAATTTAAGTATCTACTCAAAGTCCCAAGGTAGTATGATGCAGCAATTAACACATTTAAGTGTGTACAAGTATTTAACTTGTCTAATTCTTTATACGTGGAAATTGAGTCGTTACGGAATCTTATTTATAATTTTGTCGTTTATTTCCTAGAATGTTTATGTTATTGAAATTGATTTTTTTGTAAAAGTATTTTGAAGTAGGAATTTTACTGTAGCTGGACGAAACCAGATTCTGGTAATTATATGAATGTAGAGCTATTGTAATATTATTAAGCTCAAGTGTTTACTTGTTCGAACGCGCTAATCTCTGGAACTACCAGTCATATTTGAAAATTTCCTTTTTGCATTTTATTCCTACTAGCTGTGCCCCGCGGTTTCACTCGCGTATAATTTAAAATATACCTTAAAAAAAAACTTTTAAAGGTAGTCTATATGATAATACAGGGTGTCAGCTACCTGCATACCAAATTTCATCAAATTTGGTCCAGCCTTTTCAGTGTAAAGTAGTAACAAACATATAAACATACTTACAAACTTTCGCCTTTATATTATCAGTAGGATTTATTGAGGAAGGTTTATAGGCTATAAAACTTAACGCTACGAATCTAAGAAACGGAACAGTAACAAGTATTGGAAGTGAGAATAACCATAGGCTACAAGGGTGCGTTGGGAAAGGCGCGGGGTGAGTTGGTCGAATAAATTTGACACGATGAAACCTTCGGGCACAGCTAGTAATATATATTATATTAAGGACGCGATATTTTCGTGCTGACTGTAATAGTTATATTATATTATATAGTAGCCGCTTTGGTAGGCATGTATGAAGAGACAAGTTGTTCAAACACATACAATAGTAAACTAACTATAAACGAATAATATGTATTAATGATGACTCATAACACATAAACAAAGATATTAAAATTTTTGTTTATGTTTGGATCTCTTTGGTAACAATGAAATTCTGTTAACATGGAGTATTTTGCGCTTACTTATATATATGTCAGAGAATCGTGTCTATGAGATTATTTTAAAAGAAAAAAACATGTGTCATAGCAACGAGATAATAGTTTTCTGCAGTACACTCCAAAAATATGTGGAAAATAAAATAACTGAAAAGAATGTAGAGACGCCGCGCGCTAGCAACAGTAACAGTATTTTTTTTTTCGACTGTAATCGTGCTCTGAGGCCCACGAGCTTTAGAAGCAGACTACGATGAGCTTGAAGGTTGATTCTTGCTGGAGCCGCATCGCAACGTGAATATCGTTAATATTGGATCAAGATTGTTCGAGGCATCCCACTAAGTCGGAACCCGATAAGCAGATCATTCTGGCTGGAGCTTGTCAGATTAAGAGGATGATCAAGATTAGTTACCAGGTCACTTACGGACAGCGATATCATTAGACATGCGAGGCCTGAGGTGGCTATTTAAGGGAGGTTGGAGGCCACTGGGGGGCAAACCCAAATAAACAGACATCATTCTTAAATGGGTTGTCGGACCGTGTACATACAGTGCTTGCACTTAACCCTGATTACGCCCATAAGATTTGTAATTCCGTAAGGAAGATATCAAGGAAAATCCCGGTGTCTCCGATAGTCTATCTGATGTCTCTCTCTTCGACATACAGTGGTGGTCATATAATTAGAAACACTATCAACGGTCCTTGACATTATGTAAGATACTTCACCGCAATCGTTTTTATTTTGAAATGAAACAATAAATAGGACAACAATATGTTTTACGATTTATCATATATTAGAACAACGATTAAATCCCATTACACAAGTGCAGTTTCAATATTACATTACGGACAAACATTTAAATCAGTTTTAAGGTATGAACAATAATGGTCAACTAATTAGAAATAACAACAAAAAAGTATAAAAAACAAATTTTTTGTTAGTATTAGTAATTAGTATTGTTATTTACGAAATAGCTTCTATCCACCGCCTACCAATAGTTATAATTAATATATAGTGGCGTATGCCTTATTTTCAATAACAGCACTGCAACGACGTGACATTGATTCAATCAATTTCATACATTTTTCTAGAAGAATTGAATTCCATGCTTCAACAAATGCTTCATATAGTTCGTATTGACTGGTGTTACGTTTGTTTGAAACTTTCTTTTTAACAATATACCAGAGATTTTCTATCGGGTTTAAATCCGGACTATTTGCTGGCCTGTCTAAAACGGATATACGCTGTTCGCTAAAGAAACATTTGACGCTATTGGGCGTGTGTTTAGGGGTCATTGTCACGCTGAAAGATCCAGGTTACAGGTAAATGATCGTCCGAGTAGGGAATCATTGTGTGCTCTAAGATATTTTTATATTGCCATTGAACCATTGCACCTTCAATTTTCCGAACACGTCCAACTCCACATCCGGAAAAACACTACCAAACTTTAATGTTACCGCCACCGTGCTTGACTATGCTCCTTGTGTATTTATAATTAAAAGCATTGTTTACAGGACGTCTAACATAGCGCTTTCCATCGGAATTTAACATATTTATTTTTGTTTCATCTGCAAATAATACTTTTTTCCATTCTCGTACCGTCCAATTAACATATTTTTTAGGAATAATAATCGCTTCTCTCGGTGTTGCTTGGTAAGAAGCGGTACCTTTCGAGAGATTCTTCTAAACAATTCAGCTTCCACTAATCTTCGGCGTATCAGGCTTGACGAGATGTCGTCAGGCGAAAAAACTTCATTTTTATCTGGTTGGAGCCTTTACTTGGGTCTTTTTTAGCAACACGAACGATTAGCGTATCTTCTCTGGGAGAGGTTTTTCTTGGCGGAGCTTTTCTAAGAACTTTTTCAACAGTTCCATGTGTTTTATAATGATCATTTGCATTAAAAACTTTCTTAATAGAACAATTTAAATCCTCAGTTATTCTTCTGTACGCCCACTTATGATCTTTATTTGCCTAATTGACGCGTCACAACTTTTATTTTTGCCCATTTTGAACAAAATAAAATTCAGATTAAATTGTTATAAATAGAAAAGGTCAAGAAAGAAATGTTATTCTCTAATTTAAAAAAAAACGACCTATGGATGATTTTTTTAAATGTTTCTAATTAGGCGTCCAAGCGGCCAGTAACAGAAAATAAACTCATACATGTGTAAGACTCATTTTGTAATTAAAAGTAAGATATGTTTTATATTTTATGTATTTAATGAGTTTTTTATTTGAGTGACTATATTATTGCATGATTATTAATTATTGAATGTGTATATTTTTTACGAACATTTGTACGTTGAATTTATACTTTCTTTATTCATAGGAAGTGTTTCTAATTATATGACCACCACTGATGTATAATATCGTAAAAATATTTTATTGTTTTTCGAAGTAACAGATTATAGTTTCTCTTAGTCATCAAGTGAAGAATAAACCTGCAGATCGTTATTATAATAAATATATGGACATATTCTTTGCGACTAGCCACGCTTGTTGCACATTAGACATAATTATCTCCAAGTGTAGTTTATACATTTATACAATTAAATAAATTGAAATCAGATACCTAAACTAATTTTACAAAAAAAAAAAACTCTATTCGTATATAATGTTTTATGAAATGATTTGACTCAAAGACAACTGATACCTACTTAAAAATTATATATTATTCACACAGGGCAAACATTATTTGAACTTGGATACTAAGCTAGGTACTGGATAGATTTTGGTCAGTTTTTTTTTAAATACTCCTTAGATACTTGATCATTATCAAAAAGAAAAAATATCACGATAACTTCATAAACAATAATTATGTAGAGCACGCAAGCGGAGCCGCGGGCATAGCCGGTTTTTATATAAAAAATAATAGCCAAATAATTAATTTCTAATTCCGCCATTTTCACATTAATATTAAGTATATCAAAATAACAAAATATACTCGCTAAATAATAATATACTAAATTAACAGAGATATCTTTCATTCATTAATATGTATTCAGAATTCACATGCAATGATTGTTATTTGTTTACAAATGTGTCTGTCTCAGTTCTAAGAATCCGGGTTACCTATCATAAATTATCATCATTTAATCGGTTCTTCATTTATAGTGTTATTTTTACTATGGGTTTATCCACCAATCATGAGATAGGACACATTTCTAATTTTCTGCTTTATATAATTTTATTTTATACTACTCACTAGCGCTGCCCCACGGTTCCGCACGCGTTTGTTACGCAATAATTATTTTTATCCCATAATTTATTTTATACAATATACATTTAAATAGCATATCAATTGAGGAATGATATACATCTCTTGAACAAAATTTCACCAATTTAAGGACGCTATTTCAAACTTAATTGAAAATATTGAGAGCAAATGTAAATTGTACGGCATTTTTCTAGATCTTTCAAAAACTTTCGACACTGTTTCAGTGTCAATTCTTCTATCTAAAATGGCTTTTATAGGTATTCGTATACCTCCTCCAGCCTCGTGGCAAGACATTATGTATTTTGAGGACTAACCTCTTGAATCGAACGCAGTGTGTCAAAATTGACACAATCAGAAGTGATGAAGCATCTATTAGTTATTGAGTTCCTCAAGGCAGTATCTTTTGATCAACATTATTTCTTATATATGTTATGATTTATGTTGTAAAATTCCCAATTGTTAAATTATTACTTAAGCTGACAATAGTTCTTTTAATAGATGGACAAGATCTGATGAGCACCAAAACCCACGCAGAAGCAGCTCTAGGCATTGTTATGAAATGGCTTTTACAAAATTTACTGATTCTTAATATTGAAAAAACTAAATTTGTTGAGTTCACGACTTATCATATGATTAATAACTCGCCAGAATCCAAAGTTATCAAAGACCACACTTGTTCATATTCACTCCCTTCTACACTATTCAACTGTTTTCCTATTAGTAATGTTAAAAGTATTAAATATCTTGGTCTACAAATAGACATGAAGCTTAACTGGTATCTTCACATCAACACGCTTAAAGGATAGAGTCAGAAAGCTGATTTACGTTTTTAAAAACCTGCGACACTCATCAGATCTAGAAATTCCATACTTGGCGTACTTTGGGTTATGTCAGTCCAATCTTAACTACGGCGTCATTACTTGAAGTGCGACTCATAAGACTTCCCTCCTTGGTCATGAGAGAGCTCGGCGTTCAATCCTCGAATTAATTATGGGAAAAACCACGTATATAACCCACTAAACCCTATACTCTGAGTGTCAGATGTTAACCGTTAGGCAATTATATATCCTCCGAGCAGTCATACGTCGCCTTTGTTTGTCACCTTACGAGGTCTGTAGATCCCGGCGACGGAGGAATATGCCTATTTTACTTTCTATTTCTTGCCATACTGCTTTTTTCTATCGACAGTTTAAATGCACTAGTATCCGGTTGTACAATAAAATAAATAAGCTTTTAGATATACATAATTTGAACACTTATATAGTAAAAAAAAAAATTCGTAACGTGGTTGCGTGGGTTATGCTACGATGAAACAGAAAGATTGCTGATAAGTGATAACTGATTTGTTAACTCATGAATGTTTTGGTGGACGTTATGTAGTTTCACTTTAATTTTTTATTTGGTTTTATTAGAGTATTTAGTATATTTAATCATTTTATATAGATTTTTAACATTTTGTCGTATATGGTTGTTGTTATTACGTTATTTTACCATTTATAATGAACAGAAAATCACTGACTTGCAAGATACAGGTGTATAGGTACCTAGTTTGTAGGTCATATATTCCACTTTTGTATGATTTAGAACCACACCATTATAATTTTGTTTTTATTTATTTATTGGTAAATGTGCAAAATTATCAAGTATGTATATGGTTATGTATGTAACCATATGTAGCTTCATAATTAGTATGACTACTGGTAAGATCAACAACTGGTGATTGCTTATTCAGATCTAATCTTATAGTGGCAAGGAAACCATACAACTTTTTTAAGTTGACTTTAGTTCAGGCCGGCATAATAGCGACGACTGACGATGGATTTAGACCCCATGGTAGTAACCGTTGTTATTGGGTTAGACTGTGCTCAACAACAGATAATAGTCACTTTGCCGTCCAACGATAAAATAAAATAAAGTTTATAAAATAATGTTTAAACACTATAACGGCTTGCCATCATGATAGCTTTATTGTATTTTTACAGATTTAATAGAGATTAACATATATATAATCTTTACGTAGTAGATAAATTAACAAAAAAATATTTGTATTTTTTTTTTATTAGAATTGGGGAAGCCGTTTTTGAGTTTAATCCGAAAATACACAGACAGACCAAAAATTTTATGGCACATTCCTGACCAGTGTTCATTATTTTTATAGAAATATCTATCTAGAAATTTGGAAAAAATGTACATGTACAGTCAGAACTACAGATTCCTGATTTATGAAATGTATGCAGTTGTAATGGCTTATTTTTTAAATTGAAACTTAAACAATTTTGTACGATTTAATTACAATATAAAATTGTATAGCAATGTAATAAAAGCCTATCGATAGGTCTAGAGATGAATGTACTTGTATATAGTAAAATATAACGAATCTAATAAATTTATAAGATTCATTTAATTGCAGGGATATGGCCGATCACTGCGTTAGCAAATTCTTCATGGAAAGCTCTGCCGGTGGTATACAGAGAAGCCCTTCACGGATCGCAGCTCCACCATCAAAACTATTAGACTCCTCACAAGACACGAGCCAAAGTTCAATAGAAGATGAAGACACGCTTACCTTATCCCAGTTGACAATAGGAGAACAATTACCGTTGAATATACAACCTTTTTTTAACATCACACCTAGAGATATGCCATCATCACCTCATTATATCATTGAAGAAGATTTCGCGACAAACCCCTGGGCAATGTTAGTAGCAACAATTTTCCTTACTAAAACATCAGGAAAGATTGCCAGACCAATTATAAAAAGATTCTTTGAAGAATACCCCACGCCCTATCATGTTTTAGAGGATAATCCGGCCTCTTTGGAAAGATTTTTTGTTGCTTTGGGTTTGAGAAAAAGGGGTTACATGATTTGGAAGCTCAGTTATCAATTTATTTCATCAAAATGGTGCCGTGCAAGCGACTTATACGGTATAGGCAAGTATGGTGAAGATGCTTATAGAATGTTTTGCTTATGCCACACTGATCTGGATCCTGATGATAGGTACCTAAAGCTTTATTCTGATTGGTTAAGGAGTCACACAGACTTTATAAAGGAAAACGGGATGATAGATAGCGTAAGTTTTATCCAAGACCCTGTTTTAAAGTATTACAGTGTTAATTTAAGAACTGTTAAAAATTAATGTTTTTTTATTTTATATTAATTATTCATTTCTGTGATATTGTGTTAGTACGACTTGTTTAATTTTTTTTTTTTCTTAAATCTTACCTTATAAGTTTTAGACAAAACAATTAAGTTTTCAATTATTTTACATTTACACGATTGTTAATGATAATAAATACAATATTTAAAGTTTGTAATAAGTAGATTCATTAAACCCTATTTCAATTCCAAGGCGCCTACTTTATAAATTATAGCAAAACAACAAGCACGAGAAATTAATAAACAAGTTTCTTTTTCAACTTTGTGCTATAGAAAAAAACTACTGATTGTTGAAAAACATATTGTGAAGTTGTTATTTGTATTCTTTGTCGGTCTGGACATGTGTGTACAAAATAAATAGTAAATCTGGAATGTCCACTTACTTCATTAATAAAAGAGCTCAACAAATGATATTTTATTGGTCATGATCTTAAAAATATATAACACCTAAAGATTTGTGATATCACAAATATGTTTCAGTATTAATTATTGATTTCTTGGTTATTGTATCCACATAATTAGTAAAGTATGTAATTGTTATATTAATAACAATATTAGTCAAATATCACAATGTGCATGCTTTTACAAAATTAAAGTTTCTAGAGACCTTTCTTTCTCTCTCTTTCTTTAGAGACCTGGTAAAGGTTGTGGGAACTCACTGGACGCGAGCAGCACAGGACCGGTTTTTGTGATGATCTTTGGGAGAGGCCTATGAGAGACTGTGTTCGTTTTTCAGCTGGATTAGATAGATTTTAATTATAAAGGCACAAAAGGAGATGACCTTAAAAAAAGTCGGTTATCGTTAAATCAAAAATGTATTTCCCATACCAAGAGGGCTATCGCTTCGAGGTGTTGTGTAACTATAGCACGTTTTTTTAATCCCACGGAGTAGATTGACAATCACTAATGTCAAACTTGAAAATAATGTTGCCACATTTATTTTTATAGTATTGATATTCCGCATATTTTACGTTACAATTATTTGACTAGTATGATTTTAAATAGGTACCTACTGAATAGAAGATATTTTTTATTAATGAAAATATTTTGTGTCATTCAACATACCCGATAATTTTTTACTATTTGCATTACATAATTCAGGAAATTAAATTTTTTTTATAGGTATGGAGATCTAATTACTAGTAATTACAAAAAAAATTACGCTCCGGTTGACCCACGAGGGACATGATTTTGTGTCCCTTAAATCGGCCTTCACATATGGTTCAATGTTTTTCAGAAAAACTTATCAATAGATATATTAACTTATCAAATTCTTTAAATACGAAAATAATAAAGTTTTGGAAAAAAATATTTTGTAAATTTATGTTTTTATGCCCATAAAACCTATTTTTGGGTCCTTACACGCTAACAATTACAACAATTTTTTATTGTCTTTGAAAGTTTCATAGTTAGTATAACAATTGAAATTTAGATTTAAATAAATAAGTGGTTTTGTATTACATTTATTAGCTGTGCCCCACGGTTTCACCCGTGTTAATTTTTTCCGACAAACACCGCGCCGCCAACGCACCCATGTAGTCCTATCATAATTTTTCTTCCCGCAAGTATAAATTATTTTAATTTTTCATTATCTCATAAACTACGTGTTCAAAAAGCATACATACTCTAAAGAGCAAAATTTAACTTCATAACATTGTCTTTATGATGAAATAACTTTTGTTTGTAAGTATTATAATGCTAAAAATAATGCTTATAAATCACTTTTTAATTTTCAACAAATCTTTACCACAATATATCTTATTGTGGCTTAAGTTTAAGAGATAGGCATATGCTATCGAGGACTTTTTTAGGTATAATAAGAACCAATATTATTGTAGAACACATTGTATTTCCCTATCATTAATGATTATCCAAGCGCACGCGGTTAAAGCAGTTCTGAAGGGCCTAGACTTCTGACTTACGTAACAACAATCAATATTTAAGGCTATCTGAGGGTTATAGCGTATTCCTCGAGAGTCTAGCTATCATATACAAGAAGAATTTTTTGAATCCGACTGGTAGTTCCAGAGATTAGCGTGTTTAAACAAACAAACAAAAAACGTTTCCGTTTTATTATATTAGTATAGATGAGCGATCCATTTGTCTCTTCTCGTTCTCGCCAATTCAGATTCATTGCCAAATGAACTCTCTCAGTGAAGTGCAGGGAACAGACAGTAAATAAGATACGTTTTTAACACGCTTTTATTAGCTTCACCTGTATGTATGTATGTATGTAACCGACCCCTTTGTGCTCGATTTTGTCCTACTTTGAATGATCAGATTTAATTCAAACTTTGCACACTTGTCAAAGGTCGATGACAATGCAATAATCCGATCAAAGCATCCGATTATCCTAATTAGATTCGCCAGGATTAATTAATTTCTTTCCGCATTCTTTGCATGCGAGTAAGAGAGATAGAGCTAGTGCGCGAACTACGCATGGGTGCAGTTCCACACTTACTCTTTCGGGCATGCAAGGTTGTACAGTTGATCATGCAGTCATTTATTTGGGTCCGCGATTGTTTGCTACTGGACAAGCTTATGTGGCACTTAGTCGTGGAAGATCCTTGGACGGTATACGAATTGAAGAACTTGATTGCTCAAAATTAACAGGAAGAACTCCATGTCACAGTGAAGCATTGAATGAAATGATTCGATTACGAGATAAACCATAAAATCTACAATCAGTCACAGAGTGAAAATTCACACTCATCCTCATTCTCAGTGCCGCCAACAGATTCGCTCCTATGATTATAATATTATGTAAAGTGATTAGGTACGGATTGAAAATTCCATACTCAAGCATTAATGTGACTGACTGTATATGTAAATAAGGTTGCACCTCTATGTGTCTCGCTGTTTATATTGGCACCATAGAAATCTTTGAATATGTGTTCTTAACCAAGATACAATCGGAACACATTTATACATATTAAGGGCGGTTGATAGTTAGCAAATCGAACTAAATAATTTATAGTTTAAAAAATTTAACTAAAAAATGAAAAATAAATAATAGTTTAAAAAAACTAAAAAAAACACGCTTTCATAAAAAATCCAACTAAAAACAGAAAATAAAATTTAATAAATTTGATTAAGTACAGTGTAAAAAAAAATGAATGTACATTATTGTAAAAAAAGCGTGGGGTGCATAGTGTCAATAATTATAAACATTTTATTGACAGATAATGAGTAGAAGAATCATCTCTTCGATAATATAATATCTTAAAAGCGCTTTGAATACACCCCACGCTTTTTTTACAATAATGTACATTAATTTTTTTTTACACTGTACTTAATCAAATTTATTAAATTTTATTTTCTGTTTTTAGTTGGATTTTTTATGAAAGCGTTTTTTTTTTAGTTTTTTTTTTAATATTATTTTAAGTAAGTATATACAGTGTAAACTTTTATAACGAAACTCAAGGAACTGAGCATTTTTTGTCGTTATAGAGAGTTATCGTTTTATGGAGTGAACAAAAAAACAACCAAATTAACAAGAATTTTTAATATGTATGTTTTAGATAATAAATGCTTATAAATTATTGTTTACACATATAGTCTGATAACTTAGTCTGACGTTTTTTGCTATGCCAGTACTTGTTTTGTATTATTTTATTTATTCTATTCATATCTAGATATGTGGTGGAATCGTCTTCTTACACATTTCTTCGTAATAGAGAATGGCGTATCGCTATAAAGAGTGTTTCAATATGTGGGTTTTAACGTAAATCAACAAAGTTAGGCTCACTTCAACGTTATAGGGAGTTTATCGTTATAAAGAGTTTACACTGTATTACAATTTGTCAACAGTACTTTCGTCTGAAATTTAAGAAGTGGAAACTTCTTTAGCATCGTTGTGATTTGAAAGTGGATGAAACGAAAAAGCGAAAGCGACAGTAAAAAGAGACAGACACATAAATTCATAATATTTAACGTGGAAGAAAATAATATAGGAAAGTTTTAGGCAATGGTAAAATGGTACAAAAGACTTTTGTTACCAAGCAATAATGAATTTTATTACCTCTTCAAAAAGGCACGGAACAAAAACTTTTTATACAACACTTATGAGATTCTGTTACTGATTGATATTGTGTAAGGTTACCATGGATATTTCAAATGTGCATTAATTTAAAATGATATTGTGAGTACTTGTGTGTACATTTTCATAAACTTTGAATAAGAGTGTATTTGATAATTTTCTGAATTAAAAAAAAACATAAATTTGGAGGTTTCGCTTCGACCATGTGTGAATTGTACACATAATTTTTTTTTAATAATTTTATAGATTTTCTTTGGATCTATACTACTATATAAATGAAGTTACTATTTAAATTGGCAACGCCTCTGTTAAAGTTTGTAGAAAAAATATACTAACGCCCCTATGTTAACTACTAATTGTTGGTAATATTATAAATTACTATAATTTTTCAAGCATCAAAACAGTTTATTCCCATCAAGCTCGATAATACCAGATGCATATTTTTAAATTAGCCGCGCTTTTTGTGGTCATCTTTCATGTGCCAGGCCATGGAATAAAGAACAGATAAATACAAATAAAAAGTAAGTTGGAATTGGTACAACGTGTATCACAGTATCGAGAACGATGTCGCCAAAATCACACAAACTTCACATACCTACTATACCATTTCCATTTCTTTATTTTCGCGATGACAGCTCCTGTGGAAATTTGAATGAGCGTCTTTTTTGCATTATGTATGCATTATTTTAAATAAATATGACGTTTACACACGTACAAGGTTAAACCAGAGTCGGAGAAACTGATAGGGATGGAGCTGTATCGATAAACGTAACACGATTACAGACCTGAATTTTTTTACAAAATGTAAGAAACTAAACTACTGCCGGATACTTTTGTACAAATTTATTAACTAATATTATATTTTATTACAAGATGTTGCATGTATTAATTCGTGATTGATAATGCCAACTTCTTCAAAATTTTCCAAGCTGTTGCAAAATAAGTAGGTATAGGTAGGTACTCGACAATGAAACGAAATAATTATAACGACAGGTAATCTTTATTTATTAATTATAATCAAAATCTGATGAATCGTCACTGTCGTAAATGTATGCGGTCGATATCATTACTTATTTGGTCACAACACTACAACTATCAAATTGGAACTGTCATCGAGAAAATAAAGAAATGGAAATAGTATAATAAAACACCAGTCACAGTTCAAAAGTAATATTAATTTAAACGGACTTAAGCTACCTAAAGTATATATTAAAAATAAAACTCTCTCGCTTGAAGATAAGGCTTAATTTTATTTTGTATACAATCACTTTATAGACCTTTTTAATTCGAGACTCCAACAGTGTTTGTATATACGCAGTAAGTATAGCGTACTCGATTCTAGATTTTGCTATAAAATATATTACTCGTTAGAGATCTAGTTGCTTTGTATTACGGGTATTTGCAAAGCTGCTTTATAGTCGATGCTATTCGAATAGGGATGTACCGACACTTTGTTACGAGAATTACTTATTGATGATTTATTTTGGCCATAACATTTGTTTTCATATTAATGAACTTTTTAAAGGTGTTAATTTACAATATTTAGTCACTAAAAGTGGAGACAGTAGAATTATGGTAAAAATAAATGTTGGTATGTAAACAACTAATAAAATTGAATTGTCTGTGTGTGTGTGGCAAAATAACAGTATTTTACTAAATGCATATGTGACGTTCATACTTTTTAAGTACAAACATTTTATTGAGTTTCGACAAAATATTTTTAAGAAAAAATTGGACTTAGAAATTATACAGAGACATTGTCATACAAGACCATCATAAATCATTTGGCTTTGAATTTATATATAATCCAATTTTAAATTGTGATATGGGGCAAACCACCTCTATGTGGTGGCTGCGACAATTGCGCAACCTGGGAGCCTCAGAGCGTATTATCACATTTGTCATCACTTTTTAGGTACAAACTTTTTATAGCAGGGTTTCGACTTGAAATATTTATAAGAATTTAATGTGACTTGAAGAGCAATTGTCAGAGAATACGTTTTATAATGTGGCTATTAATTTATATTTAAACTAATTTGCAAATGTGATATGGTTTTGTTATAAGTATACTTCACACATTACCTTTTCTTTTATTGGAGTACCTACTCTCATCGTGGAATTCTAAGAAAATTAGAACAACTTTTACATTTTTAGGTAAGTCTAGATTAGCTAAGTAATATAAGAGTTAAATTGCATGGTCTCCTTTAATTGTAAGATACGATGTTTATTCGATAAATATTATCATTATCATATACCCTATCCATTAGTGCAATATAATAATGAATGTCGGTTTTCGGTTTTTTTAGTTGATTCGATTCCCGGTATAGGTAAGCTTTTTTAGAAAAATCTGTAAATGCAGTTATTAATTTAAAAAAATAAAAGAATGTTTTCTTTGAGTAAAATTTGATATATTGAACATTTAATATACTTTTCCTCCATGCCCCGTTCGTTTTTTCCTCCCTTTAAATTACATTTATTTATCAAAAATTACCAGCACTTTAAAAAATCGAAGATTACGGAACTTGATCTTCGGTACGGAATATAATGTTCTATTTTTATCGATGCCGATAATACTAGTAAGCGATTTATGCAGCTCTAATTGAGTAGTAACGAATTAGTTGAATAGCACCTATTCTGCCAGAATAAAATAAACTTTGTCTGTATGCTATTAAGGTTGTTTGTTAAGTTCTGTGTCACAATTTTTTTCTCTTTATATTTAATATGATTTTATTTAATTAATAAAGAGATGTTACTCTCCGATTGTATAATATAATACCTCCATTAAAAATAAAATAAAAATCTACTATCATTTTTACACTAGGGATGTAATTACTTTTTTCTCTATCGATTTATTGTTAATGGCTCTAACGTCAATTTTTGTGACAGCAAGTATTCAATCACTGTTCTTCTTCCTAACTTGGCAAATAATCCTCTTTATTGAAAACCATTACTGCCATTATCAATTATTGATTATAGTGTCTTGTGTTAGAACCATTTCAGTATTCCAACAAGATGGGGGCTCCTTTGTTAGAACTTTCTAGAGAGTTTTTGTGGCACCTCAAAATGTATGTTACCAGTTTATATTTATAATTTACTTCACTTATGTAAAATTACCAAGCTATATCACGGAAAACGCCACCAATATTTTATATTACAAAGTATAATTAAGTAAGTATTAAAATCTATGTTTATGAATTAAAAATAAAAACCACAACATGTCACTTCAAGATCCCTCCAAAAACTCCAATCGCCCTTAAATATCACGCATAAATAACGTATATTTATATTTAAATAATGAGTTGCCTTTTTATTTTATTTTTAATTATGCTCAAAAGTATAATAATACTAGTAATGAAAAGTACCTCTCGCAGCTATGGAACCTATTTACACAGTGTATAACAATTATACTACTTTTAAGTTTTAAGAATATTTCTACATAGAAAATCAAATTCCGAGGACAAAAGGTCGTAAAATAATGTGAAAAATAAATTACTTTACCTTTTATTATACGTTAATATACGCGATGACAAAATTTGGTACAAGAATGAGCATTCTCCGTTAATTTTTGTATTTTTATTGAAACATGTTTATTGAAATTGCTTAATTGATCAATGAAGTTATGATTATTAATATTTCAGGAGTATAATTCAATTTCTCAAGTATATAAGAAAAAAATCGATTATTTTTTAATTGATTTTATTACTTTTTATATTAATCGATTTAAAATAAACAATTTTTATTTGAATTTTTACATCCCTATTTTACACTCTTAAAACTGAAGAATAAACCTGGGGTTTTTGGCGGGATCTTGAAGTGACACGTTGTGGTTTTATTTTAAATTCATTAACTTTCAGGTTTATGACCCTGTATTATGTAATATTAGTGGCGTTTTGCGTGATATAGTTTGGTTTTTGTGCTTAATTGAAGTGCATTATAAATATAAGCTGAAAGCATTCATTCTGAGGTCCCACAAAATCTTCCCAGAAAGTTCTAACAAGGGAGCCACCATCTAGTTAGGATACTGAATCGTCATAACACATGACACTATAATTCACTTGATAATGGCGGTAATAGTGTTCATTAAAGAGGACCGGTTGCAAAGTTAGAAAGAATAAGAATAAACCATGATAAACGATTTATTTGCATCACGTAAATCAATTTTCAAACGACCACTCTGTCATAGTGTTAGATTACGGCATTACTATATCACCACGATTGCGGCTGGACTGAGTGCAAGTTTGTGGAACTACACATGATTATGGTTGACGCGACACGCCTACTTAGGGGCCATCCATAAATTACGTCACACGAATTTCATTATTTTTGACCCCTCCCCCGTCCTTGTCATAGCTGGTCACATTTGGCCCCCCCCTCCCTTACCTAGTGTGATGTCACATATTTTGCAATTTTATAATTACAAATTTATGAAATTATAACAGCAGTGTTCGGAAATTATTTTAATTTCCATTTAAATTATTTTTCAATAAAATCGACATCAAATCAAACAAAGGTATAAAAATTAACAAAACATAAAAGTTTATTTCTAAGAAAGAATGGTGTACTTACCTCGATAATATTCTTAAAGTCGGTAACTTATTTTTATTCGAACTATAAAGCTAAGTGTAAGTTTCAAATAATCGAGTTGTAAAAGTTGTTAAATAAAACATTGCTATATTCGAGATACAGAAGTCCAATTTAATTTTTTCTCTGAATATTTTGACTAGAGGGTTGAGATTTAGTGCAACGGAGGTTTTGGGGCTTGAATGGAAGGGAACACATTCTTTCGAGTTTGGGAGGTTTTCGACTTAAAGAAGTTCTAATGTACTTAGATACAAAATATTATATTTTGAAAAACATGTGATGTAACAACATTTCGGACCCCTCCCCGCCCCTTGTCACACAATATCACACTTCGTCGACCCCCTCCCCCCTAAACGTGTGACGTAATTTATGGATGGCCCGTTACTGCTTCTACTATACTTTTTGTTCTGCCAGACTATTAGTTATTTTATGGTAGCTAGTTAATGAGCATGTAATGTTAAACAATTTTTTTTATTTATTAAGTAATTTTTATATCGATTACATCATAATACATAAATCTAACAATTTATTTTAATAAGTTCGATTAAGTTCTAGTAATGAATTATCTATCTGTAATGCAACTTTAATTATGTTTATTAATTATTATCTCTACGGTTTTTTTATACTGACATAGGTTTAGTACTTTATATTCCTAAGTGATCTTTCTAATTTTAAAATTTACAGGGACTAATAAAAGGTCTTTTAATTTGTAATACATGTAAAAAATCCGTGTTACTTGATAGACATCTACTTTTTTAGAGGGCACAGATCACGAAGATAGATGATAATAAATTTTTGTTGTTTGTCTAAAGAGGCTTGGCCCATTTTGATAAAATGTTGTACACAAGAAGCGTAATTCATTCCATAGCTGATAGGCTATAATAATTGTCAATAATGTCTGCTTTTAAAAATCGTAAAAAAATATTTTAAATACATTCGTTAAATATTGACAGATTTTGATGAAATTTTGTATATAGGAAGTACATGCCATTCCTTAATTGACAGGTTTTATGACTTCTCAAAATAATTACAGAAGCTATAAAAAGTGAGTAATAAAAATACGAGGCTAAAATAATTATTGCGTAATAGGCGGTTAGGCCTTGATAAGGACATACAAACAGGCATTACAAAAATGTAATGCTAGATTCGTAAATTTTTTAATAAATTACATGTACTTACAGACAGAACTACAGATTTATTCATATGGATGGATTTTTTTTTTCTATTTTAAAAGTCGATAATATCTACTTTTGCAAATCGTATAAAAATATATTAATTCTCAACTGGATGAAATTTGGTATACGAGAACAAGATTGATGAGCTTATGAATGAATTATCATTAATTAATATGAGTAAAAATAAAATAATTCGACGAAAGTACTTGGTACTAGTTACGTCATAAACACATGCGCGATGCCTGCCGCCAGTAAATATTATTAACAATTTAGAAATACACTATTGAATAACAAATTAAATTTCATTGAATTAGTATGTAATATCATAGGTAATTTATGTATCCAACTTCAAGGGCAACTAAACAAACTCATTATAATTTACTTAAAAAATCTTTAAAATTCAGCCTTTTTTAAAATTATTTTTAATAAAACGTCCAAAAGAAATTCCAATAGTAAATTTTTGTTTCTATTTTTTTATTGATGTAATTTTTTATGCCTAATTTATATTTAGATTTAAATTATCTTTTATTTTAGCGAGGCTTCGGGTCAAACCTGACGAGTATGCCAAGCCTCATGGAAGTCAATTTAATAGATACACTTTTAAGAATGTTATTTAAATTTAGGATAATTTATAAACTATCCAAGCCCCATTAGACATACACATATTCAAATCTAAATATGAGACACTTTTACACACGGCCATTTAATTCCAAATTAAGCGAAGCTTGTATTATGGTAACTAAATATCTGATATACATACATATATAAATATTCAACATCCAGAGATACAACTCACTATTATGACCATTACATATATCAGTCATATGCGGGGATCGAACCCGCGACCGCTCGACTTAATACCACTGCGCCACGAGGCCTGTCAATCATACCCATATTAGGTTCTCCCAAAATAACATTGACTTCTTTTACGTTTATTTAGTATAAACAGCATATTTTGGCGCAATTCCTCGGTCTGGATACATTATCACATAAATTAATTGAGTTAGTTTGAAAATTTTAGAATACTAAGTAATATGATCTTGACTTGTCGTTATCGGGTTCTTTCAACTTTAATATAAGTAAGCCTATGTCACAAATGGTACCTACTGTTCATATTTCATATGTACTAGCTGTGCCTGCGACTTCGTCTGCGTGGAAGTTCGTATGCTGCAACGGTTGTTAAGGGGAACGTGCACGTGGGGCGCGCTCAGTACTGGACACTGGTGCTTTAGCATAATTTATGAGCGCGGAACCCTGATTCTTTTTCTAAAATAAAATTAGCCTAAGTTATTCCTAAAGAAAAACATCAGCTATCTGCCAAAGAGAGTTTTGTCAAAATAGGTCCAACGGTTTCGAAGATTAAACTGAACAGACAGACAGAAGGCAAAAATTTTAATGTTTTGTTTTTGTTATAAGTACCTTATATACTTTCATGTGCATTTAGTAAAAACCTATTATTTTGACATTACCAACAGACACTTCAATTTTATTATTTGTATAGATTCCTAGCTTTTTAATAGTTTCAGCTTTTTTTACATAAATGGCAGCCTAATACTCTTCTGTCTTGACTCTTGACCCTTGTCTTGAGACTTGACTAAGGACTACTACTGTAGCTGCAATCTGCATGAGTCAGTAAGGACTAGGGTTGCCAAGTTGCCAGCATCTAAATTGTTGACGTCAGAAAATAACACGGAAATCCCAAGATGTAAAAAAGTAAAAAAAAGACTGTAAAAAAAATCCCCTGACTTCTTAAAAAAAATTTAAACTAACACAAAAAATCATATTTATTCCCTTTGTTATTTATTTAAACAGCTTAGCTTCTTATTATTCTATAATGTTTAATAACATCGAATCATTAGACTTAGAACAAAAAAAAAACCTAATTCTTAGTAAACTATTAAAAAAGCTTTTCCGAGGTAGGTATTCTAGTTAGAAAAATAATTCATAAATTTTTTATAATCAAATAATTGACGATCATAAGTAAATAATTATTACATAATTATACGGTTAACATATATTTGAACAAAACATATTTTTTCGATTTTTTAACGCTTATAGAATATGTACATATATTATAATGAATCTGCTAAAAAAAAACGTTACAGTTAGTACTATAAAGCTTGGATTCATTCAACAAAGTGTACATTTTCCACTGAAGAACAAATCGCGTTGCACACTGACATGACAGATAGACAAATAATAATCAAATATCCATAATGCAGTCAAATCGCAATTCTTAACTTTCTGATATATTTTATTTTTAATATACATTTTAAAATATAGACAACATTGCCTAAAGATATATTGAAAACGGTGAGTACCAAAACGAAAAAAAAAAAATCCGGAAACTGATACAGAAAACATCTTTTTAATGTATGTATTAATGAAAACATACTACACATTTGCTTTCCATGTTTTATTTCAACAGTACATTTAGAAGGATTTTGTACAATACCTACTAAATAATACAGTATATCTGGCAACACACAAGTCGTACATATCGTTATGATAACCAAATTGTAACAAATTTCCTGCTGTAATCTCATAGGTAGGTATATAGTTAAGTTCAGAATATTGTTTCGATGTATAATATAACTCCAAATATACTTGTGCTCCTGTACGCAAATTAAATAGAAATAATTATGAGCATGATAGTTAAACTTCATTTATTTAAAATAATGTATCTACCCAGTAAATAGTTTAGGTAAAAAAAATAACAAAATTATATTTATAAAAATATTACTGTTCTGTAATCGAGTTTCAGTTCACATAATATACCAAAAACCTGAACAAGCACTAGTATTTGTTACTTTTAAGCATAATTATATTATAATGCGCATGATATATAAACAATTGTAAAATAACTTGATAATCGATGACAATCAATATAGTTATTTTAATTAATAAATCTATTTAGATATTAATTTTGGAAAATTATGTTTCTTCCTCTCTACTTACCCCAGTTGGAAAATGGCGTGATGATAGATAGACAACATTATTGAATTTGTACTTACAGTATTGCAAGAATCGATCTGATAATTACAATATGTATGTCATATAAAATAACATATTATAAACTATAAACTTTTTTCTAAGCGTACATTATAATACATAAATAATATAAAATGTACAATAATATGACATATAGATGCCATAAACTCTTTGTTTCCCTTGTGGAAACGTTTTTTATTATATAGAATCTGCGAACATATAAAAAAAAATTTTAACAAACATAATTATTATTTGGTGATAAAAAGATTAAATTCTAAATAAATAGAATTTTATATGTATATTAATAACAGAACGGATCACAACCCTTTTACGATGTTTCAAATGTTCGCGCTTTTGTATGTCATAAATAAACCAATAGGGCGTGTTGAGTAGTACCAACTTACAGATTTTTAACAGAGTGATTGCTTTTCGCGATGTTGGCAGCAGTGTCGACTATTGCAAATGGTGGATTGCGTTACTTTTTCTCGTGCTCCGTGTAAAATATTTACGTAAAATAGTGTATATTTCGTGGTGCAGTGTTTCTGACCAACATAAACATGTCGGAAACACTGCCGAATAACAAAAGGCAACTTCCGAGACAACTGGTAAGTGTTTATTGTTATATTTTTATGTATTTCGTCCCGGGTGACGCCATGGTGGCTTTATCTGGGATCACGTAAACATGAAATGGTGCATCGCTGCATCGTGTATCGATTTATAAAAGTTGTGGGACTACCACAGGAATGTGTTTAGGGTTCTGCATGCCGTGGACAATAATCATCATTAAGGTCATCGGACTTGGTTTTTGTAATCACGTCGCGACCGAGTTTAAAACGCGGCGGTCGTATGCATTCGCGCATGCGAGAAGGTGTCAAAATCTATAATAGTTCCGGAGATCGCAGCATTGCGTTATAGCAGTAATGATAAAGAGCGGCGTGTGTGGTTTGCGCACGGCAGCGACGTCCTTTATGTGCGGTTCATTGTGGGCATCTGTAAAGGGCCGCGCGGCCGAGTGTGTAGGGGCGAAGGCGTTTCCCTCCCGCGAGCTCGCGGCACGGAGCGTGCGCGGCACGGCGCGCTGCGAAGTGCGACCAGCGACCAGGCGACCACACGTCGAGTTGTCGAGTACGAGCCCGCTCGGCGCTCGCTCGCAATCTACTTTATTACTTGACTAATCTTCCGTTGAACAATTACTCGGTTGACGAGAGTCGATCGTCAAAAACACTAACATAATGATTTAAATACGGCACGTTTCCGTGGTCGCAACTCTTTATTATATCACGGAGTCGAAGGGCAAGTATAGCCCTTGCATGAAAAGTTTTATTGTTACAACAATGGCTACAACTTGAAATACACTTGTTGTTTGCTCATATTTCATTGGCCTTGATTTGATATGAAATAACCTACACTGTAAATGGAACCTCGTTTAGCTACAACAATGTCTTTACCTAATCATAAGAAGAAAACTGACTAAGAAACTTGTCTCACAAAAAGTGTTAAAAGTGAAAGTGTTTAGTCTTTCATGAGTATGATCTACTGATTATGTAGATTTTTTAATAATAAGTACTGCAATAAATAAGTAAACAAAGAAGTATGTAATGTCAGACATACTATAATTATATACTAAATGCATATTACAGGTTCTTGACAAATTATATAAACATTCATAAAAGCATAAATTCATTATTTTCTATCTAAAATTTTAATAGAATTAGTTATTTATTTGCAGCCATAGATTCAAATAATGTCTAGATTAGAGTAAGTAATAATATCAGGTTGTAACTTATTATATTTTCTTTGTATCATTGAGAAAATAGGTTACCTACCTACAATATAAATACACATTTTTGTTGCACTTGTACATAAATTTGAGGTGTCTTAGAGGATTAAGAATATAAAATACAATACTATCAAGTGGTTTACAAGTTACACTTATCTATTACATCCTATATTATAATAACCTACTTTTAAAAGATTATTTTATAAATCAAACCTGATGATAACCAACTGACAGAAGTATGGCTAATAATAATTTTAAAAATATAAGGCACTTATAGCTTACCTATTATCATTAACATAGAATAAATATATTGGTTTGAGCCTAAGAGCTAATAAAGAAAAAAAAACGCATGGACAATTATACTTTTAACTCCTTCAAAAGCAATGTTGGGATTCAACTCCTTTCCCTTTAAAATAACTTAAGTCCAAATTACAATGAACAAAAAACTAAAAAAATAAAAAAAACTTACGTAACTCTTTTGTTTTTATAATTATAAAAATTGTGTTCTAGGGGGGAAGTTCTTATATTTTAGCAGACTTGTTTTATATTCACTTTTATGACCTGCTTTTGAAGAAAAGTGGTGTTTAGCTCAAGTAAATCTTTAATAGAAATGACTCCTTTTTTATTTTATTGTAGCATCATTTTAAAAACAGAACTAAGTAAAGAGCGAATAAAACTAAGTAAGAGTGCATATAAAAAAAGTAAATTTGTTCAAAACGATCTTTATTTATGCCCTTTGTAGCGAAAAAAGCCGCATTATACCAGTAACCCACGTCGTGGGGTTCACTAGTAAAAAGTATGGCGGCATGCATATTATGCTCTATAAAATCTGTTGACGTGGCGAATGTATTACTTTTTAAACGTCATATCAACTAGATTAAAGATGCATTTTTTTGCTTAGCGTGAACGCAAGCAGAGAAAATTATACTCAGATGAATGGGCACTTGGTGATGATGAAGCTGAAGGTGGAAGGGGATTCTCCTTGGCTGACAAACTAGAGAGCCCAAGATTCGAGCATTCCGGTGCAGTTCTAGAGATGCACGGCACTGACATCACAGTTTCAAGTTTGCAAAAAAATGGATTTACCACTCCGCTGCTATTCAAAGAGAAACTAGGACTTGGCTTGAGGTAAGTACATAAAGTAAAATAATTTTATTATCAGTAAGGTGAGGAAAGCAACAGTTGCTTCTTGAAACAAAAAACTATTATTAGATATTTGAAATTCGAGACGAAAAAAAATCCGATGTTTAAAAATAATAAGGTCTAATTCACTAACAAATACCTCTTTATTAAAAACGGACGTTTTTCGGGATTTGCATACTTTTGGCAATATTAACATCATTCATTGGCATTTTTTAACAGACTTCAAAAAAAAAGGAAGAGGTTCTCATTTAGATTGTATTCTTTTTAATGGATGTTCAGGCATTCTTTCACAACTTCTTTGTTTATTAACTTATTTAGATCCAAGGGGGTGGTCCCATTTTAATACACCAAGGAACTCCTCAAAATCAGTGAAGTTGGTATTCTTTTTTGTTAAAAATTCTCTTGTTATTCTATAAATGTACATTTTATTAATTGATAATAAACTATTGTGTTCAATAGTTATAAGATGCACACAGTTATTCCATTTTTCTTTACTAAATTATACTTACTTTTTATTTATTATTATGATATATTATTATTTTTGTTACTTTACTATAATAAAAAGCAAAGTCTCCCGCCGCATCTGTTGGTCTGTCTGTCTGTCTGAACGCGATAAATTCATAAACTACCGAACGGATTTTCATAGGTTTTTTTAATCAATGGACGAAGTAATTCATGAGGAAGGTTTCGGTGTATATTTCATTATGGTTTTGTATAAATTGGCTGAAATATGACGATTATTGTTGAAGATGTCGGAACAAATCATGCTGACTGGAAGCTTTACTGGCGTCCGCCTCGTAAACCAATTAGATGCCCGTGCAAAGATGGGGCGGGTTGCTAGTTATGATTGATTCTTAAAACCATACGTATGCTATATGACAAAAACCATATTTCAAGCATATACATTCGGATCTGTTAATAAAGATATCTAAAAAAAGTGCTTAGGTAGGTACTAGAATTGCAACAAAGTCTGGCTGGATTATGGCTAAAATGCACATGTTACTAAACATAACTAGACAGCTATAAAAAAAAAGTAAATTTGTTGTTATATCGGATAGTAAACGTACGGATAAAACTGTACGCTAATAAGCTTGGGTTGGGCATAACAGAGTCGTCTGATGAAATGTCGCGATTTGGTGTGGTGTGGTCGGAAGTGGTTATGTAAGGTGTAAACAGAATTTATTTACATAGACCGGGTGTTTAGAATTTATAGTTAGTGTAGAAATACTTTCAAATCACTAAATACATACACATGGTTCCTTCCTTCCTCCCAGGAGGAAGGGAACATGTCTATGCGTATATATTAGTTAGCTCGAATTGTAGGAGTAGGGATTTAGTTAGATCGCGACCTATTTGCATGCTCGACGACCGCCCGATCCGAGGTCCGGCCACTTTGGCACCCTCGTGCGAGTCGTCAAAAACTTTCGCGGTTGAGTGCCTTCTGTGCTCGCTCCCAAGTTCGGTGAAGCTGGACCAGGACCTCTAAAGCTAACAGTATACTCAGTTCTAAAAAAAAATCATAGGTATTATCTGTTGCAATAGGATAATTAAAATGGTAATATAGATTAGACATAAAGGCTGTGAACAACCTTCATCCTTTTGAAATGTTAGTTTAATACCTTTTACGTAATTAATAGTTTAACACAATACGGAATCCATTTTTCCGAATGAATTAATTTGAAAACCCATCTGAAATGTAAGAGAAAACGTACTCAAAATAAGCGAAAAAATTGCTAATGTAATTACTCTTACCAAAAGGTAAATATTCACTTGATTTAAAGTGTAATTATAAAAAAGACATCGTTAAAAACTGGTTGAAACGATTTTAGACAGTAAAATTGTACCTTTGTTTAGGTAGCGCTTCAAGTATCACATTGCCCGACAAAACGACATTTGATCCTTTTAAAGTTTACGGTTTATGTTTACTTTTGTTAATTATTCACAATACGAATATTAATCATTGTTATCTACCAACCGTCCACGTTGTTTTTAATTAGGGCACAGAATAAGTTATCTCGGAGCATTTATATTATATGGTATTTTTTTGGGATTTTCAAATATCACTTTTGAAATCTATACAATTAATCAAATTGAAGTGTTTGTTTGTAATGTCAAAATAACAGTTTTTTACTAAATGCATATGCAAGTACAGTGTAAACTCTTTATAATGAAACTCAAGGGACTGAGCATTTTTTGTCGTTATAGAGAGTTATCGTTATATGGAGTGAAGTTTCAATATGTGGGTTTTAACGCAAACCAACCAAGTTGGTCTCACTTCAACGTTATAGGGAGTTTATCGTTATAAAGGATAACGTTATAAAGAGTTTACACTGTATATACGATAACTATATCAAAAAGCCCATTTTAAAAATTTTTGTTTGTCTGTCTGCGTGTTCCGGGTAATCTCCGAAACGGTTGGATCGATTTTGACGGGACTTTCACTGATAGATAGCTGATGATATAGGGAGTAACTTAGGCTACTTTTATTTTAGAAAAAGAATTAAGGTTCCGCACAAATAAAAGAAAACCGGTCATGGTGAATCAATTCGGGCGCTTAAATAGCTTCTGCTGAGTAAACCATAAGAGATATATACATATATAGCAAATTAATGTATCACATAATTACAGACATTAAAAAGAATTACTAAAAAGTCCGGGAGAGTATACATCTATCTTCTAAGAAACACCCACAATAAGCATTTTTGTCTTTAAAATAGCAGGGAGCGGGGGAGCAAGATTCGCGCGGGCATTCTGTAGTCCACGTGAGCAAAGCCACGGGCACAGCTAGTTGCAAATAAAAAAAAAAATTCTTGATATCTGCGGTAAAAGAATTATCGTACGTAGTTTCGCTTGTTTTTATTTTTATTAAAAAAAACTTGTCGGGATATTAAATAATGCAGGGTTTGTAGAAAAGTATGTTGTTATTAGGGAATTACATTTTTTTATGGAAATATAGAGCCCACCCATAGATATTCAATAAATTGCTAGAATTTTCCATAAAATCAATAAATATATTTCATATTGTTAGGTTTTTCAATAATATACATATTTTGAGTTGTATAAACGTTGATAAACGAATTGTTGTAACTTAAAATGTCAGTATTAGCTAAACGGTTATATTATAATAAAGGGATAAAATATTTACGCATTAAATATTTATGTCATTGAAATTAATACCGTAGAAGCTATCACGTATTCAAGTTTACACGCAACCAAACAAATCACTCGCAGCGAACCGGTTGCATTCCGTACCGCACAATAGTAACTTGTTAGACATACTAAATAAAATTAGTAATAAAATAATAAAGAAGGGAATAATACAATACATTTCCCGTGAGCTTGCTGTAAACGTGGCAGGGCTGACTTAGCGAACTCGGAATGTTGAAAATATCATTATGAAATGAATAATAATTCTAAGTTCTAAATACTACTACTACTAAGTACTAAATAATTAATTTACTAATGTAAATTAAATTAAATTTACACGGAAACGATGGACTGTGTTTAGTGCCTAATAGAACCTCGAAAACCTGTACAAACTCTACTTGGGACAATTCGACTGGTTGAATACCTCCCCACCTTACAGAAGATCGAAACCAAATAACCTAGTGTTATGTTCCTGCGGTGAATAGGGCTACAGAGCTCTTTGGACCGTGGCGGCCGTATGCTTGTTCCGCACTAGACAGAATCTATCGACGTGCTAGTTTCCTCGCGACATTTTCCTCGACTACCGGGAAATTTAAAATATCCCAGCAGATACTGAAAGATGCTAGAGTTTACCTCTTCCATCAGTAACAATTTATTTTGATTAGAACAACCACAATTTTTTTTTTTTTATATTACATTATTAATTATTGTACGGATTGTACCAGATAAATCATATTCTATTAATAAATCAAAAGTTATTTAAATCATCCGTGATTAATCAACTGGAGATAACTAGTGATAAAATCCATTTACTTTATATTAATAAAACCTTTTGACGCTTTTGATACTTATCCTGGTGGCAATTATAATGCTGCCCAATTTTGTACACGTCGATTTCATTTAAAAATATAATTAATTAATACAACACATGTACTACATTGAACTAAGTAATAGTATTATATTGTAAACGATTAATCAATACATCGTAACTTCGTAATTACTGACGTGATTATTTCATTAAATCTTATCTTTTCACGTAAAAAATGCTTATAAGTACTGGCTGATAACAAAATAAAGAATTAAAAATTATACGAAATAAATACGACGTTCGACAATAACTCTGAAGCTATGAATCTGTTAGCCTATTGTTTTTACATATTTCCTCTCGCTTTCTTGCAATCTGTGGGAGAGAACTCTTGAAAAGCGACGGAAGTGTGTAACAAGGCGCAGGGGAAGCGCGCGCAATTTTTTTTTATTTGACCAATGAGCGCTCGCGGTTGTAGAGTTGGCTGTCAGATGATACCAACCCATTTTCCGAAAGGTTGGTACTGTCGGCCAACAGTGTGTGCGAGAAAGAGAAAGGGAAATACAGAAGGAGAGCGTATCAGCTACGCACTTAACCTACAGTTTTGTGTACAAAGTGTGCTGTTATAATATAAACTAATTTATAATGTGTAAACTGTATCAAGTCAGATGTTTACACATCATATGCGAATACTGTAAGGCTCGCTTTACATTATGAGGTGAGCTGCGAGAAATTGTATTGACAACAATTATGGTTGTCTTGCCACCAATATTAATATTATATACTAGCGACCCGCCCCAGCTTTGCACGAATGTTAATTTACAAATTGGTGTCATTTATGTTTAAAAAAGCATGTTTTTGAGTTATTCGTTTTAGTATTGATAGTTTTATCTTTATAGTTACGAAAAGTGCGCTTTAGCTCGCGAAGCGCAATTCATAGCACATAGATAGGCAGCGGCGCAGGTGGCAGCAGCGGTGCGGAATACCGGCCAACCGTTTCGCTGCGAGTGACTTCTTTGGTTGCGCGTAATCTTCAATCCGTGATAACTTATACGGTATTCATTTAATTGGAGTTAGAGGAGTGTCCATATTTCGAATAACATTTTGTTTTTAATGTGTAAAATTTAAAATGTTGAACTTTTCAGAATTATACTTGATTTTCTTGTGTATAACAAATAAATTTTGAATTATTGAATACTTTATGATTCCAAAACGACAAGCATCTAATATATTTTATTATATATTTTTTGGGTTGAAGGAAAGGTGTCTTAATTTCGGATAGATAAAAAAATAAGGGTAGCATTAAATTAAACATAATTATGAAACTAGTAATGCAAATAACACTGCAAAGTTATTTATATAAGTAAAGAAAGCCAAGGAAACGAAAAAATAGTATTCTTATTTTAGAAATGAAGCCTTCCTTATTGTTCCCTATTTAGTTACTATATTTACTATGTTAATCACTAATACGTGAAAGTTTATTGCGAAAGTAGCTGTGCCAGCTGCTTAATTATTATTTCCGACACAAAATAAAAAAATACATGTAATTATTTTGATATAATAATGATAATGTTGGATTGACGTTTATAAATTGTAATATTATAATATTAAATATTCAAGTATGTTGTTAGTCAGATAAAGCATACCAATTTTAATATTTTGTGAAATTGCTACAACACCTGAACTTTATGTGTATACGTGTATACATAAATTTGGTTGATAAACCAGCCAGAAAAGAATTTAATATTTTCAATTATATTGTTTAATAGTTTTTGATGTGTAATGTGTACCCCGTATTAAATAATACATAATAATATAATATATTCAGCCTGGAACACGAGTGATAAATATGGCGAACTTTTCGCATGATTGGTGCATCTCTGACTATTTTTTTTATCGTTATAGGTTTAGCGTTGTGGCCATAATCTCACCTGATCTTAAGTGACGATGTGGCCCAAGATGGTGGCACGCTAAGCCTAGTGGAAGACTGACTATGAAGTGCAGCTGCCGGAACACACCTATTGGCTAGGCGGGGCATTAGAAAATGCCCTACCACCATGCTATGATTTCATCACGATGTTGTGCTTCACCGAAAGCTCAGACTCATTTCAGGGATTCGAACTCACGACGATCGACGCGGAGTCCGTATACGCTACCAACTGAGCTATCATTCTCTTTAATTATAATCATTATTCTGGAATCTTTGAAAAAATTTCGTGATAAATTAAGATATTTTTCGTGTCGTATGTTATTTATAAAGCTTTTTATTTGCAATGTTCATAATGTTTATGTTCCTTTATAAGCTCGAGGCTTACCTACGTTAAAGTAGAATAACATTTTGCTCCTTAAGTTCTGTTTATGTAACTTAATTTAGTATGTCCTGCTTGTGCCTCTAATGCAATAATATTATATTGCATTGACCCGATGATGGGCTCGTTAGCCGGCCATAGCAACGCCTCAATAAAACAAGGTCGAGGCTCGTCGTGCTTAGATTTGTTGGATTCTTCTTATTGAGTCCTAAAAATATATTTAAACGAATACATTAATATGAATTTAGTTTTTTTTTTCTTCGTATTTAATGAACAAGTGATATTATGTTGATTTTATGAACTTCGCATGGTACATATTACAATAACAATTGACCCTGAAAACAGAATTCAGCAAATGTATGTCCTCCACAGAAACTTTGGCAGCTTAAACATTTTTATTCAGACAAAAGTGTCATATTTGTTGCAGGGTACCGACAAGCAATTTTACGGTGAACGATGTGCGCATGTGCGTCGGCTCCCGCCGTCTCCTCGACGTCATGGATGTAAACACGCAGAAAAACATAGAGATGACTATGAAGGTTTGTAAATAACATTTCTGTATTATGATCAACCAACCAATGACATTTATTTTCACATATATCTTAGAGAAGAACTTTATATTTATATTAGCAACCGCCAAAGACTTCGTACACGCTATTCTATATAATATTAAGTAAATGAAAGTTTGATTGTTGTACCTTAAGCGTTCATGAACCATTCAACCGATCGGGATAAAACTTTGGTAAATTATAGTGCGCATCTCTGCGAAAGGTTCTGGATTTTGCCGCCGTATAGAAAAGAGGTGCCACTAACTTAAATAAAACATAAACCGGAGTAATGTCGAATTATATATAGGAATATATTATGTATATCACTTTTAGACTAAGTATCATTCAAAATCTGAAAGATTCAAACAAAAAATGATCTGATACACCCTTTCTTCCTGATTCCGAATGTTTATAAATAAATCTCAATTAGCAAAAATCTAAAGATGCGCCCTTCTTACTTTGGACGGCAGTATTGGTACAATTAGTTTACAACAGATGGCGTGCAGAACAGAACGGAAACAACGTTTAGGGCAAAAGCTAGTTACAATATTACCCTTTAAATCTTTTTTAATACTACATTGCGACTTGTTTTTGTTAACATATTTATCACTGGTTTTGCAGAAATTTAGTTTTGCCAAAACAGTTTTTTGGGGATAGATGCCTACCTATATGGGTAGATATGCCCACTATGAAAATGCTAAGAGGGATAGATGCCTGTGGTGGTAGTTATAGTGGCTATTGTGTGAATAGTATTCATTTTCGCTGCTTGAACTGTAAGTAGTTGGTTTTTTAAATCGATTTCAAAAAAAGACGGAGGTTACTCAATTCGAATGTAATAGGTTCTTACGTATGAAATTAGCGTTTATAAGGAAAAAGTATAATGAAAGAAATATTATGAAATTATACATTCAATCAGTCGAAATATGTACCATTATTTATTATCTATGCACTTTCGCCATTTTATAGGTAATTCATTGATTCCATTGCTAGAAAAATTGTGGGAGCCAGAATCAATAAAATACTTGAAGGCGGTTTCAACAGCCTCATAGGAATTTAATTTTTTTCCATGCAAGAAATTGTCCAAATTGCGAAAATAGTTCTAATCTGTTGGAGCAAGTTCCGGGGAGTATTGTGGGTGTCAGAGACATTTCAACCGCAATTCTTCTAATTTAGCGATTGTCTGTCGTGAAGTATGGGGTCTAGCGTTGTCCTGAAGCAGCAGTGGGCTAGAGAGATTGACCAATCTCTTTTGTTTAACGGCTAGCTTTTTCATCATGGTTTGCAATTGTTGACAATACAGACCTGCCGTTATCGTCTGGCCAGATCTTAGGAATTTGCAGTGTATGACATTAGCAACGGTCCACCAAACACTCACCGGTACCTTTTTCTGAGTCAACTTTCGCTTGGGACAGGATTTAGCCGATTCTCTTGGGTTCAACCACTGTGATGAGCATTTCTGAATGTCGTAAAGGATCGATTTTTCGTCAAAAGTTCTTACTTATTCGTATTGTTAAACGATTAAAAATTCCCTCGATATTGTAACGGTTGAGTAATGTAACGCAGCACTCAATGCGTGTTTCTTGGTGTACTTCAGTCAATTTATGCGGTACCCATTTCTCGCGCTTTTTCACTTTTTCCAATTAGTTTCAAGTGAATTAAAATTGTTATATCACTTACACCGAAGCTTGCCTCTAACACTGACGTGGTTTGCGTTGGATCCGCTTTCACGATCACCTTTTAATTCTTCATTATCAACTAGGTTCTCCGGCCGTTCACAGGATTTGTTTCGTAGGTCAAAATTTCCAGAACGAAAATGTTGAAACCAAAATGGTACCATACTTTCTTTTAAAATAGCTACCCTATATACATAATTAATTCTTCGAGCTGTTTCTGTTGCGCTAATGACACGTGGAACTCATACTCGTAAATAACGCGATATTTTAAATTTCCATTTTGTGAAAAGAACGATGTAATTTAAAAATACATATTTCAGATCAAAGTGGCCAGTTCAACAAAAGGACATATGTAAGGACTTAATATGTTTTTTAAAAATATTTTAATGGATGTTAAGAAATAACCGATTTGGATGATTCTTTTTTTATTGTATAGGGGAGGGGTATCTTCTTTGGTCTCATTTTAATTTCATTAGCACTGGACCTTTAACTTCCAAGATACACCAAAATTCTTCAAATTCATTGAAGTTGGTTTTCTTTTTTGTTAAAAATTATCTTGTTTTTAGTGATCCTGACCTTCATTTACTTTTAAATAATTATCGTTTTCTCTATCACTAAAATTAGTCACGTCGTCATCGTCTTCATTAAAATAATGCATTTTTTTTTTTGCGTTTTTTCACATACCTTTGTTGTATTGTCCTTTATCTTTGGTTTCTTTATTTGTTTTCTCAAGTTTTCCTTTTTCTTTAGTATACTTTCAGTCTTGTTTCTCTTTTCTAATTTATTTTTTATTGGTTTTTATTTTATTTTCAGCGATATCCTTCTTTTATTTTCTTTTTTCTTCACCTGATTTTTCACTTATTGTTTGACTCTCTTAGCTATGGTCAAAGGAATTTTTTGTATTGGCGATACATGGACTACGATTTTAAAGGATGTTTTTTTTCCTACTAAGCTGTCTAGAAATTATGCAAGTGTATCATCACCATTACCAATAATGCTAATATATCCTCTATTTAATTGTACTACGTTAACGTTTGCAGTACTTGTCCGACAACTAGTCTCGTCACCCTATCGGGGCGACTATCCTTTTGGATAACTTTTAAACTAAATACAAAAGAACACTTACTGATACCTATATGTGTACTTAAACATACTAGTGTATTAATATAATACTAGCTGTGCCCCACGGTTTCATCCGTGTTAGTTTTATACGGCAAACGTCGCCAACGCACCCGTGTGGGCAATTTTTTATACTTTGTGTAAAACTATCGATATTTTTATGAGGAATAAATTAATTTTTAAATTATAATATAGCCTGTGTTTCTCGCTGATACTGCACCTTTATGTTGGTGAAAGAATTTTAAAATCGATTCAATAGTTTTAGAGTTTATCCATTTTCAAACTAAAAAAAAATAATTTGATAATAATATCAATATTTTTTATACTTCGTATAAAAAAACTTAGTCTACTAAATAAAATATTAAGATAAGACTCAGTTTGATCCCATAGTCAAACCGACTATACAGTTTTGTGGGACTATGTATTAATTAGTATTAAGATTATTATTTTATAAATAGACAAAATAAAAATAGTAATAATAAATAAATCTGAAACTTTGGAAGCGTTTTTCGTGTTTGTCGTGGAGATAATCACACGCATCGGCGCAAGATGCATTTGTTCCTCACGACAACCCATTGGTGCTTCAGGTATGTGGAGCGTGCGCTTCCGATTTAAACTACCAGTTCTTTGTTGCGATTTTGGGAAGTTACGTTTTTTGGAAACGAGGCACCTATCCCACTAGGGTATCTTATCGGTTTTACCTTCATAAATATTTTTATCTTTAAAATAACCGATGCACGGTGGGCCACCACCGCGGATGGAAGCGTGGTCACTACAATCTTGTGACAATACAAACGGCATTCTATAATCCACGCGAGCGGAACCGCGAGCACAGCTAGCAAAGAATAAAAAAGGGGATATTTGGTATAAACAATATATTTATTGACAATCTTAAGATATCATGAAATGCAGTTTTGTAACGAAACTTCGTAGGAGGCATATCATCAAATCTTATAAATGATAGTGGTGACCGAAAGTGATAACGAAGGTCGTATATGAAAGGACGCTTTATCACGGCAGTCTAATAAAGCAGAGTTGTCTAACCACACAGTGGTGTTTGTATCGTGGGAATTACCTAAATTTTGATAATGATGTGGCCTTTTTAGCAACCGATAATGTAGTGGTTTATTTGTTAATTATCATTGTAAATGTTTTTAAACCTTTGTTCATTAGAATGACATATCTTTTACTAGCTATGCCCCACGGTTTCACCCGTGTTAAATTTATTTGACCAACTCTTAAGCGCGCTGCCGCCAATGCGCTCGTGTAGCCTTTAATTATTGTTGTTCTCAGTTCTCGTACTTGCCTACAACTTATCAGATAGTTAGACGTTCATGGTTACTGTGGTTACCCCGTAGTGTCGTAGCGTGAAGATATATAGATTACTACAAACTTAAATAAAGTGGCTATAAAATGTGTTCAAAGAAATAAACAATCTCTTCATCTTCATGTTAGTCTAGATGTAGTGTTTAAACTAGGAGTTCGCAGGTTTTTACGCGACTACGAAAATAGAGAGTTATATTTTTCGAGCGTATGTATGTATTTATGTATGTCTATTTCTTTGTCACGCTCTGTAGCCTAAACGGCTTAATTGATTTTAGCATACGAGGTGTCGTTAGATTCATCTTAATTATGGGAGTGACATAGGCTATATCATATGTAAGTACGAAGTCTGGAGATCAAATAAAAAAAAAAAACAAAAAAAAAATTGTCATGTTTTTGTTGCAGTCGGGGTTTTTGTATCCATTTTAATAATTTCGCTTGTTTACTTAAAATGCTAGCTTATATTTAAATATGAGCGTTATAGCACTGTGTGCCTGTATGGTGGGCTTTTCTCGTAATGAGGCAGCTTAGTATGCTGAACGTTTAAAAAAAATTGTGTACTACTTTGATCAATTTCAGATGAGAATTCCTTTGTTTATAAAACTGAACTCATTGTTTTGTTTTGTTTTGTCTTCATATTACCAATGTATGAATGTTAAATTATAACAAAAAATATAATTATGCATACTGCTCAAAAAGGATGTTGCGGTTTTATTCTTAACTTGATTCCGAAACGTATTTTTTTTCATGAAATGTTAAAGTAATGCACAATTTTATTGATTTATTAGTCATGAGGTAGATTTGCTGTTTATTATATTAATGAGATACTCACGGTTATGTTTTATTTTTAATTATGTATAATAGTTCAATATAATTATGAATTTAGCAGGGTCATTTTCTCTTAAGCTCCTCTATTAATGTTGACTCGATTAGGTTAAACTTTCTCTGGGTTCAAAATATTTGTTTTTTCAACAACTATTTCGTTTGTATTATTGTTTTTTAGTGTGATTTTTTTGTGTTTTATTTTTAAGAACCATTTAGCTTTTATTTTATATTTTAGTAATAAAAAAGTACAATTAACTTGTATCAAAGATATGATCGTTGGCTCTGATTCTTTTCTATCGCAGATGCAATGACATTTTATAAAACATCACTAGCTGTACCGCGCGGTTTCACCCGCGTATAATTTAAAATAAATCACCGACTGATAATTAATAATGTGTACTTCACTATAGACTATAGTTACATTTTCTTGTGGTATAGAATATATTTGTTTTCACCACTACTGAGCCAAGTGTTGAAATATTTTTATTTTCGATTATCTTCAAAACTATGCGTTTAAATAACATACTATAAATGGAAAAGATTATCTTTATGATATTGTCTTAATGATGGAGGAACTTTCGTTTGTAAGGATTAATGTGTTAGGTATGCCTAATTATAATTGCTCATAAATAGCTTTTTTATTTTTCAATATTTTTTTTGTCGCAAAATGCCTGATTGTTTTTTTTACGTATAAAAGGTAGGCACATAGTATCCCGGACTTTTTTATAGATGTATTATGGAACAATATTTTTATGGAATATTATACTATTTACGTATCACTAACCATCACGCAAGTTCGGGTGCGCTTTGTCTTCCGGCTGATAACTTCAGAACTGCCTCTAAATGTGTCCGATAAATGACAATAGGCTCGCCCCCATTACATGAGACCTAAAACTTACCCGGCGAACTGTGCGTTTACACCTCTGCTCTAACACTTCGGGGATACAGACGTGATGGTATGTTATGTAACTACCTATTTACGAATAGTGCGCAGCTCGCGACGTGTAAATTCATCAAAGGTGTAGAGTGGCCGACCAACCGACTGCGACCGCTTTTGCTGAGAGGGATTTCTTAGATCGTGCGTAATTTTAAATTCTTGATATCTTCTACGGCATTCATTTAAATGGAAAACTGTAAAGATACATTTTAATCTACATTAAATGCCAAAGTTAACTAACGAACTTAAGTGGATAAAGATTAATACTGAATTGAAGCAAATAGCTTCTCCAATAACGTAATATTTTTGAAGATTTAGATGGTGATTGTGAATCAACCTTAGGAGATAACATATAACATCGCGGACTCTAAGCTTTTTGCAGGACTACAATTCTTTAGAACATTATTTTGATATATCTCATAAAATTTAGCCAACGTTAGCCATGTAAGCACCCGAAAATAATTTTTTGACGACTTCATTACAAATAATTAAATTTTCTTTACCATACAAAAAACTTAATTGGATTGTGTTGTATATATGTATAAACCTTCCGTATAAAAACTATAAACGGTAGTGAAATTTTCAATTAAAATCCGTTGCGTAGTTTAAAAGATCTAAGCATACATAGGGACAGACGGCGGGAAGTGACTTTACCGTATACTATGTATAGAAGGTACATTTGTACAACGATATATTATGTTGTTTATATTATGAAAAGTCCCAAAATATATAATCATTAGGGGACGAATGAGTTTGAAAATTAATGTCTGTCATGTTTAGATGTATTTGACATGCATTACGCAAAAACTACACAACAAATTTGCAATATATTAGTCAATTAATCAAATTATGCTTTTTTATGAGAATGAGTGATTTAGACAAAGTAGAAGATTTTCATGAAAGTTACAATTTCACTTGTCTCTTGCTTAATACAACAGCTGATATAATATAATACTTTGAGTATATCGCGAATATCTAAGGAACAAGTTTCAGTAATATCCTAACGTTGCCCCTTTAATAAATACATCTGTCTATACAATTAATAAAATTGGAGTATCTGTTTCTAATGTAAAAATAACAGTTTTTTACTAAATGCATATAATAAACACAATACCTATAACAAAAAGTCCATTTTTAAATTTTTTGTCTGTCTGTTTGTTCCGGGTAATCTTCGAAACGGTTGGACCGATTTTGACGGGACTTTAACTGATAGATAGCTGATGATATAGGGAGTAACTAAGGCTACTTTTATTTTAGATTAAGAATTAGGGTTCTGCACAAATAAAAAAAACTGGTCCATGGTGAATCAATTCGGGCGATTAAATGGCATAAGCTGAGTAAACTATAAGAGATATAGCAAATTAATGTATAACTTAATTATAGGCATTAAAAGGACCTATAAAAAAGTCCGGGAAGAGTATATATCTATCTTCTATGGAACACCCACAATAAGCATTTTCGTCTTTAAAATAGCCGAGAGCGAGGGAGCAAGATTCGCGCGGGCTATCTGTAGTCCACGTGAGCGAAGCCACGGGCACATCTAGTACATAATAATATTACGATATAATATATAATTCGCATAAACGTAGGTAAACTAGATTGTTTAAATGATTGGTGTAATTTTAATACTAGAAATATAAACAAATTACTTATTCGATTTTTTAGACTCAGTAAAACTATATTTTATTTAGGTAGTAGTGTTATCTGCTACAGTAACATTCCAAAACAATTTCAAGGACCATGTCAAGCAGGTTTTACTCTAGATTATTATAGGAGTGATCATTATGTGTGTAGGTACGGTAGGGATATCTGGAAGTGACTCCCTCTCTGTACACCACTAATAGTAACTGTTCAACTACTTTAACTGTATAAATAATTTGATCTAGTTTATTGCCGTCTCTTCTTGATGTGTAGGTATGCTTTCCCAACCGGCATGTAGTAGTGTTTTAACGGTCATAAGTAAGTGCCTTCTCACTGCCTAAGCCTAAGCGCTTCTGAAAATGGATAAAGCTACTACCAGATGTTAGTTAAATCGTCATCAAATGCGTAAAGATTGTTATGTAAAATTACGTACACTTGTCATATAGGACTGGCAACGTTATTATGATGACCCTAACAAGGAGCGCCTGCTCAATGTGATATCGCTTGAGTTTTCACACACGCGTTGGAAAACTACGTGCAGGCGCCTCGCATTGTCCGTCAGATCGACTGGGTGGACACAGTGTGGCCGCGACATTTGAAAGATCAACAGGTAATTATCGCTTCAGTAAACATGACATGCTGCTTATCTATCTACCTATCTAAAATTTGCGATTTGGGATCTTCCCTTCTTTTGTTTGTGACATACTCGTATAATAAACAGAGATTAACTAAACCTTATTTCAGGTTAATATTGTTACTATTATTAATTAAATCATTTTTTAATTGCTCAATTATACAATATGTATTAAAAACCCCATAGGACCCGTGAAGGTGTTATCACGTTTTAAAAATTTGCTAAATTTTAGGAAAACTAAAACTAAGGGCGACTTAACATGTTTAAATATGATTAAAGTAAGACTAAACACATTTAAAGTGTTTAAACAAAATTAGCATCTTGCACAAAGAAAAATTAGTCGCTAAATATGTATAACAAACAGCCAACAATGACTATTTAGCTCCGTTAAACACGTTTAAGTGACTTCTTATGAAAATTAAACATATAAATTATGTATAAATAAATTATGTGAATAAAGGAACAGGGACATCATAAGGACCAGCGTGGTATTAACACTTTTAATATTCCCAATTTTTTAATATAAGTCGTCTCATCGAGTACACTATTTTCGTTTTATTTATTAGGCTTTGACAGTCAACAGACATCCACGTTTCATTCAATGCATAAGTTTTTAAGTCATCGCGCTTTCCGGGTTATGAATCTTGTCAAAATCAATGATATTTTATTGGTCAAAACGTGAAACGGAACGCAGAGACTACTTTACCGACTCGCCAATTTTGTTTAACTAAATCACGTACATCTATGTCTTGTGCAAGTTGACCCTAAATGCGTTTAGGATAAATCCATTTATGAGGCTAATTTTAATTAACTAATTTTGTTTTAACGGTGAGTTAAATGTAATGTTGCGCAAGCCGCCCTAAATATGTTATGATTGTTTTTTTTTGGTAAATTCATTGGGGTACCTTTATACCCCTTTTCGGATTCGACGGGGTTTTTATACATATTGTATACTGGATATGCTTACACAATAAATAGATATTGCTCTCGCCACAACAGTCATTTATGTTATGGCCAATTAGTTCCAAATATAGACTCCTTTTAGGAATATTTAGTGTTTTGTCAGTAAGGTTACTAAAATTTTGTTTCTGAGTCTTCCTGTTTTCGAAAAATATTATTAAATCAACATACCTATATACGTAGTATGCCTTATGGTTTTCAATACTTTTTTAGACTGAATCAACAAATGCCTTGGACGATATGATGTACCCAAAAGTTCAAAAGTATTGTCTGATGTCGGTCAAAGGCTGTTATACTGACTTTCATATAGACTTCGGCGGTACATCAGTGTGGTATCACATTTTAAGAGGTAATTATTTAGTTAATAATAAAGTTAAAAAAAGGAGTACATTTTTCGAACACGTTTCGTGTTTCAAAAATTAGTTGAACATCTTTTTGTGAGGTCTGCAGTGCAAAATATTTTGTATTTTTGGTACCAGAAATCCTAATTCAAATTGAATTATAAAAATATGTTTTCTTGGATAAATCATATAAAGCTTTTACTAATTTTACAACGCAACTTAGCTAAAACTCTCAAAATTTGCTAGTATACTTGTTAGCGTTCAAAGATATTGCAATAAAATCATACTTCCAGGCGCTAAAGTTTTCTGGCTTATCCCACCAACGGAGAAGAATCTTCAATTGTATGAGAAGTGGGTGCTATCCGGGAAGCAGTCTGATGTTTTCTTTGGTGATACTGTAGAGAAATGCATCAGAGTTCATGTAAGTATCACTAAATAGGTTGTTTTGTTGACTTGAGTTTTTAATTACCTGTCGATATCGTTTCTGTTCTGTTTGGATAAATTAAAGAGCTAATGAGTAAATTTTATTGAAAGGGGCTCGAGTGCTTTGAGTTTTTGTAGTTTGATTTAACCTTTGAACTAAAAATGTTAATTAAAAAAAACATAATCCCGTAAATCGTACATCTGGTAATTTTTAAAAACCTCCTGTTGTTGTTAAATTAAACGAAATAATTACAAAAGAGTTCGGCTTCATTCTTATCCAGTGTATCTTTAAAACATTTATTTTTTGTACTTTTAGAGCACTGTTTCAAGAACCGTGCCGGTAACACAATTTTTTTTATACTATCACTGTAAAGTGGCAGAACTGCCTGATGGTAAACACATTCTAATCCAAAAACATTAGCGACCACCGAGAGATCAACAGTCGATCGTCAGTCCTAGCTATCATACCGGCCTGCTGCAAAAGAAACTGGATAAAACATTGGCTGAACACGAAACGCGATGAGTGTTACGATCTTTTTAAAGAATCTATCTAATCAGTTTTTGTTACTGACGATAGAAAGATATATATTTTGGTAAGCCTTTTGCATTTCAATAACGTATCTTCGGATAGCTAGTTCATACAAAAGCTTACCAACAAACATATCTTTCTATCTTCAGTTGCAAAAACAGTGGTTAGATTGATTATTGAAAACGGCTGTAAGTGAATCGCTATACCGGTCTTTTCGCCATATGCATGGCGGTTGCGAGTCCCTCGGGCTGTACAATCATACCCCACCCAGCTATCGCCTTTTATCTGTTCACCACTCTACAGGGTGCAACCACGTGCAGTTGATTTTAGCTTGCATGTCTAAATTTTGAAGATATTATTTCAACCCTAATACCCTCAAACCTGTCTTGCTTGCAGAATTAGGTGATGGTTAAAACATAAATCAGTAAACGTTCCATCCGATAAATACTGTATCAACTTTCTCAATTATAACAATATTATGACTGTCTGGTACTTCATAGTTGACCTTTTTTTGAATTTAAATGTGTATACTTCTCAATAGTTGCAAGCGGGCCACACTTTCTTCATACCTACTGGTTGGATCCATGCAGTGTACACGCCGAGTGACTCGTTGGTCTTTGGCGGTAATTTCCTTCATCAGTTCGGCATTGAGAAGCAATTAAAAATAGCACAAGTTGAAGATGTCACTAAAGTAAGTAATACGTTATTTTTTCAGATTTTAACAACGAAAAATGAACTTGCTACTTTCTTAATGATAAACTTAAAAATATATTTCATAGGATCTTTTCACTTGTTTAAATAATTAATACAAAAATCGCCTAATTGCAAGTACATTGTAATAAATCAAATTTTCATTTTTTTAAATTAAAAGTATTACTGTAATATACTTTTGAAATATAAACAAATGTTAGAAAAAATGTATTTTTATATAATTAATTAAGGTATGTTTATTATTATGTATTATATTGTGATTAGATTTCGAGCGTTGAGAACAATAAAAACGGTCTTTAATGATTTCGGAAACGGTAAATGTAGTCGGCAATAAATTACTCAACTCGATTCTATTTTCATTCTAGCTTTTCTACATGTTGCCTATGTTATTTTAATCTATATGCTATAACTTTAAACTGGATAATTCGGGACGGTGTTAATAGTAATTATTAAGGACAAAAATAATACCGGTATAAATAAAGCTAGACTTTCACTTTCGAGTGCTGGTTTTTTTCTTTCAGAGTATTAACTTAATTTTAAATACGATATGGATAAATTTTACTCATGTCTGTTTATAAAAATGTAACCGTCATTCTGTAAAAAAAGCTTAGAGTTTTGATTAGGTTATTCAAAAATGATAATAAATATTATATCACTACGCGCTTTTGTAGTAGACTAGAAGTAAAAAAATTATAAGAAGTCTGTGACAATTCTTTTTTTAACACGGTCGAGCGTCTGGTAGTAAGAAGCTCATTCATATAATAAAAGTGTTATTTCGTTTGGAAATACTTTTATATCAGGCTGTCAGGATAGAAAGAAAGAAAATTATTAAATTTATTTTCACAAAAAAAACTTACATCATTAAATTTTATGATAGAAATAATATAAATACATAATATTGCCTGGAAATCACGACCTGCCAAGAATTAAATTAAATTTTAAATGTGGTCTATAAATTAATGAATAATAGTTGTATAAATGTTCATTTTTAGCCTTTCTTTAGGATACTGTATTTCGTCATAATAATTATATTGGACCTTTTTTCGCAATTTGTTAATTACATAGTTTATTACGCACCGAGGGAGAAAAGTAGCACATTCACGCCCGCGCGTATGGTTGTCACCCTCGCCTTCGGCTCGGGTGACAATCGCGGGTGGGGATGTCCTACTTTTCTCCCTAGGTGCGTTTACAATTTTTTTCTCCTCCGGGATGAAAAGTTTATATATTTTATATACATATAAACACGCAGTTGCTAGGTTACCGGGAGATAAAGTAAAGTACGCGCATGCGCACATTTGCCATCTCACCGGGAGATAATTGGGTACTTTTCTCCCGCGTGACAGGGACTAAAAGTGAACTTTTCATCCCGGAGGAGAAAAAACATGATTTAGTTTGTGGCTGACTACAGTTGCTTCATTTTATTTCTTTTAGGTGCCGCAGAAGTTCCGTTATCCGTTTTTCACCGAGATGCTGTGGTACGTGTTGGACCGTTATGTAAGCGCATTGTTGGGAAGATCACATCTCACTCCCGAATGCCAGTCCACGCCGCTCACACCTCCTAAGGACCATATACATCTAACACAAAATGAGCTACATGGCCTCAAGGTGAAGTATTTAAACGTACAACATGACCAAGCCAAGTAAACAAACGATTGAAACTCTTTTTAATACTAAAAGTAAAATCATCTCAAATACATACCGATTGCCAAATCTTAAATTAGTAATAGTTGTCAAAATTTTAATTAGACGATTACATTAACTTAATAAATAGAATATGAAGATACATTTATTGTATATTTTTGCAATCCAAAAATGAAATGAGTGAAGGCACATTTGCCATTCGTCTACTAGGCTTGGTCATTAATATTTTTTTATGTACTCTCCTTTTTGCGGATTATCCATCATTCTAATATTTCATATTCTTTATAGGCTATGTGATTTATTCTAGAATTAGTAAAAGATATGTTACTTGTAAAATTAAAAAAAACATCTCTTAGTAATAAATCTTTAGTTCTGTCAGTACAAGTAAATTTTTTTTCAAATCCCTGAAAGTTGTCTATTATAAATATCAAACACACTGATCACAAATATGAATCTTTGTGTTCCGTAACATTTAATTGAATATTATTTGTGTTTTTATCGTTTTCAGGCAATAGTGATGTACTTGCATCAATTGCCAGCCGCACGTAAGTCTGTACCGGAGCTGCTGTCGGATCCCATTGCGCTTGTTAAAGACGTGCGTACTCTTGTGGAGCAGCATAGGCATGACAAGCAGCACTTGGCCATCACGGGCATTCCTGTACTTAAGGGTAAGTTTCATTTAGCGAAATTTTTTCTACTCCTTAGCGTAAACACTAAACAGATCGTTTTTGCATAATAGGTACATACAAATGGCTATTGATTTGAGTATAGACAAAAAACTTTTGGCTCTAGAAAGGCTTTTTTGCAAATGATAACTGATAACAGATGCTTATTCGTCACACTACATCACGTGTCTGTGATTAACAAAAAAGTTTCACAACTTCAATGATTTTGAACAGTTCCCTGGTATATCTTCGAAGTCGAAAGTCCAATGCCAAGGAAATTAAAATGAGATCAACTTTGAGGTACCCCTTTACAACGAAAAAAGAATCTTCTAAATCGGTTCATAAAAATAGAATTTATGGATGAACATCTATTTAAAAAACAATACATTTGATTGAGAACATCCTCCTTTTTTAAAGTCTGTAAAAAATGACGAGAAATGTCTAATTAATGTATTCCACTAGTTAGTAGTAAGTACTTATAACAAGTCTTCATGTTTCACTATATCGCCATTATGGTGATAGAATACTTAAGACCAGATGAACACGGGATAGGGATCCGATGTCCTCCGGGTATATTGACATTTTAGAAAATTACTATGTAATATGATTAGTAAAAATTTCGACTTATGTGGAATGTGAAGGGTTATGGAAAATGTGTTCTGTAAAATAGTGATGGCAATTCTGAATTTGTAAATCGGAAGGTCCAGACGACGTGGTGTCTACTGAGCGACGTCACTCGAGCGGTCGCGGCGGCCGTGGGTACCATCGCAGTGGACCGGCGCGGCCCAGACCCGAGCACGCTAACAACGCGCCCAGGCGCCGCCGCACTAGGTACATATTCAATACTCTAAGTACTACCGTAATCAATATCGTGAATTTTTTTTTTTGTGGCAAAATCATATCTGCCACAATTGTTAGATAAAATTGTTGATTCAAACATCATTTAAAAGCTGATGTTCTCCGCTATTGACAATAAATAAAAACAATAATTTTAATGTATTTGTAAATAAAAAATTCAATGCAAATGCTTTCAAAAGGTAGTGATAATGAAATTTAAGTGTAAAAAATTAAAATACATTTTTCTTTCAAATTTTTTTTAAATACATACTTTAAATTTGACACGCTATACAATATTTTTAGGTACTGTGATTACAGATTTGCAAATATCACTGTTATTTTTTTTCTTTTAGCAACCTAAGTAGTATAACTCTTCATCACAGTTCAACTTTTATGAAAAAAAATGAAGTAAATTTTTTGTTACGATTTTAGAAAATTTTACGTTTAATCAACTTTCAATCGTCACAGTATATTAATACTACTATGGCAAGTTCATATAAAAGTTTGCACAACTAACCGATATTTTAAAATGGTATAATACATTAGAGACGCTAAGCACGAAAAAAATAATCTACTTTTTTCTGAACAAGAACCAAACACAATTATTAATTATTATTATTCTATAAAACGACATTGTGTGCTCCAAAAACAGGTTTTGGGTTACGGATTCAGGTAACTTAAACGTCATCAATAGATTTTTTGAAGCGCGAATGGGATAGATACTTACACCCTTGGTAAGCGAGAGTGGGACAGATAGTTGTTTAAATTAAACTAATGATATGAAATTGAAACATGTATTATGTAAGTACATCAAATTAAATGTTCAAATTGTTTACCATCACCATAAATACATGCGCGACAATACCTTTAAATTGATCTTTTAATCAATCGCGCATATCCTCGTGTATTTATGTTTTCTGCAGACTCCAAGATTTTTTGTCGAAGTTCGCCTATTGTCGCGATTGGTTTTGAATACCTTATCCTTCAGGCAACCCCAGTAAAAAAAATCCATCGGGTTTAAATCGGGAGAACGGGGCGGCCATAAAATTGGACCAAGACGCCCAATGCACCGTCCTGCATACTCTTGGTCAAGATAGTCTCTCACTGGACGGGCATAGTGAGCATAGATTAATATCAATATACGGAAATAGATGCGTATGCCAAAAATATACTTTTATTTTGAGTGCCTCCATCTCGTGGATATACTTGAAATAAGTGTACATATACGAACGTAGATTAGTTAAATATTTATTTTTATTTATAGGGTATTTACTCTAATTAAAACAATTTTATTTCAAGAGAATAGTAATATACTTATTGTATTATATAAACATATGACGTACATACTTATGGAGTCCTGACTCAAATTCTAACCTAACTTAACACTAATAACAGTTCTTAAGTTCGGACGAAAGATAACTCAATTCGATGCCAATAACACACACACACTTTCCGTAAAGTTTTTAAAACCTCAAACTACTGCTCAAATCACTGATAATAATCTACACGAAAATATGTTTATGCGCATCCAAACAGGTACCTAGACAATTTTTAAATGTTGCCAAAGGAAGAAATGGGTTAATCACTAACCTAAGCTACAAATTCCCCAAATTTTGAGATTTAGTTATAAAACCCTCCAAAATAGTATGGTCATTTACAATATTATTTGTTACTACGTACTTTACTATGCTATAAACCCTGTTTCCTTTGTTATATTTTATAACCTCATAATTTATCTCCATATATATTTAAAGATTTTCTCTAAACTCTTTTATAATATGGAGGAAATGTCCTGATCTGGTAAAAGTGGTAAAAATATTTTTTGAAGTCTAACACAGAACTTTATCATTGTTATCTTTTAACTTTTTTCTATTTATGTAGTAGTAAAGTGAAGAAATAAAGTTCTATTAATAAAGTGGTAACTAATAGGTTCGTGGTTCGTACTGATAATATTATGAACCCTTTTTACTACTGGTCACAATGTAATGAAAATCTGTCGTAGATATATCAATTATCTTCGAAAGATGTCGCAAATAATAATAAAAAACGTTGTTCGAAGCATGATAGTGAGCAGGGGGCAACCGTCATTTTGGTACCACATATTTCTTAATGTGTTTATAGGGACATTCTCCAGGAGACCTGGCAAATGTTTTTCCAAAAAAGTTATGTGAATTTCGCCGTTCAAGTCTCCTGGCAACTCAAAGGGACCGATAATTTTGCCATTTAAAATGCTGTCCACAAGTTCACTTTAAATTGGTACTGAGACTTGTCTTCTCTCAGTAAGTGCGGGTTCTCGATACTCCAACTATGCAGTTTATGAAGGTTTAAATAACCATCTCTTTTACAGGTTGTTTCGTCGGACCATAAAACTATATCTAAGAATTGTGGATCCTCAGTATGTTTTCTAATCATTAAACGACAAAATTCTACTCGCGCAGGACAGTCACGGGGTAATAAAGTCTGCACACGTCGTACGTAGTATGGATGAAACGTGTGACGTTGTAGAATACGATGTGCAGTACTATTTGGAATTCCCGTAGTTTCCTCTATGGCACGTACTGAAGTGTTAGGATCATTTTCAATTTCTTGAAGTACCTCTTCATCGTAATCTGTCCTAGGTCTTCCTGCATTTCTTCGGTTACTTAGTAAAAGATCGCCCGATAACGCTTGATGCACATTGATGAAGACTCGATAATCTGGATATCGTTCAATATTTCGATATCTCACGATATAACCTGCTTCTAGCATTTGCGTTGCATCTGCACTCTCCATAAATTAAGTGCATATTAGCGTATTCTAACTCTGTGTATGGGAGTGGCATGGTAAAAAGAGTCAAACAATCTAGTTAACAAACTCGCAATCCAAAATAATACCATTTCAGTTCAGTTTTAAATCACTTGATAATCGAGTCCACAGGCCAAGCCAAATATCGTCAGTACGAGAGCTACGTCAATTGAATACGATAGGATTCGCAGTAAACAAAGGAGCGAAGCGTACTAAATGATATAAAATTACAATTATGGTTTAATTATCCGGCGCCGATTCTACCCAATAAACCAATAAAAACGACAAAATGGCGTCACTCTCAAACCAAACAACAGCCAAAAACCTGTTTTGGGGCATAAAATAACGTTTTTAATTTTATTTCCCTTCTCTCTCTTACACTAATACAACTTAATTAACCTGTCTCGTTTACACTCTTCCTGTCATTCTCATTATTCCTTTACACTTTCACACGAATAAAAATTAAATAAACTATCCTTTTCTCAATTACTACGTTCCGTTTAATGTACCTTGATAATTAATAATTGTGTTTGGTTATTGTTCAGAAAAAATAAGACTGTTTTTTTTTGTGCTTAGTGTCACTAATGTATTATACCATTTTAAAAACTTGATTAGTAGTGCAAACTTTTATAATAACGTGCCATAGTAGTTTTAATACATTTTTTAAATACCGTGACGATTGAAAGTTGATTAAACGAATTTTTTTTCTAAAATTGCAACTAAAAATTTACCTCATTGTATTTTTTTTCACAAAAGTTTTGACATTCTCATTTTATTTGGAAATGTAATGAAGATCTATATATACTCCTTAGGTTGCTAATAGAAAAAAAAAAAACAGTGATATTTGCAAATCTGTAATCATAGTACCTAAAAATATTGTATAGTGTGTCAAATTTTAAAGTATTTAAAAAAGTTACTATAAATTTAAAAAAAAAATAGTTAGATTTTTTAAATTATTTTTCCCTAGTAGTCATCTATTTGCCCACTCCCTGGTGACCGCTTATCGTTGAATTTTGGGACACGTTGTATATTATTTTATGATTGCAGGTGCAAAAAATGCGAGGCTTGCCAGCGTACGGATTGCGGCGAATGCGTGTTCTGCCATGACATGGTCAAATTCGGTGGACTGGGCCGGGCCAAGCAGACTTGCATTATGAGACAATGTTTGCAGGTAATTTGAATCATGATTAATTTACTATTTCTTTAAAATTTAGTTCACTTTGAAAACATAGACAGAAACTGCCCCAATATTTGCAGCGAAATGTAATTCTCTTATCGTAATTAATTTGCAGCTGTTATGTAATCCTAATGAAGTCTTTCATACTTTGCCAGTTGTAGGACATGCTAATTATAGGCAACTAGTCAAATTTTCGAAAAGCGTTATTTATTAATCATTATGGACTTTTTCAAGAAAAGAAGCTAGGAAAAATATAAAATCACTTAAATAACGCATTATAAAGTAGGTATTTAAGACAATGTCTAAACGTATATGTACATTTTTAAATTGCCCCGCAAACGATACCGCAGAGCGTTTGACGTCATACGTAAAATCAGTACTAAATAAACACAGTAAATAAAAGGAAACAGATCTCAGTTCAACGCATCAATATTATTTCAGGAAAAAATTGATTAAGTTGAGAAAATTGATTTGAATGATTATTATTGTTCGGTTGCGTATTATCGAATCACCGGCTAAGAAGTTTCACTTAAAAAATATTGTTGTAGGTCCGTATAATATGATTTAAGTTATTACATACCTCCTGCATACTTGGTTAATTTGTTGAATATATTATTTGGCAGCCCATGTTGCCGGTGACAGCGTCCTGTGCAGTTTGTCACCTCGACGGATGGATGCAGACACCGGTTGCGCCACAGGCTAAGGGTAACTCTGGTAACTACTCGTAATAATATGCCGTCACGATCGATTACATTGTATATTTTATTGTCGAGTATTTGAGCTATACATATTTAAACTACTCACGTGATTAATACTTTTTATTTCTCAAAATTATTAAAAAATAGTTTTTTTTTACTTGTCATGTTTTTATGGTGTATGGTTGACATTATAAGTCTTCTGAAAGTTTTAAGTTGATATTTCATTTTATAGAGAATGTTCACGATTTTTTTCATTATTAAAGCAGCAATATATCGGTGCTACTAGGGAACGTGCCCAAAATACTAGAATCATTCCCGCGTTGAATGGTAACGCAATTTTTTTGGACAAGGTAAAACCCCGTTTTCTCGGGTAGACTCGAACAAACGCCCTTTAATGTCTTTATACAAGGCGTGTGCACTCTGGCTTCCATGATGCTTTTGTTTCGACCCCAAACGGTTCAAACATATACTTTTTCTATTTTTAAGGATTAAAAAAGACATGTGTGTAATTCGTACGCAGTAGTAGTTAAGCCCGCAGAAAACAAATTATTTTCTTTAAAATCTCTTTAAAAAAATTCTAAACCAGCGGGACTCGAATTATCGACCACTCGCACTGTACATACAACAGTGCGTACAAGTCTGGTCATCTCACACCGCTAATCCAATTCAACGACGGTCATAATTATGAAAATCAGCACTTGCATTAATCATGTTTAATGTAAATGTATTGTCTCATTCTCTCGTTGGCTAAATTGGCTAACGCCTAGAGATGTATTGTGTTTGTCTCTTTTTAGTGTCGCTTTTTTGTATCATCGCGTTTACAAATCAGAACGGTACTAAAAAAGTTTTCACTACAACAGCTTTCATTAATTATAAACAAAACGGAAATTCTTAAATTGTTCGTTGTTAAATTTGGAAAGTGCTATTTATTTCAATAATTAAACGTTTGTAGGTCGGAACGGCCCGTCATCTCTACGCGAGTGTTCAGTTTGCTACAGTATCGTTCACCCGGCGTGCGTCCCGCCCGGCGGACAAATCAACGAGGACCTGCCCAACTCCTGGGAGTGCCCCACCTGCACCACCATGGGTCTCAACCATGATTACAAGGTAAAAACATTGTTAACCCTAAACTAGCTATCACTAGCCGTTTCAATTTTTTCTTTACTTTATTGATAATATCTATTTTGTTTACCTCAATTGAATTGATTAAGTACATACATAAAATACATGGTTTTATTATAGGTTACAAGTCATTATAAAAAGAATTTGTGACTAAATTATCATTTACTAGCTGTACCCGCGGCTCTGCTCGCGTGGTCTTCAGAATGCCGTTGGTGTTGTGGTGAAATGCTTATTATACCTTGTCCACCAGGTTAACCACTTTTTGACAGTTATTGAAAGATGGAAATAGTGATTGCAGCAACGTGTAAATGCCATTATTGATACTTTAATTAGTATCGATTGTCGATTTTTTATTGTCGAATTTGAAATGGTGCGGTTTCTATTCCTATTGAAGTGTATAGTTTATTTTTACATATGTGGTTAATTTTTACTATGTAGTAAGTAATATGTAACATAAATATGGGGTAAACACACCGTTTTTGTGCATAATATTTTATGATAGTTTTAAAACATCGCAATAAAACATTAACATCCTGTTTATGAGGCAAATTCATGTCCTGGCAATACTAGCATAATGCTGCCGCCGCCGTTTTGTTTGCTGACGGTTAACATTCTCCACTAGGAGTAATGGTGTTCTGTGGTTAACACTCAGGAACAGTCGCAACGAGAGGTCCGTACTTACGTGCTAGTCACTTTTCTGTATGCTGTTTTTCCATTTTTAATACGATAAGTTGAGTACATTATATATTCCTCCGTGTTAACTTTGTGCCTGTGTAGAACTTGAAGTGTTCGCTGTATACATTTCGCATATATTTGGATATTCTAATATGCCAAAGGGAAGTGTACTAAGAGGACAGTTTAGGGAATTGGTGATACGCTTGCGTGACTATTTTGAAAGAGAAAATCAAAATGGTGGACCCCTTTTGCCTGTGTCACAAGTGCGTGATCGTGTTGCGGAAGCTTTAGGCATCAGTCTGAGTACAGTGACAAATATTACTAAGGAAGTCTATGGCAAAAGTGGCACAGAGCTAAATAAGCCCTCAACGCCGAAAAAGAAAAAAAACTGTACGTAGTAACCAATGTGGACGAATTTGACGCTGACGCAAACGACGTCACATATATGACTGTTACTTGAGAAAAAAGTTTCCAACATTAAGGAAGTTGACTATTTCACTCCGCGACTGTGGCTTGTTTCGTGGACAGAAGTTAGTTGAAACGGTTAGGATTTTTATTTAAAAATGCGGATAAAAGAAAAAAATATTATTGGAGCGCACAGACATTGCTCTAGCCCGGTGTACCTTTTTGAAAGCAGCTAAAAAAATAAAGGACTGGGAAAACGTGATTTTTATTGACGAAACGTGGCTTAATGCCAACCACACTTTATCGAAGGCCTGGACTGATGATACTGCTGCGTCTACCTCTAAAGTGCCTAGTTTATTTGTCGTGCAGGAAGTAAAAAAGGTTTTGTTGAAGGAGCGTTCCTGGCGTTGAAATCGAAAAAGAAAACAGTCGAATACCATGAAGAAATGAATGCTTAAGTCTTTGAAGGTTGGTTTCAAGAATTACTATTAACACTAGAAGAACCGTCTTATCATCATGGATAACGCACCGTATCACTCTCGCCAATTGGGTAAAATGCCAACACAAGCCATAAAAAGTCAGATATTATAAACTGGCATCGCAATAATGGCGAAAGCATAGACGAATCTATGATGAAGTGTGAGCTGATAAACATTTTAAAAACAAAAACCCAGATACGTGGGGTACGAAATGGCAGCAGAACATGGCCATACAGTTCTCAGACATGCACCATACCACTGCCAATATAATGCTATCCAAAATATATGGGCACAATTCAAAGGATATGTTGCCAGAAATAACACTGGTCCGCCATTTACAGCTAATAAGATGATTGAATTACTAAAGGATTCTTGTAATCAAGTGACGCCTGAAAATTGGTCTAAGTGTAGTGGAAAGGGCTGTACGACTCATATTATCGGATTGGGAAAGAGATGTGGCCTTCGACAACATTATAGAGCAAGAACCAATCACAATAAATTTACGTGAAGACGGCGAGTCTTCAGACGAAAGTTCCATGTCGGAAGACGACTAATAATAAATAAATATGTATAAATATTCATCTGGTTGTTTTAATTTTCGTATACAAACCCCTTAATATAGCCACGTATTTATTTTGAAAAAGATTCTGTTTAATTTATAATATTTTATTGATATTTGAGTGAATTCGATTTACCGATACTGATTTATATATCATGTATAAAATTATTACAGCGAATACATTCGATCCCATAAATTTAATACGATTAACAATTATAATTTTTTTGGAAAACCTGTTACATTTACGGTATTATAATGTTTGTAAGAAGTCATAATTAAGATGTAATAACATATCGCAGTTAGAATATTTATTTTTAAACTTATTTTAAAGTTAACTTTTATGTAATTTGGAACAGTTACGTTCTAAAGCAGCTGTCAAAAATTGGTTAACCTGGTGGACAAAGTATATATTATTTGCGCAAAACACTAACATTTTTCATAAATAAAAGTAGTCTAAGTTACTCCTTATAAAATCAGCTATCTGCCAGTGGACGTCTCATAAAAGTCGGTCCAACCGTTTGACATAGGCATAGACATAGGCTATATAATATAAGTTCGACGTCTGGGAATCAAATGAAAAAGAAAAATATATTCTTCTAGACAAGTGCTTTTGTTGCCGTTGGGTTTCTTGTTTCCTTTTTAATAATTTAGCTTGTTTTAACTGGTTTTTTTTTCAGCCACGTCACTTCAGAGCACGCCAGAAGTCATCCGATATTAGGCGTATGAGTATCAGTTCAGATGCTAGTCAACATCATAACTTACAGGTATTTAATATAGTTTCCATCGACTTATTATGTCATTTATAAGTACTAGTTCTTTATTTTTATTTTTTTTACAGTATGGAATTATGGCCGTGTGTGAAATTGTGTCCTCAAATAAATAAAAAATTTGTTTGTACGTCAATTACACTTAAAAATGCATTGTAGTGGAATTGAACACAGAACTCGAATATGTCGTGGAATAGGCTTGTTTTATCGCCCAGCGAAACTGGCGAACAACTGCAATTTTTTTCTAACTTCTATATCAAATATAATTTTCTAACTAAATAATCTAAATTTACAGAATAAGCTACCTCCGCCGCCGCCACCGGCACCAATAAAGGCGGAAGTCGGCTCTGATAATGAAGTCAAGAGTGATGTCCAACATGTTATCAAGTCCGAAGATGGTTAGTTGAAGGACATGTGAATTATATATATAAAAATTCGCTATCCAAAGTTTTTGTTTAGTCTAATTTTGAAGAATTAGGTTGCCTGTCCACTGAAGTGGAGCTATGCAATTTTCGGCCAATTAAATTGCCTCACTAGATTTTTATGTAATTCTATTAGTCGGAATTTGCACAGCTCCGTTTTAGTCAACGGACAACCATAGTGATCCTTAGCGACTTTCCGTCACGTGTCATGAGCACAACTTCGATTTGTTGATTGCCCACCGGGTTGTTGTTATTCATGTCCATAAATTAGTACATATGAATATGTACATATTTCCTCCAATACCATCACTTCGTGTTCACTTGATCAATGCATATAATAAAAGATTTTTCCTTAGATTCTGAATGCTATAAAATATGCAACTATTAATTTCAGAAATAAAGCGTGAAGAAGATGAAGGCGGCGAGCCAGTTGCGGTATCCGAGTCTGGGTCTTGGGAGCCGTCTATTAAGAAGCGCCGCACTAGCGAGGAAGACGAAGCACCCAAGAAACAGGCTCTGCGGGCACATCTTGCGTTACAACTCACGCACCACTCTGCCAAGGTGCGTGTTGTTTTACTGCTACATATTCCCATTTATCGCATTACTGCTAAAATAATAAATAAATATCAGGACACAATTTCACACATGCCCATTTACTGTGAATTATTTATAGATATAATAATGATGTTGAAAAATTTTGTTTATTCCTTCTTTATAATTGGGATTAGGATTCGATGTGTGTATACTTATGCAAGGGTGTCCCCTAGTGGTAAAAACCTTTTTCTACAAGAGTTTATTTCATAAATACACTATTGTTGCGTCTGTGGAATGAAAGAAAATTCCATAATATTTCGCGTAAATCATGTATTCGTACTCAGTGACACGAAATTCAAACAACCTCACAATACTGTTTTTCACTACACTATACTTACAGTATCTCTCTTTAAGGTTGTCTTGCAAATTTCTACCTTTTTATCTCTCATTGGAGACTTCATTGTCAAAAACGGAACTGTCGAATGCTTGGGATACGGCTCGCTTATATACTCAAATAAAACTTTTACCAAATCACTAACAGGTCTTTGGACACAACATGCGGTATTGTTTTTAAAAGAAGGGAAGTGTTCTACTTTTAGAACAATATTTGTTGACGCAATCCGAGCGATAAGCTTTTGTATGTGTAACTCACACAAATGTGTTTTTTACACACACTCGATGTTTCGAGTACATTCTAGACGTTTACAGATAGTTCGTAAATAGTTTTTTTTCTTCTATTTTTACTCAGGTTTTATTTAACACTATAATACTATACAAATAAAAGGGGGTGCAAGTGGAGCGTCTAATCTCAGAAACATCAAGGTAGTAACTGGGTTTTTATGGCTACCTACGCTCGAGTCGCTCCATGTTACTATAATGTCGACGCATTTTAAACTGAGTCGTTGGCCAATAAATGTCACTGACAGTAGGAATGTGTACGCAATGCAAACCGTTATCGATACTTAGCTACCTGAGCACGCGGGGTCGATGCGTCTTCGTGACCTTCATTAGCACTCTTGGTCGTTACGAGTAAGGGTTGTTGTTTATCTATATATATGAGATTTTGTTATGACACTCATTATATTACTTACGCTTCGTTACGCAATACACACAATAGAGAATTAATAGGTTTTGAAGAAATTAAATGGTGACATCTACGCTCAAGCTGTAATTCACAATGTGTTCCTGTTTTTAAAAGAATTGAAAAACTGACCCCGAGAAAAAAGCTTTCCTCAATTTCAATAATCCACGAGAGCTTGCAGCACTGATTTGTGGAGTTAGTAGAGTGACCGTGGATCGAATAAAAACCGAATTATCACAGGCAGGCAACCTGAATATACCAAGAGCAAACGACTGTCATATTGATCTAGATAGCTTTGATGTCAGCGTACTAAAACATTCCATTGATTCATTTTATGACAACAGGGAATATCCATCGGTGGCTGGAATTCTAGAAAAATACCAAGACTACAAGTTTAAAAAAAATGGCGATAGACGAAAGTATTTAATGGAAAGAGCTGATATAGTCTGTGCCGAGTGAACTTTTTACGAAAAGTGGACCTTCTCAGGAAAACCAACGATCAACGGCCACAAAATTATCTTGATGAGACTTGGGTTAATCAATACCACTTGAGAAAACGCATGTGGCTTGGAACAAATGATGAAAGTGGTTTCAAGAATCAGCCAGTAGGGAAGGGCCAGAGATTAATCGTGTGTCATGCTAGTTCTGGAAAATGTGGCTTTGTGCCGGAGGCAAAATTTATTTGATGTAGACTACCACAGTGAAATGAATGGTGATACATATATGGCATGGTCTTCTGATTTATTAAATGTTCATGAAAAACCTTCTGTAATAGTCATCGATAACGCCAGCTACCACTCCATGCAATTAGAAAGGATACCAACAACATCTACAAAGAAAAGTGACATTCAAGAATGGCTGACAAAGAAGAACATTCCTTTCTCGAATGCAGACATAAGGGAAGAATTGTTAAGAAAAGTGAAGGAGCGTAACCCAAAAAAAAATGCCTTAGATCAGTTGGCATAAGAAAGGGGGCATGAAGTGATAAGACTGCTTCCATATCACTATCAATATAACCCCATCGAACTCATCTGGGCTCAAGTCAAAGGAGAAGTTACTGAAAAAATCATACATTTAACATTGCTGATGTTGAAATTCTTCTCCACAACGCTATTGATAATGTTACTCAAGAAGACTTGGCCAAATGTGTGAGGCATGCTGAGGAACTCCAGGATAAGCAGTTAAGGAAAACTATTTTTTAAAAGATCAAGCACCACCTCTGATAATTAACCTACAGGAAGATGACACAGATGGGGAAGATACGGATGAGGATTTTTGAATAACTAAGAAATATCCCTAGAAAAGATAAAAACGGCCCTTTCCTGGGCCACATTACGATCTATACAGTTTCTCTATGATTACGTCGAAACAAACATTTTATCTTACAAATTAAACACTTTTATTTTCAGATAGCGAAAAATTATTCCTGTTAATACTTAACCATAATTTAGCATATCGATCGTACCTATCCCTTTATCGATATGCACCTCTACAATTCTTACGCACATCACTACACCTCTCCATAAGACCTGTAAGTGCGACCGAGACAGACAGATAAATATAATTTACGACCCGAAGCCTCAGTTCATAATGCGTTAACTATACAACTAAAATATTATGTAAATTATTTCACATCTGGTCGCCAGATAAAATACCGTTACTAGCTGGGAGAGAAGAGGAAGATAATCTAAGTCTAGTTTCGGTTTGATAGAGCGTCATCTCTTTTACTCAGTACATTATGTGACGTGTTGTCGATTTCGTTAGTTGTGAAGTGGTACAGAAACGACGCTCTACGAAGTTGAAAGTAGGCGATTATCTCCTTTAGCTCGATGTGCATTATTAAGGGCCCGGCCGGTAACTTTTTTTTCGATTTGACTATACTGTTAGTCATAAGGGCGCTGAAGCCTTGGACGTCTTTTAGAGCATCACTGGGCTTGAGGTAACTGTATATTTTTTGAACAGGCATTGAAGAAGCCGTTATACCCTGTGCGTCCGGCTGCACCGGCGGGCATGGGGCACAGTACGCACGCTGGTGTGGCGACAGGAAGCGCGTTGGCGGCCGTGTCCTCGCCCTGGTTGGACCGCGAGGCCATGCTATGCGTCTTCGCTAAGCTCACTCCGCATGAGCTCGCTACCTGCGCTCTCGTCTGCAAAGCTTGGGCTGAGTACTCTGTTAGTATACTGTATTGTTCTTATGATTCTGGAGCGATCCATATATATTACGAAGGTTTTATAGGATATGAAATATTACGATAATTATGTACAGATTTACATAATAATTGTGTAATTGGTTGAAAAAAGAAACTTTTTTAATAATTGCCCATATCTTAGGTAAATAAAAAATAACAATCTCTGTATTACAACTCGCATATTTCTTTTTCATCAAGTACTATATTATATTATGATAGTATTTAAACCACAAAATCTCTTGATGGTAAGTAATGCTCTCTTTGGGATGGGTCTGTGTGATGAGTTGCTTTTAGACTTTTAACGTGTGTGAATATATTATAATATAAGATATACATATTATTTTCTTTGGAAATCACTTGCTTTGTGCTCAAAAGTCCAGATATCTCAAATTTGTGTTATAACTCAATACACCGATCAAAAAAGTTAGCGTCCTTCGGTATTTTAATTATTCGTAATTCTCGCTTGCACGCTAATGTCGATAACATTACACCTTACCTGAATAGACACTGAGAAATGCTCCAAAATAAAGTCCCGTCTTTTTTCCAGATGGATCCGTCCTTGTGGCGGAGCATGTCCTTCGTGCAAGTGCGTGTGTCCGCGGCACAACTGGCCGGCATAGCGCGTCGTCAGCCGCTATCGCTCGGACTCGAGTGGTGCCATCTGGCGAGGCGCCAACTCGCATGGTAATATCAATATCATTATTTTGAAGCATTGTTGCCCTAGTGTTAGACTGCGGATCCGCGTGGTAGGACATGACAAAAGGCAACCGGAGAGTTATCACAAAACAATATATAATGTTTTTGAGAATAATCTTCCTGATATTATAATCATCATTTAATCAATGCCTGCCCTTAGGTTGAAAGTATAATTTGAAATATTAATTTATTCCTCATAAAAATGTCGATAGTTTTACACAAAGTATAAAAAATTGCCTACATGGGTGCGTTAGCGATATTTGTCGTATAAAATTAACACAGGTGAATATTCAATAAATATATAAAGCTCAAGAGTTTGTTTGTATGTTTGTAAGGTTCTATTTGTATTTTATAGGCTATTTATCGAGGCAGGTTACACGCCGTACTGCCGTATGCTTATTTGTTAGCATAGTAGTGTATAAAAATAAATTTGCAGGCTTCTCGCCCGGTTGCCAGCGCTCAGGTCACTATCGCTAGCGGGGTCCCCGGCTGAAGCGGCACTGGCGCTACGCTCGTCGACGTGCCCGCCGCTCACCGCTCTGGATCTCTCGTTTGCACGGTGTTTGGACGATGCAAAGCTACGCGGCGTCCTTGCACCGCCGGAGAATTCGAGGCCGGGCGGAGGCGCTTGTACAGGGGCAGAGCCTTCACGTCTTGCCGCCCTTACTGTGCTTCGGCTGCCAGGAACTGATATCACTGACGTCGCTATGAGATACGTCGTGCAGGTAATTTATCTTGAGGGCGGTAAATAAGGAATTATGAACGAGAGTCTATTAGACGCTCGAAGTCGAAGACTTGAGTGTTTTAACGAGTCGATGTTCGGTATTCCCTTACCGCCTGTGTAACGTACAATGTTTTTCATCACATATGTAAGTAAATAAATAAAATATCATAAAAATAATATGAATATTATAATTATAATATTTTTTTATGCTGTTGGCAGGTTTAGTCTTCCATAGATTATACTAATATGTTGCGTGCAGAAACGTAAAAGGCGTAAAGAGGCATACAGCTAAATGGATTGTAAAAAAATGTCATCAATTCCAAAAGACATTACGCCCTCGGGTTTTATGTAGGGGGTTACACCAAGATAGCCTGCATATTATGACACTGTTTTTGTGCAAGTGTGCTGAAAATGCATTTTACTGTCTTATATTACTGGTAAACGCCCACGAATTCGTACACATTAATTAGAATATAATATTATATCAATAAAAAGCCATTGCTTGCCCTGCGTTCCGAACCCCTGCAATGAGTCTGAGCTTTCGGTAAAGGACAACATTGTCATGAAACCATGGTACAATGGTGGCAAGGTATTTTTTAGTTATCTACCCTCAAGTGGAAAATTTGTCGTCGAGCACTTATAGGTGCGTTCCGGGGCCGCATTTGAAAGTCAGTACCTCCACTAGGCTTAGCTTGTTACCATCTTAGGCCATATCATCACTTAACATCAGGTAAGATTTTACACAAACATTTGTTGTAAAATGTTAGTACAATCTTACAGTATTTCGACAGGTTTTAGATTGATAGCTTTAGTAGCAAAATATATATAATAAACATATATATAATCTATACAGCTATTTGCAAAAATAATAGCTTTGCAGTTATTATGGGATTTGTTATAACTACTCTTATTTCATGTATCATAATAATCTTTAGCAAGTTTGTGTGGAGTAGTGATGATAGTCTTTAGCAAGTTTTGTATGCAGTAGTGGTCATAGCAGTATTGAGCAAATTTGTATGTTATAGTGATCATAACAACAGTCTTTAGCAACTTTGTATGGAGTAGTGATCATAACAGTCTTTGGCAAGTTTGTATGGAGTTGTGATCATAACAGTCTTTGGCAAGTTTGAATAGAGTAGTGATCATAACCATTTTTGTTTATATAGAGTTGTGATAATATCAGTCTTTAACAATTTTATATGGGGTTGTGAACATAACAGTAATATGAAAACACATGTTTGTGTATCAGGCACTGCCGAAACTGAACGAGCTGGATGCGTCATCGTGTGCGCGCATAACAGACGCAGGCGCGGCACAGTTGGCGCACCACGCGCTACAGCGGCTCTCGCTCGCGGGCTGCCGGCTGCTTACTGAGGCTGCGCTCGATCACCTAGCGCGCTGCCCAAACTTACTCAGGTCTTTGTTTACTACATTATTATATCCTGTCAGCAGTTTGATTCCTTTTTGAACTTTTTTGGCATTCATACAACTTGTTCTTGTTTTGGCACCGCAGAAGTACTTGCCAGTGTCAATGATATTAAGCCTTCGTATTTTCTAATCTTCAAAGTGGGGTAACAAGACGATAACTCGCCTGTTAAAACTTTCTAGGGAGTTTTTATTGCAACTTAAAATGCGTGTTTTTGATTTATATTTTTGGCATCTGTGGATGGTTTAATTAAATCCTCAGTACAATATACTATATATTTTTGCACGGTTTATACAAAATTGTAGTGATTTAGTACAATAATGAGGAAGCCTTTCAATATAGATAACACGGCGCGAGTGCGTCTCGGAGTTGCCGGACTAACATTGCTAGTGGCTGTGTACGGTGCGGTGTGCACTTCAATGTGTGTTATTGCGTAAGCAATATTATGTCGGTACATATTTATAATCCAGTTCACGTATAAACAATAATCAAACAATATCACGCAAAATGTCACCAATATTACATAATATAGAGTCAAAATCGTCAAAGAACGTAAGATATTGAATTAGAATAAAAACCACAACATGGCAGCACAAGATCCCCCAACAAGAAATTCATTCAAAAGATTATATTTTATTTTTCTAATTAAATTTTAGGCATGATGGCTAAATAGTAAATACTTGGTAATACTTAAATAATGGTAATACTTGTATTTTAAAAGAGGCCTTATAACAAGGGACTTTTTTTTTAGGTGGTGGTGGGACACGTCAATAATTGTGTCTGACCAGATTGCAATAATCATACACTAGGTTGTAACACACGCTTGGGCGTGTCACATTCCAAAATCAGTGTATGTATATCTAATAAACAAGCGGAGTGGTAGGGATCTGGGTTGTATGTGACTACTGTGAAACTGGTGATAAACCCATCACCATGACTCTTTGTTCTCTTAGTTGTGACTTTTACCATTGTATTTACCATTAGATACAGTATAGGTACTATGCCATGCTACAAAAAAAAATTTGTTGTAATTAGTATTGTTGATTATGGTTACTTATTACTAATGTTTTTTCATTTTAGGTTGGATCTACGACATGTGCCTCTGGTGTCGACACAGGCGGTGATAAAATTTGCCGCCAAGTCGAAACACAACCTTCACGTACAGGATGTTAAACTTGTCGAGTTAAGGAAAACCTGATCCGAGGAATCGCTACCTGAGGACAAGGACACTCAGGAGGCGCCCGGAGAATCAGCATAAACAGTTCGTGACAGTGATAGTGATTGTGTAGTGATGAGTGATCTATTGTGTTGGTTGGTGACATAAGAGAGTGGCGTTAATCCTCAATTAATCACGTTTGTACATATGTTTTTACTAAATACAGCTAAAGTATGTACGTTCCTTGACTTTTGGAGATAATTAAGTAAAATTGAGAATGTAGTCTCAATCATTACCATGCCTGTTAAAAGTTAATGTTAAAAAAAAATCAGTTGTCAGGGGTGTTGCATGTATAGAATCTAACGGTGGAATATATTCAATCTGTTTCAGTGTCACTGATATTTGTTGCTATTTAATGAGAAGCTACAATGCATATATATCTAATAAAGACAAGTGTAAGGACCATATAAGTAAACAGTGTCTGTTTAGTTAGTATTCTTAGGTACTACAATTATACCTAGGTTTTTGTAATTTTTGCTTTGACTATATCTAAGTACTATGCGTTTTAAATGAGAAGACAACAGTCAAACCGTCATCTTGCTTTGCATTTTGCATGCAACTTCAGTAAAAATTGTAGGATTGGAAAACGTGTGAAAATTATGTTATACAAATGCAAAAAGTGGAAACCTCTTTAGAACCATTATGATTTGAAACCAATAAAACTCAAAAACGACATGAAAAAGAGACAAATGTATATCTATTGGATTTTAGCCTGTGAGATAGAACACATTATACAGGTTTTCATAATATATTGGTCCCCTCTTTGTACCTTTGTGTGCCTGTCTGCGTATTAAGAAGCATTGGGAAAAGGCGTCATAGCCAGCGTATTTTATTGTTCATGTGTATTTATGACGTATATCACATGAATATTTTTATGTTTTCTGAAGGATTCACTTTTACCTCTTGTGAACTGCGCACACATGTTTTTTATTTTAAAAGTTACAATAGAAATAAAAAATAGATAAAAGAGAAATAAATTTTAAGGAATGTTAGGATTTTAATGTTCCTATTTAGATTTACTTACAAGAATTTATTGTATTAAGTTTCTTTTTCCATGGTAAGTATGTACCTAGATAAGGTATAATATATAAGAAAATATAAACCCTAAGGAAATTATAAAATGTATATGTTTCATGAGAAAAATAATGTTTTTTACATTTTAAATTTTCCTTGCGGGCTGTACAATTTTTGCGAGAGTAAGTTAGTGAAGTTGGCTTGGATACAGTTCTCTTTTGATTTAAAATGCATAGTAAATTTGGTTATTGTCGGCTAAGGTAGTGACTGAAGTCGGCTTGGATGCAATTCATTATCTTTTAATTTTTAAATGCATACCTAGTAAATGTGGTTATTGTTGTTCAAGGTAAGAAATAACTATTTGCAATACTGCACAACATATCAAAGCTCTTCTACTTTACCAACACAAAACACACCCATTGTACACAGATATTATGTTCAAAGACTTGAATCGTAACTTTGTACGTTATTTGATTGATATGATTATTAAAAAGAAAATATATATTTTATTAGGAAAACATCTTGACTAGAGAGTGTTTTATTGAATTCTTTTGTTTCTTTATGTTCAGTTTGTTACTAATGAATATAGTGCCAACATATATATTATATATGAGCCAGCACATTCTTAATGCACAATCATCAAATAAATATATGAGAAGTTGTATATATTAATTTTATTGCATGCTGTTGCATTGGTATTAATATTCTATTAAAAATAAGATGGAATACGGCATTTTTAAAAGGGGGTTATTAGTGAATTTCATAATTTTGAAATTGTAAACTTTGCGCATCTTTGTTGATTATTATCTAATTACGCAACAAAATTGGATTATTAGGTGATAAAACAAAATAGATTTAGACAGCTTTTTCACTATCGTTTCGCGATACAGAAGTTATGACTATCCTGTTTTTTTTACAATTGATGATAATTATTACTAAAGAGGCTCCCTTATTGACTGTAAATTAAAAAAAAATATATATCCATATGAAGCATGAATATTTTCGCAAGTTGACTTACATCGAATTATTCGAAATTGGCATGTGGGTTGCCTAATTTATATGGTGAATATAAATAAGTAAGTTGAAAGGCCTACTTATATATGGATACACCGCACTTTTGTATTTTTAAAACTTGGATTTATCATATAAAATGTAAACCGAAATGGTGAATCTAAAAAGAATGCATTTTCGATTCGTCAACCTATTCATGCTTGGTAGGGATATAACTCCTTTAATTTATTAATTCAAGTTACAAAATATTTCGTGTTATAATCAAAGCAATAGAGATAACGGTAACGGTAATGGTAACTTTTTTTTTCATTGAAGTAATCATACATACAATTGACAAAATATGAGTATTGTTATGTTCCAAATTATGATGATCAAAGACACACGTAACTCTAGTTTGTCTCGAAATTAGACCATATCTACAATGGAACTGGTTTACAGACGTTGCAGCCAAAGACGGATTCTGTGGAACATCAGACATGTCCATCCGATTTTTTAAAGTATTCACTTATAAGAACATTAAAGACGTAGAATGTATAGAATTTACTATGTTAAATATATTTAATAAACTATCGCAATAATTGTATACATGTAGTGATTTATTTATGTTAAAAAAAGTTGTGTGTGTTAATTCATGACAATTCAAAATTGGCGCTTAAGTTGTCCTTTTTTTAGATCTAGTCGCTTATTAGGTTATATTGTATTTAGTTGATATTTCAAGTATTATTATTTGATTTCCTAAGGCAAAAGGTACGTGCTTGGAAGGCCTACAGCTGTTAGTAGATCATAATTTATTAGTATTTTTGTTTCTTATTGTCGCACTGAGTAATATAATAATGGTTATGTAAATATAAAAATAAATTACAATATATACAGTTGATACATTGTCAGGTACACATCACCTTAATTTGACATCACACACGCATAATGTGACATATTTATGTATATGTGACACATTGAGTAATCGCTTTGTGATGTCATATTAAGGTCACGTGTTTACAGGGTATTGATGTACAGTTTTAACTTGGTTTTTATTGTTATCTAACTGATTACAATTTTACACAAGCCTTTATTTTAATAACTTATGTGTTGGCGTCGTTCTTGTGACAGGGGTCTAATATTCATGTTGGTTAATCATATTTACAATTGTCACGTTGATTGTTATTTTGTCCTATGTCTGTTGTTTCAAACACTTTCAATTCAATTGGATTGAAATCAAGTTCAAATGTAGACTATATATTTTATTTTATTTTTTGACATAAAATATACTTAATGCGAGAGTGCAACACCTGCCTTATTAATAATATTCCGAACTTATTTTTAACATTGGAACAATCAAATCCAAAACTGTCTTTTATTGATATTATCACACCATAATATATCTAAATCACACTTTACGTTAGAAATAAGTTAGCAATATGCAAATAAAAATATTATAAAACAAATAAAATAAATTACATATTCATTTTTGAGTTGCAAATTATAACTTTGTTTCCATATTATTATTCCTGATTGACATTGTATCAGAACAGTATCTTTATTTGGAGAAGAATTACTTAACTACGTTCTTTTTTAATTATATTAAAATGTAATTTTAGCTCGTAAGCAAATCCGACTCTGGTCATAGGCGAAGTCGGCGACCGCCTATAGTTTTAGATTAAGATAAAGTAATTGAATTCACTTGTCAAGCATTGCAATAATAGAAAATATCTCCAAAGTTACGACTGTTGATTGAGACTTAAAAGGCTAACAGCGTATCGAGGCGACGGACTTTGTATGTTTTTTTATAGTGCAACTTTCTTTTCGATAGTCCGGGAGTTGACAACTTGGAAAACGTTTTAAATACTTTATAAATACATATTATGTTAAAAATAATACCTATAATTTTTTTTTCATTCATTAACTTTAAAAAGTGGTTTAAAAATATAATTTAATCTAAATTAAAAAAATCACGACACGAAAATTCACCATTATGGTCCCATGACGTCATCATTCATTTTATGTCATTTTTTATTATAACTGTGACAAATGTGGCTACTTCGCAAGAGACTAGACGTCTATATTTCCTGAATGGTGACATCACATTTTCTAATCGGCGTTTCAAATCAAGTGACTCACAGACATAAAAATTTTTATTGTTCCAAACGGAAAATGAAATAAATAAAAAATTAATTACATACATACATACATAAATCATGCCTATTTCCCAAAGGGGTAGGCAGAGACCATGTCCTTCCACCTGCTACGATCCTGGCATAACTCTTTCGCTTCTTCGACATTCATTAATCTTTTCATGCATCCTCGTCGGTTTAGATTACTCTTGACCTTACCTTTCTTCAGCAATACCATTCTTTAATTCTTTACAAATAATGCTAAATAATTTACTTTAATTTTTAAACATACAGTCAACTCGCGGATTGGACGACAAATAAGAGTGAAATTTCAAGGACGCGTCACGATTAAGTTAGGTTAGTTACATGAAAGAGAAAAAAGGTTTAACGTAGACAGAAGTAGAATGAGAGTTGAATGTATGTTTAAAAATTACCTAAACTGAATTATTGAGTAATATTGGTCTATAGATAAAAAGCCTAAAACAATAAAAATCTGGAAAAACTAATTGTTTAATTTACACTTTGGAAAATTAATATTTTTTGTCTGTAAGTCACGTGATTTGAAACGCCGATTAGAAAACGTGACGTCACCATTCAGGAAATATAAACGTTAGACTCTTGCGTAAGTTCTCACATTTGTCACTGTTATCATACAAAATGACAAATAAAATTAATTATGACGTCACGGGACCATAATGCATCGGTTTTGTGGCGTACTTTTCATTTAGATTAAAGAATATTTTTAAATCACTTTACATATAAAGTGTTTAAAACAATTTTCCATAAGTCGATAATAAAAATGTCAGGTTCGTCGCGGAGAAAATGTTTCACCTAATCAGTACTTGTGCTTGATAATGCGTTGTACCACAATGATCAAAATATTACATTAATAAACAGAAAAAATACTCGGCAATATGGTATAAAAATTGTTCATCTGCCAACATATCATCATAAACCCTATAGAAAATATTTGAGAAATTTAAAAATATATAGTACTTTACATGAATGTGATGGAAATAATGAAGTTAATAGAAAGTTAATTATTTGGTATATCTATTGGTAGTGATACGAAATAATATGTTCCATATGTGCATTTACCTAATTGAGCTGTTGATTTATTTTAAATTTCAACAAGATTTAAAAAATTTCGACATAATACATGTAAAATAACTAATTGAATTCTCTTGTGTACTTGACCATTTGACACGCACACTTAGTCACTCTATCTATACACTCTTTACGCTCAAATAGGTCCACGCGCACAAGTTAGCAGACCTGTAAACTACCCGGCGCTTTTCTTTTCACGAAGTCTCGATCAGCAAAGCTGACCACAAAATAGATAGGTACAGAAAGACGGCTCTGCCCGACCTTGAATTTACTTACCTCGTAGAAGACCACTATTAAACTGTACTCCTTTTTCATATTTACAATATTTCTGTGCTGTGATTTAATGCTTGCTAACATAATTTACCCACAACAATATTTTATGAGAATTTACATTTAGGAATTTCAATTAAAGCCAAGTTAGACGACACAAAAACTTGCGTGCGGCTGCCTCATGTTATATGGCCAATGTGAATTCTATTTACTAGGACACAACATTTAAAATCCTAGGAACAACCAAACAACGCAGCCCTTACAGAGCCTCCTCGCGGACTTCAGGCAGGCGGCTGCCGCGTGGTTACTACGCAGTCACCGCGTGGCCCAGAGCCACATTGTTCGCGCACTCTGTTCTCCCGGTCCGCTCCAGTCAGTGCGAAATTGTTTCTTTGCTCATTGAATTGAAAACGTAGTTACTAAATACATAGAGCCTATTTTGATATAACGGCGCTATCCCTAGACACGTAAACATGCTCGTCCTATGTTGTCAGCATAGCGCCCGCGCTTACTAGGCACGAAGAGAAATTCGTGTTAAATAAACGCGACCTTAAAAAGTTAAAATTCTTGCTGACAAACACCGATTAAAAGCCGTGAATTCGGTTTAAATGTAGTATTTTGATTTATAAGTAAATACACATCAATTTCGATAAGATCGTTTACTCGCTGTTTATTCTGAACCTAGTGTCAAAACAATAATAACGTATTATATCGGCAATACGCGAACACTGACGACTAATGTTCGAAATTGTTCGAGCGACTTGATCGGACATTCTCGTACGTATGCGTTTATGTGTGCGTACGCCCTTATCTTTCGCTGTATGGCAAGCTTTCTGTACGTATCTATTTTGTGGTCTGACTATAAAATCCTCATAATTGACAAATGAATTCCTTTATGTGAAGTTCCCATTGCGAATTGTAAATGATTAAGCTTAGGCGTTAATACATTTTTACTTGGAAATGTAACTTATTGGATAGACATTGAGGTAGTTTCTAAGGATCGTGTGCCTCCGTGTATTAGTTAATTAGGGATAACGAAAACAATGGAAACAGGTAATTACAGAAATTGTCATTAATCGCTTACTTGATTGTGGCATTTTATTTCAAATGTAGAATATTTGGCAAGAAACTAGTGGTAATGATGAACATTTTTAAAAGTTTTTTTTACAAATGTATGTACCTACGTAAACCAAAAGATGTCTCAGAAATAAAATTATTAATATTCTTGTACGCGAAAAACAAAACACTCGAGTGTTACAAATATTCTACATTATTGTTATATATAGGTAGGTAATCTTATTTAGGCAAAATTGCTTAATAATAAGTAGATAATAATGTAAAATATATATTAGATGTTTAGGTCTATAAGCGAGCGGCCTTATGCGAGTTTTAAACTTTTTCTAAGTGCGCTCGTGTGAGGCGGTTTTATTGTCGGCAGCATGGTGATATTACTAAAACCATACACAGCCGAGATTTAACAGATATTATTGTAATATGTAAAATTGACCTGTTAAGGAGTAATCGTATCATTGGTTACCATAAGCCTATATAGTATTTGAAATAAAATATTTACAATGACGATATGTTTTTATTTTATATTATACTCTTCACTCATTTGGGTATGCAGCAGGAAAGGGAAAAATAATGTTACATTATTATGTTTTATATTATGCTTGATAAAATTATTTACTCTTCCTTTCGGGAGTATTTACTAACAACAGTCTGCTAGGGGGCTCCCCTTTTTTATAATTGCTCGGCGAAATGACTGCGGTACCTGGTGGTATGTGAGTGCGTTACAGTCCACAAACAACGGTGTAAGTCGGTGACACAAATTTCATCGGCAGTCGTCAATGCCGTTCCCTGTACCATATAATATTATTTTGCGAGGTGGTAGGACTTTACGTACAGCTCCGACTGAGTTGTCACCACCTTGCGTATCGTGGAAAGTGCTTCGTTTATGCGCGTCAAATTTCGGGATCAGCTGGTGCGTTTCCAGTTTCTATTCTCGCAGGCCGGAATGACAGCGACGATTAGGGATGGATTGTTGATCACTCGGTGGGCGCCACTGTTTTTGGATTGTACTTTTTAAGGTGGGGGGCAAGGGTGGACAATGCCCCGCCTACAAAACTCATTTTCCATCCTAGAAAAATCAACAATATTGAAGGTACACATATCAGTTTTTATTATTTCCATCTACATAAAAAAATGTTGGCTTAAAGTGGCTGATCAGCTGGCTAGCTGTCCCCTTTAGGAAAATACGCTAGCTAAGTCACAAGACTACGTGAAGATACATAATTACGAGGAGTGTGGTCGTTTCGCGGTACAATACATGTTAATAAACTTGGTCCGAGTTTCTTGGCGACTTTTCTCAATGACTGGCATGTTTGTTTTATAATCACAAGTGCCTTCTTAGGGCCTAAAAAAGGAGGGTTATGTTTTTCGAGCGTGTGTGGTATGTATGTCTATTTCTTTGGCATGTTCTGTAACCTAAAGGGCTTGATGTATTTTAGCATATGAAGTGTAGGTATCGTTCGATATTTCCTATTTGTGAGATTGGAATCTAATAAAAAGCAAAAATAGTTTTTGTTTTGTTGCAGTTGTGTTATTTTGTTTCCATTTTAATAATTTTTTATACGTTAAGAATAATAATAATTATAAAAAAATAATTAAACTACTAAGTCAGCAAATAATTATACGGTCTGCCTAATGGTAAGCGACTACCGTAGCCTATAGGCGCTAGTAATACCGTAGGAGCTCTAGAAACCTTACTCACCGCAGGAACACAACACTAGGTTATTTGGCTGCGATGTTCGAAAAAACAATCAGTTTGAAAATTACTTATTCGACAACTTTTGTTAGTAATAGTTAAGGCCGTTGTTGTCGATCTCGGACGTTTTATTACTTGTTAAATAATCAATCATATAGGGAAGCGATAATACAATTATGTACTACAAACACGCGTACGATATCAAAAGGCACAAAACGAGTAATATAAGTAATAGGTAACGTTATTGGGTAAGTACAATATGTCCAGTTGGAGTTAGGACCAACTCAAAAAATCGAAATAAAAAATCTTTATTCAATTAATGCCCTAAGAAGGATAAACGTCAAAACACTACTGCCGGTTCGGAAAATATCCCAGACATCGAGAAGAACCGGTAAGAAACTCGATCCGGTTTATCTTTTATTTTCCAACTATACAAAAGTGTTCATATAAAACAATAATAATAATTTAGTGGATACACAGAGAGGGAGTCACTATCATTCACAGGATTTCATTGGAGAAAGTTTCATCGTCGAATCCAATTTTGCTGGGCAGCATTCGGCGAGCTACGTACCTAACCGGTAACATCTAATCTAAGACAATGCTCTAATCTAAACAGACAGACTCCGTGTCGATCGACGTGAGTTCGAACCCCTGCAATGAGCCTGAGCTTTCGTTGAAGAAAAACATCGTAATGAAACCATAGCAAGCTGATAGGTCATTTTCTAATACCCGCCTAATTAGCTACCGCCTACCATTCTTAACTTGTCAAGTCTACACTACTTACCATCAGACTGGCAGTACGCTTGTTTGCCATCTTAGTCCTATAAATAAATACTTAGTTGAAAGAGGTCGCCAAGCAGGTAGGTGTGTTCCGACAGCTAAACTTGTGATGTAGCCCCCTCTATCCCTAAGGCTTAGCCTGTGTTTAATATCTAGTTTTATTGTGGTTAAATGATAAATAAACCTTTATTAAAGATAAGGTCAAAGTGAAAGTCTTTGTCCAGTGTGTTTTGCCTCAGTGATGAGCAGCCCCGGATCTACGTTTTTCGAACCGGGACAGAAACTTGATAGTGGCGCCCTCTCCAGCGCTTGAGACAAATTGATAAAAAAAAAAGTTTGTATCAGCCCCGAAGCACAACTGTTTACTTCTTAAATACGATTGTCTTTGAATATGAAATAAGTATAGTGGTGACTAGTTGACTGACTGACTATACCTGTTCCTGTACCTACTATAATGTACTGACTGATGTATGTATAGGTACACATACATGGTTTCAAAGTGAAAGGTGAGCAAGGTAAGTTGCGCAGAAAAACCTAAAACTGTTTGTAGACGTTTTTATAAATTTCACTTCTCATAAAATTTATATGAAAATCTTTTCTTATGGAGTAAACTGCAAAAAGTTCGCAAATATATAATGGATGGTATTTATTTGTGATCGGGACAATAAGAACCCTTTAATAAATTTCTACTCTTTATTACCTATTAGATAATGTTTTCATTTGTTCGACGTAAAATTATATGTAAGAACCATATAAAACCAGGAAAGGCGCCAGATAATCAGCACTTTTTCTCTTTAATCTTGCTACAGCTTTACACGGCGCATTTTCTTTTCTGCGAAAGAGTCTACTGGCTCATCTAAGCCCGTCTCAAAGGCAATTTTACTTTCAATGGCCATATGATATTATGATTTTGGCGTCCACTGAAACTGCCGCCCGGGGCAGTTACCCCGGTATGCAAACCTGGATCCGGGGCTGGTGATTACATAATTATGGTACTGAGTTGTAGTCGCTAGCCATGGGACTTATAAGAAAGCTCAAAGGGTAATGGAGAAGGCTATGCTTGGAGTTTATCTTTGTGATCGAATCGGAGATAAGACTAGACTTAACTGGTAGTGGGTGGGGCACATTACTCGTAGAAAAGAAAGCTGCTGGGTCGGAAGAGTTATCGAATGTTGACCATACAATATGTGCAGACTACAGACTCGCCACAGGATGTTCATTTTGCGACCTGGCGAAGGTTGCGGGAATCATGTTGATGCAGCGTAGGAACGATCGTTGAAGCGATCTTTGTAGGAGGTCTGTGTTCAGCAATAAACGTCTTTCGGCACAATAAAAGGATTGGGTAAGTATATAGTTCATATTGAGTTTTCATATATTACCTCTCCAAATCTCTTAAATCATGTTATGGCTGCGTTCTAATGAAAGTCATGACATCGATAATGCCTTTAGCTGTGTGATCAATAGAATCGTAAACTCTGCCATCCATTGAATTAAATAATGTATCCAAAGTCAATGTGTATTTTTCCTCTTTTTATAAAATTCGAGAGGTGTTAAGACTCATTCAAAATCCAATTTCTTCTAAAAGAAATCTATTTTTACCTTCGCCTCGAGCTCAAAGCTCGGAAAACAATTTTCTACGCTCGCACCCCTAAGGAATAAAAATAAAGGTATATACCGCAGCAGGAGGAGCATCTACGAGAAAATCAAAAGGAATGTGTACGTGCGAAAGAAATGGAAGGACGAATTGTTGAAGAGTGAAAAGGATAGTTATCGTACATCTTGTTGGGATTTGTCAAACACTATATATAAATATATGCATTTTTTTCGACGAGTGGTGGCTGTGACTTCAAATTGCAAATGAGGCCGGGCGGGGTTTAAGTGCGAACTCTCCTTCAAGGCATGAACATTGTACGTACTAATTATTTTCTTTTACTTTCTTTATTTTATACCTACTCTAGCAACAAAAATATACTGAAATATATTTTAAATTGTATTTCATTTAACGAGAATAAATACTACATCTATACCTATATGTACTTAATTATTAGAGATATGTTTATAGATAGTATAGGATGTTTATTGGAACTACTTAGAAGCTCAGTCTTAATACATTTGCTAGTTTTAATGATTACCTGTCTCTGAATTGCATTACATTAAGATAAATTTCCTTATTAAAGAAAATAAGAAGAAAAATATTGTTATTATAAATTTATAAAACATTATATATTCATTATAATTTTATAAATTAATTATTTCTTATCAAAATTATTGTAATAGTTTTAAAATCCAATAAAATTAATAATGATAATTATAATACAAACCATATACTTAGAATTAGATACATTGCGACACCTACAAGGCTACAAAAAGCAAAATCTCTGTAAGTAGATTGTTACCATAGATGTAGTATTATGCTTACTACATCTATGGTAGGTACTTAAATTGTTCTACAGTACTGTATGTCTAATAAAACGCTGACATATTCGTTTATAGTTCAGACTCTTAGTTTGTGACAAAATTCAGTGCAATATTAATGTTCATTTTGAAACTGGCTAAGCAAAATAATTTCATCGTAACCAGACTGTAATGAATAATGCATTAAATACCACCACAGAAGCTAGGTACTTTAGATGTACTTATACTATGAGATATAATGACGGAGTTTTCACCTAATGATCCAACTGCGACTATTGCTCGCATATATGTACAAAAAACTGAAGAAAAATTGTGAACTAAATATGTGGAACCCTATATTATATTAAACCGCTATAAAATAACTATTCGTTGTTGTCGACGCGAAGCGACCCTATCCAAGCTGACCTGTCGAGCGGTGATCAATGGACGATACAACTTGTTGAAACAGTGCCAGATGGTGAAGCCATTTCACGACCGCATGTAGGTACCTATCCGTTGACCAACAAACAATAAAATATAAATTGAGTATTAGCAATTTTTTACGGGTAAGAAATGGTGAAAAATATTTTCGCTTGAAAATAATTTTTTTTTCATTGTTAAAGTTAGGTAAGTCCGGGATAATGCGAATAATCTATATAACTTCTATTGTTTTTACCCTTATTTTGTTTTTATTTGAATTTTGTTTTTCTCTTAATACTTTTTGAGCGGCCATAATGTTAAGTTTTGCCTGGCGTACACGGGACAGCTTATCTCTAGTTACAATGGTTTCCCCTAATAGACATTTATACCCTTGAAACATGAAAACGAGATTTATTACTTAGCTCCAATAAAGCACAAAAGTCGTAACGTAGTAAAATTAGCAAACGGCGCTTCTAAAAATTACTAGTAGATAAATTTTATTTCTGATTTTTTTACATAATGAAAATATCGTGATAGTTTTTTTAGATAAGGGCCATGTATATAAGCAGGAAAGAAAATTTGGTCAAAATCTATCCAGTAGTATTTGCGTGATACCGCACACAACGGGTAAACCTCAATAATAGATAGTTCGGCGTTCCGGGTTATGAATAATTTTCGTACTAGAGTGTTTATCTATATTTTCTTTTAAAACGAGTTTAATTCTTAAGACCACAATTAATCATTTATCGAAATAAAAATAGACAAATACTTAATATAAAATTATATATGTGTCTATTATTTTTACAATAAAACAAATGTGTAAAATAATTTGTAAGATAAGCAAGGGTAGATATCGATCGGCATCGAACCCGGTTTTTGCTCACGCGATGCCGCTAACCACTGATTCGCTCGTCTCGCTGACGGGTGACGTGCGTCTGGCAGCTGCCTTGTGTGCTGTCCTGAAGGCACTGAGTATGGTTAGTAAAAAAGTTATTATTATTAGTAATAAAAGGTTAGTAAAAAATATAATAAGATTAAACCACAAAACCCTTAAAATGATAATCAATGGAGTCAAGTCAGAAAATCCCTAAGCAATAGAAAAATTACTAGTAGGTCTAGACTACATAAAATAAGGAACTCAAGAAATACATGTCTAAATTATTTTAAAATATTTTCTGTAATTAAATTTGTGGCTTGGCTTCATGAATCCGTGATCGACGTAGCTTAGACCTCTACGAACGGCGATGTGTTTATGAGCTTTTTATCATGCGTCTCTTTCGGAGCAAATGTTTTTTCTTATACAGAAAAAATACTAGCCAAAACCTCTTATAAGCCCATTGCAGTTCATTTGATACTTTATTATGTATTTATTAATTTATCCAGAACAAGAGAGACGACATTAGATTTTGTATGCCAATTTTTCGTAGATTTTTGTGACGTAAGAGAGCCAAAGGGTTAAAAACAAATCTGTACATATAATAAAATTGAAGTGTCTGTTTGTAATATCATAATAACAGTTTTGTACTAAATGCATATGAAAGTATATACGGTAGGTACCTATTTATAACAATAAAAGCAATTTTTTTGTCTGTCTGTTTGTTCCGGGTAATATCCGAAATGGTTGGACCGATTTTGACGGTACTTTCACTGGTAGAAAGCTGATGGTTTAGGGAGTAATGTAAAATCAAATCGCGCAATTAAAAGAAATCTGGTCATGGTGAATCAATTTGGGCGTTTAAATGGCTTAAGCTGTGTAAACCACGAGATATATATCAAATTAAGGTACTGCATCATAGTAGATTTTAAAAAGACCTACAAAAAAGCCAGTGGGATCAGTCAGTCGTTCATCTAGACAACGTGACAACGCGGGGTAAAGTTTCTCTGTTTCGGTGTGAGCGAATGTACAGATAGCAGTAAAAAAGGTGGTCCACTTGGGAGTCTCACAAGTAAAAGCACAAAAACTTTGTCCATGAAAAAACAAATAGATCTACCAGTTTGCATGGTGACCTATCAAACGGCTTTGGAGTTTATTAATCTCAGTTAAACATCCGTTTGTATATATTATATACAGCGTTATTTTTTTATCATGTGCGAAACCGGCCGTGTGCTACTTCTGTACACCGTATATAGCAACATTTGTTCTACGACCTTACAAAATTTCTAATACATAACCTAAAAAAATTATCAAAGATTTTTGTACTGTCTAAATTTTTTAAAGTCTACGACACAACAAAAGCACCACACACCGCCAGCCCGCAAGCGAAGGTACCTAACCGTGGTGTATTAGTCAGTGGCGCTACAGAGTTTCCGTAGAGTTACATTTATTAATTTTTTTTTTTTTTTTTGTATGAAAAAATTGGCAAATGAATTTCGAAAAGTCGTAGAACAAAAGTTGTTGGTTTTAGTGTATGGAACCAGCCCCTGCCCGCTTTCATATATAATAAATAATAACGCTACATAGATTTTACACAAAATTACAATATTTTCATGGTAACAGTACTTAAGTAAAGGCTTCAATGAGTGACGTGCACGCGACGGGTTCGCGGCCGCCTGCCGCCGACGCACGCATGACCAGCCTTGATAATCACGCTTGTTTAGGAAAACCTGTGGTTTTCTCCGCAATACTTTATAGTAAGAGTGAGGCGTATTTATCTGAACAATTTAAAAGGACATGTATTTACAACTAACAGTTTGGAAATGTTAACTGTAAACTGAACAAGCCAAATTATTATAAAAATGAAACAAAAAATCCGCCTGCAACAATATCACTTTTTTTTTTTAATTTGAATACCAAACAACGTACATAAATATTATATAACCTAAGTCACTCTCACAATTAAGACGAATCTAAAGGCACCTCGTATGTTTACCATCAAGCTGTTTAGTCTACAGAGCGTGCCAAAGAAATAGACATATACATAAATACGCTCAAAAAACATAACCCTCTTTTTCGCTGTCGGGTTAAAATTGTTACTAAATACTGGTATATAGTACATACCTGATCCACATACTACTTTACGTTTTACTATCAATCGACAAAGATATTTAATAGAATTTTTTATCATAAACCTAAGGCCACAAAATTGAAGGCTTATAGTGACAACTAGACAAAGACCGCTAGAAATATATTTTACGTCTAGTTGTGTTCGACGCAACGCCGCGCTACCAACGTGGCCGTGTAGCTTATCGTTGTTGCTTACATTTTACCAGATTCTTCGCTTTCATGGTTACTGCTCCACTCCTCAGGGTCGTAGCGTGAAGTTACATAGCCTATAACTTATCTCAATAAATATGCTATAAATTACAAAACCAATTTTTGAAATCTGACTGGTAGTTCCAGAGATTGGTGAATTCAAACAAACAAACAATCTCTTGATCTTTATAATTTGATTTAAAAGTATATATAATTTTCTTTTAACTATAGTTACAAGGATCTGAGTCAATTTTATATCGAGACTATAAAATAAACAATCAGCTAGGAAACTCAACGTGTCAATTACAGTAAATTGTGACCTACTTCAGGAAAAACGGGTCGATTAATGCCTTCCAACTCTACATGCGTTGGAGAAAGAATCTCGAATCACTTATTTTATAAGCATAAATATAGTTAAAGACCGTATTTATTTACTACAAATCACAATTTCTTCTTTTACACTGTAAAAATCTAAAATTTCTAACGATATCTGTTCCCGCTCTAATTCATGAGCTGTATTGTCCAGACTCTTTATAAGGATAATGAATAAAATAATTTCGTGACAAATTATACCGAACACAATTTAAAATACCATGATCTTTTTTTTACTACAAAGGTGGCAAACATGCATATAGCCCGCCTGATGATAAGCGGCTACCGTAACCTATGGAGGCATCACTAGCGCGTTGGCGACTGTGAACCCTCCTACTCTACTGGAAACCCTACTCGCCGCAGGAACACATAAGTTTATTTAGCTGCGATCTTCTGTAGGGTAGAGATGGTATTCACAAGCCCGGCAAGAGCACGTCTCCTAAATACCCTAGGTAAAATCTATGAGCGGATCCTTCTGAACCGTCTCAAATCCGTAATAGAGGAGAAAAACCTCTACCCGCCTGAGCAATTCGGTTTTCGTGCTAGACATTCTTGCACTCATCAAGTGCTCCGCCTCACGGAGCACATTTTGTTTAACTTTTCCGAGTTATCTATACCCCGTCGCACACTGGCAGTCTTTTTCGACGTAGCCAAGGCCTTTGATAAGGTCTGGCACGAAGGATTAGTCTACAAGCTGTACTCCCGCGAAGTCCCCGATAGATTAGTTAAAATCATCCGCGACTACCTCAAAGACCGCACCTTTCGCTACAGAGTGGAAGGTGAACTATCCACACCCCATCCCATACGCTCAGGCGTCCCCCAAGGTTCCATCCTGGCACCTAGCCTCTTCAATCTGTACGTCAGTGACCTACCAAATCTTCAAGAGAAAGTTGAAGTAGGCCTATACGCTGACGATACAGTCATATACTCCTCTCAAAGGCAAACGAGAAACCTCAAATGTAGAATCCAAAGAGCCGTGACCACTCTCGGGAAGTGGTTTAACGACTGGCGAATAGCCATAAACCCCACGAAAAGCGCAGCGGTGCTCTTCGACCAAACCGCCACACAGATACCGCAAAAACTCAAGGACAATCCCCTTGAACTCTTCGGTAATCCGATCCCCTGGGAAAAGACGACCAAATATCTAGGTGTAACCCTAGATAGTAGACTCTCCTTTATACGCCACATCAATCTGGTTAGGAAAAGGGCCTCCTGGACCCTCGCCCGATTGCATCCCCTGTTATGTGCTGCAAGCAAAATGTCCACGAGACACAAGCTTACGCTCTACAAGATGTGTATCCGACCGATCATGACATATAGCTGCGTTGCGTTCGCACATATGTCAAGATACTTATAACTGGGAACGCTTACAAGCCATCCAGAATAAGTTTCTTCACCGCCTTACCGGTGCCCCCTGGTTTGTTCGTATGGAGGATCTCCATAGAGATATGGACCTTCCCTCGATACACGCATATGCCAAACACCTTTCTCACTCTTATTTCGACACCGCGTCGAACCACGCGAATCCCTTAATAAAAGCGGCAGCTTCGTATGTGCCCGACCCCAACGCCTGCCGGAGAAAACGCCGGCCGCGTAATATATTCACTGACCCGCCCGACCAAACCGAAAAAGCTAACGCGTTCTACGCCGCCACCGTCTCTCCAAACAGAGCGTGCCACCGCCCACGCCCGCGTAACCACCGTTCTCTCCGCAGAGGACGGGCGGTCAACTTCGCTCCCGCACACCCGTCACGTCCACCCTCTCTAGCGGCAACCCAAGCCTAGGTCCGTTCCTCGGTGTGAAACCCTTGGGTCTGGCAGCCGCCCGCGCGATACAAAGTGACACTATACGTGCAACACTTAGTTACCCACACACAACATTACACACGTATGAACACACACACGTGCACACCACACAGGTACATAGGTTCTGTAAGGGACCTTTTTTTTTTTTTTTGCGCTAGTTAGACTAATGCGCTAGTTAGTGTAGAAAAACCATTCCGATTATTAAATACACATACGCATGGTCCACTCCTTCCTCCCAGGAGGAGGGGAACGTGCATATGAGTATATATTAGTTAGCTCGAATTCTCTTAGGATTAGGGAATTAGTTAGATCGCGATTTTTTCGCATTCGCGACGACCGCCCGAGCCGAGGTTCGGCCACTCTGGCACCCTCGTGCGGGTCGTCACAAACTTTCGCGCGAGTGAGATAAATACCACATTGCTATAAAAAATATTTTACAAAACTTCTGGTAGCATAATATGAATCAAATAAAAGCAAATGTCTTGATACATCGAATGAAACAATCTCTTGATCTTTATAATTTGATTTAAAAGTATATATAATTTTCTTTTAACTATAGTTACAAGGATCTGAGTCAATTTTATATCGAGACTATAAAATAAACAATCAGCTAGGAAACTCAACGTGTCAATTACAGTAAATTGTGACCTACTTCAGGAAAAACGGGTCGATTAATGCCTTCCAACTCTACATGCGTTGGAGAAAGAATCTCGAATCACTTATTTTATAAGCATAAATATAGTTAAAGACCGTATTTATTTACTACAAATCACAATTTCTTCTTTTACACTGTAAAAATCTAAAATTTCTAACGATATCTGTTCCCGCTCTAATTCATGAGCTGTATTGTCCAGACTCTTTATAAGGATAATGAATAAAATAATTTCGTGACAAATTATACCGAACACAATTTAAAATACCATGATCTTTTTTTTACTACAAAGGTGGCAAACATGCATATAGCCCGCCTGATGATAAGCGGCTACCGTAACCTATGGAGGCATCACTAGCGCGTTGGCGACTGTGAACCCTCCTACTCTACTGGAAACCCTACTCGCCGCAGGAACACATAAGTTTATTTAGCTGCGATCTTCTGTAGGGTAGAGATGGTATTCACAAGCCCGGCAAGAGCACGTCTCCTAAATACCCTAGGTAAAATCTATGAGCGGATCCTTCTGAACCGTCTCAAATCCGTAATAGAGGAGAAAAACCTCTACCCGCCTGAGCAATTCGGTTTTCGTGCTAGACATTCTTGCACTCATCAAGTGCTCCGCCTCACGGAGCACATTTTGTTTAACTTTTCCGAGTTATCTATACCCCGTCGCACACTGGCAGTCTTTTTCGACGTAGCCAAGGCCTTTGATAAGGTCTGGCACGAAGGATTAGTCTACAAGCTGTACTCCCGCGAAGTCCCCGATAGATTAGTTAAAATCATCCGCGACTACCTCAAAGACCGCACCTTTCGCTACAGAGTGGAAGGTGAACTATCCACACCCCATCCCATACGCTCAGGCGTCCCCCAAGGTTCCATCCTGGCACCTAGCCTCTTCAATCTGTACGTCAGTGACCTACCAAATCTTCAAGAGAAAGTTGAAGTAGGCCTATACGCTGACGATACAGTCATATACTCCTCTCAAAGGCAAACGAGAAACCTCAAATGTAGAATCCAAAGAGCCGTGACCACTCTCGGGAAGTGGTTTAACGACTGGCGAATAGCCATAAACCCCACGAAAAGCGCAGCGGTGCTCTTCGACCAAACCGCCACACAGATACCGCAAAAACTCAAGGACAATCCCCTTGAACTCTTCGGTAATCCGATCCCCTGGGAAAAGACGACCAAATATCTAGGTGTAACCCTAGATAGTAGACTCTCCTTTATACGCCACATCAATCTGGTTAGGAAAAGGGCCTCCTGGACCCTCGCCCGATTGCATCCCCTGTTATGTGCTGCAAGCAAAATGTCCACGAGACACAAGCTTACGCTCTACAAGATGTGTATCCGACCGATCATGACATATAGCTGCGTTGCGTTCGCACATATGTCAAGATACTTATAACTGGGAACGCTTACAAGCCATCCAGAATAAGTTTCTTCACCGCCTTACCGGTGCCCCCTGGTTTGTTCGTATGGAGGATCTCCATAGAGATATGGACCTTCCCTCGATACACGCATATGCCAAACACCTTTCTCACTCTTATTTCGACACCGCGTCGAACCACGCGAATCCCTTAATAAAAGCGGCAGCTTCGTATGTGCCCGACCCCAACGCCTGCCGGAGAAAACGCCGGCCGCGTAATATATTCACTGACCCGCCCGACCAAACCGAAAAAGCTAACGCGTTCTACGCCGCCACCGTCTCTCCAAACAGAGCGTGCCACCGCCCACGCCCGCGTAACCACCGTTCTCTCCGCAGAGGACGGGCGGTCAACTTCGCTCCCGCACACCCGTCACGTCCACCCTCTCTAGCGGCAACCCAAGCCTAGGTCCGTTCCTCGGTGTGAAACCCTTGGGTCTGGCAGCCGCCCGCGCGATACAAAGTGACACTATACGTGCAACACTTAGTTACCCACACACAACATTTACACACGTAATGAACACACACACGTGCACACCACACAGGTACATAGGTTCTGTAAGGGACCTTTTTTTTTTTTTTTGCGCTAGTTAGACTAATGCGCTAGTTAGTGTAGAAAAACCATTCCGATTATTAAATACACATACGCATGGTCCACTCCTTCCTCCCAGGAGGAGGGGAACGTGCATATGAGTATATATTAGTTAGCTCGAATTCTCTTAGGATTAGGGAATTAGTTAGATCGCGATTTTTTCGCATTCGCGACGACCGCCCGAGCCGAGGTTCGGCCACTCTGGCACCCTCGTGCGGGTCGTCACAAACTTTCGCGCGAGTGAGATAAATACCACATTGCTATAAAAAATATTTTACAAAACTTCCTGGTAGCATAATATGAATCAAATAAAAGCAAATGTCTTGATACATCGAATGAAACATCTTTTCCTATTAAGCTTTTAATGATATCTAAAATTGGTACCAAGAGATACTTAGATACGGGCTTTTTACTCTTTTAAATGATAGTAATAGAAAGAGACAGCATAATGTTACAGGTTGTAACTTAGGAACAGGTTTTTAGAAGTGTTATTTATCTAAATGAAAACAAGTTTCTTATTTTGACACTGATGAAACTGTCCTGACGATTTTAATACTTAAAGTAATGTTGGTCCGTAAATCTAAGCGTTTGATTTAAGCAGAAAATAACAGTTCGTAATCTATCAACTTAATAAATAATCAGTTAGGATACATTTTCTAAAGGACCCGTATCTTAATTGAGTATATATAGGTACATAATAAAAAAGGCTTCATTTTTTTTTCTTTGCAAATATTTTCTACCTTTTGGTTTATGATGTCCATTACATAACAGAAGTGATTTATGATTACGCGCTGCAAATAAATACTACTAGGTAAGCAGAGTTCTGTAATCGGCACATGTGTCGTACGTAAGCAAAAAGTGATAGATGTAGCGACATAATTTTACCACTTAATATTCGCACACTAAAATATATTACGTTTTTTTTGTTACAAACTAATAAAATAGAAGCCGCAATAGGATTTAGAGAAAAACAACAGAATATGGTTCAGCTTGTACTTACCTACATATGGCGAAAAACTCACTATAATAGTTAAATGCATCGGTGCGTCCTTTTCCAGAATTCATCAGCGTATTTCTAGCTTTATTTGCCAACTGCGATGTTGGGCGAAATGACAATAAATCGACGTCGATGCATTCTCGATTTAGTTTTGTAACAATCTCATATCGTTAGTGCACTGTAGGCTCAGTGATGGAGCGTACGGACACTGCGTCGATCGACGTGAATTCGAATCCTTGCAATGAGCCCGAACTTTTGGTTTACGAAAACATCGTGATGAAATCTTAGTGAGCCGGGAGAGAATTTTCTAGCATTAAATTTAAAATCTGACTCCAAGCATTTAGAGGTGTGTTGCATCAAGCTTACGGCTCGCTGAATATTAAGCTACTCACCGTAGAAACATAACACATGGTTATTTCGTTGTGATATACTGTAAGGTGGAGGGAGGTATTCTAAAAGTCGGACTACCCTAAGTAAAGAGATATTTCTATAGAGATTCCCAAACTCTAAACCTTAAATAAACTTAAACCGCTACATTAATAAGAAAAGGTGCAAAGGAATGGTATTAATTGGACGTAAAAAAAATCAAAGTTTGCACCTATTTATATCATACGGACTTTACAAACTGGTGTCGGTAGGTGTGCGTCGCGAATTCCCTGAAGTTATTATGGGCCAGTGAGCCGGGTAACGAACCCGCGCCCCTCTTATACTGAACGCTGTAAATAATTCATCGTGCCCTTATCATAAGTACACCAGCGCGGCGGCGTCCTAGTAGCAAATATTGTTTAGGATTTCGCTATCAATGCGTATTATTTTAAAAGGGGTAGTCAGATGTGAATGGTGTCGTTTGAAAAGATTCTAACATTTTTTTGTTAACTAAATATTGTTTCTCGAATTTTAAGACATGCTAACCCTAGAAAGTGTCCTAGCCTGATATTATACGTACCTACTATTACTAGTACCTGCCTGGACGCGATTACCACGGAATAGCTTTCCTCTATGCGCTGTGCTATGGCTTCATAGTTGGTTTGGCCAAGATTTTGACCGGAGGAAAACTAATATTAACCTAGCTACCATCAGGTAAGATCGAGGCCAAACGCATACCTGTACTATATAAAAAAAAGCTATGCTCATGGTTTCATCACAATATTTTCATTCATCGAAAGCCAGACTCATGGTAATTTTTAAGAGAAGAAAATGTTTAGTTTGTAATAGCTTACAAGACATATAAAACCTAGGGTTCCCCATATAACTATTGCCGCAAGCTTCGGGCTGGCTTAATCCATTTTTGAATCAGGATGAGCTATACGGATCCGAGTGTGCTAGCACTTATTCGTCATTGCTTCAACTGGATGCAAAGTATTTTAAAGTAAAAAACTGGATTATAATACTTCACTTACTACCTCTATTCCGTGCTATACTGATATAGTATAATTTATTCATTCAAATTGTCATTCTTCTCAACGTATTATGTAAATTTTCTCAAAAATAATCAATGAAAATCATTTCCATAACAATGGCTATTTTCCATTCCACTTTATGTAGTTGTGTTTCATTTGTTTTGTTTTTGAATTTGACATTTACGCGTTACAATGACTTCTGTGTTGGTATTTTGTTGTTGGTTGGTTATTTTTTTTTTACAAACATAAGCACAACTTACAGCAAGAAATAAAAAGTTAATTCTGAAGGCCATTACAAAGTTTTCAGAAATAGACAATAACAATAGAGGAGAAGTTAAATCGGTTGAAAATTACAACAAGACTATTTTTAACAAAGAAAAAAAAACAACTTCAACGATTTTGAGCATTTCCCTGGTGTATGTATATTTTATGATTAGTATGCTGTCAAATAGATACCACGTGAATTAGGAATTAAATATACAATGTGTACTATGATTTGTGGTATTGACTACAAAATAGCAATATCGAAATATAATGTACCTAAATAGCGCTTCTAATGATTGTCAGTTATCTGTATTTGAAGTTTCTCAATTTCGCGGGCCATATAAAATTAGTAATTATTGTAAAATAGGTAGTTAAATCTGTCACCGTTCTATTGTTTGGTCGTGTGGACATCTGTACACACAAGGATGTCCCTCTATCGTTGTAATCGTATGTACATAATGAAATGAGCGCAATATGCGTACTACGTCCCATGAGACGACAAAGTGCAACTATGAAAGGAATTACAACAAATGGAGTCGGCAATTTTAAATTTAATATTATTTTTTCATTATTTATAGGTTTTAACGTTATGGCCACAATCACATGGTGACACGCTAAGTCTAGTGCGACAACTGGGGTTCAAGTGTTGCTGTTGGGAAATACCTGTTAACCCTCAAAAACTCATTATCTGAAACAAACCTAGTTTTTTTATTATTGCACAGATCTGAAAACGAAGGGGTTTTTTTATTTACCCATCTTCTTAATGGTTCATCATAGGCAACTGATCCTCAAGACGCGAAGGAGACCCGTGATAGGGTCCTTAGGACTTTCTGGGTCTTAGATGCTCGAGCTATTTCTGCGGCCTGGTTAAGGGTCCCGGATGGATAGCGCTGGCTCATAGTCAGTAAGAGTCCGACATATCTAGTCCGTCATTCCCGGTGGACGGCAGGTATCCAGGATTTCCAAGCGATGAAAAGGTGGTTGATGATAGTGTCATGCTAAGCCTAGAAGAGAATTTCTTTTCATTATAAACCATGACATAGTTTCGGGATGAGACAGTTTCAAAGTACAATTCATTCAGTATAAACACACAGATTGTATAGTATACCGCATCCAATATGATTATTGAATCATATATTTAGGTCTCAGGAGAGCTGGTCTCTTGGTACCACGATCTAGTCTTGATTTATTTACCGATCCCCGCCCAGCGTTGGGCACAAGTGTTTACACACGCATTGGTGTCGCTTTTGTTTACAGTTCATTTATTTTTTAACGTCATCCTGATGTATAAGGGTGAGCTTAGCTCGAATTACTGTCATTTTAAGGAAATTGGTTTTAATGTGACTTTTTTATTATTTTTGTGTTAAGTGTAAAAGCAATAAAGCAAGTGTAAGAGCATAAGCAGTTAAGTAAATCTCAAGTTAATTATGAAACGACGTTGTTGAATAAGGTAACTTAGAAACGGATATAGCTTTAAATGTAGCGTACAGAGAGATTTTTGATGATAATTGTACAACTTGAGGGTGGTAGTTTCCCAGGCGACCACCATTAAATACTCCAATACCATGATTTTTAATGAACTATCTATTTTAAATAATAATGATAATTTCACAATAATTGCCATGGGCGATTCGTTGACTTAAAAATTAAATGAATAATACATAATATATTCTCTGTGCTTACTGCCATTAAAAAAATGCATTTAATTATTTTATCGTATTATTAAAAAAAACTTAAAAACAAACTCGTGGGACATGCAAATAGAGGAGCTTGTATCAAATTTATAATTTAAAACCAACCAGATTTAGCGAATTTCCTCCCCCAAGCCGCACACAATTGACGTTTCGCCCGCGAGTCCCGCGCCTTTGTGCTCTCGACGTGAATGCGCGCCCTAATCTCAGTCACGTGACCGACACACGACCGTCTCCTGCAGACGACAACCAGACACCATTTTTAAAAGGTTTCACTCTACGATTCCAAATATAAATTCGACTTAAGTGTACTAACGTATAAACGTCAAAATGAAGCTGTCAAAATTTGGCGGTTAAATCTATTACAATAATGGCGTTTAATAAAAAGCGTGTCCTTTATCTTAACTGATTGGATAATCTGAGCTCAAACGTTATAGTATAACGTATCGGAAACAGAAATGTAAGCTCCGACGTCCTGATTAAGTTTTCTGGCGTGGGGTGGGACAAAGTGCGAAATTACAGTGATTTTTTGACATGTGTATCGTGTTTCCTTTATGTTGATGGAGTTTTTGGTAAAATCTACCAAAAATGTTCCGATGTAATTATTAGCTTTGTTCCCGATTCGTACGGGGGTCCATTGTAATGAAGTGGGCGGATTTATGTTGTAGATTTAGAAGTCGTTTCCAGATTAAGAGTATTATGTTACTAATACAATAGATAACATAATTATTTCCATAAATTAGGTAACTAACTACTTCGAAAACTTTAACATTACTATTAACTTAAAATATATCCCAAAGCTTTTGCTATCTTCTTATTATCCAAACTAATGTTATGAATGCGAAAGTAATCCTGTCTGCCCGACTGTTTGTTATATTTACACGACTATTGGGCATAGAGTTAGTCTGGAGGACATATTACGAACAACTAATTAGACTAAGTAGGGGGAAAAAGCTAGTTTTAAATATATTTAGACTACATAGTCTGATTTGATGTTTTTACAAGCTAATGGCATGCATGACTTAATACCAGAGAAATTGGCGGGAACTTGTCTGTCATGTGGTGGTTTTTGTCTTCAATAAATTATCAATCATCATCAATATCAATAAAAACATAGTATAAAGCGAAGTCGCTTCGCAATGTCTGTCCCTCTGTATGCTTAGATATTTTAAACTTTAAATACTATAAATTAAGGATTTTTTTACGGAAGGTATATATGTACAATAAATTCCAATATAATTTTGTATAGTTGAGAAAATTCAATGATTTGTAATCAAGTCGTCAAAAAGGATTTTCGGGAGCTTACATGGCTTACACTAGCTAAACCATAAGAGATACATCAAAATAATATAAAAAAGAATTGTAGTTATTTAAAAAGCCTACAGAAAAGTTCGGGACTTCATATGTCTACCTCCTAAGGTTGACTCACAGTAACCATTTTTATCTTCAACATAATAATTAAAAATATTATGTTATATACGAAGCTATTTTCTCCAATTCGGTATTACTCTTTATATAGATGAATTTGTTAGTTAACTTGGGCATTTAATGTAGATTAAAATTATCCTTTGCAGTTTTCCATTTAAAAGAATACAATCCAAAATTACGCGCGACAAAAGAAATCCTTCTCAGCAAAACGGTCGCGTTTGGTTGGCCGGCACTCCAATTTCACGTGGCGAGCTAAGCGTACTATTCGTACCTATGAAGTTACATAACAAATCATCACGCCTGTATCCCCAAAGTGTTAGGCAGATTGTACACCTACAGTTCGCCAGGTATGTTTTTTTGTGCTATTTATAATAACAGGGGACGAGCCTATTGCCATTAATCGGACACAAAGACTAACTCCAAGCTGCTACTGGGAAATTCATAGAAACCCCAATAATTATTTGCTTGACCTGGGAATCGAACATAGGACCTCAATCATAGTAGTCGCGTTTGCGTTTGCGGATAATGAGGCAGTTATGATCTATCAATATTAAAGCGATAAACTCAAAATCAGGCGTTTTAAACATAAAATACACCATTTTGTAAACTGTACCCGTGCGAAGCTGGGACGGGTCGCTAGTAATTCATAAATATATGTTATTTGGCCCAATATTACTTTTAGCGGAATTTTAAGTGTTGTACTGTGAGTATTGTACACAAGTGAAGTGGGCTGTAAATAACATTACACCCGTAGGTATTAAAAATGCCGATGATTGACGTGAAAAAGTTTTATTCGAATTCAACACAGTTACAAGTTACACGAACTCACAACACTGTTATTTATTTCACTGTGGTTTCGCTTCCTTTTATCGCTCGATGTTATCGCTTTATAATTCAAAACTGAACTTCCTCGGCGCCGCGCCTGCCGCGCTGCGGTGCCGCTGAAATACCTACACTAAACGATATCAGAAAAATCGTGAATCATCGCTAACTTTCTCGACGTTTAATTGCTATGCCTACTCGATGACGTAATCGAGGCGAGAAGCCCTATATATGTGTGTGTAAACTGCGATGTTTACACAAACATGCGCCGAGGTTGTTTAAGACGCGAACATTATTTCGAAGTATGTAGTTGCTTCGAGATATTTCGGGAACATGATTTTTCTATCTTTTTAATCGGGTTGTAACAGGTCGTAACAATAATAACTAGGAACATACATTTCAAGTTGCCACAAAAACTCCCTGGACAAAGGAGCCAACATCTTATTAGCGAGAGCTATGTTAGAAGATTACAAGAAAAATTCGATGACGTTGGCAAATTGTGGATGAACACAGTTGCCATTAAAAAAGAAGACTTCCCGGTAGTACACACAGTACATAAAACTATATTTCTTTTTTATTGTTTACCATGTAATGTAGGTAATATTGTGTTATTTATGTTCGCAGTTTATAACATTTTAGAATAAATAATACACTTGGATAATGCTTAAATCAAATACTTACGTGTTCGATCAGCTAAGAGATTATAAAAAGTTCACAACTCTCTCAACATTTGAAGAGTATTATAAAAATTATTGGACACACGTTGCGTAACTACTGGAGTGCTCTTAACAATATTTTGGCCGGCAGCTACATCTCACCCCATTTTGAAATGTTTGCTGAGCATTTTGCGCGTTGTTGAAATGGACGTCCCACTGGGTGTACCTACCTACTATTTCACTTTTGTTTTTAATCTGTTTTAAAAATAATTTCGTTGTATTTTCATACGAATGTAAAAAGAAATAACGCAACAGGTTCTTTGTTCAATGAGGGTGAGTTTTTATCTGCGAGTAAAATTGTTTTTCATTTAAATAATTAATTACGCTTTTTTTTAATCTTCTATATTTTTTTCATTCTCTTGTGGCTGTGTAAATTTGTTCAGTTTTTATGACATCTATTAATAAGAGTAGGTAGAAATTTATCGCTGGAACTACTTATCCAATTCTTTAAAGCACATATATAATTTCTGGGCGACCGACTTTTTCTTGATGTCCTGAAAAAGAAAAAAAACTTGTAAGTAATATCTAACTACAAAATTACATCTATCTTGTTATAGCCGTTCCGAGAAACCAGTTATCATATATTTAAAAAATAGTTATAACGAGGTTATTACGACTTATTGATACAATTCGTTGTAATATAATTATATACAGCACTGAATGTCTACCTACTTCTTATATTTCGTTTTTCTTTAAATTTTGTGTTGTGCGTGTTTTTAAAATTCCCTAGGTAACTAGGGTAATTGTTTAGGTTAATTACAAAATATAACCATGAAAATGTACTTTAAAATTATTGTCACGGAATCGGAATGAGTCGGAGGAAATGTTCCAGGCCAGAATAAAGACAATGAATATTTTATTTTACATAATATTTAACATACTTTTTCTAAAATATAGAAGTAAAAACTCTACGCGTGGCCACGTATACCGCCCACTGTGTCAACATATTGGCATAAGCGTGAACCACTCGGCGTCTGCTGGGTTATAAGGGGATGTTTCCAGCTGTTGCTCTAATCGTCACAAGTACTTCACTCACTGTTGCAGAGTTGTAACGAAATTTTAATATGGTTTTTTTTATTATTTTGTTAGAATTTTTTCGGTAGTTTTTCTGCGTTCCACGAGGATGATCTTATTTTAAGGAGCTATCATTTTTATCGTAATATTTTTTTATTATTATTATTATCGCAGAGTACTTTATATTTCTTTAAAATACAGTCATAACTAACCACATCAACACCGTCTAGGGATATTTTATATAAAGTTCCTAAACTCAAAAAATACACCTGCTGGTTTAAAATCTTTTGATGAAAGCTTATTTTGTAGGCGTCTTTGGATGATTCCAAATTTGAAATAGAAAAATCAATTAAAAACAAAAGATTTGCGCAACATAATTTTAGCGAAGTTCGAAGGTTTCAATTTACCTACCATAGTTTGTGGTAATATTTGGTGTTAAATTAAAGTTTAAAAAATAAGTTAGCAGTTAATTTAAAAATTTATGCCACTGTATCCATTATGCAGCGGCGCCATTTAACGAGAGAGGAAATGTTAAGGGCAGTAGGCGTGCTCCAAGTTGGGGATACTCAACGGAGTATTGCTGAGGAAATTGGAACAAAATAAAACGTGTTATCAAGGTTATAATCACGTTATCGTGCTACTGGTAAAGTGACTGAAAGACACTCATCCTAGAAGCGCTTTACCACCCAACGAAAAAACGGATTTTTGCAAGTTTCCTCAATACGACAACGAAATGTTACGGTCATGATGTGTGTTCAAAGGCTCCAGTCACAGCACCAGTTACTTGTGAGTAACCAAACTTTCAAGAGAAGAATGCATAAAGCTAACCTTGATGCTCGTAGACCGCTTCGTACTCCAGTGTTACGCGGAGGAAATCGTGGACAAAGATTACAGTGGGCTCGTGAACATTAAATTTGCTCTGGGAAGATAACTGAGTGGTCTGTAGTGCTGTTTATTGATGGTTTCCATCCCGATTCATGAAGAATAAGCGTATAGTGAGTTCTTAGTCGTGGGAGCCGTCTGCAACACCCTCAGGAATACCACGGCGGGACAATTATGGTTTGGGCGAGAATTCATGTTGGTGGAAGAACAGACCTCGTTTGGATCAGAAGCACGATGTCCGCTAAAAAATACCGTAACCATGTGCTAGTACCAATAGTCTACCTCCATCGACTACAAATGGGTCAAGAATTCACGCTCATCCACGACAACGCTCGTCGCACACAGCGCTTCCGGTGACCAGTTGGCTGCAGCATCACGACGTGTCGTTCTTAGACTGGCCCGCACAATCACCAGACATAAACCCTATACGCGTGGGACATCCTCCAAAACAGGACTTTGAAGAATATTTGCGCAAACATTGCGACTGAAAGGCAACTTTTTGGCAACTTAGCAGGACCTGGGATAATATCCCACAGCAAGATTTTGATAAATTGATTCAAGGCATGAAACACCTTTGCAGGAACTTTGGTAACGTCATGGATGGTTTTACTGAGTACTGATTTTTCGCATACATAATCGCAAAAACTGAATAATTTTGCTTTATTTTGCATTTTTTCTTGAAAAACACATTCATCGCTAGTTTTACAATTATTTCACTTTTCGTGTTTATTTCAATAAATTAAATAAAAAATATTTTTTGTTTTATTCTGAAGTCTATTCTGATAATTGGGCTTTATAAATATATATATATATGTTGTATGTTATTTATAAGAAATTTTGAGTTAATTGAGAAAATCCAAAATATCCCTAGACTATGTGTTTGTTTTTAGCCAAAATGGAAATGTAAACTTCACGGTTTAAAATATGTTTCTTGAGATAGACACAACCAATTCTATAGAATACATACAATACGGATTTAACCGCACTATAATTATACTAACAGGGTAATAACGGACTTAGCTTTTGTCCTACCATTGCTATTAGTGCAAAGAGGTCCACCTAATTATAACACAAAAAGCAGTTTTCGAACATGCAGTTGCCCCCTGTGCGGTGCGCATTCTACGCCTAGTTAGTGACATGCCCATCATAGATTAATAATTTTAGTTTACTTTAAGAGACAATCTTAATAAATCTTAGCATCCCATGGATTCACCGTGCGGGTGCTGGGCCTATCGTGTGGCAGAGGGAGGAAATCAAAGAAATAATTTAGTCCAGTATACAGTAAAAAACCTTTTTTTTTTTAAATAAAACTGAACTAAACTGTTTTAATTTTCGACCTTACTAACATCAGAGTTTTATAATTCAAGTGACAGTAATGAGAACAAAAAAATCTATTTTATCTGTTGTATTTTTATGAGCATTCAGTCCAACTGAAGTTAGATAGGAACGTAGTCACACTGGCACAAACAATATGAACTTTCCATCCACAAATAAAAAATAAATGTTTAATTATTATGACGTATTGATCCTCTACTCTTTCGACACTATATCAGGTATTACGAAGAATTCGGCCTACAAATAGAGAAACTATGTTATATGATATATAGGTACATTTATTTACTACTAGGCATTGCAATAACGATAGTTATTAAAAAAAAATTGTAACATTGATTAGGTCCACAGTTATGAGTAAAGTTTCAAGGACACGTCCGTCACCTTTATGTACATTTCGTTACACGAAAGAGAAGAAAGATACAACGTAAAGAGAAGGAGAAGGACAGCTCTAGAAGATTGTATGTCTAATAAACAGTTTAAGTTATCCGCATCACCCTTTTTAAGAACTTTCACGTCTATCACGTGAACGGTGCTGCACGCGCAATTTTTTATAAATATGAATTTGTCTCTATGAGACAAAGATATAAAATCTATAATCTTTGTATAAACTGCACAGTCTGTTGTTGTAACTTGATCTAAAGATGAATAGTGTACAAAACAAATCGGCAACAAGGAAGGGCGTGCCGGCTCCCCGCAGCGCGCGTCTGTCGCCGTGTTGCCAACAACGAAAAAAAATATAATTTTGGCCTATTGTGTCGGCAACCCCGATGACAGGTCGCTGTTGGACACATGTTTGAGGCATTTTAGGGCAATTCCTTTGCGTAATGGGTGGTGTTTTAATGTTCTCTATAGATTTATGGGGCTTGCTAGCGATTATCACCCTCAGTTTTGGTTTAATATCATTAATGTTGTAATTACGTTGGTACTATACGATGCATGATGAACTGTTTCATTTCTCATATAATTTTGATATTGTTATATTTTATTGATAATCTGTTGTTTCTAATTAACATTCTACTAACCAACGTTCTATAAAAACCTCATTCAAATGTGGTTTCTTCGTTGGTTTGGTTTTTTGTTTTTCGTATTAAAAATTATTGGCAACCTAAACAGAGTTCAATTTGGATAATATATTTTTGCTAACTAACATCAGATAGAGAGTTTATTAAATTAAATATAACTTGTGACACCTGTGTTGGACCGGACTGCGTGACTTCAGGACTTGTTACATTAAATGTGCACGGTCTAGGAATTACCAACACGGTCTCGAACTACTATGAAATGTCACAAGTGAGGATCCACGACCGATGTTACTCATTTTATTTTGGATCACTAAGCAGTCATGACTCATGACGTTTGTAGAAACTATTCAATAGCATTAATAGGAATGTACCAAACATATTCTGAATTTACCATTTGAAGCCGATATTTATCGATTCTTGCTATCGAGTTGCTGTTACGAATATCGCAGGTAATAAGGAGGCGGATTCTGAAAATTCTCTTAAAAAAAAAACAAAGTTCCTTGCTCTTTTTTAATCGACTTCAAAAATAGGAGGAGGATTTCAATTCGATGATACATATTAAATATTTTATGGATGTTCAGGGATAACTTGTTTGTTTGTTTGTTTGTTTATGAACCGATTTATATGATTCTTTTTTCGTTGGAAAGGGGCTACCTCAAGGTTGGGCAAATTTTAATTTCATTGTCATTGGACCTTCGACTTCCAAAATAGACTAGGGGACTTCTCAAAATTATTAAAGTTGGTTTTATTTTTTATTTTTATATTACAATTAACGCTAACGAAGCCCCGGCCAGTTGCCAGTGGAATATAAAAGATTAAATTTTAGAGAAATATGTATTTTGATTTCGTAAATCTGACTTGACTGCATCTTCATTTTACCGAATCACGTAAAATGAGAAAATAAACTTTATTTCAAACAATATTATGTATTATAAACTATCTGAATCGTCTTTTGTTAACTGTAATTTAAAAGAAAAGAGAAAATAATGTTTGAAACTCATCAGTCTTTCATCAGCGATGGCCGTCGGGGTCAAACGTAAAAATATGAAGTAACCAGCGGACCCACAGTGAATGAACGCTCATAAGGAATCATTAATCAATCAATCACTGATTCACATACGGTTTGTGATTGATGTGTAGACACAGGCATGCAAATGAGCCAGAAACGTTACGAAGATATGTTATTTCCTTAATGTATTCAGTATATTTGTTGATCTTGAGAACTTTGTAATGAGTGGGCGAAGAGAGGAAATAAACATTTCATTGGTGATTTCTCTTTACTTCATATCTCGCAGATAAAAAAAATTATCTTAAAAATTATTTATCGATTCACCGCCTAAGAAGTTTCAAATCACATAGTTTAAAAGATCTTTCCATTCATATTTCCACTTGAAGAAATATAATACAATGTATTTATTGAAGTGATAAGTCCTATTTTACATAATGTGTTGGCTGTTAACTTCTAAAGTCATCTGCAATCACCCCTGTTATTCGATAGGCGACGCATTACATGTTATCTATGCATAGTGCAGGCGTCTCCACCCTTCCACTGTTATCTCGATACTGCCAGATATTGTAACAATACATAAATCCCCTTCCACCGGTTTATCTACCCGCCAATCGCGAGGGAAATGTCCTGATTCGAAATTTAAAATTTAAAAAACCGTAAATATGATTTGACTGGAGTATTTGGCGGCATCATGAGCTGCTAAGGCAAACAGTCAGACACATTTTTTTAAATGAAATATTCATGATCAGTTTCCTTTATAATACCTAGATATCTTTCAGGAATATTGCAAAAAAATTCATGTATCACCTACCAGTGATATTTTATAAGTAGTTACGGCATTGACGCTCTTTACGTGTCATCGTGAATGGCGGGCAACTGCCCTTAGTTCACTTTCGGCTTGATACCGGCATGAGCGAGAAGGAACTTTTATCCTTTTTTGGCAACAGAGGTTTCGCCTTACGCTGTGATTTCCTATCTCTTTTGTTTCCACATGCTGATAACAAAATTTGCGACGTTTTCAAATTGCTTTGAGAGTATAACGCGTCTATTTATAAAACGTCAGTGGTACCTACAGACTTATTAATATAGAAGTAAGAATGGTTTGTGATTTTTAAAGAAATTATGCGGACGTAGCGATCAAAAAAAAATCAAGGAAAATATTAAGTTCGAAGTAATTCAATGAAACTTATGATAACTAAGTCTTGTATACAGTTTACTTTTGTTGACGTTTAAGGTCAATGCTCCGCTCCTAAAGGTCGCGGCGTAGTTTTAGACAGCCTATAAACTAGCTATAAAACAGGCTATAAAAAATAAAAATAATTTTTCAGATCACACTGATGGTTCCAGAGATTAGCGCGTTCAAACATATAAACAAAGCATTATTTTGAGTACATTTAGTTACGATCTATTGTTATTTTTTAAGTATAGTATCTATTATTATTTAAGGGTGCTAGGAAACCAGACTTATTTAGGCGTGTTTCTGTACCATACGGCCGCGCCGCACTGGCTCTCTTCCGTGTGAGTGCGCCCTAGAGAGCGGTTAGAGGACGCGTTAACACAAAGACCAACTGTTCCGATACTGATACGTTTTGTATTGTGGATTATAGCATGTTTTACCGAACAGTCTGCTTTAAATTAGATTTATGCTCTCAGTGGAACAAATTTTGGATGGTATAGAAATTTCTTACATTATTTTCATTGGTGCTGTTGAAAATCGGTTATTTATTAATAAACCAACATGTTATGTATACATAATTCATATAATATAAACCGAAACCTCCTAACCTGATGTACCTTACATGCAGATATCATATATCGAATTTCTTGCTGATTTTTCTCGAGCTGTGTTGGTGGGAGGATGTTTTTTTTTAAACAATCGATTCATCGATTGACAGTTAATCGATTTTAGTACGGAATATATGTCAGCTCATCGTCGAAGGTCGGCGACAGGGAAAAAAAGGCATCACATGTTCTGAAGATTAATGTACTTTAGTTGCTGGATGAACTAAAAAAAAGATCTTTCGCGCAAATATTCCTTGTAATCGTAAAAATACCCTGTATTATGTATGGGAAATCAACACATGATTCTTTTACTTCAACAATCGTTGTTCAATAGTCCTAATGACTATCAATAATCGATAGTTAATCCATGTTTTACAACACCATTCCCGAGGACTGAGATATTTTAGATGACGTAATTCGACACACCTTGCATATTTATACTTCAGTGGTCTCTTATACATAAAAATCTTGTTTCTTGATGATCGTGTAACTTCTGAACGACTTGTCCGACTGAGCTCAAATTTACACTCCTATAAACTAATGTACTCTGTATATTTATATAAGTAATATACACATCAACACTGTCTCGGGATATTTTTCTTAAACTAAAAAATACTGGTCGTTTTGAAAATCTTTTGAAGAAAGCTTATTTTGTAGGCATTTTTGGATTATTCCAAATTTAAATTTGTAGTAATAAATTATAAACAAAATATTTGCGCGGCATAGCTTTAGCGAAGTTCGAAGGATTCAATTTACTTACCTTAGTTTTTGGTACTTTTGTTGTCAAATTAAAGTTTTAAAACAAGGTAGCAGTTGATTTCGAATATATGCCGCCGTATGCATCATGAAGCGGCGCCATTTAACAAGAGTATAAATGTTAAGGGCAGTAGGTTCGCTCCAAGTTGGGACTACTCAACGGAGTATCGCTGAAGAGATTGGAACAAAACAAAACTTGATATCAAAGTTATGATCACATTATCGTGCTACTGGTCAAATGGTTTAAAGACATTCAGTCGGGAAGCGCATAACCTACCAACGACAACACCGATTTGCCAAGTTGCCGCGGGAAGATAAGCAAATGTTACGGCCATGCAGTTGATTCAAAGGTTCCAGTCAGAGCACCAGTTGCATGTGAGTAACCACACGTGAGGAAAAGACTGCATGAAGGTTACATCATGCTCGTAGACCGCTTCGTTCTCCAGCACTACGCCGAAGAAATCGTGGACATAGATTACAGTGGGCTCGTCTAATCCATAAAGTCCATCCATACTACGGCGGAACAATTAAGGTTTGGGGCGGGAATTCGTGTTGGCGGAAGAACAGACTTTGTTTGGATCAGAAAAACCATGACGGATAAAAATACCGTAAAACCAGGTGCTAGTACCAATATTTTATCCCTATAGATTACAAAAATAGGCCAAGAACTTACTTACGCTCATCCACGACAACGCTCGTCCGCACATAGCGGGATGGTGACTAGCTGGCTGCAGGAGCACGACATATTTATTGGTCTCAGACTGGCCTGCGCAACCACCAGACCTAAGCTCCATAGAATACGCGTGAGACATGGTCGAAAGAAGGGCTTTGAAGAATTTTCCTACAAATATTGCGCAACTGAAGAGTGGGACAATATTCCACAGCAAAATTTGACAACTTGATTCAAACCATGAAAAACCTTTGCAGGACCGTTCTTAGCTTCACAGGTGGTTTTACTGATTACTGATTTTTCGAAAAATTGCTTAATAATTATTGAGTTTTGCTTTATTTTTCACTTTTTCTAATTCATTCATCATTAGTTTTACCACTATTTCACTTGTCGTCTTTATCTAAATACGTCTAAATTTTATTTACGCAAAGGAAATTGTTTTACTCTGAAGTCTAGTCTGATAAATGAGCTTTATTAAAATTTATTCATATTGTCATGATATTATATGTAATGCTTTTTATAATATCATTGACATGTATGTTATTTATTTATAGCAAATTTTGAGTTAATTGAGAAAATCCAAAACATCTCTAGACGGTCGGGACAATGGTTCATAGTGCTCGTTTGTAGTTCAATGGTGCTGTGGTCTAGCCATTAACTACCGGAAAGTGTATGAACTAGTGAATGAACAATACTGGGCCATTTATTGTGTTTAATCACAAAATACTTGATGTTAACTTATGAGAATACATAGTGAGATACAAAAAGGGTAGGCAGATATGCCTAATGTGTTTGGCTGCAGACCTTTAACTTAGGGTTGCTAATTAGGGAATTAAACATTACAAAATACTCAACCACAATGCTAAAGCATCATTATGATTTATTTTTTCTCTAAGGCACTAGAAAATTGTGGAGATTCGAATACTCTTTTAACATTAAGTTTACCACAAATAGTATGAAAGTACATGCAGTTTTTATTAGGTAAATTCTCTCCTACATTTTATCGGTTACTTTGATCCTCCCGTCACGTACTTAACAATATAAACTTTGTGAAGTCAGGAGCATACGTAAAGATGACATACGATTTAATAATACAAATTACAAACAACAACTGATACAAAAAAAACCATTACGAATACAATTTCGGTTTCCAAATCGTATCTATTTGCTTTTAGGGGTTAAAAAGCTGTACATTATCAAAAATGGGGGTGTCTTTTTAACACCGTCAGTTCTGACGGGATGAATTGTTTTATTCTACGTGAACGAGGGGTTATTGTCTCTTAAAAGCGCTATTCGTTTTTACGCTTGTTTGACATCTGAAATTTAACTATTATCAAAGTAACAATAGGTAGGATTCTATTTTGATATATTAAGAAACATGGTCTTTATAGCTTTTTATTGCTAATAATACCGGTTTTATAATAAAAGATTCCTCGCCTTAAACCTGGGCATGGGTACTGTAAAATGTTTTGGTACAAGAACTTCGGTTTTTACGATGTGTTTTAAATGTGTAATTGTGATACCATCAATAGTGCTGGAAATGTACGGATTTTTAAATGGCTTTTTGAATCCACAGGTTTTATTCAAACTTTCGAAACGCGTTCAAAAAGTATGTACCTACTTAACTCTTCGGGGATACAGGCGTAATAGTATGTATGTTATGTTATGTATTATTTTTTAGAATTATTTAAGTTTCTATCATAATTTGCATATACGATTATAAAAAAGAGGTATTGTTCGGAATTATAAAATATATACTTTTGTATATACATATATATAAATAAATCGATATTTTTATCGAGCGAAATACATTTTTATTACTTTTTTTGATACAATGTAGTTTGTAAATAATAAACTTGTAATTTTATTTTGTAAATCGAAAACAATCAACAAAGTTGTAACAACACGAACCAACATTTTTGACGTTGACGCAAAACTAAAAACTATCTTATTAGACAGGTTATTTAGTGTATTAATAGTAAAAAGTATCATTAGTCAGTATTTCTGAATAATCGTGATATAGTATTGTATAATTGTAGTTTTTTATTAAATGAATAATGTCCTATTTTTTACTATATTTACTTTTGTCATAGGTATTTCAAAAGTGCTTTCCATATGTATGCCTTAGTTATTTTACACAATTTAATTACAAATTTATCAGACATAGCTTGACTCAAGTGTTATTTTTTTCTACTTCATTACAAGTAATTAATTTGTTTTAAGAGACAACGTTGGTTTCCTATTTAAACATAAGATAAACGTCATTTGGAAATTATAGTACCTATACAGTTTAGTATAAAATACCACACCATTAATTTAGATATGCAATCGCGTCGTGCGCGGTGACAATATCAACTCGTAAGTTTACACGTTTACAGCGCAAAGAGGGTAAGCTGGGGCACCAAGTGTTGGCACATACCGGCGACTTTATAAACGTCTATTTGATTGCAACGCAGATGTGCCGCGATGATGTATGATTAGATTTGCCGAGATTAGGGGTCGGCAGCGGTCGTCTTATTCCCCATACGGACCATAATAGCACTATGAAACGATTTTAGAATATAGGATTTCTTTTATATTTATCGAGTGGGGATACGAATACGATATGATACAGTTTCATTTCGATTTTCTTTTTTTACTGAAATTGATAAAACTGCATCGTACCATTCTGGACTGAACAATGCTTTTCATCAGACACAGTGTAGTAATTTTCCCAAGGTACTATAAAAAAAAATCAAGAAGGCAAAATGGTTATAATTTGGATTATAAAACCAGAAGGACTCGTTGCCTGTGTTTGTTAGTAAGCTCACGGAAACAACGAAATACTTGACAATAAAAATCTTTAGAAGATATAAGTTAGTATTTCAGTAAGATATTTTAAGTTTTTATTATTATAGCTTACAAAGGTAAACCTCATGGGTGTGTCACTCTATCGTAAATCAGTATAAAATTTATAGTACCTAACTGATTCACAAAAAGATTTTTTTTGTTGTTGTGACGATACAATTTGTCAGAAGGGTCGGGGTTCGAATTAAATGCTCCTTTTGTCGAATGACACTTGTCGGGGTTCATGCAACAACTGCGACGTTTAATTGCTTGTTTACAATGACAAATGTTCTGATTTTAATGTTTCAAATGATAAATACTACACTATTATGTACTTATAATATTTTATTTTGATATTGCTCCTTTTTTTAAATTATTTTAGTGATGGTGTTTTATTGTTTGTTGGTAAACTATTCATGATATTGCGGTCACAACCTTACCATAGATTTCTGCACTCCTCCGTATAAACTTTCACCATGCCAAATCTCAGTACACTTACGCTTAAAAAAGGGTTAGTACAATGTTTTTGCTTCACATATTAATATAATGATATTATCTATCTATCAATAAAATGATTGAAGTTTACCGTTGAGCACGCATCATGTAAAAACTACTAAATAAAAGTTAAGCAATTTTTTTGTTTGTCTTAATCTTTATTATAGAGACTTGGTCCTTATCAAAAATTATCACGACATCTTCATTCAATACAACGGTCAACCCAACCCAACGGAGGTGGGTGTGCGGGCCGATTTTTATAAGCACTACGCGCTCTTCCGTCGCTCACGCAAGCGGAGCCACGGGTACTGTTAGTATTACATAAATATATTTTATAAATGTCATATAGTATTGTAGTTTTTGGTAAAACCTTTAATAATTATTGAAAACCTTTGTCTACGGAGCCTATGAGTTTAATTGTCGCTGAGGTGAAATCATGAAGTTATCATGTTAGAAACCACGAACAAAGAAGTTCATTAATTCTTACCTTTGCTGTACAGTGCAGATGTGAAATAGTCTTCTAGCCAACGTGTTCCCTCCTTCCCATGACATTGGATCTTTTATACCATGCATTTTATACAGTGGTCTCCAAACTAGACTATTCTTCAAAAACTTTTTAACTTGGCAAAAAAGTAGGGATTTAATTTGGAGTTAACACTTTAATTCTTGAGATACTTCAGTCATACATATCTATATGCAGAGACGGGTTATACCGTTCCGGGGCCTGTACCGAATGATATCAGGAGGGACCAAAGCTTTGTACAAAATTTTCCAAGCTAAACATTTTTTATTCCAGGCACGAGGCTCCCAGAAACGCGGACCCGTAATGTTCGCTACTTCTACTTAAAAGGTTAATCTGGCCTTTTATGCAATAAATTCAACACACCATTCGCAACAGTAAATGATTATGTGCCGGTAAAAAGGGCTTTTGAGGTTACAGCCTGTGTAGACACTATACGACGCACATATGTATAGGATTTCTTTCTTAAAGTAATGATGTGACCCAAGATAGTAACACGCCAAACCTAGAGATAGGATTGGCTCTCAAATCTCAAGTGCAGCTGCCGGAACACACCTATAGGTGCTCGGCGATGGACTTTCAACCTGAAGGTGGTAGCTAATTGGTGGGTATTAAAAAATCCTCTACCACCACAACCATCACGATGTTATTCTTCACCGAAAGCTTGAGCTCATTGCGGGTATTCGAAATGTTATCTGATATACTGTAATAATTTTATTATACTGATATAAAATTCCATAATAATTTATCGACAGCACGTCAATCCAATATGTTATCGAAGTAATTAAAAAAAGAAACGTATAAACAATTTCTCGCACCCACAAGGATCAATGCGTCAGCTAAAGGGATTTGTCTAATTCAGCCTGACGGGTTTGACACGGCAAAAGAGAAAAAGAACAAAATAAAAACAAAAGTTGACACGACCAGGGCCTTACGTTTGTTAAATCCAACCGACAGATAAAGATCTGTGACACCTTTTGCCTTCAAAAAGGAAGTGTCAGCCACCTGGGCTACTGTATTCAAATGTGTTTTTAAGGAACCCCGTGGTTTTTCTCGAAAACTACCCTTACGTGTGAGGTCGATGATCTTAAACATGTTTTTTGGCGGAGGTCGAATGACATTTGTGGTCGAAAGTACGTGATTATTTTGATAAAATCTCGATTCGTCTCAGATTTTTTATGTGAACATGAATTTTGAATTTACTTTTGAAATACATTTGTTTGTTATGATTTTGTGTTTTGTAATAGGTACTGCAAGTAGTTTATTACCTATTATAGTTTCTATTTTAGAAACATACAATAATACATTTAGAACATACATTTAAAATTTGAGTGATATGTTTTCAACATTACTTATTAGATTGTTATTATTATTGTAAAATATCTTGTTTGGTCTATGAGAGACTATGATAGGTACTACATACTTAGTCGATGTTAGGTAATTTAAAATAACCCTCTAAATTTAGTTAACTTGGGATCATTGATAAAAACATCACTTCAGTGGTGTGAAAAACATTATTATGAACAAATCAACAACGAAATGCTTAAACTCTGAAATCATATGTTGTACAAAATTAAACCTTACGCCATATGTATTTGTAGATATATTTACTTGTTAACATACTGAATAGCCTTGTATCGCCCATCCCATTATTGTAAGGATCGATCTCGGTAGCATAACATTGTATTCAAATTGTGTATATTTAAATACAAAACCGCGATTATGTGACGATGGACCGTATAAGCCTTTACGTCCGCTGAACAGATTTGCATCTTTGAATGTACGCACTGCACGTTATGAACGAAGCGTTTAAACGATTAATTAGAACGTCGAAATAGTTTACAATTTATTCTATCGAAGCAGTCAAAGGATTATTGAATAAAAGAAACCAAAATGTTGAATTTTTAAAATTTGTCACTGAGAACGTTAAATAATGCTATAGTTAGATGGTAATGTAGATATAGTGTATGTGGGTAAATATAAAGACAAGCAAAATTGAGCTGTATGGAAAAATAAATTAGGCCAAATTATAATTCAAGACGATTAATAAATAATTTTAAATCGTGTATTGTAAATGACGATTGACATTACAAAGATTTTTTTTTGATTTATGTAATAATTTCTTGTTCAGGTATGTTTATTATTTATATAGCGAGAAAATTTAGAACATTAATCATGCTTTATTCAGTAATTATCAATGCCAATTTAGATTCGCAGATGTTTAATTCTTTTGTTGAGTATTTGCAAATTAATTTATGTCTTACGAGAATCGCATATTCGAGCGGTAGAGCTTGGGACGGTTTTTAAATCAAGTGCGTAACTCCTTCAAGGCAGCTACTGTTGGCTGAGTCTGAGTAACTCTGTAATCTGCCGTTGTATGTTGATCGGTGCACTAATTTTGTGTGATGAACTCATTGTCCAAACTTCCGGACCCAGATGATAGTGATAGCATACAATTTTATGATTTATAACTTTAAATTCAATGAGCATTTTGACATTTTTTAAATGACCTTTGTTATATTTAGGTGGAATTTTGGGAGTCTTCTGATTATTCGGGTAATAAAATAGGTGTTTGAATCATATACGTGCGGATTTAATTTGAAATGGGTTTAGTTGGGCGCTACTCTACACGTTTTAGCATTTATGTTTAAAAGATCGTACGAAAATTTACTTTAAATGATTTGGTTATAAGCCGGTGCAGTTTTGCAGTGTTAAAAACTTTTTGACTGTTTCATTTTTCTTTATTCGTTTGACCAACAGTTAGTTTAACAATATAAGCTATTATGATGCAGATAATATTGAATATATTATCTATAATATTGATAGTATTAGGTATACTACAGAGATGAGAATATATTTTATAATTCGTATAGTGTCTATTATCGTTCTTATTTTTATGTTAAATATATATTAATATTCGTATTATAAAATGATAGAATTTGTAAGAGGTAATATCCGGAACTAGGTAATAATACGAGTTTAAAAATTCTATCACTTAATTTTTATATAATAATTACTTATTGCTAGTATCGCAAACACAGTCCCGGGCAGTTTTTATTATGTAAATAAATATATATAAACTAGCGGTGTGCCCGCAGCTCTGCACGCCTTTTTTCTGCAGTAATTATTTTCATCCCGTAACCTTACTTTTATTCATATCATCGATAATTCCAATAACTAGCAGTAGGTCAATTGAGAAATGACGTATAAATTCCCGTGTACAAAATTTCATCAAAATCTTTTACTACTTTTTTTTTCAAGATGCCACAATGTATTATTAACAATTCTTATAGCTTACTAAAAGCCATCTGAGGCTTCAGAGCCTTTATGGCTAACAGTAAAGTCAGATCGCTTGTCGCACAGCCGCCTGAGAATTGATGACAATTTAATTTTTTGAAATTATTTTTTTTGCGATTTCTAATTCCAATATTACAAATTATTATAACCCATCAATTATGGAATAACTTATACTTCCCGTGTACAACATTTTATCAAAATCAGCTAAGATTTCTTTTACTACTTTCTTTACTAGATATATCTAAATTTTTATTGAAAATCCGATCAATTGACCAATTACATAAGCTTCCCGTGTACATAATTTCATATGAATCGGTCAAGCCGTTTTTGAGTTAAATTCGGACATAGAAACAGAGAGACGGATTTTGGCATTGGCATGGACGTATAAAAAAGGTGGACGTAATGTTCACTGAGATGGTGATGAATCACTCATAGTAAGTCAGTTCGCTTATAGGGTAAAATCTGTAAAATCAGGGGATCAATAATTTCACGTAAACTTGTAATATATTCAATTGATTTCTTGATTTTGACGTAAAATTGTAACTCAATACCGGCCAGTATTTCCAATAATTAAACATACAAATTACCTCCGAATTGTTGTAGATTGATAGTAATTGGTAAGAAAGAGAGATTTCTTGTATACACCACTCTGTGCGCCGACTGAAATATCGCCGCGCAGGTGAAGTATATTATGACAAAATCCTTTGATGTGTGAGAGTTTACCGACAGCAAAGTAATGTTCTTTTTTCTATTTCTGTCAAAAACCTTTGAATTTTATTTTAAATAATGAGGAAATTTTCATCTTATGCCAATACTCTAAAAACGCTTACACACTTACGCGTCCACCGCAATGCTTCATATTTTCCTTAGCGTAACTACGTCCGCCTTTTTTATACCTCCATGGGTATTGGATTAATATTCGTGAACAGTGTCCTTTATATAGTATGTTCATCGGGAAATTTAGAAAAAATATTAAATGTACAGACATGACTACAGATTTATTAATTTATATTGATATTACATTTTTTTAGGTAGGTTTGGTTATCAATATAAGATCAGTGTGCATAGATAACTAAATTCAAATGTAATAAATACCTATTTCAAATATAACCATAACTAAGTAAAAATTTTACCGTGAGAAAAGTTTAGAGCCGATCTGATGCGTATTGTGTTGTATAGTGCGATCTCTATAATAAATCCACTCACATATCAATCAATACATACCAATATATGTTTCAAATCGTCAACCAACCCAACACCGGCAATATTTGGCAAAGATTAGGTAATTCAAAAGACCGTCGAATTGAAATTACTTTTTATTATAATAGGTAATAAATTTTAATGACCTTTATATTATAAGATTTCTATAATTATATGTCTAAAGTCGCTAACTTCAAGATTCTCGCTTAGTATCCGCCAGAGAGTAGACCAAAAACTTACTTCTCTCATGAAAATATTAACAGGTTTAAGAATGGTCACCAAAAATCAAAGAGTTGTGTAATAAATATTTACATATTTTACAGGTTTCTTGAAAATATCGAAAGTAGGTAGGTACGCTATTCTATTTTAATAATGAAAAAAAAAAATAGTGGGCGACAGAGATCTGTGTGGGTTCTTTTATAAAATGAAATATCAACTTTAAATTTCAGAATATTACATATAATGTTAACCGTAGACCAAAATTGCATGACGAGAAAAAATAATTAACAATAAAAAAATACTATTTAAGAATTTAAATAAAATCTTCAGCGTCCATTGATTTTTTTTATATCCAGATGATTTTTGTACATTCTTAAAACATGTTAAATATACATACATATTTTCATAAGAAAAGTGAAAAAAGTAGATTTTTTGGGCCACCCTAATCCATCCCGTAGTTTTATGGATGCGAAGTTACTTCCGAGATTTGTCATTGCCATATAAAAATCCAGTAACAGACTGCCGATATTTTACAAGCAAGACGGACTTCTATTTTGATAATCCATTATATTCAAAAAAAATTGTTCTATGAACTTGAAAGTTTTAACGTAGTAGGTAGCGCAAACTGGTTTATTCCGGTTTTAGTCAAAAACCAGTATTATAATAAGTACTACAAACACAAAAATATATCCGAGCTGATTTACCTGTAACTTTACAACTACACTAACCGTATATAGGTCTACTAGATTAATATTCTACTATTTGGATACTGCGCAGCTTACAGCAGTTAAATCAAAATTAACCATAAGTATTGATTTTAACCATGCTGCTCTGTAAAAACTGTTAGCAAATATGAAGTAAAACATTAAAAAGAAATGTGGATACAAATGTACTTCTTTGTTTTATCCCTGAATAAAATGCTACAAGAACATATATTTTTATACTATACAATGTATATCGTCTACTGCTATGTTCACGTAAGTACATAGATTTTTTTCCTTAGCCTTCTAAAATTAATAAAGCTGCCAGTTAAAGGTACTGCATTTATCAGACTTCCAAGAAACAAATTTTACGAATAGGTATAAGAGTAAAAGAAAAACATAATCATAACCTAAGAAAGTGTTATATAATTCTTAAAAAAATTAATATTAGTTTAGTTTAGGAGAAGGAAACATTCATCTATCTATCCTACATTCATCTATTTTACTTACGTATAGTTACTGTAGTTGTCTCTATTGTTCTCTCATTCGTTCGGGCATAAGCCAGGACAGCAAAAGATTTTTTCTTGAAATGTCTTGTCGACTACCTTTCCTCTTAATTTATTCATCCATCATTCACTTAGCAAAAACTTTTGCTGAGCTTTAAAGTAATCTATCTATACTAAGTATATTAATATTATAAATCTCAAGAGATTTATTGTTTGTTTGAACGCGCTAATCTCTGGAATTACCTATCACATTTGAAATATTCTTTTTACATTTATAACCTATGTATTGAGATGGGCTATATAACATTACGCTATGACTTTAAGGAGCGAAGCAGTAACCTTGAACGACAAGCAATCTGATAATAGTAAGTACAAGATGTGAGAACAACGAAAGGCTTCACGAGTACTATGGCTTCGGTGTGGCGCGGCGGGGTGGAGTTTTTCTAATAAATTTAACTCGTAAATCTACTTTTAATATCATTGCTTCAAACGGTAAATTTAGAATACCTATACATAAATTTGAAGAAACATTTTTTAGTCTTTGTCCCACGTCTTGAATGTCACATGGATTAAGAGCGCGCGCAGGTAGTTTGAATGAATTGTCGCTGTCAGTTTCAACTGACATATCAATTAGGGCTGCTCCATTTGTTTAGATGCTTTCTAGTTTCATACAATTTTATATTATGCGAACTGTAAAGGGTGTATTTTGTGCTATCATAGGTAATGAAATAATTATGTATAATACTATTTATTTATAATTAATAAGTCAATTTTTTATTAATTAATATTTAAAAAAAATCAAAATAATTAACAGAAGTGGAAATGTTATTGTGGTACTTATAATATGACTGAGAATATTCAGAGCAGTGAGGTAAAACCACTGCTTTAATTAAACAATCAATCACGGTATATGAGCAGCAAATTACAAAAAAAAAACACCTATCTAGGTAAACTCGGAATGTAAATATTCAACATTATATGAAAATATATTATTATATGTAAACATTATCTAAATACAAAGCTTAATCCAAACCGTTGGAGCTGTTTCCGAAAAACCAATCCACACTAATATTATAAATGCAAAAGTAAGTCTGTCTGTCGTTTAAGTTTTCACGCTTAAACCACTGAACCAATTTTGATGATTTGATGAATTTTAGTGTAGATATAGATTGGACCTTGGAAAAGGACATATGCTACTTTTTGTAGCGAAAATAAAACTTTAAGGGATGACAATAGGGGATTAAATTTTATAAGAAGAAAAATATGGGAACACCAATGCGCAATGGTACGGTAATGGTGAAATGGATTCGGTTTCCACGCCAACTGGTTTGTTAATTTATTATGTGCTTGTGCAGTAATGGTGAAATGACATTGGCTTCCACGCCAACGGGTTTGTTGATTTATTATATGAATATGCGGTAATGGTGAAATGACATCGGTTTCCACGGCAATTGGTTTGTTAATTTATTATGTGCATATGCAGTAATGTTGAAATGACATCGATTTCCACGTCAGATGATTTGTTGATTTATTATGGGCATATACGGAAATGACGAAATTACATCGGTTTCCACGCCAACTGATTTTTTAATATATTGACATTGTTATACCTTAGATTAAGAGGATAACATAGATACCGCGCAATGTATAAAAAGGAGAAGCCGAGTTTAGCTATCTGTGTGCGTAGTGTTAGTACCTATATATTTAAGTGTGTGATTGTGTACTACCAGAATTAGCAAAATCGATTCAGTCCAGTATTCTTCTTAAGATTGACTGAAATGTATTCAAACTCTTTAACTACGCAGTACGGCATTATTACTGTTGTATTTTATGATTGAAACGCGACGTACGCTGTCGACCACGGTTCAAAAACTCTGCGGGCGAAATGGAAATACCATATGCATTTGCTGTTTGGTATTATTACCCTTAGGTGGCTTAACTCGTGCGTTGTAAACGTGGAGTCTATATTATAGTCTAAGCGTTATACCTATTGTAAATTATCTGGATTATATAGTTTTGATACAAGCGAAATCTTCCATTCTCTTATCCCACATGTGAAAATAAAACTCGAAGGTATGAAAGTTTGTATGAAGAACCCATCAAGTCTCAAATTAGGGATATAAAAATTCATATTTATGCTTTTGGTAAGAAATAAAAAGGGTTTCACGTTTTTCAAAAACCACTTCCCGCAAGCCGGTACTATAAGTGATGATTTTAATTATTTTTTGAGTTTTATTGGGACATTTATTGTGTTGGATTCATATTGGCATAAAATTCCAATACCATACACACAGTGATAAACCTAACTTGATTTTTTTTTTGGTTTGTCGTGTTCTGTAATCATCCGGTGCATATGTACTAATATAGCAGTGTGATAGGGATAGCGCCCACCATACACATAGTTATTTATTTATTTATAAGAATTACTAAAAACTAAATTATCAAAATAAACACAGCAAAAGAAAACCCATGTATGATTTTTTTGGTTTGTCGTGTTGCAAAATCGGCCGGTGTATATGCAGTAATATAGCGGGGTGGTAGGAATCGCGGCCACCATATATATAGTGATAAACCCATCTATGATTTTTTTCGGATTGTCGTATTCCGAATTTAGCCGGTGCATATGCAGTAATATAGCGGAGTAGTAGGAATCGCGACCACCATACATATGGTGATAAACCCATCTATGACGATTTTTTTGGTTTGTCGAATTCTGAAATCTGCCGATGTATATCCGGTAATATAGCGGGGTGTTAAGGATCGCGACCACCATACACAATGAAAAATCAATCTATGATTTTCTTTTTGTTTGTCGTGTTTCGATATCAGTCTGTGTATATCCAATAATACGCAGATGAAGTCGCGAGTACCAACTAGTTACATTAGATTGTTTTCAGCCAGATTTCTGTAACATAAGAATAATGCGTAATTCTTAAGTAAAGATATTTTCCCGAGTTTTTAAGTGAGTATAATAAATACTAAAAACTAAATACTTTATCTGTGTTTAGATAATAATTTAGTTGGCAGCCCTATAAGCTGTAGATATAATCTGCGACAGAGAGCGACACAACACGGGTAGCGCGTGAGAACTGATGCCGTGACGAATGTCGCGCCTCCATTACAACTAATCGTTCCTCAAGGTCATTTTACATTACACATATTTGTAACTATACTAAACATTATTATTATTATAAACGGTTTAATAATTACTATTTTTTTGTATCCAATAACTATATTAATTAGAAATAGTAATAACAATTTGTAAACATCAAAAAGTCTGTTCATAGCATTATTGTCTCAAAGTTTTAAGTTTTTGATAGTTAAAGGTCAACTATATTTGATTGAACATATTTCAATCTTAATTTTCTTCCTTTTGATTTTTGAGTCTTTCATAGTCATATATATATATTCTTCAGAAAGTACAAAATAACCTTATAACAAACTTTTAACTTTAAATATACATGTAGTTCTGTCTGTATATGTATTTTTTTTTGTAAAATTCCTGACATATCTGTTATAAAGGCCACTGATCACGAATAAGCCATAATTTTTTCTTGTATTTCCTGATTTAATTTAAAAATGTTCTGGCCGATTTTTGTGATATTTTGTAAACAGGAACCTTACGCCAGTCGTCAATGGATAGGGTACAAAAATTTTAGAAATCGTAAATTTATTTAATTATTCAATTTAATATATATTAACAATTCTCAACAGATTTTTATAAAATATTCCACACGGGAAGTATAAGCTATTGTAAAAATATGAGTAAAAATTACATTACGAGAACAAAAGAATTGTTGCGTGATAACCAGGCGTGGAGCCGCGGGACACTGCTGGTCGAGTTTAAAACTACATAATATTAAAACAGTTTTAAAATTAGTACGGTGATTGTCAATGTATTTTGAACAGTGTCAGAGCGATTCATATTTTTATTACTGTACGCTCTATCTTTATCGCTGCTTGCCAAATTCTTTGGAGGCCGCATGCATTAAAATCTCACCAGACATGCATCCGACGGCGGCTGCCAATCAAAGGGGCTTTAACCTAATCCCGGTTAGGATTAAGGAAAAAAAAACCAACGGACCCCTCGCATCTCGCTCAAGCGTTCACGCTTCACCGCTTACATGGCACCAACAAATTTATATTTACAGTTAAAACAAATTTTAAGTGCAAAATCGATGAAAATTAAACAGTAAGTACATTAATTATGTTTTATAAATAACGTATTAAATAAATGTATGTAAGTAATAAATGAAAATAACTTTAAATTATCAATTTTTACGTTACAATGTATAATTATGATAAGTGGCGATTTTGAGAAGGTCGTTTTTTCATAATTAATCAACTAAGGAACGCCATATTTTTTAACATTATTTGTATATCGTAAACTATATGTATCAAAGACATATAACAAAGTAAGTAAGTATTACATTTTGTTGAAATAGTTTCAAGTCGGTATTTACAAATTGGTAAGGATGAAGTTGGGTATTTGACGCTTGAGGTTTCGCATTGTAATGTAATTGTTGTTTAAAAGTATTGTTTGTTTTGTAAATCTTTCGCATGACTAACCGGCGCGGCGGATACCTACGTGGAAACAGTTTTTTGTCGTTGAAGAAACAAAATAAAAAACAGTTTTTTTAGCATTGCACATTGGACAAGATTTTTTAAGTAAACATTGTACTTTGAAATCGATTACCTTCATTAAGTGTGACTTAAAGGCAGATAGATACATATTATTGTAATCAACAAATATCCATAGATTTATCTAATCGGAACTCTTTGCCCAGTGTACTTTGCCAGTGATGATATAATATGATGCTGAATATGGTCGCTAACGATGGGCCTTTGCGTGATCATTAGAATTCACAGAAGGATCAGAGTCATCGACATAGCCGTTAGAGTTGCTATAATAAATGTGATGTCTAGATGTGTCAGTAGGCTGGGTAATTTACTCGTAGAAGGAGTGGCCGATGGTTTCAAAAAGTTCTTTAGTGGCGACCACCTAACGGATGACGTAGTGTTCGCGGACAGGAGAAAGTTGCGTGAAGCTGTTGCATGCGAGCCGTGCCGGACCGGCCATTGTGGCTACCTTTGGGGGAGGCTTATAACCAGCAGTAGAAGTCATTCGGTTGAATTGATAGATGAATGGGTCGATTTACATATTTAAAATTGAGACGCCCAAGCAAACCTCACCTGCACGTGGTGCACTCTGCTGAGTAACGAACGAGGAAATGGCGATAGCGGAGGGGTAGGGTTGTTTTGTCCGAGTGGGTCTCGACCACCTTGCATGTGGTGAAAAGTCCATCATAGTGACTCGCTTTTGCGTGTCGCGTTTCGTGATCTGCCTGTGCTTAATCAGTTAAATGAATGCAAGCCGGCGATGGTAACGGCGACCGTCGACGGATTACGATCTCTCGGTAGTCGTCGTTGTGTTAGGATTGTCCTATGCTTACCATCAGGCACGGTACCTACCGTCAATTAACCGTCAATTAAACAATATCATATTTCATTTATATTGAGTCTTTAAATGAAGATAAATGTATAATTGCGACATTTTTATTAAAGATCCCATCAGCTCGTTACCTAAATGTCTTATAAAGAGTTGTCGTTCTATTGAAAGTGAAATTTCTAGAAGCCCATTGCTTTTTAAACTGTCAATCTTTAACTGCGAAAAGACCACCAACCCTTTCGAATTATTTCAACGTCTAAACAGATCTTACCTTCCCTTTCTGTGAAATACACCTTTTATACAAAGTGCGAATAACCCGGCAATAATGCGTTGAAATCCATACCTTTGTTAAGTTGTTGAAAAAAAAAACATATATCAAAAAAAATTGCTAAAGAGAAAAATGGAAAGGACGTATCCAAAATGGATTATGACTGGCCCTTGTTGTGTTTGTAAACATGGATAGAATGTTAACAATAGTGTGTAGTAATGTGACACCTTTAGTTGATTGGATCGTGTGGGTATAAGTAGCGTCATTGATATGTGATTTTTGTATAGTGATAGCATTGAACGTAGATTGGCGGTAAAATAGGCAAATGGTTGACGTTTCGTAGCATTAGTTACAGCTGCGAATATAAACGTAAATATAAGAATGTATTGTTATACGACAATAGGATGTAGTGACTCTAACCGGTGGGTATGCGATCGTTGGCTCTAATAGCTGTAAATAAACGGTATATGTAGTAACTTTGCCTAAAGTAACTCTGTAAAGTCTGTACATATATGTTTTTTTTTATACAACAAATGTGGCAAAAAAGCATACGGCCCGCCTGATGGTATGCGGCTAACGTAGCTAATTGACGCAATACCAGGTATCACTAGCGTTCTGCCGACCTTGAACCCCCGCGCCAAGGAGCTTTGGAAACCCTACTCACCACAGGAATACATCACTAGGTCATTTGGCTGTGATCTTCTGTAGGTATTCCACCAGTCAGATTGCCCCAAGTAGAGAGAAATCTGCAATGCTTGGAGTCAGTTGACAAAATGGCTGTTATTTACAAGATGCTGTGATTAAAATTATATAAAGTAAATACAGTCGAGAATATACAGTCAGTACACCTCTGCCTAACACTTCGGGGATATAGGCGTGATAGTATGTTATATTATGTTCTTCTTCTGCACTAGTAGTAATCCTCAAGCTCGTGTAAAAATGACGTCACTATATAAAAAAAAAAAAACTATGAAAAATGTATATTTAATCTAAGATATCTATCAAAAGGAAAATAATATACTTATATTAACCTAATTAATGATAAAAATGTAAAGTTTTGAGGACCAACATTTTTATTAACCATAATTTGTACATTAATTAGTAATTATAATTATCGTTCGAATGAGAACATGCCGTTGATAGTGACTCAACTCACGGCAAGTTAGGCTCAACGGCAGTCACTCCGTAATGACATAATAATTGCTTGTTTTATGCCGCCATTAATTGACAACAGTGTGTTGACATAATTTTTTCAATTAAGTAATTAATATTAATTATCTCGATAAAATTTATACTGAATTTAGACTTTATTATATTTTCTCTATGTTATACATTTTTAGTAAAATTTTCATTAAAGTATTCAAGCCATGATAGATAAATTATCCACTTATAATTATAATTACATAGCATAATCACTTCATATCTTCCATGATTACCTGGTAATTTTCGTTTAGTATAATATAGAATTAATTACACTTTAAAACTGACAAAAATTGTCTGATTATTTGCCTCTGTAATTCATAAAATGTATATTCCATAAGTTAAAATGTACTATTTAAAAAATACCAATTTTGCCATAGATGATAGTGACGACCAGCGATGGATTGTAGATCTCTCGATGGTGACCGTTGTTATTAGATTGCACTGTGCTTACCGGTATAGTAGCGTCACATCCGTGCTATTATAAAAACATCATCTACTAAGATCAGATGTTTAAAAAATTTATCGAAAATACCTATTTATATCGTTATTTGAGTATCTTTGTACCATATTTTACTATACTATAATATTACCTATAAAGAGAAATTGTTTTTATGTTTGTTTGTTTGAACGCCCTAATCTCTGGAACTACCAGTCTGATATGAAAAATTCTTTATGCATTTTGTAGTCTATTTTTATAACATTACGCTACAACCCTTTGGAGTGGAACAGTAATCATGAACAATATGCAATCTGGCAAGCTGTGGGCAAGTACGGGAAGCAGTAAGGAATGCGAGTTCGTTGGCGGAGACTGGGGCGCGGTGGAGAGTTGGTGGAAAAAATTTAAGACTTGATACCGTGGACCACAGCTAGCTAAATATATTTCTTCAAACATTCAATATGCAATCGTAGATAAAAAAAATATTTGTGTACTTGGCAAATATGAGCATAGCAAACTCGTAATACCAAGAGAGTTACTTAGCGAGTCGAATATTGTCGGTAGCATGCAAAATTTTGCGTCTGGCCACTCTCGGGGACTAATGATCGGCGTGCAGATAGCCCGTCCCGCCCTCCGAACCCGGGAGCAATTTTCTAGGGCTGTCGCTGAATCGTCACCGATGATAAAAATAAAAAGTATTTATTCACATGCATGAATTTTAACCGATAATCATATGTTTTACATTTCAATATTATTGTCTTACTATAGACGACTACTTAATTTACTTACTTTTAAAATTCTATTTTATATGTATTAGCGACGACAACATGTGCTTAGTTTGGTACGCAAAGGGCCCTGCTCCGCAGGTTGTGGTTGAATTTAAGCGTACTCCATGCAAATACTCCAGCAATATAATAGTTGGAAAAATATGATTTGCCATTTTTAATGACCACCTTGTAGATATTGTTAATGGAGTTTTCTATATTTAGTACTGTTGCTCATTACTACGATGTTTAAAAAAATACAAACATTTATTCTTTAATAATTGGAAAGAACACTTCGACCTTAGGTCGAAGGGAAAAGGAATTTGGTACAGAATGCTGCAAAGTGAGCCTCCTCATATACCGTGGTTCACTAATCCACAAGCCAAATTGTTATCGCTCGTAGATTGCGTTCCGGGCTATAGCATTGAATAAATTTTGTTATTTGGTGAGAAAACGTGTTTCGCTTAATTGTGAATAATGCGATAAAGTCTAAAATAACATGCATCACGTTTTGATGGAATGTGTCCGGAACAAAACAGAGAGAAAAAGTATGGTGGGGTTCCTTGGTCTCAATATGTTGGATCAGGGTGCCTTATTGTCCAAGCCTGGCAGTACTGACGCCCTTTTGGTATATAATTTCATTGATTGCTACTTCTAATAAAATGCGTTGATTCATCTAGGCCAACGTAAACCTAAGGGTTACGCCATAAAACAAAGATTTTTTATGCCTATAACCGAAAATCCCAGCTATATCCTCGAATGACAGTTGGAGGAACCTCACTTTTCAGTGACGTTTCTTTGGGGAACTCCGTAAAAATCGTCGGGTTGCTTGAACAACTTCTCTCGATCTATCATATTGTATGATAAAATAGGTTAAGGCGAAATTTATATCTTCTAGAGTCAGAGTATACAGTTAAACACATTCCAAGGTGGATTTTATTGAATAAAGTTAGTTGGTTGGTTAAAGTTTTATTGGTTACCCAAACTGACAACTGTTATTTATGTATTGTTAAACTTATAATGCCTACTGGCAGTAACGTTTCCTATTATTATAATATTAAGTACTATAATAAATTACAATCAAAATAATATTTAATAATGATTCAAATTTCAATAGAACTTTTCTCTACATCTTTGTAGAGAAATATTAAAGTTAAAATAACTGTTTTAGAGTGTTAAGTGTAAGTAATATTATATTATTCAGAAAACATAAAAAAATATATTTCTTTAAAATCTCATTTTATCATTCCTAACTCAATGGACTCGAACTGTCGATCACTCATACTGTATATACAACAATGCGTACAAGTCTGGCCAATTCGACGACGTTCATAGTCGTGAAAATCAGGACTTCTATTAACAATGTATGTTTTCTATTTCATTCTCTCGCAGGTTAGAACCTATAGATATATCTGTTTATCTCTTTTTAGTGTCGCTTTTTCGTTTCACCGCGTTTCAAATCACTACGGTACGAAAAAAGTTTTCAATACAAAAATATATTTAGAATATCATATCCCAATAGTCCTTTGTTGAAATAAAACGAAACAAACAAATTTTATTGTGCTTGAGAAAACAAAGTTTCATTTGAAATTGTGGAACATTTTCCCAACGGACAACCCTACGGGCCGACGTCTAGTTCTGTAATGAAGCAATTTAAATGCATGAGGCAGGGCGCGAGAGGCGCTTGGAGGGGGAATTGTCACTCGTAACTCAGAACGTAACTTTCCCTATCAACATATTTCAATCCCATCTTTGTATATTCCGTATAAGAATGATTTTTGAATGATATAGTACGGTGGTTAGGATATTTGGTACTTGTATAGGATTGGTAGGTATGGATGATAGTGGCTGTGCGGGGTAAGTACGGTATATCCCAGCAGGTAGAGGATTATAGGAGGGTACGGAACTGCAGAGGCGAAAATGTTTTCCTAACTTATTTGGTATAGTGAAAGGAAAAGTCGCGGCGAAAGTGATAACAGTTTGGGTGCTCTAATTTAAGTCAGCGGGGACATTTCTTTTTTAGTTTGCTTACTATCATTACACTTTACCTTAAGGGGTAGCCGTAGAGTAGGGTTGCATGCTGGTAATTGTTGTATCAGTTATGTGTATCACTTTTTTAAAGTAATTTTTGTCACACGTCGTATGGGTTTATTTGTCATTACTCCTATCAACGCTGTTTATGTTATGTCATAAAAGTATGTGCACCAGTTTCAACCAGCACCGTCTGTATGACAAGAAGACTAACATTCCCATGAGCGATCACAATTACTATACTTTATCATCTATGTACAAAAATTATTCATAAGAATGCGATGAAATTCTGGTAAGTTGTTTTGCGGACACCCTCGAACGTTCTGTACAAGTTCAACCAGTTTGCAATAGATGGCACACGAGTCGTTTCATTTCAATAACAAGGGGAATGAAATGGTGGGTAATATCTATTATGTAAGTACTTACTAATAATAAATGTTTTCAGTGAAATTTACACTAGCTGAAACTGCAATTTATATGCGTCTATTTGAAAAAAGTGAACCGTGAAATGCTCGTATCTTGGTAGTAAATCTTGCTATATGGTTTCATCGCTAGAGGTCATTCCTGAATTGGAGTGACTATATCATATATGTGTCAAATTTGGATTAGGTAGGTACTTGAATGTCCTCGTTTCGTTTATTTCAAAATGATAAGTTTTTACCATCTTTCTAGCCAATAAACGCCATAATAATCAAACTGCGACTGTGCCCAAAGTCAAAGTATAAGGTCAAACCAATAAAAAAAATTTAGAATCTGGTTTTCAGAATTTTTTTATTTCTTATTGGCTTAACCACTGATTATGAATTAAAAAAAAAAATAAGGTTCTATTAGGTACCTGTCGGAGAGCCTGTTGAAGCTTGTTCAAATCAAGGAATATTCTTACATGTCGAGCACAGTATACAAGCAGCATATTACGGCGGATGTGTGAATGCATTTACCTAATAACTTGAGAGATGAATAAAATTTATCGTCTAAATTTATTTGAGTTTGAATAACGACTAACAGAAATACCACCTTTTATTGACCACAATAATTACCCGTAATATAGATATAGCTAAGAAAGTACTAGGTAGCAAACGTTGAATAACGTTTTATGAGCTAAGGTGCCTTTGCGGATATTTATAACGTAAATCATGGACATACGCCCCCTGCGCGGTGCGTGTAGGTACCGCCTTGCCTTTGCCGCTATAAATATTAGGTTCCACGTTCAGCGACCATAACATTACTTTTATCACAGAATCTGAGCTTTTAATGAGCACTTGTACATCATAAAATATGTTTTGAAATTTATAAATAAATAATGTTTTCTATTATAATCATTTTTATAAGCAGTATATGATAATCTGTCAAAAAATACAAAACCAATATTTTACATTAATAGTTAATTCAAAATGGTTTACAATGTTAATACAAAAGTAAATCTACAACTTCACAAAACCATGTAGACAAACGTGTGGAATTTCATTTCAATATAAAAAAGTATGTATAATAAATTACAAAGCTGAATACCGAATCTTAAACTATGATAATAAAATATACAGATATATTTGTATTTTGTTTACAAACCGCAAATGAAACGAATGACGTCACATTTGACTTGGACATTTGATAAAACAATCAGTAGAATCAGTAGTCTTAGGTACTTCTTAATTGTTGATTTGAATCTGTATGACAATAGAAATTGGTTCGAGAACGAGATGATTCAGAGAGTAAAGCAGTGTGATAGACTGTAAACAAGCTATGAAATCACTGCCTTTTGCTAATCCCAAGATCCCAAAAGCTTTTGTTCACTTGAGCAGCCGTCAAGCACGAATAGACAACGGAGCCTTAACAGGACACGGATAATATAATAAACATTGTGTCGAGCGTGCATGGGAGTAGAAGAGACAGCCAAACACGTACTCTTGTAGTGCAGAGGTCCTCTATCAGTTGGTCCAATCCTGGGTAATACCTTAGCATATCAAGGACTCTCCATCGGTCTTTAACAATATCGTGCGACTGGTGGACTTCTTGGAATAATGCTAAATAGGCGCACATAGACTTCGAGTTGCGGAAATTAAGACCGTATAAACTTGATACCAGATGGTCGAATTATTGTTTTCATACCATATATAATTAACTCGTGTTAAATTTATTCGATCAACTCATAAGCGCGCCACCTACAACGTGTCTATGTAGCCTATTGTTGTTCATGCTTACAACTTGTCAGATTGCTTGATGTTCATTGATTCTGCTCCGCTGCTTAGTGTAGTAGCGTATACATTTATACGTTATAAAACCTTTGTAATTAAATGGACTGTAAAATGAAAAAAATAATCTAATGGGACTGATAATTTCCGAGATTAGCACCTACAAACAAACAAAAAATAATCATTTCAGCTTTTTAATCTAAAAACCATAAAGTCAAGAAATAATACTAGCAAAAAATGAAATGTATTCCCAAACAAGTTTTTATTTTTTTAATTCCCTTTTTAATTTCTACTGGTATCGTTGGGCGGTGTAGCCATTAAGTACAACTCCGCGTTCTGTCATTGCACATAACGACAGGTAATAATATTCCGCCCACCAATTCCACCTATTCCGAAGATACGCATCGGTGGCCGGCCGTGTAACGCCCACGGAACAACAAATGAGCAGTATGTAAACGCACGCGACCTACCAACCCCAGAATTTCATTTTCAGAATCGTGATAAATGCTACCTATGTAGAAATGTCAAAAATAATGACCGTTATGAAAAGCTGTGTTAAAAATATAACTGTTATATTCAAAATTATTTATGGTTTTTTTTAAACAATTTCAACGTATTTTTTGTATTGTTCAAGAGGCATTTTGTAAAAACTTACATCCCTACTTTTTATTTATAAAAAAGTAGTAATGACTTTAAATACGTATTTATTTTAAATTGTAAAAGTTACTGCAGTAAAGAGTCCAAGCCACATGAGGTCGGTACGCCACAAGCTTTCACTACTGATGAACCAATGACTGCTAATGACAATAGAATGAAAACCGTAATTTAAAACAATTTATAGAATATCAGATTGTAAAAATATAATTGCAAAATATGAAGAAGTAATACAGACTACAGTAAACGTTGGCATTAATGTTTACGTTTATACCATTTGCATACAAAACATTTCCATAGCAGACACGGGACGAATCGATGAAGGAAAACAAAACGAAAACTTCACACGCCTCTGCTTTATAATAACCACCATTGATATCTCACAATATACACAATGATACTCAATCACATGTTCACAGTACTAGTACTGACTACGACAGTAGCCAGTCAAATGATGAAGCAAATAAAACCAGAGAGTTTCAAAAAGAATGCAGAAGCATGTCGTTTATTGGAAAAGAATCCGTATTTTGACATAGAACTGGTTATAGGTAAGCCCTGGAGGATATACTATACGTGGTACATGAAGATTGAGAACAAGTGTATGGATATGACGTTTAAGAACGCCACCCCAATGGTAGGTTGTTATTTTAACAGTAAACTAATGTAATGGAATTTGACCTGCATGGTAACTGGCTGTTGTATACTCCTTTGGTTCATGACTAAGAATTAGCTGATTTGCAAGAAAGCTAGTTTCTAAAGCTAAACAGGCACATGTGAGATGTTATCTAGACTCGTATCCAGAAAGTTTTGTATTAATGAAAAAGGGAGCATCGAAAGGAATCAAAAGATTTAAGATTCATATCATAAAACCTTTGATTGTTTAAAGGGCTATTAAATTAAGCAAAATATCATGTAGCAGTTATGAAATAACATTAACTTCTCTGTTATCTAAGTACCTAGTATGTTTTACGGTGCAACTTTTTACAAAATTACTTGGCACGATCTAATAGTAATAACTTATACGTTGATGAACTATGTTTGACCAATGAGACAGAAAAAAATTATCAAAGTATGTATATCAATTTAATGAAAATTTTTGACTTCTCTCTGAAAACACAAGATTTAATTTCACATTATAGAGAATTAAAAATAAGTGGATGTGTGACATTTATTGAACTTTAATAGATGTAGAATAGCTGTTTCAAGGCACGTGATGTGTCACTAGATGGATAGAATAAAGGTCGCATTCGTTAAAATCCACCCGGAATTATCTAAAACATTTAGATGTACGGCTCAAATATCAGATATCCTAAATTATGAGGCACTTATAGTTCAGTATAAACATTTTTCTACTGGAAAATCTTGATCACTTTTATTATCCATTATTTTTGTACTAGAATTTCATTGACTAGTTGTATGTATAGGTAATCCGTCGTATTTGGAACGATATGTACGAGTATTTAGAGACACAACCGTACTGGGATGGTGCTACTCTTCACCTTACTATGGGTAAGGCAAAACATGAAATGCTTCTGTTCGCTGATCAAGGTGCCGCTGGAACATTCACCGGAGTGCCCAACGTGCTTCGAGATGGAAGTAAGTTCTTTATGCAAATTGTAGAAAGTCTTCAAATGACATGCATGTTTATTGATACAAACGAATATTTTTTAAGATTTACATTACAATCTACATAATTATAATAAAGATTAATTTGCAAGAAGTAATCAATTACCATAAGTGTAATCTTATTCCAGTGTAGACGCCCTAAGATTAACTGGATTCGTCAACATAAAATATTTTATTATGTTTCTTCTTTTACCTGGTGATATTCAAATTAGCCAAGCCTACATTTTTACTAAACTTCATCAGCTTTTTATGATATTTAGCTTCTTGATCATTCATGACTGGTATTTTAAATTATTTCTTAAATTACGGAGCCATGATAAAATATAAAAGTACGGGCATTTTTAGCATAAAGTTTGCGATGAAAATTTCTAATAACCATTTCTTTACGTCTGATTCTTTTATTAGATATAACTCCAGCACGCAAAGCCGTACCTTTACTAAAATTTCAAATGAAGATGATTCGCGGCGGCAAGTTCCTGATTACAATGGACTGTCACATCGGCGTCGCGTCGCTGTCAGCCAGAGCTGACCAGCCGCCGTACCGATCTGAAATTGAGACAGCTGCAACTGAGTTAGACCTCGGCGATGGCTTCCCAGCGTGCATTAAAGACAAGAATAAAGATGAACGTTTTTTAGAATAGACAAATAAACATTTTTTTTTGTTCGTTGTGTTTTGCATTTTTTACAATTTCATGATTTCTCTCAAGTGCTTCAAATTTTTGAAATGTAATTTGGACGAATTACAACTTCTTTTGTTTATACTATAAAGACAATTTTTAGTTAACTTAAGATTGGAGTCAGCCCAGTTGTTTACACTGACTGTATTTAAAATATTGCTTATATATAAATAGCTGAGCTTGTTCTACCGTCTGTGTCAAGTATGTGGCAAGTATTATCTCTTCTCCCTTCTATATTGAAATCTGAGCTGGGCTCTTGAGTAATAAATTTACAGTAATCGCTGTTACACCAGGAACAAAATGTTCATAATGATATCTTTGTCATTCGTACTGCGAAGCTGTAAAAATATCTACCGGTTAATGTGTTCTCTCTTTCCTATGTACTTGAAGAGACAATTACCCAGGCATGATAGCGACTACTGACAATAGACTTTATTAGTCTCTCGGTGCTACCAATGTTTTTGATTATACTGTGTAAGTTTGTACTCATTTTCTGGGACAGTACTTCTCTAAAACAAAATCAAAATCAAAATAATCTTTATTCAATTTAGGCCCTAAGAAGGCACTTATATGAACGTCAAAACACTACTGCTGGTTCGGAAAATATCCCAGCTCGATCGGGTAATTTTTTTTTACAATTGTACAACTGTTAATATTACAGGTACAATAATAATAATTTAGTGAATCACAGAGAGGGAGTCACTTCCAGACATCACTATCCAAATCAAAATCAAATCACTATCAAAATCAGTAATGTGCTTCGGAATCTTATTACAGAACTTAACACTATTACCTCAACAATCAATGAATAATATGATGAACATAAAATACTACAATCTTAGAAGTCTAAGTTCGCAAGGCAGAACTATTTTTTCCCAATTTCCATCCTTGATTTCCGCAGATACATGTAATGGATAAATATATTGAAGAAGTTTGATTGATCAAGACTACGAAGGAGATTATTTTCAGTAAATTTTATATCTCTGAAATTAAATGAATACTAAAAATCTATGCTTAAAAACAAATTAATGAAATAATATTATTTATTATTTAACAGAATATGTGTAAACAAATAACAACGTCACATGCTAAAACATATAATAATCAACATATTAATTATACTTAAGAGAGATAGTTTGTTTATTGTTATGAAATATGAATAAATAATAAAAAATGTTAGATATAAAGCGAGATAATAATTCAAGAGACAATCATTCTGTCTTTACATCTCGCACGTTTACGTATACATTTAGCTATCTTGCTCAAAATTCTTGGAACATTTTCCACATTTTCATAAAATATATACATTCGAATTGATAACCTCCGTAAGTTTTTGTAGTCGGTTAATAATAATAGGAAAGAGAAATATTTAAATTCTACATATTTTTCTAAATATGGAATTCTCGACATACAAGTACAAGTTCATAGCATATTCCTTTTTCATGATCATATTAATACGACAATATCACAGCCAGCAGATGCCGGAACCTAAAGAAGTGAACGTGGAGAACTGGACGTCGTGTGAGGAATTTCTTGGTAACCACACGTTTAACGTAAGCAGTGTGGTCGATATAGATTGGAAGATTTTCTACTTTTGGAGTTACATGATTGAAGAAAGCTACCATATAAAATTTAGTTTACCTACTAAACAGGTAAGTAGGAGAAATATCTTTTTTTACTTCATGTAAGCTGTTGTTAATAGAGTTTCGAACTTAATCTATAACTATAAGTTTGCAGTTACCCGTTTTTGTGTTATGGATGTGACGTCCGTAACGTTTTTTATCTTCTTTTCGCACTTAAATTCTCCTTTTTTCGTGAAACTTAGCTCTGAAGTTGGTAGTCCGAGCTATAATACAAAAGCTAGCCAACCATCATTGTGGGGTGGCGGGGTGGTTAGTCGACTGGAGATATGAAATACTATCAAGATTCTAGAAGAACGCAAAAGGCTTCAAGAACTATTATTAACTGTTCCAGTAATCAATAGTATAGCTCGACTCAAAAAGCTTCTTGTACACCACACGTCCTCTCAACGTCCTGTAGATGTAGCTACTACATTTTAAACTATATTGTTTATAAAAAAAATGGGATCCAGTCTAATACGTCTTACACTTTACAATGATATTATGCTGTTCGATCTATCTTCATGATGACTTATAAATTGACACGTTTACATTCTTATTTTAATTTATAGTTAATAGAGCGGTATAAAATGGAATTAGATGAAGAATTAAATCCGTCCGTGAATTGGGATGATGCTGATCTATTCTTGGAGACCTCAATTGACTTCAGTGGACTTTTTATAAAGACTAACAAATCTGGACAATATAGACTGATACCATCCATTGCATTCTCGTGTAAGTAAACTTATGATTTCTTAATAATTAAAAAGAAATTCAGTCGTCGTGCTGTTTAAATTAATAATGCATACTACCCTGAAGCAATCGAAATTTGCAGTTTCTCTTATTTGCAATTCTCTGCAATTCATATATTATATTATGCACGACTAAAATGAATAATGTACGAAACTCTTATTCTGAATTATGCCCTGCATTCTTCACATTATAAAACATCTCATTCATAACAACACAACACAAAGCTTGCAAAATATATCTATAACTTGCTGTGTTCGCGACTTCGTTCGCGTGGACTACAGAACGCTGTCGATCGAGCATACGCGCGAATCGTGCTACTCCCGCTCCCGGTTATATGCTTATTGTAGATGATCCTTAGAAGATAAATATATGCTCTCACTGGCTTTTTTATAGGTCTTTTTAATATCTAAAAGTAAGTCGTACATTAATTTGCTATATCTCTTATGGTTTACTCAGCGTAAGCTATTAAAGCGCCCGAATTGATTCACAATGACCAGTTGTTCTTAATTTGCGAGGAACCCTAATTGTTTTTCTCAAATAAAAGTAGCTTATGTTACTTTTTATAACATCAGCTAACTGCCAGTGAAAATGCCATCAAAATGGGTCCAACCGTTTTGGAGACTACCCGGAACAAACAGACAGGAAAAAAAAATTGTGTTTTGTTTTAAGTACTTATCGTATATACTTTCATGTGCATTTAGTTAAAACAGACACTTTAATTTTATTAATTGTATATGGATAATAAGATCCTTTTACTGTTATTTATTAACTTGTTTCCAGACGCTGCAGTTCCAACTCCAATATTTGGTCTTAGAGTAGTGGAATCAGGATTCTTGGGTCTTGTTAACTGCAAATACAGACTATCTTATGCATTGGCACCTGTTGACAAGATGCCTCATTATGAACATGTAATGGAAACATTTATAACTATTTATATTATCTTATTATATTAAGTGAGCAATTCTTGTATATATAATTGGTTTCTCGAAAATGGGTCCAACGATTTGGATGAAACTTTGTATTTAGATAATGTTTTACATTCCAAGTATACCTAGATAGGTGTTCTTTTTGTAAGGTTCCGAGCGAAGCTTGGTCGCCCAGATATTATTAGTTTAACTAGGTACCATGCATATATTGTACACATTTTCAAATAATATGTGTGCAAATTTTCGAATCAGTTTAGCACAATAAGTTCATAACACAATGCCGAAATTGATTGAAATTTTTTAGGTCTTAATACACTAGATCTGACAAAAAGAAAAATGTTATGGTAACTGATGTCACCGTTTAGAAACTACTGAACTGCTTAACCGGTCATTTAAATATTTTATATTATTTTCAGCTTGATGAAGCGGCTCTGAAACTTGGCATTTGGAGTGAGTATAACAGGTCCCACCTGTTTGCACCTCCGCTACCAGAGCTGCTTCCTGAAGAGGATCTCTTCCACGAACAAAACGACGAAGATGATGAACAAGTTGAAATAGATCACGACCCAAATAGGATGCACATTTTATAATATAACTATAGTAATAAATAATAAATAACTCTGTTTTTTTTTTTATTATTATTTAGCAGTATTTCTTCTACTTGGAAAAAAATAACTATAATAAAATGTTGGTATATTAAACATAATATTAACAGGTATAACAGAGTTTCAGGCTGATATTTATTGGTAAAAATATATTCCGGTCGAATTGTACTTTTAATAGTCACGTGTCAAATTAAATAGAGATTATTATTTTAAAGCAATAAGTTTGTGCTTAATTTATTATTTAATTGAAACTAAGTTCGAGGTAGGCGCTCTTAAGTTAACCGAAAACTCACAAAGCCTTGCTTCTTTACGTCTGTTACATACAGATACTTCTTATACAGTCAAAGCTCTATTTAGTAAAATAAAAAATTTAACAACATGTACAATTCCTCCCGTACGGGTTTTAAAAAGTTTTTAAACTGAGCCCTACTAAAGTATAAACGCTATACAAGAAAAATGAGAATATGGTTTAGTTCCATTAATTTGTTGACAAATGCAGGTGTTTGTTACTATAAATTTTAGGTAGAACTTTTAATAAAGCAATTAATGCTACAAAGTAATCATAGATTTTTTGATAATAATAAATAAAATCACATTTTTTTTTAATAAGTACACATTATTCGTGTTGTAAATTAGCCGTTTGCAAATTTCAAGGAACGTAAACTAAACAATATGATTTATTATTAATGCAAGATCTAATATAAAGTAAAAAATTTTACTTGTGAGAGAAATCGGAAAATCAATTACACAGCTTAAATAATATCGAAGTATTACAGTAAATTCGTGTAAAATGCAAATGTTCACAAACTCTGTGCATCATGTATGTTACATCAAATATATAAAGCAAATACAGTAAGTAGCGAAGCATACGCGGAAAATGCGACTACTGATCACATTACTAGTCATTGTTAATGTTGAAGCGAAGAAGAAACGACCATCGAACGCAAATTTACAAACAAAAGATGCCTCGCTCGTTGATCCAAGCAAAGTTGACGTTTATCCTGAACTATTCCGTCAACCAGTTCCTTTTGGACACGTCTTTAGAAATGGGATGGGAGATCCGAAATCAGATTTAAAAGAACCAATCGATTTTTTAGAATTAGATATGCGACTGCCCAAAAATACAGATGAGGCAAAAAAGATACTGAATAAAGAACGTAAGTATGTTCAAAGGATTCGTAAGGAGGAACCTATTAATTTTGCAAGTCCAAAAGATGAGTATCTTTACAAACAAGAGCAAAAAAGAAAACGTAAAGGACACACTACAGAGGTGGAAGAAAAAAATAATACTAAACTTTGGTTTGATTGGTCTTCTATACATGAAAGAAATTCAGCAAAAAGAAGAAGCAATCCGTTTATAAAAAAATCTAAACATAAAGATAGCCAAGCGGTATCACCGCCGGAACCTATCGAGTTAAAAAGACAATATTTTGCAGTCGATTCCTTTGATTTAATTTCAAACAGAAAAGAATACTTTGGCAATTGGTCGACATGTGATGATTATAAAAAAGCTACAAATTTCCATCCTAAAGATATAATCAACATTGATTGGGTACCATTTTACGTTTGGTCGGCTAGAAAATATCATATAGCTAACGTTCATAGATTTTCTTATCCAACAAAAAAGGTATGTATATTTTTTACGTGTAACTTTAATATTTCGGTAGTTGAAGTTTTAGTAATAGTCATGTAAAAATAATATTTTAAGATTTGCAATTCAGTTAAAGATTAACAATCTTGTAAATAATATGAACGTTCTATTATGTAATATTATTTTTATAGAAGTAATAAATAAGTTTTATGAGTATTACATGTAACGTCAAATACATATATCGCTTGATGTGTGGTTAATTTACTCCAACGGCGATATAGTATTTTAAATTTTATTTAATAGTGAGTTTTCTTGACTAACAACAACATTGTTTAGTTTAAAGGATAAAAAATAACCATAAGAATAAATAACCATAATAATATATAAATTAATATGAATAATAAATCGACTAAGTTCAGTATCTGAACAATTTAGTCCTCGCAGTAATTTTTAATATATCTACAATGTCAACTATTGTAACTACAATTAGTTTATAGGTTTTCTTTAAATACTCTTAACTTTTGTAGCTGGTTAAACAATATAGAGAAGATTTTGGCCCACATTTAAATAAAACCATTGATTGGGATCAACCTAAATTAGTCTTAAAAGAATTTCTAGAACTCTTATTAATTGCTGAAGATAGAATTGGGTTGTTTAGTGCTATACCGCATCATGAAATACCGACATCCATGAAAAGTAAGTAAAGTCTACCTTGTGTAATCTCTAAATCTATATACGTATTTAATTTTTTTTTTTAAATAACGCGCTGAATGAAGTTACTCCCAGGAATTCTTCATAAATGTATGATTTTTGTCAGTTGTTATAAAATTCAGTAATTTTTTTGTTGATTATATTATATGAAGTTATAGGTGTTTATATTAATATTTGACCTCAAAGTAGATATTATCAGAATTTGTATACTACCTGGGTTCACATAATTTATTAGTGTTTAAAAAGGTGCTGTCCATGAATCCTTTATAAAGAAATCATCAAACCTAAACTTTCAGAATGGTAATATGCTTGTGATAAAACCAAGTATAAAGATGCTGGTCCCAGATTAATGCTGAAAATAAAAATTTTCGCCATTATTTTCGACTAATATAAACATATAAAGGTGATTTATAAACCAAAATACGAAGCGATCAATTTTATTTTCATCCAAATAATTTCAGATAAAGCAATTCAAATGCCAACATTATCAATGAGACTGAAAATTGTAGATCCATATTTAGCAATTATATATTGTGAAAACCACTTTGCTACTATAATGGCCGTATCTGGTAACGAACCTTTAACAGATGACGAGAAAATCTCTGAATCTAAACTTTTAAAGTTCCGTGGAAGAGGTTTTCCAGTGTATAGAGATTTGCAAATGGAAAAAATGAGAGCACAGGCTGAGATAATAAGGAATGCCGAAAGAGATCAGAGCAAATTCTTAACGGTTGATGAGCCCAAACTTCGTAATCACTTTTTAGAAAAAGATCAATATTAATATCAGGGTTGAGAGTAAAACATATGTATTCAATTTAATTTGTTATTGTTATAACTTACTACCCGTAGGCAGTTCTCAGTAGAAATAAAATAAAAAAAAATCAAATACCTAAATGTGTTTTTCTTTGAATGATGTTTGAAAATTATGTTGTCACATTCTTTCTGCTTGTATAAACAATACACAACAAAATATCCTGATGAATAATCAACAAGGTATTAGTTACAAGTAAACATCCCTATAGAAAGATATATAATGCAAATTATTTGAATATCACTGCCACACACAGATATATTTACTGACTAGCAGCACACGTGTTAAAACATAATATTTATAAAAATTTATACTCCCAATTTTATACTGAAACCATTATAATTTACAAATTTTCTAATGAATAGTACTTAATACTTCTTTACTTGAACGTCTAGCTCGTTTCAACAAGAAAACTTTCTATGCGCAGTTTTCTTAGACGTCGTCTATTGTTACATAATTTGTAAAAATGTTCAAAGACTTAACATATCATTTACCATTAGTATCTTTAGTCATATTTAGTTTAGTCATTATAATATGCACCGAGGCAAAAATAGGTCCTAAAGGTATGGAAGACAATGAAACCACAACCTGTGAAGAGTTCAGTAAATTCGCTAGATTCAATCCTTACTCTGTTTTAAAAGATAAATGGTTCGTTTTTTATTATTGGGCTCCACCGTATCCTACGATGACATACACCTTTACTGTTCCAACAAACAATGTAAGTGTTTTCCATTATAGCCAAATTTGTTTTCAATATAAGATGTAATATTTGATTAATTATGTTGATTAGCTTTGTTGACTTTAACAATAATTCTGAGCTCTTCGACTCTTCAAAAAGAAATTAAATGAGAGATTGTAAAAATTTACTTTCAAGATATTTTTAAAACAATTCCAGGATACGAGATACCTTCATTATTTATTAGATAAACACGTGGAATTACCAGTCAATTGGACAGCTAAGCAGCTTTTAATGAAGGACAAATTTAACTATACCAGCCTGTTAGTCGAAAGAAGCGATAGAGGTCACTATTGGCATTATCTACTTTACGAAGGTATGTTATGTGTAATTCAAAACAAAAATATACTCAAGTATAGACACTCATTTCACAATTGAGTTATTTATTATAATTATGTGCGTCTATATGCGTCTATAACTATTAATAAAAACCCTTCTTTGAATGATTAGTGTTTAGCCACAATTTGATCTGATGTTAAGTGGATGTCAAAGATAGTATACACGCTAAGCCTAGATATCGACTGACTCTTGAATGCAACTTAGAAAAAATGAGTAATTTTTTGAAAACAAAAACGTTGCATTAGTGTGAGCACGAGGTTTTCCTTATTGTAAAAGTGTAAAATTAAAATCTCTTACCTTAATAACTATTCACTCTATGTTTACCGCCAACGTTACTTGAGAATTAAGCCTTTTTCTAGCTTTTAGTGTGACTCCACTAAAAATCAGAAAGACTGTGGCAAGCGGTCAATAAAATATAATTATTTATTTCTGTAAAATAAAATTTATTTTCTAATTCTGTATAATTTATCGTCACATCAAGCTACTTTTGAGTCAAATGTATAAAGAAGATGCAAGGTTTGATGTAATCAAACAGTAAAAAATACCGCGGTGCCGTTCTTAAATTACTCAGTTTTATAATCATGTGGCGCATGTGGTGGATAGCGTTTTTCTACATTAAATTAACCGTCGGTGTTTTTCTTCATCGAGTAGTACCAATTTAGGAAGTCTTTATTTTCGAACCTTACTATGAATACACGGTTATGTAAATAGCAGAGCCTAGCAAAGTTATTAGGTACTAATAAATTTCACTTTGTATAAACACTAGCTGTGCCATACAGTTTCACACGTGTTATATTTATTTGACGAACCATCACCAACACATACCATATTCTGACTTACCATACTTAACCCAGAGTTTACCAAATAGCTTGAAGTTCATGATTAGGGTTCTAGCGTGTAGGGTTGTCGCGTGTACGATTGTCGTGTGTACGGTTGTCGCGTGATTTTCCATAACTGACTGATAGTTGTAAAGATTAGTGCATTGAAACAAACAATGAGTAGAGTTGAGTTTTATAATGTTAATAATATAGTATAAAAGATAATCTTAGTACCTACCTAATATTATATTTTAGAAGTAAGAAAGGGATCCAAATTGAAACCTATCGATGTACGTTTGAAGCAAACCGGGGATAATAAATATATGGCCATTGTAGCCTGCGAGGTAAGTGCCCATAATATAATAACACTACTACTTATTCATTCTAATAATACTATATATCTATACAATTAATAAAATTGAAGTGTCTGTTTGTAATGTCAAAGTAACAGCTTTTGACTAAATGCATATGTTACGATACGAGGCCTTATCGAGATAAACAATCTTCAACACCGTTTGGTAGATCTAAGTGTTTTATTAATTAACAAGTTTTTTATGATATCCTATAACGCAATAGGTGACGCTGTGGTCGAGTTGTCGACTACTGAAAAGGGGCAGAACAGCATCCGGGATCAACTAATTATATGTATTACTAGCTGTTATGCCGTCGCTCGGGCACACGCGCAAATCGTAGAAATAGAATAGAATAGAAAATACTTTATTGTTTCAAACATACACTGTACAATAAAAATCAAAAGTAGAAAAAATAACAGAACAGAAACAGTAGGCGGCCTTATTGCTTAAAGCAAATTCTTCCAGACAACCTTACAAAGGATTGGAAGAAAGAAAGAAAGAGATAATTAAAATATGAAGATAGACTAGTTAATATCGTACATATACAAATACAAGAACAAATATATAAACAATAACATTAGTAATAAAAATAAAAGCTACTATTCTATATACATAGTATGAAATTATATATACATACATACACACATACAAAAACATAAAACACCAACAGAACTGATTAAAGCGATAAATAGTGATCCTTAACTAAGTTTTTAAATATATTAAGTGATTGCGCACGTCTTATTGATAAGGGTAATGCATTCCATAATCGAGCTGCCTGGGTTGAAAAAGACTTGCAAAGAACACTAGTCGTATGTTTAGGTATTTCTAAAGTTAAATCTTCAGACGATCTGAAATTACATGTATGTAAATCACGAAGATATTTCAACGGTTTTTTACCCCCGCTACCGGTTATTATTATGGGTTTTCCTTAGAAGATACTTAGATGTATGCTCTCGGTGACAATTTTGTAGGTTTTTTTATATGTACAATTATATAGTAATTATTTTGATATATCTCTAAAGGTTTACTCAGCGTGAGCGTTTTAAGCGCCCGAATTGATTCATAATGACCAGTTTTTTTTTTATTTTGCGCGAAACCTTAATTTTTTTTCTTAAATTAAAGTAGCCTTTTTTTTCTTTTTTTTTTTATAACGTGGAGAAACCCGTCATGGGTACACACCCGCCCGGGGGAGGACGAATGGTTATGTGAGACTCTTACTCACTAAAACTCCACGGTGTACCTCAGTCACCTTAGAGGGGCGACGTGGGCTCGCGATTGCATCAACCACGTCGCCCCGGCGCGGGCGGCAGGCCCAGCTACTACTGCCGGGCCACCGCAAAAGGGAGACAATTCTGTACAACCCTAACTGTCTCCCACAGCTGCCGAACCTGTGCAATGGGAAGACGCCCCCCCCCCGTCTTCCCTGGTTCAGCTAAGGCGAAAATTAAAGTAGCCTAAGTTACTCCTTATAACATCAGCTATCTGTCAGACGAACAAAAATATAAAAAAATGATTTTTGGTATAGGTATCATGTATCATTTTATATGCATTTAGTAAAAAACTGTTATTTTGACATTAAAAACAATCATTTCAATTTCATTAATTTTATAGATAAAAAGACTCATGGAAATCTCTAAAACACGACACCGGTCTTATAATTTAGGTACAGGCTTTGGACCTATATGGGCAATAGTTTTACCAACTTCAATATTATTATTTAGTTCATAAACATTTGTTTCTATTCAGGGTAAAACAGCAATGGTGATGTCAAGAATCAAAGATATACCGCCAAAAGCGAAGCTCCAAGACGAAGCTGCCAGGATAGGATATCGCGGGAGGGGAGGTAAATCGTATCTGTACCAGGGTCACCAATGGATGCCAGTTCCTGAAGCTGACGATCGAAGGTTTTGGACTAAGCCTTCACCAAAACGACGTTTTATGATCGACTAGTTGTAGAATAGTTGCGCTTGCATTGCAAAAATTGCATAATATTATGAAATTATATTAAAAGGAAATTAACAAAACTTCGTTTTTTTTTCTTAAAGTTCATTGGAATTCTAGTTTAAATGTACATATAGCTTTAGATGAGATATCAGTTACGTAATCTATATAAATATATCTTTAGTTACATATAATTTTTTTCCATATTTCCAGATATTCCTTTAAAAAGGACCCTGATCACGAATATGACATGCCTTTTTGGTTGTATGTCCGTATTTAACTCTAAAACTTCTTGATAATTTTTTATGAAATTTTAGGCTATAAGAATATTAGTTAATGAAATGGTAAATAATATATATGTATACTAATTGTAAACCGATTTCGATGAAATTTTGTACACGGGATGTCATTTCATAACTAATGGGCTATAAGTATTGTCAACAAACATTTTAGAAAACGGTATAAAAAATTGTGGTAACTATTAACCGATGTCATTCCTTAATTAATAGTATATATGAATTGTCAATAATATGATTAAAATTTAAATTATGAAACGAAAATAATTACTGCGTAATAAACGCGTTCGGAGCCGCGAGTCACCAATGTTTATAAATAACTATTATTTTGTTGGTTTACAAGTAAATATCCTAAAACTTTTGTCTAAACCCCTAAAAGGTAATGAATAATTTTCATTTCAGTATTAATCGGATAATAAAGACATATTAAGATAATAATGCGAGATGAACCATGTGTACCTAAATGATTTTTAAAAAAAGTTTATTTGCTTATATTTGAGATTTTATTTTATTTCATCAGATTTATTTATTCTGTCTGGCTCCAAAATAATGAATAACTGAAGGGATATCTATTTATGTGAGTTATATTAATAATTGTATTAGTTATTATGCCACTTTATACAAGTATTTTTGATCGTTGCAATGTAGGTAGAATTGTTATACAAACAATGATCTTAAACTATAAAGTGTAACTTCGTATATGGTCCATATTTTCAATGTGTTCAATCTTTAAGAAAAATAGGTTTATTTAATCTATGCCTGACAGATCAGTAATAAGATCATTTTAGATGCTATAAACATGTAAGTTACAAAATCAGTTCAATTAAATTCGATAAATAAACAATTTATCAATCAGTACAATAGCTGGTAAAAATCAGGTAAATCACAAAGGCGGGATGTATGGGTAAACAAAAAAATATATTTCAAAGCAGTCGTGAGGACTGCCGACAGAAGTGAAAACTGAAAACTATAAAATTAATAATAATAATGATAATAAAAGAAGTAACTATTACTAATATTAATAATAGAATTATGAAAATACAAATATAATTTGAAATAGGAAATACTAACTTTGTAAAATTTTATTGTGTAAGTAAGATAAGAAAATATTTTTTGATAATCGTTTAACACGTCACGTGACCATGTCGATATCGACTTACATGAATTTACTCCCTATCCAAACTTTCATATAGGAGTTTTCACTTCAAATATTACAAAGGCAAATTTTGATATTTTAAATTAATAATCGTTTACCTTTAAAAATGTCAGTTATTAATACACATAAGTCGCTGACTACTAAAGTATCAACGTTAGTCCACCTCAAACTTCCAACGTTACTACAATGTTCTCAAAATTTGTTGCCTTATGAAATTGCCACAAAGTTAAGCCGGAGAAAGTTATGGGCAAAAGTTAATAATACATTTCTAGTCAAAGGTTAAACGGACCACCCTAGTTGTAGACGAAGTTTCGGAAACTTTGTTTAGAAACTTTCACCTGCCATTACTCTCACAGTTTTTTTTAAATATTTGTTAATCATAACCGTTCATAACACAAATTGGTGCTCACTTCGGATATTCGCATAAAATCCATCACACACTTTTTTTGATTATTAAGAAATTGCTGATAATAATATTGCACTTATAAAAACCCGTAAATGTCTCTTTTACAAATCAATTTTAATGCGATAACAAAACAAAATTCTAATTAAAAATACCTTACGATTCAGCAGAAATTATGTCGATAGAAACAGAAAAGTAGATATTTAATCGATCTATCCAAGAGTCTCTAACCAAGAGTTATCTAATTGTATCTGACTACTTAAACTAAAAATGTTTAAAGTAATTATTTCCTAAAAAGTTACTTAACAGTATATTATGTATAGATATTATTGACTTCTACATTTAAGTTGTTGAACTATTAACAATGTCATATAAGCTGATTAAGCATGGTATATTTAATATATAACATATAAATTTATTATTTTTTCTGTCCAGTGAATTAAATTTCTAAAACATATAATAAATTACACAAAACTTCCGATATATCTTCTAAAAAAATAACACTTCAAAAAAACAATATCGGAATATCCAGTCATCTATCTCTGAAGAACAATATTAATATGTTCTTTTTTTGTTTCAATTAGTTGTAATTTCTCCAGTTATTATCCTATAACATTATCATATCTTATTATTGTTATTTATATTAATTCTTAATGTTTAATATTTATTAGTAATGAGTATATAGTTAAAATTATTATTTAAGTAAGTTGTCGGAGCACGTCGTGTTCGCATTTAAGCATTTTACATTTATATTATGATAGTTTTTATTAACAACGTACAATGCTATGTTATGTCCGTGAGTCAAAATAAATAAAATATTGTTTCTTAGATAAGAAACGCTTCTTACGTCACAGCAGATTACCAAATATTAAATGTTAGTTGCTTAGCATATATTATTCTTTTGGTATGATAAGAATATATGTTCTTCACCTACCTGCCGTCGTCCTTCTTTCTATTCTTGAAGAAGTTGAATAAATATTTTTACTAGGTAAAACTAAAATGATATGGTTAAGAGTAAACATTATTTACTCAGTAAAAAAATAAAACCAATCGAATTTGTTGCCGGCTCTTCTTGATGACTGAAATGAGTGTATTATTATGGTCTAAATTGAACAAATTATTTTTGATTTTAGTTTTTCATTGTTACGCGTATTCCTGTTATGTGGTGTTAATTAATTTTAATTTTGTTATTAACACAGGCTATAGATAATATTCATGACTGTATATTTAATTCTAATGCTCAATGCTGCTAGAGGTGTCTTTGCATCGTGTCGAAGCGAAAACCTTACAACTCTGCCATTTACAGTTCTGAAGTAGAAGCGAGTAAAAATTCCATATGTACACCAATCTTTATTTATCTAATCTAATCTTTATTAAACAACTTCAAATTACCGTCTGTAATGATACACCTAGAATATTAACAAAAACACTACTTGAGATATTTGCTTAAATAATTAATATTGATGTGTGGACGGAAACTTTGTTTAACTAATTTGTTCAAACAAAACCTAATTACTCATATAAATATTTAATTATATTGTTTAAGGAGTCGGGCTCCGGGGCGTTCTTAACAATTATGGGATAATTACGCGTACTCCTTGAAAAGGACGTTCTATTTAATTTTTAAGGAGATACTGTATAAATAGCGCCAGAATTTTGTTGAAAAAGAGTAGCAAAAAGGAGTTGGGTCGTTATAGAGCTCCGTAACTGTAATTGAAATTATCGATTTACCGAAAGAAAAAACATCAGAACCCACAACCATATAAATGTTTCGGATAGGTATAGGGAATGACACACTGTGGAATACTAAAAAATTTATAAAATGTAACTAATAATTGTTTAAAATAAAGTTAATAACTATTATTCATCAATATAATTATGTTCATCATCATCATCATCTCAGCTGAACATAGGCCACCTTATTTCAGGATTTCGGCTGTAATTCCGTTATCGCCTGCGGCTTTATTGTTTTTAAGGTGTTTGCGAGCCATACTAATCTCGTACAAGCTGATGTCCGGAATATCTTCGGTATAGTTAAGGATCAATCAAGCTCTAGGGTCTTTCTTCTTCTCCTTCTTCTTCCTAACTTGGCAACCGGTCCTCTTTAATGAAGACCATTACTGCCATTATCGAGTGGATTATATAGTCCCTAGCTCTAGGGTCGTTTGCTAAATTCGTAGTGGGTTTCTGTATTGACGTATATAACTGGCCATAGAAATTCTCAAACTATTTCAAAAGCTCGGGTTTTGATGACACAATCCTGCCTATCAGGTTTTCAGCCTTGTTATATCTAACAAGCTAACGCTTTGCCCAATAGACAGGTCTTTTGCGAATACTTTGGAGCCTTTGTTCCGCTCTATCGCCTCCTTAATACATTTGGTATTAAAATGGCGTGTATCGTTTTTCAATGGCTGTGAGATCTGTCTATTAAACCGCCGAAATGCACAGGCATCATCTGAGGACTGGAGAATCATCTCACGCCTCTCCTCAATTACCTTAAGAGTAAGGTCCGAGAGCTTTTTGGTCCTGTTTGTATGGCGGGCCTTGAAGAACTTAAACCCAACCGTATGGACAGTTTCCACGAACCCGTCATTGTATTCATCTTCGCAGATCCCTAGACAATCCAAACGGTTTGGAGTTCCAGCTGAAAGTTCTCAGGTTTAGGAGTTGGTGCTGGACGGAGCGTAGACTTTATCCTCATACATATAACCTCCACCTCATCGTCGGTGGAGTGCCGAGGTCGGAACGTATACCTGTATGACCTTCAACGAATACCGTTTGGTTATTCTGAGTATAATCTCCGAAACATCCCTGGTGTGTAGTTCATCTAATGTTACAAGTTCCCTACAGCCCATCGCAATCTATCACTAGCCTCAAAGAGAACTGGAATCATTATCAATCGGCATTGGCGTAGCTAGCAACCACTATGTTTTATATGATCAAGTTTTTTTTTTCATCTTGAGAAAACGATATATTCCTTCAATACTGTTGATTTTTCTAGGGTGGGCAATGAACACCCTTACCCCCTCCTAACTATGCCTATGTCAATCAGTCACTGATGGGCCTCAATCAGGTGGTCAATCTCAGAGATATCGTGGGACACCCGGTAAGAACGATGTGGCTTTCGCTATAGATTGCGTATTATTAAATAACAAACACAATCAAGGAATGGTAATGAAATTATTCTTTTTATTAATTTATTACCATTCCTTTATTACCTGTAATATATTTGCTATATAGCGTATGTAGTATGTACCTGAAAGTGTTGTTCGGACACTTTTTCCCGTGTAGCCTCCCATCCGTCAAACGCGCGATAAGGAACTTCCTTCCAAGAAGTAAGTGTGCTGGGATTAGTGGCTGGTGGCAGTTAGTGGTAGTGTTGTTTCTGGCAATCTGGCATCGAACCTAGAGCAAGTTACATTAATTTTTAGAAACTTCTATTGAATTAAAACCTTAATCTATTCTACCTACATAATGCACAAATTAATTGAAGTTTAATAAAAGTTTTTTATTAAATAAATAGATAAATAGATTTGAAAATATTATATGAATATCACGTAATTACTATAGTATAACTTACTCGACAACATAACAATAAATCATAAATCATCATCATTCATCACAAATAATGTTAAAAACAGTGGAAATTATTTTTCAAATCTTAGAAGTTTTAACAACCAAAACAATGCAAATTTGCTCTACAAAAAGTCCACAGCAACATAATGTTAGGCTCCGTGGGCCCTTCAAAAAGCGATTAATCGTTCAAATGGGGTTATTTAGTTAACGTTTACTATGACTTTTACTATCTAGACTGTTTTAATGGCTAGGAAGCGGCACATGGTAAAGAACCAGCCTTCCATTCCGATATTACACATGTTGCGTTAACCCGTCCAGTCGGGAAATAAATTATGTAATTTATGGGGTAATTTTTTTTTGTGATGCCAAGCATCGATATTACCACGTATTTTCTCTAGTAATATATTGGAATGCTCTGTTTGTCCGTACAAGATGTGAATGTATTTTATTATTTTTGCAGCTTAAAATTGCTTAGCCCAGTGCCTTTACAGAGGTACAAGTTCAAGGTTTGGAATCCCATATGGTCTAAAATATTTTTGTGTATTCTTGTCTGATACGGTTGGAAATTGCAAACACGTTCTGCAAGTATCTATCATTGCCTCGTGGTGAGTTATGCAAAGCCTAGGTATGTTTTCTCTTTGTAATTATACTTCTCTTGGCGTGTCTAGTAGAGGGTAAAATTGGGAAGTGCGCGCGCATCATGTGACGGAAATGCGACATAATGAAGTCAGAGTTAAGTATCAGTGATAATAATGTATAAGTATTTCTTTTACTTTTTGTGTAAAAATATTTTAGGGTAGGTATATGATAAACATTATTTTAATTAAATATTTGTTTTTGTTTCCTTTCTTTCAGGGACTTCTATTCTACTGAATATATCAGTCCCATTGTACCCAATCCATACCAGCATTAAAAATCAAGAGAGTCGCTGATGAAAAAACGTAATTCGCCTAATTGTCAACAATGCGACAAAGATCAAGAAGATATGCATAACGTTTTGATGGAATGTGTCCGGAACAAATCAGAGAGAAAAGTCTGGTAGGGCTCCTTGGTCTCAATATGTAGGATCAGGGTGGCCTTTTATGCTATATTATCCTAACCTGGCAGTACTGACGACATTTCGGTTGTATACAACAAAACTGATTGTTGCTTTAAATAAAATGTGTGGATTTAACTAGGCCGACTCGACTAACTTCAACTAAGAAAAAAAATGTTGTTAGCACACGGGATAGTTTTTTTTTCCAGTTATTTTGGATTTATTACGCCAAAGAAGTATAATTATCTTCTCATGTAGGTACATGCATAAGTACGCATATTTATTTTTATAACGGGACAAACTATCGGTACTGTACCTATTGGAAAGCAAAATACAAATCCAAAAACAACGAGAGATCTACAATCCATCGGCAATCGTTGCTGTCATGCTGGCCTGCTCAAATGTAAATTCAAATTTCGTTTGAAGAACCCAATATTATGGGAAGAAGTGAAGACACGGCCAAAGCTTCACAGTACGGCAAATATATAATGACAAAAACAAAGTATCTCAAGCAAAAACGTCTAATATGGCACATAATCATAATAATTGTTATTAAATCTTACAAATATGGCATTTCTTCCTTTATGTTGCAATATAGTAGCCGGTGAGGTCATCTATTGCTTAGCGGTTAATTTTATTTCACGAATCAGCAAGCAAAACCATACAGTATTTCTAGTTTAATTATGAAGATTGGAACGAGCGTTGACATTTTCAATCGGTATTTATATTTAGTTGACAGTTGTCAATTTGTCGAAAATTGGAAAGAATTTTCAAATGGTTTTCAAATTGGATAATAACATACATTTTCGTTAATATAAGCTAATTAGTTTAATTAAACGTATTATTCATTAGTAATAGATTATATTTAGCTTGTTGTGGAATTTCTCGGTATTTTATTTCATAATTTTCATATATCTTTAGAACTTTAATAATATATTCACAGTAATTTGCGAAGAAAGGATATGTAGGTATTAAAAAAATTCTTTGATCTTGTTACTTTGACATTACAAATAAGATAAATTAAATTTTTGTTAAAATATAGTACCTACTACCTACCTACCTAGCTGGTTAAGCCCCACGGTTTCACCTGTCTTAGCTTTTTTATAGGATTTGAGCAAAATCCGTTCTTATTGAGCGTCTACATCCCGATAGGGGTAACTATACTAAACAAGTCAACCGGACCTATAGTCTCGGAGATCTCGTGATGAGCAGTATTTCGCTTAACTATCTATACAATTAATAAAATTGAAGTGTCTGTTTGTAATTTCAAATTAACAGCTTTTTACTAAATGCATATCAAAGTATAGGACACCTATAATAAAAAACTCATTTATTAAAATTTTTGTCTCTCTGTTTCTTCCGGGTAATTTCCGAAGCGGTTGGATCGATTTTGCCGGGACTTTCACTGGTTGATAGCTGATGTTATAAGGAGTAACTTAGGCTACTTTTATTTTAGAAAAATAATTAGGGTCCCCACAAATAAAAAAAACTGGTCCATGGTGAATCAATTCGGTTTAAGCGAAGTAAACCATAACGATATATCAAATTGATGTACTGCATAATTTGTAGATATTAAAAAAAGCCTAAAAAAGTCTGCAAGAGTATACGTCTACTTTCTAAGCAACACCCACAATAAGCATTTTTCCTTTTATAATAGTCAGGAGCGGGGGAGCAAGATTCGCGCGTGTGCCTGATCAACGGCATTCTGTAGTCAACGTGAACTAAGCCGCGGGCACAAATAGTATCTATATAAAATATTTAATGGGTAATTTTATAATTTAGCAATATGACCTATTAAGTATTTTTAGCGTAATCATAATATATGCTACAGAGTTAAAGAAGTTTTGTAATAAATGCACGTAAAGTTTACACGCACTTTTTTTATTATATTTTGTTTAATTATAATATTTCATTTATTTATAAAATAACTATTGACCAAATTATTATTGGTATTGAATTATATAAAATTAAATAGAAACATCTCGAACTACTTAGGAATACATTTTACTATAGGTACGTTATTTTCCTTTGAAAAACATCTGAGCTACTCTCAAGTTGATTTAATCACTACAGAATTATTTTATCAATAACACAAAATTTATTCAAATTGGTCCTATTCTATAAGTTTGAAGCAATGACGGCTCAGTGGTAGCATGTACAGACATCGCGTTGATAGACGTGAGTTCAGTTCTTGCAATGAGCCTGTGATTTTGGCGAAGGAAAACATCGTGAAGAGACCATAACATGGTGGTAGGGCATTTTATAACGTTCGCCAGACTAGCCTTTACATTCAAGTTGAAAATCTGTCGCTAACACCCATAAGGTGTGTTCCGGCAGCTGCACTTGAGAGCCAGTCTTCTCACTAGGTTTGTGTGTTACCATCTTGGGCAACATCGTCACTTAAAATCAGGTGAAATTGTAAAAAAAGATATTCGAAACACATAACAAGCGATAACCAGTCCCGAATTTCGAATATCACATCTTTCTGTAAACGTATATGGTAGGTACGTTAGGTCAGCTTAATAGGATTTTAGTACCTACCAAAGATCCTGTGAGTAAAATTTTGTTAATCATTTTAAAATGAATACGCTATACGAAACAAAGTTTTCCCATAAAAATTGGCACGCGTCCTTTATTGGTCACGCCTTGGTTGTAATCGAAGTATGAATACCATGCCGATTGTATGATGGTTCGAAGAGAACTTCACTCTATTCGTTTGACGATACAGTCTTTATTAGATTACGCAAAATTCAAAGCATTTAGGGAACAAATCAGCATGAAATAGATAAATAAGATTGAATACAGCTATGCGGAATCGTTGATAAATATATATATTTGGTAGGCGTGTGAGTCGCGTGTCTCTGATTAACATTTCCCGTGACTTGTGTAATTATAGTAAGGGTGTAACTCTGCCACAATATTGCGACGACCACGACATTTCGCGACTGACTTTCAACTAGACATTTACCGGATTTCCGCGTATTTATCCCTATCGGTGCATATTCGAAGAGGATAAAAATCCGTATTCGTATCTGATATTTCTTTTCTAAACAGTTCTTTTATATTCATTCTTCACATGTATGAAAAATTTAATGAAAAATTTTCGACTTCCTATTACTTTCAAGTATTAACACTGTGGAGATAACTATGAAACCTCTATTCTCCTATAATTATATACCTGGAATATAATTTCTTCAATTCTATTTACGGTGAAGTAGGGGGGTTTAAGGTCGGCAACGCGCTAGTGATACCTTATGATCTATCAAGCGCCCATTGGCTGCGGTAGCCGCTTATAATCCGGCGGGCCGCATGTTTGATGCCACCTTAGTAGTATAAAAAAGTTAAATTTATAAAGAATAAAAAAGAGTAGTCATCTGTAGGTACTTTATATTAAAGTATTTTACTTTATTTTGGACAATTATAGAATTTATGAGAATAAGTGAAAATAATTACTTTCACATTGTTTAATTTACGTGAATCATTTACCTAAAAGTTGATAGTAATTTTGCGTATTAGTCTATCGGACGTATCGGCTCAGTGACTCGACTGAACATTGGAATCTGTATTCTGAATGTCTGGTAGATTTCCACTATTAATATGTGCTTACAAAAATATAACTAAACTAGCTGTGCCCCACGATTTTACTCATGTTCATTTTATCTGACAAACACAGCGCCGCACCGCGAACGAATGTTGCATATCATAATTGTTTCACTTCCCACAAGACTAAATTATTTTAATTTTTCATTATCTCCTAAACTAGGTATGTGTCCAAACAATATGCTATAATGGGCAAAGTTTAAATTAATGAAATTGTTTTTATGATGAAATAACTATTGTTCGTAAGGATTACTAAAGCATTCTTAAAAATAATGCTCTTAAATCACTTTTTAATATTCAATAAACTTTTGTCACAAAATGCCTTATTGTGGAGATGCTATTGGTACTTTTTCTTAGATATACTAAGGACCAATATTTTTGTAGAATATTGTATTTACGTATCGTTAACCATTGAGCTAGCATACGCGAATAAAGCAGTTTAGTTCACATCTACTTCCGGCTTACTTAGTAAAAGTCAATATTTAAAGCTAGCTGAGACCTGTAGCCTAATGTTACATCTTCGTGAATCGGGCTATCATATACAAAAATAATTTATCGAATCCGGCGGGTAGTTCCAGAGATTAGCGTGGTGGAACATATAAACAAAAAACTCTTCCGCTTTATTATATATAGTATAGATATAGATAAAAAGACATGTTTATAAAATAAATCGAGTTTTTAATTTTTCTTAATATGTCTAATAAATGAAAATACAACAAAGACAAAACCTATTTCGTCTTCTGTATCTAATAATATCGTATCGTACTACATACTTTACTTTCTAAATAATAGGTTGACAACCCTACTATCAATGCTTCTGCGAGAGCTTAGCCCGGGCCGTCACGACGCGCTTGACGACGTTATAGTCAGAAGTTAAGAGTTTCTTCGTTAAAAAAAAATTATCTAGTCGCGACAAAAAAAAAAAAAAACTTGCAATTGTGTTTATAAACCTCGCCTTTTTTTGAAAACTTTATTCTTGCGAAGTGGTAAAATTTTGCGTTTTTCATCTACATGCCGCATTTTAATAAAATTGTCTACTTCCCATAAATCTAAACTTTATGATGACAACCCTAGTTGTATAAGAATTTATCAGGCGGGAATGCTATCTACTGTAATTACTTTTCTATACAAAAAAAAAACTGCAATATATCGTTTCAGTGACATCTGAAGACTGTATGAATCAACCAAGGAATGAAAGTATCAAAAACAAAATATTTTTTATTCAATATAGGCCTTAAAAAGGCACATTACAATGTTAAAACACTACCACCGGTTCGGGAAACATCCCAGTCATCGAGAAGAACCGACAAGAAACTCGATCGGATTTATCAACATCTTATTTCCTATTTTTAATTAGTATTCACAGTATTTAATCATATACAGTTATTATCATTTTCAGTAGATGTACAGAGAGGAAGTCTTATCCAGACATCACTATCATTCACGTAATCAGCTGCCTTTCGACAATAAAATTTGCTTAACAAGATTCTTGTACTTATTATCCGGCAAATCGGTAAGGAAGTTTATTATAGAATCTAACACAATTACCTAAAAAACTTTTATTTCTTTTACTAAATCTAAAAGATGGAATGACTATTTTATATTTATTTCTAATTATGAAATTATGCCTGTTAGTTAAAAGTTCATAATTATCTTCATTTTTCCGAACATACATTATATTTTCCAAGAAGAAGATTGAAATTTATTCCTCAATGATTTACGTGATCCCAATGGACAATGCAGCATAGTCCTTAATCTCATAAACTACTTAGAGGAAACCGACTAGTTTTAATATATTTAAAAGTTTCCTTAGATCAGATCGTTAACACTTGATTGAACTCAACTAAATACTATTATATAGTTACATCAAATTAACACTTAGGAACAATATTTTAAAAATAAAATCCTTCTAAAATATTTCCAGCAAGTGTGTATTAGAGACGAAACATCCACATATACACGTTCAACAAAGCGGCGCTTTATAAAATAATTATTAACAGAAAAACCACAAAAAACCTCACGAAATTAGTTCCCGATGACAGTCCAAAAATATATGTATTTTTTTTTTCTAAAGTTATATTATAAAAAATGGGTGTTGTAGCGCCACGGCCGACGCGCGGGCCTTTTTGTCACAGCAGGGCCTCTTGCTCTCTCAGTTGATAGTAAATTTCCGTGTGGCATATTTATTCGGTCCCAAGATTATTTTCTACTAGAGTTTTATGATAATCGTGGCCCTATAACGACTAATGAATTACACGAAGTCGCTCCGTGGCAGTGATACCGCCGAGTTGGTCGCGGCTGACTTTTTTCCTTTGTAAGACCTTATCTTATTCTATTTACAAGTGTTAAATATCACCTTTGAAAGGTGCGCGATCTTAAATTAATATAACAAGTTGTATTAACTTAAAGTGACGTGATATTTTTTTTCTTCCAAGTACCAATGATTCTTTCTTCTTGAAACTACAGAGAAAATAGCCTTTTCCACGTATACTGGTTTTTACATGACGCCAATAAAGAAAGTCCTCACCTGCAATGTATACCAATTCTATAAAGATGAAAGATTTTATTTTTTGTTTGTTTGTAATGGATAAACTCAAAAACTACTGGACAGATTAAAAAACATCTAATACCAATATAAAGCTACAGTATCAGCGAGTAACACCGGCTAAATTATAATTTGAAAAATTAATTTCTTTCCCATAAAAATGTCGATAGTTTTACACAAAGTATAAAAAATTGCCTACAAGTGTGCGTTGGCGGTGTTTGTCGTATATAATTAATACGGGTGAAACCGTGGGGCATAGCTAGTACTTTATAACTTTGAAGTCATATTTATATTATTAAGTACTGATTACGTATCAAATAAAAACATTTCGTGATGCATTTTGCTCAAATAAAATTCTAAAGTTTTTAGAGCTTGTATATCTCTTTTTTCTGAAGTAAATTAATTGCAGTCAGATTTTTTGTTTTGTTTAGTAAGTTAGAGCGGTACCTATACTAACTACCAAAGTGAAGCTCATCCCAGAGTGTGTTTAATTCATTTAAACAGTTTTCAACCTGTAAGCAACAACGCCTACCCAAAGTATGTTTCTTTTCCGTGACTTTTATTTAATCGCGATCTTTTAATTAATTAAAATATATACATGTTTAAAATAATAATAACATAATTAAAAATATTGAAAACTATGATTGTACTGCACTGTTACGTTACAATAACTATAATGTTTATTTATTAGTAGATATTGCCAAAGAAATCGGCATTTATTTGCTAACATTCCTAAGCCATACAAGCCAAATAATCGAGCCACTGGACGTGTCTGTATACAAATTTCTCAAAAACGCTTGGGCAAACATCATGAATGATTTTAAGAGAAAATCCATCAACTGCTCCTACAAGGTTCGCCTTCTGTCGACTTTTCACACCGGCCTACAAGCATGCTATACAGCCAAATAAAATAATGAATGGTTTTCGTAAAACGCATATTTTTCCTTTCAACCATGATGCCATTACAAGCGAAAGTATTGCTCCTTCAATAATTAGACCGGGCTTAATTAATTATCTAATGAGTGTTGAATCAAATGAAAGAGAAGATCATATGTTAACTCCTCGTTAGCACCTCTAACCGACCTGTTGTCCCTTCAGTATGTTCAGGGTCAATAAATACTGCTATTGTAGATGATGTGCTTTCAGTGCCTCAAATTTCAGTTCTATCTGCTAACACACGTGCTTCGAAAAATGATCTAAAAACGCATTACCTCACTCCGATTATTGAGAATTCTTGCGAGGGGCCAACTTTTCTATTCGTATTTTCAATAACGACTCCTCACAGCAATAGCTTCCTGACAGCTTCGACAAGCATTCGATAATCCGAATGCTGAATCATTCATTAGACGTTGCTATTGGACAGTCACCACTAACCACTCACAAAATTCTGTTTTTCAAGTGGACAACAAAAGCTTGTAAGATCATCGCGTAATAAAAAAACTCAAAGGCCGCTTCTATCTTTTAGCGTTCCAGGATCATCTTGCTCGACTAACAGTACAATGTGTGCCATATACGACGTACATTATTCTTAAGACGTAGCTCTTCGCAATGGTACCATTTGGATAGAATTCATGGAGTGCGCAAAATGGTATCACCAGGATTGCGTGATTTCCACTTCACCACAATTCTTGTGTGAAACCAATGACGTGGCTGACTTTTCAGAGACTGAAGATTATGATTGGACACGGGAATACCTTTGTTCATGACTATGGGTACAAGTCCTTCAGTCATATACATTTTTGAATTTCTTTAATCTCAATAATAATAATCTAATCTAATCTTCTTTTATTTTATTGAAGTAATCAAAACATCCACGTAACATTTTTATGCATCCCCAGAGTTATGTATGCGTTAAGATATATATAGAATAACAAAATATATCCTAGGTAGCACCACCTAGGAATATATTTTGTTTCGCATTTTTTTCTGAACGGCCATAAGTTATGCTATAAGCCATTTCAAGGTTACCCATTCATTACCGGACACCCTGTATCTGTTAGTTCTTATTATCACTACATACCCAACCTTTACGCTCTCTCTATATTTAAATATGTATTGTAGATCTAAAGTGTTTTTGCGCTACAGTCAAGTTATTATGTACTGGACAGGACATAAAAACGATTGCGAGGTCAGCTAGATTAACGATTCAAAAAGTTGACAAATGCCTTTAATTTAGTTCTAATATTGAGTTTTGATATTGTTATGTAACCTCGTCCTTTCTCTAGTCAGTTTATCTCTAACAACAGTTGTAGTTTAGTCTTCCTTTTATCTAGATGTACCAACTGTTTGCTTAATCAATGTTTTCTGCTTTCTGCTTTTGCTACTACTTACCTTAAACAGTTTGGATATACTTACTCGTACGTTTGTAACCAGATACCCGGCCGGTAAGAAAAATAATGCAAGTTGCGGGTCAAACGACGCTATGGTACAATCAATCATACACGGGCGTCAGTCTTCATGATAAATAGTTCCTTTTCACCCTGAGGGCCGGACAAGATGATAATTATCAACTGAACCCAACGAATCACTAATGGCGCCCTCAGTGGATTCCCAATCAAGTGCTAATTCGTTATTTCGATTGTTTTTCTACATTCTTAAACGGGTTATACTGTTTTTAAAATAATACCTATTTCACTATATTGTATAGGGTACAAAGCGTAAAGACCCTGACAAGTCGAAAATACATACTTTTCAGGATGACCATTTTAAAGTTTACATTTATATGGTAAGCCCTTCTATAAAGAAATGAACAAGTGCGATGTACCAAAAATAAGTAAGCATACTCATTTTCTCACCATATAAATTAGGTAACCCAGATGGTATTTGGCAAATGCGGCAAACAGGCGTACCGTCCGCCTGATAGTAAGTGGTTACTGTTGCCTATGGGCGCTTTTAATACCATAAGTATCACTATCGCGTTGCCGAATACCTAAGAGCTCTGGAAACCCTACTCATAGCAGGGACACAACACTAGGTTATTTAGCTGCCATCTTCTGTAGGATAGAGTTATTCCACCAAGCGGACTGCCCAAAATATAAAGAAATTTCTCTATGCAAACCGACTGGTCAACATATTCACGCCTTGTACGGTATACTATAAAACTGAAGGGATTGTATGTTTGACCGCGCTGATCTCTGGAACTACTAGTTAGATTTGAAAAGTAGTTTATGCATAGTATAGACTATTTATTAAGGAAGACTATGGGCTATATAATTTTTAACTACGGTTCTAACGGGTGGAGCAATATTAATGAACGTCACGAAATCTTAAAACCTATAGGCAAGTACGGGAAACTGGAAGTGAAAACAACGACATAAGTCTACTCGAGTACGTTGGCAGCGGCGCGACGCGGTAGTCAGTTGGTCGAATTAAATTAACATGGTTAAAACAAAAATGTACAGCTAGTGAGATCACTAGCTGATTGATAGATATCAATATTATTATTATAATATAATAAAGCAAAAGAGTTTTTTTTTCGTTTAAACACGCTAATCTCTGGAACCACCTAGTCGGATTAAAAAAAAATTGTATAATATGAGAGCCAGACTCACGAGTAATATTGTATAGGCTATCTAACATTAGGCTACAACTTTCAGCTTACCTTATATATTGATATTTGTTATGTTCTACCTATAAAAATATTGGTCATAAGAATATCTAAAAAACTCCGCGATAGCATATGCCTAACTCTTAAACATAAGACACAATAAGCTATTTAAAAATTAAAAGGTGATTTATGAACATTATTTTTAGACATGTCATATTAATCTTTACGAACAAAAGTTACTTTAACATAAAGACAATTTTATGAAGTTCAATTTTGCCCCTATTATTTTTATAGCTATTTGGACACATAGTTTAGGACCTCAAGGAAATAATGAAAAATTAAATAATTTGTACTTGCGGGAATTACAAATATGATAGGCTACACATAGGTGCGTTGGCCTTGCGGTGTTTGTCGTATAAAATTAACAGGAGTGATATATAATACTGGTTATGCTCCACGATTTCACCCGTGTTAATTTTATACGAGCAATATCGCTACGCACCCGTGTAGGCAATTTGTTATACGTTGTGTAAAACTATAGGCATTTTTATGAGGAATAAATAAATTTTTCAAATTATAATATAGCCTATGTTACTCGCTGATACTGTAGCTTTATACTGGTGAAATAATTTTCGAAATCGGTCCATTCGTTTTTGAGTTTATCCATTCCAAAAAACAAAATATCAAATATTTCCTCTTTATAGTATTGATACAGATTTAATAAGTTAAATGTGTTTGTATATATTTTATTAAAAGTTATTAATTGTGATTATTTTAAAGTAGGTAGTACACACAATGTGAATCCTCAGTTCGTCTATTACACAACTCAATTTGCTAAAACTTGCTAGGAATATCCGTAATATATATTAATGCATTTTTACGGCTTCTTTGTACACGCGATGATAGAAGTGGTTTCATATTTTTGTATTAGAAGTTAGCAACCGTCCGCGAATTCGTTCGTGTTAATTATAAAATCTTCTTATGTTAGGCGAGTAATTTTTGTATATATATAATTATATATTGTACGTATGTATATATATGTAATTGGTTTCTCGGTAATGTAACTGCCTCATTAGCCTAGTGGTCGTAAGCGCGATTGCTATAAGCGAGGTCCTGGGTTCGAATCCCAGGTCGAGCAAAGTGTTATTGGGTTATTCCTATGAAATTCTCAGTAGCAGCTCGAAGTTTGGTTTCGTACCCGATTAATGGCAATAGGCTCGCCCCCTATTACATGGGACTTAAAATCATACTCGGCGAACCGTGGGTGTACATTAGTACACCTCTGCCTAACTAATTATATTATTTCGGAAACGGCTTAACGATTTCGATGAAACTTTGCATTTAGATAATGTTTTACATTCCAAGTTTGCCTAGATAGGTTATTTTCTTATGTATAAGACACCGAGCACAGCTCGGTCGCCCAGATATTATAATATGAAATGTTAAAATAATAAAATAAATCAGGGAGACCGTAGCTTTCTTACATTAAAAGGATTTTACAAAATCGGATTAATAGTTCCAGAGAATACTTACCTCAAACAAACAAACTTTACCTCTTTACATTATTGATATTAAATTAATGATATTTAAATAAGATTCCGGCTGACATATGAGAATTCAATAAAAGCCTGTAAAATTACGAATAAAAAAGTAAGAACCTACTTTGTATTTTTATATAATTTTTGTTTTTCAAGTTTATATTTTCAAATGTGGTTCCCACCTCTTGTTTTATGTTGGTATTGCATTCCCACTTTTTTTATCACAAATAATAAATATAAATTTTCAAATAAATACCAAACTAAAATATATAATTTTATTTTTATGAAATAATGATTTCATTTAACATTTTGAAAACAAAAAGCTATAGCATTTTTTATTTCTCAGTTCATCTTTGAAGGGGCATGTCGACCCCTAACCAAGGGACTGGACCCCAGCAGGCGTGAGCACCAGAAAAACAAGTCGCGACCCGCAGTGAATAGCACAAATTTAAATTTCACGCAACTAAACAACACGCGGATGGTACCAGTCTATTAAAACGTGGTTCAAAGCATAAGCGAACAAATAAATATTTTTCAACCCGCTCGCGCTCTAGTATTACTTAAAAAAGAAAAGAAAAAGCAGTTTCAGTCATATGTTAAGCTCTGGCTGTAAAGCTAAGTGTAAAGCTAGGGTTGTAAAAAAAAAGAAAAAGTTAACACAACACAAGTTAACAAGTTATTTAGACACAAGAAAAAAAAACAGACTATTCCCTTAGAATAACTTAAGGCTAAATGAAGACATTACTTAAAGGTAGTTAAACTGTGGGTGTACATTAGTACAGCTCTGCCTAACCTTTTGGGGATACAGGCGTGATGGTATTTTATGTTATGTGTCCGTGTTTATGATTACTGTTTCACCCCTTAGGGCTGTAGGATAAAGATATAAAACCAAAACTATTTTCAATAAGCGGGCTATATAATTCAAAAAGATTTTTTCAAATCGGATTAATGTATTCTTAGGATATCAAGATTAATGAGGGATTTATCAATCCAGAGATTAATACGGACAAATAAAACAAATTGTGGCTTGATAATACTGATTTATAGTATGGTTGTAACTGTAATAATTTGATAAAATAGTACAGTTTGATTCTATAAGTGATTTTGTAAGGTTTACCAGTCATAACCGTCGTGGCTTTAGAAGGCCCATGTATCCAATATCTGACTATTCCCATGGTCATATTTACAAAAAAACCTCTTTCTCCTATATCTTGAACCATACTCGCTATAATTTCGTTCGATGGGCTGGTGCAACTTAATGTATACAAGGGGTCCGTTAAGCCATTGTTTTGGGAACCCACAACTCTTGATTTCGTTACCAGTTAATTGGCTAATACTGACTAATCGAGAACGATACATTTTAGCATGATTAATATATTAATTTTTATTATAAAGTAAACAGTGGTTTACTCGAAAGAACAAAATATTCGCACAAACACGCACACAAAACCAATGTCTCATCTTCTCAAGACAGTATTAGCGGATGTATTCCATAAAATTGCTTCATATTACTCCTATAAATATTATTTCTCAAAGGTGTTTTCGTGGCAACGCTATATCTCCATTATTTCTACATTATAATAAGTATAACGCTTATGTTTCCCGATATTTACAAAAAAAATAGTCAAAAAGAAAAATACAAATTTTAACGTTTTCATTAAAAAAAATATTGCTAAAATACAACAGACGCCATAATTATATTAACAATCTGCTTAACTATCGAGTATTTTACATACTATTAATCTAATTATTTTTAAATTATAGGTAGTAGATGTAGATACAGGCCTCGTGGCGCAGTGATCAGTTGTTTGTGTCTGGGTGTAAATATCTACTATATATGTATGTATATCAGTTGTTTAGTAACCATATTACAAGCTTTGCTTAGTTTGGAATTAAATGGCCGTGTGTGAAATTGTGTCCTCATATCCACCGTGTTGCCAGAAGAAAATGTTCCTTAAAGGATAGCCACGTTAGATGGCAATGATTGTTGTAAGCTGACCAAGTTATTAAATTGATAATATACTTTTATTCACGAATAACAATTCTTCAAATTTTGACTTTTATTTTTATAATGGGGCAAGTTAGTAGCCAGTTATTATTACCAGTTGGACATATGTTTTTTTTTTTTTGACAAACTTTACAAGTTGGTCGAAGTGTGAATATCAGTATAAATGAGATTAGTAAGTTTAATTTAGTACTCAAATGCAGATCAATCAGGATAGATAGGATATGGTGTGTAATGACGGGATTTAAAACACGCGTGTGTCACGTGGCTGTCGCATACGCAACGTTCGCGCAACGCGTATGGTTGGATCGAACGATGATGGATCGTCAAAGATTATACAAAGCTAAAGAATATTTATTTTGTTTTTAATAACAAAATCCTTAACTTTAGATCTTTATCAAAAGAAAATAGCAATATTAATTAACTTTGATTATTTATATATGCAATTACATTAAGAATTTATTAACCAGAAAATACTGAAAATTTTTTGGTTCCTTATGTTAGTTTAATATTGTTTTATAATAGGGAAAATCAAATTTTGTAACCACGACTTTGTTTGTATTAACAGGATATATTCAACTTTGGTTTATTAAGGTATTGTATATATATACTTAAAAACATGACACAGGATTAATTAGGTACACTAGAATTCAGTATCAGAAAAATCCTCAAAATTTTTATATAACATAATATACCATCACACCTCTATTCCCCAAAGGGTTAGGCAGAGGTGTACTAATGTACACTCACAGTTCGCTGAGTATGTTTTTAGGTCCCAGTAATAGAGGGCTAGCCTATTGCCATTAATCGGGCACGAAACCAAACTCCCAGCTGCTACTGAGAATTTTATAGAAAAACCCAATAACACTTTGCTCGACCTGGGCTTCGAACCCAGGACCTCGCTCATAGACAGTCGCGCTTACAACCACTAGGCTAACGAGGCAGTTATAATTTAATGATATTATTTTATAATAGGCTTTATCAAATTTTATAAACACAACTTTACGAGTACTTTTGAAAAGAACACCAAATCTGTATTATACATATTTTATACTCTTTGGATAAATAACAGAGTGTAGAAATATGGGATAGATGGGGTTGATCACTTTGGTATTACTACTGATAATTTAAATCTCCGTGGAAATATGAACTTTAGTACTAGTATAAATAATATATACTTGCATGATTCTAAATAGAAGCTTAGAGTCCTACTTATATATACAAACTAGCTGTGTCCGCGGCTCCGCTTGCACGGGCTACAGAAATTACTCTGCTACTTTAGTTTATTTTATTTTCGCGGAATCCTAGTTCTTTTTTTCTAAAATAAAAATAACCCTAGTTACTTCTGATAACATCAGCTATCTGCCAGTGAAAGCCCCCTCAAAATCGGTCCAACCGTTTTGGAGATTAGTAGGAACAAACAGACAGAGGTAATAAATTGAAAAATTGGATTTTGCTATAAGTACCGTATAATACTTCGTATGCATATACGAAAAATCTGTTATTTTGACACTAATGCAAACATACACTTCAATCTATACAAATATAATGATTTATCATTTTGCCTATGTGCGCACATCACGCAAAACTACTCGGTAAGGTTTAGATCACTTTTTTTGGTTTACTCTTAGATATTTAGTCCTTATATCTCCATAAACAATAATTCTGTAGCCCACGAAAGCGGAGCAGCGGGCACAGCTAGTTTTATTGCAAAAATGGATGTTGTTCTTTAAATAAATTGATAGATAAACTCAAAACCGTTTGACCGATGACCATGAAAGTTGGTAGATCTAACTGTTTTTATGAGGGATTTATGTTATCTCTAAACGCGATAGATGGCACCAGTTCATTATAAAACAAAACTTATAAGGTTATAAGTCTATTGAAGTCCAAGAGGCTCAAGTTAACATATTTTCTGTACATCCAGTTAAACGTTTTGAGTATTTTTAATTGCCACAGTCAGTATCTACGTGTCGTTGGCGATTCGATCAAAATAAACTCCGATGTGTCGATATCGACAAATTGTAGTTCAACACTTTGCATAAAGATTGAGAAAACAAAAAAAACTTTACTTTCAAATTTACCTAATCGTTAGATTCGGCTGAATGACTATCAATACGTATGACGCATGACATTACTAGACTAAAATACTTACTTGCCTACTGGCAACAACGTGTCAAGGTAAAACAAAATATATTAAGGCAAAATATGTTTTAAATGTTAACCTACCAACAGTTTTTATTATTTAAAACAAATTTTTATGATAGATCCGGTATGTCAGTTTGATATGGGATGACAACTGAGTGACCGGGGATGGAGCAAATTATTTACACGATTTTCTGCGAACTGGAACTAAATGATGGCATTATGATGATTATGATGATGGAAAATCTGTAGTAGATACACAAAATTATTTCATATCCCTTTTTATAAAAACAATATATCTTTCAACTGTCCAATAACAAGTATGTGTCACTCATACAGTAATATCGAACATTATAACGCTCTAAATATGGATCCCATTCATATATTTAACTTGAATCTAAGTCGATTTCGATATGTAATTCAAAGATACTTTTCCTTATTTTAATATATTCTTTATAATGTAATTCTGCATGCAAGTGACAAATTTATTTCTTTTTCCGTTTAGGAAATAATTACCACTGACGTGCACTAATAAACTGGATTAAAAGCTAGTTAAACATGTAAAAGTTTGAGATTTATTCTTATTTTGTTTATAATCTGTAATGTGTGCCTATATAAATCTCAGTTTGGCTAGTGTATATCCAAAAATCCGTTATCTAATGAACCTGGCGTTTAAATATATGAGGATTTAGTTAATGTTACGAAATGAAAAATACGCCTTTTCTCTTTCAATTCATCGAATTTACAAATATTTATTTTGATGAAAACTTAAAGGTCACTCACCTATCAATTTTGTCATCCGTACAGCACCGTATCGCCTCGTGCGGTTGAGATTTTTTTGTATAGAGTTCCATAAATATGATACACCAAGGAACTCCTCAAAATTATTGAAGTCAGTTTTCTATTTTCTCAAAAAAATGTCTTTGTATGCAGTTATATACTGTAGCTTTTGATGAATCTCGGTATGTAAGCTGTCGTTGTTGTTTTTATAACACGCCTTTATCATGATCATTTTAAGTGACGATGCAGTCTTAGATGGCGTCATGCTAAGTCTGAACCTGGTTCTCAAAAACAGTTGCCAAAATACACCGATAAGTGATTGATGTTAGGATTCCGTTTTTTTAATACTTTATTAGCTAGCTGTCTACTAACCTTTTCAGTAATCAATAACTCGACAACAGCTTCACCTATCGCGTTCAGGGATAGCATAAACTCTTCTCCATGAAAAATACTTAGATCTACCAACTTTAATGGTTGTTGGTCAAACGGTCAAATTAAACACTGATATCCATTTATAGATTTTGATCACATATCAAATGTTTAACCTAATGTTTCTTTGTATTCATCAGAAGTTGAATACTTTACAAAGGTAAAAATTAAAATTAATACATAGTACTTATAGTAAAGTAAATATTTATACATAACATTTACACGTAATATTTACACGTAATATTTACACGTAACATAATTTTATGATAACTAAGAATTATATTATAAATTATTAGTATACTTTTTTTAAATATCAACATGTACATTAATTATCCAGGTAGACAATAATATTACAAATTACAATAGAACGTAAATCATATCTAATTGGATATCATTACTATAATTTACGGCAACATCCACAGTTAAAAAATCAGCTCCTTAATGTTAATTAAGGATGTGATTATGTGATTTTATCCAATAAAATTTTAAGTTTTTGCTTGATTGAAGAAGTTCAATTAATTTCATTCTATTTGCAAAGGATCTAATATATTTAAATTTTTGACATTTTCTAAAGCCGATCTGCAATCGCTAAGAATGATACAATTATTAAATTTAGTGGTGACCTCTATTGCTTTATATATTGCAAAAAGTTCAGATTTATAGACTGTGTAAAAATGACTTTGATGATATTCTATTTCTAGATTATTTTTGCAAATTGAAATAGCTTCTCCTACTTTGTAACTGTTTTTACGTGAATAAGGTTATATTGCATTAATTATATTTATAACATTATTTTTAGAATTTAGGTTATCTAAGTTTATGTGATCACATTCAAAATTAAATTCTAAAGCTGGATGAGGAATTAGAGAAAATTTAACGTTCTTTGACTTAAAATTTTGGTAATTTAACCTAATGTTAAATTAAGAACTGGACTAAGATAGTTTTTTTTAGATCTGACTACACTGTTAGCCTTAGGGGCCCTGAAGCCGCTGCGGCTTTTACAGCTTCAACGAACTTGGTGCATAAGATAGTAAATACGCTAAGACTACATAGAGGCTGGATCTCAAGTGCAGCTGTCTAACTTCACGAGTGATTTTTAATTTGCGAGTTGTAGCCTAGTAGCTAGGTGGGTAATATAAATTTCCCTACCACCATGCTAGGGTTTAAATAATATGGGGACACAATTTCACATACGAAAATTGAATTCCAAGCTTAGCAAATCTTGTATCATGGTAGATATTTAATACTCAGATATAGATCCCGAAGTTTTATTTCACCAAAGGCTCACGCTAATTGTAGGGATTCGAACTCACGTCGATCGAAGAGGTATCACGCCACCACTGAGCCATCGTCCCTTCGACTTGCAGGTGGTAACAAGCTAACCGAGCATTACATAGATGTGAAATCTGTATTTAATAAAAACCATAGTATGTTAATCCCTATCGGTTTATGACGCGTTACAAATGGACGCAAACTAGATGTTACATTAGAAGCGGGCAATCAAACCATCAGTACGTGAAACGGATATAATTCGTATGAACACGTGTACAGATTGTTTCTACGCTTGTTTTATGGAAAATTTAACGGAACATCAATTACTACGTCCAGATTTTTTAGTAAGTATTGCGCCTTTTCCGTGCCTATATGTATCACCGGATAATATCACAATTATTCATCATTATACTGAACACTATAAATACTAATTTCAGAAAATAGCATAATCGGTTTTACATAATAATATTTTTTTATTAAAGAGAATATATTTTACCTAATCCGGGATTAGACATAACTTGAGAAATTGTGTCGTTTACTTTATATGTTGTAAATTATAACAATGAACTAATATTTAATAATAAAAAATTTTAAAGTAATATATGAATATATTTTCTTTTCAATTTAAATAAAAAATAAGCCACAAAAACGCAGTATTACGTTCATGTGACCATGCTGACGTCATCATTCAATAAATTGTAATGGCTACGTACACACACACACTATGCCGCCGGCACATGCCGCAGCCATCGGCACTCGGCAGTAAGCCGCGAGTGTCATTTCAGTTGTGTATGACAGTTGTGGGCGCGGGAGGTTGATTTTTTGCGGCAAGCCATCGTTATAAAATTTCCTAAGCACCTACATAATTTGAAAACTACTATTTCCACACTTAGTAATAATTTTAGAGTCACTTAACACAAGGTAACCTAATAACATTCAACTGTGTATATATTTTCAAATAAAGTCACGTTTTCTGATTGGCGTTTCCAATCACGTATCTCACAGACAAAAATCTTAATTTTCTCTTGGGAAATAAATGGACTATTTCATTTAATGTATTATATTTAGGTACATACGCGACTGATAAGTTGGTAAATATTTTTTTCATAGAAAAGATTTGTATGCTATCCATTTAAATATCGCGAACGAAGTTACAGGCACAACTACGATTGATTTAAAAAACAAAACAACAAATTACAAATTTTGTAAATGGCTAAGTGACATTTGATTGAGGAAAAAACAGTGTATTTTTTAAAGTAATGATACTTAGTTATCGGGTTTCTCATATGAGTATGAAAAACAAATAATGGTTAAACAGAAGTAACCGATCACATTTTTGATCCATAAACGAGTATATTATAATATATACCAATTTATCGGTCGCTACAAATCGGTAAGTACATAGTAATGTATTTATCGATTTGCGCAATAACGCGTCCAGTTAGTACTCGTAGGAACAAAGAACTCGCAATCAACATCGAAGTTATAACACCAACGTTTCCCACAATTGGCCGCAGCCATATCGAGAAAATACACTCATTTTGAACTATCCATAGGCAATTTTATAAAATTTTTAATCAAGCTACCGCCGCGGCCGGCTTCGGCCAATATCACAAATTATAGTGTTCGCAGATTACGACGGGAGTTCGCTACGTGACGGGCAAGCGATTGCGTACTGTACCTATACCTAGCTATGGTAACTACCTGCTCGTGATTTCATATTCTACACTTGCTATGATTCCAGCTGCAGCTTTAGCTGTAGATAGCACCTAGTTTTGGTGATTAAGGTAAACGATGTTTTAGGCAAAATGTAAATTATAGGAAATTTATTGCTTTATATTTTACATAATGGCTGATAATGAATGATTACACCGACAGAGTTACATTTCAATACAACAATAGAAGTAGAATGCCCCAATAACTCAGCTTCCTGCGCTATATAGGAGCACCGCGGCCGCACCGGCGGACGGTGCCGTACCACAAGCGATCACATTCTATGCCACGCAACATACGATAGTGGCATCAATATCGAAGAGATTTAGTTGAAAGTCTTCTAAATATGTGATGTTATATATTACTAGCTGGTAACCGCAACTTCGTCTGCGTATATTATTGGATACACACCGAGCGATCCCGGAATGCAAGAAATTAAAAGAAAATCAGTGATAGGCTTATCACACTATGTGTATGGTGGTCACGATCCCTACCATCTCGCTTTATTACTGTATGTAAACCGACTGATCTCTGAACACGACAAACTAAAAGAAAATTAAAAATGTTGAAATCTCATACCTATCTTATTTACATTCTACATACAAAATTAAACTGTATTAGAGCTGTTTCCGAGAAACCAATATATTTTGATAAAAACAAACATAAAATCACTACTTACTCCGCGATCGTGAAGAATATTTTTATAAACTTCATCAGAGAATTTTCTTAACTTATTAAAACCAGCATATATTAGTCTCACTAACATATTTGAGTTATTCATAAATATTAATAATACGTAATAGAGACGTTTTTGTAAGAACCTTTATTATTCTGAAAAGAGAAAATTGATGGGATAAAAGGGGTCAGGTAAGGTTTGATAAAAACAAAATGACTAAATTACTGTTTATGTATTGCAAAGATTTACGATCATAAAAAGACAGCACTTAAAAATGAGTACCTAATGAGAGTATTTTAAGGGTAAATGATACGCCGGTATAACGTCATTAGGTTCTTGATGAATAATCAAAGTTCGCTGACTGCGGACCGTCCTGTTGGCAACAGTTTTCGAAGAACCTCAGTGAACAGGTTACCTTAGTTTGACATCATATGTGTCATATGTACGTAAATATATATATATATATATATGATATGTGGGGGTTATGTCAAACATATGTCGTGTGTTCGTTCACTGGGGGATGACAGACTAACCCCGCTCACTTTGGAATTCGAAAAGATGATTGTTAAAAATTGAAAGAATCAATAACAAAAATATTGGCTTTATTCAGCTTAAAATACAATTTAGTATTACATCTGTCATGTTAACAAATAGAAAGTATAACAAAGATGTTCGAACTCAAAACAAGTAAAGAGTTACATTATAATGACATTTATTTGTTTAATCTATGGTTGATTTTTGTCTTTTATAAAAGTTTATGAAATTCTATACAATAAAACAAAGGCTACTGGCGCGTCTGTCTGTCTGTTTAGACGCGATAAACTTAGAAACTAACTAACGGATTTTCATACAGCTTTCATCAATGGATGGACTATGGAGGAAGGTTAAGGTTTGGGTATATAAGTCAATAGGGTCTTGAATAAATTGGCTGAAATATTTCGATGATTGTTGTAGATGTCGGAAAAAATCGTGCCGAATGGGAGCTTTACTGGCGCGCACCGCGAAGACTAATAGAGTTACATGTATCTCTGCTACCCGTTCAAAGTCAGGGCGTGTTGCTAGTAATATTATAAAAAATCAAGAGATTGTATGTTTAAACATGTTAAACCGTAGGAGTAGAGAAGAACACATGCTGTGCCGACCCCACCTAGTGTAAGATAAGAGCAGGAAGACGAAGAATAGCAGTATGGATATGATTAGGTATGAGATAAGTCTTATGTATCTAAGTCTTGACTATGACATATGAACGACTCGTCCGATTGTGCTCATATTGAATATATGTATATGTTTTATTGCGACGATGTTTAGGATCTGATATATTTAGAATATGGTTAGGATCCAATAGGTGGCGCTGTGGTCGAAAGGAAAACAATGTCTACCTGGCCAGTTAGTATAAGTCCAAAATTCCTCAAGAATAATAAATACTTCAGCTATATTATTACCATATTAATATTACTTATTTGGTACGGCAGACATTGTTCTGCCTTTACCAATAATCAATAACACGACCACAGCGCCATCTATCCCGATTTTTTTCTGAAAACTTTTCCAGGTTCATAACGAACAAAATAAAATAATTTCGGGTCGTGAGTTATGGTCTTGTGTTAAAAATGTTTATAGAAAGAAGTAAATTTTCTTATTTCTTGAGCAACTTTAATGAAAAATTTTCATCCTAGAAAAAAAACATTTTAGGACTTTACTAACATTAAAAAAAGTAGTAGCCAAATCGATCCAGCCATAGTCAAGTGATACGCTTAGCAACGAATAGCATTTTTATTTATATAAAAATAGCGGTAGCCATACCTTGATAAATAAAATAGCCAATTAAAGTTTTGGAAAATTTTCTTTGCCAGTTGTTTTAATTGTCTCAACTAAATCACCTAACAATAGACTTGCGTATAAAATAATGGTTTCCCCTTGCAAATAGGGTATATTACAGATTAGTGATGGTTGTTTCACGACACATCGAATCGAGTAAGCAGAAGACTGCCTTCTGATACTGTTTTTTTTTTTGGTCGATCGAATTCTGCCTTTTGTGACAAAATATTACATCGAATAATAAAATCGATTGGAAATAAAAATAATTATGTTGACATATGGATACTGTTTAAGGTATTAGTTAGATGTTCGGATCCGTTCGTGGTTTTAGATATTATTTATAGATTAAACGGTGTGGCCACAGTCTTACCTGATGGTAAATGGCAATGTGGCCCAAAATAAAATAAAATGGCAACCATCATGAGCCAGGTGTTAAACCCATCGCAGTGATTTACTTTTGGTTTATCGCTTTTAGGGGTCAACTAGTATATATATAGTTGTTGATAAACTTGCAGGTCGGCATGAAAGCAGCGACCGTTGATGGATTGCCGATCTCTCGCTGTTCACTATTGTTTTTGGATTTTACTAACACTACTAAGTATGCTTACCAACGAGACAGAGTGCCGCCACTTTGCTGTGCCAAATTATTTTAAATACTTTATATGTTGAAAATAATACCTACGAATATATATTTTTTCATTAATACATCATAATAAGTGATTTAAAATATTTTTAAGCGAATTAAAAATAAAACACAAAAACGCGCCATTATGGTCCCGTGACGTCATCATTCATTTTTTCAACTCGCAGATTATAGTTTTTACACATTAAAAAAGCCAGGATAATTGACTCACATTAATATAATTTATGGCTAACTTCATCAAGTCGCATTTATTTCACATGGATTCTCTCAATTTTATCCTCTACTAAACGCGCCAAAATATATAATTATTTAAAAAATCATTTAAGTATATTTTCTTGCATACATGAATACCAATAGCTGTTCATGTTTTAACTACGGTAGGTATGTCATTCTTTTACATACCGATGTTAAATTTCTTTTTACATACTTTTTTTTTTACTTAACGAATTGAAATGATTTATATTTAATGCTCTTAATTATTTATGAAAATTTTAGTTTAATAACGAAAGCGCTAACCATAGTAAAGTTACAATTTAATAAAACAGTATACACAAATATGTATTTAAAAAAAACTAAATGATACAAACCGCTACATTGACTGCAAAGCGTCGGATGCGCCTGCGCCTGCGCCGCCCACAACGCTTCCTGCGAATAACTTCCGGTTGATGTTAATCGTTTAAATTGCTCCTATTTTATACGTGGCCCAAAACGTTTATCGTTGAGGTCAAAACTCAGAACCGAATTGTTAAATTTAATTTTATGGGAAATAATGTGAGGTTATTCCTAAATATTCTAAACTAGTAACCACCCGCGACGTCGTATGCGTCAATTACAACATAATACAAAATAACAATAAACTTATAACTATTAGCCTGATTTAGAATTCTATCAGTGAAATATTTTTAGAATCGAATTAGTAGTTCCAGATATATACCAATACCTTCTACAAAAATCTTCACAAACATGACCTCTTTATAATAAACGAATAGTAGGTATAGACATACTTTATTAAGCAAGACGTTATTACATACATACATTACATTATTGTACATAGTATCTAATCGATATAACTATTTTAGTGATAATAATTGTTTTTTTTCCTGACTACAAGGTTTACGTTTCAACGTATTCGAGGTCATTTTACAATTTTTCTTACGTTTTGATTCCATTTTAACGTTTATTCTTCACATTTAAGAAAGTAATGTAGTACCTATATAGTTTAAAAATACTTAGGTACCGACAGAGGAGGACATAAAACTTTATTTCCTAAGAATTTTAACTTGGGTATTCAAGGGTTAACTATACTAATATTATAAAATGAAAGAGATTGTTTGTTTGTTTGGAAGTGCTAATAATCTCTGGTAATACTAGTTAGATTTCAATATTATTTTTGCATTTTATGTTATAAAATTAAGTGAGCAATTCTAGTATATAGTATATATATATATATATATTTATTTACTTCTATTGTAATTGGTTTCTCGGAAACGACTCCAACGATTTCGATGAAACTTTGCATTTAGACAATGTTTTACGTTCTAAATTTATCTAGATAGGGGTTTATCTTTTTTTGTTTATAAAAGACACCAAGCACAGCTCGGTTGCCCAGATATTAGCCTATTGATTGAGGAAGGTTTTATAGGATATATAGATTCACATTGCGACTCTAAGGGGAGAAGCAGTAATCGTATTATATACGTATTATAATATATTTTATATTAACGAAGTAAATAATGGTGACTTTTTCAAATTAATTTCAAAAATCAAATTATGGTTTAAATGTTTACGTAAGTTCATAAAGCATACACGAACTCCGTCCCTGGCACCGATTACCCTATTACTGGTATAACCTGCGTGGTCAGACATCATTGAGTTTTTTGTTTGATCGTTTCGATTATTGGTCACATTATAATACCGCTATCATAGGGCGCTTAAGTTTTTAGATGAAAAATTGTGTATAAATACTTTAATATCGTGATGGTGAATTTGGTTTTGAATTTGCGTTAAGTATACAACAAATAGAAAATAAATCCTGTCACTAAAGCCAACGCAGTTCGTTCTTCCATTAAAAGGCTAGACTGTCTATATTATTAGTAATTAAACATTATTATATATTTGAATGTTAGACATTCATAACGAATAAATAAATAGGTTTCCATACAAAAAGGAATTATTTTCAACACTTTTTTTTCTCATCGTAAAAACGGTATAACATACAAGCACTGATCTTGGTGTGATCGTAATGAAAACTCTCTATTAAAACAATAAATTATAAAAACCGGCCAAACGCGAGTCGGGTTCGCGCTAAAGATCCCAAAGTGAATGAGAAAAAACATATTTTTAATAAATACATGTATGTGATATTAGGATATTATTATAATTAGTAACATTATACTTTATTACATTACATTGTCGTTTAGAGACGTAAGACGTAAGACGTAATACTGTTTACTTTAGTGTATTGTGACTGCGCGTCCACATAATGCAACTGCACGCGTTTTGCTTCCCTGCTACATAACCGCGCCCCCGTTCTCGTTCTCGTCTGTAGTACCTCGCCCCCCACGTCTGACGCCACATAGAACGATGGCATACGAATTTGTCGGACTATAAATAAATAAAATTGCTATTTAGTGGATCGGAACTCTTTGTGCCCGACTTGTACTACGACTTATACTTGACTTGTATAATAGGTACTTTATTAGTATTTTTAATTAAAGCCTCGCTGCCCTGAGCCTTTTGTTATCGGATCCCAATTACTCAAAATGGTGAAAATCTGAATCATAAATGAATGAAACAGAATCGGAACACCTCACTGCTATCGAGCAGCGAATGACACTCATTGAAGTTATTAAAACAATTGTTAACAAGATTCGGCGACAAAATCATGCATGCTTTTAGTCTTCGAAGTTATTCACGATAAATCGGTCAACATTTACTCGATGTCGTAAATGCGGTTTACAGTAAATATTTTTATTCATAATGTTTTATTACAATGTATCACGGACCGGCCACGACCGCGGCACCTAATACAACCGTTGTCGAAAGGGGAAAATTACGATGCGGTTATACCGACCGCAACATTTGTCATAAGCCGCGAAACACTATCGCGGTCTCAGACACTTTTACTATATATACCTTAAATAAGTTAAGTAAATGTAGGCTGATCATAAATTTATGAGGCTAATAAAGTTTCGAGTATGGGTTTCTATAGATTGTTTCTTAGTAAGTACCGTATTTAATATCTAGTCGAGCGAGCTGTGTTGGATGTCTTAAAAAAAATGTCACATATAATTTATATAATTCGCCCTAATGATAATGTCTAGTATAATTTCCTATATTTTATAGGTTTAGTTAGGTTTAGCGTTTAATCCGCAATTTAATCTGATATTAAGTGAGGATGTGGCCTATGATAACACGTAAATCCCAGAGGAAACCTAGCTCTCGAGTCTTCACTCCCTGTGGGAATACACTTGTAAATGTTTGTCGAGAGATCTTATCCTAATAATTATGTAAGTTAAAAATGCCAATTACTTTTCCATAGAAAATAAGTGAATTAAGAATAAAAAATATAAAAAAGCGCTTTATCTCTAAAAGTGATTTACAAAAATATATAATTTTAATAATTAGGTCCTTACTTACATTACATGTGAAATTGGCGTTTTGTTGAACTGGCTACTTTGATTTAAATTTAGGCTTATGTATTTGTGTTCGAATTTAGTGATTAATATAATAGAGATATAATAAAATTTAAATAGGTCAGTTAGAGGAACTTTGAAACTATAAGACATAACATACCATCACGCCTGTATTCCCCGAAAGGTTAGGCAGAGGTGTATGTTCGTACACCCACAGTTTGTCGAGTATGTTTTTAGGTCCCATGTAATAGGGACCGAGCCTATTGCCATTAATCGGGCACGAAACCAAACTCCGAGCTGCTACTGACAATTTCATAGGAAAAACCCAATAACACTTTGCTCGACCTGGGATTCGAACCCAGGCCCTCGATCATAGAAGTCGCGCTTACGACCACTAGGCTAAACAAGGCGAAACTATAAGAGATATAGTAATATGTTATAAAGAACCATGATATTGATTTGAAAGATTGAAAAAACCGCATTCATAAATTTATTAAATCTTATACTCACTCTAGTCGCGAATCAAACAATCATTTTCAATAAAAGTATGTCATTTTAAATATTATAAACCTCTCTTCTCCACGGCAAGAAAACAACATCGCTGAACGCGTAGTGCTTATGAAAATCGTAGTTTCTTAAAACTTTAATAACTTTTTATCGAATCAAGATATCACAGAGTACATTTGTATATAGGAGGAAGATATCGTGATAATTTTTCTAGATAAGGACCAAGTATGTAAGTATATAAGGAGTAAAAAAATTGATCAAAATCCGGTAGTTTTTGCGTGAAGCGCGCGCCACGGTTAACTTCGTATCATTTTATTTATAAACTTCTTTTTTCTTGATATCCATATTTTATACTTTTGTTATCATCTAAAAATGCTAACCCAATTTTTTACAACAAGGATAATATACATTAATTATTATATAAATGTACCTAATTAACACTCGATGGGATTGCGTAGATAAGTTTCAGTACATTTCAAGTGCGACACGACACTTTTCACGTAACTAATTCCAATATTTATAAAGCAGAATGGTTCGACAAACCGCCGTAGGGGCGGCGCGAGGCAGTGCGAGGCGGCGCGGGTGCTCGCTCAACCCTGAAATGAGTTCGGAATAAGGTGGGGTATCATCATTCGCGAGTTTATTTTTAATATATACTAAATATTAACTTGGTCTATATTTTGGTGTAAAGAATGAAGGAAACAAAAGATATAAATTACGCAAGCCACAAACGTTACGGTCTACCGGAGAGATTTACCTGAGCAGATATGCCTGCGTGTCGTAGCGTATATGAGCAGTGGACACATACGCGCACAATTTCACCGTACAATGTCCTTAAATAATAATTATTCTTCGATTTTGCACCAGTCACCTAACAAGGCCCTAGGGTTGTAAAAAAAAGAAACAAAGGGCAAAGTTAACAAGAAATTTATTAATAAAAAAAAGTAATACAGACTATTCCTTTAGAAATACTTAACACTAAACGATTACATTTCAGGTTTAAAAAAAGGGGAAAAAAGAAGTACCTACACGAAGGAAATATTCATTTTTTGGGGTATCGCCGCAATCCGTCAATCCATAGGCAGTTTCCCTGGTAATAATGAATAAATAAAATAAGTAAGATTAAAATAGCTGCGAATCCGTGAAGCAGCAACGTCGGCTCCCGGTTACGCGGCGCCTGCTCACGGCGGGGCTGCAGAGCGGTCAGCCAGCACGGCAGCAGCTCCGTCCAAATAAAAAAACCCGTTCCACCTGGAACGCATCGTGAAATAACCTATTAAAACTATTTCCCGGGATGGCTTGTTTTTACCTAGATTTACATATGATTTTATTTATCGTAAGTAGTTTTTAATTCAAGCGAAATAAAAATTAATCTGGGTGATCTGAGCCCTAGGCTGAGCAAAGGTTGCCCGTTTTTTAAAATTTATAAATTAAATAGGTTTAATAGAAATTAATACGAATTGAGAGGAATAAGTGAGAATTTAGGAAAATAACGTAAACTATTATTAGGTAAAACAAAAATGTCGGTAGGCAACTAAAAGTGTTCAAGACTAACGATAATAAGTTAATTGCTTACCGAGGTTTTTATAAAACTGCAAGCACGATCGTTCGAGAAAGCGGCAATTAAAAGGAGTCTCCCAGTCGTGCGGTGTGCCTGCTGCAGCACAAACCTACCATGAATCTAGAGCGCTGCTGTTTGTGCTGGAAATATTACAAACACTTGCACTTAGATGAGGGAACGAAAGCCTTGGCTCGAAAAATAATATATTTATTACTCACCTAGTGTTCCAGAATAATCAGTATTTGTTGTAGTTGTATTTGTATTGTATTTGGGCTACTTGCCGATAGGAAACTGAATGTGAACGGCTCGCGGGCCGCTATTTTAAAGAAAATTTCTACTAGAACATTTATGTGCGGCCGCCCCGCTCAATAATATTCATAGCACGTAACAAGATAAGAGTGTGCCTCTTACGCGTTTTAAAAAGTTATTATAATGCTGCGTTATAAGTGCTGTATAATTATTTATATGTAGTGATTTTACTACATTACACAACCTGCGCAGGCTCAAAAACTGCTCAGGTATATTTCAATATACGCTCCGGTCTACATACGCAGATATCTCCGGTAGAAATTAAAACGGATTGGAGTATTACTTATATTTAAAACTAGCAGGCCCGGCAAACGTTGTTCTGTAATTTCGAATAGCTAAAAAACCACAGCGTCAGCTATTCCGAATTTCTTTTTCTGAAATCTTTTCGAGGACCATAACAAACAAAACAAAATAATAATTACGCACATCCATGGTCAAATGGAGAGTTGTAGTCTTGTTAATGAGTTCTTAAAAAATAGGCTAGGATAAGTAAAAAAAAAATATATTCCTACTATTACTAATTTTAAAAAGTAGCCTAAACGGTCCAACCGCTTTTGAGTGATGGGAATACCAACACTGATAGATAGATAATGCAACTTTGCCAAATAAATACTTACCACATTCAACATCGAAAAAGACCCTAGCTCAGCATGTGCTATGGCAAATTGCCGTAGCGTTGGTTATCAGCTGAACCCACACTAATATTCATGACATCATGATACAAGAGATCCATGTTACATTTTTAAGATTATACTTTATAAAAACTTATATGCGTGTAGGTACCTACTTATGACGGATATCACCAAACTTTAAAATATCGTTATGCCAATTTGGTCAAAAAAACAACTAAAACTGAAAATTTTACTAAGGGCCGATTTTTTGTAATAAACTTTATTTGAGGAATAATTTTGGCGTTTCGACGCATAATGAATGGAAACTCTGTCAAAATTAAAAATTATTCTTCAAATAAATTTATCTGTTGATTGAAAAATCGGCCCTAAAAGAACTAAATAAAATGAAAATTATATGTCGTAGCTTAAACAAAAGATGAAAAGATATTAAAAAAAAAATTGTTTAAATCTCATACATCTCTCTAACAGTGGAAACCCACCTGAATGTTCGTGACCCAAGCCCCGGGGACGTAAACAGTCCTGTTTAAATTAGGATAGGCTTTGACGTGTCTCTGCAGAGATCCGTAGGTAATGTACCTTCAGACGTTGATAACTAGATACGGGCCGTGGAGACGTACTTGTACCTACACCGCAAGAGCGCAGAGGTTATTTATTTATGATATAACAGTTATCTATATGTTCAAACATCTCTAATATTTTTGATTCCAAAGAACTTTAGTTATAAAAATCTTCTTATTTTGTTGTAGACTAAGAATTTTTAATTTTGTGCACCACTTTTGGCTTACTTAGAATGTCTATAGACTAATGATCTTTAAAAAGAAACTACATCTTAATTATATAACTTGTAAGTTTATCGGCAATATTATTATTATTATATTCGTTATATAGTTATATATAATTGCAGTCATAGTACAAATATAGCTACAGATGCTTTTCCAGTATTTTAGTATATTGCTGATGGGTTTTAAGTATTAATTTTTACCGTCTTTTTATTTTATACGAAATTATTTAGTGTTTCTTAGTATGATAAGTTGTCTCCTGTATTGTAGAACCTATAATACAATTAAGTATTATTTTATTTATTTTAAGTATCACAGTATTAAGTTCGATCAAATATTCTTAGAATGTATATATTTAATTTATAAATGTGTCATTATCTAACCCTTACTAAATGTAATCACAGTATGATTATATAGGAGGACCTATGGGTATCATAATAATATTTTGAGTAATTAGATAACTAAAACTCAGTAATATTATATACTTTTGTTCCTACGCAATATTTTAATATTTGAATACAACCTTTATTGGAAAGTAGTTAATCTAACAGTGTACACAGAGCTCCCAATAAAGATTATTAATATGAAATAATTATAAGTTTTCACTAAATTCAAGTTTTTTTTTTATCGTAGTCTGGAAAAGTAACTGCAATGCACCTGATGGTGAGTACAGTGCAATCCAATAACATCGGCGACCACCTAAAAATCTATAATCCATCGACAGTCATCGCTGTCATGCCGACCAGCTCAACTACTGAATAGACTTTGATCAATATTTTTTTACTCCTTAGAGTCTTTGGGTATTCAGTCTTCATTCAATAAAAGGTAATATATTAACATTTTAAGGAACTACGATTATCATAATCTCTACGCGTTCAGCGATGTATTGTCTTGCCGTGGAGAAATGAGGATTATAATATTAGTATCTATAGATTAACACGAACGAAATTATAATACGTTCATGTAAAGAAATAATGACACTGATAAATAATTGTACTGCGTCGCCAATTCAAGGAAGCAAAAGCCTCTTGCCTAGTGAGTTCACATGGGGTTTTATTCACTACGTCAGATTTTAAAAATAGGCAAAAAAGGGCTGCAGTTTTGTCAGAAAATTACCTTGGTTGTTATACGTTAAATAATTGTAATTAAATTTAAATCAGTAAATGTACGCAAAATTCAGAGATTTTGCAGAAATGTTATTATTATTATTAGAGATTATTCTTTACTTGGAATAGCCCGACTGGTGAAATATCTTTATCCTACAGAAGGTAGCAGCGAAATAACTAGTGTTTCTGTTCCTGCGGTGAATAGAGCTGTCAGAACTCGAGAGAGATAGGGTAGAGAGATGGCTAGTGATACCTCTGGTGTTACAAGCGTCCTGAGGCTACGGTGACCACTTAACATATAGCGAGTTGTAAACTAGTTGCCATCTTAGTAATACATAAACAAATAATCATAAAGATCACGTTGATACAAGGTGAGGTGTGATTTCGAACCCCCCCCTTAGGGGCTTTCGGGGGCTTTCCCCCGGATATATTATAATAACGCATACATTTTTACAACAAATATTTTAGACACAATAAAAAAAGACAAAAAGATTATTCGGTAAATTAATTCTAGTAATACGTTTAATGCCACTGCGCAAGCGCGTATATGATTTTACAATTATAAAGCATGTAGTACCAACATGTACATAATTAGGTTAAACAAAAACTCGCGGCAGTCTACAAAAAACGACTACCGCCGATAAAATGCGGACTATTTTATCGGTTTTTATCGTTTACCGATTATTTTAATCGGCGACCGGCTCCGGGTGTCCGTCTGTCGGTAATGGTCGTAATCGGCCGCTAATCGGGGCACAATTTACGAAATTGTCGATCCATGTCGGCGACCGAGTCGATGATCGGTCGATACTTTGGTGTTGTGGTCCAAGCTATCGATATTTTCCTTTTTAATATATACATTTTATATCCACAAACCATTTATAGAAGTATTTTTATTTTATTTTATAATATTAATTTGATGTTCAAACGAAAACCTTTTTTATTATTTATAATTAAGCATAATAAACAGTATTTTCCCACTTTCTCTTGTTATCTTGTCAAGACTAAATTATTGAAATCGATAAATTTTCTCGCAAATTCGCTTCCATTGTCTAGTGATTAAAATAAGGTTGATAATTTTATGATAATTATGATTAATGTATGCCAAATACTCTTGGCCGTACGTAAAGTGAGCCACATAAGGCACATACAATGTGTTAACGCAATTTAAATAGAGCGCACAATTCACAAATATACTTAAAAAAACAAACAGTAACATTTTCCCCAATGGCCCCTTCTTCTAAAATAAGAAATTTTTTATATAAACATCCCATCAAAGTACTCTTATTGTAACGGCGATTCTTTTTTGATCGATTCCAGCACAGAAACAATTACACAATTTTCATTTTAAAGCACTTATTTATTTTATATTTATATCATATTTCCAAAGGCTGCAAACTCTATACCTGCCCTTAACGACATTTCTGATTGGTGCTTAAACTACTGCAAGTATCTAATGACTTTTATTCCATTGAAAACAATTTTTTTTTACGGTCGAAATTGTGACTTTTCAATTCTTCTTTTTTAATATACCTAAACATTAAAAATCGATTTATTTATTCACCGAATTCAAAACAAGAAGAACGTTCTCATTTCGATTGTATATATTTTAAAAACATATTCATGTTCAGGCATAACTTCTTTGTATATTAACCTACCTCAATCTTGGTCCCATTTTAATTTCATTGGCATCGGGCATTCTACCTCGAAGATACACCGGGAAACTCCTTAAAATCATTGAAGTTTATTTTCTTTTTTGCTCATTCACAGTTGCTAATACTAGATATAATAAATTGAACCGAATTGTAAACTGAGTTAAATGCAAGAATTTCTTACAGAAAAACACCGCATGCATATTTTTTGTTACCTACGAATGTTTTTACAGCATTTTTTTTTACGACGATGGATTATCGATGCAATTCCAAAACAACAACCTTATTTACAACAAAATTATATAAAAAAAGGATATAAAATTGGCAGCGATCCGCCGTCTAACCCCTGTATTGATCACAATAATCGATCGTGTGCCGCGTAATTGCGCTGGATCGAACCCGCGACCCATTACGTTATTATAGTCGGTCGCGGCCCGCGGCACACCAAAACAATAGAATAACAATGAAATAGCAACTCAAAGGTCCGTATTATAAGAACTTTTTATTGAAACTTACTCATCAAAATATTATGATTTCTTGGATTTGATTAAAACTTGGTATCCAAGAACTTCCTCTTTCACATAAAAAATCCGCAGATGAAAAGCATTTACAAACTAAAGTTAATGAATAAACTACATAATTAAAGAATAAAAATTAATTTACAGCTATAAGTATTGGATACCATCCAACTCGCTGCCAGAAGGAAACGTACCAAGAAGGATGACCGCATTACCAATTAGCACGGCAAGCTAACGGCACTGTCCCTGATGGTAAGCACAGTACAATCCCAACACATCGGCGACCACCGAGAGATCGCAATCCTTTGATGGTCACCGCTAACATGCCTGCATAAATTTAACTGGATATTTATTTTATTTATTATTAAATAAAATAAATATTTATTTATTTATTTCTCCATTTATTTCTGCACAGGCAGATCCCGAAACGCGACACGCAAAAGCGAGTCACTATGATGGACTTTTCATAACATGCATTGTAGTCGCGAACCAGTCGGGCAAAACAACCTAGCAAACCCTCCGTCGCCATTTCCTCGTTCATTACTCGTATGCAGGTGAGGTTTGTTTGGGCGTCTCAGCTTTGAAGATGTAATTCGACACTCACACACCTTTCATTACCATGCTTTTCTTCACCGAAAGCTCGGGCTCTGGTAGGATTCTAATCCACGTTAATCTGGTGTCCGAACACGCTAGCAGTAAGCCATCATCACTTTAAAACGGTTACTAAAAGATTAAATATTAATTAATCAAAACTACATGTTACAAGTGGGATGAAAGAAAAGTAACGATTGACATTCCCATTGCAATGTTATATTTACATAGGTACCTATTTAAGAGTAATGAAGAGGAAAATCAAAATTATTATGTTTATATTATAGTATAGCCAATGTCATTTCTAAGAATTCCACTCTGAATAGACAGTTTTTTGTAGCGATATATTCTTTTTTGTAAACAAACTGGTACCTTTATGCTACGATTATCTATACAATTAATAAAATTGATGTGTCTGTATGTAATGTCAAAATAACAGCTTTTTACTACATACATATGAAAGTATATACGATACCTATAACAAAACACCTATTTTTTAAATTTTGGCTGTCTGTCTGTCTGTTTGTTCCGGGTAATCTCCGAAACGGTTGGACCGATTTTGACTTTCATTGCTTTTTTATAGGGAGTAACTTAGGCTACTTTTATTTTAGAAAAAGGATTAGGGTTCCGCACAAATAGAAACACTGGTCATGGTGAATCAATTCGGGCGCTTAAATGGCTTACGCTGACTAAACCATAACAAATATAGCAAATTAATGTGCTACATAATTATAGGAATTAAAAAGATCTACAAAAAAGTCCGGGAAAGTATACCTCTATCTTTTAAAGAACACCCAAAATAAGCATTTTTGTCTTTAAAATAACCGGGAGTGGGGGAGAAAAATTCGCGCGGGCATTCTGTAGTCCACGTGAGTGAAGCCACGGGCACAGCTAGTTTAGAAATAAAATTGGTAATATACAAAATTCTAAATGTACCTACTTATCAAACCAGATATTAGTATGGCTTTTTATTTCAAATGTATAAAGTCAAATTACAGAATTTTTGTAATTATTATTCCTGTCTGTATATTATAAATGTTCGAATTTGCAAATTGCCGTTGATTGTTTGCCGGGTGCCTGCGCAGATATCACGTTTCGATCGATCGACGTGACTAAAAACAAGCGAATAAAATATAGCAAGGAGGTTATACGAATTGACTTTTTCACTTGAAATTAAATATTTGTACAATTATGTTAGTTCTATATTTATTTTTCTTACTATAAGTACTTTATTGGGATTCAGTATTTTGCTATGAGTCTATACTAATATTATAAAGCTGAAGAGTTTGTTTGGTTGAACGCGCTAATCTCAGGAACTGGTTTAAATGGGAAAATTAGTTTAGTGTTGGATAGCCCGTTCATCGAGGAAGACTATAGACTATATAAAATCACGCTACGACCAATAGGAGAGGAGCATTATTGAAAAATGTTGCAAAAACGGGGGCAATTTATTTCTTTTGCGAGCTTTCATTATGTGACGCAGACGAAGTTGTGCGGGTCTGCTAGTCTAATATAAACTTTATATGCTAGCGACATATAAGATTTACATCAAAATACTTTATTCAATTTAGGCCTTAATAAAGCATTTTTGAACGTTAAAACACTACTGTCGGTTCCGGACCTTAAACTTCCTTATCCGAAGGAGCTCCGGAAACCCTACTCACTGTAGGAACACAACAACACAAGGTTATTTAACTGTGATCTTCTGTAGGGTGGAGGTATGCCACCAGAAGAACTACCTCGAGTACTGGGAAATTTTCAAAGTAATTTCTCTATGCCCTACTTATCTGGTACACTATACGCTATAGGTACGTATTGATTGAATTTGGAATGTATACCAATATTATAAAGAGGAAAGACTTGATTTCTTGTTTCTAATGGATGAACTGAAAAACTATTGGACGGATTAAAAAAATTCTTTCATTAATATAAAAGCTGCAGTATCAGCGAGTAACATATGCTATATTATAATTTGAAAAATTAATTTATTCATTATAAAAAAGTCGATAGTTTTATACAAAGTATAAAAAATTGCCTACACGGGTTCGTTGGCTAGGATTGTCGTATAAAATTAACACGGATGAAACCGTGGGGCACAGTTACTACTACTATATATGTACCTAGATTAAAGAAAACTCTGTTATAGTAACTCACTTTCGTGCGTCGAGTTCCGGAATATAATCAGATATTTATTTAATTTTACCATGGTTACAGTGACAATCGACCAATACTTATTTCTCTGCCTCACAGCTTTCCACTCCATTACAGTTCCGATGTTTCAAGAAACCAGTACTAAAATCAATTCTGATTTTAAAACCTACCACAAAATTTATAGTGAAAAACAGCTTACATGACCACATTTTATGGGGTATGAAGTTGAGTCGGTCGCGAGTATTGTGGTGGGACACGGCGTGCGCTTTGACACCGAACTGCGTCTGGCATGTATAGGGAGATACCAACCATACCGTAAGAACTGGTATACGCCGTTTCTAGGGACCTGAAATTGACGTCCTTCGGGACATCATATGAGACTATAAGTTAAGAATTCAAAAATAAATTGCAAATCTGTACTGTTCCAGTAACTATATTTGAGAGCCAGTTCTCTCACTGGACTTACCGTGTTCGGTCTTACTGCATCTTGGGCCATATCACAATCAGAGATTGTGGCCAAACACTTAAAAAATCTAAAAATATTACATTGACACTTAGCATTGACAGTATTTACACCTACATGGTCAACTAAAGAGCATTCATAGTAAATGAGTTTATCATATGTTAATAAGTGTAGGTAGATAGTAGTAATACAGTTTCTGTAGTTTGTGTAAATTTAATTCTTTTCTTTATTGAAAGTAAAATACTTATTCTATTTTATCAATATCGTCCTGCATTAAAATCGGTTATTTCTTACAAATAACATTTCTGAAGTTGGCAACCCGTAGGGTACCAACAGTGTGAAATCAACCGCAAAGAATATTTTTACGAACGGTGTACTATCATCGTTAAAGCATCTACGAAACTATGTACAATATTATATTACGTTAAAAACTTTGTTGTACCTACTTGGTTTATAAAATACTATTAAGAAAATGTATATCATCAAGTTCTTAAATTATCGATGCTAAGCAGCAAGCCTTCCTGATCACATTTCCTTTTAAAAAACAAATCATTCGATTTTGAATCCTCCAAATTCTGTTTATTATTTACCAGCTGTACGGGTATCAAATGATTTCATCCGTGTTGAATCGCACCGCAGCAGCCGCGCCGCCAACGCACCCGTGTAGCCTCTCGTTGTTCTAACTTTCCGTACTCGCCTACAGCTTGTCAGATTGCGTCACGTTCATGCTTATTGCTCTGCTCCTTAGGATTGTACCTTTAAGTTATATAGCTATCTATCTTCCTCAATAAATAATCTATAAAACCATTTTGAAATCTGACTGGTAGTTCAACAGATTAGCCCGTTGAAACAAAGAAAACTATCTTTTGAGCTTTTAAAACAGTATAGATTGTTGTAATTTCTTTCCATATTTCAAATCAGTAAATAATTATATTATGATATCAATAAAATTATAAATATCGACTATGCAGTAAATAATACACAGCCCATAAAATTGTAAATGTTCTAATTATAAACAAAGACTTACCCAGAGTATAGGATATAACAAAAAATGTTTTGCTAAACAAATCACACATCAATATTTCATGTCACAAGGCAAAGTTTACGCCCTCAAAGGATCCTGGACAAAAAGCGTCGATTGAACCGACCTTAAAACTAATCAACCTTGTCTAAAAAATAAAAGAACTTAACTCGAGCATGGGAGCGGGTTAAAAAACAAATGAATGGTCAACGCATGCTCCGCTCGAGCACATAAATTATGTCCGGACAGGAACCGAACCGGCGCGGCGTACCCGGAGATTTTAATAAACATGAGAAACTATCTGGCATATTCATTCATGACTTTTCTTTTTGGATTTTAATTATGGTTTGTTTGTGTGTACATATTTATTATTTGCGTTTGATTGTAATAAACATATCTGCATATCGCGTATTATTTATCTATCTATAGGTATCTTATATATTAATTATAAATATATTATATCTATACATGGTATAAAATAAAGTCGCTTTCCGCTGTCTGTCCGTATGTACGCTTAGATCTTTTAAACTACGCATCGGATTTTAACTTCATACAAAAACCCAATAACACTTTGCTCGCCATGAGAATCGAACCTAGGACCTCGAGCATAGCACTCTAAATCGGGTTTTTTTAAACATAAAATACACCTATTTATAAATTGTAGCAGTGCGAAGTTGGCGCGGGTCGCTAGTACTTACTATTCTTGTATACTTCTCTGTTAGTAATTCTATAACTTCTGAAGAACTTGAACGATAGAGCTCATATTTATATAATATATGTATTTGTTTTATCGAGATGATGGTTAATAGATATGTTAGAATCCGACAGGTGGCGCTATCGTCGGACCATTAAATACCTGAAAGTGCAGAACAAAGTCTGCCAATCCAGCTAGTACTAATATGAAAATGGATGTTATTCCTATATATAAATTAATAAATTCCAAAACCGTTTGATCGATCACCAAGAAAGTTAGTAAGTACATACATCTATGTGGCTTTTCATGAAGTACACACATCAAAAAAGTCTAAGCTCATGCGTGATATTATAAATTTTTCCATTTACATTAATTAATTTCTGAATATTTACTCAAACAAAGTGCGTAGGTAAGTAAACTTTTTTGTTATTGATGACATACTGGCTGGTTGTAAAAAAAAACTTGATTATGTTTTGTTTTTTCATAAAATTCAAATGACTGCGAATTTGTTTTAATTTAAGTGCTTTTTAATTGCTACGTTTAGTCTTGATTTTATAATTTTACCAACCATTTAAATAAAGTTAGCTACAAAATTGAATTGTTAGATATTCTTGACGTCATGAAGCGACGTCATTTGATGGCAGATGAAATTCAAAGAGATGTAGGGATGTTGCAAGCGGGAAGTAATCAATCTCAGGTTTCTCGACATTTTGGCATTCATAGAAGTGTTATTTGTCGTCGTTGGCAGCGCTACAATAATACAGGAGAACCCGCTGAACAGCATCCAGGCCGTAAAAGGAGTACAACCACTCGGCAAGACCGGTACATACAACTGACTGCAAGACGCCAGCCGATGTTAACCGCCCGAGAGATAAGTTTGAGGCTACAAATTTCAAGTGGTGTTGATGTAAGTCCTCAAACTGTGCGAAATCGACTGCATGAGTACGGCCTACGAGCTCGACGCCCAATCAGGTGCCCACCGATACGTCACGGGAATCGCGCTCGTCGATGTGAATGGTGTAGAGAACGCATAACATGGACCCAGGAACAATGGGATAAAATTATGTTTTCCGATGAGTCGCGATTCGGATTTAAGCCTGATACAAGAAGGGCGCGAGTGTATCGTCTGCCCGGAAATACTGAAAGGCTCAGGTGCGTTCAGGAAGTTCATCCATACAGCGGCTCAACAGTTATATTATGGGCGGGTATTATGAAGAACAGGCGAACTGAGCTCGTTTTTGTAAATGGAAACATGAATGCTGAAAATTACATTGAGGATATTCTCAGACCTTATGTCTACCCATTTGCACAAACCTTTGGCTCCGATTTTAGGTTAATGCATGACAATGCGCGTTCACATACAGCTCGGCGAACTAGTGAATACTTTGCAACGGAGAACATCCCGGTATTGCCCTGGCCTGCACAATCGCCAGATCTCAACCTCATCGAGCACGCATGGGACATGCTCCAGAGACGTGTTTTGAAGGACTTGGACGAAGCGACAACAACCCAACAGCTGAAGGATTTGCTACAATTCAATTGGGAGCGAATACCGCAAGATGACATAAACAGTCTCATTAATTCAATGAATAATCGTTGTCGACAAGTTCTGAATAGCAGAGGAGCCCATACTTTGTATTAAATTGTTCTATTCTTTCACAATAAATACATTTTCTTTAGAAATTTCATTTTGTAAGAAAAACGTTTAGTTTCTTATGTATCTTAGTTTCTACAGTATATTCTAATATTGTTCATTTCTGTTATTAAAAGAACTTATAAAGACAACAGCTGTTATTTTTACATCATAGAACCCTAAAGATATTATTTTAAAAATAAAATACAACGTTATAATGTGAAGAACCATCCTAAAATTTAAATTAGTACATGTTGCTTAAACTTTTTTGATGAGTGTAGGTTTTTATGCAATCCTTAAACACAATAGGTGGCGCTTTGATCGAATTATTGATTAATGGATAGTTTAAAGAGAAAAAGGACATAGAACCTCATTATCCTCATCATAAATTTAAGAGCGGTGGTACTCTTGCCAGTGAAGCAATCTCCAGCTCTCCCTACACTGTGATGCGAAACGACGCTTGTTTTTTTCTTCACTTGCTGAATGTATGTCCATAGTGGTCTTCCTCTCTTCTTCTTTCCTTCAATTTTTCCTTCTATTATCGTTTTGGAACGAAGTTCCTTATGGAGCGTTGCGGAGGGGTACCCTAGCCGGCAAAAAACGTCCATAACGTAAGATTATTTTTGGAACGAAGTTTATATAACGAATATAGTTTTAGTAACCCTAAAATATGCTCGTAGCCGCTAGGCTACGACCGCTAGGTCGTAAGAGTCACTGCTAACGCTGAAGACCTAGGTTCGAATCCTCGCCTCGTACGTTTTTTTTTATTCTTTACTTCGGACTTCATTTAGTACTGAGGTAACTTAATTCGAAAATTTATAATATAGAAGTCTTAGTATTAATTTTTTTTTATTTGCTGAACATAGCATAACTTTTTTGTTTATAAACCAATTTGGATTTTTTTTTGTTGGATAGCGGATATCTTAAGGGTGGTGCCATTTTAATTTCATTGACATTGAATCTTCAACTTCGAAAATACACAAGGGAACTCTTCAAAACCATAGAGTTTATGTATAGTCTATGTATCGTGGCTATACACTGTGTAATGTATAGTCTACGTGATGACTGTTATTATTATTCATGTAAATAGCTGTTCATTTGTATATTATTATTATACCTATATTATTATAAATTATTGTAAATAAAGGTGTTAAGATAATTTTGTAAATTAGTTTTTATTTATTTTTATCATAGAACTTGAAATTCATATTTTATAATAAGGAACTTCGTTCCTATCTGGTGTCCCACGAAACCACACGGTTTTTTTTAATAGAACGTCGTGTCGAATCAAATGCCTCACCACACTCCTCCAATAGGTATATAACTTATTATGTTATATTTGGCGATAGATTGAAACGATTTTTCATTAGTCATCAGTTTTTGGATTGTACTGTGCTTACCATGAAAGTACTTACCGTCATTTTATAAAAAAAAATACATAAAAAAATGGCGTATACTACAAAGCCTCCGGTTGCCGTAAGATTATAAAAATTTAACAACATATTACGATGATTTTAATGTTTGTGATTACTGATTACTGTTAAATGTAGAAGTGTTCAGAACCATTGTGTTGTCAGAAATGTACATTCTGTAGCTAAATCAAGCATAGACCTGAGAAGCATTCAATTTCCTTTACAAATTAATGTCATATAATTTTCTTTCAACAAAAACAAAAGTGAAGATGAGTATAATTCAAGATAACATAAAATAAAATAACTTCACATTCGCTACATAAAACTGGTATGTAACATTAAACAAAGAAAAAAAAAAAAATTTGTATGGAAAGTCAGTGGGCGGTTCTCGGCAGCTTTAATTACGGGGTAGCGGGCGAACCGGGCCTGCCGGTGCTTGCCGCCGCAATGCTGCCTACTCTCGGCAATTTGAGATTTTACTTATCTATGAACGGTGTTATCGTTTATGTTAAATCTCTAACATTAATTGAAGATTATCTTTTATGTTATGGCTGAATAGTTTTCTTTACGATATACTAAAACGATTAATGTTATGTTATAAAGTGAAATATTACCCTCTTGTTGTTCACCTAACTGTGAATTGTGTGGAAAAATAAAAGATGTATAACACTCGTCGGTGGTATGTGTGCTACGAATGAAATGACCAGAACTTATTTAATCTTAAGGGTACTTATACTAGTGGAACCGACTTTCGATTTGACTATTACGCTGGGAAACTTTGTTATTAATAACTAGCGACCAGCCCCGGTTTTTATTTTGTGATAACTTCTTTAACTTAAATTATAAAAGTGTAAAAAGCAAATAATATGTTCTAAATTAAATACTTAAAATGATCTACATATTTATTAGGCCCTTACATATGAAATTAGTGTTTTATATGGAAAAATTAAAACAAAAAAAATATGAAATTATACATTTAATCAATCGAAGTATATTTATACCAATATTATAGGCAGTTCATTGATTCCATTGCTATAAAAATTGTGGGAACGAGTATCAATAAAATATTTTAATGCGGTTTGGATAGCCTCATCGGAATTAAATGTTTTTCTTTGCAAGGAATTGTTCAAATTCCGAAAAAAGTGGTAATCTGTTGGAGCAAGGTCCGGGGAATATGGTAGGTGTCGAAGACAACAACAACCGCAGTTTCTCTAATTTAGTGACCTTCTGTCGTGAATTATGGAGTCTAGCGTTATTCTGAAGCAGCAATGGGCTAGAGAGTTTAACCAATCTTTGTTGTTTAATGGCTAGCTTTTCCATAATGGTTTGCAATTGTTGACATATAGATCTTCCGTCATTATCTGACCAGGCCTTAGGAAGCCGTAGTGTATGATAACAGCGCTGATCCAACAAACATTGTCGAAAAAGATTTATTTTTCGTCACAAGTACAATACGATTGAAAATTCCCTCGTTATTGTGACGGTTGAGTTAAGTATCGCAGCACTCAATGCGTCTTTGTTGATATGCTTCAACCAATTTATGCGGTACCCATTTCTCGAGCTGTTTCACTTTTCCAATTTGTTTCAAGTGAATTAAAATTGTTTTATCAATTACACCGAAGCCTGCCGCTAACTCTGACGTGTTTTGCGATGGATCTCCTTCCACGATCACCTTTCATTCTTCATTATCAACTAGGGTCTCCAGCCGTTCACGGGGTTTGTTTCGTAGTTCAAAATTTCCGGGACGAAAACCTTGGAACCAAAATCGTACCGAGCTTTCTTTTACAGTAGCTTCCTTATACGCATCATTAATTCTTCGAGCTGTTTCTGCAGTGCTGATGCCACGGTGGAACTCATATTCGTAAATACCACGATATTTTAAGTTTTCCATTTTGTGAAAAGAACGATTGCAAAGATAACTGAAATGGAGCGAAAAAAAATGAATCATTAAATTCGAAAAAAAAATATACAAGCCTAAATTTTAAAAAAATTTGAATTTGGAATTCCTAACCAAACGCCAAATATTTGAGATCAAAATAGCCAGTTCAACAAAGCGCCAATTTCATATGTAAGGACCTAATATAGTATAAATACAGATTAACACCATGTCGGTTCAAAAAATCTTCGCTTGCCTTATCTTTGTTTTTTATTTAAATTTCAAGGATAAAAATGGTCATTGTGAGTTATCCTTAGACGATAGATATTTCTTGTCGCACACTTACTTCTAAACTTTTGAAGAGGAATAATTCGGCCATAGATTATTTTCATGCAAATTTATTTATTGACGAAGCGCACTCCGCGGCGCCGTGGTAGGCGATTTATTGCCTATATAGTCATAATATACAAACATTTATACATAATCTATGTGGGACAAAGGGAAGATCCTCCGACCAGACGAGTGTTGTGTCTGGCGGGCAGCTAGCTGCCCAACGGTTGTTGTCGGGTTTTGTATATATTCCAATTGTTGAGTTAATTTTAATATCGCGATGTAGGATGCGTCGTATGTGGCAAGATAGATGTCGCTACATATATCATCTAATCTGTCTATGTAATTTGTGCTATGTATAATCTAATATATGTACATCTGGAATAATGTACCTTTCAAACGATGAAAGAATTTTTCGAATAAGTGTAGTGGTTCCGGAAATAACCCTCCACGTACATACAACATTCCTGCTAACTTTTTATAATACAAGGTGTCCAGAAAGGGTATCGGGTATTTGTAAGTTCAATGAAACAAAAATTATTTGTATGCAATAAAAAAGTTTATTGTTTATATTTAGCATATGAATTGGAGAATTATTTGGAAAAGATGATGTTATCCAAATGATGACCGTTACGTTGCTGGCACTCTTCTAAACGGAAACGAAGATTGGCGATAACAGGTTGACACATAGCTATCGATATTGCTGCCATTTCTGACCTGATGTTTTGCTTTAACTGGGTTAGATTCGTCGGATTGTTTTGATAAACCTTACTTTTAAGGTATCTCCATGCAAAATAGTCAAGCGGGCTAAGGTCGGGACTTCTGGGAGGCCAGTTGATGTTACCCCTTCGCGAAATGACTTTATTAGGGAATAATTCGTTAACAACTTCCATTGAGTCATTTGAGGTATGGCAAGTGGCCCCATCTTGTTGGAACCACGTCCTTGAGTCGAAACCTGCAAACTCCTGCAACTCTGGGACCAAAAAATTTCGCAACATATCGCAATAACGGTCACTATTCACATTAATTGCTCGGCCTCGTTGATCTTCATGAAAATAAGGACCAATTATGCCTTTAGCAGACGTAGCGGCCCAGACAACGACCTTTGGGCTATGCAGGGGTCGTTCATGCTTTCGTCTCGGATTCTTCACTGCCCAGTACCGACAATTCTGCTTATTAACATGACCATTCAGGTGAAAATTTGCTTCGTCACTGAACAGTATGTTGTTAAAGTTGTTAAATCGCTGCAGCATTTCGTTCGCAAAATTCAGTCGATTAGCATAGTCCGTATCCTTCAATTCTTGAACCAATTGAATTTTATAGGCTTTTAGATGTAAGTCTTTCTTTAAAATCGAATGTAAAGACGATTTTTTGATGTTCAACGCTTGGGTTCGCTTTCGGATGGATAAAGACGGATTTTGGCGAACCGACGCCTCAACTTCTTCAATTGTTTCTTCATCGCGAACTGAACGAGGACGACCAGAGTTTTGAATTTTAACTGTCGCACCTGTATTCTCGAACATCCTGATCCATTTCCTAATGCTATCGTCACTTGGCGCGTGGCGTGTACGATATTCCGCATGATAGAGACGTTGAGCAGTCACTATTGAATCACCATTACGATAATACGCTCGTACGCAAAATGCGCGATGCGTCCCCGAGTACTGTTCCATCGTGACTAAAACTCCACAAAATGGCGGACGCCACGAACCCCTCCCCGCACCCTTTAGACGCCCCGTTTCGAATATGGCGCGAAAACAAATACCCGATACCCTTTCTGGACACCTTGTATATATAATTTATATTGTAAAACTGTAAGAGTATAAAAATACTTGAAATAAAGGCTTTAAATGTTGTTTTATAATGATATTAATTTATAAAATGAAACAAAGACGTAATTGCGTTGTTCTGTAAACACAGGATTTATTATATAAACAATTAACCAATTACATTTTCTCTTTAACAAAAGATTCACTCACCTGTAAACACAGGAAACAACATTTAAAGCCTTTATTTCAAGTATTTTTATACTCTTACAGTTATACAATATAAATTATTTTTATGAGAGTTTTCTGTACACAAACATATCATTTTGTTTTAAAAAATATATGACGTCCCGTTCGACGTCACTTTTGACATCTAGTAACTTTCCATAGATAACGCAGAAGAAACAAAAACTTAAGAAAAGCGCTCGTATATGAGTGTTTTCTTTACAAATATAATATTATCATTAATCTTTAAATTAATACTTGAGCAGAAAACTTCGGACTCCTTTTTAAGCATATTGCGTACACGTAGGACTGTGAGATTTGGCATGGTTAAAGTTTATAAGGAGAAAGAGTGGAGAAAGCTAAAATTTATACTTATTATGCGTTACAAATACATCAAATTAAATTAAATAATACTGCAGATACTACCCCAACCAGTGCTATTGGACTTAGACCCTCCCAAAGCATTGGCTAAAAGTGATAGCAAGCGATATAATATTCATTGCTTACATTTGTAGCGCCTCGATCGCCACTATTTGATTTGTACTGGCTACTTGGAAAGTAGAAATATAAAATATTCCAATAAAGAACATTAAGTGATTCGAATTCTTTTTCAGAGACCTGTCTAATTCTTCACAAGACAATATGGTAAAATTTAAGTTTGTTTATTCCATATAATAAAACTGTTATAAGTATTAAACAAATATGTACATAAGTTCAGTAAATTAAATAAGACAGTGGCCAACATGCCGATTTATTTATTTATGAAATCACCCCAACAAATGGTAGGTCTTGGTCAGGACACTTCGGCCTACGATCTCCAAATTCATACTGAAAATGTCAAATAGAAAATAATTGTCTATGATCAAAAAGTCGCTGGTCGGATTTCAACCACAAGGCGACCGTATAGATAATATTAGGTATGTAGTCTTTTCATTCACTTAATAGTTTTATTTTCTCCTGTTGAACTAGGGCAGGTATGCTCCGACGGGCTTGGCATACCTATTTCTCGACCTTATTCTACACTAGGTGGGATTGGCACAGATCATCTTCGTTTATCATACTTTTAATTTCCATGCTGTAATCGTTTTGGCTTAATTTTTACCACCGAACGCCTGCCTGACGTCAACCCTATTTGAGAATGCTGTTTGGCATAAATTGGTCTCCAAATAGTCCCATATTTGCCTTCTATGAAGAAAGGGTGTGATCCGGTCCTATTGTAAGCCGGGAACCACACGACTAAATAAATCTGATATTAATTATAAAATTCAAATTTAAAGTATAAAACAAATAATACTTAATAAATAAAATTAATATGTTAATCTATACTAATACTAATCTACACTAATATTATAAAGCGGAAGAGTTTGTTTGTTTGTTTGGTTGAACGCGCTAATCTCAGGAAGTACTGGTTGGAATGGAAAAATTATTTTAGTGTTGGATAGCTCATTTATGGAGGTAGGATATAGGCTATATAACATCACGCTAATACCAATAGGAGAGGAGCATCAATGAAAAATGTTGAAAAAACAGGGAGAAATTATTTCTTTTCAGAGCACCATTATGTGATGAAAACGAAGTTGCGCGGGTCAGTTAGTACAAAATAGCACGATAACTGTGATTGTCGTAAACCCAGAATCGACAATTACAGCAGTATTCATCCATCAGGTAATATTCTTATTAAAGCTCCTAGTAATATGGGAGTCGACTTTGTTTTTACCGATAGTGAATCTTCTTGTTTTATTGAAATAACTTGCGCACCAGCCGGTAATTTGACACACCCACATCAGTTGTAAAAGCCTCCTTTAATAAATTTGTTGTATTCACTTATGACTTGTTCAGACAGAGATTATATGTAAGTATTTCGCTGGTCGGTAGAGCACGACGAATGGATCATGACCACAACAAACCAGGCAAAACACCTCCCATAATGTTCTGTACTCGAATAGATCTGACTGGATCTGACCACCACAAACATGATAATAAACCTGTCACAGTATCTCTCTTTTGTTTTGTCGTATTTCGGGACCAACCAGTGTAGGTACATTGAGCTGCCGAGAGGCTTGGAGGCGGGCATGATAGCAATGACCGGCGATGGGTTGCCGATTTCTCGTTAGTGGACGTTGTTTTTGGATGGTATTGTGTTTACTATTACACACAGTGCCGACATTACGGGGCTGATATAAAAAGGTAAAAAGGGCTTGGGCTTCGAAGTCATAGTTTTACGGTAACCTCCATCTCGGCACGAACTAGAAAGTTCTCTATGACTTATCTTTGTCGTACCGTGAGACTGTGGAACCATGTTCCGGCCAATATGCTCCCTCCTTTTTACGACATCAGGTCCTTCAAGAGTAGCGTGAATAGATATTTATGTAGACCGGCTTGACAGGTGGCGACCGCCGATATAGACATATCGATCTCTTGGAAAATAAAGTAAATCCTATTAGGTAGTGATTTTTTTTCGAGAACCGTCTATCTACGTCGCTCATCTCTCGTGAGTACGTAACCTTGTTATTATTATTATAAGTCGCTACTGGTCTAGTATCTATTGTTTAGTAAATATATTTCACTCAGTCAAGGCTAAAAGATTTCAACATTTATTTCGGCGGCCATTACTTATATTACTTATACGAACTTGTATTTACTTTGACCGAATTGTATATCAGTTTATTAGGCATTGCGGGTTTAATTGTTATTTGTTCTCACATGGGGCATCTATTGAAAAGGTTATGGAGAAAAATGCCATGCATTTTTCATACTATCTCATTGCATATAAGTGGAGTCGTTTTTTGTAAGCAATAACTAGACCATACCTAAATCATCAATGTTATATACATCATTTTCTTTCTGCTTTCAAGCTGAAAACCTGTCGCCGAGCAACTATAGGTCAATTTCGGCAGCTGCACTTGAGAGCCAATCCTAACCCTAGCGTGTTACTATGTTCCGCTACTTCAATCAGGCGATATTGTGGCTAAAAACTAAACCTGTAAAGAGTTAAAAATAAGCAAAAACCCAGCAACGAATATTTTGTTTCCTTTTTTAACATCCTAACCGAATTGCGTCACTCAGTAATTTTAACCGTTGGACGAACAGAGGCGGCCCATCATAATTTACGGTTAATATCTCGATGGCCTCTACCTACCTCTTACACCGATAAAGGTTAAGATAAAAATGATATATAAAACTTAGAATGTAGTTGGACCAGTGCACGTAAGAATAAAAAGTATCTTCGGCCGTACGTCAGTGAGGGCAGGAAGCGAACCGCCCATCGTAATTACAGTCTCTCTGCTGCACTGCTTCGTCGAGAACCAAACATTTATCTAAATACTCGAGAACGTAGATTAACTAATAAGCAATTTTATGTTATATACTTTATATTTATACTTCTATAATACTAGTGGTGTGCCCGCGGCTCTGCACGCTGTTGTTACTACGCAGTACTTATTTACATCCCGTAGTTGAGGAGAATTTCCTGTAAGTATACAATTTTCATCAAAATCGGTTGAAATTATTATTGTATTCCACGATTTCTTATGCGCATTATTGACGATTCTTATAGCCTCTCAATTATGGTATGAAGTATGTTTCTCGTTTACAAAATTTTTACAGAATCGGTTCAGAATTGATGATATTTTATTTTATTTTTTTCTACTTTTAATATTGACAATTCTTATAGCTCATCAATTATATAATTACTTATACTTCCCGTGTACAAAATTTCATCAAAATCGGTTAAGAATGAACGAAAATAATTTATCTTTTTCGATTGCGATTTACGATTTCGATGTGAAGAAGTATGAAAATATTGCGAGAGAAAGTGAGGGTTTAAAGGAGGGGATGTTAAGTTAGCGTTATCATCAACTAGAAGGATATAAGTATGAAGGTTTTTTTATATATAGTAGTTAGCACGCCAAATTGACGGTACTGTCTGTGATGGTAAGCAAACTAAAATCCAAGCACAACGGCAAATATCGTGAGATCGTAATCCATCGATGTTTGCCGCTGTCATGCCAGCCTGCAATAATTTAACTGGATATGCACAGGCTGATCCCGAAACGCGACACGTAAAAGCGAGTCACTATGATGAACTTCTCACCACATGCTAGGTGTTAGCGACCCAGTCGAGCAAAACAGGCCTAGAACCCCGCTATTACATTTTTTCGTTCGTGATCATGCAGATGAGGTTTGCTTTGGCGTCTCAGCTTTAAATATGCAATTCGATACCTCTTACACCCCAACGGGAATGGACGGTTAAAAGAGTAGAGAAAGATCGATGAAGGTATGGATGAATTGTATCCTGAATGATATGCGTACTTATTTAAGGTGTATAATGAGATAATATTGATATAGGATAGTGGAACAGGAAATCATGATGTGCCGACCCTACTTAACATATGGTATAAGGGTAAAAAGTGGAATATACACTAGGATCTACAGCCATCCAGTAACTACCTTTAGGTACCTACTGTGTTCAAATCATAAGTTTCTCTTAAACGTGTCCTTAAACTTCTTGAAATCAATTATAAAATAATGATTCAAATCATCAAGCATCTTGATATTATTTCGAAGAAGAGCCTCGAGTCCAAAACATGTTCTGAATAACCCACCAAGATGTCCGCTCACAGAAGTCGCCGAACAACAAAATACACTATTAACTTAAATAAATGTACCACAAAAAATAACCCATTGGAACAGTAGATTAAACTGTGATTAAATTTTATTCAACAACACATTAAAAAAAACAAATGAAAGGCATCAGTGACGAAGCAGTTCTTCTAACTGGGCGGAGTCGGTGGGAAAGGCAATAGACAACATAAAAAAGCCATGTAAGTTAGCGTGGAGGTCTTATGTACTTAACTTCTTTTTTTCTAGAAAGTAGCATAGATATTTCATTATGCCAGAATTAGATTTCAAATTGTCTTTGTCTGTTTTGTTAATAGCAAATTGTAAGATCGGAAGTAAAAAACAAATTTATGTAGGTACTTGAGTTATAAACAAAATACACAGCAATAAAAATGATGGAAATTTCATTTCTTAAACTGTATCATTATACATTTGATTCGCAATGTATTGCTAATAATAAAGTGAAAATAATTAAAAATGTTGAAAAATCGATTTGATTTAGAATGAAATTATACCTTCTGAACAAAGTTAGGATGGGTATATAGCCTGCGGCGCGGCGGTGGCGATGGCGATCCCGAGAACACCATTTATATAGTAGCAAAGGACGCCTACGCGCACTGCCTTCGGTATTCATTTTTTTTTAAATAAATCTTTATTTGAATTACACAAAAGAGGACTACATCCTCAAGAGCGCTACTGTTACAAGCTTATATATTAACTAGCTTAGCCTGCGACTTCGACCGCGTGAAATTTCGTATGCGGCGACGCGACTGCGAGCTGGAAAGTGAGGGGGGGGGGAGGGGTGCGGTTGCGCTGTACTTGATACTTCTACTTTTGTTTATTTTATTTACGCAGAACCCTAAACCTTTTGTAAAATAAAAGTAACCAACATCACTCCTTATAACGTCAGTTATCTAAAGTTGCGTCAAAATCGGTTCAACCATTTCAGAGATTAGCCGGAACAAATAGAAAGACAGCCAGTATTTAGTAAAAAGCTGATATTTTGACATTACAAAAAGACACTTGCAATTTTATTTATTTGTACAGATAGAATGGACAAACAATAGCGTACAATGCAACATGAATATGAAAGGACAGTTACATCTTATTAAAAAAGAAAATAAACTGTTTCTATATAATAAATAGTTTAAAAAAATCACCAGTCTATACTTTATCTACCATCATGTGCCTTCAGGCTAGCGGGCAGTTCAGGCTCGCTACTGCTTGTGTATTAGTTAGGAAGTCATCCGCCCTCCGCTTGCGGGCACCACGCACACTATGCGCAACGCCTTCACATCTGGTTAGTCCACGTTGATCGACGTCAGTTCGAATCCCCACGATGAGGCTGAGCTTTCGATGAAGGAAAACATCGTGATGAAACCATATAGCATGGTGATAGGCCATTTTCTAATACACGCCTAAGTAATTACCACTATCGAGTTGGAAATCTGTTGTTAAGAGTTGTGTTGTGTTGTGTTCATACTCAAATCCAAATCCCCAACAAACATATGTGTCACGTGTACGCACAATCATAATTATTGTACCTGCTAAATTTATTTGTAGTCTAATATTAATTCTTGGAAGGAACCAAATGCTAAAATACAGGTTACCCTAGTTTGGTAGTTGGGGACACTTAATTTGTATCTTTCGTCTTTGCTAAATAACCTTTTTTGATTTTGATTTTTTTGAGCTGCAATTCAGAATAGGCCTGACCTATAAATAAATATAAATAATGTTATGTCTTTTTTAGATATATTTATAAAACAATACAAGAAGTAGTATATTTTTTTGGTTGAATCCTTTTAAGTACTCTCTCGACTTGTATTTAGTAATGCTGAAACTAAAGATGTTACACGCGAGTCTTAGAAATGATTTGTAAATGCAGTTCCCGTAAGACAATGATAAGCAACTACGAATTTTCAACTTAATAATGGTCATAATAAATGAATGTTCATACTTTTTAAAAGATTCAATATTAAGTCGCAGGTTAAAGAATTCAGCATAACTTTAACTCGTATTTACCTTATTGTCGATAAGTAGATAAATAACGCCAGAATGGCGGAACGACAGCCGGATCGACATCAATACCATATTACATGCTGCGAGTGCGGGCAAACCCAAATCATTTACATATATTGTTTACGGTATGTCGGTACCAGTTAATGACATACGAACAAATATATTGTGTAGACACCTAACCGCGTTCCACAGCATTGTTTTTCATAAATACCATTTTATTAAGAACTTTCTTTAGATTTGAATATTCTTACACAAAAGTCTAAAGATACTGGTTGAATATTTATTTTGTCCTTTTTACGTTATAAGCCGAAGCTGAGTTTAGTTTTTATTTTGTTATAATTTCGCGAAGACGCCTCAGGCCGCGGCCGAACCGACAATATGAATATTAACAGCCTTTTTTTATTTTACATCGAACGCTTGTTTCCAATGTAAGATTAGGTTAATTTAGAATATTTTTATTTACTTAATTGTAACATAAATACAGACTTAACTCGTTTCATTCGTTCGTAAATAAAGTACAAGGTGTCCAGAAAGGGTATCGGGTATTTGTAAGTTCAATGAAACATAAATTATTTGTATGCAATAAAAAAGTTTATTGTTTATTATTAGCATATGAATTGGAGAATTATTTGGAAAAGATGATGTTATCCAAATGATGACCGTTACGTTGCTGGCACTCTTCTAAACGGAAACGAAGATTGGCGATAACACGTTGACACATAGCTATCGATATTGCTGCCATTTCTGACCTGATGTTTTGCTTTAACTGGGTTAGATTCGTCGGATTGTTTTGATAAACCTTACTTTTAAGGTATCCCCATGCAAAATAGTCAAGCGGGCTAAGGTCGGGGCTTCTGGGAGGCCAGTTGATGATACCCCTTCGCGAAATGACTTTATTAGGGAATAATTCGTTAACAACTTCCATTGAGTCATTTGAGGTATGGCAAGTGGCCCCATCTTGCTGGAACCACGTTCTTAGTTGAAACCTGTAAACTCCTGCAACTCTGGGACCAAAAAATTTCGCAACATATCGCAATAACGGTCACTATTCACATTAATTGCTCGGCCTCGTTGATCTTCATGAAAATAAGGACCAGTTATGCCTTTAGCAGACATAGCGGCCCAAACAACGACCTTTGGGCTATGCAGGGGTCGTTCATGCTTTCGTCTCGGATTCTCCACTGCCCAGTACCGACAATTCTGCTTATTAACATGACCATTCAGGTGAAAATTTGCTTCGTCACTGAACAGTACCTATGTTGTTAAAGTTGTTAAATCGCTGCAGCATTTCGTTCGCAAAATTCAGTCGATTAGCATAGTCCGTATCCTTCAATTCTTGAACCAATTGAATTTTATAGGCTTTTAGATGTAAGTCTTTCTTTAAAATCGAATGTAAAGACGATTTTTTGCTGTTCAACGCTTGACTTCGCTTTCGGATGGATAAAGACGGATTTTGACGAACCGACGCCTCAACTTCTTCAATTGTTTCTTCATCACGAACTGAACGAGGACGACCAGAGTTTTGAATTTTAACTGTCGCACCTGTATTCTCGAACATCCTGATCCATTTCCTAATGCTATCGTCACTTGGCGCGTGGCGTGTACGATATTCCGCACGATAGAGACGTTGAGCAGTCACTATTGAATCACCATTACGATAATACGCTCGTACGCAAAATGCGCGATGCGTCCCCGAGTACTGTTCCATCGTGACTAAAACTCCACAAAATGGCGGACGCCACGAACCCTCCCCGCACCCTTTAGACGCCCCGTTTCGAATATGGCGCGAAAACAAATACCCGATACCCTTTCTGGACACCTTGTATAATATATATTTTTTTGCAATTAATATTCAACAACTTTAAATAACCTACTATTTTATTTAACAACTAAGTTTCATCTATTATAACATGGCAGTATAGAAAATTTATAAAAAATGTAACCATAAAGAATGTAAATTTGTTGACTTTAACGTCCTTTCATCCATAAAAGTCAATAAAGCTTAAAAATATGTCGCTACCTGAAAATCTCTCACTGGCTAATCCTGAAACAAAACTTATTGTGTGGGTGTATCACCATGTGCATAGTAGTCACGGCCCAGTCAGGTAAACATCCCTACCTATCTTGCTTGACTACTGAATATAGGTTGGCTGTTCCCCGAATGCGACACGCTTAAGTGCGCCACTATGGCGAGTATTACACCTAGTGTATGGTAGTCACGGTCCAGTCGGATACGATAAAATTGTCAAGTTCTGTAACACAACGGTTATTTTGCACCTAATAACGTTCTCTTCTTTTATCGTGTCGTGTGTACGTATGGATACAATCGCTAACGGTTTACACGTCAATTTGACTGACGGACCACTAAAATTCATAGTCTACAGCCAGTCTACCAATTAACTGTATAAGCTTAATTGTTAAAATATACTGTGGCATGTTATGACTAAAAACATTGGGAGGATTTTTTTTAGATACATGAGTAGGTACATACTCATATAATATCATTGCGTGCCCATATATATACAAGGGCAGAGAGAAAGAACTAATGTCCATATTTTTCTTGCAAAACTCTTTGAAAAATGACTGCTGGCGTATTCAATTCGACATTAAAAAGAAATTATTTTTAAATTATGAGATGGGATTTTCTTAAAGTGTTTTTCATTAATGCAAAATAATATGTGAAAATCAAAATAAAAATAAAGTTTGAATAAAAAATTTTAACAAAAAAGAAATGACTGGTTCTGAGATTATGCAGTTGGTAATATGTTTAATTTATACTGAAATAAAAAAATATGCAAACAGTAGAAAGAAGTTGATATTTTTATAGAGATTACCTCCGAGTTGTGGATAATAAAAAATATAGAGAAAATTATTGTAAATATACTATAATAATAAAAACGGAATGACAATTATCGTGAAAATCAATTTAATCAAGAGTGCAAGAAATAATACTAAATAAAAAGAAAACAAAGCGCAGTTCACACGAGCTGTTTTTTATTGGATCCCAGACAATGACAAATTAAGCTGAATGCAAATTCTCGAACCGTGGGCGTGGCCCCTCCGAGATTCGATGACCGACGCGAAAAAAATATATGGTCTTTTAAAATCTTATTTCTGTCGTTTTGTACATTTTATTCGTTTTCAGCAAGATATAAAATCCAAGAGCTCGTCAAAAAGACAAGGGAGAGTTTGGACCTAAACATTAGATCCAAAATATTTAATATTTAGGAAATCAAAAAATTTGGTTCAATAATATACACTAATATTATAAAGAGGTAAAGTTTTTGAAATCTCTGGAACTACTGATCGGATTCTGATAATTATGTCACTAATAGAAAGCTAAATTATCCCATAATGATATATAGGCTTAATTTTATTGTTAGTAAGTTTTATAATATTGTAATTAACGCATACGGATACGCAGTCATTTATTTTTTTTACAAATAAAAGAGATTACATTCCATCAAACAGAAATATACAGACAGGCAATTTCTTGAAATGTGGTATTGGAATAAAATACCTATAAACTACGTTTTAAATTGAATTTTTAATAACTAATATAGTTAACATTTTAATTTTAAATCTTAATACTAAAAATCACTTTAAAAACTAAATATACTACATGTATTTATATGTATGTATTCGAACTCTACATTTTCATACTTATTAACAATAACATATTTACATCAAAACTAACTCTATTAACTGAATACAAATATTAGGTCATTGATAAAATATGTAAGGAATGATAATAAATAATATGATAAACTTCTTTCCTCCTCACTCCTCCTCCTCCTTTTGAGTCCTCACTCAATAGATCAAAATAGCTCAATCCTACTTCTAACCGCCTGCGATTTCATAACTGTTAATTTCAAACATAAAGTTCAATAATAATAAAGCCTATTAAAGCACTTAGGAATAGTGTACTCTTCTTATTAGTGATATGATTATTCGAATCGGATCAGTTAATACTATTATGTGAGCAATTCTTGTTTATATATTTGTAATTGGTTTTTAGGAAACGGCTCCAACGATTTGGATGAAATTTTGTGTTTAGATAATGTTTTACATTCCAAGTTTATCTAGATAAGTTTTTTTTTAATACACCGAACACAGCTCTTTCGCCCAGATATTGTACTTATACTAAAAAGTCGCCTAAATTCATAGTATTACCGACTGTATATATGAAATTAAATACAAATAAATAAAACGAATTACTTTATCTCACAATGTATACGAAAACAAAAATCGGTGGCCGGTGATCTCATTATAAATATTTTTCCATAGAAATATATTAATCACATCTTGCCACGCCCTCTGGCGGCTAAACACCAAATAATTTCTGCTACAACATATTTTTCGACAGGTTACAGACAAAAAAGGAACAATAATTAATTTTACTTTGTGGCATTTTTGGGGTCGATGATACCTTTACTTTTATAATGTTTTATTTTAAAACAGGTGAAACTAGGTGAATTTGGTAAGAATTATTACTAACGTTATGAATGTTTGTTTTAAACATTGTTAAATGGGTATTTTTTTAATTAAAGAGCACGGAAAAAGTTTCGAAAAACAGAAAAAAATACTAAGGTACGCACGTAACCTACATCTATTCACGGAAAAATCTGTTCACTCTAATTGGTCTAATCTACGTCTTAAATTATAGAAGTGAACTAATTTTATGGGATAAGTTCAAATAAAGCCCTATAAAAATGGAGACACCATTGTTAGAACTATACAGAGAGTTTTTTGTGTCAACTCAAAAATAATTGTCACAATAATTAAACTACTTATATTACGAAAATCGCCACCAATATTACAAAATACATAATATGGTACAATAACGTAGGTTTATGAATTAAAATAGAACAAGACCCCGCCAAAAACACCTTTTGTTAAGTTAATATATAAATAAAATGTAAAAAAGCGCAAAACAGTTAATAGTTAAACAACAAAAACTAACAAACACGGGGTGCAAGCCTCATAATTTATTGTCAACACGTAATATTTGCTATTACCAGTTACCGCATCAGGTTTATCGGATATTTACATTGTTGTCATAAAAATAAGTTATAGTTTCATTAAATACTTGTAAAGTTCGTTAATAAGTAGATGTAATGATATTAGAAGCCGATGGGAAAGTTAGTGATGCTTGCGCAACTTTGTACTTAGCAGTATAATCGTTAATAGGGAAATGTCAACATAAACAATTATTATAGGTGCGATCGAAAAGATAAGTATGTTTTAATATATTAATTAAGGCCTATTTTATAACAAAATCTTGATACCGTGATTTACCCATAGATATAGTGTCTATATATTAATACGTGAAGCAAATACTTTCTATCTCTTTTTAGGCGTATTGCGTGCACGAAAGATTGAGATTTGGCATGGTTAAAATTTATATGGAGAAGGAGTGCAGAAAGCTAAAATTTATCTATAATATCTGTTATTAATATATTAAAATAAAATAAATTAATACTGCGAATCCTAAACTGACCAGTGCCATTGAAATTAGACCCCCCAAAATATTGACATTGTCACTCAACGAAGTGACAGCAAGTGATGTAGATAATCACAGACCTAACATTACGCTACGTTAGATAATACCCATTTGAATACTGCAAATATCAAACAGAAAATATCTATGATCAAAAACTCGCTGGTCGAATATCCACCTTAGGGCGATCGTCAGTTTATATAAATCTATGGACATACCTATCTCATTGATAAAAGATTTTTATTCTTTTCTTTCTGCTAATCCCAACTTTTTTTATCTTTGAAATTCTAAAACATTCTACTGAGATCACCAGTGTTTCCTACCTAATAATATTATAAAATGTGAAAGATTGTATGTTTGGATGTGTTACTCAATCACGCAAAAACGGCTGATTGGATTTGGATGTAATTTGGCACACAGATAGTTTATTAGCCTGGATTAGCTTTGGATGAAACAAATCATTGTAATTAGGACATAGCATGGTTTAGGGCCTTCTTCTGAAATTCGCTTGGGCATCTATTTTTACTACGTTGAAAGTCTATAGTCAAGTAATAGTTTTGCGATTGCGGCAACAGAATTAAATATTATTAGCGGAGATGTAGTTCAGTGGTAGAGCTTTCGCTTTTTTCATGTGAAAGGCCTCGGGTTTGATCCCCGGAATTTCCAGATTTTTGTTTAATATATCTATACAAAATAATGTCTTTTTTAAATGAACTACCTCATTAGCCTAGTGGTCGTAAGCCGGACTGCTATACTCAAGGTCCTAGGTTGGATTCTCAGGTCGAGTTAAGTGTTATTGGGGTTTTTATGAAATTCTCAGTAACAGCTCGGAGTTTTGCTATAAGCCCGATTAATAAGCTCGACCCCTAATTACATGGGACATAAAAACATGCCCGGCGAACTGTGCGTGTGTACACCTATACCTAACGTGTTGGTATGTATCTATGGTTTTTTTGCTGTTCATAAAATTATATTTGAAAATAGAATTTTTAAAACACCACGCCAAAAAAGGGGTGTGTTATATGTTTAACGTGTCACGTAACTGTTTATTCTGTGAATGTGTGTGTCTGCCTGTGGCATTGTAGTTCAAAAAGTGTTATCGATTCTGATTTAGTATTGAAAGGTGACTTGATCGAGGATGTTTTTAGTTATGATTCAAGAATATCTGTTCAGCCGTTTGAAGATTATCAGCTGTTTTCTAGTTGATGAATGGATTTGAGCATCTTTCACAGGTCTGATCGAGTCGAAATATGGTATTCTCATACTTCAATGATAAATATTAGACGATCAAGGGAATCTTGATCTGATGCTGCAGCATCATCATCTGGAATTTGCAGGATTACAACAGCCTGACATAATTACAGTAGAGATATCCGTGTTTGGGCTCATTGGAATGGTTTTGATGAATTGGTTACTTGTGTCGGTTTTTTTCTCAGATATGATTTATTATTATATAGCAGCTGCTATAGACCCAGTTATAGAAAAAATGTCATCATTGTTCGAGGATAAGCCGCGATATGTATAAACAAAATAGAAGACATAACTATATAATAAATTAGGCAGATAGTAAAATTAATACAAATAAGAAATTATTGTTCCGTGCCTCGCGTAGTTACTGACGTACTTCTGTACCTCTGTACGACTCGGCAGAGGTCACACGCGGCTGACCCGTGGGGTGCGTACACGCAAATGTCAAACTGTGCACGTGTCCTCTTACCTACAGTTATTTATAATAATATAGAGCTGATCATCCAATTACTTAGAATGTCAGTGGCTGGATTCTTATAATGTGGATTCTGAACGATTTTTGATATCAATTAGTGGCAGTTATATAAGCAGAGATATATTTATATTATATATAGAGATAGATTATATTTTTTCTGTGATAACTGTAAACTATCGTGAAGGTCGTGATTGACCCTGAATGGGGACTATAGTTTTATTTCAGATTAGTTTATTTACTTGTGCAATTCGTGGTCATGTGTATCTACACACTACTATACAGATGGCAATGTATTGCAATAACCATTTCATATTAATCTAGTCTTTTTTATTATTATCTTCGTTACATAAAAAACGCAGTCATTTTGTACACTTTAATATAGAAAAATTAATCTTATTATAAATTTTCTAGAATAAAAAAAATATACACACGTTAAAAATGTTTGTATATTCGTGAGTAAGGTTATATCGTGTAAATATTTCAAACAATAATTTCGTGTAAACTGTAAACAGAATGTAAACAACAACATTAAAAGTATAATAACTTGGTTTATCAGATTCGACATTCAGCAGTTGGTGTAGCGTGCTCTATATAAATAATCGTCCTCCCTCACACTGACCCCTGTCTAACAACAATCGTTCTGATTAATAGACAGTTACGTGTGGTATTTACCCGATTATTGAGTTGAGGACGTTCCGTGTTTGTATTGTTTTTTTCCCCATATAACAAACTTATATTTCGTGATAGGTGTAGGTAACAATTATTTTCAATTATACAGATATGATGTAATACGTAATTTCCTTATCAACCAATTATGAAATTTGGTATATTTACTTACCTATTCGAGTATATAAAAAATACTGTCGTGATTGATATTTCATTAATTTTTTCCAGTAACGCAGAATAGGGGTACGTGCGGTTGCGACAATGTAATGTAATGAAACATATAACTACGCTAAAGCCATTACAAATTTTTATCTATTGATTTGGGAACTACATTTTTTTACATATCTTTTTTGTTTTACTTACTTGTAGTAAGCCAGCCTGCTGTTTCATGGTTTCATTTGTGTTCAACATACACCATAAGATTCGTGCATTTTAAGAGATAAAAAATCGTATGATACTGTCCAGCCTATAAACTATCCCTAAAAAAACAATTATGCCGATCCGTTACTCCGTTGCAGTGGGAAAGAAGGACAAACCAACAAACACACTGTCTCATTTATAATATAGTAGCATCAAGGATTTTTTTCCTTTTGTAAGTATACTATACCAGTCTTGAAGAAACTGCACCCGTTTGTATGTTTAAAAATAATTTTTATCTACTATTGGCTAATCAAAGTAAAATTCAATAATAATAATGTATTATAAATAAAATAATTATGTAATGAATTAACTGTACAATAGAAACTTTTCCAAAATTTTTGTTATAATTTTTAAAATATTATCTCATCTGATAATACTAGGTATCTGTAGATATGTATGTTCTGTGTGATATATATTTAGTGTCGGGGGCACCCGGACACAGCAAACGATGGCCAATTATTCAAGATTGGTCACAGTTATCGGGGGAACCGATATCTTTTAGAACATTCGCCCTTGATGTATCTATTACATTTTAGAAATGGACAAATGAGCTAACTGTTTTCTCAAATAGATATGTCGCATTTACTTGGATATTATACTGTTGATTTGACCTACAAAAAATCAAACTCGATGACTCGAAGCAATGATGGCTCAGTGGTAACTTGTTCGGACACCGCGTCGATCGACATAGGTTTGAATCCTGAAGGAAGAAATCGTGATAAATCCATAGCATGATGGTAGGGCATTTTCTAATGTCCGCCCGACTAACTACCAACTTGAACTTCAAAATGTGACGTCATAGTACATAAAGGTGTGTTCCGATAACTAGACTTCAGAGTCAGTCCCTCTCTAGGTTTAATATCCCTTGTTAGAACTTGCTAGGAAGTTTTTGTGGGATCTCAGAATGAATGATTTCAGCCTATATTTATAACCCACTTCACTTATGCACAAAAACTAAATTATATCACGCAAAACGCCACCAATATTACATATTGTAGGGTCAAAAACCTAAGTAAATGAATTAAAAATAACAACCACAACATGTCACTTCAAGATCCCGCCAAAAGGTCTTGGTCTTGCGTTTTCAGTCTTGGATTTAATCATCTGACCTGTTACTTGGGATTTTTTTAAATAATTTTCTTAAATACTATTATTACAAATATTTTTAAACACATATTATAAATATATACAATCAATATTTAACTAATAAAACACTTTATTTTATTGCGATTACATTTAATAGAAAACGAACAAGTGGATCGATTGGCAAAAGATGCTCTTATTAACGGCATACCTTACCAGTGTACACCATACTATACTGATCTTCTATATCTCATAAGAAAACAATGTCGTGAAATGTGGAAAGAGTATTTTGATGAGCGATCAATTAATAAAGGCATATGGTACAAAACCACACAGCCAACTTTATTGCGCTTTACTTAGTTTGATAAATTCAAAATTAGTCGCCCTGAATTAGTAACTGCCTTTTGACTACGTTCGGGACACATTCCATTGAATAGTCTTTTATGTTTGATTGAATGTTAAGTCTCTCCTAACTGTGAATTGTGTAGTAGTATAGAAGATGCTTATCACATAAGAAAGTTTGTTTGTATTGTATTTACTTTATTAGTATTAAATTTTTTTGTGACATTCACTGGGGTGACATGGTCACTGATTGAGCAAATCCCAAACACAAATAAAGAAAAAAAAATAGTTACAATTAAATATTCTACTCCTATTCATAGTGAGTACTTGACTGAAGTGAAATCTTATTGTACAGATATGTGGAAGGTGTACTTTGATAAGAGATCACAAGAAAAATGAATCTGGTATAAGGCTACACATACAACCACAGCCTCATTTTGATTTTCCATGGATCGATCAAACAATGTTGAGTAGATCGGACTTAATAGTAGTAGCTCTCCGACTTAGCTCAAGACATATATAAGAAAAGTAGCATCACCTAATTGCACGATATGTGGAGTGGTTGAGGATGTACATCACATTTTAGTGGAATGTGTTAAGTTGAAAATTGTGGAAATTTACATAAAATGACGCGATCTATGGATGTGGGTGGGTATTTGTAATTCGATACTGTCAAACCCTCTGTCTCAGAGTGCGAAAATATTATATAGAATCGCAAAATTAGCTCATAATTATGTTTCAAATTTATTAGAAAATGGTATAATGTTGTGAGGTATTTATGGGGCGTCATAGTCGCAATGCAACAAAGTTCATTAAAGAAAAAAAAATATCCTGTCTCCAGAAGAAATCATGAGTTTAAGTAATGCCAAATATTTAACTCATAATTTCAATGGAATTTATATTTTTCGTGTAGTCTTGCATATTCGGTCTTGCAAGTGTAAATATGGTTTTGCATTTTATATTTTGCATGGTATATTCCTGTCGTAGAAAACAAGTAGCAAGAATCTCGTTGGAGTTTTAACGGGTATCTAAAGCAGCATTAACAGACTTTTACCAAATCTGGCTTGGCAGGGAGGGTATCGCGGGCAGTCAAGGTGAGCGCTGATATGCATCCCCTTAAACCTACACCTGGGTCGCAAGTCCCGGGGGCTGCTCGTGTTTCCCTCTCTCTGCCACACGATGGACCCGGCACTCGCACGGTGAATCCATGGAAAGTCTAAGATGTTTGCCTCTAAAATAAAAAAGGACTTACTTATACTAATGGACAAATTTAGTCGGGCGTAAAAAAGTAGTATAAATCGAAATATCATGGATGTATGTGGCAATTAAGTATATTAAATTGGATTTTGCTTATTGTTCGTTATTTAAAATTGCAAACGTCGATAAAACAAACGATTATAAAAATAAACCTATTCAGAAAGAAAATTTTTATAGGAAATAATTTTTTTTTGTACCTACTTAGATTTTTTTAAATAAATGCTTAGTAATATCTATAGCGTGAGCAATAAACAGTACTTAATTCTAGAGGGGGCAACCTTCTAGCACTTTGAACTGCTTCCAGTCTCCTTGGCAAGTTATATCAATAAAATGTTTAAAACTCAAGATATTGTTTGTGTGTACGTGCTAATCTCTGGAACTATCAATCTGATATGTATAAAAAAATATTTTTGCCTTTTATAGCCTATTTATTGAGGAAGGTTAAAGGCTATATAAATTCACGCGACGGCCGTATGGAGTGGAGCAGTGACCATAAACATCAAACAATCTGACAAGCTATAGGCGAGTACGGGAAGTGCGACTGAGAATGACTACTATACGGGTGCGTTGGCAGCGGCGCAGCGCGGTGAAGAATTGGTAGAATTTTTTTTAGACGGGTGAAATGTGGGCTACATCTTGATCGTAATAGAATGGTACGTAATAACTTTGTTTACAAAGTTTACTTTTGACAAAAGTCTTAGTAAAAAGTCATAGAAAACAAAACTACTATTTTTATAGTAACACGGCAAATTGACGGAACTGTCTCTGATGGTAAGGACAGTACAATCCAAACACAACGGTGACCGCTGAGACATAAATCTATCGGCGGTTGCCGCTATCATGCTGGCCTGCATAAATATCTTCTTGAAGGACCCGATGTAGTAAAAAGAATATAAAATATTATATGAAATACTAACTACATAGTAGAACTTATAGGGAGTAGATAAAGTAGAAAACAATGTAGGTAGGTTAGTAAGACTAGTAAAATAAACGGAAACAATGATTACATTTCTATATTTCCGTAACTTAGCTAGGTTATATAGAGTCACGAATCCCATACGAAGGGCAAACACGAGAAGTTCAATTATAAGCGAACGATGAGGAGAGCGCGTTAATTCGACCGTGTGAACTTACACGTGGTTTGGTGCCCTTTGCCGAAATTCCAATTTTCGTTTATGGCGGGCGAAATGTTACGGGGAACTATACCTTTCGTCGGCAGTATTATTTTCTGTGGCATGATGTAACCGCAGGACGAAGTGGGGGTACATTATCTTCCAAATAAACTTTTGTTTTATGTTACTTGATTTATCTTTCTATATTCAAAAATCTGTAGACTTAGAATATTAAGAACTACTTACTAAGAATTATGAATTGACTTTTGTTATAAATGAACTTGATCACGTATAAGACACAAAAAAAAATTGTCCGTCTGTATGTCCAGGTGTAACTCAAAAACGACTTGACCAATTTTTACAACATTTTTTATTCGATTTTATACATATGACTTCTTAATTAATAGGCTATAAGAATGGTCAATAATATGAGTAAAAATCATATTACAAGGCAAAACTAATTACTTCCTAATAAACGCGTACGTAGCTGGTGTCCCACGTCTCCTAGTATTTAATATTATTGTTTAAATATAATAAAAATAAAACCGACTTGTAAGATCTAATAATATCGTCAAATGTATTATAGAATAGCAACCACCCGCGACTTCGTTCGTATTAATCTATACCAATATTATAATCTCCACTTCTAAACGGCAAGAAAATACATTGCTAGTTTCTTAAAACTGTAATAACTTTTTATTGAAAAAAAATATCATAATAATTTTTCTTTTTAAAAAGGACCAAGTATTTATGGAGTAAAAAAAACGATTTTGGTAAAAATCTATCCAATTGTTTTTGCGTGATGCGCGCACAAAGGCAACCCTTTACCATTTTATTTATTTATAATATAGATACAAATATAAATAAATAATCAGATATAGTTTAATATTTAAAAAAACTTAGGTACATATAGGTATATAATGTAATTCGTCATCGCTACTGTTGTTTATTCGTAAAGTTTGAATATTATAATATATCATATCTAAAGAATATTCACTAGACAACATAAAATCATTTTTATTACTTACGATGGTTTTTAATAATTATTTCTTGAAAGTATCACATTAGGTCATGTACCTCTTCACGGGAATAGGCCTTTATCATCCTATATCAGCATATATCCTATATCATATATCAGCCCTCGACCGATCTGCTTAGGTTTTATTAGTACATTCGTTTGAATTTGGATTTTATCAAAATCTGTTGGATAATATAGGTTAAATTAAATTTTGTACCTAAATAGGTATAATATTGAAAAAAAAAACACTAGGTAGATACCATGAACCTCGAAATAGGAGACGAAGGATCGGAATTCCACTCTATTATCATTTAACCACGATAACGTTTTATGTGTGAACACAACGTAATTGGTGTGAACAAACAGGTGAAGTCATTCTGTATTTCTAATATTTCAAATTGGTTACATTGTTATGTTAGTTTCATTTAAGTTGATATTACAATTCTGCTGTATGATGTTAAAAGGGACATAGACTATATTATGTCTATGTATATCAACTTAGAATACACACTAGACATTTTCAGAGAATCTCTCATTTTGAAAGAAATGGATTTAATGTTGTTGTTACCCTTAATAACATGCAGACAATCTCTTGACTATTTATAATTTACTAGTTACCTGCGGCTTCGCTTTCGCTCGCGTCAGGCTAAGGCCACACGACGAACTTCGCTGGGTGCTTAGAGCTAATAGGGTAATTATACTACACGATCTACCGCATTTTTTGTCAATATCTAGTGTAGTATATAATAAGGGATCGGGGATACAGCATCCGATCAAGGGCGAATTGTCGATCTGATCGCCTGCAACGCAACGAACGCATAGACAGCGTTGCCAGATGCACGAGAAATCTTGTACACATTTTTACGAGATTTTATCAATGATGAATGCCTGCGTCATATTTTATACTAATAAAAAATATTAACTATAAAAACAATATAATTATGTCCATGCCACAAACGATCCACTCAGTACATAACTAGTTTCATTACGTTATCACCAAAAGTATCTTTAGTCGTTGACCAGAGAATCCCCGCTAAGATGAATTTTTGGTCATTATCCTTATGGCGCTAATAATTAAATATTGCTTTTTTATTTCTTTTTCCCTAACTAAAACACGTGGGAAAATGTATTTTTATGTAACAGTGATTGAAGTTCCAACGAATTTTGGAATTTTATCCCAATTTTAATAATATTATTATTAATTTATTAATATTTCCATAAGGAGTTTTGACAGTGTCTTTCCCGATGAGTAGATAAGGCATCTAATATTTCAAGACTGGCTGCACCCAGATGCTAAAACTCCCAAAAAATTCAAGTGCGCATATTATCCAACAAATCTCAAATACTATGCCGAATTAAAAAAAAACCTTTGAAACCTATTTCATCGGGTCTTCAATCTAAAAATTTGACTTCATTCAGTTTCAAGAAAGACATAATACCAAAGAAGCGGGGTTTTAAGCAAAACCAATTTAGCAAAAACGGACCTTAAAAATTGTCTTATTACATACTAGCTCTACCCGCGGCCTCACTCGCGTTGACGGCAAAAGAGCGAGTACTTCTTATAAGAATCGTAGTTTCTTAAAACTTTCATACATTTTTATTGAATGAAGATATTATAATTATTTTTTCGACAAGAAGTACAGAGTAAAACAAAAAAAAAATCATAAATACATCCAGTGGTTTTTGCGTAATGCGCGCAAAACGGCAAACGGGCAAACTGCAATCATTTTATTTATATAGATACAGTAAATGGAAGACTTTCAGTTGTAGAAAGTGTTAAAGGCCCAAATCGCAAAGGAAATTGTATAAATTTCAAATTATCTAAGGAAAGGTATTCCAAAACAGGAATCACTTGTAGAGTTAATGTTTCTTTCATTTAACGGCCCAAAATTAAGGAATATGCTTACCATAGGCTAGATAGTATTATTAGATAGTGTAAATGAAAATCGTTAAAAAAATATTTAATTTTATACTTTATAGATTATGTCTGTAAGGCACCGAGATATTTGGCAGCACTGGTACGTGAAAAAAATTCGCTATCTGGCAACCCTGCGCATAGTTAACGTAGTTTAACTACAGTAACAGTAGCCACGCGACGAACATGTGGAGCAGTTGTATGTGTGGGCGCATTCGTTAAAGGACATCTATCGATAGAATTTAGTACTTCAGAGATAATAAATAGTTGATCAATCGAAATATGTACCGTTCATTATTACATATGCACTTTCGCCATTTTATAGGTAATTAATTGATTCCATTAGTGAAAAAATTGTGGGACCCAGAATCAATAAAATCTTTGAAGGCGGTTTGCAAAACCTAATCGGAATTTAATTTTTTTCCTTACAATAAATTGACCAAATTCCAAATATTTAGCTCTGTTTGTAGATAGGGGCCGGAATGGCAGTATTGTATAATAGCGGAAGCACGATTCTGTAGCCAAGTTCCCCCCCGAAAATCGGTTGTGGAAGATTGTGAAATGTCTAATAACTCATAAAGCAGTATAATATTTTAACTTTGTGAGATAGGGGCCGGAATGGTAGTGAAGTTTAATAGCGAGGCACAATCCTGCGGCCAGGCTCTCCCCCGAAAATCAATTGTGGAAGTTCGTGAAATGTATTATCTTCTAGTGAACATACATACATACATACCATAATGCCTGTATTCCTCGAAGGGTTAGGTAAAGGTGTACTAATGTACACCCAAATTTTGCCGAGTATGTGTTTAGGTCCCATGTAATAGGGGGCGAGCCTATTACCATTAATCGGGCACGAAACCAAACTCCGAACTGCTACTGAGAAAAACCCAATAACACTTTGTTCGACCTGGGATTCGAGAACCCAGGACCTCGCCCACACCAGTCGCGCTTACGACCACTAGGCTAACGAGGCAGTTAACGAACGAACAGACGCATTAAAAACTATGGAGACGTCCACATTGAGAACGACGTGCTTCGCTATGTTCCAGGTTAGTCGCCTAGCCAGTTGCGTGGCGAACTAACGCGTCTATTAATTTTTACGTGTCGCTCGCTAGGTGACTTCAAAATGGAGGATATTTTGATTGCTGCAGTGCAATGACGTTTTATAAATAGAGGCGTCATACTCTTACTAAAAGCAATTTGAACACGGTACATTAGCACGTTAAAATGAAAGAAATGAGAAATCACAGCGTTGGGCGGAAACTGTTGTCAAAAAAGTTTGATTTGAAGGCAGTTAAAGGCCCACTATTCACGATTGCATTTAAAGAGCGTCAATGGCGTATCTACATATAAAATATCATTGCTGTAATGTACAAAAGGGAACCGATTTGAAATCCATCAAATAAACATTATTAAAACGTATTAATGATCATTAAGAAGCTGATAAATTAAATTTTTCATCGTATCTTCGTAATTCTTTGTAGAAACGTTCGAAGTCTCGATTTTTAAATCTCGAAAGGTTAATTTTATGTATCCAACACCTTTAACTAAGTAATTAATTTTAAATTAAAACATAATTAATATGTCGACTTTCACGCTAATCAAGGTAACTAAATTAGTTCCATTTTGTAAAGAGCCAATCAATAATATTCTTTATTCATAGGAATGAATGAAACTGAAAAGGCATTATAAAAAGTCTTAGAATTTTAAAATTCTCTGCAATTATTTACAAAATTCGAACGATAAATAACTAAAACAGGATATAAATAATAGATACATGTTTTTTGAGAATTTTTATTCTTACAGACAATTAATTCCATTATATTTTTGTTTATGTACTAAACACAGTTAACAGAATGTATCAAATATTAACACTTAAGCTAAAGTACACACACGCGTACCTAATAATATGATCCTGTTTTAAAAATCCACAATACATATCGAGTCACGACAGGATACAAGCTTTATATTCATAATACATAATAAAGATCTATTTCACAAAAATCTAAGTATGAAGAATGTATAAATACTTAATTTAAAAATGTTTGTCTAACTTAAAATTACAAAGAAGTAGTAAAAAGCAACCTAAAGCGGATGATCGTATGCTATAATGGAGAAAGATCAAGAATCACTTTATTTTAATCACTAATAGGAAATTAAAAGTTTTATATTTAGTTACAAAATTATTGAAAAAAGAAACGAATTACTTTTTACAAGAACAAAAGCAATTTTCTATTACCGTTCATACATAGACCCACATAATCTACAATGTAAAGTGATAAAATGTAACGCGTATCGTGACTCGAAGGTAATTGGATACACATATTTTCATTATTTAACATAATGTTTTTCCCTTACATTTACGGAAATACATTCGAAAAATAGTTATATCGTGACATAATATTTACAGTGAACCTTATTTCTAAGTTAGCATTTTGAAATTAGTGCCTATATGTAATGTAGGACTTTTTGTACAGTTCTATCATTGTTTACTTTTTTATAGCATTAACACCATTCTATAATAATATACAGCTACATCACGATGTTTTCCTTCACCAAAAGTCTAGAGCCCTTTGTAGGAATCGTATTCACGACTTTTACCGCGATATAACATGGCCATCGTTGCATTTTTTACACAAATGTGGTGTCATTATTGGTAAGCGGTTGCCGTAGCCTAAGAACGCTTGTAAGACCAGAGGCATCGCTAACACGACCTTAAACCGCCAAGAAACTCTGGAAGCTAAGCTCTTAAAACATAGATTTAAAAGAACCCTTCTTACAGCAGGAACACAACACAGGGTTATTTGGTTGTGATCTTATGTAGCGTAGAGGGGAGGTGTTTTACCTGTTGGGGTAAAATTTCTAAAGAGTTCAAATAATTAGTTTCTTCAAAAAATCTTATATCAACTGGGAACATAAACGTACAACATTCTGGGACTGACGTAAGTATAATAATACTTATATTTATTACTAACTATAAGTTCTTTTCAAAGACACTGGTATTCTCAATCGATACATAGAATTGTCACCTATTATTAAGTTACTAAATTCATAATAAAAAATGTCTTTACATAAAAGAAATTAATTTGCCAGTAAAAATTACAAGTAATCCATAAACTATACATTAGTACCTACTTACTTAAATACCTACTATAAACTGTATAGACACTTAATATGTACACATATTTGTATATTTATTATATACACATCAGTTTCATTTACACCCAGTAAATCTATCTTGTTATACCTCATCATATGTAAGGATATTAATAAATATACAAAATAAAATACTTAAAAACTGCCGCATTTATCTTAATATAGGAACCAAAATTATTTTATAATCTAATAACTATTATATTCGCAGTAAACCGATTTGAATAAATTATTATGTAACTTGATAAATTATTTTAATATAAAACTCTATTTCTGTACATTTTATTCGAATTATTCACAGTACCCAAAGGTTATTAATACAACAACTATAATTATTATTGTTAACTACTTGAAGTGATTTGGGAAATAATAAAAAAATTGTGGAATCTTAAAATTACATAAATTGGTAAAAACTTAAAACGCTTTCAATTAGCTAAAACATAATCTGCAAATAAAGGAATAGATACATACTAAGACATGTATAATAAATACCTGGAATAGATATTAGTAAAATATAAAGTAAAAATTATTTTATTATTACAGAAAATTAGCAAAGAATATATCGAAAATTCAAGTGTATATTTTGGTAGGATTATATAAATCCATGTAAAAATATATAGTTTGTTAAAAGATGTGATAGAAATTTTAAAGAAATATAAGTAAAAATTATATTTAATCACTGCACCACAAAAACTGTACATCACAAAAACACTGCGTCCATTTTCGTTATACGAAAACAATGTCTTAATTGTTTATAAGTCCACTTGGTAGCCAGACGAGCCGCATCAGTCGTGGTAGTCCCGCGGCTCCGGCTTCAGCTACCAGACCAGACCTTCGGGATGAAGAGGTGGAGGCCCGTCGCCGAACGTGAACTCCGGCGAAGACGGCCGCGGGAGTACCAAGTGGTCGGGCGGGGGGAACTGGTCAGGAAATTCCCCCCCTGGTAGCGTCTCCATACCGCCTGCGAAACGACCTGCTCACATTACTAAAGGCCTGGTAGTTTAGTAGAGTGTAAAATTGAAAGCTACGCGCGCATCACGTTACGAAACGGAGTTAATCATCAATGATAAAAATGTTTAATTCATTTTTCTTTTTCTTTAATTGTATAAAAATAATTTAACGTTTATAAATAAACATTATTTTAATCCGATTAAAATAAAATTAATTTAAGTTATTATCATTAATGGCTAACTTCACCAGGTTTCTTGCACGCGGGATAACATTTTTGGAAAATTTACATTAACGTATTTCAATTTTTTTAATATTTCTTGAAAAGCTTGAGGTGTAAAACAACATTCTATTTAAACTGAAGAAGCCTCAAGCATTCTAAGAGTTCTAAGTTTATGTGAATTTTATTTAGTATGTACCTACTGCCTGTGCCTCTGATCAGCGACCAAACATGGGTACTCCTGTGTAACTTTATTCACTTAAAATTATTATTTACTTTCTATTTGAATAAAAGCTGGTTTTTTAACAATATTTTTTCCATTAAAAAAATTTGTTTAGATACGCCAAAGAAGTATAACTTCTTACGTGCGTAAATAAATACAGAAAATTTTATTTAATATCCTTTTCACAAGTCCTTTTACTACTCTATACTGAGCCTTCAATCATATGCAGAACTTAGAGCAAAAGTGTACTGTGTAAGATATTTGTAATTGTTGCAAAGTGCAATCAGAAACACAGTGCAGATAGCGAGTCGCGCTGTCAGATTGAAGCATGTGATAGTAATCGTTGATCTCATCTGTTTTTATTCTAACGAGTTGGAAAAACAGTTGTTAACATACTTTTGATTTTAATAACGTTATTTATGTTATTTGAGATTGTTTTAAAATAACAATTTACTTTGTTGTGAATTGATAGTGTTATTATGTGGTTTTAATAAGGCGCTATACATAGAGCACAGATGCAGTCAATCAGATGTAGATAAATATAAGCTAAGATCTTTCATTCTTTATGTAACTTTCTATTTTTATGTGTTTTAACTTTCAACCGATCTAACTTTACTTCAATATTAATGCCTTCTATTTGTGAAAACTTTTAAATAGATTTCAGTATAATCTTTATGTTTTTCTACTATTTTAGTTGAAAGAATGCTTTGTAATTGTAAAATAAATAATAATTATACTGACTATAATATGTTGGGTTACTCTGTATTTTTTATCAAGAGTCGCGAATCCATTTTTGTAATTTTTCGATTTGTGATCTGATCAGTTATACAACAAATATTCTTGTTTACAATTTGTATTTTCACTGAGCTAGGACCGCTTTTAAGTTTATAGGTATATTTATATTTAAAGCTACCAACCTGGCTGGTTAAACTGCATCGCTGGTGGAGGGTGAAAGAACGGTGCGTCATGGTGGAACGGTGGGCCATAGCCAAATTCGAACTTTCCATCTGCCGTCGCAAAGTAAGGGAACCCCGGTGGGCCTTCCTCCAATCCGCCTGGCGATAGGTTCATGGGGAACCCCCGCATCTTGCGTGAAGAGCCGAAGAAAGGGCCGCGGCCCATCGATGTCAACTGTTTCAGACGTCGCTCTTTCGACCTCTTGTTTTGAAACCAAACCTGATTAAAAGAAAAAAAATATTTTGAATGAAAAAGAAACGTTTTAACACCTCCCTATGTAACGCACAGGATAAGTTTGTTAATTATCATGTTTGCGAATATAACAAAGCATACAACAAAAACATCTTTATAGAAATCCATAATGAGGTAAATTGGCTAAAGAATCAAGCATCATTGAATCAGAACATTGAAATCGGTAATTTTACAAGTATATTATCTAGTGGTACATTGTTAGGCAGGATTAGAGGTTATAATTTATAGAAATTAATTTTTCTTAGTATCTATGTCCTAATAAAATTTGTTCCTGGCAACACTAATCATGATGGGAAATAACGCCTCATTGCCTTTAATTACTTTAAAATTTTTATTACCAGTTAACCTGAGTACGCGTAAAATCGATCTTACATCGAGGTAATCGAAAAACAATTAACTGTTTTTTTCTAGTTTTTCCGTTTTTTCCTTCTAACTCGACCGTTTCAAGCTCGAGCCAAAAATGAGATAGATGTCCGTGCGATTGTTGAGCGTTCACGGCGAGTTAGGTCGCGTCGCGTGCGCACCCGCGACTAATCTGTAACTTGCCTAACGGCTGTATCTCACATCGCTAGTTCACGTCGTCTCGTGTGAGCTGAACATTATATTCGATCCGCACAACCGACTAACGTATGAAAATTGTAGCAGTGACATTGACACGGTTTTGAAAGCACGAAGGTCGTAGAGGATTGGCTTTATGACAGTTAAAATCGCTTTCTGTTTTCGTACTTGTTAATTGATTTATGACGAAACCTTTAATTTGTATGAAACGGGAGATTATCTTATTTCGATTCGGAAACCAATAAACTAAATAGTTACTTTTAGATATTACTAGCTGTGCCCCACGGTTTCACTCGTGTAGGCCTATGGTCGTTCTCGCTTCCCATAATTGCGTATAGATTTCCAGTTTGCTTGACGTTAATGGTTACTACTCCACTCGTTACAGTCATAGCGTGAAGTTATATAGTATATAACCTTCTACTTATATAAAATGTGAAAAATTCTTTCAAATGAGACTGGACAACAATGTATTGAATTATATATTTAATATATTTAAAAAAAATGTGAGTATGCATGACAGTATTTCATAGTTTGAGAACAATTTGAAAAAGGGCTATTAGATCATAAATTAAGTAAAATTGATACTATGATTCACAGGTTTGTTTTATTATTATACTGAATAGCAAACAGGTATTTATAATCAACCTAACTAATTAAATCTAAATAAGCGTCAATAACAAACTAACTCCTGGGGACTGAGGTGGAACGCCTGATGTACCTACCAGTGCGTGTTAGCAACCACATGCTTCAGAATACATTTTTTGCACCTTAATTTTTTCTCATGAAGGTCTACTAACTTCGTACTACTATTGTAATCTTCAAACTTGTACAAAGCGTCTTTGTAGAGCAATGATGGCGGCTGCCTTGTTAAAACTTTCCAGAGAGTTTTAAATGCATGCTGAATTAAAATGCATATTTCTAGTTATTATTTTATAATCCACTACACTTGTGCACAATAGCCAAAATGCAGACGCAAAAAGCCGCTAATATTACTTAACAACTATAGTGCTGAACTACATAAGTATATGAATCAAAATAATAAAAAAACACCACATATCAGATCAACATTCCCCCAAATAAAACTACATTTCATAACGTAATTTCACAATATCGCTAAACTTTATTCTGAGTCGTCAAAGAAGCATGTTTCCAGAACAAATGTACCGCAATTCAGTGAGTTCTATGCGTTATCCATGCTATTGGTTGTTATATTAAGAAAACCCCAACGTAATTTCGACAACCACTAAAATATCACGAATTATTTTAAACCATAACCCGGTGCGCTCTTGTTTGACCTTAGGGTCATACATAGTTTGTGTTACAACAATCATCATGATCAGAGAAGATAAAAAAAAAATCGTTTTTACAATCACTGCTCCTTATAGTCTTGCATTCTCAATAATATATTTTTTTTGAATCAATGATGGCTCAGTTAGTAGTAGCCTGTACGGATTCCGCATCGATCGACGTGAGTTCAAATCACTGCAATGAGCCTGAGCTTTCGGTGAAGGAAAACATCGTGATGAAAACATAGCACGGTGGTAGGGTTTTTTCTAATGCCCACCTGGCTAACCACCACCCTCAAGTTAAAAATCTGTCGCCAAACAACACTATCCGTCAGCTGTACTTGAGAGCCAGTCTTCCACTAGGCTTAGCGTGCTACCATCTTAAGCCACATCGTCACTTAAGATCTGGTGAGATTGTGGATACAACGGTAATAATACCTATAACAATAAAAAGATCTTTTTATTAAAATACGGTGATATTTACAGATAATTATAACTACCATGGAATCATGATCAATTTGAGTTGTTTTTTTGTAAAGTCATATTTATTTTGGCGCATCTAGTAGAAGGTAAAATTGAGATGTGCGCGCGCATCACGTGATGGAAGTGCGACATGATGAAATTAGCTGTTAGGCTGTTAGCGGAAAACTGTATTACAGCCCGGATCAGACTTTGTTTTTGAAGTGATAACTTCTTATGGGAGGGTGAACCGCTTCGTAACGTAACGCGTTACGGCGCCACTCTGTCTGGCTTCCCTTTCTCTCACGCATACGGCAGCAGTAGGCAGGCTCCTCCTCTCTCACTTTAACCCACAGAGCTAGCCGTATTTCGGACAGATGCTTCCCCCTCTCACTACTCAGTTTTCTAATGTACATATTCAAGAATTGTAACTAAGGATAAAATATACTTTATAACCGATAAAAGATTTTATTAATAAATAACCTTTCCTCGCATTATCATATTAATATAAGAACTCAATTTAAACTCCTCGTATTCTCATCAAACTGGAATCTGTGTTCCGTTAGTTGTTAACGTAAGCATTATTGCTGTTATGCGACAGAAGATGTACCTGGGTTGGTACCGCTAGAACCTCCTAAATTTCAAAAATAATTCCTTTTTCCACGTGCGAATCTTTCTCCCCCGCTCCCAGATATTTTAAATATAAAAACGCTTATTGTGGGTGTTCCTTAGAAGATAGACATATACTCTCGCTGAGTTTTTTATAGGTCTTTTTAAATTCACAATTATGTAGTGCCATCATTAATTTGCTATATATCTTACAGTTTACTCAGCGTAAGTCATATAAGCGCCTGAATTGATTCACCATGACCAGTTTTTATTTATTAGCACGGAACCCATATTCTTTTTCTAATATAAAAGTAGCCTAAGTTACTCCATATAACACAATAGAGTAAAAGTCCGCCCGGCTTAAATAGCTTATTGTTTATTCTGTAATCCACGCGAGCGCAGCCGCGGACACAGCTAGTAATTTATAAAAATAGAAAAGTAATCTGTTTCGATTTAGTATGCCTCTTTATACGGGGAATACCGTTTGCGGCAATTAAAATAAAAATAAACACTAGTTTCCAAGGACAGCGTCATCCTACATCGCGCATCGTTCTCTCAATCTAACTAATGTGTAGTGTCAGTCACGCGTTATTCTGGTAAACCGGTTCATTAAAAAATAACACAATTTATTTTACAAGTAACTACCTGACTAGTGTGAATATTTCGCACATTATAGAATGTAAACAATCTAACAGCTGTCATGTTTGTTAACAGATGGTTAATGCATGGCGCCTCCTACATTTTATTGAATATATTATATTATTTAAAAAATATTTTATGTTTATGACCACTGGGTGATACCGAGACATAAAGTTGCAGTGTTACTGTGAAGGGTTTTTTACCAAATGCATGGTGTAGATCGTGTAGATCCTTGTCTCCCCGCATGATTACTGGCAGTGATTTCGGAACGTAACACAACTAACCGTACGAGTATAGCGGGTGTTAGACCTATACTGTGGTCGCAATCCACTCAGAGACCTACCACTTAACAAGATCTATACTAATATAATAAATTGGAAAAGTTTTTTTTTTGTTTGGTTGTGTTTGCATAAACACGATAATCTCTGGAACTATCAGTCGGATTCGAAAAATTATTTTTTTATATGATAACCAGACTCACGAGGAATAATATAGGCTATATAATATTAGGCTACAGTTTCCAGCGAGGCTTAAATATTGATTTTTGTGACCTAAGTAGGAAGTCGAATCCCTTCGCGAAGTGCTTTATCCACATGCGTTGGCTTAATGGTTAATGATACGTAAATATAATGTTCTACAAAAATATTGGCCATTAGTATTGCTAAAAAGTGTCAACCACAGGATATATGATGAAGATGAACTTCGTCTTTTACAGCTTGTTATTTGGACGCATAGTTTCAGAGATAATGCAAAATTAAAATAATTCAACACTCGGCTCGGGTCTACGTCTATAGTAGTTAGCGGTGCGAAAGAGCCATGCGATGCCGCAATGTGACCATCTGGCCGCCCGATAAAAATATTGTCTATGCTGAAGTATTATAAATTATATGCGGGTGAAGCCACGAGGCATAGCTAGTATAAGTATAAATTAAATAGAGATGGAAGCGTCCGAGCGCGATACAGTGACAATGTGCATTCAATAGCTATCAACATATACGAATGACACTGTAAGGTACATAGGTACTGTAAGAAACTTGTTTATTATTTTTTGGCTAGTTAAACTACGACCAAATTGTCAGATTACTAAATGCTTAGGTACGCTTTCGTGGCTGAGTGCCTTTAGTACTCGTCCTTAAGCCCGGTAAAACTGTCAAAGCCATCTAAAACTTCAGGGCCCTTAAGGCTAAGGTGTAGTCAAAGTATCCGAGCTATTTAACACTGAGCCATCATCGCATCGAGGTTACACCTGTATATATAATTTTATTGACGTGTTGCTTAACTTTTTAATAACTCAAACAACCAGTCGTATGAAAACAGTCAATAACGAGTCCAACACGATCCAATACGGATTGCATAAATGATGATTAATGGTTTTATTTGATCGAAACGGATCTCGCGTATGGTGTCATCGGTGATCTATTAATTTGCTAAAAGGCCAGCTATGAATATTGATTAGAATTAACATATTAGTGTGGGACCGTTCTGCTTAATTAGTTGTAATAATTAATCAATAAATGAACAAGGTACAGTTAGGAAGGTACCTTTTTAATAACGAATAAGTTTTAGTATGCAATAAAAACCTTAGATATTTCGATCTTGGATATCTCATAAACTAATTCATAACATCGTTTTCTTTTACAACTTTGATTCAACTGTAATACTGATGTTCTTAATTTTAAGTAGGTAGGTATTTTTAGTATATACTCAAAAAATTTAATATTGTGAATTACAATGAATAAAAAATTCGAGTTTTTCAGAAATATTTTAAAGTCGGAAAATACTTGTAATAACTGATAAATTTAGCTAATTTTAGCAAAACCACAAAATAGTTGTGACAATACAATCCAAGAATTACAATGTACGCCCAGTCTTGCCAGCTCTACTGGCATTGGGTAAATATCCTGAAGTTCAGTTGCTAAGCTTTTTGTAATTCTTTATAGGTTTAGCATTTTGACAACAATCTCATCTAATGTTAAGTGACAATGAGGCTCACGATCGCGAAGATGGTAACATTTTAAGACTAGTTTGTAACTAAGTACTCTGAGTAATATCTACCGAAACACACCTATATAGGTGCTTTGCGACAGATTTTCAACTTTAGTGTGGTAGCTAGCCAGGCCTGTATTAGAAAGTGCCCTACAACCCGTCATGGTTTTATCACGATGTTTTCCAACAAAACCTCAAGTTCGTTGCAGGAATTCGAGCTCACTTCGATCGACGCGATGTCTGTATACGCAACCACTGAACCTCATTGTTTGCTTGCTACTCGATACCTGAACTACACTGGCGGATTCTGAAAGTAATCAGTGGAACCCTGGTGTTGTAGTATCCCAAACAAAGATTTACCGCATGAGACAAATAACTTAAAAGGTGTTTGTTTCTCACATTAATGTTCATTACACAATTGATAATCTAACTTGGTAGTGATAGTAGGCATGGAAACGAGTTATATTTTGCATTTTAGATAAGGATGGTAAACAATTTGGGTGCTCTATTTTTCTAACTGCAACAAATTCCGAGAATCAATACTCAGGCGTCTTGATATTAATCGGTACTAAAAAACAATCGATAGTTCATAGATCAGTCGAGTTTATTATTTATAAAATAAACGATATTTAAAGAACATTATCTTAGATAGATCGAAGATCATAATGAAATAGAAAATTACCAAATTAAAGAAAACGGACATCGAATATACCACATAATATCTTTTTTTTTAACGGTGCGCACTGTCACGAACAATATCTTTAGTTATAAATATAACTTGTCAAGTTAATATAAAACATTACACATAAACTCTCGGACGTTTTATTCCATGCATTTGATGTAAGCCGATGACGGCGTTATAAGAAAATTTAAAAACTGATTAGGACGAGTAAATTATAATTTAAATATAAATCTATACATACGTGTCTTTAACAGTACGATATAAATATGCATGTATCGAACAATTTATTGGCTGTTAAAGATAAATTTGATGGTATTAAATTTTTCCTCGCTTGAGAAGTAATTTTTCTATGACATATTATTTAAATTTACACACTGTTCAATTAATCTACACACTCCCTAGTCATCATGTATACATAAATAGAATATTTGATTGTCGCCGTCGCGTAACTTTGATTCTTTTTTAGGGTTTCTTGTCCGTCAAGACCCTTTTTTCAGGTGCGCGTGGAGGTACTTGTCAAGCTGAAATTAATATCAAATACTCAGGATCAAGATCAGATCAACGCCAACAAAAGGTACCGCTGTTTATGCTGCAAATTTTAACACTCGCAAAAGGAATAAAAACTTCACCTAGAATCATGAAATTTGGTAAGAAGCAATGTGTTATGGCACAAGTAAGGGTAAAATCCGATAACAGTAAAATTGTGATTACATCACAAAAAAATTTGGTGTTTACATACTTATTTACAGGTGGTAAACTGATCGCGGCATATGTGTCGATGTATGAAGACTACAGTTTTCCAACGGAAAAGTTAAGTTTGTCCCTCAATATAGTTTATTTTTTCGTTAGAATTGTTTGGTACTTTCTTCAGTGACGTCATCTAATTATTTTAGTAAGTGTAGCTATGCAATTACGAAACCTTTGGTGCACGAGTCCGGCTTGCGCTTGACCGGATTTTTTTAATAGTAATAGCAGGGCAGAGTGACAACACTGTGCCTGTTGGAAAGTCAGTATATTTCAAAAACTGCGGCGCTTGATGCCGGAACGCGACAAACCAATAGTCACTGTGCCGAACTTATCACTATGTACAAAATGAGCATGGCGGTCGCGACCCAGTCACATACAGATCACTACCACCTGGCTTGATTACTAGATATCTAGGTATATAGGATAGATATATAGGTATCTATACCAGCTGGTCCCGGAATGCGACACTCCTAATCGTGCCATTGTGGCAGGTTTAGGGACATCTGGTGTATGGTGGTCGCGATCCAGTGATCTCAATTTAAGAACTTGGTTTATTAAATACAAAATTATGAAAATATATTACTTTTCAATTCTGCTTCTTTATATTTAAAGTGGATCTTTTATGAGAAGGAATTAGCAAATAAGCATACTACATTTCATTTCCTGTTAAGTGCTCATTGCAGCTTATAGATATACATAATCACAAATAGGACTAGCCTGTTAGGCCTAACTGAGATTAATCATAGACAGGTTGCAGTTTCTAAAAACTGAGTTCGAATGCTTTGTATGTCAGTGCGTGTTCCTGACCAGACTCTTTCGGAGCAGAACATAGTGGCACGAGTTCTGCTGCTTTGCGGAAGAAAATATTCGTACAATGGGTGTTTACGTCGACAAATCGACTTCCATCAAATTTCAAAATGATTTAAAATTGCCATCTGGGTTGCCTAACTTATATGCTGAATAAATAAGTAAGTCGATAGGTTAACTTATTTTGGAACACCGCACTTGTGATATTTTTTTAAAGTAGGACTTACCGTACAAATATACACTTTAAAAAGATCTTCCTGCAAATATTAATTTTCGACTTGTAAACATATTCACGAATTGTACAGATATGTGGTCATATTACTATCGTAGTTTTAAACCTTTGAGATCAATCATAGGCAGGTAGGCTGCAGCTTATAAGTACTGAGTTGGAATCCCATAAGTACCAGTGCGTGTTGCTTACTATTTTCAGATGGGAACACAGTGTCGCGTCCACTGACTGCTGCTTGGCGGAAGAAATATATGTGGTCATACTGGTTTTAGCACTCTCAAGGTATATTAACTAATTAACTTAGTCATCATAAAAACTATGTAACAATGTATCTAAATTACTTTAGCTGTTTTCCCTTAGTGTATGTACCTCATAATTATGACATTATTTATTCCCATAGTAATTAAAATAACTTAGATAGTTTTAGAATGAAATATAAATTAATTAAATATATATATATATGTATTAAATAGAATTCATATGATATAAATACATAGAAAAAACATTAAATAACAAATAATGTTTAAAATTATGATGTTTTAGAGCATACCTGTGGTATTTACAAATTTGAATAAAAATGTAATATTAGTTACATCGCAAAATACCCATGCAGCTAAAATTTCAATCTAAGGATACAAAAGATTGCACTATTTAAAAAACATTGTAAAGCTACACCGTAAATCAACAAAATTATCGCATAAACATTAAATTATGAATAAATAGAAAGCTTCTAAGCTCTTACACGGGCACTTTCGTAGAAGCTTTCACCTCCCACACCTCCCAGTAGCAACCATGAAGTAAAGTTTACTGCGTTAATATCGTAAACATCATTATTAATCCGCGAAGTGCGTTAGAACTTTCCGGACGAACTATACTCGGTGCATCGTTAAGTAGTTGTAAAACTGAATATTTTAATAAATTACATGATGAAAGATAAGATCACGAAGGTCTAGCCAATTTTTGTGATCGTAAATCTGTATAGATTACCTTTTACCGGGTCTGTTGCTTAGCGGTCGACGCAAGTAATACAACGATGTTAAAAGTGTTTGATTTCAGAGACCTACTGAATCTGTTTTTAACCTTTAGAGAGTTGCCCATTTTTGAATTATTCTCCGATAAGAGCTTTATGGAAAAAATATTAAAATGAATTATTACGATACACACGCACATAATGCCTAAAAAAAGTGTATAATATGAAGTTGTTTACTAAGCCTCCTTGTTTTATTGTGTTATAGAGAGATGAAACGGATAGTGGTTTGGCCGGATACCGGATATTCGGTCCTTTATCGCGTTTACATGACGTGATCAGTTTGATTTGAATATTGGCGCGGTGAACGAGATGGGATACATTAAGACGCGTTCGGGTGTTGTCGTACGTGAGCGGAGATCGGGACGACTCGAGAGCGTTCGAGTGTCATCGCGCGTATCAGTTTGTTTGTTTATTACATTGTCAGTTAATATTAATCAGTACCCGCAGTTGTCAAGGTTTGCTAGAATTTATCTTTCAGCACCTGGCAGTAGCATTTGCAGCGAAAGACTATTTCCAGAAGCTGCTCTGGTACACGAAGCCAAGCGGAGTCGCCTCTTACCAACAAATACGGAAAATTTGGTATTCATTCACCACAATTTGCCACTTGTTAATTTTGAGTACTAAGCTAATTAATAAAACAAACACATTTTTGACGATCGATTATAAAAATAAACGGTGTCCATAACCTATTGTGGTATGATTTTCCTTGTGTAAAATAATGAGATTTTTTTTAATTTTACTATCCGGAATCCGTTTCATCTCTGTAATATAGACAGTCATACTAACACTATCGGTGTGACTAAGTATTCAAAGATGTACAATTTTTAAGTGAAGCAACGTAGGCGGCGATTCGTTATATCGGACGAGAATTGAGGGTAAAATTTCAAGGACGTTTCATGTTTAGGTACATATCGTTACATGAGAGAAAAGAAAGATATAACGTAGAGAGATGGACAAAGAGAGCTATATATTGTATATCGTTTAGGTTATCCGCGTGTACATGTGTACGGTTTCTTTGGTATTACGGCAATGACACTTTGCCCCTGTGCCTGATATTAAACACAGTATAATCTAAAAACAACAACGGCCATTGAGAGTTGACAACGCATTGACGGCATGCAAGCTTCTCAGTATCTAGATATGCACTGGCTGCCATGCTACCGAAACACGACAGACTAAAACAAAGTCAGACAACAAAGACATGTTTATCACCACGTATAATGTGCATGAATAAATAATAAGTAGCGAATAATATAGACTATTGACTGAATGTTTTATCGCAATCGTTTATTTACTGAATATAATAAGGTACTCATTAAGTTAGTGACAAAGAAGCACGTGAACATTGCACTTGAAAGTAAGTCTATTATGTTGTCTGATATGAAAACAATTTTAAAATGTTTATTTTTGTTGTCTCGTTGAAGTTGTTATACTTAACTTGTATTTGGTAAAAAAATAAATAAACTTATTTTAGGATTACACGCAACGATTTATCGACGATCGTCGATCATGATCGTCTTGCGTTAGGATCCGCACGCACGGTTTTAATGAATGAGTATTAAAATATGTAATTTAAAAAAATCAAATACCTACTTAACGTAGTTACTGAAAAAATTCTCATCTGTTTCACCTAATATTACAAGGTTTAATAAAGTGAATAACAAATAGTTAACTTGTTATAATAACAAGTGTTTATAATTTTTTTAATGTTCTTCATTTTAAAAATATTTTTATTGTAGTAAATGTAAAAATAAAGAACTTAAAAATTCGTCGACCTCTTAAATATATAAAATGATAATAATATTTCAAAATTTCAATGCAGTAGTCAAAATTCTAGTAGCCTTGGGACAATCACCAAATATTTCAATGAGTACAATCAACGACATAAAACATAAATCGTTCATTTCACTGGTCTATTACATTTTACAAATACTTTTATTAATGTTTAATAATATTGAAAGTACAAAATGAGATCGTATTACAATCTTAGATAGTCTTAGAGTCTATCGTATAGATAATCTTAATCTTACATTAGATTTTATTGTAAACTACATACATTTACTAATATTAAAATTTAATGTGCATGTTTTACAATGGTACCTAAATATCTACACGTTTTTAAAATCTATGTTTTAATAGTATCGTAATGGGTGCCTTCTAGCTACTTGTTCAATATAGGCACAGATAAATAAATTTTTAATTTGTAAGCTATATATTCATGAAATGTAATGTTTTAATATATAATTTATGAAAGTATTTTTGTTTTATACAAAACATATAACTAAATAATTAAAACAAAATAATGAAAAAGTAGCTAACGATTATTCGCACATTATAGAATTTAAAAATATAGAGTTTAACAGATGGGAATACTAAATGAAAAAGATTTTTGATCATTTTTTTCTATTAAATTTTTATTAAACAGCAGGGCTGAGCCTAATTTTGATGAAGACTTAAGGGAGACATGGCGTTGAAACAAAAACACCTCTGAGAAATAATATATAGTCGATAACTACTTATAAGTAATGAGTAATGATATACCTACAAATAGATTTTCCTCTAACTACATCGTAAAACTTTATATTATTAATATACTAGCCGACCTTGTTCTTTCCTTCTCAATAGTCAATTACTTGACCACCTATCCCGATTGTTTTTTTCATGAAATCATTTTCAGAACCATAATGTACAAAATAAAATAAAGAATTACGCATATCCATCGTTCGAATTGTAAGTTATGTCTTGAGTTCATAGAAAAATCCAATAGAAAAAACAATTTAAATATTTTCCAAATTTCCAGGCAATTTTTCAGATTTTTCTTTCGCTAAAAACCTTATACACACCATTACTAAAATAAAACAAAAAGATTTAGCCTGATCGGTCTAGCACTTCTCATGTGATGAGCTTACCGACGAACACTATTTAAGTTTTGCTTGTTTATCATATTTTATAGATAAAGTATTTTATATGAAATTCGAATCATCTAAAGCTGACAAAGATAAATCACATCCCAGAACATACAACACCTGTGGTTAATGTAGGTCAGGTAGGTAAAAATCATTTTTATTTACAGATATATTATAGAATATATTTTATAATTTATGCTCTGCACTGTACTCTTGGCAACTTCGAACGTCTCAAATTGACCTGTTCCGTTACTTAATGTTGAAGCTTATAGTTATTACTTTTATTACTTAATCGCTCTAATAGATCAGACTGACAAAAAATATTATGGTGTTCGATACAAAAAATTGTAAACATTATACCGGGGCCGGTTATGAGTTCCAGTTTTCTTACTAGGTATATTTTTCTCAAACGAAAATTACTTACCTATTTGCTTACGCAACTATAACAGCGTACATACACTTTCGAGCTACTAAGAGTACATACTATACCTAATCAAGAAAAGTAATCTGTAGAGGCCACGAGGTTCGCTTTGACGTCTACGCCTAGAAATGACGTATAAACTTCACTACGAAAACAGTGAAATACGAAACCAGATACTCTGCACAATGAACACAAACATTGATCATTGCACAAAAGTAATTTGTTGACTTAGTTGTAATAGGTATCGCTACTTGCACAAGAGAGAATTATGTTATGGGCTACGTTTTACAAAGAATTTTTGAAATTTGGGAAGGTTTGAAGACATTTCTTTTTGATGGTGGCCAGGCTTCAGTAATTGCTTTATTGAGTTTTGTATACGAAAAATTATAACTGTGTAGCAACTGTTGCCTAATTTTTTATCAGACTTTTTTGTACAATATATCATTGACCTGAACGGAAACCTTTAACAAAAAGGTTAGCTCGTATGAAAACTTCTTTCGAAGTGAGAAGTTTCTCACGAGAAACTTGACAACTTGAATAACTTGCTCTAATTGATGGACGAAAGCTTAAAACCGAACCATTAGTCTTTTATATTTTGAAAACGAACCACGACAGTATTTTATACATTTAAAACCGACTCCTACTAAAACTAGTTGGTGATCCCTGCTCTAATATATAAAAGGACTAGCTCGCGCAACAGTGAGTTGTACATAACAGAAAAATCTAAGTAAATCACGAATTACGAAGCGTATTTGTTAATGACACATAAAGGATTATATAAAAAATACTAAACAAAAAAACATACCGGTCTCCGTAGTGAACCAGGACAGAGGTGCGCGGCGGGGCGTCCGGCAAACATGCCGCGTGGTGTTAAACACTATATTTCATACATCCACCGCTGCGAGGGTCCATTCTCTTACTGTACTTACATCTTACGAACTCATAAAATTCCTGTATTAACTGCCATAGGTAAGAAACCGCGGCTCATTTAAACACCCATAACTGAATAACCTTTATATTTATTATTTTAACGATAAAACTTTATATAGGTATCTAACTACATATAATTATGTATATCAAAGCAACAAGACCAACGGTTATTTTATAATAAAAAATTCGAGTGTGAGTTCACACGCGGTAAAAGTAAACTTATCTCGCTCTCCCTCTCTCTTTGTACATATTTCAGGTATATTAATATTATACTAAGGATAGGGAAACTATATAGAAACGCTTTCTATCTTATTCTCTTACAGCCTAAAACCTATATATACTTACATTTATAGTTTTAGTTTTACTTTTTCGTTACACATTTTCGTTTCATAAAATCTAACTCACATCGTCCTAAAAGAAATTTAACTTCAAAAAAATCCTACATAAGTTATTTAAACTGAAATAAAATATTACAAATGTGAAAGTATGGATGTTTGTCATTCAATCACGCAAAAAATGCTGAACGGATTTGAATGAAATTTGGCACACTGATAATTTATAACCGGATTTTAAATTCACAAAATACCAAAATTTACTTATCACATGAACATGTATAAACCCTAACATTTACAGTGTCACATTTTAAATAGCAAAGTCGTTGAAATCAGTGACTTCACTGTAAATACTTTTGCTAGGTATGTAATGTAGTAATGTTATATTTCTGTTAGTAATACCACAGTTCTTTACCCGACATAATTGTTTTATAGTTGTTATTAAAATAAGTATAACTGTTAAAATTTATTACTGGCACAATATCAGATTTTATTAACCTTACGAGGAACTTTTCAAATATCTATGTACCTAGTTTTTAAATTGTATTTATTTCTGCATTTTTACTTTAAATTAAAAAGCGTCCTAACGTACATATAATTCACATAATAGGTAATTAATTGCCCGTATTATATCCATCATTCAAATCTTAATCATGTACCTATTTTTAAGTTAATGTTGTTTATGGGCACAATATATTGAATTGTGTAGATTGTAACCAGGGCATATACCAACATTGTAAATAATGCACACAATGGCTTTGAACAATAAGTACCTATTTAATATTATTTCGCAAGTCATTCTCGAGCACGAATAAGTATACGACATTCTTAGATTAAACGAATATTGGATATGTAAAGGTTTACTAATTTGGACAACTGGTTTGCATGTTGCTTAAAAGATACAACATACATAAATATATAAATCATGCCACTTTTCCAACGAGTTAGGCAGAGACCACGTTCTTCCACTTGCTACGGTCCTGGCATACATCTTTCGCTTCTTCAACATACATCAATCTTTTCATGCATGCTCGTCGGTTTATGGTACCTACTCCTGACCTGACCTTTACGCGCGACGCGACGTACAATGGGAAGAGTGTCGTCTGTGGAAGCGTAGACAAGTCCGTAGCCTTAATATTTAGTGGCTATCCGTGCTCGTCGCACGTACGTGCGAATCCGCAATACCACGGACCGTGGAAACCTACCTTTAGAAATGTTCTAACATGTGATTTAAAATGTATGAACTTTAATAACTTTAAATTAAATTCAATATTGCGTTTTATTAAATGTGCACTTTACAAAAATGATTTTTTTTTATCCAGTTTAATATTTTTTGACGAATAAAATTAATTAAAACATTTGCTACATATATCTTCGGTTATATCCTTGAATACACCTTTAGTTCCTATGTACTTTCTTTAAAGGATTATTTAATATTTCTAATTTATAACGAAAATTATAGAATCACCCTGCCGGTCCTGCATAAAGAGATGATTAATAAGAAATCGTCATGGGTATTGTTCAGTCCGTTCTTAATATAAATAACGCCTGGTCGTGCGTCTACCTGAGTAGAGGCGCCCCCTTGTGCTAATGAGTCCACGGCAACGTTAAGTACTAATAAATAATATTTGAATAATATAATAATCGCACAATAAAATTTTTTTCGCAAGAGGAATTGGTTATTAAAAGTATTATCGAAATCAGGTTTTTTTTTGTTTTCCAACACACCCATTTCCTCCAATAACATCAAAACATAATAATAACCGCATTGATAGAAATATGTTCTTTATTATATTATAAAACTAAATATATCGGAGGCTAAACACGCGTGGACTACAGAATTATTTTAAATTATTATAGGTTCATGTAAGTTTGAATTGAATATTTACCAAAAATTTGGGTTCCAAAGTTGTTACCCCTAATCTTGAATAATCTACGTATAGCAAATACAAAAAGTACTCGTAGGATTTATCCTGATGAAAGGTTTAAATCAAGGGATCCAAAGTGGCTAAATAGGAAAAATGATAAATAATGACGATTATTTTATCTAGATCACCAGCGACATGTCACGAATGTAAATAAATATCATAAATATATAATAGTTCATTCAATGTACGCTTTACGCAGTGTGCACATAACCTTGTAAATTGTAACTTAGGTTGCCAACTTTGCAAGGCAAACTTACCGGGTATAGACAAATTAATACAACACGGGACTCAAAATTCGAAATCCGGCAAAAGGCATAAAAATTAAAGGTAGAAAATTTATAAATAAATTTAGTAAAATACACCTAACTTATATTGACTTTATAGGTTTTCTATATTGTGGCGAGATAAAACACGCACCGACACACGAGACGTTTCAACTCAGTCTTCAGAAGTAGCTGTATTTTAACTGACCTCAGTTACGATCGAAATCCTTTTTAAGGTTGGTTATACATAGCCTACAATTTGCAGGATTTCATGTCTCTTACCTAATCATAACATAAAAAAAAATTTTAGAAGCTATATTTTTTAATTGATTTACGTAATGTAACGCGGTATTATTCGTGGAACGCTTCTTCCAGGGCCGTGTAAACGCAACGGTCTGTGACGACTGGCAACGGTTACGATGGTTTTTCATATCTGTCACATGATTTTATTTGTGTTCATAAACTTGCCTTATTAGACCATATACTCTGAAAAATTGGTGGCATTATGCGTCATATAGTTTGGTTATTATGAACAAATAAATTGTTTTAAAAATAATGACTTGGTAGGTACATAAAGTCTTAGATGCCACACAAACTCCCCGGAAATTATAATAAGGGAACCATAATTTTATTAGAACTTTATAATGTAGTATTTAGTTTAGTAGTAAAGGACGTGTATACATGGCCTTAGTAGATATAAAAAACTTACGGGTAAATAAACAGAATAGTTATGACATGTGTTCTTCATTCTTGTGGTCAAGGCACACGATCAAGAATAAAGAAAAGCAACCTAGGTGTGTGTGGTCTGGGTAGGTACCTAAGTATTTTATTTGTTGTTCGAGTTTGTATTAGAAATTCATAGTGCAGAAATAAGTAAAATATAGGTCTAGCTCCATGAATTATGCAAATAATCTATGGAAAGTGACAACTTAGTGCCTATCAAGTATTAGTCGGTAGGTTTCCAGCGGACGCTTTGACAACGCACTTAATCTAGATTTACATTAAACTTACAACACCTTAATAACTAGAAGCGGATGTTATATCTGGCAACTAAGGTGAACTAGTAATTTGGGTTTAGAACGTTGAGAGCGTACCAGCGGGCGGTCGACTCCCTATAGGGAGCTACACAATCGATCCAACAATAACATCGACCGAACAGTTGTTCCAAATTCAGACTGAGTTATTGTTTTTGTTGCAACATAAAATAAAAATCTGTCGCGTCACGTGTACGCGAATTTTGGTCACCCTTGCACTTTACACGTTCACCTTATGATGGTCAGATTTTTTGCAGATAATCAAATAACATCAAATAGTTAATAATAAAAAATCTTGTGAGCGTGTGTTACTGTACAACTTGACCCTTTGAACTCATATTCATTTATATCTGTTTAATCGCTCATAGCTATGTTAGGATCCGATAGATGGCTCGGTTGTCGAGTTATTAACAACCGGAAAGGGCACAACAATGTCTGCCGGGCCAACTGGATTTGAATTAAACAAACTTGTTTAATTCAAATATAATATAATAATTTATTAAAAGAAAAAGAAGATAGCGGTTTCGTAATAAGCTAATAATTAAAAATCTTAGAAGCCTTAAAATTATGAAAACTGATCTTCGACGGTCCTTTAGATTGATGAGCCCATATTTAGATTTTTGTACGAATGAAAAACATTAATTATAATAATCAATATTATTTATATCCTTATGTGCCGCACAAGATAATAAAAATGTCGGAAGCATGCGATACGACCAAAACAAACGCACGTTTGTATTTCGGAAAACAGAACAATAAAATCAACATGGCGTTTGTGAAGACGCGACCACACTGCGTGAGCACCTCATGCGCCATCTACAACCAATTGGCGTGGCGCGTCGAGAAAGGTAAATGTAAATTGTTTTCATGCGAAAATGAAAAACACGGTTTGTATAAAACTATATCACAGTACGTATATGGAACTATATGTTTTATTTATAAATTCAGAACATAAAGTATGTAAATTGTGTGTTTTTCTTTTGTTCTCTATAGTGCAATGTTTCGCGTCGTCGATTAGGGTTGCCATAACCCTATTTGAGAAAATAAAGTACATGCAGCAAATAAAGGTACTTAGGAAAAAGGGAAGAAAATATATCGTAAAGTAAGTAGGCTTTATCTTAATTATATGTGTATTTATTTCGCATATTTGATTTTTATACACATTTATTGATACTAGCGATCACCTTGGGGTGACCGAAATAAGACCGGCGACTTTTTGATCATAGACTATTTGTTTGACATTTGCAGTTTGTATTCATGAACCTAAACAATGAGTATTATCTACATCACTTGCTTTCAATTTTCGTTGAGTGACAATGTCAATATTTTGGGGGGTCTAAGTTCATTGACACTGGTCGAGTTAGGATTCGCAGTATTAATTTATTTTATTTTATATATTAGTAACAGATATTATAGATAAATTTTAGCTTTATGCACTCCTTCTCCATATAAACTTTAACCATGCCAAATCTCACAGTCTTCCGTGCACGCAATACTTTTAAAAAGGGGTAGAAAGCATTTGCTTCAGTTATTAATATATAGATTTAAAATATACCACCGGCTCAGAATACAATTAAGTACGTTGTTTAGTTCTTTCACCCAGAAGATCTATTATATGCAAAATTACGATCAGCTCTTTAGGTTTTTAACTAAATGAACTTAATTATTTTCACGTAGGTACATAATTTATTGTTATTATAAAATACTAGCTGTGCCTCACGGTTTCACTCGTGTTAATTTTATACGACAAACATCGCCAACGCACCCCTGTAGGCAATTTTTTATGCTTTGTGTAAAGCTATCGATTTTTTATAAGGAATAAAGTAATTTTTCAAATTATAATATAGCTTATGTTACTCGCTGATACCTACTGTAGTTTTATACTGGTGAAAGAATTTTTAAAATCGGTCCAGTAGTTTTTAAGTGATCCATTACAAACAAAAAAAAAAAAAAATCAAATCTTTCCTCTTTATAATATTGGTGTAGATTTAATTTATTGGTATCATGAAGTATTAGTGCCTGAAATAACGTGCAATACTTTGTTATAAATTACAGATGGTAGCCTAATTATAATGTAAAAAAATACGAAACGAATTTACCTACAATTATTAACTTGGTTTTTTTTTTATTTGTTTAATAAATAAATTATGAATGTTCTAGTAATAACTGATTAATATTAGGTATGTACAAATTATCTCTTAATTGAAATGTGTAGGGATTATAATGAATTTTGCCTTCACCAAGACATACGAGGATAATCATCATCATCATCATCATTTTCAGCCCGTAATTGCCCACTGCTGTAAGTAGAGCTCCCTTCTTGTACACCACTCATCCCGATTTTGAGCTAATCTCATCGATGTTTTCTCGCGATCTTTACAATTTCGAGTATAATGCAACATCTATATACTAAGTTTTTTGTTTGTTTGTTTAAATACGATAATCTCTGAAACTAACAGTCGAATTCGAAGAAAATCTATTTTATATGATAGCCAGACTCACGAGGAATTGTATAGGCTATCTAACATTGAGCTACAATTCCCAGCTAGCCTTATATATTTATTTTTATTACATAAGTCGGAAGTCGAAGCCCCCGCGAAATATTTTATCCGCGTGCACTGGCTTTATGGTTAATGGTAGGTAAATACAATGTTCCATAAAAATATTGGTCATTAGTATATCTAAAAAAAGGTAGCGATAGCATATATCTATCTCTTGTGGCTTATGAGCCACAATAAAGTTATTTTTATTTTTTTTGTTGAAGATTAAGAATTAATTTATGAGCATCATTTGTAAGCTTGACATATTAATATTTACGAACAAAAGTTACTTCACCATAAAGACAATTTAATGAAGATAAATATTGTCTTTTACAGCATGTTATTTGGCAGCATAGTTTGAGAGATAATGCAAAATTAAAATAATTCAACACTCGGCTAGGGTCTATGTTTAATGAGTCGCGCGTACGAGCCGTGGATACCGCGATGTGACCATCTGGCCGCCATATAAAAATATTGTGTAGGTACTAGCTGTGCCCGCGGCTTCGCTCAAGTGGACTACAGAATGCCCGTGCGAATATTGCTCCCCGGTCCCGGCTATTTTTAAGACAAAAATGCTTATTGTGGGTGTTCCTTAGAAGATAGACGTAACTCTCGCTGACTTTTTTGTAGATCTTTTTAATGTCTACAATTGTTTAGAACATTAATTTGCTATGTCTCTTATGGTTTACTCAGCATAAGCCATTTAAGCGCCCGAATTCATTCACCATGACAAGTTTTTTTTATTTCTACGGAACCCTAATTCTTTTTCTAAAATAAAAGTAGCCTAAGGTACTTCCTATAAATTCAGCTATCTACCAGTGAAAGTCCCGTCAAAATAGGTCCAACCGTTTCGGAGATTACCCGGAACAAACAGACAGACAAGCAGACAAAAATTTTAAAAATGGGTTTTTGTTATATATAGGTTTCGTGTATAATTTCATAAGCATTTAGTATAAAACTGTTATTTTGACATTACAAACAGACACTTCAATTTTATTAATTGTATAGATACTGACATGTTGATGTATAGTAACATAAATCATCATTTAGTAATTTCTTCTAAATTATATGCGGGTGAAATCGCGGGGCACAGCTAGTGATAATATAAAGTCCCAGGTGAAATATTTTGTAACTTTTATCTACAGTTTAGAGTGGCCCAAATAACCATTTTTTTTATTTTGCTTCTCACATGAAAATATGTTAAATTTACAAGTTATAAAAATTCTTAATTCTTAACAAAAATAAACTCAATAAAAAATATTTAATTGTCCCTGAAATTTTTTCTAAAATTTCAAAACAAAAGTCGAGCGACCTGTAAATGTAAATATTATGTAATTTTTTTTGCTTTTATATAAAGGTATGTAGTGGTCATTTTAAACAATCTAAATAAAGCACGCGATATAACGAAAAAACATAAAAAACCTGTGAACTAAAGTTCGCCTAAAATAATGTATTTTTTTTATTAAAAAAAAATTACTCGTATTTTATTTCTGTTTCATAAGGTGTCCACCACATGTAAAAAAAATTAAGTTATCAATGTTTACTGACTGATAGCGACTTAGCTAATTTAAAATAACCTATTATGTTCTATCTTATTTAAAAGTTATAATATAACAAAATATAAACCAATTGAAAAAAAACCTGCAGATCCACCGAAAATTATCAAACACATGTCATTGATAGTTCGCATACCTATACTTACACATGTCAACATTTTCACATCACACGTATACCCGTGACACTACGTACACACTAACTCATCCATTCACCATAATGTTTGCGGGGGATTTTAGTATTTTTGTTATTATTTGTTTATTATTTTTGAACTATTTTCTGTTAATAACCTTAGAGAATAATACCTAATTTGTGAAATCCTGTTTTGGCTTAATGTGTAGACAAAGTTAGTTTGTATGAGTAAAATGTATAAGCTGTAGGATTTCCTAATAAATAAATGAAGATTGGTAAGCAACAGCTGTGTGCAAGGTTCGACGGCGCTTGTGTGTCAATTAGAACTTTTGTTTTTCGAACTGACTAGGTATACTTTATATCCGTAGAAATTTCGATCTAACTATACATGTTTCTACCTTCTGGGGGAAGGAAAAAAATGCATAGGTACCTATATGTATTTAGTAATCTGGTAACGACCTTTTTAAAGCTAGCCTCAGAATTACAGACTTTTGAGGTTGCCCGTAGTGACAATTTATTTAACATACCATAAATGTTTTCTGCTTCATATCATAATGCACGACAAGTGTGTGTGACTGGATTGAGACTACCATACACCAAGTGCAAAACCCGTCATAGCTGTAAGCTTAAATCGTGTCGGGTTCCGGAATCAGACAGTTAATATCCAACTGTAAATGCAGGCTGTCTATGGATTCTGATCTGGCTTACCATCAGGTGCAGTGCCGTGCTACGTTAAATAGAAAACCTGCCAAACTATAATTTATCTATCTAATAGCTAGATAAAATAACGAACTAGCGAAAATTTTGTTTAAGCAAAGAATTAACCCACTTTATAGTTTTTACGGCCAATAAAAGCGTAAAATTAACATTTTCAAATTCTATTATCACTTGCAAAATCGTAATTGGGGCTGATTTCAAATACATTTTCATTTATTAGCCGTTAATAATAGGTACCTATATAGTTGATATTATTAACAAATTGCATTTCGCAGAAATAATTTAATTGTAAAATAGTCTTGGCAAAAACGTGTCAAAATTTTTCTACCTTCGAAAAAACAATTTAACTATTCGAAAGGTCAGGATAAATCTTCTATACAAATAAAATTATAGAGGTTTTTCGAAAAAGTATTTAGATATTGATCACTTGCATTTTTAATAAAATTCACTTAAAAAAGTAGGTGGTATGTTTTCATTAATTGAATCGACAGGCCTCATGGCGCAGTTGTAAGCCCTACCTATGGGTCGCGGCTGCGATCCCCGCACATGAATCTATACAATTAATAAAATTGAAGTATTTGTTTCTGTTGTCAAAATAACATCTTTTTGCTAAACGCATATGATACGATACCTATAACAAAAACCCGTTTTTAAATTTTTGATTTTCAGTCTGTCTGTTTGCTTGTTCCGGGTAACCTCCGAAACGGTTGAACCTATTTTGACGGGACTTTCACTATCTACAGCTACTAACTACAACTACTACAGCTACAGCTAGCTACCGCTGATATTATAAGAAGTAACTTAGGCTCAGTTGGTAACTCTTGTTTAGAAGTTGTTGACGAATATGTCTACCTGGGACAAACAGTCCAGTTAGGTAGGTCCAACTTTGAAAAAGAGGTCAGTCGACGAATCCAACTCGGTTGGGCAGCGTTCGGGAAACTGCGCGACGTCTTCTCGTCCAAAACACCTCAGTGCCTCAAGACGAAAGTATTTGATCAATGTGTGTTGCCAGTGATGACATACGGCACAGAGACGTGGTCGCTCACTGTGGGCCCCATAAGAAAGCTCAAGGTCGCTCAGCGAGCTATGAAGAGGGCTATGCTTGGTGTTTCTCTACGAGATCGAATCAGAAATGAGGAGATCCGTAGACAAACTAAGGTCACCGACATAGCCAAAAGGATTAGCAAGTTGAAGTGGCAGTGGGCGGGGCACATAGTTCGGAGAACTGACGGCCGTTGGGGCAGAAAGGTTCTCGAGTGGAGACCAGCACCGGAAAGCGCAGCGTAGGACGGTCCCCCACTAGATGGAAAGACGACATAATAAAGGTCGCTGGGAGCCGTTGGGTGCAGGCCGTACTAGATCGGTCGCTCTGGAGATCTATGGGGGAGGCCTATGTTCAGCAGTGGACGTCCTGCGATGATGATGAACTTAGGCCACTTTTATTTTAGAGAAAGTGTTAGGATACCTACTGCGCTAATTTAAAAAAAAAACTGCTCGTGGTGAATTATTTCGGGCGCTTAAATGGCTTACGCTGAGTAAACCATAACATATATACATAATTAATATACTACATAATTGTAGATCTTTAAAAAACCTGCAAAAAAATCAGCAAGACTATATATGTCTATTTTCTAAGTAACATCCACAATAAGCATTTTTGTCTTTAAAATAACCGGGAGCGGGGGAGCAAGATTCGCGGGTGTGCTCGATCGATAGCATTCTGTAGTCCACGTAAGTGAAGCCGCGGGCACAGCTAGTCGTTCAATAAATAAAAGGTAGGCGTTATGCGTAAAGTTGGTTGTACTAGAATTTCAGATAAGTACTTATAAAAAATCTTCAGTCTCTACGTAATATAATATTATAATTAATTTTATTACTCTGACTAATATCACAATTTGTAATAATGTTACAGTCGCCTATCAAAACATGATTTGCATTTCCAATCACGTGAGTCGCTTTTAGGCTTTTTATTAAAATATCAATATTAATTAAATATAATATATCTTTAATTTTTGAGGATTAAGTCATGTCGAAAAGAAACATTTGTATGAAATGCAAAACTACAAGTTTCGTTTCATGAACTACCTTACGGCCCTGTTTAACGGAACATAAATTTTTCCCAACATAAAAATCGAGCGACACGTCAATCATCCGGCCGCGCTGTTTTAGTTGATCCTTCGCTACATATATTAATTAAAAAGGTCTAAAACAAACTTCCATTTTAAATTACTGTTAAGTTTACAGTTCTATCTAATTGTGACTAAATAGTTATATTCAAACAGTCCCATACTTACTTATTATTATTATTCTAAATGGGTTTTAGTGATTATAATAATTCCTGTTGAGTATCAGAGCCTCTTCAGTTTCTTGCTTCAGCTTTTTGGAATGATTTTGTCCTGGCATGCTCACTTACTCTTAAGGTTTCTAAATACCTATACATCTTATCTATTACGTAAGAAAACACATTAATCTCAATAGTTCGAGCAATTCGTAACTCAGTTCAAAACCGTATAAACTTACGTTCCATTTCACTTTCTAACAAGATTCCGTAATAAATTTTCGATAAATCGGTAATGCCGTTCTGCCAATCAACGTTCAGCATTCATAAATCGAACTGTTATCGGCTCCCTTGCTGATAACGCGCGGCTGTGCGACTGGTTACATTTTTTAAAATGGCGTTTCTTTATCTTAACCCCGTTTTAGTGTTGAAAATTTTAGTTAAAGATAACATGTGTGTTAATAGGTTAGAAACGATTTTTTCATATATTATACTGTATGTATGTTAGTTCTGACATTTTATATGTAAGAAAATTATACAAGTGACGTTAAATCGCACATCGTAAATAAAAATACATGTATTAGTTTTCGAATTGAAATATATTATGATGATGTTAACTATATGCACATATTATATAAAATATGTATATGATAATAGAATACATAATTTATGATTAGTAACAATAAAGAATTATCTACATAATGACATTTAATTATTAATTATTACGTTGTTATGTCATGTCATAATTATTTTTTGAAATTCAATTTTTTTTTTATATGAATGTACGATAAATATATTATTACTATGTAAATTATATTAGGTATATATATAAATTCTAATTTTATATATAACTAGCTGTGCCCCACGGTTTCACTCGTGTTAATTTTATACGACAAACACCGCAACGACAACGCATCCGTGTAGCCTTTCACAATTGTTCTTCCCGTCAATAAAAATTATTTAAATTTTTAATTGTCTCCTAAACTATGTGCCGAAATAACATACAGTAAAGAGCAAAATCTAAGACCATAAAATTGTCTTTTTAATGAAGCTACTTTTGTTCGAAAGAATTAATATGCCGTGTTTAAAAATAATGTTCATAAATCACTTTTTAATCTTCAACAAACGTTTGTCACAAAATATCTTATTGTGGCTTATGTATGAGAGATAGGCATATGCTATCGCGAACTTCTTGTAGATATACTAAGGAACAATATTTTTGTAGAACATTGTATTTACGTATTACTAACCATTACAGCCGTTCACGCGGATAAAGCAGTTATGCGCAATTTGACTTTCGACTTATTTAAAAAATAATAATATTTAAGGGTAACTGAAAGGTGTAGCTTAATGTGATATAGCCGTTACTATTCCACGTAAATTTAGCTATCATATAGAAAAACAATTTTTCAAATCAGACTGATAGTTCCAGAGATTAGCATGTTTAAACAAACAAAAAATACTTTTCCACTTTAATATAATAATATCGATAATAGTATATAGATTTTGTATGAGTTTCTCTGCGTGATCTAATCAGAAATGAGGAGCTAGACTTAAGTGGCAGCGGGCGGGCCACGTACCTCTTAGAATAGATATATGGCCGATGGGGCCGAAGAGTTCTCGAGTGGTGGCCGCATACCGGAAGACGCAGCGTGGCGAGTCTCCACAAGGTGAACCGACGGCCTGATAAAGGTTGCGGAAATTCACTGGGTACGAGCACTGCAGGATCGGTCGTTATGGCGATCTTTGGGGGAGGCCTATCTGCAGCAGAAAGGGCATCTTGCCTCCTTCCCCTTCCGGAATTCTCCCGACAGAATTTAACATTTTGTTTTCCCATGCCTGCCCTTCACATACCAAAATCCTGGCTACTCATTATTCCATTCGCGATGTAGATACTCACTAAGAACGGACTGTACTCAAATCTTTAAAAAAAAAATTAACAGAGGTGAAACACAGGTGGGGCACAGAATTATGAAGATAATGAATTTTACTTTATTTGCGTGTACATAAATTCCTAAAGTGTAGGAGGCAGGTTGTTTGGAAAACCGCGTCAGAAGAGAAACGTTTGTATAATTAATCACTTGTTTTATTGGACTTACGTTCACATAGCTATTGTAATTTTTATAGAAAAGAAAGATTGCCAACAACTAAAAAATATTATATAAAATAAAAGTGTTGCAAGACCTAACCTAGTGTTGCTACGTAATTAACTAATTTATGTTTTTGACAATACGTATAATAGATAAGTAGGAATGATGAAAATGACTCAGGAGGCCTCATGATTACCATTGAATAAAATAAAACTACCTACTGTTTCTTATGTAAATTCTTCATAATAAGGTATTTTTTTAATCTGGTATTTATATTTGTCGTTCAATTGGTTGATCAAACATTGATATCTATTTGATTTTGATTACGTAAAGGACTTGATGGGGAATATTTTGTGATAATACGCGGAATAGATGGTAATAGGAAGCGCGGGAGGTCGAGGGGAGATCCACGTCACGATGCGGAATCGCAGCCGGCCTTCACTCTGATAGACCGTGACCGCTGGACATTGGACAGTGAGCATTGTTCGATAGTTGTTACGCCAAAAAGTCATTTGTGCAATTAATACAGCTATTTTCATTTTATTGCGTTATTGCTAAACGCAAATTCCCGCAACTTCTACGCAACTGTGCAATCAAATGTTATTAAGAATATCATGAAGCTAATAATATTGATTATGGATTTTTTATGGCATTTTAGCGAGTTCTTCCAACCAGGGAGTTGTTTGTCATCAAACCACGGCCCAGTAATCAGCTATCTGCGAGATTTTACTCCCATGTCTGTATAGTTTCGTCTATATAATCCGGATAGTTTTAAACTGTTTGTATATTTGTCAAATGATACGTAACGTTACTTTACTTCTTAGTAAATTAAGTTATTGAAGTGAGACTGTGCAGAGATAGATATAGGTGCGTAAACATCAAAAAGGTAAACTTGACTCAAGCATACATTCCATGTAACAATTTCACGCCATAATAGTAGTTTTTATATTATTATACTGTTATTATATTGGAAAAGATAGGACCGAGTGCAAAAAGCAACATTTTCGTTGATGAGATACCCGGATGGAAAATATAATTACAACTCTAAATTGTACCAAGTTTATTTGATCCGAACATGTTGTTCCGTACTGGATAGAGTGTGGTGAAATTTTGTAAGTAGCAGCATAAAACTTTTTATTCCTTATTTTTGTAATGTCTTACTATACCAACCTGTTAAATTGACGTTAAAAAGTGAAACTTTATGTTGTTTTATAACGACGAAACTAATGATGTCTCTTTTTATTGATTATTTTCTTATGTGTTTTCAATACACAAATGAAGTTCGTATTACTTACATATTATATTATAACCTTTTTTATTTCACACGAATAACTTATTAATAAGTATTTTTACAAAAAATATTAATAAATTTATTAATCCTTAAAAGACATACGAAATATAGGCTTCAACAACCCAGGGCAATTTGGACCCACCTAACAGTCGGTGTATAGCCAGGTTAACACGGTCATTTCAAGCAAAATGTTATTGGAATAAATAATAATCTAATACTATTACGAGACCAATTCTTCTATATATAAAATGAAATATGTATTATTAATCTCCTGGTGATTAACATGTAAAAGAAATATTTTATTATGAAACAAAAATTTAATTTTACATTATTATAGCTCCCCTGGTCGTAGAATATATTATTTTATTGTATGAAGTAACACACAGGAATGTTGTACACTTGGTTTTAAGTGTTCACTGCAGTTTATACCTACTTGTGTAGAACCAACCTCAAAACAATCGCAGTCCTGAGGCTAGTTATAATAACTTGCTATTGCTAGACTGGAAGTTGGAACCTGAGTTATTTTGTAAAGAAATATACGTAGGAGAATATAGGTATTTGAATAATAAATATCTGGAGGAACGAGCTTTGCTAAGTGTCTTGAAGAAAGTAAACAAGTATGGTTAACTTTGTATGTAAAACATTACATAAATAAAAAATAAATTATTAAATATATCTACTTAGTAAATTTCTGAACCTTGGAAGAGGAAGGCATAGACTAAACGAACGTTCCACGATGAAATCAGAGACGTTCTGAAGAAAGGTCAGGTCAAGAGAACCGACGAGCATGCATAAAAAGATCGATGAATGTTGCAGAAGCGAAAGATGTATGCCAGGCCAGTATCGTAGCAAGTGGAAGGAGCTACCCCGTTGGGAAAGAGGGGTGATTATATATATGAACATAAATATATGTAAATTTCTGTAATTACCCAATATTTTTAATTTATAGCTTTTGTCAATTTATCACTAATATAAATAATGTAATTTGCTATTTTTCAACATATTTTTAACTACAATACCTTTTACTCAGTATCTTTGTATAGTAAATAATAAATTTAATATAAATAAAAACACTTGATTTCTCGCGTCGATGCCAAAATTGTCGCGTCACTTTAGGCGTGAACCGTGAAAAGGTGGTTGCTACGTGGCCTATCAGAACCTGAGAAATAGGCTGAAAAGGTCATCGACCTTTAAACTAACAGTAAGTCATTTTTAAAAGTGTAGCCTGAAAGAGTCCACGTTCTTCATATTCTTAAAATAGGTGGGTTTTGTAGAAAAGTTATACACTTCGGGTTTTTTAAACGATTTTTTTTTTTGTGTAAATCTATTCAATTGGTTTAGGAACACACAGATGTCCCATAGTGTAAAACCCCACCAGACAATAGATGTCCTACCACCGCGGTTATGTTTATGATACAATAATTCTCTTAAATTGTTATCATCGCATTTGGCCTTATCAATCGTCTCATTTCAGCTCGGAGCAAAATTTGTGAATATCCACCTCATAGATATTATTAGGTGTATTGCGTTTGTTTATTGAATGTTTTGTACCCATGAACCAACTGGAGTTTAGGGAATTAAGAGATATGTAATAAGTAATTTAAGAAAATTCCTGTATCAAAAACATAACCGGCGCTAAGAAAAACAATACATGACAAAAGTATTGTTACTGTCATCTGCTTTACCTGGCACTTATGTGTGTATTAAGAAAATGTTTACTTTAACTTTGACAATTAATTACAGTCTTACATAAAAGCAATGAAATGACCATACTAAGGGCTACCACACGAGCGTAGTGGCAGCGAGATTAATAAATCAATATAATCGAAGCCCGTTTTGATCGATGACTGCGTACGTGTTATTTCAAGTTCCCATAACATACATTGCTACTACTATTCATAAATTAAACGAATATTGTCATGCATGGCTACAGACAGCATCATATGTTAATTTAACATCTTATCAAGTTATCATTCACATTTTAAGTACATTTTAACGTTACTTAGACGACGTTATGTAAGAACGAAGAAGGAGTCAAAATTGAACAAGACAATTTTTAACAAAAAACAAAACCTATTTTATTGATTTTGAAGAGTTTCCTTGTGTGTCTCCGAAGTTGAAGGTCCAATGCCAATTAAATTAGAATAAGACACAATTGATGTATCCCCTATCCAACAAAAAAATAATTAAAACTATGCAATAAGTGAAATTACTTTTCCGTTATGGTTTATATGCACGTGATATAAAAAAAGTCACTGTGAAGATGTTTATTTTATTACTATGTGTATGCTGTTCGTGACCCCTACCACTACACTTGATTGCTGGATATACACCGGGTAATCCCGAACGTTAAACCAAAAGAAAGTCACTTTGAGGATGTTTTATTTTATTATTACTATGTGTATGGTGGTCGTGATCCCACACAATGTGCAATAACGTGTAACAAAGGATAGTGAGATTAATAGATACGCCATGCATTTAATATATTACGTAGGCAAATACCAGCCGAAGAAGTTAATATTTCAGTAATAAATTCTATAAATAATTATTAATATTTTCATTTTATTGAATGGTATATTCATAATTATTTTAGTATGAAAACATATAGACATGGCCAATTATTTCTCAAATTTATTCAAGACGGTGGGTGCGGTGCAGGTTATAAAATTGGACAAAACTTGCTGTAAAGAATAACGTAATGGCCAAGTGATGGCCGGCCTAGGGCGAACGAAACATTAAGCCCTACACAATATTAACGTGCAACATTCTCATTCAAAGCAATAAAATAAATGATGTCATTTTTTGTCAGCGCGGGGTGCCCTTTTGTGCCCAGTGTGCGCGCTGTGTCGGCAACTTTACCTCCCTTTGTCCACCACCACATGGGTCCCGCGGGACGTCTCTTAGACAAAAGGTTTAGGCGCCGCTCTCAAAACTTTTTTCATAATTAATTTCGCAAAGAACCATACGAAAGTATTATAAGACGGCTTTTTGTCATAATTAATAATTTATTGTTTTCGTCATAGCCTTTTATAAGACCGCACCTGCGGATCGATGCAAGGTGCTCCTGCCTTTTAAATGATTAATCATATAGTTACTGTCTTACTATCATGAAAGGTACTCATTTATAACCATTGACAATTAGCTGTAGCCACTCGCTTAGCTAGGAGTATATTTTAAATTCAATATTAATAATAGGAAACTAGGAAAAATGTTATCAAAATCCGTTCAAACATAAATCCTATACAAATATATAACAAGAATGTTATTTATTAATGTAGTATATTATTATCACGAAGAATGTTTTTTAACACGATTTTTTTTTAATTATTAGCTTCGTACGTGTGTTAGTTGTATGTAACGGAAACTTTCAACATGATTTTGACACCCTTCAAAACGTCGGATTTAACTCGAAATTTTGGCATAGATAAGTACTTATCAAGGGCCGATGACAATTTGATATTTCAAACCGTTAGACCCGTTATCCTTACCTACTAAGATAAACAGGATAAGCGATTTTTTGTTTTCTTAAACTGGACTTCCCGATTTTATAGAAAATCCACCTAAAAATAGAAAATAAATTTTAATAAATTTGAATTACCTACGTATTGTGTAAATAAGAAAAAAAGAATGTATTTTATTGTTAAAAAAAAGCGTGGTGTGCATGGAGGCAATAGTTATACATATTTTATTGACAGATATGAGTAGAAGGATTATCATTTTGATAATATATTTAAAAGCACCCCACCCCACGCTTTTTTTTTACAATAATATACTTTTTTGTTTTCTTATTTACACTATTCTTAATTTATAATTACTTATTACAAAAAAATACACTATTCTTTATTCAAATAATTAATATTTATTTTCAATTTTTTAGTTGGGTTTTCTACAAAATCGTGTTTTTTAAACTATTATTTAAAAAAATTAAATTATGAAGATAAGCTACGTCGCTATATAATAAGGTTAGAAGTTTTTTTACTTTAAATTTTGTAATAAAATAACGTCATCGTATTTTTATAGCATAAAAAAATAAATATGGAGACTTTTCCTTGCGTAATCGAGCATAACACCGCGGCCACAAGACTGGGCCAAGACATTTCATGGTGTTTATGCACAATAAGTACAGTAAACGTCATCTTTTGATGCAAATCCCACCACAGCCAGGCGGCCAACCTGACGTTTTTATTACAATTGACACCAAATAACATTGTAAAGTAAATACTTTACTGTATCCCACGCACCGGTGTTTAAATAAGAAGAAATTAAAATTATCAATTTACGGTATTATTTCATGCCCATTTTTAGATAAAATGCGGATTGTGACTGCCAAGCTTTTTTATTTAACTAAATGATAGTATTTGAATTGAAGAAAAAATGCTTTTTATTACATTTAACGGTTTAAATAGCGATTGATCACATTTTCACATGATATTTATTTAATTATTTATAAAGTTTTTTCTAAAATTCTTTATAATAATATTAGAATAGACTAATGTGACATATGGACAACGATAAATGTAACAATTTCCTACAGACAAACACCGCATGAGTACTTTATATTACAATGATGTTATATATTAATTTAGATACATTTTACTCACTCCCAACAAATAAAGATCAAGATTTATTTAAGTGAAAAAAGCCATGTTATATTATTAAAGTGTAGATAAATAATAACACTATTACAGCTATTTAGGATCTTGCAGAACCTAATAATAGATGAACTTGTTCCCAAGACAGTATGCCTGAATGATATGTGACGATGTTTTTCAAGATGGTAACACGCTAAGCCTAGTGGTAGGTCTAGCTCTGAATTGCAGCTGCCGGAACACATCTATAACGGCTATAACTGCTTGATGACAGATTTTGAACATAAGGGTGGTAGCTAGGACAGAAAATTCTCTTGAACCCATCTATGGTTTCATCACAAAGTTTTCCTTAACCGAAAACTCAAGCTAGGATTATAATTTACGTCAAACGACGTTAATGTTCGAACACGCTACCACTGAGTTATTACTACACTCGTATGTGTTTGAATAAACATACTACATAACGTAATGAATAGGTATAGATTGTATATCTAATAATAAAATATTAAATAATCTATATATTAATACGTTAAGCAAAAGCTTTCGGTTTCTTTTTAAGCGTTACTGCGTGCACGAAAGACTGTAAGATTTGGCACGGTTAAAGTTTATATGGAGAAGGAGTGCAGAAAGCTAAATTGTATCTATATTATCTGTTACTAATATATTAAATTACATAAATTAATACTGCGAATCCTAACCCGACAAGTGCCATTGAACTTAGACCCCCAAAATATTAACATTGTCACTCAACGAAAAGTGACAGCAAGTGATGTAGAGAATACTCATTGTTTAAGAATACTGTAAATGTCAAACAGAAAATAGTCTATGATCAAAAAGTCGCTGGTCGAATTTCGATCTTAGGGCGATCGCTAGTAGGTATAGTTAAATACTTGACTTCTGGAGATTGCGTAGGTTTTTTAATCGTCTAAAAATGTGATCAAATATTGCGTTTTTTTTTAATTATGTACATGACTATATCGCATTTAAATTGGTACAGAAAACCTATGGCTGTATATTTTTGTTTCCTCGCGTTATTTATATTTCCCTAAGAGTGACTTCAAATGACCGAATTGCAAGACAGGTCTTCTTCTTTCACTTTTTTAATACTTGACCGACTGGGTCGGTTCATTATTATTATTTTATTCAGATTATTTACTGCCATAATCAAGTGGCTTTTAAAGAATGTCTTGTGATGATTTTAGTGTTTTAATAAAATGGTGGCATTTTTTTTAGAAGTGACTACACTGCTAGCCATAGGGGTACTGAAGCCGCTGCGGCTTTTACAGCTTCACCGAATTTGTTATAAAATGGTGGCCCTTCCATGGAGTTTTTATAACATCTCAGAATTCATTGTCACTTCACTTGTACACAATAACCAAGCCATATTAGAAGAATGCCAGTTATATTAATTAATGAATATAGGATCAAATAACGCAAAATTTAACATGTCGTTGTAATTATTGTAAAAACGAGGAAAACAAATATGTTCTCCTCTTGATTTTTTTTTTTTGAAGTTGAGATATAGGTTGTAAGCATTTAACTAATATTTCTTTAAGCTGAAACACACGAGAAATTACAAGTGAACAATTTGTCATAAACTTCGGTCGAGTTCGGTTCATTTCGGCTGTAAAGCTGCGGTCACAAGCTTTTACCCGTTCGGCTCATAACTCGCGCAAGTTATAGTATTTGGGGCACTTCAAAGTGGCCGACGAACATTAAAACATGAGATATGTCCGTGCGACCGCGCTGCGCGCCGATGTACGGCTCATTCAACTCTTGATTTCAACACTGACGTTTACTTGGATTTCGTCTTAATTGACCAAAGCCATACTTAAAAAAAAACTATGACAAGTCTACCTACGTCGATGTAGTCAATTTTTTTTCTCTTTATTCATTTATTCTGAATCGGTAAGGCTGCCTATGCTTGGTCTTTTGACACAATCAAATGTTAACTTGTTAATTTCTGTTTTCATCAAAAGGCACTAACTGTATAAGTAAATTTTGAACTTTGAATTTTTTTTTTTAATTTATTAGAAACAACATCATATGCCTTTGTTATTTCTAACACGCTGTATAGTTAACGAACAACAAATGATTTGCAAAGAAAGTAATATTTGGCATCCGATTGGGTAATCATATTGATTAGATTTAATAAATTGATTCGTGTTAGATTAATCCCTAGGTTCCGAAACCATGTTACTTTACGGCGTACTTATAGGATTAGTATTTTGTCAAAACAGGTATATAATGACACCATTCGGACACAGAAATTAAAACAACTTTTTACTTAAACCTCACAATCTGAGGTTCACTTAGAACATATTATATGTTTTTAATATGAACCATAATTAAGTACGAGGCGCTGTACTTTTTATCAACAAATTATATATTAATTATAGCCCAAAATCAGACATATTTACAATATAGTTGTTTTATTTCCAAAAAAGAAAATCACAAAGATAGTGCTATGGCCAAGTTATTAACTATCGGAAAGAAGAAAACAAAGTCTACCGGGTTAGCCAGTGTTCTATATCTATTATTATCAATCTATTTGTCTAAACAAAAGAAACGATGTTATAATTGTTTACAGTGTCACATAACTTTTAATCGTAATGTTGATAAAATGCTTTTTAACTTTGGAATCCAAGGAAAAACTTTTTCCACTTTAACTAAGTTACCTAGGTATAACTTTTAACTACTTTTAACTTTTAAAAACTGAAGAATCCATGTAATGTTGGTCAAATAAAAAAAATATTATAAAAAAAGTATACATCTTTTTTTAACTTTTATGGCGCGATCTTGTCAAGTATATATGTAAGAAAGGCTCTACGAAGCGAAAATTTTTTACGATAATTATTTAAACATTTTCTTCACTTACAATTAAGACGGAAGTTCGAGAAAATTTTGTTAGTTAACAATTGTTTAAATTGTTGAAAAATTAACTTTAAGTAAAATTTCCAACGGGAATAAATTATTTATAGTGTTCCGAAAACACCATAGTTTTTTTTTTCAAATTAAAAAAATAATTCAATACCTTAAATAAATTAATGAATGCCGTACTCGCTTTTGACGCCGCGCGTGCAACCTAAGAATGTCGCGCACAGACCTATTTTCAGCGTTAAATTAAAATTATAAATAATGGAGATAGAGTTCCAGGAGTTAAGAGTTTTTATTGGAAATTTTCTCCTCTTTCAGAATCTTTTTTTGAAATTTCATAAATATTAATACTTTATGAAATATTAGCAAAAAACGAAATGGCATTTTATTTTCATCTTTAATTGTTTATAACTTATGCAATTTTTTATGTGCTAATACACGCTTTTGGCACATTTTTCTGAGCGTCATTCCGGATCCAATGAGCTATCGCACATAATTTTAAGAGCAGTATCTATTTTGTACCATTTTCAACTTGTCGACTAAACTAAACACAGAGTCGAATAACGCAAGTTTATGAAATAATAAATAAAACTATTACCTACATAAGATCCCGCCAAAAATTCTTCTTTTTCTTATATAATGGCAGCTTGTGTATATATATACCTACTATATACGATAGGTAAGTGACAATTATGTCAATATCAGATGTATAGAATATTTTGTCTTGTCTACAAATTCCAAGCGATGCTCAAACAAGATGGCGGCTCTCTTTTTATCCCGGGATCTTAAAATTCATGCTTTTAGTTATTATTTTTAATTCACTTCACTTATACACTATGACTAAACAAAATTACTCAAGATGCCACCAATGTTACATAATATAGGGCCATATACCTAACATAAGTTTATGAATTACAATAAATACCACAATACGATAGATCGAGTTCCCGCCAAAAGCTATATAGAATAATTCCACAGACAACGCGCGCTAACTAATGACCACAGACAAGAGCGCGCATTAAGGCGACCGTACACACGACATACATTAATCAGGTCGCGTCACCTCAGTAGCCAGTGGTGACATAATGACATGTCCGAGACTGCGCTGACAAACAGTTTTTATAGTATGGCTATCAATCAAGCAGTGACACGGGCTTCCGTGTGGGTATAACTCTCGATCCATGACGACGTCTGAAACGAACGTTTGAACGCTTTTATTATTAATCACTAATATTAAAAAATAAAATTATTTTGGCATTCTTGATTTTATTGCACAAAAAAATATTAATAAAACACGTATTTTCATAATTGAGACCCATCTATTCTATGTAATTCTGTCTGTAATTTCCCAAATTTCCTAATAGGCATCCTGTTTAAAGGTCAGTCATCACAAGTACAAAATATTATAAGAATCAGACAAGCCGTTTTTGAGTTAATTCCGAACATACGAACAGACACAGATAAAAAAAATTCGTGACCTGTGAGTGTTCTTTTTAATAGACGTCTATCAGTATATTTAAAAAAACAGATTCACCACCTCATCAGTGGACGTATATTTAATATACATTTCAGTTTTACGTAAGTAGTATCTACATATTATAGTAATTCTTTTTCAAATCTACCAGCTCAGTGGAAAAACCAGCATATTCATCATTTTTACCTGAACATTAAAGTTACTTGTAAGAAATTATAATTACATTCTAATCTTAACAGTTATAAATTACATTTGTATACATTTAAGTATAATCCTTGCGCAAACGTTAAATATCGTGAGAATATGTAAATGTGACATTTTAAAAGTGACACGTAATAATTTTCTATTAATAATTATTTTTAATGGTCGCCATAAAAGTTCAACATTCAACCATAGTGTTTTGAATTATCGAGGGTAAAGTATTGTCTTAGTGAGTATGCTATAGGGTTGCTATCCGTCCGGGTTTCCCCGGAGTGCCCCCGGATGTGGTTTTCCAGTGAAAATGGGATAATTGATTAGCAAAAAAAAAAAACAATTTTATTTAAAAAGTTAGGCTAGCTTAATCCGATGATTTCAATTTTATGTAACATTACTTACACCATATGGACATATTTTAAATTAATTTGATTCTAAATAGAAAAACGTTACTAATTACTATTCTTACTAAATTACATGAAAAATGTAAGTGTAGGTATAGTTTATTAACACTGCGATACTTAGGTACCAACTACCTTTGTCTTGCTGGCCGATGTTATCAAACATTACAAAATATATATAAAAAACTACTGTTACAATGCAAAAAAGGAAATTAAGATGTTTAATTTATTTATGTTTAATATTTTTTTACTCTTTACTATTTTACCCTAATGTCCGGGAATTTTCAAGTTATTGTCCGGCGTCAACAATTAAAGTGATGGTAACCCTCTGTATGCTGTTAATTAATAATGAATAATTATATTGTCAAGGATATAATATTAATATCCGCTAATTTGTTATAACGATGTGGCGAGGAGCGGCGCGGCGCGGCGGTGAATGTTCAGGTGTTAGGAAGGGTAATTTTTATAATATAACTTAACTACGTATTCATGGTATCCAAGCTCATACTTAATCATATTGTCCTCAATTCACAAGTGTTTATAATTCTTTATAGTAAAACGGAACTTTTTTATAACAACCCTTTCTAGGTTTTTGGCGGGATCTTGAAGTGTTGTTGTTGTTTTTAACCCTAACTAATGTAATATTGGTGGCATTTTGCGTGATATAATTTGGTTTTGTGCATAAGTGAAGTGGATTATAAATATAAGCTGAAAGCATTCATTCTGAGATCCCACAAAAACTTCCTAGAAAGTTCTAACAAAAGAGCCACCATCTTGTTAGGATACTGAATGGCAGTAATGGTCTTCACTAAAGAGGACCGGTTGCCAAGTTAGGAAGAAGAAGAACCCTTTCTACGTTTTTCGTTGAGCATTGACCATATTTTTGTATAAATATATAAAAACTCATCGCGTGTTTCAATTTTGCAATGATTGTACGTGTGTGGTCGGCCTTATAACGCGATATGTCATCGAGTGTGATTTGCTGGAAATGACAAATTGATGTTTGAAAGTTTGGTGAATATTTGTATGATAAAATAAACACTAAAGAATTCTAATGTTCAAATCGGTAATTTACATGGATATTAATTATAAGTTTCGGTAAATTATTTACTTTATGTGGTAGTTAATTACTGACAGATATTAAGTACATAGTGATTATATTTGTGTTAACATTAAAAAAAAAATACACTAGATGATTAAGTTCTTCATTACGTCTTTTTATTCGCTGAGTACGTCCGGTGCTTACACGTAAATTATTATAAGAGCAAATTGTCTTTATAACCTGTACGAATTATTTTTAACAGTTATTGTAATATTTAACAACAATATCTTTAATCGTTTCTATAAAATTAACACTTCAATAACGCAATTAACGAACGAAAACGCAAACTCTAGTTATATACTAAGTTAACTACACGTGCTGTCAAAATAAAATATGAGCCGATTAGAGATATACAATACATATCGATATTGGATGTTGTTGTAGTGAACTTTAAAACTATTACAATGAATATATTATCCACAGCACACCTTTCAGCTCAGGACAGAGTCGCACGAGCTACAGCTGTTTGCGGCAGAAAAATGTTGGACTATGTTGCTATCTGCAACCATTTTTCAATATTTTTTATAATAATAAAATAAATGTTAGTAATCGTTTTCTTTATTCAGTTTACGATGTGAGAAGATACTTAAGAAAGTTAAAAAACGAATTCTTCAATTGAAGAAAGCCGTCAAGGAACTATGACCGATTTTATCAATATATTTTTTTTACAATTCAACTAATGTTTACAGTTAATACTTGTATTATTTTAGTGTATGTACAGTGAGCGAGTCATTTGTATTTTATTATTATACATAAACACTGTATCAATTTTGATTCCGATACGATAAGCACAAGCCAAGCAAAATTACTGTACTATTTATTATTGGTGGTAAATATAGTCAAAAAACAATGAACAAAGCTGAGAGTGCAAGGTCTATTAACAACCGCTATAGAGATAAATATGTAAGGTATCTCACCTGGTTTACGACGGTCGGAACCCTGTCTGATACAATGATAGATAGCATAATATGTCCTTAATCAAATGTCGATATTATTATTCGATATCGATAATACAATTAATATCGAACATCCCTAGAGCCAATAAGGGTACGTCCCGTGCCGAAAGGGCCGTCACGCAGCGGAATCACAATATATGAACTTATTAAAATATCTAAGGTTGTTTTTTTTCTCGTTTCGCGGTCGGGTGACACTGACATCACGTTAAGGTAGACTTGCGGTGTGATTCTTGCTCGGTGTTTATTTTTGATGATCTTCCTGCGTACTTTTGTAACGGTTGTCTGGTTTTTATTACGTGTTTTTATTTTTAAAGTTTACGATAAAAAAATCGATAGAATGTATAAGTATTTTACATTTGGTTGTCTGAACAATAACTGGTTATGGTCTTTTTATGAGATACTAGCTTTGCCCCACAGTCTCACCTGTGTTAAATTCATTCAATCTATTCTACAAAGCGTCACCGCCAAAGTAGCCGTACATAAAGCCTACAGTTGTTCTCACTTCTTGGTTGGTACTTGCCAACAGTTCGCCAAATTGTTTGAAGATCAAGTTACTGAACTGCTCCTTAAGACAGACGTTATAATTATAGCCTTATAGCCTTCCTCAATAAATACGCAATAATATACAAATAGAACTTTTAAATTTTTTCTGGTAGTTCTAGAGATTTGCACGTTCAAACAAACAAACAACCTATTGAGCTTTATAATATTATTAGTATAGATAGATGTGGAACATTTTAATTTATAATATAAATGTAATAAAAATCATTTATTAAAATTATTAGTAAATAATGACATTTATTATTAAATAAATAATAAATTATCAAATTTAATATTTAAGATAGAATTCCGGCGTCATACCTGGTGTAGGTATAGTGTTGGCGATCTAGTCGGACACAGTTAAGCGTGTCCTACCGCCTACGCCTCCCCGCAATTCGCTATCGTGATATATCGAAATTTCAAAAAATATCAAACCGTTTTAATGAAAAAGGTCACCAACTCCAAGAGAGCGGTGTCTTCAAAAGTCGTGCATTTCACACGGACTAGTGTTAACAAGATAAATCGAGAATTTCAAAACAAAAAGCCATTTTACAGTTATGCGCCGGCACATGTGGTGTCACAAACATTTGACACGCGCGATCTAGCGGCGGTTGACGGATGACAACAAAAAATGTTTACGAACCCACTTAACATGGCTGACATTGTTCATGTTAAAAATAAATAAACAAATTTGTTTCGAGTTTGTATATTATTTTCATAAGAACTAGTGTCTGGTAGCATCTTCTCTTGAATTAAAATAAATGTCATAAGATCCCAGACTTTTCGAAGTTACTTAATTTTTTAACCTACACGAAAAATATCTTTTCAACCTACATTCTAGTGACAACCTGAACAAAATCCGCTGAGTAGGTTATCTAACTACGTGGTCCGCGTTCAAGAAAATACAAACAATGAAACCTTATTTTATGATTGCATCTGAATATATACTTCTTAGTATATGTTTTTTTAGGATACTAGAAACAACAGTTTTAATTTGATTTATATAAGATTTTTTTTTGTATGATATGAAGTAGCCAGCAAGCCTGTAATCCACGTGATTAAGTGTGTGTGTGTGCGTGAGTGCGTGCGTGCACATATATGAGTGTAGTTCTTCACTCTTTAAGGTGAAGCTGTAGCTAGCGCCAGCACTGTTACTTTGCGACAGAAATATGTACGTGTAAAACCACATAGAAAATAGGCACCAAATAAAGTGATTATAACACCACCAGAACTGTAAACTTACAGTATTTATTACCTATTATTTAAGTGCTTTACATAACCTTAATTACGAATTACATGTAATTAGTGTAATTACATAAAACGAGTAAAATGAGATTGTTCGTATAAAAACATGGTCGAAATGTGTTTTGTTTTTGCTAATTCGTGTACCGCTTAGTGTTTTTTTTAAATCGTTATTTGCAGATTAAAGCCGTCACTGACCGACCGTAATATTGAATACTAAATAAAATATGAACAAAGAGAATAAGAATACAACTACTGATAATTTTGGGATACGATTATTCTAAGGGGATGATAGGTTACTTACCCTTGTTCGAGTTTTCCTAACATTATTTTAATATAGATAAAACTATCGTATAAAACAATTTCCCATCATTTATTTCATAATAACGCTGTAGTACTTATAAAGTGAGTTTAAAAATTACGAATTGTTAAAGTACATCCTCTATTTTAGATTGTTTTCTATGATTACTTCTCGAAGTTTCTACTACTATAAATATTGATATACTTATCCACCGTCAAAACTCTCCCAAAGAAAATAATTTATTGATAGGAACTAAGCAATTTTAGAATGTCTTCATTGTAAAACCTGTAGTCCCTTCTTCGAAGTTGAAAGCACATAAAATTTCTTATCGAATTATTACCACAAAGAAATTACTATTTAACTTCTGTATTATAGTACCTCACCGATGACGTAAAATTAAGCGCTACGTTTACAAACACACCGCTAGACTACAAGTAAAAACTCTTCAAGTTTTTTTCCCAACGGTAAGCGGGTGCAACAAAAACTGAAACAAAGAGGAAGGAGAGCAAAAACCGTGACGGACAGACCGATAGATCGACAGACATCTGTCGCGGCACGGTGTGGAGAATCGCGTCCATGTGTTCAAGTCTGGATTTTGATTTTCGATGTATTTTTGCAAAGGTGAGATGAGATCACCCGAGCGTTCCAAGAAATTGTAGTGAATAATAAAGATTGTATAATATTCTGGACCCTGACTTAATATTATGCATATTACTTGAAAGCGATAACTAAAAGACAGACAATAATCTCTGGATACCTCGTCCGTTCGCAATATCGCAGACCGTGGGAGGCCACCTTTAGACACACAAATACGGCGCGGCGTAAGGTATGTGTAGGGTTGCCAAACCCTACTATATAATGTAGTATTCTACTACACTAGGCATCCGACTACTATATTTTTCATTTTTTCGGACAATATCTAAGTTCTTGGGAACCACAAGTCGGGAACCGTTGATGTAACAGAAGGAGCGAGTTCAATGGACTTTATAATATACAAAATATTATTTATAATAGCATAGCCAAATTACTAGTTACAATGTACCAAGTCTATATTAATATTATTAAGCTCAAAAGTTTGTTTAAATACGCTTATTTCTGGAATTACCCGTAAAAAAATTATAGTTATAGCCTTATTGAAGTTATATAACTTCACGCTATGTCTCAACCTTGGACGTCAAGCAATCTGTCAAGCTGTATAATATAGGCAAGTGCAGGAAGAGAGAACAACAACAGGCTGCACGAGTGCGTTGGGCGCGGTGCGACGGGGCGCAACGCCGCGCAGTGGAGAGTTGGTCGAATAAATATAAAGCGGGTGAAACGGTGAGGCCTCCCCCCGGCGGGGTTCCGATTTGGTCGTCATCGCGAACGGACGTGTCGCTCCGTTTGTGCTCTCGACCATCACGTGACCATACTATTGCGATCGTATCTTTGAAATTTTATTTCAAATATATTCTCGCAATATTCATCGTACATCAGCAAGTGTCGAACGCTCGCGGTAAACCGCACTTTTCGGTGCGACTTGCTTGTTTTTTTTTGTAAATCCACGGTTTTGTGGTCACTTGCTGGATACCTGACGGTGCCAACGAAGGCAAGTGGGGCGTGACCCGAGCAGCCCGCTGGTTGTCTCCTTCAGAGGCAAACAGCCAGACTCGGACGGGCCTGGGAATCTAGGCCTTTGCGGTTATCGCATAGTCTTGCCCCAGGTGTCTCCTGCCAGACCCTCCGATCCTGCACACTCCATCCCCGGGAACCTGTTTGGGCCTAGCCCGGTTCAATTACCGGTCTGCGTCCTCAGTCCCGGGCTTGCTAGGGTTCCTTAGGGCCGATAGGTTCTTCCTGTGTGTCATTGCACCTTGACCACAGGACTCTTGCCCGACTCGGATAGTCGTATTTAATTTTTGGCGCACCCCCCTGCCCCTAAGGCAGGGAGGCCTCAATTAAAAACATGTCCCAAACCCCACCCAATGCCGCCGAGATGGCAAAAAATATGCAAGACCTGGTTGCTTGCATTCGCGATCAACAGGACAGAATACAAGCGATGGAACTCGCACATCAAAAATATCGGAACTTTATGTTCGTGCGATACCCTACGGCCGAAGACGAGTTTTTCGACTCGTTGACGAAAACTCCGAGTGTGCGTCGCACCGCTGCGACCACAGCCAATAAGGGGGCTGCTTATGCGAGCGGTGCGCCCTCTGCCGGGACAGCCGGGCCGACTGGCGCCGCGCCAGTAACCGCCGCGCCTCCACGTGTCGCGTCGTGGAGAGACGCAGGCAGCGTCGCGCGTCCGTCCGCCGCGACCAATCAGGGGGCCGCTTCTGCGAGCGATGCGCCCTCTGTCGCAACCGTCAAGCCGACTGACGCGGCACCCGTCGGCGCCGCGCCTCCACGCGTTTCGTCGTGGAGAGACGTAGGTAGCGTCACGCGTCCATCCGTCGCGTCATCTGGGGCCGTAGCCACGCCCCCAGTCCCGACTAACCATTCGCGCGGGTCAAGTCCCGTGTCCGTTAGGCGAGGGCCGCGCAATTCGCGGTCCCAATCTAGGTCGGCTAAAAATAGCCCATACGTCCGTCCCGCGCGTTCCACAGAAACCGCGGTGAAAACAAACAATTCTTTTTCGGCCCTTCCGGTCGAATTAGACTCGCCCGCGTGCCCGGATTCGTCTCCGGAGATGGATACCGCGGCCCCAAATGACGGTTTTACCGTTGTCGCGTCGCGCAAACGCCCGTCGCGAATTAGTCCAACTGCGCAACCGTCTCGCGCAACAAAAACCGTGAAAACGGTCAGTGGCGCCGTCGCCTCCGCGTCCTCCGCGCTCCCCGCACCCGCTGTCGGGAAAAAAGAGCGCCCCCCACCTCCTATTATCGTCCGGGACAAAGCGGCCTGGACGACTCTGGTAAATGAGTTGCGCAGGCTTAACCTGCCATACCACAAAGCTCGAAATACCCTTAATGGTATTTCCGTTACGGTGAGTTCGTCGGATACTCACCGTAAATTCACTGCCCTCCTCCGGGAGAGAGGGCTTCAGTTTTTCACTTACTCCCTTGCGGAGGAGCGCGTCCTCCGCGTGGTGATCCGCCGTATTCCGGTGGAAGTCAGCCCCGCGGAGGTGTGCTCCTCGCTCGCGGAGCAAGATTATCCTATCCGAGAGGTACATAGAATGTACAACAAGGAGAAGCGGCCTCTACAAATGGTAGTGGCCATCCTAGACCTTTCCCCCGAGGGAAAGGCAATCTTTCAATTGGAAAATGTATGCGGGCTCTCCGGCGTCACCGTCGAGCCCCCATACAAAACCCACATGCCTTCGCAGTGTCACAACTGCCAGCTCTACGGGCACGCCGCCCGTAACTGCCATCTTCGTCCGCGGTGCGTCAAGTGCCGAGAGGACCACCCGACTAGGGAGTGCACGCGCGAGCGTGACTCCACCACTCCCCCGAGCTGCGTACTGTGCGAAGGGGAGGGGCACCCTGCGAATTATCGCGGTTGCCCCAAAGCTCCGCGCACTACGCGGCCTCGGTACCAGAGGCAGGCGGCCCCCTGGGCGGCGCCTCCCGCCTCAGCCCTCCGAGCGCAATCCCTGCTGGCGCCAGGGGAATTTCCTGCGCTTCCAGTGCCTCGCCAGATCCCGGCCGCCGCCGACCCTCCCGCGCCTCGCGGTCAATCACAACCCGTGCGTTCGGCTCCGAACGCATGGGGGCCCCGTCGCCCTAATCCACAGCCTCGTATGGCGATGAATAATTCCGCGCCCCGCGCTCCCTCCAACGTTGCGAGCAACGACATCATGATCTTGCTCCTTCGTGAACACGGCATTCAGGAGGTCATGGACTACAATGACCACCTAGAGCATTACGGTCTCGTCAAGACCATATGCGCCTTCCCCCGCCTCGTCGAGACGTTACACCGTCTCGACTCTGAAACACGCGACCACCCGGCATAAACACCGGCCGCGCAAAATTTTATTCTCGTATGTACAATAAAATATACCGATTCGTCTCTCCAAATAGAGCGTGACAGCGCCCACGCCCGCGTAACCACCGTTCTCTCCGCAGAGGACGGGCGGTCAAATTCGCTCCCGCACACACTCCATACGTTCACCCTCTTTAGCGGGTGACCCAAGCCTAGGTCCGTTCCTCGGTATGAAACCCTTGGGTCAGGCATCCGCCCGCGCGATACAAGTGACACTATACGTGCAGCACTTAGTTACCCACATACAACATTACACACGTATGAACAAACACACGTGCACACCACACAGGTACATAGGTTCTGTGAGGGACCTTTTTTTTTCTTTTTTTACGCTAGTTAGTTAGCGCTAGTTAGTGTAGGAAACATTTCTGATTACTGAATACACATACGCATGGTTCCTTCCTTCCTCCCAGGAGGAAGGGAACGTGCCTATGTGTATAATTGAGTTAGCTCGAATCGTAGGTGTAGGGATGCAGTTAGTTCGCGACTTATTTGCGTACGCGACGACCGCCCGAGCCGAGGTCCGGCCACTCTGGCGCCCTCGTGCGAGTCGTCCTTATAACTTTCGTGGCTGAGTGCTCTCCGCGCTCGCCCCCAAGTCCGGTGAAGCTGTAAAAGCCGCAGCGGCTTTAGGGCCCCTAAGGCTAACAGTGTAGTCAGTTCTAAAAAAAAAAAAAAAAAAAAAAAAAAAAAAAAAAAAAAAAAAAAAAAAAAAAAAAAAAAAAAGTGAGGCCTCCCGCACACCCGCCACGTCCACCCTCCCTAGCGGCAACCCAAGCCTAGGTCCGTTCGTCGGTGTGAAGCCCTTGGGTCAGGCAGCCACCCACGCGATACAAGTGACACGTGCAACACTTAGCTACCCACATACAACATTACACACGTATGAACATACTCACGTGCACACCACACAGGTACATGGGTTCTGTAAGGGACCTTTATTTTTCTTTTTTATGCGCTAGATAGTCATACGCTAGTTTGTGTAGAAAAACCATTCCGATAACTAAATACACATACACATGGTTCCCTCCTTCCTCCCAGGAGGAGGGGTACATGCATATGGGTATATGTTATGTAGCTCGAATTCATAGGAGTAGGATATTAGCTAGATCGTGACCTATTCGCTTGCGCGACGACCGCCCGAGCCGAGGTTCGGCCATTCTGGCACCCTCATGCGAGTCGTCCAAAACTTTAAAAAAAATAAACGGTATGGCACATTTAGTAGTAAATTTTTTTAGACCAAAGAATAACTAACAGCAAGTTAGTTAACATTGAATTTTATGTGTAAACAATCATTTTTATGTTGACCACATAAAAAAAGAAACGTAATATTAAATAGAGACATTCACCTTATAAGTTTTAATTGACGTTTATAGCAAATAACTGCAATATTATGGAATAAAATAATAATATACAATTCTTGAGAAACAGAGTGAGAAATATACGGTACATTTCTATGACAATTTATAGAAGCGATGCGTTTGTTAATTAGGACATTTGTCACGTCGACGCCGGCAACACTGGACGGATGCGCGCGTAAATTCAATTTGCGAACGTTCGAGCGGACGCATGATGGACCGTCGGTCATTTGTAACGGTTACTGAAATTTTATGCTTATGCATGTGATGAATAGAGGTAACGTTCAAATCAATTTTATGGTAAAATCATAACCATGGTGATAAACCTTTATGTTTTATTATAGTTAACAATTTTCTCGTTACTGCGTAACGCTGAGATGATCATTTAGGCGCCGGAGGATGTTACTGAAGCCATTTTCAATTATCTACAGTTTTATGATATTTTTATGGTCCAGTTGAAATCTATTTACCTTACATGAAACTATGATACAATACGCATTAGATTAATTTTTTAACTTACCATAAATATTACAACAAAAGAAGATTTCCATAAGTTGAGAGTTAAATTATATTCAGACTAACGTAAAATTCTTGGAAATGAAATCAACAGACAAATTGATACACTTCAGCGATCACATCACAGATTGGTATATAATATCAATTCTATGGGTATATAGATATTGATACAGTTGGTATATACATAGATACTACAAACCTCTACAAACTATAGAGTAAAACTTTCCAGATTTTTTAGTGAATTATTAAAGAGCGGGTACTGAAAATTTGCAACAAAAACCTTTTATTATAAAATAACAAATTGAAAAGCAGTTTTGAAGGATTGTGTCCATGAAAATGGAACATAATACTTATAAATTAAACAACTATCAAAAATAACTGTCTAAATAGTTACATATAAGGAGTAATTAACTTTAAACAATCTTACGGTTATTTACGTAAGTCTAGAAAGTGTCCTTACTCTTAATTACAAGCACCTATATAGGTGCCAAAGTTTCAATCTTAAGGAGGAGATACCACTTTTCTGTCCGAGCTTCTGCCTACATATATATCGAGTCAACTTTTCTTTTGGGTCCCTTAAAAAATAAATTAACTACAAAAATATAGGCGTGAGTGTTCATAGTAAGTTATGTTATATGTCCAGCTGTTATTCTCATTTGTGAGATAGTCCAAACATCTCGAACCAAATTGGATAAAGTATGTTTACTAACAATGCGTTGCGTATAACAGCCAGATATTAACAGCCTTTTTCTGTCTGACATAATTACATAAATTTTAATTTAGTTTTTTAATTTTTTTATTATATCTATAACGAAATGTTATAATCAAGAATGTACCTATATGGATAGTTACATTTTATTAGGTACAAAGGAATGTAACATTTTTGTCGACTGCAATAGATAACTTAACGATAGTAGGGTTAGAATGTTAATTACGTGGCTGTTATGAAAATCAATTATTTTACATATTGAAAGTTTGTTTAATCAATTGAAATTATAATATGCTTTTTATAAGACATTACCTACCTCAATTTCACCCATAACAATTATTTTGTAGGGTAGGGGTAATTCGAGTAAAATTAAATATGTTTATTTTTTTAGAATGAAATAATACTCTATACCAAATTATTGTTATATAAGTTGATAATACAAAATTTATCTTCGAGAGTTGTGATAACCCTAAAACAGTTTGGTTACATTTACACATACCATCACACCTGTATCCCCGAAGAGTTAGGCAGAGGTGTACTAATGTAAACCAACAGTTCGCCGGGTATGTTTTTAGATCTCATGTAATAGGGGACGAGCCTATTGCCATTAATCGGGCACAAAGCCAAACTCGGATCTGCTACTGAGAATGTCCTAGAAAAACTCAATAACAGTTTGCTCAACCTGGGAATTGGACGCAGGACCTCAAGCATAGTAGTCGCGTTTAGGAGCACTAGGCTAATGAGGCCAAATTACTCTTTATAAAATTTAGCTTGACATAGTACCAGTGTTCAAACAGGGTTGAATATACATACCTGTATGACTCTCATTGGTAAACCAGTCTCCTTAGCAAGCTGTTCTCGTATATGCCTTGTAGGTTTGGGTGTCTGAGAAAACGCCGACTTCAATATCTCTAACTGTTTCGCTTTTATCGTGGTTCTTGGACCTCTCCGTTTCGACCCGCCGTTACCGTCGTCTGGTGACTTATTCTCTGCTTGAGAATCTCTCGTCTCCGGGTCGCCGTCGAGGGAACCCTGTATATAGAAGAGAAAAAACTGAATGCGACTATGTGGTCATGATACTTTACTAAAGAGATTTGATGGTGGATTATATTATCAAGCATATCATATCTAGATACACGGTAGTGTGTTAGCCAAGTTCGGAACGGGCGACACCAACCAATGTATAGGTGTAGGTTTAAGTCAAATACTGTTAAACCTACACATATGAAATTTTGTATGTTGAATAAGATTCCTTCCTCCCTTGAACACCTACACTCACAAATTTCACGAATAACTCTTTTATAGTTCTTGAGTTATTAGGATCTGAAAAAAAAGCATTTTTATCACTGCCTGACTCATGTATCAAGAACGTAGATCACTTCTAGGTGACTGAGAAACTTGAAAATTGGCATCAAGGTAGATCATTAAACTAATATTTACATGAATTTTTAATTAAAGAAGTTAATTTTAACAATTTAGACTTGCCAAGTTAGTAATCTCATATCAAAGAAAATAACATATTGCTTGATACCGGCGTGAGTAACAAGAAACTTTTATCCTTTTTTCACAACAGAGTTTCCACTGTACGTTGTGATTTGCTATCTCTTTTATTCCAACATGCTGATAACAAAATTTGTATCGTTTTCAAATTTCTTTTAGTGAGAGTATAACGCGTATATTTATTAAACGTCATTGGTCGCGACCCAGTCGCAGTGCACCACGTGCAGGTGAGGTTGGCTTGGGCGTCTCAGTGCTGAAGAGGTAATTCGGCACCCATTACACACTTATATTTATAACTCGGCAAATTTAACCTTTAAGGTGTGTTGACACAAACACTAACCGAATAACAATCGAAGAAAACATGACATGCGCCCTAATAATAATTAGTTGAACAACGTTCACAATACGTGCAAATTCATACTAATAACATTATAAACCTCAAGAGATTGTTTGTATGAACGGGCTAATATGTGGAACTATCAGTCAGATTTAAAAAAATACTTTTTGCATTTTAAAGCTTATTTATTGAGGAAAGTTATAGGTTTTATAACTTTACGCTACAACCCAAAGGAGCGGAATAGTAACCTTGGACGTCAATAAATATGGCAAGCTGTAAGCAAGAACAACGATAGGCAACACGGGTGCGATGGCGGCGGCGCAGTGGAGAGTTATTCACATACATTACCCATAAGTAAAACCGCGAGATACAGCTAGTTAGGTTTAAGTAATAGTGTTGTTATTGTTTCCACTGATATACCGTTATACGTTTATTAAAACTAACCTGGTCTTCTGAGTCTTCGTGTGGTTTCGTATCACCATTATGTGAGAGTTCGGAATGTAAGGCGGGGTGGGGAGCATGCGCTGGACTACTCGAGTTATTGGCAGCTCGAGATTCATCTTCCTCCTCTTCATCAGATCCTGAGCCTAGTAGTGAGTCCGCTGTAAGAAATAAATCAATATATGATTTGCTATAATTAAATATCAGCAAATTTTGATATTTATTGGATGACAAGATGCACAAAGAACAAAAATGGTGATTTAAATGCAAAAAGTAACTTTAGTTTGCTTTCAAATTTAAAACAAGCTCGCAATCTTCGATGAGCAAGGTTTATACTTAGGTATTATAGAAACTACAAAAAGCTGATGATGCTAATTTTAATTTACGATATTAATCAGATCTTCAAGTAAAGTTATAGTTTAGATATAAACTTTTCAAGTAGATTTGTATAGTTTGTCTAAGTCAAAAAGTATATTAGTTTCTATGCGTTAGGACCACAGATCTCTCCGTGTTTGGGACGAACCATAAAGCCCCGTCCATATTCTTGCCAAACATTCACAAATTAAATCGTGTGGATACAGCGTTTGGCTTGGCTTGCGAAGGTTTCCCTTGGTTTGCCACCGATCCGAGTGAACTCGGTATTTGATGCACAAATCAAAGGAGCTTGTGGCAAACGCTTGTGATGCGTCTACACGTTTGTGTGTAGTTAGTATCGCTTGCGCGAAATAAACAATCGACAAATAATTGAAAAAAACCTCGTACGGTTACTGGGAATTTTTAATTATCTTCGTCGATGAATTCTCCATATTTTATTATTTTTCCTAGTTTGATTTTTTTCTTTTTACAATAAAAATAGATTAAACCCAATATTATAACCGACACAAGGTCGACGTCCGTCATGCTTGTTTTTCCCAAACACACTAGCACTCTCACAAACGTGTGGATGGCTGTGTTTGGCTTGCCTATTTTATCCAAGCGTTTAAAGATGTTTGAAGTTTGCGGCAAATGGCAAGCGTATGGATGAGGCTTTATAATATGTGCATGCAAACTTATGCCAGCGATTTTGTCTGGGACTCTTAAGTGCCGTCCATATAAATTATAACTTTTTAGTTGTACAGATCACAACATAATTACTTAAAACCTACATTTCGCAGCATTTCTGAGTATATAACGTTATTTTATAGAAACATAAGAATCCTGCTGGGTTTCCAAAAAAAAAAAAAGATTATTTATATGGGTAAATTAATAGTATTAAAATACTATAGAATATGCTAAAACCATTTTGGAATACCTTTAAAGGACAAACATTTCAATGCGTCTGCATTATCGTAGTAGGTAGGTTGACATAATTTGGTCTCTCGATAGACAAGGATTACATATTTTACCTACCTCTGTATTTACCCTTAAGTTAACAAGGTTACAAGTTAAACCATTTATAATATAGAATAAATTAATAATACTATTAAAAACCAATAACCCTTTAATATAAGAAAGAAATTGACTTGTGAAAAAGCAATCGTCGTTCCCCTCGCCCTTTCGTCCCGATTTAACTAAATAAAAATGCAATTTCGGAACGCGTTCGCCCCCAAAGAAATGGGAAGAGAAATAAGAATTAGCCACAAAAACAATTACTTATGGTACACTACAGGAGAGAGATACGTGATTATTACTATGAGTTTTCGAAGGTAAATCGATTTCTTTTCAAATTTTTTTTTTTTTTTTGTAGAAGGAAAAAGGGATCCTGTTTCACTAAAAAAAAACGATGCTTTTTGTGAATTCTCTGAATTTAAAAACAACATATAAGTTGTAAGATTTTCTAATTCCTAAACACACTACACCACCAATAAACGTAGAGTTCTTATCAGTGACCTAAACAAGAGAGCTAAACAACAAGACTGAAAGTATGTTAAAGAAATAATTTAAAATTAAGATTAATCTCAAATTGATTTTTTACTGTAGGTACATCCTATAGGTAATATATTAGGTACCTGTATTTTTTCATTATTGCGTGCTATAAATATACAGTCAAAGTGTATAAAGCAGTATAACTAAATGGTTATTGTATTAAATTTGAATGATAAAATTATACTATACCTACTACTAAAAACGAAAAAAATTCCTTCCAAATTGTAAAACGTTTTATTAATAACAAGATCGTTTTCAAATCGAGAACCTATAGTGAGAGTATAAAAACCGTTTACATTGGACAAATACGGGGCAGCAACTAGACAATATTTGCCACAGGGGCTGAAGTGGTCGCCAACAACGTTTTTAAACACCGAGTGAGTGTATGATAGATACTCTTAGCACTAGCATACTACTTACACGCTAACTTAAATGTTTAAATATTCATGCAAAATTACGACTAATTCGATTGTTTTGATTATTTCACACACATAACTTGTTTAACGTTATACTTTCTTTAATATTCATTCCAATAAACCTTGAACATCATAAATCATCTTAGAAGTTTTTTGTCATATACGAATATTTAAGCTTTTTAAAATGTCCAATAATAAAAACGATGTGTTAATCGGTGGAAAATTAAACAAATTTCAATGTAAAATAAATTGCTGCCATCTTTCCCTTTCACAGCTGGGTTTGGTGTTTCTCTTCAAAAAAGAATACGAGTAATACTTTAATATGTAGACTCATATTGAAATATGATTCACTTTCGATTCGTGCCTTTAACCTTCTAGTTAAATAAACTGCGTAATGGACCATGATTCCCTAACCTTGTCCAGTTCTTTCCAACAATATTTCTGATATCGTCGACCCATTTCGCCACCGTTCTTCCTAAATTCTGTTTGCCCTCTCTCGGCAACCATTCCATCAAAGATCTACTCCGCCTGCCGTCACCACATCCATGTGCCAAGTGCCACCTCTGCGGCAAGTGGCCTGCTCAACGCCATTTAAGTTGTGTTACACGTATACAAATATCCTCTACTTTGGTGTTTTTTCGGGTATCCGTATTTCTAACTCTGCCTAACATTATGCACTGCCTAACATTATGCACGATTCCCTATATTATTAAAATAAAATAAAATATCTTTTAAATCATTACTTAAATGGAAAAAAAGAAAGTATAATGTAAATTTTATGAAGTGATTTTTAATACAATCTGTTGGTAAGACAACGTGGCCGGCTGTACGGCCCGAGGTTATATTAGGGCGCGCGAGCAGCGCGGCGCGGCGAGCCCCAACATCTGTCATGTAGCGAGATGAGCTTGTCTCTAAAGATATATGTACGCTTCGGCTATACTTTACAAAAATAAACACAATATTACATCAAGTAATAAATTAACATAAAAAAGTGTTAATACTTATTTTTGAATCGTTGACATTCTTGTCTTTGTTTTGTATCCTAAACAGTGATTTTTTTAAATAAATGAAATTATAATCTATGCAATATTTTTAAGTGACCAATTCGTATACGGATCACAGGACTTGGATACAATTTTGTATTTAGTGTTGTATTTTCAAGTATAAGAGAGGTAGGGCACAGAGAAATATCTTTGAAGATTTCTCTCCACTTGGAATGCCTCCCCCTACAACAGAAGACCGCAGCCAAATAACCTTGTGTTGTGTTATTGCGGTGAGTAGGGTTCCCAGAGATCCTTGGGATAGAAGTTCAAGGTCTGCAGCGCCGTTAGTGATACTTATGGTATTACAGCCGTTCATAGGCTACGGTAGCTGCCTACCATCAGGTAGGTTTATTTGACATCTTAATTGTATAAAAAAAATCTACTCTCGATATTTTGTTTCTGGCACTGGCGCACGAGGCATTCTAACTCAGGTCTCAGGAGCAACCTTATTATAAATAGCTAGAAATGCAGTCACCATATAACATCAGATGGAATGCAAGCCAGTTTGCTACCACATATCATTTTTTTTTTTTTAATTATTGAGAAAACTGAACATTACAAAAAACGGCACATTTCACTAAATTGCTTGGTTTGCTTTTAAACTGTTGCATCACACTAAGGTATAAACGACTAAAGAAAGCCTTTTTTGAAAAGTAGCCTAAGTTAGGGTCAACGATGGCGATGTTAATTTTTACGGAGGTCCTATCAGTTTTAAAGTCGGAAACATATTAAGATAATTTTTAGAGCACATATGTTCTCTGTTACAAATGAAGAAATACGTATATTTTAGGATGATTACATAATTATATCTACCTACTTAATAATTTATAGGATCTATCTTTAGACAAGTATAAGGAATCAAATCAAATAGTATAATTATTATTTCACGGAGATGAAACCGTTGATACAAACTTGTTAATAGATATTAACCATATAAAACTAGCTGGGCAGGCAACCGTGGTTCTTTCAGTTAGTTAATGGCTCGACCACATCGTCTCGATACAACAAATGTTATATGTAAATAAACATGAATTTAATCGGTAAAGTCGTTCAGAAGTTATGGAATCACGAACAGCACATAAGATGTTGATATGTAAGATTAATCAAAATGACATCCCTACATATTTCTAGTTAATAAACGAACAAAAAGATCACAATAGTTTATGTAATTAGCGGTAAATAATACATTGAACGTGCACGGAACTTGACTTATATTAATGTTGGCGGCTCGCTCCGACACGCTGACTTGTGGTTTCCGAACGCAAGTCATTTGAGGGATAACTACTTTTTCTACATAGTTGAGAATAGGGTTTTGGGGATCAAAAAATTAGGAAAAAATATTGCTAACGTTGTAGAAATAATAAATATATCAGGATTTATGAAGTTACACTTCTTTTGGCGTAGGTATTTAGTAGAGGCTTATGTGACGGAGTGCGACATTAATGATGATGCCATGATGTTGCGATGATGAGCCATTAATGATAGTAATGTGAATTTATTGTACTGATTTTTACTTTTTTTATTTTTTAAAATAATTTGGTGCTATATAAATAAATATTATTTTAGTTTGATTACAATCTCAAAGACGGCCAATTTATCGCCAATTAAGCAATTAGTTTGTACTATATGGTAATTAAACTGTTGATATACATACATATATATATAAATAGATATTCAACATATAAACCGAGAACTAATAACCAAATTTCCATCCTATACCTATATGAATGCAATCCGCGGCCTCTCGACTCACCGACTCATTAAATAGTGGCTGCAGGCACTTTTTTTTTTTTTTTTGTACTGACTACACTGTTAGCCTTAGGAGCCCTATCCAAAAACAGAGCCGCTGCGGCTTTTACAGCTTCACCGGACTTGGGGGCGAGCGCTTATGGCACTCAGCCGCGAAAGTTTGTGACGACCCGCACGAGGGTGCCAGAGTGGCCGAACCTCGGCTCGGGCGGTCGTCGCGAATGCGAAAAGGTCGCGATCTATCTAATTCCCTAATACTAAGAGAATTCGAACTAACTAACATATACTCATATGCACGTTCCCCTCCTCCTGGGAGGAAGGAGAGAACCATGCGTATGTGTAGTTAGTGATCGGAATAGTGGCTGCTAGCACTGACGTATAAAGGCTTATAAAGTAATTTTCCTAAATATTTTTTGTACATACCACGATTGTGGCAAACCAGTAGAAATAGTACCTATGGAAAATGGAGTCAAAATTACATAATGTATGTTAATTAATTAAATAATAAATTGTCAAGATTATGAATTAAAATAAAAACCACACGTGACAGAGCAAGATTTTCGCCAAAATCGCTATAAATGTTCGAACTTGTATTATTAAAGTTTATTTGACATAAATAATATATGTAGGTATAAAGTAATCAGAAAGCTGTTGAAGTGCGATCGGACGATCAAGTACAAGTTAACACAAACACTTGAGAGTAAAACGTCCGGGCGTAGAGCCAAGCACCCTCAGGGGTTCGCGTCGCGCGGCGCCCGGCGCGCCCTCTGTGTGCCATGCCGTGCAACTACAAGTTTGGTAAACACTCGTCTTTGTGTTTTCTGTAACCGTTACTTACGTAAGTGGATTGTGGGAAAACATTTCGTTTAAAAAAAAAGATGTGTACTTATTTACGCACGTAAAAATTTATACGTCTTTGGCATATCAAAACAAAAATAATTCCCAATAATCTTTCTCAGCGAGCAAACAACATGAAGTTAGTCATTGATAATAAAAGTAAGTAATTAAAAAAAGACGCTATTATCACACACTAAATATTTAAAAAAACATCTCCTGGCTCCATCACCAGACCTTGTTTACCCAGCCCTATTGGACTCGTCAAAACAAGTCATATGAGCCTTAACTCGAGAGGTTTTCTAGTAGCCAATGAAGAGTTCCACTATCTATCTCCTGGTTCCGTCATCAGATTAGTTCCAAGATACCACATTATAGTCTTGTCATCTGAACTAAGTACATACTTATACTTACATACAAAGTTTCATTTTGAGACAAATTCACTTCTAAGAATTGTTTACATTGTTTATTATTTAATTACAAGAGAAGTTAATAAAAGCGTGTTAATAATAATACAAACTGCTTTTAATTTATGTTTAACATATTATTTAGTTTTATTTTACCCCTCCAATTCCCATAATAGGTACCTATGTATTCTGTATAAAATTTGTGACTGTTTTATGTTGTGTCAATGTATGCTTTTTATGAGTTATTCTCACAGGTTTATTCTACAGTACACAGAACATTTGGCAACTAAATTCTATAAAGTGTATTTGTCACATTTGACATTGGCAAAATTGCCTACATAGGCAGAAAGCCGGAATAAAAAAAACCTAAACATTTGATTCACTTTTTATTGTATAAATATTGTATCCAACATTAATTTTCTTAGAAAATTGCTTAGCAAGAAACTTGATTCTGAAGTACCTACTTCCAAATCCATTACACATAGATAAGCAGGTAAGTAAGTAGGGCCTACTTGGTGCCAGACTGTCAACTTAGGTGTCAGATGAAAACACCACGCCTGATAATATAGCAGTTGTTACAACCTCGAGTATGGTGGTTGTGAACCAACCGGACACAATTGTCGTTTCCTATCACCCAACCAATAACTCCTCGAGAAGCTAAAGACCGCGAAAAGTGTAAGCTGCTCTGTAGAGATGTAGATCGCACGCATCACGACGATTAGCATTGACCTTTCGACTGGAGGACGTAGACCACCTAATCAACAAGTGTCATCAAATGCTGCAAAATTGTCACCAATTGTTATCGGTAACCAATATCTGCTTACTCTAAAAAGGACGTTGCATGAAAATTACTACACAAGTACTTCTATAGCATTATTAGTATCTACATCTAAAATTACTTGCACCAACAACGCCGATATAAGAAACGACAAGCTAAAGCCTCGGTTCTAAAATTAATTTTAAAACCACCCTCCAAATAAATGACTTCCTTTGTCCCCTTTGCCCCCCCTAATCGAATTTTAGCGGGAAAGCGGTCTTTTATTGTAGTTGATATTTCAAACGTGGAACGCGCGTACGCTTTGATCTCGAACGATTTGAAATTATTTTGCGGCTTCTGTGTGCCATAGGTATTATTTTGTCAAAACGTTATTTACTCATGATTGATTTTTTTAAATTTGGATATTACTATTTATATAAGTTTTTGAATATAAGCTACTAAATGTTTAGGTATAGTGATTTGATATCTTGTACTTGGATGTAGGTACCCAAATACAGTAGGTAGAGTTCAAAAATCAATGTTGCCACTTTAGCACCTCTAAAAAATATTGCCTTCTGAGTTTGCCACAAAACCCGCTGAAGTTGTTAAGGTCCATCAGGCCTGGCTAGCGGAAAAAAACACTTCTACATAGTATGGAGTTCCGACAAAATAATTAGGTGATCAACTTTTTTGATCCGCTATCGAGCTGGAGGTCTTGGGTTCATGCTTCTTGTTACTTTTATGCGAAACGTGAAGTTGGTCCTAACGGTAGTTCAGATGGGAACTAATGTACCAAGCCGTTGTCGTAGAATTCACATTTCTTTTGATTTCCTTATGTCTGCAAATTCTATATTGTAGCACGACAAAGTGATGACACTGTACCTACAGTAAGCCACAGCGCATTCCAAAACAACAGCAAACACTAAAGGTCTGGTCTAGCAGCGGACAGGATGTGAAGAGTTGTAATATATTAGTAAATCTAGAATATGTCACGAAAAGCCGTCGCGCTCGGCGCTCGGCGCTCGACTAGCGGTCGCGTCACGTCGCCGACGCGTTCGGCCGTCCGTTGTTTGACCAAACCTTAGGAGATTCACAATCCATTCATTGTCAGTGATCAGTGTCATACCGGCTTGCTGAAATTTCTCTCCACGTGATGTTTGAAGGATTGATATTGTAGGAAGTAGGAACCACACTGGCCCGGAGACGGTTCCACAGCTTCACAGTACGGCAAAGATATGATGAGATAAAGAACTTTTGAATTTGTTCGTGTTGAGATTGAGGTTACCGTAATCTACCGTAATATTCCTTGATTGTGCAACTATTGGATAGTTTAAAACATACAAAACCAGTTTATCATAGTAGAATTGAAATACAGTAGCTATTATAAATAAAAAAAATCTAACTCCAAATGCTAATTCCGACAGTAATTACAACAATAAAACCAAATCAAAATTATCGTACATCTTAATTCTGTACAAAAACAACTGCGCCCACGTCGTGTTGAACAACAATTAGTGCCTATTAACAATTCAATCAACATGAATCATGAATAAATTTCACGTCAAAAGAAAAATAAAAAATCAGCCGCTATCTCCCAATCACTAACAAGTAACAAGCGATTAACGCCGCAAAAACGTATAAAATTCACAGATTATTTCTGTATTACTGGCGTATTAAAATATGTTATAGCGTGTTTATGGTGGCGACCGTTAATTCGAGACCGCCATCTCAAACGTAAAATAAGAAAAACCACGAGATAAGGATCTAAGAACATAAAAGATATGGGAACTCTTTGTCGCGTTGGTAGCGAAGAGGTTTATATACAACCGACTTATACACGGGGAGTGTGTACGTGGCTTTACACGGTGGCGCGGCGCGGCGACGCTGTGCTGCGGTGCTCCGGTGCGGCACACGTGAAAACAAATTCACGCACACGTCCAACACTCTATCGTGATTGGTCGGCGTGTCTGCGACGGCAACGCCCTCTTTTATCGACGTGCGCACGGAGCGTGCGTGCTAAACTGTATAATATGTAGAATTAGGTACAGGTTAGGCCCTGAGCGATTTTTAAAATGTCATTTCCATTGGCCCGTTTCGCGTTGAGGGAAATCTCTTGCTTTGTTTTTCGCCTGTACTATCGTTCGTTTTGGTAAATGAAATGATGTTTTTGACGGTACCTTGTAATGAAGAGGTATACTTATGAAGGTTTTTTATTCTATATTTTCCAATATTATAACAATAATTTATTTATTTAACGTGTATTTTGTTGGATGATGGATTTTAAAGTTGTTATTAAAGAATGGAAAGAACTGTTACAGTTTTCGATTTTGAACCGAAATGATGTCCGTTCATTACTCTGTGAACTCACCAAGGGTGCGCTGGTATGGTCGATCTTAGTTTGAATCGCTTCTAAAGTCGTTTCTCAAGTAATACATCTTTTATTACATATTAAATCGGTGCTCAGTTTAAAATTGTTGAATAAAAGTTACCTCCTTCAAGACGGTAAGGTTTCGTTAACTTGCACATATTTTCCCTTATGAATGTATTAGATATTCCAAGTTTAACATTTAAGTACTAACTGTTGGCCAATCGCTTCACTGGGCGACAACAAAAAAGAAAAACTATCTTATGTTTTATTCCACTAAATAATCGACTTCTAAGCCAAATTTCATTAAAACCTATTCAGCCGTTTTCGCGTGTGCATAAGTATAAAAGGCAAAGTACGTACTTATAATAAGTGATGTCCACCCGCTTCGCAAGGCAATTTAAAAAAAATTAAATATATTCTAGCCGTTGGACTACTTGGAATCATTAAGAACATTAAAAAAAAACATCGAAATCCGTAAAATATATTTTAAGTTAAATCCGCTCAAACATAAATATAAATCCATACAAAAAATAGGTATCTTAGTATAGATAAATTAGATGAAATAGCTTTCGACAAAGAAAAACAATACATTTTTCTAGTAGGTGCCTAAGAAGTACCTACCTATAGTAAATTACTAGCTTGAAATTTATTGCGAAGTAAGTACTTACATTTTGTATCTTCCAGCAAGTATAGGTACTTATGTAATCAGTCTCATTTGAAAGCTTAAGCCTAGGTTAAAATTAGGTTAGCATACAGATAATCTGCATTCAGACTGCAAGCCAGCTGCATATATGCAGTTTGGATGCCGTTATAATGCAGTTGACACGACTGCATCGAAACCGCCAACTGATTGCGCAGGCAGCGTACAGTTATATTGCAGTCAGCGTGCAGTTTTACCTCCGAGTGTCGTTGCAGGCGGACTGCGCAGTCGGTTGGCGTTTTCTATGCAGTTGAGTATGCAGCTGGCTTGCAGTCCGAATGCAGATAATCTGTAAAAGCCTTTCGCGCATATCATCACTTACTATCCAGATGTGACTGTAATCAAAGATTAGCATAAAGCGACATAGTTAAATACATTAACGGTGCAAAAATCTATCACTTATAGGAGTTCTATTATATCTGAAGTTAAATTCAAAGTCAACCCAGAGCCCCGGTCTCCGACAAAGCAGTTCGTGAGCGTGACTCTGCCAGGTAGCGGTGGGAGGGTAGTCAGTCACAAAATAGAATTAAACAGCTTACGAAAGCATGAGTCGAGTTTTTACAACGCGTTTCATTCGCGGCGCCTCCGAGTCAGACTTTACAACGCAGATGACTAGTAAGTTTTCACTTTTTTCTTTCTATGTACAAGTATATATTAGTTCTCATACCACACTATATTTCAGCACCGCGTCTTCGCTCGCTAAAACTAATATTTGTACAGTATTTTTTAGTAATTAAATTTATATGTTTATTTATCATTCTGAACCGAGAAATATTATTTCCCATATAAACTTTACCATCACCTTTCACACCCTTAGGGGTAAAATTTTGAAAAATCATAAAACAGATAGGTACGTTTTGTTTTAATTATATCGAAGAGTATGAATAGGTACCAAGTTTTAAATTAGTCTAATTATCATATATCATTTTCCGTACAGCTTTTCCATCCCTTTCATCCCCTTAGAGTTTGAATTTCCAGAATTCACGTCTTAAACGATGCTTACAATTTTGTACCTATTTCGTTTTTGTTTGATAAGTATTTATTATAAACGAGATAAAATACACATTAATATTCTAAAAACTATCTTACTTAAAAGGCCATTGCAGTATAATTGAGAAGAGGCGTTAACTTCAACACGGTACGAGATTAAAGTCAAGAAAATTCAATTGATAAATGCAAGTTTAGGTAGGTACTTACATAAATTTCCTAAATACTCAAAAACAATCTAATAGGTGCATGTTTTGAGAAATAAATCTTATCAATTAATCAGTGGTAGGTATTAAACGCTGAAAGCTAAGAAAACAAGAAATGTACCTTTATGTAGTGTCATTTGTACTAGTTACAATTAAACTGCATCACAGTATTTATAATAATATTTTTTTTATATTATCCATTCCCTTTTATTTATTGGTTAACCAGAAATAAAAATGTATAGGTTATCAGCTGAGATCGATGCAATTTAGAGCCGTCACACTGAAAACTGAATTACTTAAGGATTCTTAAAACATTATTCGATTTTATTTAGAAGTGTAATTGTTATAACTCTTGTATACCTATAGCTAGGGCTGCAAACTGTCCCGGCATTCCCCGGATTTGTCCTAGTTTAAAAAGCGGCCGCGGAGCGTCCGGTCATTGGTTTTATAAGTGCCCGAGTAAAACCATTGCATCAAGAGGAAATCTGATTAATTGATTTTTAAAACAAATTTTAGAACATTTAAAAATGTAGATTAAATTAATTAAGTGACTCACAATTTGTTGATTACATTAAAATTCTATTTAGCATTACCTTAGCCTAGACAATTTTGTTTTTGTTTTTAATTAAATCGATGCCGAAAAGATAAGATTTCATCATTAGGTAAGTACCTTTTGTTACTGCAATGCTGGTTTTACGATATAGAGGACTGTATTAATAAATAAGAAATAAGGATAATTTGGAAAACAGTATTTTTATTAGAGAAAGCACGCAACGTACCTGATGAAATGATGTATTATGAACGGCGGCTCTTCACTTCATGCACTTCTTTATTTTCACATGCACGAATATCTATGTATTTTATTATTTTATGATATTATATTTATGTGTATTTTAATTATTTTATTTTTTAATGAATGACATAAAAAGTCTTCTTCTTCTTCCTAACTTGGCAACCTGTCCTCTTTAGTGAAGACCATTACTGCCATTATCGAGTGAATTATATTGTCATGTGTTATGACTTATGACGATTCAGTATCCTAACAAGATGGTGGTTCCCTTGTTAGAAGTTTCTAGGAAGTTTTTGTGGGAACTCGGAATGAATGCTTTCAGCTTATATTTATAATCCACCTAACTTATGCACAAAAACCAAACTATATCACGCAAAACGCCACTAATATTACATAATATAGGGTCAAAAACCTAAGTAAATGAATTAAAAATAACAACCACATGTCACTTCAAGATCCCGCCAAAAACTCCGACATGAAAAGTCATCTCTTTTACATGCGCACGAAGACGTCAACGGAATTAAAAAAAACATTACATGTTACATTACATTAAAAGGTGGAATATACATGGCGATACCACCTTCAGTTACTAAATTATCTACTTACCTCAGAAAGAGCAATGTACGTACCTATAGCTTACTGACAATTATTTGATTATTTTATTTGTTTTACTGTAGTATCTATGAGCCGATGTTTTCAAATAATACAAAATAAATCAAAAAGAAGCCACTGTAACGAATAAAACAGCAAATAAAGGCCAATTTTTGTTTCAGGAAGAAACTGTTTTACCCAAAGGTGCGCGCGGCTTTTTAATTAATTGTTCTGCGTCAAAAATTTTGATGATGCAGCCCTATTGTACCTATATCGCATGTTAGTTTATCATTATGATTTGTTTTTATATTAGCTTATCACATTGGCGGTACTGTCCCTCAGTACAATACAAACACAACCATGTACCACCGAGAGATCTAAATAAAATTTAAAAAAATTACGTTATTCAACATTTACTAAGATTACAGTATATTCTTAGGTAGTCATTGGACTATATTCACTACTTTATTCTTGAATTTCAATGAAATAATAAATAATACTTGTTACTAGGAACCTGCATAACTGAATAAATTATTCAAATTAAACAGAGGAAATGATAAACAACAAAAGGTGAAGAGAAATGACCTGAGCAACATAAAGCTCCTTGATTCAATCCAACATCGTACAAATAAAAGAATTTAAATAAATAACAGTTACGACATTCGAAAAAAGCAATATGTCAGCGTCTACCGACCGCCATTAGCGACGCCATGTTTGATCTAACACAATGGGATGCGCGTACGCAGCGTCGCGGACAAATTAGTCGCCCATCCATCGGATAGCTGTGAATAATTGGTGTTAAATTATTTTTTTATGCGCCGACGTGAATTCTCTGACCCCGTAACAAGCTTGATTTGTGTATGACGAAGTAATATTTCAATTTTGAACAGTTTGTTTATGGTTTCATCCGTTGCTAACGACCGCCCACCAGTTCGTTAGATACGATGGTAACGTTGAAAATCTATTTGGGCTGTTTCGCTACCGTAGGGTCTAAAATTTATTATTTTCATGGTACATCGATTATTGTGAATGATTCAGTGTTATAAAATTTATCAATATAGGTATATCTTAAAAAAAAAACCATTAAATTTTTTAAATAAAATGATGACTGCACCACAAACCCGTGCGTAACAAATTAGTTAACATATAAAACAAAGTCAAATATTTCTTGTAACATTTTAGTAACTAGAAAACATCTATTTAGTAACTCAAAAGGCAATCAATGTCAAAAGATATACCAAAAAATAAGTCTATAGAGAACACATTTTTCAAAAATTATATTTTAACAGTTATTAGTATTTTACATCTATACTAATATTATAAAGGTCAAGAAATTGTTTTTGTTTTGTTCATATGTTTCGTACCCGCTAATCTCTAAAACAATTTTGGAAGGAAAAATTGAAGGAAAGCGAGGAGGAGGACGACCTAGACGAAGCTTTTTCCAACAAGTGAAAGATAGAATCGGAGTCGTGTCATATCAAGAGATCCAAAGAAAGACAGAACTGACAAGATCTGATCCCTTAAATTAAAGAAAAATCTCTGAAACTACCAGTTAGATTTGACAGAAATTTTGGAAAAATATTTTTTTCATTTTCTTGCCTTTTGCCTTGAAAATGCATATACGTGGGTACCTATAACTTCACATTACGATCCTCAAAGAAGTAGAGTAATAACCATCAACATCTATATTTTCGAACTGATCTTACTGAGACCCTAAGCCTAATCCAAAAACGGAGCCGCTGATGGCTTTTACAGCTTTACCGGGCTTGGGCATAAACATCAAGCAATGTAGTAACCTGTAGGGAAGTACGTGAAGTGAGAACATCGATAGGCTAAACGGGATGCCTTAAAGACGAGTGGAGGAGATTTGGTCGAATAAATTTAACACGGGTGAAACTGTGAGGCACAGCTAGTATCTGTATAGTAAACTATGTTACAGCTATTACTGAAAGGTGAAGACTGAAGAGTAACGGGTCTCCATTACCATTAGATCTTAAGATCAATCATTACCTACAATCGTATTGAAAGTACTCATGGCTATTTAGGGTTCATTAGGGACGCTACTCATAACGAGATGTAAGCAGTTAAAACCGGTTATGTTCTTAGAAAATTTATATGGTAGTTTCACGTGATCGTCGAGTTAGTTTAAAACTTTTTGACATAAGTTTTAAAATTTGGTCATTCCGTTTGATGTTCTCCAAACGTTTTTGTTTTAATGCCGGTAAGGACGTAAAAAAGTTTTGCAATTGCCATTTGCTTATCGCTTTATCAGTCATATCAGAAACTGGTATTTCATTGTAAAAAAAGGTTAAATTGTTTAATTTGCAGAAAATATCCAAAAAGTTTTAAAATTTTAGTAATCGGCAAAAAACTGTTTCGGCAATTCGCGCCATTAGTAAGGCAATCATTACTTTTCTTTTGTTTAGTTTTAAAAAAGTTTGGAACGTAAGAAATCATGCCAGGATGTTTCAAATAACATGCCAATACATCGGCAAACTAATAAAACCTCTTTCCTGTAATATTCATTGAAGTAGCTAAAGAAAAAAATCTAAAGTGCCCTTTTTTTGCAAAAGGATTTATTAATATCTGGGCGACCGAGCTTAGGATATACCTACTTAAAGAACTGCTCACTTAATTGTATTAGATATAGCTATATTTTTAATCTGCTTTATACATGGTTATCTAACTCATCGACAAAGTTGATGATAAAACTACCTACAGAAAATTGCGACTGACAGATTATAATAATACTTAATAGTGTAATTTTGTATAGTGTAATTAAGGAACCGTACCACCATTACCTACTATTGTACTTCTATGTATAGTAATTCAAATTATATACAGCCCTTGACATCGAAACCGACAGATTTATTTATTGCAAAATGACGTTAATATTCAATAGTGCAAACTTTTTTTTTATTTATTCTTTATAGGTTTAGCGTTTGGTCATCATCTCTCATATTATCGAAACTATGTGGCCCAATACAGTAATAAGTTAAGCTAAGCTTAAAGGAAGAGCAGACTCTCAAGTGCAGCTGCCGTAACACACATATAGGTGCTTGTCGATAGGTTTTTAACATGAAGGTGGTGTTAGCTAGTCAGGCGAGCTATAGAAAATGCCATACGAACATTTTATGGTTTCATAAGGACGATTTCTTTCACAAAAAGCGTAGGCTCCTTGTAGAATTCAAACCCACATCCATCAAAGCGGTTTCCGTAGACTTTACCACTGTACCATCAAACAATAGAGTAAAAAGTAAAAATGTTTCTCTTTTTTAATTAAAATGTGTGCTTACACCTGTGTAAACTGGCTTCACGATAACCACAACACTGAGTTTATGTCGGTACACTTCGCAAAGCGGTATGAGAGTGGGAGTGGGGATCGACGTGACCGCAGATCGTGACCCTGCGAGATTGCGCCTTGCAGTGTGCCGCCTGCGTGCGCCCGCGCCTGCGCAGTGGCTTTATTTATTTCCACATCTAATGGCTCGCTGTACGCACGTATCTGAGATACCTACTGTGTTGAAACACAATTCTCAATAGTACATGAATAGAATATTTTTCTTACTATTCTTGTAATCGTCTAATAAGGCTTTCTTGTTAAAACTGCCCTGGGAGTTTTTTGGCAAGTTTGCAACTTAACATGCATGTTCCTAGTCGTCATTTATAATTCACTTAACTTGTGCTTTATTACCAAATTAGGTAACATCATGTAAAATGCCACTAAACTGACATAATATAGGGTCAAATGACATAAGTTTATGAATAAATATAATAGCCACCACATGAAAAATACAGATCTTGCTAAAAACTCTGAGGTAGCTACTTAAGCAAAGATGTTAGGTCAATAATAAGCAAATACTGATTAATGAAATCATTATCCTAAGTACCAGATGATGATATACATTACGTTTTTTTTCCTCTTTATTTAAGGGGCTTTTACAGTTTGTGTATGCCAGCTTCATCGGAGCATATCTAAATTCAACAAAAAACAACATAAAATACTACAGTAAATAAACTAATAACTAAATAAAAAAGTTCCACAGCATACCATCTGAACCAGAAGTCGGTTCCGCTGGTATACTGTGGAAAATACCTACACCTAAAGAACATAACTTTAAACGTAAAATTAATCGACTTCTGCTTATTTCATAAATAACACATTCCACCTACAAGACATCAGTACATTACGTACGTACATTGCGTATGAAGAGGGCATATAATATACTTAATCGTAAAATACGATGCCAAGAGCAAAAACCAACGCACGCATAGCATAGCATGCGTAACGAAAAAAAAATACACATTAAATAATATATGTAATGTGTATTTTTTAATATTGAATTTCAATATTATACACACTGTGTTAATTCTTAATTAATATTCTTTAAAAAAGTAAACAGATTGAGTTGAACAACTGTGGGTAGTCATGGTTATTCGATAACTAATACATGGGCGACCGAAAAAAACACCTGTCAAGGTAAACTTATATACTTAGTAAAACTTTATCTAAATACAAGATGTCATCAAACCGTTAGAACCGTTTCCGATAAACCAATTATTAATAGATTATTATAAGAAAAGTTAAAGTTCTACAGAAATTGGTGATAGCTTAATAAAGAATATTAATAAAGTAAACAAATTTTGAAACTCTAACACGTCGTCGTACATATAATCTCCAGTAAGTATATAGGATAGTAACCTTTCTTCAAATATAATAAAATATATTTATTATATACAACTTCTACCGAACAGTAGGCGAACACCATACAAATCCATTCAACTCCACTATAATTAAAAGGGTTGAGCCAAACACGATCAATCTCAGCTTCATCTCTCCACATAAAGTCAAAATAATAGATGGACACTCTAATGTCACTTTTTTCTCGGCGATGTACAACGAAGAAATTGACAGGTCATCAGAGACGGCGCAGGCGCACGGTGACGATGCTCTTTCTTCTAACGAACAATAAAAGAAATTAAGCGTACCGCGCTTCACGCTAACATGATCCTTAATCGGTAGCAACCAGAGGCTATAACCTTGTGCAAGCAACACGCGTATAAAGCCTTTGTCAAAGGCAAGCGCCTCCGTTCGATTCTTTTTTTATAAGATAATCTTCAGCGGCCGAGGCGTGAAGGCCGAGTGCCACACAACATGGCGTCGACAGGTTTCTTCCCTCTTTTTAGTTCTTTGTTCCTTACCATTATTGTCTATGGTTGATTCCCGTCGTTCGATTTTTGAATACTTTTTTTTAAGTTTTATTTTGCATTTTTAATAATGCTACGGTGTTTCTTTACTAACAGCCAAAAAGAAGTTCTGTATATTTAAATGGGAAAGTTGTTCGTTTAGTCGCTCTGTGTTCTCGGAATAGTTATTAATATATAAGTGGGCTTCATCAGAGGATAGCAAAGCCGTTTCGTCGTGGATTCTCATAACATTCGACGTTTCACAGAAAACAATGATTTAGTGGCCGTAAAATTTTCAAAACAATAAAACGGAGGAGGTCCAACTCGGTAGCTCGTGTAAGCTTAATAATTTCTAACGAAAGATTTTTAAAGTTACTCTTTATATTATTTTCGGCGTCAAAAGATGTTAGCTAAATAGTACGAACGTAAATTAGAGAGTTCAAGCATTGCGTATGTGAGAATGGAAAGAAACACAACTTAGTATTGCTTGCAATAAGTCTGGGCAGTATGTAAAATAAAAAGCAAAAAATTATATTAAATAGTTCTATATTTAAAAAATTACAGAATTACCTAATCATTTTATTTATTAATTTTTTTTTGTATTTTGTGTTTTAATTTAGATATAAATTAAAAGGATGTAAGGATAAGGGAGGTTCCTACAGTGTCCTGTTTTTTCTTTATAACGTCGAGTCTAATATAAGCAAAAAATACCTTTGCAAAATAAAAACTTTTAGCCACCCTCTATATACCGTGGTCCACTAGTGTAAAAATGTCCAGAAGCCAAATTGTTATCGCACATAGGTAGCGTTCCGGGCACATGACCTTAATAAATTTTGTTATTTGATGTAAAAAACGTACTTCGCCTAATTGTAAACAATACTGTAAATTCCAAGATATGCATCACGTTTTAATGGAATGTGTCCGGAACAAAACAGAGAGAAAAGTTTGGTAGGGCAGGGCTCCTTGGTCTCAATATGTGGAATCAGTGTGCCTACCATGGTATATTGTTCAAACCTGGCAAACCCGATGACCTTTCAGTATACAACTTCAGTTAAAATGCGTTGTTCAACTAGGCCGACGTATCTCAAAGGGAAGGATACAACTAAAAAATAAAATCGTACTTTTAAAGCCAAATGTAAAGATTTATTACATTCATTTATCATTAATTTATTAATGTACATTTTTTAAATTTAATAATAGGCTAGCGATCGACCCCAATCTCGCTTGATGTTAAATTAGACGTGAAGGAAATATGAACTACTTAATATATAAATAAACATAATAAAAAAATCGGACTTATGCAATTTCGACTCATGTATACCGAACACAAAATATATTTGTGTTATATTGTATTTAGCGAAAAAATTCTGTTTTCTTTAAATCTGTACTTTGGAACTTTAGCCAAGATTCATGTCGTTTTTATTATTTATTGTTTTATTTTCGCATCTGTATCATAATTTGAAGCTTATACCTACCCGTGTAATATGAGTATCTATTTTTAGAAGTGTTTAATAAAGGATAAAAAAGTTATCCATACTAATATTATAAATGCGAAAACAACTGTCTGTCTGTTACGTTTTCACGCATAAACTGCTGAACCAATTTTGATGAATTTTAGTATAGAGATAGTTTGGACATTGGGAAAGGACATAGGGTACTTTTTGTAGCGAAAATAATACTTTAAGGGTAGAAAATAGGGGATGAAAGTTACCATGAACAAAACATGGGAATAGCAAAGCGCATGTGCGATAATGGTGAATTGACACGGCTACCATACCAACCAGTTTGTTGATTGTCAATCTGGTTTGTTGATTAATTGATATTGTTATACTTAATGAGAAATGTATTGTATTACTAATAATTACCTATGAAATAATAGTCCAGTCAGTATTCTTTTTAAGATTGGCAGAAGTGTATATAAACTGTTTAACTACGCAGTACGGCATAATTACTGTTTTATTTTATGATAGGATGTGGTAAAAATAAAACTTGAGTGAAAGTTTGTATGAAGAACCCATTCATATTTATGCTTTTGGTAAAAAAAAGGAATAAAAGGGGTTTCACGTCTTTCAAAAAACGTTCCCGTAGGCCGATACAATAAGGTATGATTTTAATTATTTTTACAGTTTTATTGGGACGGTTAATGTATTGAATTCATATTGGCATATAATGTCAATATCACACAAACAGCAATAATCCCATCTATGCTTTTCTTTTGGTTTGTCGTATTCCGAAATCAGCCGGTGCATATGCAGTAATATAGCGGGGTGGTATCCCTAGATCGCGACCACAATACACATAGTGATAAACCCATCTATATTTTTTTTTTTTTGGTATTATATATATATATATATATATATATATTATACAAAGAATTGCTCACTTAATATAATAAGATATAGCTATCTATATTAATAAATCTGTAGTCTGGTCTGTACTTTTAATATTTTTCCTAAATTTCCCGATACGCATATTACATGAACGATAGTGATCACGAATATGCCATTAAATATTTTTTGTCCGTCAATCTGTCTGTTTGTATGTCCGGATTTAAATCAAAAACTTCTTGACTGATTCTTATGAAATTTTGTACACGGGATGCTTATATCATCGGCCAGTTGACAGGTTTAAAAGAAATTTCAATATTACTTTTAGATAATGCAAGAAAAAAAATATTTTCGTTAATTCAATTATATTTATATACACGGCACATATTACACAACGACAACTATAACAAATCTGTCGGGTACTGGTACAAATAGCTCTCTTTTGATTTTTTGAAATATTTAATTACTTTTTTGTTTCTAATTTGTAAAAATAATATATTTACTGAAAAGTGTAATAAATTATTTACATCGTCATAGAGATTAATTTTTAAAAATTTAACTAATTATAAAATGGTGGAGCTGTAAAGACAGCCAAGTTCAGAATCTGACGAGTGATGGGACGTTTACCTTAGCTCATCGTTGTTTTCACTTGCCATCCTTGCGAGATTGGTTGGCGTTCATGGTTAGAGTTGTAGTATGAAGTTAGTTTGTTCTAAAATGCAAAAGAATTATATGTGGTAGTTATAAACAGATAATCTCTTGAGCTTTATAGTAGTCTCCAGTTTAAAATTGAATAACGATCACAAAAACGCGTATCGAACCTTAACAACAATCAGACAGATGCAAAAGCAAACGTTAGATTAAACCCGAACGCTTTCTATGCGGAAAACTACACGGTCCATTGGCAGCCGTCGGTTAATAACAACTAGAAAAAAGGAAAAAAAAAACAACAAAACCGCGTCGTAAACCACCGATCGGTTCATTAGGAATAACGTCACTCTTGACTTGACTTACCGAATGTAAAACTACTGGAAATGGATATTTTTGACGTCGATTTGACGACTGACTTGAAACAATTTTCTTGATTTCCATACCTGTATGTAAAATTAGTATTTATACTTACAAAAGTATTCTTTTCATTACGCAAATCAATACTGATTTAATACTTATTTTTTATTAGAAAAGTACCTAAGTATATTGTCATACACTGAAAATAACATTATATAACTTTGTACCTATTTTTAAGAAATAATATACTAAAAACCATTGATTTAATTAATTCGGAATCGAGTACATTTAAAATAAATTTGATTAACAAAATAACGATATTAAATCATGAAACATAAATATATCGGTTTAAAAAAAAAACTATTTACTAGAATCTTAAACAGTGGATGCATACGTGTATTTATGTACGTGCATTATAAAATTACACCTCTTTGAACAATAATACTCGATGTTATATGACACATAACGCAAAAATAAGAGATTTAGCAAAGAAAGTAACTTCATGATATAGAGTGTAAACTTTTCGATACAATATTCGTGCGAATCTAAACTGTCGTCATTTTTCATAATACGCTTAAGTAAAGCAAGCATAACTTCATTATTTTCAAAACAAGAAATAGTCGATAGAAAATCACGTAATCATAAAAATATCATTGGTTTTCAATAAGTTATAGGCTGAGGTACCAGGTTTTCTTAGAACTAAATATTCTTTGACCACTCTGCGTTTAGTGTCATCGAACATTAGGTACAGGCAAGTTCGCAAGTTCGAAAATAATTACCACAGTTCAACGGTCACTGTAGTTCTACTGTTTTCTTGACATAATAATATTAATTCGTGTCGTTGACCGAAGCTACTCTGTGTTATCTGAATAATTTATAAAAAAGACTACAAATAAAGAAATACCGCTGTAGTCAGTCGCCTACGATTAAACATCATCCATTGAATTATTAATTTTAATTACTTTATTTTTGAGTTTATTTTACATTGTTCGCGAAAATCACATACGATTTTCATTACATACGTTATCCAATTAAGCCTTTTTAATAATGAATTAATCGAAATGTAACTTTTTTGTATTTTAATAAGGTCCACATTACTTTAAACTTTGTACAAGAAGTGAAATGAGGCGATACGGGTTCGACTCCCGATTCAGGCTATTAAAGTGTTAAGGTTAGCTCGGGTACCGCCACGGTCGGTTTGCGACGTGTGTTTCGCTTATGAATGGCTCGTTTTTAGTGAACAAGCGTCGGATTGAGCTTCGTATGTCATACGTGATTGCGAGGTCATTATATATGAGAAGATTGAGAAGTATTATGAATCTTTGTGTTAAGATACTGATAAGTTTACTGACAGTTGCCGTGTTTGACGGTCGTTCACCTCTTTCGAACAATGTCTCTTTGAAAGTTTATTTCCTAGAACATACTAATAAACTATCATCAATCTGAAATGAACATGGCCAGTGGTGGTAGCTTTTCGGTCGCTGCTCTGTTGTGTGTGTCGACGTCTGTTCGAAATAACCATAGATTACTTTGTATATCACTGCTATTTTTTTATATAAAAAAAAATCATGATAATCTATTTAGATAAAAATGTAATGCATCAATTGAGAACACCTGAAGAAATTTGACTAATATTTTTTTTTTATGTTAGTAACAGTCCGAATAGGTTTTATTAAAATAATGTTTATTAATACAACGTTAAAATGTCACACTTCCATTACATTAATGCGCGGGCTGCCCTCAACGTTACCCTATATTAAACGCATCAAGAGGAGTATGACTTCAAAAAACAATAATCTTATTATTTTTACGAACAATTTTTTCATAAGTAGATCAAGATTCTTTACTCTCTGCTTACCCCACAAGTTGTGACGGTACGGACTGTTTTATTCTAAGGCGATCGTTTGTATTACAACCAATGCACCTACTTCGAAAAACACGATTTTGAACTCATTATAGGTAAATGTTGTTCGATCAGTAAATAACTTATGCATACGTCCTTTAACGCGCCAGACTTAGGGGGTCCAATTAAAGGAGGCTCTCCCGTAGAGCCTTTTGCCCGAGCCGTTCTCTTGGACCTTCGACGGACCCGTATTAATCAGGATAAGAATTAATGAACATTTTTTGTTAGCTTTTAAATACACATTTTTGTATAAGTTTGGAACAGGATACAATGATGGCATCGTGTAATATGAAGTAATTAGATTTTTTTTGGTCATTTGTTTTGATTGTGGGATTCTTTTTGTGAGATATTTTGATTTTTTTTGAAGTTCCATTAGACTTAGCGTCACATCGTCAGGTGAGATTGTGGCCAGAACGCTAAACCTATAACGATAAAAAAAGTTAAACTACTTTTGTAGTATTTAGTACCTACCTAGAAGGTAAAATTGGAACGTAATTGCGCGCGCATCACGTGACGGATGTTAGCCAAAGTAAAAAAATATTAAGTCAGTAAAATTTTAAAGTTAGCCTGTTGATGTTCGTAACTGCGCATTTCCCACACTCGTGCAAGTATAATTCATGTGAAATCTATACAATTAATAAAATTGAAGTTTCTGTTTGTAATGTCAAAATAACAGCTTTCATACTAAAGGCATTTGAAAGTATATACGACACCTATAACAAAAAACCCATATTTAATCTTTTGTCTGTCCGTCTGTCTGTTTGTCTGTTTGTCTGTTTGTACCGGGTAATCTCCGAAACGGTTGGACAGATTTTGACGGGACTGTCACTGATAGCTGTGTTTTCTTGTTTTAAAGTGTTAGTAATATTCTTAATTTGATTTTTAGGGAGAGGAAAATTTGAAAAACTATCTCGAAAATTGGAAAACTTTCACGGAAAACCCTATCTACAATAAATTCTTACATATAAAAATCTTGTTTACGTAAGTTAGTGATTTTATAACTTCTGATAATAAAATTGAAGTGTCTGTTTGTGATGTCAAAATAACAGCTTTTTATTAAATGCATATGAAAGTATATACGATACCTATAACAAAACACTCATTTTTAAAAATTTTGTCTGTCTGTCTGTTTGTTCCGGGTAATTTTCGAAACGGTTGGACCGATTTTGACGGGATTTTCACTTGTAGATAGCTGAATTAATAGGGAGTAACACAGGTTACTTTTATTTTAGAAAAAGATTTAGAGTTCCTCTAAAATTAATAAAAACTGGTCATGATGAATCAATTCGGGCGCTTAAATGGCTTATGCTGAGTAAACCATAAGAGATATAGAAAATTAATGTACTACATAATCATAGGTATTAAAAAGACCTACAAAAAAGTCCGGTAGAGTATACATGTACCTTCTAAGCAACACTCACAATAAGTATTTTTGTCTTTAAAATAGCCGGGAGCGGCGGAGCAAGATTCGTGCGGGCCTTCTGTAGTCCACGTGAGCGAAGCCACGGCCACAGCTAGTATCACAATAAGAAAGGTATTTAAAAGAGGTAAGGCACTGAAAAATTTATTTGGAGATTTTTCTCCACTTAAATAAACTGACGATAGGTTTTGGAAAAACGTGCAGAATACTAACACATATTGAATGACTTCAAAAGGCAGTAGTTTACGCGTGATAATAACGTGCAATTGGAATATAAAGCTGACAGTGATAATTAAAATTATGAACTGGTTGTTTAGTACCTACTTTTACGGCTTTCTCCATTTTGTCCCTTTGTTTTAATTTTATCGAGACTTTAGACTTTCTTAGTATTACAAATAAATATACTTATTAAAACAAAAAAAAAACTATAGATTTAACTGATTAATTTAATGATGACTCTAATGAGGTAGCGAGTGAAGTCACCGAGTTAATAGACGTGAGTTCGAATCCCTGCAATGACCTCGTGCTTTCGGTGAAGGAAAATATTGTAATGAAACTATAGCATGGTGGTAGGGCATTTTGTAATGCCAACCTGGTTAGCTAATACCCTCAAATTGAAAACCTATCGCCAAGCACATATGTAGGTGTGTTCTGACTGCAATTGATTTGGTACTCTCACTAGGCTTAGCAATCTTAGCATGTTGTCATCTTGAACCACATCCTCACTAAACATCACGTGAGACAGAGGCCAAACGCTACACCTATAAAGAATTTTAAAAAGTTTCGAAAATCGATTCATACCTAACATTTAGGATCATGCTCAAAACACTGAATAAATTACATAGATATACGTAGAAAGTAGATATCTTAGATTATAATTTACGTCAGTAACCAATTGAGGTATTATTTTACTACTATCTACTATCTACTGGGTCAGCTAGTTTATTTATATAAACAAAAATTAAATGATGTTCGTTGGTATAAGCGCACCACTTGAAAATGGCTGGATCGATTTGGAAAATGTTTTACTTTAAATTTTAGTATATAACAGTCCGAATATAATTTTTAGGGAAAGAAAAATTTATAAAATTACCCGGAAAACTGGAAAAAATAAAATAACTTTACTTTATAAATAACGGACTTTTTGAAAAATAGATACTTATATGCGAAATTCTTATTTTGTGTTGTTCGTTATGGTCTTAGAAAAGAAAAAAAATATATATATAAAAAAATTCGGGATAGGTGGCACTGTGGTTCAGTTATTAGCTTTTGGAACGGTCAGAACGTCATCTGCCGGGCCAGCTAGAAAATTAATAAGTAAATCTTTTATACACATATCTGATCAAAAGAACATGAATGAAAGTTAACCAAAATAACAGTAGGTAGTTATTATTTATTACCTATAACAAATTTCATATTCTTTACAATTAAAAATTATTATCTTTTAAGTACAGAAGCTTATAACATGATAAAATTAAGACATACCTACATTACCTACGTATTTGATAACTATATTATATACCAAACTTGCGTAGAAGGAATCGGGTGCAAAGCGCTCGCTCAGGGTGAGGAGGGGAGTTCGAGAAATTGCCGAAGGGTAGATAAGGAAATAATATTTCCTTTGCTTGCTTTCCTTCACGGCACCAATGATATATTCTGTCTACAGAGTTATAACTACACAAGTTATAGATAGCAAGGGGAGACGGGGCTAAAGTAAGACCGTAAATTTTATTGCTTAGTATTTTTTATGTGGATCTCAAATAAATATAGATTTTAATGTTACACTATTTCTTTAAATTATTATATTCGTGTGCTTTAGTGCTAATAGTTCCTATGAATATAAGGCGAAGTATCCAACTTCTTTTGTGTAATTTCTAAAACATTAAAGTGTAGATGTAAAAACACATATTTTGTTCGGTTGTAGGTCACGAAAATTAAGTTCTACTGGATCGCGACCACCGCACCGCGCCGCGCCGTACACCAAGTTTAACAACCGCCATAGTGGCACGCTTAGATTTGTCGCGTTCCGGAATCAGCCGTGTATATCCAGTAACCAGCTGTATCAGACGGTTTCACCTGTGTTAATTTTATCCGACAAACACCGCGCCGCTAACACACCCGTATAGTCTCATCACAATTGTTCTTCCCGCAATTACAAATTCATTATCAGTTTTTCATTATTTCCTAAACGATGTGTTCAAATAACATACTACATATAAAGAGCAAAATTGTATTTCATAAAATTTTCTTTATGATGAAATAACTTTTGTTCGTAAGGATTAATATGCCATGTCTAAAAATAATGCTTATAAATCACTTTTTGATTTTCTACAAATCTTTGTCACAAAATACGTTATTGTGGCTTATGATAAGAGATAGGCATATGCTATCGCTGACATTTTTTTAGATATACCAAGGAACAATTATTTTGTAGATCATTGTATTTCCATATCATTAACGATTACGCTAGAGCACGCGGATAAAGCAGTTCGGAAGGGCCTCAACTTCCGAGTTACATAACAAAAATCAATATTTAATGCTAGCTAAGAGTTACTATTCCTCGTAAGTCTGGCTATCATACACGAAAAGATTTTTTCGAATCCGACTGGTAGTTCCAGAGATTAGCGTGTTTAAACAAAAAAAAAAAACAAAAGAACTCTTCCGCTTAATTATATTAGTATAGATAGATAAATCGGGATGGTAGAAATCTGTATTTGACTGGATCGTCACCACCATGCACATACATAAGCCTTTTACAGTAGCTCTCTTTTGGCTTGTCGCATTTCTGTATCAGCCAGTAATCCAGCATGACACCATAGGCACGCATGACAGCGATGGATTGTGATCTCTCGGTGGTAGCCGTTTTTTTGGATTGTACTGTGCTTACCGTTAGTCACAGTGTCACAGTTAGGTACATCGTCATTTTGTTATGCTATTATAAAAAAGGCAAAAAAATATTTATAAAAACAGCATTTATTACATTAAAATAACATTGCATCATTTTAGTATAACAACAAATTAAAACCTACAAAAATTGTAATTTTAAAGGTTAACTAAACAATGGAGGTCAATCGAATCGAAATTCAAATTCAAAGGTTATGGCGACAATTTAAGCACACGGTTTTTGAAACATAATAACAAGATCAACAAGTACGACGATAAGAAACAGTATGTTGAACTTCAGGGCTCTCCTTTAAGTGGTTAGGGCTTATGCCAGTAAATACTGGCCACCCGTCAATTTCACGCCATTTACCCGCGCACAATACTCGCGCTGTAAAAATAATATTTTGAAAATCGAATTCTGAGAGAGCACCGCTCGATATAAAATCTTATCGATATTACGTATTATTTAAGTGCCTACATATTATATCTAATTATAATAGTACATCTTAAAATAAAGAAAGCTTGTTCGTCCATTGTGTTTTATTATTATTACTGTAATGTTTACCGACAGGAAACATTATATTATTCCCCAGGCATAAGCGTAGTAATTATCCAACTCGACCTCCGCGGTTTGACAACTAATAATTACTAATAAACCCTCCAAAAAGTCGACCGTCCAAATTACGCTAAACGCCCGAACTTAACCCTCAAAACGTCGCCGACGATTACAGATAATAAATAATAATTTCAATAATAAGCGTATACAAAAAGTTGTTGCAATTACCAGTTTATTAGGAACTTCATCTATTATGAAATAATATCGAGAAGTGAGGTCAAAAAGTTTGGATATATTTTAAAATGCCGCGCACGTCCCATAATGGCGATCGGCAACAATCGCGCGGCACTAGCGATTATAGCGATTATTGTCGATAACTTGTATCGACACCAGCTATTTGGTTAGTCGGTCGATTATCGATAATTTGCCCTCGAGGTACGCTCCTGACGCGGACGCTCTGAATCGTTGACCGATTAGGTTTTTTGTCGAATTTATTTATATACACACTACATCATAGTTGGAACTCATCCTCGATTTATTAAATAGGTACTAGCTGTACTCGCGGCTCCGCACGCATTTACTACTTACATAATTAGTGTTTAATACTTATTATGTACCTAAATAACGCATTACACTAAAAACTCTGCCAGATCGCCAAGTCGCTAAAAAATGAACCTAAATTACTTTCTGAAAGTCCCGTCAAAATCGGTTTATCCGTTGCTCGATGAGTCAAACAGGCAGACAAAAATATTAAAAACCGTGTTTGGGTTTTGTAAACAAAGAAATAATCATATAAACTTAAGAAAAAGTCGTGTATTTTAAAATTATCGATAAAAACTTTATATTTATTTCCATAAATTTTTCTTGACTTCTGGACTTGACCTTTATCGACCTGGACTCGAATCCCTGTACTGAGCTTGTCAAAAAATACACTGTAATGAGACTATTAGATGTCAATAGAGAATATTTTATTACCTGTTTGGCCAGCTATTTGTAAGTTGCTATGTATGAAAGAGTACGTAAGTTGTCGTAATTATTATTGAAGTGAAACTTCATATGCTGCGATTCGATAATTAGACGAGAATTGAGAGTGAAATTTCAAGGCAGCGTCACATTTAGGTACATTTCCCCATACATGAGACAGAAGGATAAACACAGTTATACATTGTATATCTATATAGAATACTCAGTTTAGGCTATCGGCGAATCCTTTTATAAGTAGTATCACTTATTACGTGGATGGCCTTATATCAATTTTTATTATTATTATTTTATACACTACCAGCTCTTCAAACAGACGCCTGTACCTACATCACTGCACTTGTTTGCAAAGTTTTTCAATATTTGTGGAGTGTATTTTTAAAACGGTTCACTAAAGACAGTCTCACAATTTATTTCATCACGACGTTTCATTCCCGAAAAATCAGGCTCACTGCAAGGATTCGAATTCAAGTCAATCAACGCGGTGTCCCTAGACGCTACCGCTGACCCATCATTCCTTCAAAACAAGCAAGTTGTGCGTTTCAAAATTTGCAAATCACTTTTCACACACTTGTTGGTAGCCGTTTGAGATGAGATTAAGTGTAAATCGGCATTCCATTTAAACTAAAGCTTTTATAGAAATACTAGCGGTGTGCTCGCGGCTCCGCACGCCTTTGTTACTACGCAATAATTATTTAAGTCCCTTTATTATTACTCATATTGTTGACAATTCATATGCCGTCGCAATCCCTACCACCCCGCTATATTACTGCATATGCACCGGCTGATTTCAGAGCACGACAAACCAAAAGAAAATCATAGATGGGATTATTACTGTTTGTATGGTATTATCAATATATGCCAATATGAATTCAACACATTAACCGTCCCAATAAAACTTCAAAAATAATTTAAATCTTACCTTATTGTACCGGCCTACGGGAACGTTTTTTGAAAAACGTGAAACCCCTTTTATTCCTTTCTTGCCAAAAGCATAAATATGAATGGGTTCTTCATACAAACTTTCACCGAAATTTTATTTTTCACCACATGTGGAATAACACAATGAAATATTTCACTTGTAGCAAAACTGAATAATGCAGATAATTTACAATAGGTATATCGCTTAGAATGTACAATCTCCCGCGAGCCGCGTTTGACAGCGTCATAAAATAAAACAGTAATTATGCTGTACTGCGTAGTTAAACAATTTAAAAACGCTTCAGCAAATCTTAAAAAGAATACTGGACTATCATTGAATAGATAAGAAATACAATACATTTCTAATTATGTATAACACTGTCAATAAATCAACATTGACAACACTGTCATTTCAAATCAACAAACTGGTTGTCATGGAAGCTGATATTTCCCTCTTGCATACTTTCATTTCCTATTTTTTACACTTAAAGTCTTATTTTCGCTACAAATGTACCCTATGTCTTTTCCTAAGGTCCAATCTATCTCTATACCAAAATTCATCAAAATTGGTTCAGCGGTTTAGGCGTGAAAACGTAACAGACAGACAGAGTTACTTTCGCATTTATAATATTATTATTAGTATGGATTAAAAAGTTTATGTGAATTTCATTCAGTATATAGCTACTGCCTGGGCCTCTGATCAGTGAGTGGACAGTGAAGTCACTCTTGTAACTTTATTAATTAAATATTACTTTTAGATTTTTAGTTCGATAAGATAAAAACGCAGATGGATTCAGATCTCTCGGTGGTCGCCGTTGAATTTGGATTGTGCAGTGTTTACCATTAGGACAGTACCTACCGTCAATGTACCGAGCTATTATAATTAAAAAAATATTATGTGTGCAATTCACATGTGTTATGTTGGTGTTAAATAAAACTGATAACAAGAATGAATAGTCGATATTATGTATTAGTATTTTTAACAATTATATTTATACAAACTGATAAGAATCCAAGAGTATTCAAGAAATACGTTACTACTTTTTCATAGAACAAAAACAACAGCCTCTCGTTAGTTGTCAAAGTATTGTCTGTGGTTCACTCTCTGAGGGTGGCATCGAGAGCGTCCTTCTTAGTGTGTTACATTACATATTTTTGTAACACATGTGGTAGAAGTGAAACCTTCACATCTATTTTTTTTTAATTCAGAAAATGATCAAATACACACTAATTTAAAGTTTATGAAAATCTACATACAAGTACTCACAATCATTATTCACAATATCATTTTCAATTAATTCACATTTGAAATATCCATGGTAAGCTAACACAATATCAATCAGTAACAGAATTTGAAAGTGTTGTCTAAAAAGTTATTGTTTCGTAAGTTTTTGGTGAGGTAATAAAATTCATTATTGCGTAGCAACAAATCTCTTTTGTATGATTTTACCATTGCCTAAAGCTTTCCTATCTCATTTTCTTCCATGTTAAATTTTATGAATTTATGTGTCTGTCTCTTTTTATTGTCGCTTTCGCTTTTTCGTTTCATCGACTTTCAAATCACAACGATGCTAAAGAAGTTTTCACTTCAAAAGTTTTAAAACAGGATTTGAAAAACTATTACTATAAATAATAAATCTGTACTGAAAGCAAACGAATATAAATTCCAGCACATCTTTATCAAATAAACTGTAGGACCGTAGAGCCCGTTACGAATGGCGCACCGTCTCAACATCTTTTACTACCAATAATTCTATTCCACGAGTCCATATAAAATAGAAACTCTTAGAGTTGCGAGCTTTCAAAAACTCTACATTAAAACATCATAAAACTCGGACATAAACGTTTAGTGCGGCCGGTTTACGAGTACGCTACCTATCGAACGGTTTAACGATGTATAAAAATTAATGGGCATAGGTAGGTATAGGTACTGTCGAGAAACGAAACGACGTTCGTCACGATGGATCTAGAGATAGACTATAGGTACTTATGCATTCTGACAAAGTGATTTTCATATCGCATTGTGGCTAATGGGAAGCACAGCAGAATCCAAAAACTAACGGCAACTACCATCCTAGTAAAAATAATTTTGAAAAAAAGAAAAACAGGGCTTTAAAAGCTCGTCTTGATATACGTTGACGAGTGTTAGTTCCTACACTCATATTCGGAAGTGAAAACCTTGCTGTGGCGAAAAATCATGAAGGTAAAATAAATGGAGTAGATATGAGAAGACAAAGATTATTAGAGTGAAATTGAGTGAGAAGATAAGAAATAGTGTGATGACAGAAAGTTGTGGTGTGAAAGAAAACTGACGGACTGAGAAAAGTATGCGCAAACGGTTTCGGCATGTAGAGATATGATGAATGGGAATTTTGGAAGAGGAAGGTCTAGATGAACGTTCCGCGATCGAAAGATGTATGACAGGATCGTAGTAAATAGAATGACGTGGTTTTGACTACCCCGTTGAGAAAGAGGCGTGTTATGTATGGTATGTAAAAACAGTATGGCTCCCGAAATATTGTTGATATGAAATCCCACCGCTAGTAACAAGAAAATACCAGGCAGTTAATATACCTAAAAGGATTCAGGCGTAACGTCAGGAGATATTTATGGAGGCCAGCACGACAGCGGCGACGCCGATTGATTGTTAATATCTCTCGGTGGTCACCATCGTTTTTGATTGTACTGTGCTTACCATAACACACTTTTCGGCGCAACTTACTAAAAAAAGGCTAAAAAATGTTAGTCTGAAGCGCAACTTTGCTGTATAAACAGTCTATCAAAATCCCGGTGGCATGGCGCCATTGCACCCACCGTTCAGCCCAATAATAATAAATGGTTCCAAAACTATCTATAAATTTTTATGCGATGATATCATCTTTATTTTTATGTCGTAATAAAACTTTATTTTATAATTGAATGAAATTAAAATGGCCACCTATTTTATTGTTAACTTGTTTAATAGGGAATTACATAGCTTCTGTATTTAAGTAAATATTATCGCCAACAGTATATTGCAGAGTCCGGTTGTATACAGTGCGTAAGGTGGTGATGTGATCATTAATTTATTGAAGCTAGGTTGTAAATAAATATAATTAGCATATATTAAAACTACCTGACCAGTATGGATATTTTGTCCATAATAGAATTCTACATGTTAGTTTAGTGTTTTTTCATACGGAATACTTTAAGAAAAATATGAATTTTAAACTATTTGTCTAGTCTTCGTCAATATTATATATATAATTATTATGCTTTACAAGATAATTTGTAACTAAAAAGAAAACCAATGTCAATGTTTTTGGGAGGTTCCCTGGTGTATCTTCAAAGTCAAAGGTCCAATGCCAATGTAATTAAAATAGTGTGACCACTGAGTTATCCCCTTTCCAACGAGAAAAAAAAACAAGATTTCACAGAGGAGGGTAATTAATATCTAAAAAAAGCAGATAAAAATATTTAAAAAAAACCTACTGCGTAATTGTCAATCTCACTCGATCGAACTGTCACGTCGCGTCCGATGCAGATTCAGGGGTAACCGTTCACCTCCTCCCCCAGATAACGTAGGGTAGTGAGAGGGGGTTTAAACGGAATGAGATTTTATCGGTTTCCTCCGTTATACGCCGTTCGGAACACCAACTACGTGACAGTATATGTATAGATATACGAATACAAATTTTATTTAACAGTCCCTAAACCAATTGCTGTTCTCAGAACATACTTAGAAAAGTACGACGAATTTGGTCATAATCTTGATTTGTCACGTTGTGGTTTTTATTGTAATTCGAAAACTTACATTATTTGGCCCTTTAATATGTAGTATTGGTGGCATTTGGCGTGATATAGTTACGTTCTTGTATTCAAGTCAAGTGAATTAAAAATAAAACTAGAAGTATGGATTTTAAGTTGCCACAAAAACTTCCTGGACAGTTTGTAATAAGGGAGCCACTGTTTTCTACACATATTGCCATTGAATAACTAAAAAATAACATACGACGATGTTACAGTTTGACAGTACATCTTACACATTTACAAGTTTGTAGAGCATTAACAAACAACCACTTTGCGATTTATTTGAGTTTTAATACAAAGGTCTAAAGGCCTCCTTTGCAACTGTTCTTTGTCGGGTATGTTTACACACTGAAGCTTCTTTAGAGAAATGTACTCTATGTGGGCTTTGCTTGCTTTATTGATATTTTTTTTTATATTTGACAATCGTGTCAGTAAAGAGTGTTTGTATACCTACCCAAACTTTTTAAATTGATTTTGTAGATTAGATTAGAACACAAAGTTGTTTAATCACCTAAGGGTTCCGATCGCTTAACAAAATGTCAAATTGCTGAAAGTTACAAGTACAAATTTTAGACTGTTTTTTTTTATTCTACTTTTTAGGCTCGTTAGGCAAAAATGCTGAGAATGAATTTATACGATGTGCGTGAACTTTGTAAGAAAAAGTCTACACTATGAAATTGCTTGCTAAACCTATTGTTTTATTGTGGTGAGGATAGTCACATACTTGAGTTTATGTGACATATAGAACCGAGTGAGACTATTAAAATAAGTATGATTTCTAACAAACGCATCCGCTTTTTTCTATGGGTAGGTATAGTTGTTCTCATATTGAAAAATTATTGGAGAACTAAGAGAAAACAAAATCACCGCTTTCTTCACAGGAATTCCGATCAAAAGAAAAAATAGAAAGGCTTACATTTTAAAATCGTCAATTTTTCAAGTTTTTAGAAAGCCCTGATATCGTAAAAAAATATAATAAGCTGTTTACAAAATTTTAGATTTACAAATTTATTTAAGGAGATGCTAAAACTGTGAATAGAAATAGGTACCAGGTGAACATAATCACGAGGGCGCTAGACCGTGCTCATTTCAAATAACAACAGATCCGCGAACCCGCGGTCTATCGGTTGCAGAGCAAACAGCCCGGAGCGCCGATCGCGGCGAATTTCTACAAAGAGGGTGCAACCCTACACGAACGGGAATGGGAAAACGCAGCCAGTTATGGTATTAATGTTGCATTAATGCCAATTTGTTATTTTGATGAAACGAGTTCAAGGGTCCATTGTATGCAAGCGATATTTTGAACAGTTCTGAAAATTTTCATAGAATATTGTTTCATAAAAAAGGTTTTTTGCATTTAAAAACGATGACAAACAACAAGATGTTAAGTGACGATGTGGTCTAAGATGGTAATACGCTAAGCCTAGAAGGGGAGCTGGTTCTCAAGTGCAGGTGCCGAAACAGACCTCTAAGTGCTTAGCAACTGGTTTCATCACGATGTCTTCTTTCACAGAAAGCTCAGACTTATTGTAGAATTCGAACTCAAGCCGTTCAACGCGATGTACGAACAGGCGACCAGCGAGCCATCATCGCTTCAAAAATGTAATATTGATGAGATATAGCACTATTCGATAAAAATATTAAAATACCGTTAATTTAGCATTACATTTCCTTTAATAAAATAAAACGCATGCGATCGGAGTATCTCTTCCCCCCTCCCCCACGTCTATAACGAAGTTACTAAAAAATAAAAGAAGTAATATATTATTTAGAGCAATGTTATGTAATTTGGCGGCCACCTGAGGAAGGGTTATACAACCAGCTGCTCACGATGCTTGTCTGCTCGAATCTCGATACTCGCATGCATATACATACCCATATATAATAAAAAAAGAGAGAGAGAGAGAGAGAGATAAACTATGTTGGGCATAACGCTTTTTCCTTACGTGACGATTTCTAAAAGTCAACTCCTACACCGCTAGCCGCATTAAGCAGTCAATTTCATAGTGTACATTTTCTGTTAAAATTTGCGCGTGAATTGTGAAAATTCACTCTCATCATTTTCTCATCCTGCGCCTTAAGAATTATAACAAACAATTAACTACATTAAACAGAATGGGAAATATTTTGCCAGCCACGACAACAACAATATGAGAGGTACAAACATATCGTAAAAACGAAAAGGGAAATGCCTTTTCGTCTGAGTCATCCCTGCAAATGGCGTGTGTTTGATTGATAAGCGTTATCGCTCGGCACACGCGCATGGTCTATACTTCACCCCTGGCCACGGCCACAGCGGCCCCAGCGCGGCTGTGTCCCGCGGCCCTTCAAGATTTACGAATGAAAGCATTTTATATTACTACGTGGGTATACTTACTTATTATTTGCAGAAATTAAATCGACGAGAAGTGTTAAAGCTGTTCTAGAACAAAATTAATTTGATATTGTTACTACAAAACTTTTTAAATTGAACAACTTTTGATTTTTGAAGTGATAACTTCTTATGGGAGGGTAAGCCGCGTCGTAACGTAACGCGTTATGGCGCCTCTCTGTCTGGCTTCCCTTTCTCTCACAAATACGGCAGCAGTAGGCAGGCTCCTCCTCTCTCACTTTAACCCACAACCACCTTTTTTTATTTTTTTTATTTCAGTTATCACTTCTGTCGAGCGTCCCGAGATGCACACGTTTTTTTTTTAAATAGAGTACCTACGATGTTGACAAATATTACAATTTTAACTTTTTCTTACATTTTCAATTTATGTAACTAATGTGTTTGAAGTGAAAATTCTTTAGTACCGTTGTGATTTGAAACTCTATGAAACGTAAAAGAGACTAAAATGATAAACATATACATCTTTTAGCCTACCAGAGAAATTGTACAGTAAGAGCGGTCTCGAGTCACGCTGATTTACGATTTTTAAAAGAGATTTGTTGTTTTCTTAGGTGACGATACTTCGCCTGATTCATTCATAGTACATTAAGTATAACTTAAAATGTTATGTAGCAACACAGCAGAAAAGATACGTGGATTGTGGTGGACGTGATGACTGATGTAATCGTTAAAAATTTTTTTAATAAGTCTTGGGGCGTTTAATTATGATAATAGTCCGCACACAATGAAATTCTATAATAACATCGGCGACCAATTCGATCACGAGTGGTCATGCCTCAAATATCTCTTTACGTTACGTTTGCAGGACCTCATTGTAGGAAGAAGGGAACACACTAGCCAGGAGACAGTTCCACAGCTTCACAGTACAGCAAAGATATGACTTAGACAACTTTGTTCGTACTGAGATTGAGTTTGCCGTGAAACTTTGGCTCCGGAGCTCAAAAACACGAATTCAACTTTTATTTCTTAATCAACAATAATAAAATAATATGATTATTCACAACATTTTCCAACAATGCTATTGGAAGCTTCATAAAACCTCAAAATTAATATTAGAAAAACACCGTAACGTCTTTACACTTTTATTCCTTGTAAGATACTATTTTTAACATGATTTTTGTTACTGACTGACTATACTGTTAGCCGTAAGGGCCATGGAGCCTCAGACGGCTTTTACAGCTTCGCCGTGACTTGGTTTTTAACATGATTCAACTAATCCTTTTTTATTACAATTTCTGTTTACCAAAAGTATGCACAGATGGCGTGTGGAAACAACTTCCGCTACAATATAATTCAAACCGGATACACCGACAGATAAAGGATGTCGTTTTATATTTAGAAGTTTTGTATGAAGGCAACACTATATAACTTTTTCTCTCTATATCAACTGTGCATTGAAGACTAGCAAAGGGACTTCCATTTTTTAAATATAATTTGGCGAAGTTTTCTACCTACTTCCGCTACACACCGGACATGTTCAATTTATTCTGAGGTATCTAGTTTATCCGTGTCGATATATTTGATTAGCGCCGGATGTCAATAGTTCGCTTAGAGAGTTCCATAACAGACCACATAATCCATTAGATATATCGAAAGTCGCTAGTATTTAGTAGATATTTAAAAATCCAATTTAATTACTTATTCACAACTCGCGCCAAATTGAATTGCTGGTCTGAATACAGCGACGCGCGACGAGTCCGATCTTGCGTATTGTAGGTACAGTCAAATTAATAAATACTTTTAGAAAGCCAAAACAATTTTTTGTTGCATTAAAATAAATCATTAACATTTATAATTGCTATTAAATATAATCTGATAATATTGCTGTAATATTGTATACCTAAATTTGTGTACTGCGGAAACTAACACGCCTATGTTCACAGCGGTCAGAATATTTGGCGCGAGGGGAACTGTAAGTATAAATATTAAATTTATATGAAGCGACAAACGTACCTTGCGCGCGCCTGTATGTATATGTGTATGTAAGGCTCCGGCGCATGACTGGATTTTACTCTTAAGCACGATTGTCTTTGAATATGAAATCGGCAAAGAGGTACCTAATTAGTTGACTGATTGATTGATTGATTGACTGACTGATTGAGTGGTTAATGATTTATCTAAAAGATGATATACGTACATCATATCATACATATACACATACATGATTTTATAGTAAAAGGTGCGCAAGGTACGTTGCGCAGAAAAACGTTACGCTTTTCGTTAACGCGAATCGTAACGCTTTTATAAATTTCACTCCTCATAAAATTTCCATACCGGGGTTCTTATATGTAAATCGATTCATTAAAAAAATATATAAGTACCAAAAATGAAAACTTTTTGTGGGTTTCACAAAATTAATTGACGTTTTCATCATCTTTCGAGTGCAGCCTGTAGTAAAGCTGCAGTATTCGCGTTGATGTGTAAAAGAGTGTGGTTGGTAACACGCACTTGCACACGAAGCATTTCAAATCATTCCTCAGGAGCTTATTAATAATCAGCCTTAGAATTCCGGTTTTTCTAAGCTATATATAATAATAGCTATAGGCAGTAGAAACCACTTAACATTAACTGAACTCCACGCATGTTTACTACATTTTTCTATACAACAAGGTGGCAAATAAGCGTACGGCCCGCCTGATGTTAAGCGGTTACTGTAGCCTATGGATTTGTAACCAACCTTGCAATCACGTTCCCAACCTTGAGCCACTAATTCCCGAAAAGCTCTGGAACCCTACTCACCACAGGAACCCAAGATTATTCAGCTACGATCTTCTGTAGGAAGGTGGTATTTCACCAGTCGAGCTGCCCAAGCATAGAGAAATTTCCAAAGAGACTTCATAAAATAATAAGAAAAACAATAAAAACGACGTGTACATATTATGTCTTCCTTCAGTATCATATTATTATGTTTCTTCGGAATCGTCTCCAACGGTTCGGATGAAATTTTGTATTTATATAATGTTGTACTTACTAAGGTTTATCTATATAGATGTTTTATTTTTCTCAAGACACCGAGTTATGCTCGTTCGCCCAGATATTATTATATGAAAATATATTTCAAGTACGTACTTAAATCACAACGAACGCGTTACATGGATTAACGCTCGTTAATCTTTACACATAAAAATATCGGCTTCAAATCACAATACTTGCTTAAAGGTGACACGTAAAATTTATTACGGTTGAAAATATTATACCATCGGATGACATGTGATAACACAAAACAGAAATACATCGAACGAAATGATAAATACAGTGTAAACTCTTTATAACGAAACTCAAGGGACTGAGCATTTTTTGTCGTTATAGAAAGTTATCGTTATACGGAGTGGAGTTTCAATATGTGGGTTTTAACTCAAACCAACCAAGTTAGGCTCACTTCAACGTTATAGGGAGTTTATCGTTATAAAGGATAACGTTATAAAGAGTTTACACTGTATATTGAAATGCTATGTAATGGATATATATTTCACCATTTATGCGCAACACGCGTTACTTTCCAAAATATTTCATAATTTTCACAGTAAACCCTTTTTTTTCTTTGTAGCTTTGGTAACTCATTCAACGGCCATAAATTCGGCCAACGTTAGCTAACCCTGAGCTTTCCGTGAAGGAAATTAACATTATGAAACCATAGCATGGTAGTAAGGCATTTTCCAATACCCACTTGTATAGCTAGGTGTGTTCCGGCAGCTGCACTTGAGATCTAGTCCTCCAAACTAGGCTTAGCGTGTTAACTAAAAGCCCAATCGTCAGTTAAAATCGAATGAATTTGTGATCTCTCATTTTGTGGTGTGAAAGAAGATGTCACACGGATTGAGAAAAGGATGCTTGAGCAGAGCGTGCGTGAAAATATTGATGAACGTTGGAGAAGCGAAAGATGTATGCCAGGATCGTAGCAAGTAGAAGTATGTATAAAATAGTGAACAAATAGCAACATACAAAATAACATAAGCTGCTAGGCGTTAGAACATGACATCTGGATCCCACAGAAGTGACCACCACACTCCAAGTGTAGCATCCAACACAGTGGCACGCTTATGCGTGTCGCTATCCATAGTCAACCAGTGTATATCCAGTAATCTAGCAGGGTAATACTGATCTCGCGACCACCATGCATATGATGATGATAAACCCGTCACAGTGACTCTGTTCGGAACCACGGTCTGGCAACACATCGCTTGTCAGCTGTCAGTGGTCACTCACTTGCTCTCGACCCGCGCACCGTTTTGTGATTGTTCAAGAGGTTATGTTTTTGATTGAATCGTGATATACATTACACATTGCCTTGTTAATTATTGTCAGTTGATTGTATACACGTTTGTTGGACTATGGGACGAGATATATTCTCCCTATAATACAGCTGATCGTGTTTGTCTTGAAAATCAGTTTGCCGGTTTGTGTTACGCGTACCTCCGTTGGATAATTTGAAGAAAATTTCTTGTAATTGTTTGTTTGAACTATGTTGAACCATGGATATTAATTAATATATACATTGTGATAGTTTATAAACTTGTAATCGCGTCACGAGAAGAATTGTTGTGAGAAGCCGGTGGATGAAGACATGACCTCTCCTTACTTTCCCTTGACTGATATAGGTGAATTGTAGAGCTTCTCCCATCAGCGTGGACGCCAACAGTGGTGAGTTATTTGAATTGTAAATTTATTAGCCCTGCGAAACCTGCAGGCTATTTGTATGTCAAACCCCACTACATAGAGGGTTCAGATGACGAGTCTTCTACTGCACTTAAATATTAATCCCTGATCGCTTGATGGAGAATATAACAGACTCTTCTGGTTTGTCGCGTTTCTGGATCAGCCATTGTATCCAGTTACAAAGAATATCCTAGTTAAAGTAACCTAACTTATATTGTTTTTTAAGTTTTATTTGTATAGGGTTTTGTATAAGTTTGTTTTGTACTATTTTGTTTTCTGTTCTATTTAGTATGTCTAACTCTCTTTTTTGTAAATTCTGTTATATAATTTTCAACTGGTTCACTGGCAATATTGTTACAAATTGTGATACCAAATAAACGATTATCTTATCTATCTCTTACCGAGAGGCTTGCAGCCCGACATGGTAACAGCGACCGTCGATGTATTGCCGATTTTTCGGTGGTCGTGGTTGTTCTTGAATTGTACTGTGTTTATCATCGGGCAACAGTGACGTCATTTTGCCATAAAAAGTCTTAATTTTAAAACTCGAGTTTTTATATAAAATTGTTTTATATTATTTCAAGCACTTGGTATTTTCGAATTAAACTGTATCAATAACCGCGTAAGCTTCTTAACCCTCGCGTGCTCTGGGACCGGTCTAATCTACCCCACAGTGGGGTTTAGTTCAGTTAGTGGAAACAATTCCCTGTTTGCAATAGCGCATATCTTTGTTCCATTTGCCTTGGGGTGGCTGCATCTGAGATGTTATCATTTTTTTTCTACCCGTCTAGAATTGGTATACCCCCTTTTTATACCTCACATAAAGACAGCTTCAACATACAAAAAATATACCACAATTTTTGTTACACCTCAGTACAATATTTTGGAAAACTTACTGGATCGTACGTATTAATACAGACGTAGTACATCAGAATTCAAATACATATCAGTAAGGAGAATCTTTGTCTCTTCTGCAAGAGTGTATTTCAATATCTTTATAGTTGTCGTTATCCTATCACAAATGTTCTGCCAGCTCACTATAGCTACTCAAAATCAAAATCAAAAATACATTATTTAATTTAGGTCATAAGAAATCATTATGAACGTCAAAACATTATGTACTACCGGTTCGAGAAACATCCCAGTCATCGAGAAGAACCGGCGGGAAACTTGATCGGGTTTATCATTATTGGTGGATGTAGGTATAGGAGGGAGTCACTTGTAAACATCACTAACTTAATCATCTAATTTACTTGTTGTTTAACAGTATGTATGTACCGAGTCAGGGAGGCTTGCTTTAGTGTTGTTAGTTATATTCGTAACTACCTATGTCCGCAGCTCCGCTCGAGTGACTACAGAATTCCGTCGATGGAGTACATGCGCGACTCGTGCAACCCCGCTCCCGGATATTTTAAAAACAAAAATGCTGACTGTGGGTGATCCTTAGAATATAGATATATCTCTCGTTGACTTTTTTTGTAGGTTCTTTCAATATCTACAATTATGAAGTACATTAATCTTATATACCTATTTCTTATGGTTTACTCAGCGTAAGCCATTTAAGTGGTCTAATTAATTCATAATTACCAGATATTTTTTTATTTGCACAGAACCCTAATTATTTTTCTAAAATAAAAGTAGCCTATGTTACTCCTTATAAACTCAGTTATCTGCCAGTGAAGGAAGCCCCGTCAATATCGGTCCAACCGTTTCGGAAATTACCCGGAACAAACAGACAGACAATTTTTTTTTAATTGGTGTTTTTTTTATAAGTACCGTTAAACATTCATATACAGTGTAAACTCTTTATAACGTTATCCTTTATAACGATAAACTCCCTATAACGTTGAAGTGAGCCCAACTTGGTTGGTTTGCGTTAAAACCCACATACTGAAACTACACTCCATATAACGATAACTCTCTATAACGACAAAAAATGCTCAGTCCCTTGAGTACCGTCTTAAAGAGTTTACACTGCATATGCATTTAGTAAAAAATGTAGTATTATAAAATTTAGTAAAGTAAGTTATTTTGACATTCAAAACAGCACTTCCATTTTATTAATTGTATGTATAGACTATTTGCACAAATACTATGTAAACCAGGAGTGGTTATCGAGTCGATCGTAAACATAATAAGACTTGAGACATCCACGTGCACGTGGTGCACCCTGCTGGGTAACGAAGGAGGGAATGGCTGGTGACAGGTCTCTGTACTGACTGTTTCGCGATCACCATGCACATGGTAATAAACCCGTAATATTAAGTCTCTTTTAATTAATCAAGTTTTGGGATCAGTCAGTGTATGTATATCCAGCTGCCAAGAGGCTTGCAGATCAGCATGACAGCGGCGACCGTCAATGGATGACTGATCTCTCGGTGATCGCCGTTGATTTTGTGTTGTACTGTGTTTACCATTGAGTACAGCACCGTCCGCGTCATTTTGTAAAAAAAAACAGACAGGCAGAGATAAATAAATTTAAAAAAAACCGGTCAAGTGCCAGTCTGCCTCACGGACCGAAGGTTCCATAATTGTACAGCCACATTTACCAAAATAATTAAACAACATTACTGAAGAAGGTACCAAACAATTCTTACCAAAATCGATATCTAACAATTCTATATTGAGGGACAAACTTAATTTTGCCATTTGAAAACTGTTGTCCCCATACATCGACATATGCCGCGGTCAGTTTACCAACTGCAAATAAAAAAAAATGTAAAAACAAATTTAGGGATTTCAGATGTTTCCCTTTACTTGTGCTATAGGACCTTTCTTCTTGCCAAATTTTATGATTCTAGTTCAACTGGAAGTACCTTAATATGTTTTTATTCCCTTTGCGAGTGTTAAAATATGCGGTATAAACAAACGGCCGTGTCTTTTGATTGCGTTGACTTAGAAGTTTGAATTTTTCACAGGATTAAGAGACCTGAGTATTTGATATTAATTTTAACATGATACCTCCACGCGCTCCTGAGAAAAAGGGTCTTGACAGACAGACAGACACACACACAACGAAGTGATCCTATAATTGTTCTTTTTCCCGTTTTGTGCTAATAGCTATATTATGAGCTTAAGAAAATGCCACAGACACTATAATTTTACTTATTTGTACATAGAGTAGCTATTGATGAATAGATAGGTAGAGATAATTCACCAAATTTTTACATTAAGTGAATTTACTACCTTTACGTAATAGATTTTTTAAAATACATTCCATAAAGTAATAAACTGTATCGCTACACTATCAAAATATTTCAGCGAATTCAGTATGTTTAAAAATTCAGTAACTATAAATTATATTAATTATTTGATAATATAATGGTCTACCGTCTATTGATAAAATGCCTAAAACAAGGCAAATTTCGAAAATACTTGTTTCATTTATTTAATATTCCTAGGTAATTTTTTTTGCCTACGAGTCACGTGACTGGACACACAATTCATAAATTATGATGTCATAATTCAATAAACATACACAACTCAATGTTAAACTTGTGATACGTGACTCTAAAATGATTAATAAGTGTAGAAAAATGGCTTTCAAATTATATACTTACTAAAATTATCATAAATTTTATGAAATTGTAGTGAAACCAAGTTTGGCTCCTGACGTCATAAAAATGTACGTAAAATTGACATATAGGTACATTTATGCCATCTCCGGGAGCACAGTTATTAACCTTAGTTTTATTTATTGAACGATGACGTCACGCTTGGTCACGTGACCATAATGCCGCGTTCTTGAATTTTCCCATATTTTTATTACTTTTAAAGGTGTAATAATGAATAAAAATTAATATACTGGTATCATTTTTAACATATAATATGTCTTATTAATTTTTTCAAAAGTTGTCTGCTACCGGATAATTTCAAATAACACACAAAAAAGAACCTGTTAAGTAATGTTTGAAATATATTGGATTAAAAAAAAAACTCAATGATTCTTTATATTATTGATTACATCTATGCTAGAAGTCGTAAAATCTAAATCGACGTCTAACTGTTAATCCGTAGGTTACCGGAATTTCGCCATAAATCAATTTTATATTATGAACATTTATATTTCGACCGCGACTTATTAATCAACTTCAGTACCAATGTGTAAAATCATAAAAGTACAGTATAGATCGTTAATAGGTTGAATAAGACGAGACCAAAGTCTAATAATGTGCGTATTATTATGGTGATTTCTTTGTTAAACGAGTTACAAGTAATTACAATACATGTAACCAAAATTAAACAGGTCTACTAAACATTAAATTATTCTTTAAAACCTTAGTATTTGCAAAAATAAGCGGGTTTGATTTGATAACTATTTACGTAGGCCGATAACACATGAAAATGGTCTCGTATCCCTATTTCGTTCTAACACAAGCGTATACTGTGCTTTTTCTCTTTCGAGTTGCTGATATATAAGTACTGATATATATTAAATTAAAAACACCATCCTATTTCTGGCTTACTTTCAATCAGGTAGGTACCTACTAAAATTAAAATAAAAACTACGACCAGGAATCACTCCAATCATACAAAAATTTACTCTCTGCGCCTATGGCTTTTATGTTTTGCCAATGAGTTTGTTTGCTAGGGTTATTCCGCTCTAACAATAATCTAAACACAATTACGTTGAGCAAACAAGCTACGCCGCGGGCGCGCACATGTTGTGTGCCACGTTTTCGTAAACACGTTTCGTATCCACTTCAGATGCATTTTAAAATATAAATCTACTTTAATATAAAGATAAATCGTAATAGATATCTACTATATTTTTCTAAATACCCTGAAAAATGTGATGGAGATGTTGAGGAGTTATACGTGAGCATAGTACGATTGATATTTTATGAGAAGGTATGAAAGAAGAAAGAATAAAATTTGAAGGTGGAGGGATATAGAAGTAAAGGAAGACTGTAGAAGGTATCCAGATTAGATGAAGAATGATATGCGTTTAAAAGGGGTGAATACTGAAATGACAATTGATAGTCGAGTGGTAGGTGAAAACAAATTGTGCCGACCCTACTTAGCGTATTAAGGTCAAGAAAATACAAAACATAACGAATTAACTTAATTCGTAAAAAAACAAAGAATATTTAATTAATCTCTGAAATAAATGGCAATATTTTAATTCATATGTGGTATTCACTTTTATAATTATACTTGGTACTTTATTACTGCACATACGCAGTTTAACATTCTTATAACAAAATGAATGGGTGTAAAATGCTAATTAGTTACATCTAGTATTGAACTCTTTATCGGAACGACGACATTCAAAGCGGCGAAAGATACAGTAGCACGGATGGAATACATTAACACCGGGTACATACTAAACAACCCAATAAAACCAGAAATACTGGATATCGATACCGATGATGTATAGAAATGCGCGACCCGGTTTCTAGTTTGTATCGTAAGCGCTGCATAAAACAAAACGAAAGCTATTTCACGCTCAAAAACGAAAAGTATTGATTATTCCATCAAATTTGTGGTTTATAAAATAAAATTTTATCAAAATTTAGGCAACTTTATTATTTTCGTTGTCGTTTACCCTGTTTTCTTTTCCTACTTACATCGTTAAAATTTAATTTTTGTAAGTTGTTTGGTTGTTAGTGTCAAATATATCCATGAGCAGAATTTGTTTAATTAAAGGGTTTTATATTCATGGGTACGTTCCAGGGTATACTAGCGGAACCGACTTCTGATTCGGCTAGTATGATGTGGAAATTGGTTATAATACATTAGGGGTTAGAAGAAATTTTGTGGCTTATTATTTTTATCGTTACTTAATTATTTTTTTCCACTAGAACTTGAGTATGTTCCGATACTGGCATAGGTACAACCCCATTTAATAACGAAAAAAGTTTTTAAGTCAAAATATATAAACCAATAACAACACATCCGAGCCTACCGTACCTCACGACATTGCATCTTGTCTATGATCTGTCAGTTTTTTCCTGTTATTTACGTCAAGGTGTTACCTTCTACAAAGCGGTAAATGAAAAAAAGTAAAAAAAGATGTCTAAGGCACTACCGCGTGGAGACGTGGCTAATGTGTAATGCGGTTGGCTTTTTATCCAACGCTTGAGCAGTTTTTGTTTCCTTTTTTCACCTGGTTTTGGTCACGGTTCGTGTTGATCGAGAAATTCGATTTCAAAATGGGTGCTTCGACGTTTTATTGTTGCCATGATACGTTTCTTAAACAATAAAAAACGCATTTTAAATTGTGAATGCAATTCTCACATGTCACGTTCGGAAATTGAAGGAGACCTGGTCGTGTTTTAGAAAAGGTAATTATTCTGCAAGCGATTGGGTTCGACTTCAGAGTGAGGACAATAAAAGACCTAATTTATTTTTTAATGCGGCAACCCAGAGTCGATTGTTAACGTGATGTCGTGTGTCGATGTTTGATTGGACTTGCGTAAATAATGTTTAGTTTAGTGACAAGAATAGCGCAATTTCAAAGTAATCTAGTTGTTGATTTATTTTATTTTAGCGACATTGACCCGTTGTGTCGCCACACGTCCACTACAAAATTGCCTTTCACAAACACCGTGCCGCTTCTATATAAATTTAATAACACCAAATTAAATCAAAATGTTACCAACTTTCACTTTTTAATTAAGTGTACTATCAATCATGAACTTAATTAGCGTCACTTATTAAAAAACCATACTTACACATACACAATTAGGTATGTTTATAGTATAAAACCTGTGAACGAAAGTTATCGTAAGTCAGGCAAAATGTTTGATTCCATGATGGTAAAAAACATGCCAATATATTTTTTAAATTTAAGTACACGATTATACTAATAAATCTCAAAGCGCTTTTTACCTGAAATATGATAATACGATGATGAAAAACATTAACAACATAGATGTGTTCTTCGATAAATTTTAACGAAAAAAAAGCAGTACATGTCTATAGCCTGTATTTTCTAGAAATTACTCGAAGCTCCCTCCCGCTGCGAGACCTTTCTGTTGTGGTATTAAAAAAAATTAATTGATGTTTTAAGTAATTTTAAGGTTTCATATATTTTTTAAGATAATGTATTAATGGTAGGTAACTCGCTCGGACTTTTCGAATAATAAAATTACTAGCTGACTCATACGAATATTTCGCAAATTACAAAATGTACAATCTAGTAGCTGTCATATTTTTATTTCAACATATTGCTAATAGATGGCGCTTCCTACGATGTTAGTTTATTACATCTGGTGATGACCTTCCCAATGAAAAAGAACACATAATTTTTTAACTATTTTTCGTCAACAGCAGGGAACATACGCTTTAATATGATGTCTGAATAATTAATTTTGACTATGAATAAATAAGGGATTGCTACAAAAAACACCTTTGAGAAGTAATATTATATATAAAGATTATTTGTTCTTATTATCCTTATCCCACCTAAGTAGGGTTGCCAAAATAATTGTTTATTCCTCTTACATAATAATAATAAAATTTAAAAATTCGAAGCTCAATAAATCCCTAAATACGTTCGAACATAGAATCTTATAACTGACAGCTGTCAGAATTCATGGAATTTACAACCACTGTCAACTTAACTAGAACTACTGGTTCTAACAGAACCTCTTAGGATTATAAAACCGAATAATCATATACAAATCTATCGACGAAAGTCGGCGTCATAAAACACGTTTCACAAACACCTAAGTATACATAATAAAACTTACGATGCTGTGTCGGCGCCTTCCCGGCGAGGTAATCCTCTTTGCATATAAACTTGTTGTCGTCCAAAACGTACAGCTCTTCGCCAGTAGACAGCTGTTTCCGACAGACGAGACAAGTGAAGCAGTTGAGATGGAAAACCTTCTCCCGTGCTTTGCGAACGAGGTCTGAAGGAGATATGCCGTGACCACAACCGCTGCACTTTGTCCCGTAACGTCTGCGGGAGACAAAAACAGGTTACAATTTTTTATATGTAACAATTTTTTTTATGTAGCCCAAGATGGTATAACACACTACACCTTCTGAAGGACCTGGCTCTCAAGTACAGTTGCCGGAACACAACGCAGCACAGATATTCAAGTTGAGGATGGTAGCTAGCCAGTCGGTTATTATAAAATGTCCTGCCACCATGCTATGGTTTCATCACGATTTTTTCCTTTACGGAAACATGAAGTTCATTGTAGCTATTCCAAATGACGTTGCTTGACGTGATTTCTGTACTCGTTACCACTGTGTCATAATTTTTTCGATTTAGTCCCTTGGTAGAGTCACTTATGAATGTTGTAACATTACCGCAGTTTCAGAAAACATCACAGTAATCGAGAAAAGCCATCAAGAAATTATCGGGCTAATCAATACTTTATTAGTTGTTTACTATACACGTGTTGTCTGTCGTCATTCATTATATTTTAATGGATGTATATAGAGTAGTGAACTCCAGAAATCACTCATCTTGTCGACTTTTTACAAATACACTATAATAATAAAAATTTAATATGAATGACCTAAAGGGGAGATTAGAAGTTATATGCCTAATAATAACTATCTATCATTATAGTCGTTAATTCGGTATTTATGTCACTTTCAGCGAAAATATCACATAATGCCGGCTATACACGCTACGGTCTACTGTACAAGTTTAGCTGTGAATTTGAACTAAAAAAACATAATGGTAAAATATATACACGTAGTAAAACTAGAGAAATCAACACAGGGAAAAGAAAAACAACGACATTGAGAATATTCAATATCATTGATTATTAAACTCTAATTTTAAAATATGCCTCTTAGGTACAGCTAGTATAACTCACCTATAGATGCTTAGCAATAAATAGATTTTTATCTGAAGGTTGGCAGTTAGTCAAGCAAGAACTATAAAATATTTTAGCAGCATAAAACCTCCCTAAAGCGTAGGAATGTTTTTATATTTTATAGAAACACACAATAGCACCAGACAGTCAACAGTTGATAATATCCTCAACTGAGAATCCCTTTACGAGCTCGAAACCATGATTCATACGATTTCTTTATGCAGAAGATTTTTTGGAATAAAATTTCTAATTCTTACATTTTTCTCTACTGCGATCTTATGATAAGACCGTATAGGGTACCAACATCAGTGACTGTTTGACAGTGACAGTTCTCTCCTACCAGAGGAAATTCCCATTTTACCTAGTATAAGTACAGTGTAAACTCTTTATAACGTTATCCTTTATAACGATAAACTCCCTATAACGTTGAAGTGAGCACAACTTGGTTGGTTTGCGTTAAAACCCACATATTGAAACACTCTATATAGCAATACGCTATTCTCTATTACGAAGAAATGTGTTCATATTTTTAGACAGTAAATATTTATTATCGGTATTATTGTTTATGTTATGTTATCAGACAACAAAATACTTTGAAGCTCCGAAACATCCGAGGTCGGCCTAGCTTTATTATCCTTAATTGCCTTGAACACGTGCAGTATGACGCATTGTTTTCTCGGAAGTGATGGTCTTCGACCAAGCATACTGGGTACCTATCGAATTATCAGTCGTAAACCTACTTTGAAACTGTTAACATGGCCAGTAAACGGAAAGCGATTAGTGTTGACGAAAAAGTTTGATAGAAGAAGATATGAATAGAATACATAAAATAATACAAAACAAGTACTGGCATAGCAAAAAACGTCAGACAAAGTTATCAGACTATATGTGTAAACAATAATTTATAAACATTTATTATCTAAGACATACATATTAAAAATTCTTGTTAATTTTTTTTGTTCTTTTTGGCCACTCCATATAACGATAACTTTCTATAACGACAAAAAGTGCTCAGTCCCTTGAGTTTCGTTATAAAGGATTTACACTGTATTTAAGACGTGGGCGAACAAGCTACGCTCGGTGTCTTGCAATAAAAACACCTGTCTAGATAAACTTGGAAAGTAAAAATATTATCTAAACACAAAATATCATTCAAATCGTTAGAGTCGTTTCCGAGAAAAGTTGACCCTTAATAGTAGGTATTATATACATAATCCCTTTGAAAATAATCTAGAGTAATATTTATAAAGCTGAAGATTTTGTTTGTTTGGTTGAACGCGCTAATCTCAGGAATTAGTGGTTCGAATGGAAAAAATATTTTTGTGTTAGATAGCCCATTTATCTAGGAAGGCTATATAACAGCACACTACGACCAATATGAGCGGATCATCAATGAAAAATGTTCAAAAACGGACAAATATATTCCTTTTGAGAGCTTCCATTGCGTGCGCTATGTAAATGGTTAAAGTTACTCTTTAATCATGTGTAACGGAACTATTTCTTTTAAAAATTCTAAAAAAAAGTCCGCGATGGCATATGTCTAATCTTTTAAGGTTGACTCAATATAACTTTTTTTTATGGTAATAAAATTTATTCTAAAATAATGCATTTTTTGCGAAGGTGTTTTTATAAACATGGTATTAATCCTAATTGAAATAAATACAATATTCATCACAAGTATTGAATTTCAATAAATATCTTAGGAGATATCACCAGGTCAACTAGTAGGAATATTCTAGCATTTTATCATACATTCATTAATGCATCACATTTACAACGAAATAATAAAAACAGAATTTTGATGTTTATCTATAGATATATAATTATAGATTTTCATGTAATTAATATTCATTAAATCTGGATCTTTCTATGATATAACAACTCAGCGATAAGGTTGGCACCCGTAAATGTTGATATTTCATTGTGTCGATATCAAACAAATATATCCACAAATTCCTACTTTCGGGTCCTACAAACGAGGTGTGAGGAGGTATTTCTGAAGACCTGTACATCTCTTGGAAGCTGGATATACACTGGCTGATTCCAAAACGCAACAAATCACTGCGACGGGTTTATCAGGATGTTTGTCGCAAACCAGTCGGATAAAGATTGCTGTATATAAAATAGATAAAATTTAGCTTTTAAAAATTATTTCTATACCATGAACAACAACTCTAATCTTTCATATAACTCGAATACTAAATACCGATATAGTACCTATAGATATTTTTAAATTGGCAACCTTATCAATGATTGAAATAATATCACCATGCATCAAACATGTTGAAAGTCAAGCATATCTTAACATTTGCCACTGATGACGTTATGGAGACTTATGCAAATTTATTTAATTAATGTTCTAAAAAAGTTTATATCAGTATTGCCATTAAAAATATAAAAAGCCCGTCTAGTAGCATAATGGTCGTTAATCGCTATATTTGATTGATATAAACATCTTCGTACAGTTATCAGTATTTATTATTCATATTTATTTTATTCTGAGCTGATAATGTAGGTCAGTTAAAAAAGAGAAACATCTGAATCATATACACTACAATGAAGAAGAGGCGTGTTATTTTGTGTAATTAATTATGTCTAATCTAAAGAGAATATTCTATAAATTAGAACATCTGTAGATTTTTCTGTCATATACCTATCGGTAGAATTATTGTTTATACATTTGAAATATTATGGTATTTTAGCGTCTTTATTTTTTGAGTTATCTTTTAACAAAGTTATGTATTTCAAAGTTATATGTTAAAAAGAGACATGTATGTTGTACCTTTTGACACCAATGTATTGATTTGACACAGTGCACTGAGTCTACTATCCCATATTATAATGATCTTATGTTTTACGTCGCTAATGACTATTTCAAATCGATGCATATAACATGAAACTATCTAAATCTAAACCTAGTGAATTGTTTTTATCGATTTAAGAAAAAAATGCTTAAAAAGAGAAAACTATATAGGTTTACAAGAACAAATATGTATTGGACAACTGAGCTTTGATAGATTCCTGTTTGAAAATTCAAGTTTAGATTACATTATTTTACTTTGGAATAATTTTAGTAGGTATACCTACATTTTACATTGAGTTTTTCAAACTTTAAAGAAACCTTATTAACGAGGAATCCTTATACCATGCTCACAGGGAAAAAGTGCAAAAGAAAAAATCTTTCTTACAAAGTAAAAGAGCTGTATACACTTGTACCATGAAGTTGAAAAGTTAAATTAAACTGAAGGAAGTAAACTAATTGCTAACAGAACTTTACATTCGTTAATATCTTGGGAGGAATGTGAGATTTAAAAGAGACTTAAATATTTTTTAAAAGATAGACTCTTTTATTCCCTCTTCGAAATAAGCAAATGCTTACACACAAACAAGAACACACACTCACACCCACACATCCAAACAACAAACACACGAACACACATATAAATACACAAAGATGATAGTCTACAATCCTAAATATTGCTCATTTAAAGTAAAAATGTTTATTTATGTGGTACTTTTGTTGTATTTTTCATTACATTATGGAACATAGACCCTACTGTTATATAGCCGGGAATTGGGCGTATTGGCTGCGTTTATCCAAGTCCGGTGAAGCTGTAAAAGCCGCAGCAGGCTTCAGGGCCCCTTAGGCTAACAGTGTAGTCAGATCTAAAAAAAAAAATTATTGGCTGCGACACAGTCTACACTAATGCAGCTAATATCGTACATTTTTCTTTTTTGTTGTAACATGATATATGGTTCCAATAAAATATTATTATTATGTATTTAATAATGCATATAATTACATAACAGCATGTAACTATGCTGATAGGAAACGATAATGTATCCGATTGGATTACGACTACCATGCACCATGTGTAAAACCGACCAAGTGACACGCTTCGGTATGTCGCGTTCTGGGATCAACCGTTGTGTATTCGGCTGCCGGCATAAAGATAGCGACCAGGGATGGATTAATGATTTCTTGGTGGTCACCGTTATTTTGGATATACTATGCTTACCATCAGATAAAGTGCAGTGACTTTTCCGTGCTACAATATAAAAAATGAAAATATTGTTTACTCTTTAAACAAACGTACAACTTAATTAAAATAGTTAACATAAAACACTTTTCACAAAATCTAATCATGAGACCACCGTTGGCTATATTTATAAGGTTGTAGTTCTATAGATCATTGAAGCGTATCTATATTTGACAGCGGCCTGCACAGCGTTTTTAGACGGGGTAGGCAGAAAACTTTAAAAGCTATTAACTTTAACAAAAATATTGCATTATGGTTTGTCGTATTGTCGATTAAATAATGGTGTAGGTAATTCAATTACCGTAATTGCAACTTGAAATATCCATCGACAATACATACATTTTCTGATTTTAAAGTCATATGCATTTACGGACGAGGAACTTTCAAAGTCATTATTATCCATTTCTCACAATAATTATTATATTATCAACGTTAAAATGTTAAATACCTATCATAACTTTTAACCAGAACAAATCAAACAGACAATGACGATTCAGTATAAAAACTAATACGAAAAAAAAATTGGTTGCCTGTAAAGTCGGTATACGGGCGAAAGTTTTACGTGACAACGACTTTATGTCTGTCTCTCTCGCTCTTAGGCGGGCTAACCATGCCCGAGTGGAAGGGACGCGTGCCTCTCACTCGCTCTCATTGTGAGCGCATAACGTGAGCGGAGCGTAACGCAGTTTCTTGAAGTGTCACCCGGCAAACCAATTTATAAGACGTTGTCACGTCAAAAGTAATGGTGCTTCCATTAGCGATAATTTACCTTTTAAAATAGTTACACAATACACATAGACATAGTGCCGTAATTTTTCGTTTTGTAAAAAACACTGTCTACTCAGTGCAGCTATGTGCGATATTTGTGGCATAGTGTACCACATATTTATAGGAACTCATATGCCCATTAAATCCGCATGATCACAGGAACATATTTATAAACATTTACACGCGGATAGTTGTTGGTGTCTTTCCCGAGGTACTCAACGTAGCTGGTGCAGCGCAATGCGAACATGCGTTGCTCTATATCGATGATATTAAAAATTATACCATTTTCACTCGGCAGGTGGAGCTGATTTATGATTTAAGAATTTCTTGTCTATTACTAGTAAGTAATCGTAAAATAATATTGGATAAATAAAATAATGTTTCATATAAATAATCTGAGCTAGGTAGGGCACGCAGTGTCTTTTTGTCTTTATGAAATGCACGCCGCTGAATTATTAGATATTTCACAAATAACTGGACATTACACGACTACGATCATTTATTATTCCCTGTCTGAATTTAATTATCATTTTATTATCACTACTCATCCCCTGTGGAAACTTTTTAGCCTATATTCTTTCTCTGGCTTAGTCCAATATTAATCTAAAAACTATATTCATTGTTCAGAACTTTTCCAAGTGATTCGCATTTTATTACGGAACCCTGTAATTTTATTATGTAAATAACAGCTACAGGTTATGTATTCTATAATTTTAATAGTAGGTACCCAGATGTTTTTATTTTTTATTATTTAAAGGATATAAGTTTTATATCCATACTAATATTATAAATGCGAAAGTAACTCTGTATATCTGTCAGTTACGTTTTCACGCATAAACCAGTTGATCAATTTTAATGAATTTTGGTATAGAGAAAGACTGTTCTTTGGGAAAGGACATGCAGTCCTCAGTCTCATGCAGTTTATTCTGGAATATAGCGGGGTGGTAGACCACCATACACATAGTGATAAAGCTATTTATGTTTTTTTTTATTTGTCGTATTCCTAAATCAGTCTGTGTATATCTAATAATACGCAGTTGATGTAGCGAGTACCGGCTAGTAATGATATATTATGATACTGATAACCTTTGAGAATAAACATTTCAAAGAATCCCGCGCATAAACCAGTGATAATATATTGTAATTTTGCGTTTTAATGGGCGATTTAAATATTTTATCGTTTGTGATTATTCTGATATTAATATTTCACGTGAATATATTGTTCGTTGTAATTATGTGTTTCAACGTTTTGTTGAAACACATAATTATTTTTATAAAGTAAATCATATTATAGACAGTTCAATCCATTTGTGCGCGTGGCCCTATGTGTGCGTAAAGCGTGTATAGATACATTGACTACGTGTGCGTGTCAAGGGGTACAGTCAAGTACACAAGATTATTCTCCTACTAGCTGGTACCCGCGACTTCGTCTGCGTATTATTGAATATACACCGACTGATCTTGGAATACGACAAACCAAAAGAATATCATAGATGGGTTTGTTACTATGTGTATGGTGGAAGCAATCCCTACCACCCCGCTATATTACTGCATAATATGCACCAGCTCATTTCGGAACACGACAAAGCAAAAAAATCATAAATGGGTATTATATTTTTAGGATAACAGTGGTTAAGTTATGATTTTACCAGGATAAAAGTACCCTATGTGTAAGAAGAAGAAATCTCTTTACCTACGCACTCTCAAACACTAATTGCTTATCGATCATGAGAAATCTTTCTTTTCTGATTTGATTGTGATATGAAATAATGACTGGACATGGGACCTCGCGAATCACTACGGAACAAGTTTCACCAATTTAATACCTAACTTTACCCTCCCAATACATACTTGACAATTTATTGAAGTACCTATGTTCGTAAAAACTTTGAAAATCTAGATTTTGTATATGACCGGCACAGTTTTAATAGTAGAAATAATAATAAGTTTCTTAGGGAACAGTGTTAAGTTCTATAATAAGATCTCTAAGCAAATAACCCATTTGCCGGGCACTAAATTCAAGGACCATGTCAAGCAAGTATAACTGATGGTTGGTAAGGGCTGTTCTTTCAGAGCGAGGCTGCATCAACCCTGGCTCGCGGGACATAAGGTAGCTCACGAAGACATTTAAATATACCCACTAATTATTCTTAACTGATACTTTTAAATATCTATTTATGTATGAATCTATAACGTATTATTTCGCCAGGTGACCCGTCAGCTAACATCATTACAAATTATGGCCCATCTCTAAAATTAATCGGGCAGCCTTCTGTAAAATAATACAAGGAATTTAATTTATCAAGTAGACACTCGTTTTATGTGGTTTACTGTTACCAACAAACCACACCAAGAAACCGATTTAAGTCACGATGTACTTTTTTATTATTTTATCATCACTTTGAATTATTACCAACTACATTTGCATAAACGATGGAGGCTATATGAATAAAACATAAGCTCGGCTGGGCTCTGTAAAGCTGGTAACGGGTCATAATATATTTAAAATATTGCCGCCAAATGTAAAAAAAAAACACGAAGTCTCTGGAGTATATCTGTGTTTTTAATTCTTTAATAATAATAATACCAGCCAAAAAGCGTCGTATGAGCACAGACCTCTTTCTGAGGGAACGCACGAGTTTGATTACCACGACAGCCCACAATGTATTGGAAATTTTAAATGCAGAGAAATACACAATTTTATATTTTTCCCCATATACACCAATATCGAACAATCGATAGTTATGATATAATTATCGATAGTTAATTTCCAATACTTGTATAATATGGGGTGTTTTTATCATTATGACAAAGATTTCCGCAAAGGATTTTTTGGGTGTCGTCGCTCGACAGGCTGACAAACATTCTGTACTAAGAAATAATTAATTCGTTTTTTCAACGCAGATTAATCGATAGATTTTTAAAATAATATAATCAATACTATCGTATTTGCAAACAACGGTGTTTTACCAGTGGTACTACAAATACATTTTTTAACGTTTCAGGTTTTCTTTACTCTTAATTCTTTATGGTGTTTAAAAATAACAAAACTTTTTCCAAAAAAATTCCACTGCATTTGTAACTTGGCTTATTTTTAAGATAGTTTATGAAATATACCAGAGTATTAATGTTTTCTTAAATATCTATACTAATCTAAACTAATTACTAATATTATTTTAATATAATAAAGCGGAAAAGTATTTTTGTTTGTTTGTTTGTTTAAACACGCTAATCTTTGGAATTACCAGTCGGATTTAAAGAAAATATTTTTGTATATGATAGCCAGACTCTCGAGGAATAGTATAGGCTATTTAATATTAGGCTACAACTCTCAGATAGCCTTACATATTGATTTTTGGTACGTAAGTTGGAAGTCGAGGCCCTCCCGAACTGCTTTAACTGCGTGCGCTAGTTTAATCGTTAATGATACGGAAATACAATGTTCCACAATAATATTTGTTCTTACTATATCTAAAAAAAGTCAGCGATAGCATATGCCTATCTCTTAAACATAAGCCACAATAAGGTATTTTGTGACAAAGAATTGTAGAAAATTAAAAACTGATTTATAAGCATTATTTTTAGACATGGCATATTAATCCTTACAAAACAAAATATACTTCACCATAAAGACAATTTTATGAAATTAAATTTTGCTATTTAGAGTATTTATGCTATTTGGACAGATAGTTTAACGATAATTTTTTTTAATAAATTTGTACTTGCGGGAGGAAAACAATTATGATAGACTATATGGGTGCGTTGGCGGCACGGTATTTGTAGGATAAAATTAACAGAGTGAAACCGTGGGGCACAGCTAGTAATAATAATAATATCATTATATTATCTTGAAATAAAAATGTAACCTCATCTTATTCAAGAAGCTACAAAATTGTCCTAATGTGTACAAAAAAAGAGTTCCTATTTCAATTAGGAGCATCAATTTGAAACTACATAATTATAATGTAATGCAAACAGAATAATGTCAGGGTGTCAAACAAAAGGAAATGACGTCAATTTGGTTGAAAAAGGTCTCTGAATGAAATCTTTTTGTAAACAGTGATATAAAAAATAAAGCGTAATCATTATAAAATACAAAGAGTTCTGTACATCCAATAAATAAAATTGTTACGTTGACGGACAATGCACTATTTTTTGCACTATAATTTTCTGTAGCTTACTACATTTTATCTGTCTATACAATTAATAAATTGAAGTGTCTATTTGTAATGTCAAAATAACAGTTCTTTACTAAATGCATATGAAAGTATATACGATAGCTATAACAAAAAGCCCATTTAAAATTTTTTTGTCTGTCTGTCTGTCTGTTTGTTCCGAGTAACCTCCGAAACGGTTTGACCGATTTTGACAGGACTTCCACTGATAGATAGCTAATAATATAGGAAGTAACTTAGGCTACTTTTATTTTACAAAAAGAATTAGGGTTCCACACAAATAAATAAAAACTGGTCATGGCGAATCAATTCGAGCACTTAAATGGCTTACGCTGAGTAAACAATAAGAGATATAGCAAATTAATGTACTAAACAATTGTATATATTAAAAAGATCTACAAAAAAGTCCGGGAGAGTATACGTCTAACATCTAAGAAACACCCACAATAACCATATTTGCCTTTAAAATAACCGAGAGCAGGAGAACAAGATTCGCGCGGGCATTATGTAGTCCACGTGAGCGAACCCAGGGGCACAACTAGTTAATAAATATGAACACAGAACTTTTCCTTTTTCATTTGACATCCTCACTAGAAAAGATAGTAAAAAAAATCAGTTACTCCCACTTTTTGGATGTAACATCCGTCATATTCATTTTGTTGGTATAAAATGTAGCCTATGTCACCTGGATCATAATAATAAATTGACTGAAACCTAATTCATCAAAATCATATGATTAGTTTTAGCGCTACGGTGGAACATACGTAAATAAAACATACATACACTGCTAAAAATATAACCATTCCTTTTGGAATGGCAATAGTTGGATAAAAAGAAGCTCAGTTTTAATAATCTTTTTCGCAAAATTTAACGCCAGTAGTAGATAATTTGTTAAAAAGAAAAAAACCAATAATTAGCACATTGTAAGTTTTTTTTTGGACTGCTGTTTATTGAAAACGACGAAATAAACAAAAATTATTAACATAAAGTAAAAGAATGGTTTTAACCGTTAATCGTGCACCCACGCAATCCTAAACCTACAAACAATTAAACCATCAAATCAACGGAAGTTGGAAGTGCAACCATTTTCCGTCACAACACGAACTGCGACAAAATTATCTTTTTTTTTGTTTTGTTTTTAAGTGTTACCGCCATACGATTCTGTCATTAAACTCGAATTCATTTAAAAATACTATGTTTAAGGATATATTGTGTTTTTATTTATTTACTTTGTTACTTAAATAATTTTGAAATCTTGAAATGAACACATTATTTTCACAATCATTAGATAATAGATTACTGTGATTACATTATCAACAAACTTTTATTACACACTAGAAAACGCCCGCGATTTCGTACGCGTTAATCTAGAGTTATATAGATACAATTAATAAAATTGAAGTGTTTGTTTGTAATGTCAAAATAACAGATTTTTAATATATGCATATAAATAGTACATTTTAAAATTTTATTTTGTCTGTCTGTCTGTCTCTTTATTCCGGGTAATATCCGAAACGGTTGGACCGATTTTGACGGAATTTCACTGATAGATAGCTGATGATATAGGGAGTAACTTAGGCTACGTTTAATTTTAGAAAAATAATTAGGGTTCCGCACAAAAAAACTGATCATTGTGAATTCATTCGGTGCTTAAATGGCTTATGCTGAGTAAACCATAAGAGATATAGCTAATTAATGTACTAAATAATCATAGGCATTAAAAGGATCTACAAAAAAGTCCGGGAAAGTATACGTTATCTTCTAAGGAGCACCCACAATCAGCATTTTTGTCTTTAAAATAGCCGGGAGTGGGGGAGTAAGATTCGCGCGGGAATTCTGTAGTCAGTGTGAGCGAAGCCACAGGCACAGCCAGTTTAATATAAATTTTGCCCAAAAATTGTATTGTTAGTTTATTTGAACTCAGCTAATTCTGGAACTATCAGTCAGATTTGAAAAAATCTTTTTGCATTTCATAGCCTATTTATGAATAAAGGTTACAGGGTACATAACTTTACGCTGCAACCATACAGAGCGGGGCAGTAACCATGAACATCAAGGAATCTGTCAAGCTGTAGGTAGGTACGTGGACGGGACCAGAAGCTTTTTTAATAGTTAATTATCAGTTAGTTAAACAGAAATTAATCATTATTTATAAATACATCTCTGTATTTATACATATAAGTATGATGGCGTAAAACAAGGTTAGCATGACGTGATATTAGAAGGTTTATCTGTCCACAATTATTTTATGTCTTCACAATAATTTACAGAACACATGTTTTAATAATAATCATTAAAATGTTGTAAATATTAATGGCGTTTCGCAGAAATCAGCTAGTATTTGCAAATGACAATATTGAGCACTTTTGTATGTATTTAGCCTTCTTTAAATGTCAGTCACACTATAAAAATAATATACCGGGTAGTTCTACAGTATTACGCGAAAATGTGTAATTATTGCATCAAAATAGAAAATCATGGGACCATGCACTAAACACAAGAAACGTCTTATCCTCGATTTATTTCAGTATTTTTATCTTGGTCTCGTAGCAAAAAGAGACAGAGATTCATCTTGTGGAAAAATGTTAAATTTAATTACCCAATGCAATATTCAATTAAATGGACTAATCTAACGTTGATGGGGGTTTAAGGGGTGACGAATTACATCTTGAGCACTGAGACGCTCAAGCCAACCGCACCTGCACGTGGTGCACCCTGCTGAGTAATAAACGAGGAAATCGCGATAGCGGTAGTGCTGTTTTGCCCGACCTGGTTGCGACCACCATGCATGTGGTGAAAAGCCCGTCATAGTGACTCGCTTTTGCTTGTCGCGATGTGGAATCAGCATGTGCATATCTAGTTAAATTAATGCAGGCCAGCATGCCAGGGGCGACCGGTGGTCGCTGTTGTGTTAGGATTGTACTGTGCTTACAAACAGGGTAAAGTACCGTAAATTTGCCGTGTTACTATAAAAATAAATAATAATAATAATACGAGCCCAAAATAAGTATTGTCAAGTTGAAAAATTCACTCTGTAGTTGTGTGATTCAATTAACTTTCTTTAAAATTGATTCTATTAGGTGTTCCCGGAACCACATCGAAATGGGACAATGTCATTGTTCCGAACACTCAATCTAATAATAAATTGATTAATTAGAAACTCGTAACGTAAGGCGGATTTTTTAAAAGTGAACTTGCTTATACGGGGATTAAATAACTTTACTTCCGAAAATGGCATATATGCCAATTTGACGTACATTTTTTGACGTCCGGAAGTCAAAGGGTTAACCCTTAACCCTTTAACCCACCCTTTGGCTCCCTTATGTAACAAAAAATATACGTTAAATTGGCATATATGCCATCCCCGGAAGTAGAGTTATATTAATGGTTTTGTTAAGAGACCACCACGATTCAGATTTTTCACGCAATGAAAATTGTTAAAAAATTGCGCTTGCGACATCGTACGCGTGATAAAAGTAAAACTTCTTAAAATATAATGTATAGCTCTCTCACTCCTCTTCACTCTACGTTATATCTTTCTTATCTCTCGTGTAATGAAATGTGACAAAACGCGACGCGACTTTGAATTTTTACTCTCGATTCTCGTCCAATTAAATGGGATGGGAAAACGCATAAAATACCAACGTATATTGCAACTAATTATAAGGAAACTGGTTGACACGCCTGAGTTGTTCCAATTATTGCATTAAACCATATTTGTACGTGTCATTTAACAATTTCTAAAACATTTTTTATAGTATGAAATAGCCAACAAACATGCAGCATATTTATAAGCAACCTAATAAAGACCGGAATCTGAGGCCAGTCATTCAAATTCAATTCAAATTCAAAATTTACAAAGTCATTAAAAGGTTGATATTCTTAAAGACTTGAGTCGGAACGACTCTTATGAGAATGAGTTTTGCCAACCCGACCTTTTGGGGCCAGAACACAGCAACGCAAACTCTGCTGCTTAAAGACAAAAATATGTTCGGCGGTGGTGTTCCCGGAGTCGAACATTGTATAGGTTCCATGTTCCCTTACTAAGAACAAAAAATTTAAGTATGTAACATCATAAATTAGACGACTCTGAATTAACTCTTCTCGACGGTGACGCCACTATCGTGTGTCACTTTTTTTTTATCGGAGCACGAATTGCACTACTTTATGGTGAGCACAGCGCACTCCAATAACATCAACCAGCATGTGATCTACAATCCATCGTCAATCATCCTCGTCATAGCGTCCTGCTCAAATATCTCTTCATGTTATATTTGAAGGACTCCATGTTTTAGTAAGACGGGAAGCTACATCAGTTGAAGGAAGGGGAACAAACGCCGAGGGACAGTTAAACAGCTTCACAACATGGCAAAGGTAAATAAGACGTAGTAATTTTTTTTATTCGTGGCGGCACGGAGCTACTATGCTCCTGTAAAGCGCCGGGAACCGAATGATAGGGGAGGGGGTATTCTACTTCTAGTATTGTACGGAGACGTTACCCTGCCAGGATGTTTGTTCATTACGTGGGAACCCTTATGTAAAGTGTAAAGCAATACACTGTTTAATATTTCTGTATAATTTTTCGACCAACTCAAGATCATAATTCCACGAGGTCTACTGAATTATCTATTTTAAAATAAGTCTTCACTAAACATAACTTACAGACGGATACGTCAATTAGAAAAGTATATATTCCTAACATGGTCATCGTTACCGGTAGAAACTTACTTCAAAATTTATTTCGTAATAGTAAATAACTATTTACATATACGAGAACAACAGATAGACACGAGAATAAACTTACATATTGTATTACACTTTAAATATTATAATAAACGAACAATGCCTTGAGAGTTCTAACTTGTTCACAGACTTACAGTTTTGCGTTAGGGCTGAATAAAGTAAAGTAAGTAAACTAAACTTTGAAAAGTCGATTTATTTAGTTAATTATAGCAAATAGTGATAATTTGTAGGTAATGTTTCCAAATGTTAATCGATTATTACAAACTTATTCACAAGCAGTAAGAGAAGGAAAATTTCTTCTTTGACCTGCCCTTGAGAACAGATATCAACATTATAAAGAAAGAGTGGCCAATAGTTGATACTGCTTATCTTGGATAACTTCGCAAACTGTAGTTATAAATATTATATGAGAAGTGTTTGGCAGAATCTTGTTTTATTTTAATTCATAAACTTATGTTATTTGGTCCTATATTACGTAAATTTTGGCGGCATTTTACGTGATGTAGTTTGGTTATTTTGCACAAGTGAAGTGAATTATAAATAATGATTAGGAACATGCATGCATTTTAAGTTGCCACAAAAACTCCTTGTATCGTTTTAACAGGGAAGCCGCCATTATATTAAAGCTATATTTGAAAATTACAAAAAGAGTTAGGAAAATATTCCCTTCACGTGCCGTTGACAGAATTGTGTATGAACACAGTTGTCTTTTAATAAAAATTGAAGAAGAATATTATACATCATAAAGTAATAATATATTTTCTTGGGCTTGATAACCCTATTCAAATGTCATAGATATATACTGGAGTCAGGGTCCATAACACTTGTCTAGCAAGTAAGCGGACGTTCAAAACATTATGTTTAGAATTAATAAAACTGAAGTACCTGGTGTGACTTTTAAGTTTACGCCTTTCTGAATAACAGAAACTTATTACAAATATTACGTAATTTTAAGACGTTTTGAGCCCGGTTGAAATGTATATTACGTAGGTTTACGCATGCATTGCATTGTAAGACAAGAGCTTTAGGAAGAGCTTTAGTATTTAACATTTTCAATCGTTTCTTATAAGGTCTCACAACACAATACAAGTCTAGAATAGAGTCAAACTTGTATATCCTTCACGCTAGATTTTAATTATACTGAACAAAGGTGATATTAATGTTATGCGGACTATTACTAATGAACAATTAAAGAAGTCTTGTACTGCACAAATTATTAAGCTTCAGTAAGCAAAAATCATATGACATCTGTAGATCTGTTTGACAATTTATAAAACAGTTTTTAATTAATAATTAAGAAAAACTTAGAGTACATAGAAATAAATAAACTAAAAATAAGAAGTAATGAAATAAATCTAAGTAATGTTTTTATTCCAATAATCAATCCGAAAATTCTTAGGCTACTTACGGTGGATTACGCCTGACGCCGATTACGATTGATTGACGCCTTCGTCAATAAAATATTCATTTTATTTTATTTTAAACTTATTTTGCTGTTCTAGTGTATGACCAATAGGATTCCCCAACGACAACATCTCATGCAATTTATCCTCCTATATAAACCCCTTAGTTACAATATTAGGAACTCCCGTGCCAAATTACAAACTTCTAGACCAAGGTAAAGCGTTAAGCTACTTTTAAGGCGATTTACTTAGATCTTGTTGAACCATACGATTTATAAACTATCGGATAGCCAGGTCGCTCTCTTGGCACTGGCTTCAGATTTAACTGGATTGAAGCTCGTGGCACATTATCTGGCAGTGCTAAGCAGTCTGAATAAAATAAGAGACTAATCCTGCGATAGGTCTCGGGGTATACAGGAATTCCACTAACATAAAACTTCTCCTTAAGAGCGACAACCTACATGTTTGTCCTCTGCCAAGGGCTCAAGGATAAGCATTTAGGCGCAGTGGAATATTTTGCATCCAAACCCGCGACGGAGTTGATTGACAAAACAATAGCCTGCGTCTCGCAATGCTAGGAAATTTATAACAATTTATACTACAAATCATTACAAGTTATAATAATACAAAAACACTCATCACTATTGGGACCAACTCTGACGCGAGAAACTCCACAATTCACAAGTAATAGTCAAAGGGATAGGAAGGAAATTTCAAGTCATCAGTCGGTCAGGCCGTCATCTCCTCACACCAATTCTTCTCGTGGCGAGATTACAAGTTTATACAATATCACAATATTTACAATACAACAAATGGCTGCAATAAGGGGATCTCTCGTCCCGTGGCCGAAACCCGCGTTTATTTAATCAACAAGTCGGCGCGGCGACTTACATAAGTGACAGCTTGATAAGCGCGAAAGTTACATAGTGGGAGAAAACTAAAGACAACTTGTGTTGCCAAACCCCGGTTCCGAACACTACATGTACAGTAGTTTCTAGTTAGTTACAGATGACCACTACTTCCAGAAACCACGTAGTTGTTAGGTGATAGGAGACGATAATTGCGTCCAATTATGTTGCGACCAGCATGCATATTGCACATGATGACAAGTCCGCCACAGTGACTATCTTTTGGTTTGTCGTGTTTCGGGATCCACCAATGTATATTCAGGTGGTAAGAAGCTAGTACGCCAGCATGAAAGCGATGACCGGCGATGTATTGCCGATCTGTCAGTGATGGCCATAGTTTTTAGATTTTACTGTGCTTATCATCCGGTTCAGTGAGGTTCAATGATGGCTCATTTGTAGCGTATACGGACACGGGATCGGTCGAAGTACTACCCTAAAACCCTACCTCGAAAACATCCTAATGAAAACATAGCAAAGTGGTAGAGCATTTCCTAACCCGCCTGGCTAGATACCACCTATAGGCGTGTTCAAGCAGCTGCACTTGAGAATCAGGCTCTTTCTACGCTGAGTGTGTTACCATCTTAGACCGCAAAGAATTGAAAACAATATAGTGAATCGAGGCTGCACGGCAGTTGGCTCCGTTTACATTTAAAAAAAAACTCACCGAAAGAAATCATTCCTGCAGAACAGCTTGTTGTCTCTAGAGTAGCATTTATCAGCTAGGGGCGCCCGGCAGTCCGCACAGCGTACGCAAGCCGCATGCCACGCTCTCTCCAGCACGTGCAGGAGGAACTTGTCCAGTATTGGTTTCTCGCAGCCGGCGCAGGCCATCGCGCCGCCTGCCTCCCCACGTCCTAAAACATTACATAACGTTTATAAGCAGTATGAAAATATTTGACATGGATTTAATATGCTTCATTATATTGACTAGCGGTAGCCCAATGGTCGAAATTCGACTTGCGACTCTTTGGTTAAAGACTATTATGTTTGACATTTACAGTATGAACGAAAAAAAGGGAAAATTAATTAAATCATTTACTTTCACTGAGTGTCATTGTCAATATTTTGAGGGTGTAGTGCTCGTTTTCCCCAACGTAACCTTAACATACCCCTAACTAAGGGATCCATAAGCTGAAGTGTTTCGTAAATCGGCTACCTAACTTATTTCGTTTTCACCACGCTAAGGGCTACTTACTAAGGAAACATTTAGATAATTGTCAGTTTTTATGTCAAGCCAATGTTATTGTCAATTTTTTTGTCAAGTCAACGTTGTGATACACCGATAATTTAGCAATAAAAAGTTTTATGAATTATTTATCATTGTTTAGTGATTAAAATATGTTATAATTATTTAAATAAACAAAAATTTAACGCCTGTTTCTTGGCAAGCGGAGCACTTGCGAACGGCCGAAGCAAAATGGCTGTTTTAAATGGTAATAAATATGATTTTTAGGAAAAAGAATTAATATTAATATCAATTAATTATTAAAATAAATAAACTGAAATTATTTTTTTCTATTAAAATGTATATTTTCTATTAAAATTATGTCAAAATAAAAAATAAACCCTTATATGATAAACTTTTAAAAACAGCTAAATATTGTTTACACACTGCATTTTGATAACCTATATCTAGGTACAAAAAAGTCTGTTGTCGTATTTAAAAAAATTACCAAGCCTTTGTCAGTAAATGCGTGTCTTCTATTAATTTCCCAGTTTCTTTTCTTCTTCTACAGCTTCCGAGAACTAAAATTGAATTTACATTTTAAGACGCTTATAACAAAAATAAGATAATAATAAGACTGCCTCGTTAGCCTAGTGGTCGTAAGCGCGACTGCTATGAGCGAGGTCCTGGGTTCGAATACCAGGTCGAGCAAAGTGTTATTGGGTTTTTCCTATGATATTCTCAGTAGCAGCTCGGAGTTTGGTTTCGTGCCCGATTAATGGCAATAGGCTCGCCCCCTATTACATGGGACCTAAAAACACTCGGCGAACTGTGGGTGTACATTAGTACACCTCTGCCTAACCCTTCGGGAAATACAGGCGTGATGATATGTTGTTGTAAAACAAAAATGACCAGAATTGCTTGTAAAATAAACGTTACTTAGCGCAAAGGAGTCGAATTTCTGTTCCTTAAAATTTAGGTAACCCATAAGGTCTTAGGTGTCCCTTAGACGTTGGTGAAAACGAAATCTTCCTAAGTGTTCACTTAAATGTACTTTAAGTGAAACGGGCTTAAGTACAGTGGCACAAGTAGGAACAGTATTCGCAGTATTATTTAATTTAATTTAATGTATTAGTATACACATATTATATACACATTTTAGTTTTCTATACTCCTTCTCCATATAAACTTTAACCATGTCAAATCTCACGCTCCTCCATGTGAAAAGGTGTCCGAAGTTTTATCCTCACGTATTAATATAAGATTAGAAACTCGAATGAGAAAGAGCACCATCTTAAAGCGTTGGTGGAACTGTGAAGATTACAAAAAATATACTATCCACGTGACATTGGCATTGTGTATAAACACACGTTTCCATTAAATAATAAGAATATATAAATCAGATAAGGTTACGAATTCCAGAAACTTAGACAATAAACATTTAAAGGTATCGCGGAAAATTTTGTTAAGGTTTTAACTTCGTATTTTTCTATTCTACAAAATTTGCGATGCGTACGCCAAGCCTACGTTTACATTTTTAAAGTATGTCATTATTGATAATGTGAACGGCATTTTTCCACATTATAATATACTTCTTATACGACTTCGTACTTCGAGTTGCGCGTCGCCTACTATGCTATGGTTTTACTAATTCAAAAAACTTCGCAGAAGTGCGCACAACACCTTACCAAAGTTTCAACGCAATCAGATGAACAGTATAGGAACGCATAGGAGACAAATAAATTTTTGTATGTATAGGTAAGTACAAATAATTACAAAGTTTCCTTGTGCTTTAAAGTACTTTTTAATCTTGATATGTGTATTCAAATTCACTGTTATTAGCATGTATTCTAATTATATTCGGCATAAGTGAATTGGTAATTATGTATTTACTAGCTGTGCTCCATGGGTTCACTCGTGTTAAGTTTATTGTAATGAACTCTCCACCGCGGTTATACCGCCGCTTCGCGCCTCCGCGCGTCGCGTGCGCTTCCTACGCGCCCGAACCTATTTTTCTTTTTCACTTCCCATACTTGCCTACAGTTTGCCAAATTGCTTGTCGTTCACGGTTATTGCTCTGCTCCTTACGAGTCTTAGCGTGAAGTTATATAACTTGTAACTCTCTTCAATAAATAAATAAACTATAAATTTAAAAAACGACTTTAAATGTTACTGATAGTTCCAGGTGTTAAAACGTTGAAACAAAATATTTTAGTCTCTTGATTATTTATAATATTACTATGGACTGTACTATATAGACTATACAATACTATATCGTAACATTTTTAGTACTATGCTTAAGCCTTCGTCTATAACATTAAAACTAACTAACATTCGTCATTTGATGAAACCTTTTAAATATTCATTTATTAAGTGACATATTTATCATGTAGTTTATTTTTTGGAATTGTTAAGTTGCGTAATTATTCATAAATATACAACTTATCGAAATCATTTATTTAAAATACTTAAGTGATTTCAGCAATACTGGTTAAATATATAGGTAGCTCTGCACTCGTTTGTTACGCAGTAATTATTTTCATCCCCTAATTTTATTTTTTACTCGTGTTATTGAAAATTCATCATTAGTCCATTAAATGAGAAATTGATACCGTGTACAAAATTTCATCAATATCGGGTGAGAATTCATTATTGTTTTAAAGATTCTTAAATGTATTATTAGCGATTATGTATTATTATGTATTATTAGGTATAATAAACCTATCGATTGGGGAATTACGTATGCTTCCCGTCTACTTTATTTTTAACGATTTCTAAAAATAATATTTACAATAATTGTTATAGGCCATCTATACAATTAATAAAATTGAAGTGTATGTTTGTAATGTCAACATAACAGCTTTTTACAAAATGTTTAAGAAAGTATATTCGATATCTATAACAAAAAAACCATTTTAATTTTTTTTGTCTCTTTGTCTGTCTGTTTGTTTGAAGTAATCTCCTAAACGTTTGAACGGGACTTTCACTGATGTTATAAGGAGTAACTTAGGCTACTTTTATTTTAGAAAAATAATTAGAGTTCCGCGCAAATAAAGAACAACTGTTGATGGTGAATCAATTCGGGCGCTTAAATGGCTGACGCTGAGTAAACCATAAGAAATATGTATAGCAAACTAATGTACTACATAATTGTACACATTAAAAAGACCTAGAAAAAAGTTAGTGTGATTATATGTCTATCTTCTAAGTAACAAACACAATAACCATTTTCGCACGAGTGCCTGATCCATGGCATTCTAATATCCACGTGAGCGAAGCCGTGGACACAGCTAGTCAATTATAAAATGGTTTGTATTTACCATGTTCAAAAGTTTGTCAAGGGCAGGAGTGATTTTATTAATTGTTTATATAAAATTTCTAAAAGATTAATAGAAAATTCTTATTGAACAATTGACCAATGACACAAACTTCCCATGTACAAAATTTTATAGGAATTCGTTAAACCATTGTAGAGTTAAATCCGGACATATAAACAAACGGGCGAAAAAAAATTTTATGGCATATTCGTGATCAGTATCGTTCATATACCTAGTATACATATCGGGAAATTTTGAAGAAAAAAAACATGTAAAGACCGCACTACAGATTTATTAATATATAACTATGGTCTACTTATGAAGAGGCAGCGCAGTCAGCAAGACATTTAAAAATTTTTTTTAACAGGAATCTATAAACGTCGCATTTCACTCATACCTACAGAGCTCTGTTCGGTACAGAACGCGAGAGGGACAATTACTGCCGCTCAGACTGATAACTGATACCTATGTTAAAATAGTCAAAATTATAATTTTTTATTCCCGTGTTTCCCCCTCAAAAACGGCAAAGGTTTTTCATTTTCAGATTTTGATTTTACAAAAACAAAGAAGGATTGTGGCTATGCCTATTTGATTTTCTTTCATTTTTATATTCGATAGCACCTTTAACTGGCCAATTTTAATAATTTTATAAGGCTTCTTGTTCTTATAATAATTGTTTCACTGTTTAAATTCTTTTAAAATGTCCCTCAGAAAAAAATATTAAATCTGAGTTTATTACCTGAACGCGCAATATTTATAGATTTATATACGACAACATAACTCAAATTGACTGATGAAGCCGTTGAAGTATCTTACAAAAGGCTCTAAATAATAACACCTACATCCTGCAAGCAGGCGGTCGCTTCAATAGTTCATTCCATCATAAACTCTGTGCTGTTGGTAACACTGAACGGGTACATATAATAGGATTGGGTTTACGATCGATAAAGCTTAGCTTTGAATAAAGTTTTATTAGCATAAGTTATTGGCAAGTACGCTACACGGTTCCAAGGTGCCTACTATAAGGTGTTTGGTAGCGTTATAAATATAGATAGCACCTATACATAGCATTATAGAACTAAACATCTGTACCTTCATATTTAGTATCCGATAATATTTTAACTCTATATACCACTATGTGTATAGTATGTACGTAACAGGTAATACTTAAGAGTAAAATGAATTTATTAATAAATAATTAATTAATATCATAATGTCGTACATCTGTCAAATGATGCGGGCGCGCTGCTCTATTTTACCTGTACTAAACACGCGAAAAGAAGATATAGAAAAAAGGTAAACGACAAGTTTTTTTTCGGTCCTTAGGACACTATCAAGCAAGTATGTACACCTATGTCATAATTTCATGTTAACTAAATAAACATTCTATTGTTTAGAACAGAACAAATATTATAATTATATCATTTCCATTTCTTTATTTTCTCGATGACAGCTCCTGTGAAAACTTGAACGAGCGTCTTTTTTACATTATGTATGCATTATTTTATAAAAATATGACGTTTACACATGTACAAGGTTATACCAAAGTCGGAGAAATTGATAGGGATGGAGCTATTTCGATAAACGTAACACGATAACAGACTCGATATTTTTTTACAAAATGTAAGAAACTAAACTACTGCCGGATACTTTTGTACAAATTTATTAACTAATATTATATTTCATTACAAGATGTTACACGTATTAATTCTTGATTGATAATGCCAACTTCTTCAAAATTTTTGAAGCTGTTGTAAAATAAGTAGGTATAGGTAGGTACTCGACAATGAAACGAAATAATTGTAATATGTATAAGGAAAGGTAATCTTTATTTATTTATTTTAATTAAAATCTGATGAATGCGATATATACGATCGATATCATTACTTATTTGGTCACAACACTACAACTATCAAATTAGAACTGTCATCGAGAAAATAAAGAAATGGAAATATGTAGTATAATTAATATTAAATTTTATCGTTACCTTGTTTACCTACTTTTGTTAAGACTTCGTGTGATAGATTGATAAGTAACTAATATGATTAAGTACTCAGATTTGGGAAAAATGTCTATGATTAATTAAGTAGGTATGCGAAATGACAAAAAATAAAAAATGATCAATTTATCGATGTGGTGACCCATTTTACTTAATATTGTCCAGATCATTCTTAATATTATTTTCACTTAGAGGTTTGGCTCCTACTTAATGGCAGTTAATACCTCAAACCTCAAATCTATGTTATCCAATTAAAAAAATTATACCTACTATTTCCATAGATTTGTGTGACGATTTCAATTAGTTTCGAAAAGGGTTAAAAACAAAAGGTGCAATTTGTTGTATCGAGAATATAAAATTTGGGTAGGTACTTTTAGGTACTACCCATATAGTTTTAAATAAATTCCTTTCAATGATCAAAATAATAATGGAATTATTTGACAAGCCATAACATTTTTTAAAACGATCAAAAATGACAGGACTGTATGGATGTTTTTTTTTTCGTCAAATCAAAAAAGGCTTGAGGCATATTTTTTTTCCATCGCGTCGCGTTTTGAACGATGACATTTATTGACTAAATTTATGAAGGTCGTCGCTTTATTATTCCATATTCAAAAATATTCGAGAGGACGATTGGTCGCGCGCCATTTCATATGGTCCGCTCAGAAAAATCTTTGACGTTATAACATGATAATGACTGTGCGTCGGTGCGTATAATTTTTGGTTATGTAGCGCTGTCAAGCGCTTCAGTTTGTAGATTTTTTATCACAATAAGCTGACAGTGTTATCTCTTTTACAAAACAATAATGGATTTCTTAGCACGAATTGAGCTTATGAACGTTGAGATTAAAAATTTAACGCATATGTGACAACCGGTAAGAAATTTCGAAACATTTTTTATATCCGAGCTTAGTAAAATGGCAGAAACTGCCATGTTAGCAACACGTCGTAATTTATTTTAAGTTTTTATCTAACTTCTGAAATTTGTAATATCGAAAATATGAAAAGTAACTACTATGAAGGTAGTTTCTCGATTACATGTTTAACCTCTTTTTGAATCTTTTTTCTACTGTTATAAATTCAGACATGAGTTTTTGGCGGAATCTTGAAGTGACATGTTGTGGTTTTTATTTTTAATTAATTTACTTAGGTTTTTGACCCTATATTGGTGGCGTTTTGCGTGATATAGTTTGATTTTTGTGCATAAGTGAGGTGGATTATAAATATAAGCTGAAAGCATTCATTTTGAGATCCCACAAAAACTCTGTAGAAAGTTTTAACAAGAAAGCCACCATCTTGTTAGGCAAATGAAGTCGTCATAACACATGACACTATATTCACTTGATAATGGCAGTAATGGTCTTCCTTAAAGAGGACTAGCTGCCAAGTTAAGAAGAAGAAGAAGAAGAAGAAGTCTTCAGACATATCACTACTATAGTAGTCTAACTTGCTACATTATGAATGTAAGATAGGATAAAAAGGAACAAAAAGAAATTACAAAGTACCTTGTTTTCTCTTTTAAAATTATAGATTTGTGATAATGTTAATAAGATACAATAGTGCAATACTAGGTATGTCATATGTAGGTACCTACCATGTAATAATATATCACGGGAAGAGACTAGCGTTTGAGATACAGGCTCGGCCTAGTTCAGGTTCTAGGTTTCATTAAGAACAAAACTTTTGTATTTACTAGAAATAAGCCTCATATTTTGTATCTTATTATGGTCAAATAAAGTTATTATTATTATTATATTTGTATTGAGTTGCCGGGATCTTAGTATGTCACGTAGTGGTTTTTATTTTTTGTTATTTTATGTTGTTAGACCCTATATTGTGTAACGTAGGTGTATGACATTTTGCATAATAAAGCTTTGTTATTGTTGTAATTTAAGTACATTGGAAATAATAACATGGACTATGGATTCTAAAATGACACAAAACTTCCTGGAAAGTTCTAACAAGTGATTTTTCCACGTTACCGCTGGTTAGCTGGAAGAAAATGCTTTATAGCACTAAGCTCGCCAGTGTACAGACTAAACGTGCAATAAAGTATTCATTCATTCATTTGAACCAGCACTTTGTTAGTAAATGTACTGAAATCATTAGGGACAATTGGTGAAACGAAATAAGTAAACACTCGTTAATAGCAGTATAACCTTCAATTAAGTTGCCAAAATAAGAAAAAGAAATAGACTAGAAATATCTAATTACATAGGATCCATCTAGTCATCTAAAATTTATTCCAGTCGATTTAAAACCATAGCTTGGTTGTTAGGTCATTTTCTAATACCCGCCTGGCTAACTATCACCCTCATGTTGAAAATCTGACGCAAACACATATAGGTGTGTTCCGGCAGCTGCACTTGAGAGCCAGTCCTCCACTAAGCTAACATTTTACTATCTCGGGCCACATCGTTACTTTTAACATCGGGTGATATTGTGGTCAGAGCTATAGCAAAGCATATAAAATTTAAAAAAAAAATGTTAATACATATTAATATATTTTTTAATTACTCCTGCAGGTTCTGTTTCCTCTATTAAAAATATTCTTAAAACACTTAAATAATGTAATTTCTATAATTTTAGTTTTATTATGGATTAGTTTATTTAGTTTTTGTACCGCCTAATGTATTTTTTTTTTCTCTATAACTTATGTGCATGCACATCTAGAAGAGTACAATCATTGCATGATTTTACAATATTGCTCATTTCTAATTATATACCTAGGTTGTAGTCAGTTTTGTGGACCAGTTAATAAAATAAATAAAAAACACACGTTGCTTATATTTAATGCGCACATAAACGGTTTAGGGCAAAATGAATCTTGATAAACTAAAATTTACCATTTATCAATTCATTCAGGTTAAATACGTTCAATTTATTTGCAAATGAAGTCATTGTTTTCAAAGGATTGCTGATCCACAAGTTCAATGCTGCATTTTACACCACCTTCACTATCAAAATCAAGTTTCAATATTCTTTATTTAAAATATGCACTTAAGTTCGATAGGTACTACAATATACTAAACTTTGAGCTACTTATGTAGGTACGTAACTAAGTACTATAAAGAAAATATTTACCCTCGATATTTTCCTTGCTTTTTATAAAATAATGTTTTTTATATTACTTCAGGTTAACTAGATAGATAGAAAGATGAAAACATCTGATGTTGTGTCCAAAATGTTTGTGAAATATGTTAACTTTCGAGAAAGCTGAGGAAGAAGTTGCATGGTGTCATTGCAGAATAGACATAGTGAATTTCTATTATACGCATAGTTCCGGATCATGATCACTAAGTAAATGTACTGAAGTAATTAATGAAATACTAAATAAATTTCATGTTTGATGATGGCTCAATAGTGGCATGTACGAAAAGGTCGTCGATTAGTGCGAGTTCGAATCCCTCAATATGCCTGAGCTTTAGGTGAAAAAAAGCATGGTCATAACACCATAGTAGGTATGGTAGTAAAGTATTTTTAATGCCCGCCTGGCTAGCTACAACCCTGAAGTGGAAAATCTGTCACAAAGCACCCATACGTATGTGTGTTAAGTAAGTTGCACTTGAGAGCCCGTCCCTCCACTAAGATTAGCGTGTTACAATTTTGGGCCACATTGTCACTTAACATCAGCTGAAATTGTAATCAAAAACTAAACCTTTAAAAATTATAGAAGGCTAGCACTCAAGTAGGTACCTAATGAATGAAAGATGAAGTTACGTGCTTGGATATAGATTTTCAACCTATGGACGATACTTAGGGCTACCGAAGTATAACTTAAAAAAACAACCATTAAAAATCGTTTTTATTCTTTTAAAGGAAGGACACTATTTGATAAGTTATTTATTACCATATATCTGAATAAGTAGGTATAATATATCAGATACTCGAAAGTTGGGTAGGCTGATATAACATAGTGAATTACCTTCTATTCGTACATTTCTCTAAAATCCCGGAATGATAATAATGACGATTGCGAATTTCGAAAAATTTTGAGATTAAAAATTATTTGATTTTGTGCACATTCTTAACAAATTATTATTTTTATTGTTTGTTTTTGTGTGTATTTATTTCTATTTTATTTATTTAAGTACTTAGATATTTTTTATGTATTTACATATCATTAATTTTCTAGTTACACTACCAAATATAAAATAAAAATTCCACAATATCGCTGGATAGCTGATAGAAAATTGTGGAAGGTAGAGACCATGAGTTCCTTCTCTTTGTATGAAAAAGTGTCCTTCGAAAAGCGCTGAATTAGGGTGCATCAATTTTAAAAATAGCGCAAAAAGTTATTGTTTTTTAATTTTCGCCCAATTTTATAAATTTTCACTCTGCAAACATTACCATTATTTTTCAATTTTTTATGAAGTTTCACAACAGTTAAAAACTATAAAATGACGAAAATGTATCATTACCTCTTGCTACGCTTGCGCCATTTTGGTGGGTTTTTTATTTGAAATTTGCTGCGTACAGCTAGACATTTTTCAAGTTGTCCCTTATATAGGTAAGATGGTTCTCCTTACCTCTGACCTCCATAAAAAAATGCTTTATGGCAATAAGCTAGCCAGTCTGGGTAGAAACAAAAAAAAAGTGCAATAAAGTATTCATTCCTTCATTCATTACCTACCACAACTGTTCAATTACAGTTACCTATAAGTCATACCTACAAAAAGTATGTAGGTTCTTATATAAGCACATCCTTCTTCGATGTTTACGTAAATATACTCGACCTATTCTGATCTATGTTTATTACACTTGATGCCTATAAATAGATCAATGAATAATAATAATAAAATATATATTTTAGATCGTAAACCTGTAATATTTTAGATCTATTTGTGTTCCAATTACTGTAAAACCACTGAACAAATTTAGTAAACCGCCAAGGATCCGGGTCAGCTAATAGCCAATATACCTTCATGTTCTATTATTTCACCGCAACACTTAATCTACAACGACTTCTGCAGCTGGAACCTCTCAACATTGTAGATAAATACACTTAGTTGAAAATTATTATAACATTCGTTCAAAACATGAGTAAACAAAAACAGACGACTTATTTAGTACTGGCAACGCCCCGCTAATTCTTTTGCGTTAATCTATGCTAATATTATAATCCCCACTTCTCCACGGCAAGAAAACACATCGCTAAACGCGTAGTGCTTATAAAAATCATAGTTTCTTAAAAGTTTAATAACATTTATTCAATTAAGATATCGTAATAACTTAATAAACAGTAATAATAACCGAGTATCTGAGGAGTAAAACAAAAAAAAAAAAATCAAAACCTACCCAGTAGTTTTTGCGTGATGCGCACAGAAAGACAAACCTTAATCATTTCATTTATTTAGATTTTGTATGTGAAGTTATTTTTCCTACAGTAAAGTATTTCCTGGAGGTCGCCTAGCTGAGCTATAATTCTCAGGCCGAAAATCTATAGCCAAGCACCTGTCAGCATATTCCGACAGCTGCACTAGAAATCAAGTAACTTTTCTTGGTTCAGCATGTGCCATTTTCAATCACATTGTCAATTAATATTAGGTGTGTTCATATAATTTATGACATATAACATAGGCAAACATCTTAGTATTCCATGGATACACCTTGCGGGTGCCGGATCCATCGTGTGGCAGAGAGAGAAAACACGAGCAGCCCCCGGGACTTGCGACCCAGGTGTAGGTTTAAGGGGCCCCATTATGATGCACATCAGCACTCACCTTGACTGCCCGCGATACCCTCCCTACCTCCAAATACTATATAAAATATATTCAGTACTGTAGAAATATTTAGGTTAGGTATGTATTAACGTATATTTAGCGAAAATATTTTTTCAGACAACCCGTAGACTGTGTAACTACGGTTTAACCGTTTCTATACTCTGATCATGGTCACGTCCCGAAGGCTTTATGAGGTTAACAGTTTATTAGCTTGAAAAATAACTACAACTCGCGAACACGAACGAATTCCAAACTTTCAGGTGACAGAAAGTAATTGAAAACTATAAACATTTGAGGAGATCAATTGTCTGGTTGCTGATCAAACGAAATATAGCAAAAAACATAAATATCGGTAATTTATTGATTCATAACTAGAACACGATTTTCTAAAGAGAAATGAAATGAAAAGTTGACGGTAGTAGGTATAGTTTCTAAATGTCTGTCTTTATGTCTCATTTTAAATATTTTTTTAAAGTGACAGGATATCGTTACCAATATCTAGTAAAATAAGGGAAGGAAAAGAAAGGAATAAAGTAGGTTCAAACTCGGCTATTTATTGTCCAAACAATTTTACAAAACTATGTACTACCCTGCCACTGGTAAGTAGATACAATCGCACAACTGTCATTACTGTCAAAAAAGAAAAAAAAATGTAACCGCTGTGATATGACGGTCGTATTGACGGCCTAAGAACACTACGGCGGAACCCACAAAATAACTGGGCTTACCACGAACCTAGAAGCCGAGGTGAGTCATAAAATATATTTTTGACCATAAATCTATTGTTTTCGCAATCCAGTGGTGCACGAGTAGATATCCTATCACCCCGATTTTATTGTTTTATTTATTAATATAACTTCATTATGACGATTAATACACATTTTAAAGGATGTTGTGTACCTATTATGTCTGCTAAGATGGGGTTGATAAGTGTTCGAAATATCGGCAGATGGTATAACAAATCGAAACCATAATAAAATTTAAAACCATTTTTATCACAGGTTTAATTATATTAGGTTGTTCATATTTAAACCTCATATTTATAATAGGAATATATTCAAAATATAATTTATATATTGAAAATATTTTACCGGTTCTTAAAATCCTTGAATTGTACCTACACAACCAAATACATAACGCTTTCACCGACACGAAGTGGTGGTTATGAAAATGAAGGCACGAATACGGGTCCTTAAGTTATTATTTTATAGTCGAATTCAAGAGCTATCATTTTTAATGATAACCGAATACGATTCATTAATGATTGAATAAAACAGAAAAGTGGTTAGAACTGAATCTACTCCACATAGATCTACCCTGACATTAGAATAACTTCATTATTGAACTATGTATATACTTATGTCAAAATATTAAAAAAACAGAGGTATTTAAAGAATATAAGACTTTTGGAAGAGTTCAAGATTGACAAGTGTTATTATACTTATTATCTATAAGCAAAAGGTCTCCTTAATACGTACTCAAAATCAAAATAATCTTTATTCAATTTAGGCCCTAAGGAGATACTTGTTAACGTCAAAACACTAATGCTACATAATACTACTTTATTACTGTATACATGTTATATATTGCATTATCTTATTGCATTTCTTACACTGTATTCTAATATTAATCTTTTTATTGTTACATTACAAAGAAATAAACAGATAATGTAGCGTTTTTTTCCTTCTAAAGCATAGGTATCTGTATGTTTTTATGAATAACATTTAGAATACTTTATAAAACCTAACAATCGAATTTCATGTAAAAAGGATTTACTGAGGATATACGATAAGACTTTACACTTTCGTCTATCACCTAGTCCCGTTTAAAAAAACTCTTTTGTTCCTATAATACCATTCATACGAAACAATAGGTAAAAATAAGTATAATATTATGTTAAAATTCTTTAAAAAGCCAAACGGATTTCGTAGAAATTAATCTTAGGCTACCTTCTAACATTTAACAGCGCGTGCCATTTATATATATATAAAAAAAACATTGTTTTATAGTACTTCGGAAAAGTTAATTCTTTGTGATTGATGGTAAGTAAAGACCAATCCAAATACAGCAATCACCGTGATATCAGCTATCCACCGGTAATCACGGCTGCCGTGCTGGCCGCAAGCCTCTGATCAGCTGAATAGAAGTACACTCCGCTGATCCCAAAACGTGACGAACCAAAGCAGTGTCACTGTGACAGGTTTATCACTAGGTATTTGCATGGTTATGCAAGCCGTACCGCCTAGTTTGATCTCTCTTCTCGAAGAATGGGTCTTAATTGTAACTACGGCTACAGCCCAAACCGTGGTTCGGTCACTTTGGCACCTTTGAGCCTGTTGCCACGCTCGCCCCCAAGCCACGGTGAAGCTGTAACAGCCATCAGGGCTCCATGACTAACAGTATAGACCGATAAAAAAAAAACGATGAATGGGATATATTTCGAACTAGTGCTACAGTTTTAAATTCATGACTTTTTTGGGGTCTAAATTTCAATTTATTTAATTTATAAAGTATTTTTAGTGTTGACCTTTTATTTTTAATGGATGTAAGATTGTTTAATTACCAAATATTTCAACATTAAACTTATGTTAATGTACATTATTTAAAAACAACTACAAGTTGTTTTGTGTTCAGATGTTTAAAAACATGTTTTAAGATGATAATAAGAACCATTTCCCATCATAACTAAATCCTAGTAATAATAATATAATAAATGTGAAAGTGTGTATGTTTGGGTGTTTGTTACTCAATCACGCTAAAACGGCTGAACAGATCTGATTGAAATTAGGCACACAGATAGCCTATGACCTGGAATAACACATAGGGTACTTTTTATCCCGGTAAAAGTCATCGTTTAACCAGTGTTATCCTACAAATATAATAAATGGAAACTTTCTATGTTTGTTACTCAATCACGCAAAAACGGCGATTTTTTTGGTTTGTTGTGTTCCGAGATCAGTCTGTGTATATTCAATAACTCGTAGACGAAGTCCAGGGTACCAGCTAGTACTCTATATAACTCACGGAAAAACGTAAGTTCCTATGAATTAAATAACTTTCAAAATCGAATCAGTAGTTTCAGAGATTACCTAACTAAAGTTTAGATAAGTAAAGAAGATAAATATTATTTTAATAATAGTGTAGATAGATATATTATAATCGAAAAACTTACTTAAATCTATCTGTGCATGCGGCCCCGTAAGTATTTACGCATTGACTATATAATTATTGTTTACTAGCAATCGCCTGCGACTTCGTTTTCGTTAATTGTAATATAAAATTTATAAGAATATCACTCAGGGTCAATAAAGCTATCCATAAGTAAAATATTTTTTAGAATCGGATTAATAGTTCTATAGATTCGAATATACAATATAAACATGATAGATAATTCTCTGGTTAAACATCACGTTTTTCTCATCCATCCATACACCTTGCTTAACTGTCATTTAAGAAAGTAAACTAGATTAGGTACTCCATGAGAGCTCTTCTACCTGCCAATGAAAGCCCTGTCAAAATTAGTTTATCCGGTTCAGAAATTAGTTGGGGACACGACATACAAAATAAAATAAAATAAACATGTGACTCATATGAGCTTTAGAAAGATTTTATTTCAAAATGACAGATATAGTTATACTTATATTTAATTTATTTATATAGATAAGAACGATCTTTATTAATACGTTTGTCTGTTTGCTAATCTGTTAGTCATATTCAACTGAAAGCATTATAAAAGTGTTATTGAAAACTTTCTTAGCCCAATATTAGGTAATTAGGTAAAATTTAGGTATATGGGGCCAAATACCTAACTCTTCTTCTTCTTCTTGTTTTGGCGCCGCAAAAGCACTTGCCAGTGTCAATGTTTTATGCATTCATAACATTTTCCAATATACAAAGTGGGGTTTTGTAAATTTTGTCTTCGTAAAATTTTCCAGCGTCAATGTTTTGAAGCCTTCGTATCAATATACATTATAAACAAAGAGGCGTCCAACAATATGGTGAACGCCTTGTTAGAACGATCTAGGGAATTTTTGTGGGATCCCAGAATGCATGATCTTGGTTTACATTCATAATCCATTTCACTTATGCACAAAAACTAAACTATATCACGCAAAACGCCGCCAATATTACATATTATAGCGTAAAAACCTAAGTAAATGAATTAAAAATAAAAACCACAACGTGTAACTTCAAAATCCCGCCAAAAACTCAAATACCTAACTCGGAAACTCGGACTAAGTCGGAGACTAAAGTAACAAATAATTTTGAAGGAAAATATAATCAGGTATTAAATACATACGTAATACAACAAATTACATTTTATGTATGCATTTCAAAAATGTAAAAACGTAGGCCGAAAACATTTAATTTAATTTAATTTTAAAGATTTTATTTTTTAATTTTCGGCCACTTGAACAACTTTTTATTTCACAAACTTTTCACGTTATTGTTCAATTTTTTTTTAAGTTTTACAACAATAAAAACTATAGAATCACGAAAAAATATCATTCCTTCTTGCTACACTAGCGCCATAATGGTGGGTGTTTCAATCGTAATTTTCTGCTTAGTTTTATCTGGACACTTTCTCAACTTGTTCCCCATAGAATGATTCTCCTTACCTCTACCCTCTACCTATATACCTACTTCATAATATTTAACAAAAACGTCCGAGATAGGTAAAATACTTTTTCTCTTTCGCAAAATATCATCATAATATAATGTTTTAGCCTCTCGTAGGGTTGTTGTTGTGTTTTCTAAAATTTTACCACTTTTCAAAATGATCTGATCATGATTGTAAAAGTCATTTCATTTTGATCGGTAATTTTCAAAAATCGCGTATCTTGGTTATAGTAAATAGGGGTATTACTACTGTATTTTAAATAACTATAGAAGGTAGTCTAATGTTTGACACAGTGTTTCTCCTCGATTGTCAAATATCAGTACAATGTTAATACTAGAAATAGATATAAATTTGTCGCACCGTGTTTTAGAACAGTTGGTCCCATAAAAGTTTTTTAGATTATAGTGTTAGGTTCTTTAACAAGATCCCGAAGCACATTATTGATTCGCCGGACAACCAGTTCAAGTACTACCATGTCAAGCAGGTTTTACTATCAAAAGGAATGATAGCGACGTCTGGAAGTGACTCCCTCTCTATGCATCCACTAAATTATTATTATTGTTTTATATTAATTCTTTTGTAAAAAAAAGAAAAAAAACCTAATCGCGTTCCTGAACGGTTCTTCTCAATGACTGGGATATTTTCCGGACCGGCAGTAGTGTTTTGACGTTAATAAGGGCCTTTTTGGGGCCTAAAATGAATTTAAAAAAATTTGTTTTTGATTTTGATATTAACTTATCAAGAAACGATGAGGTTGAAAGTGATGACACACGAAGCCTAGAAAGGACAACTGATACATGAGTCAGATTGTCGGAACACACCGAGAGGTGGCCGGGAACAGATTACTACTGACCACCTAAAACAATACTATGATTTTGTCATATTTTTATCTTTCATCAGGACAATAAGCTTTGTTAGGAATCGTTTCATCATCTCTGTTGGTAACGGTATAGAATTTATGAAGTAACGGAAATTTGTATTTTCCTAATATTTATTTTATTTACATATTTTTTTTTTTTATTCGTTTACTTACTTAACTTCAATAACAGTATATAGTTTTTTTCATATAGGTACTTATCTTACATTAGTTAAAAATTAACCGTGGGAATAATTAATTACCTATTATGTACTTACTTACAGTAGAGAAATTCAAGAATGCTGGTAAAATTAATTATTATGCCTTTATACGTTTTGATAGGTTGGATAAATAATTTACATTAGGGAAACCGTCTGTAAAATTAGGTAAGTTTTTTTTCCTAAAATTATTGTATTTTAAATACTTTTAGGTACATATATATTTATCTGCAATCATAAATAGTAGATAAACATTTAAAATTCTAAGGGCGGCTTGAACCAAATCCATAAATAACATCTAAGATTGACAGTTGCATACTTACATACATTTTGTAACACCTAAAATGAATTTGCTAAAACTGAATTTAAATTTTATTTGGTGCAAGTTGCCCTAAGTACGTATATTCTAATAATCAATTTATTGATAACTTTTGATTGTAGGTAGATATTTTATAGATAATTTAGATAATAGGTATGTACCTACCTTACCTACTTGTAAATGTTTACAATTTATTAAGTGCGTAAATTTTGCATATCCTTATAAACTTAAGTTTCAAACCTTTACAAGTATAGGACAATGAATCAAGTTAATTTAAATCAGAATTTAACTTTTTCGGTAAATTAACATCTATTTTAAAGTAATTAAACCTGTTTTAATAATAAGAAATCATACAATTAATTCATAATTTGAAATAATATTCCCTCTAAGCTTTAGGCCTAAGTGCATAAGTTTAGGCCTAAAATTGTTTCCGTAGATGAATTGAATGACATATAATGATAGATTATACAGAGCTTTTCTAATTTTTGAATGTTTTGATTTTTTTACGTAATACCTAAGTACCTACCTCCGTCGAATTTACTTCAGACGGGAAATAGCAAAGATTTGTGAAAATAACTTTGCCACGTAGACAAAATGGAAACAAATTGATTTTTAGATTAGTTTTTTTGATACATTGGTTAATAATTGTCAGTATGTATGTAATTAGGTATCCTTGAATCCCAGAGATTACTATTTTGATAAGAAATGTAATTTTATGAAAATTGAATAAAGCATTTTCACAAATTAATTATAACTTATTACATTATTAGTTTTAAAATAAAAAATACAAAATAAAAATAACCTCTAAATGACGGCATAGTCAAGCACATTCACAGTTTCACCCAACAAATAATACAAATTATTGTTTTTTTTTTACAGAATTAGGCACAGGACACTAACTTTTACCAATGTGATGCTGGTGGAAGGGGGCATGGGCCCCCCGTCCTGCAGCAAGGAAACCCGCCACTTCGGCACCTCTACACGGCACTTCACTTGACACACCGCGGCGACTTCACGCGGCGTCACCGACGAAACCCGACACACGCGACTTCTAAACGCGTACTGATGATAAAGTTGCTGATTTCGAACGGCGGCCTACGTCCGATAGAGATAACGATATACTAGGCACGTTTGAAAGAGCGAGGTGAAAGGAGTAGCGTTCCAACCGGGCGTGGTTAGTGTAAACAGCCACTAGCGTCCGAGGGGTGGTGCCAACACTGCCAACGTTGTATTTTTATTTTCTTTTCTTCGTGCATGTTTCTGTGCGGTAGTGGGATTTCATTTTGTGGGACACGTGCGGCGTTCGCAGTAAATTTAAATTGGCTTGCCGGTAGATCGAGTGGTAGCTGAACATAATTATAGAGCCAGGATTTTTCGGTTGCGTCTCTAGGCCCGGTCGGTCGGGTGTCTTATTTCATTGTTACGGTACGAATGGATGTTTTGACCGGGGGCGTGTGCGTCTTATGTTTATGTAGACGGCTGCCCGCCTTTCAACGTACGAGTTATCTTCGGAATTTTCTTTATTTTTATATCCAACCGTTGCGATGGCTAGGTGCCTGTTAATACAGTTGGACCTCAAATAAATAGAAATCGCGGGGAAATAAACACGAAGCCCTCGATTGGAACTGCGTTATTTGTATTGTATTAAATACTAGCTGCGCCATGCGGTTTCACTTGTGTTAAATTTTTCAAGCACCTTCCACCGCACCCTCGCGGACAGTGCACTCATGTAGCATTTCATTGTTCTCGCTTTCCTTACTTTCCTTGTCACTGTTGCCAGATTTATTGACGTTTATGGTTATTGTTTCGCTCCTTAATCGCGTAGTGTGAAGTTATATCGCATACCTATTACCTATAACCTGTCCTCAATAATTAGAAAAATCTTTTTTAAATCTGATTGGTAGTTCTAGAGATTAGCTCGTTCAAACAAACAAACCAAATAACACCTTGATGTTTACTTATGTATAATATCAGAAACTTTGTAGATAGACCTTGATACAAGACATTTTTTATAGCTTTACTGAGACGTGTCTAAACATTTTTTTTAATCGTTTTAGTTTTAACGTTATGGCCATAATCTCATCTGATCTTAAGTGAAGATGTGACCCACGATGGTAGCACGCTAAGCCTAGTGGAAGACTGGCTCTCAAGTGCAGCTGCTGGAACACACATATTGGTGTTTGACGACAGATTTTCAAATTGAGGGTGGTAGCTAGCCAGGTGGGCTTTAGAAAAACCTCTAAGTGAGTGAATGGGGACTTTACCACTCATGAAAGGCACGTACCTAAATATTACGTGCTGTACACCCATGACCATAAGTATATCTATTATTTATTATCTGCATGAAAACTATGATCAGTAATCGATTTTGATCGATATTTCTACAATTTCACTAATTAATTGGTACTTAAGGGTGAAAATATGGTGTAGGTAATAGGACTGATAAATCACAATGATGACGCAGTTAGTAGATGGTACGGACTTTGACGTGAGTTTGAATCCTTGCAATGAACCTTTCGGTGAAGGAAAACACCGTGCTGAAACCATAGAATGGTGGTAGGAAATTTTCTAATGGCCGCCTGGCTAGCTACTATCCTCAAGTTGAAAAACTTTCGCCAAATACAAACAGGTGTGTTGCAGCAGATGTACTCGGGAGCCAGTTTTCACTATGCATGCATAGCGTGCTACCATCTTGGGCCACATCGTCACTTAAGATTATTGATATAACGCTTCAAAAATTCAAACTTAAGTATTTACTGTTGCATAACTTTATAAATTCCGTTCTACTTTTATTATATCAATACACTGGTTCGATAAACAGATATCTAAGTGTCAATAATTGTTATTTTATGTTTAGTTTTCGAAAAAAAGGGCATCAATTCATATCAAAAAGGATAGTCGCCCCGATACAGTGACGAGACTAGTTGTCGGACAAGTAGTGTAGTTACAAACATTAACATAGTATAATTAAATAGATGATATATTAGCATTATTGGTAATGGTGATGATACACTTGCACTTTTTCTAGATAGTAGCTATAAGTAGTAGGAAAAAAACACCTTGAAATTTTTTTAGCCCATGTATCACCAATAACACAGATTCCTTTGAACATGGCTAAGAGGGGTATGCAAACAGTAAATATTCGAAAAAAAAGAAAACAAAAAAGAGGGATATTGCTGAAAAGTAAATAAAACCAATAAAAATGTAGTTATAAGTAGATACAAGAGAAACAAGACTAAAACTACAAAAAAAAAGTTTAACTTGAGAAAATAAATAAGAGAACCAAAGATAAAGGACAAGACAAGAAAGCTTAAAAGGAAATAACAAAATCATTATTCCAATAATAAAGAAAATGATAATTATTTATAAGTAAGTATGTATATGATGGTCGAAGATCACGAGAAAGACAAATTATTTACAGTTCAAACAGCGAAAATAAAGACTATTACCAAATAACTACAGTAAACCATCAAAGGGTTTTTAGTATTTTTATTGTGAGACATCTATATATATATATATATAAGTAGGCATTTATCCCCGAAACAATAGTTCTGCAAAATCAGTAATTGTTAGGTCAACAAAAATAAGTCCTAATGTAGGTAAAAGATTAAACTAGCTATATTCATAGGAATGGTTCATGTTTAATTATTAATATTAAAATTAGGAGGACCTTTTAAAAAAGTGAGGCATTTATCCCGTTTTTACGGTATAGTTTAAATGTCCAAATAATAAAACTACGCGGTTTTCGCTGAAGATTAAGTACCAATCTACCTAGGTAATTACTGTAAGTTAAAAAATCTGTCGCCAAGCATCTATCTATAGGTAGCCTATAGGAGTGTCCCAGCTATCGCATTTGCGAACCCATGTTTCTATATTATTTAGCACTTCACCATCTAAACCATCAAAGGGTTTTTAGTATTTTTATTGTGAGACATCTATCTATATATAAGTAGGCATTTATCTCCGAAACGATAGCTCTGCAAAAACTCAATTTCTGCAAAATCAGTAATTGTTAGGTCAACAAAAATAAGTCCTAATGTAGGTAAAAGATTAAACTAGCTATATTCATAGGAATGGTTCATGTTTAATTATTAATTTTAAAATTAGGAGGACTTTTTAAAAAAGTGAGGCATTTATCCCGTTTTTACGGTATAGTTTAAATGTCCAAATAATAAAACTACGCGGTTTTCGCTGAAGATTAAGTACCAATCTACCTAGGTAATTACTGTAAGTTAAAAAATCTGTCGCCAAGCATCTATCTATAGGTAGCCTATAGGAGTGTCCCAGCTATCGCATTTGCGAACCCATGTTTCTATATTATTTAGCACTTCACCATCTAAACCATCAAAGGGTTTTTAGTATTTTTATTGTGAGACATCTATCTATATATAAGTAGGCATTTATCCCCGAAACAATAGTTCTGCAAAATCAGTAATTGTTAGGTCAACAAAAATAAGTCCTAATGTAGGTAAAAGATTAAACTAGCTATATTCATAGGAATGGTTCATGTTTAATTATTAATTTTAAAATTAGGAGGACTTTTTAAAAAAGTGAGGCATTTATCCCGTTTTTACGGTATAGTTTAAATGTCCAAATAATAAAACTACGCGGTTTTCGCTGAAGATTAAGTACCAATCTACCTAGGTAATTACTGTAAGTTAAAAAATCTGTCGCCAAGCATCTATCTATAGGTAGCCTATAGGAGTGTCCCAGCTATCGCATTTGCGAACCCATGTTTCTATATTATTTAGCACTTCACCATCTAAACCATCAAAGGGTTTTTAGTATTTTTATCGTGAGACATCTATCTATATATAAGTAGGCATTTATCCCCGAAACGATAGTTCTGCAAAAACTCAATTTCTGCAAAATCAGTAATTGTTAGGTCAACAAAAATAAGTCGTAATGTAGCTAAAAGATTAAACTAGCTATATTCATAGGAATGGTTCATGTTTAATTATTAATTTTAAAATTAGAACGACCTTTTAAAAAAGTGAGGCTTTTATCCCGTTTTTACGGTATAGTTTAAATGTCCAAATAATAAAACTACGCGGTTTTCGTTGAAGATTAAGTACCAATCTACCTAGGTAATTACTGTAAGTTAAAAAATCTGTTGCCAAGCATCATCTACCTATAGGTAGCCTATAGGAGTGTCCCAGCTATCGCATTTGCGAACCCATGTTTCTATATTATTTAGCACTTCACCATCTTCTTATGTAGGTAGTATTCACTTAACATCAGTAGCAAGGCCGGATTTTCCATACAGTACTTAGAAGCAAATGGTACAAATTCCACGCTTATAATAGAAAGATGACGTGGGTAGGGCAGAGCTGTCATCCGTCTGGGTTTCCCCGGATCAGGATAAAAAATGTTTGAGTAAGTAGGTGCTACGCAGAAACTTTTTGCTTCCAGTGTAAATGGGATTAATTGATTAGCAACCAATTTTATTTACAAAATATAGTCTAACTGAACTAACTTTTTAAAATAATTTGATGTTAAAAAGAAAAGTTTTAAGTAAGCCGTTACTTATTACTTTTCTTGCTAGATTACATCAGAAAAGAAAAGGTATTGTTTATTAATTATTTTATTTATTTTATTGTAGTATGGGCCGATGTTTTTTCAAATACTTACATAAAGTTAAACATTACAAAAGAAATAAAAAACAAGCTATTTTAATGAAGAAATAAAATAAAATAAACTTATTTATTTGATTTATGTTTATAAACATTTTTTATGACTACGGGAGAACTCTATTTCACCCTAATGTCCGAGGTTTTTCAAATTATTGTCCGTCGTCATCAATTTAGGTGATGGCAGACCTACAAAGTAAGTGACCTAACTTTAGAGTTAGATGTCTGTAAATTTACTTAAATGAAATCGAGAAAGTTGCAAATGCTGAGTAATAAAAGAGACAGCTGAAAGAATATAAGGAACGAGCATACAGTATATCGTATAACATACATGTTTGGTACCTTAGAAATCTCCATCTCGGTAGAAAGTATTATATTTATGCAGGCCGTATGTTAGGATGTGCTTGTGTTTGGATTGTGCTATGCTTGCGATCAGGAAAAGTACTGTCAATGTGCCGAGATATTATTTTAAAAAAACAGAAGAGTTCAGTCAATAATCTGTTGTGACGTGTAACAGATAGTTAAGTTTGAAACGATGATGACGTTAAGTCTGTGGGTAAACAAATAGGAAAAACTGAGTTTCAGTTGTTGGTCTTAGAACGTTTGCTACTGGTTTTGGATTCTAATAGCTACTTACTGTTCTTACTATCAGGCATACTACTTCCGTCACTTTGCCGAGCTACTGTAAAAATCCATATCTAAGTAAATTACCTATCTATCTTAATAATATAATAATATCAACAACTCGTTCCACAAGGTGGTGGGGCGGGGCGGCTGCCACGTTTTTTAAAGCTTCAGGAATGTTTGCTGAGCGAGAATTGACGGTTTTCATGCCATCGTCCTCAGCAGAATGCCTGCCAGCTCCAGCATCCTGAGCATGTAGTGTGGTATTAGGTGGGATAGTCCAATGTTGCGTCACTGGATCGGACTTGATACGTCTATACGTACTTTAAACTAAGGTACCCTTGTCGAATATAGCCAGCAAAAAAAATATAGCCTACACCTTCCCTCTTTCTTCAATGATGCGACAAGTGTACGTATTAGATGGTGTCTGTATGTGTGATGGATCGAAGTACCTAGTAGCATCCCACCCTAGGCTAACACCAAACTGCCAATAACAATCCAAGGAAAACGTTTCGTTGTTGATAAAAAAAAATCAGGAGTCCTACCTATAGTGTATTGACTTCGTGTCAAGCGCCTATATAACAGAGTCGAGCGCATAAGGTGGGGCTCCGTCCGATACTGACATATAGTTGCACTGCGTTCGCACATATATCAAGATATAACTGGAAACGGTTACAAGCCATCCAAAATAGGTTTCTTCACCGCCTTACTTGGGGGTGCCTCAGTATGTTCGTATGGAAGATCTTCATAGAGATATGGACCATCTTTCGATACATGCCTACGCCAAACACCTTTCTCGCTCCTACTTCGACACCGCGTCGAATCACACGAATCCGTTAATCGAAACGGCAGCTATCTATGTACCGGTCCCCAATGCCTACCGGCGTAAACGCCGGCCGCATAACATCTTCACCGACTCGCTCGACCAAATCGAAACAGCAAACGCGTTCTATTCCACCGTCACTCCAAACAGAGCGTGCCAGCGCCCACGCCCGCGTAACTACCGTTCTCTCCGCAGTGGATGGGCGGTCAACTTCGCTCCCGCACACCCGCCACGTCCACCCTCTCTAGCGGCAACCCAAGCCTAGATCCGTTCCTCGGTGTGAAGCCCTTGGGTCAGGCAGCCACCCGCGCGATGCAAGTGACACTATACGTGCACACCACACAGGTAGGTACATGGGTTCTGTAAAGGACCTTTTTTTTTCTTTTTTTGCGCTAGTTAGTGTAGAAAAAACATTCCGATCACTAAATACACATACGCATGGTTCCCTCCTTCCTCCCAGGAAGAGGGGAACATGCATATGAGTATATGTTATGTAGCTCGAATTCGTAGGAGAAGGGAATTAGCCAGATCGCGACCTATTCGCATGCGTGACGACCGCCCTCGTGCGAGTCATCCAAAACTTTCGCGCCTGAGTGCCCTAAGCGCTCGCCCCCAAGTTCGGTGAAGCTGTAAAAGCAGCAGCGGCTCTGTTTTTAGATAGGGCCACTAAGACTAACAGTGCAGCCAGTAAAAAAAAAAAATTATAATAAGGTGGGGATTTAGCAAACCGACCGTAGTGCGGAGCGGACGTATATTGTTGAGGTAATGGTGATCTAATATAGATCTGAACAATACACCAGTAACTACATGTTTATGAATTTATCATATTATAATTACATTCTGACAGATTTGATTCCCAGCTCCAGGAAAAGTGTAAAGAGCAAAGAACTCCCTTGCTGGTAGCTTTTGTAGATTTAAACAAGGCTTTTGGTAGTGTAAGTAGAGACGGTTTATACATATTGAAAAAAATTGGATGTCCACCGAAGCTTTTAATGATAAAACTATTTCATCTTGACATGAAAGGCACTGTTATTTACAATAGACACAGTTCGAATTCTTTTGAAATACACACGGGGGTGCGGCAAGGATACGCCCTGGCTCGTACCTAGTTTGTTATATTTTTCTCCATACTTCAGAGGTCCCTTTCGGTGGCTCTGTTCATGGTGTAAATCTTCACACTAAGCAAGACGGCAAGCTTTATAACATCTCTCTTTTGAAATTCCGTAAACGTCATCAAGACTTATTTGTCGACAACTTGTTGTATGCCGATGACGCAACCTTTATCGCGTCGTCTTCAGAGGAGATTCAGATAATGATTGACAAGTTCAGTACAGCTTGCAATCCTCATCGCCATGTCGATTAACTATATTACTAGCGGTCGCCTAATGAACAAAATTCGACCGCGACTTTTTAATCATAGTCAATTTATTTTCTGTTTGACGTTTGCAGTATGAACCTAAACAATTAATATTATATCACTTGCTGTCACTTTTCATCAAGTGACAATGTCAATATTTTGGGGCTCCAAGTTCAATGGACCTGGTCGGGTTAGGATACGCAAATTTTTTTAAATTATAGTAACAGATATTATAGATAAATTTTAGCTTTCTACACTCCTCAATATAAACTTTAACCATGCCAAATCTCACAGTCTTCCGTACAAGCAATATGCTTAAAAAGGGGTCTGAAGTTTTCTCTTCACTAATTAATATTTAGATAATTTGCCGCGACAAACTCTGTTGAGTGGGATTGCCAATGCCAAACGGCCATTAGGACGTCCTTAACTGCACTTCAAGGACCGACGAGGCGTGAAATACTTGTCTTCAATATTGTCCCGAAATGTTGGTAAAAAAAAGTCGATGATCACGAAGTTTAGAGGTAGAGAATTGCGGATGGCGTCGTGGTCCACGATAGCAAATGGTTCGACTTCCTGTCCCACAAGCGTGACTACGTCACCAATGCTCTATAATACCCCGAAACAATCCAAGTGCACTGTTTGTTTGTGCACAGTGTGGACGTAACTGTCGCTCCCGTATCACCTACTTAAAATCAACGGACTTTGGTTAATTAATCTTTTTAGATTTTGGAGGCCTATTAACTGCAAAATATTAATTACGTTTAGTTATTAGTAACCCTAGATGGCATATAGGTACATCCAATTAATATAGCTTTTTAAAATACTTCTTGAATTATGGTAAATATTAGAATAGTTGGGAGTGCCCAAGTTGCATAACCGCTAAACGTAAGGGTGGAGATAATTCCAACACTCCTGTTCGACTAGCTGATTCACCTCGCCAGGATAGTGGAGCTAATACCAATATTACATACAGGAAAAAAGGAGTTCTATCATCTCAATCGCGTATTTCAAAAGACGAAATTAAAAGCATGGTTCAGGAGATATTAGAGGCAATGCTACCCACGATTACCGAACTAATTAAAGCAGAATTCCGTATGGCATTAAAGGATGAACTAAAAGCTATAAAAAATGATATGACAGCGATGGAAAAATCAATGTCTTTTATAAACGAGCAATACGAACAAACCAAGTCACTTTTTGATTCACATACGAAAACTATACAAGACTTAGAATCCAATTGTCAAGAACTAAAAAATACCATACAACATCTAACAACAAAACTAGAAGCAATAGAACAACACAACCGATCAACGAATGTTGAGTTACAATGCGTTCCAGAGTTTAAAAATGAAAACCTGATCAGCACTACAATGAGGTTAGCAAAATCTATCTCATACGAAATTAACGAAAACGACATACATCTCTGTACCCGAGTCGCGAAGATGAATACCAACGACAGCAGACCACGTTCTATTGTCGTCAAGTTTGCTACACCTAGGATAAGGAATAACTTTTTAGCTAAAACGATACTTTACAACAAGGCGCACCCTAATGACAAAATTAGCACTAATCATATCGGAATGGCAGGAGACATAAAACCGATATATGTAGTAGAACACCTTTCACAAACCAATAAATCTCTTCATGCAGCGGCTCGCCTGAAAGCAAAACAACTAAACTTCAAGTTCGTGTGGGTTAAACAAGGCAAGATATTCATGCGAAAAACTGAATGCTCCAATCACATTTACGTGCGAGATAAAAAAATTCTCGACAACTTACAGTAGGAAGCACTTCTACTATTAATAATAATTGAGATGGAGGCTACAGTTTCAGAATTCAATTGTTTAAATATCTTCTATCAAAACGTTCGTGGTTTACGAACAAAAACTCATACGATCTTTAGTAATCTTTCAAATTATAATTTTGATGTAATAGTTCTCACGGAAACTTGGTTGAATAGTAATATACATAGTAATGAATTATTTGACAGCCGTTATATCGTTTATAGAAGGGATAGGCAAAGCACCGGGCTTCACTGCCACAAAGATGGTGGTGGAGTACTCGTAGCGGTTTCACGAAACTTTAATTCTGTCAGACTGCAGGGTAAGGAATCCATTTGTGAAGACATTGTAATAAAGGTTGAGATAAATAACAGTTTAAGTATAATAATCTGGGGAGTATATCTGCCACCTCCAGTTAAACTAGATATGCTGACACTTTTTATAGATAATTTCAACCAGGGTTCTGAAAACTTAAATAATATAATTTTATTAGGTGATTTTAACTTAAGCCAAATTGATTGGCTCAGTGTAGTTAACATGTCTAACACTGCTTTTGTTCCTAATGGTTCTCACGTACCTCAGACATTCCTTGACTTTGTGTCTCTCAATGACTTTAAACAGCATAATGATGTACTTAATATTAAAAATAAAATCTTAGATTTGATACTTTGTACTAAAACATTGAGATTAAGCGTAATACGTTCGTTTGATAAGCTGGTTGATGTTGATCCACTTCACCCTCCTTTGGATGTTACTTTATCTCTTGATTCTTTTATATACCTAAAACCAACTATAGTTTGTGTAAAACGAAATTTTTTCAAGGCTAATTATGAACTTGTCATATCAGCGCTTAATGAGATTGACTGGATAAAGGAGCTTACGTATTTTACTAATGTTGATGATATGGTTGAAGCATTCTACAGCATACTCTACGGCATTATTAATGCTTACATTCCTCAAAAAAAACAAAAAAATTATAAGAAGATTCCTCCATGGTACAACTTGCAATTGATAAAACTAAACAAACAAAAGATTAAACTTTTACATAAATATAGAACTTACCGCGATCCACTGGATAAAATTTCTCTGCAATTCATTAGCAAACGTTGCTCAGCTTTGGCAAATGATTGTTACAAAAAATATATAATTAACGTAGAAAATAGTATTAAAAAAAAACCCAAACAGTTCTGGTCTTTTTTAAAAAATAAACGTGGGTCTAGCAATAATCATTATCCAGCAAGCATGCACTACACCGATAGCGTTGCTACGACTGGAAGCGATATTTGCAACCTATTCGCCGCGTACTTTGCATCGGTATACTCTAGTCACTCCATTCCTGATAACCCTCTACAGAATGCCAAGCGAGTAAACTTTAATTTATTTAATGATTTTGGGATAACAGTTGAAAATATTGAAAATTGTTTAAAAAAGCTAGACGTCAACAAGGGTGCGGGACCTGATAACATACCTCCAATTTTTATAACTAAATGTACCCCCTCACTCAGTTTACCGCTATACATTATTTACAATGCGTCTTTAAAAGCCGATATATTTCCAAAACCATGGAAAATAGCTAAGGTGGTCCCAATATTTATAGCCGGTTGCCCAGAGACAGTCGATAATTACCGGCCAATATCGATTTTATCGGTATTTGCTAAGGTATTCGAAGTTCTACTAATTCCAGCCTTGAAATCACATACCAAACAGCAAATAGTTAACCAACAGCATGGATTTGTGATGGCAAGGTCAACTAATACTAACTTAGTAACCTATTTAGATTATCTTGTGGAGGCTGTTGATAGACGTTGCCAAGTAGACGTCATTTATACAGATTTTTCGAAAGCCTTTGATAAAGTTTCCCACAGTAAGCTTCTGAATAAATTACACCGCTGTGGTTTTGGAGGATCACTGTTTAAGTGGTTCGAATCATACCTATATGGGCGACAACAGTTTGTGGCTGTTAAGGGCTTTATTTCAAAAAATTATGGTGTTACTTCCGGCGTCCCGCAAGGTTCACATCTAGGACCTTGGTTATTTAATATATTTATAAATGATTTAACACAGTACATTAAACATGCCCAAGTATTTCTATTCGCAGACGACCTGAAGCTAGCTAGAGTGGTTACTCAGGCGACGGATTGCGAATGCTTACAGGAGGATATAAATAATCTATCAAATTGGTGTTCCACAAACGGTATGCTGTTGAATGGCACTAAATGCTTTCACATTAAGTTCACCAAGAACTTGCAGCCTATACAGTCTCATTACAAGATATGTGACGTTTCTCTGCAGGAGGTTAGTTATATTAGAGATCTCGGTGTCATCTTTGATTCTAAACTAACTTTCCAGCATCAGTATGAAAGTATGGTTGCTAAGGCTTCGAGAATGCTAGGATTTATAATGAGATCTTGTAAATTATTCAAAACCAATAACACCAGAATCGTGGTTTATAACGCTTACGTTAGATGTATCTTGGAATATTGTAGTGTGGTATGGTCACCCTCCTATAAGTCCCACCAATTGCGAATCGAAAGGGTCCAGAGGAGGTTTGTACGACACCTGGCGTTTCTTTGTCATCGTAGTAAATATAAATACAGTTATTGGGACAATCTTACATATTTTAAAATCAATTCATTAGCACTTCGTCGACAGCTTATGGACATGTTGTTCTTGTACAAAATTTTTAATAACAAAATAGACTGTACAATTACTGCAGAAATTCAAAATTAGGACACCCAGTAGATATCCCAGATATAAGATACCCATATTCCATACACGACAAGCAAGGACAAATCTCGGATTTAACACCATGGTGTGCAGATTGTCACGCTCTTATAACCTCCTCTGTAACTCGGCTGATTTGTTTTCAGACTCATTGCAGGTTTTTCATAATAATGTTCTGAGGTTCTTGAGAGCCAAACAAGTTTAAATTAAATTTATGAAATTATTGATTGTCAATTTATAATTTTAATTTTATTTTATTATTTTGTTTTATTTTATTGTACTGTGGATTGTTAATTTTAATTTTATTGTGATTGTAAAGCATGCATTATTATTGTTTATCATTTGTTTTGGTCATTATTAAAGCATGCGGTGGTGGCCTTCAAAGGCATAATACACTGATAAATGTATCAAATTAAAAAAAAAAATTATAATGTTATTTTTGTGTATTGGCCACTGGCCATCCAATTATGTAAATAAATAAATAAATAAACATAAACATGTGAATGAAATATGACCATAAAGTGGCCATGTTTTCTTTATGATTCATTAATGATATTTACCTTAATTTTCATTTATTAATTTATGTTTTAAATCATGGTACCACGTAACAAAACCAAAGTAATTAGAGGTAGGTATCTACTTAAGATTATGTTCGGCTCTAGTTTAAAAGCAGAAGAATAATATTACTTAGTAACTAAGTACCTATAAATTAATTTCTAAGTTTTTTGTACTAAGACAATACTTTTTGTAACATTTTCTTTTCGTATTAAAATATGTAGGTTTCCACCGTACCTCTGTACCCTGTTCTACCAAGCTCGAGTTGAGTGTTGAACTAAGTATTTTAATTTTTCATTATTTCCAAAACTATGCGTCCAAATAACATGCTCTAAAGGGCAAAGTTTATCTTCATGAATTTATCTTAATGAAGAAGAAACTTTCATTCGTATGGATATGTATGTTATGCCAAATAATAATGCTCATAAATCACTTTTAATTTTCAATACATTTTTGTCACAAAATTCCTGATTGTTGTTTATATTTATGAGATAGACATATGGTATCACGGACTTTTTTAAAGATGTACTAAGGACCAATATTTTTGTATAACATTGTATTCACGTACCTATTACTATTGTACGCACGCGGATAAGTAAAGCAGCTCGGGAGCGCTTTATCTTCCGTCTTAGTTACCTAACAAAAATCAATATCTAAGGCTAGCTGAGAGGTGTAGCTTCATTCAATATAGCTACTATATACTATTCCTCATGAATCTGACTATCAGATACAATTTTTTTTTTGTTGAAACCGATTGGTACCTACTTCCAGTTTTAGGGTTTTAAAACCAAAAAACAAAGTCTGTAATTTTCTTTTTATATCATCTTTGTTTTTGTAAGAGATTTTTTTTGTAAAAGTGTTGCCTTATTGCTATTCTGTATTAAGTACACACGATAAACAATATCCCAAGAAAAACATGCTCTAAAAAATGGGCCAAGCCTCGATGGAGATGGGTTTGTCTACTTATAAAAAATAGTGTGAGATAAACAGCCAAATGTGAGATGACAAGACAATAAGGTTAACATATTCTTGTTACATGTTGTGGAATTTTATATGACTTGGACGTTGTTGCTATAAGCTCAAGATCAAGAAAACAGAAGTACGTAATGACACTGGTTAAACTATGACTTTTACCTGGATAAAAAGTACCCTATGTATTTTTCTAGGCCATAGACTATCTGTGTACTAAATTTCATTCAAATCCGTGCAGCCGTTTTTGCGTGATTGAGTAACAAACATACAAACTTTCACATTTATTGATGATGATTGATTAATGATTATGGTTATAAATGCATCTGTTTCCTTTTTCAATTCTCGTGACAATAGGTACAGTTTTCTCCTACAATATTTTCAACGGCACAAGTCATATACAAATCCACTAGGTACATGTAACAAGAATATTATGTTAACCTAATTATCTTGTCATTATTTAAAATGTTTTAGGCTCATATAATTAGGCATAGTGGATTCTAAAGAATGGAATTTAACGTGTAAAAGATAAGCCAGATTTTAGCCAAAATTACTAGTTTTTTTATATCCACCTCCTACACTTGGATATTCATGAGATTTCACTATTTTTTATAGACGAACCATCTCAATCGAGACTTCGTCCGTTTTTTACAGCATGTTTTTCTTGGGATTTCACTTCTTTTTGTAGTTTATTATGAAGTTTCTAAATCAGATAGGTAGGTACTGGAATTCCATAATATCGTTAAGTAGAAAAGGCCTATCATATCGATTTAGTTTATTGCTCTTAATGTTTTCCCCTAGGCCCTGTTCATATAAACGCGCGTCAGAGCGCTTTAACGCTGCGCTTAGAAAACAACATATCTGAATGCGGGCTTCGTGTTCCACAGAAATCATAAGGCATTTTTTCAGTATCTTTTATAGTTTGGCTGGGCTCTTTGGGTTTCACATCAGTAATTGTGGATCTTAGATTTTTGTGGACCAATAGAATATGTTCATCAAATTGAATAACTTTTAGTAAGGCGGCATTTCGATAGTTCTTTTAGTTTGGCGTGGCTCTTAGTGTTCCACATCAGGTACTACTCTAGACTTTGAATTTTTATGTGCCATTAGAAAATGCTCATCAGATTATTAAATAATTTTTACTAAGGTGGCATTTCGATAACTCTTATAGTTTGGCGGAACTCAAGTTCCACATCAAGTACTCCTGACCCTTTATTTTTATTTGCCATCAGAAAACTCTCATCATATTAATAAATCATTCTTAATAAGACAGCATTCCGATAGCTTTTACAGTTTGGCGGGGCTCTTAGGATTCCACATCAGGTACTCCAGACTTTAGATTTTTATTTGTCATCAGAAAACGCTTATCAAATTATTAAAACTTTTGGTAAGACGGTATTTCGATATCTCTAATAGTTTGGCTGGGCACTTGGGTTTCACGTCAGGGTCAGATATTCGAAAACTCGGAATATTTCCTTCTTTTAAAGGCTAAACGCTTATCACTTTAATATTGATAGTTCATAACTACATAACTGCCTTATTAGCCTAGTGTTCCTAAAAGCGACTGCTTGAGGTCCTAGGTTAGATTCCCAGGCCAAGCAAACTGTTATTGGTTATGAAATTCTCAGTAGCAGCTCTAAATTTGACTTTATTCCCGATTAATGAAAATAGGCTCGCCCCCTATTACACGGGACCTAATACATACCCGGCGAACTGTGGGTGTACACCTCTGCCTAAACCTTCAGGGATACAGGTGTGACGCTATGTTATGTTACTTCATAGTTACGAATAGTGAACCTAGCTCGTGACGCACAATTCATCATAGGTGAAGAGTTCCGGCCAACCGACGACAACCGTTTTGCTAAGAGTGATTTCTATAGACGCGCGTAATTTTGAATTCGTGGTATTTTCTACGGTATTCATTTAATCTACATTAAATGCCTAATATAACTAAGAAATTTATCTGTATAAAGATTAATACTGAATCAGAGAAAATAGGTTTGCATACCTACTACTCTGTCAAAAAAGTACCGGGAAATAGTATATTACGCACCGAGGGAAAAAAGTAGAACATTCACCGCCGCGCGAATGGTTGACAATCGCGGGTGGGGATGTCCTACTTTTCTCCCGGTGCGTTTACAATTTTTTTCTTAACTGGGATGAAAAGTTTGTATATTTTATATATAAACACGCAGTTGCTAGGTTACCGGGAGATAAAGTAAAGTACGCGCATGCATACATTTGCATTCTCACCCGGAGAGAATCGGGTACTTTTCTCCCGCGTGACAGGGACTAAAAGTGAAGTTTTCATCCCGGAGGAGAAAAAAGATAATTAATACACATGTTAGTTATTCATCCAAATTTATTTTACATACGGATCAACTCGTGAGAGATAGAAAGTTCAGCGGCTATCTCTCTCAGACTTGAATGAGAATTTAGTCACTATTTCTTTCACTTCTGCGTTGTTAACTTCAGTTGAAGACGTTGATGCCTACCAAGGCGAGGCAAATCTTCCAGCATATCTCGACCGCTTTGTAACATTCATAAGCACGTGTGTTTGATAAAGTTAATTCACCATAAACCTTCTGAAACATTTTCAGTGTGTCCGAAGGCGAAATTTCATTAGCGATGCAAAATTTAAAACATACTCTTTGTTAGTTGTTTTTGTCCACTATGAAATTCATAATACACATTAGGTATGATGTAACTAAAAACAGCACTGTATTTAAGCTAAATGACAGACACAACTCAAACACTGCGCTAAAATGTAAAACAGTTATGCCAATCTAACAAAAAAAAAAGATTATGGAATCATATACAAATCATCCATTCCCGACACTTTTTTCACTTAACGTATAATGAAAATATTTTTAATTATTATTTCGACGTTAAAAATGGTTACTATGAGTCAACCTTACATATGCCATTGCGGTTTTTTCTCTTGGTTTTTTTTTAGAACTACATTTCTTTGGAATATTATTTTGATGTATGTTAGCCAGAGTAAGCCATGTAAGCGCCCGAAAATCACTTTTTGATGACTTGATTACAAATAATTGAATTTGGAATAAGCATATTGTACCATAGACCTTCCGTAAAAAATCCAAATGGTAGTGAAAACCGCATTAAAATCCATTCCAGAGTTTAAAAGATCTAAGCGTACATACTATGTACTACATAGGGATAGACAGCGGAATGTAAGTATAGAAATTCACAAGTTAATGTGATCTTCGGTAAGGAGTATTTGGTATGGAACGGATATTTTGTAGCTATCCTGAATTACCATTGAGTTTTATAGAAACAAAAGATGTTTGAGAATGTAATCAAATGTCCCAATGTTCCTAATAATCTTGACACAATTGTGATATTACTTTTGTGTACCTATGACTATTATCAAGTTTTTGGCGGGATTTTAATGTGACATGTCGTGGTTTTTATTTATAATTCATTAACTTAGGTTTTGACCCTATATTATGTAATATTGGTGGCGTTTTGCGTGATATAGTTTGGTTTTTGTGTATAAGTGAGGTGGATTATAAATATAAGCTAAAATCATTCACTCTGAAGTCCCACAAAATCTTCCTAGCAAGTTCTAACAAGGGAGCCACCATCTTGTTGGGATACTGAATCGTCATAACACGTGACACTATAATTCACTCGATAATGGCAGTAATGGTCTTCATTAAAGAGGACCGGTTGTCAAGTTAGGAAGAAAAAAACTAATAACAGGTAGTGCTTATACATATAATTATAAAACCCAGTGCGTTGATTGACTCTGACATAAGATGAAAAATAAAACAAAAGTTATTTTCTATTTTTTATTACACCACAAAATTGATATCGAATTAAGATCATCTGTAATATTATCACAAAAATAGTTTTATATTTCATTAGAAAATACAAATTATCTGGTTATTATTTACAGAATGTCTGACATGTCAAGTCGCACTATATAGCTTTTAACATCTATACTTATATCTAGTTGTGATGTCAAGTGACGATATTTTGAATCAACAAAGTGGCGTAACGCATGCACACTTGTGACTTGTGTGATCTGTTGTAACGTGGATGTTTCCACTTCCACCACCCCAATTTAAATGTTCTAAGGTACCACATCCACGAGCGAGTTTATCGCAACAATATTACCGTCTTGCCACTTCATTCCAAAACAACTCTATGAACGTGTGACGAGTCACATTGACGAGAAAACGCAAACAACTCGCTGCGCGACTACTGGCAGGCGCGACCTTCCTCTTCTTTTTTTTTTCCTAATTTGGCAACTAGTCCTATTTAATGAAGACAGTTACTGCCATTAACAAGTGAATATAGCGTCCTGTGTTATGACGATGTCAGTATCCTAGCAAGATGATGGCTCCCGTGTTAGAACTTTCTTGGGAGTTTTTATGGGATCCCAGAATGCATGCTTTCAGTTTATAGTTATAATCCACTTCACTTATGCACAAAAACCAAACTACATCACGCAAAACGCCACCAATATTACACAATATAGGGTCAAAAACCTAAGCAAATTAATTAAAAATAAAAACCTACAACATGTCACTTCAAGATCCCACCAAAAACTCCGCGACCGACTCGCAGCGCAATTGCTACAAAACGTGACGTACTATCGCCACACTAAACTATGGACACTTGTGATTTCGCTCTTGTCTGTCACCGAATTGAGTTCTTTTTAACAAAACAACTGTGCAAAGATTTGATGCGGACATGCGGCGAACCGTCACGAATCGCGACGATACGCAAGCGGAACAATAATCGTCCCGTAGAGATCACCCGGCGATATCACCAACGACGATATCAAGACGTCCGATAAGACGCTTATCGGAAAATACACACGCTCGTGGAGGTGGTGCTAAAAGCAGATAAGAATTGGCTATGACGCGAAACAACAACAGCCGATAGAACACATTGCGCGTCAAAGTAATATAAATCTCACTATTCCAAATGTATGAAAATTCTGACGAGTCACTACACATCAGACAAATATAAATCCGTAATATGGTATGGTGCAGGGTGGGCCATGAGTTAATTTCCATTTAAAAAAATTGTAGACAAAAAATTATATGCCGTACTTCATAAAATATTTATTTATGAGATAACAAGACACTGGAAATTACTTTTTTAAAATTGTATCATTTAAATGACCCACGTCGTGATTTAAACATTCTTCTAGGACGGAAGTTTTCCAATACTCTTCTGCATAAAGACTGTGAGATTGCTGACATCTCTTCTCTAATCTATGCCTTTAATTGAAACAGTGTTGTTAGTTTGTGAGTATATACACAATGCGTAAGATATCCCCATAGACTCCTGGGTGGCCATGGGATATCGCCTTGCCGAGAAATCAACTTTTCTAGAAACATCTCTATTACAACAGGCAGGGACTCATTAGGGGTGTTGCAAATGGCTCCATCTTGCTGGAACTACGTATTGCGATTGTAGCCAGCAAATTGCTGTAGCTGTGGTGACAGAAACTGTCGTAAAATTCTCGTATAGTCAGTAGAGTTGACAGTGACCGTTCGCTCGCGATTATCCTCAAAAAAATAGGGCCAAATGATGGCTCTACCTGAAGTTATTACCCATACAGTTTACCTTGTGCGAATGAAGTGGCCTTTGATTTTTAGTTCTGGGATTTTCCCTGCTCCAGTATCTATAATTCTGTTTATTGACGTGCCCATTTCAATGAGTATGGACTTCGTGAGAAAACAGATGTCGAAGTTACGAAAACGATCCAACAATGTCTCAGCATACAATTTGCGCAAATTAAAATCGTTAAACAATAATTCCTGTACTAACTGAATATTGTATGGGTGTAATTTCAAAATACGGCGTAAAGATGTACGCGATATTCCTAATTCAGCTCAACGATATTGCGTTTTTCAAATTTTGTGTCTCAAATATGTTCTTTGTATAGTCATGTCACATAACAAATTCTTTATTTCGTTCTGCTCTGTCCTATACAATAATATAATTAGGTGTACAAGATTTTCGACATTTCATCAAAAAACTGACAAATTCAACTATTCAAATGTACATACAACTTTATATTCAAAATATCTTGCCCGTATATCTTCGTCGTATAGCCGTGTCATATACCATATTCTTCCCGCACACGTTGCCGTCGTCGGTTGTGTCGCCGCAGTCAACCTGTAACAAAAATTCACTTACCATCGAAAGTTTCCACCAGCCAACCACTGTTTATAATTTCATTTGAGTCGGTATATAACCTCCCGAATCCGTGGACACATTTCATTTCTCGATACTCCTACGGGAAGTCAGTCATCCGACCGAGGTTTTTGAACGCCCACCCACCCATTATTCTTCACCTATAAGGTACACTTTCAATATACCTAAACAGTAAACAACTAATATCTTGGAAAGTAAAAGACCTAGACACATAATTCAAACGGATTTACACTTATAATAAAAGTCGCTACCAATCTTGATTAAAAAAGATAATTAATAAAATTAAAACCGAAAACACTCACATTATACCTATTATTATGTTCCGATCACCCCCCAACACCTCGAAGTTTCCTCAGATTCCCCAATCAGTCAAAATGATACCGGAACCACCTCCACTGGCGATAACAAGACTCACAAAAAACCCAGAAGTGCCACCACTGCCAGTATCAGCTCACGACTACTCTGGTCACCGTCGTCACGGCATTGTCCCAGTCTATCTCCAGGACAATCAAGGACGTAAAGAGCGTCACCGTCACAAACAAACGCTTCATCATCCAAGCCGCCGAAGAGATAGAAAAGGCCATCAATAAACAGCCCTCTCTTCTTAAACCCACTCCGTCTCCGACGTCATTCGTAGTGTCTCCACCGTCGAAATCGCATCCACCCCAACACTCCCCTAGCCCTGAACCACTACATCCTTTAACTCCACTACGCTCAACCTCGGATCCCACTGACCCTTGCGTCGCATTCGAGCAAAAGCTATCTGCAATGGAGGATAATATTACCAAGATCCTCACTACAATGTCTGAAGACGTTATAAACATTAAAGAGTTACAGGTCAAACAGCCTATCCAGCCTCAACGTAGTTATGCAGAAACAGTTAATCTGCCCACAATGAGTCGCCACTCGCTTGCAGTCGCGGCTAGACAAAAATCCACATTAACAGATGTGCCAACCTCCAAACCTGCCATGATCGTGGTGTCGTCCTCTCCGCCTAACAAAACCACTCCAGAAAAATCAATCCTGCAGTCATGACGCAAGAATGTTTCCTTCAGCGACACCAATTTTGCCCCTGTTAGAGTCAAATCTATTGCAAATAACAAACTCCGGGTAGAATTTGAGAACACCAGTCATAGAGACGAAACCTTAAATAAAATCATAACGCTCCAGACATCACAGCCGAACCGGCGCATAAACACAACACTATAGAATATGAAATCAAATCTTTAATTTCAAACCTTCCGTGCCTCGAATCCTATACTAACTTCATTGAGAAAATAATCGAAACTCTAAAAGACTTCAACCAAACTTAACATGACCACAACCAAAACCACATTTTAAAATAATTCAGTTAAAAATAATTTGACTTGAAACGAAAATGATCTTTCTTGAACCTTAAATATATCTTATAAACAAATAAAAGACTCAAGTATCTCGTATACCAAAAGCGAGTGTGACCTCAAAAAATTTTTTTTTAAATCAGCTGTACGTTTGCGCTTCGTTAAATCAGGATTGCGTCGAACTGAAACTGAAATTATCTGCACGTTCTTTTCACTCCGTGAAGTCCGTGGTCCACCGACCGACTTCACATTTAATATCGATCTTGTCTCTTCGAACTTCTTCACCAATTTCTTAATTAAAACTCGGCTTGGGCACTGATTTAAGTCGTGTAAATTGTATTTAACGCGAAACAAGCGCCTCACAATAATGGGCGAGCCATTATTAAAAAAAAATTGTTTTACGCAAAAAGCGATCCTATGCGGACTAAATTTTCCATGAGACACGCAAGCTATAGACCCCTCCCCGCGCCCCGCTCGTCTTAAGTGGAAACATGCTCATGGCCCGCTCTATATTATTTTGGAAGCTAAAAAAATATATTCCTGTAACGTTATTTATAACTCATATATATATGTTATTTATTATATGTATAATACTATTTAATTATTTTTTTCAGTCTTATTAATTAATATCAATTATACCCTCACAATACTTAACTGAAGCAAAGTTCATACAATATAATTATCATAGCGCGTTACAGACGGTGAAGATACTATAATTTATGAAATCATTCCAGTCTCTTCAAAGTCCGCTTAGAGTATCGCAGCTTTGCACCAACACTAACGCGTAGCAATGCACTCGTGAGATAGATGTGAGAGTCGCGTTATCGACACCCTCACTACATCTTAAGATGAAATAACCATATCGCTCGATAGCATAAAGTACTTTAAGATAAAAATATATATTAGTCAATTAGATTGTATGGCGAGCAAAATTTTACATAAAATATTAATAGCATCTTTACCATTTGTGACGCACTTATACTTTCGTTAAATAAAATAAAAGATTCCAGGGTGATTACACTATTATGTTGCTATAATGAATACTTCATATAAACACAACACACGTATACAACACACACACAAAGTTTAAGCTGTAAACCTATATTAAGTTTTCATTGTAATGTAATCTTCAGATAATATTAAATGTGTATCTTTATAATCACCGATATATGCCCACTATAAATAAGTTTTTTATGCTTTATTCATCAATTTATAATAATTATCAGGGGTGGTTATGGAACTCTGCAATCGTAACCACGATATAAAAAAATAGTAATTAAACGATTACGATTATTGACATTGCATAATTAATCGTTCAATGTGATGTGAATTATTATTGTGAATTATTTATAGCTATCATTTTCAATTTATTCTTTTTGTTAATGTAAGATACTTTGTTTATTCATGTATCCGAACCAGAATTGCCAACTATACTTTGCAATAAAGTATCCTACTTTATTTTCGATAAATATACTTTATACTGAACTTTTAGTTTTACTTAAATACCTTAATTTTTATAATTATTTCCTGAGCAAACCATAGTTTAATTTAGTCTATCGATAATAATATGTTGTTTTACAAAACAGAAACAACCGTAATCGTAGATTATTAATCGCAATAATCATAATCGTAATCGTTAAATGATAATCGTCTCGTCACTTAATAAAAGATCTAAAACTGTAACTATATACTGATACTGTCGAATACCAAAAATAATTTAATACGTACTTATCTAATAATTATCTAAAATAAAGATAATACAGTTTACCAACAAATGTTCAACATGGTTCAAGTAATTATTATTTTCCTTCTAAATACAGTTTAAAAAAAATTGTATTATATATAACCGAAATTATGCGAAACTATCGGATATATTAAATAGTTTCACGTCCGTATCGAATCGTCGAATATTACGTTAAAAGTTACTATTACGTATTCAAGATTTTTGTATTCACGGAATTCATCACTTGACACATATCCATATTTGGCGCAATAAATAAATTTTTTCTGTAGTATTTCACATAAGAAAGCAATATTTATCGATTTGTGATATTATGGATAAGATGGCAACATATCTTCATTTATTTTTTTAACTCTGAAAACGCTGTCAGCCTTGTTGTGACGTATTAGGACTCTAAGCAAATGTCATGTCGAATCATAAACGAGTGAAATTCGCTATACAGTTCGTGCTGTGACATTGACATTTATGACTTAAAAAGTATAATAGAGATTTTCATAATGATTAATGTTTGCTAAATGTCAAATGTTTGTTTTCGACCCGTATGACGTCACAGCAGTGATAATAATTATGTAGTCTAATATGGCTGACAAAGCTTTCGCCTGTTTACGAAAAGTAAACTTTTAAAATAAAGATTTGTGGTTATCTAGGTTCTAAAAAAAATATATTTATTTCCTTCTATTCAGGCAATACTTAATAATTTAAGGCCTACTTTAAAAAATAGTCCACTAGCCTATTATTATAAAGCGCATACCCCGCGAATAAGGAGCTTTTACTCTAAGTTTCCCGCATGCGGTGTGTTAAGTCCAGGCCTGTACGTTGCCTTCACGTTGTGCGCGTGCTATTTCTTTTCTAAGTTTTTGTTCGTGCGCGACGGCTTCGCGTATCTCTGCATCACGAGCACACGTCGCTTCTAACTGCTTCTGTTGTAAGCGCAAACTGTTCAGCTGAGACTGGAGCGCTGTCACTGTCGAGTACTGCGTGTTCTTTAACTGCAAAAAATATACCACAAGTCGATTCAACGTTACATTTCAGTTCATTACGTGCAAGGCGGAGCAACGGTTAAGGGGCCCTAGCCAAGTTACCTTTCTACAATCGTTAACGCTAATAGAAAATGAAAAAAATTATAAAATTGACATATCCAAACGTTAAATTACGTGATCAGATACGTCTAGGCCCCAAGAGGTGCACAGTATACAGACGGCAACCTACTAAGGGCGATAAAATATTTAAAAAAAAAAAAGTAATCGAGCCATGTGTATAAAGATAAGAAAATATTATTGGTAAATTTATGTAAGTTAGTCTCCACCGTATTTAAATTACCCGAGTATATTTAAAATGTAAATTAAAACTAAAAGCATTAACTACAATTTTATTATTATTACATGATCGTGTCTAACTTTTTTCAGGTAACTTGCAAAAAGGGTTGTATTATTTTAAACTGGGCAAGCATGTAATGTATCGAAGAAATGCGGAATTTATGTAATATTAGTTGTCCATAATAATCTATAGGGCAATACATACCCTCGGCTCGTACATGATTATGTGGATTATTTACTGTCAATGCTCTTGGCTCAATACCAGGACTTACTACAACTGTACCACGACGACATCTTACGGCTTTTTCATTAACTTTTGTGTACACATAAATTATTGAATATAATAATACTAAGGAATGTATCAAAATTCTATTGGTTATTAATTTATTATCCTAATTAAGTAAAACTCTATGTGATTAAATATTTATCACGGTGCAATCAAATCGAAAACTTACCTGTGTCTCTTGTTCCCTAGCTTTAACTTCGTGATGGAAATTGTCCATTTCTTCAAGAATGTTTTCTCTTTCCAATACATTTGCTCTTTGTTTCTGTCTATTTGCTTCGATTTTCTCCTCGACTTGTCTTTTAAGCGTCAACATAACTTCGTTCATAAGGACTGTTCGAGCTTGGCGTTCTTTGGCCCATAACTGTTGCAAATATATTGTATATTTTCGTGTGTGTGTGTGTGTGCAATTTTTTTTACATGTAATAAAAAATATTTAGATCAATCAGCAAAAAAACTAGTCATTTTTTCTCAATCTTGTCAATGATTTGCCTTAAACTACGTCTTGCTAATGAAAACCTAATAACAAGCGTCGCATCCAGAATGGTCGATTACAATGCTGACTGACAAACAACTGAATGATGCCTTTAGACTTGAAATGCTAGAAGACGACTCCAAATTTACCTATTAATTCCTACATCTACACAATCAATGAAATTGAAGTGTCTGTTTGCAATGTCAAAATAACAGTTTTTTACTAAATGCATATGAAATTACATATGGTATGGTATGGTATGGGTAATCTCCGAAACGGTTGGACTGATTTTAACGAGACTTTCACTAGCACCTGATGTTATATAGGCTACTTTTATTTAAAAAAAAGAATTAGAGATCCGCGTTAATAAAAATCAAACGATTTTGGGAACTTAAACAGCTTACGCTGATTAAGGAGGTATATTATTATACCAAATGAATATACTACAAAAACGGCAACGACAGCATATATCTATCTACTGAGGATCATTCACAATAAACATTTTTGTCTTTAAAATAACCTGGAACACTGGATAGCATGATTCGCGCGTGTGTTCGATTGACGGCATTCTGATGGCCACGTGAGCGCAGCTGCAGGTACAGCGAGTTAACAATAATATTTAGATCAATCACTCTTTACATTTCTAACTGAAAATAATAAAAGAAAATTACCTTATCTTGTTTCTCATTGATCTGCCTCGCTTCACCGTCGTACATAGCTTCAATATTCTTTTGTCTCTGTCGCTCCTTCTCTCTGTATTCTTCTAATTCTTGAAGCGCGGCGTCAAGAATGCGTTTATGGCTTACGGATTTATCTTGTTCATACTCGTAGTCCTGAAAATATTTATATTACCTTTTTTAATTTATCTCATTACTAAATTTACCATCGCCAATAACTCAAGAACCATCCTATTTTTACCCCCTATTTAACCCCATAAGAGGATGAAATTTCAAAATATACTTTTCAGAGCTCAACTACGTTATATCAATAACTCCTATGGAAAATTTATAGCTTAAAGGAGGACCAATGGTTTAAGTTGTTCATAGCATGTCAGTCAGTTCCTAAGAATATCATTATGTAGATAAATATTGTTATCATATTACTGATATATTTAGCGACATGGACGTCTGTCTACCCGAGGGGGTACTTGGGGTTCCAGCCACTACATTAGTTCACGATGGAATGCTAATACTTACGAATATTCTTTAATAATAATAATAGTTCTAATATATACCTTAATGACAGCCTTCCTTAATTTCTCAAGCATCTCAAGATCCAATTCAATTTCTTTCATGACTGCCACCGCCTGTCTCTTCAACTTATATTTATATAGTCCCAAATTTACAATATTTGCCTCTCTTTCAGACATTAGTCTGGCATGTTCCCTTTCTCTTTCGCTCGATATATATTGAAGTTCATCTAAAATATGCTTTTCCTTTTCCTCTTGCTTTCTAAGCCTCTTTACTATAGTTTCTTTTTCACTTAGCTCAGCGATTTGTCCTTCAAGGCTTTCACGGAGCTCCTACAAAAACATAGTTTAACTATAAAAATGAATGTATCATCTACATCTTACCTTTGAACTGACCTAACTAAAAAAATGCTTTGAAGATTTTATATTAACACGTCATAAATACGCAAAAAGCTATTCTTTTATAGACTAACTAAAAAGCGGCCAGTGGTATAGCTACAAAGTTGTGTATTTCATATTTAAAAAAGCCTTATTTGAGATTATCGCTTTAATATTCATAGTTTATAACTTCATAACTGCCTCATTATCCATCCTAGTGGTCCCAAACGCGACTGTTATGCCCGAGGTCCTAACAGAGGCGAATCGTCCTAAAAAGCGATGACGCAGTGCACTCCCACAAAAAATTACTGAATAAAATGTGTTTTGTTTTTTTTTCTTATCCGTACTTACGTATTTTTTAGGTAAGTAACATGTATAGATTAACCATTTATACTGTAAGCTAAACACAGCATTTCACTAAAAAGAATTATGTACAATAAAAAGATTTTGTATTAAGTTGTACTGAGTGGAGTTCAGCGATTTCGCTCTTGTGAAATAAAGTTTAAAACAACGATATGCAAGGAATTCAATGAGTGCGAAAGAGAGCATTCTACATGACCCAACATGTGAAACCAAACATTTTGTATGATAAATTGAACCTAATGTGGAGCGGCGCTCCTGAGCTACATTTTACATGCGAATTATATGATTTTGCTTGCAGTTTGTATTTAGATAATTACTTATCTAGTTAAAAATAATCTATTGTCATTTCTATCATAGAAAATTATAACACCGTTGACATACACAATATTTTACGAAATACGCTGTAGAATCTGTATCATGAAACTTTGAGGAATAATACCTATGTACTATACATAATTCCTATTACTTTAGTAGAAAGTGACCACTGTTTTTTATTGAAATATTATGCACACCTGGCAATATACATTTCTCTTGCTCCCCTGGAAGATTGGCAGAGAATGCTTTTTAGCATTAAGTCCTCCATTTGCATTTTTGCAATAAAAAATATAATATAATAAAAAATTTCACGATCCGCTACTGGTTCCTAGGTTCGATTCACAGGTCAAGCAAAGTGTTATTGGGGTTTTCTTTGAAATTCTCAATAGCAGCTCTGAGTTTGGCTTTGTGCCTGTTTAATGGTAATGGACTCGCCCCCTATTATGGGACCTAAAACATACCCGGCGAACTGTCCCTGCCTAACCCTTTGAAGAATACAGGCATGATGCTATGTTATGTTACATAGCATGCATGCATGCATGTTATCTATATGTGTATATGATGGAGTGTAAGGGGCGTCGAATTACATCTTCAAAGCTGAGAAGCCCAAGGCAACCTCATCTGCACGTAGTGCACCCTGCGGATTAACGAACGTACAGTCCGACTGGGTCGCGACCTCGCGTCCACCATGCGTGTATTGAAAAGTCCGTCATAGTGACTCGCTTTTGCATGTCACGTTTCGGGATCAGCCTGTGCATATCCAGTTAAATTATTGCAGACTGGCATGACAACGGAGACCGTCGATGGTTTACGATCTCTCGGTGGCCACCGTTGTGTTTGGATTGTACCGTGATTCCCATCAGGGACAGTACAGTCAACATGCCGTGCTATTTATATTTAAAAAAAAACACTTTTGATCAGTAATTATAAAATTAATAATAATATTTTATTATTATGTGGCAGTGATGATGTGATTAATTGAACAAGACATGAATAGGTTGACAAATCAACATGCATCAAATTTTAATATTATTCATAATTTGCATCTGGGTTGTCTAATTGATACAGCCAATAAATTGAATAAGTTGATAGGGTTACTTATTTTGGTACATAGCACTGGTTTTTTAAATTTTATAATAGTACTTCCCATATAAATGTAAGCTTCAAAATGGTCACCGAAAAAGTATGCATTTCCGACTTATCAATGTATCACGCTCTGTGTGGTATTATTATCAATTGACTAAAATGGCAACATTTTTATATCCAGTTGAAGTACTAAAATCATCAAATTACAAAAATGACAATAGTTTCAAATGTTTAATAAAATGTCAGTTACGGTAAAAAATATTTATATAGTTAAAATTGATTGCCCCAGGATTGTAATTACGGGGCACTATGTCTGGAACTTCCTCGTGGTGTGCCCCGGGCAACGTCAGTCTTATGACTGGCGGCCAATACCAGACCGACGGCGTTCCTCCTCTGTACCCCTCTGCTCATCAGAGGAGACAGGGGATGAGGCAAGATTGGGCCTGCTTCGGCTCGTCCACTATGGACGAACTCGTCTTTGACGGCGGAGGAGGAAGAAAACCTCCTTAAAAAATTGAGAGGATACCTCTTTAAAAAATTACTAGCCGGAGGTGGAGAAAACCACCAGCATAAAAAATCAAGGACGGACAGTGGAAGGAAACCACTTTAAAAAATAACCGGAGGGTTGAGGATGAGCACCTCGTTAAAAAATCAAAGCCGGATTGTCGAGGACGGACGGGAGCTCAATTACGGCAGAGGAGGAAACCTCTATAATAAACCAACGACGAACTGGTTGGGGAAGGGGGTGCGTTCATTCGCCACCTTCTCCTGCCGTTTCACGGACGGCAGAGGAGAAAACCTCGGTAAAAAATCATAGCCAGGCTAGCGGGGTGGGGGTGCGTTCATTCGCCCCCTTCCCCGCCATATGCCAAAACATTATGGCAGAGGAAGAGGAGAAAACCTCTATAAAAAACCCAACGCCGGGTGAGTGGGGGACAAGGGTGGTTCATCCGCCTCCTACTCCTGCCAGGCCGAACCAATGGGAGATAGGTCAGGGGGCCAGTCTTCCCATTGCACTGGTGGGTTTGGCGGACGGGGAGACAGTTTCAAGTAACCATAGCATTGTGTATATTGCAAAATATATTGAAAGTTATTTTAAATGTAGCACCAACTCTTTTCTCGGAAAACATGTGTTACCTGCACATTGGTCAAAATATGCAGAGTATATTTTAACAGGCATTTATGATACTAGTTTAGGCCAGACTAAAAAAACTGGTAGGTATAGGACCAGTGAAATGATAACACTTACTTACTAACTACTCAAGGAGGTGGACACTAGTTGCATATATTTATTTACCTTCATTTGCAGCTCTTTTTCTCTCAATCTGTCTTCTTCCATCTGTATCTGCCTGCGTAAAGCTTCATCTCGTTCTTGTAAGGATTTACGTGTCTCTTCTTCTTCCTTCTTTTTCTGAACTTCTTTCTCTACTATTTGTTCCATCCTGTAAACATAGTAAAATATGTTTTGTACAAAAATAACTTCCAAAGCATGTTCACACATATTTTTATCAATGTTAATTATTGCATTATTTTCCGATTAGCAACTATTCAATGGCATCTGGCAAAATTTTCAAATGGTGCCTCTGCTTATGTTCTTATGTCGATATAAGCTTTAAATCTTAATATTATTTAATGATAATGTTTACTTATACACAATTATGCCAATGTTACTTTAATAGAGTATTTTCCTAATCTTTAGAGTTAAAGCAACACTTTAACAAGGTAGTGGCTCTCTTGTTAAATCATTCAGGGAGTTTTTGTGGCAACCTAAAATTAATGCTTTTATTTATTAATTATTCACTTCATCCGAGTACCAAAATATAACATGGAAAATGCCACTAATATATGAAATTTTGTACACAATTGTCAATATTACTTTTAGAAATCTTAAAACAAAATAGTTCTCAACTCATTTTGATGAAATTTTGTACATGGGAAGTATACTAATTGTTCTTTGCTATATTGGCACTGTGTGTAGAACATAATTTCACCAATATCACGTAGTTGCAAGATTTGATATGGGGAGTATATTATGGTCATTTCTCAACTGATAGACTGCATGGATTATAAATAATGTGAATATAAATAAAATTATGCGATGAAAATAATTACTGCGTAAAAAACGCGTGGTTGCAAGTTTTGACATAAAAATTAATTATATGGTGAAATAGGACATAGGATACTTTCAAGTTTTTGTTTTATACCGCAAAGCAAGTGGACACCGGAATATACAAAAAATGAAATATGTATGTATAAAAAAACAGTTTAACAACATTTTTAAACTACATCTAAACAAGACCTAGCCTCTGACTAAAGCTAGTTATACAAAAATGCAAATAGTATAATAAATAATACAAGACAACGATATAATAAGTTTTTGAATGCAAACATAAACTTACCAAGCCGACTTTAACTTTCCATTAGCTATATAAGAATTAGTCGCACGCAATTCAGGTTGGCGCAGTCTCCATGCGTGATGTAATCGTAACTCTGCCTCATGCCTTCTCAGTTGTTCCTCCTTTTCTATTATGCCCTGGTTAATTTCTTGCAGTGTCGATGTTGGTACTTTGTTCAAATATGAACTAAAAAATTTTTGTTCAATATAATAATGCAGGAACTTTGTGGTACATGGATATAAAATTTAACATAACCATATTGCTTCATAAAACATTTTTATACTGTTTTTTTCTTATGTACTGGTACTTAGTAAAATGACTATTCAGCAACTTATTGTAAGTATGGAACAGTATACAAACAATGGCGACCCTCAGTGACACAAATTTCATAGGTAATCATCAATGTTATGTGGGCCTCTTCATGCCTCAGTTGAAGGTCTCAATAAAATAATAATAATGTTTAGCATTCAACCACAATCTCCCTTTAATTTAATGAGAATGTGGCCTAAGATGACAGAAAGCTATGCTTAGACAGAACTGGCTCTCAATACCAGCTGCAGCAAAAACAAATAAGCAATGCAGATCCTTACTAACAGATCTTATATCATAATATAGAAAATATTACGATATAGAAAATATCCTACCACAATGCTATGGTATATCCTTCATCAACAGCTCAGGCTTATTTTATGCAGCTTTAGGACTTATGCTGATCAACAATGTGTCCAAACATGCTACCAATGACTCATCATCACTTCATGTAAATGTATACAAGTATTACAAATAATATATAAGAAGAGACATACATATATACAAAAGTAGTTTCCAAAAATTGATTTTCATTACCCATTTTTGAAAAACTTTGGTTGTGCTGCTAATTCCTTCATCTCCTGTTGATATAGCATGTTTTCTTCAAAGAGCATTAGTTCCAGTTTTTTGCGACGTTCCTCCAATTGCCTAAAATGTACAAATTCTGTTACCTATACATAACTGTAATAAATAATTATTTCTCATTATTTTCTGATTTCTAGCTTCTTCAAGCTATAAAAATGAAATGGCAGCAATTCCTTAAACAATGTTAAAAAAATTATGGACAAATTGAATTGTTCCATCTTTTATTTATTAGCGAAATTGAAATGAATTTATATTTGTAAGAAAATTTCTAAAAATATAACTAATCATTACTAAAAATTGAGATTTTAATTATGCTATTAATATTGTCAACTGTTATATTCTTTATGATTTTAAGAACCAATTTTCATAAAATAAATAATGGTGTAAAC